>OX940881.1:38565000-41065000 GCA_954870665.1 Stratiomys singularior | reverse complement strand
TTAACCGCCGTCAAGCATCTGACAAACGTCACGCACCTCGTAGCGATGAATTTTCGTTTTTCCGAATATTTCTCGTCTCGCATCGACGCATCGCAATCATTTGATATATAATATATTAAATTACAATATCTGCACATTAAACAATTTAAGGGGTGAATAGGGTTAATTCGTGTGAAAAAAGGCAAAATTTTGTTGTTTTTTTTATCGAACGGTTAAAATTTACTAAAACGAACGGTACATTATAGTACGATATTTGAAGAATATTGTGTGAAATTTTTATGGAGAAATATTGAAAAATACAGCAATGGCGTTAATTATTCTGGAGCGCCTGGAAAAAAAGTTGAATGGCGTTGACACTCCGAACTCGGTGCTGGATCATCTGAAATTAAAAAATAAAATTATATTGTTAGGTTATCGCTTTGGCCAGGTAACCTTGGAAAGAGTTTTCGAAAATTTCAATTTTTCATTTTTTGAGAACACTTTGAAAGTAAAAACACGATTTTTTGCGAAAAAAATCGGTTAATTTGTTTTTGTAAAATGAAAAATATTCATAAATTTGAAAAAACTTCTCCAGCGTTACCTCGTAAATTATGTACAGAAACAGTGTTCAAGATTTCAAGATTTCAGTGTTCAAAACGATCGGTGCAGTAGTTTTGAAGTTATGAGTGGCACCGACTTTGAAAATATGAGTTATGGGAAAAACGCTTTAAAGTTTTGAAGACTAAAAAATTTAAGATCAAACGTTCATAAGCGAGTTCTATCGACTTACCTCACACTGAATCATCGATGCCAGGTCCATAAAGAATGTTGCAATTATCCAGGATATCTAAAGCATCTTTTTGCTCCTGTCTACGACGAATATTGCCTTCTTTTGTTCGTTTTCCAGCTTCCTGCTCTGCTCGGCCTTTACGTATGGAGTCAGTTGATCGCGCCGATTAATAAAAGTCATAACTTCGAAAATTTTGCTCCGATTGACTTGCAATTTGGACACAACATTCTTGAAATGTTATGCATTCATCCAAAATAAAAAATAAAAAATCGCAAAAAAAATTTTAAAACCCTATTCTTAAGGGCCTGGAAACATATACAGATAATTTGTGTAACCTAAGCAAAAATGAAGTATGAAAGACCAGAGACTATTGCGATTAAGGGAGTTCAATTTGTAAGCTTGAAGCAAGACACTGTTTCATAAATATATATTAAAATACCAAGTTTCTTTTGATGAAAAGTAGGGATCTTGGAAATGTCTTTTTAGTCTATTTTTTGAAGTTTACCATAAACCAGAAACAAAATGTTGGTCATTATGCAGAAACAGATGGAGACAAAACGATTGACTCTCTGGTCCGGATTTTGGTCTGCTGGCATTATTGGTCCATTTTGTTTCGTAAAAGGGCAATGAAACGCCATTGCAATAAAAGGCGACCGATTTTTTAAATTATTTCTTTTTTAAAAAATAATAGTTTCTTCAATAATAAATGTTTGTTGGAATTTAGTCCGCGAAAACGTAAGTAACTTAAATGCTAACACTTCAAACAAAATCCCGACTTAACGCTATTCGCCCAATACAAATCGAACTTAGGAATGTTATATAGGATAGTAAATGCCCCCGCATTTTCGCATAAAGCAATCATAGCCCTCTTTGCTCTTTGTATTACGCAATAGAGTTTTAAATCTACATGTCCTTAGTCTATCTCTGTCTTTGAAAAGTTACACGAGGCTGCGAAATCTGCATTAAGCTTGCAAGACACGAAAGGTAGAAGCTAGTAATATATCAAAAAGCTTCATTGCACTCCTTTTTCTTTTAAAACTTTTACGAGCAAAAACCCTCAAAGGGTAAAATGTGACGAAAGCATTCAAGGAGACGTTCTAGAAGAAACTCCATCAAATAAAATTATATTGATGGCTTCTAATACCAAATTTTTCAATGTTCATAAGCTGTTCATGCCTCGTGTCCATAAATATTCCATTACAAACCATATTTTCACATAACCTATGTACATTTCAATTATAAACTGAGTTTATCGTCACTTGAGAACTTGGGAAACCACTTTATCGTCACACAAAAAGGACGTTCAACGATCTAATCCATGTAAAAGCACCTTAACGAACGGTCTTAACGTCCCGTCGCAGGATTGTCATACCTTATTCCAGTGGTAACCGTATGATCTTCGTCCGTATCTGCATTCTTCTGTCCATTGAAGCCTGTCTCTCACAGCCATATTCCGAGAAATCTTTATCCTTTCTCTATTTGCCACAACAAAGACGCAACCTAAAGACTTTTTTTAATTCCGCCCGAAACGAAAGTTTATCTGATTTTCGTCAATAACTGACAAATGCCATACGAATATATTCCTTGGATTCCTGAATTTCTCAGATCTATTGCCCGCAATTGGAAACGACAAAGATGTTCGGTGCAGTAAAGGCAAACTCCTCAGACTAAGATGACGACAATACGACAGTCTCATCCTGGAATGTACTTGAAAATTTATGTGCGGCGATTCATCCGATAGTGACAATATGAACAAGGGTCGTGACACTTTAAATTTCACTCAGGAAGTAACGTTCATGCATGCTCCTCTATGCACACGAGGACAAGTGAATGATGTTAACATACGTAACGATTTATGTGGCGACAAAAGAAATAAAATCCTATTGTAGCAACCCGAAAAAATCGTAAAATTGAAATAGGGGTGTAAGGGAAATTTTAAGCAGTCGTGTTTGGGCTGATGAGTGAAAGTTTCGGGATCCACCCATGGTGCAGTGTGATACTGCCTACCATGGTTGACTAATCATCATCGGGATGCTAAGGAACTTAAGTGTGTACAAACAATAAACGAAAGCTTTCATGGTGATTGACCTCGGCACGTGACGCGAAGCGGGAAATTGAAACATTCGAAGGTGAGAAAAATGGCGAAGAATTTGTTTTATTGACACCTCATCTGCAGTTTTTATAAGGGTTCGCGGTGAAACGTAGTGCAAATAAGACAAGATCCATTCGTTGAGCATACTAAGGACTTTAGAAGCCTATAAGGTATATGACAAGGGTTCTTCAAATATTCAATACCAAGCGTGCATTTCTGAGCGAATCCAGGATGCATGCTGGCATTGGCTTGCAATATGCTCTGCACCATTCCGCAAATGTCGTTTGGCAGACAATTTTTCATGCAGTCCATTATGCAGTCTATACGAAATCAGCAACATTATCTGAAAAAACAAGAACGAATCTATGATAAACGTTCTATTGCTATTTCACGTGATGCGGAGTACTCGAAAAATTAGGACATTATTTCGTTATTAAGTGGCCATAGTGCACCACTATGTGCATTGCGAACCCCACAAATCCGCCCTAATATTCGTGCAAAGCAAAAACCACTATTTGCTAGACAATTTCGCATTGCTCCCATATATGTGTGTACATACTATTAAATATTCACTATTCACTCCCAACTTGATCGAACGTACAGGAGTATTGTCGAACGGATAGTCGGAAAGCTTTCGCCAGAACCCGACGTAATATTTGTTATAGCGAAAAATGGGGAGTAGACATACCACGTATGTTCCATGTCTTTCCTGTGAATCGGAATGGCACACATATTATAAAGCTCCCCCTTTTCCGAAGCATGCTGTTGTAGCAATGTTCGTCCGCTGGTTCGGTTGGTATGTGTCCCATATGTGACATAGTTGGGACTCTAATATGCGGCGAACTGTACAAAGAAAACAAGCAAGCATAGTAGCCAATTCACTCTGCTAACACTCTAAGCGAAGGATAAACTCTGATACTAAGCTAGAGGTGAGTTAGTTTGGCGGCAGAAATATCTTCTCAGTTGATACTTGTATTTAGTTCCCACACCGGCGGCAGAGAAGCTTCAACCGATTAATACAGGATCTGAGTGCATCCTCGAGGGTACGTCCATCCAGAGTGACCATTTCGAGTCAGCTCGCTCCTAGTTCTCAATAAATTTAAAAATGAAAACTATCCATTACTGCAGATAAAATATTTCTTCTAAAGGGCGACGAAGGAGGAAAAATCCTTTCGAACAAGGAAGGAGCGAGCAAAAAAACACATACCTCAGGGAATATGAAGGATATTTCAAGCTTTTCTTCTTAGCTGTTTCAGATTCTACTACTAGTACGTCCGATTATATCCTTCAATTTATACAGAAGGTCTCATTCCCCTGAAGAATCAGTTTACTCTGTACTTTTACATTTACGCATTTTTTTCACCTCCCCCATATTTGATATTGAGTGAACTATCGATTTTGTAGACGTAAAACTGGAAACAACCATGCCAGCTTAAAAGCTTGATTAAGTAGAAATTATTTCTGGGCTTTTAAATCTGCACCGTCTAGCGAGAAGGGCGATGGATATCACCCTTGTGGCTATCAGCACCGCCGTTCTGGACAGAGTTCGTATCCTCGAGTCATCTCTTTATATGCATCAACATATTCCTTGGAGGCCCATCTCATAGTTCTATCCCAAAGACTAGAACAGACAGCACAACTTCATTCAGAATCGCCTCCTTGATGTGTCAAACCCCATATGTCAGCCACTAACCGAGTGGGTCCCTTTGTTGCATTTTTGTCTGGCTTGTTCGGACTTGCATTCAGCTTCGAATCTGTTAGTGCACATAGCAACTTAAGAAGTTGTCTTGATTCGGTTATTACTTCCCTAATATGCCGAGGACTCACTCTAGTTTTTTCAGCGCCCAGGTAAAGCCGTCATTCAGTCAACGAATGAACTTTTCTTTTCTAAAATTCTGATACTCGATTGTACGCCCCACGACTAGCGCCCCAATATCGCCAACATGGTTATCAAGTGTGACTCATCCGTCAGCTCAAACCTCGGTTACCCGTCATAAAGATATTCCACTAGTCAAACAAAGGATCGGGCCCTGCCCGACACTTTGACTTTCTTCCTTAAAGTCGTAGAGTAGGTTGTAGTACTTAAAATGATACCTAAGAATCTGTGAATTTCAGGCATTAGAATCCTGAAAACGATTTTCAAGCGCATAGCATGTACTTTGACGTTCTAAGTAACCAGCAGGCAAATCACCCTTACAATCACTGTGTGTCTCCGTACGCCGTAGCGCTTCTGTGGATCTTCTCTGCGCCCAACTTCCTTACCACTGTTTTAGAGCCCAGATCCCATGACTGCTTGTTCAAGTCTTCTACCAGCTTCGGTGACGAACTATCTTTTCTGGTATATATGAGTCTGCAAAAGCCTTCCTTAATTGACTTATGAGCTTTTGCTCTAGCACGTGCGTCTTTCCAAGTTCATTGTCATACTTTTTGACACGCACTTCGCATTTCAGCTATTTGGGGTGACCACCAGTACAATGATGGCTAACAGAGCCGAATCCCACTTAAGACCATGTATGACTTGCAGGTGGACGAAATAATTCTCATAAAGTTTACTATATCAATTTTCCACTATACAGAGAAGGCTCCGTCAGCTGAGATAGTACCATTAGCACTTTTCCTCAAATCCCTCTATGTCCGCTTTCACATTATTCCACTTAATTTTGGACTGATATTATTGGCTTCGTGTAGCGCTATAGTTGACCTCTAGTGATATGTCCTGGAGATTATTGGCTTAGTATTCATCTAACACTCTCCAATGTTTAACATTTGACACGAGGGAATGCAATACATAAGTCATGTCAGGTGTAACTATAACTCAGCTCCATGGGTGGAAAGATGGGTTGTAATCCGTAATCAGTATGACGAGACCAGCTCTGACCGGCATAACCAAGATCCTTTTTCCCGTACATCTGATGGCGGGTTTCCCTACTCATTTCTCTAGCATTTAAGCATTTACGTCACCTTCGGGGAACAAATGGCCCTTTGTACTCGAAACAGCGTCCTCCAAAGCTTTGAGCCTTGGTTAAAAAGATGCCAACCATTCGTTCAGCAATAGACATACCCAAAAAAGGGGCTACCAAACAGCGAACCCAATCGAAACGGTCTTTTCGTCAATGCATTTGCAATTCGAAGTGAACACGTCCCTAACCCAAACGGCAACTGTATCAAATTAATGCGGGTACCATGTTGGCGAAATCACTCAGAAATTGTTCGAGGAGATCATGGAGAACTTGTGCTGTGCCCCAAACTTGAATGAAGCTCCTGGCAAAGAATACAAATTTATGCCTTTCTTCAGTCTTTCAATCACAGCACTAGGAGGTCCTATCGGCCCTCTTAGCCTCTATGCGATATGTCTGTGTCAGAACAAATTGAAATACCGGAGAGGAATTGCTTGCCAACGTGTCCGAAAAATATTCAACTTTACTTTTGCCCTTCGGTGTTGGCTTTACGGGGTGACTCCCTGAGAGGTCAACTATGGCAATGTGTTGAACTATTATATAAGATCTGGTCACTTTAGCTTAGGTATCTCTCTTTACGGAGATGTAGCGTTAAAAGGGCTCCTCTATTATAGCCAGATTCATCGCGCAGTCAAAAACTATAGGCTCGATCAGCTCCGCAGGCAGGACTACCTAGAAGTTCAGCTGATCGGGTTCCGCAGGCAGCATCTCCACAAGTAGGTCAGGTAACCGAGTGCAACGTTTGATTGCAGTTTGAATGTCATCTGGTTTTACTAGCACCTTTGTTTCTCACAGGACATCAGCAATAGGTTCGTGACAGTTCTTTGAAATATCACGAACTTCTTGAGTGACTGAGAACTTCATGAGTGATCAAGAACTTCTTCTTGTGTTATTCACCACTTCAAAGTGAAGTTCCCATTGAAGTTTTTTGATTTTAGTAGTTGTATCGAATTCGTCATTGGTCCCCGTGTAGCTTCGCGATTGATTGTGATTTTTTTGGGCATTTGGAGTATTTTTTTGCATCATGAGCTTCGTTTTATTCTCTTTGATTTGTAGGCATACCCTTGCTGGAAGTATAAATCGAGACACCTATCCTGTTATCAAAGGGTTTATTTTTTGTCTCTTTCCTACTTTTTGCACTATCTTGTATTTGTATTTGTACTTACATCCTCGGGAAAGGAGGCGTCTCTACTCCAGGAGTCCATTTTTGACCCCTTTGCTGAGGTTCAGTTGGAGGCATCATCCCAGGTGGCAATAAGTTTTTAAAACATTTTGCTGTTTTCGACAGATCCACGCTTCTTCTGAATGACCCTGGATTCGCTCAGCGACTTCCCTGCCGGGACTATCTAAATATTTACGCCGCGTGCTTCGGTCTATGCCGTGGTGCTTGGCACATTTATAGATATCCCAACACATTCGCTTCCGTTTCTCGTTTGACTGTCCCAGATTACAAAACACTTTGTTCTTCTTATGTTGGTTTTCTCTTTGCACCAGTATGCCGTCAGAATCTGCACCCTACCCTACATGGTTCGTTTTTCCAGATGTTCGGCTTTCCGTTCAGTTTTCCGCTTACCAAAGTCTCTGCTCGATCGTTGATTTGTTTATTGAGTATTTGTTAGAGTCTTATTGATTCTTAATATTGGCTCTGACCATATTGATCGCCTTATTGGTTTTTTTTTTTTGTTAAGCAGCGAGACAATACAAAGAATTGCACCAGCCCATATGGAAACATATACTGAGAGCCATACTATCGCTGATATGCAATCCACCCAACTGAACCTTGACCTCCAGCTCAATGAATCGAACTTCGAATGTACTCTGAAATCTGTCGAGGTTTCAGGAGAAAAGAGGGAATTGACGTTAGCAAGAAGCCGTTCGCAATCAAATTTCAACTCGGTGCAATCGCGCCGAACCACTAGATACATCATGGCTACCAGGTTTTAAAGTCATCATTAGTATATCAGTTGAATCGCAATTCATATATAAGGTTCAGGGTCCCAATACCACAATTTTAAAATTGGAGAAGGCTCGAGTATTAGTCATCAGTACATACCAAAAGACATCGATAACGGTGCTTCCCAGAGTCCAAAAAGTCAGTCTTCCCAGAATTGGTGGAGTACTGCGATAGAAGATATTAACAGTATTTTTGAAGTGCTAATGACACGATCTCAGCCGACGTTCTTCCCCGGGGATTGGAAGTTTTCATGCTAAAGATGTAATAAACATCTTTTGCAACTTCCTGCAAGTCTTCCATGTCCTTACAAAAACATCGGAACGGCAAGCGTCCAGTATACTGGTAGTATACTGTAAACTGGTCCCAAACTCCAACGAGGCATGGAAAGAAGCGCGTGCTCAATCAGTTACATATAAGTCAGTAAGCTTTCGCATACTAAAAAAAAGCAGTAAAGCCGGTCTGTGGCAAAACCTTGTAGACAAATTGAACAGGGATCCATGAGTCCTGGGCTACAAGCTAATGAATTGCAACACGAACTCAAAATGGAGTCGTTCATATAAGGCAGAAAAAATGGACTGCATTGTGTTGGCTTTTTCCCTATCTCCTGTGCTCACTGAAGTTATTTATCCTCACTTTTTTTCCTAAATAAAACACATAACTTTCTACAGAAAAAAACATTTTATGCAAAATACTAACCATCGGCTTCTACACATTAAGCCCATCTTTTGGGTTATTTATGAATGCCATAAAAACTGCTTCTTTTGGCGGTAACCAATAAGTCGAGCCACATCCAAATCAGCCAGGTGACCAGTTATGCGGGAGCTAGGTGCCCCTGCGTACTTGAAGCGGACATGATGGACGAGATAGTACAGAATATTTTCCCCAACATCTCGTCCGTATTGATGCCGCCCACAGGGAAACAACATCAGACTTCACAAGGAACGAGCTGAAACTAACAGTTCTCTCCATGAAGGCGGAGAAGGCTCCGGGCCCAGACGGTATTCCAGCCGAGGTACTGCAACTGGCCTATCACTCTTGTCCTGACTTGCTGCTCAGTACGTTTAATGCCTGCTTACGGGAAGGCGTTTTCCCTGAGCGTTGGAAGCCGGTAAGACTCGTGCTGATCAGCAAGGGGAAGGGAAATCCCGAGTCGCCGTCAGCATACCGACCGTTTTGCATGCTAGACATGGCTGATAAAGACATGAAACTGATAAAGAGAACGCTATAGGGGATCTTTCTCCAAGGCAGTATGGTTTCAGAACGGGACGTTCCACTTTAGATGCAGTCGCGGAGGTGGTGAGTGCGGTCCAACAGGCGGAGGCACGCAGTCATTCCAACCGGCGGGTAGTCCTTCTAGTGACGCTGGACACAAAGAACGCTTTCAACTCCGCTAGATGGATGGATATTCTGGAAACCTCTTTCCAAGTACCTGAATATCTGATGCGGATAGTCCGAAACTACCTGAAGCATCGCAGCCTGATCTACGACACGGAGCAAGGTCATCGGTGGATGCTTGTCACAAGTGTGGCCCAAGGCTGCATCCTCGGTCCGGACTTGTGGAACGTTCCCTACGACGGATAGCTCAGACTTGAACTGCCGGAAGAGTTGTGACTGATCAACTGTGCAGATGATGTTGCGCCACTAGTGGCTGGGCGCACGGTCGATCAAGCGACCAAGGCTAAAACTAATGTGCTGGGTGGGGAGCTGGATGACTACTCACAGGGTTAACCTAGCGTTAAAGTAAACCGAAATGGTCTTCCTGACCAAGAAGAGGATCACCAGAGTAAGAATGGTCCGAGTCGGGGACACATTCGTAGAGTCGAAACTATGAGTTAAGTATTTGGGGTTGCACATAGACTCTAAGCTGAGTTTTTCGAAGCAAATCAAGGCAATGGCTAACAAAGCCACAACAGGGGTCTCGGCAATTAGTCGACTAATGGTCAATCATGGGGAACCAAGTCCAACAAAAAGACGTCTGCTTATGAGTGTCGTGCAATTTACGCTTCTTTATGGAGCAGAGTTATGGAGTGAAGCTCTCAACAAGGAACTGCACCGAAAACGGCTGACACAGGTGCAGAGACGAGGAGCACTGCGGATTGCATTAGCATACCGTACAGTCTCTGAGTCAGAGGTGCTGGTAATTGCAGGGGTGATACCCATCGCTCTCCTTGCTAGAGAGCGTAAAAGAATTTACCTCCGAAGGCACGAGGGTAATAAAGAAAAAGTTGCTCGCGATGAATGACGATGCACTCTCTACGAATGGCAACAATCATGGGAACGTGAGCTAAAAGGAAGATGGACCGCCCGGCTCATCAAAGACTTGAGGTCGTGGCTCAGTCGAACGTATGGTGAGAGTGACTTCTACTTGACCCAGCTACCGGACACGGTTGTTTTCAGTCTTACTTGCACAATATAGATTAGTCACTGTCTCCAGATTGCATATTCTGCATTGGTGTGAAGGATGACGCTTGTCATACTTTCTTTTCATGCAGAAGATGGGACAAAGAGTGCGGTGATCTTGCCGAAAAAGTGGGAGAGCTCCATCCAGATAGCCGAGTCGAAGAGATGCTGAAATCATTTGACTAATGGAATCAAGTGGCACAGTACGCTCGGGCAATTCTAGTCATGAGAAAAGGCATACTTGATCGGCTGGAGGCGCCGAGGGTAGAGGATTTCCTTCTCTAGCAATTCTTCTCCTCTTTTCCTTCCCAGTGGAGAAGGAATCCCTGTAATCCGAAGGCACCAAAGACGTAAAATTGGGAGGCCTACCCCGAAGTAATGTGTCAAACGATTCTAGGCTAGGCGCTCCGGTTGACAGAGGAGGTTTTTAGTTGGTAATCCAGTAGGTCCGTTGTGACACTGGGAGTCCGACACTCAGCACGTAGATAGCCTTCACCTACCCACCCCAAAAAAAAACCAGCCAGGTGAAAGTCCCGATTTTTTCCTCTTCGGGTTTTCAAAATAAGTCCATTTTTCGTCACCCGTCACAATTCGATGCAAAAATGATTTTCTCTTGTGGCGCCAAAGTGCCATTTCACAACTAACTTTGTCAATTTCCATTTGACAAATGGTGGGACCCATTTACCGGGTTAATTAAGCTTACATATTGCTCGTAAACATCTGCAGTTCGTTTCCTGTGACACATTTAATGCTTCTGCTAATTACCGTTGAGTTTAAGTTGGGTCACAATCCAACAACTCTTGCAATTCTTCGTATTGCATGAATTGTCTTTCACGTTGTAATTACCACCTTTGAAGTATCGGGACCATGTCCCACATGTTCTGATAAATGAAACGTATCCATCATATCATCAGGTGGTATACGGATGGCTCCAAGACATCTGAGGGAGCAGGAATTGGAGTATTTGGGCCTAGCACCAAGTACAACCAATCGATGGGAAGTATGCCAAGTATATTTCTGGTTGAGATCTATGCCATCGCTGTAAGCGCTCAACTCACCATAGACAGGCAAAACTATAGCTATAATATTCGATAGCCAAGCAGCACTAAAAGCACTCGAATCCCCGGTCATTATATCGAGAATGGTTCTAGATTGTTGTAATACACTCAACAAATTGAGTGCGGACAATAGGGTTACCTTATACTGGTTGCCGGGGCACACAGGTATCGCGGGCAATGAGCAGGCGGAACAACTGGCGAGGAAAGTAGCATCGACAGCATTCATCGGTCCTGAACCCTTTAGCGCATCTGATATAAATTTCATTCACAGGGCCCTAAAGGAAGCTGAGGATAGAGAATAGCAATAGGCTCTGGAATTGACTTCCAAGGCTTCGATTGTTGAAGCTGTTCCTCGACGATTATAACGAGAAGAAGTTTCAAGCGTGCATCGAAATGAATAAAAGAAAGCTAAGGGTCCTGACTGGGATCTTCAAGGGGCACTGCACACCCGGAGGGCATCTCAAAAGGATGGGCTTAGCAGCGAATGACGAGTGCAGATTTTGTAATCTTTTATAGGAGACAGCCTATAGCCTAGGAGCCTCTTTCGTTGGTTAAACAACAAAAGCAATGCTGGCCGCTAATCCTATTTTTCAGGCACGAAATTCGACATGATTGATCAACACGTTTTGGCGGAGTCAACTTGTTTGTGTCTGTAGGTCAATGTGAGACGATCGGAACGGCGCGTGTGTAATATCAATACCCTGTGTACTTTTTGCTGGCGCCATCTCTTAGATAAACCGGAAGATACTTATGCATACACTTACGTTTAAATACGCTAGATGGGTGGATATCCTCGATTCGCTTGAATCTCAATTAAATGTACCAGAATTTCTTATACATTGATGGCCTATCTGAGGGAACATTCTGCGCTACGAAAACGCGAACCGTAGGATATGAGTTATATCGCGTATGGCTCAGTTTTTTACCCGACTTGAGCTGCTATGTGGGTCACGGCTCGTAAACTATGGAAACGTTTTTGGTCATCTAAAACCGGTATTGTAAAAATTAAAGTCATAATCCTGACAAAGAAAAATGTTCCAAAAGTCAGTCCAATCGGTATTGATGAAACGCTAGTCCAATCGAGTAACCAATACACTGATTGAATCTTCTCCAAGATCAGGGCAACCGCTGAAAAATCTGTAATGAGTGCAGCTAGTCCATCTTATGGTCCTCATGAAGATGACATGCAATGAGTGCTGTGCAGTTTTAGAAATTAATTAAATTTTTTCTTGTTTTTTTATTACATCAACACCAAACAACATTAGTGGTGTAGAGCATAGAAGATAGTAGCAATAGCCTTGAGTGAATTTTAGTTTTAGGCTTTTATTTTTAGTTGTTTGTTTTCGGAACGAACTTCCGTCACTTTCAACCTGATTATATCTCTGTCCAGATACGCCTTTCGGCAGTGTGTCACCTCCGGTGTGATTTTTTTCATTTTTATTTAATATTTTGATTAATCCAAAAGAATTAAATGTAAATTTTTTTTCTGTTGGCATCGTTAAAGCAGAATAATTTTTTTCAGTATTACATGTTGAATTTAGCGGTGACATTAAATTCAAATCCGACTTCTAAATTTAGACGTTATGAATTCCACAGACTTGAAAAAACCTCCAGAATGAATCATTTGAAACGAATTCCATTCACGAAAACAAAACGCATTCCGTTTTAATCGAAATAAGGCAATAACCTCATTAAATTTATTACGCTCGAAATGAAGCATTCGAGAAAAAATGCCTTGTAAAGCATTCCAAAAATTTCAATCGCAATGTAAGAGGATCCATGAATGAAATTAAAATGCGCTTGTTCCAAATTCTACCTTTAATCGCGGAAACAGCCATAAAACGAACTCGCGAATTTTATTCACAATTTCTTTGCTCAGCAGCATTTCAGCGATTCCAATCGAACGACATTTTCCGTTTCCGTTCGAAAGCTTCGTAGCGGAACAGATTTTTTCTAATACGTGGAATCATTAACAGTATTTTCATCTCAACAGAAAAATTCGGTGCGCTGCAATTGCAAAGATACTTTGCCGTGGTATCTGCTGCAATCTTCCACTCAGCACATGAAAGCTTGGTAACTGTTACAGATACCATCGGCAACACCTTCACCAGCTCCAGTGAAAAGCGCATTGTAGCCAGCTAACCCGTTGGCGGGCATGCAACGGATTGGACGCCGCGAATCCAAGACAGCTTACGGACACGGAGCTGCGGGCGAAGCACGAGGAGTCGCAGAGCCAAAGTGGCCACCAGCCGTCTTTGGGGAGCGTCGACGTCGACTCTGTTGAAAGCCTCCCAAAGTTTTCTTCCGCGGTAAGCTTTGGCGGCGACGACGATGGAGCTCACTTACAGCGTGACTACAGTTAAGTCTTTTCGGCTCGTGGAGCCGTGTGGCCATCCGCTGTTTTAGTTTAGATAACGTTCCCATAACGTCCGGTTGTAGTTTCGGTTGAAGTTGAGTGTCACGTTGGCTGGCATTGGCGTGCCAGGAGCGGAAGCCAGGTGAGATACTCCGTGTGTGACCTATCCGAGTTCAGTCGAGAACCGGAAGATACTCGAGACGGTGGCAGCGACTCCGGCTCGGACCTTCCGATCCAGTTCCCAACACCAGCCAAGACGAGACAGAACGCAACGGGAGTCGCACGACTATGACCTCACCGGACCGGTTCGGGTTGGCCCAGTGCCGGGTCCGAGGACTTTTCCCGGCAATTCGCCACCATTCCTGCCGAGTCTTCCGAGATCTTGCCCTGCGACAAGTTCTAGTGCCTCCGACGTCAGTGGCAATCCTTGGTAGACGCTTCCTTCCGGCATCTGTGCTCGGTCGCAAGCACGCAACGAGCGAGAAGTGAAATTGCTAAGTCGAGTTAGCACGAGCCCCAAAGCAACATCGCAGACACGCAGCACTGTCCAGAGCGTACATCTTCCGATAGTGGAAGTTTGTTGGTTCCGCGAAGCATATGTTTGTTATTCGGTCATTTAATTGGCGAAAGGACTTGCACGCATGATGCCGCCTGGCCGCCGAGTGAACAAGACAACCACCGCGAATCTAAGATACATTTGGCGAGTAGTTGCAAGGACAGTGCCGATTCGCAGAACGGACTCGCAGCTCAAGCGGAACCGTGTGAACGGGTCGCGGTGGAACGGAGTGCGGGTTAGTAGGCGACGCAAAATATAAATCATCTTGGCCGATCGTCTTTTTGCGAGATTCTTGGCGCGCCATCACCCAGAATCGGCTGATATGAATGATGGGACCAGCACACACGAGACGCACGCGAAACAAGTCCAAGTCCAAATCTTGGAATGTTTTCTTCGTCTTCGGATTTCGGGGGCCATAAGATATACAACTGCGCACATTTTCAGTTGTCTCGGTCCAGCTTCAAAATATTGCCGAATCGCTTGTCCTCCGCGCATCATGTCCGGCTCAACCGATTCGCAGTTTTCCTCCTCGGGTTCTTCAATTTCCGAACCAGTCGACGGATATTCTTCATATGTTGAACGTTTGTTGGCCGATCACCCGCGCGACAGTGATGATATAATTCTTGTTTTATTTACCAACGGAGACCGCCAGTCGAAATCCAGTGCTCGCAAGTGATCCGCCGTCCGCGCAACCGAAAACGCTAAATTCAGTGAACAATTAACATCCCCTACACAGTCCCAACCGAATTTCTTAAACAAAGACCCGAGTCGTTCGCCACAGCGCACTCCGAGGAAACTTTCCCACAAAATCGAGCCGAAAAGATCGCAAGCAAGTGGACGCGGACAAATTAGTACGACACACACATATCGTAAAACTCGTTCAAACGGAAAATCCATGCAAAGTGACCAAATAAAACAACTGCAAAACGGATTTCCGCCTCCTTACATTTTAGTACAGCACTTAGTACGCGCGTTAATGGCGCGGCGGTGGCGCGGCGGTGGCGCGGCGCTGCTGTGACGATAGCGCTCTAACATTTGGCTTTTCTTCGCTCGCATACGCTGCCATCGACACACGAACTCATATATGTAATCATTGTCAAAGCTGTCTACTATATCAATACGTAAGTAGAAGAGTATGTAAAAAATTATATTTTTCTTAACTTTTGAACGCTCGACTTGATCGCTCTAAAGTCTTCCATTTTCTATTTTTGGTCAAATGACGTAAGCTTCGTCTTCTTTTCTCGCGCTCAGCGCCACAGTGCAGTGGAAATAATATGAAAAATGTTGAAGATGAAAACAATTCGGCTGGTTCGTATGAGGAAATCCAAAGATCAATTGTTCTTTGCGTCCCATGGACCACTGTAGGCCTTCGTTAATTTTCAAATCGAGGCTCAGATTTAAGGCGAAACTCTATTAAGGGAATTTCGACTAAGTCTACACCAAGAAACCCCCCCAGCCTCGTTCATTTCTTTTTCTTTCGTAATATATTCTGTACGATCTGGCTTAACTCACCCTTTTATTTTCCTATCCTAGTCCGAGAAAACAATATTTAATATTTAGAGTGGCTGTTCCACGAAATCGCCGTTGCCCCCTTTTGATCGCAGCTGATTTTCACGGAAACTGGTTCAGTACCTGCATCAGAAAAGTTAAGTGGGGTATATAAGGCACCTGGACAGAGTGTATTCCTTCACAACTTCCCATAAACGAGCGTTGTTCGAAAAGTAATGAAAATGACTATGATCGAGGGAAGTTAGTTATAACATAATTTCATTTTTCCACATAGTTGTCCTTGAGGTTAATACATTTTAAATATCTTTTTTCCAGAGCTAGAATCCTCTTTTGATTGAAATCTTGCTGAAGTAATATCCCATACTGCTGCTATCAAGTGATTCATAGCAGCTGTAAGGGATCATCATCTTCAATTCTTTGCCTCAGAAATATTCATTTATCCGAGCAAGTAAAAAAAAATCACTAGGTGTTAAGTCTGGTGGATAGGGGCGCGGTTCAAGGATTCCGAAGCCAGCATCTTGGGTTGCTAGAAATGCAGACTTAGACGTTGTCTTATTGCAAAACAACTTTTTGCTAGTTTTCCTTTGTGTTTTTTTTTTCGAATTTTCTGGAGTAATTTGTTATATTTGTTCTGCGTACATACTTCCTATCATAGTGGCTCTATTATCAAAAGAATCCATGATCATAACAAATCCTTGGCTATACAAAAAAAGGAGATTTTGTCTGAGATTTCTTCGCGGTTGGAGATGACGCTGTTTTCCATGCATCGATTGTTGCTTTGATCGTAGAGGTAACGCTATGTTTCATTCACTGTTATGAATCGAACTCAAATGTTATCGCTGCTATGAATCGAGCGATAAGGATCTTGTTAAAACAATTCCAAAGACCTCTGCGAAATATTGAGGCGCAATAGCTGTGTCAATTTGGGCATTCAGTAGTCTAAACTTTGCATCGATGCAAACGCAACACTGTCAAATTTTTTTCAAATATATTTCAAGTAGATGATTAACCTGAATTGAAAGCTTAGTAGAGTTGTAAAAACATTCAAAAAATTCGAATAAAATTATCAACAGTTTAAGTAGAATGTCAAAAATAAAACCATTAAAAAGCGAAAAAAATGGCGACCATTGGGCTTGCAACAATGGAAACGTCAGACACCACTCTTGGAACCCAACGCGCGCATGCCTTTCTCGTTCCAAAGTGATCGCGTCAAATATTATGTGCACTTCCTATCGAGACTTTTAACTCTTCAGCAATACAACGTACTGACACACGACTCTCGTCCAATTTAATTTTTTCAATTTTTTTAACCATTTCCTTGGTAATAGCCGTCGAATGGCAACCTGAGCGAAGATCATCTTGAATTGTTGTTCATCCGCGTTCGAACTCTGCACACCATCTTGTTAGTCTAGAATACAGCAAAGCATCGTCTTCTTATGTTTGTCATAACTCCTGAGATACTTAAAACGGTCGAAAATTATTTAAGGACAAATATTTTATCACTACACGAATTTCAGTGCCAGTGTGTCACTTTTTTTTTTGTAGAAAGTCACAAAAAAAAAAGAATGCTACTCTGCTCGGCACTATGATAACGAGCTAACAATTTGAGGGCATGCTTACAAAGATCGAACCTTCAATAAATATTTATATATTTCTCAAAATTACACTAAATGAAGGTGTCTTAGGATTGCATCGTTGCAAATGCAACGGGCCCCAATTTTTCACTTCTTGATTATTTTTTTTGTATAGTTTGACTTAAAATGTTGGCCAATTTTATTCGCATATTTGAATACTTTCCACTCGTATAAGTTTTGATTTCAATAATACCATTTGACTACCGAAAAGAAATGGTGGAAAAATTTGACAGTTGGAACGATGCAAACTTTAGATAAATAAGATTCAGATTAATAAATTATAAATTTAAATAAGAATGTCGTTCTCATAACTTTTTGAGCACCTCTCACAGCTTCTTCCCCATCATGCAGAAGCACTTTGACAAACATGGCTTCAATCTGTCAAATGAAAGGTGTTTGAAGTTTGCATCATTGCAACCGAATCGGTCTCAAATTTTTTGGCTATTTTTGATATATTTTGACGATTTTACTGAAGTTGAAAAACTAATAGAGTTTTTTTGTCAGAATTATATTCAAAAAGTGGAAAAAAATCAAGACTCTTGCGTTTAAAATGATACAAACTTCAGAGAGCTCAAATGAAGTCGTGAATATTTTTCCAGAAAGTGTGATAATATTTCGTCCGAGTGTACTCAACTCAGAGTTTAATTAAGAATAGAATAATATGTGTTTGTTAAGAATGCTCCTTCGCAATCGACACTACACAATACAAGAAGCAAAAAGTTTTAGCAGTATACCCATAGCCAAAAGGTACCAGGTGATTCGAAAAAAGGAGAGGAAACCTTTTGAAAAAAGGTGTCTGAAGTTTGCATCGTTACAAATGCAATGGCTTCGTTTTTTGCCGCATTTTGAATTTTCCCGCATAATTTGAATGATATTTTTGTAATTTCTTCTTGTAATTTGGATTCGTTTCGCACTGTACTATTTTTCATTTGACTCAAATTGTCGGCAAATATAAAGAAAGTGAGAAAATTTCAGAACGTTGCGTTTGCAGCTATGCAAACTTCAGACACCTTTCAAAAGCACTAACTCAACGTTACGTAGTACGATCCAGTCTTTATTACGCAATCTTTAATTTACTCAATTATTTTAAAATAAATTTTTTTGAGACCCCCTTCCCCATGACGGTGATCGAGAATACCTAAAAAGGAATGATTCAGGAACAAAGTGAAGAGAAACCGATATTTAGGCACTTTGTTCCTTTGATTCAGTTAGTTGTCTGTTGAGGTATCAGAAGTTTGCGTCAATGCAAACGCAACACTGTCCATTTTTTAACTTTTTGATTTTGATAGATGATTAAAATGAAATGAAAACGTAGCACAGTGCAAAAAATTCAATTATACGAATAAAATTTACAAAAATTTGGTGTCAAAATATCTAAAAAAAAAAACTTTGAAAAAGTGAAAAATTAAAGCCGTTGCATTTGCAACTATGACCCCTTCATACTCCAGACTCAGACTTAAGATCCCTTGTGTTTAGGGTCATTATCGTGAATGAAAATCGCGTTTACTTCATCATCATAATAAAAGCTTAAAAGTAAATAAAATAAATAACTAGGAGCTGCAATCTTTTGTTTTCGTTCTGTTCACTTGAATTTTTAATGAGATTTTTCACTCTGCTAAAGAGGAGCTCACTCCACCATCCAAAAATTTCGCTTCGCTTTCGACAGTACTTGATTGTCTTCCGTTTAAATAATTTTGACATTATATCATAGCCCAGACATTAACAGGGATTAGCTCTGGTTAAATGTTAAAAACCTGGTTAGGTTAAAGACGGCTGCTGGATCAAAGGAATGTTCTTAATTGAAAACCATATCTTTATATGGCTTGAAACATGAGCGCCGCGTTATCCTCTTGAAAAATAAAATAGCAGCAGCCAAGGTGCCAAGTTAAAAAATATAAGGTATTAAAGTGGAGTCGAGCATCTCACTTTACTTTTCTGAATTCATTTGTATAGGGACAACTCAGAATTGGACGTTTCCCCAATAAGAAAACGCTGTCCAAATCATAAGGTTTTCTACCCACAAAGTTTCTGCGGGTCCTTGGTGCATCATTAGCTGTCAGATTCCAATAATACCTGAAACGAGCCGGCCCATCTGAATTGAATCTCTCCTTTTCCGAAAGTATGACACTTTCCCATCTGTCTGACATTTTTCCATGAATTTGTCTACTTCCTGTGTTCCTTTGCGAAGTCAAGACGAGCCTGCAAGACGTTTATTTCGGTTCCTTATAAGGAATATCTGGGGAAGATTTTAAGATCTGTTTTCATCCTTTTTAACAGGCAGGAGAATCAGTCTAGGATGCACACAGACGGTTTTTTTTTGGCTTCTATTTGCATTGCTTGCCTTTCAGGAAACTTCAAAATTCGTTTAGATTTATTGCTGCATTCATACGATAGGACTTTTTAAAAATGTCCTGATAACTTTCTCAGATCTTGATGTCTTTACGGCGATTTTCTAATTTGTTAAACCCATTCCCTTGCAGGTCGTGACTTGTGCATTTTACCCAGCCATCAGATAAGTTGCCTTTATCCATTTCTCTCCAAAAGCTGAAATTAAAGAAGAGCAAAGTCTCAAAAAATCACTGAATGCTATTCATTACACATCTACTTTAATCTTCATTTTGAAATTGCCACTTCAAAATGTAGTTTTACATAAAGTTATAATTAAATTAGTCTAAATAAGTGAGAACTAATGTTGACTATGAAACTGAACGGAACAGCAGTACACATGTTTTAGAAAGAAATCGTCATGGTTACAAAATATGTCGTAGTTTTGTTTAGTAAATAACCTTTAATAAACAATTTACTTTTAATAGTGAAGATCCCATTTTAAGTGTAAAATTCTGCGTGCGTCTAAGCAAATTACGCCCACTGTAGAATCAAAACACATGAAAATAATAACATTAAGGGTTGGTTATGGCAGTACCAACAACAGGATGAGGCCGAGGCATTCTTAGCATCCTAAGAAAGAAATCCAAGCCGCTTGCAAAGGATTTTTCAAGCTTGAAAAACACTTCGGTCAGGTGCCTGATCTTGTCATCGTTGAAAACGCAACGATGTAAAATGTTATCCCTTTCCATCAACTGAATTGAAAACCTGGTAGAATATATAAAGTTCAAATATGCGACATAAAATTTATCAAAATTTTACATGAAACTCAAAAAAACCATTTCAAGATTAGAAACAACCGTTGCGTTTGCAACGATGCTGATATTGGACACTTACTCAGGTCCAATGATACAAAGCTTTCTTTCCAACCGATGCGCAAACTTATGTGTCTGAAGATTTCTCCTTTTCACATGCAACTATCCCTCGAATATTCTCGAGTTTTGACTTTTGATGACAATTATATGAGTGCAAAAATTTGTCTCTCGGTGCAACTATCTTAAAAACAAAATCAAAAAAGGAAAAAAATAGATCAGGTCATTAAAAGTTCACTGGGCTGATATTTTAGTAAATCTTCTACTCCAGAAAACATTTCAGAATAATTCACATGGTTCTTTCGCCTCACTTTTCTACTCTTAATTCTTCTGTTCTCTTCCACTAGTTTTCAACAACAAGAATCCTTTTCCTCTTTATCTTTTGTGAATTGACCTTTGTGAAGTCGAGACAATCATAAACTCAATAGATATGGATATATGTCTAGCATCCTTTCTGTCAGCACCATTGTCATTTCTTTGCTATCTCAGTCTAAGCTCGGGTGTGTTTCCCACTGATTCGAGACAAGCTATTATTGTTCCAGTTCTTGGAATTGGTGATCCTCCCAATAAACCCAATTATGTCCAGACAACCTTTATTTGCTGTTTTCCAAAACTAATTCGTTTTGTATTCGGAAAGTCGTATTCACAATCGAGTCTTTGTTATAATGCGGTCTGTTTTTGCTTTTCTCAAAGGTCGCTACCACTAACCAAACTGTATTCAATGACACAGCTAGGGCTTTGGACAGGCATTCCCAGTTCGATATGATCGTCATAGGTTTGTCCAAAGTTTATGTCCATCCATCATTTCAGACGTGTATATCTTTGTGATACCTTTTCCATCCGTTTTTGTACTTCATCTGGTGTTCCCCAAGCTACTATTCTTGGCCCACTTCTGTTCCTTTGTATTATAAATGAACGTACGTTTGTGATTTTTTTATGCTTCCTGCGTATGGCGATCTAAAATCAATTGGGAGGTTTTTCTGAAGTTTGTATCGTTGCAAACCCAACGGTCTCCATTTTTTTCTCTTTTGGTTTGTTTTGTTTTTTTTATACACTTCTAGTCAAAATTTTGGTAGTTTTATTCTAATTTTTGAATGTTTTTACATTCGACAAGGCTTTCATTTCAGTTTCACTAATTGTGAACACGAATCCACCTCAGCTTGGTTTCGAGACTTCAATGAATTCCGCTGCGCTACCTCTGACCATCTCTGCTTGATTTCGGGACTTCAATAAATTCCACTGCGCTGCGAATACGTAACAATACCGGAATACGCTCTATGCGAATAAATAGTCTGTGGTTCAACTTTATCGTTCGAATACCTACTTCCACTAACGACATGTAACGACCTCTAGCTTGGTCCTTTTCCTCTCTCGTAATAAACTTTTCATTACCCATCGCCCTTCCTCTCGCGCGGCGTGATGTGACAGTTTTATTACTTGAGGGTGTATGAGAGCCACGTTTTATGAACCTGGGAATATATATGTCCCTTGAGATTTTATATTGACTCACATTTCATAAAGGTTATACTTCACCTTCGGGAAGCTGTAAGCCAGGAGAATAATTACATTATTGGCATTTTCATATGGGTTATTTTATTCTTTTATTGCACTCAGAAAAACTGTCAAATTCGACTGATGCAATAATCGATTTCTTGTTTTGTTTTTTCCAAAATTGTAGAAATTATACTCGCTACAATGTTGCATTCAACAATCACGTCCTATTTTTGCTTGAATCGGATATAAGGAACGTTGGTTCTAGCAAAAATCCTGACTGCTGATTTGAAGAATGCCTTTTTAAGTACTGAAATGTATTTTGAAGACTCCACCAACTTCGCTCGAAGACATACAACTCCAAAGCATTATGCTGCCATTATGTAATAATATAAAATACTATTCATATTAATAATATATAATTTTAATAATTAGTGTGTAATACCGTTCTCCAAAAGAATTTTTTTTAGTTTGATGGCGTTTTCCAGATGTCTAGTCTCTTTAAACGATTTCTTTCCTTGTCATAATTCGGCATATTAAGTTCTTCAAAGTAAATTTTACTTTAGTTGTTTTTATATTAACATTAATCAGTGATTTATCGACCATGCTGTTGGATGAACTTTTGTCATATTTCTGTAACGTTCGAGGGCGCATTAGGTTTTTAAAAGAGGAGAACTGGTCCAACTCATATTTAACAGCCTCGAAAGAATCGAAAGTTTTACTATTCTTTATTCAAAGCCATTTTTGAACGGGTCAAAACAAGGAGGTTGAAATTTGCATCGTTGCAAATGCAACGCTTACAAAATTTTTTTTCACTTTTTGAATGTTTTTTTTTTTTGGATTGTTTGACTTTGAATTAACGTAAGTCCTATTTGCTTTTTAAAATTTTTCGCAATCTATTAGGTTTTCATTTCAGAATCACCAGTTCAGTTTCACCATCTATTAAAAACGGATTTTCAAAAAATCTGACAACGGTGCGTTTGAAACGTGCTTCAGACTTCTGCGAAACATATGATTGTCTGATGGTGCTAAGTCAAGGCTATAGGGTGGATGTAGCATCAGTTCCCATTTGAGCTTTCTGTACTTTTGTAAGGGGTGGGGTCTGGCATGCTCATAATGGAACATCACACCTCTACGAGTGGCCAGTTCAGGGCGCTTTTTCTAGTTTTCGTCGCTCTTCGATAGTTGATAACAAAAGACATTCGATTCAATAGTTTGGTTTCTTGGACGAAGCTCAAAGTAGACTTTATCCTTGTAATCCAACAACACAGAAAGCATAATCTTCTTATGGTGAATTTTCTTTTTAGATGTTGATAATGGGGTCTCATCTTGCCTAGCCCAAGACCCTTTTTGAACTGCGTTATCGTAAACAATCCAGTTTTCATCACCCATTATAATTCTTCTTAGAACTGGGTCATTTTGAATACGTTTCAGCAAAGAGTGGGATATGTGGGATTTCCTTTTATTCCTGAAGAACCTAAACATCCAATTTGTTTATGTAAACCAAGCTGTTGTTAGTGCAAGTAAAGGGTGGAATTCCATTATTCGAGCTTCTCTGCTATCTCTCAAGTTTGCATATCCCGGTTACTTCCAATCAACGGAATTTATCGTGGTTAGACGAACAGAGTGTGGTGCACTTTGCACATTTAAATTTCCAGACCGAAAGTGAGCAAATCAACGCTGACACTGGCGTTCAGTAAGGGAGTCCTCACTTTAAACTTCACACAATTTTTTCGGGCTAGCATCGCATTTTTCTCCTTTCGGGGTACGATAAAATATCCCGGTAAAACAATAAAATATCCCGATAATGCCCCCATGGATCGTCCATTAATGATCCTCATTTTTTGACTATTGAAGATAAGCCACTCAATCACTAAAACATGAAAAACGCCATCAAAAACGTCATCTTTGAAAAGAAAAATGACACGAATAATCGAAAAACCCAATAAAGTCCCATTTACAAATGTACTCCATTACGCTAGCGGCGAATATTGTTTTCCAAATAGTCAAGCGTCTCGAATTCGTCGGCGTTGACGAGTGATTTGATGTATCTCCACGACGAATAGTCCCGCGTTGTTAAATCACAAGATTTTGAAAATCAGTTCACAGGTGCAAGACGAGATATTATGCGCTCATCAAATGCTTCCTTCAATAAGTTCATGGTTGCTCCAGTTTATGTCATGTCGCGATATCCTATTGAAAACAGAGGTCCCCTGCATTACGGCGATTCAATTCCAGAACGACAAAGAAATTGATCATGGCTCTACAGCGGTCACCATTGACTGTAAGGTTATTCCAAGCAGCATTGTTGAGGACATATAGACCAATGATTCGACTGGCCCATAAATCACACGCAACAGTAACTTTCTCTGGATGTAACTGTGTTTAGACAACCGCTTCTGGTTGTTCGTCACTCCAAACATGGCAGTTTCTTTTATTGACGTAGCCACTCAACCAGCCTCTTCGCTAAACAAAATTTTCTTAATAAGTTCTTAATAAAATAAATTTTAAAAATTTTCATCGTAAATTTTTTACGGTGGTCTTTCGGCTTTCAAATAATACAGCACGAGTTAAGTTTTATAAGCCCCTAAGCCAAGATATAGGATGATGAGGATGGGCACTGGTTTAATTGTTGAGCACGATGTCGAATGAATTCTCTTGGTTGTTCATCGATACTACGCTCTACAGCTGCTATGGTATCTTCGTTACTGAACTGCATCACTGCACGGCGTCTAGATGGATGCTTATTATCATGGAGAGTAAACGTGGTGCGGAAAAGGCTTAGGATTGTTCGAATCAATTGTTCTGATGAACAATTATGTCGGCCTTTAAATTGACGGAATGCGCAATGAGTTTCTCGAACAAAACCCACTTTTTTTTTGTTTTGACATGAATCTAAGCACTTTGCAGACGTTGCTCTGTCGTCAATCTGTTTGTGATTAAATGGCAAACCGAACTAACCATAAAACGCATGACAGCTGTCACGTAGCCAATATGAAGTTCTATACGTCTACAAAACACCCTTTATTTTGAGTTCGCATGTCTGAAAAATGCCCTTTGGTGAATTCGGGAGATAATACAGCTATGTCTATATGCCGTTATCAGGTCGATACACTGAAATGCGAGCTTTGTGAACCTGATTCACGGTATACTGATGGTACTGTTGTGATAAGATAAAACCCAAGTTGAATTAAAAGAGATAAGAGGAGAATCAGAAAATATATTCAAACGCGAAGGAGAAATGTGTCTTAAAACCATTCAAAAAGGACCCTACGAAAACTTGTCAGAGATAGCATAGCAGATTTTTAGATTAAATTTTTTTCAGATGGGGTAAATTTTATGTTATGCGATGCAAGAAATTGGTAAGGTAAAGGATATTTTATACCTACTATAAATACATTTGGGGTTGTATTGCAGTTCCACGTCACCGTAAACTAGTTCATATAGGTGTGAATAATCCTAGTCACCAATTTCAACGAACGTATTAGATTACAAAATAAAAACAATCGCTTCCTTTATTGTTCTTATAGAGAAAATAAAAGAAGATAATATTTAAATATTCATTACTAGATAATTTTACAAGATACTTTTTTTAACTGAAGAATTTCACTAGATTACTTCAGAACGAAAAAAACTCGGTAACTACGCCTAACACAGCATGGATGTGGTACAGCGAAATCTTGTATATAATATCCCACAGAGTCTCAAAATTCAGCCCGATCGGAAGATCAGAGAAACAAGTTTCAACAATTAGAGCCAATCGAAGGAAGTGTTATCGTTATTGTTATAGTGTTATCGATACCTGGATGGTAGAAAAAGTTATTAAGATTAGTTCAGTTACCAAGATTAAAGGAGCCACAACATCCTAGAAAATCTAGGAGAAGGTTGAATTTATATTCTGGTGGGTGGGTGGATATTCTGGAAACGTTAGAAAAGCGTTTTCAAGTACCAGTATATCTGATGCGGATTCTCAGAGATTATTTGAAGGACCTCAGCCTACTCTACGACTCGAAGGAAGGTAGGCAAAGTACAATTCTTACTTCATGTGGCGCTCAGGACGACGTCGCTGCGCTGGTCGCTGGAGGCACAGTAGACCATACGCAACTCACACTCAATATGTTAATGCGAAGGGTAATGGACTGGATGACCGCTCACGGTTTCAAGCTGGCACTGGAAAAAACCTTTCCAGTGCCAGCTTCTCCTGACAAAGAAGAGAATCCCCAGAGTAAGACCTATCAGTGTTGGGGACGAGTTGGTTGTATAGTATAGTACCTGAGCATCGTGATAGACTCGAAGATGAGTTTTCAAAAAAAAAAAAAAAAAAAAAAAAGGTGAATTGGTGGTGAGGGTTTTTACAAACAAGGGGCCGTATCAAGCAAGTAAGAAGAGGAACTTTAGGTGCATTTAAGGATCACTGATACGTGTGTACTCACGTAGGGGGGAGCCGGCAAGAGAAACCGTCAACCGAGAGGAACGGAGAAGAACCCTTATCCTATGGCAGCAAACATGGGAAAACGAAACGCGAGGCAGGTGAACCGCACGGCTGATAAGTGACTTGGGGCCGTGGTTCTACAGAATGCATGGTGAGACTGATTATTATCTGACGCAACTACTCAGTGTTCACGGGTATTTCCAGTCTTACCTGTATAAGATGGGAAAGACACCATCCCCAACTTGCGTGTTCTGCCCGGGGATGACGGATGACGCCTGCCACACGTTCTTTACGTGTAATAGATTCACAAGACTCCGTTCGCACCTCTCGGAGAAAATTGGCGTAAGTTCCCCAGAAAATTTAACGGGAAAAATGATGAAATCAAAGGACAATTGGAACTGTGTGTCGCATTACGTACGGACAGTACTCATTCTAAAGAAGGACATAATGGATCGCTTGGCGAGGGAGGGAACATCTCTGTAACGCAATATTATAGTTACTAATCGCAATTCCCTCCTATCCATCCGTGAAGAGAGATTTCCCTTAACCTGAAGACATCGCTAAGCGATGATTAATGAGGCCTAGTCCGAAGTAATGTGACAAACAGTTCCAGGCTAGGTTCTCGGTGTGACAGGGGAGGTGTTTAGTCGGTAGTCCGGTAGCGGGGGAGTCCAACACTCAGGGCGTAAATTGCCTTCACCTCCAAAACAAAAAAAAAAAAGATCACTGATAGTTAATCTTAACTTACAAAAGTCCAAATGAGACCTCGATGCAGTTTCATCACTTTTCATTCTTGCCCCTTCGGCATGTTTTGCATGGAAAAATGCTAAAACTGGAGCCTTCGAATACCCTCTTTCCAATACTTGTTTGAAACACACGCACTATATAGCTGGATAAAAACATTTGAAAAACCCCAACAACATTCCGCCAAACGAGTCCTTCAAGTAAAACCAGCAAAATTATTTGAAATTATAAAAATTTCGAGAAATTTCATATGAGTTTATAAGCTGTTCATTCATTTCACGTGAAAACTTGTCTTCAGATATTCGAATCTGCAGAAAAAATATTCAGCTTTGGATAAAACAAAGTCTATACATGCATACCGCGGAGAAGTCCATTCTTTCAAAATGATATTGGTGCCAATTTGTCTATGCATGATTCAGGTTGTTAATATGCTAATTTGCAAGGAATTGGATTTCGCAGAACAGATTTATCTTAAATCAGAATCACCAGATGTTCGAATATTTCCTGGGCCCGAATTGGCTAATTAAAATACTTGTTGGTTCGAACTGGAAGGCAATTGGCTTTTTGTTTCTGCAAGTGTTAATGGGAAGACGAAAAAACCAAAATATCCCACACACATGTAGTCGTTGAATTTGATACAGTTTAAATTTTAATTAATAAAGACGCAAATGAAGCGTACCACAAAATGAAAATCAATTAAAAAAAACTGAAATATACACAAAAGAAAATCATGCATGTCATTCTTTGATTAAATCAAGTGTTATTTGCATGTACATGTGATAATTTGAGCGGAACTCATTCATGGCAAATAGCAATCCTTTATTCAGAATCAATCTTCAATCATCAACAGATTATCGGGAAAAAATATGCATATTTAGCAAAAATTTAAACAAAAAAAACGCATGCAAACCATTCATTTTTTGTAGATTGCGAAAAAAAATTGAATAAAATGTAAGAAGTCACAAATAATTTATTCAAATTTGTTTACCCTTTTAATCCGTCGATAAATTATTCGGATCGCAATTCGATTTTGTGGCCGTGAAATATTTGCGTGATAAATTTAATAATGTTCGACATCGAAAGCTTATCAATTTTTTTATAATGTTTCGCTTACAAGAAATCTTTTTGTAAACAAGAATATAGTTTACAACTGCGACATATTTGTAGGATAATCGATTTACGTTTTGTGTTTTGACTTCTCAATGAGTTTTCAAGAGGTCCACGCTCGGCGTCTGCAATAAACTTACATGATTGCAGCGAAATGGAAATTTTTTGGAATTTAACACGTAGATGTTGTCAACTTAGCTGAGTCGTATCAATTTGGGGGAAAAATGGGAAGAAATCGAACAAACCATCATCTTTATTGCCTAACAACTCCCGAAAACAATATGTCCTGAATTTGAAAATCATTTCCTGCTTCGTTAGTATACGAAAATAGTATCTGAATGTTGTATAGATTTTCTCAAATAGTTTCATCTTCGCGTGGACTTGAATTCTAAAACAAGGATAAAATTAATGGCAAGAAATATCAAATGTTTAGGAAAATGTTAAAATAATGTTGGAAGTCAAGAAGCACGTACGATTCTAAATCGCCATTCATCAATCACATTTTTACTCATGGATAAACTTGGACTGGAGTTGAGATTAAATGTTAGACCTCTGTATGTGTTAGTATGTACGTATATATATATATATATATACGCAGCAGCATTAAATGTTGCGTAGATGGATTTTGATAAAATTCAAATATTGTGCCATTAATTCAACTGAGAACAGCTTTCGTTTTCGATTATATCGTCATTAAATGCAATCCTTAAGGAGTTATACTTTAAAATTGTTTATTTTACATTAAAAACCATTATTGAGTGAGGGCCGTTTATAATTTTAATCGTTGTAGATTATTTCTGTTGATTGGTTGATAATATATTGGTAGTCCCTTTCCGGTGCATCTAAAGCACTTCAAGCAGAGCGATCTTTCTAAGAAAGTTAATCATTTTCTTTGGTTCAAAACTGTCCCTTCTCTCTTTGACAAGGAAATAGGTTCTAGAATGATGACGTCGCCCGTCGATGGTGCACATCTTAATGGTAACACCTTGGTTATTTTTACTTGGTTTTCGAATGTTCCTTACGTTGTAGATCTCGCAACTATTCCACTCATTACATGAACCGGCGACAGGTCTTTCAATTTTCTCAACGGTAGAATATCATCTTAAGGCTCCGATAATACATACAGATATCAAATACAGAACTTAATCGAATGCAAGTCTCGTATTGGGTCTCGCTTGGTCATTGATGATTCTTCTTCTTCCTGACGCTACAGCTCCTCTCGGAGCTTCGCTTCCTGCAATAATTGTCCATTGACCGCATCCTCCAATTTCGAAAGTCAAGCAACGATTTCTTCAGCGTTTTCTCGTCTTCCCCTCTGGCCCCAACCCTTCAGTTTTCCCAAAGAATACCTTTTTGGGTCCCCGTAATTCATCCATACGATTCATATGGCCTGTCCAATGCAGCTAACGCAGTTTTATAATCGTTGAGACCTCCGGCTCATCAAAAATTTCAAAGCTCCAATTTACCATTGGAATCCGTCTAACTTCGCTCGAATTATCCGCCTTAGGGCCGTGGCTCAAATGCGTTCAATACATTTACAGATGCTTGGGCTAGGTTCCATGTTTCTCACCCATAGCAGAACACAGGTTTAATCACAGATTCTTACACTTGGAGCTTTTTTCCTGTCGATGCATTTCCTTCGTGATCGCCAGAACTGAATAAAGGGTTTTATTTGCGGGCTGCACTCTTCGGCGTATTTCGCCTCTTTCACTTATTTTTCTTGTTATTTTGGCGCCAATGTGGGCGAATTTGTGCCCACATTTCTATACCAATTATGATATTTTGAGCATTTAAGGTATTTTTTTTCTCGACTGCGTAATGAGCTTTATTTTCTGCTCATTGATTTGTAGGAATACCTTTTGCTGGTAGTAAAAATCAATACGACTATCAAATTGTCAAAGCGATTGTTTTTTGTCTGTTTTCGGCTTTCAGCGTCACCTGCATTTTTATTGACATTCTGGAGTCCATTTTGAACATATGTGATGAAATTTAGGTGAACATCGCAGGATTTATCCTTTTTGGCAGATCCACTCTTCTTCAAACGACGAAGGCTCATCGAATCGCTCGGCGATTGCTTATAGATTTCTCAACCCCTTCGCTTTGCTCTACCATATATTTGACTGTCCCTGATCGCAGAACACTTTGCTTCTCATATCCCTCTTTGGTTTGCGATTTTCTTGACTGCTTTGTTCTTTTCTCATTGATTTTTAGCCCTACTAGCATTGCTCCGCGGTCGGGTTTCATAAAGAGTTCTTTGGCGGTTACGTGACACAATATTGATGCCATCCACATCACTTGGCTTGATTTGTGAAAAAGTGTGCATGTTGTTTCGACAGGTAGCAGATAACAGATTCCAAAGCCAGATTGACTAGGAAAGGAACCAACATATCTTCTGTTTTAGCCCGGTATTTGTGTCAAATTTGTGTCCATTGCCATTTTGATCAGACGAATCGGTTTGGTTGGTTATTTAGGCGAAGCATTATTTGATACACTACGTAACGATCGCTACTGTCGAATGCTTGCTTAAAGTCAAGAAAGTCCCAGGAATATTTATTGCTATAGGCTCTAATGCTCTGAAGCTGTGCGAAGGATTAATGAGTTTCTTGAAATATGAAGGTCATCTTTCCTTAACCATATTTTCATCAGCGATGATATTGCCGATGTCATCACGGTGCAGAACGTGATCTTGACCTAATAACTTTGCCTCAAACTTTTCACTACTGTATGCTTATCCTGCTTTGTTGCTCGTTAGACTTACATTGATCGTCAAACTATATTCTTTTCTTAATTCTTACTAGTTTAGATTTATTTTTACTCTTCTGAAATTTTCATGCTCTCCTCTCTTCGTTCTCGTTTTCCTACCTAAATATTTTTTGTTCGCCTTATTCTTTTTATCTAACGTGTCCTGGCATTCGTCATCGAACCAAACATTTATTTATGCCCCGGTCTGAATTGCCGGCTCCACTTGTACCCAAAGCTCGTTGCATGTTTTCATTGAGGTGTTCGATAGGATGAGAGCTAGTTGACTGTTGAAACTTTTGGCATCAGAGTCCGTTTAGAGCCTTTCAATTTCGAATTTTTGTAATGGCTGGTCTTCTTCGAATACTTTTAATCAAATATTCTTCGACATTGATATATTGGTTTTAGTCTAGTAATGATACGCGTTACAATTCGCTCCTCTGTATTTGCAATAGTAAGTATGCTGGAGGCCAAACTTTTTTGGATCAGAACATGGTCAATCTGATTTTGTGTGATGCAATCCGATGATACCAAGGACATATGTATGCGGCCGTAAGGGACAAGTCGAACGTGTGAATAGATTTATGCTACAAGCATTGATGACTGGCCTCAATATTACAGTATACATCCACCTTAGGATATCCGGTTTTCCCCAGGACTTGTGTGCCAAGTTTCTGCACGGCATCAAAGCCATGCAGATATTACCTTAAAGTGCCCGTTTTGCGCAAAAATACCGTTTAAGGACACTTCGAGATACTTTATTGTATTTCGACACCTGATCTTCATCCCATTTAGTTATATGCTGCTGAATTAGTCCGTAATTCGTCCTTTTGTAAAAGGCACCAGATCGGTCGCCTCGCCTTTGGGTTTGTTTTATTCTGCCTTATCACATGAGGTATAATTAAAGGTTTATCCTGAGATCATGACTCTAAATAACGTGGGCTGATCAGTTAACGAACATATTCTGTTACAAGACTCTGTTCTCTATCCGAATTCTTCGCTAAACAATCATTGATTTTATGTGGAATCAATTCGTTTTCGACGGCCTTAAAAATTAAATTAGGAAAAGAAGCTCTGTTTTTTTTTACTAAGCTTATTTAAAAAATATCACAGACATGTAGTTTTAGATATTAGTTAGTCCTTTTAGTTTTGGTCGGTCCAATTTCGATTTCTGTTCTCTCTTTTTCAGAAAATTCCGAAAAAGATTAATAGCATTGTTGTTGTAACGATCCCCAACCCAAGTGACATCAGCTTGGTTTGGGTGCCATTGTAAGAACATTGCTCTGACGTCCTCCCACTTCTCCATAAGATCTTTAATGGCAGATGTCGGCATTGGTTCTCTTTCGTCTTCCTCTTGTCCAGACGGAGAAACATTTCGCTGTGTTTCCTTGTGTTTTTCATTCAAGATTTCTTGGAGTTCTTCTGTCGTCAGTTCATATTCCTGTTCCATTATGAGCCCTCTTTTGCCTACTCGTTCGGCTCCGATTGCAGATCTCTAGCGGTTGTCAAAATTTCATCCATAATTTCAGGGATGTTTCCCTGATTACCTCCGTTTCCTTGGACGAACGATGAGCACAGCTTTTGCCGAGCAGAAATCAATTGTCGCGGCGTGATTTGTGACCACGCCTCTTGAATGATGCAAATAGCTTCCAGAATGTCCAATTTTTCTTTCCAAATCATTTTCAAAGTAATTTCTGTGGAGAATTTGGCATGCTTCAAAATACAGACGAAACAGCGCGCGATTGTACAGTTTCTTGCAATTTGCAAAAGCTTCCTAATCCATCGTAACCCATGCCCTCTGATTCGATCTCCACGTTACTGCCAGTCTTCTGTTCATTCAAGTTCAATTTAGCACCGCACGTGTGTTATTAGAAGTGTTCGTCAGAATTCGTTTAGTTCGCTATCCAAATATGTACTTTCTAATGCCATATTGGTTTTACATAGTCGTATGAGATACGGCATGAGCCAGACCTGATCCTTCTCAACACAACCTGGATAAACTCCATCTACTATCGGTGTTTTAATAGGCTAGACGGACACATATCGTCGCAGCTGCCTTCTGTGTCAAGCAGTTTGTCAGTCTGTCCTCATTCGCTATAACATTTTTCAGGAAATTGGCTTCAATGGAACGTTCTAAAACTGTTATCTTTTGCTCTTCGAATGTCTCCCATTATACGTTAAAATTCCATGTCAGTCTTTGGTACCCTTTTCCTGATTGTAGAATTTACGAACTTCAACGCCAAGTTTCTCTAGTCCTACTCTCTATCATATAGGTGGAAAGCAGAAAAACAACTGTCAGCGATGATTTTTTTTTGTGGTAGGGAGGTGAAGGCTGTTTACGCCCTGAGTGTGGGACTCCCAGACGCAAAATGCTTTTGGACTACCCACTAAACACCTCCCCTGTCAACCTGAGAACTTAGTCTGGAACCGTTTGACACATTACTTCGGGCTAGGGCACGTGTTCCTACGCCTAGAGACGCCTTCGGATTATGGAAATCTCTTCTCTAACGGGAAGGAAAGGAGAGGAATGAAGTGCTAGAAAAGAGATCCATCCATCCCTGATGCCTCCCTGGGCACACGGTTCCCCTGCACAAAACACACAGTTAGGAGACCGTACTCTGTCAATTTTGTATAGGTAGGACCGAAACAACCGTGCCCGCTTAAGAGCTGGGTCAAGTAGAAATCGGTCTCACCATGCACTCGACTGAACCACGGCCTCAGGTCAGGGATCAGACATGATCACTGACCTGACCTTTTAATCATCGTCAGCGATGATTCCAGCATATACAGCAATAACACTCCCGGGCGGCGTCTCTCAGACAGATAAAAAAGGAAAGGCAGATTGAAATGTTTACTGCATTTTTAGGCAAAGTTCTAAGAAAATTGTTCCTTCATTTACGCAAAAATGAAAGTAAATCTACCAACCCAGGTAAAGTTTCGCTTCTTTCGTTGTATACCTTTAAAACGGGACATCGTTTGAAGTTGTAGTGCTGTTTGTCCTTAAATTTTTTGCTCTACTCGTTTAAGCCCCTGAGCTGTCCTATGATAACTAGGGCAACTTTCAAAGATTTCAAGTAACCTCTTATCTTAATTTTTGGGTCGTTTGTTTTATTTGTACTGTGATGTTTCCCGTTCGGAACCCAATTTTGTATTTCTTCTTGTTGATGGACGATAGCAGAATCCAGAGTTTGAAAACTATAATATCAAAAGTATGGTGACATTCCATATAATATTTCGTGGCTTGATTTATTTGCTTCGTTTGAAACGTGTTTCATGTGTTTCAAAAGTGTTGATCTCCTTTGCCAGCTGCAAATTCTTTCTCATAAATATAGTTTGTATCTCGCTTGCTTTCTTTTATATCCTTTCATCCGCGCTTTGTCAAAGAATACTTTCTTTCTATCTGTGCTAACTGAGAAGATAAATAACTCGTAAATCCAGATGGTTCGTTGCGCTCGTGTTGGTATTAGGTATACCTCGCTTAAGCATCTTTTCGCTTTCTTTTCTTTCTCGTTGGATACCGAGTTATCTCCTTAATTTTTTAAATAATCTATAAAACAGCATTGAGTTTATGCTGGAAAACATCATGTCAAATAGGTTTTTCTATTTGACCTGATGATCTTTTTGACTTATTGACCTTTTTGACTTTTTTCTAATTTTTGAAGTACGTTTTGAGTATCGTATACCTATCCCAACTGTTTTGAGTCAATTTATACAGGCTCCTTAAAACTTTCAACAGCTAGAGGTAATTTAGGATTCTAAATTTAGAGTTGTTTTATATGCGCTGCGTTGAAATTGTGATTCTCTATGAAACGGGAGGATTTTAAGATATCTTCAAGAAACCTCAAAATGGTATGAATGTATGAGAAATCCAATGTGTATTTGTTATCGTAATAATAAAATTAAAAATTTTAATACTGATTAAATTAATGAAAGCCAAAACTAAAACGTTAAGCCTAATTGAAAAAATAATTGAACTATTTTTAAATTTTTTAATAAAAATTATTCAATAAAAGAGTAAAAGTAGAAATCTATCCAGTTTTTCATTACAACGTACACAACAACATCAATCTGTTAATAGAATAATTTTTCAATGTTATTATTCATTATTAAAAGTACGTTAGAATGTCTTTTTGTCACGTCAAAAGATTCATGGGGATTCAGGACATGTTCAAACAAAATAAATATTAAGAAAAGTTAATTGCAGATGGCTCGGATAACATCTCTGTAAGAACGAAAGCCCGCAGCGTATATACAAAAATTACGCGCATAATAGCTTTCCGTGTCAGAAGCAAATTTAATTTTACCTTATTTATCCACAAACCCATCAAGCAAAACCAAACAGACCGAAGAATGCATGTAATTTAGTGCGCATATGAACTTTTGCCATGACATCATTGGAATTTGAAATCAAATTTCATTTCAAAAACTACACAATATTATTCATGACTTCTTAGTCTCCACAGAATTTCAAGCATGGTTAATGCTAAGCCTTAATTTTTGGATTTGTTTTCAATTATGCAATAGAATGCAAGGATTTGTCAAACTATAAAAAGGATAACTTTATTTTCAACAACATTTAAGTTCACTGAAAATGAGCCCCTCCCACGCAGGCTGTTTATAAAGAATACTTATTATTGCGTAACAGAACCTCTATTTATCCATTGCATGAAATAGCAAGAGTTGTACCTATTTCCGCGTGAATTTCATAAAAAATTTTTTTCCGCATCAGCATCTGACAACACATTTTTCAAGAAAAAAAATTGCATTATTTCTTCTTCAAAAAAAATTTCAAAAAAGCGAAACAGTTTAAATCTTACGCCATTGTATGACGATTTGTGCTTAGCGCAAATGAGAAACACCCCGTGGCGTTTGACAGATCATTGGTATTAGATATTGACCCTTCGCAAAACTGCATTGTAATATTTTAAAAGATTTAGCCCTCACAGCTTGTAACATTGGTAGACAACAAGGAGGAATATAATTTTAGGAGCATAATTTTTGTTATCATCAGCTCATCAACATTGTAAAGACTAACTAGAATATTTAAAGGATTATACTAAATAATCCTGTTCCTGATGCTTTGAAAATAATTATTTTTATCAATTTAAAACATCAAAAATAATTTTTCAAGCAATCATAATCAGAACGTTTGAAAATTCGGACATTAAATAAACCAGTCAACATCAGCATCGACCGCCATATGTCAGGTTAATTCAAGAGACAAAATTTCCATGAAAATATTTTCAGAACACAACCACAAATTTCCGAGAATCCGAGAGAATAAAGCAATGAGTGACAGTTTTAACACTACGTAGTGTAAGCAAGCACATAATCAAATTGTTCCACTAATACAATATGTAACATGTAACCATTAAATGGACATCAACATCTTCGTAAGGATACTGGGTATACCGTGCTTGTCGCTGAAAGGTTGCAAAAATATGTAGATGATTCTTGTGAAATGAAAATGATTTTTCAAAAGTTTAGCCATTCCTCGCAGTTTTGCACTTGGAAAACATGATGGATTAGCAGCTATTCAGAAGGAAGTCTAGTGACAGGAAATACGTAGAATAATGTTTCATGCGTCCAAGATATCATTCCAAGGAAGCAAAACATAAAATGACGTGACTATTTAATAAGCGTTGAATAAATTATGCATGCTCCTTTTGCTTGTTGAAGGTTACCACTTTTTTGGTAGTTGTGCCATTTATTGCTTTTCTTTTTATACTTATTCGTCTAAAAGGATATTTGGATCACTAACTATGCTGAAATAAAGTTTATTTTATCAGATATTCAGCAGAATACAGTTAGTTTTGGTGAAGTTTTTTAATCTATATTTTTAAAACATGACATTTATAATTATTGAGAGCATTTTTTGAACTTATTCTTTATATTAAGAGATCAAAATACCACGGTCATGAATAAAAAGATGGATTTAGATAATTTTGTGCATTACTTTTGGTGCATCCACAATGTTACACAAATTGCATGAGCGATTTGAATGCCAAAATTGTCTGGATTCGTGGTGAAAATTTTCAGTGGAAAATTTTCCGAAATTTATTTTACATATTAAGTGAAATTGTCTTACAAATTAACTTATCACATCTTTCTCCCGCCCGATTTCCGTATTATTATTTTAACTAAAGTGATTTTGTTGCTCAAAAGTAGCTAACGTTCGTGGCTCAAAATCTTGTCAAATTCTGGCTATTGATTATTCACTCTCATTTACGAATATAACGACTTCGTCGAGAAACCAGGCCATATTTTGCGACTGTTCATAGACCAATTTAATATTAAATTTATTTCAGAAAAGAAGGATTGCTGGTCACGTAGGACGGTAGCCATTGGTCGCACAGGCCGGATGCCTATAAGGATACTCATAAAGCATGTTTGAAATAATGATCAAAATACGATGAGTTCCTTGTAGAACTTGTGTTCCTGGCCTTGTAGAAAAACACTGTTAAAAGAAATTTCCTTTTTTGGAGGATATACTCAGCACAAATCAACAAAGTCCATTTTGTTTTTAACGGCATAACGGCGTCGGCCAATACAGTTGGAATTGCAGACAACTGTGCCAAAGGACAATTGAAAGGGAGACACAGGTAAATCTATTCCGGACATGCAAGCAAATGTTATAAAAGTAGGACTCGATTCCTTGAGAGAAAAGCCAAATCAATCCAACGACTGCAAGTAAAACCCAAATCAAGAAATATGGTTTTAAAATTATCATTGGGCTTGTGGTTGCACCAATCCTTTGCTTGGAAATTCAGAGTTGTAGGCGTACTTCAACCGAAAATCAGAATCGCTCTACCTCAAAGTTTCTGTCTGATACACGATAAGTGTCCGAAGACTCTTACGGATTGTTACGCGAAATTAGATGCAAACACCAAGCATTCAGAAAAATTCAACATGCAAATTACAACCATCAACAATTCAGATGTCTGAAGTTTGCATCGTTGCAAACGCAACGGTCTCCAATTTTTTCAACTTTTTAATGTTTTTTTTATTGGATAATTAGTCAAAATTTTGGTAAAACTTGTCAACAAATTCGAAGATATTGCACTCTACTAAATTTACACTTAAATTTAATCTTTAACCTCGAAGTAAAAGCAAAGAAAATTGACAGCGTTGCATTTGCAAGGATGAAATTTCAGACAACTAACAAATCCATGAACTATCATGACATACTGAAAAGATTTTTTGATGTGACAGTGACTTCAAACCAAAACCGTTACTGTCACGGGTATGCGTCGCCATATTCTTGCGAAGGTACTACCAGTTGAAATTGTACCTGACAAACGTCGACCAGCGGCGAGCTTGTCACATCCAGTGCAAAATAAAACTGACCAATGGGAACTATGAGCTGATTTTTGTTGTCGAATAGGTTCTTCTTTGATTCTTCTCACAAATTGATAAGAGGAAGATTTGATACGAGACTATAATCAAGTCCTACTGGCTCCGAAAAGACTCAAATATTGTAGTATTGAAACAATGTGGTCTCTTTGAATTCAACATCATGACATATAGCTTTTACGTGGCCTCGAGAATATTTCAACACGTTCTGCACGTATTCTCCATGGATAATACCTTCTGTAGTCTTCAGTTGTGTTACGCACATGTTTATGACATACTTATTACTTGAAAATCAGTTAGTGAACAATCAAAATTTGTGATAAGCAGATTCAAGCAACACAGATTGTCAATCAAATAAACAGATGACAGTTTAGTAAAACAGCCACCCACGAGAGGGTTTAAGTAATTGAAAACCACAAATTTGTCAAATCTCTTCCCCGTATCAAAAATATTTCGAATTTCAAAAGGTATTCAATTAAAATGGAATTGACAAGAGGCGCAAAACATTCTAGGCGCGTATCATATTTTACCAAAAATCATCTATTCAAGCTCCACTTCATGAATTCTTCGTGGGTCTCGAGAAAAAAGAAAAACGATATATATCACAGAGTCCACTAGCGGAGGCAGTCTTTGCGGGAAAATGGTCAATGAAAGATCATTACGATATCCCATCGAAAATGCTATGCTCGTAATCAAATGCGACGCAAGTGAAAGGCACGCGAGATCAGTACCAGACCAATCAAACACCAACGTTTGGGAAAAACTAGGGTTCTTTTCAGAAATAAAAACTGATGTCAAACAAAATCTTAGCATTTTATTTATAACCGCGAGTAAAAGGCAATTTATGAATTCCCAGGGTTGTTCTTGAAAATAATGGCAGTCCAATACAATTCTCAATACAGCCTATCTTTATAAGCAATGTTCCTTTCCCGACATTGCAACTGGTAATGCACAGGCTCCCGTCCGCAAAATTTCGAATCAAATCGAGATCAGACTATGACCAAACCTCATGTCCTCATTGGTAGCTCAAGTTGCGGCATATGATTGCATTATAAAAATCATGTGGGAACAATATTGGGCGGTCACACAATCACATGCTACACGCAGCAAAACAGTTGCAATAGTATTTTTTCTCGGCTTTCCATAGGGGAAACGAGATATCTTAGCGGCTATAAAACTTCAATTCCTGGAGCTAAAAAAAACTCTTGCTCAGCCACATAGGCCACTATGTCTTTTCAGAATATTCTTTACCGCAGAATATGAACTGGAATGAATATAATTATTATAAATTGGGCGATAGCATGGGAGGAACCCCGAAAAGAAGCACCGACACAATGCTACAGACCGTCATGCACATTGCCATCAAGTGCGACTACAGCGAAGCAGAGTTCATTCAGTGACGCCTCGACCCTTAAAAAAATCTTGACAACCCATTTGAGGACCTCACCGCAGCTGTTTCACTCCTCGTATATACTACGTTTCATGTGCGAGCACGAGGTGATCGGTCACTTTTTCCAAACTGCCCTTAGCCCATCAGATTGAGGGATCTAATACCTTTAACGCGTGCAACGAAAAACCGCAACTGGCTAGTCCCCGCCGAAAAATTTCCAGCTTTTGAGTCAAGCGAAGGGTATGCGTCCTTATATCGTACCAACTGCCAACAGACCAGAAAACCGAGAGTTATACCCCTCTGTGATAATGAATTCTATGTATTACATTAATTTCCCAGAACTGCGAGAATATGATCACAGTGAAAACCCCCTGAATCTAATTGTCCTAGAAACTCTCGACATGTTTGACCTAGCCTCATCACTTCGATTGCGATTTCATTTGTTTTCGAAGTGCTTCCAGGGAAAATTGGCGCCGTCAGGGAGTAGAAAGCTACTCATTAACAACACTCCTGTGCCGCTGGAGAACATCTAAAAATATTAAAGCATACTGCTCCACCACCATCTCAAATTCTACCCGTATACTCGTCAGACCATTTGGGAAGCAGCGAAAGCCTCTCCATCGCTAATACCATGCATCAAATCCGTCCGCATCAGCACAAAGTGGCTAATGTACAAGAATCAGATTAAGTCCGTAAAATCGCACTGTTTCCCGGTTTTATTATTGGTCTTCCCTGTTGGCATCGGCGAAAAATCTGAAATATTCGAAAGGTATATTATCAAGAATATTATTATTATATAAGATATAAGATATTATTAAAAGCACTATCTAAGCAGTATACCCTCAAACGAAACAAAACTCCAACCAACCCTGAATTATATGATGGAAGCAAATGCAAAAAGATTGAGGTAACGATCAACTAAAGCTGAAGCCATGGTATGTGATAGGTTTTATTGGGGTATATTGCTAAACGCATCTTCTGCTTCGCCAGCCCTCTTCAAACTACTCGCATTCTTCAGCACGTCATCTAGTTACAGCCCACCATTTTGTATTCAAAACGGACTAGGTGACGCTCTATGCGTCAATCATATACATTGGCAAAGTTCGGCATGGGTCGTTGAAAAACATATGTACAAAGTGTTCTTTACTTCCACATACCCTATGAAATTATAACTTCTCACTAACAAAACAACTAACTGAATTTTCAAATAATTTATTAGAATATATAAATTATTTTTATAAGATAAGGATATGCAATTGGACCAAATTAAAGTCTGACGAGTGAAAGGTATTTAAGCTAATAATTAAAGCTACGCCTTCTATCCCATATTAGGAATTGACTATGACGAAATTTTGAAATTTGAAAAAGCTGTTTGACAGTTAGATGCTGTCAAACATTGTATAATAAGTTCGTTAAGAATGACATATTGCAATAGGCCTCAACATTTCTATTTATTTCTTTTACTACAATCACCATTACCTAAGCGTTGGAGCTTTTCCTTGGTAGTGAAAAATCGTTATAATTGTGAATTTGTATTCTTGTTCATTCATATGACATATGACTGATGATTATAACGTAATAATTCAAAATACTCAAATGTATGTAAATATACAAAAGCTGTAACCGCTGAAGAGATGCGTTTCGTGATGATGGACTGTAACATCCAACATCACGAGGATGAACATTGGGGCTATACAATCTATGAACATAAATTTAATTAAGTCATTGAATTTTTTTTTTTTTTTTGAATTTATGTTCAAAGTTTCTGACTTTTATGCAAATGAATATCTGAAATATTCTGCTTATATCCAATTTGTAATAAATTTTGAATGCAATGGCAATACTCGTGCTGATTAGCAGAGAGTAGGGAAATCCCGATTCCCTGTCAGCAAACTGTCCGTTATGCATGCTTGAAACGGCCGCGGAAATGCTCGGAAAACTCATAAAATGAAGGCTCAGTGACGTTCCCCATGCTGCTGGGTCCTTTCTTCATGGTAGGACGATTTCAGAGCTGGCCGCCCCACTACGTATGCAGTTGCGGAGGTGGTGACTGCGGTCCAACCAGCGAAGACACGCAGTCGATCGAATTGGCGGGTTGTTTCTAGCGACGCTGAACATCAGCAATTTGTTCAATTCTGATTTTGTAGTACGGAATTACCAGAACGATGGCAGTCTGCTCTTCGTCAGACTTCCTTCCGGACTTGTGGAACATCTCCTATGACGGACGGCTCAAATTCAAACTGCCGAAGGAGTCGCGACTGATCAGCTAAGTGGATGATATTACAAACCTGGTCACTGGTCACTCAGTCGATTACGCGTGATAAGAACTAAAGGATCCCATGCAAAGGCTAGGGACCACTCATGGATTTAACCTAACTATAAAAACTGAAGTTATTCTGACTATCAGGTGGAAAAAGAACAATAAGTACGAGGGATTCATTCACCTGGGCTTGCTAACAGACTCTATTCTGCCATCGTGGAGTGAAACAAGGCAACGGTAGATAAGGCCGCGCCAGGGATCTTGTCAATCACTCGCCTCATACCCAATGTTAGGGGATCAAGTCCAACAAAAAGCCCGCTTTTTATGAGTGTCATACAATCGACGCTTCTATATGGAGCGAGAAAGGTAGCGCACAGTTCTCAATACGAAGTTGCACCGAAAACGGTTGGCTGGGACGAAGAGCACTACATCAGCAGATGCAACCGCAGGTGTAATAACCATCGCCCTACTTGACAAAGAGTGCAAAAGAATCTACCTCCGAAGCCTCAAACAAAAAACCAATCGAGGACAACTCACTCTCGACGAATGTGAACAATTTTGTGAGCGTGAGGCAAGAGGAAGATGGACCGCGCTGCTCATCAACGATATGAGATCGTTGCTCAGCCGAAATCGTGCTGATACAAACTACTACCTAGCCGAACTATAGCGGATACGGTTGTTTTCAGTCTCACGTACAACATGTTGATAAGTCACGATCTCTAGATTGCATATTCTGCATTGGAGAAGAAGAGGACCCTGTCAGACTTCCTTTTCAAGTAGAAGATGGGACAGACTGCGTGGCCGAAAAAGTGGGAGAGCTTCATTCGGATATCCTGATCGAAGAGATACTGAAATCGGCTGAGAAATGGAATCAAATTGTACATTACGCTCCGGAATTCTCAGCAACAAACAAGGACATACTCGATCAATCCTCCTCTTCCTCCTTCCTCTCCCGCTAGAGAAAAAATGTCTTCTTATGTTTATGTGCATGTTTTGGAAAATTTAAATTTAAAAAAAATCGGCTTAAATTTGGCATTGAAATTTTAATTGATTATAATTTGATTGCTTCAAGTTATCGTAGTGCAAACTCATTATCATTAATTAAAATTAGCATTTGCATCGACATTAAGTGAAATTCAATTTCTATTAGAGTTGCAAACGCGTCATCACTGTTCCTCACAACAAAAACTAAATTGAATAAATGTAGAACTCAACATGCCTATCACCTAATACTTTTGGCGACGCAAAATGACGTCATCAGACAATCTTAACTCGTATGCGAAGAAGAACCAAATATTTCTCCTTCCATGACTTCCACTTATGAAATCAGTTTCATTCCAATATATTTAAGCAATTGGACCGAAATCAGAACCAACGACAATTTATTCTCCCAAAACTAGTTGAAGTGAATTAATAAAAATCATAGATTGCCATTTCCCTGAAAATATTGACATGTATCTTAAATAGTATTCGAATGTATCTTTGTTTTGGTTGCGGGCTGCACGTTCTTCGCTCGAACTATGTTTAGATCCGAAATGTTGTTCAGGGACGAAAAGTGAACCGCATTTTTTCACTGTCAAATAATTCCTGATCGGATTAATTTATTTCCGAAATAGTCCAATAAATTTGAGGGGATTATCAGAATGATTAGCTCTCGCCGCTAAAATTGGCTTGAAGTGCGCTAAAAAGTGCTCCGTGAAAGTTGAATCTAGTAAAACTTCCCCTATTCCACCTGCCATCTTGTTTAGGAAATTACCCTAATTTCTTTTGAATTTTATCAACCCAACATGCTTAAGGCGGAAAAAATTCAAATACAAATAATCAATTTCAATCACTAATTTGTAAATCTAATATCCCGTGTAGTGTGCGGATGTTTGTTTTTTCGATTAACTTACTATGGAAATTTGTCCTCACGTTTTGGAGTCACCGCCGCCAATGTTAATAATGTTGATTTTATGTACATACCTATATATGTTAAAAGATTTTCTCATACATGAAACCGTTCTGTATTCGTTCCACTTTCAAATTCAGGCGACATGATAAGATAAAGTAATCTTCAGTATCTATGCATCGTCTATGTACTTTTCGTTTGGAATAATCTATCTATTGGCTTGTGATTACATCTGGTGTGCGCTTTGGTCTGATGGTTGGGTCTGATATGTACTCACTTTCGAATTTTCGGCCGCTAATGGAGCCGAAACCTACTTTGCAATACCACAAGATGATGAATAGCAGCAAAACTGCTGAAAAACTTCAAGGTTAAACAAATCAAGGTCTCCGTAATCGAATCTTTGATCAAGTCCATTAAAATCTAAAACTGGGATGATTTGACGGTGGTGTTGGCTTGTTGGAAGCATTTTCGATTCGTAACCAGAGTCTTATTTCAACGCGAAAGAATGCGTGGAACATAAAGGAGAATATACGATGGAACAAATTAGGATATTCTTATCCTTTTTTTTTTGTTAAAGATTCTAAGTAGAAACATGAACCAGTGTTCCTCTAGTTTTTTTCTACTTAGAGGTCTTCATTTTCAAGTCACAGTCCGTTTGTTCGTCTAATTTCGGGCGCCTAAATAACTTAAAGTGACCAAAATGACTTCGAGACACATAAAGGGATTTTACATTGCTTCGAGACGATTTAAATTTTCCACATCGCCGTTCCAACTACTCTCGACCGCGCATTCCATAAAATTATAGAGTATAACAAAATTTTCCGCCAGATGAGCGCACATTTTGAAGTACTGGCACGACCCTCGTAATCGTTTTGAACGTAGGGTAAACATTGAAAAGCGTCAACAGTCCGGCGGGGAATTACAAAGAAAGAGATGCGAACACAAAATGTAGCAAATGAAGTGAGCTTTGCAAGATCGCGAGCTTAAAAATCAAACGACGTAGGCAGGTGGAGTGATCACGACGGCTAGCTTTCTGAGCTTGAATAAAATTATCTTCAGAGCTCTCTTTAAGTTCCGAGCAAAGATTTTCGGTGTAGTATTACATGTGTGTCGTGTATGAAGTAAAATTAAACCACATCTTTCCATACCCTTGCCTTCATCTCCTTTCTCCAACAAGTTTTGCTTAGAAATACCGTTGCATCAGGAAAACTGGCGTCGAATACGGTTAGATTGGGAGTTTATTCGAAGTGTAAGCGGTGGTGGTTACGCTATGATGTTGAGCGAAAAAATGTGAATTTTTCTGAGCTTAGTGTCACGCAAGCCTTTTTCTCTCCACATTTGGTTCTATTTAACACAAGTGGCTCTGGGAAACATATCAGTAAGCAGCGGAAATTTCAACAGAAAAATCCAGAGATAAATATAAAAAACTCTCTCTGACACGAATGGCCCAGAACTTAGCTTACTTCTACTTAAAAAAATGTGAACCCTGAAATAGTTTCATTGATGGAAAAACACCCCGGATGAAAAGTTTGTTAAATATTGTGAAAAGACCACGTAGCCCCTGATCCTCTTTTTTCCTGTATTTACAGTCTCTGAGCAGAAAATTATGAACACTGAGGTTATAAGAAAATAGTCACGTGTAAAAACTCTTAAGAACTCTAGAAAAGCTTTTGTAAACTCTTATAACTCTTTGCGGCACAGATTTTCGATTTAAGAGAAAACATTATCTTTAAATGTATTTTGAGTTACTCACGATCCGTTATAAGCAAAATTTTCTGATTTTTTCAAATGCTGATTGATAGTATGGGCTGGTTACTGTTAATGACCACCATGAATAAATGAGTTAAGTGTAGAATAAATTAAAATTAATTACACTTACATACTAGATATAAACAAGAATTCTGAAAATCTTCTTCTTCTCCTTAGCACTATAGTCTCTCTCCGCTTCTTGCAGCAAGCGCCTTTGACTTTGTCGACCCGTTGACCGCGTCCTCCGATTTATAGATCCGAGTATGGATGGACTGTCTTCGTCAACAGAGTCAGACCAGCGTTGCATCGGTTTCGCTGTCGAGTTTTGCGAAAATTTCTTCTCGTGACAAAAATGAAGAGAATGATTTATTGTCTTGCCTTCACAAAATGTTCTGCATGGGGAGCGTGGATGACTTTATCCAAGTGCAGACGGTGGGCAACCGGCAATCTCTACTTTCCGAGAGAATTGGTAGATTCTCTCCGGAAAGTTTGGTGAATGTGTTAATATCCTTACCTACGGTTGAGGTAATGATCTTTTCGCCAAAGATATGCAATAGACCCATATCTTACCAAATGGATGACGGAATTACTAGCTAAAAGGAAGATTACAGCCGAAGAAAACGGCGTAACCTTGAATAAATGGACAAACAGGGGTACACCACAAGGTGGCATAGTATCACCACTTGCCTGGGTACTCACAAGACATTAACGGGAAGGATTTCAAAACGATAGCGTTCGCTGACGATATGGGCGAAGCTAAACCGACTGCGCATAAATGTCGACAAAACGGAGCTTATGCTTTACACAAAGCGCCGTAAACCGGAGACATTTACACCCCCGACTATTGACGGAAAACAGATCATTTTAGTAAACAAGGTGAAATACTTAGGAGTAACCTTGGATAGTAAGCTAACTTGGACTCCACACATAGGAGCAGTCAGACGGAGAGCTACAGCGACGCTCTTCACAATGAAAGACTAGTGGGGAAAACCTGGGGAATAAAACCCAAAATTGCCCACTGGATCTACACAACAGTAGTGAGGCCACTAACCACCTACGGGAGATTGGTTTGGTGGCAGGGATTACAAAAGAAAACCATTGCAAAAGGGCTAGAGAAGATCCAGCGGACGGCCTGCCTTGGCATCACAGGTACCATTAGGACTACGCCAACTGCTGCAATGAAGATAATGTTACATCTCACGCCACTCGATCAATTCATCTTCGGAGAGGCATCACTTGCAAGCGTCAGATTAAAATCCACATATGGGTTATCCAACCAAACTCAGCAGGGCACGTATGCATTTTGGAAAAAATGGAGACAATGGCCCCGTCAAGTAAAAGGGAGCTGGATAGAATTCAATCAATATTGGACCCAACGATTCCATACAAGATCAGCATTCCGACCAGAAAAGCGTGGAAAACGGTGCAGGATTGCACATCTGGAAGTGAGATAATAATCTACAATGATGGTTCCAAGACGGATGAGGGAAGCGGAATCTTTTTCCTATATCACCCGTAACTCAACCGAAGTTATAAACTGGAGAGTCGCACCACATTTTTCCAGTTGGAAGTGTTTGCAATAAAAGTGGCTATAGAAGCGGCAACAAACAACCTTAATGGAAGAATACAAATACTCTCGGACAGTAGGTCGACACTGTAGGTGCTTGCCTCTATCCGCGAAGTTTCACAACTGGTGCAGGATTGTAGGCAGGCTCTCAAAACCGCAACAACCCGAGTAAATACAAAACTGACATGGGTCCCTGGAAACAGCGGTGTAGAGGGAAACGAAAGAGCGGATGAGCTAGCGAGCGCTGGATCAGCCGACCAAAATGCCACTAGAATAGACACAATTAAAGTGCCACTAGCAACGGTAAAAAGGCAACTAGACGAAATACTCTGGAAAGAGATAGATACGGCTTGGGATGACAGGAACCACTGCAGGATAAGCCGAGCTCTTTGGCCTCACCCTAATCAAATGAGGACAAAACAACTCCTAGGGAAAACAGAAATGGCGTTAGAACATTGGTGGCAGTATTAACAGGTCATAATCTTCTAGGTCAACACGTCAAACGAATAGGAATCCAAACAGATGACACCTGCCGAGCTTGCGGCGAGGAGGAAGAAAGTACAGAAGACTTCCTTTGGATTGCCCGAGTCTGGCCAACAAACGCCTTATTTGGCTGAGGTGTATTGGTGTAACAGAATTGGAACACTTGGCGACCACAGAACTAGGGGAACTCCTTGGCTTCTGTAGGACGACAGGATCGACTATCTGTAAAAAATGTTACTACACATGAGGAGCTAAGGGCCGTTTTTTGGCCTATGCTAATCTCCAGCAAGTGAACCCCAGTACAATGATAATAATACTTACGATTGAACTATGTGACATATAACGCTCTGATAGTTTTTCTAATTCTGGGATCCCTGCCTGATGCACAGGAAAAAATAGTAGCTTCTAGAGTAAGCGCTATTCTCTCCGTACCCCTTGGCAGAAAAAGTTGGTGAGGAAAAGAAGACCTAGAAGACCTGTGACAAATAGTTCCAGGCTGCAATCTCACTCATGAGTGAGAATGCAGAGTCCCAGAGTGACATGGGAGGTGATTAGAAGGTAGTCTAGCATTTTCTTCCCACTGCTGGGAGTCGTTCACCCGAGTCGGAAACAGCCCTCGCTTTTCAAACCATCAAATGTAACCTAGAAATGAAGCACCGTGAACTGACTTTTTCTCTTCAAATGAAGAGGTTCTGGAGTGCAACGCTAAATATTTGGACATCTAAGAGTGCGGAATATTAGAATATCTGCGAAATTACTTAATATAAATACAATGTATTCAAAACATTCAAAAACATATAAATATAAACAAAATAATAGATTATAATAATTTGGTCAAGTTTGAAACGGAAATTTAATCACAAATTAATTATTTATTTATTTATTGCAATCAAAAAGCTTTGATTTATGTAGCTAACAAATAAATTCTCATTTTTTCAGGAATCCTCCATTAACAATTTGATAATGCTGTGAATACAATGGCCGAACTTTTTTGACAAGGATTGTTTCCAAATTTTGAAAAAGTCAAGGTAATTCTTTTCAAATATAATAAAGCAAAACACAATCCATTTTGGATTTATATTCAGCGTACTGTATGTCTCTTTATGTTATGACTGATGTCATCTAATCACCTCATTAATACAGACATGAAACACTTACTTATATGCCAAATTTTGGTTATAAACCCCTTCTTATGTCAAAAATGTGTCTTTTCGTGTCCCTACATTGTTTGTTTCTCAAAGATCCCTCTCTTAGAGGATTTGTTGCCTTGAAGCTAGTGCTATTGTGCACTCTGGCTCCCATCTTGTCTGTGTGCGTTTCTGCACTCTCTGTAATCTAAAGGGGCTCTACCAGCTTCTGTCAGTAGTAGATCTTATGGTTGGATGAGTTATTTGTGTCCTTTTTTGAGGGATCTTGATGAATTCCATGGTTTTATTAGTGTCTGTCTATTTGGTCGAAAAGTTTTAGTGCTCTGTCGCGTATTTTTTTTTCTATTAAATCAAGGCTGAAGTCCTTGTTTATGTTCACGTTTCTAATGTACCATGGAATTGAACCGATCCATCTCGGAGCCTTATTCTGTATTCTTAGGAGTGCTTTTTTATTTGTTTTCGATGTCGAGTAAAATGCAATGTTGCTGTAGAGTAACGTTGGTCGTATTATTTGTGTATATATTAGCCTTTTGTTGGTCATTTTCAGGCAGCCGCAGTTGAGAATTGGTTGTAAGGACCCCAGGATTTAAATAAAGTGTAGTTTGTTTTTGTCGTAAGTGGTCGTTCCATTGTTAGTCATAAGTATTTTACCGTCCTGTTCCATATTATTTGTGCTTCGTCGACTTGTAGTAAGCGAGGGTGTTGCTGCTTTTTTCTGATGACGAACAGTGCCTTTGTTTTGTCCTTATTGAACATTTACAGAAGTATTCCAGGAATGTATCGACGAAAAGAATATAAATATATATATATAAGAAAAGAATATAAGAATATTCACGTATCATCAGTATATAAGGATTTTTTCAGACTAGGCAAATCTGCAGTGTATCGACTATAGGGAATGCGTGAGATAGGTGATCCTTCCTCAAAGATCTTGTCTCCCATCCCAATGTTCCAACTTCCAACAGACCGCATAACATACCTGCACATAGAAATACACGTATTTGTCATAAGGAAAATGCTCTTACCTTAAACTTGCCCTGAACAAGAGGCGTTCAGGTCAACAACTTTCTAAATAGTGAAAAAACCCATAAAAATTTCTACAAAGCCAAAGAAGAAATAGTACGGCTTGAAGATATCTGAAACAAAAAATCAAAAATTTAAATGTTACTTTTTCCAATTCTTCAAGAAATAAATAGTTTTTCTTTTCATCCAAATCCAGATTTTGTGGAAACTTGTCCTTCGAAAATTAACGTTTCACTTGGATGATCGGACGTTTATTTCCCTCAAGCTCTGATAGGAGTGTTTAGTTATTGATTGGCCTCGGTGTCTAGGCTATCACTTCTGTACATTTCTATTTCATGTCCTTGATAAATCTTCCTTTTTTCGTTGTAACATTATTGATTCTAGTCAAAAACTTTGTTGAGCTTCGAATTCAATAGAGTTTCTTGTATTTATTTTTAACTTACCATTCAGTTTTACGAGCTACTACTTTATCTGCAGCTAACTGGCTAGTTGTCTGTAGATAATTATTCCAACAGGACGTAACTACAATATTTAGTACACGCTCATATTTTTTGAAAGAATTGTTTTTTGGTTTTTGCCAGAAGGATGTTGGCTTTGACCTACATATTACGCTGTTTACTGTGCAAGTGAAGCCATAAAACTCGATTTGTTCTGCAGTTATTTTTTCGACATTCAGTTTTCAAGCCGGAACTATCTCGCTTTGGAAGCCTTTGTCTAATTCCTTTTTTGCTGCCATTGGTGTTGTTATGATTAAGTCCACACTAGACTTGTTCTTGCTAGTTCGTCCGCCCTTTGATTTGACTCTTCACCACTTTGCCCAAGGACCCTCGGTACTATTACTTCCTTTCAGTTAACTTCACTACAGACATTATCAAAGAAAATTTTTAAGATATTTTCAAAGACTTGATCGTATTCAATGATGCTTCCTTGTCAATGTCTTGGACGAATTTGCCCAGCCGTAATTATTTCACAGTCCTTTATCCTACAAGCTGACTTTTAAGAACTACATCAATTGCGATTATTTATTTTAAAATTTGTAAGATTCATCAAGTTATCGGAAAATTGAATGATGATATCCCCCCAGTGCCAAAATTTGAAACAGCTTGAGTGAAGTCTTTCTGGTGTATATTGTGAAGCTATACAGCATACCTGAAGTACTCCATCAACTTAACAACTGTATGCCTCACTTATAAGGCTTACATTTAATACACTGTGTTAGTAGTCAATACACTTGCAAGGAATCAAAACTCCGTCGACAGCAGACCTTCAGACTGTCAAAAATTTGTTTCTTAAAGCGAGGACAAACCTTGAACAGTTTGTCGCAACCTATTTCATCCTCGCGTTTATTTTTGCTCTTTTATCGAAACTTAAATACTACCTGAATTCCTAAAATCGATTTCTTTATATAGCATGAGCAGCAGCTCGTCCGCGTATTGTTGGACCAGTGCAGATCCCTATAGAGAACGCTAATGATACTAGATAGTAGTAAGATTCTTCGAAATGCAGAAACTATCTTTTTGTTGGTTCGAAGTGGTTTTTCAACGTTTCCCTGATCTGCATCTAGATTACATTGAAAAATAATGTTAAACATGTTGTTTTGAAAGATTTTAGAAGCTGTAAGGGAGTCATTCCACTTTCAAGAAACGTTATCTTCCACAGATTGTTTGTACCAACCTGCTTGGAAATTTCTTTTAACTACTTCAATCCACTGGCTCCTGATTTGACATTTTCTTCCTCCTTAAAATTATCTTTCTCAATTCAAGTAGTTGTCGAAGTGTCTTATCCAAAACGACCAAATGGTTCCAATGGCCTCGGAGTCCTCGGAGATACAGTTAACTAGATTTCCAACGATATAGGATTAATTAATAAGAAAGGTCAACTGTATGTACACCGATAACTCTACTACCGAAACTTCCTTACACCTGCACGTGCAAGATGCAAGATTTGTAACGAAACCTGCAGAATCGTATTGGTATGGATTTGTCTCACGGCCACCACTTCGCAAACCAAGAATGGACTATGATTTTGAGTCCTGGAATGTTGATTCCATTGAATGCCATTGTAAATAAAACGTGCAGGTAGTCCATGAAGTGAAGTAGACTGAAACGATATATATAACATGAGATTGCACATAATATTCAAAAACGGATAACCCTCTGGTAGGCCAACATTTTGGAAGGGCCTTCACTGACAGGAGGTTCAATTTTCGTGGCATGGTTTTTAAGTCTGTAAATGAGTATTAGCAAAAGCAAAAACCTTCAAAATTTGGCTGATAAGGCCGCATGTCCCGAAAGAAGATAAGGACAAAGAAATAAAATGTATCGATATCGAAGAGTCGACACATCGCCAGCAAGGGGCTAACAATAGCAATTAACAATCGCATCGGGTATCAACTGGAGAGCATATTCTCCTTCATGAAATCAACAACGAAGGACCACAGCTGTTTGACTTTTTATGCAACAGGTAGCTAATCCCAAGTTCTACTTGTTTCCGACACATACATGAGATGACTTTGAAATCTCCGGAAGTTACAACCTTCAGCCAAACGTCAAGCATACTTGAATCGTATCATTACTTGGCCAAATCAAAATTGCATACCAAACAATTACGAGCTCCTTTCAATAATTTATCATCGAAAGGTTCTGCAAGGCGTCAGTGCTGAAAACCAAGAAAGAGTCTTTATAACCAGCTGGTCTCCACCGTTTCAGACACGTCGTGGGAAACCAATATCAAAAGACCGGGGGACGAGGAAAGGAAAAATAATTATAACCATGGCAGGACAGACTGCTGGAAGGAGAAGGAACGATCGGTTTGATGATAATTGCCAAGATTCGGTCGATAGTAAGCATCGGACATTTAGACAATTTTTAGATATCAAACTGTCAGTGAGAGTAACTGTGGTGTGGAAGCGATTAATAGTTAATCGAATTATTTGTTCTGATTGACGATTATGTCGGCCATAAAATTGACAAAGTCTTCGATCAGTGTGTCAAACAAACCCCGTTTTTTGGAAATAAATCAGGACAATAGCAAGATCATGCCCAGGTTTCAACCTATCGATGATAAAATGGCAAACCAAACTAGTCATAAAATGCATGACAGCTGTCACACCATATGTATCATTAAAAAGTGTTGCCAACTCAAAGTTTTATGCCTTTTAAAAACATACCCTTTAGATATAGTAAAGCGAAATGAAGAAGTCTCAGCGGTAGGGAATCAACATTTACACACATATATTGCATAACTTAACTAAAAACTTACAAATGTTTTTCAAAAGTAATAATAAAGTTTTTTATGTTAATAATAATTAAATTTTTAGTGACCCAAATTAGCTCAGTCCGTGAATTTAGTATCAAGGATCAAATTGGTCAGATGCAGTGTAGAATGGTTGTAATCCTGCAGTTTTCGATAAGTATCATTGACACGGGTATCAAAAGCTCTGAAGCAATTTCAATCATTGCACAAGCTTGTCAGTTTGATTATAGAGAATGCACATCTTTCATCAGGATTCCAATCTTGATGTCATTTTTAGCAACACTCCCGTCGTTTGTCAATAGTTTCTTTAGATATACATTATTTTAAATGCCCCTGTGAAAAAAATTTTATATCTGCCCCAAATCGCATTTTTTCAGGTTCAGTGTAGGCTTATCAGATTGAATAGGTGAAATATTCACCTATTCAGAAATACATTATCCTTCATGTGGTAGATCTTCATTAATATAACTTGATGATCACTATCGTAGCATAAGTTCTGGAGTTTCCGGGAAGAATCGTTGAGGATAATATAAAGTCTTGCATCAGCTAAGTAAAACAAAATGCATGCAGTAGCTAGCTCTCGGAAATGTAGCCTGCTGCAAAGACAGCCATGGGTCATAAGATCATATGCATAATACCTTTCTTGATGCGTTTCCCTGTAGAAAAATTAGCCTTAGCCAAAAAATCTGAGTTGGGACTCAGACAGGACCTATTAGTACACGCTTAGAAAGTACTTCGAATTTGACATAGTTTTTAAAGTCTAAATATTTTATCAAATTATAGTGAATAAAGCAAAAACCTATAGAAACTGGTAACACTGGGTGGCGCAAATGTTTCTGACGTTCAATATTGTGAATCAACCTTAATAAATTTATTGTCAAATTATCTTCAAAAATTTTGACAACCATAATTTTCTTACTCAGCTTTCATTAATTTTCATAGAGAATGGAACAGAAACTTGCACGATATTACGGAAATAATGACTTTTATTCGTTAATGACATTTTTCATCAAAGACCCAATAATGACAAATTTTTCGAAAGTTTAAAGAGTACTAATTATAAGGAAAAATACTGACCCATCATTACTTGGGTATTCTAAATTAGCCTTAGATGTTTAATTCTTATACATTAAAATGATGTTCGAAAATAAAAAGTTATCGATTAAGATGTGGTAGAAGTGAGAGTACCGAACTTCACGAGAGACCTTAATTTTACAGATCCCTTATACAAACTCTGTAAACTTCGTAAATCCTTAACGGATTGAACTGTCGTGTGTGAAAAGTCGTTTTGGAACGTTTTGCGATTCAACGTATATTTCGATTGGGATACAGCTGCAACGACATTTGCAGAATATTTGGGGTCAGCAAGAGCAACGTGAAAAAATTGTGAAATATTGAGGAAACAAACGTACGGGGGAATTGCAAAGTCTACCCAAGGCACTTTGAGAAGGAGAAAAAAGGGAAATTAGAACATTCCAGAAGAGAGGACGCGTACAGCGTCGAAACGGCTTCAAAACTCTGCGAAGAGTTCATACCACCAACCAACTAGCTCTAACAAGCCTGTAGACAGCGCAAAAAACCGTTATATCTGTTATCCAGGACTCTTTGTCTGTCAAGAAGACCATTCAATAGCGACTGAAATTCTGCAAAAATCTTAAAATTTTCGGATTAGATGGTCACCATTCCCGTGATGAAGGCTGCGTACAAATATCCTTTTTTACGGCCGAATTAACTGGAGTGCAATTCCAAATCTTAAAAGCTCCAGCAAAAATTCCCGCATGGTATCTGGCGATGTCAAAATTCTCGAAAAAATTGAACTTCACTTAGTTCAGTGAGGAGTGTCAGTCAATGTGAAATATTCTTCAATATTCAATGTTACTGGGAAATATTCTTCTTGATTTTATGTAATGCCTTGATAATCGCCAACATGACAGAAACGGAAAGGAAGTGATTTTGATGTAAGATCGGGCCAGGGCGCTAACTGTTTTGCAGAGGAGGTGACTTTTGAATATTTTTTAATGTGTGAATTAATTGGCCTGGTAATTCCCCTAATTTAAAACCCATAGACCATGTGTGGTCAAAATTAAAGGAGAAGGTCTTTAGAGATCAACGAACCAGAAATTGGCAGCAGCTAATTTGAAGTGTACAAGTTGAGTTCAACACGATTTCAACAAACGACTTTTAGAGTGTCAACAAAACGAAGGAGGACATACTTCATACAAATTATTTATTATATTTCTTTGTGTATGTAGTTTATAAGAAAATTATGATATTAACCAATCTTTCCCGATGAAATTATGTGCAAGATATGAAACAAAAATTTGAAAAAAATCAGCATCGTGTATCTAAATTGTGGTTCCCCTAACACAATAATCAACGGCAGAATCCCGTCAACTCCATCGAATAGAACAAAAACCACAAGCAAACGGGGCGGGAGAAAAGGAGGAAAAGGAGATTACAATAAAAAATATTTCCATAATAGTCAGCCACCTATCTATCCCGCGCAACGTCTTCCTCAACATGAGGTGTGAAAAATTAGCCCACTTAGAAATATTTTCATGGCACCAGACATTTTTCAAATGTTTTTTCCTAAGCCCATCGCAAACATGCAAACAACGTATGTTTGTTTATTAACATCATCTGATAGCTTTATCATCGCAGAATACAATTGAGGTGATAATCAGAATCTAATGAGCAGATTGGCGTCGCTGTCGTTTTGATAATGTCTTTAAGCGGAAAATTGTCAGGAGACAATTTATATGAAGAATGAGTGTTTGCCTTTCTTAGCGTTGCGTCTCCTTTCGCCCGCGACAAAAATAATCTCGAGTATGATTCTCTATTTATATCCCTTCAAGCAATCGGATATACTTGGTACGAAGGAAAAGTGGGAAATGAAAAATAAAATTCCCACAGATATGCTCCCGCGAGGCATAGTGCGAGGGGTGATTGATTGAGGGTGTACGCTGAACCAAAATATCCATGCGTATAATAAATCAGAAAACATTTTCTTAGAAATAAGCTGGGCTTAGTGGGAATGCGTGACATATCTGGAGCGACATATTAACGCGTTGGAATCAAGAAGACATTTTTCATTTTGAATTAAGACCAAATTAAAGGCTCATTCAAGTATCCAAACCGCGTTGGAAACGTTTGGCAGTAAAGAATTTTTCAACTACGGACGGGATTCAGTCTGCTCATCCTTAAAAAAAAATATAAATATCCTCACAACCCCTGCAGCAAAATGTTCGATTAGACAGATGGTCATCATCGGTCTTTCCACCGCAAAAATGAACCGAAAAAAACAACATTTCGATTTTTCCACCTCATAAAATTTATTGGAAATTGGTTTGTAACCTGCTCGCCAGGTTGTAATCATTTGCTTACTTGGATAATATATTGGAAAAACATAAATTCTACAGAGCGTTCACGAGCCGTATACGTAAATCAATCTAATTGACACTTATCTCCTGTGATTTTTTTGCCAACTCTCTCTTTGGGTGAATCTTTCATGCATATTTCACATTATCTGTTTGGGTAGATGCGTGGGGTGAAAACTGAAAAAATGCTCTATATTAAAGCGCTGGACATTTATAACACGATCTTTTTTGGCAATTTACATTCGGTTTTACAGCAGGGTGGGTTGGGTGGTAAAAAATTTACCCAAGAGGATTTGAATGCTCGCATATTTATTATATTTGCAGAGTGTTTGTATGAATGGTCGTAGATTTTCCGGTCTTTTGAACTTCACAGCGATACGGATGGCGTTTTGCAAATGATTAACACTATTTTATTTTACAAGCAAAATTAAAGCCCGGCGTTTGTTCTAGATTTGAAAAGTATATTATGTAACCCACATGACACACAAACAGTCCCTGATCAAATAAACAGGAACACTAAAATAGTTGCAAAAAGCTACCATTTTGCCGCTAAAAATTAATGTACGAGGTGTGTGTGAAATATAACGCAAGTGATTTTTGATTCAAAATTTTTGCGTCGTTTTTGCAAACAACAATATTATCCCCTTCAAAATAGTTTCCTTGGGCAACTATACACGGGCGAAGTCGTTGTCTCCACTATAGGCCGCGGCGCTGAAAGTCTTCAGCTGGAATGGCTTTTACCGGGTCGGCCACAGTCTCTTGAATTTTCTGCACAGTTTCAAAATGACGTCTTTTTAAGACTTCTTTGAATTCCAGGAGTACGAAAAAGTCACAACGACTCGATCGAGGTGAGTAGGGGTGTTGAAGAACAACAGAAATGGGTTTTGAGGTCGAAAATTCTCTGATGGAAGTAATCGTGTGACACGGGTCATTGTCGCGATGACCTACGAATCACTCTTTTCCTGAGCCTTTGAAGGACACTTTTATAAGACACTTTGTACGGGTGGAACAAATTCTTTGTGATCGCCACCCTTGCTATCAAGAAAACAGACTAATCAGCATGATTTCAATCTTTGATTTGCTCATTCGACATTTTTTCTACTGAGGAGATGACGGTGAGATACTCAAATATCCAGGATTCATCACCTGAGCTCATAAATGAAGAATTCTTGAACATTGTGAATCCTCTCATGAAGATCAACGCATACGTTTCTATTGATTTCTTCGGAATTCGGTTGTGAGGTTTTTTGGTACTATTTTTGCACTAATTTTTCGCATCCCCGAATTTTCTGTTAAAATTTGATGGACATTGAAAGTAGTTAAAATTCAGTTCACTTAACTTTGGTACAGTCCACATATCATAATTATTATTAAACGGCGATCTGATCAAACAAGTTCAACTTTCCGTCAGTTTTATAAGTTGAAGGCCTTCCCGCGCTCAATTGATCTTCAACGTGTTCTTGGCCTTATCAATCTTATCTCAAAAAAACTTATGCTCTTGATAAGCAGTGCACACCATAGCCCTGTTTCAACGTGTAACTCGTAGACTATTCAAGTGTAACAAAACAATTTGATTGCACAACATTGATTTAAATCCCATACTCCATTTTTTCGAAACACAACTAAAACAAGAGCTCACTGATGGCGCTGTCAAATATGACATGTTAGCTGTACGCAGTTGAAATTCGGACTGAGAAAGTGGCAGGGGTAAACGTACTGAACTATCCCAATCCAGTAGAAAAACGTTGCCGTAGATTGCCTGAAATGTTGCCAGTCTAAATACTTTTCTCTTACACCTGGTGTTAATAACATAGTTTAGACAACCTATGTCTGAATATTAATATTACTTATGACACCACGCTTTGCTGTAATAACCCTTTTTATTCCTGCGGGTATACTGTCAATGCACTAATCATTCAAATCCGTTATTTTTTCACTATTTGCCGATATATCTCTAATATTTTCCTTTGATATATCTACAGCGAAGTTATTATAGGCCTAAATTTCAGAAATAAAGAGACTCCATATATTGGCAATAGAGTCCAGGCCGCAGGAATTCCCATGCCATGGAACGATAGGAATACAGACGCCTTTGAATGTTTTTTTGGTATTTCAACTTGCAGCTCCATCATGCATAATCGTGATAAAGGTGGCCCTGCATATCAAAAAATTGAAATGTGGAGCTGATGTGTCTTCCATGACCTCAGGGTCTTCATTGTCCCATTAACAAAATACAGCGGTCCACATCCATCCGCTGTGCTGAAATGCAAGACCATACCAGATCCGCAGATTGAAAAGCTGATGCTTCAAGTTTGTCAAGGCCAAGCTTCATTTTATCACTCATGTGGTTTTCTGCAAACGAACAGGTGACTTTCTGTTACTGTTTCTGCCTGCATGCGTCTCGTTAAATACAATCTCAAAAAAAAAAAAAAAATTAAAATTTAAGAATTTTGCTTCAAATTAGGAAAAAACAGAAAATTATTAAAACATGTCCTTTCGAAAAATTTTAACGGAATAATGTTGAAGCATCGCAACGCCTGAGTCTCAACCACAGTGTAAATATTCCTCCGATGACCAGATTTTGATCGAAACAATTTCTACAGGTTTACCGCGTAATTGATCCGCGCGTTGCGCAGAAGGATATTTGACCCAAAAAGCTGGCCAAAAGTCCGTATTATTTACTCAAAGTTCAGGACCGAACGAATGTTATACTGCAATTTTCAATCATTTTCGAGACTCCTGTTATTTTTTCTACGGAAGCCAGTTAATCCTGAATTTATTCCAAAGGACGTTAGTGATTACATGCTTGTAGGTCACTCCGAGGCTCCAATTTTGACGCGACATAATATATTTATGATAAATATATGTTTTACCGAGAATAATTTGATGAAAAAATTGAGGGGGTTGTAAACAGACCATTTTAAACAAATAAAAATTTACAAAACAGGAAAAAAAAAATACATTAGAAAAATGTTCCCAAATAAAGTCACCTTGGAAAAAAAAACTAAACACAAATTTTTGGAAAATAATCGGACAAAAACTATACCGAAAACACAATTATTAAATCTTGATCGCCCAGTAAAAGAATTTGAAACGTCATTGGAACCTTGTAAACGCCGGAAAATTAGATTATTTAGTAATCAAAGATGGAATTACATCCCCCAAAAGAAGTGACAAATATAGGAAAGGATTCGAGTAAGCAACAAGCCAGAAATGTCATCAAAGCCATTGACAGCTACTCAGGTCTTATCAACTTTTGTGGGAGCATTGTTGATGAGGAAGCAATTCGAAATTGTAAGGACAAATCCTTAAAAAATTTATTCTTGTCATAGTATCCCACAAAAAGACTAAAAATTGGAATTTGGTCTTTCTAGTTTTCACACTACGATAAGATTTTTTGAATAATTTCTCCACTTTTCATATAAAGAACTGGTTCGTAGCAGTTGCAGTTTACATCGAGAGCTGAAAAGGACATAATCAAACATGTAAAATATGTAATTGAAGAACAGTTTAAGAATGAGCTTGATCTTATTGTAGATGTTCCTAAGACGCGCTATGGACACAGTAGTGATGGCAATAACACTAGGAAATTTTTTTAAGCAATGTTGAAGTATCTCTTGTATTAATGATAATCACCAAAACTTACAGTTCCAGGCTAGGTTCTCGGTGTGGCAGGGGAAGTGTTTAGTCGGTAGTTTGGTTGCCACCGTGAGTCCGACCCTCAGGGCGTAAAGAGCATTCACCTCCGAACCATTCCAAAAAAAAATCACAAAAACTTTATCTTCAGAGCCGCAACAGTTTTGGATGTCATGGATACTGCTGAATTTCATTAAATTATGTTGACACTGTCCAATTTCATGTAAATTTGTCTCCATGATACTCGTAACACCCACTATCCACAAGATATTAATACACGTTCCAATCATATTTGAACAAGCTTTACTACCTATAGACAGTCTTTCAGAAGAGGCATGAGAAGCATGGAATAAGCATTTCCGAAAATGTCGGCAACATGACCCGACAAAATTTTCTAGGGGGCAGTGCAATATTAATGTGATTAACCGCCAATTTTTGACATCTGATTCATACTTAAGACCAAAGGCTCTACAACAATCGAAGGTTTTTACTTCAGCTGCTCTTGAACTGCTGCGACTTTGAAAAAATTACCACAATGATGAACCAGTGCTCATAAAATTGAATTTTTAAAGAAATCATATTTTTCAATCTGAATACTCAGTTTTTGTAAAATATTGTGTTATCGCTAATCGCTCCATTGAAATAAAACAATAAATGTTGTGAAATAATTCAGGCAAGCTTTTGGGTCAAACACCTCTGCGCGTGGGTCGTTGTCCTCATTTGCCTTCCGCCTTTCGTTTGCTGGCGAATGCCAAAGACTTTCAATCGCGGTCTTATTCGCATCAGCTTCTGAGGAGAAATCTTCTCTATTTGTGCAATTTCACGGAATGGAAATTTGTTTGTCCTTAGTAAGGCAGTCATGGACAATCTGCTGCAAAGATAAACCTTTCGGCTTTCTGATGTTGCTCCAATATTCGAATTCTTAATAAAATAAAATACATGGAACGTACAATATAACTACGAAAAAATTTAAAATTTATTGTTTTTTAGTTCTCTGAACGAAGTTTTGCCGTACCTCGCCCCGCCTCCTTTCCATCGTTCACATATGCGTTTCGGCAGTGTGCCATCTTTTGTGTCTCGGTTCGTCATAAGTTTATCGGGCTAAGTGTCTTTATCTGTAGGTCCTTCTTTTGTGCAAACAGGTAGGGTAAAAAATGTCCGTAATTTTTCTTTTTGAAGGGTGTCCCTTGATTTGAACTCCTTTGCAGGCTGTCATTGCACTTCGATGTTTAAGTTGTTTAGCAGCTCGAAGTTCATATAAGAATAAGAGCTTCTCTGTTCGTTTATGGTCCGCCCGTCGAAAGTCTTTGTTTTTATATATAAGATTAAACGCCGCCCCCTAATGTTATACAAATAAAAGAATTTTGTTTTTTTCGAATAAAACAATTTTTATTGACGGCGTTCTAGAGAGTGATACATATAAGTGGTTAAGCATACTCTTCATAATATTGTGTGCGTATACAGAAGTTTTGTAATATAATTTTTCAGCGCTTTTTTGTTAGATATTTTGGCTTTAGTCAAAAAAACTGACAAAAACTGATTTTAGACAAAAAACATTTGGTTGGAGGAGGCACTACTCCAGGCTGCAAACCCATCTGTTAGCATTGACGTTATAAGCTGTTCATATACGTTAGTGTCATGTTGCATGGAATGTCCCTAATTTGTAAGGTTTTGTATGCTTTCATCAATATCGAATGTTCAAATATGCAAATCATTAATTTCCTGTTATCGAGCCTTCGTATAAGCTATGTGTCCTTTGTAAGCTTTTGCAGCGTATGAAAGAATGACAAAGAGACGGACCTTGATTGGGTAGCACCCAAGTATTCCCAGACCAAGCGCACGCTAAGGATAACTCTTCAATATGACAAATAAATAACTTTTTGCTCCTCGCAAAGGCCCTAAAATCCCTTTGTTGTACAAATTTTCGCCCACATCCTACCCGTTTTTTTGAGTCTAGAAGGCGTTTCTTAGATTTGGACCTTTTGTCTTGCCTTCGAATAACTATTAAAGTATCCAAAAATCCAATCCAATTGTGATGTGTATGTCCGTCGAAGTTTTCGCAGTTTCATTTTGATCCTTTGATGGGAGTTGGCTTACTACTTCCTATCATCGTTTGTATATTGCTGTTATTTATTCGTGGACAAACTTTATCTGCTCCTTAATCGTGGCCTGAAAAAACTTAGTTGTAGAGGAAAACCCGCATGGCTTGTTGTTGTTATTTATTTGTTGGATTTGTAGATAAATTGTAAAGGATGATGCTTATGATGCCCACAGAAAAGAGGGACTAATTTTTGACACATTGGCTGATTAGGCTTAAGCTTGAGCTTAACTAGCTTAACTAACATAACTTGAGTCCTAATTCCTAGAGTCCGCTTTTATCAAGTTGTTGCTAAATTTTAACTACGCTGTTATAGATATTGTCTTTTTATGAGTCGAACAAGTTCTGCCTTAATCTCTTTTCCTCTTTCATATTAAACATTGCTTAAAAAAGTCGACAATTATTTATACGATGCCTATCGATTTATATTTTAGTTTGTCTACATGGTTTACAAAGCATCAGCGCCAACACTCTTCAACGTTTAATTCGCATCAATTTTCTAGTATCTTGTTGACTGTAAATAGTTATTGATTGCAGCGGGGGGAGTGACCGTCAACTTTTAATTGTTTATTGAGCCTTTGTTTCCGGGGCATCCAGGTTGTCACATGTGGGCCGATCTTTCTGAAGCTGAAGAAATCTACCGTAATTTCTCTTTGAAAACGAACTAACTTCCTTGGTTCTATTTTCAACTGCGTTTGAAATGCTAGTAGATCTAGTAGTGTATACTCCAGAAAGATGCAAGGCTTTCAGGCTCATTTTGTGGAGATGTTCCCAGAGTGTGATATGTCCAATGAGAACTCTTAGCTTTTCCATACAAATGGACGCTGGATGCAAGTTGGATAAAGGGTAGCCTAATGGCTCGTACTCAATGCGGTGAAACTATTACAGCATTCTAGAACCATTATCGAGAAAATTATAGCTGCTGCTTGACTTCGAGGCAGGATAACTGTATATTTATTCTATAACTGTATAATTATCCTATAGTTGAAAAATACCAAGTGTAATTGATTATGAAAGTTTGACACCAGGTCAAAATTCTATGATTCTTGTTCCCCCAATATATTGGAACCATTCCTATTGAATCTTATCGCTTTCTGTCTTATAAGGTACATGTTGGAGGCATCCTTCCACGTCTTTTGTCACTCTTTTGTCTCTGATTACTACCGTGAAGAGGTCTCCTTCTTAATCGAAGATTCTTGAAATTGTAGATAGCTACTGTCCTCATCCCTAAATGAAATCGGATAGGCTTTAAATTTTCCGAGCGCTGTTGAAGGGTAAGATCTTATGGTTAAGCAACACAGATGCATGCAAAGCGCTGAACGCGGTCGAGTGCAGGCGTCGTTTTGCGTTCTTGGATATTCTTTGATACCACTAGAGCAGTGGTTCGTTGTGATGGTTCGCTATCGTGGTTCACTACCGTGGTATATATGCACCGCCTGTTTTGCGTTATGTGCTCCGACTAGCCGATGATGTTTTGTTTACCATCAAAGTTTTCGTGGCATTTGTAGACATTGCCTAAATTTGCCCGTTTCAGGTTTTCATTCATTCATTACAATGTTCAGAAATTATCAGTACACAGAGATTTTTTTGACATTTTTGGTTTTTTTGACAGATCTGCCGTGTAAATATATAGTATGGGCGAGAGTAGCGATCCTTGTGGGACTCTATATTCAACTGTCCACAGGTTAAGGAGGTCGTTATCAATTCTTACAGGGAAGGTTCTGCCTTGTAAGAATAAGCATTTTATCTGTACATACGTCTATGAATTGTGTGCACTTTGTATATTAGTCCTGCATGCCTGACTATCAAAGTCCTTTGCTGCATTGAACACAATAAATCGAGAACTTTTCTGCCGCTACGGCAATTTCGTACTTGGTCCCTTTATTTTGTCAACTCGTGCAGTGACGAGTATTGGAGTATGATGCAAAAATGTTCTTCAGAGATAATTTTGTTTGCTAAAAGAAGTTCAAAAACTCTTTGTAGTATTGTCATTGCCGAAATTGTGGCAAATGAAGATAAAGGACTTATAGGTCGTCGGTTTTCAGGGTATGTGCATTTTTCTTTCGGGTTTTGGCAGAAATATGAAAACTACGGTTTTCCATGTTGTTTTGGAACCTGAGCAGGTAGAAAAAAGAAGGATTAGTTGCGTCCGTCAATTTTCACATGAAATGTTCGTGAAATTTCTATAGAGTCATCACAACTTTTAATGAAGACGCTGGTGCATAAAAAAGCGTGAAAAGTTAAAAAGCCATTTTCTGCAAGACAAAGGGAAAATAAAGTCCTGCATAGACACTATTGAGAATTAATGTGGGCCGTTGGAAGCTTGTGATGAATTTATTATATGTTGTTGCAAGAAGCACGGACCTCTTGTATGTTTTGATGCAGATTACGAACGCAAATTGCATCCTATTGAGACACACCTTATCCCCTTTTTACAAACATCCTAACCCTATATGAACCTGAACCCCGAGTAGTATTGTAAAGTAAATAAAGTAAAGTAAAAATATTGAAATAGCAGAATTTGAGTATAGCCAGTCTGACCGTCAAGGCTTGCAGGATTCAAGTTTGTTTTTCATATGAAAGGACTATTTTTGTACTGGTTCAGCATTTACTTTTGCACTAATTTCATACTTTTGGAGTGAGTGATTTGTAATTATGACTGATTATAGGCTGAATACTTTAGCTAAAACCATCTAGCCATAATTCTACTTCAAGGATGCTTGAAACTATAGACTTACTTGGCTGCCTCATTACTCTATCCCACTCTATCTTCAGCTGTGGTAGATTGTCAAACAGAGACCGAGCCATTCTGTTTATTCAACCCCTTAAGCAAGCACTTAAATTTCAAAGATACATAACCACTTTCATTTGTGCTTATTAAGTTCATCTGTTCCAATCTCATTATTCCTCTTAACAAATCTTAGCAGATCTCCTTCAACCCTCTCAAAGTCACTTTACGAAAATGCAAGGACGACCGGCAGACACTCGATTGCATTCTGAATTATATTTGAACACTTAACCCGGCACCATCAGCAGCCATCACGAAGACTCAGTTATATGAATGATCTGCCATCATAAATTCAAAACTTACCCTTTACTCTCCTGCTTTAATGACAATTTGCATACTTAATGCTGAGGTAAAAACCTTAAAGCCCGCACGATAAGCTTAAATCTGTCATGAGAATCTCTGCTCATTATTCATTACTAAATATCTCGTGGGAGAAACGCATATAAATGAGTTTCCTTCAACCGTCAGATTTTCATGCGTGTTTGTATGAATGATTGCATAACATGTATTTAAGGATATGTGTGCATGTGAATATATTTGAGAAACTCATTCATTTTCTATTCTGGGATTGCCTCGAGGCTAATGTGAACGTTGCAGCAACTCGTTATCACCAGACGGTTGGTTTGTTCACGGGTGACAATGACGGGGTTGTATGATTGTATGTGTGACGATATGTGGTGTGCATGCGAGTGTGGTAATTCCTTTTCAAAATGCAAATCACGTTCATATAAAAACGTCAAGAGGGAATTTGTATGTGCATTTGCTAAAAGACAAGCACATCACGCAATGCACGATGTCCGTTTTATCACAGCTAATCAGTTTCAATGGCAAAATCATTTATTTTGATTTCCTGCTGATTTCATGAAAGAAATGGCTGCAGTTCCTAGTATACGTTAATGCTTCTAGGCTCTCAGTAGTTGACAACCGAAGTGGAAATCAAAGGAACCTCGTCTACTCTTCTACCCTTTGTGCTAGGTTTAGCTGAGAACAATAATCAAAAATCTTTCCTACTCTGTCGTCTAGTTAAAAAATCGTCCTGACAAGTGTATCCCCAGTATCCGTAAATATCCTTAAATTGACTAAAGGTTAACAAATTATTAGATGATTAACTTTCTTCTATTGCGAAACTTCTTAACATTGAAGTTTATTTCACCTTTATTTGGGCATTGAAAAATCTTCCTTTCTTTGCCAGGGACAATGGTGCAACTTCCTTAAGGATAATGATTTGAAAGAGTAGTTAATACACCATCAGAAAAATCAACGTACGTTTTTGGCATGGACTTAACTTCTCTCCTTAGTCTGATTATATCACTAGTCTCCTACGAATTCATCAATATAGTGCTGAAACTATTTTAGCCGCCAGAAATAACCTTGATACGTTGGTTTTTCTCGTCATATTGTTCTTCCTCAAAAACGAATACAAATGGAAACCAAAAACAAAGGATTTGTCACGATCCAGTCGTAGATATCGCATCGCGTTCAAAAAAGCTATATCTACGTTCCGTAAAAGCGTGATTTAGTCCGGAAAACCCGATAACACAATCCTGTAGGCCCTTAAAGTACATTTGCGTGAAAAATAAAAAAGTTGTACCACCTATACACCGTCCCAACAGAATGAAATTCGACAACGAGGGAAAGCAGAAGTTTTCGCGGATACTCTAGGACAACAACTCAAGCAAAATAACTTTCCAACTGATGATCTTTCGAGGTAGAAGGAATAATCTCGAAGACAACCAGGCTCATATGCTATCTAAGTAAATGCATGACATTCACGGCATGATACATGGTCTCAACAACCGAAAGTCCCCTTCCCCAGATTTCATCAAAAACACAATGCCAAAATGACTGCGAAGTAACGTGATCAAAGCTATTACTGATATTATAAACACTATTTTCCGTCTGCGAAAAAAACCCATAAAATGGGAGTCGGCTTCTATTCCAAAACCAGTTTAGAAACAAGTTTCGTCTTCTCCCTTGCCAAATTGACAAACAAAGCATTTCTAGCCCGATTTTAAAAAAAGTTGAAGAAAGACGCATTATCCCTGACGTACAATTTGGCTTTAGAGCTGCTGATTTAATAGAACCTGCAGCTTACAAAAGTGGTCGAACACACAACCAGGGGAAAACCTGTTCGATATACCCAAAAACTAGACTTTTAACCATCAGTTCAAAGTCTATAGCCTAACCGAAGAGATCCTGAAATCATTTGACAAATGGATTGAAGTGGCACATTACGCTCGGGCAATCTTAGCAATGAAAAAAGGCATACTTGATCGGCTGGAGGGTTTCCTTCTCTAGCAATCCTCCTCCTCTTTCGCATCCAACTGGAGAAGGAATCCCTGTAACCCGAAGGCGCCAAAAGGCGTAAAATTGGGAGGCCTAGCCCGAAGTAATCTGCCAAACGGTTCCAGGCTAGGCGCTCCGGTTGACAGGAAAGGTGTTTAGTCGGTAGTCCAGTAGGTCCACTGGGAGTCCGACACTCAGGGCGTATATAGCCTTCACCCCCCCCCCCCAAAAAAAACCATAAGTTCGACCATTAACATGCGACGTGTTGATGCGACGGAACTTGGATTCTCTCACGCGGTGGTCAAAGTTAGCGGTAGCCTAAGTATTGGAAAACTTCTGCAAAAAAAAAAACGTCAATATCATAACTAAAATCATTCGATTGGACAATTGGAGGTTTTCAGACATCAACGACATTTCACTGCGCAAATCTGAAACCCGTCCAGCTCCTCAGTGCTTTCATAAAACGAGACGTCCAGTAGTGGTTTTGAAACTCGGAATTCGCCTCCACTTCCCCAGCTACATTCTGTATAGAAATGAGGGATTGTCCGGTAAAGGAGACGAAACAGCGATTCTAGTCGCGAAAAACCTGAAGCATCGTCAGATCATACTACCACAATTAACAAGAATAAAAGCCACAGCCATGAAAGTGCAAACAAGCTCCTTTGAATTCCCTGAGATATCTCTGTACAACCGCAAATTAGACAAACAGTGGCGAATTAGACAAGATCTCGACACTCTCTTCAGCCTTGAGAGCCCTAAAGGAGACTTTCAAGCCTGTCACCGCTACTGGGGCGCTGTGAGAAGCAATCGAACTGGGGCTGAGCTTAATAGAGCTGTACATGCGTACAGGGTACCTGCACTTACCAGATGAACCAACACAGGAACCTTTATAGATTTAGGAATCTTCCGTGAACTCCACCATAATATAAAAATCGGTCTTTGACGAGCTCTTCTCTGATCATCAACCAGTATACTTTCTAATAAAAGAACATCTTCACGAACGAGCCACTAAAAGAAAAGAAAAGAACAGAGGCTTTCCCAAAAACTCTAGCACGTAAAAGTTTCACCTAAGTGTTGAAAACAGCTAGTGATGTCGAGAAAATTATTGAAGAATTGACCGCAAACATCAAACAGGGGAGCCATACAGCCACATATCCGGCGAGACAAAACAGTGTCTTTGAACTCCATTAAGCATTAAAAAACCTGATAAGGAGAAAAAACAAATAATGAACTTGTGTTCCTTCCTTCTCTCCAAGCTTGGTTCACGGGCTTAGATTAAAATCCTAAATTACAAACGAAAACTAACCGGTTGACTAAGGAAGACATAAAACGCATCTTGGAATTTGGCGACAATCAATTCAAAGGTTTCTAAAAAAAACCCTAGAACCTAGCGCGAATGCTTTCTTGGGAACAACTAAATACTGCTACACATAACACAAAGCAATTGTGCCACCTAACCACGGACTTCAATTTGACGATTTAGGTAAGGCGAAGGCTTTTGCAGACACATTGTAATAACAGTTCCGTAAAAACACCTCCCGGACAAACATGTAAAAAAAAATGTAAACCAAATAGTATTCGACCTCTCGACCTCCACGAGACAAAGGACATTTAATCGGGTCTAAACAAAACGAAAAACACCTGGTCCAGACTTGATAACTATTATGAAGCTAAAATGGCTTCCAGGCGGATATATTACAGATAACACCGAACGCAATAAACATAATGACTATAATTGTCATTCGAAAGCCAGGCAAGGATCACACGTTCCGTTAAAATTGGAGGCCTATGGGTCCCCTCCCTTCTCTTTCGAAAATCGTCAAAAGAGCAAACTTACACACATTATAGGAGATAATAGCAGAGAAACAAATAATCTCCAACAACAAACTTGGCTTCTAAGCAGCTAATTCTACCAAACCTCCAGCTCACTACGTTGGTCCAATATATGCGTAATAGGATGGATCGCAGAAAGTCCTCGGGCTTAGTTATATTTGACATGACAAAAGCCTAAGACAGATTCTGGCACACAAGACTAATCTCCGAAATGCCTACTCAATTTTATCGCACTTTATCTTATCACCTTTTCAATGTAACAAATAATATATTCATTTCTCTGAGGCGGAACATTCCGAGTCAGAATAGATAACAATCTCTCTGACCAGCGATTAATCGAATCTGGAGTCCCACAAGGATCACCTATCTTACCAGTCTTATACAGTTTATACACCGAGGATTCGCTTAGTCGGCCAAACAACACTTATCACTTTACACAGTTAATGTGTGCATTTTCTCTGCAGCTCAACAACCAGAACTCGTTGATTGAACGCTGTAAAGTTCCATTGATAATCTCCTAGAATAAATCCGAAAATTGAGAATGAAACTCAACAAAGATAAACCCAGCCAATATTTATCGCAAGACGGAGATGAACGAGAAATGGATACCATAGAACCATGGAATACCTAGCACTAATAATTAATCCCTCCTGACATGGAACGAAAAAATACGACAAAATCGACAACACTGTTTAAGTGTCCTTGTTTCGTTGCAGTCCATCCTTAAATCAAGCCACCTTAACCTGACTCACGAAATTCTCATTGACAAGTAATAAGACCGTCTTTACTCTACGGCAATATTGCGTTCTGCCAGACATCAAAGACAAACAAGAAAGTACTCCAGACATTACAGAATAGGTCTCTTATATGGATCGGTTCAATTCCATGGTATAGTAGAAACGTGGACATACTTATGGACTTCAGAATTGAGACAATTGACAAATGGCTTAGGAAATCAAACTCTTTGACCAAATAGACAGACACACTAATAAAACCATGGAATTCCATAGGAGACCAACAAAAATTAACACCCACTCTAGGACCAACTACTGGAACTAGCGTAAATTGTAGAGAACGCAGGAATGCTCATACAAGAATTGAGCAAAAGTGCTCAATCGCACTGGCTCCACGAAACCAATCGCTCCAAGGGGAACAATTGACCGAAAGATCCTTATAAATGTTGTTTTTCCACGAAACAGGATTCGATCATAGCTTACAGATCTCATGTCAGTATGTAGGCGCTTGAGGTTGTTATATGAGTGTTTTTAAGAGAATTTTGGAAACTAATTAATAAACTAGCATGCACATCATATCCTCACACACACAAATCATAAAATCCTATCATTTTCAACCATGAACCAAACAACCTGGTCATCAAATCGTGACGTCATTAGGTATTACACATTCTGACACTCTGACACTCTAAAAATGCAAATCTGACGGAATCCGGCCGATAATCTTCAATCTTCTGATACATTTGCATTCGAAAGCAAAACTGAATTCGATACAAAGGCGTAGATTGAGTCAGATGCGCATTTGTACTCGCCTTAAAATTTGTATTAATACACGATGGCTTAGTATTCAATTATGCGAATTCGCAAAACTAGCTTTCTTCATTTTTCTACGTGCGTTTGCTTTACAGTTTCAGTGGTGTGTGCATTTTTTTCTTGCTCTGTGAGGTATTCCTATCTCTTTCTTCGTGTTGCCGCCAAAAGTGTTATTGCTTATTGGTGACTTCGCTGTTTTTCATAACTTTACTTTTTTGTTTTTCCAGTGAAGAATAAACACCATAATGATCAATTTTGACATCATCAGCCTTTCTTTTGTGGTGAAAGCCAACGCAATGAGATGTCCATCTTTGGCACTTGACATAGCTGACGGTTGACAGCTCTTGTAAGGATGCTATGTGCGAAAGAATAAGTTCGGTCACTTCAAATAGACTTCTGGCCGATGGAGCGCTGTGTTTGTTTCTGTTTTTACAAAAACGTTTTGACTAGCTCCCATTCGTGTTCTTGTTGTGATATTCACTACACCCCATTGTCGGCCCACGTTTAAGTGAAAAGGTTTATTCCCTATTACCATCTCAGATTATAACCTATTTGTTTTTCCCCAAATTTTGTCAAAAGTATGTTACTTTTCTGGTTAGTCACTGAGTTGATAAGCAACCGATGCAATCAAGATTGTTCCCTACTCCTTCAATGGGTAGGTATTCAGTTATTCATGGCATATTCATCATATTCAGTGAACCAAATGTGCTTTAAGTAATCCCTTTATACTCGAACATTTTCAGACTCATTCAAATTCCATTATAACCAAGAAGTGGCATTAAATTTTGCTAAATGGCTTTCCCAGCAATATCTTCAAATATTCAAAACATCGTGGAAAAATATTACGAACAATTTCCATACCTACGCAAACACCACACCCCACCTCATCACAGGTTACCAACTCCTGCCTTCTGCTTGTAATCAACGTTTAGATATGTATCATCAAAAAATCCAAATGAATAAATAACCAGGCTGAGCCTTATGCTTCTGGCGCTTGCTACAGCCCCATCCCCTCGTGATCAAGAAAACGGCACGAAATCATGAAAAGATTTACCCGATAAAATACAACTTAAACCTGGTTTTTCACTAAACATATTCCATCAGTGAAACAATAATTTTCCCACAATATCATCCCCACTCCATTTCAAGCTCCAACAACTTCCTGATTCGAATGTAAACACATCGGAAGCGCATATTTTAAGTGCTACAACTATTCGATTAACTTTACCACAAGGTTCAAACTAATTACACCTGAAAAAGCGATGTCCTGCTGTTTGTGGCTTTTAATGAATGCCGTACAAAAACTAGCTAATTCCGCCATATCATCCAGCACCCAGCAATATTCTTACCGCATATTAAAAACTTTTATCTGATGCTTTTAGCCTCGCCATGCAAAAAGTCGCAGGACGATGCAATGCAATGACTAAAACAACAATTCATATAATATTCAATTTTCCAACAAACACCTAACGGCGTGGGGCGAGAGCGTGGTGCCAGGACGAGGTGGTGAAGTATTGCCGCAATATGATAATAGCCAATACGAATGCAAGGAAGACTGGTATCAATTCGGGAAGTCAGGGACAAGAGTTGAACATTGGTAAAGTTGGAATGATGTGGCATTATCCAGGGAAGTGAAACTAGACAGTTTTTTTGAACAGGAAGTGCGGAAACATTCGTAGGTCTTCGCTTTGGATATCCGGACTATGTGGAAGAATCACAAAGAAAGTTTCCAGGCAATTTATCAGTGCAAGCGTTTGTGCCACTACTCGTTCCGGACCTAGAGTTGGCTAACGTATAGGTGCCTGCATGCCCAATTTAGTGCTTCCTCCAATTTCCCCTATTACAATGTCCTTTGGCGGCGTGAAAGTGTCCGCACAACTTTCTTGTTAATCACCCATTCGGTCTGTGCCCATATAGTTTGTGTGAAAGCAATTACACTTGTGCCACGAACATTCGTCCATCTCGTTTCTACCCGTGCAAATGCTAATGAAACTCAACGCCATCCATTGTTGTCCCGACATCAGGACATGTTTCTAATTAGTAGAAAATCTACAATGTGCACGACTTTGTGTTCATTTTTGCAATGGTGGAAAAAAATTAAGGCTCGGGGAAAAAAGGTATAAGTTTATTGTTGTCATTGCAGTTACCGTTTTCGTCGTTCGAGTCCTTGTAGCTGTCGACAACTTGTAAATATTTGTACAGGGAGACAGCTAATGTATGAGTATAACGCTGAACTCTTTGCATCTATTTTATTATGAATAACTGTAAATGGAAGTTTTTGGGGTCGTGGTGAAAATGGAATTATTAAGCTCATCTGGGTTGGTGATCCCTCTGAAGAGTTTTAAAATAACATATTTCAAATATGCACCTGTAAAAGTTGGGCATATATGTTGTTGTTTTTAGTCAGATGAATATTTTAAGCATAAATAATGCAACGAGAGGATGACAGAAGTAGTCAATGTCAAAAATCTTATTATATATGTCACCGGGTTGAGTAATAGATAAAGCACTCAACTTCGGTGCAACAGACGCCGATTTCGAGTTGCACCAGTAACAGAAGCATTCGAACTTTTTGTTTCTGAGGTTGCAGTATCAGCACTTCTAGTATTGGTAGATGTCTTCTTGGAAATCAGCAAGTTCCAGTGTGATTCTCACCAGATTACTTGGTCTTGAAATAAGGTGGCTCTTACACGTCTCACCGCGAAAGTTCTGCAGCGAACTGTTGCGTCACAAACGCAGTATTTTGGGAAATATCACTTAACCTGTGGGAAATGACACTTAACCTGTGGGCTGTCAAAGTTACGAACATTTCACTGGATAAAATTAAAAAATAAAATACAAACCAAGTAAATATGAAAGTAAAAAATGGTTTCACTTAATAATTTCAAATATGAAAAAATAAAAAAAAATAAAAAGAATAATAAAAGAATAAGAATATAAGAAATAAGAAGAAATAAGAAGAAAGAAGAATAAGAAAATAAGAATAAAAAAAAAGAATAATAAAAAAGAAAATAAATAAAAAAATTAAAAAAAGTTAAATTTTCAGAAAACCGTTTCACTTTAAGTTTTTCAGAACGAACAGTTTCCAAAAAAGAACTAGGAAAATTAAAAAATTGCTTGAGACACCGCAGGAGCGGAAATAATTTTATGATTTTTTCAAATTTTTATGAAAAACAAGATCAATACCTTAAGTATAAGCTATCCACACAATTCGCGGCATTGGTATCCAAAAATTTTTCGCAATTTCTCCTTGAATGTTTACTATTTTACTATAATATATTTTCTAGCCAATTATTCAAATAGCCATTATTCAATCAATATATGATATTTTTGAGCAAGTTGCCCGATTTGTGGTGTTTAACAAATGATAAAAATGTCAATAAACCTTATACCATCAATTTCGCTTTCTATCTAATAGGGCCATAGACGGCCAACTTGGTTGTCAACCTCGTTCCTAACTTCATCTGCTGAAAAATTTTTTTAGGTGTCCATACTCCTGGCAGAATATGAGTAACTATCTCATGTTGCCCTTATAGCTCTAACCGAAGTGTGCGAGGATGACGAGGAAGTGGTTTTTCCAAAAAGAAAGGAAAGAAAACTATGGTGACGTGAGTTGTCCTTACAACGTTTTCTCATTCAAATTTATTAAGTGAACTGCGCGTCTTGGCACCTGTAGTTTAGAAGAATTTTTCAAGAATGGAAACCTACGATGATTTCTTGGATAAAGTACGACTGTTCTTTGAAAAGAAGAACACTGAAGAATACTTTTGCAAATGCACGGCTCTCAACAACATTGTGATTTTTAACGAGGGGCCAGAGCTTCAACGATTTGAAATTTTTCACCGCCATATCCCCACAAAGTCATTTAACAATCATAATTGACAAACACATATTTGACAACGCAGTATTATCAACTGAATTTTGAAGGAGTATATTCAGGTTAGTACATACGGTATAACACATCAGTAGCGGATATAGAATTTCATTTTTGGGGACGGCCAAACCTGCAAACTATGGCTCGTTCTACTTGAATTATAAAATAAACTGACCAAAGTCTTATTGGCATTAGTCGACGCTAAGCATGAGTTCTTGGTAGCTGAAGCTGGTGCTAATAGTCGTGTATCAGATGGAGGAGTGCTGTCTAAAAGCACTTTTTATGAAAGGTTTAAAAGCAATAGGCTAAGAATTTTAGACTCCGCCTACCTGTTTAAAGATTATTCTGAAAATTGTCTTTTGTTGTTGTACGTAATGATGCGTTCCCTTTGCAAAAAACATCACCAAAATCTACAGTGGCAGGAGCCTTTTAAACGGTCTAGTCTTATTTAATCATTGATTATTAAGAGCAAGGGTGATCTTTGAGAACGTTGAAGCAATTGATGAAGCATGCGAACTATTCGCGGAAGAATAAGTTTAAACAGAATGCAGGGCAAAAACATTCAGTTGTCGATCTAATGCATTCAGTTTTTCATTCGAGTTTTGCAGCGTTTGCAGCGCAAACAGTTGCCTTATCTTTATTATCTTTCTCCGGCAGTCGGCTCACAGCTTCTATCAATAGATTATTTTTCTCTCCTAAATCGTCTACTACTGCTTTCTTTATCTTCTGAGAATATCATTGCGCAGCAAGAGAACTAGTTAACTGTTCAAGACATTTTTCCTCTACTTGTGATTCTTGTTCCTGAAGGTCTACTGTTGATACGTCAAGAATATGAAATGCCTGGTTCCGTAACAATTCCAATAATTCGAAATATTATATGTTAGGCAAAAACCGTCACCCCAACCTTTTCAGCTTCCAAAAACGTGTTATCATTTCATGTTGCCAACCCTTTTATTCAAGCTGTCAACATTTGCTTCCGATTCTTTGGTAAATTTCCAACAGCTTCAGCCGAGCATTCTACTTCTTATTTCGGTCTTTAAACACTTGTTATTTCACTTTCCGAAGCTGAGGCAGTTCTTACGTGTTTCCGTGTTTTACCAATATTATAAACGCCCATTATACTCACCGAATAGATAAGCTATTCGTACTTCCTGTTTTCACAAAAATCACTGAAATGCCAAGTCATAGAGTCGTCTTATTTCCTAAACATTCGAAATTTTCCCAATACCAATTAATGTGAGCGTAAAACATACTATATCACGCTCAATCTATAAATATTAAATTATCGTTCTTTTAAAAGCGTGAAAAGCGATCACTTTTGACTATCAAATGACAGTTTACTACTGTGGTTTTTGTCAACTTCCCCACCGACGCTTCAACAACGTTGCCAACATTAGGCTCCGGCGCCAAAAATCGATATCGCACCAATCGTTGTATCAACCGTTTACTACAGCCGCTCCACATACGTGCATTAATTGGCAAAAATATTGAAAACCAAGATGGCTGTCTGTGGGTCCGTTATGACTGTTATTATAAATTTATAGGTTACAATCTTGTGTGTTCTGTCATATTCATGGCAATACGTCACCTCACTGCAAGTCATGTAGATCTTGCAGTTTAATTTTTGATTGATTAATTTATTGTTTAAGGGCTTCAATTATTCAAAATTAATTTATTAATAGATTTATGCAAAAAAAATTTCATTTGCATGAACACAAAGGTAATAAGCGTGCAAAACTTAAATCCAACATTAATAGACCTTCGAATTGAATTAGACAATTTTATGCACCTTTAAAAGTTTACTCGTATTTAAAAATTCTGGAAAGTCATTTCAAGTGACTCTCAAAATGTTCACAAGTTTCCTGGAAACGTTTGGAAACGTTTAATATTAAAAATGATGATAAACGCTAAAATAAAAAAAATTGGAAAACTCGCTTTCGGCGCAACAGGCTAGAGCTCAAATATTACCTAAAGAGGATATTTTTAAATTCTTCGTGCATCTGTAAGGCTGGGGAGGGTACCAGTAGATTGTGTTTTTCGCACAAAAATCGATTTTTTCTTCTAAATTTTTCGAAGATAGGTTTTCGAAATGCAATAATTAAAAATGCCTTAAAAATTTCGAAAATAAATATAAATAAATTATAAAAATTGAAAATACTTAAAACGTGCAAGGAGCTCAGTTTATTAGTGCAAAGCTGAAATATTATGTTTCTTTGTGTCAAATTTTAGTTCAAGACTTCTTAATTATATATATATAATTTAAGGATATATTCAGGACTTACAGAACGGTTACTATGCTTGCCGCTAAATGCAATAGCCATCAAATTCTCTAAAATATTGCTTCTGGGCATAGTTATGTCTCCTGAAAATGAAATTTCAGGGATCGAGTGCGTGAAGCATTGATTTAAAACTCTATTATGATTAAACTATTATCCTTTTTTTAAAGGAATTTTTTTATTATCTTCTAAATTAAATTTATTAAATTCTAAATTAATTTTTACCTTTTTTTGATTCTTAAAATTAATTTAATATTTTAATATAGTATATTTTATATACATTTTTTGAAAATATTTTTTTCTCTTTCAGGCCACATTCAAACCCAACTCTCGGTTGACCTGCTATCCACGTAAGTAAAAACAAAAATTATCTAAGGCATCCTTAATAAATAAGTTTTTTAACAAACAGCTACATAAAATTTTATGAAGCATTCTTCTCAATCTGGCATCGGGTAATTCCTTGAAAAACGTTTGAAAAGTTTGAAAAGATTTAAATGTCTAATACATTTTAAAATTTTAATTTCCTTGTAATTCAACTCATCTGAGCAAATTTTTCTGTGATTCATCTTATAAAATGACATAAATCTACTTTGACTTTTTCATTTACTATCTTAAAAAAACCACATTGACATAGTTTCAGATACCACTTTGTCAGACAAATGCCAACAGTGACAGAACTGACGTATCAGTTTAACGCCTCTTAGGCTGAATATCCTGGAGTGCTTTATGTATGATTTCATCAACAGCCTTGTCTCGAGCAATACACATATCTTCCTGTCCATTCAACAGATCTTTAAGACGTAGCAAAAAATAAAAGAAGTAAATTTTCCATGAATGGTGTCGCTTTGACAGCTTCACTAACTTCGGAGGAGCCTTAAATAATCTAAAAACCCAAATGAAAGCCACAATAGAGAAGAATACGAGATACGCGGAAGATTCCTAGTTAATCGAATGTATCGAAAGAAGCTTATTAAAAAAGAAAAAAGGTTGTTGAAGAAACCGCGTTGATTTTGGGAATATGGACAAACAGGAATACACCATAGGTTGGCACTGTTCCACTACTAGGTATAGTACTTGAAGTCAAGGAAACAAATAATTGACAGTCTCAATAAGAAGTTGAAGACCTAAAATCCAAAAACGCCGGTTCATGATGGCGACATCGTTATAGTGATTATTGGAATGTTACTGAAAATAATGCTTTGCCTGATGCAGACCGCATTTCGAATCAACACAAATGAGCGAAACTAAACGTACTCCGAATTTATGTTGCAAAAATAAGGTTACGTTTTGCACAGAATACCCAAAAACTGGAAAATTTTCAAATACTAACTGTATACCGCAAATATAACGATCGAAAAACAGGATGAAGTATTTAGGATTTACCTTGAATTGTAAGCTAATTTGGACTCACACACATAAGAAAAGTCAGCATTAGACTAACAGTAGCGCCTCTCACAATGAAAAAAACCAGTGTGGAACATGTGTTTTAAGCCCTTAAGGCCAGAAACCCCTCTAGAATTTTCAAAAAATGTTTTTTTTTTCTTTTTACATATTTCGAAAGTATAATATAATACCCAAAGAATATATTGACCAAGAAATAATCAATATTTGCGGAGTTATCGCATATAGAGTCGAGCGGAGGAACAGCTTGGGATCAAATAAATAGCGAGTCGGGCGCTCGGATCGTTACATACAGAGCATCCCTTGCTTTAATCCCTTTGGTGTACTCTCCTTTTTTTCGGCCAGGCAAATATTTTGGGAAATTTTCTACGGGGGACATTATCATTAAAAATTAATAGTTTTCACATGTTGAAATTTTAGACGCGATTATCTCGAAATTACGTTTTCAAAAACTACTCGTGTTGAAGCTTAAAAAGTTATCGACCAATTTCGATGAAATTTTGAGAGATTGTTCTTAGTAAAATTATCGGAAGGATACACATGTTTGAAAGATAGCGTTTAAATAAATAATTTTTTTGGGGTCAAATATTTCGAAAAAATGGTCGAAAATTCGAACCTTGGAGTAAAAGTAGCTCCCCAATTTTCGATTTTGCACTTTTTCATTATTTTTAGGGATATCCTTCCCCGTCATATATCCGTAAACGAATGACACTTGTTGAATGTTTTTCAGATCAACAGCAAAAGAGACAAATGCAAGCAGTTTTCGATGTCATAGAAAAAAGGCGTCCGAAAACTCTTAATAACGCAGCCATTTTATTTGGTAATCTCAAAAAAAAAACGTGTCACAATCTTGAACGCCATAATAAAATTATGTCAAAATTTGAAAATGAAAAGACTACCCCATCCCCTCTAAAAAATTCTCGGAAAATTCCTATTTTTTCACACTTCTAATGGGATTTCTGGCTTTAAAGCGCCCAATGAAAAGATCCAACAGCAGTAACACCTACGGAAATTGATATCGTGGCTGATATTACATAAGAAAATCTCTCTTAGAGAATCAGCATGAATTCAGCGAATGCTCTGCCCATTTTATGTACATAGTCAACCCCATTCTGGAAACTCTTGGCGGCCAAACTCTTATCTTAACTGATAAACTAGGTATTCAAGATATTTTTTCATTCCTTGAAATCATGCTCGAAACATTGGATAGAGTAAGGAAATATAATACTTATTTCATGCAGAAACAATAACTCCACAAACATTTTCAACATTAACGTTCATCAACCTTCGCCGACAGTGAATTGAAACCTATACTAACTTGAATAAAACTTAAAGTGGCCAAACATGGATTCGAAACATGGATTCGACATTAGACAGGAAGCAAATGATAGCCTAATCAACATATACATCTCATTAACAGAGAAATTATTAAATATACAAAGGAAAAGGACCTTTACTGATATCTTCTAACGACTTCTAACTTCTATTGGTCTATTAATCATCCCAGTTTCAAAACCAAAATAAGCTAAACTACAGAGTTATGTATCCTAGTATGTTCGGAAAATTGCAACCCGTAGAATCGATACAATATCTTCAACGTTCAAAAAAGACATCTACATCTACTATTTATTCCGTATGGATTACAAAAATAAATAAAGGAGCATTTACCGCTTGGAACCCCCCAATTGGTGTGTTGATTCTATAGTAAACGAAAGACAAGTTCCAAGGAGTGAAAACTACACAAATACTGCTGCATTCGAAATATTCTCTCCAAAATTACTGATTGCAAACATAAGTCATTTCCAACTAATTTAATCCAAAATTACACAGCAACCTGAAGGAAAGGACTCGATAATTGTGGGAAAAATTTAATTATTGTGTATAATATTTTTGACATTTTTTCAATACCATAAGCATGTTTGTATTGACAAAGCAATGTCCTCAACAAAACAATAATGATTAGACTTGGTGATTTGACAATTACTGGATTTGACGTTCAATAAACGTCAGTCTTAACGTAGAGTCATCTAAAACTTTGGAATAGGACTGCCAACTGAACCCTTTTTACGCCTTTATATTTTCTTTTTCAATTCAGCGTTGCTTACAAATACTATTGTATCTACAACATTGGCGAATGGTTCAATAGATTCGAAAATTGTTCTAAGTTTTCACGCTAGTCAGTAGTGACGATAGAATTTAGAGTCTCCAAAAAATTCAAACATTATAGAAGTCTACGGGAAATTATTCAATACTGAGTTCCTACATAAACGCATCTACCTTGCAACACATGGTTCGATAGTAGCAGTTGACCAGTTTAAAAAAGTTATACAAAAGAACTCTGAATAGTTACGAAACAAATTTTGTTAAAAAGTTCATCCTTTCGTTGCCGTAAGCCAAAATTTATTTTTTGTTGCTTGTGTTCTTCCAATGAGGTGAATATTGCTGCCTCCATCCGAATCGCATCCTCAACCACAAAAAAGTAAGGCCCGACAGAGCCAATCAACAAGAAGCAAATGTTTTTTATTTTGAAGTCAGTGGGACCTAACATTTTTTATTCATAAATTTTCACATTTTCACAATAACGTATTCAAGATGGCGGTCGATAGCTGCAATACATTGCTGGAGTCGATTTCTGAAGTTTTGAGCAGCCCGTTGACACATTTATTTGGGTATCACACTTTTCCTTCAACAATAAAAAGACTCGGTTAGCTCTAGCAGGTGTTGGGGGCGACGTTTAAACAATTTTCATCAAGGTATATCCAAAGGAACTAGGCCAAAAGAAATGAATTGCTTGTATGGGCTCACCGAGCAGGCTACCTCACGATTATAGACGTCCAGGAAACATTTCCCTTAAGGCATTTAGGGAATTTCGGGTTGTAATAGTTGTAGATCCATCTTGTTGAACGCAGAAAATAATCCTTACTGTCACCGTAATATTTCTTTTTCAACAAACTTTGCAACATCGAAACATAACGCCCGGAAATCACGGTCACGGTCAAGACTCAAAGAAGTACGGACCTATACCGGTCAGTTGTGGTACGCCACGACGGATCGTCGTCCGTCGTGAACAATTTGGAGATTTTTCTCAGGCCAATAACAAATTTTTGTTTTTCACAATCCCGCTTAGGTTTCAAAGTGCCTCGTTGCGGCTGAAAAACGTTGCCATGAAAACGATCGCTGCAAGAATATCCTCACACAGATGTTGATAGTCGGCCTAGTCTGTTGCGTTTAATTCTTGAGACATAATTATTTCCAAGAGATTAGAATTCAAATGGAATACAGAATCCTTCTCAAACTACGGTCTGAAATTCCTAATGTAATAATGTTTTTAAAATTTTTTCTTCTGACGGATCCGCGTCTGCCGTGTGCGGGCTATTCTTAGAGTGCTACCAGGTCCTTCAATTCCCAAATCAAAGATAAAATTGTGTTTGCAGTAGCACACTTGCACGGAATGTTGAATTGTCGCGGAAAGCTTTGCTTGGCCATCACAGACAAGTTGTTTTCATAAATAACATAAAATTAGAATGAGTATGCCGAAAGAACGAAAGAGACCTTGTGCAGCAGCTAGACCCGCGAACATCGCCATCACATATCCCTCTCTGAACTGCTCAATGAGTTTTGCCGCACCCTGTAATATGTGAGAGCTGTGCGCGGCACGAACTCACATGTAACATGAGCAACAAAACCCATTCGTAGTAACTCTTACTGAGCACTAGTACAAAGTAAAAAATAACTAAATAAGTAGAGAATTTTTTTGGATTAGCAAATAATTTCAGTATTCAGCAAATAAATCCCTCTCAACCTTTTGCGATACTGTACAATACGTATATAAATCGACAAATGCTTTTTCTATCTCTGTCCGTGAGAAGCCACTCAAGAGTGTTGTTGCTATATGTACCTACGCGTAACCCCCACAGTTTAATGACTAAAAGGTGGTCACACTTTGAATGGGTTTCATAAAGAAAGAAATGCGAATATAGTTTGTAGCAAACAAAGTGAACTTTGCTAAACAAAAGAGCCTAGAAATTAAACGACATATGTGAGCAGAGGGATCGCGACGGATAGGTTTCTAGGTGTAAGAATGTGCGTGTGAATAAGATTAATAGTATGTATAAAACTAAAATTTAAGGGGATGTTAATGCGCTCCTTTTACTTATCAGCAAAAAAAGTACTCTTGACTTTCCATTAAAGTGAAATTATAGTCATAAGAATATATAATTTTATAATATTAAATTCGTTTAATAAAGGTCTTAGATATAATTCTAGTTGCTTAACATAGAAAAATGCTAGATAAAAAATTGTTGTCTTTCCCCATCTTCTTCTCTATCACCTAACACAATGCATATGGAAACTTAAAGCCTTTTTATTGAGAGTGGTAATAGAGGTAGTTTTAGTAGTAATTGTAGTATTAGTTAAAGTAATAGCATTAGTGGAAGTAGTAGCTACACTATAGTAACCTGAAACAGCAAGAACACTCTTGTGCGGGTTCTGGCTGATAGAGACAGAGAAACCAGCAGTAGATTTACATTTGTGTTCCGTTTTTACAAAAAAGCTTTAAGAGAGAGACTGTTGAAATTCGAAGAAATGAGAGCGAATTTACCATTGCTAATAAAATTCAACCTATTTTGATTGAATCACGTTTGAACTCCCGAACCAGAACTAGTAAGAACTCCTCACTATCTTATACTTACGCTGTTCAATTTTTTCAGAACCGCGGATCTTAATGACGTTATCTGCAGGACAAAGATGTACGAAGTCTGAATGAGTTTCAAATTTCCTTTTGAGTTTCTTGTGTTACAATACACAAGAAACTCAGAAAGGAAAACCACTATCAAAACTCAATAGTATGAACTGGGAAACAACAAGGAATGTGCACGGAAAATTGTCCGAAAATTGAATAGACTGGAAACATTTCTACCCCAAAAATCCAAATATGAACAGGCTGTAAATTCTAACAAATATTTGAGCATACAGATTAAATGCATACAGCCTCACTATAGTGCTTGTGACATAATTGGAGCCAATTCAGAAGTGAGAATGAGAGAAGGGACGTATTAAAGTCATTAAAAAGTAAACTCAGGTAGTCCTAGAACCAACGTAGAAAATCGATTCTGCTTGCGGGCTGGAAGAAATTTATAAAGAGTCTACTCATATTTTATGTCCTAAATCATAGAAGTAAGGACGAGAAGACAACTTGTTCCATATACATGAGCGATGCTATTCAGTGACCCAGCGATTAACTCAAAACAAGATTCTTTTTAAAATTTGCCTTCTATAAAAACAATCCTGAAAGTTATCTTATTCGCACAAGCTCTTCTCTACTATTTTACCTAATGTTCCTTTGACGTTTTTTCCGGAATTCAAGTAGAACTTTTGGTTAAATAGATTTAATCCTACTCAAATCAGATGACGTCTATTGTTTGAAACGAAAGTAATATTACACGGCTTTAGTTTCTAATGGAAAAAACGTGGTGTTATAGTATTCTTGCTGCAGTATCCGCAATAGTGACACAGGTCTTGGCATAAGTTGCCGGAGAAAAAGAATTCAGATGAAACTTTCGGATGGTAGTGTTACTGGCCATCTTAAAGACAGCCCAGCTTCCTGTGCGACCTATCTTTTCACATTGATATGGCTTAAACACATCCAGCCTAAGTATGTCATGTTAAAACTAAATAATACCTTAAATCCTGTCTTTCCAACTATCCGTACAATAAATGTCCTCTTGCTCAAAAAGGCTAATTGAAAAGAATGCTCACAAAGTATTCACCAAGACAAAACACCGGCAACGTCCGCCGGGACATGCGACCCTAAATCCTGCAGCATTCGCAATCTAGTCCTTCAGCCAAACAAACAACCCATATTCGTGCGGAAGACAGCCAGCGCAGTAAGAAATCATCTAGCTTAAGTTTTGATTAATTGAATAGGGGTGGGAATTATTGTAGAAAGCATGTGTGATTGTTAGCCACAGGCAGGAAATTGTACATGCATCACTTTGTCAACTGCTAATAGCCGAAGTGAGTTTACCTACCATGTACTCCTTCTGTAAATATGCATTCCATGTATACGGATGTGTGGGCACATATGAACATGACGGATTCCTCGTGTGCGAATAATGTACATACAAATATGCGCATTGTAAGAACAAGAAGTAAACTAAAGCCGAAGCAAATTACAAATGAATCAAAGTTCATCTCACTTCCTTCCTTCCTGTCATTGTCTCGCCCTCCCTTTGACCCTGATCCGGGTCGGAGTCGTCGTCGTTTGTTGTTCGTCCTTTCTCAAGATTTCTTGTTCGACCACTTCTGATGCAGATATTATTTACAATAGTTAAGCAAACGAGCTCGGTACCACTTTAAAGTTTATTAGAGAAGTTGATTGAGTGAATATACTCGTATGGTCCTTGAGATTATTAATAAGTTTCTTGTAAAGCTAATAAACCGACGTTATGAATAGAAACGGGAGTATGAATATAAAATTGTGAAGTTAGAGGAGAACAATCAAACACTTGAGTTAGAACATTAGGTTCGACGCAGGCTGCTTGGGGTGTATGCGGGTGGACAGGAAAAGTTCGATTTAGTTTGGATTGCAGAAAGTTAGGATGTTAGTTCAGCGAGTGAGAAAGTTGTTATCCGATCCTGATAAAAAATTCAACTTCAAACAACTATTGCCAGATCAGTTTTATAATATATTCATTCAGGATTGAATCAATAAAACGTTTGTCTCGGATCGTTTGATTCACGTTTTTGTATAAAACGTTTGTTATGCTGCCAAAAAGGCATCAGCTCACGGGATTATCCATATGATTCCCGACGTTATGGTTTTTCTCGACGAACATTTACATACATCATTTTTGCTATTAGCGTGTCGTGCTCATGAAAAGATGCAATATCAGCCGTTTTGTGTAGAAAGCATGAAAATGTCCTGTCAAATTACTAAAATACCCAAATCATCCGTGAAACAACTCACTCGTGACTCATTTAACAAAATTAAAGCCTCAAAGAACATTTATTTGTTTAAATTTCCTCGCCAGACAATAGTCCTTAAAAATAAACATTCACATTCTGAGCTTTTAGACTTCATTTGTGTTATCTAATATGCACTTGCTCTGTCTGGATCAAATGATCTCAATGTAATTGGAGATAATGATGATAGCAAGCTAGAACCTCCTCTTTTCCATTATAGAAGGCAATGTCGATATTGCTGGCTGCATTGGAGTTGAGGCATCAGATTCATCTAAAATGTTACTGAGTTCCGGAGGTAGCTATAATCTAAAGTTCCTTTTTTTTTCTTGATACAAAAGTCATGCATTTATAACGGCCAAATCTAATATATTATTAAAAACCTGCACGGCCAATCTTCGTGATGTTGCTTTGAGACTATACTTTCTAGCTTTTTGGGCGTAAACACCAACCCCAAATTATGCAGGGTTGTAAAATGTTACACTGACAAGTTCAGAACTTTCATCTACTTCACCACTATCGAATCATATTCTAAGCAGCAACACATTTTTCACCAGGACTCTTGTTTCATGAAGATATAGTTTCAATTTCTTCACATATGAAATGAGTAAAAAGTCAGTTCTCTTCAAATCTTCCAGCTTATGTTAACCTCCATAAAAAATGCTTTAATTTTGTCTGAAAAATAAGCTGAAACTCAGTCCTTCATTTCTTCATCGCTTGATAACTTCTTCCCAAGTATTTCTTTTCTAACGCTTCAGAAACAGATCATAATCACTGAGAGCAACTGGGACAAATATGAGCCCTCTTGTGCAGATAAACCAACCCAATACGGCCCTTGAAAACAGCACATTGTCGTGTAGAAGGAGGACACTACCTGGTCAATTTTACCCATCTTTTTCTTTGTAAAATTCTTTCAACTTCTCCATGATTGAAGCGCAGTATTTTCCGATTACAAAGCCGCCTTTATCGTTGTAAACTGGCAACTGGTTCCCTTCTGAATCCCATATGATTGTTGTCATAACTTTAACGGCCGACTTTGACACCTTAAAATTCTTGAGTGGTGGTATATTTTGTGCCTCTGCACAGAGTCCTGTTTGTCTCCGGTAACAGTTCGATTCAATTGTCCATTCTCGTCTTCATTACAGATGCCTAAAAACTCACGGAAAACACTGTGCGGTGTTGTTTTTGAGGCTGTCTGAGAATTCTCAGCACCCATCTAGCAATGGCATTTGCCAAGCCTGAATGATCGATAAAAGTTATCGTATAAGGAGAATACTCCAAACCTTTTAATATTAATTTTTCGATTTGTTGAGTTATTCCCTGAGTAGTCACATCGATCGGCAGTCCCGCCCGTGGGTCGTCCTCAAGCGAGTCCCTACCTTGTTCAAAAGGACTGTGCTACTTGTAAACCATGGTTTTATTCGGGCAAGAGTCTCCGTAAACAGGCGCCATTTCTTCCCGTATAGTTTGAATTGATTTTGCTTGCTTGGTAAGCAACTTAATGACAGCGAAGCACTCGCTTTTTCCATAATTTACACTAAGAGATGGAGATGTATGATTGACGATAATCCAAGGTTTTGACGAGTTTTATCCCTCCCGAAGTAATGGGCAGCATTAAACAGGTATTTTGATTTCTTATCTACACGCAACCTAAATTTGATTCAAAATCTGGCTTGTTAGACATGTATTCTAACTTTTCATGTATATCTAACTTTAGTCGCAAACAGGAAGATTTTCATCTGGCTTATAGCAAGTAATTCAGTTGTTTATGAAATGATTCCGCACTTCAAAGTGCGCACCTCATCAGAGCAAATTTATAGTTTTGACTTTTCAGAGCCGCAAATCAAATCTTCGATACTTCATGATCTTTTTGAGTCGATTTCTTAACACTGTTTTTGAAAAATAGCTCTAACCCAAGTGTTGCTCCTTGAATCGTTTACAAAAATATTTTTAGCATCGTACTCTATCTCTGGCATATAAAATTGAGATAAATTTACAAAGTTCTTTTAATATGATTGACCAATTTGTATGGCCAAGGATTCGGTGAGCTTCAGTAATTCTGCATGTATTAATATGACGCGGAATATATGCAGAGTCATTCAGAGTCTTTCAGAGTCTCTTTTTCCTCCACCAGATGACAGCAAACTATTTCCATAGCTTGGTGCACGTATTCTCCGTATGCACGTGTTCTATACATTGTGGAATCGCCTTTAAGACCTCTTCTGTTATCTTATTCCTAATGTCGCAAAGTAGCTGTCAATAAGTTTGTCATGTACCCATTTGCCACTAAGATTTTTCGAATTATTAAGTTGGCTGTGAGGCAATGGTTGTACTGCCCTGTTGGAACAATAACTGTCTGTATCTTCTTAATTTTGGGAAGCGAAAAATTGCTTAGCATGGCGAGATTGCTATCACCATTCACTGTAACGGACCAAAGACCAAAGAAAATCCAAAATCCCCACTACTCAGTCCGTGGTTAGTTTCTTCACAATGATAACTTTCTGTCACATTGGAAATGTCATCATAACTTTTAACCTCAGAACACCCTACAGTTTAGATTCCAAAAGGTAGATGGTCCACTCGTAGGTGTCAAAAGTTTTATTTTCCTGGGTTCTCCAAAAGGAGGTAAAAAAGAACTATACATGATTTCTTTGCTCAATTGAGCACACACTGAGAAAGCCGGTAAGTAGCAGACGAAATACGGATTTGGGAAAATAATGAATAAATAGTGGAATATACAGGAAACTACTTGATTTCATTAAATAACAAAAAATAAATCAGTCTTTACCCTTCAGCCTCAATATTATATATATATTATTAATTAAATAATTGGATACTCATTCTATTCTAATTTGCTTTAAAATCTAGAAAAATATTTGAAAATACTATTTAATAATTCAAATACTAATGATTTGTTCTTTATTTGGACAAGGATAACACGTCATGTATAAAGAAAAGGGAGCAACTCATTCCATACAATCAAGCTTAGTTGGTTGAACCAAAACCTTCTCCTCGCACACAAGCAGTTGTAGATTTATAGTTGTGCAGTTTTATTTTGAGGATGTTATCCTTTTTTAACTGTCACTTTTAGCGCTTCGAGTAACTTATTTTTTGTTATTGTTTTTGTACTTTTTTGACATGCATACATGTCAGTCATTTGTTCTTTTTCTGTTGTTTTTATGGCACAGAAGTAAATTGTCTTAGAAAACAATTGAAACTGAGGAACGGAGAAACCAACTCCCAAAATAGTTAGGTGCGAAAAAATCAATTAAAACGAATTATGTCGAAATATTCAGTCATACGAAGAAACCTTCTCTAATTTTTGTAGAATCTCGTTAGATCGTGAGTTTGTTGCGAATGTTTTCACTGCTTGTTGATTACGAAATGCACCCTGTGTGCTACTGTAGTGTGAGAGATGCCCCCCAGGTACTACTTTGCGTCCCTTGTACAACTTAGGCCGTAGCCGCGCTGTTCCTGTGTGACATGAAACAGTCATTTCAAGACACATGAAGCATTAAAATCGTCGGAATTTTTGAAAAGTACTCAGCGCTGACCTTCACCTTTGACGTTATCTAGTAATTGGTTAAGATCACCAACGCTAGATTGGCTTCCATTTTTATTGACTCGATGTCTCCTCTCCGTGGCTCTTTCCCTCTCTCTCCCCGCTCTCATCTCCTCACTGAGCTTATCACCTATATCGTCACATCATCGTCCTTATGGCGCAACTGCTGGAAAGCACTTACACTCCCAAGGTGCATCGCGAAGAAAGAGATACGAAGAGGTTATATGGTCTATAAAGGGAACTCATGCAAGTCAGAGAGTGTGAAAATTAAATGTCATAGATGAATGAAACGATAACGGTTATTGGTTTCGAAACTTATGTGTATTACCAGTAGATATTTTCCGGGTTAATGGCATAAGCGCATAACTGTATATGTATGACAAAATCTTAGTGTACTTCATATTGCAAATTTGTTTCTATGTCCTTTCTTATAAATATCTTTATTTGTCATTTTGCCAAATTTTCCACATGGCCTCTCCTAATCTAATTATTTTTACTCACATCGTCTATGATACCAATGTTCGAATTCTATTATGTTATCTGTTGGGTCCATGAGACATAATCGGCTTAAAATTTTCATCGTATGCGTCAAATCCTTGGATGATCGACAGGTCTGTGGCAAGATTTGAGCTATCTGTCACTTTTGTCACGTTCATGTAGGATCGGGTATGCGCTTTTTATTTCTGAAGAAAGTTTACTTGGTTGAAAATCCGCATTTGATGCGTCGACACCTTGGAAGATCCACAAGTTTGGGCGATCTATAGTCCTCCGTTCCTTATTTTACATTCATGTTGACTCGTAAATACGGTCCCTATCCTTGAACTAGGTTAAAAATTTGTTATATACGTCGACAACTTGTCAGGTCAACAGGTCTGGGCAAGAATGAGTCCCTCTATCACTGCTGTCACGTTCTTGTGAACTCGTAGATACGCTCTCTATCCCTGAACTTGTTTAAAAACTTGCATTCTATACGTCGAAACCTTGGAAGTTTCACAGGTCTGGGAGAAAACTGAACAACGTTTAGTAGATTTAAAATTGCCATTGTATGTGTCGACACTTGTGGAAGGTCCACAGGTCTGGTTAAAGACTAGAGCCCTCCGTCACTTCTGTCACTTTCATGTTGACGTTTATACGCTCCATATCTCTTAACTATACTTAGTACAATCAAAACCAACACATTAGAAAATTCCCGAGTGATGAGAATTTTTAAGCACCTGGAGAAATTAGAGACGTTCCAAATAACAGGACTAAGCTCACCATTTCTTCTATTGTGCCGATAGCGGGTTCAGGTTCAGGCTCTACGTTGTACTAGTGAGAAAGATTCCTTTAACTCAATGGCCGAATTTCGCAGATGAACTTCTTAACATGCATCCAGACCGATTTTGAACGGGAAGCGTGAGAAATATAAAAGCTTTTTAAAAAGAAGCCGAATTCCTTGCTCTAACAATTTTACGTTAGGTTTTGTTAATACGCGCAACTATTTTGGTTAATGACTTGCCAGCAAGGCAACGCCGCCATATGTTCAATCACCACATAGTCGTGAGCTCTACACAGAACGTCCTTCACATTGTCTCTAACTTTTCGCTCTTAAACGAACATTACCAGGACAATCTCCTATGCAAATGTATCCCTGCAGGATCCAGTACTCCATTTCGTTTCGGCCAGCATTACCATAAACCAACCGAAAAGTTGAGTTACATTTCAGTGTATGTAATTAGTCACAAAGGAGTAGTTGAACGGGTAGCACGAGATTATCAATTACATTAAGGACAACGTGTGTAAATGTGGGTCACACTACCTTGTTGTATCATTACGAATTTATTTCGTCCGTTTTTCACTAACTGAAGATTTATTAAGATTTTAATGAATAAATTCACAATGTGGTCTATGATGGGCTAGACTTAATAGACGTACCTATTTGGCATACCTGCACATTCGAATGGTGTGGTGTGGACACACACGAAGGCCAGCAGGAAAAGTGTTGGCAGGAAAATGTTTCGGTCGCTTTTCCGCAATATAAAGACTGCTTATTCATGTACGGTGATAATAAAATGTAATTAAAATACACATTTACAGGTAATGGAGTGTTTTCGTGGAAAATAGACTGGAGTCATTGTACGCGGTGGAAAATCTTTTCCGTTTTTCTTTTTTTGTTTCGCTGACTTTGAGTTATAGTGGTTTTGAAGCATTCGGGGCTTTCATGTAAGCGTGTGACTTGGGTGTTCTGGGCTAAATTGATATACCAGGGTTTCGTTTTTAATTTGATGATAATGCCGAAAAAGCTTTCTAAATGCAAAATCATTCTTCACAAGGCAACTTTGAACTTTCCTCGAGATTATGATTTTGTGGAGTCATTTAAGTTGCTGCGATTAATAACAGCAATGTTGTGGGTGGCACCAGAAAGGAACTAATTAAATACAAATTAATTTTCATACATGAACATGCTGGCATGCATAGTAGGTGGAAATCCCAAAAAAGTGAATTTTTGCAACCGCGCCGTGTATTTAATTTCGTGCAATTTCAAACAGCACAAGTCAAGGACGTGCTCCGGCTGCTGCTTTGACGTCCAACCATTTGTTTTAATTTCTTCTGTTTTTGTATTTTACCCACTTAACCATAGCAAGCATTTTATTTTAACGCAAATCATATTGTAAATAAATCAAAGCCAGTTTAACAGGTGAAATTGCTCTTGCCGACAATACAATAGTTTCTGACCATTTTATTTCGATTCACTGGTTCATACCCCAGGAATGTAATTCACCAAAAATATTCGAATTGAATCTGTGATTTATTGGTCCTGTTTTCGACCAGTTTCTGTTATTAATGTCGATTGTGCCGTGTTTTATATAAAATCAATTGCAACGTACAACAAGCTCGGTTTCTGGTTCAATATCATTTTCCATTGAGAATGTAGCGAGCACACAAAAAATAAATAAAACCAAAACATTTTCACATTTTATTTAATGGAATTGGCAATGAGTTGATTACATGCCATTCCCATGAGCGCTTCCTGGCAACGAACAACTTGAATTGTGACTAGTTCTATATTTCCATGTATGGCTGCTAACTCTGACGCCAATTTCTGAAATGTTCTTCTCCTCATAACTCAAAACAAAAGCATGAAATTATAACATTGACCCATTTCCATTTAATTCTTCAGCAATAACAATTGTCCATATTCGGTCAGACGGTATTCACTTCGATGGTCAACGCCCACCATAAAACCAATAAATAGTTTTTTTTTTTTAATTTTGAATTTCAAAATGTCTTATTAGGATTTCGATTTCGTTATTAATTTTAGAGGAAAGCGGCATTTGGTTGAAACTAATCGAAATAGTATGGAGAAAAAATATGCCACTGGCAAATAAGAATGAAACAAAATCGAGGTGATAGGATGTACTCCCTCCTACTGCATTCCTCTGTCTGGAGAATCCATTAAAAAAATTTTGGGATTCTACGGAATAAATACGTACGAAGTTTTTTGCGTTTAAAATGGTTGCCATTAGCTTACATTTTGACGAAGAACTGATTTCAAAATTATATTTTTCCGTTGTATATACAAGGTGTTTATTTAGTGGTATAGAACTTTAAGTTGGCAACACGTTTAAATGCTACGTATGGTGTGACAGCTGTCTTGGGTGATATTGTTAGTTTGGCTTGCCATTTTGTAATTAACAGTTTGAAGCTTGAGCAATATCTGAATTGTGCAGATTTATTTCGAAAAAAAAAACAACCTTATGGCACGACGTATTCTTTCTCTGATGATAAGTATACATCCACACGTCGTACACTGCGTAATAAAGAAACCATAGCAGCCGGTGGAATTATTGATCAATATGTCTTCAAAAAAGTTGCTGGAAATAACATCACTACCAATGGTGATCGGTATTGAGCCATGATCAATGACTTTCTCGTTTCGAAATCGATTCGGCGCAATCAAAGGGACCTCTGGTTTCAATAGGATAGCACGAAATGCCATAGAGCTTACACAATCATCAGCTCATTGAAAGAAGCATTAAATGAGTGCATAATTCCCCGTTTTGAACCTGTGAACTAGAGTGCAAGATCTTGTGAGTTAACATCGCTGAACTATATCTTGTGGGGATACGGCAAACCACTTGTCTAGGCTAACCAGTCCGAGACATTTGACCGTAAAGTAGATAACCTTCGCCACGTTATTTGCGAGATATGGCTCAAATTATTGGTTATACTAGTCGAAAATAGAACCTCTCGTTTTTTTCCATGTGGCTATCACATGCCCAAATCATAGTTTTATAAAAATAGCAAAGCATTATCACTCTAATGAAATCAATTTCATGGAAATCGAAAGAGCTTATCTGTATTTTATTTATTTTAAAGTTCTACAAAAGAACTCCCTTTATAAATTTCAATTGTTCCCAACAACATATTGAAAGTTAAGGGAAGGTACTGCCCTGGAAAAACGCAGTAAACATTTTAAGTTTTAAAAATTATTCCGAATAGACAAGATAGTACTTCGCAATATATTCCAAAAATTACTCACGAAATCCTTTCCACATTAACTCGGATTCAATTAGAAATTCCAGTTTTAATTCAATTGTTCAAAAAATACCTATGAGATTCATTTGTCAGGGTGAAAAGACATCTATTTCGGAGGCGATATGGCTCCTTCTGTAGTGTTATATCCATATATTTACTTTCAATACTACGTTTTCATTCATTCGAATCCTATAATTTCGATAATAGTTTCAGCTTTAGTCCGATTTTCTACCTGGCGAATCGTTTCTATTTCCTTTCAAGTTCAAGCTCAAAGTCCTGACTATCATGGAGTACGGGTATAACAATACTGCACTGTCGTTCATGTCTGCCGGATTTTTGTGCATTTTAGGAAGTGCTTGAAGTTTGCACCGTTGGTTTGCACTCAACTTTTTGGATTTTTTCATTTTTTGAATTTTGACTTCTAATTTCTTTGAAATTTCTCAACTTATTTTTTCGAAATTTCGACTCTAGTGTCTCCGTTCTAGTTTTTGATCTCCAGTCAATATCCAAACGCAAATGATGTTTGGGTCCTTGCGTTCGCAATGATGGGAACTTCGTGCATCTGTTTTTAGTGAGGACATGTTTCAGCTTTTTTAGCCGTCATCAGTTCGTTCGGATTGGTTTTTCACGCTGCACTATTGTGGGCAGAAAAAAGTAAATCTTTTCAATTTAAATTTCGCGCGGAAATCAATTCGTCGAAATATTTTTTTTTCTAGGTTGAATTTTTACAATGAGTGAAATTAATCAACAAAGAAGTGCCATTAAATTTTGAGTGCGGAATCAAATTTCTGGTGCTGAAACGTTCAGAATGTTGCAAAAGACCTTCGATGATAATTGCAATTCACGAGCAAGTGTTTTTGATTGGTAAAAATTGTTCAAAGAGGGTCGAGACCTCGTTGACGACGAACCACGTCCAAGACGGTCATCGACATCAACTGATGTTGATCAACGCGTCAATAAATTCAAGGAATCTGTGCTCGAGAATCGTCGATTTACAGTGAGAGACCTAACTGGCATCGTTGGAATATCGGAAGGATAAGTGAAAACCAATTTAAAAGTTCACTTGGGCCTAAGAAAAGCCAAAGCACGATTGGTTCCAAAATCACTCAATTTTCTTGACAAGCAGCATCGCGTTGGCGTCTGTGAAAAAATGCTTTCAAACTACCAGGATGTCATGAAACGTATTATAACTGGCGATGTGTCTTAGATCTATGCTTACGAACCGGAAACAGACGATCAAACGGGCAAATATCGTGCCAAGAGTGAGCCGAAACTGAAAAAAAAACCACGTCAAAGCAAGTCAAAAATCAAGGTATCATGTTGACAGTTTTCTTCGATTATCGAGGTGTGGTGCACTCCGAATTCCTTCCGACCGGCCAAACTGTCAACAAGGAATACTATTTGAGTGTTATGCGTCATTTGCGGGAAGCTATTCGTAAAAAGAGGCCGGAATTATAGGCCGACAAGTCTTGGTTTTTGAACCACGATAATGCACCGTCGCATACTGCATTGATTCTACGTGACTTCTTCGCCAAAAATTCAACCAATATCGTTCGACAACTACCATATTTGCCTGATTTAGCTCCGAGGGACTTCTGGCTGTTTAGCAAACTCAAACGACCGCTCCGGAGAAACTGTTCTGAGTCAATTGATCTCAATTGAATTAAAAGTGAATTGCTACGCGCATTGTAGGCTTTTCCGTTCATTGACTTTAAAAACTGTTTCAAGGATTGGAAAAAACGTTGGTACAAGTGTATTGAGGCCGAGGGTATTACTTTGAGGGGGACGAAATAGATTTGGAAAAATAAATAAAGAATTTTAAAGTTATGAACAAAGTCTTAGTCAAAGTCTTTTTTGTCCACAGTAGTATGTCCTATGTCCAACTTGTCCTTTTGTATCCTCTACGTGTGCTAACGTGTAAAGATTCAAGGCTAACAATAACGTATCCAAAATAAAGAAGAAGGCTTTATAACACTTATAGTAAAAGATCAACATGGTATGCAATAATGGGACGACTAATATACTGTGAAGGAATCAACAGCAAGAAATCAAGTTTTTACTTACATTAAGAAAAAAACACCTAAAAATAATTTTACAGAAGAACACGGGACAAGCATTGATCTAAACTTTATGGATATGTCATGGAATAGAAAACATACAGGAAACCAACTGCAACAGACGATTCTACACATGCAGCATTGAACCATCCAAGCTAGCATAAATTACAAAGATCTGCAATGACCTTCCCTTCTGAGTTTTAATGGTTTGTTTAGATGAGTTATGGGGCGCTAATTACGGAAAAAAATATTTTAAATAATTCTTTAATGTCAATAATTTTTATTACTTAGTATGGTTTTCCATAATTTTCCCACAAAGTTATTTTTAAATATGCGAACAGACAATAATGTCTGGGAACTAGGTCTACATTATAGGGTGGGTGATTCATTTATCGCAGCCCACCTTGTGCTGGACAGCCAACGCAACATGGCACTTGGGAACAAGTGTGTGGTTGTCTATAAGCATCTTTGGGTAATTTTCCCCTTCGTTTTTTACAACCTATGTGTGATTGGAGCATACCGTATGATCTCCGGCTCCGGCTATGACTAGGATTCAGGCCCAAAAGACAGCCGCGATGAATTTATCAGACGGCTTTGACACTCTGAACTCCTTGGGTGGTGATGTTCCCCTTTTATGCCACTGCATAGAGTTTCGTTTCGACTGAAGTTCATAATTATGAACCCAAGTTTCGTCCCCAGTAGAAATTCGATTCAATAGTCCATCCTTGTCGTCACTACAGAGGTTCAAAAACTCAAGTGAACATTCTCTACATCCATCTAGCGCTGACCTTCTTTGAAGTTTTTTTTTTAATCTTTGAAGTTTTTTTTTTAAATTTTTCTTCAAATTATTAGTTGTAATGAAATTAATTAAGCAAATAGTGTCAGGGGACATCCCCATCATATGTGACTGGCCTAGACCAGAGTGCCCTCAGTGGCCATAGGTTTAAATAGACGTAAGATAGCTTAACCATTTTTTGTTCTCTTTTTTGTGGAAATGTGTAAATTGTATGATACTATATGAAAAATAAAGAGATTTTTTTACCTTTACCTTTTACCTAGCGCTGACCTTTGTCCTGCCAAGATATTCGTGAAGAATATCAAAAATTATCTGAGTTCTAAGTATTAAGTTTGAATCATTTCGGAAGTAGTCACTTAGATCGGCCGTCTTCAAGGTCCTTGCTTTATTTAAAGGGGCTGTGCATCTTCTAAACTATGGTTTCACAAAAGTCGCCTTAAACAGACGCCATCGGTTCGGTTCCAGTATTGTTTTAAGTGACTTTCTTTGACAAGTACAGCAAGGTACTTGTTTTTTTCATAATCGACACCTTCCTCCTGATTGAGATGTTTGGTCGAGGATTTTTCAAAGACTACTGACCTGTTTTAGATAAATCTTGCTTTAGATATTAATGATGAGCTACTGACCGCGTTTTACCTTACGAAATTACTTACAGCTGCTGCAATCTGACCTGCAAGTTCATTGTCTTGATGGTTTTAGTCTGCGTTTTCTACGAATTTCCTGATGTCGTACACACTTCCTATCTAAGTTGCTCCATGACCAAAGTATTCAATCTACAAACTAATAGACTGTCCTATAATAGTTCTAATGATCTTATCCGCAGATGGTTGTGTCTTGAATTTCTTTGAGGTTGAGACTTTTCGAACTTGAGGATCATTTATGTTTCATTTACTGTTACAATTCGAATTAAAATGTTGCCACTGTTATGAATCGAGCGATCAGGATATTGTCAAAACAATTCCAATGAGTTCCTCGAGATCTCGACTTTTTTGTTTTTGTACGTCTGCGAGAATCCCGAGAACCCAACCCGCGGATTCCCAAACGATCATGTAGAATATTATGTGCACTCCCTATCCAGATCTTTATGACTTCAGCCATAAAGCGTTCTCACACACGACGAACATTCAATAAAATTTTTCAACTTTTTAATCCATTTCTTCGGTAACAGACGTCGAATGGCGGCCTGAGCAAGGGGCATCTTGGATCGATGTCACCACTGTCTGCCTGTAGAATATGGTAAAGCCTCCTCTCCTTATATCGGTAGTAGCTCTTGAAAAACTTGAACGGTGAATTATTTTTTCCGAGCAAAAAAATATTTTAACACTGCACGTATTTCAGTTTTATCCACTTTTACAACAAGTCACAAACAAATACTTGTCACCTTACGCGGCACTACGATGACCAACTAATTATTCGCAGCTATTCCTAGAACGATCTAAGCTATAGCAAGTATTAATCATTTTCTCAAATGACCTCCAATACCTTTATCGTTCCCACGCAATTGTATTGATTTTTTTACCATCTATTGTAACCATAATGTACCATCTTATCCTGGTTATGTTTCAGTAAAATAATCCTGGCCAGGTTTCAGTAGGGACTTCATTCCGAAACCAATAGGAATAGGGTAAAATTGATTAAAAATGGAAAAACTAATATTTACCTGATACACATATGGCTCAAGAGCGTACATAGACTTCTAAGTCGCTGAACACATATGAGAAATATTTGTTCCATTTAAAATTTAAGTTTTTCTAACTTCTTTTTGAATATAATAGCTTAGAGTTGGTACGTTTAGATGTCTTCATGTCTTGTGCGAATGTTGTCTGTTACCTTTAGTTTTCTTCAAACCGTGCCCGATCGTTGAGAACTGCGTTTTTTTTCTCCCGAAATTTCCTCCCAGACCCACCTCAGCTTATAGCCATAATTTTAATCCTGAAGACTTGCACGTGTGTTGAAATGTGATAGAGATGTATGGAATGTGCCAGACTCATAAAATTATAGAGAACACTAACGCAAGAATCAAAGTTTCCTTCATGATCCTGATTTACATCCAGATAAAAATTTTGGTGTACGTAGTGTATAGAGGCCGCTTATAGAGAGCGAAGCTAAAACGCACTAAGCGAATTGACGTATGTGATTTCTGATCCTTCTCATCCAGGACCAAAGAAGAGTTCGCAGCAAACTACATTTCGTAAATGGACTGTTATGAAAACAGATCATATCAGGAAGTACGATCTATGCCTCGTGTTTTATGAGATAAAATAAGTCTTGTATAATCTCATGAGCTGGCATCCAGCTATCATCAAATATAAACCGATAAAATTTATATTAAGTTACTTCTCAGCAGTTTTACATTGTTGTGACTTTCAGGACATAAAATGGAATTCCCACGGACTCTCTGGGACGTTTATATGTGATGAAGCAACTTTTTGGCCATGTCAAAATTGAAAAATCTCATTAACACCTGATAACTGTGTTATTATGATAAATCTGTGCTACCGTTCAGTGGGGGAATATCTGTTTTATACACAACCCATTGAAAGCTCATAAAGGTTGCTTGAAAATCTCTAAACTTCGCACGAAAGAAAGGTAGGTTTTTTCGTAAGGAGGCAATTGACGACATGAGGGTGCTTCAGGACAATCCACTAAACACTAAACCAACTAAACACTTGCCAACTTACCCTGGAACCGTTTGACACATTGCTACGGGAAAGGCCTCCTCTGCTTATGCCTACAGACGCCTTCCAATTACAGGAATCCCGTTTCTTGTGGTGAAAAAGAAGTGCTTATAGAGGTCTTTCCATCTCCTTCGCCTCCTTACGTTCTAAAATACCATTTTGAACTATCATGAATATCCGAGCACAATGTTCCACGCGATTTAATAGGGAATAGCAGAGATACGTGAAAAATTGTATTATTTTCAGCTCTAAACGATCTGAAGACGTCAGACAGTATCATAGTTCAGGAATGCGGTGGCCTACTAGGCGCTGGAAGAATCATATATATTTTGTTCAGTTCAGGGTGGCAATATTAGCAAAATATTTACTTGAGCGGATAGCAGCTTTTTGTGGGACTTCAGGGATGAACAGAGTTCATGGACTTACCGGCCGATTTAAATGTAAAGCCTATCATATGGAATGTCCAATAAATCAAAACAAACTTTCGAAATTATCCAAGAGGCAAGCAAAATGAATTAGGGAGGAACCCATTGGAAATTGCTAGATTGTACCCCAAATCGTTTTTAAACTGCACTTACTTGGTATTCAAGATGAGTTTAACATATTTCAAAATCATCCTTAGTTATTCCTTCTAAGAAACAGAATAAAATCATCTCGATCAATTGTGGTCGCTTACGGACGATTGAGAATCGTATAGGCTTCTCGTATTGGATCGTAGTGATATCGTATTGAAAGCAACTTATAAATTTGACAAGCCAATGTGAGACGTCATATTTTCGGAGGACAAGAAATTTTATTTAGATGAGCCAGCTTAATTATTTTTAGATTTTATTGATGCAGTCTGACATTAAACAACCACCATGAATGAGTGTAATGCTTATGATTTATTTGGGCAGCCTTTTTCTGGTGGACATTTCAAATTATGAGCCGGATTGTTCCAGCTTTCATTAGTATTATTTGACAGCTAAATAATAACTAAGAATGAGTTGAAGCCTGATGATTTTTTGGGGAATCAATGTGATAAATCATATTTTTTTGTCAAAAAAGTGAACCCAGAAATGTATAAAGGGTTGCTCCACTACGTGTATGAAGTTTGCATCGTTGCAAACGCAACAGTCTTGAATTTGTTCACTTTTAACACACAATTTGACTCAAGTAAAAAACGAGTTAAATTCACGACAAGAACTTACAAACATTAAATTCAAGTTGTCCAGCAAAATTTAAAGAGTTGAAATAAACTGAAATCGTTACGTTTGGAAGGATACAAACGTAACAGCAGACACCATGCCCGACTGCGCTTTGATACCTTTTCTTGATGATTTTGAGGGATGATATTTCATTATCTTTTGCTGCAGCTCTTAATTTATGGTAGTGGTCAAAAACAAAGCATGACAGCTGAAAAATGATGGAGCCATCATGCTTTGGAAAGAGATGCAATTAATGGGTTGGTAGAACTGATAGATTTCACTTTTTAATTCGTCACCAGCTCGTGATTTTCTCGATCTTATTGCAAGTTGATGACGTTTTTCGCGGAAAAATGAAAAGATTTATTGCGTGTCATTTTCAGACACCGATTTTGTGGGATTTGAAGTTCGGATTTCAAGTACTTGTATGACTTGCATGACATTTTGATGATGAAAATGTTATTTTTTGGGTAAAGGAATGATTTGCGGTTAAACAAAGAATGTAACTCCAATACTGCTTGTGACACTATAGTCACTGTTGATTCAATGTGTATTCTGAACGATAGTGTTGTATGAACAGTGAACCTATGTCAAGAAATTTTATTTGACAAAAGAATTTGTTGATCTAGGAAACTTATACACCGACTAGGCAATAAGCACGGTATTCTTCTCTTTGTGAAAAGCATAGCTTTGGGTCTATTTTGCTATAATAATACGAGGGCGGGTCAATAAGTACCCATAGTTATAGGTACCCGTTATTGACGACAGAGTGCGTTCCTGAAGGGAGTTGGTATTATAATCGTGTGCTGCCATCTGTTAGACGACCATGAAAAAAATTTCAAACTGATTGGTAGGTTAGCTTGAATTTGACAACCATTCGAGTAAGACGTGTTTCGTGATTTTTGCCGTGATTTGTGAAGCCGTTTTTCTTGAAACAAAATTTTCAAAGCCGGTGTACTCTGTAGATCAAAATCTATTGCACTGATTGTTCTGGCAATCGGTACACGGTGCAAATAGAGATTTTGATAGGCAGCCATGCCGAGTGTTACATTTTTTTAATTATTTTTATTTATGTTAAGATAAATAAAAAAATGGCATTTGTTTACTTTGATGAGTATTAAAAATAAAGTTTTAGTAAAAAGATCGATATTTTCCCTTCCAAGCACAATTTACCGTACAGCTACCTAGAAACTCATTAACTTATGTGAAAACGTCCAGGTTTGATTTTTTTTTCGGGATGTTAGCCAAGTAAGTCCTCTCATCCTACTAAAAAATAAATTGGAATTCTTAAATTTTATTTTCTTTCGACACTCCTAACTTCAAAAATCGATGTGCATCTAAGAAAAATGCACTGTATAATTTACGCTTAGAACATCAATGCCCTAAATTTGATAAACCTATTCAGTGGTTTTTCCGGTATAAACGAAAAAGATACGCTGAAGGATGATTTGCAATAAATTAATTGGAAGGAGTCAACACTATCTAAGACAGTGGTGAAATATGTAAGCCATTGACTATCAATGCATATGAAAATTAGGTTCCTTTTCAGAGACACTTTTGTTCAATTTTTTCATCATATTGTTTAACTATGAATGAAAACTTACTATATTCATTGAGATCACTTAAATTTAAGTAAATATTTGCAAAACAGTACTCTATATTATTGAAAATAGTACAAAAGCTGAAACAACAAGAAAAGTAAATACGTTTTAATAAGAGTTAAGAAGAGTTCCTCGTTTTGCCAGACACTCATAAGTTAAAATAATTTGACGAGTTCAACGAAATTTATTCATTTAAGTTTTTAAATTGATTTTGTCTCTTCCAATTAACTTGTCTGTTTTGGGCTAATGAACTTTATCTCAATTTGTATGCACAAAACAAATGGAAGACTTTGAATGGAAAAATTAATTTAATGTTCATAATACAATGGTAGATGTATGTAATCAACTTCTCCAAAAACAAAACATTTTCTTTGGTTCGGCACACATAAGAGTTTTGCGAATAAAATTTTTAAAAAATAAAACGGATGGCGCCAAACAGTCAGGAGAAAATTGTCTCTGAATGAAAAGTGGAGCATAATTATTGAAACACAAATCAAGTGTAAATATTCGCCATTAATGGAAGAACGGTTGTCTTATCTGGAGTTTAAATACTTTCAAAGGCTTTAGAGTGTGGTTGGCATCGATTTCAATCTGGAAAATTTTGTTCAATATTTGGAAAAAAATACTAAATAACAATTGGTCTTTATTTCCTCCGCAATTTACCATCAAGCCCCCACTAAAAGCAGTTCTACACACATTTTTTAATAAATTTAAAATATTTTCCTTCCCAACGAATTCCTAAAAATAAACGTCCAAAGCTCGAAGTCCACACAAATTTGCTTCCCATATTTTTGGAGCCAATCGCAAGCCAATCTCACTCTTACCTTCATCAAACATTCTTTACATCACTTCAAAACTAACCGAGCACAAACTTAGTTGTCCTGTCTAATATCTGCAGTCCATAATAATATTTAGGAGCGTCTTAATAGCAACATCGACGAAATTTCAACAGCAAAGTGTCTTCAATAAAGAATTTATGGAAGACAATTTTCCCCGGAAAAATCTTCATTCACTTTCCATGTACTTTCACTCATCTGCTGCTCCGATATCACCACACAATCTCCCCGTTTTCCGTCGCAGGGAAAGCGAAGGAACCGTAAAATTATAAAAATACGACATCATTTAGAGAGTGGTGGGTTGGCGTTGTCAACCGCATCCATTAGACCTAAAGTATAAAGTGGCTTCAACTTTAAACATGAAAAACAATTTTTGCAATGTATAAGCGTTTGTTTTGATCGAAAAAGTGTTCGGAGATGAAATTGTTGGAATTTGTTGGACATTTTGTGAGTTTACGACGATTTTAAAGGGTGAGCGCATTTGTTTGGAGAAAATCGTAGAATAACGATGTCCTATCATGTAGTGATTGTTAATTATTCAATTTTACATGACAATAAAATATAAATTTTTATTTTAACTTTTGCAGGTCCATGGGAATTCAGGAAGTGTCGCCAACCTCTACGATTTTTCGAAACAGATTCAGGTAAGGTTAGCACATTCTCCTTAATAGCTAAACACCTAATATTAAAGTAAGTACAAATCTTTTTTGAAGTTTTTTCGGTGAAAATCATTGGAAGCGAAGATTCCAAGCGTTTGCTCACTCTATTGCGACTAAGTTTTTGAAAGTTTTCTTACAATTCCCAACAAAAAGTACCGTCACACAATTGTAAAATAATAAAACTCCAAAAAAATGTTCGGCATGCAAGGAAATCTTATCCACTCAGATTACTCATAAACCTTTTGACAAAATAAGTAAAAATTCCTCAAAAATCGTAATGTGAGAAAATTGGGTTCATAAGCCATTACAAATGACTTTTTGAGCGCTAAGACACCAATTCGATGTGGCAGTGTAATCCAATCGTTAATGATATATTATCGTTTCGGTAGTATAATGATAGCTTACAAAATTGGAATCGGTTATCTTACTTTTTTGTCTTGACAGGTCTTGATAGGGCATTTTCGACATTCCCGCAGCGACTTTATCCGTCGTTAAGAGAGCTGATTGATTGAAGTCGTTCATCTTAGAATCTTCTATTGAGCGTGACACATCAGCTTTCCTTCCACCCTCTCTTCTTCGCCATGTCGACATAAGTTTTTTCAAGCTTCCACTATGCGTTATCTGCTTACATACTCGCTCCAATATACAGATTTTCTGTTGCTCTTGCTTCATGATCCATTTTCTCCTGTGTTATGCGCGACTCATCCAATGCTTTAGGTATAAGCCAATAATGGAACCTTGTGTCACCCCTAATGTCATGTCAATTCTTCGCCGACACCCCAATATCATGTCAACTTCTGTCGGACTTTTGGTACCACACGTCATTCCTCAATTTAATTAAAAGTCACCTCGACATCCTGAAATGTTCCAACGATCCGAGAATATCGTTTGTCAATGCATGCTTCACATCTGATGTTCAATTAATACAAGGCTCGAGAGGCGATTGTGTGCTTTTTTCCTCTGGACAGCATTCACCACTTTAATGATCGCGCCGATCTTGGAACCTCCAGCCGTACTCAAGAAATACGTTTTTTTTGTGTTTTGTGTTTTACAAGTTTTTGTATTATATGTGTCTCAGTTGCTTTTCCAACAGTATTTTGAATGCCCAAGGATCAAGATACAGCGGGTGGCTTCAGATTCTTTTTTCATTACTTATTAGCGCTGAACTCGCCTCCTTCTTGCGTTTGCTGGAAAATTCTCTCTTGCAAACACTTTTTAATTGCACTGAGGAACATCATTGGACAAATTCTGGGTATTGATTCAAGCACTTCAGCTGTCATGTCTTCTAACGCGTAAATTTTATCGTTTTTAAGGACAGTGTCTTTATACAGAAGAGCGAGCAGTCCATCAAGCACCCCTTGTGAAGCACGCCTAAATAAATGGAATGCGTAGCAAAACATGCCTGTAAAAGTTCGTCCTTTTTTTCCCTTTTTAAGCAAACACGGTCATCCATGCAACCCGAAAAATTCTTCATAAGCAAACTTAAACCAAGCCGCACGGATTCCTACAGGATGTTAACAGCGAGGCTTTGACAGCAGCAGGTCTTAGTCTTATTGATCAACTCCTTGCTTTCGTTGAAGGAATTTCCTAGCTAAGCTACATATATACCAATTTTCAAGAATATGACTTTATTCGATTCCATGATTTCATTTCGATTTCAGAAATTTCTGCTGGTCTCCACTACAATGCTGGTTTTTAATGTTATGGCTGTCCGTGCAGCATATGGCAGATAATTTTCCCACAATCCCTCTAGTCCCGTCGCTGTTCTTTATACGGTTTCAGTCCTAAATAGGAGAACTTGTATTCTATTGACTAGGGCCACGGAAAGTCGGACCTTAGCCATGATTTTGAAGATATGGTTGCCGCTTCAATTGGTTTGATGCAGTCAGACTATTTCTAACAACAACTACCCCCATTGGTCTGATACTGGTGCCAGTTTGCCTGGTAGGGCTTGTAATCTCAATTTAAAACGTTTTATTGAGAGTAATTCAAACGTTTTATTGAGAGTAATTCAAACGTTTTATTAGTTCATAATTTTGAATTTTTTTTTCTTTCTACAATTTTATCTACTCTATATTGAGTTCGGTCTATCCATGTCATCACGGTGATCACCTCAACGGTGCATAGTTGCTGACTGACTGCTCGCTTTTTCGCCATCTCGAACACCCTGATCATCTTTCATAACACGGTCTGTAAAATTTTTCGAACAAAAAAAAAAACAAAAGGAAAGACCAGGAAAGACAAAAATGGGCTGCGCCGATTCACGCAATAGCTCACCGTGATAAAGGAGAAATGGCATCTGCGTCTATGTGGTCACTGTGAATTCCTAGCCCCCCCTCACTTTGATCAAGTTTGGAGCTGAACTGTTACCCAGAATCCAGATGGCGTTGCCAGATTGGCTACAGAATAATCCCACCTTCCTTATTGCGTTACTGATCACGTATCAGCAGTAGGTCTCTGTTCGTGCTCGTAACCTGGTTACATTAATTCCGTGCGGTCGCACAATAGTGCAGTTTAATCGTCCTACAGATCAACCTGCATCCTAATAATGCCTCGGCTTTCGCTATGGTTGCAGTCTCATTGAGCATCAGATTTATTCCGTATTTATAGCTAGAGCCAGATTTACGAGGTTTACATCCCTTGTAAAGGGTTTCGCCCTCGCACCGACATCAGGACGTTAAGTCTTAGGAGCATGACAATAAACTGTAGTCTTTGGGTCAATGGTTCAGGAACTCAAAAATAAACTTACTTGGCGGCTGCTAGCGGACTAGCTTCTTTCGACTAGGTATGCGGACGTGGGTCGGACCACTAGTGAACATTCGCTTCGGTTCCAGCCACTACAAAGCCTGATTTTCCGTTGTACCCTAAAACTGCTTGCATCAAAGAAGCTTACCTAATTCGGAACCAGCCACTACAAAGCCTGATTTCCCGTTGTACCCTGAACCAGCTTGCATCAAAGAAGCTTACCTAATTAATTCTTCTATGTCATCGACTCTTGCAGGGAAATTAATGTCCTTATTTCTGGGTAACACAACTGATTGGACAGTTAAACCTCCTGAGACTTCCCTTCGTTAGAGACTGAACTCTTATTTGTGTAGTTTGCCCCGAATCCCGCGAGCAAGCCATCCGGCTTGATAACGTTTAGGTTATCGGTTTAGCATTCGTTCCTACTAGTGGTGTTTTCCCAAGCTCTAAGTTCCCCTTGATTTTTTCGGTGAATAACCCGGTATAAGCTCCCTTCATTCGATTTAATCATAGTTTGGTTTGGTTTTTCCTTGGGACTTGCAGCTGTCTTTTTGTTTTATTATTTTATTATTTTTTGTTTCTATATTTTCCATTAAATTGGTCGTCAGTGTTGTCAATATTTATGGCTGACCCCCAGCAGTTTTTGTCTGATAACGAACATACGTGCCACTACTGGTTCATTACTTGGGATAGTATATTGTTCCAACACCGGTAGTTGCCAAAAGCCAGTCTGTTTGCTGAAGAGATGCTCACACGAGTAAGTGGCTCCTTCATAAGTCAGAGTCTTTATCTATACTCCCTTTTGTATTTAGAGACTTTTTGTCATGTAAAATACCGCCTAATATATGGGTGACCTCATTATGTCACTAAAACCCGGTTAGGTAATTCAGGAGGGGATGGAAGATGAGGCGGGGTTTGTTTCGAGTTGGGAGTTGAAATCTATTCTCGCCTTAATGTCCAGTTAAAACTCTTAGTTTACAAGTTCAAACACCTCCCCTGTCACACCGAGAACCCATTGGTCTCGATTAACGGTTTTTAAAAATTAGAAGGGATCCCTTTTTCAGCAGGGGGTGGATGGAAAGGAAGAGGGATGTTGCCAGAGAGACCCTCCTTTCATCAGGCGATCCATTATGTCCTTCTTTACAAAACGAACCGTCCGCACTAAATATAACACACACTTCCAACTGCATTTTGATGTCAAAATCTTTCCCGTTATGTTTTCTGGAGGGAGCATGCCTATTTTCTTAGAGAGTTGCAAATGGAGAACGGTCCATTTTCTAAATAACAGCAAAATAAAACTAAGAAATAAGAGAGGCAGAGTAATAATAACAATGTATCAAAAAATTATAAAACAACTTGTTAAAGAAGTTCAAATTGCTATAAGCTACAGGGATTCCGGAATCCTTTCTCTCTGTTTTGGTTGAATTTTTCCAACCAGCAAAATATATTTAAATGCCTGATGTTCCCGCTCTAAATGTCTACACTGGCACACTGACATCGATTATATCGAAATAATATAATCAAATTAATCGGGAAATGAAAACATTGAACAAGTTTGATTTATCCTTAAGCTGAAACTTTGTTTTATCAGGCATAAATACCAAAATCCCTTAAACAGAACTTCCACGAAACCGAACCACACTTTCTCGCATGAATAAAACATCACGCTCTAGATTCATATTAACTCCCAAAAAACAACTCCAAATCTTTTTTTGGCTTTAAAGCATATTTGCCAAGGATAATTTATCACGTTTATTCGTTCACGAACTTACCTAGAAAAGAATCTGGAATATCGTAAATTCCATAAAACCGCAATTAGGCGACCGCAAACCGGGTACCAACAGTATAATCTCCATCCCCCATATAATTTACTGGCAATTGATTATACTAGCTAAATCCTTCTATAGCCTGATTGTTAGTATGTGTTTGTGTGTATGTGTGGGCACGAGGAAAGGTATTTGCACGATTCCGTTGGCAGCGGGGGGTTATTAAAACAATACCCCACGATTTCCGTAGCCACAACAACCCAACATTTTCCAGCCATCAGCGAACCATTTGAAGGGAAGGGAACGATCAAGCAGCAAATTTTCACCTGTGCACATCATGTCCTTTTTTTCTGCAAATAATTCCTATTGTCTGTTCCAAGCGGGAAGTATCTAAATCAGCTTAGCACGTTAGCGTGTGTGACTCCGTAACGATTTGCCAGTGATCGGAAGTGACGAATAATTGAGGGATGGCAGTGTGTGCCTTGAGAAAAATGAATTAGGCTTTATCTGTTCGATTATTTTCCCTCCCAACACGTTTATTTGCTTTAAACTAAGTTATCCTTGCATCGATGAGGCTGCATGGCAATTGTGATTATCCCACCAGGCGTCGGAGAAACACAAACGCTTAAAAACCGGGGTTGCGTGTCCTTGAAGCATTCATTGAGCTAATTACCAAACCCAATGAAAACTTTACAACTTGATCTTATCAAAACGTTTAAAAAGCGAATCCACCACACACAAGAACTTCCGGATAATCAAATTCGAAATGGAGTCAACCCTTGCTTGCTCCGAGCACTGTATTCCGCAGACAGCACAATATGGAATTTTGTTGATATTGCTATTTTTCGGGCGAAATGGAGTACAATAAATCCTTGAATTCGAATTCATCACATCATCGTTTTTATAAATGCTCCTCGCCAGACTTACATGCGGAGCGGGTGGGTCCTTGTATGGGTCGTAAACTTGCAATTTGTACATGAATCGCATGATTTGCTCCACTCTCTAAATTACGTCAACTCATACAATCGTACATTCAAAAATATCCTTACAATTGCGCTGTTCCTGCTACCGCTTTTGTTGTTGTGTTATGCTGCTGTGACTGTTTATGCATGAATCGCATGATTTGGTGAACAATAAAACAATGTTCCATGTTGGTCGACGCATCCACCCTAATTTGGTTTGGGGGGATGGTAACAGCGTTTACGATAGTCCTTTGGTACCGGGAAACAGCGTGGCTGCTTTCTTGTCGTACCCACCTGCCAACCGAACGAAGAAATGGTAAGTTGTGTTAAAAATATTTCTACATCAACTCATTAGCTTACATGATTTTCCTTTTAAATAGTGTAGTGGGTTGGTAGACATCACGACCGAGAAGGATTCATTACTTTCATTATTTTCTCATTTAGCCGAGCCGTGCAAGCTGTAGGTGTGTTCGTTATTCGTGAATATTACATTTAATGTGCAATTTCATTAGTCAGCTGAAATCCATGTCAATTTATTTTCCTGGATAATTTGACGAAGTTTTATTATGATTCCATTCCTCTGCCGAATCAGACTATTCAGCAGCAATATACGTTCATTAAGCATTCATTGACGAAGAGGAGAAATCTAATAAATCCAATACAGCCTTTTTGCAGTTATATTGTAGCTTGATCGAAATCCTATTACGCGGCGAGTGATTATTAAGGTCCCCTTTGATGAATCCATCATTGCAATTTGACCGTGTTATTTCATGGAAAACTTGTTTAATGTGTAACTATTATTATTAAAAATAATACTGAACTTAACATTCATCTTCATGTTGCAATTAACAACCCTTACTTGATTGTTAGACATGCAATCATAGACATTGCAAACAGGAGTCCGCGAATATTTTGGTAGCTGTATTTGCAGATGACATTTAAATGTACCAGGTGTATGCATAATTTGCTTTCGGTTTTACTGGGAGATGGCGCCAGCGACAGTAAGCAACCTTTTGATTTGACACATACGTCATTTCGATCGTCTGGCATTAAGCTATAAATTTGAATCTGCCATAACTAGCGTGTTTGTTTTATCGAGTTGATCAATCATTGCACGCATTGCTTTTCTTGTTTAACTAAAAGAAAATTGCTGTTAAACGTCATCATTTCTGGTAAAAACACGTTGTGGAGACGCTTTATCAATTAGGCATGCGAGGCATGGTTAAAAAGTGCAAATTTGAATGTGAAAGACAGTGATTGCTCTGGTAGACGAGAAAAATGTGAAGCGGAGGAATGGTAGCTAAATCATACTCACCGGCAGTTAGCAGAAGCAGTAAATGTGCCACCGGAAACTATCAACAGACGTTTACGAGCAATCAGTAAAATCGATAAACTGGTGAATGGGCCCCACACGATTAGAATCAACGTCAAGTAGAAAATCGCGAATATGAACTGCGGCTCCGGTGTCACAAAATAAAATCATTTTTGGACTAAATTGTATCGAGTGGCAGAAAATAGATTTATTTTGAAAACCCGAAGCGGATAGTTCGCGGCTTTCACCCGGCGAGGCCAGTTCTTCAACACCGAGGTCAAATCGCTTCCGCAAGAAGACCATGCTCTGTGTCTGCTGGGACTAGAGTGGTATTGTGTTCTATGAACTCTTGAAGTCTGGCGTGTTCATTCAACTCTTGAAGCCTGGCGATACCGTTTACAGACAACGCTATCGTTAAAAATCATAAATTTAAAGCACTTCAGCGATCTCGATCTAAGTTTTTCTAGATGTGACCTGCAAAGAGTGCACAAAGACTGAGTAAAATTAACCCAGGTTCCCTTATTCATATGTGCACCGTTGCATCACATAAAGACGGTGATTGACGTTTTTGCAGTACCACCAATATGTTTACGGTATTTCGGCATATATTTAGAAGGTTTGTTCTCATTTCCTTTTGGAAAAGTCAAGTAGCTTGTCGATTCCTGTGATCGCAAAGATAACAAAATATACTTTATGATTTTCAGGACCTGGCGGTGTTTTTAAAAACAGAGGTTTGACTACGCAAGGTCCAAGTGTTGCTGCTTTAGTATCCATCAGAACTAGCAGCTATTCACCTGTTGTAACAAAACCCTAATCCAAATCATCCAATTCATCAGAAGCTTATTTTAATTCATCTGACGAATTGGAATTATTTTCATAAACAGAGCTTATTCGTCGAACTGGTCTGACATTCAACACATTCAATTCAAAATAGTAGCCAAGCCATTATGCATCAATTGCAAATTCTTCTTTATCTGCAAGAACCTCTTCCTAGTTAGACACTTTTTGCTAGAAGTAGTCTGAGATAGGCATCAGTGTGTCAAAACTATAGTCCTCTTGCCAGTCTTCTATATCCAGAAATCACAAATCATCTGTTTCTATCATAATATCTAGTCTGTAAAGTTGTGTTATCTATGATGACGCCAAAATTACATCGAGAGCCGAAAGATTCTTTAGTTGGTCACGGAGATAGAAACACGAATAACATAGAGGACAAATAAAACTTAAGTTTTAATAAACGACCCACGTTTATATACGTGCTATCTTTTAATATATCTTCACTGTCACCGCCCTCACATGGCTAAAAGGAACAATCAGTACGTATTGCCTCTAAGTTTCTGGCATACCTACCTTAGTGGCTCTTATGATCCTCCTGACGATTTTCTTCATCTTCTTGCTCGTTGGTCAACTGAAGTCGATCAGGTGGGATAATCACTACGTTATAGTCTCCACTTTTATTTCCAATTTAGTACGAACCGCTGCGTTGAGCTTGAAGCGCAACAAATACCTTTTATTATCAATTTGACGTTTTCAAAAACTCATCACATGAAAACTAATAAGACCACTGGTAAAAATAAGTGATCATCACTATGCAGTTAATACTTTGTTCCCCTTAAAAGTGAATCAAAGTTAATAAGTGAAGATAGACAAGGACGAAATTTGTACATATACATGTGAATTGAAAAATTTAAGAGCTTTTAAAGCTTTATCTAGAGCTTCGAAATTTTGCTGACAATCACAAAGTGAACCCTTCAAACTGACTAACATTAGAATAAAATGTTTTTAGATTGCAGCTGAAAGCTTTACAATCTTACCATCATTTTCAATCGTACTATTATTTTCAATAACTTTTTTTCAATAACCTACCACTTTTTTAAAAATTGTTTTTGTTTTGTCATGTAAAGTATGTACAAAAATGCGCCAGTATTTTAGTAGCCATAATTTTTTTCAACCATAAGACACATTTTGACGGTTAATGCGGTTCCCCAAGGACAACTTATTCTGAATAAAAACTGGTGTTGTGCAGGCGGGCCGCACCGCGGTTGGACAATCAGGAAAGCAAAGATAGAAGAAGTTTATTAAGATCTTTTTGTATGAAATGAATATCTAAAACAACTTCTTAAATGTTGTCAGTGACTATTTAGTCAAATGTCATTTTCGACGGAATATTCGATCGGAGTCCATAGTTGTAAGTTATATTTAGTGCAAATGTACATTTTCCTACCAATTGTTCCTACTCGTCAATGGTTTGCAAGTTAAAACGAAAAACAAAATTGAACCTTATCTAAACCTAGCTTCCCATGTACTTATATTTATACTTGGCTCGACCTTCTTGGTTTTGACTGGCCGTAAGTTGTCTTAGCGTTAAAGCAGTCAAATGTTTTGGGAAAAAACCATCCATCCAACGGATCTTATCTTCAGGCATTGTTGATATATTTGGGAAACTTCTTTATGTTTGCATTGTCCGTGACAATTTGATAGAAATCAGATTGAATGATGTACTGTCAAAGTAGTTTTGACATATCTGAAGTTTGCATCATTGTGAACGCAACGCTCTCCATTTCATTCACTTTTTGAAGTTTGAAGTGAAGGGAATTTTATGAAAGCAACTTGCGGAAGTGCAGTCCAACTATTCGGAAAATTCAAAAAGGAATCAAAAAGGGATCGGATGCCTGTAACAATGTAAACCTTAGACATCTGAATTTGGTAGGTATTCGATGTGGGGTTGATAGTTTGCAAGAATTCCACGTGATTAGATCTGGTGCAGACTTCCGCAGTAAAGGGTAATGTTATAGAGGTTGCGAATCAGCGAGGAGTCATATGTCCATAAATGGTCTGACAGTGAACATTTTGCAACTCAAAAAGTGTAGCCAAACCATTAGGCTTCAAATGCAAGTATGTATCTATAAAAACCTTTTTATAGACAGGCATTTCTTCACCAAAGGCAGTCTAAGATAGTCATCATAAGTCTTCTAATCCTTGATATCCAGAAAGTCTTTGATATCCAAAAATCCCAAATCACCTGAAAATGCAACCAGGTGATCAGTTTCTTGGTTAATAGAAGATCGTTTTTATTTAGAATCAAACCAAAAACCTCTAGGTCAAACATTTTTCCAAGTACGTCCATACTTTAGTTGGTCATGGGTACTATCTTTGAATGATTCTTCGTTGATATTTCTCTATTTTTATACTGTTCGCTTTTAATAATAGTTTTTGTTGGAACGTCGGACCTTTGACACATCTTTTCGAAGTATCGTGACCCCAATATTTATACCTAGTCTGCGTATTTTTGTCTGGTGTTTTTGGCTGTTCAATATTCAGCCAAGAAGGCAATGAATATATAATGATATGCAGGATTCATTTTTTTTTTTTCATACGGAGCTTAATATTTGGATCAACTAATTTCGAAGATTTTCTACTGCTACTTTGGCTTTGTCTATAGCTTTCCATGCATGAGGATTCAATTTTAACCGATTGGTAAAATGATCATCTACAATTCAGCTGCCTTATTTTGTCATCAATGCTTTCTCAAATTGACACGCTTTGCGTGACTGCTAGTACAGGTTCCTTACCTGGCGTTGCGATATTATTATTAGTATTACCTTCGATTCTGAAACGTTTATTTTGAACTTACAGGCTGTTCCATAGCAAGTTATTTCGTCGACTGCCCTTTGAACCTCTTCTACAACAAAAATGGCTAATATTGATATGTTGCCTGGAACCAGCGTTTCGGCTACAAGAAGATTTTTGGATCCGACTAATACAATTGGTAGAGACTGGAAAATCTTGAAGGAAAAAATAAAAAGGCCCGGTCTCAGGGTAGAACCTTGTTAAATACCTGATATTTGTTAGAGTTAAAGTTTTGTGGGCGATTTTAAAAGTAAAGGTTCTGTTTATTGAAACTTTATCGAGGATTTGTGAAAGGAGATTCAATTTTCGTGTAAATGAATAGCTCAAATTTGAGTCTGTCAATCCAAACAAAATAAATCCTACGTGCAGATTCAGTGTGCAAGCGATTGTGCATTGCTTTTTGGAAAAGTTCTTTGTGAAAGGTTCATGTATCAACATTATTGTTTGTAAATTAATTCTTTCTAAGAATCTTTCAATATTAGATAGTTAGGAAAAATGTCTAAAATTTCTAATATCTTCATCACAATGTGCTTTTGAATGAAGAAAAGCATGCCCTTTTTCAGACTAGGAAAAGGGACTATTATTGGCAAATTTATTTCAGATGATCGGTCAAGTTTTCGTAATCACTGCTCCACATTACTTCGGAACACTATTTGGTATTCCATCCAGGCGAAAAATTAATTTGATGTTTAAGCTAACAAGGAACTTTCCTACTTGGACTTCATGTGCGACAAAAATATCATACCTCAAGGACACTATCTTGGTGATGGGCGTCTGTGCAAAAGCGAAATATGTGTATCTATGTGGGGAAGCCAGGTAAGGACGATAGAGTGCGTGATCCAAAATATAGAAGTCCACATTGTACAGGGCATCGAACGCAACACAGACACATTTGGTCAATTTTTCAATATCTTTGTTCTTTGGGACATTCTCTCAAATCAGTTTCGATTGAAGCGTCGTTTTCTTCGGTTATGGAGACGTCTTTATCTTTGCGATATCTTAACAGGAACATTCCTGGATCGTAAAAGACAGTCGCCATGATTGCCGACTGTGACTCCCTACACTTCGTGTAAGATTATCTGCCACTTGTCGTTGGTGCCACTGCACAGAGCCCTATTTGGGTTCAGGTTCATAATGATGTCGAGCAAAGTTTTGTCTTCAGTAACAATTTGATGGCGCATTTCATCCTTTTTTTCACTAAAGAAATCCGAAAACTCGCGGAAACACTCCACGCGGTATTGTTTCCGAGGCGGTTTGATCATTTTCGGCACCCGCAGACTTAGGGCAGACTTTTGTCATGTCAAGATATTCGTGAAGAAAAAAATTGTCATATGATACTCCAAATTATTATGTAAAAAACAAATTAATTTTCGACTTTGTGATCGGCTGTTCGGGGTTCTTCAAGTGAGTTTCCACCATCTTTAAAGAGACTGTACCACTTGAAAGCAATGGTTTCGCTCGGACAAGGGACGCCATCTTTTCCTGTATGGTTTCAACTGAGTTTCCTTGCTTGGTAAGGAACTTATTGCCGTCACGGTACTTGTTTTTTCCATAATTCACACCAGATTGAGATGTTTGATCGACGGTAGTTCAAGGATAACTAACCCAATATAGACAAGTCCTGGTATTTATACTGATGAGTTACTAAACGCGTGATAACTCCGTTAAAAGCATTTACTAATGACCTACCCCTCCATTCCGCGAACTTAAATCGCACCTAAATAATTCAAAGCAACGTCACATAATCAAGTTCCTATGCCTACTAATATTTAAACTAAATACTAAAAATCCTTTATCACAATACATAGAATAAGACCAAATTTTTGCAGTTTTTCTGCATGTGAAATAAGATTAGAACATTTTGTAAGGATTTTCTTTAACTGTAATTTATGAAAAAAAGTATCAGAACTTCAGAGAGAGCGAACTTCGCCAGGGATCGTGGATGTAGTACAGAGGTCGTCAATTATGAAAGGAGATTCGTTATGTTAACTTGCTTCTAAAACGAATGTTGGAAATGATAAACAAATTTATGAATCATTTTATAGCTTAGTATTGTCGCGCTAATCAGGAGACATCAAAATAAAAAAAAAAACAGCAACCATATCCATTAATTCAAAATTCAAATTAGATACCACTCTGAACATACGCGCGCTTACAATCTTTTACAAAATTCATTTGCTGAGTCCATATTCATATCCCTTCGGAATAAAACACCTTTAATATGTTGGCTCGTATGATTTCTTCATTTAAATTGCGATAGAAAATAAGTACAGTCATTCGCACTAACCCCATTTAAAACATTTATGAATAATTAATGCAATTGTGATTAGACGAAAAATTCAGTCAACACAATTATTCGATGCAACTTCATGCGGTTGGAATTTCACCCGTTGATTGCAATGATGCGGGTGTAAATTATACTTTCCCTCCTTGTATGTAAATTGCCCGTAAAATACGTTGCACACACGACAAGTGATAAAATACGATTATTATTATTAAATTTATGCCTACAACAAAAATTTCCGGTTGAAATGTTGTAATCGTTATGAATGATATCAGCGTTGCAAGAGACGCACTTTGAATCATTCAAAATATGCGTATGTAATGGTGGACAATGCATTGCTCATGTTTTGGCGCTAAACATGTGTTCCATGAATTACATATGTAAAACCAACTCGCCGAATTGCTATAAACGTTTTTGCACATATGAAGCACATATACTATACATGTATCTGCAATTACTTAAAATTCGCAACAACTCACTTTCACTCGGCAGTCGCCTTAAGAAGGAAGCAAGGAACTTGCAATCGGAAAACTTTTCCCCACAAACCGATTTTTATTCCAACGAGGAACAACTTGGAGGAAGCAGTGCATAATAGACCCGTAATTATCCGCAGCCTGAAAACGCTCGCCACAATATGAACCATCTCAACACCTCTATAGATGCGAAAAGGTAAACTCATCATCGTCGCCCGAATCCCAGCCAATATCCTTTATTTAGCCGTTAACGTCGTCATTTTCTGCACTAAGTGCCCAATTATGATCGAATTTCAAGTATTGACTTGAAGTAGGCAACTAATTCGGTTCAGTGTTGTTGAAAGATGCCGGAAGGCAATAACAATTTATATGAATTACTTAAGTATCTTTTTCGGGGGAGTTAATCTTGGTGTAAGTGAATAAAGGTAATGGATGTCGACTGGTACGGTTTAGTGAATGAAGTGGGTATTATGTATACAAAGTGTGTAACAAGGTTAAGAGTTTCTATGAGTTTTGTGCTTATGGATACATAGCTGAGGAATGGTTGGGGATGAAAGGGTGAAATTGTTATTTGATGAGCCGACAGAATTTAGTACACGAAGACAAACACTAAGAAACACTAAAATAGTTCTTCGAACCAATCAAAACTATTTCACGAAACCATGTCACGATTCAAATGGAATTTTCAGCGACATCAGTTGTTATCAAGGACTTTTAAGCCTGAGCAATCGGAAAAAAAGATTTTGTATATTTTATCACGAAACTATAATATTATAATAATTATAATTTTTGAGCATGTTAACATATTCTCAACATTTTGATATTCCTTCATATCTCTTTCAAACAAACTCTTGATTTGGCTGAGGATTCCCAGAGATTCCTTATAATTAGGGAATGCAACTCGTTCTCGCGAAATCTCGGCCGTTTTCAGTGAGATTCATCTCCGACGTAAAAAGGGCGAGATCTCGCGAGTTTAACGAGATTGCACTCGAGCATAAAAACGTCTTTTTCGAAGCGCGGACTGACACGGACGCGGGGTGCGATCTGTCAGTTTCGTTCGGTGCGCAGGAGGCGGCGGCCGCGGGACGAGATTTCTCTCAGATTCGTTCATGAGTGCAATTGGTCGTCATCAGCGCGCATTTGTTTTGTTTACTAATAATTGTTGCTAGCTAACGTGATTGAGTTTGATTGCATTCGAGTATTTTTTTGGTTATTAATGCAAAAAAAAAGTTTCTTATGTGATTGCGAGTGGAATAACGAACAATGTCGGCGAAAATAGTTTATAACGACTATGAAAGTCGGATGTATGGAAATATTTTTTGAGAGTGGAAAATTGATTGAGAGCTAAGTGCGAAGTGTATGAAGATTGTTAAAACCAAAGATCGATCTCCGCGTTGCTTACATGTGCATTTAAAATCGATTCATACAATTCACGGGAAAACGAAGAATGTCATATCACCCCCGCTGTTGCCGCCACCATCATCAAATACTGGGGCTACTAATCAAAACATGGAATTAGTTACAGCATCCGCATCTACGTCGAATCACCGGGATCGTCGGCACCATTGTCACTAGCAACAAACAAAAATTACTGATCATTTCCTCCCTGTTAAAAATACTACTATGGAGAAAACACTATCAAGAATGGTAGCAAAAGATGGACTATCTTTCCGTGTTTTCTGTATTTCCAGAGATATGAGAGATATCTTCAATTCTTCGGGACACAAACTGCCTATATCCCTAAACACAACTAAACTTATGAATTATGGCATGACACTGAAAATGAAAATAATGCGTGAATTGTCTCAACTGAAGGAGAATGATCATACATTTACGCTAACATTTGATGAGTGGGGTTCTTCTATGAACAAGCGATACCTGAATGTAAACGTACACACAGTTATGAAGGGCAATGCTTTTTTTGGAACCTGGAACTGATTCGCGTTTTTGGAAGTATACTTGCTGAAAGTGGTGTCAGTATTTTGAAGACAAAGTTAATCGAATTTGGCCTTATTATGGAAAAAGATATTACCAATATTACTACAGATGGGGCAAGTGTGATCAAAAAGTTGGGTCGATTTATATCACTTTCACATCAGCTCTGCTATGACCATGGAGTTCAACTTGGCATAATTCGATACTATTTATAAAAAACGAACTGATGTTGAGGAACCTGTGATAGAATGTGAAAATGAAGAAAACGACGATAAGATTCCTTTGGAAATGGACGAAATTTTTATCAAAGGCTCAGACTCAGAAGATCATGTTTTTCATTACTGTATGCCCAGAATAGAAATAGATCTAGATGGAGAATACACAAGTATTATTGAGAAAGTTAAGAAATTTGTGAAACTTTTTAACTTTCATCTACTAAAAATGATACTCTGCAGATATACGTAAAGCAAAAAATCGGAAAAGATATTAAGATACAACTTGCTTGTAAGATGGTCGAGCCTGGCAGACATGATTTCTATATTTATTAGAATCAAGCTAGCTGTCAGCAAGGCTTTGATCGTCCTCAGCCTGGAAGCTGATCCGAACTACTCTTTGAATGCGGTTTTGGCGAACGTAGACGAGGCATATAATCCTGTAAGACTGGCTGCAGGGGTGTTATGTTGTCAAAATACAGACTTGGCTATCGCCGAAACAACACTTAGGTTTATGATTCGGAAACTGGAAAAGCTAAAGACTCCATTGGCAGAAAAACTAGCTAGCTCCTTGAGAAAGCGCGTTATTGAGCGTCGGACGAATTTGACAGCATGCTTGTTGTATATTAGAGATCCAGCTAAATACCAAGCAAATAAAAAAGAGTTTACGAAAGACGGAACATTTAAATTTCCTCCGAAAAACGTGATTCGAACTGAAATTAAATCACTTGTAGAGCGTTTGCATACGCAACACAGTCTGAGTAATTGACAGACACAGACAAATTCAGATCCATCTTGGTCGATCGCATCAACATCAGCTGCCACCTCTAATGATATAGCTGAATTTAATATAATAATGAACCGGTTTTATCTCTTTCTGAGACACGCAAAAGTATTTCATTGCAAGAAGAACTTCAGGAAACATTGACTGCTGCATTCAATGAACCTAGAGACAGACAACTCACTACGAATTCTCTGGAGGCATTAATCAAAAACGAAATGAATTTATACAAGTTAGGGGGTGAAAAGGCGAACTTTTCAGTTCGTGGATAACTGCCTGTCGTCTGTCAACTAGCGTTGAATCCGAAAGGGTCATCTCAGCGGCTAGTTATCTGGCCAACAAAATAAGACGCCGTTTAGAATACGAATCATTGGACATTTTGTGCTTCTTAAGGAGCTATTTTCAAAATAATTCGTAATAACGGCTTGTGATTTGAACTGAACAAATCTTTCATTTGATTGGTATATTTTGTTCATTAATCTGTTATAACTAATGGATCTACTGAGTAGATATAGTTTTATTTAATTGATAATATCTCAGTTTCAAATTTCTGTAAAAAAATTTTCAAAAAAAATCAAAATATTTCAAGTGAATACGGGAGTCGTCTGTGTGCACACACGATTTAAAAAGAATATTAATACGTCTTTCGCCACACCTTCTTCTTAAAGTCCTATTCCCAACCAGTTTCCTTATCAAACAGTAATGACTCTAGATTCCCGAAATTTTGATTGAATTCCGTGCGATTGGGAATTCCTTAAACGTGTTCACACTAGCATCGTGTAAGTTCATGTAGTCCTAGGTATATAACGGTATTCGGCCTCATAACTCGGTAACTCTACCTTTTTTTTGGGATCGGTCAATTTTTTCTCATTCTGGCTTAAGACAAGATTATTCTTTAAAGTTTTTAGCTATGTTGTGGCGCTACTTATTAGCACAGCGTAGCTAAATAAAGCGCTAACCTCTAAACAGAGATAGTAACAGCTCAAGTAAATTTACATTTGTATTAGAGTTTTGTTTAAAGTTTTGAAGAAGGTAATCTTGTTGTACGCAAAAATGAGAAGAAATTTACAAATTAAAATATGAAACTAATAATTTTGGTTTAATACCGTCAGATAAGAAGCTTATTTGAAGTGTTAGTGCTGTTTGTAATCCTGCTATGGCTTGGTGGTTCCAAACCTAGAAAAATGCAAGTATTTGACAAGGGTTGATCGAATGTCATAAACAGTTTCCTGCAAGGACCATCAACAAAAACATAAATGATGTTTTTGTTGATGGATGTTTTTGTTGATGAAGCTACGCTATGGTTAGTATTTACGTTTTGATTCAATCATGGCAGACTCATGAATCGGAATTCTTATTTTATTATTACATAAAATTATTTCTCGATCGATATTTTGAAGATATTAATAACATAAGAGAAAATATCGATATTGATTTATATTTATATATCTCCATCAATAATGTTGACAAACCACCTTGATCAAAAAGTTTCCAGAATCACCACCTTGTGGCGCTCTCAGTCACCCAGTTTTAGTTCTCTCCTTTTAGGTTGCCACATCTGTCATTCACACTCTATGAAATTTTCAGCTTGATAACTTGACATTTGTAAATGTGGCGCAGTATTTAGTACATCTGCGATTGTGCTTGTTTTCTATTTTGTACGATATTAAAAATTGGGATTAAATTTATTTGTAGTAGTTTTTGCGTTGAAAACGGTTTCAATGAAGCGACGACGTTGCAAATGTTAGAAAAGTGTTCGGGCAACGGTACTCTGGAGAAAAAAGTCATTTATCAGTCGCACAAACGTTTCAGAAGGGGCCGTGAGTCCGTGAACGATGATGAACGCAGTGGCAGATCATCGACATCGAAAACCGACGAAAACATAAACATAAAACACTAACCAAATCAAAAAATGGATCGTTAGGACCATTACAGCGATGACAGAGAAGATAATTTGATTAATAATTTCGGTCGCAAAAGTGTTACTGCAAAGCTTGTGCCAAGGACCCGAATTTCATGCAAAAAATCCGACCCAAAATTCAACAAACGGATCTTTACTGGAGATGAGACGTGGATTCATGAGTATGACGCGCAATGCAGACATCAAGCAAGTGAATGGTGTGCACCGAATGAGCCGCGACCAAAAAAAAACCACGTCGTTTTGAAGTCGAAAAAGAAGGCGATGATCACAGTTCTCATGCATTACAAGAGTGTTTTTGTCATGAATTCCTTTGACAAGGTCAGACCGTCAACAAGGAGTATTATTTGGGTGTTATGAGACGTTTGCGTCCAGCAATTCGCCAAAACGACCGGATTTGTGGGAAAACTTCTCGTGGATCTTGCACCACGATAACGCACCGTTGCATAATGCTATTATCCGTGAACATTTGGCTAAAAATAAAACAAATTCACCACCGAATTCGCATGATTTGGCTCCCTGCGACTTTTTCCTATTCGGTTGGTGCAAAAAACCGCTGCGCGGAACGCGTTACAGCAGCCGAGATCAGATCATGGAAGATGGCTCTGATGACCATACCGCAAACCGAATATAAAAAATAATTCGAGGATTGGATCAAGCTCTGGCATAAGTGCGTTACAGTCGATGGAAAGTACTTTGCAGGGAACAATATCCATTTTGATGTACAATCTTAATTTTTAATTTTCGGCATAAAGTCTGTAAACTTTTTGATCTAGGTGTATCTATCTTGCTGGAATTTTTTGACTGTTTCAATAGCATTTTCAGAGATTGAATGATGAGGCGCAGCTAGTCTTTCGCTTCAAAACTATCAGTTTGATAACAAGCAAATAATTTACGAATCGTTGTAGCATTAAAATTTTTAGAAAACCCTGCGTAGCATTCTTCGCTTTTTGGAAGTATTTATTTTATTGGTTTTTTCATACGCAAACAAAATTTCGATCGCTTCACCAACGTCCAATGTCCACTTCATTCAAATAGAAATCAAACGGTCAACTTTTCTACCGAGCATGGTGAAGTCAATGTAATCTGTGTTTGCTAAATTATTCTAATTGGAATAATCTTGCGTTTGGGAAAAAGCCAAAAACCTCTTCCCGGATTCAGACATATAACACATATAAATAATGGAAAGCACTCAACCCCTAAGGTTTTTTTTTTCTAATAATTAAAACTCTGCGTCACAGGGTATACAATTAATTACATGCCTTAAAAGTTGGGTTTATTTAACACGTAATACATTAGCACATCCTCCCTACCGCTCATATATTAACCAAAATTGTTCTGAATAGGTTTTGGTACAAAAACAAACATGGATTCGTCCAATAACACGACAAATAGGAATGGTTGTACTCTATCGTTGAGCAGTTATATTCAATCATTTTGAAAGGTAAGTAAACCCGAGGGTCTCGATGTGAGAAGTGTAGTTCTAGCACGTGAAATTCTATTGAAAAATAAAGTTCCTTAATTACAATTTATGCGGCGTGTATGACATAATAAAGTTCACAGAAAGGAATACGTTTTAGGTGCAATACTGATAAAAACAACTTCCATAACGGATAACAATCAAAATTTGATGGAAGGCTGATTAAAAATAGACGCAAATAAGGATCCTGTATAGGTCCAAAGAGTAGAGTATTTACCGACAAAAGAAAAAACACCTGAATAACTAACCTACCTGCACAAAATAATATTACAATCAGCAACGCTTCTCTCGCCGCCCCTGCCGCCTACTGCTCCTTGTTCTCTTCACAAATTCATATGAATTTATCCTGCCTGACCGACGCAACCCTCTTTATTATTAATTCCATGAAAATTGAATCAGTACATAAAAATGCTCATGAATTTTATCGATCAACCTCCTACAGCTTTCACTTTGCCGAAAAATTTTCCAGCCAATCGATTGACCTATGCTTATTCCTATTTTATTCATACACCATTAATAACGACTATAAAAGCGTACATACGTAAGGACGTACGTTAAAATGTATTTAAATAGAAGTTTTGATGATTATCGTAATTACACCTCACTGTGCACTCCATTTCATCCAGATTTTTCTTTTGAACTGAACGTTCCGATGAAAATATCAGGAAAATGAGTTTTCCTGTCGTTTGGCGCAATTCAAAGTTTGACAAACGAGCGGGAAATCATAACGAAAACTTCAGGGAAAACTTAATATAAGGGTTTAATTATAAATGAATTGGTGGCAACATCTTGACTTTAAGACATAAATGAAAGTTAGGGGGAGTTTTGATTGGGAATGTGCTGAACTCTACAGGATGCAATGCTACATCTGCGAATTGGTTCGTGCTTTGTTCCTGGATCTTTCACAGAAGGAGGTGTTGACGCCAGCATTGATTTATTGAGTCACCTTAATTTGTTGGAATTAAATGGCAATTATTTATATATTTGACGTTTACTCTTCGGCTCATCCATCAGGCACAGTGTTCCGACCAATATCTACTTATTACTTTCCACCTTTTAATCAACTCAACCATACAAGTATGCACTTGCACCCACCGGAACTTCATTAACCAATCAAGCGACAAACTAACCATCCGCAGCATACATGTCCATACAACCCTTATTCGATTTTAAATAAATATCAGCTCGCTGACAGTTTATATTTGTCCAACAAAATCTGTTATTAATCATTTCATTATGATTCATTGTATACAGTATAATTAAATTTCATCATATTTATTAACACGTTAATAGCTATAAAAAATGTTATTTGGTCGGGAGCGAAAGGTTAATAAGCTGTGGCATCGGTGCTACATTGGAATTTATTTGAAGGGTTGTAATGTTCAATAATTTATACCGACCGTAAATTAATAAAGACGCTTTGTGGTGTAAAACTTTTAAGGATATTGGGTGTCTGCAGTTGTAACTTGATATGAAAACAAGGTGTGGTTTACATAAAATTGAATGAATTGATGTGTTTTAAATTTTTCCGCACCATTGGAGATTAATTTCGCTGAACCTATAAGATATAATGACACATTTATTTGAATGATATAGGACTAAAATTATCTTGGATTTGTTCTTGAAAAACATTGAAAACTATTTAATTTTTGTGATAGATGGGGTGAAGGCTACTCACGCCTTGAGCATGGGGAACCCAGACACGCAATGCTTTGGACTACCCACTAAACACCTCCCTTGTCAACCTGCGAACCTAGCCTGGAACCTTTCCACACATTACTTGTGCCTGAAGCTGACTTGCGGTTACAGGAAGTTCATGTCTAGAAGGAAGGAAGGGAAGTGTTAGGTAAGCAATCACTCCATCCCTCCCGTCTCATGACGCTCCCGTACGCGTTTTTAGCTGTCAGGATTGCCTTATCATAATTTGCCATGTGTTTTGTCTATCGTTGAAGGCATTTCTGCGACTTTAGTTTACGAGAAGAGCTATTGAATTTCGCTGCTCACTCCATCCACTGCAAGCAAAGCGTGTGTGATAAACGTCATCCTCCATTTCTGTGCAAAGCAGAAACTTAGGATGCCGTGATCCATCAATCTTGTGCAGGTAAGACCGGAAACATCCATGTCCACATAAGAGCCGAAGCAAGTATAAATCAGTCTCACCATACACTCAGCTGACCCACTGAAGTCGTGTATTGAACTTATATCATTTCTATGATACTATGAATATAAAACTGGGACTTAATTCCAAATTCTACTCTTTAATATACTATTCTTTTTATTTCCTTTTTCACACATTTCAGGATATTCACACTTTTTGGGTTACCGCCATAAAGACATCTCAAACAAAATTTAGAAACGTTATTCTGTTGCATTTTATCCCAATCTGAATCAAATATTTTCATGTTTTGGGAATTGTCTGTAATCATCATAAACATTTTTAGGAAACCATTGGGTTTGGTGAAGCTTTTTGATGCCGGTATCGAAGAATTCCTTGGGCAACTCAGACAGCCATATGCACAAGAACTCCTCTACCTCGTCGTCGGTGTTGAATCTTTGATCTCCGAGTGCTTCTTTCACTGATCCAAACATGTGGTACTCGCAGGGTGGTAAATCCGGACTGTAGGGTGGCGTTCCAGTGCCTCCCATCCCAGTTCCGATATTGTATCGAGCGCGAGACGCGCGGTATGAGGGCGCTCGTTATCCCGGAGAAGAATCGCACTTCGTGCTGGAATGTTCTTTCGTTTCGAGCGATAAGCGGATTTCACGTGTGTCTTCAGAAGGTTAGCGTAGTATGTAGCATTGATGGAACGTTGGATGCGCAGGAAATTGACGTACAGAACGTCTCGCCGGTCCCAGAACACAGTACACATAACCTTACCCGCGGCTGTTTGTCTTCGCTTTGACTGGCGCCCCTTCCTCCTTCTTCCTCTACTCTATAGATGACACCTTGCTTTCGCGAGTGTACTAGTGTACCCATGTCTCGTCTGTAGTGTAGATTCGCGTTAAAAAATCGTCTCCCTCCGCCTCGTATCGCGTCAGCAAGCAGCGACAAACTTCCGACCGCTTGAATTTTTGCTCGAAGTTCAACGGTTTAGGAATCCATCGTGCCGTTATTTTTCGATATTGAAGGTGTTCGTGGATGATAGACTCTACACTGCCATTACTGATGTCGCGTTCAGCCAAAATGTCTCGAACATTAATCGGTCCTCCAAAATGAGTTGTTCTACGCAGCCAATGTTGCCTGGTGTGATGCTGGTTACGGTGGACGATGATGGGGCTCATTCTCGACGGTTTCGTGGCCATCCTTGAATGCTTTGGCCCATTTAAAAACAGCAGCTCGACTCTGGCACTGACTTCCGAACAGATTTCGCGAGCGCAGAAAAATTTCCGTGTTTTCAACACCTTCCCACACTAAAAAACGAATGACAATTCGTTGCGCAACGGCGGTCGGCACTTGACGTTCACTCATGGTTGTAGCACGCGCGTGAAACATGCGATCCCTACAAAAACTATACCACACTGTTTGTAAGAGACCCAGCTATCACATACTCAAGCCACGATCTTCAAAACATACATGCGGACTATCTTTAGCGTTTGTCTCGACCATATTTGAACCGCCCTCGTATTTTGGTCTTTTCTGAATCTCATGCTACAGATGCAATATGTGTTAAGTATAGGAATTATGCATAACTAGCTCTAGTAAATATCTCTAGAAAGGAGTGCGGTGGATATCAATCGTGCATTTGTGATTGCTCTAAAAGTGCATTCGATTTCGAACACTCAATGTGCAACTCCTTGCTCAAAGCGTCGTGGTGGAACATACTTCAAAGCGCTCATTAAGAGTTGTCTCCTTACTGCTAAAGTACCCACTTTTGCCATTAACTGAGAGAACAGGCTGCAGCCTTGTTAGCCTTAGTTGCATTGATTTGTTCGATGAAGCTAATCTTCGAGTATATAAATACATTCAGTTTTTTCACTACAGGTTTTGATTCGACCAGTGCTTCTTCAATATTGATAGGCCCTTCTCTGAGGATTTGCTTGTTTGTTTGGATGATCACATGCCCTTTAAGAACATTTAAATGTATGTCTAAATAAAAATGCATAAATTGAATTATATCCCTCATCATGAATTCATACCTTTTTCGAAAATGTCTGCAGTTGGATTATTGCCCAAAATGTCACTTTCGCTGAAATGTCACTTTCGTTCTTGCGTTGTATACTTTTTTTGGGTAGTTTTGAATTTGAAAATTGGGTATTTTCGAATGTTTCCTTTTTTGTTTGATTTGCTTTCAGAAGTTTCACGTAAAGTCTACGATGTGAACAATCAGAGATTGGATGGCATACTCTAGTTAGACAGTAAAATAAAAAATTAATTTTCTTTCATCAGGCCAAATTAATCTTGTTTTTTAGGTGGGAAATTTTTTCGAACTAGGGTATTGGAGGTTAAATTTCGGTGAAAAATCGAAAGAAATTAATTTAGACTTTCGAAAATTGTGCCAAATCAATTTAGACTTTTGACTTTGCCTTGAATGTCATTGTTTTTCGACTAAAATGCAGGCCAAAATGATTGTCTGAAATAGTAATGAAGGGAGGAAATTACTCTAAAGTGTTTATTGATGGCTTTGTTAAACACTTGTCGTGTCTAAACGAATCAAACGTGTTAAGATATTAACATTTATTTATTTAATACGAATATACAAAAATACAACGTTATTAACATAACGTTGCCTGCATTAACACATGGTGTTTCGTGGCAGAGCTTATAATTTTCATTTAATCTGTCGAAATTTCCGCTTATCTTGCACTGCTCCCAACGTTTGCAATGATTCGTAATGATTTTGAAAGGATGGTAAATTAGGGTTCGGAGACCATTTCGTCGAAATATTGTGTTCCATTCGTATCCAATATGTTTGTGACAGTCTAACGTTTTCGAAAAGCGAAAGAGAAGCTCCCTTGATAGACGTCAAATGAACCGTAGTACGGATTTTGATGCGCGGTCTATAAATTCTACTCCTTTAATTTCCAGTTAGTGTCGGCAATCATGTAGAATTACCACAAATTGCGCAAAATTTTGACTGAGTCGTTGTCGAGAGATCTGTTTTGGTTTGTTATGAAAAGTATCGAAGTAACGTATTTATTTTTTATGTTGACAATCCTTTGCAGAAAAACCCTTAGAATTCTGCTCAAGTTTATCAGCGGTTTACCACTCGGAGGCTTCGTGGTAGGCGGATTTATAAAGTGCCTCAAAGGTAATTTTGCAAAGTTTTATTGTTTGACTTAGAGTCCCATGGTGGCGTCTCCCGAAGCAAGATTCCTCTTTTGAGAATGGAAGGGAAACCGGTCTCTTTTGTAATGCGTTGCAGAAGCTTTTTGCAAGCAGACATTCCCATGGTTTTCCGTTCGTCTTCAAACAACTTTCGAAAAAGGTTCGCGCAGATTTTCCATTTCACCAAATTTTCAGTGATATATGTCTGATCTGTCATCTTATCAATGTCAATTTGATCGGCGCGCATGCATACACTGATTTGACGGTGTAGATTACCCACTCTAAGCATATTTTGTCGTCGGTTCTTGACCTTAGGGGGCACTCAGCGCTGGGCTTGTCCTCTTAAGCACTGTTTTGGTCATATTTGTAGAGCTTGTCCAACTTGAAACCTATCGTTTTTGAAATGTTTCATCTCTGTACAATTGATGAATCATAATTGTCTTCGAACCTGATTTCCACCGACAAACACAAAATTTGATAGCCTATCACTAATTAATCAGTCACAGCATTTCCACTGGAGTTTCCACCGAGTTAGTCGGTCGTGGTCCTCCAAAATGTTAATTTAGATGGAACAAACGGTGGCAGGCAACCGAATCTAGGGGGTTCGAGGGCTTTGAGGTCCATCCCCCCACCACCAAGCGCTGTGATGTACAGTGACGTCAGGAAGACATTATTCTCCATACTTTTTCTACAAACCTTGTGTTTTCATTTGAATGGATAAGTGATTCAGAAAAATTGTCGTTTATGGTTACCTGTCATTATCAGAAACAAACAACATACACTACTTCATTTTCCGTAAACTGGTGAGATCTGTCTGGTGTGATCTGTAAGTAAACATGACAGTTCATCCTTTTTCTTGTGAATATGCGAAGTTCAACGTCTAAAGAAAATCTATAGAAAAGTTTCCTGCCTCACTCAAACTCTCTGAACTGCTCTGAAGACATATTTTTGCCTAGGCAATCTCTAGATATGAACCTCCATGGACTTCTTCGTGCCGGGGTATATTGAGAGCAAAGTTCATGTTAATACTCCAAAAAAATGTTGTCAAGCCAAAAAAATTCTTACGTCAGCGTGGCGTTTAACATTTAAGGCATGATTAGGGCTATTTGGTTCAAGCGTGTTGCGCAAAATGTGAATTAGATATGTATTGTGCGTCCTACGGCATGGAAGAAACATAGATCACGACTTGAGAGAATCAAATCCTTCATGCATTTTCAGTAGGAACAATTAGACTGTAGTGTGTAGATTTTTTCTATTACGCTCGAAAATAGTATCTCTTCCGCGAGACACCTTATACATAACCGAAATTGCGACATTTTTTAAAATAATGTATGGAAATAATAATATTGAATAGTCCTGATACGGAAACAATTGTGAGCAAAAACTGAAAAACTATCATGTATAAAGTACTGAAATTTTTTTGTTTTTTTCTAATTGTAGATTTCCTTTCGTCTTTCATTCTTTCATTCATGAAAGTTCAAACAAATAAAAGCAAGTCTAAAAACATATTAATCAAAAAACTTAAATGTTGGCACATAATCAATTCACAACTCTATAAAGTTCGAAACCATAGCGAAATGAAATAGAATTCCAAAATTTTGTCAAGGATAACAAACATTTTTAATTTAGTCTATAATCGCATTCCTAAAGGAACCATATGATACCAATATCAGTGTAAGCAGATAGCAGTAAAGGAAGCCTATAATTAGTGAGATTTTAATCAGAAGACTCCGTTAAATCCCATAAGGAAATGCTGTTTTTTCAAAGAGAAATTATTCAGAGTGGAAAAAACAAGTAATTTTGCTTACAATCTGATATAAGGCACGTGCACGAAGATATCTCCTTTATCGCAAAATAAACATTTTAGAAGGAAATAAAGAAAAGAAGGTTTTTTAAAACAAACAGCAAACAACTACAGGATGCATTGAAAGACGGAATATTTTACATGATGGCATAACACCCCTGGTGAGACTTCCAAATCATGATCCTTTCTATTCTGTTCATGTACTGTTATACTTCATCATACTTTGCAGACGAGTTAATGAGTAGTTTAAAAATTTGTATAACTTAAAGGAAAATGAGTCTCTCTTATATGGAGTCATTTTGGTTAAGCAAGGCCCTAAAAACTTTTCCAATCAGAATTTTCAATTTCAATGAAAGTATGTAACGTTGAATAGAATCACAAGGTTTCCCATAAAAAAGTAAATCTTAAGAAGTTCCCTAGAGAACAGTTCTTGAATACAATTGCGATGAAAATTCTAAGGATTGCTTGCAGACATGTACTGCCTAACTAGTGCAATTGGTTACTGATTGTCTGAATAGGCCATCTATAGTTTAATTATTTATAAATGATTTACTGAGAGTTCTTAGAAATTTTCCATTTACTTTCCACTTTGCCACGTGTTAATCTTTTTGTCATTGATTTTTGTCATGTCATTGAACGTAGAATGCATAGTGACTTGCACAAAAAACATCATGTATCTGAAATGCTTTTCTGGACCAAAGTTATATTAAGATTTCCATCTTTGTTTTTCCAATAATTTCTACAAAACGTCCTACTTTTTAAATGAAAAGGCGTTTCACCTTTTATACTTACTTCACTCACAAGCCTTGACACTGCACGGTATTCTATCCAGGATCCAAATTTCACTCTTCAATGATTGACAATTCAGATCGCCCCGTATCCGAGAAATAGCTCTACTCAACTTACAAAACAAAACCTAGACTCAACGTGTAATATTTGATAGTGAGCAGTGTTCCTTTGTCATATTCATCAAATTCATACAGCATCCTCACGAGCCAACGCGTTGAACAAGACCAAATTGTCAAACAGCTGTCACTCAACTGTTAGTGCCACACATATATTGTTTTGAATCGACTTTGGTCTGGTCTTGGCCTGGTCACAACGCAGTTTCATGATCCTTTTTTATAGCAATCTTTGTCCTAAACCTAGCAGACCAACAACAAACGTGGTACTCTATAACTGCTATAGCCGTCATAAGATGATTCACGTCAATATTTCCTTCATAAGCTGAACCTAACGGTCTCCTGTGCCTGTGCTGAAGCCTGTGCTGAAATCAAGTTTCTTACCAATCATGCACACATATCACCACTGACGGTGTTTCATGCCTTATAAATCAAACACGTAATGGAAAATGTGCCTTTATTTTTCATCCGACTCCAGCGACAGTTGACAGATATGAGCTGACAACATATGAGTTGACAGATTCTGTTGAAAGACACTTACATCCTAATGAACACGACGGACAGTCGCGCTCCTGTGGTTCCTAGATGCTTGGAAAAACTTTATATCTAGGATTTTAGTACAAAGCAAAGCGGCCGAGCTTGCTAGATACTACAATATAAATTGTCCTTCCGACTCATTCCGAAAATCTCAATCCTTGAGGTATTTTCCAGTACTACGGAAAGCTGGTAAGCCTTCGTTTGTACGGGTGGGCCAGCATTCTGGGTAGTGGCATTTCGGTAAGCTTTGTGGTCGTTATCGGTAGATATAGGTGGTGTTGTATCAAACAACATAAGGAATAGCTGAGTTGAGTATTTACCAGTATAAAAGTTAGATATTATCAAACTGATATCTCATTGCGACGTAATAGGGGACGGTTGTTGACGTTTCTCAACCTTTGTATAAAGAGACTGTGAGATTAGGCTGAATAAATTGCAGGGACTGCCACCCGCAGTCGCATGCCGCATGAGTTACCACCCCGCACATACCTGATGGTCCAGAAAGGACTTCGTATAAAGTTGTACAAAAAGCAATCGTATTACAGCAAAAATGGCTCCGCTGCTTTACTCTGAGGATATTAGAATCTTCCTTAAATTACTTACCCTGTAGACAGATAAATCTTCTGTTAGAGTTTACGTCTTATTCTGTGTTAGCACCGCATTCGTTTCTGAAAATAATGATTTAGTAATGCGATACAAATATGTAGCGATTTTTCCGACACTTAGAAGTGGTTCACAAAGGATCAGTCACTTCAAACCAGGCTTTTTTGGACATATCCGATCATTTTGGGTTCGTAAAGTATTTTGACCAAGTTTAGCAGCCTGTACTGGGAGCCGGCGGGTAAGATGCTAGTCTGTGCTTGGCACATTATCCTGCCCTACAAATTAAACATTTGTACAGCACTGCCAAAAGATAAAATAGCTGATAAAAGATGGACTCCCATAATAGATCCTCTTTTGAACTAACTGGTATTGGAGTCTCTATTGAGATTTTCATTTCTGCCTGACATCGTTCTCAACTGACAACTGACAGTCAGCAAGCCGTTTATATTTAGAATTTTTTTTTCAAAATTGTCTGAAAAAATTACATTTTCAGTACGAATGCTATTGACATATTTATTGATACATTTATACAAACGTTGGTTTGTATAAATTGTATGTTTCATCGTTTGTTATATTTTCTGATTTTATTACTTAATTTTTACAGCTTTGCCATGGTTTTAACAATTTTAGTATGTTTTCGTGTTGGCCCCCTATTTGCTCAACTAGAAAAGCCTGGGAAAGTAGGAAATTATTTTTGATTTGAAACCGTCCAATTCGTAAAAGAAGCGATTTCCAAAAGGATTTTCGCACTTAACTTCCAAAAGATTCTTTGCCAATTGATATAGGCGTCGCTCTCATTTAAAACTTATGCATGAAAGGCAGTTGAAGTACCATGTACTTCGTCAACAAATAGCTTTTGAAGATTGCATCAATTTATTCCATTAAATTCTATCGCAGGATTTAACGAAAAGGGACTCGCACTCCTCAAAGAAACATAACCAATTAGTAGGATAAACTAAACTCTCTCACAACGAAAATCAAAGTTTAAAATTCATAAAAAATTTTTGAAGTGTAAATACTTGTTAGACTGTCGTTGATGTAAAATTCTTATGAGGCCACTAAGAAGCTTGGATAGTACGCAATAGCAAGTATATATCGTTTCATTCGCATCAAATATGCGTAATGTGTGCACATCCCACTTGAAACTAGGATACGCCCCAACAACGATTGACCTCATCAAAACGCAGTGTAATGCAATGCACACTTTAATCTACCAGAAAGCTCTCTATATCCTTCGACACGAAGCGGTCCTAATGAAATCCACTTTCGTTTCTGTGCACACACATTTTAATCTCATTTATTATTAACAACACTATAATTGCTTGATTTTAAATTTATCAAAGTTTCATGCATTTTTTCCACTCCTTCTCTTTGCAGGAATTCCTATCAAAGGAAAGGAAAAGCAGCACACGATGAAAATGATGTTCTAGCAAGATTTTTTATACACCACTTTCGAGGGCTGTGTACGTGCCGTAGTATTTTTATATGCTAACACAACATCACATATCCTTATGGCTACAATGGGTCCGTGCCGCATAAGTATCCTTTTCCACTGCACACAACACAAGCCAAGAGGACCGGGCAAGAAGAGAAGACAAATTTCTTTACAAAGGTAGATCGGGTGGAGTGAAGTGCAGTGCTCAAGGCTTATCTAACAGCACTGTGCTCATTTCTTATTTCTCTATGTTATTTCTAACATTCCTTTCTTCAGCGAGCAAAGGCAAAACGTTGGAAAAAAAGAGAAATGAGGAGCTTGAAGCAGTACGATTCCGCTCCACTCGAGAATGAAAAAGAGGAAAAAATAGTGAAAGCTGAGGGGCCGCTACAATAGTGTAGTGTAGTGTGTAGTGCAATTTTTTGTGTTTGCCAAGATTTATCAAGCCTAAGGATAGAGAACTCTAAGAATTACTGGTGTTCCTTATACAAAGGCGGAAGACACATAAAAGAGTGAACAGAGACGCTCAAAAGTTTCTGTCTGTTATCAATGCAACAATCAATTTCTTTTGCATGGTTCTTGAATTGCTGAACGATTCAATGTTGAGTACGTTTATTCGAAATGAGAAGCAAATAGCTTGCTATATCGCACATCAAAGAGGATTCGAGTTCTTTTGATTAATCACAACCAGTGCAAGGACTAGCGTCACAGAATGAAAATAAAACGGCGGAAAATTGCAAAGGACTATGAGATGATATGCTATTACCATTAAGGAATTATAACCGAGTAATTGATTCATTCTTCTGTAACAGAAAAAGACTTACTATGCGCACTGTAAATAACTAATACTGAAATTTGCAAACGTAACCTAAAGTTCCAGTTCCCTATCCGCGCTATAACGAAGGCGAAACGGAAAAACTCTTCAAAGCTGAAGATAAACATACGAATTTCCTAGTGATAGGAAACTACAAATGTATGCTCATCTAATGCGACGAGTAGCCATCTCCTTTTTGCTCGCCACCATCCAGCCAAGACGCAGCAGAAGACGTGACGTTAGATAAATAAAAGAAAAAGGGGTTCCCTTGCTCGGAAGGTGATATAATTGGTATAGGAACGTATCATACGAGATACTTGACTGCAAACTCCACAATTTCTACAGCTCAATGATTCCCTCTTGTCTATTCTCGAGAAAAAAGGAACTTAGGGGGCTTATCTACCCTAGCCTGAAATTTCCCTGTAGTACAATGTTGGGGATCTGTACCCATAGTTTATTGCACTATTACCTCTATTAATATTGCAACGTGCAAATACATTGCATTCTCCGAACCCGTCGTGGAGCTGGGTCGTCAGCCCGGCGGAGAATATGAAAAGATTTTCACAGCGAGCTGAAAGCTAGTTGAACGGATGAACTCATTAAATTCGTAGCAAATTCACAAAACGAGCAACTGAAACGCTGGATAAGTGTCGCCTAATTAAGCGTTAATGAAGCACGCAATAAAATTTCACACGCGCTTTTATTCCCATAAGCTGCATAATCATTTTGAAGTTTTCCCGTGGATTTCACCTTAAAAAGTACCACCAGATTTCCTACCTAGCTGGGGCCTAGCATAGGTTGCCCTTTTAATTTTAAAGTCATTTGGATGATTATTTAAAATACGAAACTTCTATAAGAACTTAAATCCTTGAAAGCTTGCCGACTATCTGGAAAACTCCTGTGAAATATACGGTATGTGAAAGTTTCTTGATATCTCTGATAAGTCAAATCAGATTTATTCTGAAAGTTTCTGAAAAGTTTGCTTTTCGATTTTCTAAATGTTTGCTTCCTTGTGGTCAGCGGAATTTTGATAGCGTTTCAGTTTAGAGGAGAATTTTGCGACTAGAAAGGGCTGTGACCAAAGTTGAAGCGTTTTTGAAATGCTTAGGAAGAACATTCGGTTGGACTCTACATATCATTTGAAACTTCCTCTTCTCTGATTCATACATTTTTAGTTTGGTCTAGTCATTGTGAATCTACAGAATTTATAGAAAAAGGGAACGGCCGAAAAGGGGCAATTTTCTACTTTTAACTGGCCAATGTAGAATTTTCATATTAATACCAATCCCCTTACATAAATATGCATTAGACCGTGACTTTTCGGGCTGTTTTGCTGGAATGCTTTTAAATCGAATATTTTCTTATTCTTTTTCCTACTAAAGCACTCTTCGACTTAATTTTGGTGACATTTTATTTCAACCTGGCATTGTTTTTGAAATGAGGATATTATGTTGCAATAATACGAGGGTCCATCAATAAATTTTCATTGAAAGATTGAGAACAAAAAGGCTTTTCAGCGCAAGACTTTCTCCGGTTGTGTTCTGTTTGTCACAATATTTGATTGGGCAATGCTGTTCGTAAAAGCTGTGCATTTTAGACGCTCCTATTTTTTGACCACGCTTTTTTTTATTTTGAAACATTCTCATTGGAGCTTCTCGTCGACGATACTTGGATCGGTAAATTAACGGCCCTACTACCTCACACCAGCGACAAAATCGGTCATCTCGCGCTTCGAGCTGACCGGATGAAAAAAATCAGTATTTGAATTCATTTACACACCCTATATAAACAGAAGATAGTCTTCCATGGAAATTTTCTAGCGTTTTCCATATGCCTTTAATAAATCTTTAAGGCGATAGGAAATCAACTAGCTTGCATTGGTTTTTTATTTATCCAATTAATTTTCTTCTATACTGAACATTTCCTCAATGTTCTTAACCGTCATTTGTTATTTCATATCTCCAAAATTATTAAACTGCTAAAAAATTTTTAGAGCTCTGAAACTAGTTGTCGCTAAAAGCATCATTCGCTACACGCAAACCACTTCTGCCAATCCCTTTTTCAGTTCTAAAATTCAATTAAAAAGGATCCAATCTAACGAAAACAGTGAAAACCCTTAGCAACCCGTCCTAATAGTCAGGAAAACGCACTCATTATCTCGAATCAAAGATTATTCGTCATATTTGGCATTAGCTTAAAAGAGAAGGGTTTTCTTCGTGTCAAAATTAAAAAAGGCTGCCCTAGGATTTATCCGTTGATTCATGATTTGTCGATAAAATTTTTGTTAGTAGTTATTCACATTTGTTTCCAAAACTTAAAACGTCTTAAATGCAGCCTTAGAAGTCCTTAGCAGCTATGTTTAAACCAAAAATTTATAAGAGTTTCGAAAGAAAAGCTTCAAAAAAGACTTCAATGTGATCGGATTTCCTCTTTCAAATTATGTTCTCAAAATAATTTCACCCGAAATTACCGTGGAAAATTGATAATCCTGTATCTTGCCTAATCCATGTGATGAAAACTGCAAATAGTTTGCGCCCGATAATTCATCAATTACCAATTTAATGCTTCAAGTTTTTTTCTTTGTCTGGAATGTGAAACGATCCGTTTAATACTTAACATCCGTAGCCTCAGCATATTTTCTCCTAATTTATAAGCCTGCAAACAGAACAAGCCTTACAAACCTGCATTAGAAGGTAGGCTCATATGGCACAATCAAATCGTATGGCACAAAATCCCTATTTGCTTGTAGCCAGTTTAAGACAATCCTTCAATATTCGTCCGACTCGTAGTTTCATAATTAAGGCTGTCTTATATTGAAATCGCCACATACCGGAAATGAATCAAAATTTTACATAAGTCTTCGATGTGATACCCTTCCGATTATCCGTGTTTAACGTGGATCCCAACAGAATGCAGAAGAGGTTTCTTAGATTGTACAATAAAATGAAAGAATCGACTTTACGGATGATATCCACCAAGTCTGTCCTCCTGCATAATAATTTGCTGGAGTTGTACATAACATTGCTTGTGACACTTTTCGTAACTGTCTTCGTAGCAGATATAGGTAACATCTCCAAACCGTTCCCAGTTGAAACTTAAACTTAGAAGAAGTTAGAGCCACAACTTTTTGATTTTATTATTCGAAATATTCTCCTTTCAATCGAAGCCACTTGTTATTGCGATTTTTGGGAACTTCGTCCAAGGCTCATGCAGATGCTAATTAAATGGGTGGAATGACATTAAATAAACATCCTTTTAAACTGTAACTTGCAGACTAAAGCTTAGTCGTATGTTGCGAAAACAATACGGTGAATACCGTGGATGCTAACACACAGACTTGATTTCGAGCCTAAAACTGACAAAAAATGACGTTGGATTACCATGCAGCGTGAAGTTGAAGTGTTTAACGTGGACATCTGTCTGCCTAGCGTAATTCCACAGTCTCCATAGATGGGGTTGAAAGAATGTGTCAACAATCACCCCCAAGACCTGAAACAAGTTTCAGTCCAAGGTCTCAATTTTATTTAAGCTATCTGGATTCCCGAATACAACCGGTAAATCCTCACCATACTTTGTAGCCTTCGAAACCACAGCCACCACGTGTCAGCAAAGGATAGGCTCCTCACTGTGTGAGGGGCTGACAGTTATCTGTCATGGGCGTCCCCGAACCCGTGGTTCAGACAAACCTCTGATCACGTTGCGCTTTTCTACAGTCCGAGAAAAACTCAGTTTTTGCTCGAGACATGCCGGACTGTATGCCCTTCTTCAAACCTCTGGTACGTCGTACCATCCCGCACTCAACAACTTTGTTTGGATAGCGCTATTCACGATGAATACACTTTCTTCTCTATACAACCCCTTAAAACAAAACAAAAAAATAGTTCGAAACTCCGGAAAACTTTTTCCAAAAATAGTTGAAGGCATCGGATTTTTAACGGATATTATATAAACCTTACGACGATACAGTGCAAAAAGTACCTAACAGGCATATAAATGTATTGTTTTTCAAAGGATGAACGTTTTCTCAAAAATGTTAAACAACGTCTTACTCTATTTTGAAAACATTTGGAAGGAATAAACCAAAGTATTAAGTTTTGTGATAATGTTTCCTCCAATCAAATATATTTCCAAAATCTTTATGGAATCATAACAAAATGTTTTTTTTTCTCCATTATTTAATTGCCAAAAATTTGAATTGTTATAAATTGTTGCAAAAGTTTAGTACTGTCCCTCCTTGAATTTTAATTACACCCTTGATCTCCTTGCGCATTAGACCGAAATTAGGTTCTTCACCAGGAAATTCTTATTGGGCGTGTGCAAAAGTTTTTTAGTTTAGTTGCTTTAGTTGCTTACACACTAAATTAAAAAAAGAAGTAAAAACTAATTTGAGCTTACTCTAATAAATAATCACCATTTTTATCAATGAGGTGTCTCCATACTTGAAGTTGTTGTATTCCTGTCCTGTAGAAATCTTTCCCCTTACCCGAAAAATTTTGCTTGTCCTGTACGAAAATCCTCTTAAGTGTTGTCTTCGCTTCTCGGCAGGTAGTTGTTCAGGGAACGAAACAAGTAACAATCCGTTGGATCAAGATCGGGTTAATATGATTGGTTGGGTTAAAGTTCCCAGCCTAGATTCTATGCGCTAGGCAACTGCAGCTGTGTCACCACGCATTGTTCTGCTGAAAGATGACTCCACGAAGATTATATATACATATACGCATAGCTTGTTGTAGCGAAATTACTGACAATGCAAGTCCACATTTAACGTTTGATTTCATTCCAGAAGCTCCAAACAAATGACACCTCGAGTATTTCACCAAACAGACAATATAACCTTTTGTGGTGCACGCCTGGTTTCCAAACGGATCCTGGTGATTCGCATCTTTTGTGTAGTATACGACACCGTTTCAGGTCGTTGTACAGAGCTCATTTTCCATCTCCAGTCACCATTCGTCCAAGAAATCCTTCATTAGTTTGACGATTGAAATGGAGTAAACAACAAGCCATTGGACCTTCCTTGTTTCTTTGTGAAATTTCGAAGAATACTCAAACATCCAATTTTGACACATATCCTAGCGCATGACTTCATTTTTCTTTAGTGGTTCTGTAGATCTGGAACCTTTCCGATAATCCTAAGATGGTTATCTTATCACCTCCTTGTTTGACATCCAATAGATCACCGTCTGTCACCACCATGGGCCATCCTCATCATGACAGATGTGCAAATTGTCGTTCTTCATAACGAAAGCGGTAAAACAACTGGTAGCATGCTCTTTCTGTTAAGACGTTTTTGACGCTGGGTGGTGTTGAAGATCAAACTCGTATAGTAAACACAAATTTGGGAAATCGAAAGTTTTGCCGGGGGCGCTGGAGCTACCTTCACGACTAGGATAACCGATTTGGAAAAGTAAATGAGTTCATCATAACTAAGCCACAGGTATAGAACATAATACGGTCATTAGACGTGCAAGAAACCAAACACCTTATGTAGAGACTAAATAATGGAGAAGCCCCTGGATCTAACACAGTGACCAAAACAATTCTGAAATTGATGGTACTCCAGTTGGGAAGGTGGGCCAGCACATAAGAAATGGATATTCCGCAAGAAATCTACAGGCTTATGCCAGTTTAAGTTATGATATCTTAAGCCTTTGTTAAAGTCTGGCATGCAGGACTCATCTTCAAAATGCATTAATTCTCTTTCGGTCTATCATACATTCAACTGATAAATAACTGCTTAAAGGTCGATCTTTTTGAGTTAGGGTAGAAGATCATCTCTCGAGCCGGTGAGTAAATCATTTAAAGTGTAATTCATTCTCATGTTCTACAGTTAAAAAAAAATTCAGTTCTATTCTCTATTATATATCCATTAGCTTTACCAATCCATATTTTTATGGCTTCTGTAATATTAACACTGAATTAATTTGTCCGGATTTTTATAGTACACGGGTGGAATCAAGACACAAATATATTGTCACAGCATGTTAGCCTGCCCAAATAACCATTTTGACTTAATCACATCGATTTCGTGCCTCCTTGTAGTAACTGCTTAAAATTCACTTCGTTGTCTGTATATGCTACGATTCTATTTATGTGTCTCTGATATGACCCCAAACATAAACTCCCATAAAACTTCATAATCACTCACTTTCAATCTTTCCCATTGCTACAAATTCAAATCTCATAGAATCCCATCAAAAGCCAAAATCATTTATTTCCTAGAATGTCTCCAATCACCTACTAATCATTCATAAACTTAGTTTGCCCACGTACGTTCATGAAATATATGTTTAGTGTCCTGAAAATAAATCAAATAAGGAACTAGCACAATAACGAGTATCAGGAAACAAATCGCCCCTACAAGGTAGGCACGAGTAGAAGACACGCGTTCACTACTGCTCTGTAAAAAAATGACTGATGACTGATGACTTCCCCACTAGTGAAGACAAACGCATAATTTGTCATTCACCAACAAGTCATGTCTCTAATGTTGACAAATTACCGAAAAAATCATTGAGCACATTTGAAATGCGAGTGAAACAGCTAAAGATACCACCGGAGTGAGAATTGGGGAGCTGTCGTTTGTTCACATCTCTGATTAATTTCTCCTGCTATCCGGCGGACTGTAGGGACTCCCACGAAATTAACAAGACTTTTTCACTTGAATTGAGTCGAAAGTCAAAGATGGTACAATTGAAGCTTCATTAACAATCACACTCATCCCGAATCTACAATAACTTTCGAACGGTTTGCTCAGGACTCACCCCTTCAACTTTCCTCGCGTAATCAAATGCGAGAGCCACTTATGCATGGAGCACAAGTCTTCTATGAACTTTGCAAACTTAAATTTATCTGAATTCCGCCGAAGAAGTTTCCCAAGCAAGTACTTTCCTCGAGAGCATGTACAGCAAGCACAAGGACAATCTTCCTAAATAATTTCCAGCTTAATGGAATCACAAGCTAATTTTTTACTTTCCCCGAAAACGCCACGAACAAAACGTGCAACAAAATAAACTCTCCAGATTTCATTCGGTAATTTTATTAAGCCACCTTGCCCTCCAGGGGAGTTGCTCCTTCTTTCGTGACGTGACTTGCAACGGAAGACGTCGAACATCCCACAATGCGTTTACAAGTCGTAGTAATTCGGAGCGGATGCAATTGCAATAATGGGGTAGTTACTTACTTTAGCAGCCGGCATTATTCAATTTCTATCCACCCTGATGAATCCACCTACGAGATCCTGCAGCACAACGAAAGACTGGTGCTGAGGGTAGGTGGCAACAAATGGTGCAATGTTCTAGGTGGTCGTTGTTACTCGTCCTATACAAACAACCACTGTTAAGGGCTTTGTTTGTTTTCTTTTATTGCGAAAGACTTCCACCTCTCCGTGAAGATGAAAAACTACACACTGCAGCGGAAATGGCAAGACGGAAGTGCTCGGAAGAGCTAAAACGTCCAGAAGTGGACTCTTATTTCTTCGGCTTGACCTAGTCCGCAACGCAATTGTTCGGATTTCAAAGTTTGAAAACTTTAATTGAGTAAATTTGCCTGGGGCAATAGTAAGCAATTATCAAACTCGCTTGAGCTACCTGGCTCAGTCTTCCTTGTCGGCAACTGTATGAAGTGCCTTCCTGCTATACCACACCTTAGCCTAGGGAATGCATTCCAGAACTGTGAAAGCCGTTTTTCAAGCCTATTCGGTAACGTGGGCGAAGATTTGCAGAGAGGCACGCGTTGTGAAGGGTTGTCGATTGCCTGCAAGTTCAAAAGGATTTGAAATTGTTGGTACACGATGGGTTGAGAGAATTCCTTCTCATTTTCTAAGATGCTTCTCTTCCTTGCCCTTCCTTCCTGTCGACATCCCTCGAAATTAACTAGATCATGAATGATTGAATGATCAAGAACGGAATTCAAAGCCAGCATGGATAGCATGTTATATCAGTAAATTCTTTAGGGATCGGCCATGCCCACGTCAAGGTTAGTTTGAAAGATTCAACGCATTTCCATGGACTCGCCCGTGTTGTAGATGAAAAAGTGGCAACTCCGAATCATACCATTAACAAAAAGTTTCGAAACTTTCGTACTCTGAAAATGGCATCCATCCGAGTAGTTTGCCAAACATGAGGCGAAGAAGAATGCTTCGAATGTCTTGGTTTTCGTTTTGGCTACTACACCAGCCTCCAACTTGGCTACATAACTTCCTCTTTGTTGCAGTGGAACGTGAAACGACCAATCGACAAATCCACAGCTCCCTCCTCATCCTGGTTAGTGCACTTGCCAAAGAAATTGGTGCAATGCGACTTCTCGCATGCACTAACGATCCTAAAGCCTCTGCCCTTCTTGCGACTTACTTGATTTTCCAGCCTTCCTTTTGCTGGCGGCCTCATCCTGCAGAATTCCATCCACCCAATATGCAGCAACAGCAACAACAAGAACAACAACAGTTCAACAGTCCCTTCTCTAGCCCACTGAATTTCATCCGAGACACATAAAGAAGTTTAGGGGGCCAGCAAGGACTAATGCTCCTTGTGCATTGTACTGTCGTGTCGGTAAGCACTTATCCTACGAAATTTTTTCCTCTCTCGTTTCTGCTTTATTTTCCCTTCTATTTATTTATTTATTTAAAACATTGTTCGCATTCCGAGCCAAGTCCAGGCCAAGGATTTTTTTGTTGGTTCTTTTTCCTTTTTTTTTGGTGAAAAGACCGTAAGTTCTATGTCTTGCAGCATTTTTCGTGCCATTGCACTACACAGCCAGCCAGGAAGCTAAGATCTAAGCCTGAGAAGGCTCCAGCAGCCAGTCGATGTAATCGCACGAGTCGATTGTCGTTTCGAAGTTTTTCCTTTGTCGGGGATTTTTTCTTTGAACTGGCTGATGATAGCTAAGTGAAAAGGCAAAGCTTTCACTCGATTTAGGATTATGTAGATACGCATACATAATCGTCGATGCAAAATCCTTTTCGATATGCAGTTGAAAAAGTAATTTCACGTGCAATGAAGACTAACGACGATAAATACTCTCTGATCGCTCGTGTGTGAGAAGTTTTGTTTGTTTTTTAACTTTATTAGGAGCTTCTATAATAACTTTAACTAAAATATTAGCAGCGTTTCACCACGGATGTAAAGTTGTTACGTGTTTCATTACACGGATGGCAGCTGACATGTCTGGAATTAGCTTTTAACGTAACTTTTACGGTTCCTTGTATTTCAATCAAAGCACTCACGTGAAATAGAATTTTTGGCAACTTTTAACGGCCGCTTACACAAGTTTATGGCGAACCTCCGGCAAGCGAAGCTGGGTATATCCAACATGTACTTACCTTTATGGTAAAATTGAACATAACAATAAAATAATAAATTCACGGGTTGTGTTTGTTGCCAAGTTGGAAAGGATATGAATGTTCGTTGGTAGGAAATCCCATTACGGGAGTGCACTTCGTGTTTGAAAATGTCCATTTCATGCAGTTTGAACACAAAAAGGACAGTTTTCTTCTGCTAAATAATAGTTTCCCAATTATCTTGTGTACTTGTCTCAATACGGTTGTCTGTCTATCGCATATTTTGTGGGAAACGATTACAAAACGAAGCCATCCCTTGGTTTCAAAAAAAAACCTCAATTAATTCAAAAAGCATCAACCAAGAGGAAAATTGCTGAAACATCTGATTTGTAAGTTTCTTCTTGGCTGGCATGGTATAACAAAATCCCGAAATGCTCTAACATGCTTGCCTGGAGTTGTTAAAGCTGCATTATTCGTCTGCAAAGCGATTATGCGACAGTCCATATTATTTCGTCTAAAGAAAATCACATGTTTCTTCCCATTTTTCGAAATATTTTCTTGATCGAATTCAATTCATTTTATTTAAAAGAAACTGTCAAAAATCTTCCGATCAAATGAAAGCTATTTCCTTTGATTTAATGGCTCCCTTTTCGTGAAGAAACCCGCAGAAAACATAAATCATACGTGACCAAAGCTAAACACTTGGATACCAGATGTCCCACAAAAATTACTGAATAACTTCTTAATGAATTTACCATTACTTTTTATAAAAAATTTTTTATAAAAAAAAGCCAAAAATATTAAAACTTAACATCCAAGTATCGTGAAATTAATCCATTTGTTGAAAATTTTCAATTGTCATAGCTGGGGAAGTTTTATCCTTTCTCTTTTATTTGCTAGACCATCAGCTCATCTGTTTAGTTATCTATCTAGGTTCGTTTTCATAAATTGTCAATTGTCATAAACATCAAAACAAAGTGTGAGATATAATCAGAATTTAAAATTCCATTAATTAAAAATAGGGAGACATCGAAGCCACAAAATATTCCCAAGACCAAAATATGAAATACTTTTAAAAAATGATGACAAAATTATTTCCTATATTAGCCAATGCTTTTCCCAACCATGGATCCAGTTTAAAACTAAACTATTCCATTCTTTTTGAAAGATTGCTTTCAACATACATTCCACCAAGCATTGAGCCATGATCTCGATGATTTGAAAGCGCATCACCGTCAACCCAATAGTGTTTAAATGTTTCATGATCATAAGTGTTGACTTCAACTACGGGAGCATGCAGATAGTGTCCAATAACCTAGTTTACGCTAACTGATTTTATAAGCGGGTACATATTCTTACTGGGAAATGCTACATGATTCATACGACCTCAACATACTTATCAAAATATACAAAAATATTCATTTTGGATATTTTGTGCGCCTGAATTTGAAACACATTGGATGATTGGCCTTTATTAAGCAAAATGCAAAATACGTGAAACCGCAAAACACTAACCAAAAGTTTCATTTGAGAAAAGCCAAGGGTATACTTAGATTATAGTGAAACCAGTGACAGTCCTTTTCAGTTGCAAATTAACTGCTTCAAAGGCAGATTGAAACTTCCAGTTCAGTTTGCCTTAGCGAAAGCGGATGTCTCGCCGAAATCGAGAAAGTTTAGAAGCAGTTTTCTTGGGCTATAATTTTCAACTGTAATGGTCGTGATATACAAAAACATATTCAAACCCAGACAAAACATTTCAATCATTTTGACAATCTACTTTTTGCAGCTCCTCATCAATTTGCCTTCACGCTAACAGTAATAGTTCTCTTGTTTTCAGCGCAATGAATGCAAGTTTTCACTAGTTTCGCTAAAAATACGTTAAAAGGGGTGAAGAACTGTGAAGAATTCAAGCTAATTTAGACTAGATTATGGTCTTTCACCATTTCAAAATTTTTCAAACTCATTTTTTTAGACACTCAAAACTAAATATTTGAAAATGATCTTTCAACCATACATTCATTACGAACTACTAGGCTGACTGCTTGCACATATTTATGTTTTGCGTTAAAACGGTCCAAGGATTTGATAGTGATTTTCATTTTTCATATCAGTATATTAGGGTAAGAATTGGAAAAACTTGACCACAGGAGACGATGATGCACTCCATCATTCATAAAAATATAGAACTTACTGTATATATTAAGGGTTGGGTATGGTTGATGAAAGTCTAGTAAAAAGGAAAGAAACAGCATTAATGCGAAAGTATTTGGCCTTGTCTTTTAACTTAAGGTGGGGTGACCCATCACTTGCACGTCATTTGCACAGTGCTGACTTTTTGTTCCTGCAATTATCCTTTGTTTGAACTTGAAGCTTAAACTGGTGATTTATGAGTCATATGGGCTACTAGTCTTTTTAAAAGAAATTTTTTTTAAAAAAAAAGAATGATTATATCGAACTTAATTTTATAAGTAGGCGTATAAGTTATCTTGCTTTATACATTAAAAGATCACAAAATCTTATCAAAAATTAAAAACGATTGATTTAGGGTTATGCGGCAATAATTTCCAAAAACGGTTAAAATTCTACCTATCAACTATGTTACCGAAATTATTTTTATTGTGGTCTATTATCCCTTCTCAATACCCTTCTTTTCTCTTTCATTTTGTGATTTGATTCGAGCAACATGAATCTAAAATAATTCAATATTTTCGGGAATAAAAACATCAGGATTAAAAATCAGGATAAATATTTATTAGAATTTTTTATTCGCTTATGCTAATCTTGAATCCAAAAAGTCGATTTTTTGAAAAAGACAATTTCGTTTAGACACGAGAATTTGAACTCTACTTCTATAGACTGAAATATTTTTTCTCCATCACATTCAGACCGGCAATCTTGGATTCGAAACGCATTAGAGGTTTTTCTTCGCCTGATTGCAATATTAAATTTATTCTTTGACATTAAGATTCATTAATAATTGTTCAAGTATTATTCATTCCGATAGACATTAGCGTTGTTCGAGAAGTGAACAATGTTTGAAGTGTTTTGACTTATGCAAAGTCCATGCGTCATATGCTTATAGTTTTTATTAGTTTAAAAGTAGAGGTTTATTGATTCGATTTTGGAACGATCCTCGTCGTTATTCGAATCCTTTATTTTGTCCAGACATGTTTAGGCTGTGTGCCATATTCGGTGCGACATTTTATTTTGGAGAACGGATCGGAACAGAACTGGGCAAATAACGAAAAACGAACAATGAACTCGTTCAAAACAACTGGCAGTAACAAGTCAAAAACCCGACACGTCAATGCTTACAAAATGAGGACGATGAATTCCAGTGACAGTTTAGATAGCAAGTTTTTGCAAAGAGTATGTTGAACAAGAAAGGCTGGGAGTAGGAGATAAACAAGTCTCCGGTTAAATGCTAGCAAACAAATCTGTGGTAAAATCCTAGAAAAATGCCAAAACTAATGAAGCTTTTCCACCGACTTTCTATCCCCCCACAAGAACCCATCCACCAACCTGAGTAAAAACAAACTACGAAAGTCAAAGCGCTATCACAACCCATCTTGAAATCTGGAACCAGCCAATACAAAATAACTACACCACGAATGGTCGCTTTTGTGTCCTTATTCCTATCTATACGCACAGCCGGTTAGTGAACAAAACTCTCAAAGAACATAAGAAAAAAGGAAGTAAACATATCGCAACAAATCGATACGCATTCAAATCATCCTTAAAACCACACATATTACTAGCATAAAACCAAACTGTTGACATGTTTGAAATGGAAAGACCACCCTTGCAAGACCACAGAAAAAAACGAAAATTTGCTAGCCCGTCGACAAGTAGGGCTCACCTGAGAAAAAATATTCAGCAGTGCACAGAGAACTAGCTATTGTTGATATTGGGAACGCCACAAGGAGTAGCATCGGGTCTAATTGTATATCGTTTGTATCTCGTTGAAGACCTAGCAATCCTCTTGGACTATGAAAGCGAACTTCGAACACAAAATAGACTATAAAAAATTGGAAATACACTAGAAACCGACTCGGAATGAGCATGAGACATACACCAGAATTGGCCAGAAAATATCATATCGGGCTGACCAAAGTAGTGAGCGCAACATCTGACAGGAGCTTCCGAACGACGCAAGCACGGACTGTGAGATTTGAACTAAAAGTTTGATATGCAGAAGCTCGGTGCAATACACTATCCTTTCTGCCAAGATGCTCACAAAACGGTCGAGATTAACTGTTCATGTTCTTAAAATGGAGGCATCCTATTGGTCCCAGTGGCTAAAAGTTTTCTTGAGAACGTTGCACATTGGAAAGTTATTCATTTCCGGTCAACGGATGGATACTTTTCAAGTGCTGCCTGACTTTGTAGTACCATGGTGTATGATGCGGAAACATAGGAATTCCCTGAAGAATCGAAATACGATCCACAACAGCGAGACCACTGGACGATACATAACGTGTGGCCTAGGGCACTATTCTTGGTGTAGACCCGGAAACGACTCCTATAAATCGAACTTCCAAAAATAAGACATCATCTGCATTGGCTTTGCAGATGGTGTTGATCTGTAGGTAGCTGGATCACATCTCCTTGGTTTAACTCAGGGTTGGAAAAGAAGTTGTCATCATTACAATCAAGAGGCTTCCTTGAATTAGAACGATTAGCGTGAGGCTATACTTTACTGGAAGGAGAGACTTTCGGTTAAGTACATTCCTTGTTGACAGTTTTTGATTTGATATACTAGCAGTAAATCAGGGCAGTGGCGTAACAAAAAAAGTAACTCTTGATAAAAGTCATTCAGTCTACATTTCCATACGGAGTACACGAAATGTAAATAAAATTAGTGTTTGCTACAATATAGTAGAAATAATAACCAAAAAGTTAAGGAGGCGAAAAAGAGGAGAATCAAAGTTACGTTGGGAGAATAAATTCGCTATGAATTCACTAAAGAAATTAAAAATTGAAAATGGAAGAAGAATTTTCATCGTAAGTGTCCGAAAGTTAGCTAGTTGACGAACTAGCTACGCAATTGATTAACAGAATTTGAAATCAACTGATAAGAGATATGCCGACAGATCTAAGTGCCAGGCGAAAGCAATTTCTTGGGACACTTTTGCTTAAAACATTTAGGAGTTATACCCTGATACCTATTGCCAATGGAGCAAAACTTAGCATAAATGGAAAGAATGAGGCCATTATAGATACTTGGAATGAAGAAAGTTTTTCCAAAAGGGATCATAATAAGACTACTCGTAGGTCGCAAACGTAATAATTAATCCCCACTGCCATCAGTTTAAATATGTCAGTTGACATAATACTGGGATAACAGGGACGAGATTCTACCCGACTGAGACCCTTTCACAAAACTAGGCTACGACGTAACCAAAAAAACTAATTCACACATTTAACGTCATTATTAGCATTATATACCGTCAATAAAAATAACTGAGACATGGAAACCAGCATGTATGAAAGCATTTTTAAACGAGACAATCTCTAAATTTTTCACAGAATTGAAGGTCCATGTCTTCCCTTAAAAAGAAAACCATAACTGGAACTAATTGCAGAAGGGAATAGAAAATAATTAATTCTTGGAGCCACACATTCCACAGGACTCCAGTTTACAAGCCAAGCTCAATTCAACACGATGTGAATCGCAGAAAACCGATTCGTTTAGAATGTCTGGCATCTACGAAATGGTTTCTCTAAAGTAGATAATGTTTTGGCAAGCGACCATAATACATGTTAAAAACACATTAATTCACCAGAAACCATTACATCAATCTGCAATAATTTACCGATATTCTTTTGGGTCTTTAAATGAGTGGAACCAAATTTATGAACGAAAAGCATGGGCCATATTTTCCACTAAACGAAGAAAACAGCTTCGTTAACGTGTATAAAAAAATCCAAACACAACATAGCCTAAGTGCATACAGCATTAACACTCTCAGAAAGCTTGCCGCAGACAGAGAAAGAAAATACATAAGTAAATTTATAAATGAATTGCGAGTTTAAGCAAACGTGCTCAGAATAGTAATCTTCTGTTACGCAAAAATGAGAGCAAATTGCCGAATTCAAATATAATTCCACTTATTTTCTGCGAAAACTGTTGAATCGGGAAATCGGTCGAAGTGTAAATGCTGGGTATAGTTATGCTGTGCCTTAGTACTTACAAATTTCATCTATAGACATGGCAGGAACACATTAGACTCAAAAAAACCGTTTCGTATGCATCCTTAAACATGTGCGTCCCATATGAAAATGGTTTTCAAATTCAACCCACCAAAAAGAACAAACTACTTATATGCAAATATGTTAAACGCAATTTTGTCGCAGTACAATTTTCTGTGAGGCGACAGAAAATTAGAGCGCTTCACACACAACAAACCAAGTATTGGCAGTAAAGATATACAGGATTTTAAGTTTGACACAGGACAGTAATACATACTTGCCAAAGCATTCAAACTCTTTGACAAAATCGCCAAGCTCCCTCGATATTTTTTTTCAAATTCCGTATGGTAGTGAAGAATGCAATTTTCAGACTATCTGAGAAAAATGAAAGAAAAAACCGCATAATCTCAGGTGAAAAATAAGCGCCAATCCTTCCAACCCCTATTATTTTCCTGCTTCTTTTTTATGCAACAAAAGTTTTCGATTGAACAATCTGCATATAATTTTGAGCCACATACTCAGCTGCGTTGTTTTTAAATGCAGGTGACGCAGCAACGTCAAACTAAGACTATTCAAGCATCCATCCTCTTTGAATAATTTCAACTCAGTAATCACACGAGAAAACGAGTAGAATCAGTATCAAAAGGCTGTAAATGGTGGTAATGGTCAAACAAAAACTTCGGAAACACGAAAACTTAACAATTTCCGTAACCAATAAATTCATTCTGACGTCAGTCCTGCCACTAACAATATACAAACTTACTAACCAACAAAAACAACTATGCAAACTAATTGTCTTTCTTCTATAAACTCTATTACAGCTCAACCATATCCTTGCAGTATCATGTTTCGAAAATCAACAGCTACCATAAAACACTCAACTGAGAAGGTTTACGAAAATAGAAACCATACTACAATATATGCTTATTTGAAAGATATCTTCATTCGCTGACGTTTATATGAACTTCGTAAGGACTTTCAACACGCTGTAACTAATAATTCTGTTCAAATGGAATACAATCCTTTAACATTAAAGGGTTGGTAATTACTATCGTTGCTCTAAATTTAAATCCAGCTACCACCGACGCTTTCAGGCAACAACTTTATTCCTTCTGGACGGTCATCAAACATTATCCTTTCCTTGTTAAATCATTTTGAGAAACTTCTGAAATTCAACGTTGCCTACACACAATTTCTGTGTATATCACAAATATGATTCTGCATATATCATGAATATCATATGTACATTATAAGGATTCTCAAATTCAAATCCTTTTCAAATGCCATAGACATGTTGGCGCCCAGAGCCTTCGTGCATTAAGCTCCAACTCACGTGTGATTATCTCATCATTCAAAGATTTTTCTCACCGCCTACCACACACATGCCAGTGCATTGAAAAAGTCCAATTACTTTCATTCCACCTTCAGCAGTATGACCTAGTTTTTCTTGCAAATGACCGGTTTCCATTAAAAACGAGGAATCGGTAAAAGTGTAAAAAAGGCACCGACTGTGTGAGCCCGCTAAGTGTGTGGAAGGTAAGTTCTTAGACGCCTACTTGCGTGCTTTATCTCGCTGGTTTTACCAACTCCACGCGCATACCACACATTCCTAGATGTTCCATATGAAGGCATTTAGCATGCGAAGCGGTATGTCTAGTAGGTTTTGGTTGGATACCGCAATACAACGAAGTAGCTGTTTCAAGATCAACACTCAGTTATTTGTATAAACTTAGGTAGTGTGTGGAAACAACCGTTTTCTATAGAGTTGAACACATATCAAAGGGGTGGAATTTGAAAACAGAAGTATCGACAAATCAAATGAGATTCTTCAACTGCCAGAGAAAAAAGTTTGTCAAAATAGTTTCAATACACAAGAATATAGCTGCATTTGAAATATATTTTGATACCATGATTGTTCAGGCATAATTTGTTAGAAATCATATTAAAAAACTTATGGCGGAAAAAGGATCCGATAGTATTGAATACCCACTTGACAGTATACCGCATGTATACCGATGAACTTCTACTTTGTTAAAGTATCTGATCTGGTGAATCTATGATCCACTTTACACACACATAACGCGTATTAATATCTCTACACCGACCCCATCCATTGGCAGTAACGTTTACACCAGCATCATTTTTGAACATATGTAGTTGTCTATAGGTCTTCCAAAAACACTTGGTGTGTTTTTGCTACACTTCTGCTTGTTTGAATAACCAATTTAGCATATATTCATTATTGGGATTGTGTCATTTAGGATCCCTTAAATAGAGATGCCTAAAAATCAAACACCTTATATAATCTAAATTGTTCAGCCATTCCCTTATCGTATCCTCGCAAGCGCTTAATGAGTTTGCATAACGTACATAATATCATACCTCTGATGACTTTTTCAAGAAATATATCTACTGTAGATATATATCTAGTTTCAATATATATACTGTGTATATATTATAAAAGGAACGTTACAAAGTCACTGACGTTTGCAATGCAGCAAACTTCAAAGTTGCAGAATATGGGCCGAAATTCTCAAATTGGAAACATACAGAAGACGATTAACGCAGAAGTGGGGATCTGTGAAGTTTTTGTCTGCATACTGCATTTTACTTCCGCATACCGCATTTTGCTTCTGCATAACGCAGAATGTTATTGTTTTTGCGAAAATCATTGGTAATATGAGTATGACAAAAAACAGCGAAAAAACTTCGAATAAACTCGTGATATAGCGGAATTCAGCAAAAATTAATAAGAGTTTGTTTCTTTTGTTATAAAAATTTCTCCCATTACTTCGTTAACAAGGATAAGACTCTCAAGCCGATTGGGTAAAAACGCATCATAACACATAAAAACGCATGGTTATCTCTTTCTAACGCCTGAGAGAATCGTCGCTATTTCGTTACTACGCTGTCCGTTTGTATCCTGTCAAAGGATACTAACGAATGGCGACCTAGATTGATGGATTTCCGCTCGAAAAGGGCCATGAAAAATCTTAACCATTGTGCGACTACTTATCAGTACTAACATTTTGAGCAAATTACCAATCTAACGAACGATATATTCTGTGTCCATAGGGAAACCTGGTTGGAGATGAGATGTAAGGACTAAAATTCGGTGAGTTGCGCATCAACATTCTCTTGAGATTTGTATCCATGCTCAATTATCTTCATATATAATTAAACTGGAAAAAAAATATTACAAACATTTAATCTAATAAATCATAACAAACTGTCAACTCACCTGCGTTGTTTAATTTTTGTGCTCTCTATCTCGCAAAGGCTCGTTTGATTTGCTGGATGGTATATACGCATCCCCTTCTCCCTCATATTCCTCGGCCGTGTGAGCGATCTAAATGCTACCGCCAACACATTGCGTAAGCACAAAACAGTGAGAATACTGAGTAGAAACTCTTCATCAAACGGTATTCACCCGAAGTTAGTAAAATTTCGCTTATATAATGAAATTCTTTCTTAGTATTTCGATTAAACAAAGTATCACCCTCATACATCTTGAGTGAAAACACAGTATAGATATAAATCAGCTATTCTTTGTCAAAGTTTGTTAGTTGGTTCTATCTCCTTGTGCCAAAAGCCGCTCATGACCGTGGAAACAACCTACATATTTTTCCGTTATATTGTGCAACAATAAATTCGACAACAAAGGTAACATCCTTTGGTTATCATCAGGTTTGGTAACATCCTTTGGTTTTATTATGTTTTACTCAAGCGTTTACTGGGTCGTTCTCTTGATTAAACGGAATCATGAAAATGAAAAGAGAAATTCTTGCCAATACAAAAAAAGTCCTACTATTCTCGGTTGAATCGTGTTAGATCGGGAGTTTGTTCGGAAGATTATTTTTGTTTCATTTGATCGAGCACAAAGCTCGTAATAATGAGCAGACGAAGCATTATGCATGTGGACTGCCCATGTCATCTGTGAGTCGGGACTCTGATTTGGTCAAGGACATGGTGACACTGATTGTTGCTTGACGTAACTGCTCCGTAGACACATGTATTTCCCGTCTTGCTTGCACAAAATACGAAAGTCAGTGGTCTTTGATCATAAATTTTGTCCGGGGAACAGAGGTGATGCCTACCTCACATTATTTTCATATCATAGATGTTTCAAACATAGCGAGATAAACAAATGCACCGAGAACACTCACAAATATAAAGAGAGAGTCAGTCTTGGGCCGCTTCCTATAGTAAGAAAGTTTGCAAAGTGTATAGATCTATTGCGATTTCACTCAATGGTTTTTGAGATCATTATTCTTGCCATACGAAATAATGAAAAAATGTGCACCAATTCGAATAAAACTTCCTTGATTTGGTTAGTGTCAGTTTTTAAGCTACTACGCTGTGTCTTAGGATTCATCTACATCCTTTCATGGGAATCCGAAAATCTCTTCATTAAGTTTAGCGAATCTTATGTTGAATTTGACAGATACCAGGAGTATGCATAAGTTTTTTTTTCGGTTTTTTTGAGGCCATCGGCTTCTACACATTTGGCCTATCGTTACGGTAATTCATGAATACCATGCCACAAAAATGGCTTGTCTTTTGCGGCAAACCATTCGTCTAGCCACTTTCCAACTTCTTTGAAATCTCTGAAATGCTGGCATGTGAGCACAAAACGGCGGGTGCACAGGGATATCCTATCCAAGCGATTTTAATACGTGTTTCACCATTTTGGCTGTGTAGAACCGGCTTCACCAGGTTAAAACCACGTATATTTTCGCTTCGGGTTTTCAAAATAAATCTATTTTCGTCGATTGTCACAATTCAATGCAGAAATAATTTCTTTTCATGGCGCCGAACTAGCATTTCCTAAGTGACTATGCGATTTTCATTCAGATCGTGTGGGACCCATTTACCGAGCTTATTGATCATACTCGTTGCTCGTAAATTGTTGCTAATTATTCTCTCAGCTAAACCGGAAAACAAATGGATTCACCTGGTAAATCTATCTTATTGCTACATTACATGCGTGCGTTTTTCCCATCCTTTTCAGTGAAGGATACCTTGGGTTGCTTGCCGTCGCAGACAGAAGAGTTGTGACTTACTAAGCAATCCCTTTAAACCGTTCCCGCTAAAAGATGGATCCTTTTTAGCGGAAGTCTCTGCTCGTTAAAAAGGCTTTGTCTAAAGTAATATGACAAACAGTTCGAGTCTACGTTCTCAGTATGACACTCAGATTGGGGTTAGGAGCCGTAATAAAGGCGCCAATAATGTCTACCTTTCCACGAAAAAAAAATTTCTATGATATGAAGCATTAAGTAATCCCTGTACCCTTCATTTCTTCTAGCTAAAAAAGGGGTCGCGTTTAGCTCAATGAATCAACTGAAGAGTCTTATCACAAAATTGTTACAAACATCTCCAGGATTGTTTCTCTAACCACGAGAAGAAGATATTTAATGGGTTGTCCGGAGGCCTTGCATTTTTGGGAGTCCAATATTAAAAACTTTAATAGGCTTCACCTCCTTATCCCTTCGTCGCTGCTAACACAAAGCAATTGGGTTTGATTCTTTGCGTAAATTTTAACTTCTGTTTGGAAACCATTTCAAAAGAGGCTTAAAGTGGACTTCTTTTGGATGGTACTAACATATAGATATTTTATTCGATTGCTAAGTTTTGAATAAATTTTTAATGAAGATCTTAGATTTTCGTTTTGAGTCTTCATTCTGTTTATCATGGGATTCTCAAAAAATGTCATTTAGAGCCAAATTTTAAACAATATTGATCTTCTAGAACAATATAAAGTCGTCCTTATTTCTCAAAAAATTTTTAAAAAAAAACTCTGATTTGCCCTATTTCAGACTCTCTTCAAGTTAAAATAGAAAGAACAAACTTGGCTAGAAAATTTGCAAACTATGTTAATGACTTAAATATAACAAAATTATAAATGAAGTTTTCCTTCTTTTTTGCTGAAATCCATGATAATCCATCGAATGAAAGCCCGCAGAGTTGAAATTCAACTATTTAATGCAAATTTTTACTTTTCTAACTAACTGGATCGTGAAGCTTACGCTCAACTAGCATAACGCTGGGCATAATTTGTAAATTGTTAATTGGGTCCGCCTTGCTTTTTTGTTTGTGAGGATGCGTTACGGCTATATGCGAAATGGTTGTATAGCCAAAACGAAATATATATTATTTGAATTTTTCTTATACCGGGATTATCGCCTTTTTCTACCACGACTGCTTGCGGCGAAGCGAAGTTGAGTTCCTTCACAAAAGCATTGAATTAATGGCTGGGCCAAGAAATCTTTTTCCAACCTCCTTTTGAAACGAGTTTCAGCCTCGTCAGATGTTAATTTTAGGATGTAACGACGTCCACTTTCTTTAACTCCAATAACTAATTGATTTTCATATCTTAGTTCACTTGCTGTCGCATCTGTATCTAAAAGTTATTTGATGTACTGTATCAAGCAATATCCCTTGACAAACCCTTTTTCGGTATATGAAACAAACGATGTTCCGGCTCATGTCGTAAGCTAACCAATCCTTCTGCGTATGTTCTGTAACGACTTTGGAAACGCTCCTGCTATAAATTGAGCATACTGTGTACAGCGCATTGATATTCGAAACCGGATCCTATAATCAGGCTGTCCTTCCCTATTCGGTAATAACTTCGGATAGTACGTCTTCCCTGGAGTAAGCTTAGCGCTTCTGCCATGGCTGTTCCAATTCTCTTGTGAACTTTATTATTGCATTTAGAATTTAAAAGGATTTTACGTGCACTTTTGAACATATGTTTTCAATACTATATTTCACTGGACCGAAATGTTCAATGAATCTGATTATATGATCCTTCAATCACGCGACTTTTAACGATTTTTCGAGGACCAGTTGACCTTTCATCTTGTAGCTTAAGTGTGAATATACATAAAAATTCGTCAAATCATACAATAAGGATAGGGGGCTCGAATTCCATGGCAGCATCTTGCTATTTCATTGAATTGTTTGACCATTAAAAACATCTTCATTTCAGGATGAAACTTAGCAGTCCGTCAGTTAGATGAACTTTCAACTTTACCACCGCGAAAGAGCAGACAGAAACACGGCACTTTCGATACCAAAACAGCTCCCTGGTCATAGTCTCTAGACAATCATAACTAACTGCAAGCCGGCAGAAATCGAAGATGTTAATGGTTACTACCAACATGAAATGAATGGCGAAGGTAAAGAAGGGAGCAGAGGATTATCGGCTGCATCCAGCCCCACTATAGTATGAGCAGCACCTAATCCGGTACCGAACCTCTTGATTTTCGCCGACTGACAGACAATCCAACACACATTGGAATGTACCGTCAATGCCGAGGTCAATGGTTGCGCATGTTGGTATGTACGTTCCTGATGGCGTCATGCATTCATCACTCAAATACCTTCTGGTATATCTTTCTTATGTTTGGAATTCCGGATTTGGATTACGAGACTTCACTCAGATGAAAGATATTTTCACACGTTACGAATTGGTTAAGATTTTCGTCTTGGTCGCTGGCAACTTGCACTCGGCAAGGTGGCATCTAAGACTTTGAGGTAAGTAGGTGAAATGGTTTTATGTAACTTTGGGTCGTTGTCGTTAGTTTACTTTTATGGGATGCAAGTCTGAGCGTACGATCGGAGCTTTTAGTTTATGTTTCTACCCCTATTAGCCTTTGTGTGAGCGCACAAGGACTTATTTTATTATCATTGCAGTGCAGAAGACCCTTAAACCGGCACTCGTAGTCGACAGCTAGTGTAATCTCGAAGTAACTTTATCTTTGCAGATAAACTTGTAAGATAAATATGTTAAAAGGAGTTGAGATGATCCAGTTTCCTAATTTATTAGGTAAATAATTTATAAGTTGCTCGTATTAACGTAGCGACAAAACTAATCCATGCGATGGAAGCAAATTCATTGGCAAATAATTCGAAAATTTTCAGACATTTTTTTCGCTGCTCATATGATATGTTCCATAGCAGTCACTCCTTATGACCAGATGAAACTGATAATATTTGACGACATATTGCTGACACATTCTAGATCTAGATTGGATCGGTACGACCGGGCGAGGGTCCTCAGCGACCGTTTGAGTACGAGGTCGGTGGGACTTTCGTCCGTTTGTAACGCCAAGTATCAACATAGCAGCATCAGATTGAGAACAGATCCCAGAAGGATTTTTACATATTTAGAGACACTGTATGGCATCATTGTGGATTATTGTTGTGTATCCCGAGAGGTGACGAAATTTGCAACAACCAGAAGGAAACTCAAGTACTTATTCTGTTGTCACGATTATAGAATTAAAATGAACCTTGAAGTTGTTTTGGAGCACTAAGACGAGTTCAAAGAGATGACACCAGTTCAACAATCTTGAAATAAAATTCCTAAGTTTTTCTTGTTTTAATTCTTGTGTTGCTTTACAACTTAGGTTTCTTCAATAAAAAAAATGCACGATTGTAAAAAACATTTTGATGATTAAATTTTCACAATAAAATGGTGGCGTCAACATCGCCTTCAAAATGAGTCTATTTTTTAGCGTAACTCCAACAATATGAGAGCTCGAGAAAAATACTACATGTTTTCTTAAAGAAAATATTATGGATAAATATCAGTGTATAAAGCAAATATAATTATAAAAACTTTTAAATTTTTACTAAATTTTATTTTACACTCATATATAAAATTTAAAGTAAAGGAAAGGGTGTTGTTTGAGGTATTTATTATAAATTATTTAGATTGCCATGAAATGCGATTTTCATTTAAATTTTGGACATGCGTGCACCATCATTGGTGCAGAAAAAATCAACAAAAATGGTCCAATTTTCGACTACCCCAACCAATAGTTTGGGCGCTATCGCGCCAATAACACGGCAATTTTGTATTCAAAATGGTCAAGCGTATTGGACTTATCGGCGTAGACGAGTGATTTGACGTATCTCCACAAGAAAAACTCCAACGGAGCTATGGTAAATCAAAAGGTATTGCAGGTCAGTTCACAGGTCCAAAACGACAAATTATCGATAAATCGATGATGGCACGAGCTGTATGGCATGTCGCGCCGTCCTGTTTAAACCAGAGGTCCCCAGCATTATAGGGAGTCAATTTTAGAGGAAAACGTCATTTATCATAGCTTTGTAGCGGTAACCATTGACTGTATTCTTATTCCCAGCAGATTTTTTGATGAAATATGGACCAATGATTCCGTTGGTCCATAAAGCACACGAAACAGCGACTTTATCCGGGTGCAGCAGTGTTTTGACAATTGACTATGGCTGCTCGTCACTTTACATGCGGTAATTTTTTTATTGACGTTTTGATGTATTTTCAAAAAAAAACAAAAATACCAATATAATTATATATTTAAGAATTAAAAATAATAAAATAAATATTGGGCCCCACGTTGGGCGCCATGTGATGTATTTCAAACAAAAAATAATAATAATAATAATATATATTTAACCTTTGACTGGTGATATGGTTTTTGTGTAACGTAACTGGTGACGCGCGGCCTGAGAAGCCGCTGCTGTTAAATGGTCTATAGCATCGAAAGTATTTATGCTAGCTTACCTCAGTTTTTAAAAACAGTTGATTAATGTATAAAAGAATAAAATAAAACCACCCAATAGACTCTGAATGTAATTTTTAATTATTAACATGCTATTATAATGTAAGTTCAAATGCAAAAATCAAAAATCTAAAGATGAGATCAATAATCACACAAAAAAAATTAAATCAACATAATTATAACAAAAATACTTTTTTTCCTTATAGTTACAATACTCTAATCAACAAAAAAAATATTCTTTTAATCACAGGTATCATTTAAAAAAACTGGCATTGGTCAAACTTTGGTTATTTTTATTGACAGTCGGGGCATAATTGTTTGGCACATTGCAAGCACACATGTTTTTTACATGTATTAAATTGGTAATTTGATTTGCGATTTAATTTAGGAGGACAACTGTCACAGGTTTTCCGTGTTTTCGGCCTATCCTCTAAGTTTTGTGGTTCAGGTGGCAAATCAGAACCCAAAATACGTGCTAAGTTGACGCGTATATCACGTGGAATGTGAGTATTATAAACTCTGCGCTGCATGTGTGATAATACCGCGATTCTAGCCAAAATTTTAATGAATTGTCCTCGATCAATAGCATTGACACCATCAGCTTGATATAAAACATGTGCATTCACCGTACTTATGTCCAACATTCGATAAAATATCACCATGGGCCACCTTCGCGTTCGGTGACTGCAGGTGTAGATGGAGTTGGAGACTTTTGTTGAATTGTAATAGGCGATAATTTCAGGTTTGCCTGTATTTTCATCAATAGACTCACAATGATGCATTGAAGAAACTAAATACACACCTTTATTTTTCTTTGGCACGTGAGAAATCAAAGTCATTTGATTGGTAAATCCATAGAGTGTTTTACTACATCTACATCTCTTGATTTAGATGGCAAGAACTCTTTGGGAATTTCTCTTTTGTTTTTTTTTTTAGAGTACCTACACATGTCAGACCTCGTTTTTTTAGAGCGTCAAGCAATTCAATCGATGTGAACCAATTGTCGAACGTTACATTGCAGTTACTACCGTGTATGGGTTTTGTCAAACGAACCACTGCTTGTGATGGAACTAAAAACTTCTTTTCTTCGTTTGTCAACGTTTCACCATCAGACCCTTTACCACAGTAAATATAGCCATTATAAAAATAATTAGTCTTAGCATCGCACATACACATCATCTTCAAACCGTACTTCGATGGTTTATTTGGCAGATACACAACAAAATAAGAGCGACCTCTGAAAGCTATCAACATTTCATCGATAGTTGCACACTCTCCAATGTTGTATAGGGATTGGCAGCTATGCACAAATATTCGGAATATGTTGGAAATTGCTGTTAGCTTATCATTCTCTTTTTACTTTCTTGTCAGTCTACTCCATTATCAAACTGCAAGCATAAAAACAAATTGAGAAACCTTTTTTGTGACATTACAGATCTAAAAATGTCTCTCTCTGTCCCATCAGTTGCAAATAAGTATTCACAATTTTCGTGATTTGATTTGAACACAGCTGTATACATAAGAAGACCAAGGAATGCATGCAATTCGATCATATCTAGATCTTGTAATTCAGGACGATTGTCTCTGCTGTACTTCAATTTGAGTTGACGAATTTTCTCATTTGTCCACTTCAATATTTCTTCTAAGATATCCAGACTCATTATTTTCTGCCATAGAGAAAAAGGATTTCTTTCGTCATGTACATCTAACCTTGTCTCTGGCATTTGAGCTATAATATTATGATGGCTTGTTCGCACAGCTCTGTTTGGCGGATATTTTCCCCACTTGAACCTATTTTTGCCAACGAAACATCTAACTAACCTTAATAAAGGTTGATCATCACTGTCGCTTTCTGATTGCTGATTTTCTTGAATTGGTTCTTCATCTTTAGAAGCACTTTCTTCGCTATTCGAGTCGTGATCACTTTGCTCCGGGATGAAATTTTCGGGAACATTTTCTGCTTCCGACCCACTTGAATCTTCCTGTGCCAGACACGCTTCAATTTGAGTATTTGACAGTACATTTCCAACTCCCGACTCCCTACGCTTCTTTTTTGGAGGTGCAGAATTACTCATTTTTAGTTATTACCGTAAAATCACGAAAAAACAATATAGCAAAATTACGTTAAAAAGTTACGTCAGTGGTGACGTACGGTCTGAGAGACCGCTGCCGAATTTTATGTTGTTGTAATTTACCAATATAGGACAATACGACGAAACTGTCACTATCTGCGGCGTAGACGCAACTTAACTTGCAGCTACTCAGACGTTGAAACAAAGGAAGCGCGGGGAAGGGGGTAAAATGACGTTTCACTGATACTGCTTGGCCTGTGAGACCGCTTGTCACCAGTTAAAGGTTTAGGATAATATAATGATATATTGGGGCAATCGATAGGTCGCAACTGCAGCAAAAGAAAGGTTAAATGACTTCCATGTCACATACACATACACACACACACAGAGCTTACTCCTTCATATTAGATACGATTAATAAATAAATGAAATGATCAAATGAAATAAGTAAATATAAAATATTTAATTTACGTGAATTGTGCTGCGCTGACTCTGACTACCTCTGCTTGATTTCGGTACCTTACTTCCTTCTGCTGCGCTGATTCCGACCATCTCTGCTGCCTCTAGCACGAATCTCCACCTCAGTTAGGTTTCGGGACTTCACTTTCTGCTTCTGCGCTAATTCTGACCACCTCTGCTTCCTCCAACACGAATCTCCACCTCAACTCGGTTTTGGGACATCAATGAATTCCGCTGCGCTACCTCTGACCACTTCTGCTTGATTTCGGGACTTCAAGGAATTCCGCTGCGCCGCGTCCTGACCGCCTCTGCTGCCTGCTAACTATCTTCTTGGCATCGATTTTAGTGTTCTCTTGGGCTTTGTGATTTTGCTAAACACTTCAAACAGCTGCTTTATTCTGCTCAATAATTAAATTCACAATTTATATCCTTTATTTTCCATCACATGACACTGAATTTCTATACTTTATTTTCCATCTTTTATCCTTGATTCAGAATTTCTATTCTTCTTATAGTGATATGTACTCAACAAACAAGTGAATCATTATTATTTATGATTTTATAAAATAATAATTTTTATTTTATTTTTCTATTCACCCATTTATATATATATATTTTTATTGTTTGTTTGTTTTTATGTCGCCTTTTTGTTTTTATGTCGCCTGCACATCGGAATCCGTAACAACGTAAATGGAAATGAATAAATAAATAAAATAACCAGAAATGGGCCTGATCGCCATCCAAAATTTCCGTATGAAATTCGGGTTCTTCAGAAATTAGTTCGTAGGCCCATACACCGATTTTAAGCTGTCCCCGGGTTTCGTTTGACTGTGATTTGTGAACGAGTTGGATTTTGTAAGCCTTCAAAGGAAAATTCTTCCGTAATGTAGATGGGCACAGGTTTAATCGTTTAGCAATATGTCGAATGGACTCATGTAAGGCTACATCGATAGCCATCTACAGCTGCTATGGTTTCTTTATGACACACTGTACGACGTCTGGATGGATGCCTATTGTCAGTGAGAATAACCATGGTGCGGAAAAGACCAATGGTTAATCGAATAAATTGTTCTGATGGACGATTATTCCGGCCATAAAATTAACGAAGTGTGGGATGAGATTCTCTGTGAGAACTTTTCTTGAACTTCGGTTTGAAAACGAAAACTTCGTTTTGGTTTTGAACACGCATGACAGCTGTCGAAAGGTGTCGTTTCGTCACCCTCGGGAGAGCTTCCACCACGGAAGGAATCGGGCAAACACGTCTTCCGAATAAGATAGTAACAAACAACATAAGGAATAAGATAGTAAACATGGAAACCGCTACCCTCTGCTGATCCGCTATAGTAAGAATTGAATTTGTGGCGGGTTAACCAAACCGAGAAGTGTACGAAGAGAAGCTCGTAAGAATTTAAAGTATTAGCCAAAATAATGTATTCTTAGTTGGTAAGAAAAACTCATAGAAGTTAGAGGGAGAATTGTAAATAGAAATTGAAGAATGGGAGTTAGAATCGAAATTGTAGCTAGAATTGTAATTGAAATTGAAGAATGGGAGTTAGAATCGGAATTATAAATAACAGACTGGCAGTTAGAATTGTATTTGAAATGGGAGACTTATAGTCAGAATCGAAAATTCTAATTATAGTCGTAAGGGTAACCAACTAGTCACGGGAGATCACTCGAGGATGGAGGCCAGCGAGCGCTGCAAGAATTCACCGATACCAACATCAAAGTCGGGAGCTACCGGAACGAGCTCGAGCGGTTCTATTCCGGCGAATGAATCGATGCCAACACTCACCGGTGAATTCGATCCACTTCCGCGACTTGCGATTCCACATAAATAAACATTGTCGCCTGTCAATTGCCAAGTGTCAGCAGTGAGGCGAAGTGCGGCGAGATTCAAGGTGGATCTTAAAACTCGCCGCACAGCATTTACAACGGTTTCTTCAGAGTGGGTCGAGTCTCGCATGGGTCATCGCCCGACAGGCGAACGGCCGCAGCGGGAGGATGTGGAATCCGCTAATCCTCGGAAAATAAATTGGAGCGGAAAAAGCTGGCCTGGCTTGTTGGTTGTCGGATGCTCCTGTACGCGACTACTTTACTTAGGCGAGTAAAATCAATCTGAAAAATTATATAGTGATCGATAAAGACTAAGCTCGGAAACGGTGAAGTGAAAAGTATGCAGTGACTGAAGTAAATTCAATCTGAAAGATCATATAGTGATCTATAAAGACTAAGCTCAGAAACGGTGAAGTGAAAAGCATGCAGTGACTGAAGTAAATTCAATCTGAAAGATTATATAGTGATCGATAAAGAATAAGTTCGGAACGGTGAAATGAAAAGTATGCAGTGACTGAGTGCTGGTCGCCGAAACAAGACTAAGAGCAAGGGCGGAACAAGGAACAAGGGCGAGCATAACAGGCGGTGAGACAGTTTCCGATAAATAGTTCCTCATTTACTCCCATTAAGCTACGTTGAAGGTTTAATCAATAAAGATTAGTTTTTAGTTAAATTTACGAGTTTCTCTTTTCGAGGCAAATCAGCAGGCGTGGTAAGCGTTTTCCAGGTCGCGGTATCGCGAGAAGCTAAGAAACGAACGGTTTTTGATTGGTAATCGAGTCGTACGTGTGGAGGTAACCGCGAGGTGAGTGGACTGGCTCCGTCGCATTCTCGCTTTGCGGCGTCGCGGGGCTCAAGTTAAGCTAGTGGCGCCCACGCCCGTCTCCGATGGACCTACCGGGACTGCGGGCCCCAACCGGTCACTCCCCAGAAACGGAACCGACGGGGTGGTTACTCGTTTCGTATCCTCTCCCAGCGGTATTAACAGTGGGAACCGTTGCCCTCACACGATGATAATAACGGTAACAATTAACGGTAATAGCCCTCCGTGGCATTGTTCTATAGCTTTGAAAAAGACCCTATACATGAGGTTTAATAAATCAGTTTGTAATGAATAACACGAGTTTTCAATTGTAATTTTTTTCGTGGAACTTTTTTCGCAGTATATATATTATATAAATATTTTGTTCCATGGGGGCAACGCTGTGTGTCGAATGAAAAAGAATACCTCTAGCGCATGAAGGTTTTGATCCTTACAAATTACAAAATAAAAGAATATACAAGCAAAAATTGAGGATCGTATGCGAAAACAAACCAGCGCAGCACAGATAGCACAACACGCATGCAAAAGCAAAACTTGCTGGTATTCAAAATTATATCAGATGATGTTCTTTGAAATTAGAATCTTACCTAAAATATTAAGAAAGAGCTCTATCTAGACACAGAGGGTAACAAATAAGGGACTCATCAATTTTCTTCAATACAAAATTCTTGGTCTCCGAAGAATAAAAATGATTTACCTCTAATTAAATCAAATCCATCTTGATCCAACTTGACACTGCTGCTAATCAATAGGGTACCAAAATATGTTTGCAAGATCCGTGTGGAAACCCACAAAACAGAACCTACCTTAGACCTTTGCTGCACGCAAACCACTCATAATTTAAGGAGAATAAAACGAGCCCCAAGAAAATACTGATTTGGTTAGCATATATTTCTAGCAACCTTGGAAATGCAAATATATCTAGACAAAGTCTTAGTGATGACATCTAATCATGACTTCATTGACCTTAGTGGGGACTAGAACGATAGGGACTTCTACATGAAATTAAACATCAAAAGTATGCATCATTCGTATCATTTCAAATCATCAATGCAGTCATTTCTTTTCAAAGAGTTACCGCGAATCAACCGAATGCATATCAGACCAGACCTAACACTTAACTGAAGAATCTAACGACCACTATCTTAAGTCCCAGAGAATTCCGCCTGTATGCTGACAAACTGTATAACGTTGACCTAAGTTTTCGAAGACTCCCTGTCTATTTCCTGCCTGTGTATAGAATACTCTTCAACCAAGTAGTACACACCCATGTCAAACTCCTTTTTGAGTTGGACTTAGCCTGCATGAAGCTCTCATATTCCTATGAATAACCCCAGAGTATATACTGTACAGTTGCTTTACGGAGGTAACCCTTACCTTCAACTGAAAAGAAGGAAGTTTCAAAGCCTAATTTCCATATGCACAAGAACTCAGTAAGTCTGAAATATAAAGAGCTTATTAGTGCAACACACTGACAACTAAAATTAGTATTATGCCGAAAACAAAAACTGAAATCCACATAAATTGCAAAAGTGGAATGAGAAATCCCAGACAATGGAGGATAATGTTCGAATGTTACCTTCGGATAAAAAACAACATATGGAAATGCATATTTTTGCTGGCACTCAGGTACGAAATTGCGGCATCAATTGACAACCCTTCTCTACATGTGAAGAAGTCTACAAGTGATTTTGTCCTTAGCCAGTGACAGAACTAAGAACGATGCCCGGGCAACATGAATACACTTGAAATGATTTTGTAACCGTTAGTAACATTGGTTACCAGGTCACATATTCACCAATCTTCTTTAACACCAACAAGATAGTACCACCGAGACATTTCTTTGGGGATTTTTCCCTCAGGAGGGAAACGCCGATAGGCAAACGTCCTTACAGGATTAACAGACAGCCTCCAGTCGACACAGTATGCCTAAATCACGCGAGCATAATTTAACAACATTTGATTCCATTTTTCAGCTGATTTCTCTTTGACTAGGCTATACAGATGGATCTCCTCACATTTTCTGTTGGATTGCCGCATAGTCTATCACCTTCTACATGAAAAGCAAGAATGACAGGCGTCATCTTACGGTCCAATGTAGAAAATGCAATCTGGAGACCATGGCTTATCAATTTTAAGAATTCTAAAATGGTCTCAAATGGTTGATGAGCCACATGGGCCATCTTCCTGTTGGTTCATACTCCGAACATTGTTACTACTCGTCGAGAATGCGTCTTCTTCCATCGCCAGTGACTGATTTTTTTACTGATTTACTCTAGTGCCTTCGAAGGGAAATTCTTGTATGTTTCCGGCAAGGGGGTGTTGGGTATAACCCCACCTCCTTACTAAAAGCTTCTTTCCATGTCTTTGCTCCATATAGAAGCGTCGATTGGTCAGAATTCATCATGAATCGCCTTTATTGGGACTCAATCCTCCAGCATTGGCTATTAGTCGACTGAATGCCGGAAGGTCTCCACCGCGGCTGCCCTTATTTGCTCCGAGCAACTCAGAGTCTATCAGTGATATTTTTGATTTTCAGTTTTCTTCAGAATTGGGCTGAATCCATGAGCTTAAATCCAGCTGGTTGCCCGGTGCATCAGGATGTTTGAACGTAATTTACTTGATCGACTGTGTGCCAACAACCAGTGCTGCAACTTCATCCGCATAGCCGTCGTAGTCGATGTCGTCCATTGCTGGAGACTTTCCACAAGCCTGGGAGATGATGGATCCTTTTTTTTGTGGTAGGGAGGTGAAGGCTGTTTACGCGCTGAGTGTGGGACTCCCAGACGCAAAATGCATTTGGACTACCCACTAAACACCTCCCCTGTCAACCTGCGAACCTAGCCTGGAACCGTTTGACACATTACTTCGGGCTAGTCCTTGTGTTCCTACGCCTAGAGACGCCTTCGGATTATGGGAATCTCTTCTCTAACGGAAAGGACGGGAGAGGAATGAAGTGCTAGAAAAGAGATCAATCCATCCCCGATGCCTCCAAGCGCTCCAATAAAGCTTTTTTCAATATCAGCACTGCCCGAGCATATTGCGCCACGCGATTCCAATTTTCAACAGTTTTCAACATTACTCCGACGATAGTTTCCGAACAGAGCTCTCTAATTTCGCTGAGTAGGACTCCCCGCTGCTGGCTCCACCTTTTGCAGTAGAAGAATGTGTGACAGGAGTCATCCAACTCTCCTGCACAAAACACACAGTTAGGAGACCGTGCTCTGTCAATATTGTACAGGTAGGACCGAAAACAACCGTGCCCGCTTAAGAGCTGGGTCAAGTAGAAATCGGTCTCACCATGCACTCGACTGAACCACGGCCTCAGGTCAGGGATCAGACGTGCAGTCCACCTTCCCCTTGTTTCTTGCTCCCAGCACTGTTGCCAATCGCAGAGAGAGCGACGTCTCTCTTCCTTGCTGATCTCTTCTCTTCGATCTTCGCCTCTGCGCAAGTAAATACTTCTGCGCTCTCTGGCAAGGAGGGTGATGGGTATCACCCCTGCGATTATCAGCGGTATGCGCATGCGGTATGCGCATGCGGTTTGCAATGCTCCTTGTCTCTGCACCCGTGCCAACTGCTTCCGGTGTAACTCCTTGCTGAGAGCGTCGCCCCACAGTTCTGATCCGTAGAGTAGAAGCGACTGCACAACGCTCATTAAGAGCCGTCTCCTTGATGTGGTGGGCCCCCCTATGTTGGCCATTAATCGGAGAGTGCCGTCACACGCGCTGCAGCCTTGTCAGCTACTGCCTTGATTTGTTGGGAAAAACTCATCTTCGAATCTATCAGGACGCCCAGGTACTTTACTGCTGATTTCGATTCGACCAGCTCGTCCCCTATACTGATAGGCCGTATTCTGGGGATTCTCTTCTTCGTTGGGATGACCACTTCGGTTTTTTCCAGTGCCAGCTTTAATCCGTGAGTGGTCATCCAGTCCATTAACCTCCGCATTAACGTATTGAGTCTGAGCTGCGCATGGTCTACTGTGCGTCCAGCGACCAGCGCCGCGACATCGTCCGCATAGCCGATCAAACGTGACTCTTCCGGCAGTTCAAGCTGCAGGAGTCCATCGTAGGAGATGTTCCACAGGTCCGGGCCAACAATAGAGCCCTGAGCAACACCTGAAGTAAGATTTGTACTTCGCCTACCCTCCTTCGAGTCGTAAAATAGGCTGCGGTCCTTCAAATAGTTCCTGAGAATCCGCATCAGGTACACTGGTACTTGAAAACGAGTTTCTAGCGCTTCCAGATATCCACCCATCTAGCGCTGTTAAAGGCATTTCGGACATCCAGAGTCACCAGCAGGACGACCCGTCGTGTGGAAATACTGTGAGACTCCGCACGTTGGACCGCGCTCACTACTTCTCCAATTGCATTGATGGTGGAGCGGCCTGCTCTGAAGCCATACTGCCGTGGAGATAGATTCCCGGCATTACGAATCATGTCAGCGAGTCTTCCCCTGATAAGTTTTTCAAAAACTTTTCTGACCGTGTCAAGCATACACAGTGGGCGGTATGCAACTGGCGACTCGGGATCCACTTTTCCCTTCATAATGAGCACAAGTCTCGCCACCTTCCAGCACTCCGGGAACAGCCCTGCGCGCAGGCATGCGTTAAACATGCGGAGGAGCAGGTGAGGGGAAAAGTGGAAGAACATTTGTAGCACCTCTGCTGGAATCCCATCTGGTCCTGGAGCCTTTCTGGTCTTCATAGACAAGACTGCTTTCTCCAATTCCATCTTCGTGAAAAATGGAATTTCCATTGGTGTTTCAACGATGGCGGGATGGATGGGGAAGAGAGCCCGCACGATTTCGTCCATCTTTTCTGCCTCGTATGAGTGAGGTGACCTTTGGACACCGAGCTTCCGCATTACTATTTTGTAGCCCAGGCCCCATGGGTCTCTGTTCACGTCGTCCACCAGGTTTTGCCAGCGGTTGGCCTTGCTGCTGTTGATAAGTCTACGGAGGCATTTTCTAGATGACTTGTAAGCAGCTAATTGGATACATACCTCTTCCCGGGTTCGAGCTCGCTGTGTCCTGCGTCATAGTTTGTGACACTCCCTTCGTTTTTCGGCAATTTCAGGTGACCACCAGTATACTGGAGGCTTGCTGTGTCGGGGTCTCCGTAGGGGCATTGAAGACCTGCAGGCGGATGTAATGATTCTCATAGTTGAATTAACAACATCTCTTGCCGCAGGTTCTCCGTCCTCTAGCGTTGCTTCCGACAGCGATGATCGCGCCATAAGCACTTCAACAAACTTCTCAATATCCGCTTTCTCAGTATTCCACCGGAGCGCAGAAGAACAAGCGCGTGGTCTTCGGGAAGCATCGTGATGGATCTCCAGAGCTATGTACTGGTGATTACTGGCTGAGTAATCCTCTAGCACTCTCCAATTTTTAACTGATTGTGCTAGGCACTCCGAGGCGAATGTCACATCAGGTATGGAGCCGACGCAACCCCATCGATGGAAAGTTGGGGTGTGGCCTGTGTTCAATACGACGAGCCCAGTTCGTGCTGCCATTTCCACGATCCGTTTACCCCGAGCTTCTGACTGGGGCATGCCCCAATCGATTCCCTTTGTGTTGAAGTCACCTCCGACGAGCACATGGCCCTCAATACTCGAAACAGCGACCTCCAAAGCATTGAGCTTAAGTTGAAAGGACGACAACGATTTGTTCAGAGTTAGATATACACTGAAGAGTGTAGTTCCCGAACACCGAACCCAAACAAAACCATCTCCTCGCCCCCGATCCTGCACCTGTAGGTGTGCACTGTTCCGAACCCAGATGGCGGCTGTACCGGATTCGTCAGGATACCATGCTGATGAGTTTCTTGTGTGATGTTGCTCGCTCAGCAGCAGTAAGTCAGCTTGCCTGTCTCGCGAACTGTTCCAGTAGGTCTTGGGCGATGATACTTCGGTGTAGTTTGATTTGGAGTATACGAATCATTGCAGAAGCGCTTTTGCCTTGGTTAGGGCTTCTGGGAAGACCCGACTAGTCCCTGTGCCTGGGATATGTTTCAAATCATCTGGTCTCGGGTTATACTCCTGGCAAAGAACACAGTGTGACTCGTCTGTGCATTCCTTCTTTTTATGCCCTGTCTTACCGCAATTGTAGCACGCGGAGCTTTGGTCAGTTCCATTACATGTCTGTGCGGTATAACCGTATCCGAGGCACTTGAAACACCGAAGGGGAATGGCCCTTTGCCGTATCCGACAAATAACCCACCCTATTCTTATCTTGCCCTGTTTCAGAAGCTGTTCTGCTTCCCTCTCTGTGAGGTCGATTATGGCCATGCGTTGACCCCTGTTGTTCGGTTTGGCCAGCCTGACTTTCGTCTCGCCTAGTACGGGGAAGTCGCGTTTTAAGGCGTCTTCTATTTCGGGCAGATCCGTAACGCAGTCAATGTCTCTAATTTCCAGTGTGGCCTTAGGCTCGAGTGAGGCTACAGTTGCCTTCTCTCCAAGGACTCTTTTGACTGCGTCACGGAACGCGTCTTTATTGTTTGCATCTGATCCAAACTCAACAAGTAAATCCCCCGAGCGAGTTGGCCGTACAGCTTTTATTGCAGTTGGTATGTCTTCGGGTTTTACCGCTCCCTTGATTTCTCGCAGAACATCCGCATAGGATCTACCGCCGGTGGGTTTAACCAGCAGTGTCTGCCCAATGGGTTTTCGATGCTTCTTAATTTTGGTTTCCTGGGTTATCTGCGATGATTCACTGCATTTCCGTTCCTGTGGATGTTTATCGATTTTGAACTTTAGGGCCGCTTTTTAAGCTGCCTTTTTGTCAGCTTTGGATAGTGCCGTCTGAAAACCCTCCTCAATCGCGATTTGATCGTTCGGCGTCCTGTCCTCGTCCTTCCTCCGTTTATCCCGATCCCCTTTGATTGGACTGCAGGCCAACCTTTTGGTGGCAGTAGAAATCGGGACGGCTACTGGCCTGTCGAATGTATTAGCCTGTTTCTCTTCCTCTGCCTTTAGCCACCTGCGTCTATAATGACCTATTCGGGTTAGGAGGTCTTCCAACTCCAGAACTCCGTTTGTAACCTCTTTGCTAAGGTTCGTTTGTGCGTTGCATGTGGCAGTTATGCGTTTAATAACCCTTTCTGCTTTACGGTATAGCCGCTCTTCCTCTGCACGATCCATGATCATCGAAGTGCTCCGTGTCTGACGTGCAGGAATTCCTTTATTTGTGTCCCGTACTTCAGTTGCTTCGGTGGTGATGGCAACAATCATAGGTTTCTCAACCGTTTTGCCTTTCTCTACCGTGTGTTCGTCTCTTCCAGGTTGCAAGAGGCTCTGCTCTTTTTTTTGGTTGCTCTGGTGTGCGCAAGGTTTTCTTGCTGCGCCCAAATGTTGTTAAAATCTCCGGTTGTACCAGATTTCCTACTTTTCGTCCATCCGTTTTCGAATGTTTCTGTTCTGACATATTTTCTTTTGTGTATAATTTGTTTGCTATCATTTCTTATGGGTCCCCCCTCAGAGCCGCTATCTCCACTGGTGTGTGTAGTCGCCTTATTGGTCGCATGGTTATATTTGCTAAGCAGGGAAGCCATGCGAGGTTTGGCACCAGCCCTTATGGGGACAGGTGCTCAGGGCCAGACCGGCGCTAATCGGGAGTTCGTCTCAACTGAACGTACACCACCAACTCAATGGTGCGAGCTTCGAACGTACTCCGAGGCCTGCCAAGGTTTTACCGGGACGGAGACGATATGATCGTTAGATTGGAGCCGTTCACACTCGAGTGTCATCTCGGTGATACCGTGCGACGCAACTAGGTCCAAAACATCATATCACCCAGCCCAAAGCATCAATTTTTGGTTAATCAGTCGTATTGTAGTCCACAATTGGTTCAGGGTCATATTCCGTGATGTCCTCAATTTCCTCGGGTACGTGGGGGTGGCACTCCCCAAAGAATACTAGCTTTCAAGAACGGTCCTGATAACCAGCATTCCCCCTGCGGGGAATGAATCGCCTTTATTGGGACTCAATCCTCCAGCATTGGCTATTAGTCGACTGAATGCCGGAAGGTCTCCACCGCGGCTGCCCTTATTTGCTCCGAGCAACTCAGAGTCTATCAGTGATATTTTTGATTTCAGTAATGTATCCCCGACACTTTTGTTTTGTTTTGTAGGGATCTGCTTCTTTGTCAAGATGACCACTTCAGTTTTCTTCAGAATTGGGCTGAATCCATGAGCTTAGATCCAGCTGGTTGCCCGGTGCATCAGGATGTTTGAACGTAATTTACTTGATCGACTGTGTGCCAGCAACCAGTGCCGCAACTTCATCCGCATAGCCGTCGTAGTCGATGTCGTCCATTGCTGGAGACTTTCCACAAGCCTGGGAGATGATGGATCCTTGGGAGATACAATATGTGACTAGCATCCCTCGTTAACACTGCGCCGTGTCGCATTGATATTCTGGTACTTGAAACGAGTTTGCCAGGGCATATCGGTCCATCTATCGAAACTGGACACATTACTGATGCCCAGCGTCACTATGTTCACTACCTGCCTCCCCTTCTCGCACGCAGGCAATAAAAGTACTAAGTAGCGTGTAAAAGCAAAAGTGATAGACCAATTGTCGAACCTCGGCCGGAATATCGTCTGATCCTGCAGCTTCCCTTCACTTTATGGATAGAACTTGATTTAACCTGAACAGCATACGCAATACAGATCTCAGAAATTATTGGCTATGCGGGAATTATTGTTGCAAAGCCTTTAAGGATCATCTGAAGCAACCGGATCCACAATGTTTAGTTTTTCAAGTCTGGAAATGGTATAAGCTTAGTCTGATTCTCAAGCTATATTGTGATGGTGATATGAAAAACGGATCTGTTTCACGAAACAGACCTGCTTTAAGGTCCTGCGACTTCTTCGAAAAGCGGATTTCAATGTTTCAGCTTGGATTTTTACAGAGAAATTTGAAAGGACAAGTAAAAATGCTGACGCATGATACCGTATCCAAAAGCTTGTAAAGAAAGGAAGGAAGCAACTTTATTTGCGCAGTGAATATGCGAAAACGATTTCCTTACTTATTTATAATATTATCATTTGATTATTATATTCAACATTGGATGATGGATTCAAGCTCATCTATTCTAAACAGCGCCTTTCACTTACACGCAAGCTTCATAAGTTAAACAGATCCGCAGCGTTTGAAATCGTCCAACAAATTACAACCCCCGTACTCGATCTATCGGTTGCCGCACAGGGTTCTATGCTAGCGCCATACCTTTAATTTTTTTCATTACAATGTTTCTGATCCTCCCACAAAACAACGAATGCACATGACTCGCTACTAATTTGAAACCTCTGCAACATTATTCTGTGTCACAAAAACATTCACGGAACAGATACGGATCGCTAAGGCCTTTTTTTGACTGTGAATTATACAGCAAGTCTTAACATCTTAATATCACTCTACTTGCATACAAGTCTCCCTTGTAGCAATTCCTGAGACAAATAGTGTGCTTGCATGGAGGGCAAGCCAGTTATCATGACTTATTATGGTTAAATCGATGGCTCCTCTCAATTCCGTTCAGATCAGGATGGTAAAGTGAGGTAATCGCTTGACTACTACTGAAACCAATGTCTACAGGCCAGAACAAAGCCGATTGGGACTAGGTTCCTTAATACGTAAACTCTATATTCGATGCATTCAAAGCGACATCTAGGTGGCATAGAAAACATTTGATATTCCGTTTTGATATTGTTTCTTTGATAGTACGCTTCCCGGCCATCTTGAAAATCTGCTGACAATTGTCAAAACCTTGTAGTGACTACCGACCTGAAGATGGTGCCACCATCTTTTCCCGCAGTCGGAAGTTCAGCGGACAGGTCGAAAGTCAGCTGACCTACGACCTGGCGACCACTTCAGGTCAGAGAAGAGGGTGATTCTATTTCCGGAACGGGGGAGTTCGTCGAGAGCCGCGGAAAAAGGAAGCACGCGCTAAGAAAAAAAGAGAGTAGAGTGAAACAAGCGAGAACGAGTGAATCTTATTCGAATTTCAAATAGTGAACAACCGAAAAATTGTGAAAGGATTATTGAGTTATCAATCGAAGAATAAGTGAAAGTTGAAAAGAAGTGAACATTTTAATTCATCAATACAAAGGACTATTAAGTGATCAGTTGAAGAATTAACTCTCAAAGAAAAGTTGAAAAATGCCTGCAATCGATCGTAAACAGTTTAGTGGTTTAGTGCATTGAGGCGCGCTTTAACTAGCGATCAGTGTTAATATAAAAGAGTTTCAAACAAATGCGTGCCCTAGAGACGTTTGACGGTTCTAAATAAAAATAAAAGTTTTCTCCGACATTTTATTAAACCCACAAGAAAAAAAAACCCTGCATACAAATTCAATAATGAACCGGAAAACTAACGGGTATCTTTCGCCTGACGTAGTAATTACATCTCGAATGTGTAAACGTGGGTGCAATAAGTTTTTATGACAAACAAAGTACTATGTTACAAAAGTGAAAGCGCAGCACTTATGGAAAAAACTAAAAAGAATAATATCAAGACGAGGAGAAGTGCTAGCACTCAGTTTAGCCTGGAATCAAACACATATTGGGTAAATAACTAATAGCCAGACACTTGTTAAATACAAAACGAAAGGAAGGTAGTTTCTCATCTCCGCGTATCAGCAAATTCTCTTCCGCACCGCCACACCGAACTTGCAGATTTTTTCTTTCTTCCCTGAATAATTGAAACTTAAGGATCGCAGCGTGTATTGGAAAATCAGGAAAACGAAAACGAAGGAAAGTAATCATTGTAAAGATACAAAAAAAAAAGAATAATTGGAAAAAAAATATTTTCATATTGAAAAGTTCGTTGATTTTAAGTTTAATGCGCATGAACCTTTTAATAAACCGTATATCTGTTAGTATAAAAATATACTTTTAAGTTTCCATCCGTTTATATTGTATATTGTTATGATTTTGGTGATGAGAATAATCTTTTAAACAAATTTAGCCAATTTAAAAAAAAAAAAAAAAAAAATTTAGATTGCAATCGTAAATTTTTTTTTATTTGTATCATAATTACAAACAAAGGAAGAAATGACAATAATTAATTTTAGGACCTTCGTAAGACTTGGATTATTTCTTATACATTTAAACTTACTCTAATCTACTATTTGGACAATTTGGAAATATATAAAATGAAGTGCTGAAAATCACATTCTTTCCTTCCAGCAACCATTTTTCTTTCAGGAGGAAATGGCGCGAAGGTAAGTGCATGAGGATGTAGGACCAAAATTGTGTTTCGTCACTCGGGTTCCGCGGTGCAGTAGTTTTGTTCCGGTAATAATTTGTAGTCGTGTCGCGGACTACTAGTTCGGTTTTTCGGGTTCGCGTGTTTTACGGTCGCAAAATTAAAGTAGTTTGTTCTTAGGCACCGCGGTATATCGGTTCGCGAATGCGCGTTTGTCGTCGGGTGTATTTAGATTTTGAATGGTAGATCAAAAAAAAAAAAATAACTTAAAGTAAAGTAGAATATTTCGAAACGTCGCACAGGAAAATCGGGTTTTTCGGTGGCTGGTTCAAAATGGAAACCAAGAGCGGAAGTTCACTTGGGTCCGACCCACGTCCGCAATCCTCGCCGCACTGAGCTAGCTAGCCAGCAGCCACCAACGCGAGTGAATTTCCGAGTGGCCGAAAGGTTGACCCGCTGGGGTATATTTCGTTGCCACGTCTCGAGGACTGCACGTCCAAGTGTCGGTGCGAGGCCAACTTTCATCCCGAGTCGTCGTCGTGACGACCTGGGATACGAAATCCATTACAACCTATCAAAAATCTCCGCCCTGCGTGTTTATGGCACTAGACATGGTTGTGAAATGCGTCTTGTATGTCCCCTGACTTGATTTTCAATAAGGTGCTCAGCAAGAAAATTAGATATAGTTTTCTTTTTTCATGTTCAACCTCACTAATTCGCACTTAAAGTTCTTGGAGCAGCAACGGTAAATGTCAAAAAAGTGGGAGCAAAGAACGCCAGGCTCTTGTTTAATATTTGCAACCCATGGCTCAATGGTTGCAAATATGAGGATATAGTGTCATCCAGAGTGAGATTTTTTGCTTGCTTACTATAAGACCTTACTATAGACGTCCATGTCTAACAAAGGGAGAGTTATCGCTTCAATAGAAGATAGGTAATGGCAAATTAATCGGCCGATTTGTGATCCTGGAATTAACCCCAAGATACAAAACTGTGAGACTGCGATGCGACAGTGAAAAGTGAGTCTAGCACTCTATATCAAATGATTTTTATTAACCGGAACGGTTTTCGCAATGATTATGATTTGGAGATAGAAATAATCGGATTTGTCGCAGTGAGACTTTATGAAATATGTCATTTGTTGATTTGTTGTAAATTTTGAAGCAAACAAAAATGTAAATAGAACAGTGCCTTTCAAAACATACAGATTTCATTTTAATACAAAGTTATTGTTATTATACAAAATAATTCATTTAATACAAAGCTCTGTAAGCCTGAAGTAAGTATTATGTACACAGCAAACGTAATCACTTCAACATTTTTCTTCATTTTCAATTTTTCTTCAACACATCGCATGAATTGTAAGTCGGAATGCGAGACTGGATGACGTAGGGTAACTCACTGGAATTCAACGAGGTTCGCTCTGATTGGGAAGGCAAATTTTGGATCACCGTTCCCTGTAAATATATTGGTCAGAGGCAGGTACATGCGGCAAAATGCTTGAGGCAGGTACATGCGGCTGACCACTAATCTATGCAATACATCGCTCCTGAGCAGAATCCCATTTTAATATGTGCAGATGAAATAAGTGCGGTGCCGCTCGAGTGAAAGTCTTTCTGATGACACTTGATCTCAGACACAGATTCAGCATCGCTGCATTAGCGTATATCCTTAACCCGGAGGGAGTGTGGTTGGGTGTGAGATAGCCAACCTATTGTTTTCGCCGTGGTATGTTCTTATTTTCCAATGTGTTATTTTAGAGGCTTCGTTTAGCTGACGCTGAGGTAGTGGTGAAAGGATAGTGGCGTGACCGCAGTCTTGCGTCAGCCAGCGTTCAGGATACACGCGGGTACAAGTTCATAGAGCATGTTACACCCCGCCACACAGCTCGTGTTTGCGTTTCGCAAAAAAATAATCTAGTGTTTATTTTTGTTTAGCTTTATCAAACATGGATAAAGAAAGTTGCACGACTTGTTAGAAGATTCCTCGGATGAATCAAGTTCGACTGAAGTGCCTGACTATTGCAGAGAACACAAACTTGAATCTGATACAGAATAGAAGGCAAATAATAATGAAGTGGAAAGCGGCAGTGATTGGGATTCGGAGGATAGTATTCCTCTTTCAGCTCTGAGCACACGCCGCTCATCTGCTCAAGTTCATGCGTCTCAATACAAATCTAAAGATGGTCAAATATGGCATAAACAAGCGCCACGTATAAATGTGCGAACTCGGCTCGAAAATATAGTTTATGAGCGTCCCGAAGTCAAAGGATCAGTGAAAAAAGGGAAACCTGAAACGGAATGTCGAAATACTTTTGTTACCGAGGAAATAAAGAGTGCTATATTGAAACATTCAGACCCTGTAAACCTATATTACATGAAAAAAATGACATCTACTGAACTAGGCTGGTCTGAATAAATCAAGCCAACAAAGCCTGAAAGACTTATGGAGAACAAATGGAAAAGGATTTGATTTATTTCGGAGGACAATGTCAATGCAATGATTCTACTTTTTACAAAATTGCGTTCGCTTCGAGAGATTGCGAAATCTTCCAGGGAGGATCAGAAGAAAGTTGACAACATGACTCATATTAGAACGCTCTTTTACCACTTTTTTCGATACCATATGAATATATGACAATTGATGAAATATTTTTAGCATTTGCAGGACGTTGCCCCTCCCGAGTATACCTAGCAAGCCTGCTGAATACGGCATCAAACTTCCGGTACTTGTAGATTCTAGGACTTTCTATATTTTTAATTTGAAATTTACGCAGGAAAGCAGCCTGCAGGGTGGTATGCTCTTAGTACCAGCCCTTTTGCTGTAGTAGAAAGATGGATTATGCCAATATCTAAGTCGAACCGCATTGTGACTTTTGACAATTGGTATACCAGTCAAGAATTTATGATGCATCTATTGACTGAGCATCGGCTGACTTCCACTGGAACAGTTCGCAAAAATAAAATATGCATTCCACCTGCATTTTTGAAGACAGGAAAAGAGCCAGGAACTTCATTGTTCGGTTTCCAGAAGGATTTTTCTTTGGTTTCGTAAGCTCCTAAGAAGAACAAAGTGGTAGCTGTAATGACCACCCTTCACCACGACGTTAAAATTGATGAGAGAACTGGAGATAAGAAAAACATCAGATATTATTGCGTTCTAAAACTCAGCCAAAGCAGGAGAAGATGTTCTCGATGAATTGAGCGCAACGTATGATGTGTCCCGCAAAAGCAAGCGCTTGCCAATGACGATCTTTTATGGAATACTAAACATGGTTCCTATCAATGCAAACATCATATTTCAGGGAAAATGGAAGCAAAAACACACAGCGCACCGTATTTGGGAATAAGTTTGGTGTCAAATCAAAAGTAGCTCAAAGAGCAGAACAAAAGAATAAGTTTTTCATACTAACTTTTTCATACTAGAAGTTTTTCTACTGTTGTTTACTAATTTGGATGCGCTGATTTCAAATCTACTCCAAAACTAGAGCTGCTACATAAAAACGGCATATATTTTTGAAATTAGCGTGGAACAATTATTCAGATTCATGTAAAAAATCTCATGCAACAGACATGCTGTTTTCCAGTGTAATCACAAGGCAGAAACACAAGGCAGAAAATCTCTTCTCAAAGCAATGAACCATTGCATCCAGTTGTCCAGAATGTTTCAGGACGTTACGTTCGATGTGTTAACTGTTCCCGCGGCAAAGATTGCAAAACAAAATACTATTGTAAAAGGTGTGGAACAGCCATATGCCTGGAACATGCAATTCTATCCTGTGAAGCCTGCGCTAATTTCGAATTTAGTTCTAAAGATGTTCCTTTGTAATGCCGTAAGTTTTATATGTTCAATTAATACAAGATCTCATGTTCGTTAGATTTCTAGAGTTTTTTATCGAATTTTTTTATGTTTTTGGCGTTTTTTAATTATTTTTTATGAGTACCTCGAGTTTTCTGACCAAAAATTAATGCCTTAGATTTATTACTCGTTTTTGTTTGAATTTAAATCTCCCTTCATTGATTGCTTTTTTTTATTATTTGTACTGGGGTTCACTTTCTGGAAAATAGCATAGGCCAGAATCGGTCCATGTGTAGTACTATTGTTTTTCAGATGGTCCATCCTGTCGACCTACAGAAGTCAAGGAGTTCCCCCAGTTCTGTGGTCGCCAAGTGTTCCAATTGTGTTACGCCAGTACACCTCAGCCAAGTAAGGCGTTTGTTGGCCAGACTCGGGCAATCTAAGAGGAAGTATTCTGTACTTTCTTCCTCCTCGCCGCAAGCTTGGCAGGTGTCATCCGTTTGGATTCCTATTTGTTTGGCGTGTTGACCTAGATGATTATGGCCCGTTAATACTGCCATAAATGTTCTAACGCCATTTCTGTTTTTCTTCAGAAGTTGTTTTGTCCTCGTTTTATTAGGGTGAGGCCACAGCGCTCGGCTTATCCTGCAGTCGTTCCTGTTATTTCAAGCCGTATCTGTCTCTTTCCAGAGGATTTCGTCTAGTTGCCTTTTTACCGTTGCTAGTGGCACTTTAATTGTGTCTATTCTAGTGGCATTTTGATCGGCTCATGAGGGCTCATGAGCGGATGAGCTAGCTCTCGCTAGCTCATCCACTCCTTCGTTTCTCTCTATACCGCGGTCGCCAGGGACCCATGTCAGTTTTACATTTACTCTGGTTTGAGAGCCTGCCTACAATCCTGCACCAGTTGTGAAACTACGCGGTTATAGGCAAGCGCCTGTAGTGCCGACTTACTGTCTAAAAGTATTTTTATTCTTAGATTAACGTTGTTTGTTGCCGCTTCTATAGCCGCTTTTATTGCAAACACTTCCGACTGGAAAACTGTGATATGGCTCTCCAGTTTATAACGGAAAAAGATTCCGGCGCCGCTTCCCTCATCCGTTTTGAAACCATCAGTGTAGATTATAATATAATCTCACTTCCAGATGTAAAATCTTGCACCGCTTTCCACGCTTCTCAGGTAGGCAGGCTGACCTTGTATGGAATCGTTGTGTCCACTATTGGTTGGATTCTATCGAGCTCCCTTTTACTTGACGGGGCATTCGCTGATTGCTTACTTGATATAAAATAATAATTTGGCTCATTTCAGCCTAAAAATAATTGATGGCGGTAACTTTTATTTTCGGGCATTTCGGGCACCCGCCACATACTCGCAGTAATCCTTTGTCACCACATTCCCGCCGGGTTAGAATGCTTGAAAACGATTTTCAAACTCCAGAGTAATTTTTTGAGAAATTCTCTATCGAACTGAAGTTCCCATTTCCACCCATGGTAAGATGTTAGATCAGGTATCATAGCTTCCTTCGTCCTTAGTGCATCCTTAGATACATATTTCAGTTTTAAGTTAAAGTCATTTTGGATGGCTATTAATCGCGACGGCAGGATAGTCTGCCATGAATTGTGTCATTCTAAACAACAATTAATTGGAACAAATTGTGATTAGAACATAGAAGCAAGCAATCAAGAACCATCGAGCTTTCAGCATTAAATTCGCCGTGAGTTATAAAATGCAACTACTACCCAAAGATCTCACTTGCATGACTTGAAACAAGTGAATTTTGCATTCGGTTAAAAGATGGTAATATAAATCCCAGCGTGAGTGATAGAAACAATCAGCAACGAGAAAGGACTAAAAATTATAGCAATCAAATTTAAAACGTGGAGGACGAAATGAATTTCGCTAAGTAAGAAATAATCGAACGTAAATTTCTTTGTTTGCCTTAATTACAAAAATTTCGTTTTGGAATTTATTGAAGGTATGAGTCCCGCTTGAATCATAAGAAGAAGGAGTCATAAAGTCGTTCTAGTTCTGTGAAACATTTAACAAAACTTTGATATGGAAAGCTCATAGAATAAAAAAACGAATTTCTTCAATAGCGGTTTCGCCAGGGGTGAATGGCGAATTAGAACGTGTCCAGTATGAGAGGTTATCATTTATCATCTTAATAAATCGATGAATGGAGAATATCAGATAGTTAATCGTCCGGATATCGATGTCAAATTTGATGGACGTTACGTATTGTTGCGAGGCAAGAATGGAAAAATTGAGTCGATTTTTCTTTGATTGATAATAACCAAAGTAAAATGCAGCCTCTATTTTCGATGAAATTATTCGCATGTCACTTTCGGATATCAACAATATATTTGTTTCCTATTTCTATTTCAAAATATTTATTAATACAAATTTATCTGCGATTTCGGTGTTGCTATTTAGAAATCCTTTGTCAGTTACCGATGTGAATGGATGTCCTTTTTAGAAAAAGAATGAAAATTCCTGAAAGCCACTCGTTGATGCGATAAATGCGTATTTTTTGTAGCAGAGGATACGTCCTGACTGTTGGACTTACATACATTTACATGTGAACTGCCCGTTCAAGACCCTCAAATTTTTTTAAATAGTGCTCATAGTTCTCCAGTTGGCCTTTTTCAACAGTCGTAACTATCCAAGCGTTTCCAATCGTCAAACGCTGAAAGGAGTTCACCGTTTATAATTTCCACACAGACTCCCCGTTTCGCTTAAGGAATCGTCGCGCTGCTTATTCTGTATTCTACATGCTTAAATTTTTGACAAGCGTCATCTACATCGGTGTCAAATAAGCAACTTGAAAATCATAACCCATTATATTTATGCAGGTAAGATCAAAGTTACACAGGGAAGATGGACACCTTCCCTACGTGCCTCCCTCAGACGATTTTTGCTCATCGCTCAGGAAGCGTTGTCTCTTTCTGCCTGTTTCATCCAAGCTTCTACTTGATATCATTGTTTCCTTGCTGGTAAATATTTCCCCAAACCTAGCAATGAGGACGATAGGTACGATTTTCGCAGCATACTAAAGTTCTGTTCCAAACATTAGAACAGACCCAGGGTGCTTATCAATAGTTGTCTTCTAAACAAAGTGGATGCCCCTATGCTGAACATTACTCGATTTTTTTTCTGCGCCGTGACCGTATTAGCTATAGTTCGCTTGACATAACCCATATCCAAGTTTCTCTACAGCCGCAGATGCTTCCCTGTCAGTCGTGATCTGACCAGCGTTCCCTATTCTGATAGGCCTTTTTTCTGCGGTTCTCTTTTTGTCAGGATAATTCTTTTAGTTTCTTTTCTATGATAGACTGAACCCACAAGCGTTCAAGCAGTTTGTCACTTCATGCAATAAAATACTTTAACTGAAATACATACTCTCGACTCTGCATGGCATGGGTAACACCAAGTGTGACTCATTCGACAGCTCAAGATTCAGAAGTCCGTCAGCGAGATGTGCCACATGTAACGCTTAAGGACGAAGCTCTGAGCGTGTCCATACCTTTGGCTATCTTCTTACGTATCGTAGATCAGGCCTTCAGAATATACACCCATCTAGCGCAGTTAAATGCATCTCGGACATCAAAACTAACGAGTAGGATGACAACGCTCACTACTTCTCCGATTGCACAAATGACGGAGCAACCTGCTCTGATGTCATATTGCCGTAGATGTAGGTTCCCAGCAGCACGCATCACGTCAACGAGCCTTCCCCTTATAAGTTTTCCGAAATTTTTTTTCTGGCCGAGTGTAGCATACACAGTGGGTGGTATGCAGCTGGCGACTTGAGACTTGCTAATCAATACAAGCCTCGCTTGCTTCCAGCACTCTGAGAACACCCGCTTAGCGCAGGCATACGTTGAACTTGCTAAGGAGTAGGCCAGGGCAAAAGTGAAAGACATGTAGCACCTCAGCTGATATCCCATCTGGTCCTGGAGGCTTTTTTTGCCTTCATAGACAAGACTGCTTTCTGCAATTTCATCTTCATGAAAAGTGGAATTTCTTTTGGTATGTCATCGTGGACACCCTCAAATGATGACCAGGTGGATAGGGAAGAGAGCCCGCCAATTATGTCCATCTTTTCTACCTTGTATGAGTGAGGTGACTTTGGGGCATCGAGCTTCGGCAACATTATTTTGCAGCCCATGCCCCATGGATCGCTATTAACGTCGTCCACCAGGTTTTGCCAACGGTAGCCAGCTGACTTATAACCATGCCTCTTCCCTGGTCCGTGCTCGCTGGGCCTGTTGTCATAGCTCGCGGCACTCAAAAGACTAGGTGCATGGTCTACGGAAGCACTATTTTGGATCTCCAGTGCTATGTGCAAATCTCCAGTGCTATGCTATGTGTAAATCGCTGGCCGAGTAACCCTCTAGCACTCTTGTACACATCTGAATGAGACATGCTCCATTCGATTGCTTTAGCGTTACGGTCATCTCCGATGAGCACATGGCCCTATGTACTTGCAACAGCGTCCTCGAAAACATTAAGCCTATGTTGAAAGGATGCCAACGATGCCTTCGGCGTTAGGTATACACTGAAGAGTGTAGTTCCCGAACATGTACGGATGTACCGCATTCCTCAGGATAATATGTTAGTGAGATTCTGGTGTGATGTTGTTCACTCAGCGGTAGCAAGTCGACATGTCTATCCCTCGTAAGCTGTTTGAACAGATCTTGGGCGATTATTTTTCGATACAGATTATTTAGGATGCGGACCATTGCAGGAGTGCTTTGGCCTTGGTTACGGCTTCTTAGAAGATCTAGACATTTCCGTGTACCTGGGATGTGTTTCTCATGTCTTTTATATCCTGTCTTGCCGTCATTGTAGCACCAAGACCTTCTATCAATTCCATTATATGCCTGTCCTGGATACTCCTATCTAAGGCACTTGAAACTCCGAAAGTTAATCGTTCTTTACCGTATCTGGCAGGTAATCCATACTATTCAAATTGTTCCCTTCTTTACTAGCTGGCCGGCTAGTATCCCTATCCCGATCCCTATTGATTAGTTTGGTCAACCTAACTTGCGTTTCACTACAGTACAGGGAAATTACGTTTTCAAGCTTCTATTTCAGCCACATCTGTAATGCAGTTGATTTCCCTAACTTCGAGTGCGGCCATAGGCTTAAAGGAAACCTACAGTAGCTTTTCTCCGAGGGCTCGTCCGACTGCGTGACGGAACGCGTCTTTATTGTTTACATTTTTCCCGAACTCAACCAGTAGGTCATCTGACCGAGTTGGCCTTACAGCTTCGATTGGAGTTTGGATGTCTTCTACTTTTACCGCTTCCTTGATTTTTTACAAGACCTCCAAACAAGATCAACCGTCGGTAGATTTAACCACTGTGCCTAGTGCTTTGTCGGCTGCTTTATTCAATGCCGTCCGAAACCCGTCCTCCACCGTAATTTGATCGTGTGACGCACCGTTCTCTGCCTTCCAACGTTTATCCCGATCCCCTTTGATTAGGCAAGAATTTCTTTATTTGTATCCCGTTCTGCAGTCACTTCGGTGGTGATGTCAGCAATCAGAGTTTTCTCAACCATTACAATTTTCTCTGCAGTGTGTTCGTCTCTCACAGGTTGCAAGAGTTCCTGCTCTTCTTTTGATGGTCGCTCTGTCGGGCGCATGGTTTTCTTGAAACGCCAGAATGCGTTAAAAATATTTGGTTGCACTAGATTTTTTTGTTTTCGTCCTTCTTTTTCCGAAAGTTTCTGCTTTGTCGTTATCTTCTCCTGAGAACATAATTGTTTGGATATTATGGCTTATGATTCCCTCGGAGCCAGTATCTCTACTCGTTTGTTTAGTAGCCTTAACAATCCCATGGTTGTCTTTGATAAGAAGGGATGCCATGCGTATAACCAGGAGTTTTGAAAGATCTGGATGGTTGGAATCCATCGTATTCGACCCGAATGATACATCCTGATAGTTGGTGTCTGGGGCACAATAATGCATCGAATCACAAAATTTTGACACATCAAAATGCATCATTTTTGGCTCAAAAACAAGTTTCTATGTTAAATTGTCCACAGTATTCACCTGATTCAATACCGCGCGACTTCTCTTGATTTAAAAATTAAGGTTAGAGTTGGAAGGATGTTGTTTGATCACATCCCTATCATGCAACAGCAACTGCACCAATGCTGGTAACAATTCCACAAAACGAGCTAGAGCACGCATTTACGTCGCTCAATCGTTATAAAAAAAGTATCCTGCCATCTTGTTACGTTAAATTACGCTTTTTAAAAACCAGTAGGCAAACTTTCAGGTTAGATATGCAGGGGACGTACTCTCTGAATATGAATACTACTTCTTTTGGTCTTTTGTTTGTAATTTTAGGGTTTGCTTGGAATATACGTAAATAATAATTGAGGGTGATGAAAACTGATCACCGCTTGAGAGTCCTTCAAACAGATATGCCTTCAAAAACATCGAAATCAACCTGCTTTTTTTAAAAAATAATCCTTTATTTTTGAACTATCCAACACGTTGATATTTTCACACCGGCCAACAACTGAGTGACTTATTAATCAAAATATTAGAATACAAAGGACTTTCAAGGACCCTAAATACACATATAGAACACTATCCACATTTTTGCCATATGGAAATCTAATACAAGAAAATTTTTGTCTAAATTTCGGATCTCATATGATAATTCGTTCAACTAAATGTGAAGGCTGAGCGCTGGTAACTCTATGACTTTATGGCATTTTTTAACCGTTTCATATAGATGCCATACGAGTCAAGGATGCATTGTACCCAAATATGCAAAACGGAGACATGGGCTCATGACACAATATATAATATTTCATAATTAAATTATAAATTCTAGGAAAACAATGAATTGAAAGGCCGAGCCGAAATCGTTTTTGCTGAACTTCTATTGAAAAATTTTTTTGCAACTATCGCATAAAGGGATTTTTCAATCGAGAAAATCACAATAATGTTTTCTAAATATTCTTTAAAGTGAAAAGTGTAACATCGTATCCACCCTGAATAAAATTAAATTTACAAAACATTTCATTCATGTAATACAATAATAGGCAAACAGGTTGTGAACCCCCAAAGTACTTTCATAGTCTAATGAATGCTAAATGTCCTTAAAGTTTGGGCCATAATTTGCAGTTAATGTTTTTGGAAGATATTTTGAACTACCCTCAGGAGCTTCAGATAACTTGAACCAAAGCTCAGGAATTTTTCTAATTAAACTAAAACTCTAATAATCCAGTAATTTTAGGGATCAAGGTGCGATCCTGAATCGTATAAATCTAATGCTCTCTGAATATAAACAGGAAGCTCAGCAAAATTGTGCCAGAAAATTTGTTCCCTTTTCACTCTTTACTGAACAACCTATTGGACTGGCAAGATGATTTGCCCATATCGATTTCAGTGGAGAGATCCTGAAAAGTAAAATAACACAACTAAAATTCTGAGGAATTTTATCCCAGATTACAAACAAATATTTGTATGAGTATCATTTGTGGAATACAATTTCCAAATCCTTTGAAGCTGACTGATGCTCTCACTCATGAGAAATTGCTGCTCAACGATCAATATCAATTCTTTTCAGTCAGAGCCAGGATAAATGCAAGTTCTTTGATTTTTCCTGCTTCTCCTTTCTCCTTTTTCTCTTTCCAAACCAGCTCTTCCTTTGATGCAATGAATTAGAATACGCAACTTCTTGGTCTTCATTTAAATACTATCGAATAATTTTAAGCAAATTCCTTTATTCTGTCCCTGTAAGTTCATGGAACTTTAAGATGAAGTTTACTAAGGCAGGATATACATAGGTAAGCCTCACTCTATGCGGATACATGTGTATGTAATTCAAAAAGTTGGATGTACTCACTCGTAGGCAATGCTTTCCTCCACATTGTATGGAAATTATTCAAACTCATAATCCATAAAATATGTTGCGATAGGTGGGAAAAGTTGTTTGCAGTTTTGTTTGAGTTTTTTTTTATATTTACACTGGGCATTGAATCGTATTGATTTGTTTTTATTGAAATGAGTACGCAGTGCCAACATCATCTTATTCATGCAGACTTTGTATGGCGGAAAGGATAATTTTATATGCGTGATGTGTGTTATATAGGTGATGGTTATACGTTGGCAATAATGTGCATTCATAGGAATTTCAAATTTTTCCTTTTCTGAATGGAAGTTACGGTTGACTACAGTTAAAATTTTTTTATGTATTTTTTTATTTTTATTTCCAATAGAAGTACAAGTAAAGGCTTTAAAATTTATGCCAATGTAAATAAAAAAAACCATTAGAAAGTTGAATTCTCGCCCTCTCTGAGCAGTGGCCATCGCTTCAGGTAGGTTTTGTTGGTACTTATGTTTAGTCGTTACTAGTGATTACCTAATTTAATAATTTATATGAAACTAATTCTTACGTGCGAATGTATGTTATGTTTTTCAACGGTACACATTGTCATGATTTCATGACGTTTGTCAGCGTTTCTCCATCAAAGGAAGTCATGCAAAAAGGTCTTCATAAGGTCTTCAAAGTTAGTCTTTGTTCATTTTATGTCTCTCAAAATTTGTATTCTTGTTATAGGTTATCCCGCCGATAGTGGTGTCAGAAGTGGGTTGTTATCCCACTTCTGACACCACTATCTCCACCTAATATCTTTTTCTCCACATGAAAGATATAAGATGCCACATCAGCCATCCAACGTAATAATATGGGGCAAGACGGTCCAGGTGAACAATTTTCATTTCTGCTCTTGGCTTCCTGTGCTCCTGTATCCGGTATGCCACATCATCAATTCGCTTGATGATCTGATAGTTTTCCTCCCAATTCGGCTGCAGCTTAGGAGATATTTTTAACGCCGAGACACATACAGCCCGGATGCGTTTGCCATTAATTAATATTTTATGTTTTATAGCCATTGTGGCCAAATGTTCATTGAACCGTTCGACCAGTCAATCTGACTGAGGGTGAAGTGGTGTTGTCCGTATTTTCCATACTCCTTGCAGCTCACACATTTCGCCAAAAACTTGTGACTCGTATTTTCGGCCTTGATCTGACTGCAGTTCACGGGGTACGTCATACCTACTAACACACTGGTACCCCTATATTAAAGTGTGCATTTGTACTCTCGTTCTACGATTCGGGCTTCTAACGGTAGAATATGTGCTTCCGTTAAAGGCTCAATATGCGCACTTACGACATCAGTCAAGTAGGTCGTCTCGAGCGTGGGGTCAGTAGAATCTTTATCGCACCTTCATCAGGGTCTTGTTCACTCCAAGGTGACTTTCTGATGTTCCTTCTTGCATCTCCTTAAGTTATTTTTCGACCCGAATTTTAACAAGAACAATTTTCATCTTGTATGATGTGCCGTCCGTCGTTTCCCATTTCGGTTTAAGGATTCCGTCTTCAACCTGAAGGAAGTTTGTGTGAACCCAATAGCGTTTAACACTGTAGTGCGTACTGATAAGTCCTTCTACTTAGGCCACCCCCAAAAATGGTCTAATATCATCTCCTGCTAGTTGAGTGTCTCGAAACTCGTGCTGCATCCAACCCTCGTTGACTTCAGTTGTTATTACACGCATACCAACACCTTGTTCCTTTTCCTCGGATTGTTGGTAATGTTTACAATGAGCTGGACACAGGCGACGATATAAAGCGTCGGTCTAGCCATGTACTCCACCCGTTCGGTGGACGATTTCGTAGTTCTATGACTGTAGTCTTTCCATCCTCCTAGCTAACTTCTGTCCCACAAAGTTGGTTTTAGTGCGTTTATTTTGGAGATTGGACCTTTTTCCAAGCCCTGACCCTGGTATGCGTTTCCTGCTAATGGCAAACGCTAGGCAAAAGCTTAGTTTCTTTCACTGCCTGTAGTCTCGTTGTACATGCCCTCGTTTGCCACAATTCCATCATATAGGCGAACCATTCACCTTTACCTACCTACTCATGCCCACGTGCTCACATCTTTATTCCTCTGTTGCAATCTGCAGGATCCTGAACCTCTGTTCGCAATTTAAACTATTGGCTAGTGCTTCTGTCACTGATCGCTTTTTGGCTATGCGGATAGCTAGTTGCAGTTCTCCATCCTGCAATGCGATAACAGACGCTTCTGTTGCCACTTCGCATCGATAACCGGGGCCGTACACTGGGTAAGCTAATAGTGCAAGGTTTTTAATTTCCTGCGCTAACTGCTGTAGGGTTTCTCTTGGTTCCTGCATTCGATTCCGTAGCTGCGACCTGTAGATCTGCTACAGGTGATTGTCTCCATATATCATGTCAAGTACATTCATGATAGCGATCGAGTGACTCAACAGGGATAATTTGAAGAGTTTCACCAGCTGGACGTCTCAGGGCAAGGATTAATGCTGTCGCTCGCTCCAGCTCATTCCAATGATTTTTTTCAGTGGAAGCTTCAAACTGAGTTTTGTAAATTCTCCAAGCCATTTGTCCTTAAAATGTTGTAGCTGTTACATTTTCTGTTGACAAATCAGCTGTACTCGTAATCGAGGTCAGCATACCCACTATTTTTGGCTTGCTTCAAGTCTTCTTTTATAATTTCTATTGCTTCCAGCACCGTTCCTACTTGACTCACCCTTTCTTGCAGTTTATCCAGCCTTTCTTCGAAATCTTGAACTTGAGGATTCAGCTTTTGGCTTAGCTCAACTAAATCTGTTTTAGTTCCGTTGATCGCGGGGCGAACATGTTTAACGCAGTTGATCGCCGGTCGAGCATCCCATTTAAGTGAGTTGATAGCTTTTGCTAGCACGAGTTGATTTTGGTGTACCAGTTCACAAAAATGTCCACAATAGTTCTCGATATTTTTGCAGTTTATTTTCTTATTTTTTTAAATCAAGCTGTTCGATTGTGTTCACTTCACTTTTGCAAGAATTATCCCACTTCTGACACCAGTTTTGCGCTTACTCAAGTGCGCGGCCCTTAGCTTAGTAAACTCTAAATTTTTTAAACGTTTATTCACTTCTCAATTTCACTTAAATCGATCACTTTTAGTCGCGTAAAATTTACTTTCATCGTAGCACTATTTAATACGTCACTTTTCTCGACGCGCACTGTCGATTATCACTTTTAATTATAACTCGTCGTCTCTGCCTGCTGTCGTTGCTTACATACACTTATATACTTATATATACCCATCCAACCAATCCGGAACCTTCTCATACCCCCTATATAGAACATTCTCCAGTTCACGAGCTAAATCATTTGTATTTGCATTGCATTGTAGTTATTGCGAAATCCAATGGATTTATATAATGGCTTTTTCCCCTTCGAGAATGATCCACGTATTTGTTGTTGTTTTGGTCGTCATTGTTTTAAATTGCATTTTGGCAACTACAGTTCATCCGTGTGAACATGTTGGTTTGAGACATATATGGTTATCTCCCTTTAACATTGCTTTCACACACTTGTACACTCCTTAAAAATGAAACAAAGATGTCTGAGGTCATTATTAAGTGAGACGCGATCGTGAAAACAACATGTCCGAATTACAACATGGAAGAAACGCTACAAAAGCGTGTTGAAATTTAATGATAGTTTTTCGTGCGCATGAAGTATGTGATAGCACGTGTAGAAGATGGTTTGAAAAATTTGAAGGAATTGTTTTCGACCTTAGTAACAACCCCCGTTCATCTCCGCCATCTTTTATCAATGACGAAATTATCAAAACAATGACAGAGCAAGTTCCTTTTTGACAACATTGGAGATTCTACCAAAACTGGTTCATGAGGGTTAACGCTAAGAAAGTTCTTCTTATTTTGAAGGAGACCTCAAAAATACCCCAGGCTCAGACCCCTCAGCATCAAAAAAATGAACGTCGAACGAAGAGCATTTATGATACCAGAGTCAAGATGAATGGGCAGGTGATGCATTGCTCTAAACAAACGATGTATCTAGGGGTATATCTGCATAATATACTGATGTTCCTCAGGCGTCAACCTCTCTCTGATGATATGGCAAATCAAACTAACCATAAAACGCCAGGCAGCTGTCACACCGTGCTTTGTTTTTAAAAGTGTTACCAATTTAACGTTATTTTACCCCAAAAAACAACCTTTGTGACCTTTTGTATTTCGGTGAGTTTAACTTCGTCAAACTGTTCGTCGAGAAATTTTATAATTTTTTTTTCTCAAGAATCGGCTGTGGGCTCTATTGACTAGCAAACATTGCTTTATGGATATTTTTGCCTTTTTTGTAAATTCCGAGCTTGTTTTCTAGATTAGAATCTGTAATTTTCAAGGACTGTAACTTCACAATCAGTGATTGTAGTCCTGTTGTCTATTTTTAAGTTGTATTGCTAAAAATAAATAAAAACCTTCCTTTAAATTTTATGTATTTATTTACCTTACGGAATCGATTTTCGACCGTAATCGTTCCGCCCTCATCAGCGATTGTATTCATGAGTTGTATTGTTTTCATATAAGTTTTTGAATTGTTCATTTAATTTTATAGCATCCAGTACTTTTCAAGCCTTCCGCATAATCTTCTTATTGTTCCTTTTCTTAATACTACCCGGACTTGTTTCCTTACTAACACTCATTGCGAAAAACAAACAACTGATGAGCAAACCTTTGTTTGATGTAGAACTGACTTATAGTATCTGTTACTTTCTTAGGTATGTAACCGATATGTACCTAACTGTTTAATCTCGTTAGTTTCTAAATGTATATGTCTCATTTACATTGCATTGTTTCATATAAAATTATAAACATTTTAATAGGTTTGTAACCCATTTCGAACAACAACTCGTTCCAACTGCCTGGAATATTATTTATAACACAAAGTATACTGCCTTCGAAACACTTTCGAATACCACTGAGCTTATTTTCAAATTTAAGACAAAAGCTTAGACTTACCTTGCACAACCCTAACGTTCAGTTTAGTTTTATTAAGTTGCAATCTTGACATATCGTATCTATCAATCAGTTGAGTTCGAAGTTGCTTAGTACGTCGGTTGGATTGGAAGAGCTTCGGATGTTCAGTGAGGGAACAGTGCGGTTGCTTAAGACGTTTCTGGTGCTTGAAGTGATATCAACATTTATATTTCTCCATCGATACTACAAACGTTATAATATCCACTGAAACGATGCTCTTGCAACCAATGTAGCACGTATCGTTCGTAGGTTCGCTTGAATTTTCGCCGCGCGTAGCTTAGACTCAAACCTGCTGACGTATGAAAATATCGTACGAAATCAGAAAGTTTCGAAATGTCGAAAGTGAGTTTTACTAAAATCGCGTAGAAGAATCTTCAGTCTCATCTTTAAATTTTCAAGAAAAATGGTTAGAATGTGGTAACCAAGAAGATATTTTTTATTTAGAACCCGTTACTCAATCGCCCCAGTGGCCTAATGGATAAGGCATCGGCCTCCTAAGCCGGGGATTGTGGGTTCGAGTCCCATCTGGGGTACGAAAATTGGAAATTTTTGTTGTTTTTCTTGTTTTTTTTTGTTTATTTTGAGTTTTGGAAGTTCATGGAAGCAATGTTTAGTTAATAGGAGTAAACGCGCATCATATTCCGCCGCAAATCACAAATCAAGCGGAAACGGAAAATGTTGGCGATAAAAATTCCTTGGATTGTAATGAAAAAGATTCAGTTGAATTTTGGGAAATCGTGAAAAAGAAAAATTCCGTAAAAAATGTAATGAGACAAAAAACACAACAAAACAGAATCAAAAAGGGACAGGGGAAATTCCACAAATTATACAAATACCAAAAACAAATTCATATAAGAAACTCCCACCAATTAAAGCCTTTCACCAGAACAGTAATGATCTGGTGAAACTCATTAAGGAATGTGGGAAAATTAATTAATTTAAAATAAAGAAAATAAATAGGAAAAAACGCAGATCAGGGTTGAGAATGTAGACGATTTCAAGAGTGTTAAAGAAATCTTGAAGAAGGTTGAGGCACCCTTCTTCTCCTATACTCCCAAGGAGGGAAAGCAACAATAGTTCCTGCTCAAGGGATTGTGCGAAGGGTACAATCCCGAAGAGCTCCTCATGGAACTGAGAGCGAAAGTCCCAGAAGTAAACTTCACTTCTGTGAGGCCCTTCACGACGAGACGCTCTGTTCTGGAGAAAAGGGTGCTGCCCTTCTACCTGATACAAATAAGCCATGGCAGTGCCACAGCGGAATTAATTAAGTTAAGGTTTCTTAACTACCAGGTGGTCCGCATAGAAAAAAATAAACAAGAAGGACATCTTACAATGCTTTCGATGTCAGAGGTTCGGACACAGTTCCGCGAACTGTAATATGCAGTTCCGCTGTGTAAAATGCGGCACTGCTCATGAGCCTGGCAACTGCTCGCTTGTTGCGGAAGATGGCAAAGATAAAGTTTTCTGCGTTAACTGCAGGAGTTATGGGCATCCAGCCTCATTCAGAGGCTGCCCAGCATAGGAAAACTTAAAGCGAAATTCGCCTAAGGCAAAAACGGCTTTAGTTACACAACCATCAATAGTGCCTACACCCATAACACCTGGAGTGTGTAGTGACTACCGACCTGAAGATGGTGCCACCATCTTTTTCCGCAGTCGGAAGTTCAGCGGACAGGTCGAAAGTCAGCTGACCTACGACCTGGCGACCACTTCAGGTCAGAAGAAGAGGGTTAGATTTCCGGAACGGGGGGTCCTCGATTCGCGGATGGTGTAAAAAAAATCCGAATAGCATTGAATTGAGTGAAAAAAAAAAATTAAAAAAAAAAAGAAAGAAAAATCAATAGACAGAAAAAAAAAATTTTAAGTGACGAGTGTTCAAGTGTTCAAAAAATATAGTTTTGCTTGAAAAATGATGCGTTCCATGTCGGCTATACAATGGCGCCCAACGTGGGGCCCTCTAACCGTTAGTTTTCGTTCAGTTTCTGACCTAGCATGATCAATTCGATCCGGATGTACTCCGAATGAGGACGCCCACACACGGAGTAGTGAAAATTTGTGTCTAACACCAATGAGTCGATTCAAGCGAGCCGTATCGTTCACTCTCCGCTCTATTTTTTTTTTGTTTTGTAATTATACGCGATAGAGTTTCTCCGACGTGTCGTCGTTGGTAGAGATACCAGTAAGGACGGTTAGGCTCTCGATGAGAATGGCCACTAGTGGGGTCATACTCCTCTAGTAGGACTCTCAAGAGTACTAACCCTCTCCTTATCTTAGTGTATCGGGGAAACTCTCGTTTTTTTTTTTCTTCATGCGTGATAAGGGATGAGTGGATCCGCGTAATGGCGATCATAGCTGGAATTACGAAACGCTGAATGCCATGGGCGTCGCGTTTTCGTCCGCCTTGATCGTTGTTATAGTCGGGTTTACTCATTTGCCTCGTAGTTGTAACGTAGATTAATCAATAACGCGAGAATCTTGTAATGGTACAACACGAAACACTGGCTGATCCTGCATTAGTCATGGCACCCTGAGCGCTTACTTTCCGACTGAGGAATTTGGTTTGTTGGAAGGGAAGAAGAAAATCATTGTACCCGCTTTTCTCTAACGTTCTAAATTTGTTAAATTTTACTTATTTCAACTTTAATCTTAACTATAAATTCAAATCAGATATTGTTTTGTTTGTCAGTAACGAACGCGTTATGGCAGTACGTCGGAGCCCACAGCTAGTAGGCCCCATGATTGATGTTCCCCAGTGTGTGATCTGCTGCAACGAATTCCTCGCGGCAGATCCCGTAATGCTGACCCCCTGCGGTCATTCGTTTCACCCGAGCTGCATTACGGGCTGGGTCAAGCACTCCAAGGCTTGTCCTCTGTGCCGGAAACCAATCACTCCCGGAGAACTGACCCGGAAGAAGGAGCACGCACGACTCTCCGACCTCGGAGCTGTCGGCTCCCCAAGGCAACAAGGTGCGATTCCCAAGGAGGCACCCTATCAACTGAGGTCAAGAGGCCCACTCCTTCCGGCATCGTCATCGATCCCAGCAGTAGCCGACCGATCGGGTCGGGAAGTAGGCCAAAATACTAGCGGCGATGCTGCATACATTCCGCTGAGGTCAACTCTGCCTACCCCGCCTCCGATAAATTTCCCCGCGGATGAAAATCCCGATCAGTCGGGGAGTTCGGAGCTACAACAGGTCCTGAGGCTCCTGCAAAACCTAAATAACCGGATCGACTGGCTGGAAGCAGGCCAGAGGATGCCTAACACCACTGTTCCCCCAACCCCACCTGGAACAACACGACTCCACCCCGATCGGACGCGGCCCCACTCCATCAGAGGGCATATCCGAACGATACCGTGCGAACCTTGGTGCGAGATCCAACCCCACGGATCATTGAGAGTTGGCACATCAAGTTCAGCGGGCGCCACTCCAGTACTCCAGTGGACCGCTTCATATTCCAGGTGCAGTCGTTGACAGAGATGTCCTTGGAAGGGGATTTTACGGCCCTTATGCAGCACATCCACCTGCTGTTGACTGGAGATGCAGCCGAGTGGTTTTGGGGTTACATTCAGCTAGTTCGACGCCGAGATTGGACCGCTTTCTGTGCCGCGTTACGAAATCAATTTGACGACGGCCTGACCGATCGGGAGATCCGGGAGCGAATGAGGACGCGAAGGCAAGGAGCACACGAGTCCTTTGACGATTACTACGACGAAGTCATGAGGATTGCAGCACGACTAAGGTCACCCATGTACGAAGAAGACCTGCTGGGTCTGATTCAAGACAACATGCGGATCGAGCTGCGAAACAGTCTGCTACACGTCCCCATTTCCAGCATCCACGCTTTACGAATGCATGCCCGGAAACAGGAGCGATTAGACGAGCTGCGAGGGGTTTTCCGTCTTCCCCAACGTTCCGCAGGTTCCGTCGTACGAACCCGCAACACTTCTGAAGTAGCCGTACCCTTGGAAGCCGTAGTCGAATCACAACCGTCAGTCCCCGAACTTCAGCCGCAGACAGCAATTCCACAGGCCGATACGGACACGCTGGCCGCAGTAGCAGTGGTGAAACCCGCGGTCTGTTGGAACTGTCGAAAGCCTGGTCACAGGTTTACGACATGTACAATGGAACCGACGATTTTCTGCTAACGCTGTGGTAAGGCTGATACATATGCTCCGGATTGCCAAGACTGCAGGGCTCATAAAAAAAACTGGCAACCGAGTGCTCATACCACCCCGAAGCACTCGAGGACACCCCACTAATCAGTCCTACGAATGTTAACGGACCCCGCGATTTGACCCAGCCCTTGACACCGCCAACACTTCACCCCGAAACACCGCTCATTCAAATTTTGACCCCGACAACGACTGCTTCACCGTCAGAGACCCCTAACTCCGAAAAGCCGCAGATCATTCCACCATACAAGCGACCGTACCACTTCCGACTGCGGGAATACCAACTAGCCCGCGAAAGAATCTTTGCCGAAGAATTGGGCCCAAAGTTACCTCATCGACCCCGAAGATCCACTTTACGCCTGCGGACCTACTGGAAGAGGGTCCGACAGTCCCGAAGGTTTCTGCGAAAGGCGCATATATTAGAACTGGCCTCGCATGATGTCCGTCCCTATGCTTCGGTCGAAATCCTGGACAAGCAGAGGATAGGCTTAGTGGACACTGGCGCCAGTGTCAGCTGCATATCGGCTGACTTCGCCGAGGAAGTCCTGGAGAGGCATAGAGATCGACTTCAGCGTCTCACATTCCACCTGAACTCGACATTCCATCCTGGGCAAGCTCACTGCCGACGTCACCTTCAACGGCGTGAGCAAAGCACTGGAATTCTACATCGTGCCCCAACTGACCCAGAATTTATATTTGGTAGTCGATTTCGTCCGACAGTTCAACTTGGGTCCGACCCACGACCGTAATCCTCGCCGCACTGGGCTAGTCCGCCAGCAGCCACCAACGCGAGTGAATTTCCGAGTGGCCGAAAGGTTGACCCGCTGGGGTATATTTCGTTGCCACGTCTCGAGGACTGCACGTCCAAGTGTCGGTGCGAGGCCGACTTTCATCCCGAGTCGTCGTCGTGACGACCTGGGATTCTAAATCCATTACAAGTGTCTTTTGCCGCAGTTGCCAGGGGAAGAACTGAACCCCAGCAAAAAACCGATAAAAATAATAATGAGGGCGAATTGACGTCCATGTTTAAAATCATTTTGGACATTCTCGGAAAAATCGAGCATACCCTAGTCGATCACGGGTCCAAGATTCGTGGACTCATGAGTACGCTCACCAGTCCTAATGACCAATACTAAACAGATCTCTGCAGTGTTGGCTAGAGCTCAACTTAATTTAATAGCGGTGAATGTCAACTCGATAGCGAGTGTCTACAGGAGGTCAGATTTACTGGATTTTGTGTCTAGACACAGACCTGACATAGTACTTTTGAACGAAACGAAACTGAACGAACGACATAACATACGATTCAAGGACTACGACTTCATACGTACTGACAGACCCAACTCAACTAACGGAGGAGGGACAGGAATACTGATTACACGAGACTCTGCGGTTAGATGAACCGCAAAATTATTATGTTTTGGCGGGTGAGTTGAACGCTAGACATGGCGACTGGCTAAACGAGTACGACAATCAACGGGGAATGTTTTTAAAACGGTATATAAGAGATAACGATATGGAATATCGATGCCGCCTCATCGTATCAGCGACTCCTACATTGCCGAGATCCGGAACATATCTGGATCTATGCATAGTCGATGTGCGTTTGAAACTTACTGATTTAACTGAAAACAACAGACTCAAAACACTACACTATGATAGTGATCACAAAGCCATTCAAATTAAACTCACAAAAGAAAACGATGACATTTTCATGCTTGCAGCGCACGAAACACAACATAGATACAATTTTAGGAAGACAGATTGGACACAATTCAAGGCAAAACTAACACAGAAACATGAATCATACATGCAAGACACAAACACATATATTCCAAACAACAAAAACTTGTCGAATGACGAGATCGGCAAATACATTGAAGACATTAACAGACTCATTCTCAAAACAATGGACGACAACATTCCAAAGATTACACCACACAATAACATGGAACAGTACACGACAGCAAACATAAAAAAACTTAAAAAGCTGAAAAGTATGATTCTGACGCGCATCAACTCTATACATAGGAGTTCTGCTGCGAGTTGGCATCCATATTTAGCCACGCTTAAAAAGATCATGAAGACTCTGCGTTATCTCATAAAATTAAGTTACAATCGCGAAGTTAACAAGCAGTGGGCTGAGAAAACGCAGAGTATTCGTCCTCAGGATCCGGACGGAATGTTTAGCCAGATCAACGCTGTGTTCAGGTCGAAGAAGCCGGCAACAGTGTCGACTTTGAAAATCCCCCTTGATGAAGATGAACGTAGGGCAACTGATACCCATGAACAACATAAACTTGTGACGGATAAGACTGAAAAGCTAGATGTAATAGGTATGAGTATGGAGTCGGTCCATCAACAAAACTGGAATCTGGGCAGTTCTCGATTGAAGGAAGTTGTCAAAAACCGAGTTGACGAGTTTTTGACTTCTTATAATCGTGAGCCTACTTTCCATTTCAACGAGACATTAAAATCAAATATGTTGTCACAAAACAACCTGATTGATTATTTTGTGTCGAAGGAGGATGTTGAGCATACCTTCCGGACACTCAATAATAAAAAATCAACTGGGCTTGATGGCATACCCAACATTGTCCTCAAACACTTACCAGAACCAATAATAAACGAATACATTTGCATTTTTAACAATGCACTCAATAATGAATATTTCCCACAAAATTGGAAGAAGGCCAGGGTCATCCCAATTTTGAAGAAAGGAAAAGATCTTAGCGATCCGAAAAGCTGTCGACCGATAAGCTTATTGTCAAATGCAGGCAAAGTCTTTGAGTGTTTCTTGAACAGAAATATCAAGAAACACCTCGAAGACAAAGATATCATCAGCAATAGTCAGTTTGGCTTTCGCAGAAGCCATTTTACTATCCATGCTATCACAAAAGTGACGTCAGATATCTGCTGGCATACAGTTTGGCTTGATGGACTGATTTTCAGACTCATACAGAATAGGTTCTGCAATGATTTAATAGCCATACTAGTGAGTATGCTGTATGGAAAAAAATTTATTTTCGAAGTCGGGGGAAATACTTCCAGTAGAGTATTTCAGGTCTCTCACGGTCTACAACAAGGCACAGTAACGGCACCTACGTTATTCTCAATTTTATTGAACCCACTTTTGAAGTCATTTGGCTTCAACGATAGTCCTGCACGGATGATAGTGGCGTTTGCTGACGACTTGATTATATACACTGCAGACAGCAAAGCTTCGGTGGTTCAAGCTGAACTGCAAAGTATGTTCCAAGATGTCCAAACGTTCACAAACGCTTGGAAATTGAGAATAAACGACAACAAATGTGAAACTATCTTGTTTCGTGGACCACTGGCAAAGGCCGGCAGAGACTTAAAGCGAAATTGGAAGGTTTTCCATATAAAGTCGAATGGTGAACGCATACCGCACAAGAACACCGTGAGGTACTTGGGCGTGTTCCTGAATATCGCTTGCAGTACATCCAACATGCGAAAATGCAGCTCGAGAAAGCAAGAAGGGCATTCATGTCTTTTAAGAGACTTTTCTATGCAAAACACCTGGAGACACGCGTGAAGGTAATATGTTATCAATGTCTCGTAAGACCCATTATGACATACGCGTGTCCCATATGGTTTAACCTGAGTGCTTCCACCATGGAGAAAATCAGCGTGTTTGAGCGAAATGCTTGAGAGCTTGCACTGGATTGTACAAAACAGCGGATACCGACTTTAAGTATTATTATTCAGATAGGGAACTTTATGACGCAGCTGGTATTCCTAGGATAGATTTATGCATCATACATCAGGTAAGGAGACATTGTCTGCGAATGAGTATGACTGAAGAGAATATGTGGATCAGTCATCCGTACTATCCTAATCAGTCATACTTTGAGCGATGCAGGGAGACAGGCTTCATACCACCGGAAGCATTTCCTTACTTAGATTGCAAGGGACTTATTGTTGACGGACGTGGAATACCGGTCATTTACCATATCCACCGACGAAACACTGACAAGCGACTACAATGCACTGACCACGTGGACAGCGCGAATCAAAGTATAGATTGGCGATATTCGATGCATATGCACCACAAGCAAAGGAAACTCCAGCAGTACTGGTGGCTGGAGAGAGATACTAGTGGTCGGCCGGATGGCTGACGCCCTCATGGGCTGCGGACGGGGGCTGTTATCGATCCGTGATTTCCGATTTCCTCTAGTCTTCTTATCGACTACTGGGGTTCGGTTCGTCTGAAATTATTTTTGTGAATTGATATTCCCCTGATCTGTGCTGAAAATAAAATTAAAAACACAAGAAAAAAAAAACAAAATATTGACAATTACACGGAAATAAAAAACAAAGTTATTGTAATGTGGAATAATGTGTAAAAAAGAGATGTAATAAATGATTTATTGTAAGACGACAATTATAATTATAAGTATAAAGTTTAGTTTAGATAAGTTAAGTTTAAATAAATCGATTATTTCAAATCCATGTACAGTATATATTAAGATTTAATTCTAAAATATTTTTTTTTTTTTGGGTTGGGGGGTGAAGGCAATTTACGCCCGGAGTGTGGGACTCCTAGCAGCGCATGCTACCAGACTACCCACTAAACACCCCCCCTGTCAAGAGATCCTAGCCTGGAACCGTTTGACACATTACTTCGGGCTAGGCCTCTTTTTTACTTCGCGCTAGGGCGCCGTCAGTCTAGAGAAATCTCCCTCCAGCGGGAGGGGGCAGGATGGAGGAGGACTGCTGGAAAGGAGACCCCCCTAGACCCCGCGCCCAAGGTTATCTATCGTATATTTTTTGGCAATAAGTATTGCCCGAGAGTAATGTGCCACGCAGGTCCATTTGTCAAAACTTTTCAGCATTTCTCCGACCAGATTGTCTGGAGAAAGCTCTCCCATCACCTCCCACAAGTCCTGCCGCATCCTGTTCCACCTTCTACAGTTGAAGAAGGTGTGACATGCGTCATCCCTTTCCCCTGGGCAGAAAATGCAGTCTGGGGACCGTGATTTACCAATCTTGTGCAAGTAAGACTGAAAATACCCATGCCCGCTAAGAAGCTGGGTAAGGTAATAATCAGTCTCACCGTGCCTTCGATTTAGCCACGATCCCACGTCCCCTATAAGGCGGGCAGTCCAGCGGCCATTGGAGTCGCCTTCCCATGACTGTTGCCACTCGAGTATTGTGCGCTGCCTCTCTTCTCGGTTGACAGCATATCTTGAGCCCTCCACTTTACGGTCATAAATTCTCCGTCGTTCTCTAGCAAGGAGGGCGATGGGTATCACTCCTGCGATCACCAACACCGCCGACTCAGAGACAGTGCGGTATGCAGACGCAACCCGCAAAGCTCCTCGTCTCTGTACCTGGGCCAAGCGCTTTCGGTACAGCTCCTTACTGAGAGCTCCGGCCCAAACCTCAGAGCCGTACAGTAGCACTGACTGTACAGCACTCATGAGAAGTCGGCGTTTGCTCGGTGTGGGCACACCGATGTTGCACATTAGTCGACTCAAAGCTGAGACGCCCATCGCGGCCTTTTTCGCCGTTGCCCTGATCTGTTCCGAAAAGCTCATTTTGGAATCGATCAATAGTCCCAAATATTTTATTGCGACTTTAGACTCAACAGTCGCATCTCCGATCTGCAAAGGAATTACAGTGGGAATTCTTTTCTTCGTGAGAATGACCACCTCGGTTTTCTCTAGTGCCAAACTGAACCCGCTGGTGGTCATCCATTCCCTCACTTGACGCATTAGCATTCCCAGTCTGCGCTGCGCATGTTCGACTGTGCGTCCGGCGACCAGTGATGCTATATCATCTGCATAGCCAACCAAGCGCGACTCATCTGGCAGCTCAGGCCTCAATAGCCCGTCATATTAGGCGTTCCACAAGTCTGGTCTAAGTATGGAGCCTTGCGCTACACCAGACGTTATCTCCATACTGCGTCGCCCATCTTGTGTGTCATAGAGCAGTCTGCGGTCCTTTAAATAATCCCTCAAAATCCGCATCAGATACCCTGGCAATCGGAAAAAATTTTCCAATGTGCCAAGAATATCCGACCATCTGGCGGAGTTGAAGGCATTTCTGACGTCAAGCGTCACTAGCAAGACAACTCGTTTTTCAGTTTTGTGCGCTTCGGCTCGACGGACTGCATTCACCACTTCCATGATGGCATCGGAAGTAGATCGCCCTGCTCTAAAGCCATACTGCCGAGGAGATAGGTCCCCTGCAGCACGAATTGCGTCTGTGAGTCTTCTTTTGATGAGCTTTTCGAACACTTTCCCGGCTGTGTCCAGCATACAAAGCGGCCGGTATGTAGATGGCAGCCCGGGGTCCCCTTTTCCCTTGCTGATCAATGTGAGCCTCGCCACCTTCCAGCGAGATGGGAACACACCTTCTCTCAGGCAAGCGTTGAACACATTGAGTAGCAAATCAGGACAAACTTGGAAAACTATTTGTAGCACCTCGGATGGAATGCCATCTGGTCCTGGTGCCTTTCGAGCTTTCATAGAAAGCACCGCTTCCCCCAGCTCATTTTTAGTGAACGATGGACATTCGCCTGAGTCGGCCTCGTGGGCAGCATCAACACGGACAGGGTGAGTTGGAAAAAGCGCCTGCACTATACCGTCCATCTTATCTGCTTGAAGTAAATACGGCTTCCGTGAGGTACCGAGCTTGCGCCACACTACCTTGTAGCCGAGCCCCCATGGATCCCTGTTCACATCGTCCACAAGTTCTCGCCAGCAGCGTGCCTTGCTCTCGTTGATGAGTCTTCGGAGTTCTTTCCTTGCTGATCTGTATGCTGCTGTCCTATCGGATGCTTCCTCTACGTTTCTCGACCGCTGAGCTGCACGTCGAAGTCTGTGACACTCGCCTCGTTTGTCTGCGATATCTTTTGACCACCAATGTACAGCAGGCCTGTCGTGTCGAGGCCTCCGTCGAGGCATAGATGAGCTACAGGCAGAAGTGATAAGATTCATCGTTGACTCCGCCATTCCCTCGACTCCAGCCCTTCCGTTCCCCGAAGGGCATCCCGATGTCATTCCGCCTTTTAGAATCACATTGGCGAAAGTCTCCACGTCCATTTTTCCGATATTCCACCCGGGAGTGAAAAATCGTTGAGACGAGCGAGGAGTGGTATCGCCGATCTCAAACGCGATGTATTGGTGGTCACTTGCTGAGTAATCCTCGAGTACTCTCCAGTTCAACGTCCTCGAAGCGAGGGACTCCGAGGCGAATGTCACATCTGGGATTGTTCCTTCGCAGCCCCAGCGCCGGAAGGTAGGTACATTGCTGGTATTTAAAACCACCAACCCGGTCCTCGCCGGCATGTCCAGAATGCGTTGCCCTCTGGGATCGGTTTGAGACATGCCCCACTCAACGGCTCTGGCGTTGAAGTCTCCTGCTACGAGTACTTTGCCATCTGTGTTCAGAACAGCATCCTCTAGCGCGTCCAGTCTATTTTGAAAAGATGGCATTGACTCATTCGGCGTCAGGTATACGCTGAAAATCGTTATACCCGAGCACCGAATCCACACGAAACCGTCTCCTCGGCCGTGACCTTGGATCTGGAGTCGCATGCTGCCACGAACCCAAACGGCAGCAGTATGGGAGTCATCGGAGAACCAGGCTGGTGAGGCCTTATTTCGATGTTGTTCGCTCAGCAGCAGCAGATCAGCTCCCTTTTCTCTGGCGAACTGCTCTAACAGATCTTGTGCATTGACGCTACGGTGCAAGTTAATTTGAAGGGTCCTGATCATCACCTTAGAGCTGCTTTTACTTTTGCTAGTGCCTCTCTAAAAATTGGGCACGCGCCTGTTCCTGCAACGTGAAGGTGCTCTGTCAGTTGAGAGTTAAGATGATTACATAGCAAACAGCGCGGAGTCTCAACGCACTCTTTTTTCTTATGCCCAGGCGCTCCACACTTAAAGCAAAGCATACTACGGTCAGGGCCCTTGCAGTTCGAAGTGGTGTGCCCGTATCAAAGGCACCTGTAGCATCGTACTGGGATGGCGCGGCGGCGAATTCTGCACACCACCCAGCCGATTTTTATTTTTCCTTTGGCCAGGAGTTGTGTAGCATCTTTCTCCGTTACTTCGAGTATGGCCAGCCTTTGCCCTCGGCGATTCTCTGGAGAAAGCTTTACTTTTAATACAGTTATTCCAGGGAACTCTTTTTGAATGGCTTCTTCGACCTCAGCCGGATCGGCGATGCAGTCCAGGTCCCTTACTTCCAATGAAGCTCTTGGCTCCAAGGTAGAGACGGTGGCTTTTGCCCCAAGGACGTCCTTTATTTTGTCGCGGAATATCGATTTATCGGAGGAGTCCGCTCCAAACTCGACGAGTAGCCCTCCGGACCTCGTTGATCGTAGAGTTTTAATAATCGTCCCTGTTTCCTCCGGCTTGACGTTCTTGCGGATATCGCGTAGAACGTCGGAATAGCTCCTTCCGTCGGTGGGCTTCACAAGAATGGCGTCCCCGAGGGCTCTTCGCTTTTTTCTTGCTGGTTTATCCACGGTCTTTGTCGTTGTTTGAACAGGCACTATTTTTTGGCTAAGCCTATGTTCGCGTTTTGCAGATTTTTTTGCCGCCTTAGATATCACAAGTTGGAAAGCGTCTTTTCTTTGTGGCGTTTCTTTTTCTGGCTCAACGTTCTCTTTACGCCTTTTCTCCTGTTCGCTCTCGAGAGGGCTAGCAGCAGTCCTCTTGATACTGGGAAGGAAAGGTTGGGTGATTTTAACGGGCACCGTTTGATCTGGATGTTCTTCTTCCAACTTTTTCCAGAGTCTCCTGTAGTGGCAAACTCGATCCAAGAGTTCTTCGAGCTCAAAAACTCCATTTTTTACATCTTTACTGATTGTTTTTTGGTTTATGCACGCTCCTTGCATACGTTTGAGTATCGCTTAACATTTTTTAGTCAACCGTTCTTCCTCGGAACGGTTTTTCGCGATAACCTCCTTAACAATCAGGTCTTTTTCGCCGACTTTCTCCTCCGGGGGCTTACGTTCTATGGTCTGCGTTCCTCCTTCTGAGGTCGATTCAGCAGTAGCAATCTTAGGAGTGAGGTGGTCGTAAACCTCCGGAGCCGCATTTACTACCGGCCCATCACTGCTCCTTCCGCTTGGGGCTGAATGAGACCGTGGTGTTGAACGCAAGGTTTTTCCACTACGGGAAAACACGCCAAGATAATCGTTATGGTTGTCAGAATTATGTTCATCGGCTCGTTTGTTCATCTCCTCTGCGTTATTCTGTTTATTGTTGTTGTTTTTCTTCATTTTGTTCTTAAGGGTCCCCCCTCAGAGCCGCTGTCTCCGCTCGGATGTGTAGTCGCCTTAATGATCCCATGGTTATCTATGCAAGCAGGGAGGCCATGCGAGGGTTGGCACCAGCCCTTATGGAGTCAGGTGCTCAGAGCCAGATCAGCGCTAATCGGGAGTACGACTCAACCGAACCTACACCACCAACTCAATGGTGCGAGCTTTGAACGTACTCTGAGGCCTGCCAAGGTTTTATCGGGACGGAGACGGCGTGATATTAGCCTGGAGGCGTTCGCGCACGGGTTTCACCCCGGCGGTACCGCGCAGAAAGCGACTAGGTCCAGAATATCATGGCCGCCAGCCCACATGCGTCAAATAAAGTCGAGAGTCAAATCATAGTCCGGGTTCGGTGCTGTGTTCCCATTAGTCGCCTCTTACGACAAGTTGGGTTACTGTGGATGTATTCTAGCCTCCCCCATCCACAGGGGAAGATATATTAATATAAAGATTTATGTATAATTAGCAAATATTTCTAGATATAAGTGTAAGCATAAGCAAACATCTATGTTGATTGATTTTGTTGCAATGTTACAGTTCGGATTATATGTTAAATACTACAAAAAAAAATCAAACAAAAAACTATTACAATTAAAGAAAAAAAACATTAAAAACCGTTGATAACAAAATTAAACAAGAAAAACCAATACAAAATGAATAAAAATTAATATTTAAGAAAAACAAAAAATAATGAAAAAAATGATAAAACCATAAAAACTTCGAGGGGTAAAAAAAAATATTGTTTTTTTTACTTAGTTAAGATTTCAATTGTTATTTCTGTTTAACATGTTTTATTAGATGTAAGATAGTGATAGATATTTGAAGTTTTTCTAGCTTTTCTTTAAAATAGAATAAGATGTATGTAAATAATAACATTTAAAGACAATGATTGTAAGGGGACCTACCCATTGAATATGATTGGCCTACACCAGAGTGCCCTAAGTGGCCATAGGTGTAAGTAGACTTAAGATTGTTACCTGTTTGTTTTTTTTTTGTTTGTTCTCTTTTTAAAAGGTTGTACTTATTATTGTTAAATTTGGAAAAAATAATAACGGGAATTTTTAACTTAACTAATGGATGGCATCGGCCTCCTAAGCCGGGGATTGTGGGGTCGAGTCCCATCTGGGGTAAGAGAATTGAAAATTTTTTGTTGTTAATTTTGGTTTTTTTTTTTTTGTTTATTTTGAGTTTTGAAGTTCATGGAAGCAATGTTTAGTTAATAGGAGTAAACGCGCATCATATTCCGCCGCAAATCACATAAACGCAACTTGTTCTTGTTAATTTTAAAAAAACTTTTGTTAACATGGCAGAAACTTTAGAATTTGAAATTAATAATATACTGATCCGCAAACCGAACGGACGTGAAAACATAAATAGTATTTATTTTTTACTAAACAAAAGCAATTTTTCTTAACTTATGTATTTATTTAATGCAATAGTGAACATTTTTAGATCGTTATTGATACGAAAAACTTTTTTGAAACGGTGCAACAAGCTTATAAATTTGTTGGTAGAGTAGAAAAAGTGGAAAATTTATAAAGTTTTACATTTGAAAACAGAACTGGTGTCTTTAACTACGATTTTGTTTTTTTTGGTTTGGCGGTGAAGGTAGTATACGCCCGGAGTGTGGGACTCCTGGTAGCGCATGCTACCAGACTACCCACTTAACACCCCCCCACTCTGTCAACAGACCCTAGCCTGGAACTGTTTGGCACATTACTTCGGGCTAGGCCTCTTTTTTCTTCGCCCTAGGGCGCCATCAGCCTAGAGAAATCTCCCCTTCCCCCCAGGACTGTTGGAAAGGAGACCCCCCCCAGATCTCGCGCCCCAAGGCAATACATGATACCTTCATTTCGCTGTAAGTATTGCCCGAGAGAAATGTGCCACACAGGTCAAAATTTGTCAAAAGTTTTCAGCATTTCTCCGACCAGATTGTCTGGAGAAAGCTCTCCCATTACCTCCCACAAGTCCTGCTGCATCCTGTTCCATCTTGAAGAAGTTCCAAAGGTGAAGAAGGTGTGAAATGCGTCGTTCCTTTCCCCTGGGCAGGAAATGCAGTCTGGGGACCGTGACTTGCCAATCTTGTGCAGGTAAGACTGAAAATACCCATGCCCGCTAAGAAGCTGGGTAAGGTAATAATCAGTCTCACCGTGCCTTCGATTGAGCCACGATCCCACGTCCCCTATAAGGCGGGGAGTCCAGTGGCCATTAGATTCACCTATCCAGGACTGTTGCCACTCAATTATTGTGCGCTGCATATCAAGAAAGATCCCCTTTTCTGTCGTAAATTCCCCGTCGCTCTCTAGCAAGGAGGGCGATGAGTATCACTCCTGCGATTACAGGAGTACTTTCGTACTTTCGGTAAAGCTCCTTGCTGAGAGTTCCGGCTAAAACCTCAGAGCCATACAGTAGCACTGACCGTACAGCACTCAGGAGGAGGAGTCAACGTTTGCTCAGTGTGCGCCCACCGATGTTACACATGAGTCGACTTAGAGCCGAAACGCCTATCGCGGCCTTTTCCGCCGTTGCCCTGATCTGTTTCGAAAAGCTCATTTTCGAATCAATCAGTAGTCCCAAATACTTTATCCCAAGTTTTGACTCGATAGTCGCATCCCTGTTCTGCATAGGAATTACCGCAGGAATGCTTTTCTTCGTGATAATGACCACCTCAGTTTTCTCCAGTGCCAGACTGAACCTAAGGATGTTCAGCCACTCACTCTCTCGACGCATTAGCATTCTCAGCCTGCGCGACTCATCTGGCAGCTCAAGCCTCAATAGAGCCCGTCATATGAGGCGTTCGACAAGTCTGGTCCCAGTATGGAGCCTTACGCTACACCAGACGTTATCTCCATACTTCGCCGACCATCTTGTGTGTCAGTGCAGACTGCGGTCCTTCTAGGAATACCTCAAAATCCGCATCAGATACCCGGGAAATCGGAAAGAATTTCTCAACGTGTCAAGAATATTCGCCAATCACGTCACTAGCAGAACAATTCGTTTGGAATCATTTTTGTGCGCTTCGGCTCAACGGACTGCGTTCACCACTTCCATGATGACATCGAAAGTGGATCGCCCTGCTCTAAAGCGATAGTTCCCCTACAGCACGAATTGTGCCAGCTGATCAATGCGAGCCTCGCCACCTTCCAACGTGATGGCAATACGCCTTCTCTCAGGCAAGCGTTCAACACATTAAGCAGCAACTCAAGACAAACATGGAAGACCATTTGTAGCACCTCGGTTGGAATGCCGTCTGGTCCTGGTGCCTTTCGAGCTTTCCTAGAAAGCACCGTATCCTCCAGCTCATTCTTTGTGAACAATGGACATTCCACTGAATCGACCTCGTGAACATCATCAACACGGACGGGATGAGTTGCGAACAACGCCTGCACTATACCGTCCATCTTGTCTTGTCCGTCTGCTTGAAATAAACAGGGCTTCCGTAGGGTACCGAACTTGTGCCACACTACCTTATAGCTGAGCCCTCGTGGATCCCTGTTCACGTCGCCCACAAGTTCTCGCCGGCAGCGTGCCTTACTCTCGTTGATGAGCGTTCGGAGTTCTTTCCTCGCTGACCTGTATGCTGCTGTCCTATTGGATGCTTCCTCTTCGCTTCTGGAGCGCTGAGCTGCACGTCGAAGTTTGTGACACTCGCCTCGTTTGTCTGCGATATCTTTTGACCACCAATGTACAGCAGGCGTGTCGTGTCGAGGCATAGATGAGCTACAAACAGAAGTGATGAGGCTCATCGTTGACTCCACCAATCCCTCGACTGAAGCCCTTCCCCTCCCCGAAGGGCTCCCCGATGCCGAAAATCTCTACGTCCATCTTTCCGATTTTCCACCCGGGAGTGAAAGATCGTTGAGACGAGCGAGGACTGGTATCGCCGATCTCGAACGCGATGTATTGCTGGTCACTGGCTGAATAATACTCAAGTACTCTCCAGTTCAACGTTGTCGAAGCGAGGGTTTCCGAGGCGAATTTCACATCTGGGATTCTTCTTTCGCAGCCCCAGCGCCGGAAGGTAGGTACATTATCGATATTCAATACCACCAACCCGGTCCTCGCCAACATGTCTAGAATGCATTGCCCTCTGGAATCAGTTTGAGACATGCCCCATTCAACGGCTCTGGCATTTAAGTCTCCTCCTACGAGTACTTTGCCATCTATATTCAGGACAACATCCTCCAACGCGACCAGTCCAGTTTAAAAAGATGGCATTGGCTTACTCGGCTTCAGATATACGCTGAAAAACGTTTTACCCGGGCACTGAATCCAGACAAAGCCATCTCCTCGGCCGTGCTGCCCCGAACCCAACAGCATCAGTATGAGAGTCATCGGAGTACCAATGGTGCGAGCTTCGAACGTACTCTGAGGCCTGCCAAAGTTTTATCGGGACGGAGACGGCTTAATATTAGTCTAGAGCCGTTTGCGCACGGGTTTCACCCTGGCGGTACAGCGGACGAAGCGTCTAGGTCCAGAATATCATAGCCGCCAGCCCGTATGCGTCAAATCCAGCCGAGAGTCAAATCGTAGTCCGCGTTCGGTGCTGTTTCCTATTAGTCGCCTCTTACGACAAGTTGGGTTACTGTGGATGTATTCTAGCCTCCCCCATCCACAGGGTTTCTTTAACTACGATAACATTAAAAATATTGAACCCTGATAAATAGGCAGGATCTTATATTTTTTGCTATTTTTGCTTTAAAAGTTCAATTTTTTGGAGTCCATAAGCAGAAACGGGTAGAGCGTGACTGACTACTACAAGTAGTTGATCTACAAACATAATAACCTTCAGGTTGCAAGACGAGCTTTGGTTTCTACTTGTAGCTTTGTAAGGTTCAGAACGTCAAGTGGGAAAAAATTTAAAAGGTAGTGCCCGTGTATATAACCTCATGGCAACCCTGTTGAAGTTTTTTGGGTGATTTTGAAAATGAAGTTTCTAAAAAGCGCTGAGGAAAACTGTTCTGTTAAATGCAAATCAGGTGAAATAAATTACGCAATTTCACTCAAGTAGAAGATGGAGAACTACAGGACAACTACAATTTTTTGAGCTATAGGTTTTCCATTACAAAATTTTTCAAGCTATCGATGCAGCATGTTAGGCTCTTCTGGCTTTTGCACCATGATAACGCCCCTGCTCACACATCGTTACTTGTGCGCGAATTTTTGGCCAAAAACAACACTCTAATAACGCTGCATCCACTGTATTCCCCAGGAACTGGCGCCCTGTGACTTTTTCTTGTTCCCGAAACTGAAGAGGCCCAAGAAAGGATGACGCTACGCCACGATTGAGGAGATAAAGACGGCATCGAAGAAGGAGTTGAACAAGATTACAAAAAATGATTTTTCAAAATGCTTCGAGGATTGGAAAAAACATTATCACAAGTGTATAATGTCTGACGGGGATTATTTTGAAGGGGACAAAATAGATATTGATGAATAAATAAATAATTCTTGAAAGAACATGAAGTTCGCGATACTTTTTGAACAAACCTCATGGAAAGACAAACTTAGCGAACTTAGCGAAGGAGAATAAATTCAACCTGCTGCTGATATCCGAATAGAACCACAACAAGGAGGCCGTTGGATGGTACTGTGACCGACCTGTTAGCGCCGCCATGTGAGGGTCTACTCCCAGTTCAGACTTGCTTCGGCGAGGATGGCTTTGTACTGATCAGGGGTGCAGATATGACATTTATCAGTGTCTACCTCACACCACATGGGCCAATTTTATCCTTTCAGATCAAGAAAGAAGCTGTTTCGAGCAACGAAGGGCGAATCCTTGTTATCGGTGACATCAATGCCAAGTCGGTATGGCGGTAGATAGCGCCTTTGTATTGAATGGGAATTGCATAGATAGTGCATGGGGATCGCCTCATTCTGATTCCAAGAGAAAGGAACTAAAGAAATGCAGCTACGGTGGAACATGTCGTCATAAATGTTGCAAACACGCCAACCTTTCGGTGGAGAGGCTGTCTGGGAACCACTTCGAACGTGATGTTCGTATCGGTAAGTGCTCAAAGACGTCGGTGAGTTGGTTATTGAGGCGGAAATGGGCGGTTATCGACGTCATTGTAATATTCGTAAGGTTGACCAACTTAGCTGGGATACCAAAGTGATCCATTATTTGTCCAGTACGTCACGAGCAATACTGTCGTATGCTTCCTTAAAGTCAACATAATCTGGCAAACGTCTATTTTGAACTCTCGGCATTTTTCAAGCACCTGCTTCACATTTTACAATTGTTCTACCGTTGATCTACCAGCTCTAAAGCCACCTTGATACTACCCAATAATAGTGCTGGCGTTTGATATAAATTGATTTTCAAAGTTCTTCGAAAATATGTTGTACGCCCTACAAAGTAGTGATAAGCCTATAGTTTTCGCACTGTAGCTTGTCCCCTTTTTTGAGGATAAGAAATTTAATTGATTGGTTCCTCTCGTTCAGCGTATGTTCTTGTTGCCAGATTTGCTAGATAAGTTTTTGAGATAGTTTTCTGAACTATCTGAATTTCTGAATTTTTCTGAATTTTAAATTTTCATATGCTCGGCAACCTCTAAATGAGGTTTGATCCCCATAACTCCTGCAGTAAACGTAGAAAATTTTTTCTTTTCAATCTTCAGCAACAAGCAAGCAGTTGCCAGGTTCATTACAGCAGTACCGCAGATGACAAAGCGAAACGGCATGTTGCAAATCGCGGAACTATGTCAGACATCGAAAACATTGAATTATCGCCTTCTTATTAAGTTTTTCAAAGTAGACCAGTTGATATTTGGTGTAGCTTAACTTATGCAGCCTTTTCTCCAAGGTAAACAGCTTTCTTGTGAATGGCTTAGCATCGGTAAATTTCGCCGTCGGATTTATCGCTTGCAGTTCCTGCAGCAGCTCTTCAGGATTGTACTTTTACACAATCCGTTAAGAAGGAACGTCCGCGTTTTCTCTTCGACTATATAAAAAGAGAATGCCTCCACCTTCTTCGGTGTTTCTTTGACAGTTCAAAAAATCTTCGATTTTTTCTACCCTGAGCAGTGCTTCTATTTGTTGATATTTTCAATTTGAAAGTTATTCGCTTTCGAAAAGTCTTTAGTTGGTTTCAACGGTTCAAACCCGTTTTGGTGACATGTATTAATTGGCTTTATTTTGTCAGGTTTTAAGTTACTAATGTTGTTGGTTTTATCATTGTCATAATTAGTAGATAGTCAGCTATTGTTGTTGTGCTTAATGTTGTGCTCTTTCGAATAAAACGATTTTAAATTGAATTGAAACAGAGAAAAAGAGATCCATATAACTCATTGCAAAAAGCAAACTAAATTCCTAAAACTTAGGATATTCGTTTCTCACCTACCAACTCACGACTTCTAAAATACAGGCAGCTTTACCCCAGATGGGACTCGAACCCACAATCCCCGGCTTAGGAGGCCGATGCCTTATCCATTAGGCCACTGGGGCATATTACACAATTTTCAAGCAATCTAATAAGAAAATTTCCGATAAGAATCAAACATTCACTTCTATGCCTAAATACCTCAACATGATGGCGCGACATCTATTTGTTCGTCTACAAATAATTCTCTACTATTTTACACGTGTTTCGAAATTCGAAGTTAATCTGAAGTTTCGTAGCCGTTGTTTGTCAACAATGTTTTGCGTTATTGTCAAGTACGATTTAAAGGTTAGTAACAAATATGAGTGAGTGCATTAGCTGTGAAACCACAACAAATAAGTACAAATGTCCCAAGTGTTTCGGATATTAGTAAGTATTTCGAAGGATATTTAGTCCTAAACCCCCGATATTTTAATTGATGCCATCCTTAATCCTTGTTTTGCTAAAATGTCCTATGTGTAAAAGTATAATAAAAATGATAGACAATAGGCACGAATAAACCGGATTGGTTTAATACATTTATTAGTAGCGTAAAAGACCATCTTCAAGCAGAATTTCATTAGTTTTACTTTAATAGTTTTTAAGCAAATAGTTATTTTCACAAAAAAAACATACAAAATCAAGGCAGAAAAAGTCAACGTTTACATACATATAATAAACGTTTTACATACATATAATAAAGGACTGTTAATTACAGTTTTGAAGCCAATCAATAACTTGCAGGATATCTTCGATTCTTTATGACCTCTCGAGTAGGGTTACCAGGGGTCAAAATTGAAAAGCCAGTTGCTTCCAGTCAAAAGTCCTGATTCCTGTAAAAAAAAGTCCGGCCTTCAGCTGATACTAAAACTAAGTGCATTATAAGTAAATTTTATTGCCATTTACTTAACTCTTTGAACATTATATTTTCGCCCACTACTAACAAATTTCAGAAAGTTTGATTTTAAGGAAATTTCACTGTGAAATTCGGGACAAGTTATGTCTTTGAAGTTATATTGTGTCAATAATATTGCTTTGATTGACTCAACTGACAATCTGTTCCTCTCCTTCGTCAAAAAATTCGCTTCGCATTTGCATTGTGTGGCATAATACAAAAAAAGTATTGAGCAATTTTTAGCAATTCTGTAAAACAGCTTCTGTCATTGCATGCATTGCAGAAAATTACCCACTGTTTTTCAGTTATGATTATTATTATTATTATAAATAATATTATTATTTGTACTGGGGTCCACTGGCTGGAAAATAGCATAGGCCAGCATCGGTACTTAGCTACCCATGTGTAGTACTATTGTTTACAGATGGTCGATCCTGTCGTCCTACAGAAACCAAGGAGTTCCCCCATCTCTGTGGTCGCCAAGTGTTCCAATTCTGTTACGCCAGTACACCTCAGCCAAATAAGGCGTTTGTTGGCCAGACTCGGGCAATCTAGGAGGAAGTGTTCTGTACTTTCTTCCTCCTCGCCGCAAGCGCGGCAGGTGTCATCCGTTTGGATTCCTATTCGTTTGGCGTGTTGACCTAGAAGATTATGGCCCGTTAATACTGCCACCAATATTCTAACGCCATTTATGTTTTTCCCCAGTATTTGTTCTGTCCTCGTTTTATTAGGGTGAGGCCAAATAGCTCAGCTTATCCTGCAGTAGTTCCTGTCATTCCAAGCCGTATTTGTCTCTTTCCAGAATATTTCGTCTAGTTCCCTTTTTACCGTTGCTAATGGCACTTTAATTGTGTCTATTCTAGTGGCATTTTCGTCGGCTGATCCAGCTCGCCTCCTTTCCTCTACATCGCTGTCTCCAGGGATCCATGTCATTTTTACATTTACTCGGGCTGTTGCGGCTTTGAAAGCCTGCCTTTAATCCTGCACCAGTTGTGAAACTACGCGGTTAGGGGCAAGCGCCTGCAGTGCCGACTTACAGTCCGAGAGTATTTGTATTCTTCCATTAAGGTTGTTTGTTGCCGCTTCTATAGCCGCCTTTATTGCAAACACATCGTCTTTCAACGAATTTTCATATATTTCCAAAGCTTTTCCCCTCCTTGCATAATTTCGCATTGATGTTTCTTTCGTTCACATCAATTTCTTTTCTTTTATTTTTCATTACAAAAAACATATTTTTCAATTTGCAAACTTTACAATGTCTTAGTGAGCACTTGGCCAGATAAAACTCGATAAATTACTGACGCAAGGCAACATTAGGAAAGTGACTTTTGTCAACCGTTGAGCGTTGGAACAAAAAAAAATTAAACACTTTGAATCGGTAAAAGGAACTTTATTGAATTCTATTTTACGGCACAACAACTAGCTATTCTCAAAAGGCTAACACTCGCAGCCGTTTCCTAACAACAACTGTGTCTAGATCTTTTATAATATTTTCTTATCTTTAATTAATACTGACATGATAATATTTTCTTATGCTAAATTGTTTAGAATGAATATTTCTTTTTTATCTAAATTTTTAATTTGCATATCATATTACCAAAAATGTTTAGTTTGTAATTTCATTTTTATCGAATTTTATTTGTGACCAAAAGTCTGTAGTGATTGGGATTTTAGGCTTAGTCATCATATTTGGTTTGGGACTGGCTGATGTCGTAACTAGTGCGCTAATTTTGTCCTGACCCGAGCATTGGGACAAAAATTCTTACAAAAATGAACTTTATTAAACAACACTTATTTTGTTCACAACAATTAACTATGTTATGGATCCCACGATCCATGTACCGATCCGTACACTAACCCATACAATCGCACTTGCCCAGCACTCGATCTCGATTTAATGTAGCACGCATCAACGAAACTTGATCCGATAATCGACTCAAAGAAAAGCCATATAAATTCCGCGAATGTAATTATTAACCGAATTCCATTAACGAAATCAATTTACGGAAGTATCAACAAGACCATTCTTAAGAAACAATTCAAAAGCCGATTCTAGGAAATACCACAATGAATTTCGCGCACACAATTAATATTTTACATGTCCGAATTCCGTTAATGTAATCAATTTAGGAAACGTAAACAATGCCGTCCTCAGGAAATATTACACTTAAGTCAAACGACGTTTCCTATCAAATATTGTATTTTTGCCACACTTACAAATTTAATAAACAATTCTCCAGATTTGTGTTTACAATGGGAATCGCGATGGTCCAACCAATTCTATGCGAAGCAAAATCAGCAGTAAAATTAGTGAAATATGATACCTTAATTGAAGATGTGGAATTTGCGTGCTAAATCATTTAATAACATATAATATAAACATTTTCTGCCCATAAAAGGGCACTTTGTCAGTAGTCAAAGATCAGTTGTAATCAGTTGTATTTATCGAGTCAGTTGTAATTTTCGAGCAGTCAGTATTAGTTATCAAGTTGCTAATTTAGTTGTCATTTTGTTGATAATCAAGTATTTAAAGTTCTAGCGATCGTGTTAAAAATTTAATTTTTCTAAAGGCTCTTAGAATTACTAAGTTAAAAGTTAAATGATAAATGTGCAAGTAAACTATTAATAAAGAAAAAAGATTGAATAATTGTGATAACTGACTTTTCCTTAAAGAGCCCATAACAACTATTTAATTTTTAAGTCCGAATATGAACTCTTCGATTTGAATTCTAATTTACAACTGAACTCTTAAACTTCTATTTATTAGCTTTCTCTAAATCTTTTTACAATATTCCTTTATCTTATGCTAAATTTGCATACAAATTGTATACCTCTTTGTGATGTTATGATTTCTTTATTCTATATTGAAATGCATATTCTACATATTTCTTTATTCGTTGATATTGTCATATCTTATCTTGTTCCATGAATCAGTATTGATTGGATTTTCAGTCATTATTATTGATATATGCTTAGGCAATGACGTCACTCGCTTGAAAACTTGTTCTTCGGGGAATCCCCTGATTTTATGAGTGAACGCAGATTCTGTCTGTACCGTTTTTGTATGTTTCCCACGGAAAGTCCCGTTTTTGTATGTTTCCCCCGAAAAGTACAGATATCTAAAAAATCGCTCGGAGTAAATTAATGAATGTAAATTAATGAACTAAATGGCAACAGGTGAACGCAGACATTTTCGGTAGATAACGCTACCTAGGCAAGCCAACCCGCCACCAAGAGGACAAATCTTTTTGATAATATTGCTCATCACTTGGTCATTACATTTTAGAGCCAGGGAGTTGCACATGTAACGTCTGAATTTCATCATTGTTTGAAAAAATCATCCCTGTCGTAGCTATTGAACCTATCAACCGTTACCGACGTGGTCTCCACAAAAATGCCCAGTAATAACAAAGTAAATTAAGCGCAAAGAGTAAAGAAATACCCAGTTAACCTATTGGATTAAGTTTTGCCAATAATTATAGATGAAATCAGCCAACACAATAAGAAAGTGAAGCTAACACCAATGATGTTCTTCCTACTAGAAAAAAACAACATTGGACTAAAAGACTCAAGGACGTGAAACACGTTGGGTACAAGTCGTTAATTAAGCCAAATTACACTGCCGAAAACACGAAGCTGAATCTCCTGGATTATAATGCGGTCACCCGAGAAATTTTCGACAGCGATTTGATGCGATCTGAGAAAAAAACTATCAGAATATAGTTAATAATCAGAATAGGTAAATCATTCAACATTATAACAATGCAACATTTTCATCAGGCAACATACCAAATTGGTCTCCTACAAACACGAGTTACATGTTAGCTATATGCTCAATATCTCGAAACAGGGAGGGACTTTATCCGTAAAAACAGAGATGCCTACAACTTGGAAGAGATTGCTGAAATAAATTACCCCATAGGGAAAATGGCAGCAAAACAAATCGAGACAGGACTGGCAGGGCATCCAGAAATCCGTGTTGCGAAGTACTCACCTACATGTTGTCGCAATTAGTAGCACAAACCGTCAACGTCTTCCGAAAGATACTATCAAATATCCATCCTATAACATACGATCAATACCATCCTATAACAAGCAACCCTCACAAAATTTGGGATATAGACAAAATATTAGCAAGATAACAAACAAAGATAACGGCGAAAATTTGTGAGCATAAGGAAACGAGTATCACGGTAGTAAACCTACCAAATGGGTGTGGACGCTTAATAAATATAACACCAATAAAGAAATTAGCTTTAATGCTAAGTGATCTACAGTTAAATATAAAGAGTCTGAGCAAACGAACGAACAGTCTTGAATTTCATTTAAATAGAGACAATTTCCCCCTTGCACTACTAAAATAAAATCTAGGCAATGCCAAATGTTAAATGTACAGCCTAGGACACAAGCTGAGTGATGACAACATGGTAGGGGTGTAGCGTTCCATGTTCTGGAACTCACTCACTGGAATATACCAAGAATATACTTAAAGAAATTGATCTATATACTAGACACCAACTGTTTGGGAATCATTTCGCTGAAGGAAGATGCATTTGCTGAAGATGCAAACGCTGAAGGAACGGATCACAGATCATCGGATGAACAATTTTAATCGGGGCGAATATACCTTCAATAGACTGGACAAGAATGGAAAATGTTTCCGTTGTCACAGTCACGAATATGAACACAGATAATATTACCTGGAACGACCTTAAGCAGAACATATGTATTAAAAACCATAGTTGTTTGAAGATCTCGATACTTATTATCACCGCGGCCACATAACGCTTTCCGGTTGTCATATCGCTTTTTCAGCCTAACAGGACAGTCTGCTCATTAACAATGCGGTAGCAAAAGGTCACATTCCAAAACCCAACCTTTGTCTTTCTGACCTTGGCCTCTATACATCCATCTTACTTCTAAGCATTTCGAGAAAAAGAATTGAAAAACTAATACAAAACAGAATCTGTAAGCTCATTTACGAGAAGAATATCATAGCATCCCATCGGTTCGCTTACACAAAAAGCAAATCAAAGAGTAGATCTGGATCACCTCAGAGAAACCCTGCTAAAACTTAACATACCCAACAACTATTATATATAACTATTGTATAACTATCTATACACCAGGTGTAGAAGTTTGTAATCGGAATTTCTTGTAAAAATTACACGTCCGATATTTAAAAGTTATAAACAAACACTTGTTTCAAAATATTCTCCATTAGAATTCATACATTTTCCCACTTCTGCGGCATGTTATAAAAGCCATCCCAAAAATACAATTTTTCATTGAAGCAAACCAGTTGTCAAGCCATTTTCATATGAATCGAAGTGTTTTTCGGCGAGTGCATGTTCAAATGCGAGCAGAGCAAGTCTGGAGAACAATCCGCGTGCGCCATTATGTGCCAATTGAATGACTAAATCGTATCGGTGACCCATTTTGCTGTGTAGGAGGGGACACTAATGAAGCAAAGTTATCTGTCAGTGTCATCGTTTTCCCCATGTTTTTGTACCTTAAAACATATAACATCCTTTTGATCCCACCAAACGCAGAGCATTGTCTTCTTTCCAAAATGATTTGAATTGCAATGGGCGTTGATGATTCGTCTGGATTTACCCATGATTTACGTCGCTTAGGATTCTTAAAATATATCCAATTTTCATTACCTGTCACTATACGGTGAAAAGGTGATTCTTTTATAAATTTGACAAGTGTTTTTTTCTTTCATTCAGTCCACGTGAGGCCCATTTTCCCATTAAATTTCAGAATCTTTCCCATTACTTTCAGGCAAAGAGAGACTGCTTTCTGTGTATCATATCATTCATCGAATTAGGCTTAAAAGATCTTATCTTCAAATTTTCCGGTGGTTTTCGACTCTCTTCGTTTGTCACGTCAAAATTGCCATTTCTAAATTTTTTAAATTAAAATTTTTTTTAAATTTTTTCTCAACTCGAAGCATTGACACAATAGTATCTTCGTCGAACGCTACAACGAATTTTAACAATGTGAAATAAATTTTTTTTATTTAAAAAATAAAAAACACACGTTTCCTTTTGATTCGTTGTTTTATTTTTATTCTTTATTGCAGACATCGCGGTATTTCGGATTGCACACTCAATACTTCCTCAGTGCTAAACTAGCAAATTTGATATTAGACAACTATCTTTTTATACATGTAGCTTTTAAACATCATTGTATTACCATTGAGTAATAAAATCCCTTTTTGTGGGCGTTTTCAAAATTAAGCTACTTATTGAGAGATTCGATCCATAAAGAAGCGTAGATTGTACGACACTCATTAAGAGTTACTTTTTGTTGGACTTGGTTGACGAAAATTGGCCATTATTCGGCTGATTGTCGAGACCCCTGCCGCGGTCTTATCTTGCGTTATCCTGATTTACTTCGGAAAACGCAGGTTACAGTCTATCAGCGAGCCTAGGTACTTAAGTGATAGTTTCGACTCTACTCATGCAGATCCGATACTGTTCGTCGTCAGACTGAGACTTTTCTCTAGCGCAAGAAAAAATCCATGAGTGGTAATCCAACTCGCTGCATTAGCGCATTTAACCTTCATTGCGCTTGATCAACTGTGTGTCCAGCGGCTAGTACAGCAACATCGTCCGCAGAGGCGATCGGTCGTCACTCCTCCGGCAGTTCGAGCCTGAGCAGTCCGTCGTTGGAGATATTCTACAAGTCTAAACTGAGGCCTTGGGGCACACCTAATTTGACAAATATCCTTCGTTGATCTTGTGTCGTTTCGTAGATCAGACTGGGATCCTTGAGGTTACTTGGAACTGTCCGCATCAAATATACTTAAAATGAGTTCTCCGGGTCATCCAGATTATTAATCTAGCGGAGTTAAACGCATAAAATGTGCAGCGTCACTAGGAGGACTACCCGCATATTGGACCGCATTAACCCCAGTACATAATAGAGCGCTGTACATAATGGAGCGCTATTAAAGGGCTCTAGTGGCATGGGTAACGTCAGTGAATCTTTCTTTTCTGAGTTTCTTGCACTCTTTCCTGGCCGTATCTAGCATGCATAACGGGCGGTATGCTGACGGGGTCTCGGGATTTCTCTTTCCCTCGCTTATCAGCGTTTGTCTAGCCATATTCCATTGCTGATGGAAAACTCTTTCTTGCAAGCAAGCATTACAGGTACGAGTAGCAAGTCAGTGATAAACCACCTCAGCCACAATGTCGTCTCGTCCTGAAGCTTACATCGACTTCATGGAAAGATAATTCCAGCTATTTCCTCGTGAAGAGTAAATAGTATTGGCCTTTCCTTGTAGATAACTTGAACACCGACGGAATATGTATGGAAATCATAAACTTTGTCCGTTTCCTGTACGGGGGACATCTGTGGGGCATCAAACTTCCGCATAACTGGCTGACAGCCCACGCCCCACGGGTTCCTGTTCACATCCCCGACAGGGTTCTGCCAACAGCGTATTATTCTATTCTTGTTTCGGTTGATCAGTCCGTAAAGGTATTTCTTGATAACTTGATGACTGTTATGCTGATGCATGCCTCATTCTGGCTTCCCGCCCGTTGAGCTTCTTGCCAGAGTTTTTGACACTCTTTGCGATGTTCGGCGATTGCCGTGACTGGGTCTCCGGCAGGGTATAAATTGTTTAAAAGCAAATTGAATGGTACTCATTGTTAGTTCACCAGGTCTTTACCAGACAGTCTTCTGGACCTCGACGATGAACCCAATGTCAAACTTTGGTCTGAGTTCATCTTTCCAGTGTTCCAAAGGAAGCGCTGAGTTGGGAAGTGTGGGGACATTGTCCCGGATCTCGGATGCTATGCACTGACGGATTCTAATCAAATTGCCAATTTCTAGAATTGAAGACATACAATTGGAAATTAGAATTTCCAATTGAATGTCTTCTGTATGTCTTCTACAATTGGAAATTAGAATTTCCAATTGAATGTCTTCTGGAAGAGGAACTCTGAGGCGGATGTAAATACCAGGATGGTACCCACACAGGCCAAGTGGCAGAAAGTATAACGTTAACAGTGTTCATCACGACTAGTCCTAGTCTAAATCTGACTGATGATGCTCCATACAGTAGCTTTACCATTGAAGCCCTCCGCAGGGAAAGAAAATGACGTGCTGTGCTTGAGACAGCGTCCTGGAGACTAGAGTCTAGCTTCGCCTAAAAAATATTATTGGTTCATTCTGTGTCAGATAACACACTAACGAATGTTTTACCTGGACACTGAAACCACACGAAATAACTTCTTCGCCTGCAGTCCTGAACTTTAAATGAGTATTGTGTCGAACCCAGATGGCGCAAGTAACAGATCCATCAGGGTACCATTCTAAAGAATTTTCAGCTCGATGTTGTTCGCTAAGCAGCAAAAGGACGGCTTTCATAACCCTTGAGAACTACTCGAGCAGGTTTTGGGCGTTGAAGCTCCGATTCTGATTTTCTAATTTGGCTTAAGCTAGGGCTTCTTTCTTGGTCCGATCTGATCTGATGTTTCTGGTCGTCAGATCTCGGGTTAGCGTTCTCACAGAGAGTAATATACGCCTCTCCGATGTCATCTATTCGTTTATGCCTGGCGTTGCCATGCGTAGAGCACAAGAATCTCTTTTCAAGCTCTTTGCAGCCTTGTGCGTAAGATCATAACTAGCATTTGAATCAGCGTCCTATTTTCATTTTACCCATGCTGAGAAGTGTCTCGGTTTTTTTCTCAGTACGGTGACTATGGCAATGCGCTGCCCTCTATTATTTTCAACGTTTAGTATTATTTTGATCCCTCTTAACTGAGGAAAAACCTTTAGAATGCACTCTTCCACCTTTGTAATGTCCATAAACAATGTTCCTAATTTTGAGGCCAGGCTAGCGTCACGGAATGAGTCGTTATATTGTCTCCGATCCAAAATCTACATGGTGTTCACTGGATTTTGTCGGCTGAATTGTTCTTATGGCAGTTTGAATGACGTTGGGTTTAACAGCTCCCCTAATTTCGCGCAAAATGTATTTATACGTTCTATGTCGGTTTGACCAGCACTACTTGCGTACAAGCACGTCCATCACTTCGCAGTTTTTGTTTCTTGTTCGGGGTTTCGTTGCCTTTGTCCCCAGGAAGAAGTTTATCATCGGCCGCTTTTGCGGATAGGCGCGTCTTTTGAACGATTTTCTGATAGCTCTTTGTTTTTTCTACTTTTCCTCATTCATAAGGGGCGCTCCGGCGTGCATATTGTTTTTGGCTGCGCCCAAACGCACTCAGTATCTCTGGTTTGTAAAGGCACTTTGTCTTTTTGTGTTCGTTCGTCCGTTTGTCGTCTGTGTTTGGTTGTTTATTCGTTGCTTTTGGCTTTGTTGTGAGTATAATATTGCTATAAGTATTTAATATAATACAAACAACTCCAATGATTATCAATCTTGACAATCAAATATTATTTCAGTTGTTCCCTTCCTTGTTACAAGACCCATAGTGAGCAACCTTGCGAACCACCGGTCGAAAATCGAAACAGTGATGAAATAAAAGCGGAACGTAAAACGTACATGCCATTCAAAACCGAGGACACCGTAGATATAGAGAAACTAGAAGCGCTTGGTAAGCTTTTCGATTATACATAAAACATAATCAAAAATAACTATTTGTATTTCTAGAACACAGCGAAGGATTGCGTAATCTGCTATACAATCCTCACTTACGTGATCTTCTGAAGGAAGTAGACAGTGCTCCGAATGCGTGGAAAGCAATTCGCGCTGCAATGCTGGAGCGACTATTCGTTGAGTTTGCAGATGAATGTATGAAAGTAGTAGAACCTCAAAATGAAACTGAGGAATTCTGATGAATTTTCTTAGGTATACTTCTTGCAGTTGTGATAAAGTAAAGTATTTAATTTTACGTTTTTTGTAAGTGCATTCAATCGTGTTGGAAATTAAATGGAGCTAAATTGTAATTATATAACAGATATCCATTTGAAATTTGCAAAAGGTTCAAAAAGTCTGAAAAAGATGTTTGGTGTGCACATTGCATCAAAGGACTTTATTTCTGTTGCATAAAGAGAAAACAATTTGTAAAATAAATAATCTTGATATAGGCATGATTTTATCCTTCATATCACTATCTTATCGAGTCTAACGAATTATAATTGCTTTGAGCTTAGTCTAGCGAACTCACATTGAATTTTCTCTTTCGCAAACTATACTCTTAGTGAATTTCATGAGGAACTTATTCAAAAACTACTTTATATATATATCATGCATTTCTTGAATGAAATTCTTCAAATATAGAATAGAAGCAACAGGTCAAATTGAGCCCCAAAGTAAATTTGTGGCATATTTAGACAAGATGCAATATCATTTCCCCATAAATTGAAATGTAAATTTTTTTTATTACTAAACAATACAGACGAATCTATTTTAGAAAAGAGCGTTTTTCCTTTAGAAACTTTTGTTTTGACATTTAAAAACTTCTTTTTGCAAATGCATCTATTATAGTTGCAATAGCAATGTGTTTATCCGTCATATATCTAGATTTACACATCCAACACTTTGTTAGGTGTTGGATGGTGTTAGACTTTAGAAAATTACTACAATTACGAAAATGATGCGTCAATGTGTAAATGAACATCATTCAATGATTATCGAGGTTTCCTGTCGCCCTTAGGAATTAGATGCTTGACAATAGTCCTGAAATGTTTCATGAGCGTTACAATAGGACATTCACCGGAGTTCGGTCATTTTGCTCCTGTTTCCATCACGAAACTTTTAAGATATTTCAAAGAAAAATATCATGTGACGACCACCAAAGTTATTCTGATGTGTTTCGAAAGATCGCTTGTAATTCTGTAAGCGTGATAAAACATTCTATATTTTTTCAAGAAAACATAATGCGACGATCACAAGAGTTCAGATCGCTTATGCTCCTGTGTTCGTCATGACAATTTGTTTATATTTTGAAGAAAAACATCATGTGACGACCACAAGAGCACAGTCAGATGAGAAAGGAACATATCGCTCTCCACCGTTCGAAGTAATGTTCGATCTCTTCGCGACAAGAGCCATAAGTAGACATAGTACAGTATCGAAAAGAAACAATAAAATAAGATGAAAGAACATCTCGCAAAACGAAATTAAATTCGTGAAACCAAAATGGGAAAAGGCGAGCAATACAATAACACTTAATGGAATTTTTATTGATCACAAACTTGTGCGAACAAGTGCCCTATAAAACTTCAAAGGTTTAAGGCATAAACCTATTTTTTTTTTTTTTTTATTCGTACTGGGGTCCACTTGCTGGAAAATAGTATAGGCCAGAATTGGCCCTTATCTCCCCATGTGTAGTACTATTGTTTACAGATGGTCCATCCTGTCGTCCTACAGAAACCAAGGAGTTCCCCCATCTCTGTGGTCGCCAAGTGTTCCAATTCTGTTACGCCAGTACACCTCAGCCAAGTAAGGCGTTTGTTAGCCAGACTCGGGCAATCTAGGAGGAAGTATTCTCTACTTTCTTCCTCCTCGCCGCAAGCTCGGCAGGTGTCATCCGTTTGGATTCCTATTCGTTTGGCGTGTTAACCTAGAAGATTATTGCCCGTTAATACTGTGACCAATGTTCTAACGCCGTTTCTGTTTTTCCCCAGGAGTTGTTTTGTGTTCGTTTTAGGGTGAGACCAAAGAACTCGGCGTATCCTGCAGTCGTTCCTGTCATTTCAAACCATATCCGTCTCTTTCCAGAGGATTTCGTCTAGTTCCCTTTTTACCGCTGCTACTGGCACTTTAATTGTGTCTATTCTACTGGCATTTTGGTCGGCTGATCCAGCTCTCGCTAGGTCATCCGCTCTTTCTTTTCCTTCTACACCGCTGTGTCCAGGGACTCATGTCAGTTTTACATTTACTCGGGTTGTTGCGGTTTTAAGAGCCCGTCTACAATCCTGCACCAGTTGTGAAACTACGCGGTTAGAGGCAAGCGCCTGCAGTGCCGACTTACTGTCCGAGAGTATTTGTATTCTTCAATTAAGGTTGTTTGTTGCCGCTTCTATAGCCGCTTTTATTGCAAACACTTCCGACTGGAAAACTGTGGTGTGGCTCTCCAGTTTATAACTTCGGTTGAGTTGCGGGTGATCTAGGAAAAAGATTCCGCTTCCCTCATTTGTTTTGGAACCATCGGTGTAGATTATAATCTCACTACAAGATGTGCAATCCTGCACCGTTTTCCACGCTTCTCTGGTCGGAATGCCGATTTTGTATGGAATTGTGTCCAATATTGGTTGAATTCTATCCAGCTCCCTTTTACTTGACGGGGCCATTCTCTCCATTTTTTCCAAAATGCATACGTGCCCCGTTTGAGTATGGTTAGATAACCCATCTGTGGATTTTAATCTGATGCTTGCAAGTGATGCCTCTCTGAAGATGAATTTTTCGAGTGGCATGAGATTAAGCATTATCTCCATTACAGCAGTTGGCGTAGTCCTAATGGCACCTGTGATGCCAAGGCAGGCCATTCGCTGGATCTTTCCTACCTCTTTTGCAATAGTTTTCTTTTGTAATGTCTGCCACCAAACCAATCTCCCGTAGGTGGTTAGTGGCCTCACTACTGTTGTGTAGATCCAGTGGGCAATTTTGGGTTTTATTCCCCAGGTTTTCCCCACTAGTCTTTTCATTGTGAAGAGCGCCGCTGTAGCTCTCCGTCTGACTGCTCCTATGTGTGGAGTCCAAGTTAGCTTAGTATCCAAGGTTACTCCAAAGTATTTCACCTTGTTTACTAAACTGATTTATTTTCCGTCAATGGTCGGGGGTGTAAATGTCTGCGGTTTACGGCGCTTTGTGTAAAGCATAAGCTCCGTTTTGTCGGCATTGATGTGCAGTCCGTTTAGCTTCGCCCACTCAAAAAGATGTGAGAGTGCGGTCTGCATCAATTCCGACATGGTTTCCGGGAACTTTCCACTTATCAGTATAACGATATCGTCAGCGTATGCTATCGATTTGAAACCCTTAGCGTTGAGGTCTTCCTCTATTTGGTTAACTGTGAGTACCCAGGCAAGTGGTGATACTATGCCGCCTTGTTTTGTACCCCATTTATTCAAGGTTACACCGTTTTCATCGACTGTAATTTTCCTTTTAGCTAGTAGTTCCGTAATCCATTTATTAAGTTATGGGTCTATTGCATATCTTTGAATGGCTGCTACTATGCTCTCAGTTTTCACATTATTGAAGGCTCCCTCGATATCAATGAAGGCTGGCAAAGTGTAATTTTCGATGGCAAGGTTCCTCTCTATTCTGCTTACAACTTCGTGTAGTGGCGTCTCTTTTGAGCGCCCTGGAAGGTATGCATGTTGTTTTGGGACAAAGCTCCGTTATGTTCACGGTGCTTTTTATGTACCCAGCCACCAGGCGTTCCAGGGTTTTCAGCATGAAAGACGTTAAGCTGATAGGTCGGTAATCCGTTGCTTTGTAGTGGCTGGCTTTTGCCGACTTCGACGTAAACTTAAATGAGCGTGCTGCTTGCATTTTAAAACATATATAGCAATGAAACTTTTAGGAAACAAAGATAAACGTCCATATGAAAGGAACAAAAATTTAATTTCGAAATATACATGTTGAGTATTTCGAACTGTTGCTTGAAAGTGGGCTAGTTTTAAGGTCATACAAAAATTATACTTTCCAAAAAACGGTTTATTTATGAGTTTAAATTAAATTTTTTTGTCTGTTGCATATTATTTTATCTTATTCTTTCGGAAAAATGAAATTTAATTTAAATAATTATTCGATGCCGTTTATACATTCCACGCAACTGGCCCTGTGTACTTGCGTATTACAAACTTGAATTCGGCACAAAATTTGGTGGATGGGTAACCAACTTTGCTTTTTTGAGACTAGTTTTCTCCTCTAACCGTTGAAAGAGAGTGTTTGGAACGACGTTTGGCTCGTTGTCGCTCAGACGAGTCGATGATACGCTTCAATCCGGGTTCTGCTGGCTTTTCAACTTCCATCTTCGTTTTTTTTTGCTTTCACCTTTCTCCAGTACTCAAAATCACTGCTTGTGTCATCATCAATAGACAAAAGTCGTCCTCAAAAACGCCCAATTGTTTGTTATAAATATAAATTTCTGCTATGGACACAGATGCCAAAGTTTTTGCGCTTCTTAAGCGGTTGCATGGATTTTAAATAATGAAAAACATTTTAACAATATTATTTAATGTTACGAGAGCGGGTCGATAACTACCGATAGTTATGGCATGAGAAATTCATTCACTGACTGTCGCATGAGAAATTTATTATTGTGTAGTACATTCTCGCAGACGGCTACTGTCAAAAGTTAACCCGAATTGGACTCGTTTTGTTTTTACCACGGTGTCCATAGACTTTAGGAAAATGGAGAAAGCTCAATATCGATCAGTGATTCGATTCTTGTTTTTGGAAGAGGACCCGCGCAGCGAAAACAAAGAAATCTGAAGGAGTTTCGACCTCGTTTCGTGACCATTGACGAAATATGAGTCCACTCATATGCACCAAAGTCCAAGGAACAGTCGAAACTGTGGACTTCATCCGGCGAGCGTGCTTTGAAGAAGTCAAAGACTGTCCTATTGACCGGAAAGCTGATGGTTACGGTTCCCAGGGTTTTCCCTGGGATTCGAAATGTTCGATTTGCATCGGTTACCTGGAGAAGAGTAAAAGGGTCACTATGTCAAATTATTTTGCCGAATAGCAGAAAATGCTTTTCTAGCACGACAAGACCCCGCCGTCGCCATGACCCAATACGTTGAATTAGGCTACGACTTTAGGACTTTGGGCCCAATGGGCTACCTTTTCCACCGTATCTTCTAGAATAGGCTCAAAAATGACTTCTTTTTGGTTCAAAACTTGTCATAGACACCCTCCGGGCAGAAATTTGAGTCGAATGAGATCATCGCTGCTACAGAAGTGCTTTGCAGAATTTGAGAAGTCGAATTTTTCAGACAGATTAAAAAGTTGGAGCATCGTTGGATCAAGGGTATGAGGCTAAGACTATTTTGAGAAATAAATTTCCACTTTTCAAAATTTTCGGTGTTCTTTGGTCTATTAAGTACTTATCGGACAAATCTCGTGCATATTTTAACTTTAAAGCTTCAAAAAAAGTAGCCTTTAAACTATAGAAAATAAATTTTTTTGAAAAAATGGCGAGAAATTGCCCGCTGGCACAAAGCCTTCAAAAAATTCGATGGACATTATAACGGGCTGGATTTAGCTGGAATAAAAAAACCCGAATTTTACTAAAATTTTACCCAAAAATTAGTTTAAGTTTTGTTAAAAATTTGATTTTTAATTTTTGTCAAAGTTATGTACAAAAATTTCAATGTTTGATAATTAAAAAATTGATAAACAGTTCCATTTAAAATAAGTTGCAATAAATATAAAAGAAAATCCTTCGTTCAGTTCCTAGACAATGCTATTTAAAAGACCTGTACAAAATTTGAACAAGACTGGTGCAGCAATTTAGGAGTTATCGTGTCCACCGGCTTGAAAAAAAAAAGTTTTCAGGCAAACGCTCTTAAACGCCCCCCTAAAATTAAAGAGTGGAATCATATTTTTTTATAACTTGTCTAGAATCATCGATACCAATCCCATAAACAACGATCCTGCAGCAGAAGCGATGTCTGGAGCATCCTTCGGCGCTTGTCTGAGTCGAACTTGGCATCTCAAGCCTCAGCTGTTGCTTTTATTCGCGATGGTTATTGAATGATCGTCTTCGGTATTTTTTACTTTAATTGTTGCTGTTTTGCCTTAGTTTTATGCTTCTGCCGTATATAAACAGTAACAGTGTAGAAATTCCGTCATTTATCGTGCGGACAGAAACGAAAGCAGCTTCTATTACGACTATTATTGAATCAGCAGGTAGTATTTTTACAAATAAATTCGTTCAGGCTCTTATTGTTTTTAGGTTAAATCACCAAAACAATGTTCTAGGAGCGTATCTTTTCTAAGATCTTCTTGAATTGGTTTGATTGTTGTCGAAACATCATTTGATTCGAAATCATAACAGAAAACACAAGCCACGAAAAACCTATTTCAGCCTATCTTCCAATAGACTCCAATAGATTCGTTGGTCTCTGGAGCTCAAATTCGGAGGAATAAAAATACGCTGAAACATGTCACTCGCGTGGTGCTCTTTGTATCGTTGGCACCATTGACCAAACCCCTGGCAATGGAAGAACTGGTTCATGGGATATCGAATTTTCACTCTTTTGGAGGCGCTCTCACCTCCCAAATCGGAAATTGAGACACCTTACCTGTTGGAGATATTGCGGTAGAGTTATTCCGACCATTGTCGAACTCGGTCTTGCGAAATTTTTATATTAAAATTGAAGTGCACAGCTTGGATTGCATCTTTCAGCATATCAAGGAGGTCATCATTTTTCTTTGCTCACTCCAGACCCTTCAATAGAAAATTCTGACTTTTTCAGCCTTGAGTGCGTATGTGAAATTGGGCACATTACCTTGCGCTAGAGCTTACTTGATTTGACTGATGTGACCGCTGAACTTCTAATAGAGATAATGTCTTCATTTATTCATAGAATTTCAAAGTTTTTTACTTTACATTTGGCTGTCAACAGCTGAATCATATATTTTCCATAATGGCCGAATACATTTAGTGACGGAATCTTTTCTTTATTGCTGAACGCTAAGGCCAACAGAAACGTGTGTTGGCTTTTTCCCTATATTAAATCTAGAATTTTTATTTTTAAAGCTATTTCAAAAATAAAACAGTTATAGGTTTCTTATTTTAAAAGTCAGGAAACGATTTGAATTTGCGAAATTATATGATGATAATGACGCCCACTGTTGGAACCGATTATTTTTTAAGGGCGAAAGTAAATTTAATATATTCGGCTCAAATGGAAGAGGAAAAGTCTGGCGAGGAAATCAAACGAGAAGCTCATCATTAGAAATCTAGTTCCAACTGTTAAACGATGTAGTGGTAGTGTGATGGTATGTGGATTCATGGCGGCTTCAGGAGTAGGAAACTAGGACTTAATTGAAAGCATGATGGATCGGTAGGATTATCCCAAGATATTAAAAATAATTTTGCGTGAAAGTGTCTCTGTTGTGGCGTTGAAAATGATTCTAAACGTAAGGACGTAAAGGACGTAAACACCCAATAAAATCGAAACAAGAGCTTAAAACCGAACTCCAGGATGAATGGGATTTAATCGGAGTGGAAGTAACGTCTAAGCTTGCAAATTCAATGCCCAGACAATTGGCAGCAGTTATTACAGCCATAGGCAATGCCACCAAATCTTAAATCAAATAAATAATACATTTTGTTCACTTTTAGCTTTGTTTACGGCCTGTTTTGATGTCGTTTTTTGATTTATTTACCTTAATGAAGTCTTAGAAATCAGGGAGCAAGATCGCTTGGGGAGCTAATTTGTTTTGTCACTTAGGACATGAAATGAAATGACCGCTTTCCTTCATCTTTTTCGCATAGAACCGATCGGCAATGGGACGATCAATATTACATTTGTTTTTATGTTTTATCGCAATTTTTTGTTGTTTCAGTCATACCGAAAACTCATGTGACTGGACATAGACATCATGCACGAATGAGTTGTTCTTGAATTCTGAAAGAATCTTGGACTTGGTATTTAGTTAATCATATCGCATAAGAAAGTATCAATCAATCAGTAAAGAAATCATCAAGGTTTTCAAGAGTTCTTCATATACTTTATTTTGATAATTTTCAAAATAAAACCAATATAAGATTTTCATCGCTTACATCCAACAATTTTTGCTTGGATTTTAAGTAAGCACGAAGTTTTTGTTTTCTGCCTAAGCAGAAAGTGAATACGCTTGGCATAAAGTAACAAAACAATTGACTTTCATACAAGATTATGATTATTATTATTATGATTTCGAATGTTTTATAATCTTTATTTTGAGTTATAAAAAATACAAGCCTTCGATATTAACACTATTATTAACTCTAAGAACAAGACAACTAACATTATAGTTCATTACGATCCAGCAGTAATTGATGTCTTGCTGTTGTATAAAGGAAGAGATCACTAGGCATACTACAATCCTTTGCTTCGTCAGTACAAAGGCCAAAGTAACGTTGCCTTAACAAATGTGCAGCTGCTTTTGGTTGCCGGTTGCGGGTAAAAATGCCTTTCTTATTCCCACCAACTCTGGTTGTTGCTATTCGAGTGAAAAAAAAATTTGAATTTGTTATGGTTTTATAAATTTAACATTTTCGATTGATTCAAAGAGATGAAACAATGAAATAAACTACGCAAGCTTAACTTACTTTGTGCAGTTTTAAAATCAGCAAAATTCCACACGAACTCTCCTATGAACCATCCTTTCTTCTTGAGAATGTCAAAAGCTTTGAAATGCTGTGAGAGAACACGATTCTGATATTCTTCCGTCCAAACAAACGCTGGCAACTATTTAACGAATGGGAAAATATTCGAAAAAAAGAAGAAATTTAGCTTTGAAAGCGTTCTAATATAATAAATATTCTGTGTATAGTTACCAAATGCAATCCTTCAACAGTATCTGCACCATATTCACTCATGATTACAGGTTTTTTATGCTTTCTATTCCATGCGGTGGCTTCTTCAATAACTTTTGTTGTTATCATATCTAGACGACCAGCATTTGCATACCAACCATTATATCGGTTGAAACTTATTATATCTAAATGTTTTGCCTATGGCGACCGAAAAAAAGTCAAATTAATAAGCACATTTATATCAAACAAACATAGCAACGTGACTTACAGCCTGATCAGTAAATACGCTAACAGCTATGGCGGCAGTAATGGGACGCGTTTGATCCAATGATTTGGTGAAGTTTGCGACTTTTCTGAAAGGTTAGAAAATCAAAATAGTTTTCTCAGTATATGAACATTATATGAGTTGAAAGTCTGGTACATAAAAGTCCAGTGAAAATAAATCCCTCACACATACACTCATATAAAACTAAAGCTTTGGTGTGTAAGTTTTGAAATTTTCAACTATACAATTGTAGTTTGCTTTTGGGATTTGTATATTCTATTTTCGAATGTTTATTCTGTCTACTACACATTATCAAATTTCACGCATTTGCGAAGTTGGCAATTTGGTGTTTTGAGCGTATCTGTCATTATTATTTCCGAATTATCAACAATATTGTGATGGAAATGACAAATTTAACGAGTTTTATAAAATGATATTCAGCTCTGGTTATTTGTCAGGAATAATAAAGTAGCCCTACAATTTAAGTACAATATAGTACGAAAAATTAAAATTTTGAAGTGTATACTATGTTACGGTATTGTTTCGCCACCCTCGGGGGAGCTTCCATAACGAAAAGAGTCTGGCGAATGCGTCATGCGAATGAGCGAAGCAAACAAGTAAATCACTACCCTCTGTTGATTCGCGATAGGAGTTGGATTTGTTGCTCGATAAATAACCAGGGAATTTTTAACGAGGAAGCTCGTAGCAATTGGACAAAATAGTGTTTCTTTAGTGGTAACGAAAATTCATATAGCTAGAATTTAAATTGTAACGCTAGTATGGTAGTTAGAGTTGTATTTGTAATTATAGAATTAATTAGATTAGAATTTAGAATTAATTAAAACTAGAATTTAAATTGTAACGATAGAATGGCAATTAGAGTGGTATTTGTAATTGTAGCATTAGAGTTAGCATCGGAAATTTGACTATAATCATAAGGATAACCAACTAGCCGTGGGAGACCACTCGATGATGGAGGCCAGCGAGCAGTGGCGAATTCGATCCACTTTCTTTTTTCTTTTTTTTTCTCGTCCTACACTATGGTAGGTGGTATTGGCTATAGTGCCGTGCACATTAGCCAGCGTATCCTCTTTCTGGACTCGAACCAAAGAAAAAAACTGTCACCTGTCAGCGGTCAAAGGTCGAGGCACAGTGTGGTGAAATCTGGTACGACTGGTAAAACTCACCACACAGCAATTACCGCAATTCTTTAGGAGTGGGTCGAATCCCGATGGGTCATCGCCCGGAGGTTGAATGGCCGTAGCGGGAGGATGATCAATCCTCCCGCTATGATGATTAAATGGCAGGGTTCAAAAGGAAGCGGGAAGAAACGGTGCGGTCTCTTTCGGGTGACCAATCACTAGACGATACGTGGTGTGTGGTTTGCGCAATGGCCAATCTTTTTTAAAGATTCCAAGTTTGTGTGAAATCGGTGAACAACGCTGTCATCGACGCGATTCAATTGACACATGAATTATCGAAAACCGCCTTGTTAAAGACAGTAGTGCGTGAAAAGGTTCTGTGCGGTTGTAACTCGATGGAGAACTACGGACTATTATTTCACATAAATCAACTTATTGACTGGTGGTCGTGCGTGTGATGTTAAACGAACGGTTGTCTGTGTGAAAGCAGTGGTCCGGCCACAAACAGCTCAACTAAGTTTAATTGCGTGGACTGAATTAGCATTTCAAATAGTGTTGGCGGTAAATCGCTCGGTTGTTACAAAAGTGTGCGGGAACGGAAAGTTGGAAAAACCGAAGACATAATTGTAGTGCGATAGGTGCTGGTGCGAATAACTGTATGCTAAAAAGGGGTGCTCTAGAAGGCGGACGGCGGTCAAAACCTGCGATCGGTTGTTGGATAATCGAATCGTGTGGCTAACATAGATCGGCAGAAAGTTGCGAACTGCGAACTTCAAGGGTGACTTGGAAACGGACGGAAGTGGAAAATGTCCATGTCCATGTCTATTACTGTTAATCGGCTGAACCGGTCGAAGTACGAGCGTTTGACGTTTAGATCATAGGGTATTTAGGATATAAGCCGTTGTGTAAGATACAAAATAATATCTTAGGATATAAGTGGCTGTGAAAGATACAGAATAAAAGAAACTGGAAATAGAGGAACAAATTGCCACGAGTTTCTCTCCGCTAGTAAGAGCTAAGAGAGCTAGATAACGCGAACCATAAAAACGTTCGTCGCTGCGGAACCAAACGATTTCGAGAGTGCGGAATTCGCATGCATTCTCGCTTGGCGCTGTATCGGTAAAAGCCAGTGGCGCTCACGCCTGTCTCTGACGGACGTACCGGGACCGAGGGCCCCGGCCCGTTACTTTCCGGGCAGAAACCGTGAATATCCAGAGCAACACTCCCCCAACGATTTTGGATAAGGGCGGTGCCTAAAGACAAGGCCCAAGAAGGAAACGTAACAACTACTCTATATCTATTGGTTGATGTTGATACTACAACATTACGACATACCCAAAAAATTTCAATTATAATCTAATCTGTCAATATTTAATTTGAAAATAATATATTACGCTGTTTATATTATATTCAACCTTGGTGTGGAAAACAAGACGTAGTTTATTCACAAACGAGTATTTTAGTATGGCTACTATATTCCTCTGTAGTTCGCAATAAACGTTTCTAAACCAGGATTTCTTTATTTCTGAAAGCATTGCCAGAATCTGGCAACAAGAAGATATGCCGAAGGAGTGCACTCAATCAATTATATACCATATCGACAAAAAGGTGACAAGCTTGTTACATTTTCTGATGTGCAGGCGACATAAAGACATAAAATCTCTCAAACGAACAAAAAAATAAATAAAAATAATAATAATTAAAGAGAGAAAGCGTCATTAGATTAGGATTATTTATTATGATCGAATGAAGTGTTTCAGATTTTCGTTGACTTTAAGCAAGCATACGACAGTATTGATTTTGATGTATTTTAGTCTTAATTAGTCCGACTTAACAAAATGACAATGACGTTGTCCACCTCCGGGCTAAAGCAGGGAGTTAGGCTAGCCCCTTTACTATTCAATTTGGCTTTGGAGTATGTCATTAGAAAGCTGCCTGTCGATACAAGAGGCACACTTTTATAAAAGTCAAGCCAAATGGTAACCTTTGCGGTAACATCAACATTTTGTCACGGTCGCTAATTACCGCCAAAGAACTTTTCGAATTTAGTAGGGCTAATTTAGTAAGGCTAGTAGAAAGAACTGAATCTCGAATTTAGTAGGGCTACAAATGAACGAGAAAGAAACAAAGCTCAAAAAACTACCTCAATTGTCCAAAATATCACAGTTGACAAATACAGTACCAAAAGTGTTGGCGAATATGTGTATCTAGGTATAAATACGCCGAAGAAGAGTACAGCTCGTAAATAAAATCTTTTATTTACGAGCTGGAAACACAGGAAAACAAAGCTCCAAGTATACAAATCTATGACAAGACCTGTGTTGTGCTATGAGTGAGAAACGTTGACTCTAATACAAGCATCCAAACATGTATTGAACATCTTTGAGCGACGGATCCTGAGGCGGATAATTGGAGCAAAGCTAAACGCGGACCAATGGCGACTTCGAAGCAACCGTGAACTGTATGAAATTTTTTTATGAGCCAGAGTTCTCAACGATTGTAAAATATGCGGAAGCTGCAATAGACTGGCTATGTGAATCGATACCCAAAAAAGTATTCGTTGGGAGAATTGCATCGCGGGGACCAGTGGGGAAGCTGAGGAAATGCTGGTCTGAATGTATGGACGAAGACAGTACATCGCTGCTTGCTTGGGGAATCGAAAACCCAAGAGGGACTGTAGTGCTACGAAGGGGAAGAAATAAGAAATGTGCTGCTGTGAAATGCTCATCACGTTTTCTCTCTCTCTCTCACAGAGTATCGTGTTGATGAATGAAAAAATGTATTGGAATTGGTCACGTGTTATTTATTAATGATTTTTAGGTACGTGTTTGGCCCATCGTAAAGTTATAGCCTTCCAAATTTGTCTTTACTTGATATTTTCTTTTGTTTGTGCAAAAATATCCTCCAATTGCTCATTGTATCGGGTATGTGTGTGTGTGAAAATGAACCTAGCGGAGATGTTCTTTGTATTTGATCGGTAATTTCCGTGGTCACAGTCCTCGAATCATCAAAATCCTTACATGTCAGTTTATTCATGTCGCTGTTTTCATGTGTACTGATACTATCATGTTTTGTGTGAGTTCGCTTACAATGTTGTGTAAATTGCCAAAAATTTGCAGAAATTTGCCAATTTTAATAGAGAGAGATTTAAAGATGATCTAAAACCCAATGAAAGCAAAACAAGAGGAGACTTAGCAGAAACAAGCATTGTGAAGTACTGATAGGGCAAAGTAATGCTAAATTACGTTGTTCTCTCAGTTCATACTTCGGTGACCTTAAGGAGGACGGAAACATTCGTTTAAATTTTACTAATAAGGAGTAGAATCGTATAAAGCTCTTCCAAGCACCTGGTGCATCAACAGCCTGCGTCAGATCCCTTTACGCACCGATTTAGAAACATTTTTTTGAGCATTCCGAATTATCTAATACCGAAAAATTCTCTTGATAATATTGATTTATCATGCAAAATCATGTTACTTCACTTTTGAGATTGCTGGTGCAAGGAATATCACACTAGGTTACAAGAGATGAATAAATGCGTTTCATTTTATAAAAATGAAAAGTGTAACATATTAATCTTAAATAATATCAAATGTTTGCGCCTGTAGAAAATGAAACCTAAGCTTTTGTGTAACTCTAACATTATGCTTCAAAGCCCGCAAAGGAAAAATTTGGAAATAATAATTTGTGATTGAGTTTTTAATTTTGGTATATGGAAATAGATTCTAGCACGCATAAAATCAGGGGATGTGACCAACCCTCTCCGTCAATCAAATCCAAATCAACCGCCTATCTCAAGGATCGATAAATAGCAAAAAACCTAAGGATTCTACATTTGACTTTTGGTGATTTGTTTCTTATAAGATAAATAGTGTAATAAAAGGGTAAGTTGCACTTTCACGTTTTGTATATAGCTCAGAGATTACAAACAATTATTACCTTAAATATGTTTGGCAGAACATATGAATTTGAGCTAGATTAGGATTGTGCATTTCTCATATAGCCTGGACATTGCACCATCGGAAAACCATTACTTCTACAAGTTTGGTAACTTTTCTTTATGGCTAAAATTTCAATAATAACAATGACCACAAATAGTGATTACCTGACTAGTATGTTAATAAGGTTCAGTAAACCAATGTCAAAACAAAACGACATTGTGCTAGTCATTGAACGCGAGTTAAACTGAAACATTTTGTATCTAATGTAATTTGAAATATTTGGATTGGACTTCACCTTGGAAAAACAAAGTAAAGTTTTTTTTCTAACGCAAAGACTGCAATGTATTCCTTAGGTTTTATCTGACAAAAGGATTCTTATTGTCCAGGTAAAAATCAATCAAGAGAAATAATCATTTGCAGGTTTGTAAGTTTGAGGTATTCGCATTGATTGCAGAACAGAATTTATGGTTGGATAAGAATCATTTGAACTCTTAAACCAGCTTTTTTTGTTCTTTACGGGGCAATCCCACCGGAAGCCTGCTTCTCCCTAAAGAATGTATCTTTCGATGCGAGAAACAATTGAATAAATAATTTCGCATACAAGGCTTGTTCGCATATGGTTCAAAAGCTGTTGCATTCGTTTCCACACCCTTATTTTCCCCAATTTTTAATTATTAAATGCGATGTTCGGTGAAAGTAATATCTTTAGTAAAGTTATGAATATCGTCGAAAACATTTATTTGCATATTCTCTTACAAATATAATTCAGTCGTGGATGAAACTACAATGTCTAGAAAGCTTATGGAAGGTGGGGCTCAGCGACAAAAATCATTTGGTGTCAGTTGATTGATCCTTTTGATTATTTAAGTAATGCGACATTATTTTTGATTCCAGGGTTTTTTCCTTCCAACATCCCCGCTTGTTTTTTTTTGGCATTTGATGAATGAAGCATGTCGATTAGATCGTTTAACAAGACCAGACACTCAAACGAGCCGCTCCTAAAATAGTATTCAACCATATCTGCCAGCGATTGTTAAACCGGGCTTCAGAATGGAATTGAATTTAGCTGAGTTTTTGTTCGAATATGTTTTAAGTCTTAAAAAGAGTTCAATTTAAAATGTTTACAATATAAATCATAAATACCATTTAAAAGGAAAAGGTTGACGTGATGCAAAAATGGTCAGTAGAGAAAAATAGACGAAGACCTGCGATGAACTGACGCCATACACCGTGTCATGACAATCAAAAAGGGGTTAATATATAAATAAATATAAAAATCAAAATCATTTCACTAACTGCTAACGTTTGTTTAGAAAATATATTAACTATTGGTTTGCAGAAAAATAAAAAATAAAATGTGGTTGTTTAGTTTTTTGGATACAGTTACATTCCAAACTTTAATCAAATGATAAAGGGGGAGTGATAACGAAATCTTTACAATTCGTTGAATTATTACTAATCGTCATCGAAATTCAAGTGAAAACGAAAGTGAGAAACAAACAAATGAAAACCTAAGGTCTCGACATGTTACTGAATAAAATTAGTATCGATATGTTAATTGAATGCTGAGATTTTTATTGATAAGGTCAGGAAGCATGAAATATCGGAAACCACTGCTTAGTTAATATTATAAAAAAACCTTGGCAGAATGCGGCACATTCGCTTATAAATCAAATAAAAGAGCATGGAAAGAATTTTCGAGTCACATAAATTTTAGCAAATGATGAATTTCGAATTTCAATTTGCACCACAGATAAAATTGAATTTTATATCAGCAAAGAGTTTTGCTTGCTGTTTTATTTAAAAATTTTTTAACAGATTTCACAAATGTAAGGAAAACATTAAACGGATATTTCTACCAGTTTAATTATATTTCTTATGAAGATATAAATTTTATTTATAATACTTACTGGAAATATGCGTCAGCATTATATGATGCAGTTCTTGGTTCGTTAGCAATAGACCACATTACAACACTTGGATGATTCTTATCACGATGCACTAATTGTTCTAGGGATGCTTTATGCTTATCTAGTAAGGCTTGGCTGAAATGACTGTCAAATTGATTATTAAAAAAACGTTCAAAATTCTCAATGCTTGTTATTCAATATATAATCTTTTCATTAGTATTTGTTTTCTTTGAAAAAAAAAACGGTTTTTGTGGGCTGGAAGTTTTTTAAGCTACGATATATATTGCAGTTTATTCAATCCGAGATTAAATATTACCCACAATAGCCTATCTAATTTGGTTAAAAAGACACTTGTGATGGATTTGCAAAGAGCCTCGAATGTGCAAGTGCCACTTTCTACTCTAAAATGGAATTATAACACAAAATCGTCACTTTTCCATCAGCTAACGAGATAAAAGCTTTCAGAAAAGTCACAGAAAAGTTCACACTTACGAGTGTGACTTGCACCCGAAAACGTCAACGAGGGCCTTTCTTTATAATGCCTTATCTGTATTACTTGAGAGTATAAACAATTGATTTGGGGCGACATATAGTTTGCAATGTACTGAACTCTATTCGAGCCTGAGAAAATCGCTCACTATATTGCATGCAGAACTGTGGCCGTGCCCAATAAACCTGTGCTAATTATTTGAATCTAGTTCTTTTTCCGAAGTTATATCATGATTTTAGCTTCTGTGTGAAATGAGCACGGCATCAGTTTTACTCATGGTTTTTTGTTGGGAAATAACTCCTTTATAGAGCAAATATTGATAAACTTACTCTGTATCTACACTGGGGCATTCATCAATAATCATAATACCATGTTCATCGGCGAATTGCATCGACTCCTCAGAATAAGGATAGTGTGATGTCCGATACGCGTTGGCTCCTATCCATTCAATCAGATTGAAGTCTTTAGTGAGCAATGCTAAATCCAATCCTTTTCCTCTAATCTGAAAATAAAATATAAAAAAATTTCGTTTACTTCTTCATCTTCTTTTGCTCATAGATGTTTCACCTACATCTGAGTCCTCATGACGTCCGAAACCTCTAAAATACACTGGCTTTCCATTTATCAAAAATGAATTCTCGTTCCACTCTAATGTTCTAACACCAATCTTCAGTCTATATACATCAATATTTTCGAATTCTTCGTTGCTTAGCGATATTTCCATTGTGTACAGATAGCCTGGCTCTGGATGCATAAGGTAAGGCCACCATGGTTTCACTTGCTTAATATTTAAGGTTCCTTTCAGTTCCGGTCCGGACTTACTACTGGCCACTATATCACCCTCTTTATTGCGGATGTTAACGTTAACGAAACTCAACCAATTTCCTTTGTCTCCATCAATTTTAACCTCATAATATACAAAGCCTGGAAGTAAGATGAACAATTCATGTTTAAATTTTCAAAGTCAACGATTCGGCATACCTTCTCCATCTTGACTTATATCAGTCGTTACGGTAACATCCTGTATGTAAAGTTTAGGTGTTGTGTAAATCATTACGGATCGATGGATACCAGCATAGTTGAAAAAGTCGAATGTGTACGATTGTATTAAAGTTACGCCAGAGTCACTGAAAAATTTACCTATATATTATTTTCTGAATGGCATGTTTGCCGAAAGTTGACAACTCACATAGGTTGCTCTGAAATCTTTCCCTGAGGCACTGTGGTTGATAGAAGAGCATTATCACAGAGAACTGTTATAAGATTTTCTTCGCCGTACTTAACTACTTCAGTTATATCTGCTTCAAATGGTAAGTGTCCAATTTCATGTCTCACGACTTGCACTCCGTTTACCCACTGTAATTGTAATTTATATCAAAAATCGTATCCTGCTGTAGCCTAATAATATTGTGTAAAATTCAGAGAAATTTTAACATTTACTAACCACAATGGCATCATAGTGAACGCTTCCAAATCGAACCCATACGCGCTGTTGTTTCTCCCACTGCCTTGGAATGAAAAAACGGCGATCATACCAAACTGTTCCAACGTGATCACGCAAATCCATATGCTCGGTTATGTCATTGTAGCTTGCTGGTACCGGCATTGGTATTGTTTTTCTAATCTAAAATAATAAAATGGATCCTATTGAAAGCAAACCCGAAACACAGGTCACCATTGTTGATGGACCAAAAGTTGACAATGTGAAATTTCCGCCCTTATTTAATACTACAGCCCACATCTAACCGTTTTTTCGCCAATTAACAGAGTTTCCAAGCTCATATGTTCCAAATTCAAGGAATCCATCACAACACCAGACAAAAAGTCCCCAATGTTCCGTCTCTCAGACTCAGCTATTCTAGACGATGCTCTTAATTATTACTCAAGAAATGATGCGAGACCATCTATAGACAGTCAACATGGGCATCAATAATTGTACTAACAATGTATGTTCGCCTAACGCCCGACACTACTGCTCTTAACCGTATTCCCATAAAATGGTCGGAAAAGGATGTAATATTTTAACTTTCTATTAACAAAATACTGAAAAAACAACACGTATTTTGTTAATCCCTGTTCCCCCCACGCCCCAATTCGGTCCAAGGAAAAATTTCACACAGAACAAGCTTCTGTATGTCTACATGATAAGAAACAAAACTACTACGATAACATGCTCAATTGATATAGAAAAGTCAGCCGACTCAGTCTGGTCAAAGGCATATATGCAAACTGCTTCAGGCTCAGTGGCTAATTCCCAATAATCGCAAATTTCAATCACGAAACTCCTTTAAAGACAAAAATTGCTCAAATCTTTCAAGGAGTTATTGATGCCTGCTCCGCTTTCCCACAGGACCCAATTCTTAGACCCTCTGATCACTTTTTCTTCCTTTAACTCAATTTAATCTTGCATCGTCTGTTATAATTTCGGAGTTGGCGTTATCCATAACGATGAAATCTATGTTTTCGTGATGCCTACGGAAAAGGGCGGCGACTTGTTTCTGCGGAGAATTAAGTCCCTTATATAAACGGAGCCGACGTGATGAACTCGATGAACTCGAAAAAGTGACAGATTAGCTTCACTTGCCTGTTTTTAGTCAAGCAAGTCCATCGACGAAAGTATAAAGCTCCTAATGTGCAAGACTTGGCTCATAATTACATACTCCTTGCCTAGGAGAACTAAAATCCTCGAAAGTGAAATTTTCGGAAATATTTTGAAAATCTTTCAAAATATAGATTATAGCGAGATAGAGCGAAAAAAAACCACTGTTGGCATTACTATCTTTACAGAGAATTACTATCTTTACATTACTTTACAGAGAATCTAAAATTATGCCGAATCCTTGAAGGCAACGAAACGATTGACAAGGTAGCCAGCCCATTTTGAACCCATAATTAGGAAAATATAAACTCGGATCCTGCCCTGAATATTTAGTTGGCTTATTTTTCACTTATGCACCTTCGAGGTGCCACTCAACACTGGAACGTGCCATCAGAGTTAGATGTTAAAAAATATTTTTTTGTTGTTGATTCGGACCAGGATATCCAGAGTTCATCAGGCAGAGACATATCATCCAAACCAAACACTTCCTGATCATTTGAAATACATAAAATTTTATACAGCATTAAGTTTAAATACAGAGAATAGGAATTAGTAGTCCATGGTTAAAGCCTGAAACTAGATAATTTTTAAAACCAACAATGGTGATTGTTAAAAAATCAGTATCTGGAATTCGGGAAAGGAGAGAGTCGCCATGAAATATTTGTGCTAAATCTCAAGTATGATCATTATGTACGATCTCAAGAAGGATATATATTTAATAGTTTTAAACTTCATTCAGTCATTCATTCAGATCTTTCAAGTTAATGATCGGCATGAAAAGTCTGTTCCGAGACATTCTTGATTTTTACCCTCGGCGCAAAAGTTCCTCTGGGCCTACTATTGAAGGTAGTGGATAAATTTATTGAAATGAGATTAGTTTAAAACGAGCCGAGAGTAATATATCCTCGTAATTCATCAGAAAACGCATAAACCATAGCAGCTTAGTAAAAGAATGACTGAGTATGCAAACCTGTCAATTTCTGGTCACCGTTAACAAAAAAACAGAACTCATTCAGCATTCGTCAGTTGGCATCAAATCTATTTAAGCTTCGTCTAAAAGAATTGACCTGAACCGATGACTAATATTAAGTTGTTTGGACTGCTTGGCTATGGTTGGTTTCGATAGTTATTGAAAAATACGCAATTTTCCTTTAAACCATAGAATTTATTTAATAAGTTTTTGCAACTGTCTTCCGAAATATCGGTATTTGTTAAAAAAACTTATTAAATAAATTCTATGGTTTAAAGGAAAATTGCGTATTTTTTCAATAACTATCTGAACCGATGATCAATGCAGTAATGTTCTTGTTAGTTCAATTTAGGAACATTAAAAATCATGGTTCAAAGTTAATCTCATTTACGATTAAGGATATATCAAAGATTTAAGGATATATCAAAATCAAGAGAGTTTTCAATCACTTTTTATGGCTAGCAATTCTTGAGAAGTTAGCTGCTGTATAATGTGAGAAGCTTGGGCTTTGGAGGTGTTGGTGATGTCGTAGAGAAAGTCGTAGGGTAAGAGGTTGTGGTGCGGGTCCATCCATATGGAACTTGGCGATAAATGAGCTTCTGGTACAACTTGCATGCTTGTGTAAAGTATGTGAATATGCTGATGCCTTGTTACTTTTAGTTGAGCTTCATAGTCGCTCTTAACTGGAGGTAAATGGGCTCGTTTATGGGGGATGCCCCCCCCTAAAAGAAATGGTAAGCGAAGAAAAGGTCCTTTGGTCCATTAATACCTTCGAACCTTACAAATCACCGATCATGCCAACCGATCATGCTTATGAAAGCGGATATCACAATGATACGGATTTTGGTGAAAATATATAGAGCCTCCATATCCAAAGGCTATATTCCTTTGGACTGGAGAGACGCTAAAATAGTTTTTATATCGAAGCCGGCAAAAGTCAGCCAATACTGAGCAATGGATTACCGACGTATCAGCTTAACGTCTTTCATGCTGAAAACCTTGGAACGCTTGGTGGATGGGTACATGAGAAGCACCGTGAACATAACAGAGCTTTGTCCCAACAAACATGCGTATCTTACAGGGCGCTCAATAGAGACGGCACTACACGAAGTCATAAGCAGAATAGAGAGGAACCTTGCCATCAAAGATTACACTTTGGCGGCCTTCATTGATATCGAGGGAGCCTTCAATAATGTAAAAACTGAGAGAATAGTAGGAGCCATTCAAAGATATGGAATAGACTCATATCTAACTAAATGGATGACGGAACAACTAGCTTAAAGGAAGATTACAGCCAAAGAAAATGGCGTAACCTTGAGTAAATGGACTAACAGGGGTACACCACAAGGCGCCATAGTATCACCACTTGCGTGGGTTAACTAATTAGTGGAAGACCTCAACGGGAAGGGTTTCAAAACTATAGCGTACGCTGACGATATCGTTATACTGGTAAGTGGAAAGTTCCCGGAAACCATGCCGGAATTGATGCAGACCTCATTCTCACATCTTTTCGAGTGGGCGAAGCTAAACGGCCCACTGGAACTAAATGGAACTAAAATTGCCCACTGGATAGACACAACAATAGTGAGGCTAATAATCACTTACGGGGGGATTGGTTTGTTGGCAGGCACTACAAAAGACAACCATTGCAAAAGTGCTAAAGAAGATCCAGCGAATGGCTTGCCTTGGCATCACAGCTGCCAATAAGTCTACGCCAACTGCTGCAATGGAGATAATGCTTAATCTCATGCCACTCGAAAAATTCATGTTCAGAGAGGCATCACTTGCGAACATCAGATTAAAATCCACATATGGGTTATCTAACCACCCACTAACGGGGCACGTATGCATTTTGGAAAAAATAGAGAAAATGGCCCCGTCAAGTAAAAGAGGGAGTCGGATAGAATCCAACCGATAGTGGACACAACGATTCCATACAAGATCAACATACCGACCAGAAAGCGTGGGAAACCGTGCAGGATTTCACATCTGGAAGTGAAATTATGATCTACACCGATGGTTTCAAAACAAATGAGGGAAGCAGCGCCGGAATCTTTTTCCCAGATCACCCGCAACTCAACCGAACTGGCCACACCACAGTTTTCCAGTCGGAAGTGTTTGCAATAAAAGCGGCTATAGAAGCGGCAACAAACAACCTTTATGGAAGAATACAAATACTCTCGGACTGTAAGTCGGCATTGCAGGCGCTTGCCTCTAACCGCGTAGTTTCACAACTGGTGCAGGATTAAAGGCAGGCTTTCAAAGCCGCAACAGCCCGAGTAAATGTAATAATGACATGGATCCCTAGACACAGCGATGTAGAGGGAAGGAGGCGAGCTGGATCAGCCGACGAAAATGCCACTAGAATAGACACAATTAAAGTGCCACTAGCAACGGTAAAAAGGTAACTAGACGAAATACTCTCCGAATACCGAAAGAGACAGATACGGCTTAGAATGACAGGAACGACTGCAGGATAAGCCGAGCTCTTTGGGCTCGCCCTAATAAAACGAAGACAAAACAAATCCTGCGAAAAAACATAAATTGCGTTACAACATTGGTGGCAGTATTAACGGGCCATTATTTTTTAGGTTAACACGCCAAACGAATAGGAATCCAAACGGATGACACCTGCCGGGCTTGCGGCGAGGAGGAAGAAAATACAGAATACTTCCTCCTAGATTGCCCGAGTCTGGCCAACAAACGCCTTATTTGGCTGAGGTGTACTGGCGTAACAGAATTGGAACACTTGGTGACCACAGATCGGGAGGAACTCCTTGGCTTCTGTAGGACGACAGGATCGACCATCTGTAAACAATAGTGCTACACATGGAGAGCTAAGGGCCGATGCTGGCCTATACTATTTTCCAGCAAGTGGACCCCGGTACAAATAACAATAGTAATAATAATAATAATAATAATAATAATAATAATAATATTAATAATAATAATAATAATATTAATAATAATAATAATAATAAAATATTAGTTCGAAACATAATAGTAGGACTTACAAAATACTATCTTATAGAGGATTTTTAAAACTCCTTCCATGAAGCTCATAGGTATTCCACATCTTGACGGATCACCGTTTCGAATACGGTCCTTCTGGGAGTATCGTACTTGATAATTGTGTAGTGGCGCGGCATTAGTTTATGCAGCTTTAGGGTTCATTTAAGCTATCAGATTGTAAATTGGACCTCTTTACTAAGTACTACTAGTTAGTTGACGAGTCTCAACTCTTGTTTAAGAATATCATTAAGTTAAGCCACATGAAGAATATCACTTACGCCTTATTTAGAGGTAGGAGCTTTGATATATTCCTGCGATTGAAAACGAGAAATTGATGTGGATGGAATCCTTGTTTTGCCCAGAAGATTGTCAAATTTCGTTGTCTTAATTTTTAAAGCATCGAAATACCCATACAGAGATCCAAATTTATGATAATATTAGTTCAAGATTGAATTCTAGATATGAATGATGGTTGCATCCAATTTCATATAGACAAATTACACTTACCTTACTCAGATCATTCTTATACCAATGCTCTCTGACACCTTGCGTCACATTATATTGATCTGATTGAACGAAATTCCATATCCCATCTAGACTTCGAACTTCGCGTGTTTCGGACTCTCGTGGGTACAAAAGTCCCGTCGTGCCTTGTATTTCTGTATTCACCAACATTAGACCAAATGCAAAATTTACTACGTATGCTACGACGCCCATAGCAAGCAGAGAGAATGCTGCAAAATTAGGAAAAAATTTAAAAATTTATTAATTGAAGAGTCGTAAAAAGTAATTAATATTTATCTATAACCAAGTTGCAGATAAACAAAAACTGAAAAAAGAAGTAAATTGAGTATTGTTTGAGTACCACAAAATAGTAAATGTTCTTGTGAATTGCTTTAATTATAGGTAATAAAATACAATTTAAATTCTATGTAGTAAAATTTTTCATTTAAAACCGTGGGGAATGACAGTCGATGTTTGCGTCATGATTCCTAACTGCTGTTTTTGTGGTTTAAGGAGGAAGAAGCTTTGACAAAGATGAGGGCAGACATGACGGTCATAATTGTTTTAATCCTGTTAGCAAGTTTCTACTGAATTTCTGATCTCAAGAAAGGAGGTACTATTTGGTAAACTTCACTACCGCTTTTCTCTTTAGCAGTTGCTACTACTACTACTCTATTTTTGGGATAACGAGGGTAAACAAGGCAACTCTTGCTTTGTGCACCTACTCCCAGAGGAGTTGCACACACCTAATATAAACATCCTTCCTAGCTTGATTGCAACTGGAAATCGTCTTGGGTGCACCTGTTCGCTGTTTCAGGATAGGGGACTTTCAGTTTCGTGCATGCACGGTTTTTTTGTTTATCTTCATTTTTGTAGAGATGATTCACAATTGACGACCCTTATCGAGGTTTTTTGAAATAAACATTCCTTACTGCATTTTTATCCTTGAATGTTTAGTAGTAACATTATGCACTGGGGTTTGAAATTCATGTTTCCCAAACTCCCTGAGAACATTGGCTTATAAGTGGGCAGAATATTATGGAAGACATAAGATTTTTCAGGCTGGTGCCAATTGAAGAAGGAGTTAGAGTTACCACCCAATTCCGCGGCCTGCAGACCTACCTATCGCTCATTGTTTAACTATCCCTGCTGATAGCACCTATATAATTACAAGACTTTGTTTCGGAATCTTTTCGGAAATTTTTTACTATTTTGACTATTGTTAGCAATGCCTAAAATTTCGTAACCCATGAGTTGTTATCAAATATATATGTGAAACATTTCCATGACATTGCATGGTAGTCATAATCACAGTGCATTGCATTCAACTTTATTTGTTTTCTTGTCTGAATGTCTACCCGGGGATTAGGAGACGAAAATTGAGCAGTACTTTTTTGTCAATGTAAAGACGTTAGTTAAAGTCAACTTTTTCATCATAGTAAATTGAACGAAGCGAAATTCTGAGTGGTCGCAACTTTAAGAGTATTTACTCTAACTTTCGGCCGTAATATTCGTCTCCCCCAACGGCCTGTGTGTGCTATAGTGGATAACTTTGAGTCCAAATTTTCACTATTGGACGTTCCGGTGCCAAAAAGACGTCTCACCGCTCGAAACGAAGGTAACATCGTTGCCGTAAGCGCATCTATTCAAATTGAGTCAAATCAGTCGATTCCACGTCGTTCTCAAGAATTGGGTATTGCTCAAACGACACTGTACCGTATTTTGCGAAAAGATCTTAGTCTACCATATAAGTCTCTAAGAACTAAAGCCACTTGATCATTCCAAACGCTGAATCTTCTTCAATCGGACTTTGGCAGGGCTTGATGAAAATTGAAAATTTCATCGAAAGCTTCAGCGATCAAGCTCATTTCTGGTTCAATGGCTATGTTAATAAGCAAAATATGCGTAACTGCTCAGCAAAAAACCCACATGTGATACACAGACATCGTTGCATCCGCAAACAATTGCTGTTTAACGCGATTTTCATGTTGGAGTTTTGATTGGGCCCTATTTTCGTGGATGGAAACGATCGTCACGGAGAGCGCTATCGTGTTATGTTGGAAGATAACGATTTGTGGTTTGAACTGTGACCGTGCCATTAGCAAAAGAGCACGCATGACAATCGATTTATTGAAAGGCAAATTTGGTGAACGTGTTATCGTGAAAAATGGTTCGGTCGAATGGTCGCCTCGTTCATGCGATCTAACGTATTGCATATCTTTTTATGGGAACTTATCAAGTCACTTCGGACGAAGTCAACGACAATACCCAATACGAAATTGCCAACGTTCCCGCCGAAATTTGTGCCAGAGTGGTGGAAAAAAGGGTTCATAGAATCGACCACTGTATACGGGCTCATGGTGGTCATATAACCGATATCGAATTTCATTCATAAAAGGCAATGCTTGCACTACACAATAAATTCGAACTCAAAATCTAAATTTTTGAAATATTTCTAAATTATTGAGTGTTTTATTAATAGATAAAATTGTTACGTCCTTATTGGAAAATCCTTTAATTTAATGCGCATGTAATGGAGTTTTTTCAATAACCACCATGGCATCTAAATTGATTCGAAAACCTCTTTTATGTTGGTTATAAAGAATAAAAATAAGGTTGAGGAAACTTTACTTTAATCCATTTCGATAAAAGTTATGTTACTTCACCATGGTATATAAGTTTAGTTATATTTAAGAAGGGACTCCTGTTATAGGACACTTTTCACTACCGAAAATACAAAATTGCACTATCTAAATCGAAGGAATATTTGATGTCAATTTTAACTTTTCTAAGGTTGCAAACTTTGATTTCTTCTTCTAAGGAGCGATTGATTTTTTAAGTTTTTTTTTCAAATTATGTTTTACAACCCACAATGATGGGTTAAAATTTGTATCGACACAATTAGCAATCAATCTAGAGAAAATATATTGTTCATAAAAAAGTAATGTTTTATAGAATCACTAAACACACACCTCAAGAGTAATTGTTAAGGACAATTAATTCACAACAGACCAATTATGATGAAAAGCTCCAGGATGCTCCATTTGAATTTTTTTCCAGGATTTTCGAGCGTACCACATCCGGAATTTCTTAATCTATTAGAAACCATAATGCGTATGTGTTAATACAATCAATTAGTTAAGATAATTTCCCGATTAAATTTAAACAAACGAATTCCATTTTGCGACATGATAAAGTGTTGATCTTTCCGCGGAGCAAAGTTTTGCAATACTAAATAACATCAAAATTGGTATGTTTTGCGGAAAATATTATAAATTGCTCGATAAACGCATGTGAAGTTCTTATCAATTCTACAATTATGCAAACGCGGATGCTGGCAAGTAGAATAAAAAAAACTCATTGTTTTTTTTGTGTTATACCAACCTACATTTTAGATCTGCAACTTCATATCTTTGATTTCAAAAAATTAAAGATAAAAACATAACGAATTCGTAAACTGTTTCTATTTCTTGTTCACACAAGGAAAGGCTCAATCATTTGTTTTTATCACATTGCAATATTTCAATTACAAAATAATTGATTTCTCGAGTATATAGATATAAATGCCTTGCAGGAAAAAGCATGTAGATGCATTTTTAATAGGTAAATATATATCCATCTAAATAATTAGAATAGAGGGTCTTTAATGTTGACAGCGCTTTTCAGCAAGTCTAATTTGTCTAAACTCCTAGGAATAAACCGAAATGGCGTTGGTGACATTGGTGACAGTATTAACGGGCCATAATCTTCTAGGTCAATATGCCAAACGAATTGAAATCCAAACGGAAGACACTTACCGAGCTTGCGGCGAGGAGGAAAAAAGTACAGAACACTTCCTCCTAGATTGCCGGAGTCTGGCCAACAAACGCCTTATTTGGTTAAGGTGTACTGGCGTAACAGAATTGGAACACTTGGCGACCACAGAACTGTGGGAACTCCTTGGCTTCTGTAGGACGACAGGATGGACCTTCTGTAAACAATAGTAGTACACATGGGGAGCTAAGGGCCGATTTCTGGCCTATGCTACTTTCCAGCAAGTGGACCACAGTACAATAATAATAATAATAATAATAATAAAAGTCTAATTTGAGAGTATCATTCGATTATGAATAAAAAAATCAACTCCGAAATGTTTTTATCGTGAATCTAAATTGCAGACTACATCCTGTAAAAATCTGCGCATCGTAAGGTTTGGTTAAATTCTTATTTGGAAGATTCACCTAAGAAAAAGTAGGCTTGTTTTAGTCGAGTTCCATCGAAAGTGGTTACTAAATATCCTGTAACCCCAAACATAGTGATCTATTGGATCTTAGGAGGCTTTATAGCAGAATAACTACGCGAAATGCTTCGTAATATCTACGATTGAGAAGGATGGATATTTTTCCCGAAAAACTTGAATAAATCATAAATCCCTGTTGAATTCTTCATACAATAATGAATCCGTCAATATTTATTCTATGTTTGTTAGGTTTTTCAAATATGATATTTACATTTCAATGTATGTTTGAAATCAACATCTTGTTTTAAAAAGACAATATTTACGAGGACAGGAGTCTAATCCTAGTTTATGATCAAAACACTTGGATCATAAATAGAGTCGTTTTCTTTTGTTGTAAATTTAATATATGTGTTTATTTGTTAAGAATTTTTTAGGCCATCTGTTAATTTATGTCAACCTTTCGAAGAAGGGTATGGGATTTGATAGTTTGATACCGTTTCTACTCAGGATAAGTTGTTGAGTCGCGAGTCGGCTCTCTAACTAGATGGAAAGGTATCTCTCCGGTTCTAGTAACCTCCGATAATCCCGTATTACGCATGCCTGAGAAGAACATCGCCTGTACTGCTACCAAATCCTTATTCCACATACAAAAATATACTTTGCTATTTATGCTCTGTTTTCTGAGTAGCTTTGTACGGATGTTAACGACTTTTGTTGTGCATTTACTCCATTTTTCACCTACTTCTCTCACCTGTCATATCTTGTTTCTATCTATCTTTTTTTATCTTTCACCATTTTTCATACAGACCTTGTCCAAAGTTCTACCTCAAATAGATAGTAGACGAACCAATGCATTTGAATTTAGTATAATTCATGCCTTGAAAACAGTCAAAAACAATCCCCGCTACCTGAAACCCAATGACCTCCATATTCATAGTAAGATTGCGAGTAGCGACGGTGATGTTTGATATTTGAATACTGCGTGACGGCGATGCGTGAGCGCGATGCGATTCTCCCTCTTCGTTGCGCAACGCATTCAACTTACAATGCACGCGATGCGGGGAACATTATTGTTCATGTGACAAATGTCAAATAGGTGACGTTTTAAATAAAATTGTTTTTGATTTTTGAAAATTTTTGAAATTGGAATGTTCCTTCGTTTAGCAAATAAAAGCCTTAACTAGGATGCACGGAATTTTCATTCAAAGTTCATTCATAATAACCAAAGTACTTAAAAAGTAATAAAGGCGTTTGAATTTCAAATTTCATTTAAGCGCCATATTGCATTTGACAAACGTCACGCACCTCGTTGCGAGGAATTTTCATTTCTCCGAATATTGCCCGCCTCGCAATCATTGTACGATGTACAATGATGACGATGTGATACGAAAGCTGCTTGAAATTTGCTCCGAGACTCTCATCGCGCTCTCCTATCGCAGTCTCGCGCTATTGTATTTCGGCCTTAACTATTTTTTGGAAGCTCGGCTGGGCAGTGGATTCGCGGCAAACCATGGGCCCCTAGATGCTCGATACAAGTGGGCTTTTGGTCGCAGTCAACTTGTTTCGAGTGATTAACATCACTGTCAATCCGCGCTGAAGAAGTTGATCTTGACCGAAGGATAATAGGATAAAATAAGAAAGCATAAATAATTGCAAGAAAGAAAGAAAGAAAAATTTTTTTTTAAAAAAATGATAGAAATAAAAAGTGTGCAAAAAATCGGCAAAATACCAAAGTATCAATAATGGAAAAAATAAAATTTAAAAAAAGGTAACCAAAAAGCGGCAGTAAACTGCATTGAATGTGGGTGCTGTTTCGACTGACAACTAGCGGAAGAAAAGTATGATTTTAAAAGACTCGACAGTTTATATTTGAAATACCTTAACATTAACATTGTGGGGTAAATACAAAGGAAGAACAAAAACATAGAAGTGATAAATAAACACAGAAGTGAGAAAAAACCCATAGAAAAGATTCATAAACACCGAATTTAGGAAAATATTTGAATTTTCTGAATTATTTCACCGAACGAAAGTTCAAAAATTGACGGATGAGGTGGTGTAATGCCAACAAGCACATAAAAACGCGTGTAAACCATGAACGATAAGTTGTTGGGTTATTATTCGTTTAAAGCAATTTTTAAAACAATAAAAATAAATAAATTTAATTCTAGTTCTTCTCTTGAGTTTCTGTGATATTGAACGTTCGTAGTTTTGATTGTTTTTTTTACATATAATATAATAAAATATTGTTTTTGTTTTGAGTTTTTTTGTTAATAATATTCCAATCAAGTATTCAAATTGATTTTTATTTCATTTCAAGCAACTCTCTTCCGCTTCCTCTAGCCTAAGGGACCAAAAGATCACTGTCAAATAAATGTCAGCGACGGCGGCCGTCGTGGTACGCAACAAGGAATCAAACTTTTATTTGTCAAAACAATATTTTCATGTCGTTGGGCACATTGAGAGCGTTTCTATATGAAAAGCTAAACAATTGTTCAAAACTGGACAGTAGACGGTCCTATGGGCAGAGTTTGGAGCCAAATTTCAATCAAAAATATTTGAACGATTTGTATTGCTTCCAAAACATAAGCTAAGTGAGTTATATTCAATTGGAGCAAAATAAAATCAATTATTTTTTTGAAAACCCGAGGAAAATTAGTTTCAAAGAAATACAATGATATTGCAAGCGTTAATCGGCTACCAAAATATTCGAAATTTTTCAGTACATTTCTTTCAAAGTTCTTTTAACATTTAATTTAATGGAAAAAAGCAGAAAAACAGTAAAATAAAAAGCGAAATTTGAAGAAATAGAAAATGATACGCAAAAATTAATGATAAGTTATGTATTACTGACTGGATTAATAAGCTTTCATTAACCTTATATCAATGAAGTCTTCATGAAATGAATATGCTTGAAAGAGGAATACTTTGTTATGCTTCAGCAATACAACACCAATAAACGAGTATGATAACTGAATCGAATCTAAGAACGGCCCATATGAACGCACAGGTATCACGATTGAAATTATAAAAACGTTGAAGAGTTAATTAAGGAATGAATATAACTGAAATTCTTTTCTTCGAAATCAGTTGGACCTTGTCTTGATTTCTTTGAGGATTAATTTCAGTACACTTCCTACATTTAACCTGCAGGACAAGAAAAGATTTTTTTACAGCACAAATTGAAAGTTTGATTGTCTACGTTGGCATATTTGACCTAAATACATCGTCAGACCACGAAATAACATCCTGACAAATGCCAAAAAATGTCCGTAAATATAGGAACTATGCGAAGCGTATTCTTTTCGAGATGAAAATATGAATTATTTTTAAAAACAATAAACTGATTTTATTGAAGATTTATTGCTCCAGAATGAATATAACCTGTGATAATTGGGATTCAACCGTTACCAATTATTCATCTTAACCCATAATGATTATTACAAACGCGACAACGTTAACTCTTTCCCTTTATATCTCTACGCCACAACTTTCGCCTGCCCTCTACCGGATACCAATTTAACAATAACTCGTCAGGAGCTCCTTCTTTGTCACAGTTTTTCTCGAGACGTGCTCGTTCGCACTTCGACGTGTCTGTGCTTGTCAAATTTGTTAAATTCTGAGAATCAAGGTGAGAATCGCATCAAGGTTTGCTTTAATCTTGGAAATACTACATCGGGATCAATTGATAATGTGAAGAAGGCATTTAGGGGAAGCAAGAATAAAAGGTTGGTTTAAAAATGGCCGCACGACAGTTAGCAGTAATTGTTGCTCTGGCCGATCTTCGAGTGTATAACAAGGAGGAGTTTTTCAGTTGACTACATGTGAACTAGAAAGTGATCTTGAAATACCAAAGTCAACTGTTTGGAGAGTTTCGAAATGACTTGTGTGTATGTGAAATTTCTTTCATAGTTTATGCCAGTCAACTAAACTTGGAAATTGTTTCTGATGAGGAAAATGCACTCAAAAAGTTATAAATGTTGATGAATGATTAGTTTAGGGCAATAATCCAGAAGGAAAGCGACATTCTTTACAGTATTTTGAATCGCAAAGAAGGAAATAATCACGTGAAACTTTGTAGACTGTTTTCTTTGATTATTAATGATTTGAGCATCACGAATACGCTCAAAGGGGTCATTGATCACTTTATTTTTAGTTGATGCGCTGGAAAGATTACATGATGCGGTAAGAGAAAATGGCGACATTTTTGTCAAGCAATGAGTGCACACCATGAGCGCACAACAATCATATGGCAGCGAATTCATCAAACATTTTCAGGGATATTCGACGAAGCATTATGTCGTAGAGCTACGCCAACCTACCTGTAGTCTCCATATAGCTCGTTGAAACTTTTGACTTTTAGCCACATTAAAAATGGCACTCAAAGGACATCGGTTCGGTGAAAAAGAGGTGGTTGGAATAATGTCAAAGTCACTGAAGGCAATTTTGAAAACTGACTTCCAGTTCTGCTTCAGGAAGGTTAAACGCCGCCAGGAGCGTGATATTCAAACAAATGGAGACTATTTTGAAAAATTTTAAACACTGCATGATAAAAACAACACCAATGTCGAGATGTATATGAATGTAGGCTCAATAATTTTGAGACAAACCTCAAACAAGCTCAGAAATAGATCCTTCAGATGGATGATGGCATCAAATAGTATTCAAAAAGCAGAAGGAGATCACACATATGTGAACTTAATGCTTCGATTCAGAGTGTAAAAACTTCGAAAAATCTATCTTTTGTGAACTTAATTTTATATTATTGAACTATTAAATATGAAAACATTTAAAATTACCTGTGTATACTTACTTGATAGTATTTGGCCTATTTTGAACCGAATTTATTTACGCACTCTAGAAATCGATAAATATTATGCAGTATCTTTAAACTACACTTTTTTTTGATACTTTCGAATGTTTTTAGCGATCGAATGTCGATCGCATCAGTTTTGACTCGTTGTAGCGTTAATCACGCATGCCATAATAGTACTGAGCCATTCGTTTTGACAATAGTAGTATGTTAACTAAGTTGAGTAGTTTGTGCTTTATGTTGTTGTTAAACACTTGAAAAGTAATGTGACTACTTAAAATATCTTTCCATACGTAGAATACAAATTAAGTCTGTTTCATGCTGTTTCCATTCTACACCTTTAGCATTTAGATATGGATTTGGTAGCACAATAGACAAAATTAGTTAACTTTATCAATGGACACAAATTCCCAACGCTTTCAGTGTTCGGTTCAATCACTCTCTTTCATCGGGGTATACTGCCACTATATGTTCGAGATTAGAATAACTTAATATTTAGGAATAAAAATAATACATATTTAAACATGGTTATATGATTATGCCCGAGTATATTTTAGTGTCAGTTCAATTTTAAACATTTTCTCGGTCGAGTATGCCGAAATGCGTTTATGTTTGGTAGACATAAAAATTTCATAGTCACTATTTCGTTCAACACAAAAAAAATCACATGCATCATTGATTGAATAATGTGAACTTGGTAATGAAAACACAAGAAGTCTGTATTCGTCACGGAACTTTCTTCCTATTTAAAATCAATACAAATGCAACAATACTCTTTGCGTTAATTTATTTTTAAGCCACTTTGAATATTTCTAGTGTTTCATAATTCAATAGTTCAAAGAAAAGGTTCGAGCATTGTCAACACATTCGCTTGAGAAATAACAAATTGAAGTTTTTTTTTTTGTTTTTGTTTTCCGAAAGGTTATTCACTGTTTTCACATTTTCCTCTTAACAGCTTTGTTTTAGAAGTAAAGTTCGATAAGAGGTGCCAACCAGTAAAAAGATAACACGGATTACTCATTCGGCTTTATCATTTCAGTAATTTTGTTTTGCACGTATTAGTCAAATAATACACGAGTTACTAATCTCCTTTAGCACACATGTAAGCTTTTAAGAATGTGATTTGAGTAATTAGAAGTATATGATTCAAATTTACTAAAATGATATTAACCAGATAGGTAACATAAGATAATCTTACTAAACCGTTAAATGTAATCTAAGATACCATTAAAGGTCAGCCACCAGAAATCGCATTGTTTCCTTCTGGAAGAGTTCTAATGACAATATAAAAGATACTAAATGTATCTTTTGAACAATAGCTGTTCACGCACCGCAATAAACTTTAATATTGTCTTTGAAAAATAAAAATGCACCTTAGTACATGTGGTTCGCTAACTGTCGTACTTATTCTAAAGTAAGACAACAATTGTTTCAATGCGAAGGTTATGTATAGTATTTCCAATGTGTATAAATGCTATTCCACCTATGAATCCGTGCTTGAAAGCGTCATCGTACATATAAGTAAAGTGAATAAAACTAGCGCAAAGTAATTAGACATTAGAGTCAAGATCTATTTTTAAGCTGAGTTCTTCGGTCTTAAAGCAGGACCTGTCGATTACGTGGAAATAAAAACTATTAAGTTATGCGCAAAATGGTTTTTTGTATAATAAAGGTCGAAAATGCTTATAACTAAATTTTCCTCATCGTCATGCAATAAAGTACACATTTAATATCTCTTAGCCGACGAACCAGAAAGGATATGATGAGTATCTTAACGAATGATCAATGAACACGAAGGGATTTGTACATCCCAGGTTTATGCATAAGTTTATTCGGGTTTTATTAACCCTAGAAACTTAACGTCCGTCGAATCGACGGGCATGGAAAGAAATATTGTTGTCTCTTTGCTTGTCAACTCAGTTGCCCGTGAGATCACCACAGTAATGCACACATAGCATAGTGGGAGTTTATTAGCTTTCGAGATCTTCGATATTTGCCCGTCAAATTGACGGATGGTTAGCAATACCGTTAGTTTTTTTATGTAAGAACCAGTGTATGTTTCTGTGGTAAGGTGTTTATGTTGCAGGTTTTCGCCATATCCCCATTAAATGAATCTGCAATAGCTGATGTGATAAAGGAAGAACTTCGTTTCGAAAATGTAGTTGATTCTTCACACAGTGAAACCGACGATTTCGTAATAGAAGACGACGTCGAAGGTAACGAAAACTTTGAGCCATCTGATTTCGATGAAAGTGATATAAGTATACCACAAAACTTGTCATAAAATGCGGAATAAGGTCGACTTAGCGGCTCTGGTGCTGCAGTCGAAAACGCATTAGGTATTTATCTATTTGCCCCCAAAAAAATACGAGGCAAAAATAAATACTTGTCTACAACTAAGGGCCATACTTGGATTCAAACTTCATCAAGAAATATTCTATACATTTCAAGAGGACAAAGCCATTCATGTAGGGGCCTGACCAGTGTAGAACTTTGCTTTTAACAATTCTTCACTAATGATATGTATGAAGGAATTGTCAAATGAACGTATTGAGATTTCAGTAAAAAGAGCTTTGTATAAAGCTACACAAAGCGATGTAAGCATTTTGGAAGTCAATGCCTTAGATGGTGTCCTCATTTTGCTGCCTTGAAAGATAATTATTTAACTTCAAAAGAGCTATTTTATTCAAATGATTGTGGAAATGGATATGAAGCTGCATTCAGCCGTGAAAGAATTGACTTCCTTATAAGTTGTTTACGGTTTGACGATAAAGATATACGATTGTAAAGTAATCAAATTGATTCATTCACTCCAATAAGAAAAATTTGGGATATGCTTGTTATACAATGTCGTAATAATTATAATCCTGGTACAAACGTCACGATGGACGAGGACAATTGTTTGGCTTTCGTGGATGATCCAAATTCCGTATGACCATTCCAAATAAATCCGCGAAATATAAAATCGAACACCAAATGATGCGCGATAGTGGGACGTACTATATGTTTGATGCCATGCCATGGAATAAGCACAAATGCCTGTAGGCTGCGTTTGGGTGAATATTTCGTAAAAGAACTGACGCGGACAATTCATGGCACAAACAGGAATGTCGCCACAGATAATTGGTTGACGTCTGTTCCATTGGCATAAAGTCTACAGTTCCAGCCATATAAGTTGAGGAGAGCTGGGACACTTCATGTAAATAAAAGGGAAATTCTAATAGAACTAAAAAATAACAAAAGGGGGCAGGTCGAAACGTCAATATTATGCTGCGATGAACCACTGACATTGCTCTTCTACAAACCCAAGTCGTCAATAGTTATTTATTTATTCTTTATCTTCATGTGACGAACAAGGCACAGTCAATTCATTATCAAAAAAAAAACACTCAGGATTGAGTTCTATAACTCAACAAAAGGTGGCGTGGACACGTTTGTTCAAATGTGTTCTAATATATCCTGCAATCGAAAAACTATTAGATGGCCAATGTGCGTTTTTATGGAATAATTAATATTGGGTGCATGAATAGTGACATTATACATTGTCACAACTCATTGACAGCTGGGGCTAAAGTAATGCCACGCAGAGAGTTGAGAGAAATAGAAAAAGAACAATTCCTACCTAAGTCAAAGATAAAATTAGGAGCGTTCTAGCAGCGGAAACATCAACTAGTCAAGACCAACCATCATCTAGCCGAGCTTCTTTTCATCGTTTCATCACAAACTTTAGGACAAGCAAATCGCAAAAGAAAAACGTGCAGGAAGTGCCATTAAAAGAAAAAACGCATTACCAAAACTATTTGTACCAAATGTAAGGTAGCAATATGTGATGAACTATAAGGTTGACTTTTGCACCACATGCGCTACATTGTTGTAACTTTTTTTGATGTAGAATTTTTTCACAAAAGCAAATATGCTATCAGAAGCCAAACATTCAATGAAGTACTATTTTTTTGTTGATTTATTATTTTAAAAATTATTTAATGAACTTCGCTGATTTTTTATATGGTGGGGAAATTTTCCTATAGTTTTCAATAAGAAAGTAAAATCTAATGTTAAATTATGTATTTACATTAAAACGCCTTTGAAATAATGATAACGTTAAAATATTAGTCACATATAGTTTATAACTTATGCTTAAAAATTAATTTCAAGTACCCGTCGTTTCGACGGATGGTTAGCCTAAAGATGGATCTTGCGAACGTTCGCCATCTAGCGTTAAGAGATAGCGCCAGCGAAAACTACACAGCATATTAATAAGACACATACGCCATTTTGATTGTCTGACATTTAACTGCAAACCCACACAAGATGAGTCCACCACATAAGCGTGTTTGTTTTATCGTCGATTTTCGTGCCTTAAAACGAGCATTAGCGGCACGCATCACTTTTCTTGTTTAACCATAAGAAAAAGGTTGTTGAAAGTTATAATTTTCTGTTAAAATATGGTGAACACGTTCTAATAATTAGGATATTTGAGACAAGGTTTCGACAATTCAAAAATTGTAATTTGAATTTAAAAAACAGTGAGCGCTCTGGTAGACCACAAAAAGCCGAATCGCAGCAGTAATTTAAAAGTGACCCAACTTAAACTCAACGGCAATCAGCAGAAGCATTAAAAGCCTTAAATGTGTCACAGGAAACGATCAGCAGACGTTTGCGAGCATTGAGCAAGATCAATTAACTGTGTTATGAGTCTCACATGATTGGAATGAACGTCTAATGGAAATTCACTTGTCAAAATCTGCTTCGGCGCTGCGAACTGATGTTATTTTTGTATCGATTTCTGACGGGTGACGAAAAATGGATTTACTTTGAAAACTTAAGTTAGAATAAATCGTGGCTTTCATTGGGCCAAGCCAGTTCTACAACATCAAGGCCAAATCGCTGTAGTAAGAAGACTATGGTATATGTCTGGTGGGGTCAGAGTGATATTTTGTGTTATGGACTTTTCAAACCCAGCAAAACCGTTTATACAAAACGCTTTCGTCAACAAATGATAAATTTAAACCGCGCATTAATAGAAAAACAAAAAGAATGGGCCAGAGGACATGACAAAGTGATTTTGTTACACGACGACGCGCCGTCGCCCGTACAGTGAAATCGCTTGGATGGGACATCCTTCTGCACACGCCGTACTCTCCAGACTTGGCGAATTCCGAATATCACCTCTTCGCATCAATGGGGCACGTACTCGCCGATTAGCACTTCAGCGATTATAACTTGGAAAGTGGCTCGACGAATAGTTTGCGACAAAGAACAAGCAATTTTTCTGGCATGGTATTCATAAATTTTCTAAAAGTTCGGCGAAATGTGTAGAAGCCGATGGTCAGTATTTTGAATAAAAAAAATTTTTTTTTCACTTGAAAATTACGTATTTTTTACCAAACAAAAACGGAAAAAATGTATGCATACTCTTCCTAATCTCGACACAAGTAAGAAATTGAATAAGAAATTAACGGTCATACAAATCCAATAGGGTCCACTTTTATTGCTTTCCCCGTCACATTGACATTTCCTGTCTGATTTTTACTGTACTTTGTTAATCAGGGTCAGACAACTATTTATTAGAGTGATTTTGTATGGCATTCAACCTTAAAACAAAGGTACCAATAGCTGACAGTTTTCGACGGGTTGCGCGGTTCACTTGCATCCTTTCAAAAAACGGAATGAGAAGCGCGCGCGGATGAGGGGTTAGGATTTATTAGAAACATTGTAGATATTAACATTTCTTTTTGATGCGAGAAAGGATATGTCAATTTCGACGTGATAAATGGCAAACTCATAGCAGTTGATTGACACAATATAATAATACTTAGTTATTTTTGTATAAAAAAGTTTAGGGGGAATCTTCACTTCAAAAGTAAATTTCACGAAAGTAGGACTATTGGCCTGATTTCATCAGAGTAGTTTAAGTTCCTAAAATATTTAATAGGACCGAATTCAGATTTAAAGGCATTAACACATTTATACTTTTTTACAAAAGTTTTCGTTCTACAAACATCCAGAAAACCTTAAAAACTATTGAAGGACACAAGAATAAAGGAAATATATTTGTGTCAAAATCTATTTGTAAGCACCATTAAGGATAAATAGCACTTGCACATGTACACGACTATGCAACATTCTGCAAAATATGCACATATCCTCGAAAAAGTGAAAACTAGGATATTAAAGCAAAAGAACTCAACACATATTCTACATGTGAGTCCATAAACATACTCCTCGGGGATGTAAAGATTCAAAGTCCTTACCGAATAGCTCCAAACGATGACACTTTAATTTCACTTTCACTTTCATGCCAGATGTTATCCGGTAAAGGATCAAAGCTGTAGATAATTTTATCGCTCGATTTTATCTATAAGGGCAATTTATTTCACATCAGTCAATTTGCAGTTGGCCATGAAGACATTGTAACTATTGTCTACATTTCTTGAACAACACTAAGTAAGGCCGTGGAAAAATTCTTATACAACCCTTTAAGTTTCTTAATCCGTGATGGTGTCATCTAATACACAGCTGGGTGGCCACAACGGTACGGACTGGTAGACCCAGCGTTCCGGCGGGTTAAGTGAATTTTAAATGTAAGTCCAACCGATTAATTGCACGCTTTCGCAGCCATAGAAGCTGTCGGAAAACTGAACTGAATGGGAAATTGCAAACTTGCAACCTTTGATAGATTGGTATTGCTAGCTCTTTAATGCTAAGACATACCACTTTACATCCTATCTACAGGGTGGATGTGAAATTGATCTGTGCGGAATAGACATGGTAGCTCAGAGTTCATTTCGATTACCTGAGCCGGGGAAATGCTTGCAGTGAAAATAATAAGGTTGCTGGACATTCATTGTTTAAATTGAGGACAGGCAAGGATAACAGTTATGCCAATTGTTGGTATTCATGAGAAGGCGGCTGGAATTCTTTGTTTTTTTGAGCCTTTAAGTAATATTGTGAAGAATATTTTGTTAAGTACTTATCTTATAATCGCTAGTACTTTCTAGCCATCCTTCAGCATACATTCCTTGCAGGGGTAATCTAAAACCTGTGAACGATATATTGGTAGTATTACGATACACATTCAAGGTTGGATTACTGTTTTTTATTTCAGATGGCTACGACATAGAGTCTGACAACAGAATGTGGATATTTTCTTTCACAATATTGTTCACATATTCACGAATGTATTTAACCTGTTACAGGTGTTAGCGGGCAATCATCCCCCTAGCTGTTTATATCACCACGCATACTTACACGTGATGTAGGTGATGCATGCATTGACAACTTTCCACGTGCCAAGAAATAAAAAAAAAGAGGATTATCTTGGCTACTACTTTCAATCAACAGTTTATAATGTTGAGTATTTGGCGGTTTACTTTTCGAAATCCGCTTTACAATAATCAGGTTGGTTTATCGGTCAGTAGTGGCCTCCTTTCGCTCTATAGAATCTGATAGGGGAGAAATACCTTTGGAACGAAAAGATACTGCTTTTGAGTTTACATTTCAATGAGCTTACAAAGATTCTTGTTCCGAATTTTTAAAATGGAAGATTGCCTGAACATTAATCTAGAAATCGTAATGGCTAATCTTTTAAAGCTGTTTAACTTATTTTCACAAATTTCGGCTAGAAGAACATAATTCTTCTTTAACTTATTTTTAAATTTCAATTGGTTTTCGCAACAGTCCCTAAAGTAGCGCAAACTCTTAAATAATTTTAAATAATTGAACGACTCAAATCTTCATCACGTTAGTCAGACTAAGGAGTGTAACCGGTATTAGCCAAATACAATAAAAGAGGATAATGCTCCACTTTCGTTTGATTACCGTCCATGAACTAAATGTATAAGGATTTTGTCTCCTTCTTCAATGAGGAAATTAAATACCACCTGTTGGGGAAAGATTAGTTTATATCACGGCAAAGATATGGTGGGCGTTGTGTACCACCAATTAACTTAGCCAAGGTTGTTAATTCATTTGCAACTAACCCCATCGTTTTAATCAATTATTATGTCACTATCTATGCGGTTCTAATTAATAATATATATATGTAGAGTATATTTGCACATTTAAAATAGATGGTTCTTTGCTTTAGCAATTATAGCATCCCTGATACCAGGTCATCAAAGGAAAGCGAAATGATTCCAAATGAAGATGTAGTAAAAAGAAAACAAAATGCTAACATTGGTACCACAAAGACAAGAGTAACACCCACGCGGTTTTTGTTCTAAACCTTTTTGATGTCCTCAGTTGATTTTTGATGGAAGAAATCTAGATTTCTGCGTGCTTACAAGAAAGGATCTCGCTCGTAATCGCTTGCTGGTTGAAGTCTATGGATACGACCAACAAGAAGAAATATGCAGCCGAAAGCGATACATTTCAAATTTAAGCACATCGAAAATTGTAATAAATGAAACCACGAGAAAAAGAAAACATGACGGTGTAGACGTTTTGGTGCGTCGCATACAATAGTCCTCGAAATCTAAGCGTGGATAAAAGAAACCGCATTAACACTCCTTCAATAATTTCAGTTCATTTGTTACGAACTACTATTTGTAAAATTAATTCATTAATTGTTTTTGTAGATTACAGGTGGCTGGACTATGAATTACGATTGTGCAATGCAGATAGAACGATCTTTTATGCTGCAGGGTTTAATAAGTCCTTGACTTTCGACAAACAAAAAGGTTGGCGCTCTCGGAGCAAGTTCTTTGCTATGTTTCTGCGTTTCGTGTTTTTGGTGTCGGTAAAAGAATAAAACAGCACAGCTTTTAACACAAATCTTACAGTGATAAAACGATTTGAAGAAGCTGTATTTGTATTTGAGATTATTGTATCGCATTACATTTATATGAGTATATAATTGTGGTTTCCCGTTTAACACATCGAGTAATTGAATAAAATTGAATTCCGGACAGGTAGAAAAGTTAACACAGCCAGGAAAACCCATTCGGATGTGAACATTTTCCCCTGGGAAAAATACAAAAAAAAAAAATTACGTAAACGTATTATCTGTTAATTCTAGAAGTTTTTGGTAGATCAATTTATCCATTTTCACTTAGAAATTATAATTGATTTATACCCTTGCTAGCTAACTCATCGAAGACTCATGGGTTCTGATCAAATTTATCGAATACCTCGAAAGTGAATTTAATATGTTGTTAAATGTTCGCACAGCAACTCTGGCCTCAAAAATTGCAAAGAAACCCGTTTCTTAAGGAGTTTGATGTAGTTGTCAGAGTTTAAAAATCGACATGTTTTTATTGCATTTTCTTGAAGTATATTGACTCCCTATCGTATCCTTGGAGCTCAATACATTTGGTTAGACGTTTCTCTAATTTTTTTAAACCCGTCACAAAATAAGATCTTGGAAGGTCCTTAAAATAAGCATTTGTTGATCGATGACTTCTTAAGTTGAAAAAAAACGTTGTCTAGCGAGCCATTTTTTAAGGTTTGGGAATAGGAAAAAGTAACTTGGGGCGAAATCTGGCGAATACGGTGGGTGGTCGACCAATTCGAACTTTAATCCTTCAATTATAGCCATTGATCGTGAACATGTGTGAACACGGGCATTGTCTTAATGCAAGAGGATTTTTTTCTGTTTAAATCAGGCAGTTTTACTTTAATTTTTTCTTTTAGCTGGTCCAGTAAAGATGCATAATACTCTCCTGTTATTGTTTTTCAGTCAATGAATAGTCAATGAAAATAATTCCAAGTGCATCTCAAAAAACAGTAGCCATAACCTTACCAGCTGATTTTACGGTTTTTGCCTTCTTTGGACATGGTTCGCTTTTGACAATTCACTGCTTTGACTGTTCTTTTGTCTCGAGAGTGTAGTGGTGTATCAATGTTTCATCTTCAGTCACAAACCGACGAAAAAACTCACCCGGATTACGTTACATGCGCGACACCACCGCTTTAGAGGCAACCACCCTATTGCGTTTATTGTCGACTGTGACAAAATTGCACGACAAACGCGGCAGCCATCTTGCCGAAATCTTATTCATACCCAATTTTTCATGTAAAATAGAAATGATGCAACCTTTTGAAATCCCTGTAACTTCAACTATCTCACTCAACTTTAATCTTCGGTCACTTAACACCATATCGTGGATATTATTGATCTTAGTCACCTGTACAGGGCGTCCTGAGCGTGGTTCATCCTTTACAAGTTGCTCGAATTTCGAAACCTGAAACCAGTTTCCGTTTTAAGCTTCGGGCGATCAATATCGTATACTTATACTCTTCCGTTTACTTAAAATCTCCCACGATGACCAGTCAATACCATAAAACTAGCCGAAAAGATAGATCTTCCCGAGAGCTCTATAAAGACTGATTTGGAAGAGAACACATGCTTTCATATTTGTAAAAATAAGTAAATACGTATTTCAGTGGTGACATACCACCTTCTTCAGTACAACTAACTTATTAGTATAAAGTCTTTGCCTATTTATATACAGAAATTCCACCTACTTTCAAAAATCATATCTGTTAGTTTACTACAGTTGTTGCCTACATCCTTCTTAAGTCTTTTTTCCATAGCTACTTTCCTAATTTTGATACTTTCAACTTTACTTTATTGACCTCCTTAATGACCTCTAAATCATCAAAGCTTATGAATTGACCTCCTTTAATTATATGTTCTGCGACTGCCGATTTTATCACTATTTTGTTATTTCTTCGAAGTGACTCGGCCTCCTTCATGTGTTCCTTGAATCGCACTGAAACCAAACGTTTCGTCTGTCCAATGTAGCTTTTTTTACATATCGGGCACGTAATCCGATATATCCCGCTTTTTTTCTTCATTACGCTTTTTATCTTTTTCGGAGCATAGAAGGGTTCCAATTTTGTTCCTCCTACTAGTGCCTACCGCTTTGATGTCATGCTTTGCTAGTGTGCCAGCTAGACTGCTGAACATGTGTGAATATGGTATGGATATTCTAATCGTATGCTGAGAATCGGTTGATTTGTTAGCTGTGAAGAGATTTGAGAGTTCTCGTCGTGCTAGTTTTTCCCTCTACTTCCTGATCATGTTTTCAATAACTTGTCTGCCGTAGCCATTTATTTCTCCTGTTGCTACTATATGCTCCTTTTCGATGTTAAACCTTTCATAGGTTAGCGGGACTTTTAGAAGGCGGTGCTACATACTATTGTATGTGGCTAGTTTTTATTGGAATGTATGGTATGAAGTTGATGGAATCGCCCTTAAGGTGCTGGTTAATTTCCTATATATGTCGAATTCTAGTTGTTCTCCGTTTCTAATGACCATAAGATCCAAGAAAGGAATCGTTCTGTTTTTTCCCAACTCCATCTGGAACTTGATGTTGCCATTGATTTTATTTAGGTTATTTAAAGTTGACTGAACTTTATCTCTTGGAATGAACCCTCCACCACACTCTCGGCATGAAATTATTTTCTGAAATGGTTTCTTCTATACTGAACATGAAAATTTTTGCTAGCATCGGTGATAGCGGGCTGCCCATTGCCAAACCCCTAGTAACTTTAGAGTACTTGTTCCGAAAGGTAAAGTAGCATTCCCGCATGCATAGTTCAGCTAACTTTCCATATTGTTCAACTTTTTTCCTTCACTGGGGGTAGTGTCCCATTTTTCCAACCACATGACGAGCTCATAAGTTGCTTGTTTTGTCGGTGTACTCGGGAACAGTGATTCAACATCATAAGATACTAAAATTTATTTTTCATTTATTGGAACGTTCCGTAGCTTATCAGTAAACTCAAGCAAGTTTTTGACAGATCTTACACCTTCTATCTTGCCCAATTTTTTGCACTCAAAGCCATTTATGCAGAATTCTGAAAGCGAGTAAGCCGATTTATGAAGATTTGTCGAACGGAACTCTTTGGAAGATGCGTTGGAGGATTTTGGAGGTTGGACGTTTCTTAAACTTTATGAAATCCTACGGACCTCGGACCACTTTGCAGTTTAGTCAATAACTGCCTGAATAACGAATACTTTTCAAAATCATGGAAACAGGCAAACTTTATTCACATTACTAGAAAAGGGTTCAAACGGTCAATACGTCATCTCGAATTTGGGTAAGATTTTAAAGAAAGTCCTTAGCTCACTTCGAGAATTCGTTAGTAATACGTATCATCCGATCAGTTTGTGTTTGAGTTAAAAATTGTCAAGATAACAAGCCGGAATAATCTTTTATGACATTCTGCTGGCTCATAGCGACTATTTCCCATCGAACATTAATTCGAAAGCAATTTTCTAGGCAGCCGATACCTTTGCTTTCTGTTATTAAGGAACAGGCGAGTTTGTTGGATGAAAACTTTAAAAATCATACAGTATTTCTAGAAAAAACGTGTGAGCTCATATATTTTCGAAATGCCAATCAAAAAGGACACAAATTTATCTGGGCAGCGTACTCGCCCTGTCCATCAATAATCTCGATATGAAAACTGTATACGAATATTTATTTTGAAAATCTTAAAGAAATATTGATTAAGTTCCTTGTTCCAGTCACCTCAAGGATAGCTTTAGTTAAAATCATTTTTAAGGTATATATATACATATATATATTGAGTCATTTCTATGCATAACCTTATTTTTCCTATATGTCATTGACTAAGCAGTCCACTTCTGAAATATTTGTAGAATTCATACCAGACAGATTGAAAGACGTCTTCAAAGCTTAAGTAGGTTCCAAAAATACACTAACTCATAAGTTTAAGGTCGCTAACGCCAATTATTTGGATGAGTCTGTAGTTTGAAGTAGATTGTAAACATATTTTCGAGTGAAACTTTTGTTGTTCTAAATTTTTTCATTAAAGCAATAAAATATTTATATTGATGATATTGAATATATTATTGAATATATATTGAATATATAATATTGAATATTTTATTTTTATTGAAAAAAATCCCATTTTATGTAAATGTGAAAATGTTTGTGCCGTATCCCGAGAGATAAACAATATCCTATTTCGAATAAGTAGTGGTACGAATACTATTGTGCGCAATTGTATTTTTGTTTTGAATATTTTCGATGCATACTGTTACTTTTCCCTATATGTGACGGTTAAAGCGGTAGCTGGACGTGAAATTTGCATAAATCGTGTATGTACATAAAGTCGGTATTATAACTTATGTGTCAAAATAGCCTCGAAACTCGAAACAACTCATCATACTTATCCAGCTTAACCCTTTAACAGTTATTTCGATAATATTCCCCTGATCAGAAGCTGACCATGAAGTAATAAAGAAAAAAAAACTTGAATCTCGTTCAGGATAGCGTCATATCCTTACGTTGATACTTCAATTTTATCCCATTTACGCACGCCGGGGGAAAACGTGAACAGTTCTTTAATTATTATTTAATATTATTCAATATTAATAATAGTCTTTAAAATTGAGGTGTATATTTGCGGAGTGAAAATGAATTTTAATGAAAATTGTATTGCAATGTATTTTTAATTGATCTGATGAACATTTTGTTACCATTGAAAAGATTTGACTTGTATTGTGAAAAATAAAATATATAAATGAAAAAAAAAAACAGAAAAAACTTTCTACAAAATTAACGGTTATTTACAATGGTGTCCCAAAACGGTGTTTATGACCATATTGGGATGTCGGATGATGAGTTATGCATTGCGGCGCATTGTCTGCTTAGGTGTCCTATATGGCGTGAAGGAAGTGAGCGACGACAACATTCAAGGCACCGATCTCCAAAACGATATAGCAGGAAGATTTAAGGTACCTGTGGGCAGGGACGAAGAACGCCGGATAAGCAAAGATGACGACTCTTTAGCTGCGAATAAAAGAGCCATGACTGAACTAGGAGCTCCTCTTTAGCGTCAGAAGGAGCCGTCTTATAACTCTGTTGTTTCTATTGAAGAAAATGTGCAGACTAGACTTGCGACTTCGTTTGAGGATCAAAGAATCAGAATCCAGTAAATGTTTTCGAAAAACTATTTGGCGTTGAAGTCATGAATATGATCATTTACTACTTAAAACGTTCTTATCTTTTTAGCACTACAACCCCTCTCGGGCACACGCTTGCTGCAACAAGAGCTTCTAACTCTTTCGATATATTGACCGTGTTCTGCAATTTTGAAATACAATCAGTGATGAACTGTCTTCGTGAACCTTCTTTGGTATTCTTATTCTAACAGGCTACCATTAGATGCCAAGCGAACACTAATACTGGTCTCTCCATGAAAATTGTCATGTGTAAATTTTATATAAATGAATTTCTACAAGGAGATTCATTGAAGTCTAGAAATATTCACAATATTATGACAATAGTATGGCTGATGTAAAGACAGACAAAATGGTCACAGCGCGATCCCTTGCTAATGTCCTAATGGAAAAATTCTTGCAGTGGTATTTGTTTGATCGAGATTTTTCCGCAGATGAATCAATGGTCAAGTACTTTGAGCGTCATTCAACCAAGCCAACTATAAGAGGAAAGTGATTGTAATTCGACTTTAAGAATTGGATGATTGCAAGTCCGGATGGTTCTAGTTATGCGTTCGATATTTATTGTAGTAAATTTACGGAAACAAATAATACAGAACCGTTGGGCACAAGGCTTGTGAAGAATTTGTTTGCTATATTGAAAAACAATCCAACTGATAATAGTGTCTTTTTGAACAATTTTTTCGCTTGTTGTACATTGTTTCAAAATTTAAAGCAAAACGACTATTGGTAACAGGTATAATACAACCAACAGGTATAATACGAGTAGGTACAACCAAAATATGTCAATTACTGTCTATTTCGATTATAGAAAGAAGTTATTTTGGTCATCGCCTTGATACTGTCAACCAAAGTTCGTTGGTTTGATAGAAGTGTCTCCACTATGGGCACAAAGTACAATAGTTGTTCACTGGGAAAAGTCAAGAGATGGTACTCAATAAATGAGCAAAAAGTTGATTTCGGTATCCCCTAGGTATTCCAAAGTTATGATCAGGGCATCGGACGTGTCGATCAAGCCGAGCCATATATCTCCCTGTATTGTACAGCTATTCGAAAAAAGAAATTCTGATGGATTCTTTTTACCTTAATCCTGTAACCAACCAACGATTCGAAGCTCGATGAGATATTGTTTCACGAATATTCAGGCAGTTAAGAATACTGAGGAAGTTAAGCAAACAACCTAAACGTCCATCATCTCCAGCAATTTCAGTCTGCTATAAGATGTTGATGCCCCTCATCCTTGAAAATTATAAGGCATACTGGCAGTGTAAAATTGCATTGCAAAACATTATGCATTGGAAAGCGATGTTGCGATAATTTTCATTTCATATGAATCCATTGGCCCCATTGTATGGGGGCAATTTTCCTTCCAAAATTTTTTTGTTTTTATCCTAGCTTCCTCATATATACGCACACTAACCAGAAAAAGTCTGCGTGCATCCAACGCAACAGTATTTCAATGAACGAAAATACTGTTTATTTTCGTGGAAATGCGAAATTTTCTTTTTCTGATTGTTCATAGCATTCTAAGGGACATGAAATAAACCAACAATGGAAACTATCGTACTCCAAAAAGATGATAAAACGTTGAAACGAGAACCAGTCCTAAATGACAGTAATAAAAAGTCTACGTACAGAGCGAATACAGGGAAGTTCAAGCCTGTTTAATCGTGTGTGAAATCAAAATTTTGGTAGAAAAGTTGTAATACGTGATTTCTAAGAAAAGTTTTCTTTCAAAATAATTATTTATTTAATGTAAAGAAATTGAGTTAGTTGAAAGGATAGTTATTGTGGAATTGTGAAAGTAAGGTAATTCGTATCGAAAATTGGTGAACTTGCTGGCAGAACTCATCTGTCCATCGTCATCCACTTCAACCGTTCAACGAGTCGCAAAAAATTATAATAACACTGGAGTTTTGGTTTTGAAATCCAGATCAGGATGCTCTTAAAAGCTGAGTATTCACGAAAATCGAAGTTTGCTCAGATAAATTGTCGCTAATTCTAGATGAAATCTAGATGCAGTTGAAATCGTAAAGGACATTAAGATAAGGACAAAGGAGGTTAAGACAAGGCAGCCCATTTGCGATGATGCAGTGCATAAAATCATAAAGAAGTATCGGTAACATGGACGTGTTTCCCGTAGAAGACCATATATTCCAAAGGTCAACAGACCTTTCGCTTAGACCTCAAGCGGTTGGCGATTGCTAAGGAATATTTCTATAAACCAAACGACTTTTGTAAGTGAATCATTTTTTTCAGATGAGGTCGAATTTTGCATTATTGGCAAAGGGCGGATTGTCGTGCGGAGGTTTTCCTCCACCCTTTGTCTTTGGATGTAAATAACCTCTGTCCAACCGTAAAGTGCGGTGTAACGTTATGGGGGTTTTGGCCAGCGGAGGAGTTGGGAAATTAGAGTTTATTGACAGTATGATAAAGAAAATGGCTACCTAAATATTCTCAAACATGATTAGCAGAACAGTGGAGAGCACTTCTGTGTTTAAAATAAATCTTTTATTTCCTTCAAGATAATGACCGGAACCACACTGCGGGTAGTAACAGAGTAGTAAGGCTCTGTTACTACAGTACATTGTCCCAAATCAGTTTCATACGCTTCCGGAATCTTCTGACCTAAATCCAATGGAGCATTTATTGCATCATATGCAACAAAAAATTCCGTCGCATACTGTGACATGCTGAAAGATATCATAACCCAGGAGTGGGACTAAAAATAGATCAGATTCACTGAAAAGAAGATTCACTGAAAAATTGGGACATTCGACGCCAAAACAATTCTAAGATATCATAGAGACCAGGATTCCAAAAAAAAAAATGGTAAAAAACTCCTTTTTTATTTTAACAAGAACTGAATACCTGCACATTTTTAAGCGTTGCATGTCAGGACTTTTTGGATTCAATGGAGTACTAATTTGCTCATATTTTTTTGTTTTTATGTTTATTACGAAACTAAGAAAAATTTGGAAAAAATGGAATTAAATTTTAAAAATAGCATTTTTTTGTAGATCAGTCGTTGGTGTGTAAACAGACTTTTTCTGGCGAATGTATATTTCCTAGTAAAAATAAATATAGAATTTCTACTATACTGCAAAGCATCAAGTGGATTAAATACGAATTACACATGTAAATCATGCGAATTTGTGGCAGTACAGAGTTCAATTTTTACGTTTGGAAAAAGCAGTCGGTAAACTTTTATATGATTAAAAATTTATTAATTTTCTAGTTTCCCTTAGAGATGAACGCCTATCAAAAGTTGAACTCAATTGTTTCGACTCGATTACATTCATTTAATCTTATTTTGTTTATGATTTTCTGAGAAAAATCCGGTTCTAATAGATTTGTAGGAAATTGTGTTCCATTCTCGCCTATTCCTCGATAGTATAGTGGTCAGTATCCCCGCCTGTCACGCGGGAGACCGGGGTTCAATTCCCCGTCGGGGAGGCTTTTTATTTTCGTTTTTACCTTGTCCAATATCTCGTAATGAAACGGAGGAATGTGGCATTGAACACAACTAAAAACACACAAGTCTAGTTCCTACGCATAACTAAAGTAGAACTTTGCTGAAAGCCGTGAATGGAAACAACATTGATTATGACGGGCGGTTTTGTTTTGTTTGCTGGAATGTACTTTATGTTAATTAATCGAACCACTTGTCATTGGCACTAAGATATGCGGGAACACAGCACTGTCACTAACGCGAGTTTAACTAATCAGTTCTTATACGTTGTTTATCTTATCAACCCTTGCGCTAGCAAACGATTTGGGAAATCGATCAATCACAACTGTACCGCGAGAATTCTCCAAATTGCCTGGAATTATTGCTGAGAATTTCCAAAGAGACCGAACAGGCGAAATAAACGTATTCACATGCAGTTTGCTCCTCGCATCATTCATAAACAACCCTAAATTCTGATAAACAGTTTCGAATAAAAAAATTCACGATTCCAACCACAAACGAAACATTCATGCTACGTTATTACCTTCCCGACGTTTGGCACACAACTCGCCAACATTCGTTTGCAAAGCGTCCGAAGAGACGACATTTGACAGCCGACTGTCAACTTTCGTTGTATCGCATGCAATTCAAAGCAAGTCGCTAGCGAGAAAACTTGTTTACAACGATTACGTCATGCAACAAACCGGTAGTTTTCTTCTGGCCGATCATTGCCGAGCAAACGTGCGGCAATTGATTGCCGGCGCCAAGCCTCAGCGCTTCCATTGATAACGACAGTTTCTGAGAAATGTGCAATGCGTAAGTGCACATGCGGCAGGCGTTCCTGAAACGACTGGGAGCCAAAGTTGATTGTAAATAAAAACAAAGGCGAGAGCACGTGACCTGTCTTGTTTACTTTTGATATTTGCACACATGAAAGTATCATCGAGAGTAATATGTTGCAATTGGGGAAACAAGTAGGTTTCCGCATTCCGTTTACGGTACTGTGTCCTCTATGATGCATTAATGCAAAATGTACGAATTTTCAGGTTGATATACACAGAATGCTAAACATATGTGCATATATGACGTCCGTTATGACATTTTCTTGGCATTTTGTTAAATTCATGAACTATCTCGCACAAAAAATAAACCCGTTTGCCCGTTTGCACCCGTTTGCCCGTTTGCATTGACTGACATCCACATCATCTTAATGTTTCATAGATTTCACTTGCCATTTGATGTGAGTGACCTGCTGCCGAGCAGTGCAATACTTTCATTTCAATTAATGTTTTGTGTGGAAAAATGAACAATTTACTTTATTACATCGATGAAACGAAGAAATTAAAACAAACGATTGGTTTTTGTCGTTTCATTGAATGCAGTGTAGTCTGCGCCATAGTTTGGAGCTGTATAACGAAGTGGCTGCTGGTTAATACAAATATTTCAAAATTTGTTGACAGTCTCCATGTACAGGGTGTTCCAAATTGATTAACATGCAATTAGTTGACATTGAATGCACTCACCTTGTGCAAATGCATAACATATACAGATTGTTAGATTTTATTCTGGTAATGCTGCGGTAATAACCAGAGTTATTCATTTCAATGTAGATTTCAAAGGATCGTAGATAAATGTTTTGAAACAGGAACAAATGCACACATTTTGGATGCATAGCAGACATTTAAACCGGAAACTATCTAATGGAAACGGTTCTCTGGGAAATAATAATAGCTGTTCCTTCTAATTGGGCTATTTATTTCCTATAAACAATAATAAATCTTCTTAAAAGTGGCTAAGTGTGATCGAAGGATGTTGTTTAAGCTTTCCATTTAATTCAAACAAGAAGAGCAATCTATTTTGTCTGGGAAATATCGTAGAAAATTTTGACAGAGTAAAAAAAGGTGTCACTTATGGACAAAAGATTCATTGAAATCTTTCAAAGCATCTGCAAGCCACATTTTTTATGAATGTCCTAAATAAAGTCAGTTGTTATAAATTCATGTGAGTAATTTTTATTTTAATAATACTCAATTTTTAATTATTTTATTCTCTGTCAAGATTTTTATAGAGTTGAAATCGTGTCCACCTTTGCAGAGTTCGTCGCAGTTAACGAATAATAGTTTCATTAGTAAAAATCATGGTATTTCTTATTATTTAGTAATAACACTTTCCAAATCCTTCTGCATTGATTTTTAATCACTACTTGGCACGCTAAATAAAAGAATTCCACCTTTGACACCAGTATTGATATATTAAGTTTCCATAAATTGAGAAATATTAGTTGATACCAATGGTCAGTTTTGGCTCCAAGCCAGGCATTTGACTGTGCTTTCTGTATGAAAGTAACGTCAGACACTTAATAGCTAGTGAAAAACACACAATTTTCCTTTTAAACCATAGAATTATTTATTTTGTTTTAGTGAAATTAATTTGTGAAATCATTTTGAAACAATCTTAGACTTCATCAGCGCTTCAATCCTATACTTAAGCGCTGATACTTTTAACAAGCACCCGATCTAACGGTATTCAACCAAAATAACTGGAATTTTGCAAATTAAATTTGGAAAATTGCAAATTACCACTTCAAACAAGTCTAACCATACCAAACTTTCACAGTGAAATCCCAGTGCAAAATCTCGCAAAATTTCGATCATTCTCCAAATATGGGAGCATATCCCCTCATACAGAACACTTAATACGAACAAGGGCTAGATGGCAGCAACGCCTAAAAAGAATCTTCCATAGAAATTTAAATAGAATAAATTCGGAATACGTTACACTAAAGTCTCAAATAAACTGCCTGGAGACTCTTACAGGGAAAAATGTGCACGCTGAAATGAACAAAGCGTTCAAAGACTGGCTAACTGCCATGAAACCTTCCCCATTCGTATTCAAGGAGATAAATTCCCTTAGAGGCCGTCACATGGCAAAGTTCTCAATAAATAGAGACCCCATTCAATTAAACGGACAAGTGTTCACTACGACGGCACAAAAGTTATCTGCTTGTTCGCTACATTACGCCCACCTGTACAGAGAGAGATCATCCTCAGACCAAGGCAATAAGACTATCGTGGAAAATACCAAGGTTCCTATCTCACGATCTTTTCAAGAACCAACGGAGCCTCTAGCCCGTCAAACGAGCCATTCAAAAATTCCTTTGCAAGTCCTGATCAGGTATTCGCCCTCCGCTCAATCAATTCAAAAAAGTCAAGCGGTCCCGATGGTATCCCGAACTACTTACTTAGGAAATGCTCCAACGCCATTCACAGGCCTCTCACTATCATTATTAATCACTGCATTAATAATGGATACTTTCCCCGAGCGTGGAAAACAGCCTTACTACTCCCCACACCCAAAAAAGAGGCCAATGGCGATTAAAAAAAGTTCAAAGAAATATCTCTGCTTTCAAACCTAGGAAACATTTTGAAGAAGATCGTCCTACTCTCTTTCAAAAACTTAGCTAAACCTAAAGGTATCTACGGAACAAGCGGTCCTCCTCTTACATGACTACATCTCATCCGGCCTAAGGAAAAAAGAAGCAACTGTGGTCTGCTCACTAGACGTAGAAAAAGCGTTCGACACCGTGTGGGCCAAAGGGCTCATATACAAACTCGTAAAGGCTCACTGCCCGACCCCGCTGACGCGCATTATAGCCAACTATCTAGAGCAAAGGGCTCTTTTGGTGAAAATTGCCAATGTCTACTCCAGCAGCATTAAAATTTGCTCTGGTGTTCCCCAAGGATCAATACTCGGCCCTCATCTCTTCAACTTCTATCTCCACGACATCCCAACTGTAATGCAACCGACGAACATTATTCAGCACCCTGTACAAAACTATATCACCAAGCTCTCTTCCCACTCAATCTCATATGCACACGACTTACTGGTCCTCGCTACTCGCAAGACCCCTCTCAAAGCCTTGCAAGACATCGCTCCACACTTAGAATCCCTACAAAAATATTTCTCAAAATGGGCTCTTCCAATCAACGCAGAAAAATGCGAGCTCGTATGCTTTAGAAAGCAAGAACCTTTCAATATATGTACATCGATAACGTTCGTGTGCCCCTAAGAAACTTCATAAAATACTTGTTTGGCCCGTAGAGCCATCGAAAATGCCAGTTATGCTACTGCAGCCTTAGCCCCTCTACTCTCTAACAAATCAGTACAAGTAAGCACGAAAGTTTTTATGTACAAAACCCTTATTAGACCCATTATCTGCTACTGCTTCCCTGTCTGGTTCACTATCTCCCCCACCGAAGCGGACGAATTGCAAATCTTCGAAAGGAAAATATTGATGAAGTGTCTGTCCAAATATAGGAGGCCTAACAAAAAACACTATCGGAGCACCATCCTATATAGAGATACAAAAATTAAGCTCGTCTTAGAATATATGGTCGAGACTAGTTCGAAACGCCTAACGAAATTTGCAAACCACCTCGAATCTATAATAAGGGAACTGTTCTCCCGAAATATCGCTGGTGACATAATATCTCCATACCTCTCGCCCATTAAACCGCTCACATCCAACTTTACTACCATAACAAACTCTCATTGAACCACAAGCCACCGTTCTATACGCAGACAGAGGAAGGCGACCGCGGCTAACCGAATTGTGTAAGTGACAGGCGAAATTTCATATTGATCGCCAAGACCAATGGGGCCACCTAGGTAAGCTCCAGAGACCCTCCACACTTCTCATCCTTTTCTTCTGACAAGACTCCGACTCCCCATCTCCATCCGATTACCGCCTCCACATCAAGCACGTATAGATTGTAAATAAATATAAGTACGTAGAATTAACTTAGAATTAAGTTAGGTTTAAGGTTTACCATGTCATAAGAATAAAAAGCCTTATGAGCTAAGGATGAATTTATAATAAAAAATAAATTAATTATGCACTAATTTTTTAACTAAGTTTCGGTTGCGACCAGATCAATAAAAATAAGCTGTTTGACAAACTTGTCGCTGTCAAACATTACAATATCGTAATAGTTAAGGACAAAAAAATAAGATGTACGTATAAAGTTTCAATAAATATATCTATGTATCTGGTGTGCACGTGAGCTGTCATTACAGTGAATGGTGGACGTCATCGGTTAATGCTCAATGAATTCTTGCTTCCAATAGTCAATGCGGCCATTGAAAACATTTGGTTCCAATAGGATCAAGCAACATGCTACCAAGCCAATAAAGTCGACTTATTGGGAACGAAATTTGGGGATGATATTATTCTACGAATTTGTCTATTCAATTGGCCTTCATGATTAGGCAATTTGACGTATCCAGATTATGTTTCTTGGATGTATGTTAAGTACTTGGTATATGCTAACGAGCTGATAACATTGGATGCATTATGGGGACATTTTCGACCTGTCAACGCCGAAATAATACCAGTTGTGTTAGGAAATGCAGTCAAAGACGAGTTAATCTGACATTCGAGACAAGGTAGCTACTCACAACCGAAAAAAGGACTATGGCATTGTTACGGACATTGTTAAGCATCTTCTACAACAGGCCGTACACAATACTCAAAAGTGGGAAGTCCACAGAAAAGTGAAAATTACTCACTTTTCTTTTCACTTTGTTTTTTTTGTGTATAATTAGTTGAAAAATGGAGTTAAAAAATCGTAGATACATCTACAGCATTCATTTTTATTTTTCGAATAACATTTCATTTCCTTTTATTGAAAATAATCACATTAGTTCTGAATGTTTTACTTCAGTTTTAAGTTTTCAAACTTCTAAAACATATTCTATCAATATTATTGTATTCTTGGTAAGAGTAGAGAGTATTGTTGGAAAAATATCTGCAAGTAATTCGAATACTGGACTCACAATTTAACAATTTTCGTAATGCAGCAAAATTTCAATCTGTGTTTTTTTTTTTATTTATGTATACGAGTAGCTTCGTGTTAATGAAATAAGAAAATCCGGAAAATGCCAACAACCTCTAATTATTTTTTATGATGATTTAGGAGGTTGTGTATAATTTAGGTCGTAAGTTGAAATTGGGGAAAATTTAAGAATAAAGCAACGTTAGTCAAAATTAAAATACTAATAGCGATATAAAAAGATAAATACTAAATATAATATAATAAATATATTAGTAATAAATATCAGAAAACAAAACCCAAATTAAAACAATATAAATGAGAATATTTTAGACACACTCCCATCAATACTAGTAAATGTGTCTGATGTTCGTATGTATATTGGATCGTTTTACATATGGTGCAGAAGAATGAGCACATTAATTGATTGATTGCTTGTTAATTGTTTTAATTCTTTACGATATGACTGACCAAAGATGGAACTAATCCATTTAACTGTTAATCACATTCATCTTCGTCTTTTCATATTCATTCTTACAAGCATGTGGGCTAAATTTTCAGTTTAAAATTAACATCTTAACATCGAATTTAAATTCGTAGTTTGAAAATTAACGTTTCACTTTACATATCTACTCATTTTCAACTGTTTTCACATTTCCAAGCCAAACTATATGAGTCATTTGAATGACATTGGATCGTCGAACGAATTCGTATGCAAAATTTCAACGACTGCCATTCGCGTAAAACATTCATCACAAAATCTTTTATTTTGCCATTGTTATTTGATCTAAAAGTTATTGAATATTTAGTTTTGAATTAAGGGCATATAGCATTCAAAATGGAATGTTGTTTTAACTATGAAACAAACAGTTGCGTTGGGTTTCACAATTTTTTTTGCTTTTCCACCGAAAATTTTATGCGATTCCATATTGGGAATCATCTTGTGCAACATTCTGAAGAAATTTTTTTTATTCGAAATTTCGCATTATAACAGATAAAATCTGTATCTTGGACGCATTTTCATGTAAATCATTTTAGTGGATTTTCAAAGCGTGTGTAAATAACGACCAGTTAAAATTAAATATTATTAATTTTGTATACATTCAATATTAAATATGTTTATTAATCTGTATATTAAATATGGCATAGATATCACTGATATACCGATGGCATTCATACATGATTCTTAGCCCAGTTTAATCCAACTAATTGCTAGTAACAAAAAGTTGAATAGAAACAAACTAACGAATGGATCCTGCCCCACCTGACCGTAATGATTCTTTCTGCACTTAGCCATTAGTTTAATTGATATTTTATGAATGAATTGTTTTTCGTAGTTGAACGATTGGTAATGGTTGAAGGTGAAAATTCTATTTTTGGCCTTCAATTGTGGTAAGAAATTTTGAATTCTGGAGCTTCTATGGAAAATCGTTTTATTTAAACAGAAGTTCAATTGATCCTTATGGCAAATGTATCAGATAAACCAAATTATCAAATAACTTAAAGTGAGAGTTCCGAATTTGGTATTCATTGCATCTGCAGTATTTTTTTTTGCTTGTACCACAAATGTTTCTTATTCATATGGTATATTTATAATAGTAGAGGAAAAATCAACAAAGCCCTCTTTTAAACTTAACTCTAACTTAAACTGCTACTATTGCCTATGTTAAAACCTATTTACATACTATTTTGGATCTTAGTAATAACTTGTATCTTAATCTATCTTAATGTTAATAATAACTATTGAGTTGGTGGTGTAGGTTCGGCTGAGTCGTACTTCCGATTAACGCTGATCTGGCTGTGAGCACCTGACTCCATAAGGGCTGGTGCCAACCTTCGCATGGCCTCCCTGCTTGCATAGATAACCATGAGATCATTAAGGCGACTACACACCTGAGCGGAGATAGCGGCTCTGAGGGGGGACCCTTAAGAACGAAATGACAAAAAACAACAACAACAACAACAACAAACAGAACAAACAGAATAATGCACAGGAGACGAACAAAAGAGCCGATGAACATAATTCTGACAACCATAACCATTATCTTGGCGTGTTTTCCCGCAGTGGAAAAACCTTGCGTTCACCACCTCGGTCTCATTCAGCCCCAAGCGAAAAGAGCAGTGATGGATCGGTAGTAATTGCGGCTCCGGAGGTTTACGACCACCTCACTCCTAAGGTTGCTACTGCTGAATCGACCTCAGTAGGAGGAACGCACAACATAGAACGTAAGCTCCCGGAGGAGAAAGTCGGCGAAAAAGACCTGATTGTTAAGGAGGTTATCGCGGAGAACCATTCCGACGAAGAACGGTTGACTGAAAAATGTTATGCGATCCTCAAACGTATGCAAGGAGCGTGCATAAACCAAAAAACAATCAGTAAAGATGTAAAAAATGGAGTGTTTGAGCTCAAAGACCTCTTGGATCGAGTTTGCCATTACAGGAGACTCTGGAAAAAGCTGTAAAAAGAACATCCAGATCAAACGGTGCACGTTAAGGTCACCCCACCTTTCCTTCCCAGTGTCAAGAGGACTGCTGCTAGCCCTCTTGAGAGCGAACAGGAGAAAAGGCGTAAAGAGAACGTTGAGCCTGAAAAAGAAACGCCACAAAGAAAAGACGCCTTCCAACTCGTGATATCTAAGGCGGCAAAAAAATCCGCAAAACGTGAACATAGGCTTAACCAACAAAAAGTGCCTGTTCAAACAACGACAAATACCGTGGAGAAACCAGCAAGAAAAAAGCGAAGAGTCCTTGGGGACGCCATTCTTGTGAAGCCCACCGACGGAAGGAGCTATTCTGACGTTCTACGCGATATCCGCAAGAATGTCAAGCCAGAGGAAACAGGGACGATTATTAAAACTCTACGATCGACGAGGTCAGGAGGGCTACTCGTCAAGTTTGGAGCGGACTCCTCCGATAAATCGATATTCCGCGACAAAATAAAGGACGTCCTTGGGGCAAAAGCCACCGTCTCTACCTTGGAGCCAAGAGCTTCATTGGAAGTAAGGGACCTGGATTGCATCGCCGATCCGGCTGAGGTCGAAGAAGCCATTCAAAAAGAGTTCCCTGGAATAACTGTATTAAAAGTAAAGCTTTCTCCAGAGAATCGCCGAGGGCAAAGGCTGGCCATACTCGATGTAAAGGAGAAAGATGCTACACAACTCCTGGCAAAAGGAAAACTAAATTCGTGGCATGCACAATTCGTCGCCGAGTCATCCCAGTTCAATGCTACAGGTGCCTTGGATACGGGCACACCACTTCGAACTGCAAGGGCTCTGACCGTAGTATGCTTTGCTTTAAATGTGGAGCGTCTGGGCATAAGATAAAAAAGTGCGCTGAGACTCCGCGCTGTTTGTTATGTAATCATCTTAACTCTCAACCGACAGAACACCCTCACGTTGCAGGAAGAGGCGCGTGCCCAATCTTTAGAGAGGCACTAGCAAAAGCCAAAGCAGCTCTGAGGTGATGATCAGGGCCCTTCAAATTAACTTGCACCGTAGCATCAATGCACGAGATTTGTTAGAGCAGTTCGCTAGAGAAAAGAGAGCTGATCTGCTGATGCTGAGCGAACAACATCGAAATAAGACCTCACCAGCCTGGTTCTCCGATGACTCCCATACTGCTGCCGTTTGGGTTCGTGGCAGCATGCGACTCCAGATCCAAGGTCACGGCTGAGGAGACGGTTTCGTGTGGATTCGGTGCCCGGGTATAACGATTTTCAGCGTATACCTGACGCCGAATGAGTCAATGTTTTCAAAAAAGACTGGACGCGCTAGAGGATGTTTTTCTGAACACAGATGGCAAAGTGCTCGTAGCAGCAGACTTAAACACCAGAGCCGTTGAGTGGAGCATGTCTCAAACCGATTCCAGAGGGCAACGCATTCTGGACATGTCGGCGAGGACCGGGTTGGTGGTTTTAAATACCAGCAATGTACCTACCTTCCGGCGTTGGGGCTGCGAAGGAACAATATCAGATGTGACATTCGCCTCGGAGTCCCTCGCTTCGATGACGCTGAACTGGAGAGTACTCGAGGATTATTCAGTGAGTGACCACCAATACATCGCGTTTGAGATCGGCAATACCACTCCTCGCTCGTCTCAACGATCTTTCACTCCCTTGGTGGAATATCGTAAAAATGGACGTGGAGACTTTCGCCAATGTGATTCTGAAAGTCGGAACGACATCGGGGTGCCCTTCGGGGAGCGGAAGGGCTGGAGTCGAGGGAATGGTAGAGTCAACGATGAACTTCATCACTTCTGCCTGTAGCTCATATATGCCTCGACGGAGGCATCGATACGACAGGCCTGCTGTACATTTGTGGTCAAAAGACATCGCAGACAAACGAAGTGGGTGTCACAGACTTCGACGTGCAACTCAGCGCTCGAGAAACGTAGAGGAAGCATCCAATAGGACAGCAGCATACAGATCAGTGAGAAAAGAACTCCGAAGACTCATCAATGAGAGTAAGGCACGCTGCTGGCGAGAACTTGTGGACGATGTGAACAGGCATCCTTGGGGACTCGGCTAAAAGGTAGTGTGGCACAAGCTCGGTACCTCACGGAAGCCGTGTTTACTTCAAGCAAACAAGATGGACGGCATAGTGCAGGCGCTTTTTCCAACTCATCCTGTCCGTTTTGATGTTGCCCAGGAGGTCGACTCAGGCGAATGTCCATCGTTCACTAAAAATGAGCTGGGGGATGCGGTGCTTTCTATGAAACCTCAAAAGGAACCAGGACAAGACGGCATTCCAACCGAGGTGCTACAAATGGTTTTCCAAGTTTGTCATGATTCGCTACTCAATGTGTTTAACGCTTAAATATTGATTGATTATTAATTAAATATTGAACGCTCAATATTGATGCTTATTTTCTACCTGGAGAAGAACTGATATACTTTTTCAAGCATTTTCTCTAAGTTAGCTGTTATTGTACTTGGGTGAGTTCCTGAAGTATAAGAATAGGTATTGTCCACAAAGGCAGCTATTTGAAAATGCTCTCTTGTAGGGAGATCGCAGGTATAGATATTGAAAAGGGTAGGGCTGTATGTTGGAGTTTTGTACTTTTGGAGCTTATATCGTAAACCTTCGTGCGAGACTCTATCGAATGCTTTCTCAATATCGATGGTGACCATACCCACTGGTTGTTTTCCTATTAGAGCCGTCTTAATGTCCTTTGAGACGCGATACAGCTGGTGCTCCGTTGAATAGCCGTGTCTGAAACCAAACTGAAAGTTAGGAAGTATGTTGGCATTTTCCACGAAATCTGTGAGTCTTTTGAGAATTAAGTTTTCGAATAGTTTACCAAAGGCTGGCAATAAGCTTATTAGCCTGTAGCTTTCTGGCTCATGTGGATTCTTCCCAGGCTTTAGAAATGGTACTACAACAGCTTGTTTCCAGGCGAGTGTAAAATAAGATAGTTTGAGGCACGCACTAAATAAGAGGCAAGTGAGCACAATCCCTTTCTTTGGCAGATTTTTCATCAAAGAATTAGGAATTCCATCGGTCCCGGGAGCTGTGCAATCCTTAAGTTTTTTAAGGTTGCCTAACAATTTCTCTAGTCTTGATGTAGGCGCCAGGGGGCAAGTAAGATGTGTTAGATTTGCTTTGCAGAGAGTTATCTATCACCGTTTCTATGATATCATTGCGCATTTTTTTGAGATGTTGTGGTAAATGTATCAGTTGATTCCAATTTTTTGAGGAATATTACATGCCAGTCCAGATAGACAAACAGCAGAAGGAAGGAGGGAAAGTCCCTCTTGTTTCTGAAAATATCCTGTGCGTTATTTTCTCAAAATGAGACAATTGGCCGTTGATATTATAAATTTAATTACTAAATATTAATAGCATATTTAGTAATTTACATAATAATATATAGAATATTTGGTATATATTGCACCTCATCAAATTGTTGATTTAACATAAAAACTGAAAGGCACTCCATACTCCTGTGTTCGAGCTACGTATACCAAGTAGTCAGTTAACTTTTGGACTAACTTTTCAATTAATTAATAATACGAAAAGAATTTGAAACGGCCGAAATAATCCATATTCCTCCTAAACTGGGTATAGTAAATTCCCTCTAAACTGGATATAGTAATCAAAAAACATTTTTTGATAAAAAATATTCCAAGTTCGTAAGAGTTTTCATCGAACTGAGAAAATAATTTGAATAAAAATTTCATTTTAATGGCAAATTTGGGTTTCGATTTTCCTCTTTGCTATTCATAAACTCGCTGGGCTGGAATTAAATTGATCGGGCAACATAGAATATATCTTGCCCTAATTTGGAACCTCAATTAGACCTTACTATGACGTGTGATCTGTTACATACATTACCGCGGAATCTGTTTGTATCAGGACCGCTGAATGTAGGTCGGGCTAAGCAAAATTAAGTAAGGATATTTCGTGAACGCCTAACGAAGGTCGTTTAAGTATGTTTTCTATGTTGTTTTCTAAACACTCTAATCACTCTGGATTCTCTAAAGACACTCTCCTTAAATTTGGGTCGCGGTCGGCCAAGAAAATAAACCGGACGCGAGAAACGTAAAATACTAAACGCAATGAAAAAAAGTCCGAGAGTAACCACTTCTAGAATTAGCGAAAACATGAAAAATGCGTTTGGCCAGGATTCCCATGAAAGTACTGTTCGGAAAATACAGGAATGAGAGGGGATTCGCGACGGACGAGTTTCACTATTTTCTTGTAAAAGGCCATTTCGCAGACTATTTAATTTTAATGCGACTCTGTGTTGGTGTTATCAGAACATTAAACTTTAATATTTTAATTTTAATGAATATATTTATAAAAAAACGATTCGATTTCTTTTGTAGTAAGCCATGTTTATAAACTAATGATAACAATTAACACAAAAATTTAAAAAGATTCTCTTTAAGTAACAATTAAACCAGAAAAAATCCTGGATAGGATAGGATAGGATTCAAATACATTAAATGACTTGTTTTATTTGTAATAATTGCCTGTAATTAATATTCTAGAAGTTGATAGCCCTAATAGATAGAATTGATAGCCCTAAATCATGACAACACCCGGCTCACTGATAGACAGGAAATAATTGAGGCAATCTCCAACTTCTACCGAGACCTGAATAAGGCTTCAGATAGCTAGACTTCCAACTTAATAACAACCGCTTTCTCTGCAACCAACGATAATGCCTCTAATTTGCAAAAGGAAAAAATTGAGACGGCTATCAGCTCCATGAAAAACGATAAAGTGGCAAGTAATGACGATATCACTGCTGAATTGCTCAAATATGCAGGCAGAAAAACCTGGAAACTACTGGCAGAAAGTTCATCTGATTGCCTTATCGCCAGGAACATAGCTGATCAATGACATAGTGCTAATATAGTACTGATCAACAAGCAAGGCAACAAAGAAGGAATCAGGAACTACAAACCAATAAGTCTGCTATCAGTTTTCTACAAAGTTTCACAAAGCTCATTAGCAACCGAATACAAACAGTCCTAGAGTAGGCTGGTTTTAGAAGTGGATACAGCACTATAGATCATTTCCTCAAATTACGGGAAGTCTTACGGGAATCAATGCATTAATTAGGCAAGGCATAGACAAACCATATGTAGAAGTCATCTTATCGCAATGCCAGAGAAAAGGTAATAGCACTCGAAGACACTCCAGAGTTTTCCACACAAAGATGGGTAAGACAGGGATACACCATAACGCAAATGGTCTTTAACGCCACATTCGAAGGCATCTTCCACTTTTCCATTGGGAGAATAAAGAATCTCAACCACTTGAGATTCGCAGATGACATAGGTCTGATAGCCTACAGCCTACAGGAATTACTAGAACGGCTGCATCAATTCAAACCGGCTAGCGGAAAAGTAGGCTTAAAAATGAACCTCAGCAAAGCCAAGATCATGTTCAATGATTATATAAAGCATTCAAGGACATGCAAAAGTGAACAACACCACACTAGAAATAGTCGAAGGATATGTATTCCTCGGTCAGTTAATACACAAATCCGGTTCAATACTACCAGAAATCAATCGACGAATCAAGATGGCATGGAGTGCTTTCGGAAATAACTCGACTAAAACGTCAAGTCTAAAACGAAGATGTACTTGAAAACCAAAACCTTCGACCAATTTATCTTACCAGTCCTGCTAGTGGAACAAAGGCGCTAACAACAGGAATAACAAGGAAACTCCAGGTCACTCAAAAGCGATGGAAAGATGCATGCTGGGCATTACACGAAGGGTTCGCACGAGACTTTCGTGGATACGAGAAAGAACCCAAGTAACATACGTGATAAATGAAGCGAAATCCCTGAAATGCCGATGGGCCGGTCGCTTGGCAAGAATGACGGACGGCCGATGGACCGCAAGAATAACGCAATGGTACTTAGGAAGAATCAAACGACCGAGAGGACGCCCAAAGATTCGATGGGACTATGATATAAAGATAATAGTCGGCACATCTTGGATGAGAATAGCTGAAAACAGTCAGACTTGGAAAGCAATGAAGAGTCAATATGTAAGGGAGGCTGCATCATAACTTAGATATATGGTTGAACAAGTTGGATGTGATGATGATACTTAGCTGACATCAAGTGTTAATCACCTTTACTTTTTCCTTCAATTAGCATTTCATTAAATATTTTCAACTTTTATTATTTGTTATTTTATGTTATTTTACTTGGTTTTATTACTTCTTGTTTATATTTTGGGATAAGAAAAGAAAGAACAACCTTAGTGCTATTTGACTATATCCAGGAGGCCAGAGTATCCATTTCCCAGGTCACCATTGAGTATCGATTCGGTTGGCTGCCTGAAATAGTGGAATGTTGACTGATAATCTTGAGTAATCTGGTTAAGGCTCTTGTTAGACCCGAGTTTATGACTGTTACCCTTGTTGTTCCCCTGGTTGTTGCTTTTTCCTTTGCATGTAGATCGTAGTAATGCTGTCTCGTGTTCTTCTTGCTTCGATTTTCTTTATCATTCCTGAGATCGTCTTTGCTTTTTATCCGTTTTTCTTCGCTGTGTCCTAAATATAATTTATTTCTTTCGTTCGGTTTTCCTTGCTCAAGGGTACATCATCCTTTGTAGCGATGCTCAGAAAGGTGCCATTTTTTGTGGGTGTACATCTAGTGATGTCCGTGGTACGGTTCTTTGTGCTTGTGATGCTTGTGTTTTATTGGTATCTGTCTAATTCTATTTTCCTGCTAGCTATCTGATTTTTAATCTAGGAAAGGCACTTCGTTATTGTTTTCTGTCTCCATTCTAAACTTGAAATGTGAAATAATTTTCCGACATGCACACTGTTGCCAACTTTGTGATTGCTCTTGCTTTTCCTTTTCCATCCGTTGTTGGATGTTTTAAAATTAGTCGATCTTCTTAGAGCGCAACAGCTTGCTTCACGGGCACGTTTTGGAATATGGCCTTGACATCAAAGGACACCGTTTTATTCTCACTTTATAAGCAACTATTCTTCATTAGCTTTTCATTCAGTTCATCTCGGTTCTTGACGTAGTATTTTTTGGTCAGAATACCTATCTGTTCTAACTCTTGTAGCAGCCGCTTTGCTAATGTAGATCTTGGAGCCTGTGTTGATGTTATGATTTCCTTCATTTCCACCTCTTTCTTGTGGATCTTTGGTTGGCATTTGATTCTCGGAAGCACGGGGTTGATTACTCTCTAACTCGTCTTTTCACCAAATGAGTCCTTGCAATACATTAAGACCTTTCCTTTCGTTTAACCCTTCTAGGGAGTGGATCATTCCTCAGTTCAAAAAACTCCCCGTTATTCAGTTTTTGAAACACAAGGTTGTCATATTTTTCCTTTTCTATTAAAACCACTTTATTTCCTTTATCGGTTTTGAGATGAAGGACTGGGTTTTGGTTTAGCTGATTTAGTGTCTCCATTTCTTGTTGTTTGCCTTCTCTCGAGACCTCTGAGTATCCAAAAAGTTCATCATTCTTGCTCTGAAAAAACCCTTCTTTTCTCTCGGCTGAAACTTTATTCCTGCCGCCATGTTTATTACAATTTCTTTTTTTGGTGTCATATCACTGTTGACCGCATATGTAAGCCCCATGTTTAAGAGTGTGAGTTGAACATGTTGATCACAAAATCGGGGATCTCCTCAACTTTAGTCATTTCATTCTGCTCGATGTTTTGTCCTCCAATTCGTAACTCGAACTTTTTTGATAAAATCTTGTTCTTTTGTACTTTCACGCACGCACGTGCTCTCTGTTCTTTATCTTTTGAAGGATTTTATTTTTCGCTCGTTTGTGGAACGTGCTCCGGAAAATGACTCGAATTTTTAGTCTGTAATCGTAGCGGTGTATCGTCTTGTGAAGGGTGTCTTATATTATTATGATTGAGTAAGACTAAGTTCGAGTAAGACTGGGTAAGACTAAGATTCGTAAAGTTTTGCTTTGTGCCATGGATTTTTGAATGGAAATCTCGAGCATTATAACGCGCGATATCCACCATGTAGAAAAAAATTTTTTTATATCCTTTCACAAACTTCATCATAATGGGAGAACATGCTAACACTTGGTTTTGTATATCCACTTTTTTTTTATTCCTTTTTTGTATTGATTAACAAATTCAGCCTCACCTCCATCTCTCTTACGTCTTTTTTCCACCGTGTTTATAATATCATTAGAATGCTTCGTACATAGGGTATAGGCATCTCTTTTATCACACCATCTCAAGACCACGTGATAAGCGACTTTGGAATTCTCCTTTTGTAAGCTTTAGTGCAACAAGTCCCTTTGGCATGTTTTTTCTAAATTTCCTAACAGTCCCCACAATCTATGTTCTGTTTTTTATTGAATTTAAATATAAATTTGGAGATGAATGAATGAATACCAGTTGTCGAAAAATAAAGTGTATCCTTTTGCCAAAAATGGTTTTTTTTTTTGTAAAATGCGAAAACTTTGTAAAATTTCATTCCCGGTCGAAATCTTTTAGATGGATTAAACTGTATGAAACTTATATGTCCTTTATATTTAATGAGGGATTTGTCAACAGCTGCATCACGTTTTGGTGTATACAATTGTCGGAATTGTTGTCGAAATCTATTATTCAAATAAGTTAGTTCTGTTCGTTCTTTTCATATTCTATCATTACTCTCAAAAATTGTCAGGAAATACCTAAAAATCGTCTGAAAGGCATAGTATCCGCAAATATTTGAGTGTGTATGATAGCTCTTTCTGGTCAGTTCCTTTTGTACCTTATAGTTGTGAAACAATGACACCAAGAGCGAAAAAAACCATTTATCTTATCGTGAATTACAGGAAACTGCTCCTTGAGTAATTTTTATTATGCTGCTGATTTTCCTGATTTTTTTCTGCGTCCGAAAATCATCTTGAAATATTTCTTGCAAGACATATAAGGCGTCTAGGTTATTTTCTAAGTTTCGTAAGGTAGATAGGCTCATACCTGGAACTTCACTGAATTGTTATATTTCGGGAATATTGCTCTACCTTCCCAAATCGATTCTTCTGTAAGATTACTTAAAGTATCAACCACAACACTGTCACTGCTTCTTAGGTGTTTGGCACGTTTTCTATTTCTAAGAACTATAATAATCTTCGGTTTTTACAATCACTGTCAGTTTCAGTTTTTCACCCATGAATTATCACTTTCAACTTTAAATTCATGTAATATATCTTTCAGGTCACTAAAATCGCCAACGCCACTTTTGTAAAATTATTTTTCAATTTTTCGGGGCATTTATTAGAATTTTTTTTTTGTTTGGGAGGTGAAGGTTATTTACGCCCTGAGTGTCGGACTCCCGGTACCGGACTACCGACTAAACACCTCCCCTGTCACACCGAAAACCTAGCCTGGAACTGTTTGTCACATTACTTCGGACTAGGCCTCATTAATCATCGCTTAACGGTGCCTTCAGAATTGGATATTGAAGAATTGAATATTGGATATTCATAAATAGAAACGGTTAAGATTAAAAGTATGTATGATTTATTTGTTCTCGTCAGTTATATAAACTCAATAATACAACGTCCTAAAAACAGCAAAATGTTTTGCTTAAAACCAACAGTACTCTAAACTCACAGAATAACTGAATATGGAAAAATTACGGTTGTTCTCTTTTACAATACCCCTAGTACCATGATCTGCAATAAGATAATTTTAGTTAAAAACATAGCCAGGATAATGTATAAATATTATAACGGTTGTTTTTAAGTTTCATAAGTTAACGGTGGTTTTAAAAAATTCATAAATTTACTGCTACTACTTTTGAAGCATTTAAATATGAAGCAAACATAGCTCGTCAATGTCAATTTGGCACTGAATAAGTTTGTAGACGGCACTCATTATTTTCATTTGAGGAGTTAATTTATTTTGAACGTATTGTATTTTAAATATAAAGTTTGGTCTTGCATTTTCTGTGTCCTCGGTAGTATAGTGGTCAGTATCCCCGCCTGTCACGCGGGAGACCGGGGTTCGATTCCCCGCCGGGGAGGAATTTTTTTTATTTATTCTTACAAATAAAATACTATTTATTTAACCATAGTTAATATATTTTAAATCGTTTAATCATTGCTCTCACATATTTCCACCGCTTTTATATAACGCTGGTAGCTCCTATTAGTTGTGGTTTTAATGTATGGAAACATATTGTGACGAATAACTCTCACAAGGTGTTAATCATTTCCTTCTAAACTAGTCGAATTACACGTTTACTGCTCATTTTTTGATTTTTTGAAAGGTATTAACATTATGAACAATATGAAAATAAAACTATGGAAGATAACTAAAGGAAGAACTTGCAGTTTGTGCGGAAAAGGATATGAAGGAAGGAGTTCAACATATGAGTGGGAAGTTTCGTGAATAGTCATTTAATGGATAATGAGTGAAAGAAACGGAGAATATTCAAACATTAAAAATTTCACAGGTCACTATTTAATTTATTCGAAAATTATTCTTAGGTTCATTAATATATGTATTGTGTTTGGGACGTGAAGACTTGAGTATTGAACTCCCAGTAGCAATCACAGTACCAACTAAACACCTCCCCTGTCACACCAAGAACCTAGTCTGGAACTGTTTTTCACATTCCTTCGGCCTAGAAGTGATGTGACAAATTACATCACACGTTGGTCTCGCTGCGCGATGCCTCCAGGATTCTGCCTCCGGAAATGGATGGAAAGGAGAAGAATCCTGTCAGAGAAATACGCTTTCCCTCTCCACCGTCAAGCGCTCCATTATCCCCTCCTTCATAAGAAGAACCATTTGCACGTAATGTGAAACGTAGATTGAGTTGTATGTGAATGTCAACATATTAACCATTTTATTTTCACCTCGGTGTGACGGGCGTCAAATGTGCTGCAGAGGCAAAACGAACGATCAAGTGACATTGACTTTACCATCTTCACCGCCTGTTCATTGCCCTCGATACCTGCGTGTCCCGGCACCCAGTATAGGGAAACTATATTGTCCGCACTCAGTTTGTTGTGATCGATGTAATCACCGGGGATTCTAGTGCTTTTAAGACTACTTGGCTATCAGAAAGTATAGCTATAGTTTTGCGTTTGTATCCTCTGTCTATGCTGAGTTGTTCGCTTACAGCGATGGCATAGACCTCAGCCAGAAAGATACTTGGCATACTTCCCATGGATTGGTAGTACTTGGTGCCAGGCCCAAATACTCCAGTTCCTGTTCTCTTAGATATCTTGGAGCCATCCGTATACCACCTGATGTGGTGGTATAGGAGGTGATGATTGGTCTCACCATCATGGTGTACATCCACCGCAGGATTCCCGGGTTACCCCAGCACTTGGCTGTCATGTTCCTACACACCATCAGAGCTCTAACAGCCTTTCACACACTGCCTTACAGTGCCCGTTCCACCTGAGTTTGCTGTTCTACAGTAATCCGAGATACTTGATTTCATTTTTATACCCAATATCTGTCCCATTTAGGTATATGGTGCGGAGTTAGTTCATATTTCTTCTTCTTGTGAACGGCACCATGGTGATTTTATCAGGGTTAAGCCATAGACCTATCTCCTGGCACCAGCTGTTCACAATTCGAACTGCCCCCTGCATTATATCAGAATAAAGGTAGGATTAACCTCCCTTTTTATCAGCGCTTTTGCTACCGCATCGTGGCTGGTACTGTCAAAGGCCCCTTCAATATCAAGAAATGCACTTAGTGCTACCTTTTAAGATTTTAAGGATTCTTTGATTCTGTATGCATGTTGATTTGAATGTAGTGGATATTTTACAAGGTGAGTTGTCCTAATATAATTATCTGCCACGTTCTCCATCGTTTTGAAAATAAACGACGTTAAACGAATCGGCCGGCAGGCCTTTGGAAATGATAAATTCTGCCCGCTTTGTGTATAAATACTGCTTTCGCCTGCCTCCATGGCTTTGGTTTACATCCCAATGCCAGACTACTTCTAAAGAGGCGTATCAGGTGCGATGTAAGCAGATTCTGTCCCTTCTGAATAAGGGTTGGATACACCCCATCTACTCCCGGTGATTTAAAGGGATGGAAAGATTTTAAAGCCCTCCTTAAACTTTTTTCCGTACATATGGTCGCAGCCTCCTTCCACTACAAGCTGCTTGATCTTCTTCCTGTACCATCTCGTCAATCCCTTCATTTATTACATAGCTTCCCGTGAAATGAGTTTCTATGAGCAGTAGATTGATTTCCGTAAAACTGCTGTCACTTTGTCTTAGTGCAATGTTAAAGTTATTTCCCTGCTTGGCCATGGCTTTGCGTAGTCTAGCTGCCTTAATATTCTCGCAAAAATATCTGAACCTGTGACGTGACAAAGTGTCTTTTGACAAGCAATATTATAGAGATAATAGTCACCCTGTGAATGTATTATGTGTAGAGAACTGAGAACACCTCCAGATCGGAGAATAAATGATATTAATGCAAATTATACCCAGGGGTGTACAGCGATAAGAGCTTATGAAGGAATATTTAAGCATTCTGGTCAGGTTAGGCTCAACTGGCCAGGACATTAATCAAATTTCAATCCCATTGAACTTTTTTTTGTGTGGTAGGAAGTGAATGTGGTTTTCCACCCTGGAACCCTTTGACACATTAATTCACCCCACAGGGCGGTGTGCAGCAGGTGACACGGAATTCCCTTTCACAAGTTTTGCCACCTGCCAGCACTTTGGCAACACCCCTTCCCGCAGAAATGCGTTAAATGAGCTGAGGAGAAAGTCAATTGAAAATTTGACACCGAGATTAAAGAGCAATAAACTAAGGCATCTTTGAAGGCAAGAGCTGATTCAACGCCTAAGATATGATAAATAATTGCGTGACAGGACTTGAAAATTCGTCCAAGATTAAAAAAAAATTCTCCTATGTATCAAAAGAACGGACTTATACATCGTCTTACTTTCATAATTTATAGCTTATAACGTCTTGTTTTTAAAAATTCATTAAAACCTCATTCATGTCAACGACTTCAATTTATTTTAAAGGCAACGATTACCATACATTCTTTGATTGTATTGCACTAGATTTATTTGATAATTATTCAAAGACTATCCTGGCAGTCCTAAGCCTTGTAGCTAGAGAATGCTATATAATAAAGAATAAAAAAACAAGAGGTGTTCGCAATGAATAAACACAAAAGATATTAGTTAGAAATAGCTAAATTCGACCCAGTATCTATTTTGTTAATCGTTGAATACAGACAGGATTGGAGTTAAGGCAGTCACCCCGTGTTTTGTGTTGAAAAAATGGATAGAAAATGCTCCTAAAATTATTTTCCGATATTCGAAGTCGTTGGAAAGTTAAAGGCGAATAGTGAGCAAATTGTTCGTATTTTAAACCACATTTGAATTTTTAAACGCATTTTATTTAAAACGATGTTTTTCTAACAGGTCTCCACGATACCTTAAAAACCGTTGAGCTAATAGTTTTAAATAGTTTTAAATTTAGAATAATGCAATAATTCCTACCGGATTTTTTTTTATGACCCAATAACCAAGAAACAAAATCATGAAATTTGAATATTTATATTCAAAAGCATGTCAATTATTCAATTTTCAGTATTTTCGAATCATTCAAGTTCATTCGATAGCCAAATTTACAAATTGAAATGCCATTTTGTTAGTTGAATTCTGGCGGTCAATATGCTGGAATCGTGGAGACCGTTTAAAAGCCGTTTACATGCGTGCTTTTGCACTGAATCCACTGGATCTTTTCCTTGAGTTTGAATTATTCTTGGAATATCAATAAATATCCGAGTGGTGTTCAAAAAGGACGGTGACTTTTCAAATTTCGCCGCCAACATACATTCGATTATCGATTTTCTTATTTTTTTATGTTTGTACACTCGTCGCGAACATATATTTTCAGTTTTCGCTATATTATACATTTAGTTTGTTTGCAACAGGCATAACGATTAGAAATGTTTTGCGTGCTCGGCGATTTTTTGCTATCGAACAAATAGATCACAGAATTTGCATTAAATTTTGTTTTAAAAAATGAAATAAAGTGCTCACAAGCACTTTTACAGTTTATGTTGACAGTGGCATACGGCAAAGCTGTTCTGTGTAAACACATGTTTATGAGTGGTAGAAACACTTCCAAGACGGGCGAGAGGATACCAATGACGACGCTCAACCACGTCAACAACAGATGAAAAAGTTCAAGCAGTGACAAAAATTGTTTTGGAAAACAGTCGAATCACTATCACGGAAGTTGCTGAGGAAGTTGGCATATCGGTTGACTCGTGCCATGAAATTTCGTCGAAGGTATTGGGCATGAGACGTGACAGCGAAGTTTGTTCCAAAATAGCTTAATTTTGACCAAAAGAATCGTAGGATGAGCATCTCTCATGATCTGTTGACAGACGTCAATGATGACGAATCTTGGGTTCATGGTTATGACATCAAAACCAAAACCAAATCGATTAATTTGAAGGGAAAAACATAAATATTGATAATTCACTTTACTTTTTGAACACGCTACGTATATTTAAAATTCAAAATTGATTTTTCTTTCACTTTTGGCCCAAAAAAAAATCCGAAAATAGCGAAAAATACGGGCTGTCACAATTAGTGACTGCCTAAAGACGGTCAACTGAAGCACGAAATTTCTAGGAGTTTCTACTCCCAGGTAAAGAAGTTGGTTGAGTTGCAAATGCTTGATTTGGATTGTGATTGGGATTTTATTTTGCAACACACAGAAATTATTCCATCTTTCATTTTACTAAATGAATGTCTTGCACTTGTTGGAATTTTTTTTAAATGGCATAATTGGATCAATTCCAGGACCTGCACAGCGTTCAATAGTTTAGGCACAAGTAATGAAGTTTTTTACTAGTTTTTCTAGTTAGTTCCTTAAGAATAATATCTGCGTGTTTTCCCTATTTTGTTTTATTTATAAAGAGTGTCGAATTCTGATTTTATTTCATCTCGTCAAGTAGAAGGTCTTAATATGACTTCATGAGCTTTCACTCATGTGCAAAAGTATTTATTCAAAGACTTGTTGATATTTGTCGATATGAATCGGTACTTTTGTTCTCCAAATATTTAAATGAGAGGTGATGAATTTTAGAATATGTTCGAGGCCAATTCTTCAGTTGAATTAAACTATCATCTATGTTATTTTCTGCTTATTTTTGTACTTAGCGAACACAACAATATTTCCATTGTTCTACTGACTCACATAATCCTGTCTGTTTTCAGTGAATGTATTGACGATTTTCGTTTATTTTTGCAACATGGATGTCCTTGAGAGATGAAAATGATTGCCTTCATAAAAAGTAATGCACACAAATTAATAAAACTAAAAGACAAATACATAATAAATCCATTTATCTTCATTCCCTTAACGAAAAAAATCAATCAGTCAAACAGACTGATATGTGATCAAATATTTATCCTAAGTATGAACATATTGGAAACGACAAATGCTTAGCATATACTGTTTAGTCAGTATTTGTGTATTTAACAGCAAAATTATGGATCACGGAGTATGAAATGAAACAGAATATCGGCCTCCATACGCCCATATGTAACCTTATCAGCTGCATTGTATTTTTGGATAGCATCATCGTAATCGTTAATAACAAAACTAAAATATTAATTAAATGCCAAATATAGCGATCACTTCCTGAATTGACAAAATCTTCTTCATTTGATATTTAGATTTGATTGTTCCCTTACAATGTTTTCCTTCAAATAAACTAAATAGATATAAATCAAACTATAATTCAATCGCAAATTAGATATTTTGGAGGGTTCCGCGAATATCACTAAATTCATTGTGCAAATGCTGAAAAAACCTGTTCTTATGACATTGAACTTGATCCATGGTATTCTTCGAGCTAACAATGAATGTGTGGTAATAATTCACAAGTTCTTATGCAAAAAGTCACCGATTGTCCGACAAACTTGAGACAGTTACAAAGGTGTAACTTTCTCTGAACTTTATTCGAAAAAATTCAATTAGATTAAATACGCTGCAATTAGGATACTCAAAATATATTAAGTAATAAATATTTGGCAAAAAACATTTACATTTACTCATTTTGAACGATTTCTCCACACACTATCGCCTTGCGGTTAACACTTGACTCGAATGAACCGAACTGGCAAAAGTATCTTTAGTACGACGTACCGCTGAGATCGCGCGAACAAATTAAACCGTCGCAGCACAACGTTCAGATACAACTGAAACTGCTGCGAACGAAATGAAACTGATATGCAGCATAAGAAAGTATTGAAATACCCACTGTCAACCGAAATGTCTAATATCAGAGGGTTCACAAAGCCTTTTGTTGGAACTTTTCCAAATCGATCAGCATCCACATGAAAGGTGGTTGTCCATATGATAAATATATTAGTTTGAAATCAGGTGGTTGATGGTTTATTTTATGATCATTGAAGGAATAATCAGGTGTGAATGAATAAATTTTGAGTAGAATATGTAAATTTGGTTGCAGTTTACTAGAATGGCGATAGTAAGTGGGAAATAAAGCATTTTAGCTTAATTAGTTCATTAAACCGATTTAAAACATTTTTTTTTGTATTCATGCATCTTTGAATCAGATACATTCCATCTGGAATGAATCGTTTGATAATGGCTGGAAAACTCTGGTATTATTAATCAAACGTAATTGGATGAGTTGGCATAGTTTTCACATATCCATTTTTTTACCTTGACAATATTCGAATGCTAATATTTCAAGACACTATTTTCGTATTCAGGCTTTGAAACAAGGTTGCCTGAGGTCTTAACAACAAAACTGTTTTCAAACAAAATACACAAAAAAGGTACACAGGGTGTGCCGCTAAATTTTCAGTTAAGCTAAAGATTTAGCCAGAATTATTTTGCAAGAATTAAAAAGTTATTGAAATTTAGAAATGAATAAGAAATTAACTATAATTTTAATGAGCCATTGTCTATGTTAACAAATCCTGCATCAACGATCGGAGTGAAGTTGGTTGTCAATTATCACTAGAGTCCTACTTTTGTCATCCACATTGCGCTAAGGAGCAACAAATGAAAAAGGATAAAGGTATTCCACATCTCAAATTTCGCTCCTATCACAATCACGATTGTGATAGGAGCGAAACTGTTAAAAACAACAAAAACCCAATTGTACAGCAATAGGATTCAATTCTAGGACTAGTTTGATAAGGAAATAGCTTGGCGATGGAACAACTGACCACGCTACCGAGTCTTGGCATATTAGGATCAGTGGTGTTAAGTAGACTATATTACCAAGAATGGAACATGGTTCAGAAGCAGGACATCTTCAATTTATTATGGTCCATGTTTATAGTGGATGGGAAAATTTATAGTGGCGCACAGCTTAGTCTGACAAGCATTGAAACACTTGAAAAAACACTTGAACACTTTTTTATCTGTAGAATTGCACAAGGTATCAAGATTGTTTAAATGCAATAAGCTAGGCTAGTGTTTCTTTTATTTATAATTCCACAAATTTTTAAATTTTTTAAAACAATCAAATACGCAATAAAAACAATGGTGTTGCTTATTTCGACCAATTTCTTTGCTGATGTGCAATGAACCGTTATGTTGCAAAGCAACTGTTATTCATTATATTTGCAACGTTATCAATATCAGTATTGCTTGGGTTTTTAAGAACATCGTGCAGAAATGTAAGTTTTGAGCTATGGGACGACGTACGATAATTCAACAGTGAGAACTCAAACACTTAAAAAGGTCTAATCAAGTAAAAAAATTAGTGGAATGCTTGCATTGGTACAGTCCAGGTCATCATAAACGGATTCATCCACGAAAATAGGGCGCACGATAAGGATAGAGAGACCCGCAAAAAATTTTCAACGCGATTGATGAGCGCCATATTGTCTGGAAAATCTGGGAGAATCCGAGATTATCGGCTCGAAAAATCACCAGTGAAGTGGAAGCTGATTTGGTTAAGACATGCCACCTGCAAGGTATTCACCGTGTGCTGTGACATCATGATTTCAACGGAAAATGCCACGCAAAAAGCCGTTCATTAACGCCAAGTATCAAATGTGTCGTTTAAAATTTGCAGAGAAATATTTGAACAAGGATTCTGAGTATTGGAATACGTTTATACTCGCTAACGAATCCAAATTTAGTATCCTTGGCTCGGGCCAGGTTTGACGTACGCCAAATGCAGAGCTGCAAGCAATAATTGAAAATCCACGGTCAAACGCGGAGGTGGTAGCGTCATAGTTGGGGCTGTTTGTCTGTGACGGGAGTTGGAAATCTGCAACTCATTGAGGCAACAATGGATAAGCAGCAATATCATCAAATTTTGAAATCGAACTTGCTTGAAAGTGTGTAGAATCTATACATCTGCGATGACTTCTGATATTGCCAAGATAATGACCGGAAACAGATCGGGCATATTGTACAAACATGGCTGATTGGGAGTTGTCCCGATATTATGCAATCATCAGCGTACGATGTTGATGCCTGATTTGAATGTTATTGAAACTTTCAAGACCATTTTGGACAGAAATATCCGAAAACGGAAAATTTCGAGTAAAAATGACCACAAATCTGCATCACTTGGGGAATTGGCCAAAACTAACCTAGAAATTACAGAAGAAATGGTCGATGCGATGTCTAAGAGATTCAAAATTGTTGTTGACCAGAAGGGCTGTCATACTAAATATTGAATTTTATTATGTCTTCAAATTAAATTGAAATAATGGACTGTTGAGCTGGTCGAAATAAACTGTGGCATTGTTTCAAGTTACTTTTTTCATTTTTGATTTGTCCGAATAAATGACAATTATGAAAATTACGCTTATAATCTGCATTCAAATAATCGTAATATTTTGTTTAGTTTAGGTATTATTGGCAGTTCAAGTTTCACACAAGTGAAGAATTGAATAAAAATTGTATCTAAGCAAATGAGCTTCACGTCTGGTTGGAAAATGCTTATGCCCCGACTGAATGCAAGGTGGGCGACATTAAGGATTCTTGTTAACGACTGTCTGGAAGGACTACTCGATTTCTTGTCTCCAAACAACGTCAAGATCATCTTTGGAGATTTCATTGCCAGAATTGGTCCTGAGGAAAACCACAGAGAATGGTGAATGAATGATTGCAATTTTCTCTACAAAATGACAAAAGACCCGTCTAGAGGCTAAACTTTTGGTGTCAGAAACCGTTTGTTGTTATCATTATGCTTCCCACACAAGCCCATCTAGGACAGCACTAAGGCCTCCGACGATGATAACACAGACAATTGGTCATACACTGTATGCGTTGTCATATGCGTTGAAGTGGTGTTTTAACATCCTTGATACATGATAACCTCGCGGATAGAATCTTGATTTTGTAAAAAAACCGGACAAACTCTGTCTGTGCCTATACTAAGAATATTTAGAATAAAAGTCTGTGAAATTCGTTAGTTTCAATTTCAAAAAATTCTAATAGATGAATCTAATAGATGAATTGAATTCCGCCAACATCTTCGGTAGATGTTGGCAATTTCAAAAAAAAAATTATTGAAAAATTTGAATTGTTTTGAGGATCATATTGATCAATGGTAAATGCGTAAATGAATAAAAAAATACAGATCAAAACCCGTTAGTGAGTGAAGTGTTCTGTTGTTGAGATTTAGATTGGCGCATTTTGTGTTGAATTGCACTGTTGTCGCTCATAACGACAGGTTTTTCTTCTATTCTTAAAATATCATGACTCAATAAATTGTTCCAATATAAAATATAGAATAAACAATTTATACTAATTCTGGATCGTTGGAAGAGTGGGATTAAAAATATCCAACTGTAGAAGTTGACGGATATTTCATAATAATAAAATAAATTATGTTTTAAAACGAAAAAGCTATCAAATAAAGTTTCTTGTTTTGTTGAAATTATTTTCCTTTGAAATATGATACAATGTAGCAAAAATGGAGTAGGGAGAAAGGACATCGAAAAGTCAAACATAATACGTAAATGATCGCACAAGATTCACTAGATTCGCACGAGATAAAGTTGATCTACTGGCCAAATTTAAACTTAATTGAAGAACAAAAAGCGGTGGCATCGCATACAATTTTACTTTTTGGATGAAATTGGATTTTACTTTTTGGATGAACGCGCATATTATTTATAAATATTTGCGCAAAAACGTTCACCTGAAACTCTTTCAGGGTCCATTGTGTTGTAGGATTCGTTACGCAGACATACATTGATAAAAGCACCTGATCAAAGCTCGACTATAACCGTCAGCCTTCGATTCGATGATCTTTCCTGCAACCCAAACGGGAATAACACGAGGTATCCACTTCTTGGTCAGTCGGGTGACCTCCGTTTTTTCAACGCTAGAATAAACCAACTACTGGTCACGCGTTTGCTCACTCGGCACAATATCATACCTAATTTTAGTCACCCCTGTTCGACGGCGCGCCCACGCGCGACTGCTGCACCCTAAAAAGATCATCATACGAGACGTTCCGTAAGTCCGGACTTAGAGTGGTGCCTTGCGCCTCCCCTGATGTTAGATCTATTCTTCGCAGATCGCTATCATTCCTTGAGGTAGTCTCTCAATACCCGCATCAGATACTTGTGGCAACTTCATATATTCCAGAGCATCGAGAATATTTATCCCTCTAGCAGAATTGAAGGCATTCTTTACATCCGTATTGCTGAGGAAATGGACCCCCGATAGCTCGGATGGCCTTCACCGGTTCCTCTCTAACGAGTTTTTCGAACGGTTTACCAGCGACGATTTATAGGGACCATCTCTTGCTGATAAGCACAAGTCTCGCTAGCATCCAGCATTTTGGGAGCACATCCTCCTTGCCGGTAGGCATTGAATATGCTAAGTGAAATACTAGGGCAAAGTTCCAAGACAACCTGTATCACCTCCGCTGGGGTGGGGTCTGATCCCACGGCCTTTTTCATTTCTAACGTGTCCATCGCATTATCCAGCTCGATAATACTGAAAAGTGGTAACATAACAGGACGATGCTCGTGTGCACCATGAGAATGGATAGAATGTAATAGCAAAAGTGTTTGAACAACCTTCTTCATGTTTTCCACCTTAGCATACAGGGTGTTCGTGAGGCTCCTAGCATTCGCATGACAAGCTTATAACCTAAGCCCCACGAGTCCTTGTTGATGCTTTTAACGATGTTTTGCCTGCAGCTAGCCTTCCTTTCATGAACATAGAAAGAGTTAATTAAATAAAGCAAGTCTCATTACTGCTGGCAAAACCCAGGAGTTTTCTAGACGGCCAAACTGCTAGCGTGCGATAATGTTACTAATCTGAAGCCTTTGAACGTTGGGCTTTGAGCCAAGTCTGTGATATTCTGTTCCCTTTTCAGACATTTCCATTGACATCAGTACACAGCAGGCTTATCGTGTCGTGGCCGTCGCCTGGGCATGGGGAAGTCGCAAGAGGACTTGATGAGACTTATGGTGGAGATTGAACCTTATGGAATCTTAGTCATGGTTTCAATACCCGTGGGAACACCGGCGAATACGTCGATTTCTAATGTAGCAATGTTCCAACTTACGACTGAAGGTCGAGTTGTTGTGCGTCGAGTACGCTGAGCACTGTTCCAGTACTCTCCAGACTCTGAAGTGAATGCCATATCGTGGGTAGTTTCCGGGCAGTTTCTTCGTCAAAAGGTTGGTGCATAAGTAACGATCATTCGACATGTAATGTTCCATTCGAATGCTTTGACATTGTCACCGCCAGTAAGAATTCCCCTTTCCGTGTCTGAGACAGCTTCATCTAGTTCATCAAACTCGCTTTGAAAGGATTAAATTGGCTCATTCGGCGTTATGTAGACACTAGCAGTAACTAGATCGGTCATAGTGCCATCCAGCCATTTGCAGTTGTGATGTTCTTCAGAAACCAACAACAGGTCCGACAAGATGTATGCAATGGCTTTACGATTTAGGTTGACCTGCATGACTTGAAAAACAAAAAAAAACATCGTGTTGTGTTTCCCTTGCTAAATGTCTCTACGAACTTCAGGCAACTACTTCTTCCTACATATGAGCCCGATTTGAAGCTTTAGGCTCTTGGTCTTGCAAAACATGCGACTTGATCTATTTGTGGACTCTCTCGTCTTATGACCGAGAGTCCCACACTTACATGTTGCTTCGATTTTCCCCCTTGCAGTTCTGAGGAATGTGACCGAACCTAAGGCACATATAGCAGGAGTGGCCCTGCGTCTTTCTCTTAGATATCTACTTTTGCAAGTTTTTGCCGTCTAGGGTTCGTTGGCGTCAATCTTAGCCGTACGTCTTCCGTAGGAAGACTTTGTCTAACGGTCACTCAATGTCAATCAATGTCAATCAATGTCTTTTAGTTCTAAAGAAGTTATTGGTTGGGATGTCAAGATAGTTTAAGCTTCAACTTTTAATACTTTTAGAGCCAAGGAGGCCTTTTTTGTGGTAAGGAGGTGAACGCTGCTTACGCCCTGAGTGTGGGACTCCCAGATGCAAAATGCTTTTAGACTACCCACTAAACACCTCCCCTGTCAACCTGAGATAAGAACCTAGCCTAGAACCGTTTGACATATTACTTCGGGCTAGGCCTCGTGTTCCTACGCCTAGAGGCGCCTTCGCATTATGGGTACCTCTTCTCTAACGGGAAGGACAGGAGAGGAAGGAAGTGCTACAAAAGAGATCCACCCATCCCCGATGCCTCCAAGCGTCCCAATAAAGCTTTCTTCAGTATCAGCACTGCCCGAGCATATTGCGCCACGCGATTCCAACTGTCAACTGTTTCCAGCATTACTCCGACCATAGTTTCCGGACAGAGCTCTCCGGTTTCGCTGCGTAGGACCCCTCGCTGCTGGCTCCACCTTTTACAGTAGAAGAATGTGTGACAGGCGTCATCCAATTTTCCTGCACAAAACAAACAGTTAGGAGACCGTGCTCTCTCAATGTTGTACAGGTAGGACCGAAAACAACCGTGCCCGCTTAAAAGCTCGGTCAAGAAGAAATCGATCTCATCATACACTCGACTGAACCACGGCCTCAGGTCAGGCATCAGACGTGCAGTCCACCTTTCCCTTGTTTCTTGCTCCCAGCACTGTTGCCAATCGCTGAGAGAGAGAAGTCTCTCTTCCCTGGTGATCTCTTCTCTTCGGTCTTCGCCTCTGCGCAGGTAAATACTTCTGCGCTCTCTCGCAAGGAGGGTGATGGGTATCACCCTTGCAATTACCAGCACTGCCGCACCGGAGACCGTTCGGTATGCGCATGCGATTCGCAATGATCCTTGTCACTGCACCTGTGCCAACCGCTTCCGGTGTATCAACTTGCTGAGAGCGTCGCCCCACAGTTCTGATCCGTAGAGTAGAAGCGACTGCACAATGCTCATTAAGAGCCGTCTCCTTGATGTGGTGGGCCCCCCTTTGTTGGCCTTTAGTCGGGTGAGTACCGTCACAAGCGCTGCAGCTTTGTCAGCTACTGCGCTGATTTGTTGGGAAAAACTCATCTTCGAGACTATCAGGACGCCCAGGTACTTTACTGCTGATTTCGATTCGACCAGCTCGTCCCCTATACTGATAGGCCGTACTCTGGGGATTCTCTTCTTCGTTTGGATGACCACTTCGGTTTTTTCCAGTGCCAGCTAGGCCTTTGATTCCACTCGAACTCTACGAGAAGGCCATCTCACCATACGTGTGCAGGCATAACATTTTGCCTGATTTCCTTATGGTCATTGACGTGCCCTTAAGTCTATCGGCTGAATTAGTAGAGCATCCTTACGCTGCATGTGTTGGGATGCTCTATGCAAGCAGTGTATGGATGTCATACGTTGAGATGAACCTGGTAATTTCAGGCATCACGCTGAGTTTCGCGCATTTGGGCTCTCTGGACGTCAGTTCTATAGTTTTTTCAGTCTTTGCTTGTTTGCAGCGTACCAGTTGGAAGTTAGCATCTATTTCCTTCCCTTGACTGGAGTTTACCGTCTCTGCGCGCTTAACTCTTTTGCTCCGATTCTGCTTTAGTGCTACTAAAGTGCTTAGTGCTTATTCTGCTACACGTCGACCTTTTGCCCTCTTTGCAGGAAGTAAAATTTTCAATGCTGGAAGTTCTATTTTTGGTGATTTTCTTGGGGTTTTTCAGCTCAGTTTTTGGCGTCAGTCGTCTACGATGATAGTGCCAAATTCTATTAACAAGATTGATTACCACAGATTACGGCTATCAACAGTCCCTGGGGAAGGACACTTGGAGTTGACGATTCCGTTCCCCAGCACCTTCACTGTGCTTCTTATAAGCTTAGCTCCATGCCATTAAGCATGAGAAACTTCAGAAGTAGGTGTGGTTTGGACCCGTTGTCTAATCGTAGCTCTGAGTCGGTTTGGTTGCTTTTTGAGGTGGAATCGGAGTTTGAAGCAGTTCTTTTACATTCTCGAATCTCTGTTTTTTTTTCTCGCTCGTTTCTCTGTTTTTCCATTTAAAAAAAAATTCTGCGCAATTGGCTTATTTACTTCCTTCAGAATCGGGTACCTCAAAGAGATTAAAAATGTTCATTCTAAGGTTATTCTAAGTGAGAGGTTTTGCAGATTCAGGTTGTTGTAGTTATGTTGAAGACTAAAGGTATTAAACGAGATTTTGTTTAGTGTTAGCTGCACGTGTGAAATGATTTCGTTTATGGTTTGGAGGTCAAGGCTACTAGACTATCTAAGAAACACCTTCACAATCAACATAAGAAATCAGCCTGTAACTGATTGTCATGTGACATGGGGTCGAACCTTTTTTAACTTGCCAGTTGGTGGGACCGGTTTAAGGAGTCCTGTTTTTCAGAAGCAAGTGGAGGGGGATAATTTACTGTGAAAGGAGTCCACCTTTCCCCTGGGTCAATCAGTCGTCAAGGAGTTCTTTCTTCTGCAAAGGAACAAGAAGAGTAAGCCACATAATTCCATTTGGCATTCGATGATATAATCAAGTCAACCCGAAGTTCAGATGAGATTTCATTAATTCTATCGCAAATGAGAAAGCGTTTGTTGCCTATCCGAAAAAATATTAAATGATCGTAGTACGTAGTATGTAGTAGTATGATTTTACAACCCATGTAGAGAAGTTGTTTATTTGCTTTATATGTCTAGGGAGATAATAAATGGATTCTACACAACAAATTTTATTTAATGATAATCAACTTGAGCCTGATTTCTTTGAAGGATATTTTTGATAAAAACCCGTTCGTATTAATACACGATATCCTTTTTTGTAGAACGTATGTTAACGTTAAAATTTCGAAACTAAAAAATTCGGAAGCAGCTGAAAAACAGAAAACCTCTTAACAAAAGGTCTTAGTAAAACATTATGTAAGGATAACAACAACAAAAAATCTATAATTTACTATTGACTGAATTAAAAAATGGATGAAACTGAAATAGCTCTCACATTCATTTCTACCTGTACAGAAACGCGTTAAATTAACATATAAAACCTTATCTCAAAAAACAATTAAATCCAAATTACAGGAACATTTTTTCCCATTCACATACTCTCAATTGCATCTTAAGTCACTGATTTTATGAAAGTTTCTTTAATTGTTTTAAAATTTGCGTTTGATTTACTAAAATTTGAAAACTGTTGGATAATTTTAGACATTTAGAATAGATTTCCTGTAATCTAGTAAAAGTTATTTTTAGCTAATATACATTGTGTCCTTATTAAAAGGACAGGGCTCGAAGGCTTGTTTACTATTACGATTTTTTTTGTAATTAACTTTGCTATGGGACGGAAATCCTGTCGGAATATAATCTACTTAATCATAATGATTAGTAAAAATTTATAGACTCCAAACTAAAATAAACAAATGTTCTCGGGTTTGTAGGTGGTGTAAGTGTGGTATGCGTACATAACACGTGAAGGCTTTCCATCATTGTTGTGGCTTTAATGATTTGCAGTGATAAGAATTAACTATTCTTTTATTTTTGGTCAGAGGCATTTGCATAGAATTTTTATGATCAATAAGGTCATGTCGATTAGCCACGGAATTGTCGAAGAAGGACATAGCTGGGTGACTTACGTTGTTCCTAGTGAAAATACTTATTTTGAATATGTTAAAAGCCTTGGGAGTAAAACACAATGAATCATTCAAACAAAATACGCGGCATATTATCAATTTAATTGACTTTTTTGATGATGGTGGAATACAATACAGTTTTTCAGTAACAAAAGACTTAACACAGTAACAAGACTAACACAGACAATAACTGGCCACCTAGATTCGATAAGATGAAAACAAACAACTCAGAGAGACAAAATACCAGAGCACTTTGCATACATAAAATATGAATATTTAATTTAAATGTTCTCGGGGAAAATTTTCGGGGTCATATCAAAAAATGAACCTTTAGCTGCGAACATGAAAAAATTTCCGACTTGTTATGGTACTTTACGGTATTTTCAGGATGTTTTTTACTTCTTTGTAGAACTTTAAAACGGGAAAAAGACAAAATCAAAGCCTTTTCTTCATTGTAATACATTAGATTGTGATTCTTCTTGGAGTAAGTTTATGGTTTACAAAAGCCAAATAAGCCTTATTTGATTCCTCTACTTCTGCAGTTTTGCAGCAGAAGTTTACATAAATTGTCTCTGCTGTTCTATAATATTATTTGTATTATCTATCTGAGTAAATTTCCTATTTAGAGTACGCACTACCTGCAGAACTGAAGCCGTATTAGAGTCCTTCTGGTGACAGCCATATTTGAGTTATTGCTTCAGGTGTTGAAGTATCAGCTGATCTAGCGGTGATAGGTGACTGATAGTATAAGTATAAGTACCAAATTCAAGCTTAATTCTGAGCGGATCTCTTTTTCCTGTACTTTTGGTCTTGAAATCAGGTGTCTCTACTCGATGTCAAGTCACAGGTTCAAGAGTGACCGTTTGTAGCACAATTAAAAAAATCAAACTTCCATTCTGTTAGTTCCTCTACTCATATTAAGCTCACGTCCATATATTGGATGAGTCAGCCATAGGATGCACTGAGCTATTATGAAAAGTTTCTCGTCTGCTATTGTCAATCTATGACACATTGGGGGGAGGGGGGGTCGGCGAAGAATGGACGTAACATCCGGGGTAGCGGAACGTTCCATGCTCAGCCCAGACCTATGGAATATCTCGTACGACGAGCTATTGAGGCTGCCCTTACCGGATGAGTCACGTTTGATCGGCTATGCTGACCACGTAGCGGCATTAGTCGCCGGACGCACTGTCGAGCAAGGGCAACTCAGACTACGTATGATAATGCGTCGAGTTAGCGAGTGGATAACAGATTGTAGGTTCAGCTTAGCGCTGGAAAAAACGGAGGTCGTCATTCTGACCAAAAAGCAGGTCCCCAGAGTTATACCCATCCGGATTGGCGAAGAGACCTTCGAGTCCAAGAAGACGATCAAATACCTTGGCATTATGATTGACTCGAAGATGAGCGTCTTCGATCAAATCAAAGCATCAGCGAACAAGGCCGCAGATGGAGTATCGGCGCTCAGCCGTCTAATGGCCAATATTGGTGGACCCGTGTTGACCTGGAGACGCCTACTGATGAGCGGAGTTGAGTCGGTGCTACTATAAAGCTCCGAGGTTTGGGCTGAAGCTCTCAGTAAGGAGTCGTACCGGAAGCGACTGATGTAGGTGCAAAGACGAGGCACTCTGCGGGTTGCATCTGCATACCGCACTGTCTCTGAGCCGGCAGTACTGGCCATCGCGGGTACGACACCTATTGTGCTCCTTGCTAAGGAACGGAGGAGGCTCTACCTATGCAGGGGAGAAGAAAGTAGAGAAGCTGCTTCACGCGAGGAGAGAAGAAGGACTCTCGCTCTGTGGCAGGAAGGGTAGGTAAATGAAACACAGGGCAGGTGGACCGCGCGCCTAATCAGGGACCTGGAGCCGTGGCTCAACCGAAAGTATGACGAGACTGATTACTATCTGATACAGCTTCTCAGCGGACACAGGTGTTTTCAGTGTTACCTGCACAACCTGCGAAAGTCACGGTCTCCTGATTGCCTGTTCTGCCCTGGGATTGTGGATGATGCTCGCCACACCTTCTTCACATGTGAACGGTGGGCGAGACAGCGTTTACATCTGAGGGAGAGAATATGAGAGATCTCTCCAGATACCCTGGTGGAGAAGATGCTGGTGTCTAAAGACAAATGAAACTGCTCGGGCGGTTCTCACTAAGAAGGAGGATATCGTCGATTGTCTGTCGGCACAGAGTGAAGAGGGTTCACTCTCTTAGTAATCCCTCTCCTTTCTGTCAATTCCTGCTGAGGGAGGGATCTCTCCAATCCGAAGGTGCCGGTGGGCGAGACTTAAGAGGCCTAGTCCGAAGTAATGTGACAAACAGTTCCAGGCTAGGTTCTAGGTGAGACAGAGGAGGTGTTTAGTCGGTAGTTCAGTTGTTCTGTGCCACTGGGAATCCGACACTCCGGGCGTAAATAGCCTTCACCTACCAACCCAAAAAAAAACTTGTCAATCTACGGAGTCTAGGGTCTTCTAGGGTATAAATTTCCATTAAAAAAACAGAAGTTTTTGGCATAATACAAGGCTCATATGTCCATACTTACCTAGTTTCTTTGGCATGAAACCATACGACTGCTTCCAAGAAACTTTACTAACAATGAATTCGCTCAACTCATACAATTATTGAAAGTTGTATAGAACAGAGTAGTGCAATTAAAGAATTCAGCGGCCAATTTGTCATTCTCATCCTTCAGAGTCTGACAATGTCACGATAATCTGAATCATCAAATCAAAGTGGACAAGGCAAAGCGACAAAAGAACAAACCTGGTTCTCAAAGTATATACCAATAGAAGTAGATCACTGAAATTATCATTCATGGCCTCATTTCAAGACAGCTGCCTACTTTCAAATATTGACAAAGTGTTTACTGCTAGTTAAATTGCTTGAAAATACAGAGTTTGGACCATTTTTTGGTAAATGCTTACCTGTTTCTTTATAATAATACATTTCTTTTTCGTTTTATAAATTTCAAATGTTACAGGAACCATGTGCGATGACTTAGGGAATCAAGAAATTGCCGTGTAAGAACATGAATTCTATGTTAATGTGAGCAGAGTTTTAATGAAATCATACACAAAATAAGACGAAAACGATTGTCATTTGGCTATAATTTTTGTACTAGCTGTATTTTATAGGCACTTAAGCTTAGATCCTTACGTAAAATTTTCCACGCTGTCGAAGGACAGCGTTCAACAACAACTTGTTCAACAACAAGTTGTCCAACAGCAATTTCTCGTCGGTACGCACATATATTTTTGTTGTTGATGGTTTTGAATCAAGAAGAGTAAAATTAGTGCGAAAATGATCAATAACTGCACGTATTGATTGCTTACTAGGCCGATTATGTTGACTGTAAAATGGGCATAGGGCCCTCTGAACTTCGCGAACAGATTGATTTTTCAAAGTACAAATCCGCAATTTGGAAGCGTTAACAGATTCATGATGAATTGTCAAACCTTACTGAACAGAAATGTCTACACAGTTTCACATTCTCAACTGTCGAACCATAGATAACAACCATCGAAACTTCTCATGAAGGTTAAAAACATCCGTTAGATATATCGATGTAAAGATGAGAATAATTCACCTCTTATCGTTTCGTAAACTTTTAGATCCTCATCTGATGAGAAAAATTGATCATCAGTAGATCCGATGGCCTTATCTGCTTTCGAAAATACTCTCTGATACGATCAGATCATTCAAACAAGTTCAGAGCGGATCCTCTATAGATCATGCAAGGCGTGATCTTTTTCGGATCAGCAAACTTGATTTATCCCTTATCAATCTTCGGGGAATCCTAGTCGGATAATTGTATCAAATCATCTGTAGTAGTTACAAAACCTATAAGAAAACTCTATAAGTTGTTTTGAGTATATGTTTTATATTTTGTCCGGTCAAGCTCAATTTGCCAACTGACTAACTTACTGGCTATTCTTACCTATTAATACTATCTTACTTCTAAACATATGCTAACCGTCTTTCTTAACTATATAAACATTGGAGCCATCTTGGCGAACTTCTTGTAAAAGTAGTAGAGATTTGAACGGACAAATAAAAACAACTAAGTCTGATTTAAAGACGTGTTTATTTTCATGAAATTAGAATTTTACACACGAAGTAACCCATGAGATCATCACTACCGTCGATCACCCTATATATTCTAAAATTTATCGCTACCCTCGAATTCATGAACAAGAAATCGAAAACCAAATAAGAGATATGCTGGAGCAAAATATAATAGTTCCAAGCAATTCTCCTTATAACAGACCATTATGGATAGTCCCTAAAAAGATAGACAATTTGGGTCAACAAAAATGGGGCATCGTAATCGATTATAGAAAATTGAACGAAATAACGATCAGCGAAAAGTTTCCCATTCCTAACATCGACGGAATTCTAGATAAGTTGGGTAAGGCGCATTATTTTACCACTCTAGACTTGGCAAAAGTCTTCTACAAATCCTTGTTCGACCTGAAGACAGAAAAAAAACCGCTCTTTCTACTCCATTCGGGCACTATGAATATGTAAGGATGCTTTTTTGGCTTAAAAACGCACCTTCAACTTTTCAAAGATTAATGAATTCCGTTTTGAGGGATCTTATTAACAAAATCTGAAAATCATTAATAAAATCGTCTATCTAGACGATATCGTAATCTTTAGTACATCCCTGGAAGAGCACATTTAAAGTATCAGATTAAGAGAATTAGATTAAGAGATTAGATAGATTAAGAGAAGCTGGCCTAAAGATACAAATCGACAAGTGCAACTTCCTGAAAAAAGAGACTGAATTTTTGTTTGAATGACTGAATTTTTTGGTCTTCGAATTTTTTGTGAATTGTCAGGACATATCCTGACTCCAGACGGTATAAAACCAAACCCAAATAAAATAAAAGTTATTCGAGACCTCAAATTACCAACGACAACAGAGCAGGTCATCCTATCTGTTGTGCGTCCAGAACTCTCAACCACCATGAGAAAAACTACTCCACAATCGAAAAAGAGTTATTAGCGATTGTATGGGGTACTAAATATTTCAGGCCATACCTTTTTGGGAAAGAGTTCGACCTACTCAAAAATTGAAAATTTGAGTTTTTATGGAATGACCAATGACACAGTTTGAATGAGCAGGGCAGCATTCTTAAAACCGAAAATTTGGGTCTCACCTGGAATGACTGTGTCAAAGAAAAGGTTAACTCATTCGAAAGTGAAAAAATTTTGGGAACTGAAAATTTGAGTTTCATTTTTGTCGAAACATCTCATAATGAAATAAACGCTTTAAGTGAAGACCGAAATACAATACTAAGTGACGGCGATGCGATTCTCCCTCGTCGTCGCTCAACGCATTCAATTTACAATGCACGCGATGCGGGGAATATTAATGTTCATTGGGCAAATGTCAAATACGTGATTGTTTTTGATTTTGAAAATTTTTGAATTTGGAATGCTCCTTCGTTTAACAAATAAAAGCCTCAACAAGGATACACGAAATTTTCATTCAAAATTCTATCATAATAACCAAAGTACTTAAAAAGTAATTAAGGCGTTTGAATTTCAACTTTCATTTAAGCGCCATATTGCATTTGAAGAATGTCAACGCACCTCGTTGCGAGGAATTTTCGTTTTTCCGAATATTTCCCGCCTCGCATCGACGCATCGCAATCATTGTACGATGTCGCATACAAATGCATGTTACGAAAACTGCTTGACATTTGCTCCGAGACTCTCGTCGCTCTTGTATCGCAGTCTCGCACTATTGTATTTCGACCTTGAATCTCGAGAAAACGAAACTATACACTCTCAGGAAGAGGACAGAAATGATCATATACCTATAATTGAGACAATAGTTAACAGGTATAGAACGCAAATTATTTTCAAGGACCCAGCAAACATTTTGTCGGAATTTCGCTTAGGCGAACTAAATTCGGATCGCCTATTCTTCGCCAGAAGGAACAAAAGTCGGAAAAAAGCATATGCGGCACGTAAAGCTATGCAAATATCGTCTTTTCTGCGCTAGAGCGAACAAAAGTCGGAAAATAACATATGGGACGCGTATGGACAGAGCGCACAAAAAAAACATTTCTTTTTCCTATTTTCTTGATCCAATTTTATTTTTATGAGTTGTTGATTAGTTTGCTCTTGTCAGTCTTCTAAGTGACATTTTTGTTCATCATTTGTTCGCCAGTTCTGAGTGACATTTTTGGTTATCCGTTTCCGGACTCATACTCTCGTTTACGTGAAATTTGCGATTATTTTCCCGATCACGAATTACCTTGTGTAGCATTTTCACAATAGGCTAGTTACGCGATCAATAGTAATCATTTGTTCGTTCTTTTTGATTAGTTTTATACCCAACCAAGGTTTATCCCTTTCGGCTTCTTGATTTGTTTTCCGACTGTGCGAGTTATGTTTTAACTGTGTGGTGTGTTTAAATAAAGTTAGTGTTAGTTTAAAGTTGCGAAAGAGTGGTACTTTACTACTCTTTGAATTCCGAACCGTTACGAGCATTTCGCTAAACGGTAAACTATAAACATTATACTTTTTAAATGCCGAACCTTTGTCCCCCTTTTTTACAATATTTTACAGCAAATTGCATAGATAAGTGTTTTTTTATCTTGTTGCATTTAGATAGTGTGATCCTAAGTGAATTTCATTCCAATAAATAAATATTTTTTTACATAATCTGATATTAACGATTTTTGCATGTTGAATGTATGAACTTTCCACATGTGAAAGCCGCTGATATCAATTGTAAAATCAATCACGATATGGATACATGGATTCTCGGTCTTCTACTGTAGGTGCATGTAATGAAGTGTATATTGGATAACAAAAGAAACAGCTGTTATGCTGATTAAGATACTAAATAAATTTCTAATCAGCATTACAGCTGCTTCTGTTGCTCTTTTCTCCAATTTTCACTAATTACAATCCCAACTACACATGACTTTACTACCATATGGCCTTTCCCACACTATAGTTTTGATTAGATTTTGGATTGGATCTTCTTAAAATTTTCAAATTGTTTGTGTGACATAAAAATCATAGAGATCTCATACAGTCACTAACCGCAACTAAATAGCGACCGTTTAAAGTGATGTCACGTTGGCGCTATCCAATGGTGGACTTCATATCAAAGTCCCTCTGGCAGAAACGTTGGGCTGTGTAATCGACTGATTTATATCCTACTTAGACGATGTCACCTCATTTGACTTGCTTACATTATTTCAAGATTGGAGCATCCGCAGTTACTGAAAAAACATGACAAACAAGTGGACAGAAAGGAAGCCGTTCTAACGGATAGGCAGGCCGCCAAACTAGTAGAATTATCCAAGCAATTATCCGAACTTGACTGTCTCAAGTCGGTCAAAAGTCCCAAATATTTTATTGCAATTTTAGACTCAACAGTCACATCTCCGATCTGCTAAGGAATTACCGTGGGAATTCTTTTCTTCGTGAGAATGACCACCTCGATTTTCTCTAGTGCCAAACTGAACCCGCTGGTGGTCATCCATTCCCTCACTTGATGCATTAGCATTCCCAGTCTGCGCTGCGCATGTTCGACTGTGCGTCCGGCGACCAGTGATGCTATATCATCTGCATAGCCAACCAAGCGCGACTCATGTGGCAGCTCAGGCCTCAATAGCCCGTCATATGAGGCGTTCCACAAGTCTGGTCTAAGTATGGAGCCTTGCGCTACACCAGACGTTATCTCCATACTGCGCCGCCCATCGTGCGTGTCATAGAGCAGACTGCGGTCCTTTAAGTAATCCCTCAAACTCCGCATCAGATACTCTGGCAATCGGAAAAAATTTTCCAATGTGCCAAGAATATCCGGCCATCTGGCGGAGTTGAAGGCGTTTCTGACGTCAAGCGTCACTAGCAAGACAACTCGTTTTTCAGTTTTGTGGGCTTCGGCTCGAAGGACTGCATTCACCACTTCTATGATGGCATCGGAAGCAGATCACCCTGCTCTAAAGCCATACTGCCGAGAAGATAGGTACCCTGCAGTACGAATTGCGTCAGTGAGTCTTCTTTTAATGAGCTTTTCGAACACTTTCCCGGCTGTGTCCAGCATACAAAGCGGGCGGTATGTAGATGACAGTCCGGGGTCCCCTTTTCCCTTGCTGATCAATGTGAGCCTCGCCACCTTCCAGCGAGATGGGAATACACCTTCTCTAAGGCAAGCGTTAAACACATTGAGTAGCGAATCAGGACAAACTTGGAAAACCATTTGTAGTACCTCGGTTGGAATGCCGTCTTGTCCTGGTGCCTTTCTAGGTTTCATAGAAAGCACCGCATCCCCCAGTTCATTTTTAGTGAACGATGGACATTCGCCTGAGTCGACCTCGTGAGCAGCATCAACACGGACAGGATTGGTTGGAAAAAGCGCCTGCACTATGCCGTCCATCTTGCTTGCTTGAAGTAAACACGGCTTCCGTGAGGTACCGAGCTTGCACCACACTACCTTGTAGCCGAGCCACCATGGATCCCTGTTCACATCGTCCACAAGTTCTCGCCAGCAGCGTGCCTTACCCTCATTGGTGAGTCTTCGGAGTTCTTTTCTCACTGATCTGTATGCTGCTGTCCTATTGGATGCTTCCTCTACGTTTCTCAAGCGCTGAGTTGCATGTGTAAGTCTGTGACACTCACCTCGTTTGTCTGCGATGTCTTTTGACCACAAGTGTACAGCAGGTCTGTCGTATCGAAGCCTCCGTCGAGGCATAGATGAGCTACAGGCAGAAGTGATGAGGTTCATCGTTGACTCCACCATTCCCTCGACTCCAGCCCTTCCGCTCCCCGAAGGGCACCCCGATGTCGTTCCGCCTTTCAGAATCAAATTGGCGAAAGTCTCCAAGTCCATTTTTCCGATATTCCACCAGGGAGTGAAAGATCGTTGAGACGAGCGAGAAGTGGTATCGCCGATCTCAAACGCGATGTATTGGTGGTCACTCGCTGAATAATCCCCGAGTTCGCCAGTAATAGTCTCACCAGGTTTCAGCAGTTCGTAATACAAAGGTCCCTTACTTTCCCACCAAATACACAGCAAAATCTTCTTTCCATGAATATTTCGACTGGTTGTGATGTTGATGGCTGGTATGGGTCTACCCATGATTTTTTCCGCTTGGAATTGTCGAAATAAATCCACTTTTCATCGCCAGTAACAATCCGATGCAAAAAACCTTTTCTTTTCTGTCTGGCAAGCAAAATTTCACAAATGGTTTTTCGCCTTTCGATGTCTCTTTCTTTCAATTGATATGACACCCGTTTTCCAGGTTTTTGGATCTTTCCCATGGCTTTTAAACGTTGTGAAATAGCTGCCTGAGTAACTTCCAACGCTTCTGTCAACTGTTTTTCAGTTTGTGTGTCGTGTTCATCCAATAATGATCATAATGATAATGATTTTTCCCACTCTACACTCGATATCCTTTTTTTATTACATGCAATTTTGCATCTCATACACGTCCTTTTTCCGTTTTTTGATTCTAATTGTTTTATGAGGTTGTCGGTTTCTGATTTTATGAGGATAATACAAATCGCATTTTAAGACATAAGGATAGGATAAGTAGTTAAGAACTTCTTGTAAAAGTAGTAGAGAGTTGAACGGACAAATAAAAATAACTAAGTCCGATTTAAAGACGTGTTTCTTTTTCTGAAACTAGAATTTTAGTAACAAGTTTCATTTTTCGGTTTACATTAATTTGACTTCAGTGAAAACTTAGCTCTGAAGAACTTAGTTCGAAGTTATTTTTCCGATATAAAATTAAATTAAATAACTCGCGCGTGCGGATTACATAACTTAGTCGTATTGATAACGGAGAGGGAAGCTACAAACCCGATTGAGGGCTGGAAGGTTATTAGTTAGATACGCAAATTCCTGACACCGCAATATTGACACATACAGGGAGAAACGATAGAAAGTCTGAAACTTTATATGGTGAATGAAACGGATAAAATGAACAATAACCAGTGCATTGCATTCTGAAATTAGTTCGTAATTATGTATATTTTACGAAATCAGATTGTTGCGGTTTCATTAAATTCTTCTACAAGGTTTTGAGTATTACCCCGAGGAACAACCCATGCTAGCCAACTTAATACAGCATTTTTCGGTGATTTCCACTGAAAGCTCTTCAAATATCTGGGAAATCGGTTCAGTAAAACATGATAAATTTACGCTTTATTTATGTGTGTGTTATGAGGGCTTCTGTCTAATATATCGACCCTATTTCGTGTGTCAGAAACCTGAAAAACCTCCCTCATATAGAACTAGTAACAATGTTTCTTTGTAACTAACTCGATTATAAATTAGTCTTAACAATTCAAACATTAAAGTGGTATTTAATTTTCTTAATTGAAAGTCTTTTACCCAGTGCCAAATCCACAGTTTTATGTCTCCCTTGCGGTAACGACCATTAAGATGGCATTTTCTTTATGACTTCCTCATTGGTTAAGAAAATGACATGGGAAAATGTGAACAATTCAGCCAATCTTGGACAAAAGTAACAATGACCTAGAACTCATTCCGTCATTAGGGAAATTGAGCTGATGAATGCAGAATCTGTGTGATGTGAGTAGAAAGTACATACAATACACATATTTAATCAATATTCAGGTAAGTGTGTGATCCGGGTGATAGGTTTGTTGGTGAAGAGACAAGACAATTGCTGGTAGCGCTCATACGTTGGCATTACAATTAAGACATTCAAGAGTGCAATTTGCACCATACGCTGGTAATCATCCTCTAACTTAACATTTCAATTCACATCAGATACATATGAGTAGTTTGCAAGAGTTAATCATAAATAACACAGTGGGAAAGTGAATCGAAATGCAATGAGAGATAGAAAACACGGACGTATCTGCAAGTGAACAGTCGATTTCAGGAAAAAAAAGAATAAACATTGTTATCTGCATGGAAAGTTTAGTCTTAAATTTATTTGAATGACTTGATGACTTGTGTCGAAGGGGTTTTCATCATTCAGTTCTGTTTCATTATCGACACATTCAACACAATTGCGTCAAAAACAAATTTCTTAACTGGGACACATCCTACCTGTTTATCATTCTTTCCAATCAACATTAAACAAAATATTCGGTATTGCTGCTATATATGTGATCAAGAATTCATGAATACACGCTGTGTTAGAATCAGATATGTCAATAGTTAAGTAATTGATGTTTAACAAACAGTTTTTCCAATATTGCTTCAACAATTTTGCCTCATTACTAAGCAATCATGGCTTTGAACACTTTTTCCCACAATAGCTATCAATGATAGCAGCCAATAGTTTACAAATGAAAGAAATTAACCAATTTTCAACACATTTTTTTCTTCGATAGTGCTTAAACTTGCATGCAATATCCAGGAAAAGGTATTTATTGATAAAAGTACAATGCAATGTTACTGCATTGTACGAACATTTGAAGAAAGAAAAAGTTCTTTGACCGTTCGGCACTGTGAAATTGAGTCAATCAAAAGCGTTGATGAAATGTATTGATGCTTTGTCATATATGAGTTGCTTTATTAAAATATTAGTTTTGGTTATGAAACAATCAAAAGTCGACGTTGCTAAGTAACATTAACAATTCATTAACACAAGTGTTTTGAAGGTCCTCATTGAAAATTCCATGGCCCTGAACCATAGAGGTATACGATCATATAGACAGCAATCTACTTTTTTGTCTACATTTTCGCTAAATCCGCCAACAATCAAATAAATTTTAACGTAATTTAATTTAACATAAATTTAACATATCATTCATAAGAACAGGACAAATTCCGAGGCAGAAATTTCGTTACAATCTATAGTTCTATAGTTTGAAACATTTGTTCATCTTTCCTGTTTATTGGAGAACATTGAAAGGATGAAAACCAACCTTCTGTAATATAAAATAAAAGCGAAATTTGTACTTTTAAAATTTAAAGTATTACATTTCTTAGTCGATTTGACATTAACTCGGTTTCGGCTAAATTTTCCGAGAACACGATGAGCAAAAATTCACTTAAACACACTTCTTTTGGATAGGGAAGTGAAGGCTTGTCACACGCTGAATATCGGTTTCTCTGTAGCATGTAAAAGAATAGAAATTTTACTCCGTAATCGTCCCCGCAGGGGGAATGCTGGTTACCAGGACCGTTCCTGAAAGCTAGTTTTCTTTGGGGAGTGCCGCCCCCACGTACCCGAGGAAATTGAGGACATCACGGAATATGACCCTGAACCAATTGTGGACTACGATTCGACTGATTAACCAAAATTGATGCTTTGGGCTCTACGCAACGACATCCGGACGTGAAGTCCTAGAGGCATGACAACAAACCGTACCCGGAAGGTCAACCGTTCGGCTATCGGAAGTTCACTACGTTGGTGGCTGCTAACGATTACCAACCGGATTACAAACTACGGCACCGTGTAACCCGAACCGGTGAAACAGTTGTTGCGCTACTTCATCAGCCGACTAACCTTCGCACTAACACTTTCTTCCTGGAACAGGCCGATTGATGGAAGGAGAGACGTATGTTCTTTTTAACCAATTCATAATATTCTTTATTTGTTTGTTATATATGCTATATCTCTGGTATGAATTCAGCTGCATTTATTTAGCAAACCATAGCAAACCTTATTCGCATTCCTTAAGGAACTCTTCGAAAAAGTTATCTATACCAAACAAATCATTAGTAGCCAGTGAATTGATAATCCAGTGAAGACGCATGCGCGAAGTCTGACAATCCGTTTGAAATTAGCTTATTGGCACCGTTGTCGCTATTATTTTGCATTATAGTCGAATCATGTTCCTATCGATTTTCATCCCGTACAGAATTTGAAATTTCATCTTCGTACGGTGAGTTATCTTCCCGAGTTAATGTTGAGTTAATGGGACAGTACTCGGCATGTAGTCTGCCAGAATTTAGAACATTGGGTATCTGATTAACTTCAGAAGTGAGCATGAGTACGATACTGGTGGACTGTACGACACATGCACCAAAAAACTCAAAATGTTTGCACTATTTTCTTCCTAGCGAAACGGATATTATGCGAATATGAATTTCAAAGCGAAAGGTAACTTGGTAACTTGGAAATGTTCAATGCACTCCGCGCGGGAAACCGCAAAAACTTCGGTATCAAAGATTGTCGCTCTTTTAGGATATGTCTCCAGCACCACTCACGGATCACAATCCTAACCTCCTTCCGAACTTTTATGATATTTGTTGATGTCGAACTTAAGGATTCACACCTTCTCCATATCACCGGTGTACGAAAATCGTTGCGACATCTTTTTTATTATTTTTCTCTTTATTTTCGTTTTTTCACACACGACATGTCCGCTCCCAAGCAAAAAACAACCGCTCTCCCCCAACACGATTCTCCGCGTGTTCCGTCGTAGTCGCTTTTCTTTCGCAAGGGTGTCACCCTTACGGCATTGTCATACTTGCGAGATGAAACTTGATAAATTTATAACTCTCAAGTGTGTCATCTAGGCGGAATGCCCAGAGAGGCGCATTACAACAAGCAGTCCTCTGTAGATCAGTCTTACTGGTCTACAGACTAAACTCCTGCCCTGTAAGTTGGAGCTCTAAGCTTGGAACTGTCTTTATTCTACGTATTATTTATTATACGTATTATGGTGCCTTCCAGCTACAGGAATTTCTTCTCTAGACTGAGGGGAAGGAGGAGGAGTATTACTTGAGTAGAGACCCCTCCATTCTCGACGGCTCCATCTGATAGTTTTTGATGACTATCAACGTTTTTGATTTTTTGATAACTTTTCTTAGTTATAAGGATTAGTTATATTAGGTTAAAAGGACCTGATATCATTTGTCAGCTGATTTCAGCATCTCATCGATTAAGATATCCGGAAGACGAATACACGCTTTTTGGCAAGTTCGCTGCGTGGTCTGTCCCATCTTCTGCCTGAAAAGAAAGTATGACATGCTATATTTTTCTCTACAATGCAGAATATGCAGTCTTCTGCATACTGAAGATATGCACCTGCTAAATAGCTGGGTGAAATTGAAGTGAGTCTCACCATGATTTCGTCTAATCCACTATCTAAGTTTATTGATGAGTGCCACGGTCAACATTCCTTGCGGCTCACGCTCCCTACATTGAACCGTCGAGAGTGCGTTGTCTTTCACTGCTAGCGATTGCTTCTTTTCTACCCTCGTGCCTTCGTGAGTAACATTTTTTAGGGTTTTACTCCCGAAGAGGAGAGTGATGGGTACCAACATCATACTAAATCAGAAATTGTTCGGTAATCTTATTTAATCGGTAGTGATTCTCGTATCTGCATCTGCACAAGCCATTTTTGGTGCATCTCCTTATTATTGAAAGCTTTGCTCCATTCAGACGCGTTGACTATACCACATTGATTAAGAAACTTTTTGTTGGTCTTCATCCCCAACAGTGGCCATTCTTCGACTGATTGCCGAGACCTCTACCGCGGCTTTATTATCCGTTGCTCGAAAAACTCAACCTAGAGTTGAACAGCAAGCCCAGTTTTTTAAATAAAAGTTGCGATTCCGCTTATATATCTCCGATACTTATCATCCTTAATCCAGGGATCCTCTTCTTTGTCAGGACGACAACTTTAGTTTTCTGTAGCACTAAGCTAAGTCCATAAGTGGTCATCTAGCTCTCTATGCGGTGTACTAGCGTCATTTTAGTGGTGTAGAAATTTCAAAGAAACATAACACAATTAAATTATTTGATTGTCAAATAAATTTTATTTTAAAGATAATTTGTTGCCATTTTTATAGTAATATGATTTCGGACATGTGTTTCCAATGAGTTGCGCGGAGGAAGCACTATTTAGAACTCCAATTTTCGATGACTAACCAATATTTGGGCCATATCTCGCAAATAACGCCACGAACACTGTCTTACAAATGTCAAGGCATCGAAGGCTTTTCGGCGTAAACGGATGATGTGACGCACCCTCACAAGAAATGGTCCAGCGGTGCTCAATCACAAAATCTTCCAGGCCAGTTCACAAGTCCAAATCGAGATATTATGAGCTCATCAAACGCTTCTTTCAATAAGTCGATTGTAACGCGAGCTGTATGGCTTTATTATGGTGAGTGAGCTATGCTTATGGCTTTATTATGGTGAGTCAATTCCGGAACGGGTAATTCATTGATGATGACCCTACAGCGGTCACCGTTGACTGTCATATTATCCCAAGCAGTTTTTTTACACATTTGCACCACTGAGTCCACCAGACCATAAAGCACAAAAAAGTGACTTTCTACGGATACAACGGTGTTTGGACAACTACCAGTCGCTTATCACCCCAAATGTGGTAGGAGAAGTAAAACCAATGAATTTGAAATCTGTAGTAATTTTTTCTTGGGCCAATACACCGATTCTACGCCGTGTCCGGTGGTCACTCGCCTTAAATTCTTGCATGAATTGGATTTGTTAAGCCTTTCCTGAAATCTTCCTTAATGTGGATTGATTTAATTGTTCAGCACAATGTCGAAAGGACGAACTTGGGTCTTCATCGATACTACGCTGTACAGCTGCTATAGTTTTTCATTGAGGCACTGAGCGACATCTGGATGGCTGTGTATTATCATAGAGAGTAAACGTCGATAATCGTATTACTGAGTCAGATGGAGGATTATATAGGACATTAATTTGGCAGAGTGCGCGATGTGTTTCTCGAACCGTTTGTTTTTCAAAATAAATCTGCACAATGTCCTGACGTTGCTCAGGATTCAACTAATTCATGACAAAATGACAAACTAAACTAACCATAAAACGCATAACTCATACCACCATACATATTATTAAAAGGTGTTGCCAAAAAAAAAAGGTCTTTACCTCTGAGAACACCCTATATAACGTACGGTATGCTTACGGTGACTCAGGATTTTCCTTCTCTTTGCTGATTAGCACGAGTCTTCGCCTAATTCGTTGCTCAGGGAAAACCTCTTCTTTTAAAAAAAAATTAAAAGTACTCAGGAGCAAATCAAAACGAGAGTGATAGACAAACTACCAAACCTCGATCAGAATACCATCTGGTCTTTGGGTTTCCAGTTCTTTCCGCATGAATGTAGGCCAATACACAGGTATCGCTCTATGGGCAGCTTCAACGCAATGGCATTTATAAAAAGAAGGCTTGTACTATAAATTTATAAAGAGAATGCTTATACTATTTTGTCCACTTTGTCCGCTTCCTGTACGCCGGACATATGTGGTGCGTCGAAATTCATCATAAATAGCTCATGGCCTTATTGGTCCCTGTTCATGTTTTTGACGAATTTCTGCCAATAGCAGCCTTGATTCTTTTGACCATCCCGGGAAGACATTTCCTAGCCGACAGATAACATGTAATTCTGGTGCTAGCTCATCCTGCCTTCACGCCCGTTGAGCTCCTCGTCGGAGTTTATGGCACTTTCTTCGTTGCTCGGTGATTACAGTTGACCAGTTGGTCTCCGGTGGGACAAAGATGATCTACAAGTAGGCTTGGTGGTACCCATTGCAGAGTCATCTGGTTCTCAAGTCAAACTGATGTGTGCGTCTTGCTGGAGTTACGACGTAGTTGTCCAGTTTCATCTTCCATATAATCCACGTGAAGATGGAATAAATGAGCATTATCGCGGATCGCGAATGTTTTTTGTGTTCGGGCAGTGTGGGCCTGTGAGTTGGCACCTGACGAGAAACGGCAGGGACGCGTGTTCGAAACCAGCTTGAGCTCTTTCCACCTTTCTTTGATAACATTTGCCGAGAGAATCAGTCAGATTCAGCACTGTAAGTACGCTACGGAATGTGTGTTCTTGTGTAGAACTGAATGTCAGTATTCCGACTTACTTTTAATACACTCATGTTACAATTGGTGTTCTCTGCGCAAGATTTTCAATCTTGATAACTACCAAAAGTTTTTATTAGAATAGAACGGAAACTGACAGGATTGTGAAATATCAAAATTTCGATTTGACGATGAACCCCTAACAAGGCACTGTAAATAAGGAGACTCTGAATGAAACCTGACTTATCTTGACAGGTAGCCCAAATTGCTTTCGTTTTAAGACATATTTGGTATTCATAGTTATTCTTTTATTTTTACCATTCCATTTGGTTCGAAAGAAAATTTGAAGTCAAAAGAAAACGTGTGGACATAAACACCTATCTCTGGCTCATGTTAAATTTGAAACTTTGAAAAGGAAGTTGAAATGAAATTGAAAAGGAAAAAGAAATTGATTATGAATAATTCTTTGAAAATAATAATCCTATGGAATAGTTAAAAATTATTTCTTCAATATCCATTGAAACATTGAACAAGATTTTATAGTTTTTGTCACAACTAAGTAAGCAATAAACAAGAACTCAAAATAGGGTTCAAAATACGTAAATACATGTAAATGAAAAAGTATTATACTCTATGGCAATAGGAAAATTTAAGATTTTCTTTTTAAAATCAATAGCAATCAATAGCAATATTTAAAACTTTATTTCGGTATCTGATGTGAATTTTTAAAAGATGAAATATTTTGCAAATGGTTTCCTTAAGTCTAAGAACTGTAACCTGTTATGTAAAAGACACTCCGATAGAGACACAGCGAGGAACGTATCATTGTTTCCTTTAGTCGTGTACATTTTGTTTTTCCATTGTAACTTATCCCGAAGATTTCTTGAGTTAATCATGATCCAGTGTATCAAAACTATGTCACTTCTGAAATGTTTCACAAAGTGTTTCTAAAACGACTTTGTCAAGCCACACAACACCGAACATACCCAAAATTAATAAAAGTCCTGATTTGTTAATGATGATGTATTTACTTTTCATCACATGTACGTGTAAATGCACTACAATCATTTACTATCCTGTCAACTATCAAACTAAACACGGTGTAAGGATCTATCAACACAAGTAACTACTTCCCGAATATTCCTGTTATTAGCACATTAACATTTCTTTCATTTTTCAACATATCACATTAAGCACTACCAACATCGCAGTCGTACCTTCATCGCGGAAACCGTTACCTATGCCACCCCCGTAATTGAATCAATTTATCAATTTTCAATGGCCACCCGAGGCTATATGATAGGTTAGTTGAGTATTGATGGAAGATATCCATCGTGAATACTTTCCGATAATTATTATCAAGGAACTCGTATCATGCTCAGAACGCATTCAGCCACTGCTCACTTTATATTTCATTAGTTCAAGGTCCTAGAACACGAAAACAACAAATGAAATGATGTCTAGCTGAATGCCTTCTAGCTGCTCGCTGGACTATCCTTGGAATAAGACTGAAAGCTAGGTCGTAGGACTTACATATTTTTCTTCGAATTTTCTTAGCGACAGTCAAACGATTTTGATATTCTAGTCGTGGATTTTAGGTCGAACTAGGCAAAACTTTCCGTGACCATATGAAATAATATACATATATGTACGTGGTGGTTGAGTACTTCTTCAGGCTGTCTAGCTATGAAAGCAAAAGGACTCACAATTCTCAATTTGTTTGCTTGTAGGGACTAGTCCGATTGCTACCAGCGTATGGGGGCTTATAATGTTTGACATAAACAGTAGATTAGAGAAGAATTAACGAGGATTAGTGTGCATAAAGCATTCTTATGTTGAAATTGATAGGCAATATCTATCAATGGCGCAATATCAGAACTTGCGACGAAGATTTGATATATCGTATTTCAAAGTATTAACCTCATTCCCATTGCGAAAACTCGTAAAGGTAACCTGAAATCCTTTTAAAACGTTATACTACGTCCGCCTGGCCATGCTCTACCGTTGTTGAGGACGTGTTTTGGTTTCATCTGATTCGCGATTTATCCGATTTACAATTTCGGTCTGTGGCAACAACAAAAGGAATTTCAACACAGCCAGCCAGGTTATATGTTGAGATCTAAAAATCTCGCTAGAAGAGTTAGTTGGACGATTGCTAACATCTGATTTAATAAGTAATATCTTCACGACTGCATAATATCAACATATATAAAAATTAAATTAAATCACTACACAATCGGAGCATGGCGAGTACAGTACAGCGCAGAAATAATAAGGATCAAGAACGAGTTGAAAAAACTGCACATAGGGAGAAACAAGATCAATGAAGAACTGCTATATCACCACCTCCAGATTACCAGATCCATACAGGCAGAAAAATTCAAAGGCATCAAATCAATAACTGGAAGCTGGAGTTGCAAAGAAATACGAGAAAATTAAGAACAAACTCAGCAAGATGAGACAAGAACCGAAGGAATCGGAATAAAGTTTCATCAACGAACAATCAATCCTTGGGGGACTTCTTTCACATATATTTCACTTCTTTTCTCATATTCGAGAAATAGAAATACTCGTTAAAATACTCCAACACCACCTACATAACATAAAATGTAACAAGGACATCAACAAATTGATTACAGACGTAGCAATGGCCGTCAGCATGTTACTGTAAAAACAACATACATAAGCGTGGCAAACAGCATTAGACATCTTACGAAAAATCGAAAAATTAAGGCAAACGCAACAAATAAGGAACAACACACATTGAATGACTTAAAAAACTTCCGATGCAGTGATCTCAACCCTTTAATCCAACTCCTCAAAGTACTACTCGAAATCCACAGACACAACATTCTTGTCCTCCCTAATATAATCCTGCCCATAATATTCCATCCTGAACTTGACATTCAAGGGGTTATTATTGTAATTATTATTATTATTATTATTATTATTATTATTATTATTATGAACCTATAACATCCACAGCCTCGTTGATGACATCGACAGGGACCCGTGTGGGCTAGGAGTAGGAGCCGCAAGGACGCCCTGTTTGCTTGAAGTGGAAAAATATGACGAGATTATTCGAGCGCTTTTCCCTATGTATCCTGTTCGTCCCGATGATGCAAATGGCGAATGTCCTGGTGAATGCCCACTTTTTACTGCCATCGAGCTGAAAAAGGCGGTGAAAGCTTTAAAAACGAAAAAGGCAACAGGGCCAGACGGTATTCCAGCAGAAGTTGTACAGCTTACACATAAACTTTGCCCTGACAAGCTGCTCACCACTTTCAACGCCTGTCTGCAGCGTGTTTCCAAATTGCTAGAAAAATTGAGGCCCGTGCTGACCTGCAAGGGCAAGAAGAACCCGGAACAACCATCTTCATATCGGCCCCTATGTATGTTGAACGCCGCTCATTAGAGAGAGACTTGGAGAGGCCATCCAAACATTTGGGATCTATATCCTCAGCAGTACATCTTCAGGGCTGGCAGATCCACAATCGGTGCAATAGGAGAGGTGATGAATGCGGTCCAGCGGGCGGAAGCCCACAATCACCATTCGGGGCGAATAGTAATGCTCATAACACTCGATGTGAGGAATGCCTTCAATTCTGCTAGAGGCACAGATATTCTTCGTGCTCTGGAATATTTCAGGATGCCGAAGTATCTGACGCGGATATTGCAAGACTATCTAAAAAACCGGAAGCTCGTCTATGACACATTGGGAGGCCGGCGAAGCATGGATGTGACATCAGGGGTGGCGCAAGATTCCGTTCTTGGCCCGGACCTCTGGGATGTCTCGTACGATGAGCTTTTGAGGTTGCAGTTACTGGGACGTCGTCTGGCACAGGCGCAGAGGCAAGGAGCTTTGCGGATAGCGGCTGCATAGCGCACTGTCCTCTGAACCTGCGGTGCTGGTTGTCTCGAGGGTGGTCCCTTTTAAGCTACTTGCAGAAGAACGGAAACGTATGTCCTTGTCTAGGGTGGAGTCGATGACAGAAACCGTCAGGCGAGAGGAAAGGAGAAGGACCCTAACTCTGTGGCAGTAATTATGGGTAAATGAAGCGCGAGGCAGGTGAACGGCACGGCTGTGACTTGGGGCCGTGCTTCTACAGAATGCATGGTGAGACTGACTATTACCTGATGCAGCCTCTCAGTGTCAGTCACTGTCCCCAGTTCAGGAAAGTCACTATCCCCCACCTTACGTGTTCTGCTCAGGGATAACAGATGACGCCCGCCACACGTTCTTTGCGTGTGCAAGATAGACAAGACTCCGTTTGCATCTCTCGGGGAAAATAGGCGTTCTCTCTCCAGAAAATGTAACGGGAAAATGGTGCAATCAAAAGACAATTGGAACTGTATGTTGCATTACGTACGGACAGTTCTTCGTATGAACAAGGGTATCATGGATCGCTTGGCGGCGCTGAGGGAAGGAGGATCTCTCTGAGAGCAATCCTCTTCCTTCCTATCCTTCCGTGCAGAAAGAGGGATTCGCCTCAACCTGAAGGCACCGCTAATCAATGAGGATTAATACGAGGATAACGAGGATTAATGAGGATTAATCGTTAATTAAATAACGAGGATTAATGAGACCTAGTCCAAAGTAATGTGACAAACAGTTCCAGGCTAGGTTCTCGATGTGACAGGGGAGGTTTTTAGTCGGTAGTCCGGTTGCGGGAGTTCGACACTCAGGGCGTAAATAGCCTTCATCTCCCAACCATAAAAAAAATTATTATGGACTTAAATTTTCGAGTTGATTCAAGTAATACGTTGCATGTTCTGCAGTTAATACCACATCGTCAGCATACATGATAGCCTTAATACTACCATTAAAAGTAGCCATTAGAGGATCATGGAAAACGCTATGTGCTCGTGGTCTTGGGATGATTTAGAAAAAGAAGTTAAATAGTGATGGGCCAAAGATGGATCCTTGTGGAACTCCGGATAGGATTGGGATTGGTCGAGATGATATTGAGTGATTTTAATCACAGTGAATCTATCCTGTAGGAAGCTGGATAGGATACGGATTAGGGCCATTGGACAAGAACCTTGATTTCAATGAATATTAGGCTATTAAAACATCAGAGTCAAACACATTCTGTAGATTCAATGCGGACGCTACTGTGCATTTTTTTTTTTGAAGATTGCGTGTGACCCTGTTGCGGAGAGTCATAATGGTTTGCTTGGTTAAAATTGCCGACTCAAATCCAAATTGGAATTCTCTGATGAGAGGACAATAGTAGGTTATGTAGCGAGTGAAAATGGATTTTTTCCAGGATTTTGCCAAGATTTGACAACAAAGATATTGGACGAAAATTATGGATTTCATTGCATCCGGGCTTAGGGATGAGGATTAGTTGACTGAATTTCCACGCCTTTAGGAAATATCCGTTGTTTATGAAATTATTGTATATTATGGTAAGGATTGGAGAGATAAGAGGGCCACATTTCTTGCAAACTTTATTAGGTATGCCGTCCAGGCCGTGGGATGTTTTGCTGTATAGTTCAGCAAAAATGTTCTCTGATTCGGGTATGCTTGTTAAAAGATCACTGAAAATTTTGTAGCGTGGTGATGAAGCTCTATTGTTTTCTGAAAAGATTGCTAGGTGGGATCGCTGGTACCTCTGCTTATGTTCCTCATTTCCTTTCGTTCAGGATTTGATTTGCAAAAGAGCGTTTTCGGTACAGGTGACCGTAGAATGCTTCATAGAGACGGACTTTGTCATCGTGGGAGGAAATGTATCTGTTTCCAAACATAAAAAATTCTCTGTCTATATTGATTTTAGTCGAATGGCTACCAGTAAGGATTTGAGTTTTCTTTAAAGAAGTCAAGTGAGAGTTTAAGTGAGTTGAGGCTGCTTTTGTAGTAGTTCTGGGAATTGCTGTATTCCTCTCGTATAGCAATTTTCCCCTTTACTTTGATTGAAAAAGGTTGTCACTCCTGTACTAAGATTTTCTTCAACTTTTTAGTCCATTGCTTGATAAAGACAGCCCGGTTCTTGACAGTACCTGTCTATATATGTTCCAATATATCTCCCAATATATGATCGCACGGTTATGCCACCAAACTAATAATATAACCTTCCGTTAATTCAAGCCTGGTTTCGAAATGGATGCTGGTTATTTTTTGCAAACGTTTAACGTTATAACGTTTCGTAATAACCCACTTTGCATCTCCAATAATCATCCTTCAAAGAAATCTTTCATGAGTTTGACAAGTAAGATGGGAAGCCCAGCCGGCCATTTTGTCTTTCTTGTTTTTTGCGAAAGTTCCTGAGGTACCCAACCACAAATCCTAGGGCATGAACTTGAAACGTTTCCGATAATTCTGTGATGGTCATCTTTTTACCTCCTTGTATGACTTCCAACAGATTAACACCTGTCACCTCATTGGGCGGTTCTGGTAGCGACTGATCTTCAAAATTTCGTTCCAAATCATAATCGCGCAGAAACAACGGGTGACCAGCTCGTTCAGTTAGAACATTATTGACATAAATTCTGCTGATTTTCAGATGGGCCTCCGCTGCGCGGTGTCCAAGATTAAATGAAATGCGTATAGTAAACAATGCCTAATATAAACTTTATCAGCTCTCATGTTTTTGACCACGTTTACTTGAAAACTAAAATGCAAAAGCAACGGTTATTTTTTATAGTCGCGATAATGAGATTTCTCGAACACATCCTACTGACGAAGTGGAATCATTGATTTAAGCTTTACCAGGAGTATGCATAAGTGCTTTCTGGTTTTACTATAACCAGAAATTGGCGCCAACGAAAATAACGCAGCGTATTAATTTGACACATACGTCATTTCGATTGTCTAACATGTAGCTACAAAAAAACACACACAGGTTGAGCCCGTCAAAACTAGCGTGTTTTTTATGGTGTCGATCAATCATGTCCAATTTTGTGCCTGAAAAGAGCATTTACGGTGCGCAATAAATTTCTTGTTTAAACAAAAAAAAAGCTGTTGAAAGCCATTGTTTGCTGCTGAAAACAAAAAGTCGACAAGTTCGATCGAATTGGACATGTAAGACATGATTTTGAAAATTCAAAAGTGGTAATTTCAATGTGAAAGGCATAGCGACAGAGCGCTCTGGTAGACTACGAAATGCAAATAGGAGGAATTGCAGGAGTTGTGGGGTTCTGACCCAACGCAAACTCAACGGCAATTAGTTGAAGCATTAAATATGTCAAAGGAAATTAGCAGAAGACGCTTACGAGCAATGCGTAAGATCTGTAATTTTGGTACATGGGTCCCACACTATTTGAATGAACGTAAAATGGAAAACCGCAAAGTCACTGGAGACATGCTATTTCGATGCCACACAATGAAATCATTTTAGCTTCGATCTGTGACGGGTGACGAAAAATGCAAGCCAGAAGTTTGCAAGCCAGAAGTGGAAAAAATCTTGGTTTTCACCTGGCGAAGATGGTCCTTCAACACAAAAGCAAAATCGCTTTGACAAGAAGACCATGCTCTGTATCTAGTGGGACCAGTGTGGTGTTGTGCATTGGCAACTCTTGAAACCTGGCTAAACCGTTAATACATAACGCTATTGTCAACAAATTACTTATTTTAACCATGCATAAATCGAAAGATGACCAGAATGGAAGGCAGAAGGCATGGCAAACTAATTTTGTTACAATTTAGCAAAATCACTGAAAGACCAAATAAAATCGCTTGGATGGGACATCCTTCTGCTCGCGCTGTACTGCTCAGATTCGGGAATAGCTGATTATCACCTGTTCGCGCCAATGGGGTACGCGCGATTTCGAGAAAATGGAAAAGTGGCTCGACGAATGGCTTGCTGCCAAATACAAGCACGTTTTCTGGTATGGTATTCATAAATTATTTGAAAGATTGCGAAATGTTTAAATGCCGATGGCCAGTATTTTGGATAAATAAAAAGTTTTGCTCCCTAGAAAATAACGTATTTTTTACCTATAAACCCGAAAAAGTTTATGTACACGCCTCGTACAGTTCATAGAAAATTCATATCGCGATGAACCGAAACGCAATGATGGGATTTTTTGTAATGTAATGAATGGAAGGTGAATTAAGGGTGGATTGTGAACTATAGAATATTTTAAGATTTTATTCGGAAATTTCAAATATCCGATTCAGCAAATGGAAATGGATTCCGTTGATTAGATCTATGATATTTCTAGTTCTACTGTAACCTTCAAATCTTTTCTTGAATCAAATTTTATTGGTTTTGTAAGTGTTGAGTTGCATTTATTCCATCTGTAAGTCTTCCATACCACTCAAAATTCCTGGGTACAGCACGCTTTCAGGACACTGGTTTTCACGTGAAATCGCTAAAAGTCGAAGGGTGTGTTGGCTTCCGACGACCTGCCCAGCTAACACGGACTTGGTAAAAAGCCATGTCGAAGATAATTTGCTTATAAGTCAGCTAGAAAATGGCCTAAGTAATCATATCAAATGCAGTAAGGCCAACGGATTGAAAGGCTTAGACAATACAAAAAGGGCTTCGTGAAGACTGGGCTGCAAATTATTGTTACTGGACCTCGACGCCGAAACGTCAGTTCACGCATACGTGGCAAAAAAAAACAGAAATTTTTGCAGGCCCTTTACTGTATCTATCCTTCCCTGTTGATACTGTTCACGCTGGAATACCGGTCAAAATACACTTTTGACTTAGAGTCAACTGAGGGAAGCAGTCTTGCATATGCAGGCAAGGTACGCTCTAGGGTTCGATGGAATTCCAGTTGAGGTCCTGCATATGGTCTTTCCTTAGTGCCCTGACTTCTGCTTTTTCTGCTTCTGCTTCAACGAATTCCTGCGTGAAGGTTTGTTTTCATAATGCTGCAGCCCCAAAATGTCATCTGAGTACCACCCACTGTTAATGCTAGACAAGGCTGAACTTGCGAAAAAGTCATTAGATGATAACTTGCTAACGCGATTAATGCTGCTAGGGATCCTTTTTCCTCAGAAGTATTTCCTACCATCAATGTGATGGAAGCAGTAGTGAATAGGGTTAGTGAGCAAATGGAAAAAGCAACGACGGATTGTCCTGTTCGTTACCTTCATACTCTGCCCGGGATTGTAGGAAAAGAACTGTATCCTAATAGAATACTGAAATGTGTGGCTATGCGGAAAATTATGTGTCCGCAATTATTACAACACACTATTGAGCATGCAGAACTCACACCACACATGCTTGTGCGGCTAGTGAATAACGCTGGCTTAGGCTGGCACTGGAAGAACCGAAGTGGTCATTTTGATAAAGAAGCGACTCTTCAAAGTGAGGCCTGTTGAAATTGGGGAAGCGCTGATCGAATCGAAACAATCAGTGAAATACCGCAGCGTATTGATAGGGTCTAAGATTAGTTTTTTCAAAGTAACTCACCGCTATTGTTGACAAGGTTTTAGCACGTGCAACGGTACTAATTCGGTAAGTGGTCAACTAAGGAAGATTATCGCATCAAGGAAATGGCCTCTAATGAGCGCTTTGCAGTCTGGTGTACTCTTACGAGCAGAAATATTGGGTAATACTCCGAGCAATGAGTTTAAACTGGACGATTCGATCCCGGTCAGTTTTTCTAATACCGGGATTTCAGGATTATCTACAGTTAATCCCCAGATCCCGGGATTGTATTGGTAATAGAAAGTGGTAACAAAAAGACAGTAAAACATATCAAAATCAACTTTTTATTTTAAATCTTTAGTTAAATCTACAAAAAACAAAATCATACTTTCTTCTGATAAAATAAACAAACTAGGCACTTCTGTAAATAATTATTTATGAAATAGTTTCATAAATTATTTACAGAATAACCTAGTTTATTTATTTTATTTTACAACAAATTTAAAAAAATCAACTAAAGACTTGTTTAGATATACTATAAAAAAGATTATATGCTAAAGAGATCAATGTTTATAGGCACTCATATTTTAAATTAAATAGACTATGTCTTTAAAAATTTATAAACTTTATAAATTACTTATTTAAGCCACGAAAATAAAATCTAAGGAATAACAATGCATCCAACGCCTCATCCGAAAGCATACTTCTCAATTGGTTGCACAAATAGGAAGAGGCGGAAAAAGCGCGTTCAGGCTCGATGGAAGTTGGAGGAATCGTCAATAAATTTTTATAAGTCTTCTCCAAATTGTAACTACGTGTGGAACTACCCTCATAAAGATTCATTTCATTTTCTTCATTATCATTCTTTTCCATCCTTTCAGTTAACGAAATAATCTGTTTTTTTTATTGCCATCTTGCTTGGACTTGAAAATAACTCCTTTACATCACAATCAGTATCCAAATTGTTACTCTCAGTCTTCTTAGTACGAGGATTATGTAGATAGTTTAATACTCCACTAAACTCATTTTTTCGACGATCTTTCATGCGGCTCAATAAATGTGTCTTCAATTTAGAAGCCAAAATTGAGTCATTGTCACGCAATTGTTGAAAAAGAAACTTGAGTGTCGCATCAGCCGTGCACAAATTGGGAAATTGAGGAAGATGCCTTAGCAGAATCTACTTTCACGGAATGTTTTGAAGATAAATGAGTATATAGGCCTTTGGTTGATCCTCCTAAGGTCTTTAAAATAGCTAAGCAACGCTTACATTGTGCTGAGCGGTTGCTTACATTGTGAGAAGAGGTTGTCAGAGACGAGAGACAATAGTGATTGGCAACAGCCCTTGGAGCGCAACACAAAGGAAGGTGATATGCATCGCTGATCTCGGACTTGACAACGCGGCTCAATCAAATGCATACTGGGACTGATTTTGACTTGCTCTTTTTGTTACTTTTCCTCAGCTCTCGGGCGGGCAAGATATTTAAAGCCTTACCTGTACAAGATTGACACGCAATCTTGACCTCAGTTCCAGGCTAGGTTATTATGTTGGCAGGGAAGGCCGAACCTTGGACCACGGTGAGTGGTCCAGAGTCATTCCGCATTTGTGACTCTAATGCCCTCGTTGCCAGTTTAATTTTTTCAAAAGTTGCTAGCGGCGATAATGGAAAGAAAAACACTAAGAAAAAAACACAAATCCTTTCGTTTTATCCTGACTAAATGATGTGCTAATTGCAAATTCTCTTATATTGTAACATTTCCAAGGCAGTGATTTATTACCATTGATTATGCTTGTATTTTCTAATTTATAAACGCAAAGTTGCTGTAAAGGAGTAACAAACGTCATTCCACTGGCTGTTTTTATTTTTTATTTATATGATTATCAGGACTTTCCTTACATTTGTTATTTTTGAATTTCTTTATTCCACCGGAAGTTTCAGTTAGGAATGAAAAGCTGGAAAAGCTTATTTTCATATCTTTTCATATCCATTTTCGATCGGTTTTCATAGTATGAAAATACTTCCTGAAAACCTTCACAGACTTTTTCACTATTTTTGTTCCTTTTTCTTTACGTAAGCTCGTTTATAAAGGTACTATTTAATATATTTGTAGTCTGAAAATATTCCTTTTCTTGCGAGGAAAACTGGTATCAACCTAATGATATAACATTCTGTTTTCCACGCAGAGTCACGAAACGCGCGAAGACACAGTGACCATTAGAAAGGGCGCGGTTAATGTGTAGGACATTATGTTCGGAAATGAATGACAATCGGCTTTAGACTGAATAGTTGATGTTTTTCCTTGAGTGATGGCAAGAAACTTACCATGTATCGCATGAAATATGGAATTATGAACATTTTTTTTCTAGAATCAATTATTTAACGACAGTGTTATGTTTTGTTTTGATTTATGGAAAGTTACCGAAAAGCTAAACAATCAATAGATAATCTAGGTTTCTACTAATTTATCTACAGGAGTTCTCTGACCTCCATCATACCGAAATAAATGGGGCAGGAAGCAGTGTTGAATTTTCAGGCCATCGATAAATTTTTATGATGTCTTTGACATTGACTTTCAGTTTTTTTCATAATCATTGAATGTTTATTTTTTATGCAATATATTTTTGAAAATTCCAGAAAGGTTTCCCAGAAACGCCAAGTTAACAGATTTCTTAAAAAATTTGATGGAGCTTTTTTTGTTCAGCAATTTCCAATATTGCTTGTTTCGTAATACCTTACATGCTTCAAATCACAATTGCGTCTTGAGAATTATACCATGAACTTTCATATTTATTTGTTTGAACCATTTTGAGTATTGACGTTTTTACATAAAGACCAGCAAAAACATATAAAAAACAAGATTTTACGCAAATTCTACTTGATCGATAAAATCCGTGAGGAATTCTTTATGTTTTCCCGCAATAAGTTTATGTTCAGTGACATTAATTAATTAATTAATTAAATTAATATAATTCTTTTAGTTAAGGCGAGTCTTCCCAATGGTCAACAATGAAATTTACCATTTTACCGGGCGTTTAAAAACTGTTTACAAGTCTCAAAATGTTTAAACAATTTGAACTAAGCTCTTTAGACTTCTAAAACAACCATTTACCTCAAATAAAACTAGAATGGGTCTTCGACCACAGTTTTGTCAATATTATTGTCTGGTTCTGGAGTTAGCAATAAATTCGAAAATATTAACGTTAGTGCTTGTTAATGGTTGTTGACGATAATTTAAATATTTATTCTAGTTCTCGAGACTTAGTCAAGTGGATCCATAGATAAGATTCTATCGTAAAAGTTCGCATAAAGAAACAAAATTGCTTTTATTTGGAAATTTAAAAATTTAAGAGCAGGCAAATGGAATTGTTTGAATGTGGAATAAAGTATTGCTATGCCATGCAGGCAACTAAAATCATTGAGAAAATGAAAAAGACGTTTTGATCAAAAGAACTTGATGAAATTTTTCGGAGTATTTATTTGGTCCTAAATTATAGAGTCTATCTTTTCGAAAGCAGAGGATATTTCAGTCACCCACGATTACGTTTCTTCACGATTTGAATTTATTTTGATGTGAAGTTAGTATACCGGAAGGGACTGATATATCACCTTATTTATGTCCTTTGTAAACCGTTCTAATTGAAGTCTTAAATCACCCGCGGAATGCGGGAGAGTCTTACTGGTTCTGTGGTGTTATTGCGTCGTATTATTTTGTGAGTGGACATGAATCGAATTCAAATCACAAAACTGGGTTATATTTTGACACCCATTGAAACGTTACTATTTAACTAACTTAGATGTATCATCTGAAGAATCCACAACTTTGAGGTGAAATTGACACCAACTAAAGGATTCCGGGATTGCATTCAGAAAATTCTAAATGTGTCCTAAAAGTTCTTTGATTGCGTTCATAACTTTGCGTTGGCGTTTTTTTAGTCATTCGACTTAAAAAATCCTCAAAATAATCCTTATTTCATTAGAGAGAGCGCTCTGGTTGTTTTTCTTCTTAGCACTACAGCCCCTCTCGGACCTAATCTTTCTGCCACAAATCTCTCCGTCCATTGGCCGCGTCCTCCAATTTCGAAATTTGAGCAGCGATGAATTATCTTCGATAACACTTCGGTTTCCGCCCTTCCGTTCTCCCAACGAATACCTTTTGGGCAGCTTCCGCACTCTAACAATCGTTGAGACGTCCGGATTGTCAAAAGTTTCATACAGTTCATGGTTGTATCGATCCCCGTCCAGCTTCGCTTTAATTATCTGACTCAGGATCGCTCGCGCAAAGGCGTTCAATATATTTCCGGATGCTTGGGTGAGAGACCACATTTCACATCCTAAGCATAACACAGGTCTTATGACAGATTTCTATGGTTAGAGCTTTGTTTTACTGTGTATGAAGCTGGTCTTCATAATTGTCAGAATTGAAACGGAATGATACAAAATGAAACGTTTTATTTGCGAGGTGTACTCTCTTAGCTGTACTCTGTAGGCGTATTTCATCTCTTTAATTAGCGCTTCTCGTTATTTTGACGTCTAGACAGACAAATTCACCCGCATTTTCAATACTATATTCGCCAATTGTGATAGTTTAGATATGTGAGGTATTTTTTCTCGACTGCGTAATGAGCTTAGATTCCTTTTCATTGATTTGTAGCCCTACTATTTTTGTTTGCCTGTCAAGTATCAGGAAAAGTTCTTTGGCCGTTATTAGCGACCGTGATAAAATATCGATGTTATCTGCATAGGCTAGCACTTGACTTTACTTGTATAATGATAAGCAAATAATGCTTCGCTTGAAATGTTACGATCTTGAAATGTTACGATTATTACTGTCGCAAGCTTGCTTGAAGTCAACGCAAAACTGGATAACGTGTGAGTTAAGTATTCAGCAGTTCTCAAGTACCTGCCCGACAGTAAACAACTGATCCGTCGTCGATCTACCAGCTCTAAAGCCAACTTGACACTCCCCAATAATAGTGTTGGCGTATGATCTGATTTTATTTTCTAAGATCTTCGAAAATATATTGTACGCCGTACAGAGTAGTAATATGCTTCTATACTTTTCGCACTGTAGCTTGTGGCATTTTTTGTTGATGGAAAATATAAGTTATTGGGCCCTCTGGTTCGGCATATGTATTTGTTGCCAAATGTGCTGAATGACTTTGTGGTTTCCTTTCTGAACACTGCTGCCACCATATTTAATGAGCTCCATTGGAATCTAATTGATGTCCGGTGCTTTATTGTTCTTTTGGTCGTTGATGGCGGAACAGACTTCATCCAGAGTTGTTGGGGCCAATGGAAGCTCTCCGGGAATATTTATATCAATAGGCTGTGAGAAGGATTAAGTAGTTTTTTTCGTTCAAATATGAAGCCCATCTTTCGGCTGAAAACCTCGATTCAAACTTTTCACTACTTTTTATGATTGTCTTGTGTTGTTGCTCGCTAGACTTGCATCGATGATTATCGATTGGTCATAGCATTTTCTGTTCTTACTTATTATTATCTTATTCACTATGCGTCTCAGATTTTCATACTCTTCTTTCTTCCTCCTGGTTTTTGTACCTAAATATTTTTTATACACCTGGTTCAGGGCAGGTCTAGAAGGATATATTAGTTTAATTAAGCAGTGATACGAGTTACAGTTGGCTCCTCGGTATGTGCGAATATCAAGTATGTTCAAGTCCCATCGTTGTTGGATCATAACATGGTCGATCTGATGTGTGTTTTCATACACACGTCAATGGGGGAAGCAAATTGAACGTATCACTTAATCTCTCCTACATGTAAAGTCAAGGCCGAAATACAATACTGTGTGACGGCGATGCGTGAGCGCGAAACGATTCTCCCTCGTCGTCACGCAACGCATTCAATTTACAATGCACGCGATAGATAGATAGATAGATATATTTATTGAGACTTTATACGTACATGTTATTTCTTGTCCTTATCTACTACGATACTGTAATGTTTGACACCGAAAAATTTGTCAAACAGCTTATTTTTATTGATCTGGTCGCAACCGATACTTAGTTTAAAATTAATGCATAATTCGTTTTTTTTATTATAAATTCATCCTTAGCTCATAAGGCTTTTTATTTTTTGAACATGGTAAACCTTAAACCTAACTTAATTCTACGTACTTATTTTTATTTACAATTATAGAGGTGCTTGATGTGGAGGCGGTGATCGGATGGAGAATGGGAGTCGGAGTCCTGTCAGAAGAAAGGGGTTGAGAAGTGTGGAGGGTCTCTAGAGCTTACCAAGGTGGCCCCATCATCTTGGTGATCAAAAGTGAATATTCACTTTTAAACAAATACGTTTGCTGGATAAAGAGCCGGCATGCTATCACACCAGTACTCCCTCCAAGCGGCAATGATAATCAGATCGATAAAATGCATGATCATTCGCACAGTTCAATTAATAGCTCGTATGATTCGATGATACTGGATCATTTGATCGAGTAAATCGGCCTTACCCATACCTCAAGATGATTGACTTCGAAGTATCCATGCGTCTGACTCCAACGTAACTCGACTCCGAATTGACAAACTTGTTGTCAGCCACCCAGTTAATACATAGAGAAAGAAGATATAGAGACGCCCTACGCTCTTATTTCCGTCCGGAATCACCAAAAGTAAAGGCCCAGATAAAATACCGCGTGACAGCGATGCAAGAGCGCGATGCGATTCTCGCTCGTCATCGCGCAAGCATTCAATTTACAATGCACGCGATGCGAGGAACATTAATGTTCATATGACAAATGTCAAATTGGTGACGTTTTAAATGAAATTTGCTGGAAATTGTTTTTGATTTTTTAAAACTTTTGAATTCGGAATGTTCCTTCATTCAGCAAATAAAAGCTTTAACTTGAGTGCACGAAATTTTCATTCAAAATTCATTCATAATAACGAATGTACTTAAAAAGTAATTAAGGCGTTTGAATTTCAAATTTCATTTAAGCGCCATATTGCATCGTTGCGAGGAATTTTCGTTTTTCCGAATATTTCCCGCCTCGCATCGACGCATCGCAATCATTGTACGATGTCGCATGCAAATGCATGTTACGAAAACTGCTTGACATTTGCTGCGAAACTCTCGTCGTGCTCTCGTATCGCAATCTCGCACTTTTGTATTTCGGCCTTCAATCAAGCGCTGGCCCTTGCCGTTTGTCCCATCGTGGAGGCTATATCCTCCAGTCATACCCAGAATTATATTTGTGTCGTTTGTAGGCGCCGGGGATTGTATTCAGTGATCTGACATACTAGAATCAAATCATATAGTACTTTTTTCCTCTGCGAAGTCGTTGCTGTAGGGGATCTCTCCTCCTTTCTCAACCGAGCTTGGAACCGTCGATGGCGGAGTTAAGTTCTCTTATTAGCTTTCCTCATTGTATATTGAACAGCTAGTTTGACAGCATATCTAATTTTTGAATGTTGGGAACAGAAAAACGAAAATCGCCGAGGGCAATGTCTAGACGTTATGAAGATAAGCAATCTTTTGAAAAAACTTGTGTGATCAAAACTTGCTGGACATACATATATCTGCGTTAGACATAAGAAATTATGGAAAGGAAAATAAAAAGAATACGGAGCTTTGTAGCTGTCCTAGGATTCGTTTCTGAAAAAAGGCAAACTTGAAGCAGTGTAACGACTTTATAGCAGAGCAAAAAAGATTCATTCTAAAAGAAAAGAGCAAAATTTTCGTTCGCACTCACTATTCTATTTGAGTTTACCGAAGTAAAAAAAATTATAAAAGTGCTGCGAGAGCACTTGAAGAAACAACGCTGGCGTTCCTTATGTTCTTTGAAAAATAAAAGAGTACTTCGAGAAGGGACTGGATATAAATGATTCACTTGTGGAGGTGTTGAATGAATTTAATTCGTTTTGTTCAAAAGATCTTGTATCTAAAACTGGGTGAACTTGAAAGTGGGTGACCGCATCATATGCAAAGTGTTAAAATAAGTGGTTCAGATTTGACATACCAGGTATTTCTTTCTTCAGTTATTTCATTCTTTCTTTCTTTTCACCAATTTTTCATCGTGGACCGGAAATGAACATCATCTGCTCTTCCGTGCAACAAAGTCTGCGTAAAGATCTTTGTTTGTGGTGCTATCAGGTATATTGGTCCAGCCATTTAAGCCAAGTCAGCATTCGCTTCGATATCGATTCGCTGTGTGGTCCTGCGACCAACTTGAAATTGATAAGGACGTTCCTCATAAATTTTCTTTTCGAACGAGATGCATTTCCATTTCAATGTTCATGTAAACAAGTGAAATGGAGAAACACGCTTCCATTGCATGTTATCGCTTTGTACCCGTTGTGGCGTGGCGGAATTATTGGGCCGTATTTCTTCGCAAATGCGGTCTACGAGATCGCTTCGGTCAAGTGGATCAATTATTGCCATATGTTAGCATCTTTTTTGAGGCCATTTCTTGGAGACATTGGTTTGGATGACCTTTGGTTCCAAACAAAAAAGCGTCATAAATTCGATGACCTAAGTATTAGTTGGAAAGGTGACGTGAATTGGTCGCCGAGGAGCTGTGGTTTGAAGCCTTAGGATCTTAATTTGCAGGGTGCCGTAAGGGAAATTCTTACAATCCACAAACAAACTGACCATTTGAAAACCAATGTTCCAGCAACCATTGTCGAAAAAGAGCCGTACACAACCTAAGGTTCTTTCACTTTTTTCAATATTATCTGGCTTTACTAAATGTACAAACATTATTAAATCTTATTGCATCATTTTAACACGGATGACATAAAGGATACGCAGCGTTCTAATTAATAATGTACGGCATGGAGATAAAACTTTGTTGAAATTGCCAATTTTATTGCTTACGAAGAGATTCGAATCACGTTCTCGGAGCCGAGAAAAAAATCTGCGTCCAAGAGTTGCGAAGCAAAGATTAGTCACAGACAAAAGCACAAGTTGGACAAAAAAAATTTTTTCCTAGTTTTATCGAGGCTTAATACCTTAAAAGCATTTTCCTCGAATCACCTCGGTCGTCGAAATTTCTCGAAATCTACTAAGCCGGTCCTGATGAAATTTGTTACACGTCTTTGCGATACTGTTGACAAGGAGTTGCACGAAGGATTTCTTTCTTTATCGTTACTAGTTTACAAAAATGAAAATTTGAGATAAATTAGAATTTTTAGTGAAAAACTCGGCAAAAAATCCATATTTCCATTTTCACCCTTTGTCCAACTTCTAGTTATATTATCAACTAATTTTATTATTTAATATTTAACTAAAGTTTCATATGTTAACTTAAAGACGCAGCTCGATTTTATCATTTAAGATTATCCTGTCATGAGTTCTGCTGTCAAGGCGGAAGTACGTTTTTTGGAAGGGGCTCCGGTAGTGATGTCGCAGTTTTAACTTAACAAATATTTTGCAACGAAAACTTCAAAAAAGTTCACTGAAATTTAATAAAAAGGCTGAACCAAAACTGTATTTTTTATGGAGAAAATTAATTAATTTTTCAGGTAGTAAACCCATGTAACTCCTTTCTCTCAGATAGAGGAGATTTATATTTGTATTGAACTTTTACGCAAAATCTTTGAGAGAGGTAATCTTGCTGTACGCAAAAATGAGGGCAAATTTACCAATTCATTTATAATTTCACTTATTTAGTCGAATACCATTGGATTGGAGGATGGCTCAAAGTGTTAGCGATGGGTGTACTTACGTAATGTTTCAGGCAACGCCAAGGCTCACGGAGAAGGTACTAGTTCCAAAGTGAAGGCGGGATCAATCCATTGAGTCAAGCTTATTCTGTTGGCAAATTCGATTAGATAAAACGATTTCATCACATTACAAAAGAATAGTTTTACTCATGGCTTTTGTTGAACCAGTACACAGCCACATATCCTTGTGCATAGACAGATGTCATTATGTGTTGGTTCTTGAAACTTCTTCTATTTTCGGAACTCTGAAGTAATTATGCTGCTAGGAACTAGTCCAATGGGGTAGTCTGTACCAGGTATCAGATAAACTTCAGCTAATTGATCTGTTGGCGAACCTCCTTGAACGGCAATGGAAACGATACTGGAATTTTTGTAACGAAATTGTTTTACTTCGGGCCCGTTCACTGATTCAAGTTGAAACATATTCAATGCTCAGTAAAGGATCCCATCTTTACGGATCCCATTCTTGAATGCAGTCACTCGATTGTGAGGGAGGAACTATAGTTTACACAATGACTTTAGCGTACATTATAAAAAAAGCTTAATGTATTCTTATATTTCGTCAATAACACAAAATTTTGTAAAAATGCGTTAAAACGTGTTTGATATTAAAAACCCTTCTGACACACTAGTCCTAATTTATACTTTAGTTTGTGGGTACCTGGTTCTGAATAACTTTTCTGAGTTTTAACCCCGTGGGGGGAACTAGTTAACATGTATGTCATTAAATCGATTTCAAAATGTCCGGTATCTCATCAGACAAATGTACGGGAGTGAGTTCTGCGGCCAGGAGAAGAGTAAAGTAAAGGACCTTCTTCCCCGAAATCCAGATGGTATGTTTGTTTGTCCAGCGTTCGCTCTTTAAGAATTTGACGTTGAGCGTCCTTCCTGAAGGCAGCGAGATATAAGATAATTTTTTCAGTTCGAGGACATTCTACGAGGCACGTCCAGAAATTAAGTGTTCTCAATTTATGTAGGGTTCAAAAAAAATTTAATTAAACAAAAACATACTTGGTTACACTTGCACATATGTAAGTTATTTTTCGACGTAGTCACCATCCCTCTCGATGCAAGTGGTGAGCCACGGGATCAATTTTTTGATGCCTGCCTCGAAGAAGTCTCCCACCAGCTCTTTCGCCCACTCCTCCACCTCCCCCTTCACCTCCTCGTCCGTTGAAAACTTGTTCCCACCCATGTGCACCTTAAAGGAAGTGAAGAGATGGAAATCTGAAGGGGCCAAGTCAGGGGAATACGGGGGATGGTTCAAAACGTCTCATCCAAAAGAGTTCAGGAGTTGCTTCGTGGCGTTGGCCGTGTGAGGTTTGGCATTGTCGTGCAGCAGGCAGACTCCCTTCGTTAGCATGCCCCTCCTTTTATTCTGAATCGCCCTTTTCAGTTTTTTTAAGTGTCTCGCAGTATCTTGCCACGTTGATGGTCTCCCCGTGAGGCAGATATTCAATCAAAATTATGCCTTTATGGTCCCAAAACACGGATGCCATGATGTTTTTGGCTGGAATTGTGGTTTTGAATTTCTTGGCGGAGGGTGACAAGGTGTGACGCCATTGTTGAGACTGCCTTTTAGTTTCAGGCGTGTAGTGGGCAACCCAAGTTTCGTCTCCAGTAACAATAGAGTAGAGAAAATTATCGCCTTCAAGTTCATAGTGTTTCAAAAACTCTTTGGAGCTCTGCACTCGATTCAACTTGTGCTATTCTGTCAGCTGTTTTGGGATCCACCTCGCAGACAATTTCCGATATCCGAGAGTTTCTGTGATTGTTTTGTGTATCAGGAATCTGGAGATTTGCGGAAACATCGCAGAAAGTTCATCTAACGTCAATCTGCGATCGTCACGGACCGCAATCTTAATTTTTTCCAAAAGTTCGTCAGTCACAATTGAAGGTCTTCTGCTCCTCTGATCGTCATGCACGGAAGTACGGCCATTTTTAAACTCGCAACACCACTTGTGCACACTCGTACGATTCATAGCTTTATTACCGTAAACAGTTTTCACCTCATTATAAATTTCAACCGGAGCTTTTCCCTTCGCAACGAGGTAGCGGATGACGGCGCGAATTTCGCACTTGGCGGGAGATACGATCGACATTTTTCGCGAGAGATGCTACTGCGTCAAGAGTTTTCAACACTCTAAACTCGGATTGGTCTCGTTTTGAAGGGGAGGGGTCAGGCTACGCGGCAGTGTTGCCAACATGTCGAAAAAGTATTCCCTACAACTGTGAGTGTACCAGTACACTTACTTTCTGGACGTGCCTCGTATTCCGCCGTCCCGTGACCCTTTCATGACGATTGCCGACGGTTATCTTTGTATGATCAATATTCATTCAGGCCCTCACGTGCTGGCTCTTCCTCGATACACACTCCTCGAGAGTTTAGATATATTTTGAATAATTTTGTCCAATATTTCTTATGACTACCGTCGCATTATCCTTGGATGAGAATTTTCCCGTATGTACTTACATAGGTAATTTTAGGTAGTTTCAGGTTAGTATAAAGGGAAGATCATTGATTTCTTTAAAGTTAGTTCATTGTCGTTTCGTCAAGGGGAAGAATTTAAAAAAGAAAGGGCATTAAGAATAATTTTGAATTTTGAAATGAACATCGTTTTAATTCCCTACTTTGATTAATACCTTCAAGCTTGTAATTTTTGGAACAAACTTTGCATGCATCACTCGATCAAAGGCAGATGTTGGGCGAGAACGACCATAAAAACTGTCGATCAATTCATATTAGAGCGATTATTGTTAGCGACTATTCATTGTATAATCTGATGAAGATTTTCCCGACTTCGTCTTCTGCGTTTTCGATATCGATGTGGTTTCAAATTTTGTGTTATGTGATGAGCCTGAGATAGCTGGTGTCAGGAAGTATGACATGTGTCTAAAATTGTGATTAAGAGTTCCCAGAAAGAGAAATCGATTCGCTGTTCGATTAAATTATTATCTTTACAGATAGTCTTCCCCAGCATAATGCTTTTAGAGTGATGAAAAGGCCTCAATATTCAACGCGCCCACATGTCCTCTGAAAAACTTCGATTTGAATGAACAGCCTTACAGGTCAAACTCGTGGTGGATAGAATCAGCCAAAAAGACATTTAAAGTTGAAGCAGACCTCATCATAGTCTTCCATAGTATACAATCGAACGCAAATATTTCGAAGATTTACATCGAAAATTAGTAGAGTGATATAATCCTCTTCAAACTACCTCTAAGACCTTCTTCAAAAACATAAATGATTGTGTAGATAAGTATCTATGCTAAACGGTACATGTTGAAACAGCGCATGAAAACGTTTCCTATTTCTGCAATGCGTAGTTTGTTTCTAAATAAATATTGTTACGTGGGTATCACGTATAAATTTGCTCATTGTATATGAACTTGGTATGGTCGGTGCAAAAATTGCGTCATCTATCAGATGTGATAGATTGGACAGATAACCTATTAAATCTTTTTCTAGTCTCATTGGCCCATAGAGGTCCTGAATGAACCTTTGAACATAGTGGAGAAAACCGGAGAAGACCTCTTGGGTCTTTATCTATCTGGTTCAGATATCTACTAGATAGCTATAGACAAGTTTGCCCAAACACTACCGTCAAACTCAAGAGTGTACAAAGAAAACCCTTCCCTTTAATTTTATGTATTTATTTACCTTGCGGAATCGGTTTTCGACCGTGATCGTTCGGTCTTCATCAGCGATTGATATTCTTAACCTAAATATTCCGCTTATATGCTAATCTTCGATACAATAAAAATTAACTCCAAAGGGAAATCTCACTTAAGCCATGTAATTAATTAAATTTTAATTAGACAATCAGCCTTAATAGCCAAAATTAGGGTGTTCCTTTCCCTCGCTTTCTAAGGCATCCATCCATCGCTAGGCTTTCTAAGGCATCCAGTTCCTAAGGCATTTTTTGATGATGATTTCGTGCCTTTTCGTGATGATGTGTTCCGTTAGTGACTGCTTTCCTTTCTTCTTCGCTGCTGCTGCTTTGCTTAGATGCCCTCGGACTCTGTTGTTGATCAATCTTCCGTTTGTCAATCGAGTCATAAATATTTCGCTGAAAAATGGTGGAAGTGGATTCCTCCTTTAGTTTTGTAGAACTTCCCTTTGAACACGAAATAATTTTTTGTCATGCACAGTTTGCACAGTTGAATGTATTGTCTTGTTTTCACCTTCCATGGCATAGACTTGTCTTGCTTTAGTAGCCACTCCTCGATGTATCCTAGTGTTTCCATCACTGGTACACTGGGGAAAAGTGCTTTCAGGTCGAAAGACACCATCACCTCATGTTCTACTGGTGGAGCAAATGTGAGCAGTTTTTCTGTGAATGCATTGCTATTTTTAACTGAGTCGCTCTTTGTTTGCTTCATCTGTTTAAACTCTTCTACTAACCATTTTGCTAGCTTCTGAGTGGGGGCATTCATGGCGGATATGATCTCTCTCATTTCAGTTCCTTCTTTGTGGACTTTCGGCAAGCATTTGATTCTTGGTAGTGTGGGATTTGTGACTCTCACTGTTGATGTGAAAAAGTGTCAATCAAAAAGTGAAATGCACGTGGACACAATGCGTCAAACGAGTGATGGATCGTAGAAAGGCAATATCCAGGAACATCAGAACCACCAACTGGATACGGAAGGGACGAATATTTTATTTAGGCCTCCGACTAAGGAAATATTGAACGAAGGAAGACCATTAACCCCTTCGAACCATACAGGTCATCCTAAACGAACGAATTATGTGCGATAGTTCTAACGAAAGGGACCAACCATAATTCGAATACTGGTTAAAATATACAGAGCCTGCCCATGAGCTCATGTACGCTCATCTACACGGATATCACGGATATCATCGGAGCCTGTCTGTATCTTATACCTCTATGATCCAAACTTTTAAACTTATATTTTTCCTCTTTATCAGCTGTTCTAATGTTCGACTCCATTCGTTCCTGCCATTTGCGTCGTATGCACCATTTAATCCGAAATTGTATCGAAATTTCAAGGTTTTTCGCGGAGTAAGAAGCACATTTACTTAACATTATTAACCCGCGTGTATATACTGGGTCTTTTAAGGAACAGTCAAAATTTGTACTTCAAATTTCTCTCTAACGAATAGAGGTCAGGATCCGGGGATCCCCCCCCCCAAAAATCTAGGTAGTAGCAGGGACTAAGGGCCTAAGGGACGCCCGGGTCTGACAGTTTGCCTGTAAACGCCAGCTAAAAGTCACGTTTCTTCCCTAAAAGATCCAGTATACACGTCACGTTAGCATTTTTATGAAGGTAAGTGAACGTTTTTATTCTTGTTTTTTTTTTTTTTTTGTAACTAAAATAAACGTTCAATGTAGTTTTATGCTATTGCGGCTACTTTTTACGAACTACACAATCTTAATGACAAAACTCCTTTTTATTTTCAGTTTATCAATTCTCGTTCAAACGGTTTTGAAGATGGGTGAAAGAAATGCTTCAGAAATTATTTATAATTTACGCGACCGTTGTGCTAATGTATTTTACGATGAAGAAAGTACGAGTGAAGCTGACGGAGAAGAAGTGCATGATGAAGTGTCCGACGTACAAGATTGTGACGAGGATTCTGATTTTGATGTGAACCAACCAAGAAGACGACGAGTCAGTGTAGGGTCAGAAGGCAGTAAAACTGATAGAAATTCAAGTACAACAGGCCGTCCAAGATCAATTGTCAAAGGCAAAAATAATTTCCGTTGGTCGCTGAATGCACCTGAGACCAGGAGGCGCCATTCACTTATAGTCAATTTACCGTCAGCAAAGGAAGAAGCGAGGAATGTGACAAGACCTTTGGAAGATTGGGCCCTACTATTCAATCAAGAGATGCTTGAAATGATTGTGAAGGATACCAATGGAGAAATTGATAGGCGACAAGAAGGAAACGAAAATAGTCCTCCATTCGCCAAACATACCAATATAGTTGAGCTGAAAGCTTTTATAGGTTTATTATATTTCGCTGGGATGGAAAAAAATAATCACGTGAATTTAGAAGATCTATGGAGCCCTGAGTTTGGCTATAATTTGTACCGAACTGTGATCAATATTTACTCCAAAATATGCAATTCGATGATAAGCAAATGATTTGCGAAATTCTAGGAATAAATTAAAAACGTCCCTTCATGAGTGGAAAACTAGAAAAACGAAAACGATGTTCTTTTTGCAGCTGGAAACAGAATAGAAAAACTCTATACTGTTCTGTCTCGGGTGAGACGCCGGTTTACGAGGACCATCGTAAACATTTTTGCCAAAATTGTGCACAATAATTAACTTTTTTTTTTATTAAATAACATTAACGTATTATTTTATTTGTAATTTTGAAATAAAAAATCTGTCTGTGTCAAAGAATTGCCTGTTCGTTCATTATAACATGCATAAATCCTTAAAATATTCCTCACTTTCAGGTGTTCAAATAATTCATCTTTTTGCAATCCACGCGAATGAGACCACATGCATTTGAAAGCTCGTACTTTCAACTACAAAACCCGGAAACCGTTTGTTTTTAATTTGTTTATTGCAGAATTACGATTTTTTTTTAACAAAATCCCATTTTTTTAAAATTTTTCAATATTCTGCATTTTTAAAAATAACAGTTTTAAATTCCTGACTTTAGCAGCTATTGGGCCACATAGTAGACACTCCAATAAGTATCTCAGAATTTTTGCAGATTTTTCTGAAGTAGAGAAAACCTTGTAAACAAAACTGTTCCCTCAAAGGACACACCGTACAGTGTACACACCGTTCCCTTAAAAATTGAGTATACACACACCGAGTTAATGTAATGTAATATCCTATTATAGGCAAAAATACGACAACAACATTCATAAATCACCAATAACAACTGAAAATTGCATGCAATGGGTGGATTCAATGCATTGCAATGATGTTCGAATGGAGTTAACATTCCCGTTATGTCGATTTGTTCATGAAGGACCTAAAATGATGATATTTTTCGTAATTTTATTGATTTATGGACAAAATTTTGTTTATGACTATTTCGATTATAAAATGCGAATGATAACAAAATATATGCTCGAATTATAGCAACCAAATATTGTAATGTTTGTGATAATAGTTTAGATGACGAAATTTTCGACCATTCATTTCTCTCAGCTCTGATTATTTTTAAGTAAAAGTTGGTGAATTTCAGTTTAAATGCGTTAAGGCCGAAATACAATACTGTGAGACGGCGATGCGAGAGCGCGACGAGAGTCTCGCAGCAAATGTCAAGCAGTTTTCGTAAAATGCATTTGTATAAGATATCGTACAATGATTGCGATGCGTCGATGCGAGGCGAGAAATATTTGGAAAAACGACAATTCCTCGCAACGGGGTGCGTGACGTTTGTCAGATGCTTGATGGCGGTTAAATGAAATTTTAAATTCAAACGCCTTAATTACTTTTGAGTACTAAAGTTATACTGAATGAGTTTTGAATGAAAATATCGTGCATCCTTGTTTTGGCATCCTATTATTTGCCAAACGAAGGAAAATTCCAAATTCAAATTTTAAAAAAATCAAAAACAATTTTAATCAAATTTCATTTGAAACGTCACCAATTTGACATTTGTCATATAAACATTATTCTTCCTCGCATCGCGTGCATTGTAAATTGAATGCGTTGCACGACGACGAGCGAGAATCGCATCGCGCTCTTGCATCGCCGTCACGTGGTATTGTATCTGGGCCTTTACTTTTGGTGATTCCGGACGGAAATAAGAGCGTAGGGCGTGCTTCTCTATATCTTCTTTCTCTATGTATTAACTGGGTGGCTGACAACAAGTTTGTCAATTCGGAGTCGAGTTACGTTGGAGTCTTTGTGAGACGCAGGGATACTTCGAAGTCAATCGTCTTGAGGTATGGGTGGGGCCGATTTACTCGATCAAATGATCCAGTATCATCGAATCATACGAACTATTAATTGGACTGTGCGAATGATCATGCATTTTATCGATCTGATTATCATTGCCGCTTGGAGGGAGTACGGGTGTGATAGCATGCCGGCTCTTTACCCAGCAAACGTATTTTGGGTATAATGGCATTCCATCTGGAAGTGGCCAATGTTCGCATGTACCGGAAAACAAGCCACGATGCGGAAGTGTACCATGAATGTGGCGCTGTAGTCTTCCAATATCTTCGGCAAATTCGTCAACGAAAACCTCGGCAAATACTAGCGCCAATGCTTGGAACTCAAATCATTGGCTTGCTGGTAGTCGAAGCAGCAAGACGTGTTTTGTAGTGTGTGAGTTCAACGTTCAAGTTGAAGTTTAAGTTTTCGGTGTTGACGTGATATAACCGCCATTTTTCAAGCCGAATGAAAAAAATAAAACAACTGACATATCCAACGGTTTTTCATTGCAGTTTCTTTGTGGATAATTCAAGAGTTTAAGCAAACAGAAACGTAGCGCTACCAAGTGGTGTTGAGACGCTTCGTACACACCTTCTTTTTAATTTATTTTTAATTTATTTTCTTTCTCTCTTTCATTTCATAATGAAAAATGGCAACATCGATTTTGGCCGGTGGATCGCCTGAACAGAAGCGGAAGAGAATCGAACTTTCCACAGTTTCTGCAAATAAGCCGGAAAACAGAAATAAAGTCCTGCCGTCTGAATTGCTATCCTGTGCCGACGTGGAAACTCTACGGCAATACGAAGTCATGGAAATGACAGGCAAGGAAAATATCATCGAGGTGCTCAACATGGCTGCTGATGGTTTCAAGGAAGTCGCGAAGAAAAATGCGGCTAAAACAAAGAAGCAGAAGAAGTGCCTACAACACCCAACCGCTACGCAGAACTACAAGAAGATCGGAATGAAAACAATCAGAATAGCACTAATAATAAAATTAGTAAGGAGCTTGAGTGGTGCCCTCCAATATTTGTAAGCAAGGTGAGTGCAAAGAGTATTGTAGACGCTATTAAAAAAATTAATATTAGTGCAAAAATTAGAATCGAAACGCTCTCAAAAAGCCGGCACAAAGTTCGTGTTAATTCAGTAGAAACTCACTTGGAGTTTCTTGAGTGTCTTAAAAAATCCGAGGCAGAGGCCTTCTCCTTCACCCCGAATTCACTACGTAAGTACTCTGTCGTACTTAGGGGAGTAAGTGCTGATTTCTCCTGTGAAGAAATCAAAAATGACATCTTGTCGAATACTCCAGGGTTAAACATTCAAAATATTACAAATCTCTCGACGACTTGGTCCAAACGGGAAGGTTTAACCCTAGACCTATTCCGTATAAACCTTAAAACGGAAGAAGATTTAAAAAAAATTATTAAAATCAAATATTTACTCTCGCAGAAAATCTCTTGGGAAAAGTCCAAGCACAAAGGTAACATGATACAATGCTACCGCTGCCAACGATTCGGCCACGTTTCGGCCAACTGTGCTTACGATGCACGATGTGTTAAGTGCAATAAAGCACATTCCAAAGAGGAAACATGCGAACGCGACCCCTCAAATGAGGATAGTCCTCCTCCGTTTTGCGTTAACTGTGGCCTAAACGGACATCCCGCAAATTTTTCTGGCTGTGAAGTCTATCAGAAAAAAAAATTGCAAACGGTTCAAACAGGACCTTTAAGAAAAAGGTATAACAATTTCAATAACAGTCCTGAAACAACCACAAAGCCACCAGTATCTACTAACCAAGCAGATACTCCTCGTTCAACACGACCAAACCTCTCCTATGCAGCAGTTGCCCGGGGAACCACTAATGCCGGAATGCCTCGGTCCCAGAACCATAACCCTAGTCCAATAAGCGCCATCGGCCAAATACTCAACCTCTCAACGGAATTGTTTGGGATTGAGTTCAGTTCTCTACTAGAGAGTGCATCTTCATTCATGAGCCATTACAATACGCTGACAACGCACGCTGAGAAGGCAAATGCATACCTTAATTTCGTGTGTAACCTTGCATCACGCAATGCACAGCAGCATTAAACTAAACTTCCAAGCCCTTAACATCAATTCTCTAGTAAGTCACGATAAGAGAATGTTTCTGGAAAATCTCTTAAATAAATCAGGATCTGACATTGGTCTTATTACAGAAACGCGATTAGCAGCACATCATAAATTGCGAACGGTTAATTATAATATAATCAGAAATGATTCCGCCAGGGGAACAGCAATTCCGTTGCAAGCAGTGCAATCCTCGTTCATCGTGATCACATTGCTTAGCAATACAAAACGCCACATTAAACTCCTCGCCGGTGCTCTATATGTACCACCAAACGCAGGACAGGCAATGATTAATGATCTAAACTTAATTGAAGATGTGGCTGCTGAATATGATTTCGTGATTCTGGGGGGCTGACTTGAACTCTAGACATACACAGTGGGGTGACTCTCGTTGCAATACAAACGGAAATATCCTACACAATTGGCTTTGGCGTGACCCACTCCCTATGTTTCAACTAATCAATGCGGGAACTCCCACTTACCCCCGTGCCTCATCCTTCCTTGACAATTTTATAATCTCCTCGACAACACTCAGTAAAACCACACACCTCCATTGCAGCACGCTTCCCTGAATCGATTTCTGATCACTTTGCCATACAATTGGTGATTGAGATTAAAGATACAGTGGAATATCCCGTTTTACCTAAACAAATACAAAATTTTAACCTGGTTGATTGGGCTTGGTTCAACAGGGATGTCCGTGATGCGATTAGTGCTATCTATATCCCTGAAGATAGGCTAATATCTAATCATGAAATTGACAACATTATAGACAAACTAACCAAGTCTCTTACTACCATTGCTGAAAATCATGCACGTACACGTGCCCCCAAATATTTTAAATACGGTGCGTTATCTGAGACTACCTTATCGCTTGTCAGACTTCGAAACCGATGCCTGCAAAAACTTAAGAGAATGTATAATAGACATTTAAATAGAGTTACTCCCCAATATGTACGAATAAAACGTCAGGTACATATCATTTCAAACTTTATTAAAGCACAAATATCTGCGGAGGTGAACCAGAAATTCCAGGACACGTTGAAAAACATCAAACCGGGACCTCAAATGTTTTCTGAAATCAACAGAATCACTGGCAGAAAATACCTATCAATAAATGTCGACAAGGTAAACCTCACCAACCAGAACTCAGTTTTTGCAGACCGTAACAGCAAGCTTGAAGCCTGTGCCAACTTCTATGAGGAACTGTACCAAACTTCCGCAGAAAATTTCCTACCAGGCCAATACCACAAAGTAAATACACGCGTAGCAGAGTTCGCATTTAGCATGACGGGATCCTTCTTAACAATTTTTACAAACAACAACCTATCTTCCAACCCAGCTGAGGGACCAAACTCTGCCTTTTTCACAAAAGAGTCCGAGATACTCGATGCCATCAACTCACTTAAAAGTAAAAAATCTACTGGAGTAGATGGGGTCTCTAATTTCTTACTAAAAAAATCTGCAAGCACCATGGCCCCCAAACTCACAATAGTTTTCAATAACTGCATTAATAATGGATACTTTCCAAACCCGTGGAAGGTTGCAAGATTAATTCCAGTTCCAAAAAAAGGATTTAACGGGGAAATTGCAAATCTCCGCCCCATATCAATACTATCTCCATTTGGCAAAATCCTAGAAAAGATTATTGCAAAAAATTTCGATTCTTATTTCGCCCCTAGAATGCCAAACATTCAATTCGGTTTCACCTCCATGCACTCTACAGAACATGCTGCCTTGGTACTGCAAAATGACATAATTGTTGGGTTAAGAAAAAAACACGCTACGGTGGCCTGCGCACTGGATCTAGAGAAAGCGTTCGACAAGGTATGGACAAATGGCCTATTGTACAAACTGATTACAAATCAGTGTCCTATTCCTCTACTCAGAATCATGATTAGCTATTTAACAGAAAGAAAGCTTTTTGTGGCCATTGATAACTCCCTTTCAAAACTTGTTGATGTTAAAAGTGGAGTCCCGCAGGGTTCGATCCTTGGGCCAAAATTATTCAACTTTTTTGTGCACGACATTCCCTACAGCCCGCAAGCTCAGCCTTGTGCCTATCTGCCGAAGATTCTAATGTATGCTGATGATACCATTTTATACGCAACAGGAGAAAGACCGATGGAGGCACTGTTCGCTGTGAAAAATCATCTTAATTTGGTACTGAATTTTTTCCACACCTGGGGATTAAAAGTTAACCCCAACAAGTCTGATCTTATTTGCTTTCGCAATGCAAGTGGGAAAGGTCACTCATTTACAGTCCCTGAAAGCAAAAATATTACCCTTTGCATCAACAATACGCAAATTCCGATAAGAAACTCTATCAAGTACCTTGGCTTAACCTTCCATCACCGTCTTAAAGTTAACCCACATGCCAAAATTGTACTCAATAAAGCACTGATAGCCTCTCAACTCTTAAAGTCCCTATTTAGATCCCCGCATCTCAATTCCCAATCCAAAATCCTCATGTATAAAGCGCTGATTCGGCCGATACTCACATATGGGTTTCCGATATGGATGCAGATGTCACCAACAATAGCCGAAAAATTTCAAGTGTTTGAGAAGAAAATACTCAGGGCTTGCTCTGGAAAGTACAGAACAGCTGATTTGAAATACTACAAAAACTCCTTACTCTATGAATGCACGCAAATAACACCATTTCTAAACTATGTAACTAACCTAGCCAGCAAAAGAATTCAAAAACTTTCTCAACACCCAAACCCACTTGTTAGAAAAATCGTAACTGATAATAAGGCATCAGCATTGATTTATTACTATGCCTCCCCTATCGCACTGCTGGGAGAGGAGAGGGCGCAATGGCTTCAGGGATCCTCCAACAATATGCAGAAACCTTCATTCTATAACGAACCTCCGAAAAATCTGTATATTGGATAAAATAAAAAAAAACCTAAGCACTCACCAAGCAAATTATGTTAAGAAAAAATATAAATAAACAAGAAATAAATATAAAATAGATAACTACATCCGAATAGAACCCTAGCAATAAGAAACTATTCAAACTCAATTTAAGTATATTAAGTAAAATAGACAAATAGAATAAAAAAAAATCAAAAAATCAAAAAATTTGCAAAAATAAAAAATTCTAAGCTAGCCCTTAAAGGTACACCACTCCTGCTTTGGTATGCAAGATTTAACATAGCCTACCCTTATCATTAAGTTTTATTATTATTTTAATTGTAAATATTAATTATTAACTTTATCCTTTTAATTTTTTTTTCTTTCCTTTGTTTTTTTTTTTATTTATTTATTTTTAATTTTGTTTTACATTTTTGTTTATAAGTTCAATATTATTGTAAGTCGCTATAGAATTAAGCGATAGGTTATACGTCTGAGCAAGCGTCATGAATTACCACTTGTTACCCAAATTCCTCCAACATATATATAAATAAAATTAAACTTCACCACATAGTTTAAGTGACATAATGTAACAGTCATTAACCTACCTTGTCAATGTATTCTTAGTATAAGCTCATGTCATAGTTAAAGTCTCAATAAACTTCTGAATCTGAATCTGAATCTTGGAACTCAAAAGTCAGGTAAGCCCAGTAATTCTTCGTACGTCTCACTGGTTAGAAAGAAAAAATCGCATCAAACAATGCCAGAGGAGAAGAGGTACGAACAGATAACATCCTGCGCCTTCCAAGATTTGTGAAATCCACGAATGCCAACCGGTGTTAAAACGATGGATGTGGCATAAGATCCTCTTTCATTTGCAAGAAGTGCTGGGGCTTCGCTCAAAGAAGGAAAAAATTTGTTTCTATAACAATCATCAAACAAAGCCAATTTAAATTTAATATCAATCATGTTTGCTTCTATGGCATTGAAGCATAGTTTATCTAATTTCCTTAAAAATTTACATAAAATTGGGAATAAAGGTGATTCGATTTTTTTTTTTTTTACCTGAACACTTCTTTCGAAAGAAGTGTTCAGGTAAAAATTCACAAATATGACTGTTTAAAATGCATAACTAAAAATCATAGATAAAGGAAAATGAATAGACAGAATTTTTAATGAAAAGCATTTTCTCATTAGTCGCACTATTGAAAGCATTTCCTTGCAGCAAATTAATACTCTAAACTAAAATTTGCAATCGTTGGGACTCTTCTTGCTATTATTTTGAAATGAAAATTTTCCACCACAATGTATGCGGTTCTCGTCGTTGCTAGTTGAATACATAACGGGTGATGTCTATGCTGGAATGAAATTTCGCTGGAGATATGGACGGAATTCACCACCTACGGTTTTTGTCTAAGATTCATCAGGGCTTGTCGGTTTTGTTGCCCACCGTATATTCCGGTGTACAATTTCAGTTGTGAGTGAAATCAAATCAAATTTAATTTATTATATTTATTTTTAACCTGCTCAGAAAAAATATGATCTTTGCAATGCAAGTTTAAATTCTTGATTACATTTATATAATGATTGATCAACTTTGGGCACAAGAGGGGAAAAAGGTTTCTTTCCTAAATAGATTAATGTTAATTTCCTGTTAATTTCCATAATGAAATTTATTTGGGCTGTTCCAAAATAAGGTTGAATGAGTTTAAAAAAGGCATTGCTTTAAGTGCTTACACGCAGCATCATATTGCGAAAAATATTAAATAAAAATTATATATGATATAATATAATTAAATAAAATATAGATGAAAACTGTTAAATCAATCAGAAACGAGGTGAGATTTCCTTGTTACCCCAACACACAGCTTCCATTGTTCCCCATTGCAAATCGCATGTATAAATGGTTTCAAGTGGTTTCGAGGTCGCGTATTGGATTGACGGGTTTCCCGATAATGGGACATCTAAATACACCAACAGCAGATACACCTACATGGACGAAAGAGCGTGAAGGCGAGTCTCCAAAACCTGATAACGTAATCAAAGTAATAACAATGTCGCTGTGGAAGTTGGACAACGAGTTAACTCCCAGTCTCCGTAAAACTCCTTAATTGTCTCGAAACCTTCAGCAGATCTTCGGAATATATGGGACCTACGACAACGAGCTCGCAACCGGCAAAAAGACTATGGCATTGGTTCCTAGAATGTCAGATCACTTAATAATTCTGGCGCTGTCCAAAACCATGTGATATTCAAGAATTTGGAGTGGCCTTCATTCTGGATTGGAAACTTCAAATCGCAAATATGTGCGATCCATATAAAAGCGGAATTTCTCAAAATTTGACAGATACACGTACACGCCCGACCGAAGAAAGGGACGAAGAAACGAAAGAAACGTTATATAATTTCCTGGAAAACTATTCAACTCATTCGACTATACGAGGGAATGATTTCAACACCAAAGCTGTCAATGAGCCTTCTAACCGGAAACGGATTGAGGACAAAGCCTCCACGATGAAACAAACGAGGTCGACCAGCGCCTGATTGACTTGGCACGCATCAGAAATCTAGTCATACGTTCGACTTGCTTCCCATACCGACGCAAGCATAAAATGACCTGAGTACCACAGGATGGGAAGACACAACATCAGATCGATCATGTTACGATCAAAGAACGTTGGGCCCCGAGCATACCTGACATTCGCGAATACCGAGGAGCCAATTGTAACTAGAATCCCACCTTGATTAAACTTATATATTGTGACATGTTCGGAAAAAAAAGGTTACGCGCCACTGTAGTCGTCTTAAGAGAAAAGTCGTAAACAAGTTTACAACCACCAATACATCGATAATTCTCGAAAGCGTAAACATAAACACGTTGCGTGCATTGAGTACAACAAATCCCGGTGCAAGCGACTCAGCGCGTAAACACGAGAACAATCCACATGGAAGATTCTGGGTTGGTTGGTAGTTGTCGACGAGGAGAGTCTTGCAAATGAAACGAAGCAGCGAGTGACAGTGCGCGTTGAAAATTGTGCGGTCAAGTAATTAAATAACAAGTAAAAGTGATTACGTTTAATAAGTGTTTATGAAAGTGGTTGATTAATTAATTTAAAGGTGGACTTATAAAAGTGAAGTAGTGATTCAATGAAATAATTGTAAACTGTAAAGTGATAAATCAGAATAAAATGTTTAGCACCTAATTTTAAACTATTCGAGTGTGTTTTATTCACTATTGCAAATATTTGCGAAGAGCAAACAGTTCGCGCACCTTGCAAAGCGCAACAATATCAATGACACATGTCAAAGGCATATTTCAAAAACACCACCCCTTCCCAGAAATTCGACATCAAAAGGCTCCAAACGACGTCTGTTGCCATACAATTTAACGGAGACCCTCTTAAACCATTTAGCACTCGTCCTATCGGATACGTTGCTGAAAACAAGCAGTGAGCTATGGATAGAAGTACAAGTGGCAATTAATGCCGTTGCAGAACAGACGATCAGACATCAAGAGCAGCGCAAAAGAAATGATTAGCACGGATGCTTTAAACAGAATCAGGCGTACAAAAAAAAATTTTGCAGGAAAATCAGGACGAAGAGTGAAAAGTATGAAAATGTCAGAAGAGTACCGAATAAGATAATTAGGAATAAGACCAGAAAAAATATTACGACAAATTGAGGAGTATCAATGTAAGTCTAGCAGGCAACAACACAAGACAAGCATACAAAGAAGTGAAAAGTTTGAAGTGAAGTTGTTAGTCCAAGACCACGCTCTACCCTGATGACATCGTCAACATCGTCGCTGATGCAAACAGGGTTAATGAAAGATGGGTTCCATATTTCAAGAAATTCCTTAATCCCTCGCACAGCTGCGGATCATTGGAGCCCATTAATTTAAACATTCCTGGATAGCTTTCATTAGCCTCACCAGTCTGCTTGACAGAAGAATAAAGCCCCGGGCATAGATGAGATTCCTGTGGTATAGATGAGATTCCTGTGGAGTTCATTAAAGATGGTGGCAGCAGTGCTCAGAAAGCCACCCACAAAATCATCAAGCAAATCTGGCAACAAGAATATATGGCAGACGATTGGTGGCAATCAATTATATTTCCTATCCACAAAGAAGGTGACAAGCGATAGTGCGAAAACTATAGAAGCATATCACTACTTTCTACGTACAAAACATTTTCGAGGATCTTAGAAAAAAAAATCAGACTATACATAAACACTTTTATTGGGGATATCAAGCTGGTTTTTGAGCTGGTAGATCGATGATTAACCAATTATTTACTGTCAAGCGGGTACTTGAAAAGTGCTGAGAATTCAACAAAGTCGTTTGCCACATTTGCGCAGACTTTAAGGAAGCAGACGACAGTATTGATCGTAGCGTACAGTACCAAATAATGCTTCACTTTGGTATCCCAGCCAAAGTAATCGTCTTGTCAAAATGACAATGACGTCGAGAATCTCTTATGTCCGCATCCATAACCAACTCACCAACACCTTTGACACAAATACCGGACTCAAGCAAGAGAATGAGGTGGCTCCTTTGCTATTCAATTTGGTGGCTCTGGCATATGTTATAAGAAAGCTACCTGTCGATACAAGAGGCAAACATATTATACAAATCAAGCCAAGTGGTAGCCTATGCGTATGACATCAATATTGTGTCGCGGTCGCTAATAACCACTAAAGAACTCTCAATGAAACTCGAAAGCGAAACAAAACTAGTAACGCTGCAGATCAATGAGACAAACAAAGAACATGACGTAGTCGATAAAAAATTTCTCAAATATCCAAAATATTACAGTCTGTGAACACAGTTTCGAAAATGTTGGTGAATTTGTAAATCTAGACGTCAAAAAAAACAAGAACCGCTAATGAAAGAGACGAAATACGTCAAAGAGCACAGTTCGCACATAAAACCTTCAATTCTATTTTGACGATTATGACGACCACCTGTATACACAGGATAACAGAGCTCCAAGTATGCAAATCTGTGATAAGATTTGTGCTATCTTAAAGGTAAATTCGATAGGTGTGGAACGTGGACCCTAACCCAAGAATCCGCAAATAAATTGAACCCCTTTGAGCGACAGGTCATGAGGCGGAGAATTGGTACGAAGCCAGATGGCTGCATATTGGACTACGAATTGGATACAACTATAAAGTGTATGACATTTTTGACGACCCAGAGGTCTCAACGATTGTAATACTGCAGAGGCTGCTTTGGACTGGCCATGTGAATAACCACGCTTTGGTGTGAGTTCGCTCCATCATGGCAATCCCAAGCCTGTGTAAAGTGGGAGGGAGTCCCTGTTGTCAAACAAAGTGAAACGAAGTGCAATGAAGTCAAAGGGCGGATTTGAGACATTGTATACGTTTGGTCTCCTGTTGTGTGAACTTGTTGAAAAGATGAAAAGACGACAGACGAACTGGTGCACGATAGATATGTCGTAAAAGCTACGCTGCATGATTGATGAAAAAGTTGTATCCAAGGAAAAAACGTCAAGTGGTGGGACGAGTTGTGATGCGGGGTGAAGTAAGAGTGGTGGATGACAGTTGGGACGGATTAACAGAAGCAAATACCGAAGACATCGCCCTCACCACATGGGATGGACCGAGGGAAAGCGGATGTAACCTGACCACTTTATGTTGAACTGATGCACTAAGAAGTAAAGAACATGACGGGCGAAACTGAAACAAGTACTGATGACGTCGCCAAAAAGGGTTCTAACCTGCCGAGGACCTGGGGCGTACCAAAATTGAGGAAAGCTGAACCGATGGATGATAGTTGTGGAGATGATTGAAACCTTAAGTTGACCGAGACTAGACTTGACTTGAAGCAGACAGGAGTCGAAAATGGACGAACTGAATGTAGACAGATGTGTAAGTGAATTGATGCATATCTGGAAAGAAGCAATTGTTAAAATGATGCAAATTGTTGAAATCAGTAGTGTGTTGTTGCAAACTGACAGACGATTAGAGAAACTGAATGTGACGATCTGAGTGTTCTGTTGCACGGGAACGAAGAAATGTTGAATGTTCATAGCAGGGCGAAAAGCTCGCATTGCAACATCAACTATGTTGATGGTATGGATGCACGACTACTACACCTGCTAAAATGTGAATTTGACTTTGTTTAATGATATGTTCATTTTATGTTGATGGAATATGTTGTAACAGATGTTAGCCCGGACCTAATATACTTGTGCTTTAGAACTCCGGGTGACGCAGGGGGGCTGATGGTCTAGGCTTTGGCTTATTCCATTCAATCTTAGGGCAGTGCCGTCCCCACATACTTGAGGTGATGAGGAAGGGCTATCAGTCCCGTGTGTTTGGAGCAATAACTGAAAGTTTTTCTTGGACCGTAGAAAAGCGCAACCTGATCAGAGATTTCTCTGAACCATAGATTGCGTGGACGCCCATGACAGGTTACTGTCAGCCCCCCTACACAGTGAAAATCCTAATCTTGGCTGAAACGTAGTGGTTGTGGTTTCGAAGGCTAGAGGGTACGGTGAGAATTCACCAGTTATGTTACGGAACCCAGAAAACTTTAACTGAATTGGGACCGAATCGGGCTGACTCATATCAGCCTGAACACCCGTTGACGTCGCCAAAACAGGTTCTATAATGTTTAGAAACTGGGGCGTGCTGAGAAAAAGTTGAAAAAAGCCGAACCGATGAGTGATAGTTGATTTTAAGCTGTGACGTTGCCTGAAGACTAGACTTGACAAGAAGTGAGAGGATGATAAAATTGGTGGGCTGGATGTAGACGAATGTGCAAGTGAATTGAAGAAAATTTGAAAAAGGATTAAAAGTGCTGTAGCGGAGTCCTAAACGGTGACCCAAGGGTCCTAGCGGTGACTCAGGGGAACTAAGCAGGCCCAGGCTATTCAGTCTTTGAGGAATGCCGTCCCCATGTACCCGAGGCCTTAGAAAGAGTAATCAGTCCCGTACGTCTGGAGCAAAAACTGAGAGTTTTTCTCCGACGGTGTGTAACTGATCACTGTGAAAAGTGCAACCTGATCAGAGGTTTATCTGAACCACCATGAGAGGTTACTGTCAGCCTCCACACGGTCAGGCGCCTTCTCTTGCCTGAAACGTGTTGCTTGTGGTTTCGAAGGCTAGAGAGTACGGTGAACATTGACCAGTTCTGTTGGGGAATCCAGAAAGCTTTAACTACAATGGGACCTGGGACTTAAATTTGTTTCAGATGTCGGGGGTTGCGTTTGACACATCTGTCCATCTGTCTGTCTATGGAGACCGTGGAATCCGCCCCATAAGATAAGTATCCATAGGTAGTAAAGGCTTTACTCATAGGTAGTATAAACGACTGAGCGAAAATTTCAAGATCTAAACTATGGTCATAAACATTACAATATTTGCTTGCTTTAGTTCAAGCACATCTTTCGTTTTCATTCATTTTGTTATCTAAATACTCATAAACAATATTTCGTCCTCAAATCAACAAAAATACGAAAAAATGGCGTTACATTACGTGCCCCATCATCAACAAATTTGTGCTGCCCATAGACACAGGAGAATCGGCTTAACGGGAATGGGGAAAACGGGAAATTTAAATTGCTCGAGCCAAAAGAACATGGGGAAATTGGTATCCAATGCTAATATCAAGGCTACACTACGCTTATCAAATGTGTTCAAATCTATAATGGCGTTGTGAACTCCATTAATGAGCTTATCTTTATACTTAATGAGAATTCTCAATATAAGCGTTTTCACGTTTTTAATTAACGTTGACTGAGTAAAGTGCATGGTTCAGCGATCGATTTGATTGTAACATTCAGTTAATATATGTGACCGTTCCTTTACAGAAATTGCGTTTTTAACTGTAATGTTTACTGCACTATCAAAATTTACAACCGAAGGTAGCCGAAGATTTTGGAAAATCTAAATATTGTTTTATTTTGAGATTGAATGAATGGAAATGTTTTGATTTGCTAATTATGTGTGTTAATTGGTAAGTGAACGTTTAAGTGAAATTGCCGGTAGTAATGTTGATGGATAGTTTTCAATTTCAAGGCAGGAATATGATCTCCAACAAAACACGTAAAAGTTTGGCATGTCACAACTGTAATCAGTGATTTATGAATGTTGATTTCGTATTTTCGCCTATGTACTTCTAATCGCGCGAAAAACTTTGAAATTTCGATACAATTTCGGATATCATATGACACAAATGGCAGGAACGAATTAAGCGGAACATTTGAACAACTGATGAGGGGAATAAAAGATAAATTTAAAATTTCGGACGCTCACTTACGCTCATGTAAACGGCTAGGGCCTCTCTATATCTACTTCTATGATCCAAGTTAATACGTCGATTTTAGTGCATCGGATGGACGAACAAAGGATACCCAAAAAGTATTGGTTGGGAGAACTGAAGAAACCAGAGGGGACACCGAGGAAACGTTAGTCTGACTCTGTTGACAAACATAGTTCAGCGCTGCCCGGATTCCAAAATTGGGAGTCAGGATACAGAGGCGGTTGTTGAAGGAAGCGAAGGCCCGAGAGGAGTTGTAGTGCTACAGAGAAGAATAAGTTATAATTTTTGACTTGAATGCAAAGAAACCAACTTTCCAGTTTTTTTTGCTAAATTTCACTACTGAAGAACAAAAAGACACTTAACAACTCTCATACGTTTCGTAATAAGCTTTGTCTAATCAATTCTCTTCAAAATCGATTCATCGATAGTCGAATGCCTTATAAAAGAATTATTTGTCTAATGTCATTCATACATTTCTACGCATTTTAAACTTATTATCTTGGATAAAACTATCGCTGAAAGAGTCATCGGCAAACAGTTGATAGCGTTAGGTATACAAAAGCCTACTTTTCCGAAATACACATAATCTACTCGCTGATTTTGTGGGTATTTCCGCATATGCGTACCTTATTCATGAATGATGTGAAAATTGCCAGCGGCTAACATATTCAGCTGCAACGCGTGCTTTCATTTTTTCTGAAAATTCACCGATTCATTGACTTATTCACCGAGACCATCAGTGGTTTCACACTAATGTTAACCGGGGATTTTTCGCTCCCGCATGTTGCTAGTCACCGTATTTGCGGAAGCGGCTTCGAGATACTCACTCGGAACCCAACATATGAGTGACGTCAGACGAATCGATTAATCAAGTATCCGGTGATGATCATTAACCTTTATCATCAAGATCAAGATCTTTTCGACTTGGCAATTCATCACTAATGTACATAAAAATAAACTCGATAAAAGTTTGAAGAGAAAAAGAAATGGTAAGCTTCGCTGATATTTGACCTAGTTTTCCGCGTTTGTTGATCAGCGGGGTACAGGGTAAACAAAAAGCGAAGCTCTGTAAACATTTGAAACTTTGGAGCGAGTCGAATTAAATTTTATCAAATAAGCTTTTTGCAACCCGAGTCTGACAACATCGAGCATGCAAGAAGCAATGAACTCTTTGTATGTACAAATAATATGAGTCAAGTATCGAAATTAGACGAATAATGAGATCTTACACGTTTACAAATTTTCCAGGGGACGCAGATATAATTTATTATACTTTCACAATCACATTTCCGTTGTGGCTTTACAAAATGCGAATTGAATCCTGTTTTGTTAATCGATGAATGAGCAAACAGTTGTTAACATTAGACGCTAATTTATACAGAGTCAAACATTAAGTGATGTTTTATGTTAACAAAAGAGGCTTTAACGTTTTTATTATGCATGTGGTCAAGCGAGTGTGATTGTTGTCGAAATATTTGTTGTTCTCACAAATTTAGTGAATATGAAATATTTGTTCTTTCTTTTCCAAGAAAGAAACTTCCCATATTCACTTTAAACGTTTTCAAATGATACCAACATAAGGTGCACCAGCATATGTCGAAGTCTGAGCAGTCAAAGGCACACTTTATTCGAAATATAAGAACTCCAGCTATCGTTGGATCCTTCAGTTTCCTTCAATAAAACCCTTACCTTACTCCTTATTTCAACGCTACTGAGAAGGACATTATCTAAAAGTTATAGACGTGGCACCAAAACTGGATCCTAATGAAACAGATTGTAAATGAAAAGGAGGTGGTTTTTTTTTAAGCGAGAGGATGGATTTCATTCGGCGAAAAAATGCCCATTTTTAAGATTTTTTTTAACAACCTGCACTTGTTATAAATTTAATTAATTCATCACAACATTATAGCAGAGTATATGAACAATATTTGCTTAATTTTTTAATGCAAAATATAAATAATTTAATCGACGGCAGAAAACCTTTGGAGGTCCTTCGAAACATTCATCGAAACAAATTGTTCGCCGGTGAAAATTATAACTCATGACTGAATCACTCGGATGCACAAAATAAAAAAGGGTATCATTAGGAAGTCGCTTTGCTAAGGCATTTCTGGGAGGGTTTTTTTTAAATTTTCATGACATTTAGAAGTGAAATAAACGAAGTCGCCTAAAATTTGGCCTATTTGTTACTGTAAAATTAATAATTATGAAAAACTAAAAAATAATTCCCAAGGATACCTGGTCATTCATATAAGAAAGTATCAAATGCCAAAAGAGTCGGTGGAGCAGATCTTTATTTAAATTGCCAGAAAATCGCTTTAATGTTTTGAATACCAGAGAATCCAAATTCGACTACGAAAAATTTGTTCATACATGAACACGGTCGTCGATTACTGGTTCATAAGGAAATTTATAGGTTGGGAGATGATTCCATCTACGCACGGAGTGTGGAGCTTCCATAGTCACAAGTGACAGGATTACCCACTAAACACCTCCTCTGTCAACCTGAGAACCTAGACTTGAACCGATTGGCACATTGTTCTTCAGCTCTCGTTTTGCCAAGCGCCTTCAAGCAGGGAGATCACACATCTAGCGGGAAGGGAGGAAGAAATAGGTATTGCTAGAGATATGATCCCACAACCCTGACGATCTCGGTTGCTGTGCGTCCATTTTATTTTTCAGGACAGCCTGAACAAATAGTGCCACATGGTTCCAGTTATCAACCGATTCGAGCATTCCAGTGATAAGATTATTCAAGGTGAGCTCTCCTGTTTCGCTGCATAGGTCTTGCCGCAGCCTGCCCCATATTTTGCATGCTAAAAATGTATGCCAATAGTTATCCTCCCCTCCTGGGTAAAATGTACAGTCGGGTGGTTTATTTACAGATCTTGAGCAGCGAAGACTGAAAACACCCATGCCCGCTCAATAGCTGGGTCAGGTTGAAGTCAAACTCACCATGCCCTCGATTAAGTCACTGCCTCAGATCCACGATGAGCCACGCAGTCCTCCTTCCATTGGTGTAATTCACACAAAACTGCTGCCAATCGTCGAGTGAGCGTGGTCTGTGATACTCTGATACTGAGGATATGACAACACAATCTTCAGTGCTCCTTTTCTCTGCACCTGCACCAGACGCTTTCAGTACGTCTTGCTTCTGTGAGCGTCGTCCCAAATTTCAGCTGCATAGAGAAGCAATGACTCTGCGGTACTCATCGTGAGGCGACTTCTTGATTGGTTGGGCTCCCCTACAGTGGCTATCTGTCGATTCAGAGACGATATGCCAGAAAAAGCCTTCTCTACCGTTGCCCGAATTTGCTCAGAGAAACGCATCTTGGAGTCGATCAATAGCCCCATGTACTTCACAGCTCGCTTTGATTCAACTATTATGTCTCCAACACCGACCATCCTTACTCTAGGAATTGGACCACTTCCGCATTCCCTGTATTCGCTAAACTGATCCCGCGAGTGGTCATCCAGTCCCTCACTTGGCCCATCGACCCATCTAGTCTAAGTTACGCTTGTGTGAAATGGTGTACAGTAACTAAAGCCGCAAGATCATCCGCGCTGATGATCGCACTCACCTGGCACCTCCAATTTGATCAGTCCGTCAAAAGACACATTCCACGTCCCGGACCAAGGATTGATCCCTGGGCAAAACCCGATGTAATCTCCATCCTTTTCTAGCCTTGTGTTGTCTCATAAAGCAAGCTTCGATCGTTGAGGTAGTCCCTCAGAAGTAAGATAAGATATTTCGGAACTTGAAAAGAGTTTTTCAACGTATCCAGAATATCCTCCCATGTAGCGAAGTCGAAGGCGTTCCTCACGTCGAGCGTCACCAAAAAACTCTTCGTCGTTTCGTGCGCTACATGGCTTCGCCCCTTTCGACCGCGATCCCTACTTCTATAATCGCATCGCTGCTTGAGTGGCCTGCTCTAAAACGTGACTGCCTAGAAGATAGGCATGAATCGCGTCAGTGAGTGCGTCCTTGATGTGTTCCTCTAGCATTTTCCCAGCTGTCAGATATGCATAAAGGACCCTTTCCCTTACTAATCAGCACAAGCCTCGTCACTTTACATCGTTCTGGGAAATATCCTTTCCGAAGGCAGGCGTTGTATGTCCAGGCAACAAGTCCGGATAATGTTGATACAAGAGCTGCAATATCTCAGCTGGAATGTCGTCTGAGCTATTGCAAGCATATTGTAAGCAGCCTTACGCTTTTTTCATTTTCGCCAGTTTGGATTGATTTACCAAATAAGTTGATAGAGGGTCTCATTATAATTTTGAGTTATGCCTCCAAGACGTCGTTTTAGAAGCGCGTCTTTGCTGAAGTCCTGGTACATCAGATGATATACGGTACAATGTGAAAGTGAATTATAGTTTACAAAGTACCATCGACAAACAAAAGGATTCACGGATAATAAGGGTACTAAGCCAGCGCGCCTCGGAACTGAACGCATGACCGTATCGCTTAAATGAACGCTTAATGTTCTTTAACTTAGTAAGTTTTACCCCAATTTGTTTCAAATTTTGAGAAAAAATTTTAATATGTTGCGAAATCATATGAAATAATAAAAAAATGCACATACAATTATAGATAGATAATTGTTATTTATAATTATATAAATATAATTTATTTATAATAATAACCAGTCGACATCCACCTAAGCTGGTAGTGCCAATCGATGCGTCCTGGCCTGTGAGTTGGCTCCTGACGAGAAGCGGCAGAGACGCGTGTTCGAAACCAGCTTGAGCTCTTTGCACCTTTCTCAATATTGCTATTATTGCTCTGCAGCTTGAACTTGTCCTTTTCGACAAAGTTGATCTAAACTTCCGCACCTATGAGTCTTCGCTGAGTTAGCTAAGCAATGGTATAAGCCACTTACAACTGGTAAGTGAGAATGGATAAGTTGATCTACCAATGCTTCTATAATTAATTATATAAACGTTTGTCTAGGGAGTACGGTGGCTGCAGAAGAATGTCTCATCCGATAAATTTCACTGTGTCCTTCACTGGTTATGCTGTGTGCGACGGCCCGTTGTCGTTTAACAGAATCACTTTGCCATGTCTTCTGGCCTATTTCGTTCATTTTTTGATAAATGCGTGATTTAAGTTCATCTATTGTTGACGATAGCGTTGTGTATTAACGATTTCGCTGGGATTCAAGAGTTCGTTATACATAATACAAAGATGGTCCCACCAGACACAGAGGATGGTCGTCTTGGCGTCTTAGCCAGGTGAAAACCATTATATTCCGATTCGATTTTTTTACAATAAATCCATTTTTCGTCAGACGTCACAATTCGACGCAGAAATGAGTTCCTTTTGTGGTGCTGAAGCAGCTTATCACCGGTGATTTTGCAACAATTTTCCATTTGACGTTTGTTCAAATCGTGTGTGACCCACTTACCGGGCTTATTGATCTTACTCATTGCTCGTAAACGTTAGTTGATCGTTTCCTGTGACACATTCTCCGGCTAAAAGCCGTTAAGTTTGAGTTTGGTCCATCCCATCCAACAACTCTTGCGATTACTCCTCTTCGCATTTTGACGGTCTACGATCGCGCTTACTGTCTTTCAAATTGAAATTACCACTTTTGAATTGTCGAAACCATACTTCACATGTCCTAGCTGATGGAGAGTCTTGATGGAGGTAATAGATGGTCCTCATTGAAGAACGAACCACAAATGATCTTTTTCAGACACAAAATATGACATGCTGGATCAACATAATAAAGCAAACACGCTAGTTTTGGTGGACATAACATGTGTGTGTTTGAAGCTAAACGTCAGACGATCAAAATGGGGTAGTGGTCGAATTAATAAAATGCGTATTATTGGCTGACGCTATCTCTTAACAACACCGTAAAGAAATTATGCATACCCCTGGTAATGCAGGATGCAATTGGAACTTTTGATTATTGATTACTTGATTACCAACCCGTCTAGAAAAATCTAGGATTGAATGAAACCTAATTTTGGCTCCAAAAGAAAATTCATGAACTCTTCAATTTAATTTCAATTTTAACAGTTTACTATAAATCTTCATTAACGAGACTTTCTCGTACGCTTTGTTTCTAGATGAGTCAAGCTTTCACCCGAGAACCAATTTAAGCATTTGAAAGACATTAAATAAATTTCAAATTCAACTCGTAACAACTTAATATGACATATATGATAAATTTGGCGAGCGCTCGGTCCATTTGTCCATAAATTTCCTGTTGCAAGCTCCGATATCTGCACTCAAAGCACACAATTAAAGTGAAGCTGAAATTGTCTATTCGAATTATTGTCACACATAAGTTGGAGTCCAGCATGAAAAAAAGTTAATTAATCGGGATGCTCCTTGGAGGATTACAATGAAGTGGAAGCGCTTGTGCTTCAGAGATTTCAACTCGATACGAGTATGGGCGGACACAGAGGCTGAAAGGGGTTTTTATTAAACTTTGCAAATATGGGAGTGTCAACTTTATATGAGATAGTTTCAAAGTTTTCTTTTATGCGACAGAAAAATAAGAGGTTCCAGTCGTACTAGCAACTTTATAGATTTAAGGAAACATTCTATAGTCAGCAGCTCCTGGACTGAGAACAGTGGACGCAGACGACAATGTTCTTTGTAGTATTGAATCAAAGAATCTTTTTACGACCGCAGCCCAGCGAATGGAAACGTTATGATTCAAAATCGGAAAATTGGAAATTTTTATGATTAATTGTGGCTTTGTTGAAAGATGAACTAAATTATAACGTAAATTTAATACCCGTAAAAGTGCAGATTGCAGATAAGTGCAAGGTATTTTATTGAATGCATTAAGATGCCAGCAATGATTCGTATTTCCAAGATGTGAACAGTCCATCACATTGTTTCTTTGTCGCGGTATTAATGCATTTAAGTAAATGACTAATAGCCTCAGATAATTGGTTTATAAAGTTGACCGTCCGTGATGACTCTTCGGAAATAATTGCTTCCTACTGTTGGTTCAAAAGATGGCAATTATGAATTGAATGAATTATTGGGAGACATTCAAATTGAATAACTAATAAAAGGAATTTTCGATAGAATTTTATTTACATTGTTGCCTTGGGTTTTTTTTTCAACATTTAGTAACCTAAAGGATTAAATTTGACATTGTTCGTTGGAGCTAAGTGAAATTTATCAGTTTCTTTGAGGATAATTTAGAGTTCAGGTTAACAAAACTGCAACTACACACTTGAAGTTATTAGCACGGGTATTTAATTACTCGCTTGATTTGGTATAAACACCACATAGGAAAATAAAATAACGTATCACATGGACAAGTCGGAAGGATTTTGCAACTTTTTACCTTCTATTAATTGTTATTAAGCGGGCTATTTTTTCCAACTGAACTACACAAGATCGGAAGTCACGGTTGTGAGTGATTGAAGAAAGATGGTCCCTGTCTTTTCTTCTTTTCATAAAGAAGATACGACAGATAAAAAAATGCATATGCTTACAAATGAACTCCATCCAGATGTCCTTACCAGGATATGTTCACGATATGTTCTGATAAGTTTGCTACTTTACAAACCAATGAAAGGCAATTTTGGTGAACTTAAGACGTCAAGGGCGAGCGGGTCCTTCCTTTAGTAATTCCCTCCCTCCTTATTTTACCCTTCTGACCCGATTTAGCCTAGTCCGAGGTTAGCCTAGGTTAGCCTAGTCCGAGGGTTTAGGCGAGGTTTTCTGGTTGGTAAGGTAGTGTTTAGTGAGTAGTCCAGTAGCACTTCATGTCTGGTAGACCCATATAGCCTGACCCTTATTTTTTCTTGTTTGAAAGAAATAAAGTGTATGCATACATTTAAATTAGTGATAAATACTTAACACAACTAAAGTGAGTGATAAATATATATAGAACTGAATGAGTTCTTTAATTCTTCAGTGTCAATTGTTCGCCAAAATCAGAAGCGGCTTGCATGGCTTTTGATTGCTCTAAGTTTGGCCGTGTCTTCTACTCATTAATGTTCAATTATATTTTTATAAAGGAATTTCGCACAGACATTTATTATCATTTTACATAAAAAATAGTGTTTAGAATTTTTTAAACTTGTTTAGGATGCTTCGAAAATTGAAAAAAAAAAACTCAGAATAATGGCTGACTTGATTTTTCGAGTTTGGAACAGCTGGGAAAAATTCAAAAACCCGAAAATTCATCCTTGTTTCAGTGGCTCTTGTGTGAATCAGGATAATTTTTCTCGCTGAAAAATAGAAGAACGGCAAACTGTTATTTGAAAAAAATATCAGATTTTTGGTGATAAATTCAGCTTGAATTCGGAAAATTTAGTTTTGATCAACATGATCCTAGTTCATGTGACAGTTAGACATGTCATCAGCAACATGTTAAAAATTCAGAGGGATCGATCCAGGAGTATTTTTTAATCATATCCGCCAACTCAAAAAACGTCATTTCGAAAAGTTTGCGTTTAAAGTTCGGTATCTTTTAGTTTCCGCCTTCTTTTATAAATATACATGTCAAATCTGTAATATATAGTACATAATTGAAGTCTAAATCGCAGTAGATGTTTCAAAACGATAGGGGAGCCGAAAACGATGAGAAACGCTAGAGAGTTGGTAAATTCACTCTGGTCACATTTCACCTTAAGCGTTCAAGTTCAAAATTTTTATTCGCTCTAAACCCTTTTCAATCGTATTTTAGATTCTATTTAGAACTAAAATCAGTAAAAATTTAAATTTTTTGAAAAATTGTGACGTAAAGGCACCCTTAAATATCAAATCATTCAGTATGAATATTATTTTTATTTATTATTAGGTCCGCAACTAAGTTTCCGATGTTTTTTTTTTGAATTTGCCACTTTATTGTGAAAAAATGGTTAAAAATAAGTCATTTGAAATATTGCCCATCGCTAGCGACAACTTTTTCCCATCTTTCTGGCAGAGCTGGACTACCGTCACGATCGAAGTGTTCGTCTTTTGTGGCTATCCACGAATCAAGCCATTTTGAGATATCTTCATATGAGTAGAACTGCTGATTAGCTGTTACAGTACATAGCATAAGCCCCTCACTATTTGAACTTATTTGAACCGTAGCATCATATTGCACACCTATGCACCCTAATTTAATATGCATTTGCATTTCCTAACTTAATTCGTAGCGGATCATAATTACATTTCCGCCACGCGCATTTTTTATCATTAATTAAATATAATCAATTAAGCACACACAAGCAGGTGTCATATGCACACTTTTGATTTTTGCTGTTGCAACAATTAGCACAAACTAATTATTGCAATAGCTCAGCATATTATTTTCCATAAATATCGGAACCCAGCGGCCCCGCGAGAGTGAGTTAGATTTCGCGTTAAAGACAAGTACGGGCCAAGTCTATGAATCCCGTGAACCTGGTGTGAGACTGCATCGGGGTACTTGTCCATTAGATTCCTGTATACGTATACTCTACACGAATCAATAAACGCATTAAAAAGAAAATCGGGTTTTATTTTTTTTGGCTTTTCGGTTCGCTTTAATAAAATTGGCGCAGTCGGTAGGATGCGCTAAGTAAAGTTACTTGATTTTTTTTAAAAATCTTAATAGCGCATCCGTGTCGCGTACGAAAAAAAGTTTAAATACAATAAATCCCCAAGAGGAGGAGACAATTTTGTAAAATTTTTTTTTACGCGGCTCGAACCTAAAAACGCCTCGCAGAAGGAGACGTCGCCGAACTAGAAAAAACCGTCTAACTCCGAAACACGCAACAGATTACGTTAAAACTAGTTACTTTGTGTATAAAGTGAAATAAGTGAAAAAAAAATCATGGATAATATTGGTTCCAAAAAGTGTATATAAAATAAACTATTTAAATGAAATAAGTGAAATGAAATAAGTGAAAAAAAAAAGAAACAAATTCATAGAGTGAATGCGAAATATAAAATAACTTGCACAATAAATTATTTGTAAAAACCGAAAACCCTCTGTGTAACAAAACAACTGGAACTCTCGAATGCTAACTATTTGAATATACGCACCCATCAGAATCAAAGTGAGTAAACTAATTCTGCAGAAACCCAACAAGAGCGCTACAACGTGTCCCGTAAAAATATTGGAAAAAATCTTCTTTTAACATCAGTGGCAGTGCATCTTGAGTGGCAGAACATCCTAAGCAACAGTGCATCCTAAGTGGCAGTGCATCCGACGTAGCAGAATATCCGAAAAACCTGTGTATTTTAAGTGTATCCTAAATACAGACCATCCTAAGTAGCAGAACATTATAAGTAGCAGTACGTTCCAGACAAACGACCGGATTACCAGCGAATCACAGAGAACAAACTTAAGTAACTATTCTTAAGATTTATACATGTATATACATATAAAAATAATAATTTGTTTATTTCTGTATATAATTTCAAACTTTTACATTAATTTATAAAAACATATAACTATCTATCTCATAAATATATTAATATCTTATCATATATACACATTCTTATATATATCGAATTTTTCAACATATTGTGAGAGTGGTTCGGACTAGGTACTAAATTCATATCAAAGATGGCAAACCCAGACGTAGCCCCCACCGTCCAATTAGACCCATTGAAATATCTAAACAGTCTCCCTGAGTTCGATGGTAGTCCCGAAAACTTACAAACTTTTACCACATTGATAGATAGGATCAACCCTACACTCCGATCCTTTAACGATGCATCGCAACTCTTATTTAATGATATCATTAGGAGTAAATTGAAAGGAAAAGCTAGGGAAATAATCGAAATAAATTGCCATGCTACAGATTGGCAGGATATTAAACAAATTTTACAAAATAATTTTGGAGATCGTCTGACCATAGACGAACTCTACGATAACCTGCGTGGTGCCACATTTAAAACAAACGCAGTAGAGTTTTATAATGAAATTAAAAATAAGTTAAGAAGACTCAACAGCAAAACTCTAATCGTTTTGGGTGCAAATCATGCAACAAACGAATGCGCCAGAAATAATATGAGGACAGCCCTTAACACCTTCAAGAATAAAATTCCAGAGCCCATGAGAACAATTCTATTTTGGAGAAACCCTGACTCCCTCGAATCAGCCATGGATATCCTCTTTACAGCAGGATACGCATACTTCTGCCCCAATAACCAAAACCACCGTAGAGACAGAAAAAAAATAACACACGGACAAACCCACACAAACCTACCACAATACCATAAAGACAATAAACCTCACAAATACGAAAATAATAACCATAACGATAACAGACATTCTAATAGCCATAATTATAGTAACCAAAATTATCATAACCAACATAATAATAATGGCAGTAATAACATAGGATCTGACAATACCCGTAGAAATTCCTACAGACAACGACATCGTTCCAATACCTACGAGAACAATGGAATGTATAGAAATAATATCCCAAACAATTCTGACTTTAATAATTTCAATCCCAGGCATTTTAATAGACCACCAACTCCAGAACCTATGGATATTAACAAAAACGAAGCAATAGAAAATTTTCAGTCAATTGCCTCGGAAAAAGCTTACCATATATAACTGTAAAAACCAAACTAAAACCATTGAAGTTTATCATAGACACAGGCGCTACTCATTCTGTGATAAACCCTGGCCTTTGTCACCCAAAGTGGAAATTAGATGTTCCACATACAAGCATAAAAACTCTGCAGCACACTATAAACGTCCATGAAAAAGTTAGGATTCCCCTTTTCGAGGAATTAGGAGACACAACTATAAAAATCGAATTATTTGTCTGTCAGTTCCACAACCAATATGATGGGATACTTGGTAATAATGTTCTAAGGCAATTAAATGCCGTCATCGATTACAAGAACCAAATACTCCATGCAAACAAGAAACAGGTTCCAATACTTTTCGAAATGAACGAGGATGAACAATATTGTCTTTTTAACAAAGAAGGACGCTACGAAGTACCCGTACCCGTAAACCAGGAAAATGGATTGGTACACTTCCAAGGAAAATCTTCCGAAGATGGAAGAGTCAAACTTGAGGAAGGCATCTACGACGTGCAACACTTTCAGATGATGGCCTCAGTAAAGATTCTGAGTGATCATCCTGTTAAAGTTAAGTTCACTCCACAGGAAACTACAGCCGTTACTCACGAAAATTTCAATATCATCGAAACTAATATGGAATCTCATTTCCTCCCCATTACCATTCAAATAAGAACTGAACACCTCAACACAGAAGAAAAATCTAAATTACTATCAATCATTAAGAAATTCTCAGACATATTCTATAAAGAAAATTCAGATTTAACTTTCACAAACGCAATTAAACATCAAATTCGTACCACGAACGATATACCGATAGTTGCGAAAACTTACAGGTACCCATACGTCCATAAAGACGAAGTGCGGAAGCAAATTCAAGAGATGTTAAAGAAGAACATCATTAGACCAAGCCAGTCGCCCTATTCAGCGCCAGTTTGGATAGTACCCAAAAAACTGGACGCAAGCGGGAAACCCAAATGGAGGCTTGTCATCGATTACCGGAAACTAAATGAAGTTACGGTCGATGACAAATATCCGATCCCCAACATTGACGAGATCCTGGAGAAGCTGGGAAGATGCCAATATTTCTCCACGCTAGACTTAGCGAAAGGATTTTACCAAATCGAAATTATAGAGAAGGACATTCATAAAACAGCGTTCAGCGTAGAAGGCGGACACTACGAATTCCTTCGAATGCCATTCGGGCTGAAGACAGCACCAGCTACATTCCAACGTCTGATGAACAACATCCTCTCTGATTACATCAATAAAATATGTTTAGTGTATCTAGACGATGTTATCATTTTTTCCACATCCTTACAGGAACACTTGGAATCGATAAGCAAAATATTTAATCGACTCAGAGAAACCAACCTGAAAGTTCAGTTGGACAAATCTGAGTTCCTGAGAAAGGAAACCACATTCCTCGGACATATAGTTACCAATGACGGTATAAAACCAGATCCACAGAAGATAAATTGCGTGCAAAAATTCCCTATTCCCAAAAACCCCAAAGAAATAAAACAGTTCCTTGGTCTCACCGGCTATTACAGAAAGTTTATAAAGGATTATTCCCGAATAGCCAAACCAATGACGAAATACCTTAAGAAAGATGCAAAATTAAAAATTTCAGACCCCGAATATATTCACGCCTTCGAAACATTAAAAAGCCTTCTCACCAACGAGCCCATCCTGGCTTATCCTGATTTCAATAAGACATTCGTACTAACAACAGATGCTAGCAATTACGCCATTGGTGCCGTACTCTCACAAGAAGATCACCCCATTAGCTACGCCAGCCGTACTTTGAATGAACACGAAATAAACTATAGTACCATAGAGAAGGAACTCTTGGCTATAGTTTGGGCCACAAAGTATTTCCGGCCATATCTCTTTGGTAGAGAATTCATCATTGAAACGGATCACAAACCACTCACATGGCTTTTCTCATTAAAGGAACCGAATTCGAAGCTCTTAAGATGGCGATTAAAACTCCTTGAGTTTGACTACACGATTCGATACAAGGAAGGTGCGAAAAACATAAACGCCGATACCTTATCTAGGATCCCTAAACCAGAAGTAAATCTAACACAGAATTATGCTTATATTCCCTCTAGCAATTCATGCATCAACGTATTTCGGACTCAAATAATAATTAACAAATCAAACTCAGGATCACTAAGAATCAAAAAGGAAAAAGTATTCGACAAAAACAGAACAACGATCAGCGCGAAACAATTAGACGAGCAAGACATTATTACGATACTAAAACATCATTTTAACCCGAACGGTCTGAATGCCATACTTGTTGAAGATGAAGATTTCTTCCAAAAAATGAATTCAGTATTCAATGATAATTTCTCAAACAATGGTAAATTCAAGATAGTTAGATGTTCCGTTCTGTTAGAAGACATAAAAGGCGAAGAAAAGTTAGCTCAAATAATTGAGCAGGAACATTTACGAAATAACCATCGAAGAATAGATGAGGTAACAAAAGAACTTAAGCTAAAATATTATAGTCCGAAACTTGTAGACAGAGTAACGAAATTTATAAATAACTGTGATGTCTGCAATTCCGAAAAGTATGTCCGGAACCCACCTAAACCTTTGTACAAACTGACAGAAACTCCTCAAAGACCCAGAGAAATAGTTCACGTAGATGTGTTCTATACATTAGAAAAACTACTATTTGTAACAATTATAGATAAATTCTCCAAACATGCTTGTGCGATCAAAATACTTGGCAGAACCTGGACCGAGTTTAAGAGAGCCCTATCTTACTACTTTGGCCAATTCGGTACTGTGAGGAAGATAATAGTCGATAACGAGCTAGGGTTTAAGGCTATCCCTCTAAGAGAATTTCTTAATAACGAAAACGTTGAAATTCACTACACCTCTAGCAGCAATCATACTTCTAATGCAGATGTAGAACGTCTACACAATACTTTAAATGAGCATATCCGTCTTTTAAAACACGATGCCGTTAATAACCAGGGGTCAGTTGAAGAAAAAATCCTTAAGGTAATAACATTCTACAATAATACAATTCACTCTTCAACAAATAAAAGACCCATTGATTTTGTGAACGGAAAGATTCACCAAGACTAATATGAACGCATACGAGAGATGATTCTACAAAAGAAACAAAAAGTTGTAGCCAAACTTAATAAAAATCGAACCGACCACAATATCGAAACAGGTCAAAACTTTATTAAAGAAACCAGAGGAGGAAAGAACCATTCCAAATTTCGGAAGATAAATGCAAGGAAAATAGATGCAGAACATATAGTAGATGTAGAAACCCAAAATAAATACTTTCGCACCCATATTAAAGCTAAAAAGAAACAGCAAGAAATAAATAATCCTACTATAACAGCTAAAACAAAGAAAAGAAATAAAAACACTCCCTCACCCTTTCCTGCCACTACCAACAGTTCATAAAATACCCATTAATTAGTAAAGTTTAATTTAACCTTCCAGAGAATGTCACCGTTATTGCTACTAGCCTTTCTGGCTGTGACCAACACCCAAACAATACAATTTGAAGACCTAAACAACAACTATGGCTATACTCCCATTAAAACGGACGAAGTGAAACTTATTGACCAGTACTATAACGTTCTCCATATTATCAATACTTCAGACTATGAACAAACGCTCCAAATTATCCGACAAAACATTGACACCCTTTCAAGTTCTACAACTGAAGCTAAAACGATACTGGAAACTGTGAACAGAAATTTCGAGTTAACAAAAGCTAAAATTAAGAACCTGACTCCTCACTTTAGGGAAAAACGAGGACTGATGAATTTCTTAGGAAAAGGATTAAATTATATCACCGGAACTATGGATAACGACGACAGAACCAACGTAGAATCCGCCTTGAAAGCGATCTCAGAACACGAAGCAAACCTTGATAATAAAATAAACAGAAACATAATCACTAACAATTTTCTCTCAACTCAAGTTAAAAATATCACTAACCACATAAAAATACAACAAACCATTATCAAAAATTATTTAAATAAATTCAAAGACATAAGCCAAAACGGCATAGCCAGCCTCAGAGACGAAATTAATTTTCTCCAACAAGTTTATCAAATTGACAACGACATTTCCTTACTAAGAAACCACGTTACAGATATCGAACAGACCATACTTTCGAGCAAAATAGGGTTGACTACAAAGGACATATTAACCAAGACAGAACTTGATCTCATAAACGACTTCAAACAATATTCAAACATAAAAACTACGGTTTCATCGCACAATAAAATAATAGTAATAACAGTAGCAATACCGAAATTCTCCGAAGAAAGTTTGACAAAAATTATTCTGGAACCAGTCCCAACCTCTCAAAATAGGTCACTGTTGCTGAATGTGAATACAATTTTAGTAAGCTCTAGCCATAAAGTATACTACTCAAATGTAAAAGATAACCTTATTAACAACTTAGAAGAAATAAAAAATAACTGTATAAATAGCATTGTACAATCCAGAGAAATTTTATGTAGGACTGAATCATTTGATTACCAAGAAATTAAACAAATAACACCCGGAATCCTAATTTTTAAGCATTTTTATGGAAATATTGAGCACAATTGTAATTCAAGTAAAAATGTAATGAAAGGAACGTTTATAGCAAAATTCGAAAATTGTAAAGTCGATGTTGAAAATAAAACATATTCTAACTATTACTTCAAGACATACGATAAAGTAATTTTACCAGAATTTATTAAAATTATAAAAGCAAATAATACCTATCCAGATATCAAAATTGAGGAGCTTTATTTAAAGCAAATTGATAATGAAAATAACATAAATACAATTTTATTCAAATCAAGGAATAATAATATCATAAGCTTTAGTTTAGATACCGTAATTATTCTTGTAATAACATCGTTAATTGTATCATACGTATACATGAATCGACACCGTCAAAAATTCGTTATTTCTTCGGAGCCTCAAACAAACCATGGGGGTGTTACAGTACATAGCATAAGCCCCTCACTATTTGAACTTATTTGAACCGTAGCATCATATTGCACACCTATGCACCCTAATTTAATATGCATTTGCATTTCCTAACTTAATTCGTAGCGGATCATAATTACATTTCCGCCACGCGCATTTTTTATCATTAATTAAATATAATCAATTAAGCACACACAAGCAGGTGTCACATTCACACTTTTGATTTTTGCTGTTGCAACAATTAGCACAAACTAATTATTGCAATAGCTCAGCATATTATTTTCCATAAATATCGGAACCCAGCGGCCCCACGAGAGTGAGTTAGATTTCGCGTTAAAGACAAGTACGGGCCAAGTCTATGAATCCCGTGAACCTGGTGTGAGACTGCATCGGGGTACTTGTCCATTAGATTCCTGTATACGTATACTCTACACGAATCAATAAACGCATTAAAAAGAAAATCGGGTTTTATTTTTTTTGGCTTTTCGGTTCGCTTTAATAAAATTATTAGCCAGACCATGTGCCATCTAACGGAACAAGTGATAATCTGACGGCACAATATCTGGGGAATATGGCGGGTGGGGTAGGACTTCCCATTTGAGCGTTTCTAAGCAGGTTTTAACGGGTTTGGCAACATGAGACCATTGTCATGCTGTTGAATGACTTTTTCGTGCTTCTGCTCGTATTGTGGCCGCTTTTCGCGTAGTGCTCGGCTCAATCGCACCGATTGAGTTCGATACCGTTCCCCAGTGATTGTTTCGTTCGGTTTCAAGAGCTCATAATAAATAACACCGCCCTGGTTCCACCAAATATACACCACCAAATATAAACCTTCGCAACGCGAATATTCGGCCGAGTCGACGACGTAGAAGGATGACCGGGCAGTCCCCATGATTTTCTTCTCTTTGGGTTGCTATAATGAATCCATTTTTCATCACCGTTACGATGCGATAACGAAAAAACTTCCATTTTTGCAGCTGGAGCAGTTGTTCACAGGCAAAAAAACGACGCTCAACGTCTGTTGGCTTCAATTCATAAGGAACCCAAGTTCCTTGTTTCTGAATCATTCCGAACGCATGCAAGCGCTTGGAAATTGCTTGGCGGGTAACTCCAAACACTGAAGCAAGCCCCTGTTGTATTTGGCACGGATCTTCATCGAGCAATGCCTCCAATTCAGCGTCTTCGAAGGTTTTTGGTCTTCCTTCACGCGAATGGTCTTCGGCACCAACATCACCGTCTTTGAAGCGACGGAACCAATCACAGAGCGTTGTTTCACTTACAGCAGTATCTCCGTAAACTTTTTGCAGCTCTCGATGGGCATTAGCCGCCGTTTTATTGAATTAAAAAAAAAGCATCACTTCCCGCAAATGACGATTATTTGGCACAAAATTCGACATTCTTACACAACCAAAAATATATGACACAAAAACAAAATCATTTATGTGTCGAAGCGGACTACGCTTAGACATATGGTAAGTCTAAGCGTAGTCCATGACAATGTGGTTATGTCACAGTGGAACAGCACTTACTACTGGAGTTAACTTAGTTGGAACTTAGTTGCGCACCTAATATTTCTAGTAGGTTCGAGAATTCGATTCCTAACTCTTCGTTCGATCTCATTTATATTAGCTCATCATCCATAAAATTTCGAATGAATCATGTTTCCTTATATTTCCTGACATTTTTGACAGGTGCCCATGCTAATTGGAAACTTTCGCAAACATGTTTGGTTACCAATGACCTCACGTTGCTTGTGTCTGCTTGTGGGAAGGGATGGCATCCATTCGCATTTAAAACGGAAACTATTAATTTACCAAAGGATAAGTTAACCCTAGAAAACTAACCTTATTTTTAATGCGTTAAGGCTAACCTTCGTCGAATGGATGAAGTCTCTGCTTTAAATCTGAATAACAAATTAATAAAAAACAAGCACTCGATAGTATAATTATTATTTAGTCCCTAGATCTTATAAAAAGCAAAATAAACTGCTTTTTTTATATTAGTTCTATGGATAACATATTTTATTAGTAATATAAAGTACATAACAGAATTCGGTTCGTCCAGATGTGATCAAATCAAATAAGAAAAAAAAATTATAAATCACAAAAAAATAAAGTATAATTCTCAAAAATTAAATACTGATGTTCATATCTTCTAACACAACCATGCATTTTCATTATAAGTCATTATTTTGAGCAAGAGACACAAAGTTCAATTTTGTGTTCCCCGCAAATAATTTTGGAGCATTTTTCACATGCAAATTTGTTCATACGCCGTTTTTAGTGTGGACAAAATCTGCAAATTGATCTTTTTTTATTAATTGACATTGTATTGAGGGTCCTTATACATAAATATTGATTTTTATCACATTTCTCAACAATATTTTCAATATTACTTCTGGTAGCAATAGGTAGAATAGGCACCACCAACCTCTTCCCCAGCCTTGTGCCTTAGTTTAACAAGGCACTTTCCAATTTTTCTCATATAATTAATACGATTTAGTGGTTTTTATGTATGCTATACATGTTATGTACATAAATTACGTAGCTATTTATAAATGCCATGTTTAATATTCCATAGAATACGCATATTGGCCACCTATTGGTCTTGCGGGAGCATGACATTGTGCTGCACATCTGGTCAAACGTGTCGACCCCTCCTTTCGTAGCGTTATAAAAGTGGATAATTTCCGGCTTTTTAGTTCTACTGTTTACAGTTCCGTGTTCGTTGCAGGATGACAACAATAGCACAATTTTGCTGGGTTTTGGCTTATACGAAAGTAGTGTTAATTCATGGTCGTAGCAAAATATTTATGTAGCACATTTTCTTCTTTTCCAATTCTGGTAGGATTTCTCTTATATTTGATCGTAGTGTAAGAATTTTGCCAGAGGAATGGATGTAAACCAATTATCCAGCGTTATATTTCGATTGGTTCCATGAATTCTCTTAGAAACCTCTTTTACATAATGCTCAGCGATTCGTAAATCTCCTTGGTTAGTGCCTTTACCAAGGTAAGGCATTGTGTTCACCATATATTTAGTTCCGCTGTCGCAAATCATCACAATTTTCATTCCGTATTTTGCCAGTTTATTGGGAATGTACTTTTTATATGAGGACCTACCGCTAAAATATAATAATTGTTCATCGACTGTCAAATAATTACCAGTAGTATAATTTTCAGTACACTTTTGTATGAACAAATCCCATATTTTTCGGATTGGAGCAAATTTATCATCAACAATTAAAAGTCGACTCGATTTATCGTCAAATCGTAAACGAGACAAAATATACATAAAACGATCTTTGCTCATCGAAACGTATCGTGATCCAGAGAAGGTGCTGTCAAAGAGTTCAGAAGCTGTCAGGTAATTATCTTTTCGTACAGATGTTAGGAAAAATAATCCGATCAGAGCTTTAACTTCCTTCTCATTTGCAATTTTGCTTGTTCGGCTTACAGTAGCGGAATAATTATTCCTCAAATTAATTTCAACGGTGGTCCATTGCACAATTTCATCCACTATTTCGTCCGTTATAAAGCTTTGGAAGCATTCGAGGGGATCAATCAAAGTCTTACGATTGCGAGTTGGTCTTCTTGCCTGATGCACTATGTTGAAGCTTCTATAATGACTTTTGGGTTTTACAGTTGACCATTAATGACCATTTTAACCTCTTAATATCTTTTTTGAAAAAGTTATTATATTCGAGTTTGACGTTCGTGCCAACAAATTCAAGGGGATGTTATTTTCGCTTTCCTCAGAAGACGCGCCCGACGAAGACTCATCCTTTTCTTCGAAAACAAAATATTCATACTTTTGTTTTGTTTGGGAGGTGAAGGCTATTTGCGCCCTGAGTGTCGGACTCCCGCTACCGGACTACCGACTAAACACCTCCCCTGTCACGCCGAGAATCTAGCCTCGAACCGTATTTTACTTACCTGGAACCTTACCCTAAAGCTCTCTGTCGTAGGAAGAATTTGCCTAATGGAATTTTCTAGTTCTTCGGAATCCGCAATGCAGTCAAGGTCTCTTATTTCCAGAGAGGCCTTTGGCTGTAATGTCGAGATAACAGCTTTAGAGCCAAGAAGGTCCTTGACAGCGCTCTCGAACAGGCCCTTGTCGGTGGATTCCGCTCCGAGTTCTACGAGGAGACCACCTGTTCTGGTCGCTCTTACCGTTCGTATAAAGACACTGTTATTTTCGGGTTCCACATTTTGCCTGATTTCCTTGAGGACCTCGGCGTAAGTTCTCCCGTCTGCAGGCGTGATCAATAGAGAATAGAGTGTTTCGTGCCTTCTTGCTTTTCGGACGCCTGTTTCGAATCTTTTGCTGTCACGCGCGGAATCTTCTTCGCTTATTATAGCGCTTATGATCCTTGTTAGCCGCTCTTCTTCACTTCTGTCAACAGCTATTTTCGTGATCAGGTCATCCTTAGGTGAGGTTCTCGGTATACTGTCAGCAGGAGGGTCTTGTTGTGCTGTTGATCATCATTGTTTTCGCTTTTCATGTTGTTCGGTTTCTGAGTTTCGATGACCCCCGGAAAATGGCACTTCGGATCGATGGCTCCAGTGCCCAAAGCCACCACTACTCTTGTTGTATCGTTCGCTCCATCGCCTTGTGAAGGAGGAATGTTGTGGACAAGCACCTTTTTCGCTGTTGTAAAGCGTTCGATGGAAGTTTGCTTGCAGGATGTTTTCTCACTGCCTTGTTGAGGCTTGGCTACTCTTTGAGATGGAGTTCGCAGTAGTTTTGGCCTTCGGGCGAACATGCTTGCGCCGTTGACTTTTTCACTTGTAGTTTTTGATTTTTCAGTGGCCAAGTGTGCCACCACTGAAAAATGCCCTGGCGACTTATCCCCAGCAAGATTGCTGGAGAGAAGCCCGCATGAGGTCGAGGCTCCCTGACACGTCGGGGTGTATATTCCCACCCCTAGTTTATTATTTTTGTTTTCACTCATCATATAATTTATTTTTGGTGGGTACTTTCAGTGACTTGATCACGCGTGTGGATGACGGGCAACCTCGCAAAGCCCCCCACCACGCCAAGGTAGTACCCATGGGGGGGGGGGGGATATTCATACTTTAAAAAATTGGAATGTTGCACAAAACGAAACTTCGTCGACTCGATGAACATGATAGCGTAAAAAAGTTGTTTACACTCCTGACTCAACGCAAACAAAAGCTACAAAGCAGAAGAGCGAGGTCGCCCAATTCCATGAAAAGAAAATCGACAAAATGATAGCAGCGACGAAGATTATGCGTTTAGGGTTAATTACGTCAAATACCAAATAAATGTGCAGGTCCATCTGATGTATTGACAGCACACAATTCCGTGGTCTCTGTCGTTCTGAAACTGTTACCTACAATGATATGAGATTTCAAAATTTGTAACGCAGTTTCTGAAACGTCATTATCGCACAGTTTTGTACCTGTTATACAACTCCAGAGAAGATAAAGCATATTGACAAGATGAAGGAAAAGACTGTTGACGATACTACATTTCAGTTAGCGCTTTCTACATTACATGTATGGATTCGCTTTTTTGAATGTTGCTTACTTGTTTCTTTTCAATTGAAGCTTAATAAATTAAAAGAGGACTCAAATAGAAGAAAATGGGTTTGTCGCTTGACATTGTAAAGCCAGGGAGAACAGAATCAATGAAGAAATTATAAAAGGGTTTTCTATCATTCTTCATATACCGTCTTTTGATACTTACGCATTTGAAACATCTAGATTATTTATACATGATATTCTTGAGATAACATGCCTGCGAGTATGCATAATATACGTGCGCATCCATCGAAAATTATTGAAAACTTCCGATAGGTCAGCGTCCATTAAATTTAAGGCACTGGTTGTCCAAGTTTTCTATAGAGTTTCTAAAGAGTATAGGCATGATAGCAATATATAGTAAAACTTCATTGTTTTCAGGTGTTTCAGGTGGACATGATTTCTAAAGAGTTTTTTTAACTTTTTGAAAAACTTTCGTTTTGCAGTGGTGACCCAAATTTTATTTATCCATAATCAAAAAAATTTAAACAAAGGACTTGTAAAATTTTATAAAGCATATGACATAATATATATTCTGTACTCTCAATTGGTTTATTTCCATCAAAGTTGGATGCTGTGGATAGCAAAGTAGTTGGGTGCTGTGGGTGTCAAATTAGTTGAGCAGTTGTATGAAACAATTTCTTGCTCTAAGGCGCCACCAAGGAACGGAGTCCAGGAATGACAGCCGATTATTGTTGGGACCTACTAGAAGCCAAAAATCACCAAAAATTTGACCAAAATACCAAAAAACAAGTATTTATTCTTTATTAAGCATTAAGTTTTCTAATTATAGCTGTTTTTTTTTTCTTTTTACGAATAAATGTTTTGATATCACAAGGAAACTTGATGTGTTTTCTTTCATCGAAACCTTATTGATTGCTGGCTCTAATGCAGAGTGTATAGAATTTTAAAACAAAAAAAAAACAGATAAATTGTTTAGATTTCCATGAAATTGTTTTATTGGAATCATAATTTTTTGCCACTTTTATTTAAATATGATTATTGAACATATGAGTCCAAGTCTAAACGAGAGGTCTCATTTTCGACTACTCTAACCTTACAAATTATGTCTTCTAACCGCGAACCTTGTCTTCAAAATGGTCGAGCGTCTCGAGAATATTGGCGTAGACAAGTGATTTGACGTTTGCCCACAAAAAATAGTCTAGCGGTGTTAAATCACAAGATCATGCCGTACAGTTGATGAGTCTAAAACGAGAAATTATGCGCTCATCAATAAATCGCTCATAACTTTTCAATAAATCGATGATTGCACATATGGCTGTAGTGCCATCTGTAGTGAAGTATGGCTGTACTGAAGTATGGCTGTTGTGCCATCCTGTTCAGACCAAAGGCCCCTAATGACTCCGTTCAATTACGGAAACAGAAAGTCACTGATCATGGTTCTATAGAAGTCAACATTGGCTGTATTGTTATTCAAAGCAGAATTTTCGATGAACTACGTACGAATGATTTCACCGGCGCCTGAACCACAACAAACAGTGACCTTCTCCGAATGTAAAGGTGTTTGGACAACCACTTGTGGTTGTTGTTCTTCACTCCAAATGCCACAGTTTTTTTTATTTTTTATTGACGTTGCCATTAAACCAAGAATCAGCCTCATCGCTAAACGAAATTCTTTATATGAAATTCGGGATCTGTAGTTATTTGCCCCTGGACATACAAAATCTACGCCATGCCTGGTGGTCATTCAGCTTCAATTCCTGCATGAGTTGGACGTCGTCAACCCACAAACCAAGATCCTTCCGGAAAATTTTCCAGCATAGGGATGGACACAGGTCTATTTGTTGAGCACAATATCGAATGGACTCACATGGATCTTCAACGATACTAAGCTCTACAGCTGCTCCAGTTTCTTCATTATGCACAGTTTGACATCTTAATGTATGCGGACTATCAGTGAGAGTAAACGTGGAGCAGAAACGATCCATGATTAATAGGATTCATTGTTTTGATGGACGATCATGTCAGTTAAAAATTGAATGAGTGCGCGATGAGTTTCTGTTCAGAGCCGTTTTTTTGCAATAAATTCTACAGAATTTTCAGAGGACATTCAGGCTTCGAACTACTGATGATAAAATGACAAACCAAACTTTCCACAAAACGCAAGACAGCTGTTACTTTTTATTACGTATCACTAAATAGTGGTGCCAACTTAAAGCTCTATACTTTGAATAAATACACTTTATTACTTTTGGAGGGAGTATGTTCTCCCGAGCAGGAGATTATCAAGGCACAATGAGAGGAACTTTTTATTGCTTTAGGAGGTTCGCTTTGGTGAGCGAAGGAAGTAACAGGCCGTTGTAAAGGTTGCGTTACTCCTGGTCAAACCCGAATACATTTTTCAGACCTTACTTTATCATATCTATCACACTAAAATTTCGGTTTGCCCTCGAAAAACTTGCATTTCAAACATATTTATTTCATCATGAAATGAAAAGTCACTTGATTTAATACTTTTTTATTTATTTTATCCACCATTTTACTAATGTTTCATATTAAAGGTGGTTTTAGTATAACTGTAATAATATAAAAATTATTATTTTGCCTGAAAATTTCCAGCAGTAAATTTTTCTCTATTTACAATCAATTAAGTTCTTATGTGAATGTTAAGAATGTGGGACCAAGTGACGCACACTATTATACATATGTTACACCTGTGAAGCATTGTTTTGTGCCCTAATTTCACATGCTTATGTCTTCGATATCTGTGTCACAACCATTGAAAATTATTGACCACTCCAGCAGGCAGCGGTGCGTATTACCTTGTCCAAAATAAGTTATTAAACTCTTAAGAAAATAACCAGAATAGAAGATAAAATAAACTCAAAATACTCTAATCTAATTTCAAGCGTCATCTTGACCTTAAAACTCCGACAAATTGTTTTGCGATAATCAAGGATTTCCTGTAGAAAAATTCCTTAACGCCTTCGGTTCGGCTTGCGAATTCAAACGCAAGGTTAAATTTAGAACGATTTATTCACCTAGAGCTCTTTCGTTCCGAATGCTTTCTCCTGCCATTCACACATTTGATCGTTTCCTTTAATGCATTCATTAGATATAACATGATTCACACACATGATGGTGGTACATTGGACCGAATGATCTTCTCTATGCCAGTTTGCTGTGACGAAGAAAATAATTGTTGGGAAACTCCCAGCAAGATAATGAGACAACAATTTGCGGTTTTCGGAGATGAAGACTTCAAGCCTAACTGTTCTCAATGAGTGGACATTCTGAGCCATCATTCTATACCTTCCAGCGTGCGATTCGCAAAAGAACAATTATCTCGCCTTACTTACCTGATTTTGATTCAGACTCATGTGAACATGTCTAGGTAGTGGACTTGCATGACCTGTTTGTTTATTTGTCCGCTGAAAGGTGAGTTAATAAATTAACATTTTCAAGTGCATTTGCAAGGTAGTCAAAAGTATGTGTAAAATTCATTTTGATGGTCATCCCAACTAATTGCTAATAAATTGGTAAATAAGCTTCATTATTGCCGATAAAGTATTTTCTGCTGATCAAGGCAATCGAGGAATTGTCAGGGCGGTGGAAAGGTGAAATTAATATTGTTTTTCGACAGTGCGTTGGAGGCATGTTCGATTTTTCAATTTTATTTGGTCTTAAAAGGAAAGTGGTCCTAATTGACGCCATACTAATTTGGATTAAATATATTTTGTGTGAAAACATATGCTTAAATTAAGTACGAGACAGTCAACATGAGGATCAGAAATAGTTAAAAAAATTTATCACTTGCAATGAACTTTCGCTCCATTAACCTTCTTCGGCCAATACACGGAAATAAATTAAATATAAAATATGTTTACGTGCAACATATGGATGAATTTAATACGATTTTGTTTATAATGTCATGTTCATTAGCAACTCAATTTAAATTAAATTTTAATATAATCAAGAAAATTTAAGCTCGTGCTGCAAAAAAGCTATTGATCAAGCTGAGGTAGCTTGCTTTGTTCCTACAATTTTTTTTATATTTTTGTTGGGTGGTGAAGGCTATTTACGCCCTGAGTGTCGGACTCTCAGTGGCACACAGCAATTGATCTACCGACTAAACACTTCCCCTGTCGCACCGAGAACCTAGCCTGGAACTGTTTGTCACATTACTTCGGACTAGGCCTCTTAAGTCTCGTCTAGTGGCACCTTCGGATTAGAAAGATCCCTACCTCAGCAGGGAAGGACAGAGAGGAGAGGGATTACTGAGAGAGTGAGTCTATTCCCTCTGCGCCGAGAACTGATCGACGATGTCCTTCTTGGTAGTGTGAACCGTCCGAGCGTAGTGCGACACACAGTTCCATTTATCTTTAGGCACCAGCATCTTCTCCACCAGGGTATCTGGAAGGACTTCCTCCTATTATCTCCCTGAGATGTAAACGCTGTCTCGCCCACCGTTCGCATGTGAAGAAGGTGTGACAAGCATCATTCGCAATCCCCGGGCAAAACAGGTAGTCAGGAGACCGTGACTTTCCCATTCTGTGCAGCTAACACTGAAAACACCCGTGCCGGCTGAGAAGGTGTGTCAGTTAGTAATCAGTCTCGCCATTCTTTCGGTTGAGCCACGGCTCCAGGTCCATGATTCAGATCCGCTCCAGGTCCGCGCGGTCCACCTGCCCTGTGTTTCATTCACCCACCTTTCCTCCCACAGAGCGAGAGTCTTTCTTCTTTCCTCGCATGAAGCAGCCTCTCTACATTCTTCTCCTCTGCACAGGTAGAGCCTCCTCCGTTCCTTAACAAGGAGCACAATAGGTGTCGTACCCGCGATGACCATTACTGCCGGGTCAGAGACAGTGCGGTATGCAGATGCAACCCGCAGAGCGCCTCGTCTTTGCACCTGCATCAGTCGCTTCCGGTACGACTCCTTACTGAGAGCTTCAGCCCAAACCTTGGAGCCGTATAGCAGCACCGACGCCACTGCGCTCATCAGTAGGCGTCTCCTGGTCGCGACGGGTCCCCCAATGTTGGCCATTAGACGGCTGAGCGCCGATACTCCATCAACGACTATGTCCGCTGACGCTCTGATTTGATCGAAGAAGCTCATCTTCAATGGAACGTTGCGCCACCCCGAATGTTACATCCATTCTTCACTGACCCCCCAATGTGCCATAGACGAGCTTGCGGTCTTTGAATTGATCCATCAATACCCGCATTAGATACCTCTAATGCACTCTGAAAGATTCCAGAGCACTGAGAATATCTTTACACCTAGCTAAATTGAAGGCGTTCCTTACGTCAAGCGTCACGAGTAATAGTATGCGCTTTAAGTAGTGATTATGGGCTTCTGCCCGCTGAACCGCGTTCACCACTTCTATAATCGTGCCAATCGTGGATCGCCCAGCCCTGAAGCCGTATTGCTGAGGAGACAGATCCCTTGCGGCTCGGCATTTAGGCGGCGTTCAGCATACATAGGGGCCGATATGTAGATTGTAGCTCCGGATGCCCCTTCCCTTTGCTGGTCAGCATAAGCCTCGCCTCCTTCCAGCATTTTGTGAATGCACCCTCCTGTAGGCAGGCATTGAATATGCTGAGCAACATGTCAGGGCAAAGATGGTAACACTTTTATTAGGACGCCGTCTGGTCCCGTCACCTTTCGCATTTTTAATGTGAGCATCACGTTGTCCAGCTCCTTCGCAGTGAAAAGTGGGCAGTCAACAGGACTTTCCTCGCATGGAGCATCGAAACGGACTGGGTGCACAGGGAAAAGTGCCCGGACAACCTTGTCCGTTCTCTCTGTTTCACTTGTAGCACAGGTTACTTCGATCTGGCCCCTTGCAGTTCGGAGAGATGTGTCCGAACTTAAGGCATTTATTGCATCGAGTCAGGACTACTCTCCGGCGAATCCTGCATACTACCCAGCCTATTTTGATTTTCTCCTTGGCCAGGAGTTGTGCAGCGGCTTTTTCTGGAATGTCCACTATTACGACCTTTTGCCCTCTTGGGTTGATAGGCGTCAACCTTACCCTAAAGCTGTCTGCCTTTGGAAGAGTTTTTCTAATGGCTTCTTCCACTTCTTTGGCTTCCGCGACACATCCAATGTCTCTTATTTCTAAAGATTGGCTGTATTGTCGGGTCAGCTGGGGGGTTTTGTTCCCGTTCCCGCATAATTGCTCCCGATTCCAACAGAGTCTGGTGTGCGGATATCAACAGTCTCTGGAGCATGACGCTCGGTTTATTTTTTATAAACTGAGTTTATTTTTTGTTATGTCGTCCATCTTGTTTTTTGGTTGGGTACTTTTATTGGTTTGGACACCCGTCTGGATAACGGTTGACCTCGCCTTGCCCCCACCACGCCAAGGAAGTACCCTTGTGGGGTTTTTTTCGTTCCTATAATAGTACCAAAATTTACAAAAAAAAAGAATTGAAGCCTTTCCCTTCACGATTAATTTCAAGCCGACAAAGATTTTTTAAATAGAGATCTAGACTAATATGGACCCACAGAGCTCAAACATGCATGCAGATTTAAGGTAGCTATTTACACCCAGCAGGCTTACGGTAATATTTGTCCTTTTTCGCCTGGATGTTTCTTTCAAACCACTTTTCTTTCATATTTTCAAGTAATTTTGAATATCTTATACAGTGGAGACTCGATTAACCGGACTGATTGCTGTCGTAATGCAGCAGGATAATCGAAAATTTTTATTTTGACATTATTTCGGTAAATTTTTAATATATTTTTTTTTTGCTTCAACCCTACCGAATGGCAACTTTGCCCTTGGAGTGGAGCAAAGTGGCCACTTGCCCGATATAAAATACAAAATTTCAATTGAATTCGTATAATCAATGAAAGTGTTTTTCAAAATCAAAACATTATTACCATCGTAGAAAAAGAAAGTATAACATTGAGTTTATTTACAAACGTCCCAAATTGTCTTTTTCTTCGCACCAGGCAAAAGCTTCATGTGTTAATTTTAAACAGCCTGAACACCTTATCAATCCATCATTTTCCCTGAATAGGCCTGGTTGCTAAGGTCAAGTTTTTTACATAAGTAGGAGCTAGGAAAGCTGTCCAGTTTTTAAATAATTCTTGAGTGCAGGGGACTACTTCAAATGGAAACGGTTTAACCCTGCTAGACTTTATCACCTCATTCCAATCATTAGGGAGTTCTGAACGAGTTTTTTGGTCGACTTATGACATGGCTTTGTGGCTTTCCATGTAAGAGTGACCCCTTATGAGAAAGATGATTTTAACTGTGTCAAATCTCTTCTTAACCGTGACCAAGTAGTGGACGAATCTGAACATGGTAAAATTTTTATTTTGGCCCGAGCATGAGTCACAACAAATGATTAGATGTTTTACGTTTGCATCTAGCTGTTTAGTAACAAAATCAAAGAGCATTGACCAGACGTCGTCAGCACCTTTTTTGCCTACAGTCTCGTCGTACGTATACCAAATTGATCGCTTGCTTGAAAGGACGTGCATATTAAAACTGTAGAAGCTAAGCTGACGTTTGTAATAGACATCATTTGTAGTTACATTGGGCATAGGGAGGTTTTTTTGATAGTCCAGGGTGATGGCTTCAATATCAGGATGTTTTTGAGCTCGTCTGCGAAATATCCTCTTTAGACTATAAAATTTATCCGCTTGCCGTTTGTGAAGTTCGTGTTGTTTATTAATCTTATCCATTTCCGTTAACAAATTCAACTTGGCATCTTCTGAAAGTTGCGAAACCAGTTTGACTTTGATAGCTGCCAACTGAACTCCAAACTGGTCGCAGGTACTGCAAGTGTCCTTCCGAGGGTAACCAAATGCAATGTTAAATTTCGTGTTGAATATTTCACGAAAACTGCTTGCAGAGACGTGAAAATTAGGATTTTTTTTCAGTATAAATGGTGTGAAGTTTTGTTATATTTAACTCCTCAGAAAGATACACTTTTTCGAATTTTTTTAAACTGTAATGTGACTTTCGCCCTTTTAATGAGCGGATAAAATCCTCAACTTTTTGAATAGTTTCATTTGATAATTTATGAGGGCGTGTCGAGTGCTTGCCACGTTTTTCGTTTGGTGATGTTCCACAGGTAGACAAAGAAGTGCGTAGTGTGTGTACGCGTGACATCGAAATCCCATGAAACGAGATAAAAGCTTTAGCGCACACAGGAACGTCAACGTGTTTATCTCCTTCAATGACTCGGACTCGGTAGGAAAAACTGGCTGCATGAAAATTAGATTCTTCCCTTGAGACTTCTTGGGCGACGACGAGCAACTGGAAGCACAGTCATCAATCCGCACAAGTAGGAATTTTGCTCATCTACTGACTTCATTTGGTTGAACTCGTTAAGAATTCGTTTCTTATCATCATCGCGAACAACATAAAAACAACGAAATCGCTTACATTGGCAATCGGGTCTGAGCTCATGTGAAGACAGCCTCATTATTTTCATAACGTCTGATAATCGTCCACTTTTCTTTCGCTTTTTACTTTTTTCCGTGCGGTCCACAACAGTTTCATCATCACTCTCACTCCCGGTCCCACTAATCATGGTGACTTAAAACAATATAAACACAATAAAAAAAAACAACAAACTAGCGTGGAACGATAAGATAACCTGCTCGGTAGTAAACCCTGCTGATAATCCTGTTTACCAGGGTGGACATGTTTGTTTTTTCCCTCATTTCCATGGACTCAGTTGGTTCTTCTCCGAACCTTTTATTATTGCCCGTTCATTTTCAGGACTACGTTGGTTTTTCCCCATAGTTAATACCTTGAATTGTAGTACACTTTAGCAGCTAATAGATGGAGCTGAATTCTCTGATTTTTGAAAAAGTGGACTAAGTTGGTTTTCCCCCGAGAGTCTTCATATATTAAAAAGAAGGAAAAAATTAAGAAAATATAATAACGTGATGAATGAAAAAATTTTACACACTAGCATAAAAATATTTGCTACCCATCTGTTTCTGAACGGGCGGCAGTCTATTCAACGACCAACCAGTCACCTGTCATCTTCAAGGATATGTGTTAAATGTTACTGAACTCCGACTGAATCAAAAACATTTGTCTGATTGTTGATCAGTTAATAGAGTTCTTCCAAAAATTTGTTACCGAGTATCTGGAGATGTGCGTGCGGTAATGTATATACAATAACGGTGAATGGTAATGCCAGGATGCGCACATCAAGGATCAAATAAATGCTCATGTCTTTTCACGACATCTGATTCACAGGGAGTTTGTATTCTCTGCAGAGGGTGTGTTTGTCAGTTATTTCGCGGACGTTCTAGTCAAGCTGCGCAAAGCCTTTTATTGCGTCCCTTTTTTCAATGACGTTTCCTTCTTTAACATTTGTCATTTGTCAACGACTTCCTTCTTCAGAAATCGTAGCAGTGAATTCATTCAAAATTTCATTCAGACAATGCTAGTCTTGTTAAACGAAAACTGATGAGACTTCTCCATGCGATTTTTTTAATTTTTGGGCAGCTGATCTTTGGATTGACTAGTTAATGATCAACCCCCCCCCCCCGGGTTCATTTACGTTCTCTCATTATTGGAAAGTAACAAATTTTTAAAGGTTAAAATCATTGTAAAAATCACTCCAAGGGTAGAAATAGACCTACCTTAAAGCTCCTTGACACTTATGGTCGACTCAATGTCGGTCATTTTGCGATTAAAAATACACAGGCGTATAACTGGTAACTGTTTGAAGAGTTGAAAACAGCGTGGGTGACAATATTCTCCCTCCAGGATTGAATGACAAAAAATATTATAAAGTTTGTAAATGGTACTAACACAACATTATGTCGAGGATTTTTCATGCTTCTAGCCATGGAAATACAGGTATTGAAATTGAATCCATTTTCTACATAAATTGTATATTGTAATTTATTTATCTCGATACGCTGCAGTTGTCATTCAAACATTGTTTCTGCAGTTTTTGATACTGATTGTACACAGTCTGAATTCACACAGAGCGATTCGAATCTTATCTCTACTCATTGCAGTAAAATTTTGCAATAGATCAGGTCCTGAGACTAGGAAATTGGCTCTAAAATTGTGGCATCGGCTATAGTTAAACGATGTTGTATGATTCCGTGATGTTTGCTTTGCTGTCACTGTCAGTCTATGTCGTGCTGAATTAAACAAGTATAAGGAACGTGGAGTGGTATATGTTGGCTGCCGTGAAAACTCCTTTCTTTTGGCCATGGGAGGCACAAAAATGTCCAAAAGCTTAATGTATATTTTTAGAAGTCAGTCTCTTACATACGCTTCTTTGCAACACATGGTACGAATGTTTTAAGTACCCTCATGTATTATCGCCTGTCTGGGACCCATTGTCTCATCATATATTTGGGAGTTCAGTTCCAAGTTCAGTTCAGTTCCCAGTTCCACATGACTGTTTGCTTGTTTTTTACCTGTTTCCTATGCCATGCTCCTTTTTTATCGAGCCTGTATGGCGACATCCGGGTATCCACTGGATGGAGTAGGTTAATCAGGATTATCCTGCATCTATTTACAGGCATCGCACACAGCTCACCATCGGTCCATGTTTTTGTCAACGTTCTTAACTACATAGTAGAATCAGTTAAGACCACTTTCAATTCCAGTCAATGGGGGTGACTCTTTTCTGATGCTGGAAAAGTGGCAAATAGTTCTGGTTCAAGAGTCGTAACCGGACTACAAAAGCGAAAGGAATTGAACTATTTACGTTCAGGTAGCAATGGTCGATGCCATTACCTAGAATCTGCAGGATCGGCTCAGTGTTCTCTCATTTATCTGATGGTGAATATGCAATAGGAAGCCTTTATTTATGTCTTCAAGCTTGGCTGTTCTAGCATTGCCAAAAGGAATGACGTTGGAGCGAAACGGCTCGCCGTTGACGGTTTGTTACTGCTATATCTAAGATTTATCCTGGAAAAGTGGTTCTTACATTCCATTAAGATATGGCTATAGCTGGCGTTAAGATTACTGTCAAGACTTTTATCATTGGTAAACTAAAGGATGTTTCTATTGATAAACATACCCGCATCTTTCGAAGTTTGATATTCTGCTCTTGACTTGGTTGTAGCTTTAGCAGTTATTTTTACAAAGTTTAAATTTAGTATTCCCTAAACACTATTTCAGTACCATAGCTCCTCGAGCAGAAAGCATAGCAGTAAGCTCCTCGAGCATGTGCAAAAGTGGTGTCATCAGTTGTGTCATTCAGTCTGATGAATGACACAACTGTCATAAGACACACATAAGCTTGTGCATTCAGTTGAGTGCATCCAACTGAATGCACAAGCTTATTCCGGCTTCACTAACAAATGGCGACATAAAGTCGAAGTGTTTTACGTGGATACCTGCCGTGTGGGCTTAATTTCACGGTCTCCATAGACGGGGTTGAAATAATGCGTCAACCAACGCCCCTCATCAAGATGGGGTACCAGTTCCTAAACCAATACAGGATACTCGAGACGCAACTGGTAAGCACTCGATTCTACTTCCTAGTCACAGCAAACCGCACACCACCATGTTTCAGCTAGGATAGGCTTCTCACCGTGTATGGGACTGACAACAACCTGTCATGTGCGTCCCTCTAACCAGTGGTTCAGATCAAACCTCAAACAAATGGCGACAGACAAGAGTACGCAGCGTATTAATTTGTCACATACGTCACTTTGATTGTCGATTATTTAACTTCAAACGCATACAAGTTGAGTCCGCCGTGTTTGTTTTATCGCATTGAAAATGAGCTTTTGTGGCACGAACCGCTTTTCTTGGTTAATCAAAAGAAAAAGGCTGTTGAAAGTTATCATTTGCTGGTCAAAACATATGGCGAACACGCCCCAACGATAAGGGTATATGAAACAGAGTTTGGTCGACAATTCAAAAATGGCAATTTCAATGTGAAGGACAGAGAGCGCTCTGGTAGACCACAGAGTTGCGAGGAGGAAGAATTGCAGGAGTTATTGATTGGTGAAAAAACTCAGACTCAAAGGCAGTTAGCAGAAGCATTAAATAAACGATCAGCAGAGGTTTTTGAGCTACCCATCGCTCAAACTCAATCAATAAACTCAATAATCAATAAACTCAGATCAATAAACTCGGTAAATGATTCGCACACTATTTGAATGAATGTCAAATGGCTCTTCTTGGGCTGATGATGCTGCTTTAGCACCACGAAAGGAAATCATTTTAACATCGATTTGCGACAAGTGATGAAAAATCGATATATTTTGAAAACGCGTCAAATTTACTTTGAAAAAATCGTGGCTTTCATCTGCCGCAGCCAGTTCTTCAACACCAAAGTCAAATTGCTTCGCCGAGAAGACGATGCTCTGTGTCTGGTGGGACCTATTGTGTATTATGAACTAGTTATTTTTTTATTATTTATTGCAAAAAAAAACCCGGAAAAATGCATACAACTGGTCGACAAGTCAAGAGCCTGTGTAGACTGAAAGGAGTTTGTAAGTCTGCTCAAAAATTTGATAATGTTGCCAGACTTTGCAATGGTATTGAAATGGCATCTTGTTCTGTTAATTGCTCTGCCTAGATATTTGAAGTGATCCTTTTATTCATGGTTTGATTAGTTAGTTTTTTAGGAGTTAGTTTGATCAGTTCCGTTTTGAGCTCTACAGCTATTAATGTAGCTGGTGCGTAAACGCTACAATTAAATAAAATATGTTGTCATGATTGAAATTTTTTAGGATTTCTTGTACATAGGAATTTTTGTCCTTACGCAAATAAAATTTTAGGCTGTTATTGTTTTTCTTAGGGCTCCGCTTATTTACGTGAAGGACATCAATCATCTCCAGGTATCTCCGTTTCCTGCGATAACTTATTGCATTTCAAACTGCTTGCAACGAAAGAGCTTTTTCCTATTACAGTATCAGTTTTATTAAGGGTGAGCGCCCACTTCTGTAGAGTTTCTGTTCGCATTTTCCTTGTGCTCATTAATGGGTGCCATTTTTTTAAGTCTGATAAAATGTTGTCTACGTCCAAAAGGAAAGACTTTTGCAGATATTCAGAATAGAGCTAAAGTCTTCCTTGTTAGGGATCCATTAGGAAGATTTTTAGTCTGTTGCCGCGTGCTCCTCACCTTTGCATTGCAGTCATGAGAATTTGAAACAGAGGACTCCATAGTTGGCCGAACCACATTTCAGACAGGTTATTTTGTTGCCCTCTCAGTAGAGGGCTGAGTGTCCTTACCTGCCACAGTTCAAGCACTGACGAGGTCTGAACTCAAAATAAAATTAGATTATTTTGAGTAAATATGATGGTGTAAATCATCTTCATCGGGTTTAGGGGTTCGATTCCCGAAGAAGGTATTTTTAGTGAGGTATTTTTAGTTTGCACAAACATAGTTGGGTTATTGCCATCCCTAGTGTTGGATCTGCAACTAGGATCTTGATATAATCATGATGAGTCCCGATTATCGGTTTGGCTATTTTGTTAGCATCTTTAGCGGTGGTTTGTGCAGCAATGTCCCATATATCATCAAATCGGTGTACAAAATTTAGGATGCGACAACAGGCTCTGCATCCTTTAGCCTAACATTTTCCATACTCCTTTGCTAAGCATTATGATATTAATAGCATATAAGCATTCATATTTGGATGGGAAAATTTGCCATAATTTTTGTGCAAACAAGCCACCCCCACCTTCCTTTTCCAAAAATCCAATACAAAAATATATTTTTCTATGTTTTATCGATCTCTATGTCTACTTCTATCCCTATCTCTGTTCCAGAAAAGGCGCCCAAGATTGTTAGTCCCTTGTTCGGCTACGCTCCTGGCAACTGCATGAAAGAAATTTTGACGATATATTTTGTTTCTTCCGAAGATTTTGGTTGAGTCATTCCTTCCATTTTGGATATTTAATTTTTCAGGGCTCCCAGTGCATCTTTCTTTTCAAAGATTCCTTGGAAGAGGGTTGGTAAAAATTAGGTTCGAAAAATTCGATGAACTCATTGAAACTTTAAATAAGAGAACATATTCAATGCAGTGTTCACTCTTTCGTAACAATTTAATTGTTCCAACAAAGAACAAATTTGAATGTCAACACAACTTTGATAGTCAAGCTTTGACTTCTCAAGCAGACAAAGGTACTATCCATGAGAACGTTGAATCACTTTCTATCTAGAACCATTTATCTGCGTTTAAAGGCCGAAATTCTTCATGTACAATTAAGTGCGCAATGAATGAGCGCTCCGTCAAAGTTTTATTGAAATTCCAATTAACTGAAATTATACATTTAATGTGCATACTTTATGGCAATATGAGTGGCAATCCTTTATGTTACGCTAGTCTGCAACATTGCAACTTCAATGAAAAAATGAATCAATCTTATTTTAGAATGTTATTCCAATTATTAGTGACTGATGGCTGGCATATTTTCGTAAATGTTTATTATTTACAATTAAATCACGTGCCATAGATTGCAGCATAAATCTACTTGCATTATTAATTTGTTGCTTTCGTGATTTTCATCGTCCATTAAGGGAGCAATGTCCTTGAGAAAACATGAGAACTCATACAGGCTTTGCTTTGTGTACTTTTTGATTCCAGCCCGGGTGTCCTAGGAAACTATTGCACATGCTTTGTAAATAACAATAATCATAGTGTTCTTCAGTATTATTTCCACATGCAGATGCATGCGTGCGCGAATGTCTTGATACTATAGTGTGGATTTAACGGAAACGCATGCATGGTCAAACAATGACGGTATTGTCTTTGTTTTTTGGATAAAATTTAATGTTTATTTTTGTCTACGTTTGCAAGCGCTTTATTTAGTTTTTTGTTAGGCGTATGTTCAATGACTTTAGACCTTAGGTTTGGAAAATGTACAGGTCTTTGTCAATAAACGATTTTGATCACGTTGGTGGTGATGTTTGAATGAATGCAGGCTACCTTGACGTAAGGTGAACGGATGTAACGTACGTTGATTACGATTGAATTTCCAGTAAAAACTCTCTCCCGCTCTGTATAACATTAGCAGGATGCAATGTCGATAAACATAAACACTGTCATCATACTTTGGCCGACCAGGTTCTGCAGAGAGTGAAATTCTCAGTATACTGAGCATAAGTGAAGTCGCATTTGAAATGTTTTAAGAGAAAACTCAAGAAAACCTGTAAGACAGCAAAATAACTCCGAGTATCGATGTGCGCAATTTACTGCCACATTTCTTTTTCGGATTTTATTATCATTATATCATGCGACGAAAATTGAAGTGTTATCCAAGGATATACGTCGTTCTGCACAGGACGAAATCCCATTAAGGCAACTGGATGCGTTCACTTTCGTCCCCCATCAAAAATTCAGCTTCGACCGTATTTGCTCATACGATTCGGTTACCTCGATTCTCGAGGTAATCTGAAGCATGAACCTCTTTCGTTCCGCTTTGAAATTTTTGTGAAAAGGGTTATCAACATTTTCGTTCTTACGAGGTGTGGCTATTAAATAACGGGACTGACGTTGTAAAAAATTTTATTTTCATTGTATACATAATCACTTATTATTACCTTCAATATACACCCCTTCTCTATCCATGCAACGCTCCATGCGAATTTTCCACTGTTTGAAACAGTGCTGGAAGTCATCTTCTGTCAACTCCTTCAGGAATCTTGCCGCTTTCTCTTTTACAACTTCTACGGATTCAAATCTCGTGCCTTTCAATGCAGATTTCACCTTAGGGAAAAGATAGAAGTCACATGGTGCTAGGTCTGGTAAGTAAGGTGGATGTTCTAACACTGGGATGCTGTACTTGGCCAGGAACCGCTTAACAGATAACGCGGAATGAGCTGGCGCATTGTCTTGGTGCAAAACCCATGATTTGTCCTTCCACATTTCGGGTCGTTTTTTTCTTACTCTTTCACGTGGTTTACCAAGTACCTCAAGGTAGTAATATAGATTAATTGTTTGACCTTCAGGAACCCAGTGAAGGTACACAATCCCATGAATATCGAAAAAACAATCATCATTGCTTTAAATTTTGACTTCCTCATCCTAGCTTTTTTGGCTCTCGGTGAAGTTGGGGTCTTCCAAAAAATTCCAAAATTTTTCATACCGTATTTAGTTTTTAAAAAAGTGGTTCTTTTACCCACACCATGGGGTAAAAAAGCCAGATAACAAATTTTCTTTAAACAATTGTATCTTACCGAGAAATGAAGTTACATAACAATATACCATCACATATTGTTGTTAAGGGAACAAACTTTCAATATTGGGTTGGGATTTACGAATATTCCTTAAAAACGCATAATCTAGAGCGCCTCAAAGGAAAAGTGGCTTTTTTACTCCACCTTACCCTACATATGAGAGTTATACCGTAATACCGGATTAAGTTTTGAGGGTTACTTTAATGATGGTAAAAAATAATGAAAGTAACGACATTTGAGCGCAAACACAGTCGTTTTTATCTTCAACATTAAGATTAAGTCTATAGACCTGGAAATAACAAAATTCATATAACTTTATAAGGGCTCATTTTGATATATCCTTTTCCTTTGTAATACTACGTTTCCATCTACAGCAATCCTATATTTCGTTGAGGAGATTTGAATGGAAACACTTTCAAACTTCCTCCACGATATCTAGGATTTGCTGTACGTGGAAACGTAGTAAAATCTGTAACAAGTGTGCTAGCAATCTGGCAAGTCTAAAACGGTACATTCACAAATACGATGACCATCTGTACATATTGAGCAGTACAATAAGCAAGTCAAACATGTCAGGTAGACAGTAAAGTGTGCTTGCCAGAAGGGCCTTATAAACAACCTAAGGTTCATAACAATTCTTGTGGTGACATTAATTAAGGACTTATGCAACTTGACTCGCATGTGAATCGAATCGTCCAAACAAATCAGAAGAAGTTGAAATTCCTTTTAAAACCACAATATACTGCCATCATTTGGTTTTGGCTTCCACGATTTTGCTCGTTCTTTTCTAGGACAAAATCGTTTTAAGGGGAAGGTAAGGTTAATTCGTACGAAACAAGGCATGTTTTTGTGAATTTTTCGTCACGACTCAGTTAAAATCTCTAAAAGTTTAAAAATATTAAAACCAATAGTACATTAAAGTATGACATTTGAAGAATATTGTATAAAATTTTCACGAAGAAATATTAAAAAACACGGCAATGGCAGCAATTATTCGGACGTGTCTCGGAAAAAAGTAGAATCGCGGTGCCCCTCATAACTTGGTGTTGGATCATCTGAAATCAAAAAGTCAACGTTCATTCGTTAGATAATAGTTTTCCCCAGGTAACGCTGGGAGGGTTTTTCGAAATTTTCATTTTTTACTTTTTTGGAACACTTTGAAGGGAAAAACGCGATTTTTTGCTAAAAAAATCGGCTAATTTGCTATTGTAAAATAAAAATTATTAACAAATTTGAAAAAACTCTCCAGCGTTACCTCATAAATTATGTACAGAAATAGTGTTTAAAATTTCAAAAGGATCGGTGCAGTAGTTTTGAAGTTAGGAGGGGCACCGACTTTGAAAACGTGGGTTTTGGGGAAAACGCTTTAAAGTTTTGAACACTAAAAAATCTGGTATAAAACGTTCATAAGCAAATTTTATCGGCTTACCTCACACTGAATCATCAATGCCAGGTCCATAAAGGATGTGGCTATCATCCATGATGTCTAAAGCACCTTTTTGCTCCTGTCTACGACGAATCCTGCCTTCTTTAATTTGTCTCTCAGCTTCCTGCTCTGCTTGGCTTATACGTATGGAGTCAGTTGATCGCGCCCAGTCATGAGCACTTGATCCACTACTGATTCCCATGTCTTGCATGAAGGTTAGTAAAGCAAAAGAACCTTCATTGAAGACACTGGCTGCCACATACGCTGCAATTTCAACGATGACAGAGGTTCCACCCAAGTGCTTTGGTGAGATTTTCCAAATAAGTTGGTTTAAACTCTCATTGTTGTTCTGCGTGAAGCCTCCGACACATCGCTCCAGGAGGGCATCTTTGCTTAGATCTTCATAAATAGGCTTGATGGCATTCAAAACATCCGCAGGAAGAGCACTGTACGTGTGTTTGAACGAATCCAATGCATTAGCAGCTGCAGCTTTTTGCCATTCGCACCAGGAGTCCGCGCCGCTCGGGCATTTTTTATGCTGTGGATTCTCGTCCGTCGAACTGTAGTGAAAAAACGTTGCCCAGATAGCATTCTTCATATTTTCCATGGAATCAGAGTAACGTCTAATAGCCAAACCGTAGTATACCGTCAGTTTATCAATCATTCTGGCCGTAAGCTTCCCTTTACCAGACAGACTGTTTCTTTTGATCTTCTTTCCAGCCTTAGTTTCAATATCTACAACGGTATTTTTGACTATTTCACGTAGACGAGTGCCCATTTTTTTTTGAACATGTCCTACACATTCTTTTTTCACTATTGAAAAATCATCACCATAAGGTTTAGAATTCACTAACCCGGAGTAAGCTTTAGAGTCACCGTCGCCGATATAGTTGAGATATCGTACACCATTCTTTAACGAACGTTGAAACATGGTTTTTATCGCTTCGACCTCCATATTTCCAGCTGCACCAGTATGATTTGCCCGACACTTTCCAGCACTTACATGAGCTTCATGCCACTCTTCGTATTCGGCAGAGTTTAATTTATGTTCCCAAGTTTTACATTCATGGCAGTATGAACTTTTGACAAAAATGTCAAGAACTCTACCTGTAAAGTAACCGATTAACGAGGTGACGCCGAATAAAGACGAGAAGCCTCTTTTTTTCCATGTTCCGTCGCCTGATACAGTGAGTTCGTCGGCATCTTCAGTCTTTTTATCTTCGGCTGTTGCTGCTTTTTCTTCTTTTGTAGCAGATAAAAAAAATCGATTCGCTACTTCTCTTACAGTCGAGCACATTTTTTTCACGTAATTATTGTACGTCGGTGTTGATACAAACCTACTAGACAAATCCATCAAGCCGCAGAACTTTTCACAGCCAACTAATCCAAGGCCTAATATCCTCATCACGAAAACAAACCGATAATTAACTTCGAAAATACCAGAGTTTATTCTTGCACTAGACGGAACATTTGTAATCTGTTTACAGCTTTCGCATGACACTTTGATGTTAAATCCAAGACCTTCTTTCTTAGTCGAATGAAAATTTACTTTTCCATCACATTCCACACACTTCACTAGCGTAGCAATTTTTGAAAACACTAATAAAAAATCAATTATCCTATAATTTTTGTCAAGATCCTCCGTAACTTGATTTTCAACGGTCACTTTAATTTTTTTAGCTGACGCGCTTCTTGTTGAAATGCCTTCGTTTTTACGTTTTTGGGGAGGTACAACTTTTCTAGGTCGATATAATCTCAAACCAGCTGATGGTCTATCAGATCTTGTATTTTTTTAGGCATTTTAGTAACAATTTAACACAAAAGTTAATGAAAACGGAGCTAAAATGATGCGAAAATAGGAACGCACGTGTACGGCTACTCGATAGAATATTTACTGCTACACTAAATTTTATACTCTACACTGACAAAATATGCAGTGCAGATATAAGGACGTTTGTACTTAAGTCGAAATTTCTATAAATAGAACAGGGCGGTAAGATTAGGTATTATATAGAGAGCGAAACTTCTGCCAGGTAACAATAGCGCGCTCGGGTCGGGTAGGGATTAAAATCCGACAGGTATAAAAATACTCGTAACTTCGTCAATTTTGCTCCAATCAACTTGAAATTTTGACACAATATTCTTAACATATTATGCATTCAATTAAAAAAATAAACAAAAAATGCAAAAAAAATTTTTTAATACTTTACCTTCCCCTTAAGGGGAAGGTAAGGTATATACCCGACCCGGCATGATTCCGGGTTAGTGAATTCTAAACCTTATGGTGATGATTTTTCAATAGTGAAAAAAGAATGTGTAGGACATGTTCAAAAAAAATGGGCACTCGTCTACGTGAAATAGTCAAAAATACCGTTGTAGATATTGAAACTAAGGCTGGAAAGAAGATCAAAAGAAACAGTCTGTCTGGTAAAGGGAAGCTTACGGCCAGAATGATTGATAAACTGACGGTATACTACGGTTTGGCTATTAGACGTTACTCTGATTCCATGGAAAATATGAAGAATGCTATCTGGGCAACGTTTTTTCACTACAGTTCGACGGACGAGAATCCACAGCATAAAAAATGCCCGAGCGGCGCGGACTCCTGGTGCGAATGGCAAAAAGCTGCAGCTGCTAATGCATTGGATTCGTTCAAACACACGTACAGTGCTCTTCCTGCGGATGTTTTGAATGCCATCAAGCCTATTTATGAAGATCTAAGCAAAGATGCCCTCCTGGAGCGATGTGTCGGAGGCTTCACGCAGAACAACAATGAGAGTTTAAACCAACTTATTTGGAAAATCTCACCAAAGCACTTGGGTGGAACCTCTGTCATCGTTGAAATTGCAGCGTATGTGGCAGCCAGTGTCTTCAATGAAGGTTCTTTTGCTTTACTAACCTTCATGCAAGACATGGGAATCAGTAGTGGATCAAGTGCTCATGACTGGGCGCGATCAACTGACTCCATACGTATAAGCCAAGCAGAGCAGGAAGCTGAGAGACAAATTAAAGAAGGCAGGATTCGTCGTAGACAGGAGCAAAAAGGTGCTTTAGACATCATGGATGATAGCCACATCCTTTAAGGACCTGGCATTGATGATTCAGTGTGAGGTAAGCCGATAAAATTTGCTTATGAACGTTTTATACCAGATTTTTTAGTGTTCAAAACTTTAAAGCGTTTTCCCCAAAACCCACGTTTTCAAAGTCGGTGCCCCTCCTAACTTCAAAACTACTGCACCGATCCTTTTGAAATTTTAAACACTATTTCTGTACATAATTTATGAGGTAACGCTGGAGAGTTTTTTCAAATTTGTTAATAATTTTTATTTTACAATAGCAAATTAGCCGATTTTTTTAGCAAAAAATCGCGTTTTTCCCTTCAAAGTGTTCCAAAAAAGTAAAAAATGAAAATTTCGAAAAACCCTCCCAGCGTTACCTGGGGAAAACTATTATCTAACGAATGAACGTTGACTTTTTGATTTCAGATGATCCAACACCAAGTTATGAGGGGCACCGCGATTCTACTTTTTTCCGAGACACGTCCGAATAATTGCTGCCATTGCCGTGTTTTTTAATATTTCTTCGTGAAAATTTTATACAATATTCTTCAAATGTCATACTTTAATGTACTATTGGTTTTAATATTTTTTAAACTTTTAGAGATTTTAACTGTGTCGTGACGAAAAATTCACAAAAACATGCCTTGTTTCGTACGAATTAACCTTACCTTCCCCTTAATATAACAGTGATATTTCCTTCCAGTGAAAATAATTCACCCATCTGGATCACAGAAAAGAAAACTCAATAAATTAAAGGCTGAAAATGCAAAATACTGGTGCTGAGACTACAAATGTTGGTGAAAAGTCTGCTGTATGTGATATCAATGAAGACCAAATGATACTGAATGATACTGAAAAGCAAGATGATAAAATTACTGATGATGAACCTGCAGCAAAAAAACATGTTTCAAGTGTATCTAGCTTAGATTTGTTCTCATCTAATGACACTGCATATTGGTCAATTCCTGTTCTAGAACATAAGAGAATTTCAATCATCGAAAAGGATAGCCAAGCATACCAGAATAAATAGGGTCCCTTTGAAGCTGTAGATAGACCTGGTGAACATACTAAGGGAACACATCGTTATTTAACTTCATCATGGTTTTACTCACATTTAAAGGAGACTAAATACTTACAAATTCTTAAATAACAAAGAAATTGTACTGTTTTTGCTGCCGACTGTTTGCAACTGAAAACAACGTTAATAAATTTGTTTCCGGGTTCTGTCAGTGTTGAAAATTGAATACAAAAGTATTGCAACACGAACCGTCGCTTGAATATCTGTCCAATTCAGAAAAATAGAAAACATTGCTTATGGGGCTGAAACTTAACAAAAACATTGATCGAGATAATTTGAAGATTATAAACAAGGACACCAAACATCGAGAAACATTTTTCATCACCTTTTTGATATAACCTTGTTTTTTGCCCGGAAAACCCTTGTTTTCCGCGATCATCGGGAAGAAGCTTCTTCGGAAAATAGGGGAAATTTCTTAGAAATGGTGCAACTGATAGCGAAATATGATCCAGTGCTGAAAGAGCATTGTCTAAAACTTAACGAGGCCGCTGGTGGATCAAAAAGAGTACCTTCGTACTTATAAAAAAGGGATACAAAACGAATTTATTTCTTGTTTGAGTGAACATGTTAAACAGAAAATAAATTACAGATACAAAAAAGGCCCAGTATTACGGGATTATTGTTGACAGTACTCACGATGAAAGAAAAACCGATCAAATGAGTCAAATCATTAGACATGTACATGTACAAGATGACATTGCAGAAGTTAGAGAATCTTTTCTTGGTTTGTTTTTATGATGTCTGGGTAAACAGCAGAGGAAATGTAAAACGATATAAAGATGGCCTTGATATTGCGTTGTGCAGAGCTCAAGGTCATGACAATGCCTCGTGCTACATATTCCGTTATGTAGGCAAATAAAAAAAAGTCTACGTAAAAAAAGTGTCGGAAAAAAGTGTAGTGTAGAAAAAAAGAATTCTCAGTAGCAAAAAACAAATTTCTTGGAACGCTTTTGGGAAGAAATTTTCCATTGATATGATTCTTTTGTTTGTTGTGAGCACATCGCTATAAGAAGAATAGAAATTGTGACTTAAGGATTGAAAATAAAGTAAAGAAATAGTGTCGAGACTTGAGGATATGGAAAATAATGGATAGAAATTATGACTAGAGTATTGAGGATAATAAAGAGAATCAAGAAGTATTAGCAGCTGTTTAAAAAGCCCAAGTAAACGTTTTGATTAAGATCGAGGCCAAGAAGATACTAAGCAGGCAGCAGAGGTGTTCAAGACGCAGCGGAGTTCATTGAAGTCCCGAAACCAAGCTGAGATGGAAATTCGTGTTGGAGGAAGCAGAGGTGTTCAAAATCGGCGCAGCAGAAGCAAGTAACGTCCCGAAATCAAGCAGAGGTGGTCGGAATCACAATTCACGTAAATTAAATATTTTATATTTACTTACTTTCATTTGAACATTTCTATTTATTTATTTTGTCTAATATGAAAGAGTAAGCTCTTTCTGTGTGTGTGTGTTGTTGTGACATGAAGGATCATGGCTTAAATAATGTCCTAAGTCCTCTAAGCCAACACGGTGAGCTATTCGATTAAAAGTAACTTCCTTCGGCCACCATTATGCGGCCTTTGTATTTTCAAATAACCCTGTCTATTCATCCTTGTTCCTTTTTTCGCTGCAGGTATGACCTATCAGTTGCGACAATCATTATTATTATTGATTATTAATTACATATAACTTTTTTTTTGACGATACGTCATTCTCAACAATGTCAGGGATACACGTAGAATTGCAACAAAAATCCGAGAAGTCAATCCAAAGGCTCTGTTCAGTCCCTGTGTCAATTATTCTTTGAGTCTATGTGGAGTGCATGCATTTTCATGTGTTCCTTCCAGAGACACATGTCTTGGAACAGTAAAGAGACTATACATATTTTTCTCATTATCTACACAGAGATGGGAACTACTCAAGGAGAAAACAGGTAAAAGCTTAAAACGTTTATCTGACACTCGATGGAGCGCACATTACGAATCCGTTAAATATTTGTGTGTGTTTTAGAATATAAGCAAGATCACTTAAAAGCCAACCTAGATACTAGGTCACAAGTAAGCTTTTTTCTGCCACCTATTTGTGATTTTAACCTTTTTAACTTAATTTTGAATTTAATTTTAAATTTAATAATTTAATCTTAATTTTAACTTTTTAATTTAATTTTAACTTATTAAATTTTGGCATACAATGCCGGGAGAAGACAATTTAGTGCAACAATATTGACAGTCTAAAATTTTAAGTCTTTTTTCTAAATTTTAAAGATCTGATTAGGTTTCCCTAATCCTTTGCAAAAAATGTTGGATCATTTCTTGCATATAAACTTGCCCAGAAAAAAAAAAAACATATAAACTTGTCCAGAAAAAGCTTTTTGAAGAATTTCCATTTATTAGAAGATATTTGATTTATTGTAATTTCAATTTTTATACTAATAGCATTTTTAATAACGGAAGGCCGCTCATTAGTTGATGCAAACCGGCGAATACCAGTGCGATCGGTGAGATGTTCAGTTTCTCAAATTCAACTGTTTATGACCACTTGAAAGACCACCTGAAAGACCAAATCAAATTAATAAAAACGAAGTAGGCAATGATTTTGAATTCAATTGAATTAAAACGAAGTAGGCATTGATATTTTGAATTCAATTGAATTAAAACAAAGTAGACATTGATATTTTGAATTGAATGAAATCAAATCAAGTAGGCGACGAGTAGTATAAATAGAAGTGGAATTGTCTCGAAGAGTTAGTTCTTCGCGTCAAAGGTACGGACAAGCCTCTATCTCCTTTCACCCAATGTGAGGCTGCATTGGGGTGTCTTTTCGAATACCGGTTCAATAAGAATTGTATACCGGGATTATAGTAAATAAGAGTTAGAGTTATTTTCTCTCGCTTCGAAAGGTACGGACAAGCCTCTATCTTCTTTCACCCAATGTGAGGCTACATTGGGGTGCCTTTTCAAATACCGGTTCATGTATACAGTAAGAATTGTATACCGGGATTATAGTAAATAAAGTTGGTGTTATAAAATAAAACAAGAGTTTTATTTATCCGTCGAAGAAACATAAATTTTAATCTCGAAGCTCGATCTACGACCTAAAGGAATCAGATATAGAGAGGCCCTACGCCCACATTTTTGTCCGGAATTCCAAAAAATTATGCATACTAACACAAAATCACCAACACTTACTTGAAAATACTCATAAGTATGAGAGAGCGAAAATTTCATGATCTAAACTATCGTCAGAAACATTACAATATTAGCTTGCTCTAATTCAAGCACATGTTTTGTTTTCATTTGCATTTTATTATCCAAATACTAATAGACATTATTTTGTCCTTCAATTAATAAGTATAACCTTATCCTCAATGAGAGTTAAAAATGTTTTGTGTAAGCGTTTCCACATTTTCAAATAACATTGATCGATTAAAGTGCATGATTCAGCGACCGATTTGATGACATTTTCAACATTCAAGTAATATGTGTGACCATTCCTTTGAAGAAATTGCTTTCCTAACGGTAATGTGACAACCTGTCATTTTTTAAACCGAAGGTAGCTGAAGATTTTGGAAAATGTAAATATTGTATTATTTTTACATTTCATAAATGAAAATGATTTCGATTTCATAATTCTCTAATGGGGAATATTCATCTTATGTGAAAGTGTCTGTAATGATATTGATGAATAATTTCCAATTTTCATGCAGATATCTGACCTCCAACAAAACACGTAATATTTGTGCGTTTTTCAGCTGTTTCTAGTGATTTATGAATGTGTTTTTCGTAATTTTCCCAATGATTGGATAATACAGTGTGAATGTTAAGTATATGTGATTCTAATTGCTGGGAAAACTTTGAAATTTCTATAGAATTTCGGATATTATGTTGCATATGACACAAATATCAGGAACGAATGGAGCCGGAGATTTGAATAGCTGATGAGGGGAATAAAAGATAAACTTAAAATTTTAGACGCTCACGTACGCTCATGTACTACGGTAGGACGTCTCTGGATGGACGAACAAACGACACCCACAAATGTATTGTTTGGGAGAACTGAAGAAATCTGAGGGGACACCGAGGAAATTTTAGTTTGACTCTGTTGACAAACATAGTTCAGCGCTACTCGGATTCTTGTTACGCTGATGTACCTCTCTACTTCTTAAACCTCTGTGATATATGGGCTTTCCATGTTCTCACGGAGAGAAATTTGTGTCGTCGCGTTGACGCCTGCAATTCGCGCGTCAAATGTCATGAAAGCAATCCATTTTTGAAGTGCATTATTATTCGGGACGAAAAATCGGTTGTATATAACAATTCAAAACGCAAGAGATCATGAACTAAAAATGCTGGACCAGACCATGCTGAATCAAAAAAACTAGATGATGTCTGTTTGGTGGGATGTTATAGGAATCTTTTTTTCGGGCTTTTACTGGATAACATAACAATTCATTCGGCAGCCTCCTGTCATCAGCTGGACAAACTGAATGATGCATTGTAACAGAAAAGGCCAGAATTAATCAACAAAAAAGGTGTAGTGTTCCACCAAGATAATGCGAGACCTCATACAGCTTTGATCATTCGCCAAAAGCTTTTACAGCTTCAACGGGAAACAATGCTAAGCCCACCATATTTTGCAGATCTGGAACCTTTTTTTATGGTTGAGAGGCGAAGGCTACTTACGCCCTGAGTTTCGAACTCCTGGTGGCACTCCAGGCAACCGACTAAACAGCTCCCCGGTCACACCGAGACCCTAGCCTGGAACTGTTTGTCACATTACTTCGGACCAAGCCTCATTAATCGTTGCCTAGCGGTACCGTCTGGTTGAGGGAAATCTCTCTTTCAGCATGGATGGATGGGAAGGAAGAGGACTATCGTCAGAGAGATCCCCCATCCGTCTTCGCCACCACGCGATTCATGTGGCCTTTCTTCATAAGAAGAACCGTCCGTACGTAATGCGACACGCAGTTCCAATTGTCTTTTGACTTCATCATTTTCCTATTTTTCAAGAGATGCGAACGGAGTCTTGTCTATCTTCCGCATGCAAAGAACGTGTGGGAGGTGTCATCTGTTATCCCCGGGCAGAACAAGCAACCTGGGGACGGTGATTTTCCCATCTTATACAGGTATTATAGGACTGAAAATATTGGTGCGAACTGAGGAGTTGCGTCAGATAATAATCAGTCTCACCATGCGTTCTGCGGAACCGCGGCCCGCAGTCGCTGATGAGGCGTGCGGTCCACCTGCCTCGAGTTTCGCTTACACATGATTGCTGCCACAAAGTCAGCGGCCTTCTCCTTTCCTCTGGGCTGACGACTTCTCTCGAACCCCCATACGTAAGTACACTCGCTTTCGTTTTTCCGCAAGTAGCATAACAAGGACCACTTACGAGATAACCAGCACTGCTGGTCCAGAGACAGTGTGCTATGCAGCTGCAATCCGCAAGGCTTCTCGCCCCTGTACCTGTGCGCGATGTCTTCGGTACGACTCCTTGCTAAGAGATGGCTAAGACCATCAGCCCAAACTTCGGAGCCTAGTCAAGCGCTAGGCTAAACCTATGGCCTGTCATCCACTCGCTCACTCGACGCATTTTCGCGACCAGTATAAGTTGCGTCAGTTCGACAGGACCTAGTTCCGGTCCATAGGTCCGGTCCAAGAATGGAGGCTTGCGCCATCCCTGATGTCAGTTCCATTCTTCGTCAACCCCCCAATGTGTCGTAGACGAGCTTGCGGTCTTTGAGGTATTCTTTCAATATCTGCGTCAAATACTTCGGCACCCTAAAATATTTCAGAGCAGCCAATCTAGCAGAATGGAAGGCATTCCTCACGTCAACTGTTACAAACAGTACTATTTGCCTCGAATGGTGATTGTGGGCTTCTGCCTGTTGGACTGCATTCACCACCTCTGTTATTGCAACGATCGTGAGTGGGCCATCTCCAGCACCTTGGATAGCCTCCCCAAGTCTCTCTCGGATGAACCTCTCGAGCACTTTCCCGGCAGCGTTCAATATACATAGGGTCGGTATGAAAATGGTTGCTCCGGATTGGTCTTCCCCTTGCTGACCAACACAAGTCTCGTTTCTTTCCAGCAATTTGGGACCACGCCCTGCTACAGGCAGGCGTTGAATGTGCTGAGCAACATGTTAGGGCTAAGTCAATGTGCAAGCTACATCACTACCGCTGCGAAACCGTCTGATCCCGTTGTGTTTTTAGTTTTTAATAATTTCATCGCCCCGTCCGGCTCGACGGTACTAAAAAGTGGGCACTCTGCCGGACTTCCTCTGTCTGACAGGTTAGGACGGATGGTCGAACAACCTAGTCCATTTTTTTCACTTCAAGCACACAGTGCTTCCGTGCAGCCTTGATCTCGTTAATAGATCTACGGAGAAGTTTTCTAGCCGACCTGTATACCAGCATTCGGGAATGTGACGCGGCGAAGTCTGTGACATTCTTTTCGCTTTTCAGCGATTTCTGTCGACCACCAGTACACAGCAGGCTTGTTGTGTCGTGGCCGTCGCACAGGCATAGAGCAATTGCACGCTGACTTGATGAGTCTTATGGTGGAGTTCACTATGCTTTCAGCTGAGACTACTCTCGTCCTAGTCATGGTTTCACGGGCCATTAGAACTGCGGCAAAAGCGTAAACATCCATTTTAGCAATGTTCCAACAGTTGAAGTTGGGTTGCTACGCGTCAAGAAGCACGCTTACCAACTTTAAAGCAATATACTGGTGATCGCTGGCAGAGTAGTGCTCGAGTAGCCTTCATTTGTGTATACTAGGCACTAAGAACCCCGAAGCAAATGTCATGACCGGAATGTTTCCCAAGCAGCCTCGCCGTTGATAGGTTGGTGTGCTCCCAATGTCATGAAGACCAGTTCCCTCCTAGCCGCCATTTCTAGGATTCGCTTTCTTCTTCGATGTGAATGAGGCATTCCCCATTCTACTTCCTTGGCATCAAAGTCACCGCCCACAAGAATTCGGATTTTCCGAGCTCGAGACAGCGTCCTCCAGTTCTTCGAGTTTGCTCTGGAAGAGTACATTTGGCTCATTCGGCGTGAGATAGACGCTTACAAATGATAAATTCGCACACGTAATCAACACAAAGCCTTCCCTGCTAGAAAAAGTCGGAACATAGAGAAGACCGCTATCCCGCACCCAGATGCTGGCGGTACCGGATCGGTTGCTCAGGTATCAGCAGTAGGTTGACTTTTTTCTCCCTCGCAACCTGGTCGAGTAAGTCTTATGTGGTTGAGCTACGGTGTACGTTGATCTGCAAGACTTTGATCATATCTTCGCTTTTCTCTTGTTATGTGCCTCTTCGAACTCCAGGCACCTACCACTTACTGGAATATGACCTAGGTCTTCTGGCTTCAATCCCAGAGCTTTGCACAAGACGCGGTTTATTTAGGCATTCCTTCGTCTTCGTACCACAAGTTGCTTTGGTCTGGCCGATTTCCGTTCCAGGAGATGTGTCCATGACTGAAGCACTTACAGCATCGAGCTAGAACTACCCTCCTACGTATTTTGAACACAACCCAACCGATTTTAATTTTCTCTTTGGCCAGGAGTTGCACTGCGTCTTTTTCTGCGATGTCTACTATTGCCACTCTTTGCCCTTCAGCCTTACCCTAAAGTTGTTTGCCGTAGGAAGAGTTTGTCTAATGCACTCTTTTACTTTTTGGCATCCGCAACACAGTCTATGTCTCTTTTTCCCAAAGAAGCCATTGGGTGTAATGTCGAGATAACTTGATGTCCTTGGCGGCACTCTCAAACAGGCCCTTGTCGGTGGACTCCGCCCCAAGTTCTACGAGGCCGCCGCTTGTTTTGGTCGCTCTAACCACTCGTATGCAGGCCCCGTTTTTTCGGGTTCCACATTTTGCCTTATTTCTTTGAGGACCTCGGCGTAAGTCTTCCCGTCTGCAGGATTGATTAGCAGAGCATTCCTACGCTGCTTGCTCCTGGTTTTTTTAAGGCATCGCGCTGAGTTTTGTACAGTGGTGCTTTTGGGGCGGCTGTTCCATCAAATCTTTTCTTCGCTTCGCACCATTGTTGCCACGAGCCCCTTTACTCTTTTCCTGTCATCAGGTTTTAGCGGGAGACATGCCACTCTTTTGCCCATCACACAAGGAGTAATATTTTCGCTGAGAGGCCGTTTGCGTTGATGCATTTTCTTGAGCTCTTTCAACTCATGGTTGGTCGCATTCCTCATTACCTTTAGTACCGCGTTTATATTTCCTGAGCCGCTCTTCCTCACTTGGGTCGAAGGCAGTTTTCGTAGCCAGCTCGTCCTCAGTTGGCGCTTTCGGTACATTGTGAGTTGTAGTGTCTGATAGCTGCTGAGCATCGTTTCTTTCCCTTTCCACAGGGTCCTGTATTTGACTTTCAACATTCCCTGGCAAATGGCGTTTAGTGTCGATGATTCCGGTCCCTATCGCTTCTACTTCGCATCTTGTATTACTTGCTACGTCAACTCGAGCAGATGCAGCCGGGGCAAGAGGAGAAGTTTGGGCAAGTGCATTTGTCGCTACCGTAAAGCGATCAATAAAAGTTTGCTTCCCCGATTTCTTCTCGCTGTCCTGGGTAGGCTTTGGTAAACATTGAGGCGGAGTCCTCAGCAGTTTCGGCCTCTGGGCGAACATACCTGAGCAGGTCTGTCACCTTTGGATTATTATTTGTTCTGGTCACTAAAACATTTCTGAGACGGTAGAACCTTCATTTTAAATTAGGAGGTCAAAAACCACAACGATCGATCTTTTCCCAGCAAAGACCAAAACTCTTACGAGCGTGGAGTAATGCTACCTGAGTCATGGACCTAAATGGTCAATATATAATTTAATAAAATATTTGTGATGATACGAAAATTGTCTTTCATTTTCAAAAAACCAAATTACTTTCCGAACAATCCAATATAATGCATAACTACCATAAGTTGTAACATTATTACTTGAAAAATTAAGAATTTTTGTGTTTTCTTAAAGGTAACGATTTAAATTTTGAACAAGAATGCTGGAGTATAAACAAAATCGATCATTACTAAGCCTTTGCTTATCAATATTACTCTGAACTTTTTAATTTATAGAAGTTACAGATATTTTTATTTGATAACAATAAAAGGAACTTTATTTTCACGTCCCTCGTCATTAAATGTACGATTTAGTCCGCTAATTTATAATTGCAATGGATTTTACTCTATGTTTTGCTTACAGTGACATTTTAATATGTCCATAGCTAAAAAATATTTAAACCGCAAATATATTGAAAAAATTCAAAGGTAAAAGAAAACAATGATCTATATTTAAACATAATTTATGCGCAAGTTGCATACCGTCCATGGTATGCAACACGTATTACATAGCAATTGTAGCGGGTACGAAGTTCCTAACTAGATGATCATGTGTTGCTATTTATGATGGGACTATGTCCTAGGCTAAGTTTTTATTACTTTTCGTAAAATGTTTATATTCTTTATCTAATCGCATTTAGGACTGATTTGGCCTTAAGAAATATTACGTAGTTTTGATATGAGAGTAATTTCATGAGAGTCTTTCAGACTGTGAGGGCATAATTCTCAATCTTTCATTATCAATAGAATTAAAAGAATAGTTTAAATTGTTTCAATTATTTAAACTAATTTCCCTGGAAGATAAATCCACAAAGACTAATACCTTTATATCAGTTGGCTCTTATCCGTCCAGAGTTCCAATTCGCATGAGTAGCTTCATTGTCACTCGTTATTCCCAAAAATTTCGAAATTAAATTAATTAAAATTTGATACTCATTAACAAAAACCGTTTCGTCAGTCCGAAAGCAAATAAGAGTTTTTCTGGGTGGCGCTAAATACCAAAATACTTTTTTCCCGATGATGCATTTTCGTAGTGTGTGACGTAGTGGAATTACCTCAATTTCAGGTAAACTAAGCTAGGAAAACTCATTGCGCGCAGCCCAACTTAGTCGAAAATCTTTAGAGTTAAACTTGCTGCCAAATAAAAACTTATAAATCGTTGGCGCTCCCTCCCGATCTTATCTTTGTGCGCTGTCCGTTTAGTCTCAAGAATCTTTAGCCAAAGATACAAATTCAGTTTGCGTTGAACAGCGCGTACGAGTGGGTTCGAGTGTGTTTGTTTGCCGCCGCGTACGGTAACTAGGCGGGAAAGCGTCCAACTGTGGAGTTGACATCGTGTATATAGTCGTAAAAAGTAGCGTCAGATTCACATTAATTTGCTAAATTATATCGTTCAATTGATACCGACCCGCGAAACGCACCCTCTGACCGCGAAGAGTTTGTTATAATATCAAAGATAATCATATCAGTCACACCTTCTTCCACATTGTTTGGCACGACGACGGCTGTACAAGCTCGTTAAATTTGATTAAAAGTTCATAGTCCTGCCGACTCCTAATCAGGAGGATTTTCGAAACCCACTGCCAGTCTATTCGCTAGACTGCAACAATATCGCTCAATTGCCTGCCAACACTTATGCACATATGCCGGACCAATCGAATGCAAAGTTTCACGGTGAAATAAGGATATTGGACGACACTTCTTTGTTTGAGAAGAAGTTGCTTGGAAACGGTTGACGACTCGCGAAACGGCCAACGTCAACGAAGTCCTTTCATAAATTGCCGAAGAACCGAATCCATTCGCTGCCATATTCCGTTTGTTTACATGCCATCCGAAACGTCAGTGAACTCTGTAAGGAAGTTTTTATGCACTCCTCCTTGGACTCGTTCGGCTGTAAGACTTGTCGCTGCTGTTGACGCGTATGTGTGCCGTGCGTTTGAGAATCGACAGCTGACTGGTACCAAGATCCTGTCGGAGTGTCCTACGTTGCGGGCCGCGTCTTTGTCGGGCGAATCGCAAGCCTATGCCGGTAATAGGTGTAAAGTATCTTTTGTTTATTTCCAAGTGCGTGGGTGTGATTTGAGTCTAAGGTGCTAATTCAATGTAATTTTGTTAGTTGATGGTGTCCGTGTAAGACTCTGATGTGCGAGGTGTGATCCCGAAGGAGAGAAAAGCCAAAATCAATTTCGATTTCCAATCTACGCGACCAGACCATCCAACTAGTAGAATGGTCTGCCCATCGCATTTGTCGTTTTCATTCTTCTTCGTCCTGGCTGTAGTCGTGGTGTTTCTCTTCGGATATATCTCTGTCACAGACGCTCGTCTGTCGAGGATACGAGGTGCCGCCAGTTCAAATGGGAATGTTTCGCATGATGAAATGGTAAGTGAAGGAACAGCTGAGTAGTTGGTGCTATCCTTTTTCTGGGTGTGTGTTTAGCATAGTTGATTTTGTCGGTCTATGCAGGGTGGGGGTTGCAAACTATTGAATCCTGGCGACTGACTGTTGATATGCATAACGGCAACTGTTATTGAGGATTATGAATCATCATTTTGTATAGTCAGGACATGCTTATAAAGTCAATTGATGTCTTATGGTGGTTTTATTAAATTGCAGAGTTGGTCTTGTAATTATTTAAAATTCAAGGAGCATATCCAACAGCTTTTGCATACAATTTTGAAACTTTATCAACGGCTTATCGAGTTTCACATAGCCTTGATTTTATACTTTTTTTGCCTGTCAGAACTTTCTATAATGAGTCATTTCCTATTTAAAATACTCCCATGATGCTTTAAAAAATTTTCAAAAATTTTTAATTTTTTTCTTTTCTTTTTCGTAATCGATTTTTGACCGCTGTCATTCAAATTAAAACAGATTATTTAAATATTCAAAATTACATAAATTTGAATTTGATTCTGAGTTCTACAGTAAATACACGGTGTTTTTTCTTTATGGGAAGATACACTGGTGGTCAAAATAATGAATACACGCCTGGCTTTTTTGAGAGCTGAAAAAATCAATTTTTCGGCTTGCAATACTTTTTCAGTTTATTTAAACGATACGTTGAAATGTGTAGAACATATAAGTAGTATGAAAAGCGCCATAACTGGTATGGGTTTTGGATTCCTTATCCTCACTATGAAACGGTCAAAAATTTTATTGAAAAATTTCATTCCTGTGAAGAAAAGTTTTCAGTTTTTTTATAATATCCACTTGGTAATTTATTGCATGGCCCTTATTTCTTGCAAATTTTTTTGCAACGAACCGGCATGGAATACACTAAACGTTCACAGTTTTTTTTATTATCAGGTGTCACTCTCTTTTTACGGCAGTTCACAATTCGAACATTGTTTTGGGTTTGTGTACATAAACCCGACCCTTGACTTGCTGTCATAATAGGACTACAGTCCTGTGACTGCATCGGCCAATCGAGAACAGAAATTTTTTGCGCTATATAAAATTCTTCACCAATTTTTTGGGATCATTATCATATTAAAATGTCCATAGAAGCGGTATGCTTTCTTCTGCAAATAGCGGCATTATGTCCTTTAATATGTCCAAATAACTTTCTTTGGTCTTAATTTCGTCAATCAACTGAATTGGCCCTGCACTATACCAAAGAAATGCTACTCGCACCATTATGTTACCTCCGCAATACTTAACGGTCCTTTTGCTACATTATGGATCAAATGGTTTCTTGGGAGCACGTCAAACATATTCTTTTGCATCCGAAGATGCTGAACTTGCATTGGTCACTCCAGAGAATATTTCACCATATTCTCATGCCTTTTTCTTCACTCCAATTTAAATATAAGCCCTTGCTAAAATAAGCAGTTTCCTATGTTTTTTTTTAAATAAGGAGAGGCACTTTTCTTTGTGATCTGGCTGGTAAGTTTGCGTCCACCAATTTTCTACAAATTGTTCTAGGAATCACGTTAGCATTTGTTTCCCGCGAAATCACGACTGAAGACGTAAAAGCGTTTCTGAGCCAATTATGGACTGGCGTGGCCGGCCGCGATTTTCTCTATCATTCTTCTCCTTCGTCGCATTCTGGACCATTCCTAAAGAGCAGTGAACGATTTGTGCAATCTCTTTAAAAGAATAATCATCGTCTCTTAGGCGTTGAATTTCGATTCTGTTTACTGGGCAACAGGGCTTATTTCGGTCCATGTTTCAACTACAGAATTACTACAAAATAATTTGAGCTTATTAGAAAAGTTTACACTAAACTTCCTCGAACGAAATGAAATTCGGAAAAAATCAAAAAGGGGCCCTTTAGTGCTTATTCAAAAACACTGTATTTATTATTTTGTCAAATGATCCAATGGTGAAAATGGTCCTTTGACCATCAGCTTTAATTTGACATGTGCGAACAAACCACATAAACCTGTTCATATGGTTTCGCTGAAACGTGCTCCGTCGGGGATGGAATTATTTTTTTATTCATTCATGTCATTCATATTCATTCACGGAACATTCCACACCGTCAACATGTGGACGAAACAAAGAAAGTGACGGGACGGAATGGTCCGAGGACAAAAAAATACATATGAAAAGGCTTGCTACATACAAGACTGTCCTCCTAATTTAATGATTCATTGCAGCGTCACTGGAAAAGTATTTCTCGTTGGAAAAATAGATGTTTCACAAGAAGCTTTGGGGTACATTCAATATTTTGACCACTATTGTACATCCAGCTAGAAGCCGAAAAAAGGACATTTTTGTGAATTTTCGTAGGGAAAACTGTTAGAAATTTAGGATTGGGAGGTTAACTATCTTAAAGAATACACATTCAAAAATATGCTCATTTTCAATCTAAAAAATCAAAAATATACCAGGATATTGGCTGATCCTTGGAGCACCGTAAAAAATCCTAAATAACCACTGCCGTTTCATCAAAAAACATCACATTAGATAGCATATTCCAGTAAATGCCATAGCCGATTTTATAAATATTAATTAATGATAAAATGGCGAAAGTTTGAACATACATCGTGTTTTTTAGACTAAAAATTAATTATTATTGGGCGTAGAAAACAAAATCAACGTAACGAAAATAGAAAGTCCTATAATACTCACTAGATTACTTGTATTGAATAACGAAAAATATTTCAAGCCTGGCAGTTCTTTTGTTTTTGAGAAGTTTTGGTTCCCGATTTTGAAGGACAGTTTTGAGAAGAACCTGTTTCAAAATTTCAGAATGAATAAATCATGAAATTTTTCCACTTACATGGAATCATCGATATCAGACCCATAGTTTAGGTCCTTTACAGTTAATGTAATATTCATAGCACGCATTCGACCATCTTTCGTCTGTTCTTCTGCTTCCAGTTCAGGTTTCGCTACACGAGTTTCATTTTCTTGCGCAGCGTACAAGTATGCTCCCGATCCCACCGATATTCCGAAGACGTTCATAACTTCCATTAATGAGGTGCGACCATTGTTTAACAACAGACCAAGATTTCCTTTCGACAAGCATATTCAAAGCAGTATCCTTTGTTTGCATTTATACTCTACGTTACATAAAATTATAGATCACCATTGACGTTTGCATACTAACCAGGAAACTTTATAGTGCTTCTTTGAACAGTCGGTTGTTCTTGAGAACATACCTCTCATGCCTTGACTAATTTGGTATGTCTGAATCCCAGTCAGTAGGCCAAAAAGTATGTATAAAAAAGCCCCACAAATATTTTTTATATCGCTTTTAGTTCATTTGTATTAGCTAAAAACAATCGTTTCTTTACAATCTTAGATTACCTTCGCAACACATCCTTTGTCACCCTGAGAACTGAAGCTGGAACTATTTGTCTCATTTCATCGGACTGCTTCTATTCTTTCGCCGATTTGTGTCTTTGTGCCTTTTATGGCCAAAGGGAGTGGGAACGTAGTTGAAAATAATATAAAAGCCAGCTCTGCTCTCTCTTCCTCAGCCAGTGGTCCAAAAATCCATTCTTCATCACATGAACCGCCCGAATGCAATATGCTACACAGTTAATAAATATTGATTGATTGATGATATGATCACATTCAGAATAAAGTTCTGAGAGAGTTCACCACTTCTCTCCACTTCTTTGTAACTGACAAAGATGTGGGAGCCGTCACCCATGTTAACCCAAAAGAACAAGCAAATAACAAACAGCGTCTTTTCTATTTTTTATAGACTGGAAATGCACATGACCACTGGGCAGCTGAGTCAGACAGTAATTGGTTTTACCATATTCTCTACTAAGGCATGGCCACACGTCGCTAATAGGTCACACTGTTCACCTACTCTGCGTCTCATGTTACAATCTGTTCTGTTACAGAGCAAGAGTCTTCTGTCTCATTCATCACGTGCGATAGCTTCTCTCCCCTACTCATCCTTGCTTAGGGCGATTCTCCTATGCTCCTATGCTCGTGAGTGACTGCAATACCTACTAAACACCTCCTCTGTCAACCCAAGAACCTAGCCCCTTAAACCGTTTGATACATAATTTCGAGCCAGGTCTCATTTTGCTGCACCTTTAAACTGGGAAAACCCGTCTCTAGCGGTAGGGGAGGGAGGAACGGTGATTACCAAACAATTGATCCCCCAACTCGGACACCCTCGGCTATTATAAGTCAATTTTAACTTTCCGGACTCAGCGGACATAATTTGCCATGTGATTCCATTTGTCGACCGATCCAAGCTTCACCTCGATCACACTATGCGACTATTAGACTCTCCTGTTCTATCTACTGCAGCATATTCCACCATTTGCATGTAAAAACGGCAAATGTCGTCACCCTGTTCTGAACAAAATCTGCAGTCGCAGGATCGTGACTTATCAATCTTGTCTAGGTAAGACAGTGGAAACGCCCATGCCCGCTCAAGAGCTGGGTCACCATGCCTTCGATTCAGCCACGGTCTCAGATCCGGCCAGTGCTCAGCAATCCAAATTCCAATTCACGAAAAGGATTTCGTGATTTGGATGTTCCAGATATTGTGAAAGTGATTTGAGGATGAGGAAATTTCATGTTTTGGTATCCTAGAATTAGTACTACAAAAGGTTCTTCGAGATCGTGTAAATAGCAGTTTTTAGAGTGACAATAATGAAGCTGAAAAATTAGCTGAAGAATTAATTGCTGAAGAGCTTCAACTAGGTAGAGATCTGCAATCCTTTCTTGAAAAGATAACCTGACACCAAGAGAGCTTTGGAATTTCAAAGAACAATAAGTGCTCAGGGAATATGAAGAAGTTTGTAAGGAGACCTGTCAAAGTAAGCAAATGTTGTTTACTGATTTGGTGCCATCCAAAAGTAAATCGAATTTTAGTAACCAAGTGGAAAATTCAGCCAACATCTCAATCACTGAAACCGCACCTTTGGAAAACGCTGATGAATTTTCTATTAGATGTTATACCAACACTACTGAACATAAGAAGAATTTTAGCTTTACAATGCTTTGAAAATGAAGAAAGTCTGAATTTTATTTCTGTTATTGTTTTGAAGTTTTGGTTGTTATGAGTATTATTTATTTTTGAATTCTTTCACTGTTTTTATTCGTATAGAATTTTAATTATTTATGTTTTTTAATGTTTTGTCGGAAAGGAATACTGTGTATTAACCATTTGCAATCGAACTGGTCATAAAAATAGATTCACAGGAAGGAACCAATAGCAGCGAAGATGTTTTGGATTCGTTTATGTTTAGATCGGTAGATCATATTGTCTGAATGAAAACAAAGAAAATAGCGATACAGGCGAGAGTAGTGAAAATAGTGATATAGTAGGTAATATGAGAAGAAAAAATTAGAATAAAAGAAAGTGAAAGTGAATTGAGTGAAGATTCAGATATAACAGAAAGTTAAGATAGTTCTGGCTGGGGAAAATGCCACGGAATCTACAGAAACACCTCAAAGATTCCATTTAGAAGTGGTGATGAATCTCCAAATTAGTGCAAATGTCACGGAACCGTTTCATTTCCTTCAATTATTTTATATCGAACAGTCAATTGATACAATTGTTACTGGAGCAAATAAACATAGTAAAATAAGGTGGTAACCAAAGAATTACCGAAGAAGGCTTTGTTGATGCATGAATTCCGGCTTTGACTGCGCATGAATTCCGGGCATTCTAAAATGTGGGAACAATGCTGCTTGCAAATATCCAACAATATTGATCGAAATAGTCAAATTCCGTTTTTCTAACCAGTATACTTACACGAGACAGGTACACTCAATTTTTTTGGATGCTACACCTGACGACAATTGCACGAAATTTTCGGAAAATTTCGTTGCTGACAAAAACCTATGTGTGAACCGTTGTCAAATTTAAAGGAATAGCCTCTTATGTCACTTATAATCCTATGAAACCAACGAAATCAGGATCTAGGATTTATGTACTCTGCGGTACAGAAACAGGATATATTTGTCAACTTCTTCCATATTATGGAGGCATATAAACCGATCAATTAATAATACTTGACTTTTCGGCGACTACCAGAATTCCATTGTACTTGTATGCATGTGTTCACAGATAGTTATTATACGACTCTTGTGCTAGCCGAAGAATTAGCTAAAATGAACTGTCACTTGACCGGCACGATAAAAACAAACCAGGAAGGACTGGCGATTACTATCAAGACACCAAAGTTTCAAAACAAAAAAATTTGGAAGGGTAAGCAGCTGTTGAGTATGTTCAAGTGATATTTACGTACTGGTTTTAACGGAAATCGTTGAAATAGTGGCGCAAGCTATTTTTTGGCGACTGGAAGTATGAATGATAAATTCCTTTATTTTATATAAAATAGTGAAAATGCAGATAAATAAGATCCCAATGAGCCATTTGAACTATGTGAAGTTATTATTAAATCAGCTTAAAGAAGATTATAGACAATTGGTATTGGCAATGAATATCGCGTTTTGGTTGATCAGTTAATGGTTTGCCTCGATCAACATACGAAGCTTTACGTTATCGTAATAAACCATTTTTCATCGACAGCAACGATTCAACTGAAATAACTATGTTTTTTTTGTGTTCTCCGAGATGTTTTTTTGCATGTTGTGATTCGGGCATTGATTTGTCTTTCGTTCAGTTCATGTGGGACCCACTTTCCAAGATTTCGAATCTTTCCCATTGCATGTAAACGCTCAGAAATAGTTGATCGGGCGACACCTAACTCCGAAGCAAGTTCTTTTTGTGTTCGACGCGAATTTTCATCCAATAATGCTTGCAATTATGCATCTTCAAATTTTTTGGTTGACCTTGTCTTCGTTTATAAGTTTTTTGAGTTGGAGCATGTTCACCGTAAACTTCTACCAACAATCGATAACTTTCAGCAGCGTTTTCCTTCAAATGAAAGAAGTTTATTAAACTGTCCCGCAAAACAACTTTTTCAGGCACAAAATTCGACATTTTCCAAGCAAAAAAAACCTATGTTGTCTGCGCTATTTCGTTCAATGACTGAGAATTATTGACAGATATTTACTCTCTAAAATACCAAATAAATTATTATAGACACAAACCATAGGTAAAAGTTGCGCCATCTGTTATCTAAATCAACATTATTAAACGACGCTTCCAATTGCCCTTGGAGCGTGGTACCTAAATTATCGCAGGAAGTTAGTTGAAAGAATAATGTTCAAATATTATATTTGTTGTATGAAAATATAAAGGAAATATCGAAATAAAATACTTAACTTTATAATTCTTATGCTCTATTTTTTAAATTTCTATTAAAATTAAAATTTAATTAGCTGATTACACATACTAAAAATATTTTCGAGCACAAAGGGTTAGCGTTTTTAAATTTCAAAAATGAATTGAATAGAGTTGAAATTGAATGACCCAATCCCCTTTTATCCCTTAATCCTAATCTCATTTTATACGATTGCAATACCTTCGATTTTTTTTATCTTTTTTGGATCGATTGGCACGGGTTTCAGGTTAATTGAAGACATCCTTCAGTTATGTTTGAACTCTGTGTCTCATTTTACACGCTTTTCTTCCTGCACCATTTTTTTCAAGAATGTATCTACAGTGTCAATGGGGGATGATTTTATAAACATATGTTTAATATAACGAGATTTTTGCACCACAAAAATGAAAATGCGAATAGGAAGATCGCAATTTCTGCAGCATTTGCTAGATTCCTCGTTTAAGATTAAAAATTAGACCAAAGAGCGGTTTAATAGAAACAGAAAATAAATAAATGAACGACATGCGACGGAAATCGAGAGATAACAAATGAGACTGAGTATTTATCTTAACTAGAACTGCGCAATGACTAAATATTGTCACTAACCTAGGAACATCAATTCATGGTTGACACCGCCGTTGCCACAATCATCCAGCAGACCACCAGCGATACATTCATTCATATAATTCCTCTTGAATCCATAATTTCTAGCCTCATTAAAGCATCTATTGTTTTGAGTACATTCGCCACATAATCTTTACCACATTTTTAATCGTACAAAGCCCTCCAAGAATGGAAGCGTATGGTTATCATGTTTCGGATGATTCCCAATCCAACGGGACTGTAGTCATGCATGTGGGCTGAAGTTGAACTGCATCCACATATTTTACATACGACTACTATTTACTCGTATGTAGGCATGAAAATAGTGCAGTAAATAATTTACGACTGAAAATGTTAGTGCAAGTGCTCGCATGCAAACAGTCTGGATATATGAGCGAACGTGTTGGCTGGGCATTTTGTATCTAAAGTTTCATTATAATGCGCCGATCTAGAACTTGGCCAACCTACTGTAACCGTTTCAGTTTCACTTTTGCTGCTGCTTTAGATACGAAGAGAGTTCCACTGGCAGACTCCTTTATATGGACCCAAATGATGTAGATATGCGCGTACAATGATGCATCGTGCTTAGCAAGTCATACGTTGTAGCCCGTTGTAGCAACCAAATCGTCCTATATGTGTATTTATACTTCTTTGGGCTGCGAACATACATAAAAATACTCACTCGACTATAAATAGTTCAAAAGACCCACTAAGAAGCTCAGCTCCTTGAAGAGCGACGGTAACATTAGGAACAGGTACTCCACATATGAACATATGTTTGGGGGTGCATGCACATACTAAACGTATGAAAGTACACACTAGAAGGTTTTAGTTGGCACACAGTGCGTTCATCAAGCGCAACATGCAGCACCATAAGCCTAAGAACATGCAGCAGCCCTTGTTTGATGTTGGCTTTTGTCTTCGAGTGCGATAATCATGGTAACGCTTGAACAGCGAGGCTTATCATTATGTACGGCATAAGACTTCCGCTGGCTCATGAGTTGACGGTGGTGCAGCACACACGTACGCGTATGTAGCTTCTGCAGGATCAAGTTAGACATCATTTGTCGGCTAGTAATTGGATGTTCTAGGTTGCACCTTTGTAATCAAAAGTTTCGATGCATTCCTTAATTTTTATTGAAGGAAAGTCAAGGATGGCAAACTTTTCCGACCCCATTCACCGGAGTCATGCATCTGCATGTCATTTTCCTTTTATCAGGTGTTAATCAAGCGATTTGCTCCTGAATTTCACTTTTAATTCAGCATTGGGGATTCGAAGAGCAAATAATCGACTACAAGTGGCATGCGAGATTAGAGGACACAATCATCAAGGATTCAGTGCCATTATTTAAAGTCTATATCGGAAATTTGTTCTGTTCTCAAGTTTCCAATTAAAGTTTCAACGAAAAAAAAACTTTCTGAACAAAGCATGTCATCATTGGAAAGAAACACCAACCAACTCCATGAAAACTTGGACATTGCCTAGTGCGAAAAAAAATCTGTTGCCAACAACCCTTATTTTTCTTGCAAAGCTCGTCATCGTGAAAACTAGCATCCTGTTGACTGACTCTGCCGTGCAAAAGAGGAATGAACTTGACAACACACTAAACACAAACGGTGGAAAAGGAAACACGAAGAAAAAGTTTTTTCTATCCCCGGAACTAATAATAAGTGATCAATCAATAGGGTGGCGCCATCTGCCTACAGCCTCCCAATTTACACGGTCCTGATTCAGCGAACGACATTGCCATGCCATGATTGCCATGGCTAGAAGATTACCTATGTTTTTTGGGCCATATGCATTCCACTTGTGCCGTTCTAAGGCACGCTACTAGCAACTCTTCTCACATGTGTGATATACGTGGAAATTAATATGCGTGACCTGTTTCGTTTTGCAAGGCTTTCACTTGAGTGATTTTTTGGTTAGAGCTTAGTCGTTAGTGTATACTACACGCATGCAAATCGTATCCAATTATCGTCGTATGTGCTATAAAGCTGTCGTTGGAGTTTATGAATCACAATCACCGTTTTGTCCAGATGAAAGTGGAACGGTCATCAAAATTAGAGTTCATGCAATAAAGGACATTCCAGCAGGAGTCACGAAAGCCATCCGCTAGTGCAAAGAAAGGTGAAAACTCGAGTGTCCTCAGGGTTGACGAAAAAGACTTTTACTGAAAGAGGAGAACGAACGGCCAGTGCCTAGATATGCGTTCGGTTCGGTGGTATTAAAAATTCTTCAGGTGTATTAGAATAAAACGCCACCAGTTCAAAATGAGCTAACTTTTTGTTTGTCATATCTCCAATTAAGATGCACAAGGTGTCAGCTATAACTGCTATAATCAATAATGTGCAGATTATCAATTGTTTGGACACCATTATACCAATGCACGCACGCCATTTGCGCCTATAACACTATCTTCAATATAAAATAAAAGATAGTAGCGATTGTGACCAAGTGGTTTTTTTAATGCATGCGGGAGCATTTTTTGAATAGTTTATTGATGTTGCTATAATAATAATAATTTAACAAAATAAAATTAAATACATAAAATATAAAAAAATATATAAAATAATATAACAAAATAAAAAGATAATAATAATAACAAATGTGTGATGATATTCGAAATTATAATAGTTCAGTTCATAAAATTTTAATTTCCAGGCGCTTTGGAGATAATTATTTTTGATACTAAGGGTACGCGAGAAGATGGTTTGGTCGTGATCATGTTTTACCTTGTTTATTACCTCAGAGGCGCCTTTCGAAGTAAGGCTCGCTCGTGAGACTTGACTTGACCGATTTTTCCGAATGTTTTAGGTGAAGGTATAATCCTTCTGTCAACATTTGGGAATGTTCCGCAAAGTAAAGCGTTTTGAAAAACGTGTGCATGTCCTTTACTCTACTAGATAAGCAATGTTTCCGGTAAATGATCTAAATATCATTCTTAGGTTTTCCATAAAATTTTCAAATTCTTCTGCCTGAATGGCTGAGGAACCCTATGTTCGCTAGAATCAGGTTCAGCTTTAGCAAAGCTATTTTTTGGGCAAAACTTGCGATAATATCAGATCCTTATGATGTGATGGGAGTTGGTGTTTAGAACGTCCATTCACAGGAACCCATTGCGGACTCATTTATAAGCAGCTGGATCCCCCACATATGCTAATCAGTTCTTTCGATTTCCTTCCAACTAATGTCCAGTTTTTGTAGAGGCAACAGGGATTAATCAACAGATATTGTGGATACCTCTAAAATTGGTTAGATGCACTGATGACATATCACCTGGTCGCTTGATGATCTTGTCCAGCAACATCACGCAGATTGAAAGTATACTCCGATGCTAAGCGTGTTGAATATTCCCTTATGTTTTTCGTCATTTTTGCTTTCTAATAAGACGCTTTTGTTTGTTTTTCATGCTTGATATGTATGTATTTCGAACTTAAGTTATGCCCTCCTTTAGTGTCAATCGTTTTCTTAAAACGTATATTGTCCTAATAGTATTTAGCCCATTTCAATATCAAGACGTCACTTTGTTGGGGTGCCTTCTACCGGATATTGAAAACAACGACTCTTGAGAAACCCCTTCGAGGTCGCAGGTTTCTTGAGACACCTGCGCGTCATGAGACACCTCGCGAAGTGTGCGAACGTTGTGAATTTATTACTTTTGACTTTTTCTTTATTTGTTTATTGCTAAAAATGACATAAAAGGTAGATCACCGAATCTCCATCAAGTTTTGCTTCAACCCATGAAAGACTAGGTTGTAAGTCATTTGGAGAGCAGTGTATGTGCAAAACATAGTGAAACCGTTGTAGCTTCATATGACATATCTGCAACGAAAGTCAATAACTTGACGTTGAAAGTCAATAACTTGAGATCTTGAAGGGGTCTCTCAAGATCTTCTATGTCATTGTGAGCAATAAACAAGTTTGCCAAACAAACATAGTCTATAGTAATGAAGGAAAGACGTTCGCACACATAGCGAGGTGTTTCGCGACGCGAAGGTGTTACAACAAAATCTGAGGCCTCGGAGGAGTTCCTCAAGAGTTGTAGTTTTTCAATACCAGGTAGAGGGCGCCCCAACAACGTGGCGTGTTGCCATTAAAGTGGCGTCTTGAAATTAAAATGGGCTAAATACTATTAGGACAAACCTCGTTTATATTTCTTATGAAAACAATTGATACTGAATACCGATTAAATTCATACTAAACATATTTTACCCATTTAAATCACTGCAATATTATTGTTACACGTCGATGAATCACTTCGTATACAGTCAAAATGACAGCTGGACGAACTTATCGCCTGAAGTGAGTCTTATACTTTACTTCATTAAACAGCATAAAATTTTGTTGATTTCCCCGAAACCTTTGAGTTAGTGAATGGTTTTGTTTACGAGGACATTCCGATGAAGGCACGATCGCAAGAGAAACTCATTGTCATGTAGTATATTCTCATAGATGGTTGATGTCAAAATTTCAACCGAATCGGACTGGTATTATAATTTTGACCGAGTAGGGAAGCGTGGAGTTTAGAAAAAAGGAGAGAGATAAATATTGGTCGGTTAGTCAATTCTTGTTCAAATCAAAGAGAACTTTGGTGCTGCGTCCCTTGACTCTGCTCCTAGGATGGCCATCGTAAAAAATTGGTTAAAGAGTTCCAACATGGCCTAAAGTCAGTTATGATGAGCCACTCTCAGGTGCCCCGAAAATAGCTACAACAGAGGAGAACGTCACAAGAATCCACAATCTCGAATTGGATCCACAATCTCGACCACCGATTGAAGGTGCGTGAGATAATTGAGACAGCAGGCATTCTAAGGGATCTCGTAGATCTTATCCTGCATGAAATATGTGTATGAGCATGCGATCGTTAGACCACTTCAAAGCAGTGTTTGACGCTTTTGGAGCGTAATCGAAAAGAGCTTTCGCAACTTTTCATGCCCGTCAACAAAATATGGGTGCATTGGTATACACCTGAGATCAAGTGGACTCCAGCGGGTGAACGTGCTCCGAAGAAAGCGAAGACTGTCCTATTGGTCAAAAAGGGGATGGTTACCATTTTTGTATCCTCCCTCGCCGTGCTGTATTTGTCCCCTCGCTGTGTTTGTCACTTGCCGTGCAGAAATTTGAGACAAACGAGGAGGTCATCGCAGCCACAGAGGCTTACTTTGTAAACTCCGAAAAAACGTATTTTTCAAACGGGTTAAAGAACTTGGAGCAATGTTGGGCCAATTGTTTCGAGCTAAGAGGAGACTTTACTGAGAAATAAATCGTCAAGTTTAGTACTTATCGGACCGCCCTCATATTCAGTGTTAGTAGTCCTCATTTCCGCTTCTTTATGCAGAACTATAGATTGTAGTTCTATATAGATAGAACCAACACGCACTTGTGAATTTGCATAAGCACTGCATTTGCTTTAGAATTCACTGGAGTGCTAATGCGAGCATTCGTTCCGAGAGAAAGTAGTTAGCAATAAGTTAGTATTTGTATCAATAATTAGTTCGATCATGTTACTTGAAAATACCATGACGATCACAGAAATATGATGAGCTTTATGATTCACTACACCAATATTACAGTGAAGATGAACGAGATGAGAGCAAGATATATAACCCAAAGAAAAAACAAATGTGTGGTTTTCAAATATTTACTTTTAATCTGATTTCATTAGTCGTTTCTGAATCTGACTTATCAACAATCAAGAATTATCAACTACGATTTTGAACACAAAAACAGAAAACTTGACTTACTCTGCCTTTCAGGGACTTTTTAGCAAAATCAGGTATATCGAGTCTTGGAAAGGTGCGACAGGATCGAATACTCGATTGCGAATTGTCACCCTTGTATCAGCGTTTGCTGGTGAATTTCCCAAACCCAACGCGGACGTTATGATAAGGCTAATTAGAGATGTGTACATAATTTTTTGTCGCCCTCATATCATTGGAGAGTATAAAAATCGGATTGGGGGGCGTAGGTATACAGTATAATGGGAAGATAGTTCTGAGAAGAAGCTAAAGATGGAAATTTACAATGTTCTATTATTTACTAGACCTGACCACTGTAGATTCTAGGCGGTTGTATCGAAGAGTAAGGCAAGGACAGCAATTCAACTGCAAAAAAATTCCTTCAGCAGATTTTCGTCTTTTGCTAGGTGAGATCTTGTGTAAGATTGATACGAAGATCATTATCAAAACTATAACGTCTATTGAAAATATTGAAAAAGGGGATCAGATCGGCCATTGGCCTATTTGGGTAGGAAAAATAATTCCATGCAACTTGCAACACACAAACAAACAACAAGAAATGTGGTTTAGCATTATATTACAAGAAGAAATACAAAATAATTGCTTCAAAACTGAAGAGTTATTTAAATGTCTAACTCAATGTAACAGAAATGTCACAAACTCCAAAATCGCAAATTCTTTACTAAGAAAATAATCATAAATTTATCAAGTTTTTTGTCATAAACCTGACCATGTTTTACTATAAACTTAATTACCTTACTAACATCTAAGGCTGTGTCAAACGGTTCCAGGCTACGCGCTCCGGTTGACAGGGGAGGTGTTTTAAGCGTAAAAAGCCTTCACCTCTGTACCCATATATACTATACAGCTCTACCTATATATACTATACATATACACTATACAGCCTTCTTTAAATGTCCTTATAAAATCCAAATGTTTTCTAAATTGCAGCTGTGCTCCCCAATTAAGGATTCGTATCTTGCCAAGATTTTCATAGGGTATCTGTGGCTTAGACGCATTGACGTATTTTTTCAAAATTTTTTCGTATAGTTGCTAGTCTGTAGTCCTTTTTGCGATTTTTGTTTTAATGAAGTCTGATCATCCAGAAGGTTAGTAAGGGCCTTACATTCGTAGACTTCTGAGATAGCATGTTAGTGAGGCCATTCGACTCAACTCCTTTTTGTATAGTGACGACCTAAGTTTTGATTCATCTTCGCTGATTTCGACTTTAAAATGAAATTTGAAAAATTGGTTCTGCCAATGAAATATCAAATCATGCCAAATACCAAATCAAAGTTCACAAACGAAACAAAAATTAGTGATCAAAAGGATAGAATGCTTTAATTGTGTGAACATCTTATCTACGAAATCGTATTCGTTCGGTCTTCTTCAGCGACAAGGCACACAAAAAGATTCACAAAATTAAAAGGAAGCATTCTATCTTCGCCAACGCTTTTCAAACCACATGAGAGGGCATCTTCCTTACTCTATATTGGGAGAATAATGATTGAACATCGATGGCGAGTACCTCAACTTGTTGAGATTCGCAGATGATATAGTCCTGATAGTCAAAAGCCAACAGGAATTACAAGAACAGCTAAATGAACTCAACATAAAGTAGGCTTGAAAATTGATCTAAACAAAACAAAAATCATGTTCAACGATTATATAAGCACTCAAGGACATACCAAAGTTAATAAAACCACACTAGCAATTGTTAAAGAATATGTTTACCTTGGTCAGCTTTTACACAAACCGGCTCATTACTAGCAGAAATCAATCGACGAATCAAGATAACATGCAGTGCGTCCGGGAAGAACTCGATTATATTCAAGTCGAAAATGAAGATGTACTTGAAAAAGAAAACCTTCGATCAATCTATCCTACCAGTCCTGCCACACGGTAGTGAAACATTGGTGCAAACAACAGGAATAACAAGGAAACTCAAAGAGCCATGGAAAGATGCATACCGGGCATTACACGAAGGGATCGCAAGAGACTATCATGGATACGAAAAAGGACTCAAGTAACAGACATAATACATAGAGCAAAATCCTTGAAAAGGCGATGATGGGCCGGTAGCTTGGCGAGAATGACGGATAGCAGATGGACTAGAAGGATAATGCAGTTTTACCCAAGAGGAATAAAACGACCGAGAGGACGCCCTAAGATTCGATGGGACTTTGACATAAAGAAAATAGCCGGCACATCTTGGATGAGAATAGCTGAAAACAGACAGACTTGGAAAACAAAGAGGAGTTAATATGTAAGGAAGGCTGCACAATAACTTAGAAACATGCTTGAACAAGCTGAATGTGATGATGATATAAATAATATTTAAAAGCAAATAAAACTGTAAAATTAAAATGAAACTTAGTAATATAAATACTAATTGTGAAAATAAAAAAAAATCAAGATGAGAACGAATGGACTCCATGTGGAAACTTTAGCTTGTAAAATTGCAGGAAAGATCCAAATGCCACGGTAGTATTTACGTCAAATCAAAAGCATACGACCGCCTCCCTCAAAAAGATTGCAAGAATATGGTAGTTAGTTCTAAAAACGCCGCCTAAATATATAGAGTTCGAAAAGGATAAAATGCATAGATGTGTGTATGTTAAAATTATGCTTTTTACTCATTCTAATAACCAAGATTTCATCTGCCATTGTGGGTCCTATCGTCCCTCTGCTCTCAAATGATGCTTTTCTGGCACTCAATCTGACTCCGTATTCCGTCCAATTTCTAACTTTGGCACAGTTCGAACTAGAAGGGACTTACTAACAAAAATCATAGTGAAACCGTTTGAGGAATAGCACATGGAATAATAATACTCTATCAATGTGTCTTGATAATTATTTTATATATTACTTGAACTGTTTGCTGCAAATCGTTGACCTCAACATGTCAATCAAAAAATCAGCTTGATCAACATAGTTCTTAGTCATCAGCATCTGAATCTATGACCCTAGTGACCAAATGACCAAGACAGCGCATTTCTCTTCACCCGGAAGATCCATACAATTAAGATTTTCGTTCGCCTCCAGCTGTCTCAAGATTTCAAGGCCCAGAATCGAAAAGCGAAGCTAGCAGTTGTTTAACCTATTTCAAGTCCGGCAACAATTCATCAAGGACTTTTACAAGCTTATTATCTACTGCTTTGTCTTGTAATTCGTTAAATAGAATCAACTGAGAACAGTTTTAGAATGAATTGATTTATTTATTATCAATGTTCTACTTTTTTTCTTGGAAAAGTTTTTGCTTATACAAATGAGTGCGCCATGGACTGTGCAGAATTCAGAAAGACAACGAAATTTCTATAAATAAGATTAAACAGTGTTTAATTATTACTTCATAAGCTTTTTATTATTGTATCTGACTAGACTTGCTTGGAATTGTAATGATTATGATAGTATTTATAACAAATATGCTAATATGGTACTGGATTGTTACTAAATGGTGATGTCTAATTAAATCAGAACAATTTTCAAAGAATTATTTGTAGACCATGCTGGAGAGATAAAAGGGTCTATATGAATTACATTTTTTCCATTATACTAATTTGGTTACAAAATATTCTTTTTAGGACATGAGCTGATAAATTATTCTTATTTATTCTTTATTATTTCTTCCGACTCAAAATTTAAAAACACTCGTATAGTGCGAAAGTGTGAAAAATTTCGGACTTAACAATGATAAAAGGCATTTTTCTAAAAAAAAAAATTTATTTTTCTGCATAATCTCCTTGTAACTCTATACACTTCTCCTAGCGATGCTCTCATCTTTTTAACACGTCCAAATAGTACTGGACATTTTTATCTGCGAAACTATTGTTCACGAAGGTGATAACCTCTGATGGCTCTCCTCCAAGCGCAGCTTTTAGATGAGGGAACAAAAAGATGTCATTTCGGGCTGCACCTGGTTAAGAAAGGCATGTATTCAAGCAGATAAAAACAAAAAACCCGGATTTGTTTCACCCTAATTACGCCAATAGAGTCTTGGAAATGTTCTTTCGAACACTTTTTTGGTCTAACGTGAGCAAACACGGCACCCAACGCGCGTGCAGCCTTCTCATCCCCAAATCTTGATTCACTATTTGACAAACACGTTCTTTAGACATTTTAATATCTTCCGCTATCTCTTTCGTCTATTTCTATCATATCGTCAGTAGTCGCAGGTTCTGGACGTCCCGAACGTTTATCATCTACCAAGCACTTACGACCACGTTTGAATTCAGCTTCCGAAAACTTTACTGTGGTAAATGATGGTGCAAATTTACCATACACAGAATCCAACTCATCTTTGATGTTCGTAGGCGTATTGCCACTCAAAAACAAAAAATTAATACCAGCCTTATGCTTATTTTTTCCATTTTCACAAAAATTCATCGACTCACTCAAACGACTATCAACTAGAAACTACTGATCCAAAATGGCTGTAATGGCTATTGTGAGTAACTGACGAAAGATGCACAACTACATTCACTAGTTTTTATTCACAAGTGCCGCCATCTTCACATTGAAGTCGGAAAGTTTTTAGACCACCCTCGTAATGATTAAATATTGGTTGCTAATTTTCAAATATCAGTAAATTGAATTCCATTAGGTTGTTTTTATGTCCTTTTAAAGGAACTATGATAGTAATCGCAGAGTTTTGTTATGGGATAGAACTGAATTTGTATTCTCACTGGCAATTTTTTGGAGAAATCGTAGAATAGAAATGTTCCTGGCTAGGAAAATGCCAAAAAAATTTCTTCCCTATTTATTTTCCTTTTTTAATTTTTATTTCAATAGCCAAAGTCGCCGTTTAACAGTTATGTTTCTGAATTGTACTTATATTTGGTGATCAACCGAAAAAGTCACGAATCGTAATCACATCCATTTTGGTTTATGGGAGTAATCCTTTATCTTGGAATCGTCAGGCTTTCCAGGACGTGTAAAGCTTCGATGTTACTTGTTACGAACTCTGGTTTTGCGTCTTTCATTTTTAATACGAGTATCTTGTCCTTTCATGATAATGTGCATTGCTGAATTGGTTTATCTTTCCTGAAGTTTTTGCTTTTGTTGTCTCACTCATGTCCATTGGTATTCTGGTATTGCTTAGTCCTCTTGTTTGCCCGATATCGGCTTCAAAATATTTTGAGTACACAACAGGGTAGATCCCCGATTTTTCACCTATTATTCTAGGATCGTTGATATTTGGTACTGAAATCTATAAGCGGTCTTGATTTATAACATTAGAGAGTCATTTTCACTTGCTTTGTGAAGCCCTCATTATATGTCACAGCCTTCAAGAAAGTGTTTTCTTGGCCAAGTTGTTTAGTGTTGATCTATCCGTCATTTCCCTGTATTTTCTGCTCAGTTGTACGATCTGTGTTGTATTTCCCACTTTTTGCAGCCCGATATATTGGTAGGTTTAGTCAGCGGTAAATTATTATTCGTACATTTCTAAGCCTAAGCAGATATGAGTGCGTGGCATTAACGTGTCCAGGAATGATAACTCTCCTCTTTTCATCTTAAATTTAGACTCTAATGCTCTTGTATGCGAGATCTGATAGAACTCTTGACTCTAGTTTTTGACTTACGCAAAGATTTCAATCTTCACATCTTATAAGTGTGTCCTAATATCTGAGTTCCTCCTCTAGTCTGATCGAAATGATATCGCTGGAAAATGCTAAGAACGGGGTTTCCACAACGATGCCTGCTACAGTTTGACAGGAATCCCTGCGAACAACCCGGTACTGCAGTGAACGATTATTCCATACATGTTATGCGAGTTCGAGTAGTTTAGTGTTCTAGAGTCCTAACAAAAACAGCTCCCTGAAAAAAAACAGCTAATTTAGCGACAAATAAAAAGAAACGATTTTATTGGTTTTACCAGGTAGGCGTAGAAATAGAAAGTAGAAATTTAAAAAGTCATAGACGTGTTCACAAGTCATGTCAGACGGTACCGAAAGCTTTCTCTATTTGAAAGGCTAACATTCCAAACGAGAGTTTATCCCTTCGTAATATTCCAAAACGATCCGCAGGAATTGTGTGTCAGTTGAGTGATCAGTTCTGAAACCAAACCTGAAAAGTGATAATATCTTTATATTCCAAGAAAATTTATTCTTTTATTTATTTATTCTATTTAGGTGTGTGAAGAAGGGCTTCAACTACTTTGCTGATGGCTGGTAACTGTTCCAAAGTTTGGTGTTTTATCAGACATAAGTTTCGTCGAGTTTGAGGCACGCATTGAATAGCAAATTCAAAAAAAAAAACTATTGCTATTTCCTAGGCATATGAGTTTCGAAATCTTTTTGAGATTCATGAGATTTTCACTCGAATCATGCTGTTTATTCCCTGCTTTGCCAATATGTGGGCTGCAATTATCTTCTCAGTGCGTTTCCCGGTCGAATGAGAGAGGGAGAAAGAGGGTCTAACTGTCAGTGGATATAACATAAAACTTGTCACATGAGACTGTGATCAGTTGCTTGCCGAATTACGGTGTTGAACTCAACCAGCTCCAGCTATTACGTTGGTAGAGACGAACGCATTTAAAAAATCTGACAAGGATACTCCATTGTTCAGGATTTTCTGGCATCCAATCCAATTTGAAGCCTTATAGTAATGTGCTTGGTTATATGTGTTATTGTGTTTAGCATTTTTCTGGATTTCTAATAATTCAGTCTGATTTGGGGAGGTAAGAGTCTAAAAAGTCTAAATAGTCTTCCTTGTACCTCTTCAAAATGACCATCATCTAATGTGATATCAGGAATGATCCTGTACCCCGGGGGAGCAGTCTCAAATTGTTTCAATTTTTGAGTTTCGTTTTTGGATAATTGGACTTCAAAAAGACTTTTCTTGTTTTAATAGGATAATTGGGCTGTCATTGTTGATAGTTCTATTTTTTTCTTGCTTTTCATATTTCGTATTCAACTAGTTTATGATTTCTTTTTCATAATCGACAAACATGAAAAGTAAAAAAATCTAAATCGTTGCATAAAAATACATCGTTGGAAAACGATGCAAACTTCAGAGTCCTAAGAAGGAGAGTCGAAAAAGGAACGTTGTAAACGCAACAGAAAAACCGACGAGATACGACGGAATTTCATCCCAAAAGGATACAAGCAATAAGGCTACAAATTTCGATAATGAGCTTCACCACTCCTTAATAAATAAACATTGAAGCCGTGATTCCCATGGATGACGACCGGTGCATCTCGTCAATGGCATAATCTTCTGTAAAAAAGTTTTCGTTGTTTGATTAAAAAACTTTTACGCTCATTATCACTAATTAAGACACTTTTAATAAAATTAAAGTAACGAAATTCAAAAACTGACTTCTTTACATTTTTGTTATTACATACATTTGAAAGTGAATTCTTTACATTTTTCTCCAATTTCTTTAAATGCTCAACAGAAACTTAGGCTGGAGCCCAAAAATTCTTCACATCACTATTAATTTCTTAAACGTCAAAACGTTGTAATCCAAAGGTGTGTTGTACTTAGTTTTAGCAGAGAACACTTCAGAAAGTATTTATGAGTACTTTTCTTGAGAACAACAAAAAACAATCGTTTTCTCGTTGAAGCGTAATAAATGCATTTAACTATTCGAGCAAATTGTCACAATTTACTGCAGTACCCGCTCATTATGAATTACGGCGGCAGAAAAAATTAAGAAAACGTTGCACGCATAACAAAAGCCGGCATAAAACTGATAAAACTAACTGGCTCCCAGCAGCGCAAAGCGAAGTCTTCTTTTCGTCCGCTCCTCTCTTTTGGATCCCGACCAGCAGATATCTGTAATTGCCGACATACACTGGTAAGGGCGCATATGCACAAGTTAAGTAATGGGATATTCGATTTTTCGCCCACGTATTTGGTATGTGTAGACATTCACCGGTGAAATTCAACAAACTTCAATTTGGGTATTTCGTCGTAACATCGCCATGCGCGACGGAAATTAATATATATCAGCATTTCTTTATGGTTTAGATCGAAATTTAAAAGTTTACATCGTAGCAGCTGTTGAAACAATCGGATATTCGGGAAGAAACGATGTCAAACTGGAAGTTGTCAATCTAAATATTGTAGTGGGGATTTTAGTCCACGACCAGAATCTTTGCAAAGAGTTTGAAAGCGAGAAGAAATAACAAAAAGCGAGGAACGCTTTTTGTTGTGTTGGGATCCTAGCGTCTCAAATAAAAGTTTCACATAATTTGAAGAAAAACATTCCTGCTCAGTATTTACGTTACACGGTTGAATTTGCATTACAATATAAGGATTTAGAGAGTTATATCGTTTGTGATGAAGCAAGTATGCGGATGAATCTAGGTATGTGTTATTTCATTACGAAAATTTGAAATATACCACAAAACAAACGTTACAGTCCTTGACCTTGGATTAGATTTTGTTTGGTGTGTTAATGTACCAACTGAATGATATTGTCATTGAATGAGTACTTTACACAACGATAAGGCAGCAGTGTTGCTTGACTTTAACCCGGATTAAAGCTACCCATCTCAAACAACTGATGACCAGAAAACTGAAAGGAAGAAAACAAATGAGGGATTAAAAAAATGAGATCAGCCCTGTCCTTGAACAGTTGATAATTGCAACTAGTCGTCAAGTATCAATTTAGTCACTCAAATTAAGGAAAAATCCATTATTGTTAATAGGACTTAATCCCATACCCTTTCGTTTAATGGAGACAATCCTAAAAATGTATCTGCTTATTAGATGCAGGTGAAGCGACGCCTGTGGATTTGCGCAGGTGTCATCTAAGCTTATTTGGAGTCAGATATCACAAGAGACTATCTTGCTCCAGTGTTCAGATAGAACAAATGAAATCTTTCTTTTGATAGATTGGATCCAAAACGCTATAATTCTTTCAGATATCACCAAACAAAGATTCAAAACTTAAAGCGAGCAGTTTTCATAGCATGCAAAGTCAGTCCCATTAAATACCAAAATTTTAATTTAGATCTTTTTGATAGTCCCATACGGAAATACGCTGAATGGTTGCTGTTTTTTGATTGTTGCTTCGGTGTATAGACATGCCTTGTGTGAGTATGTTGTGTATGCATTGACTATGTGAATGATATGCAGTCCCGCGGCATTTTTATGTATTAATTCAAATTAATTAGCCATGACAGTGGCCTCGACGTTATTCGGCCACAAAATGAAAAGTAAAGAGAGAATTTGGTACATTTGAATGCACTTTGGTTAGAACTTGGAACCATGTTTGTGAATGACTAATGTTTAAATTGAGTAAATGAGAAAATAATTGTTTATTTCCTTCTTCCTACTCAAAGTCACTTAATCACGAGTGTATCTGCAATTTTTGGTCACATTGTTAAGAAAGCGACTATACAAAAGAAAAAAAGAAAGAAAATTGGCTTTCCAGTCGCATTCAAGGATTGCACTCAAAATTTTCAAATCGTGATATGAAAATTTTCACGCATATTCGGTCTCATTGCGAAATTTCAAAGCATTTATTTAAATGCGAATTTTCCGGAGATCGGTGTGCAAGAACCAACTGTATACAGGCTGGTTTTATTCAGTGCTCATAATGGAACTATCGCCCTCGAGTTTAAGTAAACCTATATGCTACCGAGAAATATGTGAAATACGAACACTCCTCGTACTCCTGCAAAACTAAATAATTCATAGCGCAGCCTATAAATAATTCTCACACGGTAAACAGATCAGTTGTTAAATTTAGAAAGATGCTGCCATGACTGCAACCCACAGCTACAAAAATAATGACTCTGAGTTCCGACGAGTTGGTTTCAACATCTGGTTGTAAAGAAAATGGAAAATTTTTATTAAACTCCGCCGAAGATCCATCCATACTGTATGATTTGTGAATAGTTGATTGCTCACTAGGTGAGGAAACATTTCAGCGTAACCAGAGTGACTGATCTTTTGGCAGCCTAATGCAATTCTTGGAAAATGCGTGATAGGCGTGATGAAACGTTAGAACAAGGCCTCTTTTTTTTCTAGGTCTCCAATAAGTAAAGCAAACACATTGCAAAAACCAGTACCAGACCGATTAACATGTGTTTGTGGCTTATATTTCTGATTCAATTCCGATCTCCAATAAAAAACAGATTTTTCTCAAGTATTTCATTCAGACACTGCTCTCTTTGGAACATGTGACAAAAGCAGTTTCTGCACACGTTTCCAATGTATGCGTTCATAGTTACACACGTCGATTTCCATTTAAGCAATCAATCCTGGCGCCACCAAGCCGACTAACTTTACTAAAAAGGAGTTAATTGCATTAAAAAAATTGCTGTTATGTGTTATTACATGCGCGCTCGTTCACCATCGTTGGTTCCACCGCGTTTCTAATTGCAAAACATATTCGACAAAATGTAACAGAGTACAAACAAACTTAGTAATTATCATAATCGTGTCCCGACCCTACACTACGATTTTCGCAAACGTTAAAAAAAAACAAATATCTTTACTTGCTAATCCTGAAATGTGTGTAGAATATGTAAAGTACCCGCTAGTATAGTGTTGAAAAGTTCAAACAACTATTTTGCTTGGACTCGACGGTTGCGGATGATGCTGTGTTTCGATATTATCACACCAACTAGCCATGCATATCCAGCTGGTCTAATGGAAGGCACTAATTTGTTGGTTAATGGTCACAAATGCAGGCAATGCAATTGTTACTTGTTTGGATCTATATTTGCATTACTGCGCGGCGGAATTTGTTATTAATCCGGTTAAGAATAACTTTAAGATGAAAATTAGTGAACCATTCACTACATGCACTGTTTTATAGATTAGAAATTGTAAAATTAATACGAAATTGTATTTGCACAAGACATAACCATTGACGAGAAAAGCACTAATATCAGTAATTTCTTTGTTTCATAAACAAAGAAATGGTTTTGACAAAGGTTCTGTGCAGGCAGAAGTGAATTAATAATTTATATTCAATACAAATTAACGCACAAACGAGTTCACGTTCCTGCTTTCAGTTTTTCAAAACTAGTTTAGATTTCTATTGAACACTTAAGGCCTTACACCAACCTCCCTAGAAGCTCTGAAGAGATAGAAGGGAATGAAGAGTTCTCAGCGCTCCGACCCCCAAAACAAACCAAACCCAAATCCCATTCCACCAAATCAGCGTCCCCCAATACAATAGAGCAGTCAGACAAATCTCCACGTACAGTATCAATCATCCTGTGAAAGCATGAGAAACGGACGAGAGTCGCAAAACAAATGAAAAGGCTGGGTATACAATTCGAAACAGTAAAGAGAGTATATATCGAGTTTAAAATAATACCTAAGACTATCTCAGAGCACCAAAAACTACGAAACTATGCACAGAAAGTAACGTACAGTACCACACATACTATGTTCTGGATGAGAAAACTCTACATGTGATAATTACAGACCTACATGTCCTTTCAGTCGCTGAGATACAAGAAGTCCTAGACGACAAGGGCTTCTACGAAATAAAGGTATTTAACCTCGAACTTAGTTATGGTACCTCGAAATTCATCAAAATGTTCATTCCAAGAACCGAGACGGAAATCTACAAAATTCACGCCGTCTGCAATCTTTTCTGAAAAGTCGAAGTTCAGCGACTAAGAAATGGACACGCCCTATGCCACTAATGCTAGCAATTTGTAATTCTGACGGAAATTGCTATGCTCAACCGCGGTGGGTTAAATGTGTTGAAGTTCACCACATCTCCGCCTGTAAAAAGCCGCAGAAAAATAAGCCAAAAAGGTGTGAACGGCAATGGAGACCATTCGGCTAGAAACGGTGGTTGTCCAAAGAACCCGAATTATATGGGGATACGTTTGCACAAATAGCTGCAGCCAAAACCCGAAAAACACCCAAATTCCTCTGAACGGTCCACACCAACTTCCCATGGAACAACTCTTTGCATCAATGCAAGTGCACCTCTAATCCATGATGCAAACACAAATCGTTCAAGGAGTTTGAACGAACAAAAAAAAAACGAACAAAAAAGTACTTCAATCCTGTCAGAACCTCGCTCTCATGAGAATCTTCGGATATCCATGGTATGTAAGAAATTAAGATATACATAATGAACCACGACTAAAGACAATTGGCAAATACATACAGGTCGAAAAATGACAATCCCGATAATACTACCTAGGATATCCTAACATTCTTGTTAAAGCACAAACTGGAAACACAAAAAATAATTGTCGGTGCTAAATCTGGGCAATTGTAGTCCCAGAAACTAAAAGTGAAGCATGAGTGACAACACTAGCTTCAAGGAACCGAGATCTCCTGATCCCTAGAGGCTGAAGAAATTGCGGAGTTTTGATTTTGCAAACCTTAAAAATATTAAAGTATGAAAACAGTATCTTTATTGTGTAACTTTTGAACAATATTTGTGAAAGATGGCCAGGAAAACTCTTTACTCAAAGTACTGGCAACCTAAGCAATAAGATGTTACTGCCAGCAGCTTGATTCGTGAATCCGTGGTTGATAAATGAAGTTAACGAACACTAACGAAACTTTCATTTATTTTAGAGTATCATACAGCCAGGTATGCTTTATCGAATAGGAGAATGGACTTGTTATTGAGACTTTAAATTGGAAATTTTGGCTGAAACGATTCCAGAAAAATTGGAGTCCCTCGTTCTAGATTCAGTTCAGTTTCTCCGCTCCTGGAACGGAGTTCCAGGAGTTCTGTTCTCCTCTGGAACGAGCGGATTAAGTTCCGAACAATCTAAATAATTTAAATTTCAGCAAAGCCGCGGTTTCTTTGGTAGTTGGATTCTTGTAATTGGGAATCCTTCGAAAGGGCTTACCGTTATCGAAAGGCGTACACAATCCACAAGCAAAAGCAGCTCTCAAAGCTTGTAAAGATGGCTTGGCCCAAGTAACCCTATTGGCACATCCATAACTTCGAATGATGCACGCTATCTATAGCAATGCGTCGAACGTCACAATTGGCGTAGTACTCTACCAAGAAATGGAGAACGAATGTGAACTTCTTGCCTTCTAATTGAGGAAACTACACGGAAATATGCTGCTAATAGTTGTAATTTACTTTCCCTATATAAGGTCGCCAAGCACTTCCGTCATATGATTGAGGCCAGGATATATACCATATTCACGGACCATAAGCCAATTACCTCTGCACTTAGAATTCGAGAAACGTTTAATGTTTTTACCACAATCAACATGATTTGAATGAATGAACATTGACATTATAATAATGTCAACGACTGAGGTTTGCTGTTGCTGTTCAACAAAGATTCTTCCGTTGCCTAGATGTACTACTTATAGAAAACCAGCAGACAACAATTGTCACCCACACGTTTTCCAACTACTGGATTGCATGATTTAGAGTATCCTTACGAGTGAATTCAGAACAAAGCTGGCAATTGGGTCGATTCATAGGAAAGCCTCTAAATGGAGCGTCTAGTTTCAATACTTCAAAAGATTTTCTTGACAACTCAAGGCCGCTGTCAAGACAGAAGTGAAAAGTGTTCCCAACAGTTTTGGTTGGCACACGCGCAGCGTAGAAGGTTGACTTGGAATTAATAGCTGCTGACTTAGTCTATAGTGAATCTTAATCCATTTTTCTTCAATGCTTATTTTTAAAAAACCGTAATTGAAGCGTCTGAAGTTTCAAACGCTGATGCAAACACAACGCTGTCAAATTTTCTAGCTTTTCCTCTTTAGTAGATGATTAAACTGAAATGCACATCCACTAAAGTGCAAAATCCAAAAATGCAATGACACTTTGCTGAAACTCCAAGTCAAATTATTCAAAAAACATTGAAAAAGTGAAACAATTTTGACCGTTGAGCTGGCAATGATGCGAACTTCAGGCACAACATAATTGCGGAGCTTTCGCGTGGATTTTCTCTGGTATCCTGAATTTCTTGAAATCTTTTAAATCTTCTGAAAACCAAGAAAATGTTATAGACACTTGGATTTCATCTCTCAAACCGAGGAACGTAAAGTTGATAAGGAGTAAAGAATAATTTAATTTTTAAGACGGGGAGGGGGGAGTGTTGTTCAGTTTTTAACTTTATAAAGTGCTAAAAATAAAGTCCTCTCATAAAATCCTCTCACTTTAGTTGGCATTTTATAAAGTGCCAACTAAATTGCTAAATAAAGTCCTCTCCAGTTTCCCTCGTTTTCCGGATTTTTTTATTAAAATTGATTTAAATGATATTCGAACGGTTTTTTTTTTTCGAAAATTTTTATTTCTGCAGTAAAGATTCTCAGTTGATCCAGGTGAATAATGTGTTAATAATTTGAAGTCATTTATTTTCTTGGTACTTGAAAATGGGGACTCAATCAAGCATTGTTCCTTTTCGTATTCCTGAGCAATTTTAAAGCAACTTGTTTAGCAAATTAAATTAATGACTTGAATTTTTATTCCTTTCATTCGGTGACATGTTCATTGTGAACCAACATCCTTGGAATGAAGTTCGTAACCCAAATTTCGACATTGTTTATCTGTTCGATTTACCTCTCTTTTCATTAAAGAATTCCAGGGAAATGTTTCTTAGATTACAGAATACACGAAGAAGATCAGATTAGCAAGGTGGGCGTTAAATTTATTTTATTCATTTTAATGGGGATCTGGTCGAAATTGGTCAGCGCCAGGTAAATTCGCTGTATAAATCTTTCGCGGATTAACAGCAAAAAGCATCCACCAAACCCGCCTGGACGATGGGTGCGAAATAACACTGAAATGTGCAACTAACTTGGAAAAGAAGGTCACCATAATGAGGTACTCACTCGGGTTTATTTACTACACACCAAAGAAAACAAAAACACAAATCGGTACGTGCGTTGCAGAGGTGGTAGAAAGGTGTGAAATTTTATATAATTTCCCATGCGTTCAGTGTTTGCAACTTTAAGGAGCTCCTTGGATGATCTTAAGACGATCATTTAAATCTCGCACCATGCATGCATAACGACAGAAATATTTATACGCGCAATGAAGTTTTTTTTTCGCGATTTTATTCATTAGCTCTCCACACCTCTCCGCGAGACAGACGTTGCATCGCCGCATGCAATTTAATGCACAACATATGCTCGCGAAAATCTTCATCATGTGGGCGACCAACAGCAAGATCACTGACTTACGCCATTGCTATCTTCATAGGATCAAACCATATGTTCGAAATACATCTATTTTAGCGGCCGTTATTCGCAAAGATATCATAAATGGATGGAGATATTTTGATGCAAGAAAGTTCTGTATATTTGGAAATTCGCCAAAGAAATTAAGAAAGTTTAATGTGATTTGCTTGTACGTATTCCATGCAGTCTGATACGCATGGGTTGGATATTTGTTTATAAATGTGTGCTGGCAAAATTTTGCTGTAAAAGGATGCGTGTCTAATTGGTCAAATCCTTCGTAGTATCTATGCAAGATATCCCAACAAGAAATGTTGAAATTTCAAATCAAAGTTTACTTTTCATAAATTCACTTCCCACGAAGTTGGCGATTCAATCTGTTGACTTCAATAATTTATTACGTTTTGCTCTAAATAGTATTCAAGTAATGCTACTGATTGCTACATATCAATATTTTCGCAATTTAAATCTGCATATGCTCACATATCGCCATTATAAGTATCAAGTAAATCAAGGAAATTATTGTCGCTCTTGTTGACTAGACTAATCACATTTGCTGCGTTGAGAACTAAAACAGTATTTGAAAATATCTTCTTCGCTATGTAAACTGACACTTCATTATAAATTCATATCATATGCATGGCTCAGTTTATCTGATACAGTCTAGCGTAGACAAAACAATGCACTTCCAGGGAAATGATGAGAATTTCGAGGCCTAGATCTATATTGAGACGGAAGTAGCAGTATATGCAAATTTAAACAAATATTTAAATTTAAACATTTAGAGTTTTTTGTTTATAAATAATAGTGTTTAATATGTTTGATCAGTTTAAACGAATGTGAAATATGCATTTATTCGAAATATGACAAAATAACGAAACTTATTGTCGAATTAGTATGGCTTCAACTGGTTTTTAAGATTTTATTTTGCTTCAAATAATATCAATTCTTGTTTTAAAGTAAGAAGCCTAAAGTAAACACCAAAATAATATATACCTCCTCTATACAGGAGTTCTGTATTTAGATTAGCCAAACTGGACTACCCTGTCACCGTAAGAACCCAACTGGAGTTGTTTGTTGCATTATACCAGGCCAGGCCTCTCATACCTCGCCAGTTTGCGCCTTCGATTAAAGTAATTCCTTTTTCAGCGGAAGGGAACAGTTTAGTGTAGAAGTTACTCCACATCCCTCTGCGTTACTAGTCCAAAAATTAGTCAAAAAATCCTTTATTTTTCAGAAGAACGACGTGAGCGTACTGCAATACAGCTCCGTTTATATGTGTAGTAGGGACGGTCCATATTTACTGAATCATTCGGTGGACTGCATTGTCCATTTACAAAATACCCATACCCGTTGAGCAGCTGAACAGCTGAGTGACGTATCAATTCGATTCACCATCCTTAATTCAACCAAATCATGGCCTTACGTCGCTAAAAAGTCGCGATGTCGTCTATTTCGCGTATCGTGCTCCTAGACAGTTGTTTAACACCGTTTCGCTCCTGTTTCTCCCCCCGATGACGGGTAACCTGAGCTCTCTTGCCAGAAGGGTGACAGGCGCTACCCCGCAATAACCATCACCCCTGATTCTGATACGGAACGGTATGTCGATGCGAATCGTAAATTTTATTGTCTTCGTACATGTGTTCAACATTTCCCGTATTTCTGCTTGTGCAGGGCGTCAGACTCCATGGTATTCAATAAAATGTGTCTTTTGCTTAAGGACTGCCCGTTTTGTTGGCTATATATGCCTACATTGGCTGAGTGCTGGCACTTACGATAGAACTATGTCCCTTGCTGTCATTATTTTCGAAGAAAGCTTACCTAAGAACCGATTAATCACCCCAAGTATTTGACTGGGTTCTTGAGCTCAATCAGTCTCTCCCACTTGCAAGGGGATCCATTTTTTCTTCAGAATGACCTATTTAGTTCTCTCAAGCTTAGTTCAAGTCGCAATTGTTTGACTGGGCGACCAGTCAAGATCAAGCCAGATCAAGGCCGCTACCTCGTTTCGAAATTCCGCCATATCAGGCGTTCTTTAGGTCTCAGCCCAGAACGGAACCCTTGTTTATCGCGCCCTCATTCTCTGCTAGAGAAGCAGATCCGAGCAGCGCGCAGATCAGTTGTCATACCTCAGCCAGAATGCCGTAGAATTCCGCTTTTTCACTAACGCTATGGGTTTGTACTGGGTTGCTGCTATGAAATGCTTGCAGTCAATCGTGACTTCTTCGGATGCAGCATCGTAACAATGAGGATGGGCCGGAAGGAATGCACTAATGCTGCCTTCCATTCTCTCTGGCTTCAAAATGAACAGGGCTCATGAGGCGACTAGCTTTTGCATTATTAGCTTGAAGGCGAGTACGCGAGTACCCGAAGGTCTTTCTTCATAGTGTTGTTCATATCGTAGACTTTGCTATCCCTAATTATTGGGACAAGGAGTCTCCTGATCGATCTTTGTACTGCCGTACAAGCAAAAGCCTTTTTCCACCTCTCGAACACTGAGCTTTGTACCGGGGATTGTGACACTCCCTTAGTTTTTTGACAATATTTGCTGACACGTATACAACACGCTTCTCGTTTGGTGATTCTCACGGAGGTATAGCTGAACAGCAGACTATTGTGATCTTCACAATAGCCATCTTCAACATCAGCAACCGGTCTTCTTGTCTTCGTTGAATCTCACGACATCCATATCTAAACATCCATCTTAACCACTCAACGGGTTGCTTATAGCATGAAGCAGAAATGCCAACCTTTAACGCTACAGACTGATAGCTCTCTAGTGTCCATGGCTCATTTCCCAGCCATGAGCTCCGACGGAAAGTTAGTGTATTCCAAGCATTCATAGCTACAAGTCCAGCCCTAGTCGCCATTTGCAAGACCTGGCTTCTTATGGGGCCAGTTCGTGTCATGCTCTATTCAATGGCTTTGTGTTTCAATAAGCCTCGACGATGATCCGACCTTTTTGGGTTGACATACCGTCCTCCGACGTCTCCATTATAATAAACACATGATAAAAATTTAAAGAAATCGTGCGACGGTTTTCAAACAATTAATTAAGTGGAAATTAAAATGAGGAATGGTGACCCTTGGCAGATCGTTAAAAAAGAGTCTACTAATGTGATAAGAAACATAAAGGATGAATTAGCAGATGTAAGAGAAACTATTTACTGCTAGTACAATTACTCTTCCTAGATCTATTAGTTTTCCTGGTAATCACGTGAGACTTTTTCGGAGATTCCATAAATATAATATTTGGAAATAAAGGAAAAAAACGACATTTTTAACAATATTTTTTTGCTGGAGCTGGAGTACTGAGGGTGTCAACGGTGTTGGAATATTTCTATGCTTTGTCAAACGTAAAAAGGACTTAGGTAACTTGTCAATTTTGGAAGACACTTGAAAAAGTGGCACAAGTGAAACCATTATATTTGAAACTCAATTTAAGGCGCTATTATTTGTAAAAAAGCATAGCACTCTTGACGACACCCAATATTGTACACGTTTTTATATTCTAATGCAAACCTACAGCAAAGAATAAAGAGAGAGAGATAGAGAGATAGAGGGATAGATATTGAAAGTATATATTCTTAGGAAATTATTAGGAGAAATTGAGAAATTGAATTGAGAATTATTAGAAATTGATGAAACTGAAACGGAATTATTTTCCCATTTTCTCATGCAATCAATTTCTTCCTGTTTAACTTTTGTGAGCGGGTTACATATTTTCAAACATTTGAATTTTTTTTAAACTGATTTTGGTTCTAAATACAGTCAAAAATAAGATGCGCCTAAGAGGAAACGCGGCAAGACCGATTTTTTCAACTTTCCAATGTATTTCATCGTTCTCGCGTCTCCAGTCGTATCGAAACATCTCCGTCGATTTGGATTTGGATTAGATACTATATTACTTCAATGATTTTCACGTATATTTTAAAGGGCATAATGCATAAGCTTGAAATCATATTTTTGAAGTTGACGGACACTACTAAAAAAAATTTAGGCGGAATTTTCAATATGTTGTTCTAGAATCGCATAATCTAGAAACATGTTGATCGGAAATAAATTTTCCGATTTCCAGTCGCGTCTTTAACTTTAAAAAAAAAGGTTTTTTTTCAAATAGCGGCCATTTTATTTTTGGATGTAAAAATGGTCCTAGTTCACGTGCTAGCCATTTAAACAAGGATTAATTTCCATTTTTTATTTTTTCTCAGACGTTCTAAACTCGAGAAATAACACCCGATATCAATTTTGGCAGTTTTTGAAAAATTCAAAAAAACCCAAAAAGTAGAATTTAATATTTACAAAGAAAGGTGGAAAGAGCTCAGGCTGGTTTCGAACACGCGTCCCTGCCGCTTCTCATCAGGTGCCAACTCACAGGCTGGGACGCATCGATTGGCACTACCAGCTAAGTGGATGTCGTCTGGCTATTTGTACGTATTATGATTGTTGCTCTCAGCTTGAACTTGTCCGATTTTCCAAATTGCCTTTGGTAAGCTTTATCAATTCAAGAAGTTTTTGGGAAATTCTAGAAGGGTATAAATCACTTATAAGTTCTGAGTGAAAATGGATAAATTGATCTAACAAAAACTTCTAGAATTCCAAAAAGTAGCTTGAAAAATCCTGAAAAAAATTTTGTCTGCCTGGAATGTTATTCAAAATTGTTCTTCAAATGTTATTCAAAAAATTTCAAAACGATACCTGTTTTCCTTATGTGAAAAAGAGTCAGCGAAAAAAGTTTCGTAACTGATCGAAAAATTTCGTAATCCAAAATCGTAACCTCGTAACCTCATTAAGCCTTTTTCTTCCAAGACTCTTGGTGCTGTGAAAGAAAGTGCGCTGCGTGACGGAAACAGTTACTGGAGGTCTATTGAAGCAAACGATACTCGCACCAGTCAGGCGAATGTTGTTTAGTGTGCAGGACTATTTGTTAGAAACGTGTTTGAAGTAACTTGTCCGATTCTGAAGATGTCTCGTTCCTTACAGCAGCGTCCCGCAACAAAACATTGCGTTTTACACAACAAAACGGGTACTGAGACTGGTCTTACTTTTTGGAAGACCTTTTGCAACTATACCACGCGTCAAAACAGAATATCTGTCACAGAATTTTCAGAGAGGGTAGAGATGACGCTGAAGGCGAAAGTCGCCTTGTACGCCCACCATCTTTTAATAAACGATGAAAATGGGAAGGAAGTGAAGTATATGCTCAAGTTAACTTATCGCATGAGCGTAAGAATATTGACAGAAGAGTGTAATGTACCTAATGTGTAACCTAATTTGTAATGTATCATTCATTGCTGATTTACTGAAGATCTCCCCATGAGCATGATCTACGGGAATATGGTATTTTTCCATGACCAGAAGACTTCTTGCGCAAGTGTCCTTCGTAAGCTTTTGGGAGGAGGGGGCAGTTTGAAAGTGATCGAAATGTTAAAGACAATGTCATCAGGGGTGAGGAGGTGTATATTTTCGAATAGGACTGCGAGAAATCGTTCGTTTTTGAGTCTGAGAGACAACGACAGCGTGTTTGACGCCTTCCAAGACGAGTACAGCCGCTCAAAGCAACTTTGGCGCCGTTATTTTGACATGGAAGAAATTTACTTCGATGAATATTAACAACATTGTAGTTTAATTGCAATAAATTTTTTTCCTGAACTCATTCAACTTTATTTCTGCACAGACCCTGCGTGGAAAATAGAAGTTCATGCTTAGTTATGGTTCATGTTTCTACGATGATTTTGACCTATGATGGATAGGAACTTTTTTTCATCTTACGTAGTTAACCTTATAGTCTTGTTTGTCTGCAGCTAGCATTGGATGAACCACTTACAAACATTCTATGCGCGGACTTATGCTTCTGAATTTCAAAGCTGTTGATTTTTTTTTTAAAGGACTATTTTGAACAGAGTTCCGCAGAGTGTACCTCGTTTCATCACTATTTCAAATTGAAGACTACACAACTGTCGCATGTGGATATCTCTCCACTATGTAATACCCGACATGCATGAAAATAAGCTGTTTCAAACTTTGAGAATGAATGGAAACTATGCTGTTGATTTCCGGTAAACAAATCGTGTAAGCGTTCATCCTCTTGATGAATGGATACAACTGTCCCTCAGTAGATTGCAGTCGGATTGTGTCGGTAGTTGTAGCGCCCCGAATCAATAGAGCATAGCCGAAGAACCCCAGCAAAAGATTAACGACCCATCTAAGGAAAACTAAAAAAAAACTGTCTTGGAAGCGTCTTAAGATGAAAGTTTTGAGTAGACCAAATACCCCACATGAATGGATCCGTTCGTTTGCTTCCCGATGGGCTCCTAATGCAATCGTTTCGTTTCAATTTTTCTGGGGGGATATGCACATTATAGTAATGATGTGTGAATGCTTGGTAGTGGTTAAAATGGAAAACCATCTGATGACACACTGATGAAAATTATTTTGGAATGTTTGTATGCATGACCTTCTCGCGGTATAGAGAACTCAGCAATACAATAGAGTTCGCTCCGTAGATGAATAATGTGGACGCTTTTAGGCAAGGGGCAATTAGCATGCATATGTGAATAGGTTATCAACCTACATCATACTCACACACATCCAAAGTTTTAAATGTTTCGCGTTCGATGCAAGATATTTTTAATTCATAATAAAATCTTTTGATGCCAGTACTAATGCTAAGTGGAAGGAATTACGAGTGTTCTTGCCCAGCACATATGCGTGGCTGAAGAAGCAGAAGGAGCCGCAAGTGCTGGCATGCACGAGACAAAATGGACCATTATTAAATTGTAATGATTGACTTAGTAAACATTAGAGAATACTATTCCGAACCCCGGCATCAAGCAGCCAGGGATGATGGATAGATGGTCTGACTAAAATATGAACCAGATTAGGAAAAAGACATAAACAATAATGTGTAGGTGACATGTAAGATCAGGGGATGATCTGTTAAATGATTTATTTGGTCTTATCTCCGATAGGTTGAAAATTTAGGGTCGCTTTACTGATAGGACTTGATAGTAAATCATTATTTCGTGTATTTTGATAAAGTCACAGTCACCGCTGTTTCCCCTACTCGGCTAATCCATATTGCATCAAAAAGGAAACACTTGAAACGTTGCCAACAACCGAGCCATTGAATGGATTTCTAAGGCTTATGGAAATGCAACGATGCAAGCAAACGCACTTTAGCTCAAACGGATCGGCTCTAGTTAACCAGAATAATAATAATAACAGCAATCATAACAATAATAGGCCAGCATTTGACTTGGGTGACGATAAGATCACTTGATTGGCGCCGACGAAGCTCATGTCCAGTCTATCGTTCAAAATATTTGAGTTAATAAAAAGATTCTGTAATGGTTAGATGACTTTGTATTGCAGACTTCCAGACCATTTTTTCCCGATTACTGAAAGTGTTAACCATCTGTTGTTCAGATCACATAAATTTTCCTGTGAGATGGCAAAATATGCAATACTAATTGATGAAATTGCAACGACAGAACAACGCCTAGCCACAGTCTTTGCCAACTTGACAGTGCGTTCCATGGAAGATGGAAGATTAATGAGTTTCTCAGAACGGGTGAATTATTCTTCTCTGGGGATAAGTTCAATTGGCACATATGTTTTTGGAAAATTCAATTCTTCCGTAGAGGAACAGCGATTAGACCTTTAGACTTCAAACATCAGTCAGTACCTTTGTGATGATGTTCTTTGTTCCTTTTCTTTTTTCTCTTTAATCTACGTGTGGTATGTATGGTAAAAGGACACTGGCAGCCCTTGCTGGAAATCGTAATTGATATAATTATTGGTCAACTCAAACCAATCAAGTCATGCTTAAAAAAGATTAGCAGCTAAACACAGTTTTCAGAAAACTTGGTAAAACTCTCCAAACCCTTTGTATTAAAGAAAAAAAATATGAATTAAAATCACGTAAATGACATTATTAATACTTGGCTTACTGATAATTTAAAGGTAAAAAAATGGCTTGTAGGCTAGACCCCTTCTTTCATTAATTATGGCAAGCAAGCGATCAGCACGCAGCAGTAAGCTTTTCTCTCAATGATCGTCTTGAATTTCATCTTCTTAACCCTTAAGCCAATAATATATTTCACTGAAAATCTCCTCAAATGAATCTCTATGAATCTCTATTCATACATATGATTGCAACTTTCTGATATCTGTAGCTTTAGTCTTCTTCCTCCCCAACAAAGATGTTTCCTTGAACATTGCTGCTAGAAGCACAAAGGGTATCTGTTCTTCTAAGGGTATCTGCGATTTAATATGGAAAGAACTAGGCTTCAGGATATAATTTACGGATCGACAAAAAATCTGATTTTCAAATTTTCAAATTTTTATCACACGTACAGTGTAAGAATTCCATACGACGAAGTTTTTCCTTTAGTTTTATCGGAAACACAACTTAAGAAAAACAATTCTAAACACTAAGGAATGGTTCTTGGGTTCAATATTTCCGATTAGTCAAGTTCCAATGATTCAACATACTTGTTCAACTGTGTTTAGCTTGTCATGACGATTTAGTTTTCTTTTAATTCCACTGAAGTCCTTGTCACATGTCAAATTAAGTATTCTCTTGTACGGTAAACGTTTTCCCTTTTCCAAGTTTCTTCTTCAATTCAGCCGTAATTAAAACTAGACTATATAACATATAATTCCTAGTTTACATTAAGCAATATTCTGAGAATAAGTGATAGTTCCGCTCACCTGTCTTCATTCAATGTTTCAATATAAGAAAACATATTTTATTTGGACCTTTTTGACTATGCCTACGTTATTAACTTTGTTAGGGATGTGAAAGCTATTTAAGCCTTGAGTGTTGGGCTCCCAATGTCTCAAACCTTTCAAACCGGAGTATCACGCTTGGACCGTTACTCCCATCACTTCGGATTAAAACTCTCTATTCAACCTCCTCTCTCTATTTCACCTCTCTCTGTTCTTCTATTCACATTTATGGCGCCATCGAGTTATATAAAAGTTTCTTTCGCGGGAAGGGTACGAGGAAGATCTCTTTCTTTAGGATGGGGCAGGGGGCATGGTCTAGCAATGCTCCTAGAAGAGTGTCCCTCCTCCCTTGATTCTTCAAGCTGATCCAGTATGATTCAAAACTGATCAAGAGTCCCTTTTTTGTTGGAGTTTACCTCCCAACATTCCATATATCTTAACAAAGGAATGTCCTTCTACTTTAATTCTCTCTATCACTAAGCTAAATCTATGAACATTTAATGAGCTCCTTACCTCATTTAGCATTATTTGCCCTTGATCGACAGTGCGCCCAGCGACAAATTTTGCATTATCCGATCGGTCGCGACCCACCGTATGAACCGTGCACGGTGTCTAGGCAACAGTCGATATGATTAGCATCCTCAGGTGTCCTTGCGTCTTGCCATAGATGAGACTGCGGCCTGTCAGGTAATTTTTAACTATCTGTATCAGATATTCTGGTACTTGGAATAAGTTTACAAGTGCATCGAGAACATTTTTCCCTACACTAGGAAGACTACTCTCCGGGTGGACCTACTGCTTCTGTCCTTTGGACCGCAATGACCACCATTGCAAGTGCATTCATCGTGGAGTCCAATGCTCTGAAACTGTACTGCCGTGGAGAAGCGTCACCAACAGCAAATCTGTCAGCTTTATCAGTTCCTCCAGCACTTTCTCGGTTGTATCTTGCATGCATAATGAACGATATGTGGAAGGCGACTCGGGATTTCAATTTCACATGACGATCATCAAGAGTTTAGCCATCTTTCACCGCACAAAGAAAGCACGAGCTTTCCGCAAACAGGCACTAGAGGCACTTCGCTGCAAGTCAGGACAAAATTGATAAGTCTATAGCTATTCCGCGCCCGGACAGTTCAAATGCCTTTCCGTAGGGCAGCTTCAACACGGACGGAATGTGCGTTAAAGTCGTGTACTTAGGGTGCTTAGGGCATCTATACCGCACTGAACTTTTGGAAAACTAGCTTAGAGCCCAGAACCCATGGCTCCCTGTTCAGTTCTTCGATTAGGTTCTGTCAACAAGAGGCTTTACTTCTGTTGAACCGTGAACCGTACACTTCCATTATGGTGCAGGACTAATCCAAACCCGTTGAGCGTCTCAGTGGAGTTTGTGACATTCTTCGTTCTTCCTAGATTTCAGTTGACTACCAGCACATCGGAAACTAACTGTGTCTAGGTCTTAGGAGGGATCTAGATTACTTTCAAGCAGATTTAATGGCACTGGTTGTATTGTTCACCATGTCTTTGGTCTCCGACTAAGAGTCAGTCTGTTGTGTGCTTCTCATGAGTCTGTCAATTACCTTTTCTGCGTCCACTTTCCCGGAGTTCAACATGAAGACAAAAGGCTCAGTGTGCGCGTTGTCGAGTATCTCGAATGCCATATACATGTTGGTCACTGGCCGAATCATCCTCTAGAACTCTCTAATTGTTTGGCCTTGAGATGGAGGACTTCGAGACGAATTTAATGTCAACAATGTTATAGATGCTGCCCAAGTAGCTGAAAAGTGGAGTGTTACCAGTATTTGCCACGACTGTTCCCACTCTGGTCATATCCAGGATTCGTAATCCCCGAGGTTTTGGTTGAGACATGGCTCAGCTAAAAGCTTTAGCACTAAAGTTGCACCCGAGAAGTAGATGACCCTCTGCACTTTAGGCAGCTTCCTCGAAAAAATTTGGCATCACCTAAAAATATAGTAATGGTTCATCCGGTGTCAAATCCACACGAAAAAACGTTAAACCTGAACACTGAACCCATACGAAACCTTACTCTTTCGAACCCAAAAAGCGTAAGTACCAGGCTTATTAAGAAGCCATAGGTTCGCTTTCATATCCCTCGCTCGAGCAGGTCAGATCTTTGGCGTCTAAATTCCGAAGTACGTCTTCCTGGAAGCCACAGGCTATTGCATTGCTGCTTTGACTTAAGCTGCAGCTTCTTTGAAGACCCTTTGAAGAAATATGGGCCAATGTACCGCTTATCTTTTCGCACGTTTTGTCCATTAAGTATTGTATTTGTTCTCTTTTTTTGTTTTATTTTGCGAACTCATTTGACAACAGACGCCTTCTTTTCCTTTGTGTTCCTTTCAGGTCCCGACATAAACAAGATGCAATGTGAGTTTTAAATTTAAACCCGACATAAACAAGATGCAATGTGAGTTTTAAAGAGCCGTTTCCCTTGAGCCAAGCACTGACTCCATCCAGTCTGAGGGGTGAAAAAGGAAGAATGATGATGATTTAGTGTCTAGTCACCCGACTTCGCAAACGTACTCATAAAGTGAACGGACCACACAATCGCAACATCCTGAATTCCTGATTTTTCAAATTCAGCTTTTAAAGGCATTGTTGAAAATTAATTTGATTGTTGAAAAAATGTTGTCATATAATTGTTACCACTACTATCAACATTAGATAATTCGAGATCACGTATTGCTTTGTCAGGATTAATTTTCAAAAATATAAATGAGTCCTGGTGAGAGTCACAGCAAAAAATTGTGGACCAGTTTTAACGTTTTTAGTTTTTCTCTAGCCTGTGTCTTCCATCTGTTCGTTAACACATATGTGTTTAGGCAGCTTCTTAGCGGAGAGTGTTAAGAATAATTAGCTTTATAGCATTTAAGCCAAAGAAGCCATTACTTTCTGAGAAGAACATTTTGAAAGAGACTGAAGTTCGCCAAAAACCATAAAGACTGGATCGTATAAGATTAGAAACGATTAATTTAATCAAATGAAACCAAAATTATTCGACTCCAATTTGATGATAAAGATATAATTGGCATCCGCCGAATGATAATGAGATGATTCAATCGTCTTTGCAGTTGGGTGGAGCGTTTTCTACAACAAGGAAGCCACTGCGTCGATCTGATGTTACTAAAATAAGTTTCACTTTTCTACTAAGTTTCTTTTTTTTTCAAAGAAGAAGTATCCTTATAGGGAATACTACTAATAATAACTATTGAAAACATGAAATTCGGGGAACAAATCATCAGCCAATTATTTGCAAGAAATGTTGGAGTGTTTTCACTAGTTATAACCCTTTTTACATCAAAAGACAGTATAATATACCTCATCATCTATGTGCACTATCTTTTACTTCATCACAAAAAGCATCAAATTCAGTACACTAAACAAAAGAAAGATAAATAATTATTGCAAATTCTATCAAGTTAATATTTTTTCTTAATTTTTTTCACGTAAGTTGGGTTTCATTTTGCTTCAGCTATAATTTAAGTGAGAACAACAGGTAAGCTTGCAGGAAAATGGACGAAAGTTAATTTTCTTATGTTAATTTTCATATATTTAATTTGGCAATTTTATGGTTGCGTTTATTTAGCCACTCCTTATACTTCAAAACATGACTCTTTTTTTTGGCAGCTTGTACTCCCTTGACACTACAAATAGTTGATTGAATTGCATGTACCTATTCATCACTCCCTAATTCCTCGAAAACTCTGTAGAAAATTTCATTGTTTGGCGGCTAATTTGAAACAGGCGTCACATGACAGTCTGTTGTTTTTGATGTCGTGCTTCCTTTACACGATACCATGCATTATTCTATACATGCATATGTACGTCTGCAACGCTCACAATAATATTTTGCGACTATGACGATGTCGAATAAAAAGCTTCCCGTCAAATTGACTCATTCGCGAGACATGTGGGACGTATGTGTTGGGAATTCGCCTGAAATCGGTATCGAACAATTTCGTAGGATTGGTGAAGTAGGAGAAATTAATTTCCAATAAATACGTGTTTTCTGGCTTGCTCCTTTGATTGGGTCGTTGAGGTAGTTAGGTTCTAATACAGACTAGGTCTAATAGTGTTTTGTAGCAAAAGACAGCAAGCTTACCCGGAACATGATTTTTTTTTTGAATTACAAAGGATCTTCACAATATACTGAAACACATTCATATTTCTGCTGGATGCACTATTCGAGAACAGTTCTGGAGCTATATATTCAGCAGTGCCGTTGCCTCGGCTGCTTAAACCCGGAACATGCCGCTAAGAGAAGGAGCGTTACTACATTCCTTGACAGGTGAGAAGTACAAAGCTGGACGCATCAATAAGTCCATCAGGCGTACCAAATTGCAGCCCAATTATATAAATTGAAAAAAAAAAAAAATATAAAAGTCCCTGCTGCGGAATAGGCCAACAACGAAGAGTGTTGGGTCATTTAAATTTAATCCAAAAAAATTTCAAAATTTTTATTCCGTTGACATAAATGGATGAACTCAAATCAAGACGTATCAAAATCATTCTTTTCAGACTTATTGGACAAATCAGTTTAAAAATAACGATCAATTCACGTTTCATTCAGGAGAGTAAAATTTCAATTATCTAATGAATCTGTCATCTTGAAATTAAGTTTACATATTTCACAATTTAGCAAGAGGGAATTGAATCTATGAAAGAACAGAGTGGTTAAAACAATTTAACAATTGCATCCTGTTCCACCTTCTACAGTTGAAGAAGGTGTGACATGCGTCGCCCTTTTCCTCTGGGCAGAAAATGCAGTCTGGGGACCGTGATTTACCAATCTTGTGCAAATGAGACTGAAAATACCCATGCCCGCTAAGAAGCTGGGTAAGGTAATAATCAGTCTCACCGTGCCTTCGATTTAACCCCGATCCCACGTCCCCTATATGGCGGGGTTAAAACAATAGGCGCAATAGAAAAATCACATCGTTAGGAGATAAACTCGGGATGGGTACCACCTTAACTCTAAGAGAAAATAATTGGGCCCCATTCCACAACTTTTGAGTAATCATTTTGACAGTTTTCTGTGTTGTTTCAGGGTTTTAAACCACACGTGAGCAAACCCGCGCACGTGAGTGTCAAAACATACTCAAAAAGAGGAAAGTTCTTTTAGGAAAGCTGAATTTATTCAAAAGAAGATCGATTTACAAAACAAATGAGGAAACATGTGTTGATTACAGAATCTTAATCACTTTATTAATCAAGTAAACGTTTAAGACCGCCCCTGCAGGATTTTAATGATAAAACCTGAAGCAACAATGTGTCAAAATTTGTATGAAGTTGGCCCACTTAGAGTGTTATTAATTTACCATTTTCATTCGTTGATCAGTAGAGACAACTTTTGCTTCCATTGTATATAGTTTTGCTAATTGATCCTTCCTGTACCATCAAATGTACCTAAATACAAAGAAAATATAAAAGGAAACAAATATATCTTTCAAAATTATTGTATGAAATTAATGATTTCTATCCGTTGGGCTCGTAAAAAATGTGTTTTGTTTTCAGACTCATTATTTTGAGCTTTTGCTTTCATAAATAGTATTTGAATTCAATTCATTGCAACCTTCGTTCTATAAAATTTGGCTTAGCTTCGTGAAGTTTTTTTTGTGTACATGAAAAAGAACATAAAATATTGAAAAATAGAAACTATAATACGATTTCTTTATTGTTCGTTGATTGTTTATTTTTTCCTACAAACAACGCAGTTTCGGAATAAACACATATTTCTTCTTCAGTGCAAACTTTAGGTTACTTTGCGTTGCTAACTTTACTCTTACGTAACTTTCTAGCTTAAATACCTTGTACCTAAATACGAATGCTTACATTGCACTAAAAATTGAAGGAGATATGATGAAATTTAACGACTTGAGGATCATGCCACACGAGACAGAAAATTGTATTCGAAATTTCCAACTTCTGAGAATTAACCAACCCGGGTCTTCAATACCACAATTTTCACCTACTATCTTGGTTTGGTATCAATTGACATTATATTTATAAAATTATAAAGATACATTTTGCTTAAGCTTTTTTGACAAAAAACCATTTCTTATTCCGGAGTTTCCACTCTTAAAGGAAGAAAAGTGCATTTTAAAATTTTCACTTAACGAATAACCTGCCAATGTCAGAGTTCCACCTCTTAAAAACAATGCTTGCCCGGAACTTCATGAATACTTCTGCATGAGGCGGACAAAAGACAAAATTTTGTTTCATCTTTGAAGCGAAATTACTCATTCCCTTATATAAAAGCAGGCGTATATACCTTTTCAGTAGAACATGACATGTCGTAGGTTAGTAGTAGATCACATGTAGGACATGGCATGTCGTAGATGTCATGTAGAGACATGTCAAGAGCAATAAGAAAGCATCGAATTTGAGAGACTGACAGTTGAGCTATTAGGAATTTGTCACATGAGCTCGAGGCAGGTGCTTCTACCGACTAAATAAGCTTTCTTAATGATAACGACCTTGTTTTTGAGGTCACGCTGTGATTTGTGTCTTATATAAGGGTAAAGTGCTGGTATTGCCTTGGAGGCTTTGCTAAAAATCGATTGGAAATGGTCCTCGAAGGACAGCTTTTTGTCAAGTGCATGTCTACAGTAAGTAATTTCTTCTGAAGATGGGTTAAGTTTTCCTTTCCTTATAAAGAATATTGCTATGATGCTGGCAATATGTACGTTGGTTTTTCATCAACTCTCCTTGTTCCTGAATAGCTCCAATCTCGAAGTTCCTTGCTCAACTTAGTAGTTTTCTGCCTCAAACACAAAATCGTTGAGGCAAAGGTTCGAAATTTAAATGAAATGTCCCAGCTGGAATACCTGAAGGTTCCTGTCTGAGCCCGACTCATTTTTAAAACTATGCATTTGATCTTCTGGTAAGCAAACCCAGTACAATAGACCCCTTTGTCAACGATACCTGTTTTTATTTTAAATCCACTGACCCAAACACCATAATGATTTACGTAGTGAAATTGGTCTATCAATTTATGAGTTTATTATGGATGGAAAATAAATTAGAATTATAAAGGCTTCCTACCTAATTGATTTTCTTGGACAAACTATATAATGGTCCGAAAATCTATTGGGTCTGGAGCTAATCTTTGACAAAAACTCAACTTCAAGACCTAAATTGAATAACCAAGTATTTAAGCTTTCAACTCCATGTTACACCTATATTCACTACTCAAGAGAAGGTTTCAGTTGATAATTATGCCTTTAATAGTATACGGAGCACCTACTGGACTCCTACTTTGACACATTGGAACCAATATGTCAAATTTCGGAAAACAAATCTTCAGTCTCAAAGCTCTGGCTGCCATGGCACTAGCCACGGTTAAATCGATTCTAAAAATTGTGGTAAATAAAACTTTTTTATTTCTCCTGACGTATGTTACACGAGCTTGCTAATATAAGGCTTATTAATAAATTCCTCCGATTTCCTCGATGGTACCTATCACAGCTAGAAAGGCTGATATTCTGACACCAGAAGCACGAATTCGAATATCACTTTCACCGGCAGGATATGGACCCGACATTTGTTGCATAGAAATTGAGTACACTTGCTACGAAACCAACTGATGTACATGAGCCCGTTGTTGCCTCAGCAATGGCCCTCTGCAAATTAATATTCAACCCTACTACCGAATCCTGGCTGAAGAAAGAACGGTTGGCCGAATTCGGTATTCAAATCAAGTAATATACTCGTTATAAAGAAAAGAAAATTGATGTTGATGTTGCGAACAAAAAGACACGAAAAGGATAATGAACAAGGAAAAGCCAAACCCAAGAAAATAATTCTCTCTGCAGAAATGGGTCCATCAAAACGGAATTTCAATGTTTGACATACAACCATTGAGTTAAAAACACAAAGGATGACTGATGAAGCTAATTGTAGGGCCTCGAATTGGAGTTGAAAACTTGGAAAAAATAAGACAAAGTTTCCAATGTGTTCGAAATGTCTTGTTTTAGCCATTTTGCAACAACTGAAACCAAAAATTGAAATGGTGAAAATTCGTCGTTTATTGTATGTTACTGCAGTATGCAACATACATAATTATTTCAAAATTTTTAAAGAAGTTAGATTGGTGGTTAAGTTCTTAGACCTCTACAATAAACTATTTAACAACTACTGACAGTGAAACGGAACGTTTTACTGTTAAGTGGAATCTTAACACTCATTTTGATTTTTTTGAAGAAATCGTAGATGAAAGGAATTGGTGTCCTGAATGTTAAACTTCTAAAGTTACAAGGCGACTGGACTATCTACTAAACAAATTAACTGTCAAAGGAATTCTTCTTCATCCGTACTTGACATCAATTGGCTGCTAGGCCTGAGTATTCCTTGTCATATATTACTTTGGTACCCCAGCAACCTTTTTTCAAAAAGGGCGGTAGTTAGAGGATTGCGTATATTATATATTATAAACACTTATGCTTATGCACTTATGCGTATATTATAAACACTTATGACCTTAACACTTATGACCATATTTGTGGTTGTAATAGCCCAATTGTCATGTACCATCTGATTGTATTAGTCAACCGATTTCAATGTCTCTCCTATCTTCTGCATGAAGAGAAGACGTCACAAGCTTCATCTTTTTCTTGAATGAAAACGTAATGCATGTTTCAGAGGGCATTTCGTTCTCATTTACCTTCCGGTTAGTTCAGCTTCGGAGAATATATTTCATTTTTAGCAGGTGGTTGGAAATATCTCGTTACTAACATAGAATAAACTACTAAAACTTCGCAGGAGCTCACAATCATAGCATACCACTAAAACAGTCCACGGATATCACAAAGAAAGAGATATGAATCGTATATGTGGTGAGTGACGTGAGCTTTGCATGAAAGAGAGCTTGTAAATGAAACGACTTAAGTGAATTGTGATGGAAACTTTATCGATTCTGATGGAAAGCTTTCGGAGCTAAAATATATGTGAGAATAGTTTTTCCGGTGTAATAATATGTTTGAGACATTGTGTATGGCTATAAAATTTACGAAAATATGAATATACATTCCTACGCACATCTTTGTGTCCTCAATGCATCTCACAACTATAGTCAAACACCGTTGGAAAAGTGTTAGTGCTTGTTAGAAGAGACGCCATGGTTCGAAGTGTTAACGCTTGCCAGAAGCTACGCCATGTTTTTAGTCTCTTTGCAAAAAAGCTTCAAAACCAGGGAGACAGAGAAGGAACGAACAGACAACGATTACGCCAGTTTGTGCACTCAAGCAGAAGAAACATTGAGTTAAGGCCAACGTGCAGCTTCGCAAAAAGGAGCAAATAGGCTGCACTAAGAATGATAACAATGCTCCATTTATCAATTTTTTGCATGTTTAAATTATGAAAACATATCCTGCGGCAGGGCCAAATGGGCCAAGGGACCAACAGATCTTGTCGCAGGATTTTGCAGATTGCGTTTCTTGCTATAGAGTTTCGCCAATATAATACCTTAGCAAGGATCTATCGATCGCAAGTGGTACTCGTAAACGCGTAAAAGTTGTCAAATTAGGATCCTTTCACTGAACTTACTTCCTGTCTGTACTTTATTTAATATCTAAAGTTCATTTCCTTTTCCAAACGCATTTCCAATCATTCTCCCGATTTTAGCTACCCATCTGCAAATTATTCCCTAAATATCGTGCAGTTTGCAAAAATTCTTAAAAAAGGAGCAAACTCTAAACACAGCGGAAATATAAACATGTACGCATGTATTTAGCGCGATATTCTACAATTCAATTTATGTTGGAAAAAGAGTGGAGTAGTTTCATGTGGTGATGCATCAAATTTCTTTATTGCACCAGCAAGAAGAATTTCAAAATGAGGAAGGCGATTGGAAGGGACGTTGGCAGATGATGACTCCTTCTTAGTTTTATTTAGACGACCGAGTGCAAGGCGGGCCGGCGCGATAGCATTGTTGAACCACTCAATGATTTAATGCTGGCCATATGGTGGTTATTTGTACCGCTTGGCCTGCCTATTTGATGAGGACGACGACTCACCCATTGAGGGGTGATTTGACCGGGAGGCAAGAGCCTATGGATGATTGCATGTGCAGGAAATTAACTTCACATTAAATCAACAATTAAAGGAAGAAAAAAAAAGAACGAACATACAGACGAAACTAAAATGGGAAGTAATGGTCACGGCTCAAAAATATATGGTTCAGTCTGGGGAGGATAATTGAGTGAAATATTTAACCATTGCGAGAAAAAGATGGATGAAAACGCTTTGAATATTTCAGTCAAGACTCTTATTTCATGTCACATACACGAATAAGGATAGAAGTGGACAAAAAATCCCCACACTTAGGGAGCTTGCGACATAAAATCTTCAGTAGATAATTGACATCCTTGGTGCACAGCTTCAGAATAAAGACGATGATGAAGGCTCCCGAATAAAGACGATACTATTACGATCGGACTCGGAATTAATTTCCGAGACCCACTAAATTAGATCAACTTAATGAAGAGGAAGCATTTTCTGGATCATTTAAGAGGTCAATCACAGGCAGACCTAGATCTTTTGCTTGGGACGAACGAATCCAGTACACACATGGGAAGATTGCGTGCTTGCTAGCTTGCAACGTGTATCGAAGTAAATGTATGGTAAATGACTTAACTGGTAGTCACATGAAACATAACAAATAGTGTCGTCTCAAATCAGTTGAGCATGAAGTGATTATCCTGCAAGTGTATTGTGTAAGAACAATTAGTGCGGACTTAAGCTACACATCCTTGCTGCGACTCGATGACGATAAGTGCTTAATTCAAATCGTATTGGTTTTGAAACAGAGTAGGGACATGTCTTGCTGCTGTCCTAGTCAAATTGCAATTGATTCTGTAGTAAATATGCGGAAGGCAGTTGTATGCGAAATCAGCATCGAGATAGTTTATTGGTACTTGGTAATCTGCGTTGCATCTTTGTTATTCATCTAAATTCCCTCTAATCTTGCTAAACCATTTTACGTATGAAGTTGATGAGCGGACTAACAATTCCTCCAGGCAGGGTTGATTTCAAAGTCAGGACTCATATGTGGGCTAGAAAATTTTGGTGAAATGTTGACGAGAATTTTTACCATAGATGAATCGCCTGGAATAACGTTAACTTGCTCATACCAATTTTTTTTTTAAATATTTCTGTTTTTATTTAACAATTATTATTTTAAATTGTTTTAAGTATTTGGAAAACACAAACATTCAGTTTAGAATTTCACCGAAAATCTATATTACCGTTCGCCAATCCAATATATGAGAAAATCAAAAATTTATTAATCTCTGTATTTTCGGAAATATTGCCATTGATCGTCAGAAAATTAGATTCGCTTTCATCGTGCAAGTTATGCCTAATAACCGAGACTAAAACAAAATAGAAATTCTTTTTTATTTTTCACAATTTAGAGTGTTCAATTTTCTTTTGTCTGGAAAAAAATTTTTTTTCCAATACTTATGATAAGGAAACCAGACTACCAACAGTGGCGACCAAACGTGGATACATGATTTGAAAATTTTAATGAAAGGCTGCTATTTCGCTGAATGTCAGTAATTTTGAAATAACAATGACATTATACCATAATACAAGAACAATTCACTTTATTAAAGAAAAATAAAAATACATGAGCTTCGTACAAAAAAAAAAAAAAATAAAACAATATTTTTTTTCATTTATCCAGTTTTCAATTTAAGATTTTTCAATTTAAGACATTTTAAGGAGATTTTTAATACTTTGTCCATAGTCCCTTGTTTTTCAAGACACTCTGCATGCGTGTTGGCATGCTTTCAACTAGCCTCTGAATGGTGTCATGTGGAATTTTTTCCCATTCAGCTTGCACTCGACTCCAGAGTTTCTTGCGGATGAAATATTCTTCCTTTTTCTTACTAACAGTACCGTTCTGTGACAGATTTTCAAGTTCCAAGCAATTACTCTCGAAGAGTACCCATTTTGAGTCAAAGAAACGATACTGTTTTCCAAATCCGGTAAAATTTTCCTCATTGTGACTATATGTTCAAAATAGGTTAATAATAGAATAATCTGACCAAAATTCACTTACCATCTATGCAGATCTGATGAAACTAACAAACTAGAACAATGAAAATGTCAAATTCTAGCGAAAACACAAAAAAACTAACTGTAAACAAAAGATAACAAAAACGTGCAAAACTGGATACATTGAAAAGTGGAGTTATATTGACGACTACTGTGTTACCGCATCTAAGTACTTCCTATATTTTTGTTGAATTATATTGATAAACTGCAATTGCTAATAACTATGAAGATTTTATTCTACAATTATTTGTAATAAGAAATATCTAGGTAGATATAATAGATTTCGAATATCATTTATCCAGTTTTGCTCGCCACTGTAGGTGCATAACTCCATGACAATTTCATCATTATATGCTAAAACGTCATGTGACTGACTGGATGACAGCTCACAAGTTCAGACTGGAACTGGAAAAAACCGAACTATGTATCCTGTCAACGAAGTGAGTCCCCAGAGTAAGGCCTAATAATATTTGGAAAGTGCTGGTTGATTCAAAACTAGCACCAGAAAACCTGTGCGCATTTTTAGACTCGAATATGAATTTTTTCGAGCAAATTAGGGCGACATCTTGTAAGGATACAGGACGTGTAACGGCACTTTATTTGGTCATATGAACCATTTCACATTTCACTCTATGAGACAGAAAACTGGGGCGACGCTCTGCAATATGAGTTACACCGAAAAAGGGTTGCCACCGGTGCACAGACAAGAAGCTTGACGAATTCTATGCGCATATCGAACAAGGATTTCTGGAACGGTGTTTATGATGATCGTAGGGGTGGTCTCCTAGAGCCCTCTTAGCTAGATAGCGGAGAAACATTTACGGATGTAGAAAAGAAGATAATAGAGAAAGGATCAGCGGGAAAAAAGGAAATACTCTCTCGCCGATTGGAAAACGACCCTACGAGCACGACACAAAGCGAAGAAAGCGTACAATCCACCTTCGCTGGATTGTACATCCCCTCTCTAACCTGAGACCGTGGCTCAATCGAGCACATGGTAAGGCCGATTTATAACTGACTGAGCTATAAATCAGATGTTTACGAATAGATTGAATGTTTCCGGTCTAACCTAGACAGGGTTGTTGCGATGTCACGTATCTTCAACTAGCGGAGTTGGACGACGGGTGACCCAAATTTTGCCTCCTTAAAAGTAGAAAAAACAGCGTAATGACCTCTTCACCTAAACAGTAGTGCTTCTTCTGAACTCTGTAGTAAGAGATATACTTACAATAATTGATCAATGGTATTGTGTGGCAGATTATGCTTGGGGAGTCTCGTCAGTTGCAAAAGGGAAACAATTAGGACACGGAACAGCAGGAGTCGTTCACTAGCACTCGCTTCCCCTCCCGTCTTTCCTCCTACTCAAATGATTCGCAAAATCTGAAGGTACCTATGGGCATAATTTAATGGTTCCTGGCCAGGGTCTTCAGTTAAAAGGCAAGTTTTCAGTGGGTTGTCCAGATACATTGCGCGCCTGGCAGTACCACACTCAAGGCGTAGATTACCTTCATTTTCACAACTTTCAGAACCTTAAATGGCCTTATCTCCGTACCAGTATACTTCCAATCATCGACCACGATTGTATCGTTCTGAATTATGAGGTTTCTTCCTTTAAGAGTCCAAGTAAAATTTTCATCCCCAAGGTGGCCATTGTAGCTGATAAGGTAACTAGTGTTTTCTTATATAACCACTGTCGATTCGATGTCTCAAAGTAATGATTGATCCCAAATGTTTATAGGTATGGAAGCCCATGTTGATTCGGCGATTAATCGAAAATAGCGGAGTTGTGATTCGCATGATATTCCAAACCCGATTGTCTATCTTTACCTATAACCATTTTTTTCTTCACGGAAACAATTCCTTCGTTTGCTTCTATGAAGGAATTGACTTTTAAGATTACTGGTTAACTTTAAGTCGACAATTTTTTGATAGTTTATTCGCTGTGATCTACGAAGGAATACATCTATAAGTATCAGGTTTTTCTCAGCGTGAAATGGATTGTCGTGCCTATCATCCAGTACAGATATAATTCAGGAAGAAAGCTCTCTATGTATCCTGAAAGGCTCCTTACTATCTCTTTCATTGTCGAATGGAAAAAACAACTGTAATATGCAAGTATGTCGAAGGGACTTCTGCTGTTTCTACGCGGGAACGCCATAAATCTCAAACCGAACCAAGCCAACCTAGTCCGAAATTGCAGCAAATAGCCCGATTTCGCGAAAGCACGCCTTTCTTATTATCTTGAGTGCTCAAGTGCTACTTATAAATAAGTTTGGCACTCCAGATATTGGGTATGGGAATGAGTTTCTGGCTTTGGTAGATAGATGTCCTTGAAGTTACTATTTTAGTGTCTGCTGTGGTAGTGTTCTTGGAATTAGAATTTGTATACGTAGGCTCACGAGCACAGTAGTCGAAATTCCCTCAAAGTGTGAAAACCGTTATTTTTCGTCTTAAAATGTTGACTTTTATACCACAAAAGCTGCATTTGCGGGAAGTCTTAGTTCATTATTTTATTATCAAGAAAATTGCTGCGGAAACTTATCATATGGTGCGCCATGTTTACAGTGATCATGCTCCATCTGAGACAACTTGCAAAGAGTGGCTTCAGTGTTTTAAAAATGGTGATTTTGATGTGATTGACAAAGATCGTGAAGGTGCACCGAAAAAGTTTGAAGATTCACAACAACGGGAATTGTTGGATGAAGATTCAAGTTGAAGCCAGGAAGAATTGTCGCAGGATTTAAATGTTGGCAGACGATATGGGAATGATCCCAAAAGCTGGGACTTGGGAGCCGCATCAGCTGAGAGAGAGGGCGAACGGCGTTTGGTAACAAAAAAGAAAGGGTTTCATGCATCGATTTGTGACAGGGGATGAGAAATGAATGTACTACGACAACCCTATGCAACCAAAACATTGAGTGATGCCAGGTGACCCAAAACATCGACACCAAAACGGAATATTCACGCTTCCAAGGTCATGTTGTGCATCAAGTGGATCTACAGTGGCGTCATCTATTACGAACTCCTGAAACCATTTGAAGCAATCACTGGGGATGTGTACCGCCGGTAATACATCCGTTTAAATTGAACCTTAAAAGAAAAACCGCCAGAATGGAATGACAGACATGACAAGCAGATATTCTTGAATGACAATGCAAGGCCACACGTAGCCAAGTCGGTCAAAAAATATTTGGAAGGTGTGAATTGGGCAATCTTGCCCCAACCGCCGTATTCCCCAGACATTGCTTCATCGGATTTCGATTTGTTCCGCTCCATGCAATCGGCCTTCACTGGAAAATGATTTTATTCTTGTGAAGGCATCAAAAAATGGCTCGATGACTAGAATGACGGGGATTGATGACAGAAAGATGGGAGAAGGTCATAGCTTCAAATGGTGCAAGCTTTGAATGACGTGACTTTTTTTTTAATGTTGTATAAACTAAAAATTTTGTCGAAAAAACGGCGGAAACTTATTCCCATGCCCAATATATTATTTTATATAAAAAATTGGCGACTTTACTAAGTTCTTCAACACAGTTTATGTACCAGCTATTAGAATAATCTTTATATGCAATATTTCTGTAGGATAAAGATATTCGGATATTGGCGTTTCCTGCAGCTTGTGTTTAGATAGATGGTGATTACATTGATTTAGGTCAGAAATGTCTTTGTATATCTCATCAATAGATTACTGTAGTTAAGTTAGCTTTTTATGAACATTTTATTTGTCCAACAATTGGTTGTTGTTTCCTCTACAATATCTGTACACAGGACGGTGGTCTTGTTCTATAATGGGAACTTTGTTGTCTTTCTTCGCAACCTTTTCAAATAAGATGAATTTTCTATCTCGAGAAATTACCCCTAAACACATCAAGGAGCCATTGCATAATAGTTTTGGAATCTTGATGCCAGTGATCTCTTCCGGGCTAAGTGTTTTCTTTTAAATTTTGATCAGTCGTTACTTATCAACAGTTAGGAAGACAAATATCATGCCAGTCTAAGCCAGGACGAAGCTGCTCATGAGGAATTACCTGCTTGGCTTCGAAAAATAGCAGTTTTCCCCTGAAAACATTAATAAGTACTTGACATTGCGGCTTGAGGTTACAGCTACTCTAAAGCACTAGTGTGGTTCCTGAAGTTGAATGAGCAGTGTTCAATTTGAGTAGAAGCCTTGAAAGAGCATCTGCTACCAAGCTAAACGTGTTCATGGTTGAAATCCTCTACTCTCACCTTCAATTGCATGAATTTTCTGGTCAGAGTGGTTCCATAGGAATTTCGTGAGGGCTTTGTAATGTACAACGAATCCAAAGAGTTTTCAAATTCACTTCTTTACCTATCGTTTATTTAATGTCTACAAACAAATCACACTTCGTCGCCTTTAGCAAATTCGAAGTCTCTGTAGCCGCCCCTTTGGATCAAGTGGAAACTAAATATATTAATTCCGAACTGCACAACTCTTTCGGGTCAACAATGACGTTCCGTTTCGTGCCGTAGTCTCCATTCGACTATTTGTCGTCGCACCACCCGAGTATAGGCCAAAGTACAATACTGTGTGACGGCAATATGTGAGTGCGATGCGATTCTCCCTCGTCGTCACGCAACGCTTTCAATTTACAATGCACGCGATGCGGGGAACATTAATGTTCATATGACAAATGTCAAATTGGTGACATTTTAAATGAAATTTGCTTATGATTTTTTAAAAGTTTTGAATTTGGAATTTTCCATCGTTTAGCAAATAAAAGCCTTAAATAGGTTGCACGAAATTTTCATTCAAAATTCATTCATAATAACCAAAGTACTTAAAACGTAATTAAGGCGTTTGAATTTCAAATTTCATTTAAGCGCCAAATTGCATTTGACAAACGTCACGCACATCGTTGCGATGAATTTTCGTTTTTCTGAATATTTCCCGCCTCGCAGCAACGCATCGCAATCATTGTACGATGTCGCATACAAATGCATGTTACCAAAACTGTTTGACATTTGCTGCGAGACTCTTGTCGCGCTCTAGCATCGCAGTCTCGCACTATTGTATTTCGGCCTTATATGTTGGCTGACCGAAACAGGCGTCGGGAGTCTACTAATCGGACAGCGCATCTGGCCAACAATGGAAAGCTTGCTGTGGGTAGAGAGCATAGAGGTATATACCTCTATGGTAGAGAGTTTGCTTGCATCGTAAAGGCGACAAAAACGTCAGGAAATTTCGAGACTCCATCGATTTATACGAGAGCCTAAGGAACCGCTTACCGAGTGAAGCAACCTCTATCCAACACCGGCTAAAATGGCTTCAAATCTTGAAATATCGTCAATATATAAATGAAATTTTGCCGAGATATTTTCCGGACTGGATACTTTCGGAAAACTGAAAGAACAAAAATCGATTTTTTGAAAATGCAATAGCACCGCGTTGCCACGAACCTTTAGTAGGTGGAGCCGTACACTTTTATTATCCGACTTAATATTAATAAGAAACAGCAATTTTATTCATGATTTGATTTAATTTAACGCAAATTTCATTATATTCTCATTTTGTTTAACACTTTATCAAAAAGTGAATCATGTTGTGTGACAATTCTTTAATTTGTTGAAAGCATTTTAGAAAAATTTTGATTACACTCCATTCATTTTATGAACTTTTGTTTCATTAACACTAAAATTAATTATCATATTTCAACAACCACGCACTCAGCCTTTACGCAATGTAAATCATCGCGCACATATGACTGGCATTGAATGGATCCACCATGGGGGTAATGGCAGAAATTGTTGATTTTCCTACATGAAAAGAAAAACCAGCACTATTAAAAAATCGACATGCAATTGGCTGAAAAAATAACAAATTGTAATGGGCAGAAAAACAATTAAATTTATTGCTTTATCAAAACAACGATAAGGGGATTGACTTGGGGCTTTACGCAATGTCGTTATCATATTCAAGAGTTCTGGTCAAGAACGGAAGGGTTAGTACATCAGTAGCATACATTCAAGACATGTCTTCTTGGGATTGATAACTTATTATTTGACCAGCATTGACATCAGTCATTGACAGTGAGGCCTTCAATAAAACCAGGCTTGGAGAGCTCTGAAATCGGAAAGTAATTTCATCGCTTCCGAATGCAACAGGAAGTGGAAATGATTTATGTGATAAGAAATATTTTTCGTGAACCTCGCACTGTTCAATCGGAATCCAATAAAATCGGTTGAAAAAGGAATAATCATTTGTTGGGCCATTTCGAAGCGAGAATCCGATTATCGTTTATTTACACGATCTGCATTTTAAGATACTTGCCCAAGAATTTGACTGGTTCTCATTGCAAGAGCTGCATATCAAGAGCCAATTGTGCATTCTATTCATTTTCTTTCGCAATACCTTAATCGGTTTTCAGTTCACAGAACGCTTCGTCGAATCTAATTTTTGTTTACAAAATTCAGATACTAATTGGTTCCTGTTATCGCGCGACTACTTTACAGATTGTTTACGATGATTTCTGATGAAAGAAATGTAGAAATTGGGTTAACTTGAGGAGGGCTTGAAAATGTCGAGTGGAATTCCTAAATTCGGCTGCTTGGCTGAAAATAGAACACATAAAAACTGCGCCTATTGCAGGAAGCAACGAGATACAGCGTGGAACTATATTATTCGAACATAAAACATGAGTAGTAAACAGTGATATTGCTTTTCTGAATGGCTTTCCAGGAGCCATATTTGCAAAAAAAAAAACCATTTGAGGATTGATTTTCTAATAGGCTTACTGAATTTCTCTTCAAAATCTTCCAGGTATATTGGATTTCAAAGCGATTATTTTGACAAGTTTTTTCGGTCTCTTATTTATTGCCGTAAAAAAAACATTTTAAGCTGTCAAGCATTGCAGTCCCTCGTCAAAAAATAGAAACACGAAGATTTTGCAAAAATTTCATCCCTCCACGGAAATTGAGTCTCACGAAGAACAAACAGTATTCGAGAGTTGGTTGGCGTTCGATGGTTAAGAATTTGTAACAGATTTTCAGGGTCAATACAGAGATGTTCGATTCGATTTGAATCCGGAGACTGTCCATGCTGCGACATGTTTTCTTCTACCCATTTCTTCACTACTATGGCAGTATATTTTGGGCCATCATCATGCTGGAACAACCACATAATATACATTTCTTCTTATGCATTAACAGGCATGACTTCTTTTATTATTTGTAATTAAATTTCAGCCGCCATTATCTCTCTGATTTGATAAATCGGTCCGACACCATAACATGAAAAGTATGCCCATACCATAATCCTCCATACTCAACCGTTTGTCTTGTATACTCAGGGCGGTATTCTAATTTTCTTCACCGTCGAACGAACTTTGGGGATGTATTTTTTCCAAATAACAAACTTTCGTCTCGTCACTCCGAAGAATGTTTCTCCATTAACTTGGTTGCCAATTGACATGAGTACTGGCAAAGTCTAATCTTTTGCTCATATGTTGTGGCCGTAACAATGGTACCTTTCTTGGACATTTTGCATGTAAATTTTGGATGTAAATCAAATTCTCAGCTAGATAAAAAATATATAATATGTACTCCTTTTTTTCACGCTATGTGGGTCTTTTCGCTAACGCTGCTATTATTTCGCACAACAAAATTTGTGATTAATCGAAGGAAACAGATGACATTGACAGATGTCTTCTTAACAAATATCTAATATGCCAATGTCATAATGCTGCCATGTATAAAGAATAATTTTGACATGTGTAAATTAAGTTTGAACTGACAGCACAATGGAAATCGCACATGCCCTACAAGCTGCATGACTTCTTCTATTATTTCGCACATTTACAATAGGTCAAATGTCGAGAAAATCGACAGGCAGGAAGAAATTCGATTCTGGCACAATTAACGATATTTCAAACTTACTGTGCACACTGACATGAAGCACCAAAATGCCTGAAGGTGATGCAAGTTCCATTGTAACTCAGAAATTGGAGTATGGACTTAATATGTCCTTCATAACCCAAAGTACTGAAGGGTAATCATTGCTGCCTCCGAACAAAACAGCAGCCCAAATCAATCTGTTAAAATTCAATACTTAATACTTAATGCATGCTGGTTCTCACAACACAAACTTTATTGTATCGCTAATATGGCCTTCTCCCAACGAACATACTTTCTGTTACCACTTCTAACCTACATTTGTCGCTGAATATTGAAAAATAAGGAATAAGGTCAAACGCAGAAAACCGAGGAAAATAGTAGAAACTTATTAAAAGATAATAAATAATGGTGAAGTCTTTTTGCAAATTCTAAGTCCAATCTAATCGGTTTTCTGAGGTTCGCCTTGCATGTTAATTGGCTTCTTGTATTCCTCTTCTGATTTCTATCTCCAGAATGAATATTCCATCGGTTACCAGAACCTGATGTAAACACCATACAGACGAAAAACGGTTTTCATAGGCTCGTTGTATAATTCTTTGTTGTTTTTGAGTCTTTGTACTCCTTCCCGCCTAAAATTGGGGTATCAATACCAGTCTCATTGGTTCGTACTATCGTTTGATGAAGGTCGTTTGTCCTTAGGAACGCAAATATAGTTATAAGATTAATTTTTACCCATTTCTATGATGTTTTAATATCCGACTTAATACCAAAATCTTCGGAAAGATTCAAATATTCGTAACTACAAAAAAATTAATCCATTTGCCTCCAAACGCTATTCACAAATCAAAAACAATTTACTTTCCAAATACTAGCGGGAAACTAACGAATTTGTAGTTTAAGTATAATATTTAAAGGATATTATTTTACATTTATATTTTAATGTTACTGCAGTTGTTAATTTTATGTAAGGTGTGACAGCTGTCATGCGTTTTATGGTTAGTTTGATTTGCCATTTTTTCATGAATAGTTTGATGCCTGAGCAATGTCTGCAAATAGAGCAAGTTTATTTCGATAAAAAACCATTCTATTGGAGAAATCGCGCAAGAAACTTTTTGTCACTTCTTAAGGTTTTTTCCGCCCCTTGTTTACTATCAATGATAATACGCATCCATGCAGACGTCGTGCGGAGCGTAGTGAAGAAACCATAGTCGTTGTAGAGCATTGTATCAATGCAGATGCATGTGAGTCCATTCAACATCGTACCCAATAATTAAATCTGTGCCCAACTACATTTTAAAGAACGATCAATGCCCAGATACAATACTGCGCGACGACGATGCGAGAGCGCGATGCGATTCTCGCTCGCCATCGCGCAACGCATTCAATTTACAATGCACGCGATGCGAGGAAGAATAATGTTCATATGACAAATGTCAAATTGGTGACGCTTCGAATTAATTTTGATTAAAATTATTTTGGATTTTTCAAAAGTTTCGAATTTGAAATTTTGCTTCGTTTGTTCGTTTGGCAAATAATATCCTCAACAGGGATGCACGAAATTTTCATTCAAAATTCATTTAGAATAACCCTAGTACTTAAAACGTAATTAAGGCGTTTGAATTCTGACAAGCGACAACGCATCTCGTTGCGAGGAATTTTAGATTTTCCGAATATTTCTCGTCTTGCATCGACGCATCGCAATCATTCTACAATGTTGTATACAAATGCATATTACGAACACTGCTTGACATTTGCTGCGAGACTCTCGTCGCGCTCTTGCTTCGCCGTCTCGCAGTATTATATTTCGGTCTTGAGTTGCGATCAGCAATTCGGTGTATGAGCACAAGGACAAATTGCTACGAATCCGGAACATAAAAAAAACTTTTCTTGAGCGATGAGGCTGAGTTTTGGGTGAATGGCTAAATCATTAACTAGAAGAAAGGCCGCAGGAAAGAAAAAGTCTAGCCCTAGTGAATTCGACAAAGAGGGACACATTACAGAATAACGACCTAATAAGGAAGAGTTTGAGAATAATTTACACATACAATATCATTAAGCTGTTCAGCAGGCAAGTGGAAGAATTATTTCGCCCTGAGTGTGGGACTCTCAGCCTATCCACTTAAAACCTCCCCTGTGAACCTGAAAACCTACCTTGGAGTCATTTGACATATTACTTCAGGTTAGGCCTAGAGTTTCTGCGGCATCAGGCATCTTCAGCATATGGAAATCAATTCTCTAGCGTTGGGAAACTGATGGAAAGGGAGTTCTAGACAAAATACGTCAGGAGGTCTTTTGTTTTCCTCCTCTTTTTGTTTTCCTTTCCTCCTTTTATTTGGCTCCATTATCTGTTTTAATTTTCAGTACTGCTAAAGTCAGTATAGTTCAAGCATCCGAGAACAAGTTGGATGAATATGACATCCCAGTCTCGTGCAAGAAATACGTAAAACGTTCACGGTTGCTCAAAAGGAGCATTGCATTCATTTGAGTCGAGGCCTTAAGTCAGGGATTAGACGTGCAGTCCATCTTCTCTTTGCGTTGTCAGAACTGTTGTCAATCGTTGAGAGATTGTCCTCTCTGACCTGATTGACATTTGCTCTATTGTCTTCTGTTTTGTGATCCCTGCGCAAAGGGGGCGATGGTTGGTGTGGGAGTGGTCACGAACAGCGCTGTCCCAAAGACCGTTTGACATGCTCTTTGTCGCCGTGTTCTGTCATCCGCTTTCGGTGTAACTCCTTGTTTAGAGCGTCGCAGTATGTTACTAGTCGATGGAGTAGAAAATGCCCATTTGGAGTCGTCGCCTTGGTATAGTAGGCTCCCATATTATTATACTGAATCCTGTCCCGTCAGGTGCCACCCTGATATGCTCGAAATAATTCATTTGCGAATCTATGAATGTGCCGTGATTCGACTAGCATCCAGCCTTCGGAGGAATGGTATACGGACTGCATGTGAGTAAAGGAATCACTCCATTTTTGTTCGTTGGTGATATTATATTATTGATTTATTGATGAAAGAATTGGGTGTTGATATGTATGGACGACCACAATGTTGACATATATGGACTATTTCGTATCAAGAAGGTGATCTTAAATTGATAAAGTAGGGTTGGACTTTTGGCTATTTTTTTTATGTTCGATCATGATTTGTGTTCCAAGATTTGTTTCTTTATGAGTCCTGGCGACAATTCTTTTACTTGGTCTTAAATTTGTTCATTTTCCTGGTTTATATTCAACAAAAGATGAAGTTCAAATCACTATTATGTGGGCATTGCACACTTGGGGTTCAACTACTAAGTTCTGTGTAGCTATCTCGTCAGAATGCATAGACTCTAACAACTAGACCCTGACTCTAGAGACTGTCAGCAAGTTTCTTTAGAATAAATCGTGCAGACCATAAAGGAGACTTGCTTGGAAAACCCGTAGCTATATTTGTGTCTACCATCACGTGCTGAAGTTGAGTTTTTCTTTGATTACTTTGCAAAATGATTTTAGTCCCGTCCTCGTTGTCTTTTCTTTGCCGACAATAGTTAAGTTCGAACTAATAGAATTAAGGATATATGATTCCGGGATACGCTCATTTTGTCGTTTTTTCCCAGAGTTCAACATAATGTGTTTTAATAATAGAGGGAGAGGTGATTTTTGACGAAATTGACCATAAAGAACCCACAAAAAGAGCCTGAACGAAAATATAGATATATATAATTAATATATTGTATATAGAAATATAATATATTTATCATCCTAATCTCATAGGTTCGATTATTTCAATTATAGTTTCATTGTAATCTTTTTTCACTTTCATGCCTGATTTAAAAATTCAAAGCTGCCGTGAGCGCTCTATCGAAATCATATTGCATACGAATCAAATCAAGAATCAAAAATTTTGAAACAGAATGCCTTGAAAATACCAGCATGAAGGCAACTTCTACATTCGAATCCCATTGTCAAACAAGACAGCGTATATGCTTGTGTATGTTGAAAATTTGTCCATCATCAAGATCATTTGTTAAAGCCACAACGACTCCTTCATTTACAGTTGTTATGAGCTCAACGATTAATTCTTTCATAATCGCATCATGCTTTTTGTGCTTGAAGAAGTCTTTCGTCAAGCACTTGGTAAATATGTTCCCTTTCGAGTGTTATTTTCCGCGGAAAATCGATTTTTCTCCGATTAAAAGGGTGGCGGACCAAACTTGGTTGCCTCAATACAAGGTTGATATTGTTAACGTCTCTACTATGTAGGCACCCGTTGTAGATGCTCTGTGGCCAATTTCAGTTGACTTAATGTAATACAAAGAATAACATTGTCTCTTCGTAGAATTTTAAGTGTTTCCGACAAAACGTTACAACATTTGTACGTACGAACGTTTGAACGTATATGAACAACGTTCATGAGTTCGAAACCTCTTGACTTGCACTCCAGCAGTAAAACAGCTCAAGTATCTCCATGCATGCTTGCTTCGTTATCCATGCTCGTGCTATGTGGGTAACGTTGTGTGAGTGGAAGGCTTGAACCGTTGTACTATCATGTATCATATCACATGCTCATCCTGTGGACCAACTCTTCATCATTGTAACTCCATTACAACAGGACTCACGAGCGGGCTAAGACTTAAGGCACGTTAGATTGTGTATGGTTACATGAGAGTAGCAGCCGAACATAAAACGACCCAACTCTCATAAAATGTCATTTGAAAAAGTGGAATTTAAGGACGTCGAGCTCAAGAAGGATTTTTTGCCTTTTCCCACTCCTTTTTCGCGTTGGTAGACTTGAAACGTGTGCGGCCACTCGAGACCGCGAAGTCGTGTCCTCTAGTCGGCGTTGTGTCATGAATAAGTACCGGCTTTGAATGGCTTCAATGTAGTGTTGGTTATAGTATTGCCAATTGGATTTTAAATGATGATATGAGGGAAGTTTGGATTTAATATCCAAGAGGCGAAATGCGCCAAGTTTTAATCGATTTTGGAAGTTGTTGAAATATGATTATTTCAAAGGATATTGAACCAATACGTACTTGAACCGTGAAGTTGTCGCCACATTATATCTAATCAAAATTAAAAATGATTTTTTCGAAATTACAAGGATCTCTGGTTGAATATTTTCCCGCAGTTTTAGCAACACTATACTAAGTCCTTGGTAGGATTGTTATGATTGTCAAGCTCGGATGAACATGTTCTTCGGACGAGCTCAAAGTGACGAAAATAGCTGATTCTGTGAAATGTGCAAAACGCTCTTAATGTTGTAACGTGAATGTATATCCAATGACTGACTGTTCATGTATTTAAGGGAATGATGGATTAACAATGGTTTTATGATGAGTTTGGAATCTTCAGCATCATGTAAATTTAGATGCCATCTATTACAAAGGGAGTGTAAATTTGATGGTAATTTTCATTTAATGAGATGCACTTAGGTTGAATGAATTCCTCAAGATAAGGATAATAGAAATATAAACGGCAGCGGTAATAGAAATAGAAAATAATAAGTTCCCAGCTATGTTAGAATACTTCTTTGAACACTGAAATAATTACTAACTTCAAGTCTAGTCGCATATAAATAGGAGGAATAGCGACTAGAGCGCTTGATGTTTGGGTCATTGATCAACGGTTTTGTAGGTTTCCCTTCAAAACCGGATTCGAACCATGGACACGCTGCTTTGCACGCCTGTTAACCGGATAAATTTGTACCAAAGGTAAAATGTGTCATTTGATCCTCTCTCGCTGAATTGTTTTCTTCTGAGAGGGATGTTTTATTTTTCGTCTAAAGAAGTACTTCGTTAGTGCGCCTTCTTCGTTTTGGAACGGAGCAACGAACCGAAGATGACGTACCGCCGAAACGCACCTGTGGACGAAACAAAACAAGTGACGGGGAACTACGGAAAGTTCCGAGGAGAAAAAATTGTGATTCTTCAAACCAGAAGGAGCCTTAGAAATTGATTTTAGAATGACAAACTCCAATGCTTATTATTCCTAATATTGAACTATGGAAGATCCATTCTAAGTACCCGAGAATCCGATAAAGATGTCTTGAAAAAATTACAAGAATTGCTGTCTGATCTACGACTCGACGTTAGGTGAACGCGAGAAAGTAGTCACATGAGAACCAGGGTAAGATCTTCGATCCAGACCTGTGGAACGTCTCCTACGACGAACATATGGAACACAAACTCCCGAAAGAGTCGCGGCTGATCGGTTTTGCAGATGATACCCAGGCACTAGCCATAGGTTGCACATTCGAGCAAACTCAGTTAAGGCTAAATGCGGAGAAACAACGAATAGCGAGCTGAAAAATCAATCATGAATTTAACCTTGCCCTGGAAAATTGGAAGTAGTCATCCTGTCAATAAAAATGGACTCTAGAGCAAGTGGAGTGGAGTGGAGTCGAACCACATTATGTTGGCAATCATTTGACTAGATCAATTCGTGAAACAATGTTGTCTCTAAATATCCTTTTCAATAAATCGATTGTTTCGGTGGCTGTGTCGCATTCAGGGTCATCTTGTTGGAACCAAATGTTTTCGATGTTCATTTCTTTGACATTTGGAAACACAAATTCATTGAGTATGATCTAACGTTCATCTCTTTGAGCTTTTTGAAATGAAAATTCATTGTTTATGGTCCCATAGCGTCTATATTTTATTGTAAGGGTAGCTCCAATCGCATTTTGAAAGTATTAGCTTGGTGAATGTATTAGCTTGGCATTTCTCAATACGAATAGAACTGACAATCCTAGTTGATATTACAAAACTGTTTTGGACAAAGTTTGTCCTCCTCTTGATGGTGGTCTATCCTTGCTCAATAATTCCTTGTGGAAGGAAACTTAACCAACGAAGAAATGTCCTCATTTGGCAAAATTGGAAAAGCTGATGTTCAAAAAATTCGTCGGATTAAGCATCGAAACAAGGAAGTAAAGCCACATTTTCTCACGCACCAGAATTATTTGAATTTGAATACACGTAAAGATGCTTCAACGTAGTTGAAGTTGTAAGAATTGATCTTATTCTACATAAGACAATTTGAAACATGTTTGGAACCCATTTAACCGAAAATAAGCTTCATGACAATGAAATTTGAATTCAACATTCTGATCAACAACCTTATTAGCAAACTTTTAATCTAACAATGGGCGCTATGGATGGAAACTACTTCTGCACGTCATAATAATGTCATTAATGTGGCATCGACGTCATTCTAACGTGAAGAGCTAGTACAAATGGCGTCTTCTGTCCCAGGCATAAGGCCTTAGTCCTTGCGCAAATTGAAATTTGCAAGGGTCAAAATGAAAATCTTTTCGTCAAATTTGCCATGTGGTAGGTTGACAAAGCTGTGATGTTATAAACGTCAATCAAATGACGTTTCTGGCTATTTGGTAACGCCTTCGTTAATTGAAGCGGCTTTTCCTTCAATACTCAAATTTCTTTATCTTGTTGAGGGCTGCGGAACCATGGCTGCACATCCATGGCTGCATGAGTGAGATGGAAATGAAAAAGACGAAGAGCTCTACAAGTTTCTCTGACTGAATTTTGACTTTTTTTTGGGTTAGGGGGTGAAGGCAATTTACGCCTGGAGTGTGGGGCTCCTAGGAGCGCATGCTACCAGACTACCCACTGAACACCCCCCTGTCAAGAGACCCTAGCCTAGACCTGTTTGACACATTACTTCGGGCTAGGCTTCTTTTTACTTCGCCCTAGGGCGCCGTCAGCCTAGAGAAATCTTCCCCCAGCGGGAGAGGGCAGGATGGAGGAGCATTGCTGGAAAGGAGACCCCCATACACCCCGCCCCTGTAGCGGAAATTTTTTTTTGCCGTAAGTACTGCCCAAGAGTAATGTGCTACACAGATCAATTTGTCGAAAGCTTTCAGCACCTCTCTGACCCGATTGTCTCGTGAAAGCTCTCCCATTACCCCCCACAAGTCCTACCGCATCCTGTTCCACCTTCGACAGTTGAAGAAGAGTGATAGGCGTCGTCCCTTTCCCCTGGGCAGAAAATGCAGACTGGAGACCGTGACTTACCAATCTTGTGCAGCTAAGACTGAAAATACCCATGCCCGCTAAGAAACTGGGTAAGGTAATAATCAATCTCACCGTGCCTTCGATTTAGCCACGATCCAACGTCCCCTATAAGGCGGGCAGTCCAGCAGCCATTAGAGTCGCTGTCCCAGGACTGTTGCCACTCGAGCATTGTGCGCTGCCTCTCCACACGGTTGACAGCATATCTTGAACCAACTCCTTTTCTGTCATAAATTCTCCTTCGCTCCCTAGCAAGGAGGGCGATGGGTATCACTCTTGCGAATACCAACACCGAGGACTCAGAGACAATGCGGTGTGCAGACGCAACCCGCAAAGCTCTTCGTCTCTGTACCTGAGCCAAGCGCTTTCGGTACAGCTCCTTACTGACAGTTCCGGCCCAAACCTCAGAGCCGTATAGTAGCACTGACTGTACAGCACTCATGAAGGGTTGGCATTTGCTCGGTGTTGGTCCACCGATGTTGCACATGAGTTGACTTAAAGCCGAAACGCCTATCGCGGCCTTTTTCGCCGTTGCTCTGATCTGTTCCGAAAAGCTCATTTTCGAATCGATCCATAGTCCCAAATATTTTATTGCAAGTTTAGACTCAACAGTCGCATCTCCAATCTGCAAAGGAAATACCGTGGGAATTCTTTTCTGTGTGAGAATGACCACCTCGGTTTTCTCTAGACTGAATTTTGACTTTGAAAAAAAAACTACCACTATGGGAAGGGTTATATGTTAGGTTATATATCGTATGTTATATGATTAAAGGTCAAGCATTATAACCTTTAAATGTTACGGAATCGTTTACTTTAATGAAAAATCCCACGATAGTATACATTAGCTTATAAGAATTAAAATAAAATAAAATATAAGTTTCCGCTGGTTATGTTATCTCGTTTTTGGCAATATTAAATCTCCCGCACATTGTTCGTTAGGTTTTCACGCTATCAATGAAGGACGTGCTTTGCAGACAGTTATCATGTGCCGTCGTGGCAAATTAACCTAGTAGACTCTAATTATACCTATTCCGTTGCCATGTTGTTATGTTAATTTGGCTAATCGAATTTAACTCACTCCAAGTGCAGCTGCCGTGGACGGAATAAGGAATAAAATAAAATAATAAGGATCATTAAGGATAAACCTCGCCATCAATTTGTTTACTAAGCATTGAACCGTTCTAGAGTATCCTTTTCATTATCTGACCTCAGACTTTAGAAAATCAGTATTAAGAGCACATTTAATTCGAATGCAGGAACTTTTGAACGTTGAATGCGTTTAAATTCACCATTTCACGTACATATAGACAAATTTGAAAACAATGAATTTTAATCGGCACTCTCATACATGTTTTCTATTTTATATTCCCATCAGAGGAGCATACGTATCCCAGATCCTAAGATATCAGCAATCATAGATATAAGTACATACAACATTAGAGTGTCTAGAACGTATTTGCCGTACGTATGCATACGATTTACGTTCGTGGCCGCCTTGTGCAGTAAATTGTGCAAGAAAATTTATTATTCATGAGCATGAGAATCAACCGAATACGAGTGTAGGCGCCAGCCAGGGAACTTCTCCTTAAGCCACAAGAGTCACACGTCAGATCTAATCTGATGCATTTTCCATTTTAATGATGCTGCAGTTTGGGTTCGGTTATAGTTGCTTGATTCCAATCTGTTTCACATTTAATCGATTTCATCCGCAAGTAACACAACGCAAACTAACCGAAATGCAAAACCAACAAGCAAAACACCACCATCAGATTCATCCTTATCCAAAACAGACCGAAAAAAGCTCCGGGATCTGCAATGCAAAAGGTAATCAATGAAGGATGCTGACATAGAAGCGTTCACTTGCTCGCCGAAGGAGAAAGTTATCAGGAGCTGTTGGCTAGCTTAGTTTGGCTGTGAATTGCCAAATTTAGATATTGCGAAGTGTTTAACTGCCTCGAAATGATTGAAATTATCTTTGGATATTATCCTGATTATGATGATATTACCTTTGGCGTAGAGTAGCTAGGATTTTAGGATCAGATGCGTTGTTTTCAAAATGCATGGCCAACAGGTCGAATCCTGATGTTGAAGTAAAATGTGCACATGGAACCTATTGTTGGCTTCTTTGAACACATTTGTGATGAAGAGCGTAGTGCTAAACGCCTACTAGGTGTCTAATATCCAATAGATCGGTGATGTCGTAAATAAAGCCGGGTAACATATCATCACGTATCCCATGCAACAATGTAATCAAAGCATTGCGAGGAGTGCGCAAAAAGTAATGAGAATAACTCTGTTAAGGAGAAGTTAGGTTCAATATAATTTTACTTAATCACATAGCCCCTCTTTAGGTCAATACATTTTAAATATCTTTTTTCCAGGGCACGAATTCCTTTTCATTAAAAAAATCTTCTTGAACGCTTCAAAATTCCTTACAGCTGCCATCACTTCTTCATCATCTTCAAAGTTTTTGCCTCTGAAATATTCCCTAACCCTTATCAGTTTTTTTTATTTTAAATAAATGAAAATCACTAGGAGCTTAGCCTAGTGAATACAAAGGATAGCACCAGCACACCACTACAGATTTATGTGCTGGTGCGTCTAGATGGGAAAGGTTTTTCACGAGTTTTCCTCTGACTTATTAACAAATTTCCAGATATTTTTTTAAATTTGTTCTGCATTTCCACTTTCTGTCACAGTGACATGATCAAGGTATTCAATCATTCACTCAAGTATTCATTCCTTACTTGACACTGAAAAAGTAACCATGGTCTTACAGGCAGTCGATATTGTTTTGAATTGGTTTGGGATTGGAGATGACGTTTGTTCCATACCATTCATTGTTGGTTTTCTTCAAGATCATGTTGGTAAAGCCATGTTTCATCTACTGTTATGAATGTAGCTTATAAAGCGGCAAGGATAATATTGCAACAATTCAGATGAGCACGGCCAAACTTTGACCCTACACGTGGATACCTTCCTCATTCTCAATTGATCATGTATACGATTATGGTAACTTCCTATCGAGACTTTCAACCCTTCAGCAGTAACACGTACTGTGTGATGTGACATCGATGAACTATGATCCAACTCGTCATTTATCAATGACGATCATCCAGTTAATTTTTTTTCGTCTTTTCTGACCATTTCTTAGGTAACAGCCTTCGAAGGGCGGCCCAAGCGAGGATCGTTGTTGAATTGATATTCAGCCACGTTTAACTCTGCACACCACTTTGTTACTGTAGGATGTGGCGAAGGATCCTCTCTTAAAGTTTGTCTTAACCCTTGATGAACGGGTTTGGCTGAAATACTTTTCAAGCAAAAGTATTTACTATTGCATGAAAATCAGTTTTACCCATTTCCATCAACATCCAAGGACCTTTTCAGACATTGTTGAATACTCATTGTGAGATATTGATATTACGCTTAATTGTTGCGACAGCGAATAACAAAATGATTAATTTTTTCTTGTGTCAAAGCACCGGATGAAAATGTTTCATATTTCATGGAAAATAAAAAGAGGGAATTGAAATTGAAGGAAAATGAGCTGAAAGCTTATGTAAAGAAACAATTTGTTCTGCTTGTTCATATCATGTCATAAAAATATTTCAATAAGGTTTAGTAGCGTCCCCTTTTGACCATTTCATAATGATGCAAAACCATTTGAAAATCAAGGCAAGAAAATTATAATGAAGAAAATTAATGTAAAGCAAATAAGAAAAACCCCTTCAATACGACTATTTACGACATTGTATTTTACGACATATACGACATTATATTTTATTTTCAAAGAATATGCTATTTTCATTGACATGTATACAACGTTGGGGAAAGATAAATCTATCATTTTATTTATTGTGAAGCAGCAGAAAAAACGGTCCCGACGTTGAAAATCGATAAAGCTCGACCTGGAGCACGACATGAATGGGGCCTGGGTCGCAAAGTAGTGATGCGGAAGCTCAGTTACCAAAGGTCGCCTCACTCGAAATGAAGGACAAAATTGTGCGGGATCTTTTTCCTATTCATCCCGTCATCGTTGAGACCACCCACGATAAAGTGCCAACGGAACTTCCACTTTTGACGAAGATGGAATTTGGGAAAGCGGTCTTGTCGATGATAGCAAGATTCTTTCAAAAAACTTATTGGGGGAACACTCTGACGTCATTCGTGCTGCCGGGGACCTATCTCCACTGCGGTATATCTTCTGGAGGGCGGGCCAACTTGCGGAGGCACACAGCATGTCCACACCACGTATTGTCCTGTTAATTATTCTGAATGTCCGAAATGCATTTAACTGATTGAGATTGGTTGAAATACGGCAATAACTTGAAAAGCGTTAAAAGTACCAGTACATCTGATGTGGATTCTGAGGAACTATCTGAAGGACCGCAGCCTAGTCTATGACTCGAAGGAAGGTAGCCAAAAGACAATATTTCAGGTGTTGCTCAGGATTCCATCATCGTCCCGGACCTGTGGAACATTTTCTATAATGGTCTGCTGTGGCTTGGACTGTCGTATAAGTCACGCTTGATCGTCTTTGACAGTGTCGCGACGCTAGTCGCTGGACGCATAATCGACCACGCGCAACGTGGGCTAAATATGCTTATGGGCTATGGGCTGGCACTGGACAAATCGAAGTGATTATCCTGACAAAGAATAGAATCCACAGAGAAAGGCCTATCCGGTTTAGGGAAGCACTGACTGGATCGAAACTAGCAGTAAAATACTTGGGCATCCTGATTGACTTAAAGATGAGTTTTTCCCAATAAATCAGGGCTGAAAAGGCTGAACACGGGGCTGGCAACAGCTGATTAGGCTGCGGTGCGTATAATGGTACTCATTCAATTGATGGCCAACATATTGGGGCCACCACATCAAGGAGACTCTAAATGAGCGCTGTGCAGTCAAAACAATGGGACGGCGCTCTTAGCAAGAAGTTTCACCGGAAGCGGTTGCCATAGGTGCAGATATAAGGAGCGCTGTGAATTGCATGCGCATATGAACAATCTTCGGGCAGGCAGTGCTGGTAATTGCATGAGCGATACTCCCTGCGAGAGAGCGCAGAAATATTTACTTGGGCAGAAGCGAAGATAGCAGAGGACTGGTTGCCAGGGAAGAGATGCAATGCTCATTTAGCGATTGGCAACAGTCCTAGAAGCAAGACACAAAGGGAAGGTGGACTGCACGGATCCCTGGTCTAAAGCCTTGGCTCAATCGAGGTCATGATAAGACGGATTTCTACTCGAGCCAGCTCTTAAGAGGTAAACTGGTAAGATGGTGTACGCTGCGTGGTAACCTCTTCAGCAAAATAGGAGAGCTCTGTCCATAAACTATGGTTGCACAAATGCTGAAAAAGGTTAGCAAATGGAATTCCGTGGCACAATATGCTCTTTTGACACCGAAAAAGGCATACTAGAGCGTGGGGAGGCGTCGGGCATGGAGAGATCTCTTTTCAATCACTTCCTTCCTCTCCCTTCTCTCCCGGCAGAGAAAAGATTCCCATAATAGGCGTTTCCAGGCAGTTACACCAAATGTACAGCAAGCAATTATTGGCTATTAGTCCTGGTTTGGCCACCGTTTGAGCTTTAGCGGACTTTTATTAGTATTGTTTTCATCCCCAGACACCATCAGTTTAAGAAATGGGTCGATTTCAATCTCTGTAGTGAAGGATTCTCTGAAGGAAATTCGTCCCACCATGTATTTTGATGTGAATTTGTGTGGCACCCAAAGATCAATCTTCATTTGCAATCCAGTTTTGTGCAAACGGTTTTATGGGCGGTATTTAATCACATGTGGATTAATTTCGATTATTTCCATGATTTTATCGACATTTTTGACGACGGATCTGTCAGAGCGGGGTGGATCTTTGCGGGGGTCGACAGAACCAAAATACAAAAGCGTTTTCTTCGAAAATTGAAGCAATGAAAATTATTTGTTGTTGCTTGGATTCGCTGGGACTTGCATTTTTCTTGTCGAGGACGTGTTTCGGCTGTATGCAGCTATCCGCAGCTTGTTCTCAGTTCCTGAACAATTAGAAGATGGTAACGTAAAGCCGAAATGCAACCACGACCGAAAAAAGGAAAAGCTCGGGATGAACTCCAGCTAAAACAAACAATCCATGGGCTGCGGCAGCAAAAAAACGGATTGCAAATGAAAGATTAACAAAAGACTCGTAGCCCTAAGCAAAGGAGGATAATAAAGATTTCATAAGAGCATCTGAATGCTGGCGAATTGCTTAAAAAATTCTCATTGGTAGAGTCCACGTGAAGGAAACTATTAAAAGCCTCTGTGAATGCTGATGGCGTATTACTACAATGCAACTTTTAGGCTAAATAAGAAGCTATTCCAGGAAATGATTGTGGTTCTCTGTTGACCATTGATTTGTCCTCCCCTCGATGTATATTTTTGAACCATCGATTATGACTAACAGGTAAAATACATTTGAGTGAAGTTACTAACCTTTCTCTTAAAAAGACCTGGATCGGTCCCGAAACTCCGTGCATTGTTTTGAAATTTTCGTAATCTGGAATTCTTACTCCTTTGTAAGAATTCCAGACGCATGCAAAGGACGAATCTTTTTCATCCTTTTACTTTTATTTAAATATCAATTAAAATGTTATAAAAATCATATGATGGTTAGAGCTTTGTCTGAGAGCTTTGTTTTAGAGCTTTGCGAATTAAAAATTAAAAAGAGACTACATGGTGTTCGATATGAAACTTTTAAATTATCCTTAGATTGTTGAAAGCTAGGATGACAACCTTTCTTTCAACAGACTGGAAAATTGTAAAGCCTGTAATCTACTTAAAATGAATCTACCTTTAGATCAGATAAATACTGCTTCCAAGTGAAAGTAAGTCTCACCTTTGCTACGTATATGATTGCAACGCGATTTATTTGCTGATGGAAGAACCAGAGCCCTTTTTGAAAGTTTTGCAAATTCCCTATAAAATAAAATCATACTAAAAGTCACAGCAAATCCCCAATGCAAAAGCATTTTGTAGACGTTGCAAAAACAGTGCATATGTAGCCAATTCTGTAGCATTCTACACAAAAACCATCCACTTTAATGTACGCCACTTCAGCATTGAAGTGCTACTAAATACACTGTTGGATGGATGAAGAGGAGAAAAAAGAATCTGTTCAGCTCCACTTACGATGAATACTTTCCATTTAAATTCTAAAGATACCTTTTCACACTTGCATCTGATTCATGACCGGTAAATTTTCCAGAGAAGTGTCATTCAGAGAGTTCTAGGACGCAGCTAGGACGGAGGAGCAATAGTAGCAACGAGGAAAAAAAATCACCATAAAAACATGTGGATGATGATGCTGGGGATGATGAGGCTAATGATGAGTTTTTCTGATTCAGTTGCATACGTACACATATGTGTGTGGAAGAGTAGGGACGACTGTATACAGTGAACTGATTGAATGATTGAGATGCATTCCAGAGATGACAGTTTGTTCAAAAACGTTTCCAGATTATGGGGAGCTTTGGTTGTAATGGTTCCTTTCTAACCCAGTAGACAGGTTTGAGAGACAAGTTTACAAGTAATACTCGAGCGGGTACAGCAGGATTGGTCCGTGCATTTAATTATTTGCAAAAAATATTGCGATTTACGGATGTAAGCGCTCTACTATGCCAGCTTAGGGTCTGCTGGATCCTGAAAGCTATCTTCGGGCTTTCCATATTCCGCCGAAATATGAGTGTTGTCAATTTCCTTCCCTTACGGAACCTAGCAAATATCTCTCCAGCGTGCTGAAAATTCCATTTTTCCAAATCATCAACGATGTCAATTCCTTTGCTGTAGAGATGGGAACCTAAATTTTCAAGCGACAGGATAACGCCAAATAGTTGTTTGCTGAGGGGCCATGCGTCGCTCTACTCGGTTGTATTCGCTTCGCCCAACAGAATTGGTCACTTTAAACATAGTGTCCAGACTGTATTTTTTTTGAAGTATTGAGTAGCGAAAATCTTGACTTTCCGATAACGCGGGTTTTGTGTCTGGTTCGCCATTTACAAAACTGATAATCACTGGCTTCACAGTGTTCGATTCTGTCATTATTAAGGGTTTCAATGAATGAGTCTGATTAATGTGATTTGAAATCATAAGGATGTGTGTTCAATATGGAGACTGCGTGTTTCCAAATCTTGATGGATATGTAACTAACAGTATTTTCTTTACCATAACCGTCTGAATCCACTTTGTTGACGCTGGCATTTACAGAAAGAATAAGTTGGTCCCGCCTGATCCAATCATGGTCAGAGTTCTGACTTTTCACGGCGAGTTACCTATTGGTACTCGGGCGTTCGTAAGAGAGAAATAAACCCTTTCTGTAGTCGCTGACGCAATGCGAGAAATTCTAAGGACCTGATTGTAGCAATGCGGAATTTCCCGTGGTGTTTTTTTTTGTGCATCTCGGTCTGTGGTCTTGCTAATTTAATGGGTAAAGTCCGTGCCTGGCTTTTTCTTTCATGAGTGTTTTGAAACGCGTAGTAGTGAATGGATGATCATCGACAAAAGCCTCTCAGGCGGGTCGGATAGAATGCGAAAACACCTACTCGTCTTCTTTCATGCTTATCAGCAGCGCTGCCATAAATGACAGGAGAGCAGGTTGCTAATCAACGCAACGAAGTTTTACTCCAGCAGGATTAGTTTTCCAACGTTCAGGTTTCTGAAGATTTCCATTGTGTCGAAATGTTTTGCACGCTTGGTACTGTCTAGTTCTTGCTTTCAGTATTTCTCTTCTTCTCTTCTGAGGTTTACTTGTTTCTTCATGAACCAAAATCTATGGCAATATCAGTGTCCCTAACTTCAGTAAAAGCATTTATTCTCTGTTGAAGTAGGGCAATGAGCTTCTTGAGCCAGTTTGTTTGCAAAATTTTTAGTGACATCCGAAACAATTGAAGTTTGGTGTAGTCTCGCTCATCTTTTGTTTGACGGCAGTCCTCTGTTTCAGTGACTCGAACAACCGATTCTATAGAAGAAGACAAACATGCGGGTGGGGCTACAGGAGCGGAATCTTATAAACGAAGTGAAACTAAATTAAGATTTGGTTTTGTTGAGACATGCGATATAGAACATATACACACATTTATGTAAGCAGGATGGTGTGCTTGAAACGAAACAGCGTTTTAAGCCACAGAAATCTCTATTCTTTATTTAGTAAAATCGACGGCCGTCAGTTGGGACGTTGCGATATCACATCTTTATTACTTGGATGTAATTCTCAGCAAATCTTGGTCTATTCTTGCTCCCAAAATTTGCTCCCTTCCATCGACATTTCATTTAAGTGGACATTCTTCTCCACATAGAGCGTTAATCTTCCTTTATTCTCGTAATCTCCGGGTCGCCTTTTGAGTTTCATGAGTCAATTGGGTGTTTCTGTTTTTTATTAGCAAGATTTTCTTCCCAATGATCATGATTCACCTTTCGTTATTCTCCTTTTTTGGAGCTCAAAAGAAGTAACGTATCTTGTATACTTGAGAACGAACTGCCGTAATTAGCGTTATTTGACAATAATCTTGAATTTCCAGCAGCTTCTTCCGAAGCGCGATTAGAGTTTGTGAAAGAAATGACAAGCTCCCCTTCGTTGACGAAAATACATCGTTCAAGAATTGGGGAAATTAATCTCAACGCATTGAATCTACGGAATTCCAAGTCCTTGTTTTGGAGCTTGATATTCAAAATATTTTTGGATCACTATCGCTCTCATTATATTATCTACAGCTGAGACGAATGTCGCATCCTGAATGAAATCATTTCCTCCAAAAATAATGGTAAAAAACACGATGCTGAGAACAAAGAGCCTAGAAAAATTCAAGATCATCCATATTTTAGAGATTTTCATTGCTGACCGAAGATTATTCAATAATGATTTATGTAGTAGAAATTTGCAACAAAAAAGTCATAAATTACAGTATTGATAATTTACTTGTAAAGCTGTAAAAGGGAAGTTCTTGGAAAAATGACACATTCATCATCTTTTGTCTTTTTTGACAGTATATATTTTTACGTGTAAGCGCAAAGAGGAATCTTTCCTAGGAGGAAAATAATTGTTTGAAAAGAAGAACGAACAAATAATTTTAATGTATAAAATAAATATTAAATACTTTCAATATTTCAAGAACACAATCATGATATAAAAGAACATCTTATTTTACAAACCAAATGATGAAAAACATTGCCTGAGTCTTTCGAGTACACAAAGTACGCCAATATTTGTGAAATAACTTTGATCTTCGCGCGACTGCTGATAAAACAAAACTGTGAGTTAAGTTGACTTAAGTTAAGTGACTTAAAGTTGGCGAGGGCATAACGGTACTTCTTTTACGGTTAATAAAAGAGCTTCTAAATAGTTTTTTTCTCTCAAGGGATTCTCCGCAAAATATAAACGAACAGGGGTTGCCAGCTTAGAAGATTTTAATTCCTTGGTTTTTTTTTTATTTAAAGAAAATAAACAATGTTCTGTAGCACGTTATTCAACACCCCCATCTCGGTAACGCATAGTAATGTCCCCCTCTCCCAAATGAAGATACTCGAACACTCCCTCTGGTCAAGGACGCATGCATAGAGCAGAACTTATTGTTAGAATTAGCATTGCTTAGATAATGGAATATTGAGTTACTCAGAAATAGTTTCAAAACAATAGTTAGCAAGTGAAAATTTTGAAAGATTTTTGGAAGTTACTTCATATTGTAGTATTTTGTACTTAAAATTTCTTATTCAGCGTACTGTCAGGATATGCCAGGATATAAACAGTGTACGATAGTGATAGTGAAGTTATTCAAAAAAAATCAACCGCCTTGCATATTTTCTTTGCTCATATTAGGGCTTGCGACGAAACGAAAATGCAAAAAATGACGTAATGAAGTCAGAATGTTAGACACTATATTATATTAAATATTATAATATTTAAGATTTCACAGCGTCCTCAGTAGGCGCCATATATCATACAACTTAGTTGATAAAGCTGGTCGACACAAAAACAATACATTTTTTGATTGCATGGAATTTATGATTCATTTAGAATCTACTGCAACATGTGGAAATGCATCAATGTTTCCCGTTCAAAGAATGCACTTTCCTTCATAATCATAAGCTCAGTCTGCTCAATGCACATCTCATTGTCCTGGAATTTGCTACGTCAATAGCATCGTCGTCTGTAAGAATCATATCATTATCAAACAAGGAAGTCAACTAGAAATTCTAAGTTCATTTTATGATATTCCTTACCGATAATTCTAATAAACGAATAAGTGGTATAAGAAACAGTTAATGAGTCTAACTTTATTCATTACTTTTCTGTATCTTTATTTCAAGATTTTGATTTTTTTACATTATACTTAAATATTTAAGATTTTGTCTCTCCGAAATCATTACACTGATGTGAAAATTTTCTAAAATTAGATTAGATTTCTAAATACAATAAAAATGAGCTATATGTCATGACCCTAATTTATGAATGAGGATTCTCTTTTCGAACAATTTGTACTACACATATCACTATTTGTATGGAAATTAAATTGCCAAAAAATATGTCTCCCGAGTCTTCTGATTCATATTGTTTTTCGGTTTTGGGTCGAAAAAAATGAATCTACAGTCCAGTATTTAAAAAAAAAAAACCAAAAGTCAAACATCATTTTTACGAATATTCGAGTATTCAGATGTTGTGCTTCTAATAAGTCAAATTAGGTGTGAAAAAGGTGTCAAATCAGGTGGTTCGCCTATGGCAAATCGTTGAAGATTATCATCTGTTGCTGTTTGTCTAACTGACATGAGGATAACAAACCAAATCAAGATGAAAATATAATACAAATTCATCCATTCATCCGGTAAAACTACAAAAAGTGAAACAATGGGGAAACAACGATCAGATCTGTCGTGAATCGACACTGACAGTGCCCTTTTTTCTGGCTATTCTGGCTCTCAGACTAAGTTGGTGTTTGGTATTCCTTGCACCATCTGCAGCCTGGTTTATTTCCACATAGTACTTAGGTGTCTACATTGGCCAATTAATCAGCTAGTAACAAATTGAAAGTTGCTCGTCATGGTTAGTTGCTGTTTTGGCTGAACCTTTTTTTGAGTCCCGTCTGAAAGTCTTTGTAGTTGGTTCAAGGATGACAATCCAACTTTCGCTGTAAGGATGACGAGTATAAGTTCAATGTTCTCGTTTTCTGTTTGTGATGTTCCCATTGATATTGACTGTTGATTGAATGGTTTTGTGAATTATTTTATAGCTGATTCATTCTAAGATTGCTCAATCTAATGGGTCATTTTTCTTTAGTGTAGAGTTCTAGCCGCTATGTTCTTGTCAGGCTAGGCGCTTTTCAATAAATCCTTCGACCTTATTAACTTCTGTGGCTCTTAGAAGGATTTGATGTAGATGTAACGCGGTACTTCGGTTATTGTCCTTATGATGTTTGTCTTCACTCTGTCCTCATATAAATCTGCATCGATGATTTCGTTCATGAATTTTTTAGTTTCTATCATGAATTTTTTAGTTACTCCTCTCAATTAGTGTCCATACGTCCGGAGCGATCTTTTGATAATCTAATAAAGAGCGATTTCCGTGTTCAGATAAAGTCTCAATCGTTTACCAGAAGCAGAAGCATGAAGATAAGTTATATTTGCTTCAACTTTTTGAGGACGTTTATTTGCCAAGTTTTATTTTGAGGTCATTATATTGAGGTGCATATCTAAGTTTTTGACTTTGTTGACCAGTTTGACGTTTCCGTTGTTTATTTTGACAGCTTCACATGTTTTATTTTTAAGGTAATTTGCCCTGTTTTGCATTCTTTAATCTTGATTCCCCATTTATTGCCTCATATGTTCTTGGATCATTTTATTACCTGCGTTGGGATTCTTGCTCGCTTAGATGAGTACCATCTACAAATAAGTAGAGCATCATCTGCAAACGTCGTAATAAATCTTTTTCCGATTTGGGATCCAAAAAAAGTTGCTAACTTCAGTCAGTAATTAAGTTAATGAAGTTAAGTTAATGAATTAATATTGAGAAAGTTTGAGCTCTTTCCACCTTTCTCAATATTAATTCACTTTCGAGATATTCGACAAATTTGATCAGGACTTCCGTACCCATGAGTCTTCGCTGAGTTAGCTTAGCAAGGGTATAAATCACTTACAATGTTTTAAGTGAAAATGGAAAAATTCATCTACCAAAAACTTCTGAAAATAATATACTTGTTTTGAATACATTGTTGTATGTTTCGCTAAGAAAATACTATAGCCTGATCGTCTTTAACCCCTGATGGTTAGCCACGAGGCAGGAAGATTTTGTAATAGAGGTTTTTATGGCTTCATTTACCATTCGAACGGAGTAATTTGTTTTTCGGAGGCTCACCGGTTATTTGAATTCAATATTCAATTCAATATTTATATTAATAGTTCCTCTGAATCCGGTTTGGTTTGGTGAATATTCCTCTTTAATAAATGCATCCCTCCTGTTATGAGTCGGAAAAGTTTCCGACCATAACGTAAAGGTGGCAGCACCCATCAATAAAAGCTAGTGAATCTTTTGACAGCTACTCACCAACGTTTCAGCCATTTTGGCCGAGCAGTTTTTAGTTGAATGCCGTTTGAGTGAGTTGATGTGAGTATTTTTGCGAAAATATAAAAAATTGAGTACAAAGTGGTTCTTAAATTTTGTTTTTTGAAGATGAGTAGGAGTCTATGTATGGGGACTCTGCACAATTATTTACCAAAGAGAGCTTTTTGGCAGCTGAACTTAAATGAGCATGTAAGAGCTTGCGAGATGATGAACGTTCAGGACCTTCGAAAACTGCGAAAACTGACGAGAACGTTGCTAAAGTTCACCAAATGGTGTAAGACGACCGCCGAATTAAAGCGAGAGACATAGCAGAGGTTATAAATATGTCCAAAGAACGTGTTTGTAACATATTAAATCAAGATTTAGGCATAATAAAGAAGTCCGCGCGTTGGGTTCCGCGTTCACGAATTCCGGTCTGAACTGCTTGATCATCCCCCTTTCTCACCAAATCTAGCCTCTTTTTGCTCCCTTATCTTAAAGCTGCGCTGTGAGGGCATAGATTTTCGTCAAATGAGGAGGCAATGACCTACGTGAAAAATTATTTTGCTGAAAAAATCGCCGAATATTATTTGGACTTGTTAAAGCGATGGGAGCATCGTTGGGGTAAGTATATAGAGCTACAAGGAGACTATGTAGAAAAATAAAACAAAATTTTTGGAAAAAAATGTCTTGCATCATTGTAAGGCCGGAAATTTTTCACACCATCCTCGTATTCCGAACTTTATCACAAAACCACGGAGAAATAAGTATTTTTCTCTTGTTTGGTCCTTTCTTTAATAAAAAACTATAAATATAGGGTGACAATATTTATCAGAAAGAAAGCATTTGCATTTATGAAACAATGCAGGAATAAATTTCGTTCTCATCCTGGGTCCAGTGAACTCAGTACCGATTACTTGTTCTTTGAACTAGGGCGTGCTCCTGAAGTATTAAAAGAGAGTATGATAGAGATTAAAGAGAGTTAATAAAAAGAAACAGATAAGTTTACAGTTATAAGCCCACCGGATGAGCCTGGACCCTCCTTAGTAAAATTGCTTAATCTATGGCGGCTATGGCTTAATCAATGGAGGCAAAACGAGACTGAGTACTTTTTTAAAAGGATGGAAGGAAGGATGGACACGGACGATGGAAGGTTTTTGTAAATTTGAGGATGTTGATGAGATACTATACTTTAGCGAAGTTGGCACCAATCGCATCGTTTCACTTCCAAAATATAGATAGTCAGGATAAGAATATCTAACAAAGTTTTGGGGCGTCGAATTAGTTTTTTTTTTGGTGTATAATTTTGATTTCATTTCTCTTCAATATTTTTTTTTGTTTTTTGTTGTGTTAATACATTGTGACAACCCAAACATGATGCCTCCGTACATTTTTCGGAAAATAGTAACATCTAATTTATTCGTGTGGGAAGAATTCAAAATAGATTCTTTAGTAAGACTTGGTGGGAAATAATTCAAACAATTCAAACAACACAAAAATACAATTGTCATGGTAAGCGATAGGACTCACACGATGCGATGCCTTTCTTTGTCCTCGTATCCTGAAAGAAATATCGAAGGAACATTTTTATTAAATCCAACCTCTAACAAGTGTGCCATATGCCATCCTGGTTGTCACATTATACACGTTAGCAATACAATGTTATCATTAGGGCATCGTAGCAACGTTTTGTGAAGGCACATTTGAACGTCGCCTACGGTTCCTTATCTCAGGATCAAACCCATTGCATCTATGGATCTTGGTGTGTTATATTGTATTCAAGTCATGTGTGGTAAGATGTATTCATTGTAGTCCGCCTTCTGGTGTCGAACAATGAATGACTCAATGGGAATAACCACAAATCCATAATTCATGGATTTGTTAGCCGGTCGTTGTTTTCGTGGCTGGAACGGGTGAAGGATGTTAGAATCGTAGCCTGAAATGCAGTTCTTTGGGAGTGTCGTAAAGTTACGTTTGATATAAGGAATGGAGATCGTGAGCAACAATAAGCTATTAATCTCCTTGCTGGGTTAGCAAAATAGGTTTAAATTGGCTCTGTTGGAAGTGAAGGTGTTCGTACACGTCCAATATATGGTACCATTTTAGACTTGCGATGCCATTGAATCACCAATTGATACAATTTGTTAACTTATCTTGGATATATTTTCTTAAAGAGTAATTCTCACGGCATTATGCAAACCGCAATTTGAATGTACGTACATATCCCGTGAATTCGAACCACACTTCAATGGAGTTAGCACAATTTCCTCTGAGTCAGAGCTTCACGGTTGAAAGGATGCGAACAAATAGCAGCTCCGGTAACATAGTCATCATCGGCCAAAAATCAACGTCCTATGATTCACCACGGCGTAGCAGTGTGAAAAAGCCAAATGATGAATCGATGGGAATGAATAACTACCAACAGCCCAACAGCAGAATTTATGGGAAGTTTATATTACCAATAAACCAACACACCTTCGTAATACGAGCGGAAGAAGTGTAACTGAACAGCACTCGAAAGGTGTGTGGTTATATCAGCTGCATCGTGTCCTGAGGCGCGGCTCCACATTGAATATGCCTGAGCTGAATGCCATAAAGAGTCAACAGGTTACTGTGCGGTGCGTGCCTGCTATATCCACCGGATGATAAAGTTTGAATGAGGACCTTGATATTCGAAACGAGTCGTCGTCAACGTCATCAATTGGCCTTTAATCGAAAAAAGGAAATGACTCGAGACGGTAATCTTGGGAATATTCGATAAAAATCATGGAGTGGTTAGTAGTTACTATAGTTGCATTTGAATAGAAATTTGATGTAATTTACTCAAACATGTCCTGTGATGATCAGTTGTTCCGAGTTTATAAAAGATTTCTTATTGAGGAAAAGATCAAACATAATACTGAAAAAATAACATAAAAATAAATTTCCGTTCACAAAACTATAAACTGCCTACCACGCATTGATAGATTTCAGTCCGTTTTTTCCGGTGAGGGCTATGGTAGAGTTTAACAATTCAACCAAAGATCATTCCAATAAAAGTTTCTGCATCTGACTTCGCTACCCAGAATCGCTTCCACTCGAATAGTAAGACAAGGATATTTAGAATATTGTATTCAATTCCTACAGTTCAGGAGTTTTACTAACTCTGGTGGTGTTGATCCTTCGATTTGTGATTCTGGAGTCGAAATATGTATCAAGCTCTGGAGTGAAGCTCTCAACAAGGAATTGCACCGAAAACGGCTGGCACAGGTACAGAAACGAAGAGCACTGTGGATTGCATCAGCATACCGTACAGTCTCTGGGCCAGCGGTGTTGGTAATTGCAGGGGTGATACCCATCGCTCTCCTTGCTAGCAAGCGCAATAGAATCTACCTCCGAATGCACGAGGGTAATAAAGAAAAAGTTGCTCGCGATGAAAGACGATGCACTCTCGACGAATGGCAACAATCATGGGAACGTGAGCTAAAAGGAAGATGGACCGCGCGTCTCATCAAAGACTTGAGATAGTGGTTCGGTCGAACGCATGTTGAGACTGACTTCTACCTGACACAGCTACTGAGCGGACACGATTTTTTTCAGTCTTACCTGCACAAGATAGACAAGTTGCGGTCTCCAGATTGCATATTCTGCATTGGTGTGAAGGATGACGCGTGTCATACTTCCTTTTCATGCAGAAGATGGGACAAAGAGCGCGGTGATCTTGCCGAAAAAGTGGGATAGCTCCATCCAGATAGTCAGTCGAAGAGATGCTGAAATCATTTAACAAATTGAATCACGTGGCACATTACGCTCGAGCAATTCTAGCCATGAAAAAAGGCATACTTGATCGGCTGGAGGCGTCGAGGGTGGAGGGTTTCCTTCTCTAGAAATCCTCCTCCTCCTTTCCATCCAACTGGAGAAGGAGTCCCTGTAACCCGAAGGCGCCAAAAGGCATAAAATTGGGAGGCCTAGCCCGAAGTAATGTGACAAACGGTTGACAGGGGAGGTGTTTAGTCGGTAGTCCAGTAGGTCCACTGGGATTCCGACACTAGGCGTGAATAGCCTTCACCTCTCTACCCAAAAAAAACTAGTAGTTGTTTTGAATGTAAATAACAAATAAATATTACATAAGATGAATCTAAACGACTTTTATTCATGGATATCCAAGATAATTCTAGATAAATCCTCGAAGAAAATAGAAAATCTTTTATATGAAAATGACGATGCCTGCAATTTTAGTGAGCTGAAATACATATCAGTTGAATTTGAAGTAGTGATACTTCATGGAAACCTGAATGTGATAGCGATGAAGATAGCGAAGATAGTTCCTAGAAATAGAAAACGTGCAAATCGCCTAAGCAGCGGTTACATTGTAGTTGTTGATACTTCAAACAATCTTTCCAAATGGATTTGGGAAGATAAGGACAATATTCCTGATATATCACGATTCAGTGAAATTCCAGGTATGAAAACTTGTACCTTGCGAGAATTTGAAAATAACTCAGATACCCTATCTAGAAGTATTGCAAGATGATTTTTGGGACATGTTGTCAAAAGAACAGAATCTGTATGCAGAACAAGTTCGGGGTAAATCAGCAGCTCAATTAAAAAAATTACTCAGAAAGTGGTAGTGTGGAAGTACTCTCACCATTCCTCAGCGATATGTTTATGTCCAGGCTGGAGAGGGAACTCAGATAAAGATGTCACGATAAAGAAAATGTTTGTATCTTAAGTAAGAGGCATTCTAATGTCAATATGATAAACACGGAGAAAAATCTGTGTCAGTGAATAAAACAAAGGAATTGAAGTCGTGGATTAACAAGACCAAGTTTTAGCATGTTATTCTATCATACGAAAGTTTATAAAAGGATATTAAAAGATATTCCTAAAACTTTAGGAACATTTGCTTTGATATTGCAGAGCAATTGTTGTGCAAAATAGTCTTACCCAATTATAATACAGTGAAACCTCTAAATAGGGGATAGCCGTGGTGACTGAATTATTGTCCGTTAATGAGAGGTGTCCTTAATGTAGACGTTTATTAAATTTCGTTTATGTAAACGTATACATAAAACACCTACATATTCGCGTATATAGATGTTATAGTGGTACATTGGTTCAAATTAAAATGCATACAATACTTTTATTGAAAAATGGTTTTACTGCAAACAACAACTGAATTTACATACTGCAAAAACTTACAAAAGAAATTTCACTCACAAAAGTTGATAGATTTGATTTGAAGATTATTACAATGTAGTTTTACCATAACAAAATTGGGTCTCAATAAAACAAATACATAATAAGAGAGCAAACTGAAGAAATTTCTAAGTACCAGCGGGCTTAAAAAAAACTTTCCAAAGTAAATTGCCTTACATTTTTTTGATGATTAGACTCTAAAAGGATCTGTGCATCTGCTACCAATTTGAAACCTTCAAGGATGTTCCGATCTAGGAAGTATTATTTAGTTTTTTTGCATAGAAGTCACAGCTTCAGCATACGTTACTTTTTCTTGACCCTGCAAGCCTTCGGTTTCTTCAGGGTCTAGCTCTTCAGGAGGTTCGCTTTCCCCTTGAGGATGTTCGTTTACCCTTACATCATTAATTATTGAATCTTGGTCAATGCATTGATTATCAGTAGACACATTTTCATCTATGAAGATGTAGTCACAATTATTGCAGTCACCTAGCACTTGAAGTCGGTCACTAATTCCTTCTGTTTCTTCATTTTCTTGAGTGTCATTTACATTTGGCATTTTCAATCCCACTTTTATGAAACAGTTGCGAACTGTGCTCGGCTTGATATCTTTTATGGATGAATTGATCCAAAAAATTCCATCAAGGACTGAAATAGATTTTTCAACAGCCAAATAATATTTATGCGAATCTATTTTTGAAATTAAATGATTCAAAACTTTTTTCCTGTAATGAACTTTAAAATTTTTTATAATGCCTTGATCCAGTGGTTGACATCTTGAAGTTGTTTCAGCCGTTAAGAAAATCAATTCAACATTTTTTAACTCTGGGCTCGAATGGGAAGAAGCATTGTCTAGCAGCAATAAAATTTTCCTTTTCAATCTTCCCATTTTGTTGTCAAGATAAGTTAACCAATCATTGAAAATTTTTCGAGTCATCCATGCCTTTTTATTGTGCTCCCACTGAACACCTAACTTGCTAGGATCTAGGTTTTTAAAATAGCGTGGTTTTTTTGATTTACCTATCACCAAAGGAACTTCGAATTCACATATCATGTTCAGACACAAAAGCAACGTGAGTCTTTCCTTTGAAATTTTGCCGCCGGAACAGGAGTCTCGTTTAAGAACCATGGTTTTCTTTGGAAGTGCGCGATACAATAAACCGGTTTCATCACAATTGAAGATAAAATATTTTTTTATTGTTATGTGGTTAAGTTAGTTTAATTGATTTTGACGTAAGATCAATGCTATAGCTCGATTGTATAGTTGAGTAAGGTCTTAACCTAAAATGGTGCTCCAGTAGCGTTGTTTGTATGAATGAGTAGCTGGTCCATCTATCCCTGACAATTGGGACATTTGACATAGTTGGTCCACTTGAAAAGAACCTGGAATAGTAGGACCATATTTCCTATTAGGACTTTACTTCTAATATAAATTAAATGATACTTATCAAAATTATTTTAAACACAAAGGTGTTTTACCTGTTCAACGTGTTACGTTGGTTTTTTTATGTTATAGGATAGGAAATGGTAGGAAATGCCTACGTTCTATACCAGAAAACGCACTCAGGGAGGGGAGAATGGTCTGAACGTAGCTTGGAAAATGCAGCCAGAGCTGTTTAAAGTAAGGAAATGGGAGTTAATGCTGCAGCGAAGGTGTTTGGAATACCGAAAACAACTTTGAAAAGACGCATCAAGCTACAAATTTTTAGTAAAGGTTCCATGGGAAAAACTCATTGCTAGGAGTTGAAAATGAAAAAAAAAATTGTAGTACCCATAAAAAAATTACAATCGAGGGGGTTTACTCCAACCAGAGACTCAGTACGTTCTATGGCTTACTATTTAGCTGGAAACCTGCAATTGAAGCATAGTTTCAATCATGAAACAAAGCAAGCAGGCTACGACTGGCTTTCTTCTTTTCTTGTTCGCAATCCTGAACTGTCCATTCGGCAATCTGAAGGTGTGTCTATTGCGAGAGCAAAAGGTCTAAATAAACTATATGTCAAAGCGTATTTTGACCTCTTAAAGAATGCTTTGGAAGAAAATGGTCTTATAGATAAACCTGGCAACATTTTCAACATGGACGAAACAGGTTTACTGCTAAATAACAAACCAGGGAAGGTAGTTGCTTTGAAAGGTTCCAAGAATGTAACTTCTGTTACTTCAGGAGAAAAGGGTGAAACCATATTTGTATTGGCAAGTGTGAATGGAGAGAGTAGATTCTTACCACCTTTTTGCACAATGAAAGGAAAGAACCTAAAGCAGGAGTTTTGTGACGGTTTACCACCTGGCGCGGAAGTAAAAATGTCGCCAAAGTCTGGCTATGTAAATAGCGATTTGTGTTTTGATTGGCTGAAAAACCATTTCACTCCAAGAAAACCAGCAGGAAAGGTGCTTCTTCTTTTAGATGGATATACATCACACACTAGTTGAAATGCTAGAGCTCGCAGAAAATAATCAAATAATTTTGATGAGTATTCCTCCCCACACCAGTCATTGGCTTCAACCATTAGACCGCGCTTTCTTCAAGTCTTTAAAAATGAACTTTTATTCTGCTTGCTCAAAGTATGTGACCAATAACCCTTCAAGGAAGATAATTTGACTGCAGTTGGTGCGCTTCTTAGCATAGCTTGGGGTAAGCCAGCAAACGCAGAAAATGGAATAAGTGGATTTATAACGTGTGGAATCATTCCATTTGGACCTGATGCGAGACCAGACTACGCTTTTTTGTCAGAATCAATGGACTCCAGGCCTCCAGATACGTTCCTTGTTTTCGAAAACGTTATGACTGGTGTTGATGTTGCTGGCTCCTGTAGTTCAAAAAATGTTGCCACTGTTGCTGGTCCTAATAGCCCAAGTGATGATGTGGCTGTGGCAGGTTCTAATTCCTCAAGAAGCGGTTGTAGTGCTGGTACTTCAAGAAGCTTTGAAAATGTTCCTTTACCTGGACCTTCTGAAAAGCACCAGAATAAATCTGAAATTGTGACCCCTTCAAAGTTATTGGACAAACTACATCCAGTGCCTTGTGTCAACAAAGTTCAGACTGTGAAAAGAAAAGTTCAAACTATATCAACAGTGTTAAGCTCTACAGAAAACATAACTGCTCCGAAAAAGAAAAAAAAGAGAAATAGTCAAAAATTAAATTAAAAGAAGAAAGGAAGAAAGACAGTTAGGAAAAAAAGATAGACCGAGAGGAAAAGAAAACAGAAAAGGAGAAAAAGAAGCTAGAGAAAAGAAATGAGAACAATATGCAAACAACGATCAATAAAAGTAAGAGAACGCGAAGAAAAAAAGAACTAACGTCATCCTCAGATATTGATATCGACACAATTTGCAACGACAATCTTTATGAATGTGACTGGGATGTACATTTCTGTGAATGGTGTAAAGAGAATTACAACGAAACAAAACGAGATGAAGATTGGATTAAGTGTGTGTCATGCTTCCGCTGGACACATGAAGGCTGTACAAGATTCGAGGATAAATGCTAGTATGTCTGATAGCTGGTTTCGACCAGTTCTTTTGTACCTTATGCTTTTAGGCTCTTACGCTTACCTTTAGGCTCTCTTATCTCATTGAAGTTTACAGAAAACCACTCAGAATTTGTGATTGATTCCATCTTCGCAATAAATATTTAACCTCAAAAAAGCAACAAAAAAGTTTTCGTTCTAATTTTGCATTTTTTTATTGATCGAATTTTCGAAGTCGACTTTCGACCGTAATCGTTCGGTCTTCTTCGGCGACTAAAGAGGTTTAACTTAACATTAGCTTATTTAAAGTGTGGTTGCTTAACCTAGTCAATTAAAAGTCATGCAGAGGTAAAGTATGCTCGTGTGTCTAGATCTATTCCTACTACTATATGATGTGCTCATACGATAAACCCAAGTAATCCAATAGCTAGTATTGCGTAGATTATTCCTAGGGCCCCGAACGTTTCCTTTTTTCCTCTTTCTTGGCTTATAATATGGGAAATTATACCAAATCCTGGCAAAATTAGAATATATACTTCGGGATGCCCAAAGAATCAAAATAGGTGTTGGTATAAAATAGGGTCTCCACCCCGTGAAATGGGTAGTAAAGGGTTATGAAGGCGACTTAAATTGTTCCAATTTTAGGTAAAAAGCCGGGAATTGCAATAATCGTTAGAGTTTTATTCTCTCCGAGAATCGTCAGGCTTTCCAAGTCGTCTAATTCTTTCGTATCTCATGCTTCCCCTACTAGTTTTGCGTCATCAATTGTTGTATCATGTCCTTCTATGATAATGTGCTCGGTTACGGCTGATCTCAAGTTGTTCAGCTTTCTTTCCTTTTTGCTGCTGCCGCTTCACTTATGTGCTCTCGTTTTCTGGTGTTTATTAGTCGTCTGGTTTGACTTTGTGGATTTCACGATGTTTTTAACTGGTATTTGCTGCTGGACTCTATAAGTCGTAACGATTTGTGTTCTTTGAGGGTGTTTTTCAGTTGCTTTGTGATGCCCTCAGTGTTTGTTACAGCCTTCTAAAAAGTTTTTTCTTTGCCTAGAGTGGTTAATGTTGATCCGTCCTTCATTTTCCTGCGTTTATCGATTTTCCCCGCTCTCCTTCTTGTTGTTGATGGGTTGAAACCATTCAATTTAGCTGTCTGTACAATATATTTATTATTATTGTGATTGTCAAATCTATTAATCATATCAAATAGTTTATAACTCTATACCCTGACTTTATAGCTCGGAATAAATAGTCTTTATACCTTTGATAATATGTATTTCTTGTAGTTCGTTTTGGTATTGCCGCAGGCCATAATTAACTCTGGGTAGCTTGGGTCCGCCGGGCCTTGCTTCGTGGGTCTTGAGGACGCGTTTCGGCTGCATGCAGCCATCTTCAGCTCGGCAGAACCAGCTGATATGTTATGTGTTATATCCTGATTCAGTCACGTAAAATAGAGGTCCATCAATCCCTATTAGGTGGTCCATCTAACCCGAGTATGCTTGGGATAGACGGACCATCGAGCAAAACCAAAAAAAAAACATCATAACTCCCGGTGTGAAAAACTTAACAACTGCAAACTTCCTTACAATTGTTTAAAGACATATATACTTATTAAAAAAATATAAAACTTATCCTAGACATTGCAAAATTTCGGAAAAAATAGCTTTAGAAAAACATGGTCCAACTATCCCGGGCTTACTATATCCATAAAATATTCATTAAAATTATAAAAAAAATAGTTGTATGTTCTGATAACACCAGCACTGCGTTGCATTAAAATTAAAGTCTGCAAACGTATGTTTTTTTGACATTAAATCGGCAAGGGGTTAAAATACCTCATTACCTAGCAACACTACAATCCATAGCATTCGAAGTTATTTTCTTTGATAAGTTGATCTCCTCGTCGAATTTCTCATTCGAATGTACGGAGTTGTGGTAATTTGCGTTTCGAAGGATGTTTTTATTCAAGGCATTTATGAAGTCGGAGTTTGCCTTACTATACAAAAGAACGTGTTCATAAGTCTTATAATATTCAAATTGATCAAATTCGTTCTAAGCGTCCTGAAAAATCCCCTCCCCAATTGTAATCAGTACTGAATTGAGAATTGATGGTGATAAACAGTAATAATAAAGCTTATCGCTTGCCTATGGTTACAATTATCTCGAATCAAGTCCTGACTACGTTCTCCTATAAATCATGTTGAATTTTGACCCGAAAAGGCAATTATCTTGCACCATAAAAACCATATTCAGATGGTAAAATTTTAATACTTGCCCAGCACGCCAGCAACCACATTGAGATGTTGCCATACGATAAAAAGATATTTCTTATTTCCGAAGGATTAATCTATGCATAATACAGTTAATAGGCAATTAAGCTAGGCTAAGAGCTGATTGAAGTCGAGTGTAATAACTTTTATGTTTTGTGAATTCTTATCAAAAGCCTTAAATTTATACGCTCATGTCACTATTATCGGCGCTCAACTATTTTTACATATTTAATTTTATGTCAATTGCTTGTCATAAGCCTTTTGCTTTAATATCCTCCGAGCATGAATACTTTGTGAGTGGAAATTTAGGCTCATGGGAAAAACGTTTGCAATGCTCGGAAATTCATGTTCGTTCCACCGAATTTGTAGAAAAATCCGAGAAGTCATTTTTTTTTGTTTGTGGTAGGGAGGTGAAGGCTGTTTACGTCCTGAGTGTGGGACTCCCAGACGCAAAATGCATTTGCACTACCCACTAAACACCTCCCCTGTCAACCTGAGAACCTAGCCTGGAACCGTTTGATACATTACTTCGGGCTAGGCGTCGTGTTCCTACGCCTAGAGGCACCTTCGCATTATGGGTATCTCTTCTCTAACGGGAAGGACAGGAGAGGAAGGAAGTGCTACAAAAGAGATCCATCCATCCCCGATGCCTCCAAGCGCTCCAATAAAGCTTTTTTTAATGTAAGCACTGCCCGAGCATATTGCGCCACGCGATTCCAATTGTCAACTGTTTCCAGCATTACTCCGACGATAGTTTCCAGACGGAGCTCTCCGATTTCCCTGAATAGGACCCCTCGCTGCTGGCTCCACTTTTTGCAGTAGAATAATGTGTGACAGGCGTCATCCAACTCTCCTGCACAAAACACACAGTTAGGAGACCGTGCTCTGTCAATTTTGTACAGGTAGGACCGAAAACAACCGTGCCCGCTTAAGAGCTGGGTCAAGTAGAAATCGGTCTCACCATGCACTCGACTGTACCACGGCCTCAGGTCAGGGATCAGACGTGCAGTCCACCTTCCTCTTGTTTCTTGCTCCCAGCACTGTTGCCAATCGCTGAGAGAGCGACGTCTCTCTTCCTTGGTATTCTCTTCTCTTCGGTCGTCGCCTCTGCGCAGGTAAATACTTCTGCGCTCTTTTGCAAGGAGGGTGATGGGTATCACCCCTGCGATTACCAGCACTGCCGCCCCGGAGACCGTTCGGTATGCGCATGCGATTCGCAATGCTCCTTGTCTCTGCACCTATGCCAACCGCTTCCGGTGTAACTCCTTGCTGAGAGCGTCGCCCCACAGTTCTGATCCGTAGAGTAGAAGTGATTGCACAACGCTCATTAAGAGCCGTCTCCTTGATGTGGTGGGCCCCCATATGTTGGCCATTAATCGGGTGAGTGCCGTCACACGCGCTGCAGCCTTGTCAGCTACTGCCTTGATTTGTTGGGAAAAACTCATCTTCGAATCTATCAGGACGCCCAGGTACTTTACTGCTGATTTCGATTCGACCAGCTCGTCCCCTAGACTGATAGGCCGTATTCTGGGGATTCTCTTCTTCGTTAGGATGACCACTTCGGTTTTTTCCAGTGCCAGCTTTAGTCCGTGAGCGGTCATCCAGTCCATTACCTTCCACATTAACGTATTGAGTCTGAGTTGCGCATGGTCTACTGTGCGTCCAGTGACCAGCGCCGCGACATCGTCCGCATAGCCGATCAAACGTGACTCATCCGGCAGTTCAAGCTGCAGGAGTCCATCGTAGGAGATGTTCCACAGGTCCGGGCCAAGGATAGAGCCCTGAGCAACACCTGAAGTCAGATTTGTACTTCGCCTACCCTCCTTCGAGTCGTAAAGTAGGCTGCGGTCCTTCAAATAGTTCCTGAGAATCCGCATCAGGTACACTGGTACTTGAAAACGATTTTCTAGCGCTTCCAGAATATCTACCTATCTAGCGCTGTTAAATGCATTTCGGACATCCAGAGTCACATTCAGGATGACCCGTCGTGTGGAAATACTGTGAGACTCCGCACGTTGGACCGCGCTCACTACTTCTCCAATTGCATCGATGGTGGAGCGGCCTGCTCTGAAGCCATACTGCCGTGGAGATAGATCCCCGGCAATACGAATCACGTCAGCGAGTCTTCCCCTGATAAGTTTTTCAAAAAATTTTCCGACAATGTCAAGCATACACAGTGGGAGAAGTCTTAGAATCATTCAAAATGAATAACATGTGAAATATCGAATATTAAATAAATTTTATTTAAATTAATAAAAATAAATTAATAAATTTTTTTGCAAGTACAATCAATTTCTTTAACATTTTTAATGTAACATTGTCAAAAACCAATAATAACGTAGAGTTTTTTCTTTCTACCTTACAGGTAAGGACAATAAGCTTCTTTGCTCCAGAAAATGAACCATCTCGTCAGGTTTGCTAAAGTAAATCACACAAATGTCACTTAATTTGTTATTCTGACCATCGTAAGATAATGGAAGAAACGCTCAATTAGATGACGTTAACGATGTTAACGTGCATCAAAACAACGTACCAACCGTCGAGAAGAACAAAGCACGGAAAATGTTTCGCGAAAAAGAATAATTTTATCTCAATCACAAATGGCACGATGGAAGGATCTCGGTCTGGATATTCTGTTTTCATGTTTGTGTAAACATATAAATGTCAATCAAGGTGGAGTGCCGACTGTTCCCAATTAGGAAATTGCGGTTAAATGTTTGTAGTTTTGTGTAGTATTAATTTAATCATTATTGTTTTTTTTTTTGATTATTTTATCCTCGTTTGTTGGCTAGCTTTGTTATATATTCTATCGCAAAGAGTGGACTGGTAAGTTATTCTGTGAATGTTTGCTTTGATGCTCAATGAGACCAATCAATTCTGTTCTGATTCGACGAAAAATACAGTGTATAAAACAAGTGTTGGTACACGATATCAGTAGAATAAATGTTCGATACAATTCTAGGGTATTCGGCATTGATAGACTTTTTTGTTTTTGTAGATAAACAAAACTACGAAAAATTGCATTGAAGCGCTTAGAAATGATCTATCTTATCAATATCTTGACTTAATTTGATAACATAAAATCGTTGGTGCAGCATTCCATAGATTACGTTGAACAATTTCGTAAAATATTTATCAAGTTTCATTACTCTAACCTTACCCAACACTACGATAACGATTTGTTACTCTCGTCTGACTGTAAATATTATTCTCTGCCTAACTGATAAGCTTGTCCAAATCTTCAATACAAATCTTCACATCCAACATGAAAACATATTCACCTAATAAAGCACCGAGAAACGTCTTGGTGAAAAAAATCGGTTTTCTATGACTTTATTTATTTATAAAATTATGAAACATTTCACTCAAACAGTTTGTACGTAAGTTACATCTGAATATATTTATCAAAAAATCCGTCAGAAAAGACTGGCAGTACTTTTACTTCTGACTACTACTTAGTACAACCATTTCTCAATTATGAGCCTTCTTTTTGGCCTTCTCAATTATTATTCATGTAAGATAAATTTTAACACAAATTTCTCGTGTTCTTTTGGTAAGTTTATGTTTTAGAAGGCAACATAAACAAAAAATCATAACGAAACCTTTCACTCAATTGGAATTTAGGTGTAGTCGAAATGGAATACATATCAATGCCGACAACATGGAGCTTATGGTAACCACAAAGCACAAAGAATAACCTTGGGTAGCAAGCTGAATTTCACTCTATTTGAATGGCTAGCAGGCGAAAACTTTGGTCCAACCAAACCCAAAATTACCCACGGTTTGGTGCACAAAAATATTAGGCCACCTTCTAAACCGGTTTTGTTGGCCGTGTTTAAAAATAAATTTTGGGAATATTATTTTCGTATTGATTTTTCGTTAATTATTAATCAAAAAAAAAACTAATTTTACCGTATTTTTGCCAATACGGAAGAACATCGAAAAAGTTAAGAATATCACAAAAACGGTACTGTGGTAGCAGAAAATAGCAGAAAATAATTTTTCACTCTAATGTTTAACTTTAAGAGGTTATACCTCCTCTCGCTTTGATAACACAGACCATTCTTTTAATAATGAATTCTTTCAATTTTTTGATGGTTGACTGGGGTATGTTTTCCCATTTCTCCACCAAAGCAGTTTCCAGCTATTGCTGGTTCTCTGGAGCCGGGTCACGTTTTCTCACTCAACGATTTACCTTGCGCCATAATTTTTTGATTGGGTTAAGATCTAGACTGCATGCTGGCCAGATAAGAATCTATCTCCACGCAACTTATATTTAACGCAAATCGCAGTATGAGTACGCGCTATATCGTGCATTCATTCATATGCTTGGCCGATAAATCTCAAGTATGGCACTATATGCTCTTCAAGAATGTCTCTAATGTACGATTTAGTCCCTTGATGACAGTCCCTTTATCTACGTTAAACAGCTATGTACGAGCAGTTAAACTGCTACGTTCCCAAAACATAACCGAGCCACGTGACATAATTCACCCTTTCTGATATGGCACATTGTGCACCATGCAAATTATAATCTTGCTATCTTATGAGCTGCTGCGAGTTTAGGTGCTGTTGCGGGTCTGCATGGTTTTAAATCACGTTTTTTAAGACGTCTTCTTAATGTTCTGTCACTATAAACAACACCATGAACATCTCTGAGCAGGTGCTGCAATTCTACGCCTGAACGATGACGTTTCCTCAGACTTACTGAAACTATAAATGGATCATCCCGTTCAGATGTCTCTCACCTCGGACCCGAACCTGGTCTCAAGTATCTTTTGAAAACGTGTTGAATGACTTGCATCGCATGTACGAGTAACCTTTCGCTGGCTCATATCAGTTCAAAATAATGTAAAAAGTCGAGCTAATTCCGTCACGGTTCCCTGGACACTGTGATGTTTGAAGGAAATTAAAGAACGGATCTTACATGAGCTAGATCCGATCGAAATGTAACTAGAAAAGAGCACGATCAACGTCCCACTAGCGGCAGTAAGAAGGACATTAGACGAAAACCTCTGATAAGAGATAAATATGGCTTGGAAAAACAAAAACTACAGTGAGATAAACCGAACACTATGACCTTACCCGAGCAAACCGAGAATAGAACAACTTCTAGACAAAAACAGAAATGGCTTAGTAACATTGGCGACACTGCCAACCGGTCATATCCATTAAGTTTAACACGTCAAACGAATAGGAACCCTAATGGTTGTCATCTGCGGTGGTTGAGACGAGGATGGAGGAAGTCTAGGACACCTTTATCTTAATTTTCAAAGCCTGACTAACTAATGCCTCACCGGGCTCAGGTAACAGATCTGGAACACTGGCGAATAAAGAGCTAGGAGGAGCTTGATTTCTCAGGACGACAAGATGCACCATTTATAAACAACAGCACTTTACACGGAGGGCCAAGTGCCGGCAAAAACTTATGCTATTTTTTTAAACAAAGGATCCTATGCCATTAATAATAAACAAATGGTAAGAACGCGAAAGAAGTTCCATTGTCTGAAAAGAAAACAAAAGTAAAGAATCCTTTATCATAAGTTGAAGTAAAAAGTTCGATACAATCACCGTCCAAATCCTTGTTCACTATTCTTTTCTGTTATTTTCCAAAATATCGCCAACATTTTTTTCATCATTGTCACATCGACCAATCTAAGGAGCAACATTTACTTGTATAGTTTGCAGTCCTAAACCAATTTCCCACGCGTAGTTCTTTTTCACGTTTATGATCTGGTGACTTTCGGTCAAAACTTGCAGTCGATGCTTATTCCAAAATTTCGCTGTATGTCAATTTCGTTCATCTGTCATGGTTCAAAAACTATTGCTGCAGAATGTTTTCATAGTTTTAAATATATTATAATTATGATTCTTTGGACTTTTTAAAAATCTTTCTCTATTGACGCTTCCACAGCCATTCCATCGCTCCCTGGCCTATTAGTTGGATAAGTGGTATGACTTCTCGCGGAAGCTGTATAGCTATAACGTCTCTTTTCTCCAAATTCTTCTCAATAGGATGTTATGGTGTGATGCAAAATCCCAAAATCAATAAAACCCAATAACACTAGAGCATAAACTCAAAGCTTTCATAGTCCTAAAATTTTTCAATGGATGAATCGAAATTTTCGAAAAGCCAAGAAATAAAAGACAAGATAGCGACACACAGCACTAAGACTCTCGGGTAACTCATTTTAGACAGAGATAGATGAAACATAAGTAAGTTTATATTTGTATTGCAATTTTTCGCAAAAGCTTTTAGAGTGAAATTTTTTTCGCGAATAAATGACAGGAAACTACAGTTCCAAAGACAGTTCCTCTTATTTCGGGCGAATTCCAATTGATCGGGAGTTTGTTCGAACTTTAAGCGCAATATGTACTTGCTCTATGATTTGAAAAGTTTGGAGTCTATCCAGGCAGAATTTTTAGTTTCATGTTGCTTGACAGCATTTTATAGTTTAGGCCTCTCTTTATTATATTCGTCAATTGACTTGTCAGAAACCAATTAATTCGCTTCATGAAAGACTCCTTAGTCGCCTTGCGACAAGCAGAATATTTTGAACAGTAATTGAAAAAAAGGACGATCACCCATCGGGCCAACAATTTTTTCATTGCCAACTTATCATGTAAAATATCAAACGCCGTTCCGTACGACACACTTACGGCCACTGTTACTTCGCGTACTTTCGTTCGTTGATCAGCGAGAATCATGTCGTAGACTTTTTGAACAATTTCCTTGGTCGGTTGCTCCTCGTCAAAAACGAGTGTTCGCCGACGTTTAAATTCGTTGAACCAATATCTCACTCTGGTCACAGATGCGATGACAAAGCGATCGCATAGCTGGCAACTTTGCTTTTATCTCGTATCTCGGATGTCACATCCAAATTAACTTATCAAATAGTCTGAAATTTGTTATGGCATCGTTTGATAGATGGCGAACACGACGATAATACCAACTTGTAGCAAATCCGTATGGCGACCCCAAATAATACCAAGCTCGAATACTCGCCACGGCTGCGCTAAAATCGCAATAAAGACGTTGCGATTCCTTCTTCTTGCTCCAACCATCAATGAGATCAGTCCTCGACTTTTCAATCGCTAGCAAATTTTTGTTTGACGTTATTTGTATATACAGTTTGAATAAATTAGAGCAAGTAAAATTTCCCCACAACTTCCCTTAGAAACATCCTCTGTCGTCAAACACGGGTACTTATTGAGCCGCCCTCGTAATAATGAGAGCATGCATGTGAGAACCAGTGATTCAAACCAAGACACAGTACTGCTTAATGCCATATAAGATCACGATCCGAAGAATGTAGTTATGTCAAATGTCAAATTGATTTCATTTGCTTTCCACATGAAACTATTTCAGACCTATAAAACATAAAAACTAATAGGTACATTAACAACTTTACTGTTTTGTAAGGAATTGAGTTTTTAAAGTTGGTTTGTCTTCTTGTTAATTTCAGCAATTTACGACAAATTGACGAATGAGATATGTCAAAACGTTTCGTTGCGAGTATTTTCCGTTTTTTGCAAATGCACTTTCGCTTGTATCGAAACGTCTATACATTGGCTCATAAAAAACGATGAGACGTAATCGCTTTGACATTAGTACTAGACTAGCATCGCAGTTTTTCAGAATTGAAACTTCTATCTCTTAATCTCTTCTATCTACCAAGGAATCGAGACATATTTCTCATCTCCGCCCACGGTCATATTACCCGGAGAACCAGCTGAGGGAAGAAAGGAGAGGTTAAAGTGCATGTCTTCAATTTACCGGCACTTTAAATAGAGTCTTTTAAAGGGAAAATTGCTGTCCAATTATAGTGAAATGAAAGAATTAATCATGTTCAAATTATATTAGTATAAGGATAAAAAGACTACAGACATTTCTGTAAAGCTCGCAGTCAGGCTTGAAGAAATATCAAATTGAGCGCATTCAAAAAAAGATTGCGTTTAGATATAATTATCAGAACGCAACTACAAACCAGCGCGAACATTTCGAGCAAATTTCGGATCTTATACGAAGGTGATAAACCGGACTTTTGTCTTTATGAGTGTCAGACTATGCCGAGCGGTCTGGTTGGGTGGGCAGTCTTAAGTTGGTTTGTTAAGAGTGGGGACAGCCGCTCCCGGGCTGCTCATTTTTCCAGTTGATCAGAAGCAATCATGAGTGAGCAAGTAGTTCCTTTATCCATTGAGCAACGTATTATTATGGAATTTTTAACAAATGAAGACGTTTCCCCATCGAATATTTTGGCTGGATTGAAAGTGCAGTTTGGTGACAATACGCTTTCACGGACACAAGTTTGTGATTGGGTGATTGAGAAAATTTAAAAATGGACGAGAAAGTGTAGTAAATGAAACTCACTATCGACGCTCTAGATCAAGTGTAACAAGTGTTAACAATATTCGAGCGGTTCGAAATCTATTTGAGGGTGAACGCCGATTCACTATTGATGAAATCGCATAAAAAGTGGGTATAAGCCATGGTACAGCCGCCTACAGAAGCATAAGAAGGCAAAATCCCATCAGAGATGTCATTCTCCTCCGACCTCATAAAGCTGGATTGACAAAGGATAAATTCATTGAGCTGCATTGGGAGACCCTGGAGCACCCTCCCTAAAGTCGAGGCTTGTCCCCATGTGACTATTTTTTATTTGGTCCCATGAAGGAAGCTTTGGGTGGCGAAAAATTTGAAGCGAATGAAGAAATTGAGGAGCGCGTGCGCAATTGGTTGACAAATCGTGCTCAAACTTTCTATGAACAAGGAATTTTCAAGTTGCCAAAATCTTACGGCAAAAGAACTTGGCAAATTAATGCAGTTGAATCTAATAGACACAACACTAATAAACATAGAAGCACCATCACTAAATAGCTATAATTACATAGCCAACAAATTCCCTCAAATCACCACAAATTTCAGACCAATCAAAAGAACCAAGCTACCCCCTAATACTAAAATCTTTTGGGACCCAGAAGACACACCTTTCGCTAACTACAAAAACATTAGACATCCAGACCTAAACGACATCTTCAACACATTCATAAGTAAAATAAGAAAAACAAACAACAAAATAATTATCACAGACGCCGCCAAAAATCGTTTTGGAACAGGCATCGCCTATACAGAAATATTACACGGTACAGGAAACTCATACAGTCTCAATAACTCCATTTGTGTCCTAAATGCTGAAATCACTGCCATTCACACAGCCCTATTGGAAACAAACTTCCTCCCAAACTCTAGGTGTACAGTCTTCACTGACTCCAAAAATGCTCTCACAAACCTTAATTTCAATAATAATAACAAAAGAATAATTCAGGATATATGGGAACAAATCAATAAACACAATGAGGTCTTTTTCACTTTTATATGGGCTCCAGGGCACAAGGACATAGAGCTACTCCAAAAAACTGACTCACTAGCCAAAGAAGGCATACTAAAAACAAATCCCCTACACACCTACAAGGACCTGGATGATGTCCTTAATGAAATACATGAGATAATATATGACAAGTGGTTAGATAACACAGACAAGCTACTAAAAAATTTCAAACCCAGCCCATGGAGCAAAGCCCCGCATCTAAGACACCTCACCAAACCCTGGTTCCACAACAAAAATATAAACCCCATTGTTATAAAATCAATAAATAGAGCTATGGTAAACCGAACATACAACAGGGAAAGACTATTTAAGATTAAAAAAGCGCCCTCGGAGGAATGCCATCACTGCAATGAGACAGATACACCGAGCCACAAAACTTTCAGATGCACCAGATATGAAGCTTTCAGAGCCAATTTCAATTTCTTTACTAAATATAATAACATAGAAAATTTATTATGCAAAAACGATGAGTTTTTGCTAGAACAACTATGCAGCTTCCTTGATTCCACAAATATCATCCTTTAAATACAAAGTCCGTATAAACCTAGGAAAATCCTAATTAACCACTCCCACCTTTACCTAATTTCCTACCCCCCGTGTTCCAACGGGTAAAATATCACAATAAATAAGCGAATACGCTGGCCAGTGCCAAGAGAGCCAGGGCCAATTTTTGGTTTTTCGACTCTGCCGAAAACGGAAGGAAAAAAAAAAAATAGATGTGTATAATAAAAAATTCCGGTTTTTATTTGTCTCACCCACGTAGGAGTTAATCGAGAGAAGTAGAATTTTATTAGTATTTGTAACGATTTTTTTCATTCCGTTCAAAGTATTGGGTTGGAAAAAAACACGACGTCCTAATTAAAGTATAAGACAAGTCATAATTATAGTATACCGCTGCATCTTCTTCTTGGAGGCGCGTCTGTGAGTATCAGTGCTCTTTTTGAATTACGCTATTATCAAGGCTCAAAAATAAAATGCGAACCTAACATGCAGCGATGGCCAAGAGAAATCGCATGTTTCCTGGCAATCTTGAAATCAAGAGCGATAGAAGAGAAGACAGAAGAAGAAGAAAGAAACACTGTTTTCTTTTCCGACAAGTTTTTGGCAAGTGAAACCCGAAAGGATCGAATTACGGAAAAAACACACCTGATTAATGCAATACTTTGTGAGAAGGAAAACATGAGAAAAAAAAAACACTGCGAAAAGTGGGAATCAAAGAGTAAAGCAATTGCAGAGACTAGAAAATGTACTGAAACATTGACTCGAACTTTCTTTAAGCTTTTAGTACTCCAAAGTCCACGTCGTCAATTCCGAGCTACAGTAATAAAATACCAATAAATATTTTATGAATGCAATTAAAGCAAGTAATGTGTCTGAGAAATGTTTCTCTTCTCAAGCATACCCTTAAGAATGGATAACAAGAAATTTTAAAACTTGAAACACTGCAAACAATCCACAAAACAATTTCATCTAGTTAAATGGAACATGGTTGGGACAGAACAGTAAAAAAACATCCCTAAGACTTCAGGACTACTATAAAGAATAAAAAAATCACAAAAAATTCAGGTGAAAAATAACCAAGATCAGGCGGAAAGGAAAACAATCGGAAGCATGAACCTATTAATTGGCAGGAGCAGTTCAAAAAGGATTAATAAAAGTTATTTGGTTTACACTTTTGAGTTTTTGTCTCATGCACCGCTGATATGTCAAATCCGCATTCGTTATAAAAATCTTCGTTGCCAACGACGCGTATAGAATACCATGAAGTTCATAGCATAACTACTAATAAGCGTTCACACTTCCAAGGGTCATCACGAAGAAAGAGACCCATATATGAAATGAAGAAAGCTTTGTAAGAAAGAGAGCTTGAAAATAAACGACTGAAGTGAGCGGAGAGATGGCGCTGGTGAGCTTAAATGTATCCAAGAAGTTGTAATGTAAAATTTAAGAGAACACATATCGGTCCCTTCACCTTTTTGTCCTACATCTAATCTGGCTTACAAATACCAGCTCACTCGGAAAATTTCGATCGAATACCGTTTGATTTGGAATTTTTTGGAAGTATTAGCGCTTGTACTAAGCGCACCATTCTTTGTAGTAGTTATGCTATGGTGCTGCTTGGTATCAATGGACGCAGACCGCCAATCCCAACTCGAATTTTATGATACAGATTGCGATGGATATATTGAGGCTGTGTAGGGACGTCATCATATTCGTTAATTGTATTCTGCAATTAAATATTATTTCATATTATTCTAAAGATAAAGAAATATATTCGTTTTTACAAATATCATACAATACCTCAAAACATGCAAAGCTATGCATTGGTGAAAGAAATAAGTTACTTTCCAAGCGTGTGTTGACTCTTCGACTCTTCGACTTCACTGACACTAATCGGTGACAGAAAGTGTAGTAAAAAAGATACAAATTCCATCCATTGAACCTTTCGATATTTGAAATCGGCTTGAATGTAAAATCATACACTCTTTGAATGTCTTGAATGAATAAATCTTATCAAGAGTAATATCCTTACAGAACGAGAACGATAGATGAGGCACTTTACCTTCTACGAATGAACCTGCAATTTCCTTTCATATCGAATCATGAAAGCTATATTCAATCACACTGAATGTGTGAATACTGTACACTTCATAAAGCCATAAAGTCTCCTAGAATGATGTACTTTGATATTATTATGACTACTCTCTCATGTTTATTGCTCTCCAAATCTTCTTTCATACTCAAATTGATTTAAATGTAATCCTGAGACAGCCTGAAGCATTAGAAATGGCAAGAGGTAATTGGCCGAATTAAATCTCGATAATCAATGCCTTTATTAAATGCTTGGAACTTACTTGCATGTAATGCAACTGGTCTACTCACTTTTGGGCCTATATCCTGTGTTGATGCCTTTTGGCTCATCAGAAGCTATAGATTGTAAACTGGCTTTAAGCAAAATTTAATTGTGAATCACAATTTACTTTAAAAATATTCATGTGGTTTTTTTTTGTGCTCCGAAAAGATGTTTACCAACTTTAGGCGTTTGAAGGGTTCAGATATCCTAGATGGTTGGCTTTTCACTATTTATCGAAAGCTAGGACTATTCGTGAGAATTTATTTTGCCTCAGAATATCTTCCCCTCGATCTTTTCTTGCCGCCACATTTGTCTTAACTAGTTTAACTCATTTATTTATTCCTAGATTCATATAGATTGGTTGAACTCCGAAAAAGAATGAGAGTTCAAGGAATTTTTAAAGAATCAAAGGGCGAAGTCACCTGTCATCTTCCGTGCAACAGCTCCCAGGTTCGATTACCAATAGGAGCAGTAGTAATTGAATTGTGGCGGTATAACAGCTGCAATAAATACTTTGAAACTAATATTCAAGGCTGGGTTTGACCAAATAAAATTGAAAACATGTCTTGAACTTGTATTGAAAACATGACTTGGATCTCAAAACGTTTATATGAAAATGTTTTACTATTGCTAATACCACTAATATACTACTACGACTACTACTACTACTACTACTACTACTACTACTACTACTACTACTACTACTGCTTACTACTACTGCCACTAACTGGGTGACTGAAACCAGCCACGCTTTGAAGGTGTGGTTACAGCTTTTGAGCCAAAAACGATCTAAATACTATTCGCAAACAGGCCCTGTTTTGTTTAATCCTAGGCTACCTGTTTTGATCACTCGTACTGTCCTTACAATGGCTTCTGTTTTATTAAGTTCTTTATTCTTCCTAACGTCTCTAAGGACATCAACGTCAGTATTCCCACCAAGTAACCTCACTACCGGGGCATCACTTTACTATTTATGTCCGGTTTTTTTTCATAATTTTTAAGCTACTACAATTTTTTTGGGCGTAGATTGCATTGCTTATTCGAAAAAAAAAGTCTTCATGCTCGCTTTTTTGGATTCTGTAGTAAACTAAATGAATGTCAACTTTGTTCCTTAGTCACATTGCTGGATACCATAAGATCAATTCGTTTTTCTCACTTACCTTGATCGGGTTCAAGAAGGCCCTACAAGCTATCCTTTTGCCGTCTGTACTGAAGAGGACATTCCGTGCCTTGACTGTAACATTTTTAAACTCTTTCAGCTCGTTTTCTGCTGTTGGAGACGATAGTGCTGGATTCTATCGATCTGGATCCATGGGATCCTATTGGCTCTATCCTTTGTGCCGACAGCTGCTATCGAGACCAATTTACTCTCAAATGAAGTCTTTGCCCCTGTGTCAGCTAAAGGGCCTTAATTGCTGAGCATCGCGATGCTTGCTTCCAACAGAGTCTCCGGTAGTAGCTGGGAACAGCAATCTGGAGCATGACTTTTGGGGCTTACGGTGGTGTTTCGGCGCACCTTAGCTGCGTTTCTTGAGCGTTTTGTTCAATTGTTTTGAATCGGAGGAGCAACAAGAGCAAGAGCAGTATTTTGGACTCTCGGTTTCATCGTAGACTCGATGCAGACACCGTATAGTGCTCGATAGAGAATTGCGTAGAGCTTATCTTCCGGCAGTTCTGCGGCATCTTCATTGTCTTCACGGGTGGTATCCGCAGCAGTTTTGGACTACGGGTGACAATGCTTGCATAGAATGGTCACTTGTAGTTGTTGACTCTGCGTTGACGAAGTCTTTCACCACTGGAAAATGCCCTGGAGGCTTTTCTAGAGTCTTATTGCTTGCATGTGGGCAAAGCTCAAACTTTGGGCTGTTTATCCTTTTCATGAATTTTCTTTGTTAGTTGGGTACGTTTCCTGGCTTGGTCATGCATCTCGTTAACAGGCAACTTTCCGAAGTTCCCACGCCACACCCAGACAGTATGCTGGAGCAAGAAGGGAGAGGATTAGTAGGAATATCAAGATTTGTTCGCACCCAGATTGGAAATGCGATCACAGAGAAAACGGTCAAAGTATGGACTCAAAGATGAGCTTTACAGTCAAATGCCAAAAATGGTGTCGGACAAAAAGCCGCAGAATCTTCAGGGATCAGTCAGTTCATAGACAAAATGAGTATCGGGGCTTTGTAAAAATACCTACTTATGAGCCCACTGCTCTGGTGTCTTGAAGCAAATCTTATCGAAAGGCAGTCAAGGAGATGCGATCGACAGAACTTGCGGATTGACCAGTGCTGTGCGGTACGGACCTAGACTAGTGCTACTGGTTCTTCGAGAGGGATTAAGAACAAATGTGGACCTACTAGCATAGAGGCCAAAGACAAAGGAAGATTGCTTCAAAAAAGGGGGCAGGAGGAGCACTCATCTTACTTATGGCAGTGAAAATCGGTACGAAAAATATAAACATGCGCCCGCCTGAAACCAAGCGTGCCATCATCCTGAAATAGTTAAAGCACGAATGAACTTCTCAAATGCCATTGTCTTCAGTCTGAGCAGAAAATGTATCAGGTTCTTCTGAGTCGGATTCTTTCCAAATGTCATACAATGAAAATGTTATATGTTCAACGTATAGCAGTGCAGGGAAAACAATGTTTCCCATGCCTTCAGACACCTTCAAATCATCCCAATCTCTTTTGCAGCGGGAAGTAGTGGAGGGGAAGGGGGTGCTAGAAAAGAGGTCCCTTGATTGTCGTTGCCTTCTGACGTTTCAATATGCCTTTTTAACTGCAAGTAATAACCAAGCAGCACATTATTACATTCGGCATAAAGCATATTTCTAGCTACAATTTCACTGAAGAGGTCACAATGTTAAATACTCTGTCTTTTGCAAGCAAAACATGTGAACCTCGCGTTATCCTCTTGATCTATGCTATATGCAGTTGGAGGATTATGGTCTGTCACTTTTGTTCTCAAGACCTACGTTAAGTTGAAATAAGTTTCACTATGATCTCGATTGAACTACACTCCCAGGGTAGAGATCAGAGTTTCTTGCTATTCAAATTGCATTTATTTGTAGAAAACTTCCTATTGCAATGACAGCGTGTATAACCTTGTCCCAAGCTTCTCGAATCAGCTGCAGCAGTTGCTCTCAGCGATATTTTTTTAGAAGTAATCTTAACTATGGAAATGAACTTTTCCTTAGAAATTACGAACTGATTACCAGTGTAAAGCTGTTTGAGGACACAATTTTTAATTGCCAGTTTATAGAAGTCAAACTCTTCCATTCCAATATCAATCGTTAACTCATGTCGGCTGTCTTCACGACTTCGATCGACATCAGTGACTTGTAGTCGTACAGGATTATCAATTTCAGGAGGTCATCTCTTCTTGCCCTTGCCCAAACATGCTCGGATAAAGACTTTGGCGTATTCCTTTGTGGTATGTAGTTAGTTGTATAAAGGGTAATCTAGTTGATCCTTTATTTGTTTCGTTACCTTTAATCCATGCTGTTATCATATTCTCTATATCCTGATTGGCCCTTTCAACTGAGCTCTATGTATGATTCCGTTTTTTTCCATGAAATATCTTCACATCTTTCCACGTATTTCGGATATGACTTGATAACTAAACTAATATGATTAATATTAGTTCTCTGCCATTATTTGATTTCAATATTGATAGTGCATCAAATGTTGAATAGATTGAAAGAACGTGATACGCTTCGTGATTAGCTTTTTTTTTCTCCACCGGCTATTCTGTTATGCGCTTCATATAGTATACTGAACTCAATTCTTTATTGGTAGCATAACACTGTATATTCATTTCTTCTAGTTTTACCGGTTCACTAAACTTCTCTTCAGCATTAGCCTTTAAAACGTCAAAACGTTTTAACTGGTTTTAAACGTTTTTTTAACCTTTTTTAAAGGTGTGTTCCACTTAGTTTTAGCAGGAGCCACTTCAGAAAGTATTTTGAAGTACTTTTCTTGAGAAAAATAAAAAATAATTGTCTTCTCGTTTACTCGCAATTAATGCATTTGATAGTCAACCAAAAGATTACGATGTACGGCAATATCTACTCAGTATAAATAACGGTATCGAAAAAAATAAGAAAACGTTGCTCACATCACTAAAGCTGGAAGAGAGCTGATAATGCTGACTTTGTCGCAGCAGGACAAAAACATTGATTGGAGAGAGTCAATCGCCTATTTGCCGGCTCTTTTCTTCCGGGCCTCCAACATAGCATATCTGTGATTGTCGACTCACACTGGTATGAGGAAAAGAATGTGAAAAATCGTACAATCTTCCACCGACGAATTTGTTGTGTTGTGTGTTGACATGCAACGGTTAAAGTCGACATTTTCAAATTTCGTTCTTTCAAAGTATATATGTATGTTAGTAAGTAAGTTGCTTTTCATGTCAATTGTTTAAGACTTACTCCCGAATTCTGTTTATGTCAAAAGGAGAAAATGACTGCATTATTTAGTAAAAACGGACAGCAAAACATCAAGCGAAGAATTGCCAAGAATGGGAGAAAATTCAGAATACAAAAGATTTAAGTTGTGGATTCGTGCATAAAAGGGACATTATAATTTCCGTCTCAATACGATTTGAGGAACAATTGACCAGAGAAAATTACATAGGCGGACACAGTTCGAACATTAAATTGTGATAAGAAATTGTGTCTTCGGTTTTTAAATTCACGATTGTATTAGTAAACTTATTAGTTTAGAAAATAAGTATTGATTCTGAAAAAAGCTGGAGTTACCGGAAGCAACTGTCTACTTAGACAATTTTATGATTTGAGAAATTCGGAACCAAAGCTCAATTCTACAAATTTTTGTTGGGGCTGGCCAACAACTACATGATGCTATTAATTTTTGATAGTTAGAAACTTCAGAAATGAACGTTCCACAAATTTTTTTTATTCCCATTTTTAACAAAATAATTTACTAATGATCCTTACTACGAATATTTACGGAAAGGATGAACACAGAATTGAGATAAGTATAATGAGGATTTTAAAAATGAAGAAGTAATATTCAGCAATAAAATTGCGATAATGATGGTCATGTAATGTAATAAGGACTCGAAAGTTATAGCATCGATAATTACTAGGACACTCTTACCTTTTGTTTTATGAATATTTGCTAAGTTTGTTCGAACCTTTATGCATACTATATAGTTTAGCTTAAAATACTGTCAGTAAAACAAATATTTATTGGGCATGAACTAATAGATGAAATCCATTGAAAATAATAGACCAGAGGCAAGATATATTGATATATCGTTGAAAATAAAATCAATCGGTATGACCACCTCCCCCATTTCTACACGCTTGAAGTTTCTGGGGACAGGTGTCGACCATCTCACATACAGCACACATTGACATTCGCTTTCAAACAAATTCAACATTCAAAGTTGCATCTTCACCTTCATCATCTTCATCTTTGCATCATCTGCGGAAGATCTACACATTTATAAGAGGTAAAATCGGAAATATGCTTTCAAAACCACTGTTAGATTTGTTTGTCCTTATACCCGAGACAGATAACACTGTTTGAACTAGTTCATTACGTCATAGTGACGTCAACGTCACGAATTTCTTATTTTATCTGAATGTTGACGTTATTACGACGTGAAGAACTTACCCAAACGGCGTGGTCTGTCCCAGGCATTATGCGGCGGATTTCGTTGAGAGCACCCCTGAGAGCAAATGCATTAACGCTAGGAGTTTGTTATTAGATTTAGTGCGATGGAGCACTGTTAGTTTATTTTTATGCGCGAGCGCTTCATTGCGTCCATCTTCAACTTAGATTAACGTTATTGTTTATATGAATTACTGAGATCTAAATATACCAGTCTTACGCTTCTTTCTAGTTTCTCAAGGAATGCCAAGGCACTATTGTTTTGATGTAATGTGTCAAACGGTTCCAGGCTAGAGTCTATTGACAGGGGGTGGGGGGTGTTTAGTGGGTAGTCTGGTAGCATGCGCTCCTAGGAGTCCCACACTCCGGTGGTGCATTGCCTTCATCCCCCAACCCAAAAAAAAACTATTGTTTTGATTGTCAATTCTACTGAAGAGTTTTAAGACTCTGTCACATATGTATTCTTGTATTGTATCAACCCGTAGGTCATAGTAAGTATCCGTAATTCTAACGTTCAATGGAATTTAAAAAATCAAACCTAAACCTTTGTTTTGTGTCATCTGGAGGGGTCTTTTGGTTGTGCCAGTCGTCTGACATAAAGTATTACTACCGTAGAGAAGTGTATGTCGTACAATCTGTTTGTATTACTAGGTTATTTTTCATGTTCAATCGTCCAGACTCAAGGATGTGTTGTCAGGATTTGGGAGCACTTCTGTAGTGGTATCGTTTTGGGCTTATAATGAAAAGGGATTGAGTCTTATCGTTGTTGGGTTTAATTTTCAATAGTTCGGTTGTGTGTTGCAGCTTGGACCAGATGACTTCCACCTGTCATAATTTGCAATAGGCACACATATCGTCAGCGTATAATGTTGTCTGTACGTTGTTTGGCAGATGTTGTCGCAGTTTATATCATAAAGAGGGTCGAAGAGAGGGATGAACTTTGTGGGACTCCAGCTTGAATTGGGTGCATTTTACAGAGATAGTTATCAATTTTGATGCGCAAGGGTCTGCCTCGTCGGAATGAAAATTTTGAGTTTTATGAATGGGATCAAAACTGAGTGTAGGCATTATGGAGAAAAGTTCTGCATAAAAGACTTTGTCGAAGGCTTTCGATAGGCCAAACATAACTATGCTGGATAGTTTTCTACCAATCGTTCTATTTCTTATATTTTGAGCAACCCTTGTAAGTTGGTGTTCAGTGGAGTGTACTCTTCTGAAGCCATATTGCTCATCAAGGATTATATGTCGTTTGTAGCTAGTTTCTTTTATCCTGATCAGTGATTTTGTCCTTCAAATTTAGGGAGAGAAAACAAAGGACTGACGGGTCACGAATTCTGTGGAAAGGTTTGATCTTTGACTTGTTTTGGATTACTATAATGATTGCTGATTTGCATAACTTTAGATAATCTCTTTAGTTAATGGAAAAGAGCATTAGTAAAATTTATATTTGCTTGCATAATGTTATGTGGTGGTTGTTTTAGTGCCATTTTCGTTCATCGGCCATAACCGTGTTCTTTTCGTCTGTTCAGTTTCAGTATGATGTCTCGTGTGTCCTATATTTCGACCGGTGGTAGCTCGCGTTCTTGCAGATTCTAGCTGATTTTCGACCTATTGACCTTGATCAATATTACGTCCTTCTCGTCAAGGGAAAAGGAAGACTTATACGAACGGTATGCACAACATTCGAAAGACGTACATAGCGCTGGTGCCGCTTTTTTGGCGTGTCAACCACTTCAGCCATTTCTATATACACACCTTATTGTCGAAAGCGAATCATTCGGTCTCCCGTCGTTTCTTTGAAAACTTGCATATTTGAACCACACGTGAGTATTGTAATCGCTTTTCTTGTTTTCCGGCTCCGACTTCATCGTGCCGGCTCGAACGAACTAATAACCATCACTTAAGCGAACTCGGGGTACGGGCAGGTATTCTTGTTGCGCAGTGTAACCATATAAAATTCTTATTGTTTATATTAATATATCTATAATTTTATATATCTATAATATATGTCTATAACTCTTATTCTCATTCTTATGAATACCATATAAAATTTAGTAGTGATTATTTTAACCCTGCCAGACAGTTAATTGAAATTCCACCCTCTATGAATCACACCAAAGCTTATCAATAAGTTGATCTAATAGCATAAACTCATTCTAGACTGTTTTGTAGAATGCAAATTTAACCTTCAATTTCATATCATGACATATCAACATATAAATTTTAACATAGATTCCAAATCGTTAACATGTACAATGATTTCATCGTCAGACTGTAGAAACTTTTCTCTCGCACATTCCTCATGCTTCATTCTACATATGCACGAGTATACGCATAATATTCACATTCAGGTGAAATAAAGTTTTTCACCAGGTGTTTCTGTTGAATCTTGATTTTATAATTACATTCAATGCATATTTGTCATTGATCCTTAATAAAATCACGTAACCTACCCACTTGCGAATTAATAAGTGTAATTACATTTATAGCAAAAACTTCCGACACGTAATTATGAGTAAGACACATTTCGCATCATTCTTTATTCTTAATCTTCAGCTTACCTCGTTTGATTGTTCCGTTTTTATTGAATGCTTGAAACAATAAAGGAAAACTTTTCTGTGATGGACTTCTTTAGGAAGTTTTTTGACGTGATTGCTTTTGATTAATACAATTTCCGATATAATTGACGTGTGCACAATGGATTCAAACCAAAAAACAACATTCCTTGGAACTCCCAGAAAGGAATAAATATTGTATGTCGTTCCTCTAAAATGGATGTGTAAGTAAGCGTCGTTAAACGGATATGTTTGGCTACGCGTATGCACATATGTTTTACATATGCACATGTTTATATCAGACCACAATTCCATATGGATGTGTCCTTAGACGAGCATAGACATGGATTGGAAGGCCTGAGTGCTATCTTTATTGTTTGTTGCAACATAGCAAGCTCGAATCTGAAATGTCAACTGTTCCATTTGTGGCTTTTCTTGAGATAAATTTTAATTTTGCCTTTTACTCAATATGCTGTGTCAATTAATACACATGTGAATTTTATTTGGCCTTCTATTTAATTTTGAGAAACTTGAGGAAATAAAATTAAAATTAATTTTAATGCAAATTTTCCTCGAAGGAAAATCGCCGTAACCGTTTCTATTGAATAAGGTAGGTAGTCTCCTTCACACTATATGCATTTTTGTGATCTCTCCGGAAGCTTTTGTATGCCTTTTTGTCGTTGTACGCTAAGTGCCACTTCCAATGGACCAAATAAATAATATTCAAGGATAAAAGGTCTGGACTCTAGAGAGGGTCCAGTCTTATCCATCCCGATTCGTTCAATGTTTCAATTGTAAACCGAGGTGTATGCGGTCAGGCGTTTCCTTGCAGCAATATCGCACGACGGATTGGAATATCGGGTCCTTTCGATCTGTAGGCAGGGTTCACGATGTTTTCGTAGAAGGCTCCTATAATACTGCCCTATCACAGTTGGTTGTACAGTGAGGAAATCAAATGCAATTACACCTTTTTTGTCCCAAAGCACCGTAAACCGGCCTAAAGTGGTGTACCCATGTCTCATCTGTAGTGGATATTCGGCCCAACAAATTCTTCACTTCTTCAAACTGCGGCAAGTGACGTGTACAATGTTCCCAGCGCGTGAGTTTCTGCTCAAAACTTAGAAGTTTTGGCACGCATCTGGCTGACATTTTACGGTAACCTAACCGTTCATGAATTATTGATTTAATACTACCCACGCTGATGCCGAATTTTTCAGTCCACGTTTCATAGTCGCTCTGGGACTAGGGAACCGCTCATCGGGTCTTAGAGGATTTTAAATTATTTCTTACCAAATAACAGCGCAACAGACACTGGTACACCCTTTTCGCTCATGGCTATAACTGCATGGCTTTTTATAACTGTATAAAAAGTGAGGTTACGCGGTTCCAGTTGTTTTCCACGTTTCATCACAGACCAGTCTGACATCCATTGCAGCCATTTTTGTGACTCTCAATTCTTCACGAGTGTTTTCACCAAATCCGGGTTATATTTGAACTGCCCTCGTATGCCGATTTTTCATAGTGATACAATCAATCAACAACGCTACACTTTAGGCTGATGCAAGAAGAGAGAGATAGGGTGTAAATAAAAGTTCAGAGTGTGCAAGGCTTTTTTTTTCTAGAATATCGGAGTGTACGGAGAGCGCCTCCCTCGCCTGTGTCAAATTTTGGTCGTTGTTAGCTTCGCAGCTGACGCCAGCAAGAAACTGTAGTCAAATTATTGCAACTCAAGTGAGTGTCTGGTCAAGATCGTCGTCAAAAAATCGGAGCGTCCAAACGCAGCGCCTTTTGAAGCAGTGGTGTTCGGAGAAATTTTGTGCCAAAATCAACAAGAACTTGGCGGAAAAGTTCAAAATCACAGAAGAACCGAACAAAGAAGCCGTCATGTCAACTGTCATGGTTTTAATGTGGCACAAGAGAACCTAAAATGAGGGGAATGACGAATGTTCTAGAAGACCTTCAACACTCAGAACTGACAAAAATCTTACAAAAGTGCGTCAAGTTTTAAACTCGACGTCTCAGTAAAAGGATTACAGATGACGTCGGTGTGAATCACCAAACTTTGTGATTTCAGCTGCTGACGAAAGATTTAATTATGAGAAAAGTGTGCTCGAAAAATATCTCCAAAGTGCTCTCAAATGAACAGAAAGAGCCGCACTGGCAGTGTCGGTGTCAGTGGTAATTTTTAAGTTATAGTGGTATTTGATAATGAGACCTTTGAATTGATCTTTGGATACTATGTGAGTCGAAGAGGCAAAGTTCGGAATGACATATCCTTGCGTCACCAAAGCTGATGCTCGAATTTGCTATTATTATCTAAAAAAATTTGAATTGTCTGCTGTACAAGCCATTTTTTATGTAATAATTATAAATTTAGTATAAAAGTGGCTTTTTCAATATTCAAATGTATTTGAACCCATAACACTAAAGCTAATGTGTATTAAATTGTACGCGTTTTAATCCTTTTTCGCCCCTTGACTGATATTCCTTCTTGGAACACAAAGTTTAAAACCGCTTTAACTTATTTATTGGCGGACGTCTGGCACCGTTCGATACTATTATAGTTCGCACCATTTGACATGCTGTCAGCTTGACAACTATAAAATATGAATATTTTAAGTTGGAGCACATTTCAAAACGTCTTTCCCGAATCAATATAATCCTTAAAATGAGCCGCCTTAGCTAAGGCTTATCTGACCGTTAGTTAAGCATTGGCCTGATATTCCTGAACCTTTTTTTTGTTGGCGTGTCAAATGTTATTACAGTGGTAGGCAGTACTGGCAAGTGAATAGAATGGATGCTATCCAGTTGCTTTGCTTGTTTTACTTCAACTATCCATTAACCGTCTGTTAACCCACGAGGTGATAATTTGACAAAAGTTAAAACTGACTTAACGCCGTACAAACAAAGCGTTTCAAAGGATGCTGGTGTATGGAATTATGAGGCCAATTTCAGACATTTGCATAAGTATGAAATCAAAATTTTCTACGGTGGTGGTCCAATAAGTACCCGTGTCTGACGGCAGTGGGCCTCAAGAACGTCATCATGTTCTGCCATCTATCAAACGACGATATGTACAACAAATTTCAGACTGATTGATAGTTTATTTTGGATTTGGCAGCCATTCGAGGAAGACGTGTTTCGTGATTTTCGCTAAGATGCAAAAAGAGCAATAAGGTTCAGTAATTCGCTTTTTGTTTTTGGATGGAAAAAAATACGAGAAGATAATAGCAAAGTTGGATGCTGTTTATGGGGACACTCTACCATCTCTGACCACAGTGAGATATTGGTTCAATGAATTCAAACGTTGGCGAACATCCGTTTTGATGAGGAGCGACCAGGACGCCCGACAGAGGTGGTTACTGAGGAAATCATTTAAAAAGTCTATGACATCATTCTCGCTGATTGACGAATGAAAATGCGCAGAGAAGCAGAGGCTGTAGGTGTGTTGACCGAAATGGCAATTAATATATTACATGATAGGTTGGCCATGAAAAAATCGTCGGCCTGTGGATGCCGCGATTGCTCACGATGGACAACAAGCGGATGCGGCTGTTAACTTCGAAGCATTGTTTGGAGCATTTGAGCGAGGTCCAAAGGAGTTTTTGCGTCGAGTTGTCACTGGATTTATCATAACACACCAGAAATTAAGCATCAATCAAAACAATGGGTTTCTCTTGGTGAATCTGTTCCAAAGAAGGCGAAGACTGTCCCATCGGTCAGAAAGGTCATGGCGACAGATTTTTGAGATACGAACGGCGTCACCCTCATGATTTTTTTTAAGAAAAGGAAGAATGATCATTTGACAATGCTACAATGAGTTATTGGACCGCTTGCACAAACAAATTGAAGGAAACATGGCCACATTTGACGAAAAGATGGTGCTGTTTCACCATGATAAGGCACTAGCACATGCATCCGGAGTTTTCGCCGCCAAACTGCATGAATTGCGTTACGAATTGTTGCAGAATTATCGAGCCTTGTTCATTCTCCAATTCACGTGATTTTTCAAAATAACTTAAAATCATTTCTTTTGATTTTCACACAAGCTATTTTACAACAGATCTCTAGCTCTGGTTACCTAGAATAACCTTTGCGGAGCAAATATCTCGTTCCAAATTGTTTGCTCATATTTGAAAAGTACAGTGTGTCCCCATAAGCGCTCCCCAAACTTGACACATCAGTTATTTTGACTCTGGCAACACAAATTTCATGCTTTGTTTCACAAAAATTCAGTATATTATTTCAAGTTGGCAAAATTGACACTTAACGCTTCAGCAAAAGTGGAAAATGTTTGAAATTTACTTCCACAGCAAAGAAACTTGATCCAAACTCGCTAGAAAATGCCGTACGAAATTCGGTGAACAAACCACGCTCGTACCTAACAATGTAATGCGAGCTACCTTGTTGACAAGTCAATACGTTTCGGTGATTGTTGTGTTCGTTCAGCTATAGATGTAGCCGCGATTGCCGAAAATGTGCGCCAACGGCCGAGAACATCTATTTGTCATCGTGCTTAGGAAACGAACATCAGCAGCTGTTCCATGCAACGAACTCTGCGTAAAGAACTTATTTTGCTACTCTGCAAATTTCAATAAGCCCAACAGTTGAAGCTCTGGGGACATCAGCTTCGACATCGAAACGCCGAGTGAAGGCTGAAATACAATAGCGCGAGACTGCGATACGAGAACGGGACGAAAGTATCGCAGCAAATGTCACGCATTTTTCATAACATGCATTTGTATGCAATAACAATGACTGCAATACGTCGATGCGAGGCGGGAAATATTCGGGAAAACGAAAATTCATCGGAACGAGATGCGTGACGTTTGTCAAATGCAATATGGCGCTTAAATGAAATTTGAAATTCAAACGCCTTAATTACTTTTTAAGTACTTTCATTTCAAGAAAATTTCATGCATCCTAGCTAAGGCTTTTATTTGCTAGACGAAGGAAAAATCCAAATCCAAACTTTTAAAAAATCAAAAGCAATTTCATTTCAGACGTCATCAATTTGACATTTGTCATATGAACATCAATGTTCCTCGCATCGCGTGCATTGTAAATTGAATGCGTTGCGCGAAAATCTCGTCGCCCTCACATATGGTCGTCTCGCAGTATTGTATTTCGGCCTTGAGCCCTTGACCAACTCTATTGTTTGGTGTGACTATTGGTATGGGCTAAATGATTTTCTGGACTAATGAAAGCGGAATCAAGCTTAAGTATAGCAAAACTGTGCAAATTGCCACAACAGTTAAAAAGAGAACTTATAAACCAGTCTAAATAAGCAATTAAAAACGTCAAATTTCTGAAAATGTCGAACTTCTATCCATATCCAGTACCAGGTCACTGGTACTGGATATGGATGGGAAACAGACATGGGAAACACAAAACCGTAGAAAGAAGGCGCAATCAATACTGACCTTCGGAAAAGTGCTCTGGCTACTCATTAAAAAATCGAAGCTCAAATTGAATACAGAAATTCCATTTGACGAGGATATCACAAAATCGATATGGACCTATGGCATCCAATTCTAGAGGGCAGCGAAAGAACTATGATTGACCTCAAAGTAGACAAAAACTATAATTACAATAACCGAAGAACCGTGTTACGTTCGCAGTGAACCCCTTCCAAAAGACACAAGCCTTAATGATGTCAAAAAATTATAGCAAAGCGCAGCGTAAGATATCCGACCAGGCTACAACGACATCCCAACAAAACGGGCAAAAGATAACTCGATATGTAAAAGATAACCCGATAACTTCTCCGAACCGAAGTATCAATCAGCAATAAAATAATGCCCAAAGGCAGCAAATCAACAGCCAACACCAAACCACTATCACTGGTAACCTCTCAGACGAAAAAGTTGAACAACAATGGAGAGATTGTCAACCGCGTAATGTTTTTTTTAATGGTTGGGAGGTGGAGACTATTTACGCCCTGAGTATCGGACTCCCGATGGCAACCAGATTACCGACTAAACACCTCCCTTGCCACACTGAGAACCTAGCCTGGAACTGTTTGTCACATTACTTCGGACTAGGTCTCATTAATTATCGCCTAGTGGCGGCTTCTGGTTGTGGCAAATCCGTCTTTCAGCACGGATGAATGGGAAGGAAGAGGATTGCCGTCAGAGAGATCCTCCTATCGTCTGCGCCGCCAAGCTTAATAATAAGCCCAAAAGTTAACGAATCGGAACAACTAGAACCTCATCCAAACAACAAAAGTCGGACTGGCATCCCTTAACCTAAACTCTACGAAGACTACAAGAAGATTAAGAAGAAGAAGTGCGACAACTACCACCAATCATTATAAACATCTACCAATTTGCCGGACAAGTATGCCAGCAGCTAACTGATTGGCGACATCGGTCAACTATAAAAAATCGTGACTGGAGAAGGACTCTATCAAGGACCACACCAACTTGGTCTAAGAATCGAAATAGTACGTGTTAGAGCGTTTTGTAAAGCTTAACCATCAATCCAAATAAACTAATGAATAAAAAAAAACTTAAGAACAGATTAAAAATCAAATCGTTAAAGGATCTTCTTCCTTCCTTGATGTGTTAAAGTTGACTTCTTTTTTAAATAAAATTGTCTCAGCTATATCACAGCTCAATTCCTCAAAAACTTTCATCAAACATTGCTTTAAATCGATTCATCGAGCTTTAAAATACCTAAAAGTTGTTTTTTTTCGAGCTCTACCCATATAAAATCCTTTAAATCTTTATCCTTCTTGGTGCGAAAAAAAATCACACCTTCCAGCATTATTGTGTACACCAAACACCGTTTCACATCAAGTGGCATTCACCCACGTATGTTATGCAGCATTGATAACGCCCCGATGTGTGTACTTGGCAAACAACACACCCAACTGAGGTTATCGTCCTGTTTTCATACCACGTTGAATTTAAATTTAACTCATTATTTTTTGGCGCCTAGCATAAAAATGGAAGTAATTACTTGTACGATTAGGATTTTTATGGATCAGATAATTCCATTCATGCGTGTCGGCGCTGAAGAAGCTTTGCCGTGTCGGTGCTTTAATGAGGATTTAACAGGTCCAGGTGGTATGCAGATAGGGCAAATGAGTGCTAGGGCAAGGGAATGAGAGCAAGAAGTGTGTTCCTCATTTGAGTTTATTAACAATTGATGATTTCCACGTGTGAATTTGACATCAAAACAAAAATATTAAAATAAATGAAGCAGGAGGTGAGCAGTGAGCTTAAAACCATAAAGTTTTAATCCTTCCAACGGAAACCTAAGATTCATTCATGAGAGTGCAATCAGGTCAGGATGCAAATGACGGTTGGGTGGACACTTCATAGACCAGCGCTTTTGTCCGACTGCATCGCTCGGAACGCCTAATTAAGAGTATGCGAAGGAGGTACAACTTATTTATACGACTTTTATCAGTTTTATCGTAAGAAGCCGCCAACGACGAGTGATTCATGAGGCAATTGACTTCGTCAACTTGCATATATGTCGACTTGATTAGCTTTAGTATGCAACATGTGAGGCTGAAGAAATAGTTAAATAGACAGCGAAAACGCATGCGTTACGCATGTTTATATCTATCTTTTGCACATATTACATGGCAATGATAAGTTCACAAGTCGCAAGACAACCGCAAGCACTTATGCCGCGCACAGGCAAAGGCAACGGAAAAGGAAGTTCGTTCGTTCTCTGTAAAAATTCCTTAATGATAGCCTGATAAAGCTGGCACTTTGTCGTATCTTTGACTGAACGATTGCTCATTTGCAGATTGCGAATATTTGAGTATTCCGACATAGGCATGGCAGGAAAGTACGTTCTTGGTATTTTATGGTATTTCATGTATCTTAATTCGAACCCTGCTGTATCTCGTCAATATTGAATCAGGTAAATCAGTGATGACATACATTGAATACATTGTGCAGCTGTAATTGAACCTGGTTGATGGCAACTGGAAACAAGGTTCGACGGTCATTGTGATGAAGTCAGTAATGCCAATCAATTTGATTAGTGATTTGTCTGTTACGTCCACTTGCTGGAGCGCTAGCGTTTGTTCGTGACCAATTGAATGTTAATGAAATTTCGAGGAAAACCTATTGGAAACGAAGAAAAGGAAGAGTCAAGAACTTGATCTCATGAATTTAAAGTGGTATTCAATTCTTAATTACTTTCCCCACACCGCATCCAATACGTTGACGTTCTTCTATTTTTCATGGTTCCCCGCGAACACAATGGTACCTTCTTCACTGTGTTCACCTAAGCAAGCGAGCAATCACGCATAACCCTCAACTCATATGCAGTTGGGATTACAATTGGATCCCAGTGTCATTCAATCCGAGTTGCATTCTATGTGGATGATTTCGACTTCGTGAGTAACATCTTAGCAATTACCAGTACGGTAAGATCCTCCATTTGAAAACACTTTGTATTGATTGACCACAGAAGAATTGCTGCAATATGTCGGTTTGTTGTTAATTATGGTCAGAGATCAAGTGATGTTCAATGATTGGAATAAACTGAGAAATAAATTTCACAACCAAATGCAGGGAACGTTTCTGCTTTGAACCTTTTCAGCCTAACATATGGATAATTGTGTTTCAAAATAACATGTCTCGAATTGTTCTTGCGAAATCAATGTTGCATTGCCAAATTGCATAGAAGGTATGCAATGTGACATATCGTTTGTCAGCTGGAGGAAGATTATCAACAAGCGCGGATGCGAGGGCTCCTCTACTGCCTTTTACGATTCAACAATTGCAGCAAGTGGTCCGGGACCAAAAAAGGTATGGGAATTTTTGAAACCATTGCCCCATGTTCATTGCCCCCTTCGTATATTTTGACACTAACAGCCAGAACACGGTTATCATCGTGTAGAAAATAACAGCAACTGGTGGAAGGTTTCACGTTGGGCTGTAGCCTAGGAAACCCTCAGGTCAGCTTGCACGTTTCTACGGTCTGAAAAGAGCTCCTAACACTTTGTCCAGACAAGGTACAAGGTGCTAGATCCCTTTTCATTACTTTAACATTTATTATTGGCATTTTTCCATGCGCCCCAATTGCAATTTTCATTTTCATGTGACTGTGCATGACACGTCGTATTCGGCAAAATGTCGATCTAGGTGTGAAAATTGACCTCCGCCAACACTCTTCAAATTTTGTATCCATTTAGTTCAGTGTCATAGTGTTCATAGTGTTCCATTTAGTTCATAGTGAATTTTGACTTTTTTATTGCATCTAATAATTGAGTCAGAAGGCTTATTAAGAGAATATTTAATAAGCTGCCGGATATTTCGTACAATGCGTCAATTATTCTTTGTTTCAGCTCTGCAATATTTTCCATAGATGATTTCTCCTGGCCATTCACTTTCCTCACTGACCTTCCCCGCAAATTTTCTATTATTAGGGGTTTAGGCCGAAACTTAAGGCTGGTCATGGCATAAATTCGATTACGAAATCCTGAACCCACTTTGAGGTGGAGGTTACCGTGTATATGAGTGCATTATCCTGCTGGGAGATACTGTTTCCCCGGGCATCCCCGGGCAGAACACGCAAGTTGGGGATAGTGACTTTCCCATCTTATACAGGTAAGACTGAAAATACCCGTGACCACTGAGTATTGCGTCAGGTAATAATCATTGTCACCATGCATTCTATAGAACCACGGCCCCAAGTCACTTATCAGCCGTGCGGTCTACCTGCCTCGCGTTTCGTTTTCCCATCTTTGCTGCCTCAAGGTTAGGGTCCCTCCGTTCCTCTCGGCTGACGGTTTCTCTCGCCGACTCCCCCCTTCGTAAGTATACACGTTTTCGTTCATCTGCAAGTAACTTAGTAGGAACCACCCTCGAGATTACCAGAACTGCAGGTCCCGCGACAGTGCGATATGCAGCCACTATCCGCAAAGCTCCTTGCCCCTGCATCTGTGCCAGACGCCTTCGGAGCGTCTCTTTACTAAGAGCGTCAGCCCAAACCTCGGAGCCATACAAGAGCACTGACTCCATTTCACTCATCAGTAGACGTCTTTTGCTCGAGGTTGGTTAAACCATAATGCGGTTTAGCGCTGATACCCGCACGGAGGTGCAAAGAACGGAACCTTGCGCCATCCCTGATGTCAAATCAATTCTTCGCCGACCTCCCAACGAATCATAGATGAGTTTCCGATTTTTGAGATAGTCCTTAAATATCCTCATCAGATACCTCGGAACCCTGAATTATTCCAAAGCACGAAGAATAACTGTCCTTCTAGCAGAATTGAAGGCATTTCTCACATCGAGTGTTATGAGCAGTACTATTCGTCTCGAGTTGTGATTGTGGGCTTCCGCCTGCTTGACTGTACTCACTACCTCTGCTATTGCACCGATCGTGGATCGACCTGCCCTGAAGCCGTACTGCTGAGGAGACAGATCCCCGACAGTTCGGATAGCCTCTCCAAGTCTTTCTCTAATGAGCCTCTCCAGTGGCGTTCAGCATACATAGGGGCCTACAAGATGGTTGTTCCGCGTTCCCCGTCCCCTTGTGGATCAGCACGAGCCTCGCCTCTTTTCAGCAATTTGGAAACGCGCCCTGCTGCAGACAGGCATTGAAATTGGTGAGCAGCTTGTCAGGCCAAAGTTGATGTGCAAGCTGTATCACTTCCGCTGGTATACCATCTGGCCCTGGGACCTTTTTCGATTTTAAAGATTTCACTGCATCGTCCAGCTCGATGGGTCTAAAAAGTGGGAATTCTCCAGGAAATTCAACATCTGCATTATCAGGACGAACAGGATGCATAGGGAAAAGCGCCCGAACAATCTCGTCCATTTTTTCCACTTCAAGGACACAGGGCCTCCTTGCAGCTCCTAGTTTCCGCATGGCAAGCTAGTAACCCAGCCTCCACGGGTCTCTCTCAATGTCCTCAACGACATTCTGCGAGCAGCGAGCCTTGCTTTCGTTAATCAACCTACGGAGGGGTTTTCTAGCCGACCTGTATGCCAGCGTTCGGGAATGTGACTCGTCTCGATTTCTTGAACGTTGGGCTTTGCGGCGAAGTCTGTGACATTCTCTCCGCTTTTCAGCGATTTCTGCAGGCTTATTCAGATTACAGAAGGCTTATTGTACATGCCACATTAGGTATGCCACATGCCAAATTAGGTGTGCCACATGCCACATTAGGTAATAGATGTTTCTCTGGTAACACCTTGTAATCAGCACCACTAATTCTTCCATTTCTGAAATTTTTGATCCGAGGACTTTTTTTTGACGCTGCCAAAACCATAGCAGATCCTTCCGTAATTTGTTCCAGTAATTATTAAAACGCCTTGTCCATCAAAATTGTATTTTTTTCGCTGAAAATTGAATAATCCCAAATGTTTTGTTTTTGTATAAAATTTTCTGCGAATTTCAGTCTTTCGTCAATGTGTCGTTTCATCAAAAATTGAGACTTGGATGTTTTGGAAAACGCTATCCATTTTCTTATTAAACGAGAATTACAGTCCAAGGTCAAACCTCTAGCAACACGTAAGGCTGAAGCTCCTGTGTTCGGTAGTTCCCTTTAAATCAAACATTTAACAGCAGACGAGTACATGTGTGGGTGGAAGTCCAGATGACTTCTTTCTCCCATCATTTTCGATTTCCAGCAATCCTCTAGCACTCTACAATTTTAACGAATGTCACATCCGGTATGGTTTCAACGCAATTCCATCGACTGGTAGCAGGAATCTTGCCTGTGTTCAATACGACGTGCAAAGTTCTCGCTGCCATGTCCAGTATCTGTTTGCCCCAGCATCTGGCTGAGGTATGCCCCATGCGAATCCTTTAGCACCTATGACCAGCAAATGGCCCTGGATGGCAACGATTCGTTCGGCGTTAGGTATACACTAAAAAGTTGAGTTCCCCCGAATACTGAAACTAAACGAAATTATCTCCTCGTCCCCGTTCCTGCACTTAGCGGTGAATACAGTTCCGAACTCATTTCTGCAGATGTAGGGATCTGGTTGAAAGAAACTGTTTCCCTTTTAGGAGCATCGTTGCGGCTGCGGTTCATATGGGTGGCGTTGAGCCTTAACAAAGTCAGAAAAGCTAGATTCTGCATCTACCAGTATAAACAGTTGGAGAACTGCAATTCTAACTGATACTGCGCGATACCGCCAATACCAAGAAAAGGATAATATATAAATACGTGGACATTCGGCCTACATGATTTTTAAATCATTGAAGCCACATAAGACTCAAACAATTTTGCCGTTAAGTTGGAGGAGAGGCAAACTGCGTTTTAAGGCGTCTTCTATTTCCTTGTCTCCTATGTCCCTAATTTCGATTGTAGCCGTACGCTCGAGTGAGGCAACATTTGTTTTCTTCTCCCAGGGCGCTTTAGAAAGCTTCATGAAACGCGTCCAAGACCAGCAGATCACCTGAATGAGTTGACGGTACAACTTTGCTTGGAGTTTGGATGTCTTCCGGTTTTACAGCTTGATTGATTTCTCTTACGATATCTACATAGGATCTACCGTCAGTGCCTGCCCAATAGGTTTTCGTCGCTTTTTAATCATTATTTGTTGCGTGCGACGCTTTTTTGCATTTCGATTCCTGTGGAGGCTTATAGGTTATATATAGCCATTTTAGGGTTGTTTTCTTGGCAGCTTTGGACAGTTCCGTCTGACACCCTTCCTCCACCAATTGGATCGGTCAACGCTTCGTCATCGTCTTTCCTGAGTTTCACACGATCCCCTATTTACAACATACACGTACATTTGGGTCAGCATCCCCCGATGCAGAATGGTCCAGAATGGTAGCAATTCTGGATAGAGGGCGTAGCCTGATCAGAGTTTTGATCTGAACCACGGGTTAGCGGACGCCCATGACAAGTTAATGTCATCCCCCTACAGCCAATCCTGACTGAAACGTTGCTGTTTATGTTTTAATGCCGCTAGAAAGTAGTATTGAGCGCTCACCAGTTGTGTCTGGGGTATTCTGAGTTGGTTTAGAACGGATACCCCACCTTGATGGAGGGCGTGGATTAACGCATTATTTCAACCTTCATCTATGAATACCGTGGAATTAGGCCCTAATGGCACGTGTCCAGATAAAAAACTTCATATAATTCCATCACTAGATTGCAAGAGTGTTTGTCATCTGTCCGAGCTTATATCTTTATAACATACTTATGACCACTCAAAATATTGCTCACCGAAAATTGTCATACCTATACCCGCGTCGGTCTAAAAGACCGATCTGTGTCGTATACGAGTATACATGTCCTATACACCAATGATCCTGTCCCACTGATTTGAAATTAGCAAAAAATCATGCAGCTAGCAGTGAGTCTAAAGTACTAGCGGCTTTTCAAAAACAAATAAGGCAAACGAAAATCGCTAGTCAGTAAGGCTAAGGAGTCTTGGTTTGGTTGGTTATCGATTGATTCATTTATTTAACTTCCTCGCGGGTATGGTATTCAGAACATTACGAGTTACAGCAACGAGAGAACATCCTTGATTGTGCAATCGAACGAGGATCACTAACCTAGGACCACGGCGTACACACAAACAGCGAGAACTCTCCCGTGTGTTTTCTCGCAGGAAGAGATAGAACAAAGTGAAAAGTCGATTTACACTTGTATTGTGTTGTTGCGCAAAAGCTTTGAGAGGAGTATTCTTGTATGGCAAAAAACGAGAGACAATCTACCATTTAAAAAAAAACTCCATTTACTTTGGTTGAATCCTGTCTGATTTAGGGTTTGTTCCCTCAATCTCTCACTATTTTCTGCTTGTGTTCTCAATGTTTAATCCTTACACTGTGCCTGGATCGCTCCTCTTAGAGGGGTTTTAATGTAATTCATTAGGAAAACCAATGAAAATTAAAAAGTTAAATCAATTTTCATAATTATTATTTTTATAAAGCGTTTTTTTTTCAGAGTAATAGAACTTTAAGAGAAAATAAAATACGGATAAGTTGTTTTGATTGCCATGAAATTACTTTTAAGGAAAAGAAAATTAGTCAAACGTCTTGAATTTGTCAGCATAGACGAGTGATTTGACATTTCTCCTCAATAAATAGTCCAGGGGCGTTTAATCTTGCAGGACATTATACAGACACAAACCAAGAAACTATGCGCTCATCAATGATTCGATAGTTGCTCGTGCCTTATGGAATGTCGCGCCACGCTGCTGAAACCAAAGGTCTTCAACATTACGGCGAATCAATTCCGCAACGAGAATGTCATGGGTCTGTATAGGTCAACATTGACTGTCATGTTATTCTGAGAAGGAGTTTTGAAGACATATGGACAATTGGTTCCACCGGGGCATAACAATACCACCAAACAGTCATTTTCTCAAGATGTAATAGTGTTTGGACAACCACCTGTGGTTGCTCATCTCACCAAACAGGTCAGTTTTGTTTATTAACGTAGCCATTGAAGCAGAAACAAGCCTTATCGCTAAGCAAAATTTTCTTATGAAATTCAGAACCTGCAGCAACCTTTTCTGGGGCCCATACACTCAATCCACGTTGTGTTTGGCTTCAATTGCTGCACGAGTCGGGTTTATACGAAATATGAAATAAACATGAACAATTTGCAGATATTACTCACGGATTAACCTATTCATGATAAAGTGCCAAAACAAACTGATCATGACACTCATGACATCTGCCACTCTATACGTAGCATTAGAAAGTGTTGCCAACTTAAAGTTATATATATGACTTAAAAATCATCCTTTACAAGAAGGAAAATCAAGAAATAGTTTAAATTTCGAAGTGAACTGCACATGGTGAAATCAATTCCGGTAGAAGCCCGGAGTTGTGGTTATATACCTCAACTTTGATTCTTAGATTCAGCATATGTAAAATGACTTATGAACAAGGATTCAAGTAGAAAAAGATGATTAGAATTGAATTTCCAGGTGGTGTATTTGCATGCTACGTGAATCGATCGATGCTTGAAACCATAAATGGATGCTAAATACTCAGCATATTGAGATGAATACCAAAAAAATGATTGTTGTAAGCAACTACATGAAAATTTGCCTGAGAAATTTCGGAGCAGCCATTTGATTCAGAATCAGTATTTCTCGTATTTTTATAATATGAAAATGTGCATATGGAACGTATGTTCCTTGAATGTAAAAAATATGAGCAACATGTCCGTGTCAAAAATTGGTCCCGAAAATTAATATTCTGAATAATTGGAATATCATGTTTATTTGAACATCAGAATTTGATTTTTCTTCTGTTGTTCGTACAAGGTATTACCTTGCCTCAAAATGAGGATTACTTCATGCGAAAACAGGATTTTTTTGGTTATTCCTTATTACTCGGATAATGTTTAATGTTTCTTACTTGAATGTGAACATTTTTCGATTGACTTTGACTTTTCCCAAAAGCTCTGAGTTGTTTCCATGAAAATCAATGGCAGGCCTCGAATTCGATTCTACATCTCTTTCAGTGAATAAAATGATAAGGCGACATTCGTTTCACTCAAATCATGTCCTCATATTGTTTTCAGCTCATATGACACCTTCAGGATCCAAATACACATGGCAAAAACATTCTCTATATCTCGAATCTTATAAATCTTTCTGGTAATATTAAAGAAAAGAGCAACATACGAACCATTTAATTTTGTCACGATCATTAATCTCAAAGCCACATAAATTGTGGCCATAAATATCCTTTTTTGATTTTTTTTCACGCGAGATACTATGTACGCGCCGTAACTACAACTCTGTTGTTCTGCTTTTCTTCATTGCTGCCACTCTCGAATATTTGTCACTTACTTGACCACGAGTGATTCCTCTTCTTCGAAGCAAAGCAGTTTTTCAGTTGAATGTGTTGCGGAGTGGATGAATCCTTCATCGGGTTCCAATGCAGCAGCCGTGCACATATACATAGATCTGGCTGACGGTATAATAAAGTCGGCGTTATATTGATTCGGCTATTTGTTGCTGGTATTCTTTGTGAAAATTACATTGATTCGAAACGGGGATGAAAAACAACTTGGAAAAAAAGATATCTGGTCAATTTCCGCCGAGCACGTGATTGAAAGGGAGATTAATTAGTCTTTGAGTGTGTTTAATAAATTAACTAACTGTTGACACGTCGTGTGTGGGGGAAGTAAGTTGCTTTTGGAATTCAGGTTGTAAACAAGCGTTTGTATGCAAGGGTGACATGGATATTGAAAACGACCGTACTTTCTGTTTCTTTGAAGATTCTTTTAATCTTACCTTGTTTTACTCGGTTTAAGTCATACATTACTGTTGCCCGAGAACGCTCTAGAATTTTCTAATAAACAGCATCCAGCCAGTTCACAAAGGATACCGTGGGGATTAGCGAAGAGTGAAGGGTTTCGACGAGGGTATTTTTTCAAATATAAACGAGCATCTTCCAAAAATAAACTTTTTTGCATTTTTTCCAAGTAGAAAATGCACTTTAAAGATATTTCTCTACAAAGTTCCCTTGCTTAGTAATGCATTTTCACCATCGAACAAGTAGGTTTTTCATGCCGTTTTCGAAGAATGACTTCTGGCGGGTATTCGACCAATTGCGCACAAACTGTGCAGCTGCTCATTGCTCTACTCCAAGTACTCCCTTGAGAGGCCCAAACATATGAAAATCAATTCAAGGGAAGCCCATTCCATTTCAGCCAATTTTAAGGTTGTTAGGCCTGCAGGGTCCGGTCTTGCATCGTCATGCAGAAGCAACACGTCGTGTTTTCGACCGATCTGCGTCTTAAACCTGCTTAAGAAGGTCACAATAGTAGCATCGTGTATTGAGCACCCATCTTCAAGGAAACCAAGAAGTAAAATTCCGTGGGAATCCAAAAACCTTTGGCATAACCTTCCAAGTTAACAAGTTCATTTTGGCTGTTGATGGTCCTGGTTCTGCCTTTCTTCTCTTCTCCATAATAACCGATTTTCTGTTCGAGAGTGTAGTGGTAAACCCACATTTCATTGCTCGTCACAATGCGTTAAAAGGAAATCTGCCCTTCATGTTGAATGCGAGCAAGAAGCCCCTGACAAACTTCAACTTTTGCATTTTTGTGTTCTTGGGTAAGTAAACGTGGAATCCACCTCGCCAAGGTTTTCGAAATTTAAGGTAGTCTTGGACTATGATATGCATATGCATCCAACACTTATTTCCGTTTCCTTATTGATTTCTGCTCCACTACGCTTTGCTCCACTAACATTCTGAAGCAAAAAGAAGGTTTATATTAGAAAGCCCTTCGTATGACCTAGGATGATTTCATTCATACTATTGAAGGTTATTCGAAAAAACTGAACTGTATATATTATGTAAGTCCAATGTCTAATTGAAAAAAAGAATACAATTCGTTTTAACAAATGGTGAAGCCCTTAGCACGGCCGCAGAATAATGGTTGTTGCGATTTTGGAAGAAAGCGCTCCCGGGTTACAGAAATTCTTGGTGCTGGATGGTCTGAAATAATAAAATTTAAGAGATTTGCTAAAAATTTAAAACAAATTAGTCCTTAAAGAAGACTTAAGTACGTACAGGTAGGCTGAGTGGAACTATTCCCGGGCTATAATAGCTTTTTTCAGCAGATATCAGGAACTCATACAGTTTACTTTTCTCAATTTGCATCGTGGGTAACATTTTCATTTTTCTGTTCCGCAGCAAGAATTCTGTTAGTGTTCGCTTATATCCTAAACGGGGGACATTTTGCCTATATAGAATGCCTATCGTTTGGAGAGTATGTTGCACCATAGTTGAATAAACACGCAGCAATATTTGCAGCCATGTCCACAATTTTAGCTCCTTAGGTAGTTCCTTCGGAATCATCTTCCAATTGATTTGATTGTGAAAAAACCTACCGATTGTGTGAAACCTACCAAACATCTTTTCAATAAATTTTCTTTATTTGTTGTTGCCTAGGTCCGTCGGGCGTTGCCTTTTTTGTTTTCAAGGACGCGTTTTGGCTGTATGCAGTCATCTTCAGGTCATTCTGACGTCCTTGTGCATCTCTTTAAAGATGCATCTTTATATTCAAGCCCGCGTTAGTGCAGAGAGATAAGTTGGTTTATGTACTCGTTCATGAACCTTAATGTGTTTGGGGTTTTTCCGGGTTCGTGGGATCGTCATTGTCGGTTTTGTCGCATTTTCTATTTCTGATCAGGACCTGATCGAGGACTGAGAATATTTTGTCGGAGTCGGTCACTATTTGTTCGTTATTTTGTTTCCGTTGATTATTTTGTGTTGGTATATTTAAAGTTTTTCTAATAATTCTAGTCTTGGTTCTTTCCTTTGTTTGCGTAATAGCATCATTGAATTTGCCATGATATCGGTTTTCGGGATCCAGGAGCAATCCAAGGGCAATCCAAGGTTCTGTATGAAAGCTAACCGGTTGACAAAGGAAACATTGGACCATGTTCAGCAGTTCTGAAATGAACAATGGGAAAGTTTCTTGTAGAACCTTGAGCGTGCCAAGAATCAGTTCTGGCCATCAGTTCATGGTTCAAATAGAATAAAACATGAAAAATCCGGTAAAGCAGAAGGCTTTGAACTTCAATTCTCCAAAAATACCACTTGGTATGAAAATCTTGATGAAAAGGACGTAATAGTAATGAAAAAAGTCAGAGAGCTTTTAGAAAAAATACAACAAGCGGAAGAGGTGATACCGCGACTTGTTACATAGGAAACTACAGACTTCATACTAACTTGAGAAACGGAAAGCACTAGGACCCAACACAGATGAAAAAACAATGCTGAAGTGGATTCCCCACAACGTCTTAAGCATTCTTACAGGCACAATCAACACAATTTTCCATTTACGAAGGTTCCCCCAGCCAGTTAATCGGTTTGATAACAGTAATACCTAAGCCCGGAAAAAACCATACCTTCGCCCCAAACCTGAAGACTATTAAGTCTTCTCTTGTCAATGTCCAAAGCGATACCAGACGAACAATATGGATTCCGAAAACATCACACTTGACGGAAATCCAACTAGTAGGTTGGCTCAGCACATCAGAAACGGATTTAACCGCAGGAAGACGACAAGTCTAGTTATGTTTGATATAGCGAAAGCTTTCGAAAAAATCCGGCATGCAGGACTCATCTTCAAAATGCATGAATTCTTTATGTCCGTAGCATTCATTCAACTTATACACTCATTTCTAAGAGGTGTATCTTTTATAGTAAAGGTCGAAGATCATCTCCCTAGCCTGTGAACTATTCAATCTGGAGTTCTACAACGATCACCCATTTCGCCGATATTGTAGAATCTGTAGACTCCAGATATTCCGACTTTACCAAATAATGTTCAGTTATCATGATATGTGGACGACACCTGCAGATACTACATCTCAAGGCATGCAGAAGACATCACTTCAAAACTGCATCCGTTAGAAATAATGCAAGAATACTACCGTAGATGGAAAATCAAGACAGACAAAGACAAGACCCTAGCAATATTCTTCACAAGACGCAGACCACAACAACCAATGACTCTACATGTAGACTCCGACACAATACCATGGAGCAGAACAACTAAATACTTAGGACTCATACTGGATGACAGAATGACTTGGAAAGCTCACATAAACAAAAATCGATTCAATTAGATAGGTATACTCTCCTTTTTCCTCCCTCTCCTCGTACCTGGTAGATTAAATTTCAAAAAAAAACATTCTTATTTACAAACAGCTTATCAGATTGAGACTATGGACTATACGGCAGCACCGCTTTCTGTCAAACAGCGAAAACATACAAAAATGCGTTTCAGTACCAGGAAGATAGAGCCTTAGGGTGGATTTGCCGAATTCCATAGTATGTTTGTATGTTTATACATAGACTTTGGCATTGACACAGTCGAAACAAAATACGTGACATAGCACTAAAACTATTTGAGAGAATAGAGGAGATTCGAATTTGGGTTGTGGTTAGTGTTCAACATTCACAAACGGGAATGGAGCAAGAGTGCTGAATTGCACTTTTTTCTCCGTAACCCATATTCCAAAAAAGGACCTCAGAATGAGCTGAACATACAGCCGATTCGCGCTCTTGAAAACAAAAGAGCAGGGCCCGGCGGACCCAAGCAACAACAGACAAATTTCGGTCTGCGGTATCGAAAGAACGAGATACAAATTTTCTTTACTTCATAAGGAGATTTACTTCATAAGGAGATTTTATGGTTTTTAAAACATCTTTGGTTATATATAGAAGGTGCTTATGCCTCTCCTCTACTTATGCTTATGTTATTCGTCCCCAAGTTTGACTTACTTGTATGATTCTGAGTAGTAATTTTCTTGTCGGGTTTTATTGGTGGAATTTTAATGGTGAAAATTGGCCTAACCAGTTTTTTCATGGCTATAGTGGATTCGCTGCCGTGACGATGTATGGCTTACCCGTGGTATATTTCACCGTGAAAACTAGGAACTAGAATTTCTTTATTTCCGAGTTACGATTGCCAATACCGGTCCTTAAAAGGATTCCATATTTTAGAAGTGGTCTTCGGAACATCTCTTAATAGAATTGATTTCCAGTTTACCAATCCTGATGACCAGCATAGTATGTACCTCTCGTGTTCTTCTCTCCATTCTTCGTATTCAACATAATTTTTTCATTTTCTACGATCACCATGTGTAACAATAACTACATTCCTCTAGAACATGTATTGCTTCCCCAGTATTCCATCGAATAATTGAAGAAAAGCCTTACAAAGTATTTTGACCTCGTTTTTGCTTGTTGTATTCACATGAAATTGGTAAGATGAAAGGATCTTTAACATCTGCTTGTATCGACGCTTCCTTTTCTTCAAACACACCTTGATCGCAAGAAGCTCACGCACTACCTAGGACGCTTGTTGCATATTTTCTTAATATGCAAATCATATGCCTTTTTAATGTGTGACAGGAGGAGGCAAATCTATAACTCCACAAAATTTTTCGCGTCCCAATCCAATCCCAAGCAGCCTTAGACAAATGGAATCCCTAGGCCTTAAACAAATGGAAATCCGAAGAAGCAATGTCTGGGAAATACGGTGAGTGGGGCTAGATTTCCCAATTCACAACTTCCAAACGTTTTTTGACAGCAAAATCAGCTTATCATGTCTGTCTTTTGAGACGGATGTGTTGCCGTCGGTACACATCCCTAGTGATTTTTTCAGATGGTTTTAAAATTTCGTAATAGATGACGCCACAGTCGTCTCACCAGGTGCACAACATGGCCTTGGAAGCGTGAATATACAGTTTTAGCGTCGATGGACCCGGTTCCCCTGGCATTACTCAATGTTTTAGTTGCTTAGGGTTATCGTAGTATATCCATTTTTCATCTCATGTCACGATTCGATGCATGAAACCCTCTCTTTTTTGTCGTTGAAGAAACATCTCGCACGGGAATTTCTCAAAAAGAAAAAAACTGGGATAGTAAAGAACCTTAACTAAATACATGACATTATTGAAAAATTTATTTTTTTTACAAACAAAAGTCAAAGAAGGTTTCTAGATACCATGCAGAACTTATTGAATTTTTACAGGAATTGCACAACTAAACTTTGTTGGACCATTGCAGCTCTTATCAACGTTTTTATATCGCATTTCCCCATGCATCAACATCATCTTGATGCACGAAGAAATATGAGATAGGGACACTGATAAGGCTGCCCCAGAAAAGAAGAGAATTCTTGGATGTGAGGTAGATTTCCCGAGGCTGAGAGTCCGAAAATAAGATCCAGGTGATAGCGCCGTTGTCTGTCTGTCACCTCTATTTCTGCTGAAATATTACTATGAAAACATATCACCCCTAAATTATCGACTCCCTTAAAAAACAACTACCACTACCCACAGGTCCCAAAATCGATTCATCACTCAAAACTCGATTGACATTTTAATCGATCGTGAGTTCAACACCTTTCAATTCATAAACTCCATCATAGTGTCGTCAAAACACAAATTTTCGAAAACTTTATTGGCCCTTGTGATTCATTTGATCGAGTGTATGGTGTCAATTGGTTGTCATTAAAATGCCACTTAAGAATATTTAAATTTCTCGACTGATGTCGTCTGTAATTTTTTACTTTCTGATCAGGGAATGGGCGAGGAACGACTTGAAAATCAAGTGCCTGATGTCTGATGTCTGACGATTATTAATAAAATAACATTTATTTCTGTCACGTCGGGCATTTTGAAAATTCATTAGCTGATGCCAGCTGAATACAGGCATATCAATTTGAGAATGATGGACTTCCGCTTGGTCGGGTTAGGGGAATGCAGGATTCAGCTCATGTCCATTGTTGGTAACGGAAACATATGTCGATGATCAGATATATGAGATTTGTAAAATTGGTTTTTATGTTTGGTATGCATAGGTTTGTGTTTGCTTGTAATCAGGTATAAACCTCATTCGCCAAACGTATCAGTAATTTATCTTTAATAAATTAAAAGCTATTTATAATTTTGTTTGCTCAGCCACAATGTTCCAGTCTTTTCTTGTTGATTACTCGATTCAAATCAACAAACTCTGCAAATCCTTAAAACAATGTAGACATCTACTTGACTTTTTGAATTTAGTAGTTCAAAGTAGCTCGATTTAAGGCTCGTATTATTGTCATTCACAACAGATAAGGGAAAGTAGTTAAAATCTCACTAATATTTGTTCAATTGTTTAAACCCATGAGCACAAAATTCAATGCCAATTTCAAGAAAATTGCTGCATCTGTTTCGAAATAAATATTCACTAAGTTAGCGACACAACATGTGAACATTATATAATAAGCCATTTTTGAGAATTGAACGCTGTTAATGCCCTAAGTGAGCAACAGTAGAAGGCCACTAGACAAAACTCTAACCACCTCCCCTGACATCCTCACTGAGAACCATACCTTGAGCTTTTTGTCACCAAATGCCTGTGTTTTGTCTCGAAGCTGGCTCTTTCAGCGAGAGCAGTCTTTGTTTCAGTCGAAGGTGTGTTACTATTTATTTCCGTGGGTGAACCTTGAACTCCCAGCCTTCTACCCAAAGCGCTGGGGCAGTGTTGGGCTCGATGCACCACCACGGTAGCTCCTGCTCGGAGTGTTAACGGCCGGGGCCCTCGGTCCCGGTAGGTCCATCGAAGACGGGCGTGGACGCCACTCGCTTTACCGAGCCCCGAGACGTCGCCAAGCGAGAATGCGACGAGACCGCTCTCCTCGTAGGAAACCTTCACAAACACTCGGAAACCGTTCAATCCCTAAAAAGTAAACGGAAAAATGCGACCTGCAACAAAAGACTATCTACCGTCCGGGTTGCTCTTGACTGACCAGCGGAAGAGAAACTCGTGTTAAGTTGTTTACTAAACTCTATTTCTAGCTGTATCCTATTGGTATCTTATGCTAATATAGTAGTTAATTCCAAAATGCAAATTCTTAACTCCTAACACTATGACCTACGTGAAATCCGATACCTAGATGGATGATGAACTGACTGCTTTCACTTGTGCGACGGTGGCTACTCTCGCGATTCTCCTCCGTACTTCCGCCAACTGCCAACTAAACTTATCTTCGCCTGTACCGCAACACCGCGTATCAATGAGGCGCCAAAGATATTCGCAAGAGCTGCACCTTTGCTGCGTCCCACATAAGTTTCCCGTACCCGTACGTTCGCCGTGTATTATACTGTTTCAATACTCCAGTCCCTCAAGGAATCGCACTTCCGCGTATTATAGGTCAATAGTTCGGTCTCTCACGAGATCGCACTACTTTACCGCGTCCGAGAATATTTAATCTTTTAGTCCCTGTCTCTCAAGAAAAATTGCACTATTTATCGCGTATTAAATTATTTTAACGTTTTTTGTTCTAACTCATGAAATCGCACTCGTATTAATTCAACTATCACTCCAGCTCTGACTCGCAACACAGAAACAAAACGGACCCTTGTTTTTCAGTCCCTCTTAACACCCTCAATTTAGCGGGTTCTAGATCCTCCAGCTGTGGCCGTTCACCCTTCGGGCGATGACCCACCCGAGCTTCGATCCATTCGCCGGAATCGCTGTAATTTATGGTACGGCGAGTTCCACCTTCCACATTGGATCACATAACACTTCGCCGCAACTGCCGGCTGACAGGTGACATCTGATCTGTTTTGTGATGATGTAACGAATAAAACGTTTCAGGTTAGTGATTCCCTTCGGTGTCCATGGCCCCTTACGCCCAGCGTAAGATCGCGAATCGCAAAAGTGAGCCATATTCGCAGCTAATTGTGTGGCTCGGTTTCATTACCCGGCATACAACCGGTTGAGCTCGTTCCGGTAGCTCCTTATTTTGAAGTTGGTGTCGGTGGATTCTTGCGCTGCTCGCTGGCTTCCATCATCAAGTGATCTCGTATGACTAGTTTGTTGATTCGCTGCTACCCTTACAAACTAACTACCATTCTATAATTTTACCATTCTATTAATACAATTCCAAAAAAAAAAAAAATTCATTCCTATAATTTCAAACACAATTCCCTTCTTAGCTTCTATGAGTTACTCCTACCCCTTAAGGTTACAATGTTTCGGTTAATCGCTGAATAACTTTAATTTAACTTTCTAAGTTAAATTAAATTCCTTCCTTCCTTCTAATTTAAGTTTCTCTTCGCACATTTCGTTATCGACCAACAAATTCAACTCCTACTTCACGGTTCAACAGAAGGTAGTGGTTTTACTTTTTTACTTGTATTCGTCACTTACGTTACTGAAGACGCGTTCGCCGGGTTCCTTGCATGATGGAAGCTCCCCCCGAGGGCAGCGAACCCACACCGTAACAGGTTGTGGAGGTTACTGAAAAAGCTAGTTCTCGTCCTTTGGCATCAACTTGGAGTCAAAGAATCCTTTCTTCTTTAGAAAAACCACCCGAGCGAAATGAGTCACACAGGTTCATTTGAAAGGAATTGCTAATATCATCACATTCACCAGAATTTTCGAGAAAAGCTTTAAAATTCCATCGCAAGAGAGAAAGCGCTCATTTACACATCGTCTGCACTCTAAAACGGTGTGATAGGCGTCGTCCATGCTCCCCAGACGGAGCAAGCAGTTGATGGACTGTATCTTTTCCATCTTGTGCAGGTAAGATTTATGCTTGTGCTGGAAAGATCCATAACATGAAAATACCCATATAGGTATAAGATATGGAATGCCCTGCGGAGGCGTGAGGGTCCGAAAAATTTCACTTTTCTTTCCCGTCATCAGCTGTTCAAATGATCGGCATCATTTCTGCCTGTACTAGAATCATGTAACAGGATAAACGGAACTCTAATTGCAAATAGAATCATTTATGAAAGCTTAGTTTTATTTATATTATTAATAATCCTATTTATTGATTTAAACAACTCTGATCCTAGTTGTAACACTGATTCGAATCGATTCACCAGCGCCAAAAGCTTCAAATAGCCCTCATCCCTTTGCTTGGTACCTCGTTTCCTTCTTCTACCCTTTTCGACACTGAATGGTTTCAATTTCTTGTTTTTTATCGCAATCAAAATCTGGTGGTCCCTCGCTGCATCATACTTCCTAGCAACTTTCTTTTTGGACTAATATGACTCAAAAGAAGCCAAAACTTTGCCCTATTGTCCCATACGCAATTTTACATAATTTGACATCTCTGTGATTGCTGTTTTCCCCACTTACTTGAAAAATCAAAATGTTGGAGAATTTCTGCATTTTCTGATTTTTAATGGACAATTAGTTTCAACTAGGACAATCCCGTTTGCGTATGACAAGATGATGCAGTCATTTCGCAATTTCCTGGGAAATCCCTCATCCGTAAGTTTTTATAACTGGTTGTACCTTGGCTGTCAGTGAAGTTACTACTGAAGCACACTTTTAAAATGTTTTACAGGTTTTTAGACAAGTTCAAAGCATTAAATTTTGTGTGAAAAACAACTTCCAATTTCTTTCATTCAACTTGAAACAATACCTTCAAACCCTGAAAGAATCGATTTCAATATTCCGTACTTGTCAGAATGCGATCTCTCAAAATCACTCATGAGCGAAGTTCTTCCCATGCTATAAGAGGGAAAATAATACCATCCTTTCGGTTTATACTCGTCTTGCCTTTACATTTCTGGGTAAATTCAAGCCATTACACATAAAATGTGCATGCAAATGTTTTCAAAGTATGAATGATCCTTGATTCTTCAGTTTTAGATGCAATTTATAATTTGGTTGCATGAATACAAACTTTTCTCTCCAAATTTTCTCGTCTTCTCTTCCAAATTCCAAGTTCTTCCAAATTAGGACGGGCAAGGCAAACTGTTAGCTTTTAATAATAATTGTTTTACTTATTCAGTATTGTTCCTTATCGTAAGGAGGAGAAATCATATTGACAGTGATCGTGGCCTTATTCGTTTTCGCATTATTTACAGATGGATTTCTATTTGTTGATCGTGTGTCTGTAACGTCCTTTTGCTAATTATTTTGCTACTATTTTCAACGTCACTGTCTTTTTTGACTATATCCCCTCGACTTTTTTGAAGCTTGCCAATCAAATAGGACAATTTATTCCACAGATTCTCCAAATAATTGTCAAAACTCAATTCCGTGCTACCTCATGTCAAATCATTTGGTACCACCTCTGACACTTTTCACAACCTCGAATTTTTCATTCAAAATTTTTAATTTGACACTTAAATTGGTTTGGTTTTTTATATGCTGACATAACATTGTTGATGTTAGTCTTTCCCGATGAGAAGTTGTAACATTTGTAAGGCCCTTCCGATTGAAAATCGCCTTGAATTTGTTGTTTTCGAGCGACCTACCTTACCTTTCTTTGTCTGAAATTCTTTATAACTTTCAAATCTTTGGCCAAAAATATACGAACTCCGTAATAAAAACCCAATTTATTGATTGAATTATACTTTTCATGTAGATGCTTTAATTTTGTGGAAAAATTACAGGACTTCAGATTACAACTCCTTACTTATTATTATAGATATTCACAAAATAGTATCTCGTGTCACCAGTCCTGACTAATTTCACAAAGTCAATTCTTCTTGGCATTTTAATTTTAACCCGACAAACCGTCGGGCTTTAATCGATTAAAACCCAAGGGTTTGTTTTTCTAGGAACATACCTCTCTAGTTCTTGCCACTCATTTCCGATTCAATCAAAATCAGATCTCAACTCTCCTGACCAAGATAGCGAATAAATTTTTTGGTCAGAAAGGCATCTCTTGACAGATTTTGCATGAACGAAAACAAAGATGTCCGAAAATCTCATGAAAATTGACAGCGTAACAATGTCTTTATTTGTTCTTTATATATTGAACCATGAGATAAGGGTTTCCTTGAAATAAAATACTGCGGCCCAGGTTTTTCGATAACATATTGTTTTATAGTTTTTTTTTTGGATGCGAGCCGATTCGAATTTGTCTTCATGGCGCCCACTTGTCATACATTGACAGAATTCAGTGACACATTGGAATCTTGAATCGTATAAGAACGGACTGGATTTGCGTACGCATAGACAGCTTGAAAAAAATTGAAAAAATTTTTAAAAAATTGAAAGGGTTCCCTTGGGAAGAATCGGTTCAAAATTTCCACGCTTGCTCAAAGAACAATTTTTTTGAGTTTTCTGATGGTGCTCTGTGGTTTGTGCAAGAGGAACTGAAGCACTTTCCGGTTCACTCAACGAATAGTCTTGTTTTCACGGCTACTATTTGGTCGTTTCATACATGTGAATTATGAAATCCTTTCAACTGTTTTGATATTTATTCTACAATATACAGTGGAAGCTCTTTCAACCCTGAAATTTCACCTGTGAAATAATTCCTCGTTCTTATTTTTAAATAATGTTGTTTGGACTAGAATTTTTTTTAAAAAGTTTGTAGTTTTTCCATCCTCTTAACAGCTCAAAATCAAATCAAAAAATTAAACGAAAATTCATTGACTTAGCTCCTTTGTAAGCACAATAATATTTATAAGCTGGGCAACCTAATTAAGATACAGGATAATTCAAATTTTCATTTCCGCGGTTCTTCAGTACTTATCGAAGATCTCGTATCAGGTTACATTGGATCTATCTGACCGCGCGAAATTTCCCAATCTCCATCTATCGTTTCCATTACCAAGCTGAACATGCGTGAGTTTTCGTACCATTCAACATGTTAAGTGTCGAAAACTGACAGCCTGAACGGATTTTCTTAGTATTTTGAAAATCACTACTTGTGGGTCAGTCTGACCTTTCTTGCTTTTGAACTATTCTGTGCTCAATTATTTCGTCGGTTTTTTTTATAAATTTTTTTCTTAGTTCTTGTTCATGTTTTGGCAAGTGCTCCAAAAGGACTTTCTATGAGCGTCAACAACCTACACCTCAATGTACGTGCGATATATGTGCTATACGCTAGAGACAGCGGCACTGATGCCGATTCAATAATAAGTGATCATGACTCAAAATCAGATCCTGAGGTCTCTGCTAGTGCAAATGATGTTGCTATTGGTTTTTCGGATACAAATCTACCTGCCTATTTCTCCTGCTGCTCGTTTTTGGATATCGATGAGACCTTGTCAAAACTTGAAAACACGTGACAGTGGCAATTATTTTGTGGGAAACTCAGTTGTTTGAGGGAAGCGCTCACCTTATCTGAGAACACGATCTTTAGGAAACTATTCCAAGATACGACCTCCTAGAAGAGTTGATCCTACTAGAGCTGTTCGTGTCGTTTCAGGGGAAATATCAGCTCTTCGTTTGATGGTATAATCAATGTGACTCATATCGTGCATCATTTATATAAACAAATATATAAATCGTGCCTCATCAGAACGGAAAGCTGGCAGAAGTCCGTGTGAGGTTTGAAAATACTCTGAAAGTCAATATTTAATTAAAATTCATCGTCATTTATTTAAAATTTATTTTTATAGAGCTCTTCATATGACCATCTTTTCCTAATAAAATAAGTAGAAAGATGATATTTAGCTTTTATTCTATGCTCTAATTGATTCGATTTTTATGCACGACATTTGACAACATCCGCTCTGTCAATGAAGAGGCCTCTGTTTTGACGACCATTCTGTTAAAGATTTAAGGGAAGTATTGCGACAACCATGCAGTACGCGAAAAAGTCCTCAAAAAATTCATCATATATATATATCCTGATCATGTATGAAGATCAAGATGTAGTAGGCCCAACAAATACTATACAAAAACAATGGGCCCGACTGGTACCGAAAATCATAAGTTCCTGTATGGAGAAGGACAGTGACTGTAAAATACAAAGTGATAATAACTTAATATTCCAAGAACTATTGACAAAATATAACATATTATAAATAGTATGTGCCAAAATTGATCGCAAAGAAACTGACACATATGAATACATTGCGTAAGCATAAAGTCGAAATCCCGTAACAATATCCTCCTTCAAAAGGACAAGAAGTAGATTCTTCTACGAGTGACTTCACAATTGGTTCTCCTCACCAAAATCATGAAATTACTTTCGTCTGTTTCCAACAAAAATAATAACAACAAAAATCAATGACACTGCTGTCACGGACAATAAACCAAAATACCAGAGATATGTATGTGCAAAAGTTTTTTCTATTTTTTCATAAGGATTTTCTTTGAGTCGTGAATCATAAATTCTTGATGCCAATTGGCATCTTGAAACGTCCTGGCAGCACGAGCTTGTCAATATTGGTTTCAGCGCTTTCGCAATGGAGCATATCATATATCTTATGTTGAATATTTCCGTTGTTCGTAGTTGCTTTTAAAAATTTTTTATATAAAAGAAACAATTTTTCCTTACTACAATTTTTATTTATTAATGCATATGCGCATTTCGGGAGCTACTTACTCCCTTCCCTACTTCCCTTCTTCGTGCTTCAGTGCTTCAGTGCTTTTGATTCTTTGAATCAAAAGCATTGAAGAAGGGAGTAAGTAGCTCCTGAAATGCGCATATGCATTAATAAATAAAAATTGTAGTAAGGAGCATATCAGTTTGAAGATCACTCACAATCAGAACGGTCGAAGAAGGTGATCTATTGGTTGTCACCCAAGGATCGCAAAATTATCAGAGAGGTTCATATAACCACATTAAAGAGAAGAGTCCATGCGCTAGGATATGTGATAAAGTTGGCTTGGGTAACCCTTGAACTTCTGAAAAGAAACGAAGACAGAACAGCCTGCTGTATTTCCCAGCTGGTTCGTCGTACTAATGAAAGATTTCTCTGACGGATGATTACTAGATATGGAATGTGGGTCCTGTATGATAACGTGAAAGGGTGGCAGGCAGCTTGTAAAACATACTCCTTAAAACAAGTCTTGAATCTACGGAAAGTGTTGCTGTCTGTTTGGTGACATACTCGAGGGGTCATGTGTCGGGAGTTTGTCGGCAACGAGATCAAACATTATATACTGTCTTGTCAGCAATCGGAGTGGCCTGCAATAAGTGATAAGTTACTGTATTTCATAAGCCAATTGTCGCAAAAACAACTTTCAGCAGAACAATGTGGGGCCGTTAACCCAGCTTAAATTTACGGGGATTGCCTGGGAACTTATCCATTCATAAGTTCCATCTGCCATTCGCCATATCTCCAGATCTTCCTCCATCGCATTCCATCACTTATTTCGGTTCCTTTGCGAAGGGAATGTAACAGCAGTTACATGTAGGGAAGGGGATCCAACACAGAAGAGAATGTTTGTACTGAGCTAGAAAACTTTTTGAGGGTAAGAGGAAAGATTTCTACAGTAGAGGGATACTATAATCCAGGACAAATCATAGATAGGAATGGCAACTACATATCAGATAAAATTTAAATAAATTAGGAATTTGAAAAAAATATAATCAAAATCGAAAATTTACTACAACGTTGCCAAAAGAGGCCTAAGTGCTATGAGAGAAAATTGCAGTTCCTACTCTGCTAACAGTAGAACCAGAAGTTGGCGAATTGCTAACTTCTGTGTATCTTCATAAGCAGTATCAATGCTTATCATATCCTTTTTTCGAATGCAGGAATTCTGGAAAAAACCAAGATTCGGGTTACGGATAGAAAGAAATTCACAAAATTATTCCACTGAAGGTTCTAAAACACCGACAATATGTCCCATGCACGACAAAAAGGGCACCTCAGACATGTCAGGAGCTTCGTGTGTTTTGACTTGGAAAAAGTATGAAAATTTCCCTACGTCAAAGCGAAATAACACAGTAGTTCCGGCCATCAATCAATGAGACGCAACATAAGTGTTGATCAAGATTGAATACAATTTGGAAGGGAACAATGAAATTTACAAAAGTTTATAATTTTCTGGACAAGTATCATTGGTTTACATGTGATTGGGGCTTCAGTTCTGATTTCAATGAGATGAAATGTATTTCATATGATAATTCTGCTCCATTTCTTCCGTGAATTCGCTAGGATTCTCGGCATGCTCGCCAAAGAAACGCAAAAGTGAGGTCTTGTTTTCAAAGATAGTTGTCTTATTGGAAGCCTTCGTGAGTATTTCTACAAATTACTCTCAAATTGAGAAAACAGAGTTAACTTTGAAGCCAACATTCCCCCACCACACTCATTGGTGAAATCTATTCACTATAATCTAATTCACTTCAGTAAAAGTATTTAAAGGAAAACTTTCCTCGAGACCAGTTCTTGGAAACTGCATTTTCTGTCGTTATCACAATTCTGCAAATAGTTCCAGTTACACAGCCTTCACTCTTGTCTGTGTAGGACAAGTTCCATTCTGACATCAATTCAATCCTAGAAACGAAATTCTGCTTCACTTGACAATGTTGTTCGTTTCTTGGAATTGTGCATAAGGGTAAGAGGACGCTAGTTGGCTCGTAAAGGAAGCCGTTGAAAATATTTGAAACATTTAAAATGCCAGAAGTTTATCATCGTTTTCTTCGCCTTACATTTATTCATTAATTCATAACTTTCCAATTGTATTCTGCAGCGTGAAACTCTCACAGAAATGAAAAATGGACGCCCTATTTTTTATTTTTTCTCCATTTTCTTCCTAGAAATTTTGTTACAACTGCTTGTGTTATGTTTCAAAGCGTTTATTATGCAATTAGAAGATGTTTATTTCGAACAAGTTTAACTGTTGTTTGCAAATGAATCGTCGTTGAAGTTGAGTTCTTTGCTGAATTCTTAGCAGGCAAGCGAGAAAATTTGAAAATTTCGGGTTTTACTGAAAGAAATACGAAGGAAGTATGCATAAATTCGTGAAGGAATCTCCACCGGGTTCAATTCACTTTAACGAAGTTAATTTTAGATTGTAAACGTAAAACGAAGGGTTAGTCCTTGCTTGTTGGAGTCAGTAAACCTTGAATTAAAATTTCTACAACTGTAGAGTGTGCGGAAGCCATAGCACTTTACAACACACGATTTTAAAATCAATTTTCGAATACCTCCAAGCTCAATGCTGATGGGCGAAAGTCTTGTCTTATTAAAGTGTCTCCTTGCACATTGAATACCGTCCCTCTTATGTCCAACCCCTGCCTAATTGTACTTTAATCATCACTAAAATTAGAATTGTGTGTATGATTTGTATACACGTAGAATTGCGTCCTTGTTCAACCTTTAGTTGCATCAAAGGCTTGCCAGATTTGCTCTTATTCGTGCATGGATACAGTCCATTTTACTTCAATATAGCAGGAAGCAATTAAATCTTGCAATTGAATTAGAGTTGATTGCTTCGAGAAAGTGGCTGCCGAAGGAGTATCCATGCAAGATGGGTGAAAAGGACTAGCAAGGAATGCGAACTTAAACCGCGATTTCAACGAATTCCACACAACCAAGGAGAGACTACACGTTATTTCTCTCGTGCAGGACGCATTTTAGACAAACAACCACGAGCGACGCCAATGCTGAAGTGGTGGGTTGTTGTTGCAAAAGAGGACGAAAAGAAACCTAATTCCACTTATTTCATCTAATTACGATGTCTATTGAACGCGTGCAGAGTTTAGTGGAGAGAAACACCAATAAACTTAACTCTCATCGTATGTGGGGTTGATAATTCGATGTAGGCGGAGGGTGTAGCTGATAAAATTGTAAAGGTTGGTAAGTTTTAAGTATCGAAGACATATTTAGTCACCAATCTACTCTAAAATTTCTATATGTCATAAGTAAAGGAGTTGTCAATGTTAAAATCACTATCGAAATGCACAATCCTACTTGGATACCATTTTGCATACTTCGCTTTCTGATCTGTATTTGAGATCTGTTTTGTTTGAATAAACATTTATATATTTCGGGAATACATTTACACTTGATACATATACAATGCAACCTAGCTTAATTACCCTTGCATTCCTCTCCTTTATTTAAAAGGGGCTTACCTGTACCTATTTTCAATATTCTTAGATTATAACAATAAGTAATAATTGTGCTTTTGTGTCTTGTATTGCTTTATTATTACCATTGCTGCTAAGGTCTAATTATGTTGAATGCACGTAAGTAAACGTTTCCGACATTTTCATTGATCCTTGTTAACCGGCCTTGGATGTTGTCAGTCCTACTTTGCGCAAGATTGACAGATCAAGGTCTATTAACAGCGTGTTTTGTACGGGAGAGATGGATAAAGTTTTTCATACATTATTCTCATGCAAAAGATAGATTAAGCAGGCCGGTGACCTCTCCAGCAAAATCGGATGTTTTTGCCCGGAAACTATGGTCAGAGAAATGCTGAAAACAGTTGACAAATTTAATCGTGTGGCACAATATGCTCGAACAGTGTTTTCATTTAAAAACCATACTGGAGCGTCGAAAATCATGGGGATTGGAAGGATCTCTTTTCCAGCACTTCCTTCTTCTTCTATCCTTGCCGCTGATGAAGGAATTCTCGCGATCTGGAAGCGCCTCTAGGCGTAGGAACACAAGGCTTAGCCCGAAGTAATGTGTCGAAGGATTCCAGGCTAGGCTATCAAAAAGTTTAGTGGGTACTCCAGAAGCATTGTGCATTTGAGATCCCACACTGAGGGTGAAAACAGCCTTCACCTACCTACCACAAAAAATTTTTTAATATAACGACGGATAACTTGGCGGTACCACTGGATACATTTTTTATTTCAACTTGTGTTCGTTGTATATTTTGCCTCCTTTTGTGTTCCTTCTGCTTCTTATCTTTGGGTGTGCCTAGTCTGGATATCATTTAAAACTTCTGATTCGGGGGTATAGCTATTATCTCGGCTTTCTTTAGAATCTTCGACATCTTGGTAAAGAAAGGCCTTTGAATATGCTACCGCGGCTCTTCTATTCTGCTCAAAGACCGTGTTCGGCTCATTTAGACTAGTTAAGGATTCCGCTTTGAGTCTTCTCTCCATATTTTTTGATGATGAATATATCTCGTTTTCGCTGCAGCCCTTCATTCTCGCGGTCTTCAACATAAACGTTTTCTCCTACGCGTTAGTGGAGTGCTCAGCATCCAGTATATCAAGGTGTTGAATATCGCCTTCGCTCAAGTTGGAATGTCGCTGGTACCGTCCTCCGTGTGTTCGAGAGATTCCTGAAGATATAGAATTCTAATTATTTTTAAGGTCTTATAACAGTATTTCATTCCCACTCTCCACTTCGATTCAGAAGGCGATATTATTGTGTGTTTTGTTTGTCTTCCTTAGAGTCTCTGCTACTCTATATTTTTTTAGCCATAACGAACACGTCATCTGCCGTTGGAAGAACCGGCCTTCCATCCGATGAAAATTTCACTTTAGAGAGGAGACGGTGGATTCTCTAGGTTTCTGTTTGAAAAACCTTATCTCTGAAGGTGAGGAGGGTTTCTGATATACAAAGGGTTGTCAATTTATAAAATGGTGGATCCTGTTTCCACGTATGTACTCTTGCTTGTCAGGCAGTCCTCGAACAAGGCTATACTGGAACGCTTGGAAAAATGGCTTGACGTCGAAAGATACCAAAATTTCGTCAGCGTCAATATGGTTGACTTTGCTTAGTATGTTGATTAATTCTGTCCTATTTTTTATCGAGTGGCTGCTTGGAGGTATATGATACTTTTTTCACTCCTCCTCCAGCCAGTTCGCTATCTTACTTGTTGGAACGTCCGTAGAAGTCATTATTTGACGCATTTCATTGCCACGTTTGTAAAGTTTTGGAAGTGACTTGATCAGAGGAAGCACTGGATTAATCAACCTGATCACAATTTTACTTGGGATTTCTTCTTGGCAGTCAGTCGAGGGCAGTCAAGGACATAATTGCTTCTGGTCTACTCGGTGCTTCCTGTGTCTTATTCTTGGATGCACAAGCAATGCGCTGCAGCGATTTCTTACTTCTTCGGCATGTGTATTGCGCACAATTCCTTTATCTGAGATACGAGCAATTTTTTGTCAGAGTGATTATTCCTGGGTTTAAAAACCAGAGGTCGTCGGGCCTGAGCTGGTGATTGCGGTTGTAATAGTGACGCTCAACATTGGCTGTAGACTGCGAGTTGTCAGAGACATTTATTTCAATCAACTGCTGGAATCAGAGCCTGCAGAAGGGATCTAAAGGAGCGTACCCTAGGAGAGGAGAGCTTCAACTTCGCATGGTAAATTTTTAATTCTCTCTTATGGGTTGGAGATTAGGGCAGGAGGCGTGGCTACTCTTCTGCAGCGGTGTGTAGATCACCCAGTATTGTATGTAATAATGGCCCGATGTGGTTAAAGGAAACATGCTTCCTACTGATGGATTTGAGTTACATTCCAGCGAACCTGACGGGCGTTGTCTTCTCTCCCCTAACCATAGCCTTATTCAAACATTTTTACCAGACTCTGGCTACTAAGTCGAAGAATAGTAGCCAAACTTATCGGGTTAAGATTGTGTGAGGTACAGAAAGGATTGCGTGTCGATGCGAACCGTCATCCTGAAGATATATTCAGGTAACACAAATAAGTGATGATCTCTCATTTTCGAATTATTCAGCTTATTGGTTGCGATCCTTTTCGAAGCATCTTGGTGGGAGTATTGATGCAACCGCATTCAACCAGTTTCCGAGTAGAAGTTGTACCTATTTATACTGATACCTTACGATTGCGAACAATTAAATATACAGGCTGGTTATAAATAGCGGAATGAATGCCGAAGAAGACGAATGCCACATATAATCATAAAAGCATACTTGAGGACTTTCGGAGATTGGATGTAACAGAAGTTAGAGAGATCGAGGGTACTCACGGTAGTTACAAAAACATAGAAACATCTTTCATACGACTAATTTTTACTTAAATAACAATGAGTTTGAAATGGAGTACAAAGATAATGCCTATTACTAGACTCGTCTGGATGCCATATAGTTAACCTGTGGACGCTTGGAAGATTGGGTATTCGAAAAGGAAAAGTTCGTGGATCGAAGAACTTCCTGAACAAAGAATCGCCAAATCTAGAATTCAAAAACCCACGGACTAGGTGAGATAGCATCACGAACTCATAGCTTCTTGACTGCGCAGGAATGTTAATATAATTTGTTTTTCTCTGGTCCTGATGAAGAGTGAACTCGCTTTGGTTCAACTCGGAGATTCAACTGATTCTGTATTCGATATGGCTGCAATGGCCAGCCGCACGAAGGAGAAGATCAGTAGTTCCACAAGGTGTTGTGTATTATCTATAATGACAAGGCTCCCGTTTCGGAAATGAATGCAACCCAGAGGATTTTTCAGCGCTAACTTATGTTGATTGTTGTCCCAGATGTAGTAGGATCCCATAAATCGAATGACTGGATAAGATGGGATCATAATGAACAAGAATAGAATACCAAAGCACAGTGGAGATTCAAGCTAATGCGCATATAACGATTTTAGTCTTGTTGCTTTTTATTTAGATGTTCATTCAACCTTTCTATTATCATAACGACCAGGTTCCTTACTATTAAAATACTGATTTTTCTTAGTTACGATATCTGAGAAATTTTGGTTCGCCTTCATTAACTAATCAACACACCGAAGTTGGGTGGACATTTACAAGCCAACTTCTTCGTCTTTGTCTCATCATCAAATAGTGAAGTGAACGGGAATGGGAAGCCACACCATACTGCAATTTCATCCAATCGGACATAAGTGGAGATTCATGTCAGCATTGGACTTTCCATTCCATTAAAAGATGATTTATCGGCGCCATACAGAGAGCATGAGATGCCACCAAGGTTGCAATTTACTACCATCTATCGTATCTGCCAAGCATGAGCATCAAATCAGGCAACTCAACTTATTGACGCAAAGGAACAAGTAAAAGGACACACGGCATAGTTAATAAGGTGGATATCCTCGCATCGTCCGGGAAAATTCGCGTACAAACATATAGGTGGTGTTGGTGATATGCTATCCGTTCACTGCTATTGATTAAAAGGATGAGCAGTCCTTTCATTTAACTTTGGACGGACCATGTTCAGATTTTTTCTCACATGGTCGTATTACATTAAACACCCGAAACTACTTTGGCAACAAAGTTTCTTTTCCCGACTGTTCGAAGGAGCAAGTTTCGGATTTTATGAGTGAAGTGGTATCTTGTGAAGAAGAATTTGAAGTTAAGCGATTATTCGGAATAGATTTTTATAGAAAAAATAAAGAGTTTGACGATAAATTAGTCAAAAAATAATCTTTGGGAAGAGTAGAATGGCCTAAAATTTGTCTCTATTTCTGTACTTTTATTTTTGATCCCAATAAGGATGATTTAACAAAAAATTTCTTTCAGCCAACGTTTTGGTAAAGCCTGCTTTGTTAGGTACAAATGCCTGAAAGCAATTGTTGGCAGTTATTATGATTAAAATGTTATTTTTGTTAATAAATTTTCAATAGTGAAAGCACAAAACAGCACAAAATTAATTGCGTAAAAACAATGTGTCTAGTATGACATGAGAATGTTGTCATGTAGTATAAGCACATCTTACTAAAAACTCATCTAGATAAAAATATCTTTTATTTCCATTATGCTGCCGTCACTAGGAGCGATAAAGTTCATCGATAAGACCACGAAAGACAAGAAGCAATGCATTTTCAAGTGAAACATTGAGTCAAACGAATAATGCATTGATATGGTACTGGAAGGAAGTTATTTCCTTCTTCGAATGTGCAGTGCAGTTGCAGCTATGCATACTTCAGCTGCAAAAGCCAGTAACAACAAATCAAGATACCATAAATGGGCGAAGATGAATTAACATTTCAAATGAACCAAAAGAGCCTACACAGAACCCTATCATACACGTAACCTCTAAACCAACGTCTTCTGATACAAGTAAAAGACATTGCAAGTGTTCTTGGAAAGTTTTCTTGGCGACCTCATGCGAGTATTTCTAAGACGTTAAGTGTTGAATCAGCTGCAATGGTTGTGACTGGTTGGTTTTGTGACTGTGGATTCAGTTGCTTTGTGAGATGATTCCTAGTATAAGGAATTTGCTTAGAGATGGCATGGGATTCATATAAAATGAATAAGTCTTGAATCAGTCAAACTTAGAAAGTGTAAGTAAAATGCATACACTATTCCAACAAACAATGGGAGGCAATCGAAAGAACCCGCTTTAAGGGTTGCTACGTTCTCATCCAAATAGTAACGAGGATGTGGATTTGGAACCAACAAATATTGGTGTATCAAAGTCAAGGAGTCTTTTAGGCCCAGATTGTATGCTATCATTACTCTCTGAAGAAATAAATAGAAGAAAAAATACATTAACTGGGAAAATTTCATAGAGGGAATAAAGAAAAAAGTCAAAATTTTGATCAGAAAAGTCAGTAAATTAATAAAGTAAAAACCTTCATCTTTCGAAAGTGATTAGAATACATAGTGTTAGTTTCCTAAATAATAAGCCATATAGTATGGGAGCTACCACAGATTTGGCACTTCATATTCATGATATTCGTCTTTTTTGGATAGGTATATGAATGCTGTTTACGTCCTGATTGTTGTAATCTCAGTGGTCAAACCAGGTAGACTACCGGTTTATCACCTGCTCTGTCAATCAGAGATCCTAACCTGGAGACCTAACCGTTTGACGTATTATTTCGGTCTAGTCTTTAATTATGAGAGAATAAGATGACAGTTAAGTCAACCTTCTTTTGTCTCTGCGCTGCCTATTCCATTGTGAGAGAGAGAGGAATCTGCTCCGCTATCAGGTGCATGATTCTGAGGCAAGTGTGAGGTTTTTTATTGAACTAAATGTCGCTAGCAAACACTCGTGCTATTTGAACCGTCGATTGACCAGAGCAGTAGTTTTGACAGGTTGTGCAATTTCATTTTCTAAATTGATTCTGCACTAAGAAACCCAAAAACTGGAAAAAATATTTATTTTCAACTTACGTTTGAAGTGATCGTCAGGCACCCAAAATGACATAACAAACGAAAATATCTACATATTTCAAAATCGCAACCAGCGTTTATATGAAATTCAGATGTAGAAAGCCATAAATCATATGATAGCGACGGTAAATTATTAGAGAGTGGTTCATAGCAAATCCATACAAATTTACCCTCAAGTTACCTCAACATAACGCCTTGAGGGTAACTATGTGATTAGCAATAACGGTGCTATTATCCAGAGTAGTAGTGAGGAAAATGCTTCATTCATAGATATAGAATGACTAGACAATATATTGGGTCTACCGAAAGGTCCTATCCGAAAGTGTCACTGCAGTTTCAATCCATATCAACATGTTGTTTTGAGACATATATGGCCATCTCCCTTTATCATTGCATTTGAACTCACGTAAGCTCCTCAAAGAAGAAACAAAGCTGTCACATGTTATTATTAAGTGAGACGCAATCGTGAAAACATGTGTACCGACAAAGTTTATTTACGCTGCTGTATTTTGTATGAATTCCAACAAGGGAGAAATGCTACACAACCGTGTCGAAATTTAGCGAAAGTTTTTGCTACAGATGCGGCTTGTGATAGAACGTGCTCGAGATGATTTGAAAAATTTTAAGTAAGTGCTTTTGACCTTAGTGACAAGCGACGTTTAAGACGTCAATGTCAAGACTATGACGGTCCAAGATCTCTTTTTGGGAACATCGGATATTGCAGAGATGCTGAGTTGAACTCAGCAAACCATTTCCGATAATATTTGGAAGGTAGGATTGGTATATAAATATTCCAGATGAGTGTTTCATCGGTTAAGTGAGAAAAATTGGAATGATCGAGTTGTCATATCTCTGCTTGCTCGGTGAGAAAAGCCCGGACCGCCTGCCCCTCCACCTCTAAGTCGAGCTTGAAGCTGGAGAAGAGAATATCGTGTATGTGTTGATACATCTAAGGACCAATACATTACGAGCTTTTGAAACCTTATGAAGAGCTAAATTTGGAGGGATACTGCGAGCAAATGGATAATTTAAATAAAACAATAAGAGAAAAGGATATGTTCAATAGAATGTAAGTCATACTGCACATGATAATGCCAGACCACATGCTGTTTTGGAGACTCATCAGCAAATCACAGAGCTAGGTTGGGGAGTTCTGTCGACACCATACTGCCCAGACCTTGCACCCTCCGATTTTCACTTGTTATCCCTTTGCGGAACTTTTAGCAGGAAAAAATTCAAAACTGAAAACGATGTCAGTTGAGGACTAAGGACTAGTTGAGTTCTTCCTCTCTGAAAATAAATAATTTTTTTATCAAAAATGGCACTTACAAGGTGTCACAAGAAACGATGGAAAGAATATTCTATAATAAATATTAAATATATGAAAATAGTCTTATTTTCTTTCAATTTTCGAACAGATTTTCACCGAACAGAACTTTCAATTTTCTTTCGAACAGATATTTCTGGTGAACCTGATAGATTAGTCATGCGACAGTGATTCCTAAAAGCATCCAAACAAAAGAACGGGACGGTTCATGCAATTCCCTTCCAGTTTCGAAGACGAAGGTGAAAGTGGGAAAGATAAGATTCCAGATCCTCTCTTATATCATCTATTGCCTTGTATTAGAACGCTATGGTTTCTTTCCTCGGGGAGATAGTCTGTGTAGTATTCCCACTTTTTTTTCGGCCAATAGCTTGACTATTTGTATTTGGTCGTATGATGTCTGTGGAATGATTTCAATTCCTAAATGAACTGGTTCTGCTGATACCATATTTGTTCTTCTTTGTTTCAGTATTCTGTTCTGTTGCGTCCATTTGTACGTTTCTTGTAAGATAATGGGTTCTGTTTCATTGGTGGTGGGAGACGATATTGATGTGGCTGCAATTGCGGCTGATAGCTGATAGAAATCGTGATAGCTACTGGCAGTTTTGTGGTCAGGAGAGGAGAGATCTCCTCGAGTTCTTTCGTGTCTTCCTCTGACATTTCTTCTTCTATTCTTTCTGTTTTCTATTCTATTTCTTCTATTTTCTGTTGTATTTCTTCCATTTTCTATTTTATTTCTTCTTTCACCGGCTGAGTGATTGGTGGCTGATCAGGGGTTGGGGATCTACTTTTTTCGACGTAGCCTGGGTCCCTTCAAGACTTCTTTTAAGCAGGTATTCGTGGTCTCGGCCTCGCTGGTCTTGTCGACCAACGGCGTGCCTGTTCGTTTTTGTTCGGAGTCTGTGTTTTCCCCTATTCTGCAAACATTACCGCAATTTTTCAATCCTTCGATCGATTTTTATGTTTAAATAAATTAATTAATTTTGTCAGTCAAGTATGCTTAAGTAGTTAATAGTGTAGAAACGTTTATATGTAGGAAGGGTCGATATATGTAGGAAGGGGTCGTTTTTGGTATGTGTGAAAGAAGTCCGTGATTCTTTTATTTTGAGAGAGTTCCTAGAGTTGGTCCTGTGCTCCTCTAGCTGCTTTTTTTTCAACATTTACATCAAGCTAGAATTAACTGTCAGATATTTTTGAAAATATACACCAAAAGCAAATATCTCGAGGAAAGATTTTCTGTTTCGATTAACAGGAGAACTAGCTTCAGAATATCAGATTTGATGGCAAAAACCACTGAAAGTTGATATACGAGGTTAATGTGCCGCGGTTCCTGTTGGCAAATAATAGGACTGTTGGCAAAGCTAGGACATTGCAATAATGACAAAACTATAAATATTTGTAATACATGCAAAAAATGTTCACACAGAAAATTTTACATATATTGAAATCGTAACAGACAAACTCCAAACGGTTTGGTGCTCAATTATTATAACAATTAATATTTTTCAAATTTTCATTCATTTTTAAGTGAACAAAGACTGGAACCCTGAATGAGCATTTCTAACTATCGAGCAGTCATTCTGACCGGTTGTGGCAGAAATATGTTTACCAAAAACGGCGATAACTCCCGTGCTAATGTCGTTCAAGCTCAGCTTTTGCTTGTCAGTTGCTTTTTTGCCATCAGTTCCTTCATGACTGCAAACTGAAACTTATGTTCTTGGACCCAAGTGGAAAATTCTATTTCGTTTAGTTTTCATTTTTGGCCACTACAAGCACTGCAAAATGATGATTTTTGATTGACGATTAGATAAGTCAATAATTTTTTTAGCATATTTAACCTAAGATCTAAAAAACACCTTCTAATGAGTGAAACGACCTCTTCATTTCCAGCATTTCAACAGACAATTGAGTTGGTGAATTCGTTGCGTAAACAATTTAATTTCTTCCTTGGTTGCTTTTACATTTTTGCTTTTTTTTGCTCAAAAAATGTTTCCAATATTTCAAACTCGGAACCGAAAATTGTCATAATGTCTGCGGGCTATTCTCTGAGGTACGTTCTGCGGATTTTTCGACGGTGTATAATGGCATAAATTCAATAAACTTTCCTGGCTCATGATCATCCTATACAGACTTCACATACAAAAAAACCTTTCTATTAGAGTGAAAAAATGACCTATGCTTATATAATGCTTATTTTAATTCTAGCGTTGATTCTAGCCCTGTTGGCAAAGAGTCCAAGTTTGAATGTGGTTCATAATTTATGGGCGATTTCGGAGAACAATATTCCGGAAATAATATTCTGAAACACAGTATTATTTCTAAGAATAAACAATATAAAAAGGATCGGATCAAAAATTACTCCAACTACTACCCAAAAGCTTTTGAATTCTATGCCAAACAGGCTTAAGAATGTTTTAAATGCAACCAGATACCATACAAAGAAGTGGATTATCGCCATTATCACAAAAGAAGTTCACTATCGTGTAGTACGTTCTCGCAGACGTCTACTGTTAAAATTTCAGCCGAAGCGGACCTTTGGTTTTATTTCAAAGTGTATGAAAGCGGGCGTGTCCGCCAATTTGAAAAAATTGGAGAAACAACATTTTGGGTCGATAACTCGACTCTTTTTTTTGGGAAGAAAAATTGCGCGGCAAAATTAAAGTGTGCATAAATGCTGTATAGGATAACTCAGTTCCTGCGACAGCGACCATAAAAAATAGTTCAGAGAGTTTCAACGTGGTTGGACGTCTGGTTTTGATGAGCTGCGATCAGTTGGCTCGGAAATGACTACCACGAGGGTATCGTGACAAAAATCTACGATCTCATCTTTGAAGACTGCCGATGGAAGGTGCTCGAGCTAGCTGAGACAGTGGCCGTCTCTCTTGCAACAAGGTTTTCGCATGAGAAAGTTGTCGCCGCGATCGGTATCGCGTTTGCTCACTGCGGTGAACAAACGCAACCGTGAGAACTCTTCAGAATAGTGACGTTTTTTAAGCCCAATTTGAAAGAGTTTCTGCGACGTTTTGTGGCCGCTGACAAAAAAGTGCCCATTTGGTACACACCATAGAAAAAAATACCGTCAAAAAAGCGGACTTCTCCCGGCGAACGTGCTCCGAAGAAGGCGAAGGATTTGCCGTAGAGTTGATGGCGATCGTTTTATGGGACACATATTGTGTGATCTGCATCAACCAACCGAAGAAGAGAAAAGCCTTCACAGAGCTTTTGTATGCCGAATTATTGGGCCAGACCAGAGACCAAAGACCAGATTTGGCTAGGAAATAAGTGCTCTTTCACCATGACAACGCAATGGCTCACGCCGCCGCCGTGGCAAATTAGTTCAATTCGGCACGGAACTGATACCCCATCTAACGTGTTCTCCCGATTTGAGCCCGTATGACTGCTTTTTGTTTTCCAACTTCAAAAATTCAGTCGTAGTGCAGAAAGGTAAGTGGAAACACGAGGTCATCGTCGCCACATAGGTCCACTTTGCGGATCTCGGGAAAACGAAGTATTCAGAGTGGTTTTATAAGTTCAAACATTTAATTTTATTTTATTTTTCCTTTGTAGGCCAAGGACTTATCGGACCACCCATTATTTATAAAATTTAATCATTTATAATAAAGATCTAAGTTAAAGGGAGGAAATATATGCAGAGGCATCTTAAATCTTTTTTGTTCATTAATTGATACTGGAAGTATTCCAGAATTTACCCTGATACTTATACCACAAAATTCCAAGCCGATTAAAAGTTCTAAGCGTTTAAGCAAGAGTCCTTCCGCTGACCGGTTGAAGCGCGCGAGATGTTGAACGAAGTCGTTCTTGAAACTACTTTTCACCAATTTATGTACACTCCAGCTCGTTGATTTTTTAATGAATCCTTATGAAACTTAGCAGGTCTAATCTCTGCACATATATATTCGTTTTATCTTAATTTGAAGCGTAAAGAATCTATAGTTTTACTATAGTTTATTGCTCAAAAACGGTCCAAAATCGTACTTAATTTTCCCAAAATATTAGCCCATAGAGAAAAGACATTAGTTTTTGAAAAATGGATTTCAGATATAAATTGCGACCTTTGAGATGCACACATACTGCTCTTCTGAGTGTTGAGTTACGTTGCGCAGCAACTAATATCTTCGGGATTTTTCAAGGAAAATGTTAAGCAATTTCTGAAAAGGCTCTTCAGTATGCGTACGAAGAAACCTTCATACAATATATTCATTCCTTGTGCTAAAAAATTCATTAAAACTACCCAAAATATACCTTCCTACACCATTCAATCGATTTAGTGTCAATTTAAGTGAATTTTTAAGTCAGAAAATTAAAGGATAAATATTATTCATCTCATAAATTTCTTATATATTATTTTGATTTTATCATTATTTAATTTGGCTTTCGAATAGAAAGTTGCCAAATTATAAAATTGGAACTGCATCAACTAAGCTGTGAGCCACTGTTAATCGATCAATCCTGAAATAGGCAATTGTTTATTCTTGCAATTCACGTGGAACGATTGGCTACACATGCATGCTCGCAATGTCAACCACAAAGTTTCTATTTCAAAACAATTGTAGATTATCAGTAGCGCAAAGCGAAAAATAGGCCACAAAGTATGTCTCGGCATGAAAGAATAAAACTTCCGCCCGTACAGGTTGCAAATCAACTAAATTAACTATTGTGAATATAATTTTCACCGACCAACCACGCACTTTTCCCTACCAAGCCTTCCAACCGTAACGATTTTTCCGCTTGCCACAATTACGTGACCGCGACAAAGTGCACGTTAATGCAACACACAACACCTTTACCGCAACAGCTTGTAACAGTAGCTGTAGTACTTAACATAACTCGCGATCCAATTGTGCATACGAAGAATATGCTTCGCAGGATGCGAGCAGGATTGCGAGCAGCGTATGTGCATGTACTCAGAGGCGGATATTTTGTCCGCAATCGTGTACGGCATGTGACTAATTATATTCATGCGTCGAAGCCAGGTTTGTTACAATTAGTCATTGTTTTTCTGGTTGCAAACTAACTACTTACGTTGCCGCCCCCTTCCAGCGAAAACAACTTCACTATTGTGGTAAGGCGACAACGAAGGCAACGAGCCAAACCTCAAGATGACCACTTCAACTCTGGTTCTTGTAACACAGGCCAAGAGAGTTTCGCATTCTTTGGCTTCGTGTTGTAAAGCCACTACAGGGGCAAGGATAACTTTTTAACGTTTTCTCGCTTCTATTTGTGCATGTAGAACTCAATTCCGGGAAATGAGGAAGAATTGGTGTAATAGTTCATTGGGAAGGAGAGGTCTTACTTGGAGTTGCTACTGTTGGGCTTTTGTTGAACGTTTCTTTCTGTTGCCATGAACAAACAAGCAAACTAACAAACACATTTTTTGCGTAATTTTAGGAAAGCGAGTGAATGAGTTGGAAATTGTTGTGTACTGAACTGTTTTCCCTCTTTTTTGTCATTTCAGCATAATTACCTAATGGAGTTTGGATACCTTCCAAAGTCAGATATTGAAACAGGAAACTTAAGGACGGAAGAGCAGTTTCGAGAGGCGATACGAAGGCTACAGGTGAGTTTCAACGTACATTTCAACTTACTTTCAATTGAAACTATAAAAGAATGTGGAAACTTTGTTCTCAAATTTAACCGTAATTAATGTATAGTTAAACAATTTTCCAATATTGAGAAAGGAAGATGAGGATAATTTTGCATTAATAATATAAAGCAATCACTATGTCTGTGTTGTAGAAACTCTTCTTTCTTCGAAATAGACCACGCAAGATGAATTTGTATCGCCTTATAAGTAGTGCCTTTGTTTTTGTGGTCGACAAATTAGACATTTGTTGCCCTATTCATTATCCTGTCTAGTTTTTTTGTAATAAATATAATCAAATATGTCAGATGTGAAGTTATTGATTTACAAATACTAAAGTAATATACACAAATTCCTCACAGAGGGGATGCTGGTCGACAGAAGTATGCTGGAAGCTATTGTTCTATGGGAGTTCCGCCTCCACGAATCCCAGGGACTATGTGGTTGCCATAAGGCTTGTTCAGCGGATGATGACTCTGCAATGACTCTAGAATTCACTTGGGCAGGCGGACACGATATTTTGGACCAAGTACCAATCAGGCGAAACTCGTGCGCGAATGATTCCATTCCAAGGGAATAACTCCAATTAAGGGTCGTAATTTCTCGTCCCAATAAAACTTTGACAGGTCTCAGAGTACGTTCGAAGCTCGCACCATCGAGTTGCCGATTCAGATTCGATTGAGGCGGAGTTACGATTAGCGCTGGTCTTGCTGGAATCCTCCCAAGGGTTGTCTGCTGTGCATAGATACCCATGGGATCATTAAAATCACTAAACACATGAGTGGTGATAGGGAGGGGGGACCCTTCGACAATTGCGTCCTGTAAGACAGAAACATTACAACAATAACAACTACTACAACTACATACGTCGAATAAACACAAAAAGACAAAGTGTATTTGCCAACCAGAGTTACTGGCGGTCTCTGGGAGCAGCCAAATATCAATCTGCACGCCGTAGCGCCCCGTAAATATGAGAAGAAGTACGAACAAGTCCCTGGGAAACTTATAGTTGATAATAAACTGATTCTCATATTGAAACTTATTCAAAGGATAACACGACACGCTACTGCTGACTGACGGTGACACTAACGCCATCAGAGCTCGAGATATCTGCGCAAACAGGAGTATCCCGAATCAAAACGAAGCGAAGGACAGTTCCATATTACTGGGCCGTCTTAAGGAAGAACGCCTCATGTGAAAGCCAGGAGACATAGTGAACGAAATCAACGCTTGCTACAATGTAAAGAAAAATGTAAAACTTAAATAAGTTTATAAGGGACGGCATATAAGAGCTAGAAGAGCTCTTCCTCCAAATCGGGCACTACAAACGCGAGTGGGTAAAGCGCAGAAAGGCCAAAAGGCTAAAACTTCGGTTGAAACGCAAGTGATTCTCGTGCAAAGCACTCGTGCAAGGAGATCAGTAGAAAAAGAGGAGGGACGCGACAGCGAACAAGCTTGGTAGAACGATAGATGCCATGATGTGGCAACGAAGGCAACCGGAAAAGCGTTCAAAAGGCTCCTTGTCGAAAAAGTGGTCGTTGATAAGCTTCCCCTCGGGTGCAAAAAAAAAAAGAAACTGCGAAAAGCATACAAAAACCACGAAGTAGATCCCGCGGCAAAGCCCTACGGCATAAACTGCAGGTCAATTCGAACGATTGCAGGACGTACATTGACGTCTTGTGAGAAATCAGAGTCAAACTGCCATTGGAACAGTTCAGCCGACACAGTTCAGTAGATTCCTTTTCGAGTTTCGTTCTTGGACCGCAGACCTTTGGAGGAAAAGCAACGGTGGTCTCTTTTAATCCAATGGCCAAATGGTAGATATTGACAGCATTAAGAACATAGCTGAATCGCAAGTGAGCCTTAAAAGGGTTTCACTGAGTCGATTGGAGTCAGAATTAGACTAATCCCTGAAAATAATATAGGACATCATATAGTCATAGTCGATTTGACTAAGAAACAAACTGAGAAACTTCTATGTTTGGGTAACTTGGAAAATGATTTAATGATCTGGAGGATATGGCGCCGAGCATCTCCTTTCTGTGGTTTCAAATGCCTGTGTTATGGCGATACCGTACAAGACTGCAAATAGTCTGATAGTAGCTCCTTGAGCTACCCGGGCTACACAGGGCGCATAGAAAATAGAATGAATAGTATAAAAATACAAGTACAAAGAATTGGATGCATAGAAAACGCACATTGTATTGAAAACCTGATAACCTGAAATATATTCCAGCAACAGGGAAGTGTTGGGTCTTCAAAGAAGCTAAAGCAAATCCGCCCTGCAATGACCGGTGTATGCCAGATAAACTTACATTGAAGCTTAAACACCAAAAACCTACTCGAGCAGTTCACGAAGGATATACACGGGTATATTGCTGCTTGGCGAATAGCACAGAGTTAAAAAATCGGTAGCATGGTATCCTGATGAATATGGCACGTGCGTCACCTGGGTTCGAAATAGTACTCATCTGAGAATTCAGCGCTGCTGCTGGCGAAGAGATGGGTTCGTGTTAGTTGTACCTGACACCGAACGAATCAAGAACATTCTTTTAGATAACGCTCAGTTGTTTAGGAGACGCTGTCTGGTACGTCATATTCATATCAATACTAAAACTCTTGATTTGGGAATGCCTCTGCCAGAAGTAAGGGAGATAGCGAATCCTGGAGATGACGTTCGGAATGGGATCATTTGTCGTAAACAATGAAAACACTCACTTTTCGCCGCTTGGTCTTCGTAGATACCACCCCGGACGTGACTTTCACCGCAGTTTCCTTCTGCTAAAAGACATACAATTGGAGAGATCCAGAGAATCATTCGACCAGTGATCATTAGCACTCGAGATCCGTGACAACGTTCCTACTCGTCCACACACTCAGGGCTCTACCTTTGTGTGGGATACTGAGATGATCGACACAGAGACGTTGGTTGACAGTTTTACGAGACGTCATTCACAGTCTGGCTTCTTGTCTAGCTTCTGTCACTGTCTGGCTTCTTCCGAGACCAGTGAGCTTGCAGTTGTAGACATGATGAACTCTATAATGAGTACCATCAATCTGCTTGTCAGTCATCTGTCATATTGTCTTGATATCTAGACGCGGCAATTTTCCGGTATTTTTTTTTTTTTTGGTACGGAGGTGAAGGCTATTCACGCCCTGAGTGTCGGACTCCCAGTGGGCTAACTGGACTACCGACTAAGCACCTCCCCTGTCAACTGGAGCGCCTAGCCTGGAACCGTTAAACACATTACTTCGGGCTAGGCCTCCCAGTTTTACGCCTTTTGGCGCCTTCGGTTTACAGCGATTCCTTCTCCAGTTGAACGGAAAAGAGGAGGAGGATTGCTAGAGAAGGAAATCCTCCACCCTCGACCCCTCCAGCCGATCAAGTATGCCATTTTCATTACTAAGATTGCCCGAGCGTAATGTGCCACTTGATTCAATTTGTCAAATGATTTCAGCATCTTTTCGATTAGGCTATCTGGATGAAGCTCTACCACTTTTTCGGCAAGATCACCGCGCTCTTTGTCCCATCTTCTGCATGAAAAGAAAGTATGACAAGCGTCGTCCTTCACACCAATGCAGAATATGCAATCTGGAGACCGGGACTTACCTATATTGTGCAGGTAAGACTGAAAACAACCGTGTCCACTCAGTAGCTGTGTCAGGTAGAATTCAGTCTCACCATGCGTTCGACTGAGCCACGATATCTCAAGTCTTTGATGAGCCGCGCGGTCCATCTTCCTTTTAGCTCACGTTCCCATGATTGTTGCCATTGGTCGAGAATGCATCGTTTTTCATCGCGAGCAACTTTTTCTTTATTACCCTCGTGCCTTCGGAGGTAGACTCTATTGCACTCTCTAGCAAGGAGAGCGATTGGTATCACCCCTGCAATTACCAACACCGCTGACTCAGAGACTGTACGGTATGCTGATGCAATCCGCAGTGCACCTCGTCTCTGCACCTGTGCCAGCCGTTTTCAGTGCAGTTCCTTGTTGAGAGCTTCACTCCATATTCTGCTCCATAAAGAAGCGTAAATTGCACTACTCTCATTAGCAGACGCCTTTTTGTTGGACTTGGTCCTCCATAATTGGCAATTTGTGGACTAATTGCCGAGACCCCTGCTGCGGCCTTGTTTTTCGTTGCCTTGATTCGCTCCGAGAAACTCAGTTTAGAGTCTATCAGCAAGCCCAGATACTTGACTGATAGTATATAGGTATACTGACGGTCAACTGAAATCGGCGAATTTCGAAAGAAGTTGCACCAATTCCGTCCAGCGTCTCAAAAGCGTAGTCGGAATCAGGAATACACCAGAATGGCAGTATATGTATCTGTTAGTCAGGAAGTGTCCTAGTGGATCGAGCAACCGAGATAAGGCCGGCTGATGGCCGAAAAGCGTCTTAGAAGTGAGCAAGGAACCGTGGGGCATAGGCCATAATTTCGTTTTGCAGGAGTTCAGGATCCTACAGGTGCCCTGCGTGTACAAAATTGACGAGGTGTGTTCGATAGTACGGGCTCTCCTTCCATGAGGTCGTTTCCATGAAGTCGCCGGTATTCGACGATATTCCAGGATCAGACGGTGTTTCGGCTGAGGTACTGTTATTGCATTTGTTTTTTCATTTTTGTCATGCCTTCATGAGTAATGAAAGATGACAAGATTCGTGCTGATCAGCAAGGGGAAGTGAAATCCCAGATCTCCTTCTGCATATCATTCGTTATGCATTGCTAGATACGGCCGAGAAAATGCTAGAGAAACTCATAATTGGAAGACTTCCAAACGTTATTCAACCCTCCTACGCAGCAATACGGTCTCAAAGCATAAAACTCCATTATAAATGTAGGTTCAGTTGCACGAGGTCAATCTAACTGACGGATGGTCCTTCTAGTGACGCTGGATAACAGGCATGTGTTCAACTCCGATCGCTAAAGAAATACTCTGGATACCCTGGAAATTCATTTCAAATATCAGAATAGCTGATACAAATTCGGAATTACTTATAGAATCGCAATCCGAGACACGATACGGTGCAAGAACAACGGCGGATGCTAGTAACATCAAGTGTGTCTCAAGGCTCCATCCTCGGTCCGTACTCGTTGAACATCATTTAAAACATATTTATCAGACCACCTGCCAGAGGAGTTGCAGAAAACGCGCTAACGTAGGGTGTTAGTTGCTGGGGGACCACTCACGGATTTAACCTAGTACTAAAGAGAACTGAAGTGGTCATACTGACAATGAAGGAACCCTTAGATTATGACACATTAGTGACGGGGATCCATCGTCGTATTTCTTGGAGCAAATCAGAGCAACAGTAGGTTATGCCGAGTCAGGGGTCTCAGCCGTCAGTCAACGATTGGCTGATTTTGGAGGACACAGTCGAACAAAAAGGCGAGTCTTGATAAGTATCGTACAATCTACGCTAGTAGAAAGAGCGCAGGTATCAAGAGGGCTGTCAATAAAGAAGAAAAAGAAGAAAATAAGGTGTACGAACATGCTGAAGGCATTTTTTTTAAAGCCGGCATCGCCAATTAGCTATAAGTAGATTTCTCGCAATTCCAATGAACGCAATTTAAAACGCGCTTTCCCCGAAACAACTTTTTTGTAAATACTGTGCTGGACTTTTTACCACAACGGCTTCATCGATTGTTCTGAATTTTCCATTACATATTCTCCACATAATTGAGTATCGCGTATATTAGAATTATGTCAAATGTTTTTTTCTTCCATTTTTTATCGAAAAATCATTGAAAAAAGGACAATTTTTGGAAATTATCAATTTGATTCATAGCTATCGTTTTATTGTTTACATAAATTAATATTTTTGAAACGTGATAGCCGCTGTCATATTGATTCCAAGTTCTCCTGGTGTGTCAGACAAATCTTCCATCACTTTGCAATGTCATAACATCGTTATTACCACTGTACTTGTGCTGCCATTTTGAACATCTTTTTAATGTTGCATTGATTTAGTCTTAATGAATAAAGTCAATCTACATTTTGAGGCATGCAGGAAAAGTTTTCAGATCTTTAAAGAACCTTCAAGACTATGGGAAAATATGCGAGTACTATTTCAAAACCGAAACTCAACCAAAAGGACATAAAGAAGAACGTATGGTGCTATTTTGATTAAAATTTTTTAAAATTTGTTATTCATTACTCTGTTCATGTACCGTTTTTGACCAAAAAAAAGAAGGACATAATGACGTTAGTATGCTTTAGTGTATTTTTGGCCTTGACTTGTTTTCTTCTTGACTGAATCGCAAACTTGAACTTTCTTGAAAAATGCCCATGATTGCGGGACCGCATCTTAACAAGAAATAACTAAAGACCGAAATACAATACTGCGAGACTGCGATACTAGAGCACGACGAGAGTCTCGCAGTAAATTTCAAGCAGTTTTCGTAACATGCATTTGTATAAGACATCGTTCAAAGATTGCGATGCGTCGATGCAAGGCGGGAAATATTCGGAAAATCGAAAATTCCTTGCAAAGAGGTGCGTTGACGTTTGTCAGATGCTATATGGCGCTTAAATGAAATTTGAAAGGCAAACGGATTAATTACTTTATAAGTACTAGGTTTATTCTGAATGAATTTTGATTGAAAATTTCGTGCATCCTTGTTGAGGATATTATTTGCCAAACGAAGGAAAATTCCAAATTCAAAACTTTTAAAATATCAAAAACAATTGCACGCAAATTGCATTTAAAACGTCATCAATTTGGCATTTGTCATATGAACATTATTCTTCCTCGAATCGCGTTCATTGTAAATTTAACGCGTTGCGCGACGACGAGTGAGAATCGCATCGCGCTCACGCATCGCCATCACGCAGTACTGTGTCTGGTCCTTAACTTGATTACTTTTCGGTCCCCTAATAACTAGTTGCTTCAGCTCAGCAAAGTCGAGTTCAGTCAGTTAAAAAGACTTGACCTGCCTTCAGTATTGTAGTGGTTTTCGGGACAAACACCGAAGATTTAGTTTTTACATGACGAAATAGAATTTTTGAACGTTTTTTCCACAAGGATATAGATTCCAATAGTACATTTGTTTCTATTAATATTTTAATGATTTCAGCAATTCGGGAATGTTCCTGTGACGGGCGAAATAGACGAGAGTACAATCAAACTTTTACGAAAGCCAAGATGCGGACTGCCAGATCAAGAAAGTTCATTAGATTTTACATCAGACAACAGAAAACATCGACGTAGGAATAAGCGTTATGTGATACAAGGACCAAAGTGGGAAAACATCGATTTAACATGGAGGTAAGTCTTCATTCTTTTGTTACTAGACTTCATGAAGTGGACGATTCAAAAAAATCCAACACTCAGAATTTCCCTTAAGATGGATTCATATTTTAATTTATTAACATCTTGCAAATCAACCCTCAAGGCTCTTATTCATATCTAATCTCTTCTCCTTTGCCTCAATTTGTTCCTGTTCCTTGAACACCATTTCACGTTACTACACAAAGGTTGACTTTGAAACTACGCCGCCAATCTAAACTAGGAAATATAACAAATGGATACCTCCATGATGCAGCCAGGCATCAACATATAAATAAGGCTATGTTTCACCTTCTTGAGGGTGATGAAAAAATTTAAGAGGCAACTGAGAGATGATGACAGAAGAGGCAAAGGAGAGGGCGAAAAGATACGCGAAGATGAGAAACGTGTACATCGTTTCGAGTGCTCTCTCCCGTTGGTAAAGCTGTAATTAGGTTTCACTCCACCAAAACCCCATAACGAACATTTTCCTGGCGTTTACTCTGGGTTCCATTAGTTAACGTAAAGCCTGAAACGTCCTTGAAAGCAATTAACAGTTGCACTCTGTCTTAGTTTAATTATCGTATGCCTTGCTTCATTTACTTCGGAACAACGCTTGTCTTCGTCCTAGTCTTTGCGTTTGTGCTTTGGTGGATGTCGTTGTTGGTCGATGGAAGTTTTACACTCTTGCAAGAAGATGAAGGTATTCCCACTATGTCCGGGAAGGGTGAAAATTACGAAATACGGAATGAAGTTGTGTTGGAACGATAAGGACTAAGAGTAATAGCATATTTTCATACCGACGACTGCTTCGAAATTGAGAATTTTTACTGGAAGAAGATATGCAGTGCCATACGCCTTAGAACAAAGCACGGACTCGGGAGTTTGTACACGAATTCCAAGAATTAAGTTATAAATACTTATCATATTGACGTTACAATTACGTTGATGAATCGAAACATGTTTGCATTAAATTGTTTTGGCAGAAGGACATCTAGCATAACTTTGGGATGGACGTTATTGCAATCATATTTTTATTGCATTTCCATGATTTAAGATGATTTTGCCGCGGTTAGGTATCACTATGCTTTTTTTCGGGATGATGTGTTTTGACATTTAAAGCCCGATTTTTTACAAAGCTATCCTGACATCGCAAATGGAAAGTATGGATTATAGTTGCTAACATTGTACACGTAGGAAATGATATGCACTGAAGTAATGGCAGAATTAGGAATCCCAAACCGGAACCTTCCTAAAATCTTATTTTCTTAGAATATGCTTATCCCATATTTCAACTCGATATTTACGAACAAATATTTAAGAACTGTCATTTGAGTTTAGAAAAACATGTATTTCAAAGAAAACGTCGGGTCAACACAAAGTAACCAACACGCCTAAGGTTATGTGAAGTCAGATGTAAGTCAGCACCACGCTCGACCACATGATTTTTACCCTTATTTCCCCGATTTTTCAACAAAAGTACACACACATGATCCTAGTTCCTAGAATCAGACCTGACTGCAAAGGATAAATTTTTGAAAAACGATCAAACACTAAATTGACTCACAAAATTATTGAAATAATTGAAAATATTCAAGTTCAAACTGCTATTCCTCAATAACAAATAGGAGCTCTCAAAATCGATCTTCATGTTAGGAGGATGATTCATTGGCTCATGCGTAGTCACTTTTCTCTGATTTACCGAGCATACCAATGCTCGAAAAATGTTGAAATCAAAGTGTCTGGCCGTGGATGTGGAAGTTCAGACAAGGAGGGATAATGGCGAACAAAACTCTTCCTCCATAACTGCTGACAGCAATGCTAGAGTTAATATGTTGATAAAATTCAGCTAGGAATTAAAAGAAAGAGTAACTGCATGAAAAAGTTTCCGACCTCTAAATTCACTCAATCGAGACTCCTTCCCTCTGTCAATGCAAATTCGACAATGATCTCAATGAATGTGACCATTCGTTCCACTTCCGAACAACAAGGATTCTGAGAAATATTTTGCATAGTGACCAAATTACAAGAAAAACAAGCACAAAGCCTTATATAGTGTGCTATACCACTTTTGCTCAAAGATAAATAATCCTTAATTTTAAACTAGTTTAGGCATTGGTTTCAGCAGTGTTGATAATTTTTCGTCGAGTTTTTGTTGTAATTTCAGGGTGGTCCAGCAACATACTGTTGTGCCGGAAACATCTGAGACCAAGATAAATGCCAAAATGTAGTAGCAGAGGATAATTTTCCCCAAGAAACTTTGTCACCAAATAGGGAGATATTCCATGACTACCTTCTGCGCCAAACTGTATCCTGGGATGATAGAGCGAATTAATACAGAACAGTACTTATTGTTATAAACTACTTAGAGTTTTGGGTCTACAGAGGAACAGCAACCAGCATTCCAGCAAGGGATTTGCTGGATTTGTTCCAAATTTTTTTTTTGACAACTGCCCAAAAGAATCTGATGGCTAAGCTGGGTAGCCATCAGGCAAATTCATAATATTGTCAAAAGAAATTTTATCTCCCAAATATTTTTGAGTTTTCTAATTATATAAATAATCGTTCTAGTTTCAAGCGTTTTAAATTGAGTCAAGCTTTCAGAATGGCGTCATTTAACTCGTCGTCTTTAAAACGTCTTATTAGAAAGCCTTTGACCAGTTTTGAATAAGATTTCGATTTAATTTGTAAACAGTCTGCTATTGGATATTACCATTCATACTATGAGTTAGAGAAGTTATGAAAGATTGTTAAGATTTTGAAAGATTTTTAAAGATTTTGTTAAGATGCTTTGATGCGAACACATTTTCCTGTCACTTTCGGTGACTGCGAATTTCGAAAAATTTTAAAAAGTCTTTGAAACCAAACAAGTGTGCTGATTGCGAACGATTATTAAAAGTATTCACCGATATAGATGTATAAACTATAGACAAACTATAGTATAGTTGGAAAAACAAAAGATAAGCATCCGCCATTAGCTACCCAAAAATACTATTATTTGCAGATCCATCCTGTGATCCTACAGAAACTATGGAAATATTCTAGCTCTATAATTTCAATGTGTTCTTGTTCTGTTACTTTAGTGCACTCCAGGCAAGCAAGGCGGTTTTTAGGCAAACTAGGATATTCTAGCAAGAAGTCCGTACCTTCTTCTTCGTTCCCAACGCAAGTTCAACGCGTCCGTTTAGAATTCTTTTCGTTCGACGTGTTGCTCTAGAGAATTGTGGCCGTTTAATGTTGCCACCAAAGATCGTGCTCCATTCCTGTTCCACCAGAGGAGTTGTATTGTCCCCACTTTTTCGAAAGGATGAGGCCGCAGAGTTTGGATTATTCTGTAGTCGTTTCTGTCTGCTTGCGAACTAAAATGCCGTTAATTATAATTCTACTTCACAAATGTTTCGGGAGAACTCGGATTATAGGGATCTGTTGACTTTCAAACCTAAACTTTGTAAGCTTCAGCTCTCAGGGTTTACGCTCAAACTATTAAACTTCATACTGTTACATCTTCTATTTTTTCGATTTTTTCTACATATCCTATGGCCCTTCTCGGAAATCAATCCGTATGAACATAAGTTTTTATTCTGATTTATGGAAACAGTCCAAGTGGTTTCCTAATTTCGTAGCTCCCTGGTGCTCTCTTTTTTGTATCTGTTCCTGAGTGAAGTTGCCCGAAAGTGTTGATACTGTATGTGCTTACCTTATGCCAGCATTTGTGGAGTATTGGAAGCGAGCACATCGCTACACTGTGATTACTATTTTTGAAAAATTTACCAGAGTACATCCGAATAATTCTAGGGATTCCGAACGAGACTTTCATTAAAAATCTGACAGAGATGGAATTGAAAAATTCAAACAGTGAAGTCTTGTCAAGTTTCAAGTTGTCAATTTTTTTGACAAAAAATTGACAAAAAAATGTGAGTCCGGTTACGATCAACATCTAAACATAGGAATAAGCTGTCAAAGTCAAGTTCGGAAAATTCATTCCGTTTTTTTTTTCCATAGATGCTATCCGATTTGTCGGATAATGGACGGTAAAATCATCGATAGAGATTAAGTTCAGAAGGCCGAAAGGTCCAGCGCAACAACTGGCGGCTTATACTCCATGGCCAGAGAAAAACACTTTTCCCGCGGACCAGGAACTGAAACAATAACAAAATCGAAATACAACGATACACCAGGATTATCCTACCATTGGTGGTACTTATGATGAAAAAGGAAACGCTTCATTCGCAAAAGCTTCGTTAGGCCAAGGTTTTATTTGACTTCCTGCTCCATCAAGGGATCCAACAATCTTCGAGCAGTCCATAGACCGTAGACATATAGAGTGTTCAAGGTAAACTACTACTAAAGATACGTGGATATAATTGTTGTTCATAGAAAATATCAAACCCCGAACTGAAATCCCATCACTCCTGAAAATCAGTAGATACACTGGGTTTTCGCTGCTCGATTCAATGAGACCGTAAAATCACACCGCATCGGCTCCGAAAGATATCCCGAAAACAGTATTTTTGATGTTTGGACCGGACCGAAGAACATCTTGCTGTACATGGACTACCCCCTAAGTGAGCTTAACTTCAGCCCACTCTGAACACTCAGTCACCGTTTCAAAGGTTCATGACAAACATCGTGAGGTCTTACACTCGTTTTGAATGGACTACAAAAATACTGTTAACAAATTCGCGTAGCCTAATGTGCAATTTGACAAGCATCTGTCAAAAATTGTCAAAACAAATGAATTTATGCTTCCAGTTAATTTCACTTCTGATGCTCTTGTCATAAATCTTTGTGGCTGCGGCTACGGGAAAAGACACGACTGGATGATGTGGTGGCCCTTATTACAAGGTACTCGGTTGAAAAGGCGAAATTCAAACTTAGCATAGTAATGTTCCAAATGTTTAGGTGGGTCTAGCCTGACACTTGAAATCTAATTCCTGGGGCTTTTCCTCCCGAAGTAAGAGAGACATTTATTGGCTCCGAGAACGCAGTCAAGTGCTTTGGCTGAAGACTAATAATGACGGCGGCCAATAAAGTTGCAGCGAAAGTGTCAGTAGTCAGCTGTTCTATGTCCGAAATAGATGAAAAATTGTTTTATGTCCGAAATAGATGAAACACCCTCAAGCAAAATATGCCTGTCAATTATTACCATGGACTCTATACTTTTATGCAAAGTTTGGGTTGACGTCGTCAACAAGCGTACCGGGGACCAACCTTACGAATCTCATCGCGATATTGCACCGTTTCTGAACGAGTGGTGATGGGTATTGTGAGGGTGACGCCCATTGTAATCTTAGGAGGAGAACTTAGAGAGATCCGTCTTACAAAAGATGAACAGTAGGGGAACGTAATTGCACGCTAGAAGTGAAATTTTCTCGGTCTGCTCAAGAATCACTGAAAACATGAGATGCAGGGTAGGTGGCTTGCGCGACTAATTGACAATGTGAGGCCACAGCCTCGCCGAGGACAGGGTACAATAAATTATTACCTGATTCTGCTCTTCTTCTCTTGGTTTGCCCTACCTTCTTTGTCCTACCACATTTTCTCATGTGTAAACATTGGGCAAACGAGTCTTCATTGAGAGAAAGTTAATGAATTATCTCGGGTGTTCTTTCCGGTGAAGAAAGGATTCTGACATCTCTTAATCACTCAGAGGATAGAATGGATATTTAAAAAGATCTTCGACTCCATCCGCTTCCTCCGGTGGGAAAAGCGAATCCTGTAACCAAAATGTCCAACTGGAGACGAAATGGACAATAATAGCAAATCGCGACTTTCTAATGTCACTATGTCTTTGGCAAACCACGCCTTGGTGTTAGATCGCTTTGTGGCTCCGTCATAACAGTTCTAAGCCTGTGTAAAATGGAAGGGGAAAGGAGGCACCTTGTTGTTGCCAATGTGGTTGAAATAAACGCGAGCTAGGTACTAGACAGGTGGACTTGAAGACACGTTGCAACGTCTGCGTCTTTTAGACTTTTGTGGAATGTCAGCATGTCAAAACTGTGGCTGACTAACTGAAGTACCATTGTTTGTTGTGGGGTTTATTACGGTATTTAAGAATCGAAGAATTCAAGATTTCTTATATCGAAATACATGTTGTGACGTTAGTTATCCCGGATCCTGCAACTTGTTCTATAGAACACCGGGTGACAAAGGTAAGCCGATAACTCTGAACTACGGCTTAGTCTCTTCAGTTTTTTGGAGTGCTGTGTCCAAGGACTCAAAGTTGTGAGGAAGCGCAATCAGTTCCGTGTGCCTGGAACAAAAGCTGAGGGTTTTTATCGGACAGCAGAGAAACGCATCCCGATCAGAGGCATAGCTCAACCACGGGTCGGGGGACGCCCAGGACAGGTTACTGTCAGCACCCCACACTGGGAGGAACCTTTCTTGGTTGAAACGTGGTGGTTGTAATTTCAAAGGCTAGAAATTATGTTGATCACGAACCATTCGGATTCGAGAATCCAGAAACCATAAAAAAAGCTAGGACTTGTTTCAGATTACCGAAATGGTGGTTGACGCATTGTTCCAACCGCATCTGTGGAGACCGTAGAATTATACTTCATCGGCAGGTGCTGAAGTTATACATATTGAATTTAAGCCGTTGGCAAATCTGCTAAGGCTTATGAGGAAAATGTTTAACCTTTACGTCTACTGTGAGCTGAATATAACATTCAATTGCGAAAACTTAGATTAGACGACAATGACGCTAGTTACACGTTAGTAGTAGACATTAGTAGACATTAGTAGTTGACGCTAGTAGACATTAGACGCTGAGTTAGAAGTTAGTTTTTCGCGAAGTCTCAACAATTCAAATTCTCAAAGCCCTGCCATGAAAGCCTTTGAAAGAATTCTCACTCATTTTGACAACTGTTTATCGCTCATAAGATGATCTCAGGTGATTTCAATAAAAATCCTACCCAAGACGGAAATTGTTACAGCGTGCAACGTTGATTTTTTTTTTGTTTTTTTGACAAAATTCGAGTCAAAACTCATAATTTTCCTGTAAAAGGAGTAATCTCGGAAGGAAAGGCGATATTCAAAACTGCCATCGTGGAAAAGATGACAAATGTGCTGATATCTTTCAAATGAACCCCCTTACCCCTTGTTTCATCTCATCACTATTCCAAAATGACTGCCCTTTCCACGATCGTTGACTGCTCGTCAATTGTTTCCCTATTAAAATAAGTTATTATACCAAGGAATTGATTATCAAGATGCAATTAACTTTTTCTTCAGATTTAATTTCCATCGCCTTCTATAGGTCTATTGTCACGCTGATACTCGTCCATATCCTAGAATCAAAGCAAAACTTAATATATTATCATTTAATGATTAAGGTTCATAGGTTCCGATTTATAGTCTACTGCATTCTACATGCAACAACTTCCACATATTCTCCATATTGGTTTGCGTGCACAAACTCAACATGAAACTCCCCTGGAAATTGTGTCACATAAAAATTCAATTCATCGATAATGCCAAATCAATTTATTTATCCTTGCAGCAATGACGGCTAATTTAGATAAAACCAGTGCAGTTGGCAAGCAATATCTTTAAATTATATTGATCGAAGTCATGTCGATATGTGGGGGTTTAAGATTAGCTGCAGGGTAGGTGTGGGGCGCTCCTAGAGTGAGGCATTGGCATTTCAATCTAATTACTTGGCCAGAACTATTGCTGGAAACAGTAATAAAAGTAAAGTGAACTTAATTGCACCCTGATATACGGCTGGGAGTAGAGAGCGCTGAAAGTGGCCGGAAATAAGGACAACTCAGTGGTACTGCTCGTTAACATGCACCATTTTCTTTGTCCTTGTGCGAGCAAAACAACACTTAGTTCAAAGCTTCTCAATTAGCAATTTGATTCGCAGGATTTTCGTTTATGTACCTATTGTTCAGACGTAGCTGTAACTAGGTCGTAAGAGGATAGTGATTTAAGCAAGTTTCCGATTCCCAGCCACTACACCTACATGCAACCATTGCTAGGAGCTTCTACCGTACGAGTATGTCACCTGATTGCACTGCGAGTCCCTTTTGGATTGATGAAAATCATCTAAGATTTCATTATGTCATCAGAGTAAACTCTTCTCAGAATTTTCCTATTTGATGATGTCATAAAACTAAAAGGAACTCGGCTTTCCTCCCCTTTACACCATCAAATGATCCATCTCATTTGGAAGTAATATAAGTGAGCTGGGGTGGTGAACAAGGAGGGAAAAAGCGGTTTCGAGGTGACAGCGGCAAGGAAAAGCGTTTCGTGTCGTGCGGATTCTATTAAGGAATTGAAGATTCTAAAAGGCTCCCCGGTGTGCCGGCTACATATCGAGAGTGCAAATGAAGGAGGTCGGTATAACGACGACAGGTTCTCCGGCGAAGAAAATTATATTGCGATAAAATACGATAGGGTGGCGGATAGTCGGCGGGGCACTGGCGTCATCAATATAGTAAAATAATCGTGCATTTACTTCTAGGATATAGAAGCATGAGTTATTGTTTCGAATATGTGCTACGTTATTTTACATGAAATTTGCAAAAACTTTTGAAACACAAATTATTTGCTTTCCCTATATCGATGAAGGATTTGACGCGGTAGTAAGAGATCAACAATTATCCTTTGTATCGTGAACGAATTCGTGCGTTTTATTTCGTAATGTAGGCGCCGTAAGTCTCATAAAAGCCGAAATCCTATTTACTATCCTTACACCGAACGAACGTGCATGGATCTAATGAGGTAAAAGCTTTAAAACGAAAACTATTAAGTATCAATCGCCCACGCCCTGTTTATCTATTAATCGTTATGAGAAAGGATAACACTTAGTCTGCTCGCAATCCAAACAAAAAGCTGCACATTAAAATGGTTCAACAGGCCCTTTACAAAACTCATACCGGAATTTTCAGTTCATAAAACGATTCGAAAAGGAATTTCGGTTTACATTCCTGCAGTCCTGAATGTACGAGCATATGACGTCATTCATATCCAGGTGGAAGTGGTGAGTGAGCTTCAAGGACTGTGTAATGAAGAAATACATCTATACGTATAGGAGCATATTTATATTGGGGTCAGAGAAACACATTCGGTTAGACCTAGCAACAGATTTAATACGCTGATGCCTTCATGCAGAATGTTTTATTGAGGATTTGCGCTGTGTCATGGAGGATCGATACTGATGACTTATTTAGGTAAGACTCCTTAGATAGAAATTAAAGGAGATAGCTAATTTCTTTAATTATGAGTCAAGAATGTTTGTGTGACTGCGGTAAGGTCATTCACTTATGTCGATACTACACGCTTAAAGGATGCATCCAATCCGGAATTCTAGTTGGGACCCGATGGCCATTCCCATCTGAAAACAGACCAAAGACAGCTCGTTTCAACAAATCATTATTTGTCATCCACCACCTCCTGCAACTGGTTGGACTTTTTGTCAGCCTAATAGAGCGTTACACTCGGTTAAATGTTGACATAGTGTTGTTCGTCATAGGGTGGAGGGTGGTTTTCTATAGCCACAAGCACGCAAATGATTTATGACCTGATGGGCAGAGAAACAACCTGTGGTAGATATTTTCTGGCAAATTGATTAAATTTTCAAGTCATGAAAATAATGAAGTGATGAAATATGGTCAATGTGGTGGTGCTACGTATGCATGAGTGGATGAGTAGAGTTTGCACTCTAAAGGATGATTCCTAGTGTTTCTTGGGTTTGTATTGAGAATCCTTGCGACAAAGAATTCAAAACTCTTGTACATTAAGCAATTAAAACGTGTCCACTAGTCTCTCCTTGTAAATAAAAGGTGTTTATTTAAGCCAATGAAAACCAAAATATTCAATCCGACAACAGCATAATTCTGAGAGTTTATTATTGTCCTGTCGAAGTATATTCGCAAAAATTTTTGAAAAGGATGTGATTCATGAATCCTTTGATAAAGATCTAAAAATAAGACGATTTCAGTGTGCTACATTTCAACGAAGATTTTCGTTCGAATTAAAAAATTGAAACAATTTTTTGCAAGAGGATATTTTTCACCTAATGGGAACCTGTTGCAGTGGCGTTGACAGCTTTATAGTGTGGGATCCGTATATCCTTATTTGCTGTACATTCAAGGTAATATGCAAGGCGGCCTTGTCTGAAATTGTGCATAGTGCTGCAGTTTTGGACTAGGACGCTAGGACTAGGAAAGTGTTTTCACGTAGGATTACAAGAAGTTCCTTCGACACACCTGTGTATTATAGTTCATTTTGCGGTAACATGCCGAATATTTTGACAGTTGAAGAACTGCAACATTTCCTGGTTTCAATTCATTTCACAGTGAACTGAAATCCCTTCCCAAATTGCGCTGAAACAATCTTGATTTGTTGGACATGTTCTAGGTCCTGTCTAGATCAAAGGTGAACAACGAAAAGGTCAGTGTTAGAGATTAGATTTTATAATTTCACTAATGTAGTTAAGCAATCTTCATGCTCTTGGTGGAAGTTAATGTAAGATGAAAAGAACTGTCCGCTCTTTCCGAAAAGCTCGTCCGTTTTTCCGTGATCTTTGATAGATGCACAAAAAAAAAGACTCATCACTGTTCATAGTTTTCATGCTTACACTCAATCCCCTTGGTGGGAGGTGCTTTATCAAGTTACAGATTTAAGCCCCACAGCAGACAATAGGTGATTCTCTTTCCTTCTTCTCAACAAATGTTTGCTGTTGATCAATTGCCCTTATATTGCGGACCTTGTCAGCTCTATTAACCTCTGAATTAGGTTTCACTATCGAAATTCCATCTAATTTAGATTTACACTGCACAAAAATAAAAGGAGAAAAAGTCGACATTGATAATTTCGCTTTTTTGTCGCCTTTTAATCGATCGTACAACTGGATTATACGAGTATGAAAGGCGTTTTTCAGTTTACAAAATCTAAAATAAGGAGTGAGAATAAAATGAAGAATTATCTTTTCAATATATTCCCCTGCTACCCTGATACATTTTTCAGATCTTTCACTAAGCTTATGTATATCATAATTAAAAAAATATTTTTTTCTGTCCAAAAATAAACTGAAACTGCTTCCTACACGTCTACATTGCTTGAAAACTTCTTTCCACGAAGTTCATTTTTATGCTATGAGAACAGATTATAATCAATGGAAGCCATGTGAAGATTGCAGGGTGGTGAGTGCTCTAAAATATCACAGCCCACTAAACACAGCGCGTTTTCGTGTCGAATGAGGATCGCTCGTCAATTTTCCCCTTCTTTTTTCTTTGAAACATTCTTTCAATCTCTCTATGATTGAGTTGTAATATTCTCCAGTAATGGAAGTAATGGAGTCTTCATCTTTGTAATCTGTCAATCGGATCCCTTCTGAGTTCCAAAAGACTGTTGCCATGGTTCAACCAGCCGACTGTGACACCTTAAGCTCTTTTGGTATGATGTATGCCATTTTTTACCACTGCATAGAGTCCAGTGTGGATTCAGGTGCATGATTATGAACCCAGTAACAATTCAATTCAAGAGATCATCATTCAGTGATGAGCAGAGTAAGTGATTCAATCAAGACTTGAAAGGAATTCAAAGTAGTAGGTAAGTAGGTTACGTCTACGCTAGAGGACGGAGAACCCGCGGCAAGAGATGTCGTTAACTCAACTATGAGAATCATTACGTCCACCTGCAGGTCTTCAATGGCCCTACGAAGACCCCGGCACAGCAAGCCTCTAGTATACTGGTGGTCACCTGAAATTGCCGAAAAACTAAGGGAGTGTCACAAACTACGACGCAGGACACAGCGAGCTCGAACCTGGGAAGAGGCATGTATCCGATTAGTCATCTAGAAAATGCCTCCGTAGACTTATCAACAGTAGCAAGGCCAACCGCTGGCAAAACCTGGTGGACGACGTGAATAGAGACCCATGGGGCCTGGGCTAAGAAATAGTAATGCGGAAGCTCAGTGTCCAAAGGTCACCTCACTCATACGAAGCAGAAAAGATTGACGAAATCGTGCGGGCTTTCTTCCCCATCCATTCCGCCATCGTTGAAGCCGTTCACTATGAAACAACAACGGAAATTACATTTTTCTCGAAGATGGAATTGGAGAAAGCAGTCTTGTCTATGAAGGCCAGAAAGGCTCCAGGACCAGATGGGATTCCAGCTGAGGTGCTACAAATGGTCTTCCACTTTTCCCCTGACCTGCTCCTCTGCATGCTTGCGCGAAGGGCTGTTCCCGGAGTGCTGCAAGGTGGCGAGAGTTGTGCTCATTACGAAGGGAAAAGGGGATCCCGAGTCGCCAGCTGCATACCGCCCACTGTGTATGCTTGACATGGTCGGAAAAGTTTTTGAAAAACTTATCAGGGGAAGAATCGCTGACGTGATTCGTATTGCCGGGGATCTATCTCCACGGCAGTATGGCTTCAGAGCAGGCCGCTCCAACATCGATGCAATTGGAGAAGAAGTGAGTACGGTCCAATGTGCGAAGTCTCACAGTATTTCCACATGACGGGTCGTCCTGCTGGTAACTCTGGATGCCCAAAATGCATTTAGCAAGCTAGATGGGTGGATATTCTGGAAGCGCTAGAAAATCGTTTTCAAGTACCAGTGTACCTGACGCGGATTCTCAGGAACTATTTGAAGGACCGAAGTACACATTTTACTTCAGGTGTCGCTCAGGGCTCTATCCTTGGCCCGGACCTGTGGAACATATCCTATGGTGGACTTCTGCAGCTTGAACTGCCGGAAAAGTCACATTTGATCGGCTATGCGGACGATGTCGCGGCGCTGGTCGCTGGACGCACAGTAGACCATGCGCAACTCAGACTCAATACGTTAATGCGGAAGGTAATGGACTGGATGACCGCTCACGGATTAATGCTGGCACTGGAAAAAACCGAAGTTGTCATCCTAACGAAGGAGAGAATCCCCAGAATACGGCCTATCAGTATAGGGGACGAGCTGGTCGAATCGAAATCAGCAGTAAAGTACCTGGGCATCCTGATAGACTCGAAGATGAGTTTTTCCCAACAAATCATGGCAGTAGCTGACAAGGCTGCAGCGCGTGCGACGGCACTCACCCGATTAATGGCCAACATATGGGGGCCCACCACATCACGGAGACGGCTCTTAATGAGCATTGTGCAGTCGCTTCTACTCTACGGATCAGAACTGTAGGGCGACGCTCTCAGCAAGTAGATACACCGGAAGCGGTTGGCACAGGTGCAGAGACAAGGATCATTGCGAATCGCATGCGCATACCTAACGGTCTCCGGGGCGGCAGTGTTGGTAATTGCAAGGGTGATACCCATCACCCTCCTTGCGAGAGAGCGCAGAAGTATTTACCTGCGCAGGGGCGAAGATTGAAGAGAAGAGATCACCAAGGAAGAGAGACGTCGCTCTCTCAGCGATTGGCAACAGTCTTGGGAGCAAGAAACAAGGGGAAGGTGGACTGCACGTCTGATGCCTGACCTGAGGCCGTGGTTCAGTCGAGTGCATGGTGAGACCGATTTCTTCTTGACCCAGCTCTTAAGCGGGCACGGTTGTTTTCGGTCCTACCTGTACAAAATTGTCAAAGTACGGTCTCCTAACTGTATGTTTTGTGCAAGAGAGTTGGATAACGCCTGTCACACATTCTTCTACTGCAAAAGGTGGAGCCAACAGCGAGGTGTCCTATTCAGCGTAATTGGAGGGCTCCGTCCGGAAACTATCGTCGGAGTAATGCTGGAAACAGTTGACAATTGGAATTGCGTGGCGCAATATGCTCGGGCAGTGCTTACATTAAAAATAGCTTTATTGGAGCGCTTGGAGGCATCGGGGATGGATGGATCTCTTTTGTAGCACTTCTTTCCTCTCCCGTCCTTCCCGTTAGAGAAGAGATACCCATAATGCGAAGGCGCCTCTAGGCGTAGGAACACGAGGCCTAGCCCGAAGTAATGCGGCAAACGGTTCCAGGCTAGGTTCTCAGGTTGACAGGGGAGGTGTTTAGTGGGTACTCCAAAAGCATTTTGCGTCTGGGAGTCCCACACTTAGGGCGTAATCAGCCTTCACCTCTCTACCACAAAAAAAATAAAAAAAAAGTTGTAGGTTGTACATACATCAAATATAATTTTTACATTCTTTCTAAATCATTTCTAAGAAATCTTTTTTTTGTTTGTTATTAATGTTATTCTGGGAGCCCCAGCAGATTGTTGAAACGACTATGAAACAATGAAAACTCTCCTACTAACAAACCAAGACAATTTGCTAGAGACCATAAATAACGCTATAAACACATGTCGAATTCCGGATAAACTAAGAAAAATCAGGATAGCCCCTGTTCTCAAACCCGACAAAGACCCACTGGACATTAAAAGCTATAGACCCATCTCCCTACTTAGTGTACCAATTAAAATCGTTAACAGCCTGATCAGAAACCGAATTGCGAAGCACATAGAAGACAATAACCTCCTATCCAGAAACTGCTTTGTATATAGACAAAATAAGTCTACTATTACCTATCTCAACAAACTGCATCAGAAAATCACGAATACAAAAACGAGACTCATTAAAATAGCAATAGTAATGGACCTTGCTAACGCATATAAAGGAGTTGATTTAAACATACTACGGTTAACGCTAACAGAAGCACAAGTACCTCACCAGTACATAAGATGGATAGTAAATATATACAGGAAAAGAGATCTAGCACTAAATGGACAAGCGAGCAGCATCAACAACGGACTCCCACAAGGCGATGTTCTAAGTCCCACTCTCTTCAACTTGTATATCAGCAAATTACATAGCATTGTCAAGAATAACACCACCGTGCTACAATATGCAGATGAGTTTCTGATCATAGAAGAAGGTACAAATGAAACAGACACCAACATATCTTTACAAGATAAAGTCAACACATTTGCCAGAATATGCCAAGTTCTCAAACTTTAGGTCAATCCTAACAAAACCCTAGCAATAATCTTCACCAAAGGCCATAAACTGGTACTACTGCTCAGGATTGAGGACAACCCAATAAATTAGCAAAACTTCATCAAATACCTAGGCCAACATATATATAGACACCAAAAACAAAGAAATGCGGAAGAATTCCAACAGTCTAACAGGAACAATAGAAATAGAATCAGTATCATAAACAATCCTACCAATAACTTCAGGCCCAACATAGCCTTAAATCTCTACAAAACGCTCGTCAGACACCAAATAGAATACGGAATCACCACAGTAGCACACGCATCAGTTCACCTTTTTAAAAGAATAGATTATATAAAGACCAAAGTTATTAAAAGCTGCTTAGGACTACCTCCTAGCACACCGAACAGTTATACCTTCGAAATAGCCACTGAATTATACTCAAAAAGACAAACTTCCAGATAATAACTGGCGATAACATAGCACCTTTCCAAAATTACTGAGAAATCAAGAAATCAAAGAGAATGAACTAAACACGATTTTCACAATCATATTAAAAAACAGATAGAGCATAATACAGAAATTTATACTACAGATGCAGCAAAATATATGTTTGGAGTAGGAATTGCCTTCACCTATCACAATAAAAACATCTCTTACACATTCAACATTAAAGACACCACAACAGTGCTAAACGCTGAGCTAATAGCAATTCTGGTGGCACTTCAAGACAGCGTAACGAATAACAGGAGCAACGTGCATATCTACACAGACTCAAAAAATGCCCTACGCCAAATAGGAAAAAACAAGGATCCAAAGGCAACTGTAAAGGCCATATGGCCATTTGAGAATAACCCCTACAAAACATACACGTTACAATGGGTACCTGGACACAAAGTACTGGAGGATTTTGCACTTACGGACAGCAAAGCCAAAGAAGGCATACTAACCGACGAACTAATCGAGACGCACTGGGAACTAGACGAAATATTGGATAAAATACAAAATTAAATAAAAGACTCTTATGGTGCAAAGATTAATAGACAACCAGAAAACTACCAACAAAGCGCCTGGAAACAGGCTCATCACCTTAAAGGCGGCAAATCATGGTTCTATGAACAAAATTTGTCAGGAAGATCAATCAAAATGATTAACAGGCTTCTTAGGAACAGAGCCTACAACAGGGAAAGACTCTACAAAACCAAGCAAGCAACTTCGAACCTATGCACCTACTGCAAACAGGTTGATGAGATAGACCACCGCATTTTTAACAATACCAGATATGAGGAAATCAGGGCAAAATATAAGCTTTTCAAATATTACAACAAAATCCACAACCTTTTAACCACAAATAACATGGTCCTCCTGGGGGAACTTGATTCCTTCCTATCAGAAACAAACATCATCATCTAAAGCCCCCATATTCCTATAATTTAATCACTCTTTCAACAAACTTCCTCCAACGTAAAACACATTTAAGAAAAAGCAAATGCAGATATATCAAGCACGAAAATAACAGTGAAGAACAGTGAAAAATCTGCGAGAAAATTAGCAGTAAAATGGAAAGGTCACAGAGTATAGTCAGAAACTTCTGAATGCTTGGAAAGCATTGTGGAGAGATAAGAAATTGGTTGGATCCCTTTCAAAATATTGCGCGAAGTTTTATTAAAATTATCGAGCACAAGAGCTTCGTAATTGTTGGGCGATTTAATATACAATAATATTATTAGGTGCGCAACTAAGTTCTCGCTGTTTTTTTTTTATGAAAGTGACACTTAATTGTGAAAAAATGGTTAAAAATGAATCATTTAAAACATTGCCCATCGCTAGCGACAACTTCTTCCCATCTTTCTGGCAGAGTTCGACTACCGTCACGATAGAAGTGTTCGTCTTTTGAGGCTATCCACGAATCAAGCCATCCACGAGATATCTTCATATGAGTAGAACTGCTAATTAGCCAGACCATGTGCCATCGAACGGAATAAGTGATAATCGGACGGCACAATATCTGGGGAATATGGCGGATGGGGTAGGACTTCCCATTTGAGCGTTTCTAAGCAGGTCTTAACGGGTTTGGCAACATGAGATCGTTGTCATGCTGTTGAATGACTTATTCGTGCTTCTGCTCGTATTGTGGCCGCTTTTCGCGCAGTCCTTTTCTCTCAATCGCACCAATTGAGTTCGATACCGTTCCCCAGTGATGGTTTCGTTTGGTTTCAAGAGCTCATAACAAATCACACCGCCCTGGTTCCACCAAATACATAGCAAAACCTTCGCAACGTGAATATTCGGCCGAGCCGACAACGTAGAAGCATGACCGGGCAGTCCCCATGATTTTCTTCTCTTTGGGTTGCTAGAATGAATCCATTTTTCATCAGCCGTTACGATGCGATAAAGAAAACCCTTCCATTATTGCACCTGGAGCAGTTGTTCACAGGCGAAAAAATGACGCTCAACGTCTGTTGGCTTCAATTCATAAGGAATCCAAGTTCCTTGTTTCTGAATCATTCCCAATGCATGCAAGCGCTTGGAAATTGCTTGGCGGGTAATTTCTTATACTGAAGCAAGCTCCTGTTGCGTTTGGCACGGATCTTCATCTTGCAGTGCCTCCAATTGAGCGTCTTCGAAGTTTTTGGTCTTATTTCTCGCGAACGGTCTTCAACACCAAAATCCCAGCACGTTGTCTCACTCACAGCAGTATCTCATAAACTTTTTGCTGCTCTCGATGAGCTTCAGCCACCGTTTTCTTTGAATGAAAGAAAAAAAAGCATCAAATCCCACAAATGACGATTATTTGGCACAAAATTCGACATTTTCACACAACCAAAAGTACATGAAACAAAAACAAAATCACTCATGTGTCGAAGCGGTTTGTTTAACATATGTCTTAGCTTGGTCCATGACGATTTGGTTATGTCGAAATCGATCAGCACTTACTACTGGAGCCATTTCTTGAAAAACAGCGGGAACTTAGTTAATATACCTAGCTTAATCAAAGAGGAGGACCATATGGCTTTTGGCCGAAAAGGAAGAATCTATTATAATTTTAACAGCTTTCAGTAAATGATAGCATAAATGCTGTACGCTATCATGAGCTACTGGAGACACTAGCTGAGTATGAGAAAATTTTCTTCCAGCGAAATTTGGTTACAGAATCACAGAGCACAATCTAAACAGAGGGGACTTTTTTTGATTAATTTCAGAAAGGAGAGTTTACGATTACGAAATTCATTTATCAAAAAACATCAGTCAGTAGTTAATTTTTATCGGAGAAGGCTTATATCGTTGAAGCAATCGACCCAAGAAATTCATATCGAATATTATTTTACCTCAATATATTAAGAAAAGCGAACTTCGATATATTAAGAAGCTTCGAAACTGCTGGTATGGAGGAGCCCGAAGGGTTCCCACCAACCCTGGAACACAAGCAACAATAAACTAACTTTCATTTACTAATGTTTGAAAAATAATGATCCCTATCCTTTTTCAATGAAAGAATTCTAATTGGTCCAGCAGTGCTGAGTGCACCATCTTCCTCTCAACCTTCAATTGAAAGCTCTCGAATCGCCTCCCAAGAGGTTTAGTGCTCTTCAGTGTCAACGCCTTAACTTAGCGCAACCATAGCTTAATAACGAAACGAAATAACTCGCCCAACAAACTCCTGATCATTCGCAATTCAATCGAGGATAGTAGAATTGTAAATTTTTAATTATAATGTTTCTTTCTCTGTTTGCATTTGTTTTCTAAAAGATAACACTCAATAAGACCTTGTATATAAACACAATACAATGGCAAACCTTCTACTGCTTGCTCTATCTCGTTCTACAGTTTGCCTCCCGTGAGTGTTATCACTGTTTTGATATTATGCTATGACGTAGCTACGAGCAATTGTTAGCTCTAAGGACATATTGCCATTCTAACGATATTCGACCGATAATTCTTCTCTGTAGCATCTTTGTGTATATATATTTCATTTTGCTTTGAAAATACGCAATCTAAAGATATTTGTCTAAAGTGGCACTTCGAAATTCGTTGAACCTGAGAGACGGCGAGTTTGAGTTTGAGTTTGAGTTCGAGTCTGAGTTCTTCAGTCGTCATTTCCTCGCTGTATTCTGCTGCACTGAGGTCCTCATTTTTGACTTCCAGCTCCATCTAACTTGCCAAATATGTAATCACCATCAACTAATTGTAGGGGAGAAGTGGTATGAAAGAGCCAGTTTACTAAACGGAGCAAAGAAATGTACTTTTAATGAAAGAAATGATGATTTTTTTTGTCACACTATTATTTATTTACTAAAGTAGGTAATTTCATACGAAAAAACCTTAAACACATTACAAAAATCAGTGAAATATTCATTTCTAAAAAATGTGTCTTTTGGCTGTTTCATAACTTTTCGGTACTGAAAGAGCCACCAAAAGTTATGAATGAGCCAGTCTGTGAAAATTATGCAAAATAATAATTATTGCCCTATAAAATAACAAAAAGACAATTCTTACAAATCCTTTTTATAAACTAATGACTTTTTAAACAAATTTTTAATTCTATCAGTCATTTTAAGTCATTTTAACAAGCGCTTTAATCTTAACATATTATTCAGTGATACCTATTATAATATATATAATCTTAATATATTAGAGAAGGATTATTTTTTATTAATAACAATCTCAAAAATTTAACAAGATAAAAAAATAATATCTTCTTTCAAAAACAACATCGTTAAATCTTTAAGAAATTTAAAAAAAATATTCCTCACTTTAAGCTTCAAAATCTTAACTATCAATTTGCTTAAGTTTAAGATTCAGACTTTTTAGGGACTTTAGAATATAATGTCATTTTCTTGAAATTAGATGCATGTCTTGCGAAAGAAATTAAATTTCCCCTTAATGCCACAGGATTCATGAGCCCAACCAGAACAAATTTTGCACTTAAACCAATCTTGATCACTGTTTTCATCTGTTTTGTTGCAAACTACGCAATCATCACTATTTTTCTTTGTTTTGGAGTTTGTTTTTCTTCGAACAACCTTTTTTCTTACTTCAGCCCATACGATAGAGTCAGACGAATCAGAGTCACCTTGCAGTACGGAATTTTCTTGATTTATTGTTGATTTTCTATTACGGGTTTTTATGGACTGTTTTGTAGTCAGTTTCTTAGTAATAATTTTTGGGTTTCTTTGCATTATCCTCTTTCTCTTCTAATTTTTTCTTTTCGGGAGTGTCATTTACGATGGCAGAGGACATTTTTCTCTTATTGCGTGTCGTGTTTTGTCTTGCCCCCGCTTTAGAAAATGGTCTTATCGTAGTAGAGGTTAAATGGAGAGATGGTCTGATGTTCTGATCTGTTACAACCTCATTTTCTTCGTGAGCTTCAGGTGGTTCTGTAGAAGGCAGAGGGTTTGATCTTAAGTTGAATTTATTATATTCTTTGTCCAAGTTCAACTCAGTACCATCGTTTGACTGTGATGAATTAGATCTATCAGTCACATATGAAGATAAAAATTCTTCCTCATCAAATATATTAGAATTTAAGGGCTAGAGAATTGCTTTCAGGTTTTCTCACAGCTAAATCGTTGTGTCTGCTCATAAATCCTTTGAGCCAATCATTACTTGCAGTTTTAATTTCCTTCCATTTATCCGGGCAGATATTGTTGGCCATGGCGTAATCAAATGCCAGCTTCTAAGTTTGATGTTTTGTTAGGCTATAGCACATTTTAGAAGCAGTCTTTAAATAATTCGCAAGCATATTTTCCTGGTCTGTTGTGAAAATACGCTTATTTCCTATATTAGGACAGTGTTTATAAGATGATTCACCAGAAGCTTTTACTTTTTTAACTATTTTAGCTAAGTAAGCCCTCGATATATTTAAAGCAAGTGCAGTTTTGTTTATGGACTGACCTTTTTCCAAAATTTCATTGACTGCTTCCTCAATTACCGATTTTTCGGGTCCTTTTCGTGTTTTTAGACCAGGCTTCTCCATAATGCAATATCTAAAGCAAATAATTTAATGATATATGAAAAAAATGCATATTTATTATTAGTATATTTTATTTACAAAATTCAAATGCAGGCTTATGAACGAGCCGGTTATAAAAGAGCCAGCTCTTTTGTGGCCCATACACCCGGCTCTTTCAAAACTTATTCTTAAAAAAAATATAACCTTAAAAATAACATCAATATCAAAACTTTCGTGGCTCAGTTTTTATGCAGCTGCAAAGCCAAACATATGCACAAACTCAGTCTACAATTCATATACCTATATTTGTTTACAGTAAAATACCAAAAAACAACTTAAATGAAGTAAAATACTTACTTTTTAGTGCCAAAAACTTTAATTCAATACACCGGCGTCCGTTGATATCGGCGAACTGTCAAATGTTTGTGGGTGACGAGAAATCAGTGTTGCCACTTAAAAATAAAATCCCCAACCAAATCCGTTCCTAAACTACCGAAATAATAGAAGTGGCTCTTTCAAAACCTGGCTCCTTCATGCCACTTCTCCCCTATTTGTACTTTAATGTCGCATTCGGCAGTTTCAGGGACATTTCAAGGTTCTTTTTGTAATACCAACGTAGAATTAATTTTCTCAAAACTCATTTGAAGAAAAATTACTTCCTTGAACGCCTTCAAAGCAATAGTTAAAGAGTTTTGCAGTCTATAATTTCCTGAAATTGACGATTATTTCCTGGTTCACAGGTTGCAGTAAAGGAGTAGTGTTCAGAGGCAGATGCTTTACTTTTAAAATTTTGAACTCTGCTGTTGAATGCGAAGGAGTGTTGTCCAAAATAAGCACGGTGCGGAGTGGCAAGTTTGTACGTGTGAAACATTTTTGAACGGAGGGTCCAAAATCTTTATTGACCCAATCGGTAAATCAGTCATGTGTGACTCAAGCTTTACTGTTAGGTCTCCACATAACATTCAGTTTGATCTTATCTTTATGATTTTTTTCGATGATATGTGGATTCTCTGAATTTGAAACAATTAGAGGCTTTTTTCAAGATCGCCAGTGGCATTAGCACAAAAAAAACATGGTTTTTTTTTGTGGTAGGGAGGTGAAGGCTCTGTACGCTCTGAGTGTGGGACTCCCAGGCGCAAAATGCTTTTGGACTACCCACTAAACACCTCCCCTGTTAAGCTGAGAACCTAGCCTGGAACCTAGAACAAAAAAATATGGTAAGACACTCTTTGATTGAGTGGTAAGACACTCTTTGAGACAGACACTTGCGTGCTGTTCAAACTACTCTCTAGTTTGCAGAATGGTAGAAACCGTGACTTAAACAAGGTCAATGTTTGGCTTAGATCTGTGACAGAACTCCTTGCTTATGTTTTGCAATTATTTTTGTTATGTTGTTTACGTATAAGATGTTTACGTATAAGAATCAACAAATGGAAGAAACTTTTCAAAAATTCAATACGAACTACGTATGTGTAACACACAAACTCAACTATTGAACTAAACACAAACTTCGTTGCCAACGGCAAAATTAGATTCGTTAATTTAACGAATCTGTACCACAAGTGGTGCATCAATGTTATAACAACACGAAAGTTATACGATCAGATAATTTGACATTTTTCCATTTTCAGTTGGTCGTTATGCAAAACTTTGTTCAGTAACCGAAAAATTTATTCCAAAAATCTATCGCTCGTTGTACGAAACGTTTGTAATCCAAGGCGTTCAGTGTAATTTCTTTTTCTTTTGCAATTTTCTTTTGTTCGTTACAATACTGTGTTGAGCATCCTGTCGGAAACTTGGAGAATTTTCGATACTAAGGAGAAATTGCGGTGTTTTTGACCAAAATATATTGTATTGTATAGCACAATACAATATACTTTGATAGAAAGTGAAGACATACTCGATTCTTAACACTCGCGACATAAGTCCTCTATTTAAACATTGAATGTACTTTTATTGTATATGTCCACCGTTCTGTGATGACTATTTGATAGAACCACCAAAAAGAAGTCTAGTGTAGAATATCTTTGCAATAGAAGAAATAAAGAGAAGAAACTAAAAAGCGCTGCAGTGACATCCTAGGAATCTCGAGGAATTAATTGGTGCGATTTTTATTTTTGACGGGAGCTTGGATCGACTTATTACATATATTACGTTCAAACCAGTGCGCAGACCAAACAACGAGAACCTAAGCAGAGAAAATTTGTCCAATATTTGACTGATTAACTGCCATTTTTGTATAAGCGTCAACCAGCAGCAGATCAAGTACTAATTTGACAATCAGTATCTAACTGATGACAGTAGCCGATCAAGCAATTATTTTAAAGTGCTTTAGAATAACTGTCAATTTGTTATTTCATCGTAAAAGCCGTTTGAAACAAGGCTGGGATAGTTACGAATTGAGAGCTTATCCTTTCTGCGTTGAATAACATAAACTGGCTGGTCTGTGTTCTCCATGCTTTCGATAAGGACGAAGATGAAATAATTTTGAAGGCTGGTTACCAGACAACTTCGTCAGTGAGTGAAGCTAACATGTTTCATTTATGTTTTGGCTTCCTTGGTAATTTTCCGAATAATTCGATAACCATCGTTCTTCTCGATTTCAGCTGAAAAGGAAATATACCTTTTCTTGCATTCAGTAAATAAAAAAGAAATCGAAAAACATCTAAGAATTCCACTGAAAAGGCTGAGTACAAAATACCAAATAATGGAAGAGAGAGAAAAATATCTTCAACATTGGGAAGCCTGTCTCATCATATTTGATGAGTCAGTGGTGACTACACGAGTTCAAAGAATTGCGACAGGAGTACTGATGACAAGTTTATTATTATATTTGTGATCAAATTTCAAATTTACTTGGGAACATCATTTTACCATCGCAATATGCATTTAACGACAAAAAGTAAGACAATCGGTTCGGCAAGGATGTCAGCTGGTTCCTCCATGTCAATGGAGACAAAGTGACCATAAGTAGTGAATTGAAAACATTTGAAACAAAATACTGAACCTTTAGGAATATTCACCCAGATTAACCTCAGAAGACTATTATTAGTAAATGTATGAAAAAAAATCAAAGGAGATCATATTCTTCTTTTGCCAGTAGGTTTGCAACAGAGTAGGAGGAGCCTAGACGTCTCCCGTATCTGGGCTCGGATACAAGAATTGGCAAGGTCAACTTGAAACCTTGATTCTTGTTCCCGACTCGTAACAGACCGAGTTTTGTTAAGTAGTTTTTGCAGAAGTAGCTTGAGGATGTTTTTTTTTGTATCTCGCCTTCTCGGGAGCCTTTGATTGCTATGAAATGCTTTGTCTTTGCTTCCATGAAAAGACTGTTGCGCCGTGAATTACCATTTGTCAACACATCTATAATAATCATATACTCGTTATAAATTTGGCAGATCATTGATTTGAAGTTTATTTCAGTTAAGCATTTAATATCACAACATATTTCTCAAATATCCGTTAGCATGCATCAGCACTTATGCACTCCCTCTTCTACTACAATAATATCCAACCTATCTTCTTGCCATTAATCAAAGTAATTCCACTATATGTTCATCACACGCACAATACGTATTCCCAACGGTTTCAAAACAAGATCTGATTCGCGAGATAAACTCAGTTATAATTCCGCCATTCACAGGATTCATCTAAGAGTGCGACTCAATTGGGAGCGGATTTGAGCAAGTAGCGAACAAAATGCTTATTATAACGACGTAACCAAAGTAACTTCCCATCAGCAACATCCGCTTGCGACACGTGAATAAGTGAATCTAATTGAAAGGATCGTAAGGAAGTGTCTTGCCAGGTTTTATAGTAAAACCATATATATGACACTAACAAGTGTTATACAAGAAGGAATTCTGCAAACAGTTAAACTAATTACGAAATAAAATTGTGCAAAGATTGCATTTCACTTGAAATTGTATGTGTAACAGGCATTTGGCGGATGTATGCATGTTTGCATGCATGAACGAACAACTCATGTATGCTATTATGTATCACTCATGCTCGCATCATGCGGGATAAGAAGGGATATAAATAAATTTGAGCGTTTTAATGTGCATTTCAGTTAATTGAGGGAACTGATTTCGAGGACGCTAATGAAGTTTCGGTGTAACGTATCATGTAATTTTAGGGAGCTGCATGTGTGATGCATAATTAGTTAAGGCAGAAGTATTTCAGGTGACGGATAGAGAATTATAATGCACTTCACCGGTAAATGATTGATGGACTCTAATGTGATATTACTCGAAAAAGATAATTCCTACGATTCCGTGATGACTTTGACAAAGTGAGAGTTTGTCTAAATTTATGTGGAATTTATCTGCAGCAACATAGCTTGAAAATTACCCTAGCAAGGGAAACATTTAATTGTTCTAATCAAGTTTTTTTTTTTGTATGTAATAAAAGACTTAATGGCTGCCATCAGTATTGTAAACTTAGAAATTAATTGGAGTTATCTTGGGTCATCGAGCAAATTTCGGCATTCTCTAGAAAAATTCGGAGCCAAATTCAATATTGGGTGGGAAAAGGATATTTACTTGCAATAAAGTAATGAACTAATGGACACATGGCTCAAGGTAATAAAATGTTATTGGCGTACAAAACGCCACATGTAAAACATGGGAAACACAACACATGTGAAACTTACTGGAAAAGGATCAGGACTCATCATATTAGTTTGAAACCTAAATTGAAACAGGCTCTTGAGAAGGAATGGGCGGGAAAAATAGCCAAACTATGCAAACAACTTGTAGCATCGATGCCATACCGCCTTCAAATCGTTAATAAAAATAAAGGATTCTCAACTTAGTTTTTAAGAGTTATCATAAATTCTTTCTTAAGTGTACGGAAGCATTATTGAAGGAAAATTGGCGACTTTGTTTTATTTTTATTTAATAAGTAAAATAAATATTTAGTAAATTAATTTGTTTTAAAGGTTTTTTAAAATTTCGTTCAACAATTTCGTGTTTCACTTGGCTCTTGAATAGCTGCTGGACGATTACATTATTTTTACAGTGAAAGTTAAAATCTACGCCTTTTATACTATCAGTCTCAACCTCAAATACGATTAGTGGTAGCAATATCGGCAAAAATATTAGTCATTGAAAATATTAGACATGAATCCTTTCACACCTTGTTTCGAGCTATGCGTTGTTTATCGATTCCTGAAATTACCATTGACTCGACCTATTCCTTTCTTCTGGTCTTCTCGTTAGAAAAAATTGATTTAAGGGTGATCCCGCCATTTCACATGCCACCGGGTGATCAGCTATGCCTTTTTTGCAGTTAGGGATGTCCTGGCACGATATGTTTCCTGGTTTCCATTTGTCAAAAGATTAAATCTCTTCAACTCTAATTTCATTTACAATTGTATTAATTTTATTGTTTTGTTGGATCATCGAATACGAATGGCAGTGACCGCCGTTTCGACGTTATTGAGTACCGATGAAGAGACCTCTGAAATTGATTGCTGAATCCTTTTCATATAATTTCTAGTGACCATGCTCATCACCTTCTTTGAGTTTGGCGTCCTTTAACCTTTCTTAGTTGTTTTATTCCAAAAAATTAGTTAGTTGTTTGTTGTCAAGTTTGTTGTCAAATTGTGCCCGTCTTGGTGGGAAAAAAATGGTCTCACTCCCCATTAGTGAAATATTATGAAACCGGAGCCGAAGGCACATCATTTGCCATGCACTTTGTATTTGTAAAAATTTCCGAAAATCTCACCAGATAACATTAATGTTTCCAGAGATTCGAAGAGCGTTTGAACAAGACATATGACAAGGTCTTCAAAAATGTCCCCCTAAACCAGCGCTTGACGTTGACATACCATAAAACTTGGTCGTTTGATGAACGTTATAGTGATTTATGGTAAATATCAGTGATTATAATCAATGACGACCTAAAGTAACAAGTTTGTGCAGTAACATAATAAGTGATTTTTCTTTCATGGTTAAATTTGTATTTTAGAGAAGTCAAAAAAAAAAACAAATTTTGGTTGCATAATTATAAGGACGCTTACTTTCATTCTACCAACGATGAACTTCATCGTCTGCAGAAGCCCATTTTGACCAAATTATCGAATTTTCTTTTGGCGATTGCGTATTTCTATTTCCTTTAATCTCAATGTGATGGGAGAATATTGTTCACAAAGCCGTTTGTGCATTGATATCATTGGTTTAGTTCAACAAATTTTTGTCGTAAATTTTGAAAGTCAGAATCAGAGTTTGCCTGTCGACGATTTTCTTAATTCTTCAATCGACTAATAATTTGAAATACATCAAATTTGCGCAGATGATGTGCACGTCTGCAATAATGAGCAGGATGAAAATGAGGTCAAATTTTTTTTATCAGTTTCTAGCCATACGTCTTTCCTCATTCGCAGAGGAATTAAGGCTTCCAGGTGGATTATTTTTCGCACTTTGTTTGGGTTGAATGAGTGTAAGATTTGGTATCAGTCAAAAAGTAAAGGTTGTGTGTTTTCTCATGAATAAAGAGACGACTTTCATTCTTTGACATTTCGTCCGCCACTGACGAGTCTGTTTCTGGCAGTTTTCTGTATTTGCCACCTTCTGTGCACTTCTTTTCGCGGTGGCCAAATCAGTTTTGATACCAGTACAAAATAATGCTTTTTTGGGTAGTGACATATTGATGAACCTCGGGATTAGAGAAGGACGATCCTAGCTTGATAGTCTTCGACGTCCATATCTGGCAGCTTCAACGAAACGAGAAGATTTTAGATTTCCCAAGAGATAACAGCGAAGCTCACAGCGAGAGTTGTGTAACCTGACGTTGTTTTGAAGTTCACCCACTCCAGAACCTACAGGGTGCATACATTTGACAATTGGTCAAATCAATTCAGGGAACTTTGAAAGCCACAGAGGCTTGACTGCCCCGTCGGTAATGGACAAGCCAGCCACGTACCTCACCTTTCGAGGCAGTGATGATGGGTTCGAGTCAAGAAGATCGCTTGCTTGTAACAACTTTCGGAACTTTTACAAAATGGAATCCAAAATTTCTGAGATTATGCGATGCTTCAAAGCCTGATATTTTCCGAATGCTATTGAATCTTGTATTGTTTCTGGAATTACTTCCAGACAGTTCACATCATTATACGAGCGAAATTCGGTGCCGATCTGGAAAAACGCGAGAAGACCGGATGTGGAGTTGGGGACTTTAACAGCCGTTCTTGCGACCTGACTTCGTGATTGTTTTTTGCTATAATGCCGAGCGCCTTGCCCTGGCTTTTCTTGTTGCGTCCAACAATTGATGCATAAACATCCATTTTTATTCTGGGCTCCTCAGAATGTTCGTCTGTGCTGTTTCAAATTAGTAAATTAGTGTTAGTAGACGAGTTTTAAACTGATGCTGGCTCAAATTTTCATTTTTTATTTCACGAAAAAGCATTTTTACCTTGGAGTTCACTTGGAGATCATGACATGGTTCATGGTACTCAGTTTTCTCGAGTTGAAACTATACTCAGTATCCGCGGCGGAAAATCAAAAAGTCCGCAGGGGAAGTAATTCGCGTAAAATTGTCTCACCGATTGCAGTCAGGCGATATACAGTTCAGTAGATTGGTCACCCCGACGTCATACAAACGCAGATTGAATTTTGTGAAAAATCACAAACTCAGTGTATTTTTTTTTATATGATTTTTAATAAATAAAGGAAAACTTACTCATTTTTAAATAATAATGAGTAAATTTTCCTTTATTTTTTATCACTTCTAATAACCGAGTCAGAAGACTATTTTTAAGACTATACTGTCCGATATCTCATACAACGCCACAACTATTGTTCGTTCCAGCTCTGCAACATTTTTTGCACGAGACACTAGACTTTTCGCACTAAAATTCGCCACAAATTTACTGTAGTGTTCATGCCGAGACTTAACGCTGGTCATGGGATCAATCCGATTCCATAACCCAGAAAACACTGTTTGGTGGAGGTTGCTGTGTAGGTACATTATCCTGCAGGAACATAGTGTTTTCATCTTCTATAAGTGTCACAAGAGGTTATAGATTTTCCTTTATTACCATCTGGTTCGTTTGTTACTTACTCTCCCATTTATGAGAGGTGTTTCGCTCGCTCTCCCTAAACAAAGATCATAGTCCAAGTTCAAACGTTCCGCAATTTATGATGATAATGCTCCTGTGTTCGATTATTCCAATAAATCTGAGCATCAGGATTCGACGTCCAGGAAACTTCTTTCTCTCATATATTCATTTCCAAGGTTCACATTAATGTTAATTGCACTTTGCGACCTTCTGATTTCATCAGCTATTTCTCTTTGAGCCAGCTCTTCAAGTCAATAATTCCTTGTTTTTCAAAGTAACCTAACTTTGTGCATCGTGGCATTTTATGAATTCTCAAAATTTATACAAAACCACACTTTAATCAAAATCTCTATAAGAACACACTTCTTGGTCTTTCAAGTGTAAACCCTATGTTAAACATAATCTCTACCACACAATATGTCATAGCAAACTCCAAACTGCGAATGAGATTAAAAGCTGAAAAAGTGGTTTTCAGCGATTTTCAACCTTGAACTTACAGTGGTTGAAGGACCGAGACGGGTAGATAGTTGAAACGGTTATTTAAGATAGTTCAAACAACAGGTTCAGGCATGAAAATTCATTTTCCAGACTAATTTGTAAAAAAATGTGAAAAAAGGTATAATTTTTTTTCACAGTACTCCAGGTGATGAAGTATATGAATCCTAACATTGATCCCCTCGGCTAGGATTATGTATATATCGCCGGAATAAAGTGCGTGTTTAGTTCTCCTGTGAAGCAATAATTATTCCATTTATTTTATTGAATATAAGCAAGATTAGGTAGGGAGTAGAAATCATTGCACGATTTTTGTAAAATTACGGGCAAACGAAAAGATACGAATTTACAGAATTTTTAGATAAGGGCCTCGAATCAAATTCATTTGTAAAACGAATAGTATTTTATGCAAGGACGTAAAGATAACAAACGTACTAACAACATATTGATACTCAATCAAGCGTACGATTGACTATCTTCCAGGTGTATGCATACGATTTGTGCGGTTTTTTGGATAAAAAATAGGTAATTTTCTAGGGGAAAATGCCCCAGAAGAATTGTCTTTTGCAGCATACCGTTTGTCGAGCCACTTCGCAACTTTGAAGAAATCGCTGAAGGTCTGCTCTTCATGACCGAGCGCTTGACGCATTGATTTGAAAAGGTATGCTGACCTATTCCGGTAGTTTTTCGATTAATGCGTGGTTTAAATTAATCCCTTGTTGATGAAAGCATTGTGTTATCAACAGTTTTGCCGGGCTGCAAGAGTTCATAATACACAATACCACTCTCTTTCCACCAGACGCACAGCATGGCCTTCTTGCCTAAGCGATTTGGCTTTGGTGTTGAAGGACTCCCTTGGCCAGATAAAAGAAGCCACGATTTTTTCAGTTTCGTGTTTTCACAATAAACCAATTGTCGTCATCCATCACATTTCGATGCAAATCTGATTTCTTTTCGTGGCACCGAAGCAACATTTCACATGTGACTTTGCAATTTTCAATTTCCACCAATTCACCAATTACCCAACCACTATTTACGGAGCGTATTGATCTTACCCGTTGCTCGTTAACGTCTGCTAATCGTTTTCTGTGACAGAATGCTCGCCGCGGATGATGTTTTATAAGCACATTGCCCAATTTCGACATGATTGAACAACACAATAAAACAAACACGCTAATTTTGGTGGACTAAATTTTTTTTGTGTTTGTAGCTAAATGTCAAATGATCGAAATTGCGTATGTGTCAAATTAAGACGCAGCGTATTTTGTATTTTCTGGCGCCATCTCTTAGTAAACTCGGAATTAACTTATGCATATACCTGGTTGGTTGCTCCTTTCTGAAGTTAAATAAAGTTAAATTCAATGCCAATCAATAAATTGATCAAATAAATTTAACCAACAACAAGAAATGTGAAGTTTCAAAAAGTGAAAAATAATTCTGCAAACTTCGGGAATCAAAAGACCAGACTTGTTAAGATTCTAACCAGTATTTCCCTTTCTTTCACGATGTATTAATATTTTTTAAGATTTGAAAATCGATTGAAGACGTCAAGCCTAGACGCCCAACACTTGAGTTTGAAATTATAATATTTCTTAAAGTTTTTAAGCTAGTTTCTGTTTCATATTGGATGTGCTCCTTCAAAAGAAAACGCAAAAACCGATAGTAATAATCCAGGACAAATTTAGTCGAGACTATCAGCTTTCCGAAACCAATTCTTAAAGTTAAAAAAGATTGATAGCATTCAATCACAGAATCACAATAACTTTTCCGTTTTTTGCCTGTTTGTTTTTCGAAGGAAACTCAACGTAAAACAAATCAAAACATTCAACTTTTCCTTTGGTCTCCCTTCCAATATAATAATTGATGACCATCGCACGAAAATGTTATTCAATATTTATTTAGCACTTGTTTCGATATCCTTTGCGTCCCTATTTCAACCGAATAATCCATCATACCATTTATGAATGTCAATGAATGAAACTGGAATACGCCAAGTAAACAGGACCTAATCAATTATACGATAGATTTGTTATTTGTTAAATTAACTACGTCATCGGGCGAATTTATCCTCTCATTTTGTTTGTTGAGCGCACTGCGAATAAGGAAGCGATGATACGCTCGAAGCGGATGCGAATTGGAGCCTGGAAAGGCAAATAGGCTCAATCAATTGTTCGTTTCAAGTCTAAGTTGTCCTTTTGTTGAATGCCATTAAAGGATGTGCTTATAATGCTCAACTGAATCCGATGAGGTTGGCAGAGGATTTGCTGCCTTAATCTTTTCATTTGGTTAAGATGGCTTAGTTCGCAGGCAGGTGTTAACCGAATTGATAATGTATTTGTTGCTGCTATTACGAAGGTACCGTGCAGAGCCGTAAGATTGTGTTAAGAAATCGATGACGCAATTAGTCGACACTTTCGCTATTCCTCCTCTACAACAGCAACAACGTGGCAATCATGACTACTTAATAAAACTATCAATTCTCTAGGAAGTGGCATTATTCCCCCAAATCTTTGATTGCTTTTCGATGGATTCTTGGGCAACACAATAGGCAGGAAAATTTATCAAAACGACCGATCGTGGCCATTACAAACTCCTTCCCGTCTTTTAATCCGCACAGACCAACTTCGTCCACTTTGTCGTCCTCCGTCGAAGTTTCCACTTGCAAGTCTTTGTTCCCTGAAAAATACAGTCGCAGGCGATAGGGTGAGTGGCAAGCACCTACTCGAACGGGAAAAATTAATTCAATGATTAAACTACAATATCACACTCCACTAACTCGAATAACGAATTCCAAGAAAAGAACTGAAAGGACTCCTATCACAATTTCATGACTCACTTCGTTACTTGAAACCCGATCCGAAAGAAGCAAAAGAACAAAACCAGCAGCAACAGCACAATATGGCTTCACCCGCGCCTTGCAAGTACGCGGGCCCAGGCTAGGATGTTTAATGAAAGGATGATACGAATTGAAATGAAGAAGAGAAGAGAAAAAAAAAACAACACAAGCATACCCTTTTCCTTTTCTTCGAGTGTAAATCACATGGAAATGATACTTTGCCTCCCCTTTTGTTGTTTGGCTGCATCCACGGCATGGTCTGAATGGATTGAGTTGGGAATCTGGTCAGCAACTGGCGCTAAAGGACAGCTAGGACTCGGCCAGTTAGAGGCGAATCGAACCTTGCTGGGAAGGTGAGAATCCGACCAAGTGCATAATGGGAAACAATGGCTGAAAAAGAACGAACGATAGTGCCGACGACAATGGCGCGAGGCAATAACGGGCACAACAGGGACTAAACAGGATCAAACCGACGGCTGGGTGGATGGTGATAAAACGGTGAGGGAGGTCACTTTATGTGCCGTCGTAATGCACGAACGCAGCCAGCGAGGGCAGTTGAAGCTCGAATGGGTTTCATTATGTAAAACGTACAGCCAGCCATTAATATTTTCAGTGTCTGCCTGTTAATTAAAAGTTTTAATTCCAGTTGAAAATGTTATCGTGGAAAATTCCAATTTGGTGTTTCGGGGGCATTTCATTTGATCCAGGCCAGCCAAAATGGACTTAAAGTTTCACATTAAGTTCTAAGTCAGAGCTTCGAGTTGCTGTCGTTTGACTAAATGAGAATTAAAATGCTACAACGACTGTTGACAAACTAACGCTGCTCGTGGTTTTTGTGGTTGTGAGATGTTTTGCAGCAATATTATGTTTGCTTGTTAATTGTTCGTTCATTTGTTTGTTTGTTTGTCTACTAGAAGCCGAGAAGAACGAAAGGCATTCTAATTTTTCAAGCTGCAATGAGAAGTTGATACCAAATGAATTCTCAATCCCAGACATTCAACTACAATCGTTTGGTGAGTACACTCAATTCTCGGAAGTCAGAACCAAACGAACTATTTCAATGTGGCAGTACGCAGCTTTGGAAATTCACATGAGCATTGCATACACATAGGAGGATTCCGATGAATTTTAAGATGTCGATAAATGCAAGTGCAGATTGGATGCACAGTATTTACACAAGGAGCTTATAATTGTACTATTCGAGAATTATCAAAGAATAACAACATAAAGAAGTTTCACTGGAAACACTTCGAAAGGAAGCATGACTGTTCTGCTGCCCTAAAGTGTGCAATGTCAATTCGTTCCTGTTATTGCTACCAATTCATTTGTAGAAATATGAAATATTAACTCGAATGTTACTCTTAATTGAATTGAAATTGACTTATATAAGATAAATTACATCACATCGTTGTCTACAGACAATCTTTTCGCGCTCTACATCCGCCGGAACGAATCATATTGCTATAAGCGCCTGTTCGTGACACGTATTTGCCCGACAAAGTCTGCCTCCACTGATATAATTTGTTTGTTTGTTTTGAAAAAAAAAACGAGGAAAGTCAAGCATTTTCCAGATTTCGTCCCACTTATCGAGAAAAAGTTTGACACTGATTTCACTGTTTTTTCACTGATTTCACAAGGTTCTAGTGCCTTTAATTGAATACTTTATTTTTCTACTGCTTTGAGGTTACCGAATACGAACACGGATGCGTTATATATTTTTGAGTATTTGAATATATATTTTATTAATTAGATCTTATTTTGCAAATATGAATAATATACAAAATTTGACTTTGTATTTTAATTCCTATGCTTCTATTTCAAAACTGTAAAACTGAATCAAAGTTTTGGCCCTTTAGAATCTCTGTTATTTCTGGTTCGATAATTTTTTTTTAAGAGTGCGACGTGAGGGCTATCGAGTGTCGGACTCCTAGTGGAAACCGGATTCCCGATTAAACACCTCCCCAGTCACACCGAGAACCTAGCCTCGAACTGTTTTTTATATTACTTCGGAAAAGACCTCAGTAATCATCACGTAGCGGCGCCTTCTGTTTAAGGCAAATCACTCTTGCAGCACGGATGGAAGGGAAGGAAGAGGATTTTCGTCAGAGAGATCCTCTTTCCATCTACGCCGCCAAGCGATCCATGATGCCCTACTACGTAAGAAGAACTGTCCGTACGTAATAAGCCACGCAGTTCCAATTGTCTTTTTTCCTATTTTCTCCGACATATTTACACGGAGTCGTATCAATCCTCCGCATGCAAAGAACGTGCGGCAGGTAACATCGGTCATCCCCGGGCAGAACAAGCAAACTGGGGACGGTTACCTTCCCATATTTACAGGTGAGACTGAAAATATCCGTGCCAATTGAGTAGTTACGTCAGGTAATAGTCAGTCTCACCATGTGGAACCGCGATCCCAAGTCATTGATCAGAAGTGCGGTCTACCTGCTCGCGGTTTGATTACCCATGATTGTTGCCACAAAGTTAGGGTCCTTCTCCTTTCCTTTAGGCTGCCGGCTTCTCCCGCCGACTACCCCCTACGTAAAAACATACGTTACCGTTCATTTGCACGAAGCATTCAGGGGGACCACCCTCGCTATTCGCAGATCTCCTTGCCTCTGTACTTGGCCAGACGCCCTTGGTGCAACTCTTTATCAAGAGCATCAGCCCGGATTTCGGAGCCGTACAAGAGCACTGACTCCACTATTTGAGGTTGATCCCCGTGTACTGGCCATGAGGCCAACTGAGGGCCAACACTCCCGCAGAAGCCTTATCCGCTGACGCTCGAACCTGCTCGAGAAAGCTCATCTTCAAGCCAATCATCAAGCCAAGGTATTTCATTAATTCCTTCGACTCGATGATCGTTCTTTCCAACTGACCGGGAATAAGGCGAGGGATCCGCTTCTTAGTCCGGATGACGATCTCGGTCTTTTCCAACGCTAGGCTATGCATATGGCTTGTCATCCACTCGCTCACTCGGCGAAGCACCGCACACAGTTTGAGCTCCGCTCCGTAGCCAATGAGACGCGACTTCTCCGGTAACTGCAACCTCAAAAGCTCTCCGTACGAGACATTTGAGAGGGTCGCGCCCAGAATGGAGCCTGGCGCCACCCCAGTCGTGACATCTATTCTCACCGGCCTCCCAATGATAACCTTCCGGTCTTTGAGGTAGTCCTTCAATATACGCGTCAGAGACTTTGGCACCCTGAAATATTCCAGAGCACCGAGAATATCTGCTCATCTAACAGAATTGAAGGCACTCCTTGGGTCAAGTGTTCGTTATGAGTGGTGATTGTGGACTTCTGCCCACTGGACCGCGTTCACCACCTTTGCTAGTGCACAGATTGTAGATCGACCAGCCCTGAAGCGGTACTGCTGAGAAGATAAATTCCCAGCATGTCGGATAGCCTCTCAAAGTTGTTCTCTAATGAGCCTTTCGGGCCCTTTCCCTGCAGCGCTCAACATACAGAGGGACCGATCTGAAGATGGTTGCTCCGGTATCCCCTTTCCCTTGCGGATCAGCACGAGCTTCGCTTCTTTCCAGCAATTTGGGAGCACGACCGGCTGCAGGCATGCGTTGAATTTGCTGAGCAACATTTCGGGGCAAAATTGACGGGTAAGCTGCACCACTTCCGCTGGGATATCGTCTAGCCCCATGGCTTTTTTCGTTTTCAAAGCTTTGACCACCCCGTCCAGCTCGATTGCACTAAAAAGTGGGCATCCTGCAGGACTTTTTCATTTCACATTAGGATGGGCGGAATGCACAGGGAAAAGCGCTCGAACAAACTCTTTCATTATTTTTCGCTTCAAGTACACAGCTTGTAACCCAGGCCCCACTATGTTGATGTCCTCAACGAGTTTGTGCCAGCAGCGAGTCTTGCTCTCGTTTATCAACCGATGGAGGTTTCTAGCCGACCTGTATGCCAGCATTCGGGAATGTGACTCGTGTGGATCCCTTCTACGTTGGGCTTCGCGGTGAAGTATGTGAAATTCTCTTCGCTTTCCAGCGATTTCTGCTAACCCAGTACACAACAGAATTATTGTGTCGTGGCCGTTGCCTAGCCATAGATTTAGCTTTCCTCTTGGATCTGTATGAGGCAATCTCCATACTACCGCCTTGGCATTAAAGTCGTAACTTCCTCCAGTTCTTCGAAACTGCTCTGAAGGAATGAAATGTCTCATTCGGCGTGAGATAGACGCTTTTAAATTTCATATCCGCCCACCCAATCAGCACAAAGCCATCCTCACTGAAGCAAGTCCGAACTGAAAGTAGAGCACTATCTCGGACCCAGATAGCGGCGGTGCCGGATTGGTTGCTATACCATCCAGCCTCCTTCTTGTTGTGGTGCTGCTCGGAAGCAGGTTAGCAGCAGATTCTCTCTCAAAACCTGGTCGAGTAAGCTTTGTGTGGTTTCGCTACGGTGTAAGTTTATCTACAAGACTTGGATCATGTCTTCGTTTTGCTCGTGCCTCTGTGAACTCCAGGGACCTACCACTTTCTGGAATATGAGCCTGGTCTTGGGGCTTCAGTCCCATAGTTTTGCACAAGACGACGCAGACGATTTTAATTTTCTCCTTGGCCAAGATTCGCACAGCGTCTTTTTCTGCGATGTCTACTTTTGCCACCATTTGCTCTCCAAGATTGCTAGGCGACAGCCTTACCCTAAAACTGTCTGCCGTAGGAAAAGTTTGTCTAATGGACTCTTCTTTTTCTTTGGCATCCAAAACCAAGTCAATATCTCTTATTTCCAAAGGCGCCATTGGCTGTAACGTCGTGATGATAGCTTCAGGGCCAAGGAGTTCCTTGACGGCACTCTCGAACAGGCCTTTGTTGCCCCGATTTCTACGGGGAGGGCGCCGGTTTTGGCGGCTTACCGTTCGTTTGTAGATATCGATTTTTTCGGGTTCCACATTTTGCCTGATTTCCTTGAGAACCTCAGCGTAAGTCCTCCCACCTACAGGCTTTAGTAGCAGAATATCCCTAAGCTTTTTGTCTTCAAACGTCCTTTGAGCGGCATGTTTGATGTGGGTGTGAGTGAAAACTCGCAAGAAGACTATGTCTGAACTAAACGGGGGTTGGCGAAGCTGTTGTTAACAATTTTACGGTAGCGTTAGCACGCATGCGAGCTGTTCCCGAATTCCCGTTTGAAATTCACCAAGCAACAGTTTATAGTTTTCCGAGATCATCTTCTTATTCGCGTATGGTCAACCGACAATCTCTGTCAATCACAAGTTGCATACGCTCAACTTTTTCTGATATTTTTGTTCTCGAACGACGGCGAATATGAGAATCACTGACCGAGAATCTGACGTATGGCCATGTTTAAACTGCATGTACTACTCTTTTTTTTCTTGTGTCGCTCAAACTTTTCTTCAAATGCCTTATTCGTGATATCAGTTGTTTCGAAGAATAAATCAAAAGTTGATGCAAGTTCGTTGAACTACTCTTTCTGTTATTTTATATGAACAAATCTGACAAGCATCAAGAAGGTCTATGTTAAAAAAATACACACTCTATGCGAACTAAAACGTCTCTTGCAGCATCGAGGAAGTTTCTGTAGAGTTGTAGTTTAAATTAATACTTGGTAGTGGGCACTTACAGATTCAGCAGCGGAGATATAAAGCTAAGCTGAATGCTTTTGGGGATAGATCTCCTACAAATCAAAGACAAAATAGTCTTTGAAGAGAAGAGGGCGCTTTATAGTTGTGCCGATGTAAAGCTGGGTTCGATACTTTTGGGGCAAACCACGAAAATTATTAATAAATTATGAATGAAGGGAGCAACTTACTTTAAGGTATTGCGAATAGCATTGTTAGACATCAATCACCTATACAACAGCCTGTAATACACTAGGAATCAACGTGTGAGTTCCTTCTGAAAATCCATTCTTGGCGTGCATAAAAGGTGTCGTAGAGAAAAGGGAGCAGTTATCTTAGATAACAACGGTGAAAAAAATCCACAACTAATTATGTGGGAAATGGTAACTAAAATTAAGCGAAAGTACAATAAGCAAATTAGTCCTGATAACATCAGGAAAATAGTTTTTTCATTTTTTCTTATTGTTTTTTTTAATGGATTTTATAAATATTTCATAATAGATTCTAATTTTCCCCGTGATAATTTCCTCAGTTCAGCGAATCGTATTATTAGATTTTTTGTTGTTTTGCTCTTATACTAAGTGTGTGCATAGTTTTTCTTTGGTTTTAATAAGAGATGGCACCAGCGGCAAGTACGCAGCGTATTAATTTGACACATATGCCATTTCAATCGTCTGACATTTAACTACAAACAAACGCAAGTGGAACCCGCAAAAACTAACGTTTGTGTTTTATAGTTTTATCGATTAATCGTGTTAAATTCTGTGCATGGAAACGAGCATTTGCAGCGAGCATTGCTTTTGTTGTTTCACCAAAAGAAAAAAGATGTTGAAAGTCATCGATTGCTATCGAAATATGTTGGACACACTCCATCAATCAGGACATGTGCAACATGGTTTCGACGATTCAAACGTCAGAATTTCAATTTAAAAGACAATGAGCACTCTGGTAGGCCAAAAAATGTGAAGAGGAGGAATTGCGGGGGTTATTGGCTGGTGAGCAAACTCTAACTCAACGACAATTAACAGAAGCATTGAATGTGTGACAGAAAACGATGAGCAGACGTATACGAACAATAGTTAAGATCAATGATCTCGGTAAATAGGTCCCACACATTTGAATGAATGCAAATAGAAATGTGCAAAGTCACTTGCGCAATGCTGCTTCGGCATTTTTGGATCGAATTTTGCCGGATGACGAATAATGAATTTATTTCGACAACTCGAAGTGGAGAATATCGTGGCTTTCACCTGGCGATACCAGTCCTTCAACACTAACGCCAAATCACTTTGGCAAGAACATCATGCTCTATGTCTGGTGGAACGAGAGTGATTTTGTGTATTATCTTGAAGCCCGGTAAATCCGTCAACAAATGATAAATTTAAACTGCGCTTTAATCAAATAACGATCGGAATAGGCGAGAAGACATGGCAAAGTGATTTTGTTACACGAAAACGCGCCGTCGCACAAAGCAAAACAAGTGGAAGACAAGTCAAATCGCATGGATGGGACATCCTGCTGCACCCGCCGTACTGACATCGTATGCCATCTGAATATCAACTCTTCACAATAATGGGGCACTCGCTCGCAGAGCAGAACTTCAGCAATTTCGAAGAAGTGGGCAAGTGGCTCGACGAATAGTTTGCGACATTAGACAGGCAGTTTTTCTGGCATGGGATTTTCATAGATTACCTAAAAGATGAGCGGAATGTGTAAAAGCCGATGGCCAGTATTTTGAATAAAAACCAAAACAAAATTTTCTCACAGAAAAATTACGTATTTTTTACCAGATAGAGCAGGAAAAACTTATGCATACACCTGGTATATGGTTTATGAAAACATGGGTACAAACTAGGAGGCAACTACTGAAAGTCGATGACGCTTTGCAGGGGCATTACAAAGAAAGCAAAATGAACAATGTGAGCAAACCATGAAACTCATGACCAAGTAAAAGGTGTTTCGTAACATGAAGAGCTTATAAATTAAGCGACGCAGATGAGTCGAGGGATTGTGGCAAATCGCTTTCTAGTCCTAAATGTATGTGGGAGTAGTTTTTCCAGTTTCCCAAATTAAAGTTCATATTAAATTTTTTTTCATAACTGATGAAACAACATGATCTGTTAATTTAATTGACGAAAATTTTAATGGTCAAAGAAAAAGGCATTGACAAGCTAGATATGAATCCACCAATGCAGACTTGCTGCAAGCATTTGTATGGCTCATACAAAACCCTTAGTTTTGCAGTCAATTTCATCCCAGCCGGAATGGTAATGGCACTGCCTGAAAAGGAAGATAATTCATTTGCAGCGTAGTGGGCTTATAGCGTAAGCACCAACACTTCAAGTGTGCAGGTCCAGCCCTCACACTTCGCCTACAAGCCCTCACACTTCGCCGGTGCGTGACAAAAAAGTGGTACGAAAACCACAAATACAAAATAAAGCGAGCTTCAGCAGATAGAGAGCTTGTAAGTGAGGAGTGAGGCTACGATTGCCAGCTTTCTGAGCTTTATTCTGAATGAATTCAAAATTTAAAAGAATATTAATGCGAATCTCTTCTTACCTTCGTCTCTTTGTTCTATTTTCAAGAAATTTTGCTTACAAATGCTGTTGCATCTGGAAAATAAGAGTCGAATAGCGTTTGTACTTTTGAGTAGGAACGCAATTGTCTGGTGTTCAAATTATCAGTCGAATAATTTTTTGGGTGTCGTGAGCATTTAATGCGACATGTTGTTTATTTTTGTGTTCACTCTCTTAGAATAGATTCGGGGCTGTATCCAACTATCGCGGTTATAATACATGGTTGTGGTTTTAAATGGTTGCACACTTCAAACCGTCTTCATTTTTATATAAAGTCACCTGCACTAGTATGATTTCGTATTATCACTGGCTGGTTCGATGGAAAAACTCAACAAAAGGTGTTTGCCAAGCGTCGCAAAAGCAACGTTTGTATTGAAAACATCGTCTTCGTCTTCAAGCAATGCCAGCATCTGTAAGGCTTCTGGATGCTTGGTTTTTTGTCAAAAAGATTGCCGTAATCAAGAAACTGTTTAAATTGAATTTCACCTCACGGATGAGTTGCTGCTCAATTTTTTTAATGTTAATGGCAAAATATGTTCTAAAATTTAATTAATCCTCTAACTACACCATTGCATATCGGTCCATCAATGTCAAAATCCTTACAAAACACTCTATTGTATATTTGTGCGCCCTCACATCCCCTTCGTCGTGCGCATATTAATTGCATAATATTTAATTGTAATAAAAACATGGTCGTAAAGTTGGTGGCGAAAATGCTGCATAAACTGCATAAAGTGCAAAAATTCTAAAGGAGTTTTTTTCTTCCGACGATTGTACTTTAACATCACGGACAAAATGAGAACATGCTCGTCGTGAAAAGACAAGCAAAAGGTTCAAAAGGACGCAAATGGTTGTGTGCGAGTCATATCATCAAGGCGTTTGCAATGCCCGTACGATTTGATGCAATGCAACGCGATGCAATGAAGACAATCGACATCACCATCAGATGAGCGTGTAGCTAAAAGGATTTTTATTATTCGAAACATGCAGGACGAAAGTATAAAATTACTTTAGACTAACGTTTTGTACCATGTTAGCGCGAAGCATTACCCAGTTTGCATTTTTCCCCGTATCGTCGTTATCTTGAGTTGACAATTTTTTTCTTTGTATCTTTTTTTTATTTTTTTTTTATTTTTGAGTTCCTTCTGTTTGGTTCGAGTCCTTTCTCGTATCTTTCTCGGTTGTACTCTATTGTCGTCATTTTTATTACTTGATGGCCATTAGGATCTGTGTCTCCATTATATTGTACTTGAATGTCTGATATTCGTCTTAAGAACACTTGGGTAATCGTTATTAGGGACAATAACGAGCGGACACTGTAAAGGGTTAAAAGCTGCGGGGGCGAAGAATATAGCAAAACGGGGAAAAAACATATGAAAGGAGTGCTTCAAGAGCGACGACACTACTTTGGCGAAAAAATGATATCTTGTTTCGCATCATAAACCCATACAAACGATATTTCCGGTTGTATTATTCTGTACAGTGTAATTATAGCTCAAAGGACAAATAGCCGGAACACTCTATGGTTAGTCTGCAGGAGTTGTTATAAAAATTTCTTGGGGGAGAGATATGGTTGCGATACAATTTGTATGCATGAACTCGATGTTTAGCATAGATATCCTTCGTTTATCTAGCTTCGATCGTCATTATACTCTGGCAGACACATTTAATGTTGTTTGAAGGCTGTGTAGTTCGTGTAAGGCGACATATTTTGAGTATGATATTTCGAAGGTCATTTGCAACACACTTGACATGCTCAATGCCCTGATTTCAATAGGTGAGGTTTATCTTTACTATATTATTCCGGTTGATGTCCAAAAAAATTGGGTGTTTGGTAGAACTCAGGAATTTTGTTTGATATCGTAAGATGGACCAATCCTAAATTTAAAAACAACGAGTTGAAGTTATCAAAAGACAGGCATACAATTGCTTCTTAACGATTTCCTTGCAACGGTTTTAAAGAAATGTCCATCTAGGAAGCTTAATTTTTAACTCATTCTTCTCTGTTTGAGTCTAGTTCCTTTTTACTTAAAGGAGACGTAATAACCTTTATTTTACAAATAAATAACAACTCATCCACTGTCATCATTCGGTCTCCGTTATCACTGTCATCAGCAACAAAACCACTTCCCTGTTATCAAGTCATCAGCAGATTCATCATACACTAGCAAATCTACTACTTGTCAACCGGATGAGGTGCCATACCAGCGATTCTTGTTTGTGGAAATGTGTGACGGGTTTCTCATTTACGTTCGATAATCCCTCCTTTTCCTACTTTAAAGCAATTCTTCGTAAGCATCCTGATTCTAGCGAAACACAGTACAAATCGGGGATGACTTGTTCAGAGCTGCCAATGTCACTGAAAAATTGCTCAGCGACATGGTTACTTAATGGTTAAGAATGTTCATCGCAAGGATTCTCGCCTTCTCGAGCGGAACATTCCCTACAATAACAGCGTTCGTCTGCTAAGTCCTTGAGCTGGACTCTACATTGAAAATCACACTTGGGAGAAGCATGCAAATCAGCAGCCCTGCAACTATTGCCACCCATCACCTACCCCCAGCAAACCCATCTGTTCTTCGTCTACTTATCTATGGGGTCACCGTCGTCAGTCGCGTGTAGACCAAATAAATGAATAAACAAAACTCGGTCGAAGTGGCGCCAACAAACTTGTTACGCATGAAAATGGGATACGGGTGACAAGGCACACTTGGGTGGTATGTCGGAATGAGAGTTTTACAGCACCCAAGACCCCACCTCCTTCTGCTTTCATTCCTATATCATGTCCTATCATCATGACCCAGACTGAAGTTGGGGCCAAAGGTGGAGACGATAGCTGTGCAGACTACCAGCAATGGACGTCTAATTTGAATACATATATTTAATGTAGTGAAGGGAAATACTCTGAACACAGTGAACAAGAGCAACAGGACGACAAATTTGAGCAATAGTCATAATATTGAAGTCTCGGTTAAAGTTATAATGTAGTGGGGGACGAATGGCAATGATGAAAGGGTGTAGAGTTTGTGAGCAATGAGACGAATACATTTTTCATAAAGGCAATAATAATGTGGATAGCTTGGATTGGACAGTTGCAATTTAACCTTTTTGGGGTATTCCAAGAAACTCAGGAGTCAAAGTTCTATATTTAGGAGGGATACTTTATTCTTTTTCACTTAATCATGTTTTTAAGTCCAGAACTGCGCTCCTTGTTACTTTTGTATCATTGATTATGAAAGGACACCCCTTGCCTTGAAAAACATTTCGCGATTTATCTGTGTTCAATTGTGGTTTTCACAATATTTGGAAAACTGCAATTAATACTGCATCCGAATGCATTCGAAGTGCTGCATCCGAATATTTGATGAACCAACATTCCATTTATTATATACGGTAGAACTTGAAGTCTATCGATTGGAAGCCACAAAAGCATGGTCCTTGCCATTTTTCTCCCAGAGAATTCTCATTTTCTAGTCGTTTCAGGCTATCATCGGGCATCAACTGTGCAGGTTGCCTTTCATCATAAGCAGCCTTTAGAGATGTGCAAAATTTTGTAGTTTTGAGGCTACCCTGCAGCTTTCATAGAAGCTTGGCCAAGTGTTCTTCGTTCTTGTAACGCCCATTTAGCTGCTGTCGGTTTTTTTTAGTTCAAGAACTGCCTCATGCAGCTTAGCCTGAATTTGAGCCTTTCACTTTAATAACTTTAATTGTGCTGGCCACCATCATCGTAGTTTCCTTCTGTTTTGGTTCGAAATCCTGGTTCAACCGTAACCTTCTTGCAAACAGGCTTGAAAACTTTATCCAATAAAACGCTAGCCGAAAATAAATTCAACTCAATACTCAACCAGGATTTTGTGTCCCAATTTGCTATATAAGCATGTGTAGTGGATTTAGAAGTCAGCTCCTGAAGAAGAAGTGAGCTCCTTGGGAACAATTGGTTGTCGACATAAAGGATATGTCCTTGAACGTTTCATCCAATCCGTTATAGAGCCTGGGTGATACTCCTCAACCAAGTGGGTCAACATCACCATGTCAGTCGTGACAAACTCACTGCAGCAGATCACGCACTGGGGCGAGTCGATCAGCGCACCAGATGCGACTAAGACGTCACTAACTCTCGTACTTCCAGCAATATCGGTTGTTACGCGGATGCACTCACCCCTTACCCCGCATAAAAATCGCAATTTTATCCGATACCAGGTATGGTTCGGGTTGGTTCTTTTGAGAGTCCATTTAGCGAATTAAGACCCGATGAATTGCCATTTTCGTCAAAAGCTTTACAGTTATTTCTTCCCAGGACAACACGTTGGAAAAACTGTCGCGCATCATATCAACCGATCAATATATATTTGTATATAAACGAGAGTGAAAGATATTATCCACGTGAGCGACTCAGTGATGTTAGACACAAAATTTCATTACATCGTGCGTATGAACCCTACTTTGAGGATGTCAGGATCGGAATACTTAGAAATATTCAAAATACTGACGGAAAAGTAACATTTCGGGGGCCCAAAGTTGGGCGCTATTGCAATCGATTTATAGGGCACAGTCTGAAAGGCGACAACTCTACGACGAGTCAGCCTCGCACTGACATCAAGACATGAAGTCTCAGGAGTGTGGCAACGAACTGTACCCTTTGGAACAACTGTTCGGCCACTCGGAAGTCCACTAGTAGTCCGACTCACGTCCGCATACCTCGCTGAATAGAGCTAGCCCGCCAAAAGCCACCAACTTAGTGAATTTTCAATGAAGCCCTTTCTTTTATCTGCTTTTAAGGTAGGGCGTACCTATGTCTTGTCTCAATAAATTCAAATCTTTTATCTACGAAAATATCTCAACAGTTCTTTCATTAAAGGTGACAAAACTACTAGGCAGTCAAAACCAAACAAATGTCAACGTACACGGGGCTATTGGGTTGCCAGTGGGCATGCCATGCATGAGCTGAGTAACCGATATAAAGCTAACTTCAATTTAAATCTGCTATCTACCAAACGTCTCAACAACGCTTTGATTGAGCGTAATAGGTTCCATGTGTCAAAAGGAACCTGTCACGCTCAACCTTCTGCTGAATATTCGCTCAACCTGACAAATACAAAGAGATGTCAACTTGCAGGACTATTTGACAGCAGTGGAAGTATATGTGTCATACATGAGCTACATATATTACCGAAAGAAAACAAACGTCCGATTGTATTGTTCTATTTGCAATTCGTGTAATTTAGGCCACATTTCTATTTTGGTTTTAATTTTATGATTTTTATTTATTTTATTTTATTAAATTTTTATTATTATTGAACTAGGACCTTATATATATTTTTTCCTTTGAATTCACTCGATACATTTGTCAGTGCCAATACCAGACAACCTAGGAAAAATCTGTCAGCTATTATTAAGTAATTTTCTTTACCACCTGCTCTATCACTTGACAGTGATTTAACTGTAGATGCCTAACTTGAACTCTTCAATCTTCAAAATCTCCTTTCGATTCTTCGATTATTCTCGTATTAAAATCATCTATCAAGAAAGTAGCATGATTTATGTGTTGGGATATGTCTTTGATTTGATTTATAACAAGCTCAGACGCCCTCGAAGGATATTCATAGGTAGGTAATAGATAGATAGGTAATTGAATAAAAATTATTCAATCCAGTTCGTCATTAACATTTTACATGATTTACTAAGCATGAATGTATTTAATTTACCTCGTGAAACTTTCTTGACGTGAAGGTGTGTTTCGTTATGCCAGATTTCATGTTGATCCCTTTCTCAACAAAGCCATATGCTGGTTGAAGGATTCTGATCAGAGGCAGGCAGAAGATCGAACGGTCTGATTCTCAATACAGAGCAGAAAGGTAAATCTCATGTCACCAAAATCGAAGCATATTCCTGCCATTTTAGTTGTTTCTCCATTTTCAGCGATCAATCAATCTTGCCTTCTACCTCTAGGGGATGTAAGTTTAGATTTGCCTTAAATCGATGTCAGACTACGTAAAGTATGTAAAGAGATACAAAAAGCCCAAGTAGCAAATAAACGAAGCTTTACACTATAGAGAGCTTTTAAATCAGACGACGTAGGTACGGGAAGTAATGTGGAGGGCTAGCATTCTGAGCTTTTAGGCGTGTTTAAGAATAATTTTTCCGTTATAACAGTGTTAGTGGGTCTTTACTTTTTAATACAAACTTTCAAGGAATTTCGCAATGAATGTAAAACTAATTCGTCATTCGTGGACAAAGATTCAAAGAGTGCTTTTTGAATAAACATTTTCTCATATTCTACCTCTAATGATATTATTTCAAGGAATTAAAAATACATTTTCATCGGTTAAGTATTTTTAGACTGGGAATTTACTTTGCTTGTTAACGCGTTCCAGCAGTAACACTAACACAAAAGTGTTATATTATAATTCCAAAGCTTTAAAAGCTGAACGACTTTACACCATCTGAATATTTGTTTTCAAGTTTTCTTGAAAAAAAGTGCCCCATTAACAATTTGGGATCGCAAGCGCAGCATTCGGTATGGGAATTGATACCGCTGATATACGAATATTGCAGTGTCTCATTGAAAAATTTTGAGTTCGGATGTGAACCTGGAAGAAGAGCTCCAGAATTTTCAAGCCAAAAACTACACTTTTAGTGGTATACGTAGCGGCAAATGCATTGTTGTCATCTATTTAACCGGGGCTTCGTAGTTTCAAAGCCGCTGTTTCGAGTAAAGAGAGTCATGTAATCGTCGGTGGCAACTTCAACGAATGGGACATACCTTAATCATATGTTCGGGACAAACGGATTTTAGACTTTAGATTCTGGGTTCGTCACGAAAACGGGCTGGCATTCCAACTTTTTGGAGATTCGGCTGCGTCGGAGCCGCGACTAACACAAAATTCGCTTCGTAGTCTGTGCTACCACAGTTCAAAGATTGGGTAGTGCTAGAGGATTCACCGGCCTATAACTCTGGAGGTTGATAGCGGTGCTTCCCGATGCCCACAACTCACTCTTCCATTCTCCGACGGAATATTGAGTAAGAGGTTGAGTAAGAGTTGAAGTTCCTATATCTCAATCTCAGATGACAAAAGATTTGCTGGGGGCAGATAGTCTTCACCTAAAGATATAATAAATTTAACTATCAGCTTTATTACATTCCCCAAATTCTCTAATGTCTTAAAATCTTTCATGCCCCTACGAAGACTTTGGCATGATAAGCCTCCAGTTTACTGGTGTTTACCTGTTAAATTACTGAACAATGAAAGGATTGTTACAAACTCTGACGCTAGGACCAATGAGCACGAACTTAGGAAGGGACATGTGCCGAATTAGCATACAATTCAGCTCGAAAAGGCTTTTGTTGTCTCTGACTGCAAGAAATGGTGGATTATTTGAGCAGGGATCTATGAGGCCTGGATTACAGAGTAGATAGCTAGAAGATCGATGTCCAGAGCTCGCAATGCAAAGAAAATAAATAGGCACCGCGCCGTCGAGGCTGGTGACGATCGAAAACTGGTGAACATTTTATTTTCATAAAAGGGAAGCGTCAGAACCAGTCTTGCCTATGAATATAAGAATGCGTCCAGAAGTGGTAACGGTATTCCAGCTTGGGTGCTTCAATCTTTAATCTTTAATCTTTGCTCCACCCTGCTCCGCAACACGTTCAACGCATGTCTGCACGAATGGGTGTTCCCAAAGTAGACTATCCACCAACGCAATCCGTTCTGACAAGAATCAATTTCTACAGCAGCATGGCTACAAAGCAGACTGCTCTACCATCGATGCAATCAGAGAAGTGGTGAGTACGGTTGTGACCGCAGAAAGAAGAAGAAAGAAGAAATCTCACGCGACAGGCTGCCCCGCCCGTTACCTGAACGTTCGAATTGCGTAAATTGGCTAAATGCGCAGATATCGTTGAAGCGTTTGAAAATCATTTTTAAGTCACAGAATATCTGATTTGAGTTCCGAGGGACAAATTGTAGGAACCCTGTCTAGTCTATAATACGCTGGAAGGTAACCGTAGGAAAATAGTTATAACAGGTATCGCGCAGGGCACCATCGTTGGACAGGGCTCATGAAATGTCACCTTTGTCGTACCACTGAGGTTTGAACTGCCGGAAAAGTTATACTTTGTTGTCTATTCGAGTGGCAGTGTGGCACTAGCTGCGAGATGCGCATTCCAGCATGCGGAACTAAAACCCATATTGAATATACTAACGCTTGAATGAGAGACTGAGTGATTTCTCGCGTGTATAGGCTGGCACTAGAAAACACCAAACTCGTTACAATAGCGAAGGGGTGAAACCCTAGAGCGAAGCCTGTCAATATTGGGGTCAAATCACTGGTCGAATCAAAACAAGCAGCGGAAAATCTAAGCATATTGATAGCCTCGAAGATGAGTTTTACCAGGAAATCTGTGCAATCACTGACAAGACTGCGGCGCGAATAACGAGACGACTCCTAAAAAGTGCTGTGCATTGTGTTCTACTCTATGCGGTGACTTCCTGAGCTTGTGTGTGGAAAAAAAACGTCGTAAAATACATATGCTCCGGACCGTTCTCGTTAGTGATCGCTGAAGGCTAACTATAACCCTCGGTCTTAGAGAGTGCAGCAACATCTACCAGTGCGGAATTTACTAGCGCAAAACAGAAGAAAACAGAGCGGACGGCACTAGAGAAAAATCAAAAACTCATCCAGCAATTATCAATAGTCCTGGGTGTACGGCACAAAAGGAAATGAAATGAACGTCTGATCCGTAATTTGATGAGTGCATAAATGGACTGATTTCTATTTGATCCAGCTCTTGGGCGGGATGTTCACAGGAGATATTCACAGATCATGTTCCTCTGATTGCATGTTTGGCATGGGTAAGATGGACGATGTGTGTCATATATTTTTGGCTTCTTAACTTGATGATGGAGTCTGCAGCGCAGTAAAATCGTCAAGAAAATTTGCTAGGTTTTCTTCATCTGGCCTGGTTTTTCAGCTCTGCCCGGATGGTAACCGGCCGGAGCTCTCGGTTCCGATAGATCCGTTGGACGCCAAACGCTACCACCGAGCGCGATATACCGCCAGCCAAGAATGCGGCAAACCGATTAGCCTTCCTTGAAAAATCTTCCGCTTCCTCGTAACCTTTTGAGTCTGCCGTGTTCACTGTCGTCGAGTTCGTGACCTGGCAGATTCAGCCTAACTACCGTACTGCTCTTCTAAGGGAGAGAAACTCGCGGCAAGTTGTTCTCTTAACCTCTAATTATTTTATTTTTTTTAATTAGAGCTTCCACTTATCCTCTGGGTATCTTAGACCTAAGCTAATGTCAGCCTACGGCTTATATCCTAGCTCTAACGCTTTATAACCTTCGGCTTATACCCTTCTTACTTGGTGCATGACCGTTTCTCCGCTACACACGGTCGGAATGGTATAGATGCTGATAAATTGCGTACTCAGTCAATCGCTGCACAGCTCAGCCGCTTCCATTGCTAATTATCGAGTTTTCAATCTGGCCTTGCTCACGCTATTTCCGGCGCTTCCACTTACACCCTGGCACCTGCAATTCCACTTTTGTCTCTCACAAACCTTGTCAGCGCCAAATCCAAACCACACGTCCAAAGATTAACTGGACCCCAAAATGGTTTTCAATCTGTTCCCAACTTCCGACGTTCTTTTCCGCACACTGTCAGGTTTACCGAACACCTCAAACGGTTTTCAAACTGTTCACCTACTTTCCGCGCTCTTTCAGGTTTACCGGACACCTTAAACGGTTTTCAATCGGGTCATCAACTTTCCGTGTTCCCTTCTTATACACTGTCGGGTTTCCCTCAAAAAATCCTCCTGATGCTTCACGAAACGCGTGCTCCACTATGCAACCCCCTTCACAAAGAGTTGCGTTCCGAACTATGAACTGCTGCAATCGAGTGATAAAATAATTCGTCGAAATAGACTCCCCGTTGCAATTCCACTTGGAAAATTCACTAAAAATGTAGTACGCATTCACGGACCAAACACACGGCGACGTTGCCACACGCGTATCGTTCTGGGGAAAAAAAATCACAGGAAAAAAGATCTACAGTTCTTTTTCGCTTCCTTTTAAACTATGTATCTAGCGGGTTACTGATCCTCCCGCTGCGGCCGATCACTCTTCAGACGATGACTCATCCGAGACTCGACCCTCTCTTGCAGAACTGCGGTATTTGCCGTATGGTGAGTTTTCTCAATCGCATCAGATCTCACCACACCTCGCCTTGACCATTGACCGCTGACAGTTGTTGGCTTTGTTTGAGTCGCGGAAGTGGCTTGAATTGTGGCCTCCAACATCTGGCGTTAATTTTAAATTAGCAATTCACTGGTTTAAATCCCTTCTTCGCATGACGAGTTGCCAACTGTTTTTTTTTGTCCGTGTAGAAAGCTCTCCCGAGGATGGCGAAACAATACCGTAACAACTTGGAGACCTAGAGAAAACATTCCTCATAACCTGAAGACACCTGCAGGCATTGAAACGTCTAGGCGTGTAGCCAAAAGTATGTTGAGACGTATCTAGGTTAGGTTCTCAGGGTGACAGTGGAGGTTTTTAGCGGGTAGTCCAGTACCACTGCGGAGATTAAGGTCCCAGGTTCCGGACGTGAATCTCACCGCCACAAATTAGATGATCACCGGGAGGTCCTATTAAGGATATTAGTTTTCATACACAAGGGCATGTGTATGGCAACTATAATTTGTTTTAATTATTCTTTTAATTACAGTGATGCAAAAATACAATGCACTAAATATGATCCCTAATTTATTAATTTTCTATTATATACACATTAATATCGATTTAAAGACAAACAATAGAATAAACAAAATCTGTAACGCTCAGACAACGCAACTAATTTCATTATCTCCGAAGAAACTTTCGCCATAGTAGCCGTCCAAAACATTCACCCTGAAGCATCGGAACAAAACTCGTTGCTTTAATGCTAACACAAATACGTACACCGACATCCATGCACATTTAACAACAAATGATTAATGGCTTATTGTCCTGGATAATTTAAAAAAATAATCCTCTAAGTTATGGGGTTGATAAATGTCTTAATACAGTAGCAAGGACTCGGACGTTACGATCTACATCTAGCGCCGAATGTGAAGAGAGCTTAATGTACTGATGCATGATATACAGTCCGAAGTACTACCAGCAACATTTCATGCTTTTTTCGGGATAAAGCTATTCCCGATGGCAGAAGAGGAATGTACTGTACGTAACAAATAGACAAAGTTTCGTGGAAACTTGGATTATCCCAAGTGAGACCAGTCATGTGAGTGAGAAATCGCTTCGTTGTAGTTGACGGATTTAAATAAAGTTTTGACGAAATGATTTGGGTCCCAAGAGATGCGTGGACTTGTAATCAGTTCTATGATTTTCTCTCTTTCAGAGGTGCATGAGGTCGATTGCATTGTTATAAACCTGATGCCATTAAAGGGTTGATACCTAAGTACACTTTTAATGACCGCTTTTCATGTGAAATAGTGTTCAAATACAAAAAACTGAACCATCTGAAAATCGAATGCTAAGCACAGAAAAAACGGCTTATCTTATAATATGAATAGACACACTAACTTCATATAAATGGACGTATCAAATTCAAAAATCAAGTTCCTGAACTCCTTAACGTGTTAATCCATATCTCAACCCATTCCAAGCTCTACCGAAAGATACCGAACACATACACATGCTTATCACACAGCCAAGAAGCGCGCAGTGCTAATGCCATGCACCTTAGTGTATTTTCGGCACGTTCGAGTATCTATAGATAGTCCAAAAGTATCTTAAGATATGTTAATTTATGTTGTCTACGGCAAGATACTTTCGATTTCTAACACTTGCGATTGGCATACGGCGAAATGTCGTTGCGGCGGCTTTTCAGAGGTAATATTTTGATTTGATTTAATAGATCTGGGCCAAGTTGGAATTATTTTAACGAATATAAAATTGGGCGTGTACAGTTATTCGAAGTTTCCGTGGTGTAGTGGTTATCACATCCGCCTAACACGCGGAAGGTCCCCGGTTCGATCCCGGGCGGAAACAATTGTTTTGTTAACAGCAAGGATTCCAGTATGTGCAAATAAACTTATTCCGAGTAGCAGTTTGTCAGCCAGAGAAAGCAAACGAATTGCCTAATTCCGTATTCTGATCTTTAGGGTCGCTACTTGCGAGTTCAAATTTGGCACCAGATTTCTTACTACCACTGCTAATATATTTTACTTTATTTTCAATATATTTTGCTAAGAAATCATTAAATAATAAACTTAAAAACGTGTTTTTTTCTATTTCAGGTAATAAAATATTGAATTTGGCCGCAGTAAGTAGATGCGATAAATTTAGTTGTAGCTCCATAATGTCCTTATCGCACGCAGCGTGAATGCGAGCACAGAAATATTTTATCGACAAATACTTTTTCTCCGATGTTACGAGTATGAGTTTGTTCTCTGGCTTTTGGTGGCTCAAACAGCAAAACCAAAAATAGAACATTTGTGTATGAATGGTAAATCGATACGCCCCTTCTCATAATAATGGATGGAATTCATCAGCGGCAATTTTAAACGGATCAATGTTATCTTCATTTTATCAATGTTTATTAATCAACAAACTTTGTTGGTCGCAGCACTTTGTCATGCATATTCCTTCAATTATGATGAGATCACACACTGACACTTATTTGTTGCTGGACACTTCTACAATGTTTATAATTGCACATATACAAATTGCAGTAAAGGATGCGGTCCACAAAGTTATAATTATTTATTCATTCCAAGTCTGCGGGCTTTTTTAATTTTTTAAGCTCATTCCTACTAACATCGTCCTACTCAGTTGCTAATTTTCTTATTTTTTACTAATAAAAATTATAAATAATTCAGAAAAAATTCATCGATGCCTTTTCAACAATTTCCTTACTTCGTGTTGTCCTTGTTCAACGGCAAATAATGCATTAATTAATTAAATTATTCACCGTGGCGACAATAAGACACAACATTTAATCTTTCCTATCGGTAAATTAGTGATAATATGCGTAATATTCATTCGTATTCTCAAATCAAAATACTACGATTCATCGGTAGCCAATTGCAGCGTTTACACTTTCTAAAGTGGTCGACCCAAATAATTAAAAATTGTATTTCGAGTGGTAAGTTGCCTTTAATTTTGGCGTAAAACTAAAATACGCCTCTCAAAGCCTATCCGACAAATTAAAATACAAAAACAAATCTCTGTCCAAGAGAAATTGCTCTAGAATGTTAATACTGCACGTAGCTACGCTGTGTCTACTACGTGTATACAAAAGTCACTTCTGGGTTTACTAAGAGATGGCGCCGATGAAAATTACGCAGCATATTACGATCGTCTGACATATAGCTACAAACACAATACAAACAAGTTGAGTCCCCTAAAACTAGCGTGTTGATCAATCATGTTGAATTGTGTGCCTAAAAAAGAGCATTTGCGTCACGTAATGCTTTTCTTGTTTAATGAAAAGAAAATTGCTGTTAAAAGTCAACGTTTGATGTTAAAAACATATTAATAAACTTGGTAAAGGGGTACCAGTGGATTTCAATGAACGTCAAATGGAAAATCACAGGGAAAGGCTGCTTCGGCGTCATGAAAGGAAAACATTTTTGCAATGAGTTATGAGGGATGAAAAACTATGGATTTAGATTATTTAGATTTATTTAAGAGAAAAATTCTTCGATGCATAATATACCAAGTGTCTGCATACGTGTTTTCCGGTTTTACTAACAGATGGCGCCAGCGAAAAGTCGGAAGCGTATTAATTTGACTCATACGCCATTCGGATCGTCTGACATTTAGCTACGAACTAACATAAGTTGAGTCCGTCAAAACTAGCCTGTTGTTTTATCGTGTTGATCAATCGTGCTTTTTTCGTTTGACCAAAAGAAAAAGGGCTGTCACAAGAATCGATAAACAGACGTTTACGAGAAATGAGTAAGATCAATAAACTTGGTAAACGGACCCATACGATTTAAATGAACGTCAAATGGGAAATCGGGGTAACTTTTGAATGTTGCTTTGGCGCCATGAAAGGAATTGTGACGGATGAAAAGGAAAATTATTTTAAGGAATCCAATATAATCGATTGTATAGTGCCGTTTGATTTTTAACCAATATATTTGGCATGAGACCTGTCGCTGAGAAATTCTTACTAGAATTGCTCAATTTCAACCAAAAACAATATCACATTAAGATTGTTAAGGAGCTGTTGGACTAAGTTTGTAAGACGCCAAATTGGCTCCATATAATCATCAGTTTATGGTCATGACGTAGAAACGAGTACTTAATCATCGAATTATATATTACTCATAATCGAGTAGAAGCTACACATACGAGTCAAGACCGAAAAAAGGATGCAAATTTCAGTCGAATGTGAAGGTTTTACTTAGAGTTTTTGTCGATTACATAGGCGTGGTCTATCATGAGTTCTTGCCACAAGGTAGAAAGGTCAATAAGGAATATTATTGTAACCTTTAATGCGCAATTTGTGCGAAGCTGTCGCCCAAAAACGTCCGGATTTGGTGAAGAACAAAAGGTTTTTTTGCACCGTGATAAGTCCCCTGGTCACATATCGTTGCGTGTGCGCGAGTGTTTGGCCCAAATAACACACGTGTGATGCTGTAGACCTCGTATTCCTAGAAGTGACCCCTGTGACTTTTTCTTGTTTTCCGAAACTAAAAAGGCCCATGAAAGGAATGTTGTTGAATTATATATATTTCGTCAAACCCTGTGCCAGAGAACGATGCCGGATTTGACGTATGTTTGAGTCCTTTATACGTGCGGCAAAAAATTGGAGGGTACTGGAGGTGCTTCTATACGACGAGCGATAATCTGTATGTGGCGCTGAAGATTTGATAATGTGCTTCCCGCTATACAGCTATGGAACAAGACCCGTAGGGTGGACTTCGGATAAATGGGTGTCAAGAAATACGATCATATTGTCTCGAGGAGGGAAACTTCGAGATTCGGTCAAGCGCGTTAACGAGGCGAAAAGGGAGCCATTAGAACTGAGCTCAAATTTGGGTGATGCGGAAGTTTGACGCCTTGCAAGCTTTGTGTATTTTGAGGCAGATTGCATAAAAGGCAACGTTAGAACACCATCCTGGAAGCTCACACTCAGCACACAAGCCAAATTGTGCTCCTCCTGAGATTGAATGAGAGGAACGCTTTCAATTCCTCAAGAGGTCAATATGTCGATGTCTGTAGTCCTTTCGGACACACCTTCAGAGTACCGGAATATCTGATGAGAACTTGGAAGGATTACCTGATGGAGCGTAGGGTGCTGTCAGACACTAAATAAGGTCGACAACTGATGGACGTAACACCAAGCGTCATTCAGGGTTCCATTATAGGTCATGGCCTATGAAACGCCCCATATGAATATATTTTGAGACTGCGACTCTGGCAAGAGACGTGACTTATTGGCTACAAAGATGACGTGACGGCCTTGATCGCTGCGCGCTCAGTCCATTACACAAAACTGAAACAGAGCGTGTTGATGTACAAGCCGATGGGCACACGGGTCGCAAGGGTCTTCAAGTATGAGATCCAAGTATTGGGGCTTGATAAAAGAGTCTAAGGTGAGCTTCCACGTGCAATAAAGGGCTAGCCAAAGCTGTAGCGGGAGTATCAGCACCCAGTTGGCTTATCGTCAATATAAACAAAAAACGCCTTAAATGAATACCTTGTCCATAAGGATACCAAGTCTGGCCTGTTTTCCAAACAAACTTACCCGAAACGTTTCATTCCAGAACCGAGGGACCCAATGAAACGCATCGACATACCAACAGTGGTGATTATTTCTTTGGTGGCACCTATTTTCCTGCTAACAGAAATACGTAGGAGGGATGAACTGGAGAAGGAGGCCATCGCACGCGAGCAAAGGCAACGGATTCACGCTTTATGGCAGAACAACGGGGATCATGAGCCGCGGTTTAGGTAGATGGCGGGACTCATTGGCAACGTGCAGTCATGGCTTAGTCGAAGCCACGGGGAACTCCACTACTACTGACTCAGATGATAAGGGGGCATGAATAAAAAATTGTTGAGTACTCTCCGAAGAGACTAGTGAATGTGTTGTGTTTTCGTCGCATAAAAAATGGAACTTTTTCGTAGTTATGGACGGACGTACCTCTGAAGAACAAATTTCTCCTGAGCCACTGGTTTACTTTGATATCGAGAGTGGTAAATTTTACAACAACCTTGATCCCTTTTCTCCATCTCGCTGAAAAAGAGACACCTCCAACCGCAGATGCAAAAGCGGAGGCCTATTTTGACAAACCATTTCTGGCTAGACTCTTAGGTTGACAGTGGATCTCTTTGTAGTCTAGTAGCCAACTACTGTTGCAATTTCTTCACTCAGGGCGCAAACAGCCTTTACCTACCAATCACAAAATAAAACCACTTTTTGGCCACTTTTTGAGCAATTTTATTATTTTAAATTATTCAAGCAATAACCGAGGCCTTACTAGTTACGTTTCATCGTAGGAAAAAAATTGACCAGCATGCTAAATTATTGGTTGTGCTATCTATCTTTGTGAGATTTCTTTTACAATAGGACCAACAATTCTCGATCGGGTTTAAGTCGGGACAGTTTGTCAGCTATTCTAGTACCTTTAACTCGTTGTTGGCAAAGCATTGCTTCACTTTTCTTAGTCGTGGAACGGTGCCAAAATGTGCTGGAAAATGACGAAACCATCATATAAATACATTTCCTGAAGCAGTTCAAAGTTTAAACTATGTATTGATTCCCATTCATCATGTCACCTGCTGATACATGTACCACAGGTTTATAGTAAGTGTAACAACGTAGTAGGGAACACTTCTGCGCACGTGCCTTAATCTAATTCCACAGAGAAGTTAATTACTTTCATTGGGAATGAATCTTTTCTCTAATCTTTCGTAATTCTCTATTTGTGTTATATTGCTCAGTTCGGACGTTTTTCCTTCATTTTCAGCTCTTTTTCAATGCTTTTTGCGCTATTCGACGGCGGTAGACTGCAATATGAATACCATTTCCCTTGCCTGTTAAGTTTTTCTGGTGATCAAGACTGTCCCGATTGGAATCGCCTTTACTTCGTCTTAAAAAAAAGGCATCATTCTTGGCTCAATTGACTTTTCCTCTACCATACAGTTTGTAACTCTCTTTTTCTTTTTTTGTAGTAGGGAGGTGAAGGCTGTTTACGTCCTGAGTGTGGGACTCCCGGACGCAAAATGCTTTTGGACTACCCACTAAACACCTCCCCTGTCAACTTCAGAACCTAGCCTGGAACTGTTTGACACATTACTTCGGGCTAGGCCTCGTGTTCCTACGCCTAGAGGTGCCTTCGGATTATGGGAATCTCTTCTCTCACGGGATGGAAGTACTAGAAAAAAGATCCATCCATCTCCGATGCCTCCCAGCGCTCCAACAAAGCTTCTTTCAATATCAGCACTGCCCGAGCATATTGCGCCACGCGATTCCAATTGTCAACTGTTTTCAGCATTACTCCGAAGATAGTTTCCACACAGAGGTCTCCAATTTCGCTGAGTAGGACCCCTCGCTGCTGGCTCCACCTTTTGCAGTAGAAGAATGTGTGACAGGCGTCATTCGGTTCTCCTACACAAAACACACAGTTAGGACACCGTGCTCTGTCAATTTTTTACAGGTAGGACCGAAAATAACCGTGCCCGCTTAAGAGCTAGGTCAAGTAGAAATCGGTCTCACCATGCACTCGATTGAACCACGGCCTCAGGTCAGGGATCAGACGTGCAGTCCACCTTCCCCTTGTTTCTTGCTCCCAGGACTGTTGCCAATGGCTGAGAGAGCGACGTCTCCCTTCCTTGGAGATCTCTTCTCTTCGATCTTCACCTCTGCGCAGGTAAATACTTCTGCGCTCTCTCGCAAGGAGGGTGATGGCTATCACCCCTGCGATTACCAGCACTGCCACCCCGGAGACCGTTCGGTATGCGCATGCGATTCGCAATGCTCCTTGTCTCTGCACCTGTGCCAACCGCTTCCGGTGTAACTCCTTGCTGAGAGCGTCGCCCCACTGTTCTGATCCGTAGAGTAGAAGCGACTGCACAACGCTCATTAAGAGCCATCTCCTTGATGTGGTGGGCCCCCCTATGTTGGCCGTTAATTAGTAACTCTCTTTGACGAGATTGATCCTTGCATCTTCTTTGAACTTGAAAATTGCGCATAAAGTTCATGAACTTCCTTTTCACTTTCAAGCTGTCTTCTAACAAGATGGTTGAAGGATATGTTCTCATTTAATGTCATTGATGCTTGCTTCTTTCTCGAGTTGGTATACACGTTAACCTTAGAACGAAACATAAATGAAAGTCGAAAGGATTAGAGGGATCATAATACTTGAAAATTCTCTTTAGAATATGTGGAAAATCCCACTGCTGCCTTTGAAGAATTAGAACACCTTTTTTTTTAAAACTAAATGGAAAAACTTGCGATCAGGACAATCGAAACACATAATGTGCTCCGATAAAATTGGTAATAGTATAGGAACGAGATGGTCTTTTCATCACTATTTTTTCAAAATAATATTTTGCTTCTTAAATGGTGACGTTATTGACTTTGATTGAATCAGAACCATCCTACATCCTAAGAAGAAAGAAATAACAATAGTTTCGATTGGAGAATGAACAGAGCTGCTTAAACTCCATCAAGTTATTATTGGTGCCTAAACGCTACATGGAAGGCTCCGTGATCTGGGCACAACGTAAGTACATACAGCGCTCAATCTTTGAACAAATTCGCGATGCAACAATAGAGGATCATAATCAGTGCAAATATATCTGGATTGGTAAATTTCCTCTCAAAGCTCTCTCAAAGCTTTCGGGTAAAAAAGGAGTACAACTTGCGTCTACTTGTGAGAGTGTTAGCGCTGTATATAAGTATATAGACATGTCCTGTGCGTATCCTGGCGATGGAAAATTATTCCAAATACACGGGCCGTCTATTTAATGAAAACTAACTCTGTACGTACAGGTGAGAAGATGCTGCCACCGTCCGTTTCCATAAGAAACAACCTGGATGTTACACTGAAAATTTCATTCTCCACGTCGAGGATAAGATCTCTGGCGCCGATTCATCGATTCAATTATCAGTGTAGAGATGAGATATTTAAACGTGCAATCCTCAATCTCTTTTGAACAAATTCAAGTCGTATTCAACGGCGAGCTTCATGAAACCGAGGTCAAAGTTATAAGGTTAAATCTGAGCCTTTAATAGCTCTCTTTGTGGTTAAGTTCCACTTAGCAAGTCTTCTGCAGGCCTTATACGAACTTATGACCACCCTGAGCTCATCACGTTGACTTTTTCGGACTTGAACTAGTTTGAGACGGAAATTTTTCAGAAGAGGTATTAGATTTAACAATCATTTGTGACCGATGTACCCTGTTACGTATTCCGTTGTGTAGGCGTCATAAAAACAAATAAATAAAAGTCCCAATAAAAAGAGTCTCGGAAAAAAGAATTCTCTGTAGAAAAAAAAACAAAAAAATTCTTGGAACGCTATATTGAGAAAAATTTTCATTCAATATGATTCACTTGTTTGTTGTGAACATATACCTATAAAAAGGATAGAAAAATGTTGAGTAGATATAGAAATTGTGAATTATGTATTGAAGATACTAATCGTGCATCAAGTTTTGAGAATAATAATCCAGTATCAGGTGTTGAGGATGATAATCCAGTATCAAGTATTGAGGACAAAGACCCGGAATTCTAAAGTATTGAGGTTAATAAGGAGAATCAAGAAGTATTAGCAGCTGTGTGAAGTGTTAAGCCCCAGAAGTCCTTCAGTCACAAAGTCTTTGAATTACAAAGCCCAAGAGAGCATTTTTATTAAGGTCGATGCCAAGAAGATAGTAAACAGGCAGCAGATGTGGTCAGGACGCAGCGCAGTGGAATTCATTGAATTCGCGAAATCAAACAGAGGCGATCAGAGGTAGCACAGTCGAATTCATTGAAGTGCCGAAACCAAGCTGAGGTGGAGATTCGTGTTGGAGGCGCAGCATAATTCATGCAAATTGAATATTTCATATTTACTTACTTTCATTTGATTATATTTGTTTATTTATTGTGTCTAATATGAAAGAGTAAGCTCTTTACGTGTGCGTGTATGGGACATGGAAGGATCAGAGCTCGAATAATATCCTAAAACCCCCACGCCCGCGCGGTGAGCTAGTCGGCTAAAAGTAACTTCCTTCGGCCGCCATTATGCGGTATTAGTATTTTCACTAACCCCGTCTATTTCACCTTGTTCCTTTTTTTCGCTGCAGGGGCGACTTAACGGTTGCGATAATTATTGTTATTAATTATTTATAATTTTTTTTTTGTAAGTACATCACACCGGAGATTCTTGAGCTGCCCGTACTTGGATGATCACCGAGTGCTCCGATCCCTCAATATTGTCAGTCAAGTTTTTGTACAAAGTATGATGTGATTAGAAGGCTTCCGCTGCCCTCATGTTGCCCATGGTAGCCTAAATTAGTGCTTCAGCTTGAACTGCTTTCCAGATGTCATATGCAATATTCACCGCAAATAGTAGGAAAAGTACACGCATTTGAGCAACAGATAGACAGTAATTAACGATAAAAAACATCTGATAACTATATAAGGACTAAATGCTAAGCACAAACGATTGGCCTGACTTATTTGCTGACTGGAGTGGTTAGTAATTTTTCACATTAAAACCCTATTATGATCAGCACCATTGTCTAATTACAGTGTAACTACTATAAAACTAATTGGTGTCACCACGTCAACTAAAATAATTGAAACTATTTTAGATTTGTAAATTTTCTCTTATTTTTGCGTAAAACAAGAACGTCTCTCGCCGCTCTTGCGTGAATACGTCTGAGAGAGAAGCCGCTGTTTTCACTTTTACCATGCCTGTGTTAAGCCTTTGAAGAAAGTCCCAATGAAACGTGGATCCAACTCCGATCTTCCTTATGCATTAGCATTTGTAAGCGAAACTAATTGGAGGTAGAACCGGTGAGATGCGCATTAACATTCTTCCTATATTTTGAATCTGTACAGAATTACTTACACATGCAATTATAGCCGAAGAGCATTTTTCGGATACCTTAAGCTCGCTAAGCTAGCGGTCACGATCTCTCAATCAATCTCCGTCGTTTGATTTCTAAGCTCTCTATCTTGCAAAGCTCGTCTTTTTCATGCATAACAGTACATGGTCTGGTAACTAGAGATGGAAATTTAAAACGAAAGCATACCCATGTCAGTATTAACATATGTGGCTTCCAAATCTGTCCTAACGATAGCGACAAATCAGTGAAATCAATGCTCGCAACAGCTCGGATCAACAGTTTGTAAAACTCTTGTCTATAATCAATTGTTGCAAGTGGCGAGTTTCAAAAAGAGAGGATTTATAGGCTACGGATGAAATAGTTAACCTTGCTGAATGATTTACGATCAAAAGGACTTGTTGACTCAGCGAATAATGACATATTGCAACCAACAGCTTCTTCCGCATTTCACGGATCAAACGAACATTTAAACAGTTTCTGAGAGTCCTTTCATAAATTTCTGGAAGAAGGAAGATGGAACAGTAAGAAATTGATCAATAATTTGATCAATACATTTGAGTATTGTAATATACATACGATCCAGTTGTTGTGAGTATATTTCATTTAGTACAGTCCCAAGTCACAGGACATTCTGAAACTATATTAAAGATGCTTCATTCGCGTTCATTGGGTTGATCAATTTCGAATATTTGTTTGATGTAATCCCTAGCACTTTTTAGAGAAAATATTTTATATCCCCGAATGTATTCTCGCCTGGTCATCCGGCATGAAAACTTCAAATATTGTCCTTTCCCTCCCGCCCTCGAATCATCATGAGTGTCGTCAGTAGCCCAATACCAACCAACTGACGTTGAAAAGTGGAATATGATACGATTGCCTGTTCAGTGATGTATGAGGTTGACATAAATACTTTTGCCATCGTAAGAGCTCCACTATGTAAAGCCTCCTCGAATTCTGTGTGGTAAATTCAGCATCAACCACCACCATCAGTACGTACTCGGACCAACCCTCATCGATAATCGTTGGATTTGCTCGATGTGAGCTCTGTGTCCTATATCCTCTGGAATCTTCACTCTGGTTTTTTATGCTTTCCAACTTGGCTTGCTTTTTTGCAATGGTGATGGGAAACAATGTTTGTTATTTTTTTCTCTCTCTGTTTGATATCATTTTTACACCGAACAGGCAAACTGTTATTTAATACCCACAATTAAAGTGGTCATCAATCATATAAAAGAAAAATGCGAAAGTCTGCCGCGTACAGGAAAGAGGGTAACAGCATACATTTACATAAGAAACACAAAAGGATATCCGTGTGATGAATTTATAAGTGTGTGTTTGTGCAGTTGTTGTTTGCGGCATGTTTAATGATTTGAAAAGTTGCAGGCGGTCTTCTGTCGAAATGCGAGTTTTCGCAAGTTTTTCTAATGTCTATTTTAACGTTCACACAATTTTCCTAACTTTACAGCTAATGTTACTTTTTCATCCTGAGTTTATGAATACCAGATTCCGAGAGAAGCACTTTTGTAACCTCTTTATAGCGGCGCTTGTACCCTCCCAACAACAATTTAATTCAATTGTCTGTAACATTTTTATCGAAGATTAAACTCAACGATAATGCTATTCTCCAAACTACATCCTAACTCGAAATGGCCAAGTCCTAGCTTCCTTCGAACGAAACTAACTGAGGTGGAGAAAGCTGCTTGCACGACTCCGTTCCCAATAAAAATAGTTTTAGAGTGCGGTCATTAAACAACATGAACGATGTTTTTACGAATTTTTTTCCGAATGGCGACAAACTTTCCTTGCGTATAACATGAAAGTGTTTCCCTTGTAATTCCTGGCTAGCTAAGGACTGTTACAACGAAATCTTCACAGAGATAGTGAAACGTTTTACGCTGACAGCTACGTTATGGCAAAATGAAGAGTATCCGGGAGGGAAGCACATCCTGGTTATCATGCGGACATGAACAACAGGCAATTTACAATAAAATGGGATTAAGGATAACTTTAAAATCCAACAAAAATAACAATCGTGGGCAGTAGCATGGACAGGAACATGAGTGTGTGTCGAACTTCACCCCTATAAATTCGTCGAAAAGCTTTTTCTGAGGTTGAAACGAGATTTCTTCCTCAAAAACTCAAAAAGAATCTATATAAAGGATATAGATCATATCGAGGAGATATACATATGAATTCATGCCGGTAATCCGGTAATACGATAAGGACAAGCGTTTTAATGTCGATAAACAGAAATCATGAAATGGCTCAAAATAATGGCTTGAAATATGGGAATGATTCTGTAACGCCATTAAATCCTTTGGGGTTATGACATTTCGCAGTTTTGACCGGGACATTAATCATGAGGACAACAAGGATCGATCGTTTTTAGCTACCGCATATCATTTTTTCCCACTCGGCGGGTATGCATTGTTTTGCCGACGCCAATTCAACTCAAACACCCTCGCCTGGTTGGCGCTGCAAAAACACTTTCAATCAAATTTCTTTTTAATTATGCAATGCAAATTAATTACAGCCGTTGAACGATTCATTGCGCTTCACTACCGCAAAAACATAATTATTCTCGCCATCCATTTTCATGCATTATATGAGTGTCATGACGCGGCGTGATATGATAGCAAGCGCCATATTTTCGTTTCGGTTTGCCGGGAATGCTAAACGGAAGGGTTGATATTACTACAGGATCTCGCACTGAATCCTAGTGCTCCTCATTGTGGGATACTTTTGCATGGCGCGAAACAAGTGGTGGATTGATTTCAGCGTGATAATGATAATCCGGCATGTGCTCACGTTTTGATATTGAGTGGTTTGACATTTTTATTTGAGTTTAAAAGTGTCGAAACGGCAGACACTTTTGAATGATTTATATTGAACTGGAAAGAATGCATTTTTCCGGGAGATTCGGCGAGTAGATTTTATTTAAATGGTTTTAATAGCACTTGCAAAATAATATTGTATTTTCAATCAGAATGCAATATCTGTATTTATTTAAACATGAGTAGTAATCCTCTGTCATATAAAAATTAAAATAATAATCAAATTTTATTTAGTTGAAATTAAAAAGAAAGTTGATCTTTTTGACTGATAATGTCTGTCATGTGATACTCGGAGGTACATATTGTTTTTTGGATATATCGGATTTTATTTTATACTTGTTTTTTAAGACTAGGAATAATCTTTTTAATACAAACAACTGAAAACGACGTTACATTCGTTTTTTGGATTCTTCTTCAATGCTGCTTACTCACCTACAGTTCCTGCAGAAAAAATTAGTATCAGAGAATTATTTTGAAAATTGAGACATTTCCTCTACAAATCTGTTTTTCAAAACTACGAAAAAATGTAGAAAATATGTGATAATATTCCTGGACTATTGAAAATTAAACACAACCAGTCGTGAAAAACTATTATTTTGTAAGACAGCCTTTATCTTAACCGCTCTTATCCTTCCGGGAGTATTGATCTCTGATCAATTGTGTCCTTCATTTTTTCACGGTTTCCCAGATCAACAAACATTTTCTTTTGATATATCCATATATCTTCCAGCAGTTATAAATTTTCAATACGTTTTAGGCCGGGAGAATCGCCTGGTCATGGAAGAACAGAGGTAGTAGCGCCATCAAGTAGATTTCATGATGACATGGAGCACTATTATGCATAAAGGTGGCGCAGATTCCATTGTTTCTAAAAAATAAAAATCGAATATTTGAATAACTCTGTCTTCTCTGATATTAGGGTCTTTGAGAGAAGACCTTGTCCCCTATGAACAATTTAGCGATCCAAATCCATCTACAGAGATTTTTCGACTAGTAAGGTCAGGGAATGCAATTGTTGATGCCTTTTCGTTGCAACGATCTTGACACTTGGTAATGATGTTTTAATATCCGACTTAATGACAAAATACACTGAAGAATTCAAGTTCTCTATGAACTACCGAAAAAGTTGAAATCTTTTGCTCCACTTTCGCTTGACTTTTTGAAATGTTTTGCATGGCAACTCAAACACTCGTGCCTTCCGGCGTGCTTTTGGAAACTAACGACTTTACAGCTTTCGACGCGATTTACATAAGGATAACTAAAGGCTGTTTTTTTTTGAGGTCTAAAATTTTAAAACAAAATAAAATCCGGTTGAATTGATTTGATCGTTATGAAATTGGTTTTTTCAAAAAACGATTCTCTGCCATTTTTATTTGAATATGGTTTCTGGCATATAGTCGCCTCAACCGGCGCAGAGGAAGCCCAAACGAGAGGTTAAATTTCCGAAACTCTGACAAATAATTTGGGCTGTATCTCGCCAATAACGTGGTTAATTTTGCCTTCCAAATGTCCTTGCGTCTCGGGCTTGTCGGCGTACACGAGTGGTTTGACATCGTGTCAAACGGAAATAGTCCAGCGATGTTACATCAGAAGATCTTGTAGGCCAGGTCACTGGTCCATATCGAGTAATTATGAGCTTATCAAATGCCTTTTCCGATGAGTCGATGGTTGGACGACCTGTAAAACATTTCGTGGCATCTTGCTGAAACCAGAGGTCAGCTGTATTGCCGCGAGTCAACTCCGGAACAAGAAAAGCATTAATCATGGCTCTATAGTGGTCATCATTGTATGTTATGCTATTCGCAGCAGAATTTTGAAGGGACATATGCACCACTGAGTCCACCTGTCCATACAGCCCGCAAAAAAGTGACTTTCTCCGGATTTTCGGAAAACCACCTATGGTTGCTCATCGCTCCAGATGCGACGCTTTTGTTCATTGACGTAGCCATTCATTCAAAACTAAAACTCATCACTAATCAAAAGTTTCTTATGAAATTCAGAACCTGCAGCAAAATCCATACACTAAGTCTACGCTGAGTCCGATGGTGATTCGGCTTCAATTGCTGCACGACTTGGATTTTGTTAGTCCGAAAACCAAGATCCTTGTGTAAAATCTTCCATAGTGTCGATGCGCACTCTTGGGTCTTTATCGATACAACGCTGTGCAGTTGCTGTGGCTTCTCCATTACGCACTGTACGACATCTGGATGAATTCGTATTATCAGTGAAACGATCTATGGCTAATCAAATCAGCTGTTGTGATGGACCATTATGTTGACCGTAAAATTCTTTTTTTTTCGAAACAATTCTGTACAATTGACAACAACAGTTGAGCAACAGACGTTGCTCAGGCGTCAACCTATTCATGGTAAAATTTCATAAGAAACTAACCATATAACGTACCACAGCTATCACTTCATGCGTTGCATCAAAAAGTGTTGCCAACAATAACTCGCTATGCTTCTAAAAAACACTTTTTATTTATGTGATAATAGGCGCTTAAAAATACAAGGCAAAAACACATCAATTTGAAGGGGTTTCAAATGGCAATTAAAAAAGTGCATAAAACCCCTTCAAAGGCATGATAATAAGTCAATAAACATTCTCTAAAAATCAGTTTCCATGACATGATAAGCGAAAACACCATACAAATGATGAGTGTTTCCTATAATTTGAACAAGGACTGTATCCAAGGACACTTCTGGCTACACGCCACATCTCTTGGTTTCAAACTTAACAGAATTATTTCTTCTCCCATAAATTGCTACTTTACCTCTAGAGACCTGATTAAGCAAAGTACATGAAGGATCCATTCGATCTAAGGCTTAGTGTAAGTACGAGAATCTAATATGATCTTTGATGTTATATGATAATATCATGGTTAAATATGACATTCATCTATTTGTTTCTTTGATCGCGTGGATTTCCAGTGTTTCTGTGCAAGCTACTTTGCTCGGCATCCCTTAATACGTAAGGTACGGCCTTGCTTCACAATGTGCCTGTGGCTACGCATGATTTAATATCGTTGGTTTCCTCCATTTTGTATTTCTTATTTTTCCCTCCAATGAAATGCTACCTAAGCAATTGAAATGCTACCTTTGGATGCCTTGTTCCTTTTATGTGACACGTATTGCAAAAGTTTCTTCGGATTCGAAATGAAGAATTTATTATTTGAATTTGAAACTTTTTTAAGCTTATCCTAATAAATAAGCACGATTTTTTTCAGTGGTTTGTCTCTTACTATCTGAAAGTTGCTGTTTCTCCCTTCTGTAGAAATTTTCTCCCCTATCCTCGAAAAGTTCGCTACTTCTGTACGACCTTCCTCTTCAGTGTTGTATACCCTTCCTTGCAGGTAGCATTCCAAAGACCTAATCAAGTTGGTATCCGTTTGAGCAAGATCGGGAGAATATAGTGGGTAAGCTAAAAATTCCGGGAAAGCTGCAGTTGTGTGTGGATGCTTATCACGTATTGCTAGTTAAATCTGCCCCAATGCTGACAATACCAGTCCGTTTTAAACGTTTGCTGTTATTCGAAAAGCGTTGAAATCCTCATTAAACGGACAATAATACTATAATAATCCATGGATTCAAGCCTAGCTATAAAATGAATGCTGATGATTCACTTCTTTTATTTCACGTTGTTGTACCGGATCCGTTTTTATCTACACCAACAATTTGTCGAGAGATGCGAAACACAACAGGCCTTTAAGTCTTCCTTTTTTCTGGGCGAAAATTCGTAAGATACCAAAGCCACCAACTTTTCCACTTATTCTTTAAGCGGAACCACATGGAGACTTCTATCTGTAGTGTTTCTGGGAATCTAGAACCTGTGTGATGACTCTGCGATATCAATCTTATTACCTTCTACCAAAATCTGTCTCCTTTATTGGCCGTCCCGATCGTGATTGACCTTCAAATTGTCGTTCTCTATTACGAAAGCGCAGAAACCATTTTTGGCATGCTCGTTCTGATAAAATATTTTCTCCATAGCTTCTGCTTTTATTCAAATAATCAAGCTCTATTATTCACTTAATCGGCTTCCATGCTTTGTTCCCAGTTTTGCTTGAAAACTTCTATGCAAATGCAGCAGTGATTTCTTTTTACGAGGGTAGTCTTATTAGTATTTGGTCTGACCTATATATTGTGGTAGTTGATTGATAATATTAATTCATTATAAAAAGTACACAATCTTGAAATAGTATGTTTGAAGTTTCAAGACGCCACGTTTTATAGTATTTGTTTGGCAAATGTCAATAGTGAACGGTTTCAGTAATCTTTTGTGAAAGCCTTACAATGAAAATGGCTGAAAATTACAACAGATTGGTCATCGTTATGTGAATAATTTTTTTTTATTTGACAGGCCTCAGCCCAACCAGTATAAAAGCTAATCTTGTTTCTACTCTGGGTACGTTTGTTCCTTAGCTTACAACTGTAAAATATTGAGTAGCAGAGTTTAAACGAGGTCGTAGGAGCTGTCATAACGGGCATCATAGTAGTCGATCAAAATGAGTTGACAACTCCAAAAATTATGAAGAAATCCCAAAAAGAGGTACTGGATGATCGTCGGCTGAAAGTGCGCAAGCTAGCAGACATAGAAGATATTTGAAAAAACATGCGGTACATCGCATATTATCTGATAATTATGACGTTAGAAAGCTGTGTCCAAGAGGGGTTCCGCATATCCTCACATTCGGGTGAAACAAACAGTGTCAAGATGATGACAAACAAGATGTTTCAATTGAGTGTATGCCAAAGTTTTACAGCAACAAAGCAGAATTTCTGCGTCGTTTCATACTATGGATGAAACATGGGTGCATCGCTTCACTCCCGAAGCAAAAGAGAAATCAAAACAATGAACTGAAAAGCAACAACCAGCTCCAAAGGAGGCGAAAATCGAGCCATCTGCACCGAAGGAAATGCCGTCTGTTTTTTCGATGTGTGTGGGATAATTTTCATTGACTAATACTACAAAAAGAAAACTTGTCATAGGCGAGTGTAACGTGAGCTTATTGAAAGGATTGAGCGAATAAATCAAGCAAAAACGAACGCATTTGTCAAAAAATAGTGCAGTTTATGGCTATTTTGTGAAGCGAACAGTTTTTCTTATTAAAAGCGTAAAGAAAAAGGACAGTATAGAGCTGAAACGAAATTATTTGAAAAATAATTGTACATATTTTTTCGTATATTTTGTACTTTCCTTGTTAGGTCGGGTACTTATGGGACCAACCCTGTATATTCGTAATAAGGGCATTGCTAAAATGCTACCTTCTATGGAAATGGGATAAAGGGTGATGATTTACAGTTCTTATTCAGTTTTTTTCCCAAATGCATACATCAAAATATTTTCTTTACTGTTGCTGCGGTTGTTGCATGTCTGCCCGAAACTCATTTCATGGGCTCCAACTCTAACATAGAGTTTCTGATCCACCCCGCAAAATCTGGTATTCCTTTTTTTGTAATTATTTGTTTATTTCGTGGGTTTAACATTGACAGGAGCTATATCGAACGACTTCTTCAACTCTTCTTGCTTGAAAATAAGACAATCAGCTATTGATCGATCAGTCTATGGTAAAGTGTCATATTATGGAGCAAAGAGGGTAAAGGAGCTACAGAAAATGTCTCTTAAGTCAGCCTTGTATTTCAATATACGCCAAAAGTTAACTCACCATTATTTCTATGAACCCAATAGTGCTCTCTGTCGACATGTCTATTCTGATCTATTTTTGTGCTCGTGAATGGATTTAATGTCAAATATAGTTTGGGCTAGATTGTCCATGCTTACTTTTGTCAACATATTGGATCTAGAATTTTGTAGAAATTATGCTACTCTAACCGCATGGGAACGAACCTCCTCGGCGAAAAAGACTAAAATGTCCTTATGCACGATTTGCAACCGTATTCAAGTCTGGTTGCCAATGTCTGACAATTTTTGATGGCATTTGTACAGATCTGGATGTTAAAAGCAATTTTGACACATTGCATAAGCTATGTGGATATTTTTCAAGGGAGAGAGGTAATTTTGTGACCGGTGAGTATAGAGTAAACATCTCTTTCAGTGGTAAGCATGGATTGAAGATATTTTTCTGTTGTTAACTTTTGGGATGACGCTCACAATCTCTCCAGCCCTTGTCGATTGTTTTGATCGAATCCGCGATGCCTGGAGTAGAGGCGATCACATCGGAAAATAAAAAGTCAACTGAAAAAGATAAAAAACTACGCGGAGAACTTTAATTGAGGCAACATCTATGGAAAACTAAGTTTAGTCTCTGAGTAGAGCAAACTCAGTGAAACATTGTAAATGGAGTGCAATTATTGAACCACAAAAAAGGGTCCCATTGCAGCTCGTTTTGCGCTGACGTCAGTAAGAGAACAGATGGATTGCTATTCCGAAACAAATAAGAAGAAATGCGACAAAAAATTGAAAGAAGATTCCATTGTCGATTTAAGAAGACAGCTAGTCTTATCTCCAATCTCTTGTCCTGTTAACCTGAGAACGCAGCCTAGCACTGTCTATAACATTACATCGTGCTAAACCTGTTTTGTGGTGCCGGTTGGCGCCTTCTGCTAAGGAAGTCTCTTTTTTATCTAGAAAGAGCGGAGGAATGAGTGTTTACTGAAAAAGTGAACGATTTTCCCTCAGTTGTCACGTCACCGAATGAGAGTCCTTCTGTTATTTTTAAATGTGTAAATTTTCCAAGATTTTTTTTATAGATGATACTGTTTAGTTAGTTTGTTTGGTGGTCTTATCATATTAAGCTGCAGTCGCTTCCTACTACTTCTTTTAATATGATCAATTCTTTCTTTTATTAGAAGTTTAATTTTCTTTAATTTTCCGAAACGAGTTTAATTTTGTGAGGGGTCGTGGCTAGAATGTACCCTTTTTCGATACGACTTTCAAAGAAATCTTATCGACAAATTTTGACTTCTCATTGACAATTAATTTTGAAGCTGGAAGTAATCTTCTCTCCATCCCTTCGAAAGTCAATCTTTCTACGTATTCCTGCTAGTAGGACGATAGGCGCTACCATCGGAATAATTAGCTCTGTTTGTTCTGAGATAGTAGAGATAGGACTTCTTACCTGTAAAATTTAATGGAACATTTCCGGTATGCTTGCATATTGAGGCTTTCTGGAAATGCTTTGTATCCGTATGGGCTTATGGTAGTTATGTCCTTCGTTTGCTCGGAGTTAGTCCGCCTATGTTGACCATGGGCCGACTGAACGCTGACACTCTCACTGCAGCCTTATCTGCCGTCACCCTTATTTTTCTATGGAAACTCAACTTTGACTGTATTATCAAGCTCAAATATTTAACTCTGTTATTAGACTCAATAATTTTTCGAGGTTCAGGTTGAACCCACGGTTGGTCATCCACAGTTTGAGTTGCGTGACTAGCCGAGCGCTCAGGAACCAAGACCGTCACGTTTGTATCGCCAAAGAGTCACGCATTTTCCCAAAGTGACAGTTTCAAATGCTTCAAATAGTCATACAAAATACCTTCAGTCAGGACCAAGAATGGAACCTTATGCAACTTTTATAGCCCACCAAGTTTTTATCTAATATTCCGATATTCTTAAGGTGGTTCCGAAAATACTGATTACACCCGTGCATTTCGTAAAGTTGACAGCGTTTCTCACATCCTCTGTTATGTGCAGTACTATTCACATGGAGCGCTTGTGGTTATCTTCCAATATCTCAACCCAATCCATAACTCTCATGATGGTTGGCAGGGTAAATTTACCAGAATTTTTCAGAAGCCATACTGGGGTGTGGTGAAAAATGTCCTACCTTTCTGGTGCGTTGGCGAGTCTTCTCTGATTAAGCTTTTCCAACACCTTCCTAGCTACAGGCAGCCTGCAGAGTGGGTGGTATGAGAATAGTAAGTCCGGGTCGTCCTCTCCTTTGGGTTAATTAAAACAAGCCTCGGCTCCTTCTAGCGTAATGAGTCCAACCAGGTGTTGGAAGCAAGAGAAACATGAGAAGCAGTGGATCAAAGTAACGATGGGGGACATGTTGCAATACCTTACTCTTTTTGGACGCATAATGAAGTGTTTAAAATTGAAAATCGTCCTCGATACCATATGTTAAAAGTAACATATTATGTGTTTCCGATGATGTTGAAGGTTAAATTTGTGAAATTGAAATGAAAAACAAAATTCATTCAATAATTTTGTCATTTTCAAATGTGAAATTCTTCCACTAAATTTTCCAAATCGGGATTTTTTTAATTGGTGGAAACGTTCTGGTAGATTGTTTGGTGGTCTCATGTTATTTTGGTCGGATTGCTTCAATCTCTTTTTCTTGATATTTGGCCACTTCTTCTCATTATGAAGAGTTTAATTTTCTGAGACGATTGGCCGGGACTATATTTTTATCTTATTTGGAAGGAAGGAAGGAACCTTGTTTCCTTTTGACATCTTTATTTTTTCGGTTGAATTAATCTTCTATTAACCTGCCATTTGCTTCCGTCTCTGGCTTATCTGAATATATGCCTAGAAGTGAAAAGTCAACCGGACCCTGTCAAAGAAAATATTATGTAAGGCATTTAAAAGTATTTTATTCTGAAAATTCCGATGGATTCTGAGGCAAGAAATCTAACTGACCCTTTTTATTTTCATTGACTAGGTACATGCCGACTTGCTTTACGCATGTGCTGAATTTGTTGTGTTAAGTTTCACCTTGATAAATTTTCATACAACTCCATTGAGGGTGATATGAATTAGTTCCTTTTTTATCTGTGGTGGCTGTTTATAGAGAAAAATGTAATTTTCTGGTGAAATAGAGGATAGATCGGTTGCATGGGATGTTTCACTGATTGATATTTGCTTTTGTTTCGAAACCGTCTTCCTTCCCTGCTCATCGTTACGCAGGAGCTGTAGGGACAACAAAAACTTGCTGTTTAAACCCTTGCACAGGTCAGTTTTAGTCATTAATCTGTTCTCTCAGAGCAAGTACTTCTAACTTCAAAGAAGAAAATAACGCAGTATTACTAAACCACATAAAATTCACGATAATGTATTCAGATTCATAAAAAGTCTGTAAGTAAAATAATCTCAATTACATGACAATTCTAGCAATTTCCTAACAACCTCTTTCCTCACCCCGATTTGAAATTTAAAGAAAATGAAATATATTTAGCTTATTTACTCTCTACTAAGTATATGACCGAGTTCCGCAAAAAATACTTTTATTGTGTAATAAACAAATTTGCCCCACCCGTTTGAAGGCGATTATAGCGTTCAAACGTTCATGAAAAAATCAAAAGCCGAAAAAAAATTAAACTACCCTAATCGAAAATGTCAATTTAAAGCTGAAAAGATGAAAAACACTTCATGCGTATGACTGGAAAACCTTTTCATACGTTTTTCATTCATTGGTCACACACTTCCTAAATCCAAACTAATTTTTGGAAGCTCTTCATAGTCTTTGCGTCGCATACATTTGATCCTTCATTGTTTGATGCATCTGCTGTTGACACATTGGTCATCTCCTCTACTCATTGAACGCAGGACTCGCTACAGAAAGCCTCCAGTCCGCGACCGTTCATTGATCCATAGTCCCTGCCATCAGTGTAGGACGGTGTAGGACAGTTCACTACCGCTTGCTATCCTAATAAATTGAGTGTCAGTCGAGTGTTTTAAATATGAGAATGACATATGTACATTCTGCAGACAAATACATATCCCGACATTTTCATACCATCGCAAATCTAGGTCGTGACCGTTGGCATCCATTCAGTTTGCTCCCGATGGTCTGCTAGCTCGCCTGAGTCTATCTCAAGTTCTTGTATAGCAAATCAACAATTCACATTGAAGCCTCAGGATCCATATAATACTAAGCCCTTTATCCAGTTGACTCTCACTCAGGGAATTGCTCCTGGCTGACTGCATGAATATATGAATAGAATGTACCCTTTCTTATTTTCATACGTGTGTTTTATCCATACAAGTTCGCCGTGCAATATATTCATCGTTGGTGTCCTTATATCCGGTAATTGAATGAAATGGAATCAATTTAAAGTGTTTACAAAATGCATACAAAGAGCAATGGCTGTTGGGGCTATTCACTCTACAAATCAGACGGACAAGGTATTAATGGGAGCACTTGTGATCTACTTGCATGAAATTTGGGGTTGGGTCAGGCTTTCGGGAGGATTAAAAAGGAAATAGCGCAAAGTTCGATTCGTTCAACAATAATTAATCTTTAATTCGAATCTCCATTGTACTTCAAAGATACCAATATATACCGCATAGATACCAGAAGGAAACTTTGCTTGGGTAACGTTGATACTCATGACTGTACAATGATATCCTGAATACAATATTTAATCATCCATAAATGTAAAAGTTAGTTCAGCACTTGCGAAGTCCATGTCACTATTTGCTCCACAATTATTGGATTTCACTATAGAAAATAAAAGGTTATATTTAAATAATGGAAATATTGGTAACATTATAACAGGTGTCCCGTATGCGGAAGTAGAACTCATTGAAATTGTTATACTGAAAAAAAGGAAGATTAATGGAAAACTTCACAAGTCTAACCATTTGGTCTGCGAAAGTTTAATTTATTTTGAATTTTTTGTTTTGATTGAGGCATTAATCGCGATAAATTTTCTTCTTGTTCTTCTTGGGCACGACAGCCCCTCTCGGGCTTTTGCTTCCTGCCACAAGCGCTTGAAACTATCTCGGTCCATTTACCGCGTCCGCCTGTTTTGAAATGCAAGCAGCAACGAACTGTCTAACTGGGTGAAATAATATCTATAATATAATATAGCGTCGGCTTTTCAAATTAAAATTAAATACATACAATAAGATATTCACGAAATGTGGAAATTCTCTGAATTTAATACCTGACTCTAGCTGAACTTTGAGGTCCAGGCATGAGTTTGGCTATCTCACCATTGATAGTGTTTAGTTAGCCAGGTATCATGATCAAATGTTACTGTAAAGCAAATCTAGGAGTTAATACAAGAGATCTTAGACACAAGAAGTTGGACTCTAAGAATTAAGGAGCTGATCGAATTGGACTAACACGAAAAGATGCTTTTATCGAAATACAATCATATCTGGGGTTGGTATCCATTTATTTTGGAACTCATTAAAATTTGACAAATCGACACTGGGAATGGAAGTGACTTTCTTCCGAAATGTACACAACTTTTATCTATTCGATGCATTCATCGATATCAAAATTGAATATCCACGTCGGGTGGTAAAGTCTTTTCTCGCACCAATATCGGATAGAGTGACTTATATAGGTTAATTTCAACATAGTTTGTCATTAGCGATAGCGATGCCGCTGGTGAATCTAACAGTGACAGTTCCTGGAGAAAAGAGGTAGTTGCGCCTGCCATAATAGCTGAGTTTATTATTCAGATCAATGTTTCAAAACCTGGTTTCCATTGCATAAAAGTGACAGTTACTAGACAACAGACAATGTTTAGGCGGTGTGACATATCGTTCAAACGAACAGGGAACTGCATGCATCCTTAACACAGAATATTTGCTACTATAAAGATATGCAACTAGGCGTATTTCTAGATGCTGTAGGGTAGGGTTCTCCAAGATCGTACAGGAGTTAAGGCAATAAGTCGGAACACATATGACATCTGTGGCCAACTTCAACCATGTTTTAGTGGGTGAAAGTGCGGGAAGATACTCCGAAGAAAAAAATATAAAACACTTTGAAAATAGACATGCTAGGTAAGTTTGTTGAGTAATTGAGTATTTTTTCTGTGATATTTAAGTATTGAAAATTTGGACGTGCTGGTACTTTTTCATATCTTGCTCAATCTCTGCCTTTGAAGAACATTTGCCACTTCAATAGATCACGCTTATCCAACGAATCTGATTCAGTCTCTCTCGAAACACATGCATACCGCTCAATTTGGCTGCTATCACTGCGTTCAGACAAGTGATCTTCGTTTGCGATGTCTGACGCCGGATTTGGTTTTTCATACGCAAAATCTGACTCTTTTAGCCATTTTCAGCTGTTGTACATGTATCTCACTGAGCGGGCGGCTTGACTTCAGATATACAAGCATTCAAACGCGTGATCGGTGTAGAAAGTAATATAAGACTGTTTAAGATCTTCTATGGTGAATTTGACCCAGTGTCATCGGCGTTTATTTGAAAGGAATGCCAGCGAGCAGTATCGATTACCAACACTGTCATAGCATTCTTATAGAACTTGGATGGTTTTTTCTTCTTCTTGTTCTTCTTAGTACTACAGTCCCTCTCGAGCCGTCGCTTCTTGCACAAAGCTCCTCCAACTGTGACCACGTCATCCATTTTCGAAATCCGAGCAGCGAAGAACTGTTCCTCGACTGAGTCAGATCAGCGTGTCCTCTTTTACCCCACTAGCCTCCGCTCATCAATTCTCCCAGAAAATACCTTTTTGGGAACCCGTTGTTCATCCATACGATTCATATGGCCAGCCCACCGCAGCTGCCACAATCTTACCATCGTTAAGACCTCCAGTTCGTGAAAAATTTCATACGGCTCATGGCTGTATCTGTGTAGCTTCAGTCCAATTATTCGCCTCAGGAGCCAGCGCTCCAAGGAATTGAATATATTCTTGGAAACTTGGGTTAGAATACATGTTTCACACCCTTAGCATAACACAAGTCATATCACAGATTTTTATACTTGGAATTTTGTTATCCTGTGTATGCAGCTGGTCTTTATAATTTTCAGAACTGAATAAGACGTTTGCGCGCTGTACTCTTCGGCATATTTCATATCTTTCACTCGCCGTTCTTGTTATTTTGACACCTTGACAGATGAATTCGCCCACATTGTCAATAATTTTTCTGCCAACTGTGATATTTTTAATATTTGAGGTATTTTTCTTGACTGCGTCATGAGGTTTATTTTATTTTCATTGATTTTTAGCCTTACCTTTTGCTTCGCGGTAGACTTTCAGGAAAAGTTCTGTAGCTCTTACTAGCGACCATAACAAATTATTCATGTCATCAACATAGGCTAACACATGTCTTGATTTAGATAAAAGTATGCCTCATGTGTCGGCAGGATGATTTCATATAGCACTTTCTAGAGCCAAATTGAAAAACAAAGAGGCGAGCCCACCTCCCTGCTTAAGGCCGGTATTTGTGCCAAAGGTGGCGGTGAGTTGGTTATTGGTACGGACTTGAGAGACTAGCAATGTAGTTGTTATTTTGCTGAGACGGAATACTTTGGCAGGGATACCATTATTTGATACAGTACGTTATGATCAATACTGTCGTATGCTTGCTTAAAATCAACAAAAATCTGACAAACGTGTATGTTAAACTCCCAGCACCTATCAAGTACCTGATTGACAATTGGTCTGCCACCGATGTACCAGCTCGAAAGCCATCTTGCCATCAAAGAACCATCCCTACGTACCCGAGATGGCTGTCAGTTCCGTGTGTTTGGAACAAAACCTGAGAGTTTTTTTCAAACTGTTGAAAAGTCAATCTGATCAGAGATCGAACCACGGGCTCGAGGGACAGCCATGTCAGGTTACTGTCAACCCCTCAAATGGTGAGGAGCCCATCTTGGGCTGAAACGTGGTGGTATTGGTTTCGAAGGTGCAGAGTTGGATTCAGGAATGCAGGTAGCTTAAACGGGATCCAGGACTGAACCTTGTTCAGATGTTGGGGGTGGTGATTGTTTCAACCTCGTGTATAGAGTCCGTGAAATTAGACACGGCTGGTGTCCACATTAAACACTTCGACTTCATGTAAAATTTTCACCTTTTTTGTGGATAGGAAATATAATTGAAGGGCTTCACTCGTTCAACATATGTTCTTCTTGACATATTTGCCGCATGCTTTTGTTGAAGGCTTTCTGAACACTGCTACCATCACATTTAATGAACCCCACTGGAATCATATTTTGGGTGAACACATTTGAAAACCTGCATTGTCTATGACAAAATGGCTTTGCTAGAAATTCGAAGTCTTGATAATTCGTTCAAAATCACCAGCCCCAACTGGATGTCCTGATTGTGTGGTTTATATTTGAAACAGGAGCGGGTTATTGATATGGTGAGCAGTCAAACAACGAAACTTTCTTTTTTCTAAATATTTATGTAATTCAAGGTTATATGCAGTAGACTTGTTTAGACAGCGAGTAAATAGTTTTGTTTACTTTTGCCAACATCCTTTCTCGTGTTCAGATTCTAACTTATCGTACTTTCACCTAATGTAAAGTGATTTAGATGCAACCGTATCTATTTTTTGTGATCGGTAACGAAAAGAACTGGATTGATGAAATTTTTCTGCTGTTTTGCTTTTTGCCTCATAAAATGTCTAATAATATTCTTGAACTAAACTGAAATTCACAAAAGCTTTACAAGACGGTTTTAAAAATTGACACCCCGCTGTTAATAATTTCATTACTTGGAAGGGAAGAACTTAGATTAATAGCAAAAAAAAAATTGAGTCTTCAAGTTGTCTGATTCTTGGGGGCAACCTTGGAGCTTTCGATGGAGCATACTATGAGTAATGTCTCCACGAAGTAGAAATGTTCATTACAAGTTTGGTTTCAACGTAATCTGGAACATCTTCTTTCTCATATTCAATAAAAAAAAACGCTCAGGACGACGAAGGTTAAGTCCTACTCATAATGAATAATGAAAAGCATAATGATGAAAATTGGGAATCATCCTTGGGATCTGCAAGTGAAGAATTCAGACAAGCGGGGGTTGTCTATAAATAAAGGATTTGTTTACATACTGAAATACACGATGTAAATTTCAGTATATTTGATGAAAAGGAAAGAAGCCAATGCGTTAGTTTTTATTTATTTTTTGATTACTAGGCTGAGAAGAGGGTGAGGGCTTACATCTGCAGAACATTCCTAAAGAGCAACGGCTAACTAAAGGAAACTAATTCTAAATTTTCATAAATGGATAGTAGCCTAACCTAGGGAATCAAAATGCGATAAACTCATCGTATTAACAATACATGGGGTCTATATCATTGATATTACTGAACTCTGGTCTATCGCACTAGGTACCAGTAAGTTTGAATAATATCGTTAAGTCTGTAGTACGTGAAGGTGTCTGAAGTTTGCATCGTTTCCAACGCAACGGTCTTAAAATTTTCAACTTTTTGAATATTTGACAATTTGACTTAAAATTTTAGTTAATTATATTCACTTATTTGAATTTTAATCACTCTGAAGAAATAAATAAAACCGAAAAGAAATAGTGAAAAAATTGACATCAAGCTTCAGACACCTTCCTGTGAAGGGTTTGAAGCCAGTTTATACCTTTCACAGGCCACAAGACTGAAATTTTGTTGCTCTACATCAATACCGAAACGTTTTAAATATAATGCTTTTATCAAGAGCCCGATATTTAAAGTTATAACATGTCGCTCAATTTGATCTCGATGTTTCAGGATATAAATTTTCCAATATTCTTTCAACCAATGTCACAATAAATAAAGGTCATAGAGAATATTTTTGGAGCGGTTTTTTGACTGTATCAGCACTTATTTTCTTTTTGATGACGTTTTTGCAATAACATCACACAGAGATTATTTAAAATATATTTGAGCTAATAAAACTATAATTTCTGCTAACTGCCCTTTTGTTTATTTGGTGCAAAATGCTGACTACTAAAATTACAACTGCTTAGGTATGACCGCTTGTTTGAAGTTTCACTCAATTCAGGTCCTGCAACCATTTGAACAAATTATTTAGCTCTACAACTCTCTACGAAGCTACGCTCTTTGCTTCGTGCACTCTATGGTTCACTTTGTTATAAAGAAAATTCCACAGTCTATTTCATACGTTGCTATTCAGGACACCTCGTTCTTAACTACCTTCATTTTTGATCGCGTACGTACTAGCTACGCGGCTTCACACTGTCTTCGCTTTCGAGGTTTTCGTATAGGCTTTGATCCTTCGGTCCACTCATCAAAACCTTCTTCCCATACGTTAGGGTCGACGGAAAATCAAACTTATTACCTGTACAAAAAAGTTATAAACGATTTTTTTTTGTTTGACGCTTTATTGTGTAAAAATTTGATAGAAATTCGGTTTTCAAAGTATTGTCCATCGCTAGCCACTACCTTTTTCCATCTTTCTGGTGGGAGGACAGCAGAAAGTTTCACTCTTAACATGAAGATTCCTCGTCGAATAAAACGACTCATCTTTTGAGGCTATCCACGAATTGATATAATTTTGGAGTCCTTCTAAAGAGCGCAAGTGCTGTTCCTCAAAGGCATGCGTCATCGACTAAAACAAATAGTAGTCGGAAGGGGCAATGTCCGGGCTAAACAGCGGGTGGAGTAAGATTTCCCATTTAAGCGTTTTAAGGTTTGCTTTGACTGGCCTTGCAACATGTGGTCGAGCATTGTCATGCTGAAGAATAACTTTATCGTGTCCTTACTCGTATAGCGGTCGTTTTTGTTACGCATCAATTGTAGTCGGTAGAGTTGCCCTGCGTTTTGCATGCTTTCGCCTGGTTTTAACAGCTCATAGGAGAAATACAGAGTAGTACAAATACAGAGTATGACCTTGCCCTTATGAATATTTGGTTTTGGCGTATGACCGGGTGGCTTGTATGATTTTTTGAGCTTGGGGTTATCTTAATGAACCCATTTTCATCATCAGTCACAAAACGATACAGAAATCCCTTTCTTTTTTGCCGTTGGAGCAGCTGTTCACAAGTGAAAAACGTCGTTCGACGTCTTTCAGCTTGAATTCATACACCGAATATCCTACTATCTAGATCATTCCCCTGGCTTTAAAACGGACATATATGGCTTTTCGAATCACTTCCAATGCTTCTGCGAGTTGTTCTTGCGGTTGGCACGAGTCTTCATCCAAAAGAGCCTCCAGACGACCAGAAATGTTTAAGTATGTCGAATTATCCTTAATTTTTTTAATGGTCATCCATTGCGCTCTTTGTCATCGGTATTAAAATCACCACTAAGAATCATTATCACGACGTCGAAATCAGTACTCACAAGTCGAATTCAATGGAGCATCATCTCCATAAGTTTCCTGCAGCATACGGCGACTTTCATCTGCAGACTTCTTGAAATGGAAGCAAAGAAGTAATCCTTCCCGCAAATTGTGTTTTCTAGGCACATAAGTTGACATATTCGGAGCACAGAAAACCTATGTTCTTTACACTTAAGAGAAATGACACATACTGAAAAAGAAAGCCTAACAATGAGGCTTCAAACTGAAGTTGGTTGGAATTTTGTCCGATTTGATTTAATGTCAGTGACTTGAAAATCCTTTAAAACTTTCTTGTACAGGTAATACTAACCGTATGCAATAACTGTAGCTTAATAATTATGGAGACATCTATCGTAAAAAACAACTTCAGAAAATCCACAGGCTTCATGACATTTGCGGATGTCCTTGGCCGTGCAGGTGTTTAGCCAGGAATGTAATATATCATGGGTTGTATTTCCATTGATTCGTCATAAGGAGGCTATTCCGATTGCTCAGACGGTTGTGGGGCGTCACTGTCACTTTCGAAATAGTTGTCTATTACACTGATCCCTTGATTCCTTACACCCAATGTCACATGACCACCTTCACCACAACGTTCGCATTCTTCATCATTAGCTTTTCTATAAACGTGAACTATTTCGTCCTGAACTATTTCGAAACATAATTCATCGTCGCTAGAACTGATATAATTTCTAATATTCCGTTTTCTCGGGGTTTGAACAAAACCACACTATACAAATTTTCAAGATCCTTTCACCGCGATCGTCGCGTTTCATCTGAGGTTTGAAACATTTTCAGTGCTACAGGCCTAGAAGTATCTTTTAATAATTTTATCTTATCTTATTATGACACTTCATCAAAAGAACATCAACAGCTAAGGAACCTTTTCAATGACCAATGCTGCGTTCCTATCGCTTTGAGATATCGAAATTCAACATAAACACCGATTGTGGCAGCTCAGGCGACATCCGAACTGCGGCGTTATCGCCGTGACGCTCGAGCGGCAAAGGATTAATATTGTGATATTGTGATGTTTTGTTTTCTTTTTGCTTCAAAGAAAAACGATATTTTCTTTTTTTCCTAACATATGGGTATCTCAACAGTTAGTTCCTTCCTTTTTCGCTGTCAATTGGTTTCTTTCTCTTTCTCAATTTTTTCAGGAAAAATTGATGAATCTTCCTGAAAACGATAAAAAAGCGCTGACTTTGAAACAGATCAAAATTCAAACAGGTCATATATTCAGAATCTGTGTAAATTTATCTTTTCTATATATCAGTTCAACCTTAATCTTTTATGAAAAAAAGTTGATGGCGCGACGTTCAACTTGGAATTTTGCTTTTCGATGCAAAAGGTCCACGGGGTGAGATGATGTCCTATTCGCGCTTCAGTGTGTCAATCTTCCGTTATGTCATAGCCGTCAAACAAGATCACTATTAAAATTTGAACCTGGAACCTGCTGCATCGAAGGCGACCGTTCTGGGTCTGTATTATACCTTCGATATTTACAGGATTCAATAAGTTACGATTGAAGGCGTCAAGATCACATGGAGCCGATTGTGAAAATTCGTCAAAAAGATCTTTTCGTCCTTTCTACAGCATTCTGTTTTGTTTAAAAACTTTACTACAACATCAACGAGCTGTTAATAACACAAAAGCCACAAATGCTTACACGGTGAATAGTCTGAGCCTTAGAGCCTTCGAGTTACAAAACAATTTCAATATATTCTTGTCTTCTATTGCTTATCGGGAAAATCTACAACGAATCAACAACCGGCAAGAAAAGAAAATATACTGCATACAATTCAACAAACTATCTAAAACCATTGCGACGATGAATGGAAACGCAAACACAGTCAGATGCAGATACATTCGCAATGAGAGATACCGAGAAGATACTGTTGAATCCTTTCCTTCCACCAAACCCGAGGACAAGTTGATTGTTTTTCTATCTGTAGCAATTTATCCTGGGCGCGAACAAATAAAATGTTTTATTCTGGTCAACGATTTTATTACGTTTTCTTTGCGTTCGCGATTAATCGAAGCAGTTTTTTAATTAAATAGTGTGGCGCAACGCTAGTATTGGTGGTTGTGCGGCGACGATGCAGCTCTATAGAAAATGCGTTTTCCGCGGAGTGGAAACGAAGCAGGAAGTTTAAATTTTTAATGAATAGTTTAATTGAAATTGTTTTAGTTTCAATTTGATGTAAGTGGAGCGTCTATGGGATGTACGAACAGATGAAATGGCAACGAAGATTGTGCGTTAAGTTCTTAATTATGAATCTTGACAGAATGGAGGAAAAGAAAATGTCGAATGGGTTATATAAGTAATTGAAAGAAAACTGCTTACCTTTGGCCCTTTGCCTTCAACATTTGGTTAACCACAGTTAAAACGAATTGACTATAAAAATCCTGTCAAATCAGAAAAAACAGCAAAAATCGATTTCCTGGAAACAACACATTTCTTCGCTGTTTAGAGTTTTTTGAGGGTAGATTCCAATTTCCAGGGATTAATACAACGACTTGTGTTCCTTACAAATCCACTCAGGTCTTGCGATTCTTTGAGGCCTTGCTTTAGGGGTATGCTGCAGTTCATCAGAGTTGTCTTTAAAGCGTGAAATTTATTTCGGGTGATGCTTGAGTTGAATACTCATGAGCAGAGAGAAAGGGTTAAGGGCATATCCAAGGATAGTTGTTGTAAAACAAGGAGTTTTTTTATGATTCCTATTGTTACGAGTATCTGATTTTTTGACTTCTACTTTCCCCAGGGATTGGGTTAAGTGCGAACGTTTCTGAACGCACTTTCTGTTTATTGTCATGGTTATACTGCATGGGATTAAAAGTCTGCCTGGTAATGAAATAACGACGCTTTTAGTGCAGATTTTACGAGGGTCATTCAATAAGTACTCGTGTTTGACGACAGAGGGCGTTTCTGAGGGAAGTTGGTATTATCATCGCGTTCTGTTATATATTGAATGATGATAAAACAAATTTCAGACTGATTGATAGGTTAGTTTGAACTTGATAGCCATTCGAGTAAGACGTGTTTCATCAGTTTCGCTACGACAGAAAAAGAGCAGTGTCGTTCGGTCAGTCGCTTTTTTTTGGATGGAAAAAATACGAGGAGATAAAAGCAAACTTGGATGCTATTTATGGGGACACTTTGCCATCTTTTAACATAGTGAGATATTGTTTCAGCGAATTTAAACGTGGGCGAACATCCGTTTTTGATGAGGAGCTACCAGGACGCCCGGCAGACGTCACTCATACAGTCTACGATATGATTCTCGTTGATCGACGAATGAAGGTGCGCATAGTATCAGAGGCCGTAGATGTGTCGGCCGGAATAGAAATTAATATTTTACATAAAAAATTTTCGGCCCGATGAGTGCCGCTATTGTTCACGAGGAACAATAAGCAGATGTGGCTTTTAACTTCAAAGCAGTATTTAGACGAATGGAAGCGAAATCCCAAGGATTTTTTGGGTAAACTTGTCACCGATGATGAAACCTGGATTCATCATTACACACCAGAAACTAAGCAATAATCAACACAATGGATTTCTCTCGGCGAATCTTCTCCTAAGAAAGCGAAGACGGTCTCATCGGCCGGAAAGGTCATAGCGACGATTTTCAGGATGCAAACGGTGTCATCCTCATGATTTTTTAGATAAAGTAATAACGATCACTGGAAAATGCTACAGTGTGTAGTTGGACCTCTTTGACGAAAAATTGAAGGAGAAACGACCGCGTTTGGCGAAGAAGAAGGTGCTGTTTCACCATGATAACGCACCAGGACATTCATCCGGAGTTTTCGCCGCAAAACTGCATGAATTACATTACAAATTGGTGTCAAAATCCCCGTATTCACCCGATTTGGCTCCCTGGGGCTTTTTCTTGTTCCCTAACATGAAGAAATGGCTCGCGGGTAAAAAAGTTTAGCTCAAACGAAGAAGTCACAGCCGAGACAGAGGCGTATTTTGGAGAGTTCGACAAAACCCAATTTTTGGAGGGATTACAAAAATGGCAGGATCGTTGGGAGAAGTGTATGTCTTTAAAAGGAGGCTATTTTGAATAAAACAATTTTTTGAAAAAATTGTCCCTTTATTTCTAACACGGGTACTAATTGAATCGCCCTCGTATTCATCCATATGATCTAAATCTAGGGTAAAGCATTTAGTGTAACGATCTTCCATCACGTCGACGAGTTTCTCATTGTTTTCCGCGCTTATACCCTCAGAGAAGGCATTAGTTTAACATTCGAGCTCATAATTTGAATAAAATCTCTTCACGGTGGGACAATCTTTTTGAAGGAAACAGGAAATAGTCGCTGAGGGTAAAATCAGGAGAATACTGTGGGTGTCTAATCATTTCATAAAGCACTTCCTTCAATTTAACGCTAACTTCGTGAGTATAATTACCTGGAGCATTGAATTGGTGAAAAAAAGATATTTTTTTCTAAATGAAATCGTTTAGGTTGGGTTTCGTTCCCCAATCGATCCAATAATGCTCAATTATGTTATTTGCTGATTATTTTTCAAAGTTGAATATATTCTATAAACATTCCACCATGTGCCCTTAAAATATTCTGGCTAGTACCTTTCCAGCTGATTATTGCATCTCCAGGAGCTTCCTCCGGCTTTAAACAGGAAATATCTCTGCCGCGTATTCGACCAGATGAACTCAGTCGTGAACTGATAAATCCATGATTCGTTCTTCGTCTAAAGTGTCGAAAATTCCTTTTTATTGCGGGGAAATAGCTCCAAATAGTGCTCGAAAAGACGAAAATGATTTGCGGCATTTATCCGTGACTTTTTTAATGTTTTGCGAAGGTTTGAAGTTTTTCGAAAATCTTGAAAGTATCAAGTTTAGGTCAGTACGCTACAATGATCACCTGGATTTTGAACTTGTGGCATCGCCTGTATGTCAGGCCAAATACTTTTACTTTAATCATTCATGTGGGGGCAAATGCGGTTACAAACATTACTTAGGACTTCACGAGCCCAGTAAAAGTTTGGAATTCGCAGTTTCGACGCATATACAAAAAAAAAATTCAACAGCGAAGATTGGTCTCCAGGACGCCTGATATCCTTGCAATTCAATGAGCGAGAGACAAGTCGGACCACTACTTGGTTTAATCAATCTCCCGATGTCATTTGCCAAAAAAATTAGTACAAAACCAGCGCTTTTCAAAGCCTCAACGCCTCAGGAACGCCAAGTGCTGTCATGAGTTTGGCTCCCGATCCTTGGCAACAAAAGAGATAAAAAAAACTAGGAATAAACTTTGGTTGCCGGTGACATCAATCAACAAATATGTGACAGAAGAGACAACTTTTACCCAGGTTTTATTAACTGGCTTAAGTGGAATTATTTATTTGGCAATGGCATGCCAAAATGCATTAGAGAGTCGAAATCAACCGTATGTCAATTAATTTCACGGAAACAGCATGGCAAAGAGGAGAACGTGCGAGAAACTCATCTAAAATAGTCATCTAACGACCCGATCCAGCACATCCTTGCAAATACAAGAATTGATAGTACCTCTTCCTGGTTCAATATTGTTCTGTCAGACACGAAATTTGCTATATATATTTCTGGCCTATGGCAATATCAATGTCAACCAAAGCAAAAAATAGTGATATTCATGAAGTTTGACACTTTTCAGCACATACAGACTCAGAACTTTTTGACACATGAGCGCTATTTGTTTTGTCTATAGTAACTTTCAAAAAATCATCTCGGCCATAAAGGACATTCAATCGTGCGCGTTTCCGTGCGATGATTTACTACAACTTTCAACGTAGAATATCAATACAAAAGTGCAGCGATAAACTTAAATCGTGTTTTGGTGATGAAAGCCCATTAGCACTATTCAAATTGATCAAACTAATTTAATCATGTTCGACCGTTAGCTAACCGAATAGTTTCATGCAATTTGTCCAAAATCAGCGTTTTTGCGAGAAAATGTCAATATGATCAGAAAATTTACTGTGGAAGATTGTCCTGTGGCATACCACGAGGTCGAGGTATTCCAGATACATAAGATATTACATAAACATTTGGCCGTTTAAAAAATTTGACAATCGCTTACAAAATACTCCTGTCGATTGGTGTAAAGAATTGCTCAAAAAGAGTTACCACCAATGATGGGATGGTGCATCAAAAGTCATTCACAAGATCTTGACAGGCGACAATTGTGGCCTTCCACCTAAGAGCAGTCAGATGTCTGGATTTTTCAGACTAGCCAGACCCGGCAAAAGTTGTTCGTGAGGACAACGGAAAAAGTTGTGACAAAAGTGACGAAAGTTGTTCTCGCTATGAAGTACATGGTCGGCTATTTTTTGAAGTGACGTTTCCGCTAGAGCAATTTAGCATTATCAATTCTGAATGGTATACAATTATGTATACCATTATCATTAGTTATCAGAAATGTTTGGTGAAATGTGAAAAAATCAATCAACGTCGTCATATCTCGTTTGACAACTGACTTTTTGATCGGTCAAAACGTCAAATTAATGTCTAACGTACAGTCTGCATTTCGCACCCTACGACTTCTTCTTGTTCCCCTAATAAACTGTGTAAACAACGATTTTCGAAAAAGCCGTTGCAGCGTTCATAACCCTTGTTTTAGAGGTTTCTCAACCGGAGTGAAAGAAGTATTTTGACTATTGGTTTAAACGCACGTGTAAGCGTATGGATCTTCATGGAGAATACTATAAAAAACATACAAGCGATTTTCATTTGATAAATTATTGTCTCTTAATTTTTCGGCTGTAAATATAAATAGCAACTTATGCACTACTTTAATCGGTTGACGTAGTGAACATTGTTGTAATATTTGATTCGAAAATTTCCACGGTTTTGGGCGATATGAAGTATTCGTATCAACTCTGCCTCTTGGTTTTGGGTTGCACTCTTTGCAACATATTTCATCCACAGTAATAGAAATATTCAAGAAATTCTTCGACATTATCGAGCACTTGAGATTGCCGCACACACCTTTCAAAAATCTCGGGGACCAGTTTCGGAGATAATTTGTGCATGCCTAGTTCATTTCCCACAATTTTTTGCTGAATACAATGACATATACAATATGACTCAATACCAGAGAATTGAGTGACGTTTCAAAACATTTTCTCCTATTTTTCTACAAATTCGACTACTTTTCTCGTCAATTCTCATAAGGTTATGCACTAATGGCATAATATTGGTAGATTTGCATCCTTTACAGAACTTTGTCTCAATAAGACAACCCTCAAAAAGGTTCTGAGTTTCGTTAAAAATCCTTTTGAGTTTAAAACAAAACTTGTTCTATCGAGCGTAATATTTCCACAACTCAAAAAAGCTTTAAAAAAAATATATTGTACGTACAGCAATGCTGGCTACAACGCCGATTCAAGCACTATTCCTATTTCGACAAGTAGACTTTGAAAATCAAAGCGAAACCACCAAAAGCGCGAACAGCTTTCAGAGGCGCCACGAAGAAAGATATACAAATACCCCATTCGACGAGCAAAGCGAGCTTTGTAAGATGAAGAGCTTGTAAATTAAAACTGTTGGTGAGTGAAGGGATCACGATGGCTTGTATTCTGAGCTCAAATGTTTGTCATTTTTTATGAGTTAGTCTGTACATTTTCGTCTCTTTGTTCTACTTCCAACAAATTTGGCTTACAGATACCAATTCATTTGTAAAACTGAAGTCAAAAACCATTAGGTTGGGCGTTTTCTCGAAGTGCTCATGCTTATTATTGGTTAAACTGTTGGGGAAACAATGTCCATCTCACAAAGGACAAGTGAAATTGAAGAAAACGTTACTCTTTGTTGAATGTATCTTACCTATATCAACAGTCACTACGAGGTTGGAAGGGAAGAGAATCACTCATGCTCATGAAATTCATATAACAATTAGACCACAGGCACAATATTTATGCCAAGTATACAATTCGTTAGCTATTCGGCTACCAACTGAGCTCCTATTAACCACTCGAAGTTTGTCTCAACTTATAATATTACTCCTAAACTCTCTCGGAAACCAATTAAATATGAAGTCCTTAAATCTTTGTTAGACCCGTTAAATCAATAATAAAATTTCCAAGGAAAATTTATAGTACGAAGAAGTAGTCCTCTTAGTTAGTAGCAATTGGTATCTCTTCTGTTCAATGCCAATATTGACACGCTCCCGTGCATTATCCTTTTTACGCACTCTAAGTTTACCAATCAGTCCCGAGTTTAAATGTCTCATTCGATGAGATTCGCAGCTCATTCGCAAAGGATACCAAATATGTGAACATTTGTAAGAAAAAAATTCCTTGCAGGCCTCTGCTTCGCTGTCCTTAAGCTTTGGAACTTGCTTTCGATCATCACATAATTGAAGTACCACTTGTTCGTTATGGTTACTATCAAAGCGTTAACTCAGCTTCCCTCGGATGTTGATAGTACATATTTCTTCCTGAAACTGTTGAAATATTGCCATGGCTCCTCTCTTGGCAAGGATGTAAAAGTTGGCTTGGAATCCTATATTGATGGCTAAAATAATTTTATGTAGTGAAAATAGCGAACTCATTTAGTTGTCCCAATGTTATCATGCTTGAGAAAAGGATAAATTTAATAAATTTCTGGAACCGAACACAACTCTCCAGCTAAACTAGGACAACATCTATCCCAATCCTTGTCAGCAGGAGAATTGTGCAGCCTTTGGGAGCTGAAATAAAAGGTAGGTGTCTGAAGGACTCCATTAAGCCGATAGACCCTCCACTGCTGGGGAAGATTGCATGAACTGTGCTAGTTAAGCCATGCCGACCTACCCCTTCAAAGTGGGGGAGGATTTCGGTTCATGCGCTCTACTTGGAAAATCCAGTGCATAAGTTCATCGTATGACCGCTAAGGGTGAAATCAGGATTTGTTCATGTTTAGCTAAATTTTTGCACCAACCCCCAAGCAACTCTCGGCGACTTTTTAACGAGTGCACATTGTCGGCAAGGAGCTAGTCTTATAGCATAGTCGGGATGAAATTCAGGCTGCTTGAGAGTGAACTGCCTCGTCGACAGGACTAAGTTTCGTGGCCGGGAACATGCCGACACTAGCGAACAGGTGTGGAATGGCTGAAGACTGGGGGTTGTTTGATGGATCTTCGTGGCTTGGAGCTTCGTGCAGGACAAAGCACAGCCATCGAGTGGTTGCCGTGTTCTGTGGGGCTACTGTGCTGAGAGCTTCAAGCCCGAAACGGCCAAGACGCGCTACAGCGCCCGCGTCCTCTTAATTGTTCTCGTCTTTTTAGTTCTTTTGGTGTCGGGTTTCAATTTCGCCCCGAGCCTCAATTCATTCAAATAGAACCGCTCAGCTGAGTTTTCGTTTAGTTAGCGACAAGTGCTTGGACAGTTCAGAAATTCCGGGAAAAAGATTGTCTTCTTACAGTGAATTGGATGTTAGTCCAAGATAGTTTCTGTTGAATTGTATCTTTATCTCATTTCGCGGATACATGTGTTTTGGAAAAGAAAAAAGTTCAGTTGTGAGATGGTGGAATTTTTTATAACTTCTCTGGAATGCTGGAAGATAACCGAGCAAATAAATAATAACTCAAATAAATCTGAACATTTAAAATTTCCGATCGGCACAAAGTGATTGAGTAGCCAATAATTGCGTTCATACGTTTTTCAAATGATTTTCATCTTCAATTTGTTCCATTTGACCGTGGGAATCACTGTGAACTTTGCGATCAAGTGAAAAACCAGTAATAAAAATTAATGGTTAAATTTGTTTCAAGTCAGCAAGCTTAAATGCCGTATTATGGTAACGTGTAGCGTAGCGTAGTGTGTCTTGGAACCATTGCACACGATGCAATGTCCTTTTGCTTACGCCTATTCTCGCCCCGGCCAAAAGTGTGAGGACATTTAAGCCCGAACATATCGTTGGATGGAATGTTTGATTGCCATAAACGTTGGGGTGTTGCTGCTCATCGCTGCTAAGGGGTAGGAACAAGCTGCCAAGAGAATGAATGGGTTTATTGCATCATTCCAGGTGGTAGTTAAGTGACTTGAACTTAGAAAGTATAAAGTTCGTTGTTCTTTACGTTAAACAGCGAAAAGTGAAGGTTTTTATTTGCTAGTGCGAATTATTTGATATTTATCGACATATTGCCGCAAGTACAAACACATGAACTTTTTGAATTCTGTGATGGTGCCGTTGAAACAGAATGCGAAAATGCATCTGAAAAGCTGGAAAATGGTGGAATTTAAGGTAAACATTCTAAACTGAATTTTTAAAATAAAACATTATCAAATAAAAATAAAAATATTAAATTCATGTCAACGACAAGTTAAGTGACGAAAATCCTTCAAGTCTTCCAAGAAAAAAGTCGTTTGTATAATAAAGTCCTTTCCACAGTGTAAAAAAACTGTTTTATATTTATGATTCAAAACCTTCTGAGTTGTTGCATTTACTGCAACACTAATTTTATATATATATAACAAAACAGGTGAACACAAAAAATGTAGCAACTAAAACAAATTGAAGATCGCGAAATATATTTGATTCATTGTTTCGTACGTTAGTTGCTTTGGGAGTGATTGCTCTTAAGTTATAATTTTTTTATTAATTTTCTAGTGTGCGTTCTACAATCGTTTCTAAAAACCTTTGTCAAAATGCGTTCCTACCATATTGTTAAATGCTTGCAGAGCTAATAACAATTTCAAAGAGCAACTAGGGTATTTCATGGTTCTATCCTGCTTTTGTGATAACTACTGAACATTGTAATATTAGGATTTTATTGAGTATTAAAAATGTTTGTTTGTGTGCACGATGAATGTACAACACTCAATAAATTCTTCAATTAATTACTAGACTTATTTGATCTTTAAAAAATTTGTAGCTTTTAGGTGCTCAAGAATTATTCCAAATATTTGGGCCAAAATTTGAATGAAGTTAACCTTAGTACAATTCATTTTATCACATCTAGTATTTCTACTTTTGTATAAGATATTGATATTCGGTACTGTTCCATTCCTAAGATTCATTTTGATTTGATGAAACATTTTCAATTCCTAGCACTACAATTCCTGGCTTCACACTTGGGAATCTCCAGGACGCTCTAATCATAATTTTAGTATTTCCAAATTACTTACAATGACCTATTAGGTGCGTGACTGTGTTACTGTTAATTAACATGTGAATATGGACCACATAAATATCAGTAGTCAACTTAAAACATTATTCTAATGCTGCTTGGTAAATTATTAGTAAACTGCAGCATAAAAATAAGTTTGAAATGGGATAGGAAATGAAGTAATGGAATAGGATGCACGAGGTTAAGAATTAATTCTGGACTTCAATGCGAATCTGAGGTTTTAGAGTATGTGGCTTTGAAAAATGTCCTTTAGCATTTTTGAAAATAGTATCAGGTCACTTAGATTAACATTCTTCCTACGATTTTTTTGAATTCGCGTTGACTGTTGGGCGATTTGAATGTTAGACGGAAACATAGGATAGCGAAATTCAATACCAGAAACTCTTCATATTGCAAGCTCTTGTCTGGCACATCGAGAATAAATTTATCGGACCTAAAAAACCAAAACCCTTTGTCTCAGTCCGAAACGACACGTGGTCTGCTATTTGCATTCTTTTTATCAGAAAAAAATGCCACTTCCTTATAGTTTGTTTCTAATTTAAAGTATATTAAAGGGCGGATTAATACTAAAAACTTTGAAAAATTACCACTCAACATGTCAACAAAATCTCCTAAGAAATACTCGAAAATTTAATTTTATCGAACAAAAATATCAATTTTAAGTATGCAATTTTTACAAAAATAAATTATCTTTGTGGAATTTTATTATTTCTATTTTATTACATTTTATACGTATACAAACGTACATTTTATGCGATTCGAATGAAAAACTGAAAACCCCCAATTTGGACTCGATAAATGATGATCCGAAAGGATGTGCTTTTCGAATAGAGAGGCAGAGCACATATTGTTACTCTACGTGCACTATTTAGGATTAAGCATTCTTTATTTGATTAATGAAACATATAAGTTCCTCCTCGTATGACACCTTGAGAACAAGGATAATACAAAAGCAAATTTTGCGATCCTATTGAACTGGAGTAATTTCATTATGCCTTCAAATGCACCATATTGATACGTTTTTTATAAGCTTGCTGAATTTGACAAAAAAATCATTTTAATTTCACATGTGAACGGAGCTTAACTTTCTAGGGACGCCTAACAAAACTTCAACTGTCTGTCGGTGATTTTCTGTCAAAAATTTTGAAGAATTTTCTCGTGTTGGTTACTTTCTAGTTGTGCACGGTTACGTTTATCCCTGATTGTTTTTGCAGATGGCTTTCGAAACTCAAAAATCTTTCATCTGAAAGATATTCGTTCCAAAGACAAAGCCGCAGCTCGTTCGTTGACTTCATGTGACCAATTCAAAATTAAACCTCCCTTATTTGATAAAGTTAGGCTGCTTCTCGTAATACCTTTTGGAACGACCGTAATCTTAAAAGCAAACTTTATGATCCTGTTTGGAAAACATACACTATGCTAATGAAGAAACCATATCAATTCATTTGTAAAATCTTTATCTACTATTTCCCTCTCACATAGGGAATCTCACTTTTTAAGAGTATTTATAATAGTTATCATTTCAAAAAAGGCTCTTAATGGTCAAACCGACAAAATACTTCCTATCAACTTTGTGGTTTTTCTATTTTCGAAATTGATTATCCAGTCCGGATCGTTAGGTCTTCTTCTGCAGTCACTGAGTTATTAAGACCAGTTTTTAAGAATGTCTAACAGGACAGGACTTCTACTGTCAGAGTACTTTTCTGTCAAAATTCTTGAAAAATTGACCATTTTGGAAATTTTTAGTTTTACCTCGTCGAGTCTTTTCTTGAATGTTCTGCTGATCCCTTCCGACTCCCACGAGCAGTCGTCGTATCATTATCCACATAATTTTTAATTAAATGGAAATAAGTATAGAAACATGGTATATCTGAGATTATGGTGTTTTCTTTAAGCAAAATTATTCTGGTCCGATTCCAGTTATTACAAATTTATTTTTGAGTAGATAACGTTTTCAAATATAATCTGAATCTACACATTCAGTAAAAGTTGTAGCTTACATTTGTTCAGGGAGTAGCAGGTAATATAGTTTGTTAATAAAAAGATTTATTGTACTAATAATTGCATGGAAATCAAGCTAAAATATTTTATTTTATTTTTGAAACATATATATATTTGTTTTAAATCTTATAATATTCTGTTAGTGTACATGACCATCTAGGTCTGCACACGATTGTAAAGTATTATCTTATTGAATCGCATCACAACCCGCAACCACGGCCGCTGCCAAATGCCACTGTTAGCGATCATCCTTGATTCATTTTTCTTCAAAATTTGAGTCAAATGGAGTACGTATCCTTTCTGCGTCTATGCATGTTCGCTGTATTCAAAGGCATTGGTGGTCTTCGAAAATATAGCCTGAAACTAGAATCTTTATTAAAGTTTTTCCCTCATAGCATTCCGATTCGGGATTCTTTTCGGCTAAGTTCGTAATCTGATATCCATGGTTAGTAGATGACGTTCAATGGTTTGTTTTTCCTCCAGTTTTTCTTTCAGAGATCCCTCCAACCATCAGTTACTTCAACAGAACCTTTCAGATAGATTTACGATGGACATGTCTCTATCACATTTTAAATGTGTGTTTCTGCGAACGTATGCAACGAAAACAATCGGGCTTCTTCAGGTTCATGGCCTGAAAGTGACAAAAGCGTAGCAAAATATAACTTTTAGTTTGACCCGTGCATGAGTTGCAAAATATAGTCAGCTAGCATGTGTGTGACGTCACCTTGTTTTTCACAAAGCCATACAACTTGGAAAATCATCGTTATTGCAAGGGTTCTTCGTATGTGTTTGAAAATATGAGCCGTTAATCGACAGGGGATGAATACTAAACGACATGAAACTCAGCTGCCCTCGAGTGAATTGAGAGAATTCCTTTGACACCCCATAAGGATACTTTGATAGTCCAGAATATTTAGTTGCGCCCGTAGTTTTGTATATAGTCCGTTTGGTTTGCATCTGCTTTTCTCTGCATAACTTCTCTAATATGGTGCCTTCTCTTCCATTAGAATACTTAAATTCTGTAATTTTTCTCTTCAGCAGTGATACCTCATCTATTTTGCTATCGAAAGTGAAAACCAGTCTTCCCGTGGGTATCCAAACAGATATTAAAATCATTGGAAATAATATGCCAAATCGTATCCTACAATACTTTTGGATCAATTTCGTTAGACTTTACAGGAAATTTCCAAATGCTTAAGTCTTCTGGCAAGAACAATCCATGTGTATCCTTTAAAATTTAACATGATCAAATGCACTAACACTAGATTTTTTAGGGATTTCTTGCTTACCTATGCTTACCTATCCAATTGACGGATAGAAGATAATACGCATTAACTTCAAAAAATCAATCAACTCTTAGACAACTAACTAAGACTGCATTGATCAATATATGGCTTCTTGTTTTAAATACTTATACAAAAGTAAAGATCTCGGGAACAATAACAATAATATACACGGTACCCGGTTATCATTTTATTATAGCCCACGAAGCAACTTTTCGGGCTTTTCACGTTTAAGTGACTCAACTGAAACGTCTGAACTTTGACCGATATTTTTTGTTTATTTTCTCCAGCGAATTCGTCGGCAAAAGAAGATATGAACTCCTTTCGGGTTATTTTTTACCAGGTCGATATAGCGTCGGTCCGTTTATCGCTTCCGAATCTGAAACATTATAAAAACTTGTAGGAGCCATCAAGCCATGAAGGAGCCTTTTGTCAAACTGTGTTTGCTTTCCATTTGGCCGGTGGCATCGATACTAAACTTTGTTTTAGAATAAAAAGTACAAGTATCTGGAACATGGTTGAAAAAGAATTCTCATACGTATGGTTCTTTGTTTTGTGCTTAGGAGGGGTTTTTAAGGGCTTACTTTTATGCACGTTAGACGTGCAGTTTTTTGATTTATTTAAAGTTAAGGTAAAGAATGTCATTTTGTATTTTGAGCCTGTCACCGGTTTTTGCAGTTCCCTTTTGTTGCACTTTGGTCAATACCAAGGTTGTGTTCAGTGCAAATAATGTTTAAGCTATCACCTATTCTTTACACTTGTAAAGAAATTGCCTGCCTGAAATTTATTTCTAACTCGTTGCTAATATAGTTCGGCTCAATTTAATCAGTGTTACAAACTGGCCCAACGAACTTGAACATGGAATGTCATCTTTCTCCATAGCAAGGAAACCTTTCAAAACATATTTTTATTGAACGTCAACCGCTAACCAAAATTAAATGCCAAATTTTTAAGGTGTGTTTGACATATATTGCGTAAACCTGCACTGGGCTTCCGTTGGAAATAATTCCTCATCTACTATGATATTTTCGTTAGCTTATTACATGCCTGCCTGTTATTTATCTGCTTCTTAACCTTTTCTATATTTGCGATTCTAGGGTAAAGTTCTTTGTTTGTGATATCTCCAATCGTGTGCTTTACTAAATAAATCTCAAAATTCCTATGGGGGTATCTCTGCGCAATGTGTGTCATTAGCACGGTGGTACCCATTTTTTTGACAATAGATAAGATGCTTTTAATGCTCTTGCCTGATACGTATTTCGGACATATAGTTTTCATAGAAACGTACGTAATTCTAAAACTGAGATTGTCCAGTATATTTTTCAAAAATACTGTGATCAGTTTAAAGTGAGATCCATTCATTCTATGGAGAGCAGTATTTATAAAATCCAACTTAAAGTACCACTGTTGTTTTGACAGTAACAGCGATATCCTTGGATATCATATGAACATATGTGATGACCTCTAATGGAAAATCCTCATTTTCCTGGTTTCAGTTTGATCCACAGTGTTTTGTCAGCTGCAAATTCAATTTCTGCTCTCATATTTCCGAATGTGTTTGAAATACTTGTCTTTCCATCGTCGGTGTCAGAACTAGAAATATTTCGCATCTTTTCATTGTCGCGACGTACTTTCCAGAAACTTTCCTCTTAGTATCCGAAAACCTTTGCAGTTAAATGTATTTAGAATGTTTATCGTAATCTTTTCTTACGTCTTTTTCGCGGTTATCCTCAGAACTATTTTCACTGATGTTGGTAATTTTTGTCAAGTTCAGATTTCATCTCCTGTTTTTACTCATGATTTCTAGAAACGGATGATCAGTGAAACTAAAAAATTCTGTGCCCGAATCCAATTACTCTTTTGTAGATACTAGTAACACGCGAAAACTGTACACAAAAACTGAACCAGTTTTATACTTTCGTCGAAAAATGGTTCTACCACTATCCCTACAGCAACTTTACTGAAGACCGTCTTGTGGTACAGACAGATCCTCGTGCCAGACAGAACCCAAAGCGTGCCGCAGCCTAACGTCTATTATCGCTGACTGTGAAGGCCGCTTGTGTCCAAACTAGTAGCCTTTCGTTGCGAAATTTAACCTGCAACATGAACTAAGTTTCCAAAGTGTGAGGATAACAAAATGGTCGTTGAATAGGACCAAATACAGGTTGACATTATCCAGGCTCTATTGAGATAATGAATTTAGCGCATCTTACAAAAGACTTTTCTCTCACTATTAAATATTGCGAGAATGAAGGAAATAAGGAATACAAACGAAGGAAATAAGGACTGGCAGAGAGAAAAACATTTAAGGACAGCAGATAAAAATTGTTTATAACAATCAGCTACCCTGTCAATTCAATAGATCTCGAAAAGATAGCTATGCCACATAAAGATTTCGAAATTTAAAAGCTTAGAAAAATAATAAGTGTTTGTATAAATTTTTTTAGTTTAAAATCAATGCTATGGTTTATTTTTTGGTATTTCTTTTAACAATTTAAGAACTGTCAAAATGACGGATGCCGTACACCTAGTATTAGTTGCTCCTTTGGTAGTGTCTGATAACTTATTCAGCCGATTACTCTGTGTTCCTCTACCGTCAAGCGCCGGTGATCCAATTGTTATAAGAGAATCCTATATCATATATACTCGTCTTTCTCAGATTCTACGAATAATCCACGCTTTACAAATCCTTGTACACCACCTGGAGGACTTAATGTTCGAATACGGTGTGGGAATGAGATTTTTCGAAAGTTTGCTTGTTTTTCATTTTTCCGGTTGCGTTGACGTTGCACTATAGTGCATATAGGACCTGATATGAGCCGAAATAGGTCCTGATTTCGAACATTACGATTCGCCAAAAAGTTGAATTGTGGAAAGATTCTCATCGTTGTTCTATATAGTCATGCATGAAGCATAGGCAGTGGTTGCACTTGCAGTCATCTCGAAATCCAAGGTTACTTCCACATTTTTTCCCCTCGTATAGACGACCTAGCACTTTGCCCCATTTGGGAATTTCGGGCTCGATATTCGAATCAGTCTCCTTAAGATTCATATGACCCATAATTTCTGAACACTGACCAATAGTATCAATAATGAACAGAAGAGCTACCTATAAAAGTGAAACACACCACGCTCCGCAATAAAATATTTCGTCCTGCGATTTTAGATGAAAAAATTGGTCTCGTTTGTTTTAAATGGCCTCTTTGATGCGTAAACTATGAGTTTGTAACTAAACCGCTAGTGGCCAAGGACTGGATTATAGAGAAACCAGTAGAAATCAATAAAATTTAGACACTGCGTGCGTTTGTCATTGTTTCTTCAACGTGCTGGATCTAAATTCGTTCTCCACTCAAATTTTTTTTTGCTCGATTTTTATGAACTCGATGCCGCTATTACCTATTTCACACCTATATCTAACCCTATTACCTGAGTCTGTTTCCATCAATTTGTCCAAATTGCATTCTTAACTCACTTCCGCAAAAAGGCGAATTTAATGCATTCTTCTTCAGTACCCTTCAATTCAGAAATTGTTTTGTATATCACTTCACCAATAAAATCTAATCCTTTATCAAATGGATCACTGCCTCCATAGGGTTTCGGAACGGAATACCCACTTATGCCGCATGAGTATAAAGCACACATCAGAATTCTGCTAAAGAAATGGGTCATTTATACTACGGACTATTTAGAAATCAATTTATAAGTATTTATTATTGGAAACATGTTGGAGTGAATATTACTGTCTGGGGTGTCTAGGCTGGAGTGAACTATAATGTCTTAAAAACCGATTGAAAACTCATCAAAGGTTAGAAATGCGGATTATTTTCAATTTGTCTCCCTGAAATGAACGACGACGATACTATATATGGCATTCATAAAATCGTTTCTATAGAGAGTTGTGAATTCATAGAACTCCTCTTGAATTCAGAGCACATTCCACTCCACAATAGTCGGAAATTGTACGAGTGTAGGCTCGTTCACATGATCTTGCCTTTCGCTTGGCTCTTACATGCTTGCAATTAACCTTTAGATTCATCAAAATGTTTAATACATGCTGTAGACGTTAAAGGACTTGTAGGACTCGGAAATGTGTTACATTTGATAAAGTGCTCATGTGCTCATACCCAATGCATTTGCTTGAATTCAGGCGTGGCTCAGCATTTTGAAACGTGATTTCAAGCTTGTTTGACATAGTGCTAGGTATACCGAGTTCTAAATTCCAAATCCCCGACAATTTTGAAAAGTTAAACTCAATCAGTGAGTTCCAAATAGCAAGTGCAAATTGCATATCCTCGAATTGCTTTACCACACAATATGAATTAATAATCAAGTATGAATCGCATTCAGCTCACTAACCTTTTTTGAAAATTAAATCAAACGTATACTCTCGCATGATATATATTAGCTTATAATAATTTAGTGCATTCGTTTACTGTGCCTCACTATTTCGTCCTACGTGCAACAGGAAAATGTTCTAACGCTTAGCATTTGAATCGATATCATCAACAACCACTGGCGCCAAAGGAACAAGTTTATTTTCAGGAATTTTATCATTATTTCATCAAACCTCTTTTGCTTTCATGCTCGGTCCGAAGATCTACTCGTTAAGGAGGCATGCCGCGCTGTTGCTATCATATAATCAACATCTCCTGTGGTGAATAATATTTGCGATTTTCACTCTCGAAAGGATAACTTGAAATGACCAAACTTTCGATTTGTTGTTTCTATTTCGTTGGTTTAGCAAAATCAAAACTGTTCGTACCTTACTCACTCATACTTTTCGCTTCAGGAATAGAAATCATTGTTTTCTCTTCAACTTCGCAACGTCCTTGCCTGGAAGGGCATTACTAAATTGCAGCACTATGCTGAGGCAGTTAAATTCCATTGTTATGACAAAAGGCTTAACTTAAATGACAGGACCTAGATATGATATAATATAAAATTTATTAATATTTCGGTAACTTAATGAAATTTGTAGGAGAATTTCCTTCGAGCAAGGGTATAAGCCTTACACGCGAGTGTCTATGTTGAGCCTTATAATTGTATATGCTTACATCATTTCAAGGTGGAGCGGTAGACATATGTGTTAATGCCTCCAGTTATTTCCTTCACATTAATATTATTTCGCTAAATGTATGTAAATACCTTTATCCCTTGGTAAATATGATTTGATATGATTTAATAATTGATGGTAAATTACTGCTGCACATGTATCGAAGGACTAAGGGAACGCATATACCAAATATGGTTGAGAAGATTTTCAATTAATCGGAAGGTGACTTAAATGGATTAAAAGCTGATGTTGGAGAAAATGTGATTTCGTTGGGATAGTGTATGGTGAGGTGTAAATTAAAATGGATATTAAATGCGTTAATGAAGCAATGCGAATAATTGAAAGTGTAGCTGCTGAAATATACAGAATTTTAGGGTCAATAATTGATTGGAATTACGTGAATTTCGTCACTCATTAGCAAGTCAGATATGAGCAGATTTCAAACATTTTGCAAGAATCATTCATCAAAATTAAAGCTCCAAAAACACGCAGCCCTGCCATGGTTTGGACTGGGATTGGCTCTAGCATCCAAAAAGCAAGCAACGCGTTTCATAGTCGACGCAGTGTTTCTAGACAGCATCAGCACAATCTTTGCATATATTTCCCCAGAAATAATGCGTTGCGCGTTAATTTAAAATATAATTCAAATATAACAAGGACCTGCTTCGGCTATTCCATATTCTACCACAAGTTACTCCAATTTAATATTTGTTGTAAGCTTTGCTAGTTGTCATAGAAAAGCAAGATTCGACGAACTCTGAAAGACGATTCGAAAAGTTTCGATTCTCGGGCGCTGACAGATTCGATGGATTCTGTGGCATGACTTGATTTTTCAATACACTCCCCAATTACCCTACAACTTTTTCTAGAAGGCGAAGTTTAAACAAATGGTGCGGCCTTTTCCTCAAGAAGCTCTAACTTAGCTACTTTAATTAGTTCAGATGCATTGATTCTGCGTCACTGCCCTGTTTTTAAATGTCCCGGTAGGAAATACTTTGAGGGCCTGCTCAGCAGTACTTCGTACACGGTTTACTCACATGCAATTAAGCTCAGCGAGCTGGTCATTGTATTCTCCCACTCATTTACGCAGTTTTATTTCAAAGCTCTCTATCGTATAAAGCACTCTATCGTACAATTATTTGAGACTGTTTCAATCATTGAAGAGATCAGACAATTTTAAGTGTTATCTATTCTATTTTTCAGAATATCTCTAGTCCGATAGTTCTATTTGGTGCAGTTGGTACCCATCTTCTGAAAAATTTTCTGCTAGGTAAACGGAGTTATGTACATTGGCAGGGTTTACTACCCAGTTCCTTTGTCTCGCTAGTGTCCATTTTCTTGATTCGGGGAGATTTTTCCCTGCTCAATAATTCAGATTCTGACATTTTTGACAGCTTTTCCTGGCATCACCTGTACTTCTGGCTCATGTTGAAGTACTAAAATCCTGGTGCCAACAGCATAGGATGCATTCTGCGATAAGCTAAATAGTATAGATCATCTAGTACCAGCGAGTCTAGATGAAAAAGCGTAGTAGCTATATCCTTATGCACTGATCACGTACCTGTACAAAATATATTATGCACGTTATTAAATGAGTGTGGGATGGTTAATTTCACGATTCTCATCAATTTTTACTGGGGTATTGAGTTAGATCATGGGAAATAATGTAGTCCTACGAAATCTCATCAATGTGGAGCTTGTTTCAAGTCGACGAAAATCAGATGAACATCGGTAATAAATTACCAACATTTATGTTTAGTTACAAATCTCTAAGTATTAACTCCAATATTGGTATTTCACACCACCAATTAGAGACGAAGTAGAAGCCACAGTACTTGACCTCAGAAAAAATAGATAGGACCATAGCTATGTTAACAGTGACAGTTACCAGAGGACTTGCAAAAAAGTTTCTGTCTTTTGCACAAAACGAGAGAAAAGTCAATATGTGAAAATTTAAGTGGGAATCGAGTACTGTATACGTCATATAAAGTGCTCTCCAAAATCATGGGGAGAAAATCCAAGGTTTTTTATGAAGCTATCAGGGAGAACATATATGAACGCAAAGTGTTCCGGAAAATCGACGGCCTAATGAAAGAATGTTCAGATTGGAGACTCTGACACCCATGATTTGTATGAATCGTTTGACAAAGCACCTGTATCGACTTGCATACATCTGCGCAAACTAAAGTAAGTGGGCAGTGTAGGAAGAACAGAAGAAAGTCAATTTTCCACAAAGGACATTGGTTATAGCGCAAGACAAACGTCCAGCAAGAAGACCGAGGATTTTATAGAAAGAAACAATCAACGCTGACAGCTGATGTTTCTAAGGAGTTATTAACTGGGTCCCGAGGTCGAAGAACTGTGATGAGGCTTAGACCTCCTTCCCTAGTGCTTCCTATAAGCCAATTGGAGGAGATGAATCTGTGTATCGAAGACCCTGCTTGGGCTGTCACGCCATGTGTGATGATGATGTTCCGTTTTTTTCCATCAAAAATTTCTGGAATTTTATCAGTGTACCTGAAATCCTGAATTTTTAACAATCACCTAATCAAAATCGGTATCGACACCGAAACTGTTAAACTTGTGGAGCCAGGGCAGGATTAAAACGGAATTTTATGTCAAAAAATTGTGGTATAAAGCGGTAGAAGCTAAGCTCACGTCGTTTGTGGCAACCGAATCAACCACTGTGCCAAATACCATGTCAATCGAAGACGGTTTTTACAGAAGTGGTGAGTGCAAAAAGCAAGAAAGCGATAAACTTGACGTCGAAAATCGAGTGGTTAAAATCAAATTTCCAAGGAAACAGGATGTATGAAAAACGAGTAACACGTGAAAGACAGAAAATTACAATATAATAAGGTGCCAAAAACAGACTAACTAAAGGCAAAAAACGACATTATTTCAATGAGAGCACAAATGGGTAGTTGTTTGTGACCACAAGAATTGATGTCAGCTGAAGGACAGGAAAGCCTTATGTGCATAGGTCATAGGTATGTGCATAGGGAGGTCGATTTCGGTCCAAAAACTACAGGAGGATCTCATCATTATATATGTCCCACAAACTAATTAGTCACGGTCAGGATCATTGATATAATATATAATCGTTTTGATTGAAGTTGGTACGATTCCTGGACGTCGTTGTGCTCTAGTGGTTGCATCCATGTGTGAAACAAATAAAATACACTGTCATGTGTTTAATGCATAAAAAGGGTACAAATCGTTGTCCAGATATGGCGTAAGCTTTATTGGCCAGTGGTTGTACGACTTATTTTGCAAAAGCTGATAAAAGTAATACAAATACTTCCTTTGTAGAGGAATTGACGTTAACGCGGCATCCATAAAAACTTTAGCTAGAATGCAGTTAACAAATTTATTGCTGGATTAATCAATTATTTTTAGCCTACTCTAAGAGAGCCTCAAGTATCGCCTTCTGTATCTAGCATATGAATAATCATATTCCATTTGCTGAAACAAAGTGGGATACTTTTGAATGAAAATATTTTTATTTAAAGTACATGCTTCAGTCCTGCAAAGTTCGTTGTTAACAACATATCACCTTTGCTCAAACCTGGTCAGTTGATTTGAATGATTTTAAGGCGTGGAAGACTCGCCTTTACCTTCTTTAATGGGTTATAAAAGCATTATAAAAGTTCCCGACAGACAAAAGAAGTGACAGGCATATCTTATTTTTTTGAAGGACAGGCATAACATTCGGTTGCAGCTTGGTAGACAATGCTTCAAGAGGCATTTGTTAGTGCGAAAATCGGTTCATCAATAACTTGAAATGGGATCTACCTCGGAGATAAAAATCTAATTACTGTCTACTATTTGGGCACCGTCTATTGAAGATTCCCACTAGAGGACCAAACATTTTAACGTCTTATTTTCTTATTTTATAGTGTTTTCATCCACTTAAGTGTATCCATTTATCAATTTAAGTGTATTTTAAGGCCGTCTCATTGATTCTGTCAATATTTTTGATAAGGCGAATATTTGCAACTTTAGAAAGCATTTTCTTATCCAACTCAATACTCTCGATTTTTTCGGCTCTGTGCTGGCTTTCATTGGGTTATTTATTTTCTTTGTTAACTGACAGCTGTGTCCAACAAATCAGGTAACGTCATTCTTGGATTGGTTAATATAGCAAGGCTTTAACTTTTAAGTACTAAGTAACAGCATACTTACACACTTACTCGATTTTCATGTTTCCAATTCGTTCAAATGTCATCCTTCAATATATCAAGTAGCACCTCAACTGTTTTCTTAGCATGGGGTCGTCTATGTTGGAGGCGAGTTTACTTTACTTTTTTTTTGATGATTGAATATTGAGTATTGGGTTGTTTATTTTCCCGTGTATGTCAATGCCATGCAATCTTTTTTGCTCTTGTCTACCCGTTTAGGTTGCTTCGAAGGATCTCCTCATGTTGTCCACAAGGTATTTTTGGAATACGATTTTCCTGCTGAGGTGAATTATATAGTTATCTTCTAGTTGTAGGCTTCATACATCCGTAGTATCTGCTCTAGTCTTGTTATTAGTATCTTATTGTCGTATTTTCAAGATATTTAAATCTGTCGGCCTTAACGAGATTACGTCAAAACCAGTCAAAACAAGATTGGTTGAATTACCGTTGGTTCAACCCGGAGTAATAAAACATTCAAAGCAGATAATTGGACATTTCTGCAGGCACTCTAAAAGATAAATCTAGTAAAAGTTTTCGTCGTGTTTGAAAAAGGGTACATACGTTAACAATTGAACTGAATTGTACTAGTGTTTTAGAAACTTTAATCAGAGCCCTATCACCAAGTAACAAGAACACTTTGAAAAACTGCCTTTCTAAGCAGATTATCACGACTTGTAGAATGTTATATTGGTATAAATGTCGCCATTGTATTGTTTGATAAGAGGAAAACTCTCCAAATCCTCGAGTGGAAATGCAATGCAAATATAAACCAGCTTTTGCTTGCTCTATCTCTTTCTCCTGGAACCCGTCCGGGAGTGTTCTGGCTATTTTACCATTACGCTATTTATCGTGGTGAGCTAAATTGTCATTTTTATCTTTTTTCATCCTTCAAATTTTATTTCTTCTCGAAATTAGAAATAAATGTTTCAATGAAGCCACTTGTCATATGGGAAACAAATACATGACATAAGTATCAGCAGGCTATGGAGCAGACGATGAAAAAAAAACAATTTTATTTGCTTTTTATTTCACAAATACGCTTGCGAAGGAATTAGTGCACGCCATTTTGATGTGATAATCAGATTTTTATATTTAATTTACAAAAAAGAAAATGGACAAAATTTGTTTTTATCGAGACGGTAGTGCATTACAGACAGCGACCAAATTGATTGAAATTAAAATTCGTAATCAGGATAGTGGCTACCATTAGTAAGCATTTTTCTTGTCAAAATTACAACTTCTGATGACAAATACAGTGGCTCAATAAAGAAGTCGGACACACACCCATTTACACTTGAAAAGGGAATAAACGACAGAAGAATGTATTTTAGAAAAAAACAAAATTTATTTTTTTAGCTCTATATTATTAACTTACGAAAAATAAAAACATTGAAAACATAACTCGATTTTGTGATTATTAAAAATATAAAAATTTGGAGCCAAAATTCACGTCAAAAAAGAACTCGGACAGCACTCTCCTTCTTTTTGAGTTTAAAAGGGGGATTCCCCGGATTTTGTGTAGTTGACAGCTCTTAGCATCTGAGTGAAACAAATTGAAACCGTAAATTTTATACGTGGGTGAAACTGTGTGAATTGTGAACCTTCACGGGGGTGAAATTGTGTAAAATGGGAAGGCAACGTGGTCAAATTTCTTTAGAAATAAGAGAACTCATATTGAAACATTATAAAGAAGGATTACCGGTCCGTGATATAGGGAAAATCGTAAAAAGATCACACTCCCCTGTTCAAGATATAATTAAACAATTTAAATCATGCGGATCAGTGGAAAATAAACAAAAAAGTGGTAACCCCAGAGTGTTTTCGAAGTCAGATGAGCGATGGATTGTACAACAAATTTATAAAAATTTTTATTTTTAAGAAATTAAGTGCTCCAAAATTAGCTCAACAAGTATCGAAATATCTTAATAAAAGTGTACACACTGAAACGCTAAGGTTAGTTTTGAGACGAAGAAATCTACATGGAAGAGTAGCCCGTAAAAAACCATTCGTTAGTAAGTGCAATAGGAAAAAGAGACTCACGTTTGCCAAAACATATAAAAATAAAGACCTATCATTCTGGGAAACTGTGATATTCGCGGACGAAAGTAAATTTAATGTATTTCACTCAGATGGTCAATGCTATGTTTGGCGAAAAGCTAATCAAGGGCTCAAAGAGTGCAATCTACGATCCACTGTGAAACATGGAGGTGGCTCGATAATGGTGTGGGCTGCATGTCCGCTGTTGGTCCAGGTAAACTTTGTGTAACCGATGGAATTATGGACCAAACAAAGTATTTGACCATTCTGAAAGAAAATTTAGTGGAAAGTGCTGAAAAATTCGGAATAAAAGATAACTTCCAATATTACCAGGATAACGACCCAAAGCACAACGCAGTCAATCTGCGTTTATGGCTGCTGTACAATTGTCCACATGTACTGGAAACATCTCCACAATCTCCTGACATTAATGTTATCGAGCATTTATGGGCTTATTTAGAACACGAATTAAAAAGCTATTCAATTAAAAATAAAGAGGACTTGAAAGTAGCTCTTCAGGCAGAATGGGCCAAAATCGACCCTTCCTTTTGCAAAAAACTTTTCGAATTCATGCCTATAAGATCGGAAACCATAGTGAAAAATAAAGGATTGCCAACTAAATATTAAAAAGAATAATAAAATTCAAAAATCTCACAAAGAATTAACTGTCCGAGTTCTTTTTTGACATGAATTTTGGCTGCATTTCGACTTTTTATTTTTTTAATATTCACAAAATCGAGTTATGTTTTCAATGTTTTTATTTTTCGTAAGTTAATAATATAGAGCTAAAAAAATAAATTTTTTTTTTTTTTTCTAAAATACATTCTTCTGTCGTTTATTCCTTTTTCAAGTGTAAATGGGTATGTGTCCGACTTCTTTATGGAGCCACTGTAATTATGTTGCCAATACGGCAATGTTGCTGGCAATCAATACGAAGAAATATTTGAACATTTCCTGAATTTTTGGTCCACTTAACATGCTCGGGACTATCATACTCATCAGTTTTATCAAAGACCAACATTAACTTATTGGGCAGAGTTCACAGAGACTTATCACAATGACAAAAGGCAGACATCCATTGAAATTCAACTTAAGGCCTATCGGTAAAAAAACGTATTTTTTTCTGTATTATCTGCGTTAGGTACAAAAGAAATTTTAAATTGTGTGAGCTCTTATCTTTATTATTTTGAACCAAACTCCAGTTCTTGTTTACCAAACATACCTAAATGACTTTTGAGCAGTAATAAATCGACTAATTACTCCTACGTAAGATACCACTGAACTTCGAAAACATTCAGAAACGCGACAACTCCAGCAGATAGAAGATCATCAGATATGTACCAAATTCTATTTGTCAAGGAAAATTTATTGTTCTCCAATCACAGCAACGTCTTGGCGCTATCATTCAGCCAATTTGTCACTACAAATAATCTGGAATTGCACTGCAAATTAGAATTGTCAAGACCCAACGAAATTCATTACCACACCAAAACTGAAACAGTTTCCATTGTGTAGATTTGAAAGTATGTATTTGGAAAGGAATGGAAGCAACAACGCAATCCCAGAAGCAATGGATGTATGAAAATCATATACATATGTACGTAAATATTTGGATAAGCCTCTTTGAATTGTCATGAATGGAACGAAGGACGAATGCAGAAGGAAGGAACGAATGGATGGATCCTAGTATCTTTTGGAAACGGTTAGACAACATGACAACGACAATGTGCAGCGCTAGAAATGCGCTTGCAGTTGGAGCAGCACTTCAAGTGTCACATACCTTTCACCTGCAATGAAGTGCATCCCATGCAGGGCATTGAATTTCTACATAAATACATTTCCCTCAACGCATCCGCTCGTCCTTTTCGGGCAACAAGAATACTGTTTATGTACACATGCATACCCATTGATACTGTAGAAATTACATAGTTGTTGTTCATCCTAGACCACCTACTGCAGAAATTGGTATTGAATGCTCCTGTTTTCCGTCGTCATTTAGTCTTCCCAGCTATATTCGTTCCTCTCGATTCCTGTTTCGAAATAACTTCCTCCCGAAGCACGACCATTCGCTGCGGTCGATTGCTCGAGGAACATTATTTGGGTCGTCGCTTGGTAAATGTAAAGCTCGGAAAAGTACGAGTCCTGGAAAATTTTGTGTTGATATCAAGGTTTGTGGTAGCATTGGTGATGACTTGGATAGAGGTAAGGAATAATGTGTTCAGGTAGCATAGGAAGAAAGTGATTTCTTAGCTTACAGTTGGCAGAGAGAAGCGGGAATCGGTACAAAAAAGTCAAATGCAATATGCAAATGTTCCTAAGAAGACTCGCCACGGTTTGCCTTTTTGGAATCCATATTGAAAACGAAAACATGGACAGCATTCGTAATAAAATTTTCATCGACAGCAGATGGAAGTGGCACATCGGAGATGAAACAAATGCATTTGGATGGTTGCAAGGTATTCCTTATTAGTTAGTTGCTCATTCGACACGAATAAGCAAGTTTTCATTGAATTTTCTATGAAAATATTTAGGTCAAGATGCAATATATAGCGCTTTGTACTGTTGCAATCTAGAAAATCCTCTTGCAAATAATAGTAAAGACTATGATTCCTTCGGCTAATGAACTTTGATTTCTTCCTTTCTTCAATCTTAATCGCCATTTTACATCGCAACCAAAAAATTCTGTATTAATTTGAAAACGTCATAAATATACATTTACGTAAATTATATAAACTTGGCTGCAACTTAGTAGGGAAATCAAAAAAAATTAATCCACATCCCATAGCATAATAGATACGTTAAATCACATATCCAAACAAATCCTGTGCTTCCCGTCTCAGTCTATAGGTCCATAGGAAAACTGATTTTGTTACGTTGTATCAGGAATGTTTTAAGTGAAACCACAAAAGATATTTGAAAAATTGTTTGAATTCTGTTGCGAGTTAACTTCATGATACTGCGGACAAGTTTTATTTCAAGTAGCCAAAGGCAAAGGCCATTCAAAAAGCCATGCAAAAGGCAACTGGTTCCCACAAAATAGCAAGTCCAAGTTGTTTAAAAAATGTAAGAGATATTCAACAGTATTTATAATGACATTTCACAGGGATTCGCGTCAGGGTTTTCTTTTTAAAAATTCAAAAAACAAAAACGGTAGCCATAATCTTTTCATAAACAGAAAAGTTTTCATTAATTTGGGAGCACGTTCGCCGGGAGAAGTCCACATTTCCGACTATTCTGTCGTCTCTGGTGTATACCAGTGGACCCATGTTTCGACGATGATCACGAAACGACACAGAAACTCTTGTGGATTGCGCTTAAGAAGAAATTTTATGCAGGATATGATCTACGCGATCTTTTGGGATTCCTACTGTCTTAGCTATCTTGCACATTTTCAACGGGAGGTGTGCCAATTGAGATTTTGTCATGTCCTTCTCAGTCGGAGCCGTTTTTGGGGCACCGTACATAACATCGAAACGCTCTTTGATTTGAAAAACTTGAAAAACTCTTTCTTCATTTAGCTAAAATCTGGGGACACGCCCAATAACCCGAATATGACATTTTGACAGACGCCCTCTATGAAAATGTACTACATGGATAAAGAACTTCTCATCCGATATTCTGGTAAGTATGGTGATACCCGAACCAGCTTTTTTGGTTCGATTTTCTATTTATTGTCCTTCAACACCTGGTTTTAATTACGTGACTCAGTAAGACCTTTTGAGAGGACGATGGGCACCAACGTCTTCTCAAGACGTCTCATGCCTTATATTTCTCTTTGGATGTTAACTTTTCTGTCCACACTGTGTAAATTGTATTACATACATGGTTATGACTTCCGTTCCATGTTTTACAATTGTCAATACTCAACAAGTTGACTTGGTTCTAGCTATTCACGAAATTCGGTAAGTGTACTCACTCCGAATAAAGATGAAAGCGCGCGTTTGTCTGTCAGTTACAATTCTAACTCGAAATCAGTTTCATAAAGCGAAACTGCTGCTGTTATAAGGACGTAATTAAATGTTGTTTGCTTCTGTGCTTCTCTCTTCGTATGCTTCTCTGCCCATATCTTCCCATTCTACCATTCCATATCTACCATTCCATGATGAGTATCCAGACATTTCCAAATTTTGTCCGCCGTTTTCAACCTATTTTTATCCTGCGAAAAGCATAGTCTAAACGGAGGTAAATCTCGTTTGCGTACTTTATCATTTATCCTGAAAAAAATGGAAAAATTGAATAAACTTTAAGAATGCATTTGCAAAAGTCTTGAAAAATTGGCGCCTCTAGAATGATTTTTTGGGTTGATGTGTCCGAGTGCCACAAATCATCCTTTATCACTCTCTTATAGTGTGTAATAAACGAGGCTTTCTCAGTTGACTAAAGCTTACAGGCATTCTCTGGCTTTCTTTCTAGAGCATCTTACCATAATTTCGAAAAGTCAAACATAAAAAAACTCAAAAATCACGCTGAAACCGAAATTCTTTACTAGCAAAATGGTCTCACTCTGAATGTCAGTTAAGAACTGAACAAAAGGATAATTCCTCTTTTGTTTATCAGGAGAAATAATTTTAAACAACAAAGTACGATTAGTAATTGATCCATATGAACCTTCTCTGCTAAAGGTACTGACAGGGCGTGCAAAGTGTATAGGCACCCGGAGAAACTGCACAAGTTCCTCCATGTTCACATTTTGGCAACAATATTTCTGAAGTTTGCATGCTTACACATATAACGGCCGGGTTTTTTTCCATTTTTAATATTTATAATTTACCAGGACAGTACAGTGACATTTTTTGGATCTGTATTTTCAAAATTACGAGAAAAAAAACTAACCTTTATTCCAAATTATTCAAAAGTACATTCATAAACTGACAAAAATTGAGACCAAACTTCAAAATTCAGGTACCTTAGGGCATTTCCCCTCAAATCAGTTTCATAAATGACATTTTCATTGATTTTTTTCGATTCTCAAATCCGTTTCGCAAAAGACCTTTTCACTGATTTCTGAAATTCTGCATTTTGGTGTTAAAAATTTCAAGTATATAATCTGTTGTATTATGGCAGTTCTACTAAAATTAGTGATTTTTGCGTAGGTTTCCTAACTTTTCATCTTTAAAATGATTCTCGGAAAATCTATATCAAGGTTTGCTTCTTAGGCACCAATTGTAACCTTATTTTTGACACAATAAAACCAAATTTTCCCTGTACATTAGTACATTGCACTTATGAAAGATTAACGAATGACTGCTTACTATACCTAATAAACTCAAATAAGCTCTACCATAGCGCAATGACTTGATTGTAGTGCTCATGGTGATTGATAGGATAAAGTCAACGCTGATTTGAGACAAATTAAGGGACCTACCAGCGCTTTTCAGTATTTGCTTATTCAATCTAGGCCCGTTTGAAAATATTTTGTAATAGCTTTAAAGTTTCTGATCGCTTATTCCCATTTCTATAGTGCGATATTGAAAAAGATGTTGGACCCAATGTTGCAAGCATTTGAATTTGAATTTGAACAACAATTTGAAGCAACTTCAAAATCTTTGATAAAAATCGAACTAATCTGTTTCAAGTGAAGAGTTAATTAAAGCTTATAAATTCAGATAGATGTCGTATTTTCGATCAGAAGTCGCTCGAAAAGCGACTTTCACATATTTATATATTTTACACATTATAAACTATCATTTGATCCTTTCGAGGAAACTACTTGATTTCTCACTTTTCTCTTAGATTGTGTTTGTGTGAGGATGTGATCCCTATATTTAACTAAGATACGAGTTAAATAGGAGGTGTTGCCCTGTTTTCAGGGAGAAACTATTGAGATAACAATCTTACATACGGAGAATAAGCACCCCAAGGTCAGGATTGGTCTAAAAGTTGATTGCTGTGCTTTACAAAGAATGGAAGTTTTGCTGTGAAAGTATAATTTTTTATCAAAAAGTTAAGTCAAAAGGTTTTTTAGTCAAAAGGTTTTTTAGTCAAAAAGGTTTTCTTCACTTTACACACGGTCCTACTTAAACTTAGTTTTCATATTTTTGTTAATGTGTTAGTGATATCGATGAAACACAAAGAAATACGTTGATGACTGGAAGTTTTCAAACTGTCAAATATGACATTTACACTTCAACCCTCTCCTAAACCAACCAACTCAACAGCCGCTGAGTATATTTAATTCTTAATTTAGGAATAAATAAATTCTATATTAAATCCACTCACGATAGTATGAAATTCTTCTTCGAAATAAACTCATTGTCAGCGATGATAGCAAGGAATAATTTGATCCTGTCACGCTAGAACGGGTGACATTTAAACTTTCAAGGACTCATAATTGTCAATTAAAGCGCTGGATGCATACTAAAGAATTTTTTGTTTTGTTTTTGAAATTTTTTTTATATTATTTTAATATTTATATTTTTTATATTTATTTTAATATTATTTAATCGAAATCTGATGTATCTGAACCAGCAAAAGTGTCTCGAATTAGAATCCCTATCATTTCTGTTAGGAGTATTTTTATTTTCGCAATATAGCAAACTTATATTTTGTAAACGAAATTCAAACTCAAATATTTTCTTTGCCTTCGTGATGCATACCGAAAACAAGTAAGCACTAAAAATCACAAGAGCTATTACACAAAATCAACACAACAAACTCTACAACTTTTGCGGTCGAATGTGAGCATCATAACATAATGCAAGGGGCTGGGTATCTACCAAACTACCCAATCAAAACTTTACAACTCACCTTGCTGACCCTCTGCACGGTACAAAGAAAAAGCATCTCGACCCAGAATTCGACACAAAAAATCAATGAGCCAAAATGTTCAATCCATTGTTGTGTCCTCTCTTCGGTCATCAGTTTTTCAATATGATTCCAAGCCGAACATAAAAATGATACGCTTATTAATGGAAAGGACTCACCACAAGGACGCCTTCGATTCCATACCTATCATAGCATAAATTCACCAATATGGCACTTTTCGATTGTCTAATTCTTGGGAGTAGTGTCCTGCTCTGACAGTAAGATGGATCATTCTAGTCGTTCTTCGTCCTTAAACATTTAAGTTTTGCGATTTTGGGGCTTTTGATTTTCCGTAAGATGAATTAGATACGGTCCAGAGCTTACATGATGCCCAGTGTTTGCAAGGATGAGGACTAAATTTAACCCAGCGTTTAAGATTCGGGACGACTTTAATGCGAGTGCTAACAACGTGTTACAATTAATGTTCCCTTCCAAGTCAGTCAATGATGGGCTACCCTCCATATCTTCACACTTTCCATCAAATTAATCACTGTTGCATGGTAAACAAAATGCTATTGGTCATCCTTTTAACTTACATGAAAAAAAAATAACAATAAAGCCAAACGAGGGTTAATCTGCCCATTCCCGTCTACACTTCCACCTTTGAGGAAGACTTCACAGCATCTTTCTTATGAAATTTTCTCCAGGACGACGCTTCGCTTCTATTTTGTTGCTCTTTTCATTTCGTTGATGTACGACCATTTCAACCACAGGCTACAACGTGATTTATGTGATTCCATGACCGTGGAAAGCACGAACATCATTTGCGGGAGGGTATTAAGGACGAAGTGAAGTTTTTCCGTTTCGACTTTGGTCACATCGCTATAGAGTAAATTATGTTGGTGAGCATCAACCACAAAACAACTTTTCAAATAAAAGCTGAAATTTAACGCAATTTCCGCTTTACATTGGCTGTTGATACGTAACTCATCTTGTAAGCTACTTTTTCCTCTTCCAATTCGTCCTGTCGTTTTCCTGGTTTTGTGGTTAATTAAATGTGTTTTGCTTGAAAGCGATGGTTAAATTTTGCTCATCAAATCTTCACCACGCCCCCTGTGCATGTTAAATAGGTTTTTGGTCGACATATTGTGTGCAACGGATGGATGCATTTCAAATAGTTGTAAAGGATTTCATTTTTGAAGCCAAAAAAAGAAGCTGCACTTGCATTTTCCAGGCTTAAGCGAATCTTCAAAACGACGAAGGACGAAGTTGAGTATCAGTTCTATACAAATATCCTTTACGGGTGGACAATCTCATTATTGAAAGCGAAACAACTCACTCAACATTCTTAAACACAGAAAGTCTGTACTCAAACTTAAGGGTTGGTCAAGAAGTTAATTGCTTTCTGGTTGGCAAAAGAATGGAGTTTCCTGGTGAAAGAATTTTTATCGCTTGCTTTGGTTTAAATGCTACTTAAAACGTCTTTTAGGTCATCGAACAAAGGTTATAGCTTTTTTTCTGCACTTCACCTTCAGCTACGGGTTGATTTACTCCTAATGTACTAAACATTTATAAGAAATATCCAGGAATAATTTGCATGTACCAATTATTTTTGAGGAAGAAAAAGTGGAACTAGAATTAGTTCGACTTTCTGTCCGTATTTGTCGGTTTCATCTTATTTCAATATAACACATCAGTTTATTATATGTATTCTAATTATTTTTGAAAATGATATTTATTTTGACGAAATTTCTAATGTATTATATCCTTTTTCATTGCAGGTAAGAAAATTGATGTAGTATTCGCTTGAAGGCAATGTTGTAAGTTAGGCGAAGGATTTCACTAGTGTGTATTGATATTACGATTCAATTCAAATGGCTAATTAACTTCATAATAATTTAAATTTATGTATACATGCATTTCGTTATTGGCATTCCGATTTCTGCAGTTTCTGCTTATATCAAGAGATCTGAGATTAAACTTCATGACATAACATAAAATTATTAATTTGTCAATTTTGTAGTAGCATGAGTAGTAGTAGTAGTAGTAGTAGTAGTAGTAGTAGTAGTTAGTAGTTTTAAGTAGTTACTGTGGAGCCTTGTCAGAATGAGTCCCAATCGTAATAAGGTGGATGTAAATCCAAATCCAAAAACTTAGACCTCTGGTGATAGTTTCTAAACGTCGAAGTCAATTTACAACTCCTTTATCTCAAAAAATTATAATCAACAGAATTACTGAAAGCAATAACGACGACACAAGTTTACACAGTTTCTGACCTAAGAAACCTAAATCTCAATTCAAATAAGCAGCCCGTTTTCGAAATTGTTTCTAGTTTCCGAAATAATCATAAGATAAAAAAATTATTTTTTTTCTATTTTGTACAAGTAACGACGATTTATTGAGTTAAAAAGTATAAACCAGAAATCAAGGGAGAATAAACTGAGCATTTGATACTATTTGAGATCTGTTTGATGCATAATGCTCCAACAGTAGTCGCTTCTTATGCTTTCGTCCCAAAATCCTTGGTATCGCGTTTTTTGTTTCCGCTTTATGTTGATCTAACCGCTCTCCATGTTCGCCGCTCGTGTCGTTCTCTGGGAAAATCAAGGTAGAGTTGACGAAATTGTCAAAAGTGACATTTGCAGTTCAACTTTTTCCTCACTCTTGTTATTGTAAAGCCGCATAAATGCATCTTGAGAAGCATTCGAGCTCGAATCCTGTAGTAATTCAGCAAAAAATTCTCAATAAGTTGCTTGTTATCTGGTGATTTATGAATACCAAGAAAGGTGTGAACAACAATTTGGAATAATGACCATGTTACTGCTTCATCAAACGCTCATAAGACGTTAAACGTCTTGTCACTTTACATCAGCTGTTAATTGTCGAATATCACTCATTTCGATACCATATCAATTTCATTTCGAATTTCACTTCGCATTTGATTTTTGCGGATGTTGGATTGAGTTCTAAAAAGGCAGCACTTCGCGTTTGAGAGCTTTAACAAAGTTCTTAATAAGGCCAAGTAGAATGTGAAGGAGTGACAATGCAACGCCCCCTGGGTTCACAAGTGAAGCAGAGGACATGCTTTGTTGCCTGGTTCACAATGGGTACGACTCGTCCACAACTTTTCAAAATAATGGTGATCTACTACACGACTGACACAAAGACACATTAAACAGTAAAATTTCCTGAAGTCCCTACCCATCCCTACCAATAGACCAATAACCTGTAACAAACGTATATCAACTACGTATATATATCGAAATAGAGTACAAATTATTATATTTCTGAATCGTTAGATTACCACTTATTTTCAAAAATTAATGCTCATTATATTGTAATTCAAAATGATTTTTCTATCAAATATATTTCACACGTTCTGTCATAACTTCAATCATAACTTAACAGCTATAAATATTACTAATTTATAGCTGCTATAAATATTACCAATTTATAGCTGTTAAGTTATGATTTTCGTACAGGAAATTATTATGCATATATTTAAAATAAACGCGCATTCTAGGTGCATGCCCTTGTTACAACTAATAGATAATATTAATACATACTAATATAATTCATTTTGTTAAGCGAAACACTTAGCTTAATAATTAATTATACTTCAACAACTAGCTTGAGCATTTAATTATGCTTTAGTAGATCTATTGGAGACTGTTGTCCGCGTGGATTCGACACACAATATCTCGTTCGAATTCGACTAACGGTAAATTTTCAATTTGCTCTAGCTTTGTGTCACAGACCAACCACAGCGTCTGATTCAGAACTACTGATCGCGTTTGGTCCACTATGTTACTGTGGGATACAAGTGTTGGCAATCGATTGATGCTTCTCAATCAACCATCCGAGACTATTCCCGTTATAATCAATTACCAATTTGTTCCTTACTTTAACCCATTTGCTTATGGAAATTGGTGGTTTACAAAAAGTGAAAAAATAAACTTATGTCGATTTGATCAAGGGCTTGTTTCGTTATGGAATAAGTAAATCCAAGTTCGTTCACATATCAAGGACAATCTTGCCTCTCGATGCAAATCATCCTGTACTGTTTTTGATGATTTCAGAATGTGCTGCAATGTCCCTAAGTGTTCCTGTCTTTGAAATTTAGATAACTTAATATTTGCGACGTTACAAAGAATTACCTGTTGTTGTGTTAATGCTCTTTTAAAGAAGGCACATAAAAACTAGACCCTTAAACTTCAAAGAAAGGATACAATACGGCTCCCATATTTCTACAATGATATCCACCAAAAAAGCGTCGTCTTTAAATAGGTCCGGCAACATTGAGTTCACAGTAATAGTTCACAGAATCGTATAGTCTAGTTTTCCGTAACTTTTTTAGCAAAATCGAGCGAAAACCTTATTGTGAAATCCGGAAAATTTCCAAGATTACAGATTCGTTTGAGGAATGCTTTAATATAGGAATGTTGTAACACCTCCTCAAACCCTTGAACGTCTTGAAATTACTGTTTGCTATCAGGTTAAATGGCCTTGTAAGGCCAATGGCCATTTCTTAGGAAGGTGCATGTAGCGCAATTAGTTACTCTGTCTTGTATCCTTTTTCGCCAGAAACAAATTGTATAAAAAGCAAAAAAGGAATGAGCAAAAGCTAAACTAGACTACTATGAAGGTACTGAAAAGTTTCTAAGCTGCTTCGTAAAATGTTTTCAGCGTAAATAATTCTGAGGAAAAATAAAAGGTTAAGGATCGCTAAAGCCTTTCCTACAATTTTGACTTTGCACAACTTTGCGTGACAACAATCTGCAGAAAGTTTAGGAAAGCCAAAATGTAATAAACACTTATCTCTGAGAAACAGCGTGACATCCCGATGCACTTTACAGAAATCCAGTTGGTAAAACCTTTTTGACATATTTGTAGCGGCTTCAACACCAGAAAACCAACTGACCTCTACGTTTAATTATGTCAACAATTGAGAAACACTGGACATGTGGGAATAGTATCGGAAATATATATGTGTCATATCTTCTTCGCAATCGCGCAAATAGTTGGATGCTTTCTTCAAGTTAGAACTTTTCCAGTGAATTCTCTCTAACCTGCTGTCATTTTAATTTGGAATCGTTGTCTTTTCTTTATAATATTTTCACAGCAGGAAATTTGATACAAACTATAATTTTTTTCTGTGGTTGAATGCTGTTTATGCATAAAGTGTCTTACGCCCAATGCACGTAGCACCTTCCCTGTCAACCTGTGAACCTAGCATGGGACTGTTTGACAAGCTACTGTTAGCTAGGACACGTGATTCTACGGAAACAGTGGCCTTCAGCTTACAAGAATTCATTTTCGACCGGCTAGAAAAGAGGAGAAAAGAGTCCTAGAAAGAAATCTGAGAAGCCTTTTGGCGCTCCAAACCACCTTTTTTAATTTTCAAAATTGACTGAGCATAACGTGCCACGCGATTCCATTTGTCAATCGTTATAAGCATTGCTCCAACTCTAGTTCCAGGAAAAGCGGCGAGCTAATGTCAGTAACCACCTTAGAATCAATTTTTTTGGATTTATAAAATATATTTCAATTATCAAGTTCCTCTCACAGATCTTTACGTAGGAGACATTATAAGGTCAGAGTAAATATCTAGGTATTGAATGATCGGCTGACACCCATCAATGACACAATAAAAGAAACCCATAGTTGTGTTAGGTTGCGTCTCCTTAGCCGACGGAAGTTAGTAGAAATTATCAACTGCCAAAAATAAGCCCAAAAATGCTTGAAACGTATTACTGGACCAAATACACCTAATAAATTCCTTAGACAGTATTTAACTTTTCAAACGCTTTTACCTTTTCAGGTAACTTCCAATACGATCCCAAAGCATCTGTCAAAATCTAGAGAAACTGAGGAATAAACGTGGAACGATTTGTCCTCGACCTGATTTTGGGCATGTAGATTATGGTAATGACTTTATTTTTGGCCATGAATTTACGTTCTTCTAGCATCGTTTTGATCTTTGAAAATACCCAGGATGGGCTCATATGAGAGTATGAAAGTATGTGAGAGTATGTGAGAGTATTTAATGAGTTGAGTCTGCCGGGAGCAAAGCATTAAAATTTATTTTCGAGGACTTGATACAGCTGTGTGTAGCACATATAAAATTTGTTCTAGTGTCAGCCCTTATTCCGGACTCGTGGTTTTGACCGAGTAATGGTCAAAACTATTTCGATTAATTTTGAGAGATTAATGGAAAAGCAAAATCTTTCGTTGATTCGATTTTGGTTATTTGAAGGGAAATCGTTCGGTCAAATAAAAGAGCGTTTAGATGCTGTGAACCGTGGCTCTGCTTCTGCAATGGCGACCTTAAAAATTTTGTTTAAGGTGTTTCAATGTGGTCGCCCGCCGGTTTTCGATGAGCATGTTAAGGTCTCCGTAAAAAGCTCCAGAGGATTAGGTTACAAAAGTCCATGTTCTCCTACTGGCTGTCAGTTGAAGGTGCTAGAGTAGAGTAGAGTAAGGTAGTAGGCATATAAAATGACCCATCCTGAAGTTCTAATATGAGATCAGGATGTTGATCTCTAATGCTGATATGACCCATCCCGTAATTTTGGGCGGCATGAAAATGTTATCAGTGCGATGCGTGCCATATTTGCTCACATTGAACAAAAAGCGCATCAATGATACCAGTGTTTGACACTATTTAAGCGCAATTATAAGGTGTTTTTGCGTCGATTCGTAACCGACAACGAGACATGGCTCCAAAAACCAAGGGACAGTCGGAACAGCGGACTTCACCCGGTGAACGTTCTCTGAAGAAGGCGAAGACTTCTAAATAGACTCGTATCGTCTGGATAGGTGATAGCCAGCCTATTTTGGGATTCACAACGGGTGGTCTGCATCGAATTCCTGAAGAAACCCAAAGCAGCCATAGAAGTTTAGTATGCCGAATTATTGGACCAATACGACGTTTAATTGCAGACAAAAAGTCCCCGTTCTGTGAAAGAAAAAGTGCTTTACCACCATGACAACGCACCGGCTCACTCTACCGTCTCACTCCTTTCAGCACACTTTACTAGTTGAATGGGGCTAGAAACTGCAATCCTTTCCCCCGGATACAACATATTTTGGCCCCATGCGACTTCAGTTTGTTTCCAAACTTCAAAAATTCACTGGCTGGGCAGAAATTTGAGTCAAATGAGGTTTTGCCTAGTTTACAGAACTCGAGAAAACCTATATTTTAAACGGATCAAAGTTGTTGGAGGGTCACTGGATGCGAGCGGAGAGAAGATTATGTTGGAAACAAAATAGCTAGTTTTCTGAAATCTACGACTTTCTTTCGTAGGCTTAGTCCTTATCCGACTAAGTCCTTATCCGAACATCTTGCATTTCATGGAAATACAAAGAAAATGAATAAATATTATGCTGAGTGCCTTCCAAAATATGGAGGGCAAAGCCTTGCATATTGACTCCTGGTTTTTTGACCACCTTAGATTACTTACGCCGGCTGCTATACACAACCAACTTTCTTTTCGTTTCCGGCGTGAGACGGTGGTTGCATGTCTTATGTCATATGACATACTGGTACAAGCTTATAAATTTTGCTTGACATGTCCAAGCACTTTTCCGAATTGCTAATCCGTGGCTATTTTGGGTTTTCTTAGAAAAAATGTAACATCTACTTTGAGGGAATCATTTTGAGGACCAAGTTTCGTTTCCAAAAAAAGTTTCCTCTTTTGGACACCTAGAAAAGTGCGCGTAAAGGTCCCTATTCGAGCTCTTTCAGCATAGTTCTAGAACTATGGAGCAGGGCGTGGATTGTATTTAATGAGCCTTGTTTAATAATTTTTTGATGGTATAATTTCCCATCAAAAAGTAATGAAAACTCGACATATGGAATCGACCTGAACCCACCCTCACCGCGAATATTCAAAAGTGGTGCCCATATAATATCAAATGTTTAGAATTTTTTGTCTTTTATTTTACATTTTAAGACGGGTACATTCCAATACCAGCCGTTTTTTCGCGGTGATGCTATACTCTGTAGCCGCCATATTATTTCCAGATGTGATTATAATCATCGCCAATTCCTTCTGAGTTGAGAACTTCCGAATTGAATTTAATACAATTTGTTCAGTAACAATTTAGTATTCAATCGTAATTAGTCGTCATTTATCCTCTCCTGGACGCCGATTTACGTCGTGAAAAATATAAATTTGAGAAATCTAAATTATTACCCACGAATGCAAGTTTTATGTGTGTGCTTGCTTGCTCATTCCTTGCCCCAAACTCCACAAGCCATAACAAGTATCTTCTCCTGAAAAATTCAACAATTCAATTTTAAGAATAACTCAATGTTTAATCAATTATAGTGCAGAATTATCCCTTTTTTTACCGATTTAAATAGCTTGCATTAAATTGAATGTTAATCCTTGCGAATCACCGGTGGGTAGATTTCAATCATGTCATGAACTTTCAAGACTCAGTGAAATGTATCGGATTTAAAATCCCTATTTAATATCTCTATTTCTAGTACCTTCTTCTGGATATTCTCACAAAAACACCGAACATCCTTTCATGTTCCATCGTTCATTTGCTCTTCTTGTGGTCACCTTCAAATATCCTTTACCTTTGCCATCCGATTTGCATGGAATTTCCATTGTGCTGTGGTATAAATGGAGTTTTGTGGCTTACGCGTTTATTGACGTCGAAGCTTTTCGCATGGAAGTAGCAGTAGCTTAAAGGATAACACCGTCACGGTGAATGGCATCACACTGCTTGTGCATGTCATAGATAGGACATTGCAATTCTTTGCTCACTTTGTTGCTATCATGTGCATTTGTGCGAGGAAACATAGTTCGGAAATTTCGGTCAATAACAGATATTGACTGCTATTGTATTAGTTGATTGGAAATTGGAGGGAAAACTCCGCCATCACTAATCTTTTCACCGTGTCTGAGCGGAAGTACTCATGAGCTGTTTCGAATAATGGATAAGCCGGAGCTTCGCAAAATAAAGCGAAATAGAGTCTGGTATCAAAATATTTATAATTGCAATGAACGGCTAAATGATGGAACGTGATTGTCGGACGATTGATTTGGTTTATTTGAGACTGGTATGGGTGACATGCAAAAGATCCATTCAGCGTTTGCAAATGTTCATGCCCAAAATGTATGAAACCGGCTACAAAACGATTTAAAATGTTTTTTTATGACTCTTATATCCACATCGAAACCGTCGAAACTTTTCCGATCCTAGATTTTATCGCTAGAAAAGTTCAAGCATAAAATGCGATTGGTTCTTAAAATAAATTGCAACATCACAATTGCTGAAGTAGTCGCACCCTTACCATATCCTTCCTTCCTAACGGAAAACACACCATATACGCGCCGTATCTCCATTGCAATTGTCCACTGGCACGTTATTTTACAATTTTCTCCTGAAGCACTTCACTGAGTTGAAAAAGAACTAGGAAAAATTGATCGTTATGCCACGTCCTGTGCTCATCTCGTAGCGATCCAATTTCTTTCCCATTACTCAAGACAAATAATTGGACAGATAAGTGTTGCTGCTCGAGTGTTGGGAAATTGAAAGAGGCACGAACCAAACAGAAGAGTGGGCGGAGTGGCGACACGGATTACGAGGTAGCAATGAGTACGAGGAGGAATTGCATTAGTTCTTCAACTGCTTTTTAAGGACTTTTCAATTCCCATTTTCGAACGTTGAGTGAGTTGAGTCGAGGTAACGACAATTGCTTGGCGAGAATAATATCGAAAAAGTTTGGAGGAGCTAATGCAGCAATTGTACTGCATTATTGCCCTTGGAAGTGTCCACAGTTTTTTTTTGATGATTTTGTCGCATCTCGGATTAAGAGATTCTGCGACTGCTTTTGGTAGGACACTGAAAACACTTGCATGCCGCTCTATGCATACTCAAAGTACCTTGAGAACCAACCGACAGTGGTTTGGATTGCAACCCATAAAGATATACTGAAACTCGATACGTTTCATTGGATCTACATCTATAATGCAATTGTATGAGTCCTTAAAAAGTACTTATCGCATTTATTCTTATTATTCACACATTGCCCGTACAAGTACAATCTTGCAGACATCACGTGATTCCACAAGCATTTGCGACAATTTTCGCACCTCTGTTCAACCAAATAGTGGTCTCCGGTGAAGAGCGCCTCTCATCCTCACCGTTCCATTGCAGTCGCTTCTGCAATTCGTCCTTTTTGTTTTCCTAACAAGCAGATTCAAGTTCTTTAACGTCATTGTAGCATCATCTCTTGACCTCAATCTATTGCATAGCGGGAGCTCCATTCATCGGAAACCACTTTGAGATTCGTTGTAAAGGAGCCACTCATCTTATTAAAAGAAAACTCCTTCGAGTATAAATCAATTGAGCACGTTCGCTCGTTCGTTGGCTGTTTCGTTCATTTGTCGCTTATATATTCTTCGCTTTCTGGTTTCCTTGTGATTTTTTATGGTTCATAAGAAGACACTTTAAAAAAACGCTTTGCAAGGATATTGTATCAAGCGCAATGGAAATGCTGCTGTAGGTATATGATCCGCTATCGTGATGAAATCGTGCTGCGACAATGACATTTTCATTGCGTTCCTGTGGATTGAATGGTTGACTAATACTTGAGACAGGCCACATCCTTCGTGTGTTTGTGATGCCGTTTAAGCACATCGGGCACAATTGTTTGTAAGGATTCTCTTAGCAACTTACCTTGCATTTGCATCATCCGTTCCATTACTCTCGTCGTCGATTTAATCGTGTTTTATTATTGAAAATTCATTAGGCCTACAAAGTATGGCGCCAATCAATGCGAGATCGTTTCCCCGGAAATCTGCATCATCCTTCAGCCGGAACTGGCTCTTCCTTCTCCGTTCGCTGCCATTTATTTTTTTAAAGAGTGATGCCCGGAGCTGTTTCTTAGATTAATAAATTGGATCGTAAAATTTCTCTTCTCTCAATGAGCCATAAAATTAAGTTTATGACCATGAGCCTGGATACCATCACACGAACGTCTTTTAACGGCGCCCAGATAAGATTGACCTATCAAACTTGCAGTCTTCTAATTACATCAGCTTTAAGGATATTTTCTGCTTACTCGCTCCTAGGCGTGCATTTGAGTTCGCGTGGAAATCAGTCGAAAGTTTGTATCTTGATGAAAATAAGCTATATCGCAACCATTCCAATGGCCCTTACAATACCTATTAATCTTAACAAGAATATCCACACTTTTGCCTTTATGGTGCATTAGAAAGGTACTTTGTAATGGCTTTGTGTTGAAAAGGGATGTTAAAAAGCATTTTGGTGCAATATGGATGAGATGAGGATTAATCGTCAAAAGAGATTTCAGCATGTGATTTTATAGCTTACTAATGAAGTGACGACGAATTTTACGAAATTCCAGACTTTAACTCTGTTTTATGTTATATTCATGGGTACTTGTTAATTGATCTTAGATCGAAATAGTCGGAAAACACCCAGTCAAAAGAAAATTGAAAGCATGTAGGTCTGAGGAGAAAACAATAATTTTATACTTACAATGCATCTGGATCTGGATGTTCAAGGACAGAATTGAATTGAATGCTCTGGCTCAGCTCCAGGAGACAGCGTTTCGAAGGGTGTTAAGTAAGAGATGCAGTTGCAACTTTCAGTTGAACTTTCACCTTGATCTTTACCCCATTCAACAAATCATTCTTTGCCCCTTAGAGGGGAGTTTATTACTTTACCCCTTATAGGAGGTTTTTCACAACAAACCCTATATAGACGTTTGGAGGAGTATAGAAGAATATAGAAGGGTATAATGGATGCTTTATAGGTAGAATAAATTCAAGAATTCTTAATTTGGTATACCTACAGCCTAGAGTGATATAGTCTGCCTGTCGATCTACTTAGAATGGGCCATGATTTCTTAGCCTAACATAGAAATAAAGGTCAAGAATAAAAAAAATTTTCTAATTTTCTGTTCAATACATTCTCCTTGTATTGTCACACACTTTTCAGAGCGTCTGACTAAAGCCTCTACGCCGCTTTAAAATATAATTCATCTTTAGAGTCAAAATGGTCGTACACCGTCTGTCTAATTTCATCGTCGGTGTTGAATCTTCTACCTCTTAACTGGGCTTCCAGGTTTGAAAACAAAAAAAATTCGGATGGGGCTACATCAGGACTTTATGGTGGGCCTAGTAGCCTTCAAAATCGAAGCAGTGTGAACTTGAGCATTGTCATGAAGCTAGCGCATACCTTGACAGATTTTTCCTCGCAGTGTCTCGCTAACTTTTTGACACAGTAAGTCCTTAGTAAGTCAGAATAATAAGCCGCGTTTATGGTTGTGTTTGATTTTTTAAAGTCAGTCAAAAGGATTCCCTCGCAGTCCCCAAAAGATTGAAGCCGGCACCTTTTTTTGCGCCTTGAGTGACTTTGTTTGGACACGGGTTCTTCTTTCGGAGGCCACTCTATTGAATCTCTTTTGGATGTCGGATCATAGTGTAAGACCGATTAGATTACTCCTTTTTGGTCTCCTATAAATTGCCTACAACATTTTCTACTCAACGCTTCTTTTGCACTGCGCTGAGAATTCGAGGCACCCACCTTGCACTAATTTTTGTCATATTTAAATGCTCATGTAGGATCCTTGGAACACTTGGTTTGTAAATGCCAGTCTGTGCTGCAATTTCTTTTGTTTTTATGTCATCGGTCAATATAACAATTTCCTCCACTATTTTAATGCTTTCTGGAGATTTACTATCACAGGCTCTCCTTCTAATTATTCCCGTCCCCATTGAAACAACTTAGAGCAATTTTTTATTGTTGAAAATTATAGACACAAGTCACCGTACACAGCATCCTTTCTTTCTTTCATTTGTGTTGGAGTTAATCCTTCTTCAGTCAAAAACTTTATAACAGCGCGAAACTCAACTTGCTTTAGTGATAGTTCGAGCTCTACTACAATTAAACGGATTGACGCAGCAAGTTGAAATTTTGTTTCAAGCTTGATGAGACTTGTCATTATCGAATGCACAAAAAATTTTTAGAACGCACTCTATTTACTATATGAGGCCAAGAAACCGTGGACCGTACTACGTATTAGTGTTTAGTGTAAATTCAATTTACACTATTGTTTGAATCGAACATATTCCCTATTTTGCGTTGTCTAAGCTCACTGGAGATTTTTCGGTTGAAGTCAAGCGATTGTAGTGGCGTCCTCCGTCGAATATGCGGGGTCTTATATAAATAAAATCTATGAACAATTTTTGAAGTGTTTTTCGAGTCGTTGGCCTGTTTCCAGGTATTTTTTAAGATGTTAAATTAATTCATTGATCTATTATTTTTGCGATGAAAGCAAGATCGCCTACACCGGAAGCTGCCATACAACCTAAAACTCCACCACCACCGTGCTTCAAAACAGTTATCGAAGTTTTCATATGCATTTCTGTACTCGTCCTTCGGCACACTAATTGGATACTAGTCTTCCATTGTATCGAAAACATTTTGATTTGCTCTCATCGAAAATGTTGTTCCAAAAATTTCTTGTGGGGTCTTCTGCTTAGTGATTTAACCTTTATGAAGAGTTTATTCATAGCGTTTATGAAGGGTATTTGTCTAAAGGTCTTCTGGCATTGTAACTAGCACGTCGCAGGGTATTTCGTACTGTTCTAGATTTGATATTGTTTTAACATTTGTCTACGACTCCCAGTCTACATTTGACTATGTTGTTTGTGGGTCCTTTTTGATAGTTTCAAGAACAAACTTTTTCTCTTTATTGGATTAACATATTGGTATTTGCATTTACCAGGCTTCACAACACTTATAACATTATATTCCCTTTTGTTCATTATTTCTCCTTCCTCCCCAAAAGGTTTTCCTTGTGCAGCAGAACTGAAAAAAATTTTACGTTCCGTTTCCTTTTCATATCGACTTATTTGATTTTAGGTACAGATCACTATACGCATTTTAGTACCCATACGCAAAATATGCAAAAAGTCTACTTCTCAGGACGTCGACCCAAACAGTAAATGATTTTCCGAGGATTCCCTGAACGTAATACTAGCACCAGGGCAACAATCAGGAAGTTCCTTTCCAATAAATATCAATGCCTGAATACTTTTTTCACGGCAAAAATTGTTCAGAAGTGATACGCAACTATGTTAACAATGAGCCCAACCAGCATCCATAATAGTCTTAAGGCATTCGCTTCAGGCATACTACCCACTAATTTTTTGACATATTCGAGGGTCACATGCGTCGATTTTCTTGAAAGACTTCCTTCAAATTAGAGACACTATTTCTCAGAGTATCTGCCGTATCTAGGCCTAAGCATTTTCCATGGGATTCGTGTCAGTTTATTCTGTAGGCAATGATGTGATGATTTGATTTTTCTGTTATTTATCAGTGCAAAGGCCACTGCTGTGCTTGGAATCGTTGTTTTTCTACTAAATACAGGCTCCACTTTTTCTGCGGAGTTGACGTTCTGGAATCCAGATGTCTAGATGAGCATTTTGTCAACTTGTGTTTCTGGCTTTAATGCTCCTTGCCGTCTTAAATTGTTTCCCACCAATTAATGTTATACGATACTTCCACAAAAACCAAGTTTTTCCAAATTCTTGCAAAAACAAAGGCACTATCTGTTTTTCATGATGCGGAAAGTTTTTGACATTTTTTGACATTTAAATCTCATCAGCTACATTTAAATGAATGTGTTCGCGTTTCCTTGGACTTTACTGCCTCTATTTAAGACTTTTTTTGTATTTCTGCGGAGGTTGCCCGAACCAGATAAGCATTTAGCTTTGCTCTACTAACCGACTTCTCAGCAAGGACTTACTCTGAAGGCGGTTGGCACAGGTGCAAAAGCAAGGAGCAGTCATCGAAAAGGCGGTACTGGTAATCACAGCGGTAATACCCATTGTACATCTTGCGAGAGAACACAGAAATATTTATAAATAGAAATGCTGAAAACGGTTGACAAATGGAATCGCGAGGCACAATATGCTCAGCAGTGCTGACACTTAAAAACGGTATACTGTAGCATTGAGGGGAGTCGGGTATGGAAGGATCCAACTTCTAGCACTTCGTTCTTCATCCCTTCCTTTCCGAGGGATAAGGAATTCCCCTGATCTGAAGGCCACTCTAGGCGTAGGAACATGAAGCCTAGCCCGGGATAATATGCCAAACTGTTTCAGGTTCTTGGAGGGGAGGGAGGTTGTCAGTTGGTAGTCTAGAAGCATGCTGGACTACCACATGCTTCTCACACTAAGAGCGTAAGCAGCCTTCATCTTCGCAAAACAAAAACAAAACTAATCAACCTTAGGAAATAATATATAAGGCCTTACTTTACACAAAGTATATGATTACAAACATACTTTAAGACGCAGCTTAACGCAGTAAAATTGTGCAAACTTTCATACTAACAATACGAAAATCACAAAATAGGAAGACATAGTGTAAATTTTGAATCTATTCACTAGAATATTGGCCTGAATAAGCGAATCCAACGATTCCTTGATTCCATTCCTCGTTTGCAATCAAAAACCACTTTTTTTATTATTAGTTAGATTCGATTTTAATACAATCGCATAAGTTATACGATAATTTGCGGATGTCATGACGAGATTCCACAAATGTGAACAATACCCGGAACCAAATAAAAGATTCACGAAAAAAGGTAATTGCATGTGTCTTGCTGGTCGATAAATCCGTATAATTGTGACAGCAACGTACATATTAGTGCATGTCCTTGTGTCTAAGCAGCTGGGTTCAATTTGCTACAAAAGACTCTTTCCGACCATTCATTCGTTAAGACTATGTTAACCCAACATATATATCATACTTATCCTTTTTATTTCTCACACACTCTAATAAGCCCCATCGATGCTAATGATAGAATAGAATAATTTATAGAACAAATCGAATAATTTATCACGCTTGAATGAAAGTCTCTTTGTTAGTCTCCTCGATAAATCTCAAGGAAACAATTTGAGAAAACTTGATGCTCTAAACAACACAAGTTTAGTCTGATGTTAGTAGTAAACTGTATCCTTGTAATCAAACAGAAATTTTGGTTTAGTTTCTTCAGAAGAATAGTGTCCGCCCGGTTGTTATTCGAACGGACCCCAACTACAGATCAACTATGATTTACGGCAGTAGAAATGTGGGCAAGGATAGTTACAATTTTAAGTGGGAATCAAAAAGGTTTATAGAGAGTCTAAGCTAGAGTCTTTGATTTGTTTGTTAATTTTTATTTCCACAAAACTAATTGCACTGATATACGTTGAATGCAAACTGAGACGACTCTGCAACTCTACCTCAATTTCTTTGACGAATCCAAGCTCATGACATGTTTAGCTTGTTTCTTCAAAGTAACCACCGCCCAATTATCTAAGATCCGTCGTTCTGTTCTTAATTGGCACAATGCCGAATTTCAACATTGCTTATGATCTAGTGTAACAGCCAAACTTGTGCTATTCCTGAAGATTCTACTTACTACTCTATTCAGACCACATCCTAAACATCTGTCCTCTGACACTTATTCAAGAAATTAGTACATTTTCAATGCACAAATTACTTTGAAAAGTTTCATTTAATATTGCTATGTAGCAATTATTTATAATCATGTTGAAATACTTTAAAATTTCCTTGCTGCAGAATAAACGCAACCAGCAGAATATATTAACTGTACACGTATTCATACAACCGTAACATGAATTATATATGGTGAGAAATCAACGTATGAACAACTTCAATACTTGCGTAACTAGTTAAAAATATATTTTTCACTTTTCTTAGTCAGAAACAAGTATTGCTCTGTATCGAAAGTTGGAAACCTACTCTCAATACATTTAAAAACAATGACCTAGTATGTGAATATTGGTTTCTTCTTGCAAACAATGCCTAAACACGCTTCAAGGTAGTACCTTCGATGTTCGCCTATTTCATTCTAACATACCTCACTGATACCACACGCTGAATAAGATAATCTTTCAAAAAACTGCCATGAAATACAAGTTTTCCTCTCACATACTTGTAGATCATGTGTTTCAATGGAAAGGACAGGCGAGCGTGTTAAATGCCAAAACGTACAATCTATGAAGACTTTCTGACTTTCTGAGTTCTATGAGCCAAAAAAGAAAAGGATCACACTATAACATCACTAGCTAATAGAAGTTTGTTATCATTGAATGGATAATCGACGGTGTCAATCTTTCCTGAATTTCACCGCTGATACGTAGCCCAGCAATATTGTTTACAGAAATAAGATAATTTCATTATAGGTTTGATAAAGATACAAAACTTTTCAAAATAATGATCCCTGTGACGCCTCCTACTCGGTATAGTGGACACAAGGAATAATTTTTAAGTTTTGGAGAATTCCAGCACTAAAACCTCCTTTGGTGAACCCTCGTTCGTGAAGACTGACGACAGTAAATAACACAAATGTCACGAGTGCTAACGAAATGATTTATTAGGGGTTATAATAACCACTGACTGTTTCCCTTTAAATAAAGCATTAACAAAACCATGGCTATCTTTAAGAGAATCTTCAACAGGATCACAATGAATGCCTACACATTCTACACCCCTTACAGTATTGTTCCCATCACTTTATGCATATTTTTAGACATTGCATGGAAACTACCCTCTAATATTCATGCGCTCTTGAAAATATCCTTCTCAATCATCAAAGACAGAGTGGCACTTTTCTAAAGTCTTCCATGCGACTCGAACTACAACGGCTAGAATTCCTACTGATGATGATTTGCTTGTTTTTAAATTCAACACTTCTGTTCCCGTGTATTTCTTCCAACGACATTTCGCCTGAAGTCAAACTACAAACATGACATCCGCATTTGAAATTTTGCTTTTTCTACTCCCAATAAAATTTCAAAACATATACATAGATGCAAACCGTCCCAACTCATTCTACGAACTTACATCCCCTCACATAGTTTCATAACTTTTCTGCAGTCGCATTTATCGAGGTATACCTTAGCAGTATGTACACGTATCATACTGCTAAGGTTCTAGAGAGTCATCACACGGTTGTCATCGCAGTCGTAGTCCTTGCTATCTGCATCTTCATATAAAGTACACAAGTGTTTTGCATTGGTCGGAGAGAAAAAAACACACATAACTCCGGAATGAATGAAAGGGGAAAAGCAACTTCCGACATCATACAGAATAAGGATTTCCGCCGTTTAAGACCCATAAAAAAAAAACAACTGGAAAGTCGGCGAGAGGTAGCGAGCGGAATGTGAAAAAAACCGTCATAGAAATGAATGTTTACGGGAAAGGATTGGGAGTGTCATGCATAGGAAATTTTTTTTTCAAGCTGACGAACTCAATGAACCTAATAAAAATTGCAACTCTGGGCAAATGTTTCGTCAATCCTTTTCATGTAATTGAATTACATTCTCGGCAAATATTAACATATTTCCCATCGATGATTAACTGTCTGCCACAATGCAGTCTGCTTTCATATTACGGGAAGGACGAGATGCACTCATTACATATTTGCAGTTGCATTCGTTAATGCAATGCAATTTATTTCGGGAAGTTTACGCACTTCCTTTCCACTAAATGCGCGCTCTTCCAATGTTTAATTTTCTACACAACTGACATACTGGCATTTTCATCTGCATTGAACTTCCTTTCCTTCTCAAAAAAGCACTCACTTTTGCTTTTTTTCTCACTGACATCCTGTCTTAAACCTTTTCCACTAATTACGGGTAAAATTTTAATGTGCAACTACGGAACCTTGCTCATAAAGTTTTGCAGAGATCATAACCCCTAGACCTTTTCTGAATTTTTAAACTATTTGTATCCTCAGCAATTTGGGATATAGATATGTTCGCGACACCACTTAAATATTTATATGGAAGCAAAAGTTGACGAGAAGCTGCAAATGAACCCTCTAGATCCCCTTCATTTCATACTCCACATACATTTCAATATTTCACCTCTTTTTTGGCTCACTTGAAAAGGAATTTAAGGAGCTTTTGTTTATCTTTTGCATCTGTAATAAGCTAACACTTCTACACAGTAGAAACGTTTCATTAATGCCCAATTTTTGGAAATCGAAGGGGGTAGTGTTTGGGATTTTCTTGTCTATCGACATACTCTATTGTCACGAATAAACCTTGAATCCTTTTCAAATTTTTCATTTCACTGTCTTTCTTCGCGATCAGCAAAACCATACAGCATTGGCCAAGGTAACCGCCAAGCTCTTGGCATTCGGTCGTAAGATTTGGTTTTATTTTTATAGAAAAGATCTTGTCAGGTGTTGTGTCAGACCTTCTAGTTATGATTCGACTGGGGCTTTGCGAGTCAGACTTAGACAATCTACACAAATTTGTCTGAGCTTCTCATATCCTCGCCGTACGCTTAGCATGTATCATCCGTTTCAATGTCTACTTGTTCCTGAAGTTGACCCAAAACTCTGTTGGATATGCTTTTATAAGGGTACAACCAAAAGGCTTAGTCAATCCGGCAGGCATTTTTGACTCCTTCGTCAACAGAGTGATCATATAAGTGTGTTTGAATCTACCACTAGTTAATATTCATTCAGTTTTATACTTTTCTAAACAGGAGTTTGATGATTCCATTTATGATATTTGAAATCTAGTTCTGATTCGTTCGATCATCGTTATTTCTTTTATGAATTTGAACCTGATACATGTCATGTCGCTCTTAGAATATGTCTATTGAAGGGCATCAAGTTGAATACTTCCTCCATTCCAGCTGGTGACGCAATCGTCAGAGCCTCAGTAGTATATGTTAAGATTTTCTTTTGTAGTACTACTTACCGCTTCAGTGGACATAGACTTATTTGCCTTAATACTGCAGAATAAACCAAATTGATGTGTTTGACAATAATGCTGAAGCACCTGTCAAATAGTCATTGAACTATCTCATAAACTAGTCGGTGTATGGTTTTCTTATGTCCATCTTTGAATTACGTTGATAGATATGTGCAAACTCTTCTTTCTTGAATTGTTATAGGCTTTTTTTCAGAAAAATATACCATTACGGTATTTAGTTGTGCTTCCTTACTCATTGGGAGAAAAATTTGGCTCGTTCAAGACGTTGCTAATATAAGCAATGCAGTTCCTTAGGCATACTAATGATTGTACATCACACAAGGATATGTCCCATTGTCTCATCTCTCTGAATGTAAATTCATGATGCAGTTTTACTTGAGGGTAATCGAATAGATCGTTTTTGAGGATCACGTGGAGATTGGTTAGGGAACCTTCCCGTTTTATGCAGGTTCCATGATTTCTACCGTAGTCACTCGCATCGTCTTAGTAAGTCGCTGTATATTTGTTTTCGTATCTAGGAAGAGTCCTTCGTTCTCTTCCTCAATAGTTATTTGATTTCTTCGAAAATAACTATTTAGTCCAGATTTCACACCTTAATCCAATGTTTGGCGTGGAGTTTTAGTAGATTTTCACCTTCTAGTTATCTAGAGAGTTCAGTTTAAGCCTCTTTCTCTCCAGCTTTTGCTGAGGCTTGAAATATTTTTGTGTCTTCCTTTCTAGCTTTAAAGCTGATGCTTTCGTCTAACCGTCTGCGATTGTTACAATCCTGCTTTCACTACGGTTAACACAGTCATTTGTCAAATGTCTCTCCTGTATGCATCATGCGTTCCTGGTCTCCTGGATTAGATCCGTAGAGGCCGATGGAGCTAATTTTCTTGCAGCATAATATTTTGCCCGATATTTTGCTGATTATTGACCCTTTCGTACCACAGTGGGTAATCTAGTAAGGAACATAACCAAAAAATTTGAACTAAAAATCGGGCTGCTTATCTGTATAAACGCATCTTTGGGCAATATCAAAGTAGGTATAACAACGTCTTTATGGAGCATTGGCCTCAAAATGAGGTGGCTGTGACACGATTCAATTTCTGCTTACCGTAAATAGATTATACAATCGAGCATTTAGGTATTTCTAGAAAATTTTAGCCGGCTTTCGACAAGCCCTCAACTTTTTGACATTTCGAAACACACTACTCAGCGGTACGCTGATTATACTTAACTTGATATGATAAACTCATAGTCCTTTGAGATGTGAATACAAATCAATCTTTCTTCTATAAATGCTGTTCATGCTTTGTATTTATATATTTTCATTTGGATTCATTATTTTCTCTACAATGTTCGGAGGTAAGAGTCATTTGAAAGGTTTCATTTAACGTCCTTTATTATGAAAAATCAAAATTGGAAAACATTATGATTGTCAATTTTTACCACTTGGGTGCTTTATGTATGGGAACAGTGATTTTGGCAAATTATATTCTTTGACATGGTGACAAAAGAAGACTCTAGGGTTACGTCCATTGATTTGTGGTGCAATAGCCAAACTTTTGAATTTTGTCTGAGTACGTGCTATGCCATGCTATTTTAATTGTGAAACTGAGAAGATTGTGAGTGAAAAGGAAGTTGATTTTATCACAATAGTTCAAAAATCTTGCTTCAGGAGTATTAAAATGAACTTCTGTAAGTTAAATGTTCAAATGTTCTTCTACCGGAAAGTATTATTCTACAAAATGGCACTCCTGCGTGCCAGTAAATGTAATACTTCTTGAATGATGTTTTTGTTTTGGATCTTTTTTCAATTATTTATTGGCTAATTCTATTAACTGTTCGCACCTTTCTGTTCACGAAAACGTGACTTCAGCCTTTGAGAAGTTTGAAGTTTACGCTCGTCGTGCAATAAAAAGGACTTAAAATCAACTTGTTATATGTTTTCAATGACCATATCAGTTTGTTCTCTGATTTTCAGTACACTGAACAGGTTATTGTCGCTCGTTATTGTCGGCATATAAACTCCGAACACTTAGAAAACAACAGCGTCTTATAAAAGTCGTATTTTTATTCAGTTTGTTCAATTAGATAAATTTGGACATGTTTATAAATAAAATATCAATTCAGTGGCCCCTCTTATTGACTTAGGCCCTTTTTGATACGTTTTTCATTATCTTTCTTGCCTTAAAAATTTGGGACGGTATAGCGATGACTTCAGCGCTGATGTCTGTTTTGAACTCGCCAATGACGTCAAAGTTCCTGGTGTACGATTTGCTTTTCAAATAACCTTCCCAAAAAAAAAGAAGTCCAGCATTGGTCTGATCTGAAGATCGTGTTCCTGCAGAGGTCATACACTTGTTCTAACCAAGACAATTAGTTGACAAATGTCAAAGCCAATTTTTACATAGCGGCATGAAGAATCGCGCACGCTATAAAGTTGTATATTTTTATTCCTGCTCTCCAAACGCAATCATTCTGTTTTGTTGGTTATTTCATGTTTTTTTGGATTTGATAGGGAACAAGTAGCCCTGTCAAATGCATAGATTAGTTATGTTGTAATTTTTCAAATAGTTCAGTAGAGATTTATAAGCAAATGATGCATGAGCCTAAAATCCTGTATTTTCTTTTTTGTTTGAATACTTACTTTCTGTAGTTTTATCAATCTTTTTATTAAACCAGTGTCAAATTTCTGAGAATATGAACTCTAAGTAACTTTGTGTATCCAAGAATATGTTGGCGCATATTTTTATTGCTAGAGTCTATTGGGTGAATTAATTTGTAAAGTTTGACAATCATATTTGACTGGTTGGTCATACCTTCTAGATGATATTTTCCAGGTCTGGGTTGGTTTATATTAATTTCACTTTCCTCGGTCCGGGCTTTCCGACTTTGTCCTTTTAAAATTCGTCAAGTCCATTTGATCAAGTGACTAATGAATGTACCACATTTGCTTCTCATTTGTTCCCTGATTTAGTCCCAAATTGATTTATCAGATTGACAAATTTAAATATGACTGAATAATATTTACTTCTTAGACTTCAAAATGAAAATATGAATGGTATAAGGAGCAAGACTAGAGTAGTCCTTGGGGGAAGGATTTTTTTGATTTTGCTGCAAGTTACAAACGTGCTGTTCAAGAATGTACAGTAGTTAGAATCCAATACCAACCCAAATATATTATGTACAATGAATAAGTAGTAAAAATATTGATTGTAAAATTACAAATAATTGGAAAACTACGTAACTAAGTGTAATTACAAATGAATTTTGGAGCCAAGCGGTTTATGATTTGAATACAATTCAAGTAAACTCAAATAAGTTACCATAGAAACTTTTCCATTATACATTTCGATCTTCTCTACTAGGAAACTACAGATTACTTAATAATGACACTCCATCGTGTTATTAATTAAATTAATTAAAAAAAACTTTTTTTCTCCCATGAATTAAAAACGTTTTCTTTGATTACACCCACTTGGCGCTTCACAAAACTTTTTTCAAAGTACAAGGAGCCAGCTGAAGATTCCTTCCAGAATGCATACAAGAGCGCTAAGTACATGTGATTCCTGTTCAACAACATGCTGTCAAAATGTGCAAATGGGAAAAATAAAATGGAAACTTCTGAGTTTTCATTATCAGTTGTATGGAAAAATTGAATTGTAATACTTTTATAACTAAACTTTTCATTTCAATAAGGTGTTATCAAAACACATACTTATGTGTTAGACCAAAGTTGAACTGAAGGAAAATCTCTTCTATGACTGATGCTAATTTTTTTCTCTGCGAACATTTTGTTATAGTGGTTTGTATTTGACAACTGTCAGTTGTAACCCTACGATTAACATGTGTTATGTCCCAAAATTTTATGGAGTTGAGCGTTGCATCGTTGCAAACGTAATGACCGCTAATGTTTGTTCCACTTTTAGAATTTTGTTGTTGGACTCAAACGAAAAACGAATAGTTGCAGCAGTCAGAAAGTATGGAAGCAAAAAGTGAAAAGATTCGCAAAAATGTCTGGTCTAACTTCCAAAATTATTTTATTGACATGAATTTTGTAATTATAGAGCGTTGCTTTTGCAACTGTTAATCTTCTCTCCTCTTGGTTCTATTAAAATTTTTTCTTAAAGAGCCCAGCCTGTTCATTAAAGACCATCGATACTGGAGTAATCCTTTGGTTTTTGTCATCAAAAGTTTCTTCAAAATCAAAACTATTTTAAAACGTTTCAGCGTCGCGTCTAATGTCACAACCTATAAGGGCTAAGTTAATGATTGTAAAGAAAAATTTAAAAGCTTGCTCTATAGCGGCTCCACTCTTTGCAAGCTGCAGAGTAATCTCCAAACTTGTTGCCTAACTTCAGCCAGTCACCTAACATGCATTTTCAACTGTCAAACTCCGCTGATGAAAAGAACTCCGTCGCAGGGAGTTCACATCTAGGATATGTTATTACATTGGTGTAATTTCATTCAGAAAAAAAAGAACGCAACATTTGCTCATTCTATTCGTTGTTCACTTATATTTTGACTTGTGTTTCTAGGTCCTTTTGTAACATCTTTTCCTGAAACATATGAAGAACATTTCAATTCTATGGAGACTATTCCGGCAAAGAAACTCATTTAACATTTAAGATGAAAATACACGTTCTAGTTACTTTCCTAGCAATCCCAATTCTTCGTAATGCAATCTTCCCATGAAACAGATGGTTTTCATCGGCGAAAATGCCTTCCGACAGGTATCCAACAACGCACGTTCTGTCAAATCTCAAGATTGATCCAAACGCCCCCCTGGAGGGGTCCAAATGGAAATCAAGATCGGAACAGGACATGTGTTCAAACATAGTCCAATGCAATTCAGCATGGTTTTGTTTTGGGCTGTTAGGGCTGCAATGTGGGGTCTTGCATTGTCATGCAGGAAAAGGATGTCTGAACAACATCATTTTATTCCAGAGCCAGGAAATTTGGAAGACCAAAATATTAGGCAGCGTTTATTGATCAACTATCACGTAAAACGTCCAGACGTCTCAACGAAGCATCGTTGCAAACGCAATTATCCCCAATTTTTTTAAGATTTTGATTTTTAATCGATGATTCGACTGAATGAAAAATTTCAAGAGTGCAAAAACAAAGTCAAAAGAAATTGGAAAAAAATTACATAATTGGACTTACACTTTCCAATAAATTACAAAAACCGTACCCGTTACGTTTGCAAATTCAGATGCTGAGAAAATCTTCCCGTAAAACGCGTTTAGTCTCCTTCTTTCCTCTTCATTACCAGCCCTTTCTAATTTGAAAGAGTAGTCGTGAACCCGTGTTCATTTGTACGTCATAATAAAAGAACGCTTTAAAAAAACGTGCATTGAAGCAAGCCTTAAAATGAGCAAATAGCGTTTCGAAGGCATTCCTTAAATTTGATTCGAATCAATGATGGGGCCAGTAACGGGCAACAAATTCTTGCGAAGAATATTTGCTGGTCGCCATGACGTAGCCTTAATTTTTTGAACAAAAAATGCAAATTGACTATCGAAAAGATCAGCTCTTGCGTGGCACTATGCCCCTAAAATGCATTTTCTTCTCTCTCATCGTGATTTCTTTCCAGTTAATTGCGGAGCTTGAAGTGTCAAACATGGCAACGATTTCATAAGGACACACCGTCTACAATAAAAATCTGAATGAACTAATTGTTTAAACAAACATAAATGGTTGTTGTTCATTGATAATTTACTTGATGTGAAGTCCTTTGTTTGTAAAGGGCGTTTTTAGAGGTACAGAACTTTGAAATGGAATGAAATATGCAAAAAATGTTTTGATTGCTGTGAAATTGGTTACATTGGAAATGCCATTTCTTTGCAATTCCGGCATGTAGGCGCCCAGGAAGACGAGAAACGATAGACCCAATTTTCGACTACTCTTACTAATGATAAGGACCGTATCTTGCAATACAGCGGCGAATATGGTTTTCCACATAGTCAAGCGACTCGGTCTTGTCGATGAAGACGAGTGATTTGACGTTTCCCCTCAACAAATAGTCCAGTAATGTTGAATCACAAGATCTTGCGGTCTATTTTGTCCACAACGAGAAATTATGCGCTCATCAAAAACTTCTTTCAATAAATCGATGGTTGGACGATCTGTATGGCATGCTACCTCATCATGTTGAGACCCGAGGTCCCCTTCATTACAGCGAGTCTATTCCGTAAGAAGAAAACCGTTGATCACAACTCTATGGCAATCGACATTGACTGTAATGTTATTCCTAGCAGAATTTTTGATGACATGTGGACTAATGATAAAAAAAGCACACCAAGCACACCAAAAAGCCCATAAAGCACACCAAAAAGCCCATAAAGCACACCAAACAATAACTTTCTTCGGATACAACGGTCTTTGGCCAATTGGCTGAGGTTGGTAGTTAGTCCGAACGTGTCAGTTTTGTTGATTGACGTAGCAATCAACCTGAAACGAACTTCATCGCTAAACAAACATGTTTAATAAACTACGGGAGCTGCAGCATTTTATTCTTGCGCCCATAAACAGAATCTACCCCCCATGCTCGGTGTTTGTTTGGCTTCAATTCTTGTATGATTTGGATTTTGCAAGTTAGCATATCAAGATTCTTCCGAAAATCTTCCATGATGTGAAAAAGAACAGCTTTAATTATTTAGCTCGATGTGGAATAAACTCACTTGTGTCTTCGTCGGCACTAAGCTTTAGAACTTCTATGGTTTCATCATCACTGTACCACGTTACGATGGATGCGTATTGTCAGTGAGAGCATGCTTGGTGGGGAAAGGATCCATGGTTGATCGAATGAAAAGTTCTGATGGACTATTATGTAGCCCATTAAATTGACGAAGTGCGTGATGATTTTCTGGAACAAAACACTTATTTAAACAAAAACCTCAAAATTTGCAGGCGTTGCTCAACCGTAAGCCTCTTCACGATAAAATGGCAAAACAAACTAAGCATAAAACGCATGAGAGCTGTCACATCATACGCAGCATTAAAAAGTATTACCAACTTAAAGTTCTATACCTCTAAAAAACACCCTTTTTTCGTATTCAGTAATCGAAAATGAATGCCAAGATACTACAATTATTTGTCATGACCATTGTTATTGACTGAAGAAAGCTAGTAGACTAAAAAACTTGTAGAGTTAAAATCACGAAAAGAAATTACGCAAATATCATTTATTATCCAAATTACCCAAAGTCGTTCCGACCCATATTTCAGGCAGTTGGTTATGAAAAAATTAGTAGAAACTTGATAACTTTGGATTTTTAAGCTACTGATCTTCCATGTTACCAATCATCAACTAATAAAATAGTCTTCATAACTCCTTACCAACTCTATTAAATAAAAAAAAACACTGTTCCACCATTACTGATGTTTTCATGGCAGTCTTTCACAAACGAAAAAAACCCACCACACAATATGTTGTTTGTTACTAAATGAATTTCTTTTTCAAAGAACAGGAAAAAAAGGATCGAAAAGCGAAAAAAAAACCATTTTCCATTATGTTCGTTATGCACATGCATTTCTACACATGTGTGTATGCACCATGATTGCATTGCATTCTCATAAAATCTGTTGTCAGTGTACATAAAATTGGATTTTGCATTTACTTTTTACTATAACTGACTTGAAAATTTATTATGCTCATAGATATTTGATAGCTTTGGAATAAATGTGAGATAGCAATGAAATTTTATGGTGTTCGCGAAAGACTGAATGAAATATGTTTCATTTTACACTACTAATATGGACATAAAAAATTTTACGTAGCTTTTATTAAGGTAACAAACAAATAGTTCGGTATTTTAAGGATTTGTATTTCATGGAGCCAACAAAAACTATGAAGATGTGGACACCAAATTGTTCATGTCCAAACCTAATACATAGGAAAATGCATAAAATTGGAACTACCAAATAATCACATATGGGTCATAAAGCCAATACTGCCAATAAAGGTCCTTTTTGTACTCCATGTTCTCGCCTTTCGTCTTCTTTTGATATGGATAATGCAGCGTTCTAGAATTTGATGAAAAATCAAAGATTGCAAATTGTACCAAAGAGTCATTTTCCAATTATTGGCAGGAGTAAGGAACGCCTTGCCAAGTGTGTGATGCATTATCGAATGTTCCTTAATAGTAAAAAAAATATAAGCTTCATCTTTGCCTTTGTCCTTGCCTTTTGGTAGTCATTGTGACAATGACAAATGACAAGTGTATCCTTTGTGTACCCTTGTTCCTTTAAAAAGGACTCTAAGTCTACGGCCATTCGGACACATCGGGGAAATCCAAATGAGAGGTTCCAAGGCAAAGGTTTCCAAACATATGTAATTCGTGCTCAAAGCAGGCGATGTTTGAATTGTGGTCTTGAATTTTTCACTTTTTGCATTTCATATCCATGAAATCTCGGAATGAAATCGGAATGAAATTGTTGCATTCTTTCGTATTTTGTAAAAAATGTAAAATCGGAAACGTTTGTAATAGTAGTCGTAGTAGTAGTAGTAGTAGTAGTAGTAGTAGTAGTAGTAGTAGTATAAGTAGTATAAGTAGTCTTCTGCTGTTGCTGCTCCAACACACAAATAAATTGGTACTCACAGCATGTTTGCACCGAAGGGGCTACCGAGGCTAAATTAAATTTTTGGGGAATAAACGATTAACTTATAAGTCTAGAGATATTCTTCATTGATTATAAGTTCTGTTGATGCCCATTTCGTTGGATTTTAAGGTACATTTTCGTTACCGATCTCAAACGCGTCATTAATTTCATTCTTGATCAACTAAGCTTTCAAACTGGGATTGGAGCTATATGAACTTTTCATATAAAGTTAACAAAAAGTTTATTTCTATTATTTTAATTGGATGGGAAAGAAAATTCCTCATATGATCCCTCAACTCATAAAAGCTTAACATTCGCTTAAATTATTCCCAATGTTGATTGAAAAAGGTGGATAAAAGCTAGCATTATACACTTAAATAATTCTTCACGTTGCAAATAGAATGAAGGCATAGAGAACATTATATGAACATAAAGCAAAGTTAGGTCTCTGTAGCTTTTGCAGTGTTGGATAAAGCAAATTTTTCTTCTAGATTGCATTGCAGATCTTCTTAATCGAATTATTGCGTAATTTTATAATTTTGTAGAAACGTGCATTTGCGTAATTTTGTAGAAACTGTACCTGCGAGAACCTTTTCTCCTGAAATTTCCTCACCCTTAAAAAACTCTTCGATGACTGGAATATTCGAATCACTAGAGCCCTCGCGCCCAAGAACATCTGCTATATCTATGATGATGTCTTTAACGTGAATACCTGCAGTGTTGGCCTTATTCCACGGTCTCCATAGACGGAGTTGAAACAATATGTCAACCATCACCCTGAAACAAGATCTGAAAGATCTGAAACAAATTTTAGTCCAAGGTCCCAACTTCGTTTAAGCTATCTGGATATTTAAACACAATTGGTGAATGCTCACCGTACTCACTCGCCTCCAAAACTATAACTGATACGTTTCAGCCAAGGATAGGCTCCTCAGGCGGGCCCTCTAACACATTGTGTAGACAAATCTCTCATAAAGTTGCGCTTTTCTAAAGTCCGAGAAAAACTCTCTAACTACCTTCCCCAAGTATCCTTTCTAACTACCTTGGGTACTTGGGGATGGCACCCCCCAAAGACTAAATGGTCATTCGCAGTTTTATATCAAGTTTTATAGCAAAAGTCTATACAGTCTGGGTCAACAACACAACCCAATAGTTCTACATTTTATAAACATTTTATTTCAGCATTTTCAACTTCCAATTTTAGCTGATGTTGAATACAAACTTTTTGCAAGGTTGCAAAATTTAACGTTAATTCGTCTACATGTAACAAAACACTCAGTCCGTCAAATTTAGTTTCTTAAGTCATCTGTCAGTCTTGCAACAGTACACAACACATATAGAATTTTACGCATCATTTTCAACAATTTTTCATATTTGCTTCAATTCACTTCCATATCTGTCTACATCCAGTCCTTCAATTTTACAGTCCACTCCAGCTCCTTGTTCTGTGATAAGTTTTGGATATGTATTCTAAGAAATGAAACGTTTGAAAAAAAAACAGCCATATATTGGATCTTGTTGTAAAGTTTACAAGCAAGCCAAGCTTGCACTAAATTCTGTAGTGATGGATAGTTCTAGTGATGAGTGAGTTCTAAATTCTGTGATGGATTTTGTTGTTTTTTTTTTGAAGAGCTAAAAATGTCAAGCACTTTGTACCTTATTGAATCTAACGGTACTTTTGTAAGTGCTATCCTCTATTCCAATTATGAGAGCGTTATTTACTGCTTCGATTAAGTTATCTCGATGATATGTGCAAAATTTTGCGCTCACTGGAGTTCCCTTGGTTACACTTTTTTTAATTCTCCATGCGCTTCATTGTCCTTACAGATGCCTCATGCATGCCATATGCTATTGCTACGGATGCTGAGCCTTATCCAGGTTTAGATTTGTCTAAAATTACAATTTTTTCCTTACTGATTGTTTTCGTTTCGTAGGGGTTTCTTTTTATTGAGATTAAAAGGCTTATAAAAAAGCTGAAACACTTACGAAATAAATCTTTTAAATTCAAAAACCATTTTCACTTGTTATTAGAATTCATTCCGGACATATGACTTTGAAGTTTCTTCTTCTTCTTCTTCTTCCAACAAAGAGTCACATGCAAGCATGGATAAGGTGCGTTTGGTAACTAAGAACGAGAATTTAAACCGTCTAAAGTGTATGTCCCGTGCTGCGTGGTAAAATCTTTCAAGCGCTAGTGAGAAACAATTGTTGTGTTAGTTGGTTCATAGGCCATGTGAATAAAATTCTTCATTAGAGCAAAATTTAAAACATTTCAAACAAGATGAAATTTGAATAGACTCGAATTTACTTGATTCAATTTTCCGCCAATAGGGATAAGTGCGCGAAAAGATGCCCCAGATATAAATATAAATATAGGGTCATGTTTCGTGAATATAATTCTACCACTGCATACTTAATAATTGCTTGTTCGTTGACATAGAACCCATTTCAACATCACATCAATTTTCAATTCAAGGGATGTTAAAAGCATCTTCAGGCAAAGAAAATACCAAAAGTATTTCCTATGTTTCCAAGGACCACAACGTGGAGATAGTTGCAGTTTTCGGTCTTAAATGTTTGTGAGTTCCAATCACCAACACATGGCTCGGTGAAAAAATATCCGCACAGCCAACTGAATATGCATTTTGGACAAATCTGCTTTTCCCAATAGCTTGGATCCACATTCATTGTGACTCGCCGCTTTACGGGAATCTAAAACAATAAACAAAGAAATTATTTTTCGATAAAAAATTCAAATGAGCTAAGAATGTCATAGAAAGCATTAATTAGGCAATTAAATTTCTCTGTCCCCATGTTAAGAATCAAACGGCTCCACTGATAAAATTTCTTTTTATTGGCAACAGCTAATTTACCTTTTGACAAACAAGCAAATATGGTTACCATCAGAATAATTTTATTATATTGGAGGGGGAAACACAAAATAATAAAGTGAAAACGTACAAACAGAAACTAGAATTATCGCTCAATATTATAATTAATTTTTTTACTTGTAAAATGATTTGTCACGACGGAGCGACGAGTTGTTTTAAAGTCCAACGACAGAGCACATCATTTTATCTACAAGTTCGCACTTGATAAGTGTTCACCGGAAAACGTTTTTTGTGATTAAAATATTTCCCAATCTGGGAGTAAATTCACTGCACGAAAATTAATTCGTAATCTATACGGTACACAAAAATTGCACGGCGATGAATTTTCAAGGAGCACTCTCCAAATGACGTTCAAGTCAGATAAAAATTGAACTGTCATTAATTGACAGCAACAGCCATTTCTGTTTTATTGTTGTCATGTACTTTGTCTCGTTCTAACTCCACCGATCAATTTTACTATCTTTACTGTACTATCTTACTATCCTTACTATAATTTTACTTCCTTTATTTATTAGTTCACTGGCACAACCCAAATCGTGTTATTCGAGTATCGAGTAAATCGAGGGTCTAGTATATAAATATCACTCGTAACCGTCGCTATCATATAAAATTTTCTCTTTGTTTTACGTTGAATGCTTTTGCGATTAAATTTAAATTAAGTTAACTAAACCTTAGCAAGCATGCATTGATAATTTTTTACAGTTATGCTGATAAGCACTTCAATTCACCTCTAATTTGTTTTAACATTTTATTCATTTTCGTTTTTATTTTTATGAAAACTTTAATTTATCAAAATGACTTAGTCTAAAGTTTATGGAAACTTTGGAAATTACGAAATCTCTGACGGTTTTATCAATGTCGATTAATTAGTGTATCTTACAAGCTTAATTCAATACAGAAACAATGAAACATACGGCTTTGCCGAGAATGATGCAAGAATAAGTTCTTGCTTGACTTTGCCGGATTTAAAAAATATTCTGGCAGCGGTGGGATTCGAACCCACGCCCCCGAAGAGACTGGTGCCTTAAACCAGCGCCTTAGACCGCTCGGCCACGCTACCTACAGTTATGTCAATTCCACTTCCTGTAAGTTCGAAAATTAAAGTTATTAGACCTTCGGAATTATTACCAAAAAATTCAATTAAAAAATATAATTAAATTAATTATTGCAATAAAAAATTGATTTTAACACTTTCCCGCTTGAGCACATACTACAAATGAATAGAATCATAATTACCGTTAGATTTGTTCAACTTGAAAAAGAAAAAATAACGGGGAAATTTCACAATGTGGATTTGCAAACTTGAGCAAGCAAATAATAAATTGCAGTGATAAAACTTTTTTTGAAGGAATCCCGCAATTTGGGATTGCTTCCGCCTTTTTTGGTCAACCATGTTTTTTTTTTAACTTTAATACGCACTTTTTCGGGTCGATACTTTCTTATTTTCCAATATTATCATGAAGTCAGCTGTCATTGAAGGACATTTGAACATAAGCCAGAGTTGTGATAAGGAGCGTATATGAAAAAACACCAAATTATATTTTTGTTCGCAAAGAAAAAACAACATTATAAAAATCTTTTGTGTGTTTCCCGTAAGGTTATCTGTTGGGAATGACAGATGTCATTCTCTCGTTGTTCTTATCAAAAAAGTATGGCAGCGGTGGGATTCGAACCCACGCCCCCGAAGAGACTGGTGCCTTAAACCAGCGCCTTAGACCGCTCGGCCACGCTACCTTACAGTTGATTTTCATGCGAGCTTAAAAATTTTCAATCGTTTGACCTAGTTAAAAGATAATTTCCATGATAATTTATTCGATTCGCGTAAACTATAAAACACGTCAAAATGTTCGACTAATCTGGTTTTACATTGAATTGATTTAAATTAATTTATTCAAAACAGAGATTTACTTTTATGAAGCACATTTTCATATTTTTCGATTGAATTTTACCATGCGCGACTAGTGGACATTTATCTGAATTTTGATCTTGAATTCTGCCTTTAACTCATTTTCAAACGAGCAGCTCCATGCTATTTAAATATTTAAGATAAATCCCTTATAACTTTTCGTTTCTTGACTTCCTCAACCCCTAACAAAGAAAAAATCAATACGCAACCCTAAACCAAGCAAAAAACCACACATCAAATTGTCTGAACAACCACAAATATATCTTCAATCTTCAGATTCATAACGTTTTCTATCTATAAAAGAATTATTTTGTTATAATGTACTTTGGACACAGTGAAGACTTGGTCCAATATTGTTGTAATTGAGGGCAAATAATGTCAACAATACTTAATTGTCTGCAGCCATTCGCTGTAGAGTTGCGGATGCATATGGGGAGTGGAACGTGTGTGTGGCCTACATGGGAATGTGTACAAGTCTGTATTAGGACATTCTCAATTTTGTTGTTCTATCTGTTTGTCCGTCTCCAAAGCCAATGCCATTTGTTCCAAGTCGAAACGAACGGACGCTATGTCCCTCATAAACTGGGAATGAATGCATTAAACTATACAGGATTAATGTGTGTTGCTCGTAATGTGCCATCATAATGACTGATTTAGATATCAAGGGAGGGATATGTAGTTATTTAGATAGCGACCATAATGGGCAGACGATATATCCAACGCTAGCAACTAATATCGTATCGAATAAATCGTTTGTTTCTTGTAATTTAACTCTGTGAAAGTCATAAATATAATGATGAGCCTGATGGTATGTACACACATAGCAAATCTATACATATGAATCGTCTAGTTTATGTGTGTAAAACCACTCGAATTCCATTATTCTCATTTCTATAGATTCATTCCAACTGTTTGCTTTCCAACTGCAATAAATATGCATTCAAGGGTGGATTGTTATTTTGATATTATGATCCCTTCGCGACAGCAAGACTACGAGCTGTAGATCCTGCAGAGAAATTGTCCTCACGACGGGGATTCAACTACAAAAACTTCTCGCTATGCGAATAGTATTTCAATGGTGAAAAATATTTTCTCATGATCTACTTAATCGCCAGCATTTTCTTTTGAGTGGACTGACATTTTCCTCGGTCGCAAAGAAAACTTGGGATTTGAATGACGTATTGTCTGTTAGTGACCCAGACGGGACGTGTTGAAGGATTCGTTTGTACTGTTCTGCGGTACATCTCATAAGTTGACTGCTTTACAAGGATAAAGTAGTGACCTACATTGTTTGAAAAATAATATTTGTAACGGTATATTTTTCTTTATTGTTTGAAACAATTGTTTTCTAATTTGAAAAAGAACAACGTCTTTGGGTCTTATTTTTAAGCATGAAAGTTAAACGGGTCATACGCATTTTTACTGTTAGAGGAGAGAATGAGTACAAGTTACAAACCTAGAAATTCAAAGGATTTCCTTTAAGGGACCAGGACCGTGAAAAATAGGAAAAATTATTCAAAACTCGAATACTTTTTTCTCAGCTATTTTATAACAAATGACACTTAAACATTTTACCAAACATTATTTTATCCTTCAAACGCGAAAAAAAACGTTTGTTTTGTAACTGTTTCAAAGATTAAAGAGGGGGCTGGCGGTTGGACGGTCCCACAATTGATTGGGCAATTATTGACAAGTATTCTAAGAAATGACACGTATAAAACAAAGAACAACTAAATAGCATGTGAAGAAGAAAGGTTTCTTCCTCGCCAATTTAAAATCCTGTGGAAAAAATCTGTGAATTACGAGAAATGGCGAATGCTTGAGAACAACTGTCAAAAAAATGGATTTTCTGCATTTTCGCTCGTTGCCATTTGCTTAACTTTTTGTCGATATTCTTATCGCAAGTCACATTGGATACTCTAATAAAATAAACCAACTAGGAATCGTTCCAATTGGCCGTGAGAATGTCGATAGTAATTTTCCGCAGCTTTTAATAATATAAATTTGGCAATAATACTCTTAAAGATTCAGTATAATGTTAATAATTTGTATTTAAATCTTTGTCTACAAAATTGTTGCCCAGATTCTACAAAACGCTGATACTCCCAGAATGTAATAAGCCAGAAAAGCCATAAAACTATAAAAGAAAAAAGGCTACGAACGGCTACTGGACTGAAAATTACATAACTGAAGGCCCAACAACTATTGGTATTTGCACGAAACCGAAAAACGCGCATGCTATCACTGTTGTATATGTTATTTGTTTTATGTTTTGAATTTCCTGATTATAATTTAGCCCATGATTTCTAAAGGTATAAAAAATCGATAAATACCGAAACATAAACTTTCAATATTTCAAAAAATGTTAACGGTAAAGGAACAATGCCCAAGATTGATTGAAAACTTGTGACCCCTAGAAGTCTAATGCTTCTAAAGACTACCCATTGAATATATTGGATGTCTATCTGAGACAGTGAGACTCATATGTCTACCTGAGAGAGTAAACTGGAACAGTTTGACACATTTTTTTGGAGTAGCAGAGACCCATACATGCTACAAAATAAGGACACAAACATGATACAAGAAAGGAAGGGCAACTGATTGTTATAACCCTTTTAAGTAAAAGTAACCCTTTTACTTATAGGCCCGCGCCTCAATACGTCGGTTTTAATTGAAAAGATTAGTCAAACATAATATACCACGCGATCCCATTTGTCAAGCATTCTTAACATTTCACTAAAAAAAGTTTCCGGGAAGAACTTTCCGATCTAGCTAAAGTGATCGTCATGCTGTTTACCCTTGTTTTGCAGACCTCATCAACCACTGTACGAAGCACGTTCCTGGAGAAAGTGACATGGCAATTTTGTTTAGGAAAGAACCGAGCATATACATGCACGCTCACCAGCTAGACTAAATAGGAACTAGCCTTGACGTGCGCTTGACCAACTCTCGGTTTCATGTCAGGGATCAGGCAAAGAGCTTAAAATATGTTTGTGTGGCACTTTCCACACTAATGCCAAATCCTAAGAGTGCGTTGTATCTTTTACCTGGTAATCAGTTCCCTGTTGTTTTCGCTTGTTGCATGTTTGATGCGCTTTCTCCCAAGAAAGCCGGTGGATATTATCCCGGAAACTGTTCAGTATTCGCATAAAATAAGCAGCCCTCTTTGTCTCTGCACAAGCACCGACCTCTTTCAGTCCTGCTCCTTGCTGAGAGCGGCGTGTTGAAGATCTGGTGAGTAGGCTAATACAAACTTTACTGTGCTCTTGTGAAGCCGGCTATTTGATGTGCTATATATCATCTTTGAGTCTAACAATACGTTACTGGTTATTGGTTACTTCTGATTCCGGAATAAAGATAGGCGTTACTGTAAGAATTCACTCCTTCGTACGAGTGCCCACTTTGTCTTTTCTCCGATGCCAGCTTGTACCGGAATTCCTTCATAAGGCACATAAGCATCCCTGTTCTGAGTTGTGCGCGTTCGACTTTGGACCTACTTTGGTCCGTCTTTCAAATATGATGGAAGGTGATTATCTACAGCTTTTCCACCTACAACTTTTAGCTACAGCTCAAAAATAAACTGCTCTGAAAAAAACAAAACAAATCTCCTGTCCCAGGTATAAGACTTTGGGGAACATTTGACTAACAAAAACATATTTAACATTATATCCATTGTAATATCAACCCGTGTTGGCCAATTGGACTGCCTGGACAAATAAAAGGGAACTTATTTAATAATAAAAGAATTAAGGATCCACGTTTTATGGATGTTAAACATGCACACAGATGATACTGAATCCACACCTTTGTTGACGTTTTGATTGATTTTGGTATAAAAAATACAGACAAAACTGTGGCTGAAAATTCCAATGTTCATGCCAGTCGCATCAATCAGGATTATCCTTGGAAACCTGGTGCACTTTTTTAGAATTGTTGAGCATTACATTAAATAAATATTGGAACATGATTTTATTAACTCCTCTACTACGACTTGATCTTCAGAAAGAATTTTCTCTAGGACTGATTCAGGACCTATAAAGACTATGCAACGCCGCGAAAGAGCCTTACATTGTTTAGAAATATCTTAAAGAAGAGGTTTATATGTACCTTTCTCATAAAATTGTAGTTCTTACGGCCAAACCAAAACCTTTTGAAAAAGAGTAAACGATGCTTCCACTCAAAGATTAGCCTGATCTTGAGATTCCCCACATATTTATATTTGTCGAGCTTTCATTGGAAAACCATAGTACTACTACGGAACAGGGCGGACACTCTCGGGGACCATCTGGTAGAAAGAGAAAGAAAAAGCAATTATATGTATTTGTATTGGTTTTGAAAGTGTTATTCTTTTTAACCGAAAAAATGAAAAACAACTCGCCAGTACACATGGATTTCTACGTATTTTAGTCGAATGCCGTTAGATCGCGAGATTGTTGGAAGTGTTGTCGCTGTTTTCTGCGTAGGCTAACATGATACGGTGTGTTTAAAACTTCCACTTCAAAATAATCTTCTTCGGGTCGGACGATTTCCCAATAATTCTGTATTCAAGTGAAAATTTTGTTATCATAATAATAATATACATTTGTCAAATAATCGGTAAAATGCTTATATGTTTTTTTACGCAACAGAAAACGATCAATTGAGTTTTTCTTGTTGGGCATGTAAAACTAACTTCTGTGTTTTAATAAGGTACCAATTTGAAAGTGGGTTGGGCATACGAGCATGATATGATCAAGTTCTCATGAGAATTTGTGGCGTTGCCAAGTGAGACGTTAGTTGGCCAGTCTGTGGAGGAGTGTTGAAGAGCTCTGTTCCTTTCTGTTTTTCGCTGCAAGCACGATTTCCTACATTAATCCGTTTCAATTCTTATTCATTTGGCATATTGATCTGAACGGTTGTAGACTGGTACTTTTGCTACCTATTGATCTAAAGCTATATCTTGTTTTTACTTTACCTCATTTTGCCCTGGTTTGGTAAGGGTGAGGCTAAAGAGTTCGACTTATGTTGTAGGTACTGTCATTCAAAGCCGCATCTATCTCTTTTTAGAGGGTTTCTTCATTGTTTGCAGTGACATTCAATTATGTCTGCTCTGTTCAGGTTTTTGGTCCGATCTATCTCAAACTCTTGCTGGCTCATTGGCTTTTTCGATAATCTTTCGACCTCTTTGTCCAGGTTCTTATGTTAACTTGACGTTTACTCATATTGCTGCGGCTTTTCGAGGGCCTGCACCTGTTTCCGCATTATTTGTGAAATTAGGCGGGTAAACCCAAGCGTCTGCATTGCCAACTTTCGAGTCCGAAAATATAAGTATCAATATTTAAAAGTTGTTTGATTTGACTTCTGAGGCAACTTTTATTGCGTAGATTTCAAGTTGGAAAACTGTGGTATGGGAATTATGTTTATATGTTAACATGTTTATCTTCCTTATGTTAAGTTCTAGGTAGCCATGCAAGAAGTTTATGGCGACACCGACCTCATACGGTCTGGAGCCATCTGTGTTAACCACAATTTGATATCTATTTGGACGAGAAATCTTGCAGCTCTTTCGACACTTCTCTGGTCGTTACGTTAATCCTGTGTGGGATCTATGTATACACTATTGATACGTCGGTACACTATCAGTAAATTTGCTTGACGGAATCATTTCTCTTCATTTGTTTCCAAACTTATGGTTTCAGCTTGTGAGTAGTTAGATATCCTTTCATGTGATATCATGTCATATTCGCAAGTGATGCCGCTCTGAAGATAGGTTTGTTTTTATTTAAAATCATTTGTTTTCGGAGTCCTCGAACCACCAAACCTGTATGCACCATAGAAGACCGCATGAAGAAATTTTTAATTTCGGAATCTCGTGTGAAGAATCACTCAATTTTTGAAGAAAAGTTCAAAATGAACTCACTTCACAACACCAATACCTAGATCCTTACAAAAAACGCTCCATTCTTTCATAGTTCAGAAACTCATTCCCAAGAGGCAGAAACTTTGCATCAAAATATGAAAATGACTCCGTTATTTGCACTAAATTCACAATGAATCCTCCAAGGCTAGTGCATCTCATCGCTCCTCTACAGATTATAAATTGCGGACTTATCGTTGTAAAGTGCCCCGCGGACTAATAGAATGCGGCTCGCTTCCTAATAGCCTATAAGCGCATTTTTTGGAATGCAGAAGCTGCAACCAAATAATGCTGCAGCCCTTAAAGAATATTTTCTACACCGCGTCTCTACGAGTATAATATGTAAATCCGTTTGGCAAATAATTTGGCCTCGTCTGCCAAATAAAGTGGAAATGGCTTTATATGCCTTTTTAACGTTTGTCAATGACACATTTTGGCAAGCCAAAGTTATCACGTTAGAACATATCAAAGCAGAAGCCTCATTTCTCGCAAGATAAATGCGACAACGACTTTTATTTCTGAAACGAGAAGCAAACAAGCTAGAGTGGAAGAAAACCTCAAAAAATTTAAAAAATTCATGGTCAACTGATATAGCAGTTAAGGAACGGATAAGTTAAAAACCAAATTACAGTACAAACTCTTATATTCCATCCTCATATGGAATGTAAGGTACTACCTACTGTCAGACGATAAAGAAAAATAAGGAAGCCCTTGCAACACCACAACACAGAACCTTGCTGTGAGTTTTTTCAATTCGATAGTACAAAACCTATAGCTTGATAAATATAGAAATAGAAGCGTGACAGATCCATAAAAATATTCATTAAATTAGACGAGCACAACATTTTTACCATGAAATCCCATAAGATGCCAAAAAGAAGGTAGAATGAGTGTATCTAGATCTCAAAGCAGCAACAACTGGCACCTCCATTGACGTAAAGGCAATGATTGGGGCAAAGAATCGCTTACCGATAAGGATGGAGCTCTTATGTCGACCTGAGTGCATACCACGGAGAACAGAAAACGTTGCATGCCATATCACCAAATTTAACTTATCACTTTGTCATGAATTAACTTTAATTTTAATTGATTTCTATAATTAATCTTTCTTCAGCTAATGAAAAAATGTATTTATCTTATCTTCAGCATTTCGCTTACAAAAAAGCCCGCTGATAAAAAGCATGGTGAACTAAAAGTAATTTGATTTGGTAAGATTTAAATCTCAAAACCTTACTGAGACCTCCAAATTGGTAATCAGGTGAATAATACTTGCAGATTGACCGAAAATGACAAAAGCACAAAGCAGTATAAGTACGATTCAAAATTTATGGGCCTATGTTGAGTTGATTGCATGGAATGAACTCTTTAACTATTTCTGGATAGTGCAGAATTATGTCATAATTAATATTTCGCTGGATCAATATTTAAAATTCACCCGACCATTTCTCCATGCCACTTTTGTGCTTGAGCGTTTTTTCGTTACTGTTCAATGTTCCTTTAATTTTAATGCTCAACTTTTGTTGAAATCAGGACACTTATGCAATTCACCAGAAATATGTTGATACAAACACGGTCAGCCCACGTAACGTAGCATTGACGCGTTTCATTAAATTGTGAGTTTTTCCTCTCCTTTTTGATCCATCTATTTTTTGTAATACTCCGTAATTCTATTTATTGTGTTACTACATAGCTTTTAGCAACAATTTTTATGACTGTAGACAACATGACAAATGACATCATAATCGCGAAAAAATCGTAGCTTGACGTTGAAAATCCCTCTCTCACCTCTCTCTCCTCTCTCTCCCTCTCTCCCTCTCTCCCTCTCTTTCTTTCTCTCCAAACGTGATGCAAGCAGTATATTTGCGTTGTTCAGAATTCGCACAAACTTGAAATTGTAGTTTAGGAACCAACTTATTCTTGTGAAAAACGACTTGTGTGGCTTCCTGACATTTCGTATCATGCACTCGTTTTCCGAAGCCTTAAACTGCCTAAAGAGGATAGTGCCGCAACTGCAGGTTCAAAAAAAAAAGAAGGAAAAGAAAATCCTCTTCTTTCTACACCTCAAAGGAACGCAGCGCATAGTGTAGAGTCTAAACAAATTGATTGTGTGCTGACGTACAAATAAACAATTATTCTGGAGTAGGGAAACGTGATATTCAGTCGCGACATGGATATTCCCTTATTCCTATTTGAAAGAATTCTCGTATTCTGTTTCACGAGAGCTTCAATATGCCAACGAATATGTGGGTTTGAATGAACTGAAAGAGTTCAAAAGACGAGCTCTTTCGTAGAACAGCAGGAGTAAGACCGTTTCTTATTTCATCAGAAACAGGAAAAAGGAGTGAAATTGGAATAATGTGCTTGTGGTTCCTGCAATTTGTGTGTAAATAAACATGTTAAACGAATTATTCCTGATTCGTTTCTTTTCACTTGCAAATTGTTCGTATGAGCTCAACGTCCTATGTAAATTTTTTTTTCTGTTTCTTAAAGGGTATTTCGGTGGGATCGGACTGTACAGAAGTCTTTCTGTTTTATTTTGGATGTAATACGTTAGTGTCTACCGAAAGTCAAGAAAAAACAGAAAACCATCGGAACGATTTTCTATTATATTATTTATGCCATTCAAAGAAACAAATTTAGGGGTTCCTCGACGGAAACAAAGTAGCTTTACGAGCACTCCAGCCAGTCCAATCGATCCTTTAGAAGCTTCTGTTCACGCAAATCCGATGAAAATAAGGTTCATAAATATTTTCCTCTTTCTATTGATTTTAACATACTCATAAGATTTTGCGACAACATTTTATCGTTATCGGTTTAAACACCTGCAGGACCCGTTTGAAGGACGTGAGAATATCCATTTTGATTGCAAGTGTAGAACTGGGAATACTATTAGTTTAAGCGTCGAATCACACTCCTGCAGACAAGAAGCACATCTAAAGTGATTTTGAGTAAAGTTTAGTGTTACATATCCACGTTCTTTCGAAAGGATACCCCAAGGACATTTGAACTTTTTCAAATACAAATACGGTTGGAAGTTCCATTCGCTCCCTTGTGTCGTTCTCGCTTCAGACAGATTTGTTCTTTCCATCATCATTCACTTGTTTTTTTTTTTTCGTATTCTACTATCGTCCCTCCTCCTCCTCCTTCCCTGATATATCGCATTCCAGTACTTTTCAAATATATTCCCACTCCTTTCGACAATCTTTCTTGCTTTTCTGATTTTTGCCTTTCTATTGTTGAGATTTTCTTCATTCCATTCGTCTAACTCGTATCTATCGTCGACCAAGGATTAGAGAGCTTGAGTTTGGGATTTTCTCTATGATATCGAGAGCAATTGACTAGCAAACTATATCGATGAGATGGGACCGTTCTGTGAAAAATACCAGAAAGCATGTTTGAAAGATAGGGAGCATAGTAGTGTATGGGATTGCGACTGAACTATATATTTCAACTGCAATGACCGCAGACGGGAAAATGACTGCACATCCATATATACCAGGATCCTTAATAGTAGAGTGAAGCAAAGTGCTTATCAGTCTGACAAAATTGAATTATCAAGTGACTGAGGAAACCGGGGAACATACCATGTGATTGGCAGATTGTAAGCAACGTCGATTTTTGTCTTACGATTGTAAGCATTTCAGGGAATGCTCTCCCTGCAGATATGGAATTTTACTGCTAGGATGATTTGTATAGAGTAGTTCTCCGAGTGTGTGTTGTCTATCTAAATTTTTGGGATGAAATGATGCGGGAAAACTCTGTCGATGAGGTTTGAGAAGTATTTTGGTCAGATGCTAAGTCAGTGACCTGTAGCGAAAAATATTCTCTTCAATATCAATAGATATTTGAGCCCATCGATTCAGGCAAACTTATAAATATTGAAAGAACGTTTCAATACGTTTCAATACTTGCACGAAGGTTTTTCTCCAAAAAAATGCTACTGCTCACATTGAACGAATTAGTTGATAGACCTCACAAGAAATACTTGTTCTTATTTCAGTAATAAGAAGAAATTATCTCCTAGTGATTAATATATGTACGACAGTAGTCATTTCTTGTTCTTTTACGGCTGGTTTTCGGCACCATAAGCTCAACAGAAAGATCAGTTACTTACCACATGGCTCTTGGTTTATCTTTGATCGTAGCTAGATTACACAGTTTTCAGGGAAATTAAACCTTAACCCTGCACTCCGATTAAATTGTATTTCCTTTGACAAAGATTGTTTTAAACAACATATAAATAATATTCGACTTTCCAGGTTGTGTTCTGTGCTTGTCATTCGCGTACAGGTCCTAACAATCCTACAGGTCCTTTGGGACTAACAAATATCCGCAACTCTCTGCTCATTATTATCTCTTCATAAAACTTACGCAATTTTTTGAGCCTCACTTCGCATGATAGCCAAGGATAGATCCTTAATAATTGCTTTGTAAATATTATGTGTACAAATGAGTTTTGAGGGATTTATAACGATGGCATAACTACTATAGCATTGCATCGGACTATCTTGTAACTTATACATTCATGCCAAAAAAAATTTCCTTCTCATAGAATGTGTAATTTCGTTAAAGTGTAAACAACACGCATTCTTGTGCTCCAACTTTGTCAATTTTTGTGACAACGAGAGAACATTTGCAGGAAGGGCTGCTTTTTTGCTTCAACTTGAAGAAAAGTGCAGCTGAAGGACATCGACTGCTATGTGAAGCATATGAGCCAAACAAAACAAAGCACACTGTATCAATAAAAATATGCGAATATTGGTTTGGGCGCTTTTAAAGTTTCGACTTTGACATATGTGACAAAGAACGCGAAAGGAGGCCAGTAAAGTGTAAAGACGCTGAGTTGGAAGCATCACTGGACCAAAACTCATACGAAGTTCAAGAAGAGCTTGCACTAAGCGATTTTAAACCGTCTCAAGGCCATGGATATGGTGAAAAAAAAGACGTTGGATTCCGCACGCATTACAGCCATGGATCAATTTGAACAGTCAAACGGAGAATTCATGGCAGATAATGCTGTGCATCTGCTAGGACAAACTCGGAGTGATCTACTATGAACTACTCCAGGCTAACAAAACTATCACTGTTGAAGATAATGAACAAAAATTGATGCAATTGAGTTGAACCGTAACGCTTAAACCTTCAAAATATGCCAAAAGACGTGACAAAGTGATCTTTCAGCACAATAATGCTCGACCAGATGTTGCTGAAGTTGTCAAGGAAACTTTGGAGTCACTGCTCCTTTGAACTACCACTTGTTCCAGTCAACAGCTTACGAGCTGGCTGAGCCGCACTTCACTTTTATTTTTTCACTAGGCCGAATCTTGAATCATCTCAAAAGGCAAGGAATTTTGAAAACCTGGTGTGCGTTTGCTGCCTGAAAGATACTCAATATTTTGAATGATATACATTGTTCCAGTTTTTCTCCATAAAATTTCAAAATTTTTGAAAAAAACCTTAAAACTTATTTGTACTCCTGATAATACAGCGCAGCTTCAAAATGAATCCTTGAGTTTCTTCTCAGTAGCTTTGGCTAGCATCGATTCAGGTCCTTAAGTATAATATGCTCAACGATGATTATTTTCTTTTTCTCTGTGATCTAGGACATTTATCCTTTTTGATGGAGTAATATGAACTTGATATAAAGCGGGTATAACCAGCTTTAACGATACCCTGAAAGTTGAATCACGCTGGCACTTCATTTGCCAAATATCCCTTGATGATTCCTGGCTTAAAACGAATTTGGCTGCTCTCCGCAAAATCTTTCATGAACCTTGTGCCTACACTCTACTGGCATGCCAGTATGTCACCATTATTCCCGTGATATATCCCACGGTAAGATCCTCTGTTTTGATAATCAAGCTGTTTTTTCTTGCAATGTTTCTCTCAGATTAAAGTTCAGACATTGTAATTGCCTGGATTTGCCAGGCAAAATGTTGAACCGCGAAGCGTATCATAATAAGGCAACTCTTTTTTAACCATTGGATATGTATAATTTTTCGCAAGCAATGTATATATCCTTTTTGAACGTTAACTTGTCTTCATTATGAGTAGCCATGACTGCCTTTTTTGACGAAATAGACGTTAAAAGTGCGTATCGCACATCAGACAATGATCACTTCTGTGGAAGTGTGAACCACTTAAAAAAACCCGATAGTTACCCTCGGGATCCTAGGACTGCTCATGGATTTCTTCTGGGGGTGACATTATTAGCCTCTGTTCAGGCTGCGCTTTCGAAGTAATGACTTAGTCCGATCATTAATCCTCATCCTTCTGCGTTTTGAGGACGGACTGAAAAAAGTGAGCTGTCGCGTTCCACGCATTTACCGTTCGCACCACTCCCTCAGCGATCGTTTCCGTGGTAACCTGGCCATTGTAAAGGCAAGTTCACTTCACCCTTCAGAAAAGTGCTTACAAGCAAAAAACGAGTGGAATGCGACATAAGATTGTTCTAATGTTTCCCGTTCTGTGAAGATATCCACGGAGGAATCCGCATCTCTGAAAGACAGAGGTTCACGTTACCGAGTTTCCGGTTGAAAAATGATTCAAGAAGTACAATAAGTCCAGCAACCCACAGTTTGAAACACTTGCGGTCCAGCGTGCTTACCAGTTTTGCATGGTTCTGGTGCAGGATTGAGCTTCAACTTCTTCGCTTCCTACTACCAAACCATTTCCATATATTGCCTCTTCTTAGTCATAGTGTTAGCACAAGTATTTTGAATGCAGATTTCTCTAGATAGATCCCATTTTGAGTAGTTGCGATAATTTGGGCGGGTGAATTTCTTGGTTTAAGGGCTACCATTAACATTGCAAGGAAGTTACTTTCTAATCTTGATGATTTACCTTTCCAGGACTAATATCTTGTTTTACCGGTCCTCATCCAAGCGAAAGTAGAATGGCTTTTGTTTAATTTTTGTGTTTTCTGACGATTGTCCTCGATATTGTGACGTTACCCAAATAGCCTTTATCTCTTTGTTGCAGGCGTCTCCGGGAAATTGAGGGGCGTTTTTCTGATCCGCTGAGCCTTCATAGCTTTAACCGAAAGGAAATTGAAAATTTGATATTTTTATCATGAAAAAAAAATCGCAAATTCCATTAATCTTGCTGATACTAATTTTCCCAACGCTATGCAATAGCTGTGCTAATAACACTGAATCAGCTTAATGCAAGGACGAAATCTTCAAAAGAACTCGACGCACAAATACGGGAATGTTTTATGTATGCTTAAATTTTTCATAGATCCGTACGTATGGTGCACAAATTGCCTTCATTCATAGAACAAATGCACATATAATAGTGCTGGAGCTTTCAACTGAAAGTCCATAGCCAACAACTGGGTATTTTTTGACAGCATGTATAGTATATGATAAAGGAGATGTTTGTAAACCTACAACACAGCAAAACGTAAAAAACGCGAACTAATGCGACGAAAGACATGTGATGTATGTCCCCATTACTGGAATAGCATCCTGCATATGTAGAACACATCAGTACTTTGCTCTGTCGTTTTATTTATTTTTTCCTTTCTTATTTTCCATTGCTCTCTGAGTTTTAAACATTTATTCATCGCTCGTTTCACTTTAAAGCCCGACTCCAGGAAGCCAGTGCACTACCCTCGATTTTGCAAGCCTTAATGCGATGGGTGGGGTGTATGAAAGTGGTGACATCGTAGTCCTTATCTAAATTTCCATTTTTATTACGAATTATCCATGAAGTAGTTCTTTGACTCATTCTCCTTTTGACTTCCTCCTCATATTTGCCTCTGCTTAAAACGAGGTTGCTTCTTGTATACAACCAAATGGAATCGTCAACGAAGGCTAATTTTTCGCCTTTCTTGATAGCATATTGGTAAGTTAGTGAGACTGAGAGATATAGAACAACCCCCGTGAACTACCCCTATACTTTTGTTTCCCCTGCTCTTCATTGCCTCTAACAAGGTATAGTGAGAGAGAGATGGAGAGAGAGGAGCTGATAGAGTGCGGGTGGAGGGTGGAGCGGAGTGAAGTGGGAGTGGGGATAGGGGTGAGGAGGAAGATGGGGAAGAAATATGTTTATTGTCTATGAAACGCAACTCTAAATTAAAATTTGACAGGATAGGGGTTTTCTATGACTAATATGTGAAATACTTAAGCAAATTGAATAGTTGATGTATTTTGCGGATGTTTTGCGGTCCAATGACATTAACTATCATGTTCCGAACAGGATTTATCTTGGTTGTCTCAATTTATTACTGTTGATACGGCTTCAAAATAGGTTTCTGTAGAATTGCTTGTATTCGTTTGTATATGATAACGTTTTCTTTAATCAAGATTAGAAATTATTAAATCGTTTATTAAATCGATTATTGAATCTTTATTATAGTAAAATATTTATTTGTTCATATCTTAAAGGCATAAATTATGATTGAAAAAAATTATTCTTAAGCATAAATTTATAGTTGACCAATAATTATCCGTTTTCCTTATTTGTGAATTAACACAAATTTTTTTAAAAGTTCTTTTAACATTTTTGAAAACAAACTTTTATGACAGTTGTCCAGCAAACATTTCCTTTAATTATTTGTGTTTTCAATTAGAGCCAAACTTTTTGTTCATTCTATTTTTAGAAAAAAGTTGACGTCGGTCGTTACAATTCGATATTTGGGGAAACGACAGAGCGATCTGATTTCAAAATGGTTCACACTTAGTATGATTAGTCAGATTTTGTTTGCTGAGCTATAATTAATTGGGCGCCCAGTCAAAAAATGTGTCCTTTTCTCCTGAAGAAGATTGGAACTTTTCATTCATTCCTGAAACCAATGTGTTTTCCCATGATTGTCCCAGCAATAACATTCTTGTTTAGGATTTTTCAAGCTTTTGCAGTGATGAATCAACTGAACTTAAGTTTCAATGATAATACATAGACAACATACATCGAGGCATTTCAGATTAAGCACGCCCTGTTAGTCGTGAATGGAAAGGATTATTGTAGTCTAAGTATGTGCATGCTAAGCGGAGTAGAATTAATTTTTTTTACATACTCATCAAAGGATGTGTCTTATACTGTCAATCAACTTTTAATAGTTGACCTCATGTTCCACCACAATTTAAAACAATTTTCGTAAATATTTCACGTGAAACTTCTCTACAGAACATGGATATAATTTGAATTTTTCTTTTTTCTAGGTAAGCTACTCACCCTCAGATGCTTGTATATCGTATAACGGTTAACTTATTGGGATTTCCAGGTAAGTTAAGATGTCAACAGAACTAAATTGTGGGGTTTACGCCAAGCGTATCGCTATACCCTCTAAAAATGTACCCACCTCTCACTCCAGAGGTGAAAAAAAAAACCTCCAAAAATAACGAAATTATTCATAAACCCCTAAGCTTTATCTAAAATTCAACACTGAAAATAACAAACATTACAATTTTCTCAATTTCACCATGCATGCTAACACATCACAGCGTTACAACGTTCACCATAACCATTTTGAGGATGGATTTAACGAAATTGTTATGCTTCCAATTTCGGTTTCACCTTGAAGGAAATTAAAGCAAGAATGGCAGATTATTCAACGAACAAACATTAGGCAGCACGGAGAGGGTCATAATATATTTGTCGGTTTGTTGCTTATACGCTACCATATAGGCTCAAACCTACATATGTAAGTGAATTTATATGCCAGAGACAGAAACAACGCATCACACCCTAAAGTGCTTATCATGATTTTTACAGTAGCCTTGCCGTCATATATGATAATGAAGGGAAAGCATATTCCAAACATTCAAAAAATTGAATGTAGGACACCAGACTGCAGGAGCATGCTTACTAAATTTTTCCCAGTATGTCGGCCTCAATGGAATTCGTTGTTCTGAGTACGACGAAGGTTGTGAGTGGGAGCATATAGGTTTTGGTCGGAGTAGTATCCTTTTTCTGAGAAAAATGATGTCACTTGCACAATTATATGGCGTTGGGGATTAAGCAGTGCGAGAGCGTTCCACTTTGTTTTCAGGATATTTGACCGTTCTTGTCACATGTGGAGTACGAGTTTACGCTTGTTCGCTTTTTCCAAACAGGAAATTTAAGTGTCATTTTCCGGCATGCCAATCGGACGTAGAATGTCCTTTAAAAGGATCCTTTTTAATTATGTGGGAAAAACTTGGATGGTCGACATGTTAGATTAATCCGTTTGATGTCTCTACGGGGTTAATCAATGCTTATCCGAAATAACGAGCGACGTTATGGGCCATTAAAATTATTTAATGCATTAGGACTATTTCTGCTCCGCAAATCGACCGTACGTAATGTATTTCAAAGGAGATAACGAGGCATGTGAGCAAACTTGTTTGCACCATCCCATCGAAATGAGCTACGTAACATCGAATCCACGAGTTTGTTTGTTTATTGCAATTCAGCAGGAATCACGTTTCAGCCGTGTGACTCTAATCCGTATCTTAATGAATTTCAACCAGGACTCAGTCCCGTGAATGGAATGTTCAATTCAGTGGCGAACGTTCTGAACATTAACAACACTAAATAACGAAATCTACTTATCAACGAAACTACTGTCTATCCGAGCCTGTCCGCCTGTCCATCAACGCATCCATCTATCTTTCAATTCAGCAGAGATGAAAGATATTTCCATCAGTTACGGCAGTGAACTTTATTTTACTCCTTGCCAAATGTTTATCGTGTATACTCATCTACGCAACTTTAGGTTGAATCCAGCAACAACATGTGCAAACAACAATGCTGGAAATTCAAGTGAACGCCACCCGTTCTTGGAATGCATTTTCCTCACTATTGACCCAACAGTTGTTGGACTCCTTGTTTGTTTGTTCAAATGATTCAACAGGATAGAATTTAGTGAAAAAACCGTCAGCTAAAACGACACGCGACAAGAAAGCAGGCATGGTACATATGTCAACAATGAAAACTTCTGCGCGAAGTTACAAGAGTTTTTTTCCGTGTGGATTAACAAATAGGACAATTCATACATCCACCATGAGCATGTGTGAGTAAACATTTTCCATACTTTCTATAGTTATGTGTTCAAAGTCTGAAACAAATTGTAACAGAAGATAACCAGGAGTAATTCTCTATCCTATGCCTGTCAAAGATGAGTTACGGATCAAGGACATAGACCGATGACCAACTACGCTACGAATGATCACACAGTTGTAGATCAGAATGGGTGGGACACAAAGAATTTCAACATCCTTAATATTTATTTTTTCAGTACATTTTGAATGTATTCAAAGCAAAGTTTGCTCTTTGTAAAGAAGGGGAGGACATATCCCGTGCAGACAGCCAATTCCTGTGTTATGGCTTTTCTTCGTACAGCAAAATACAAATCTGAAATATTTTCATTTCAAACATCCTGACTTTTTGCAGGATGTTGTTGGACCGTTGAACCACTGTAGTAGCTGGTGCTTCACTCCTTTGTCGGCTAAAATGTGTATTCCAAGCATATTTTGCACGAGTGAGAGAGCAAAAATTACTGATCCGAAGAGATTTCGAGGCTGGGTCACAACATTCCAGCCAAAAAAGTCCAAACGCGTTTTGGGAGCCGGTGCAGTATGAAGATGAGCCCTGTTCGGCCACAAGACCAACCTCTTTGTCCACTTTTTAATGTTATATTTTAAATTCTAACAATCATTTCTTTCCTCTTCAAAACGCCCATCAAGGACGCTAATATACCTCTGTTGGTTGTTCTGGACCGATTTTACGCAAAGTTTCCCGAATTTCACCATGACATTCGGTAATATCTGTTAGAGAATTTGGGAATACCACAACAACGGTTAGTGTCCGGACCTCCTAGACAGCGTCCAAGATATGAATTCATTTGTTAAAATAGAAGATTATCCACCCCTTGTTTGTCATAAATCGTTATTCTGGGTATCTAGCCTTTATAGTCATAAATCATTTTCTGTAATCTGTCTTGGTTTGCAAAGCATATTTTAATGGATGTTATTCCTTATTTAATTTTTTAAGTTTATCATAAAACCGTCTTTAAGTCTGACCAAAACTTCTGGCTTATAAAAGTAAGCAATAAAAGATTAATATAAGCATTGCGCTTAAGGTACAAACTCATTGCTGCATTTCGCTAATGTTCCCAGTTATTCTACCACAGAACGGCCAGTGAGTCTGTTGCGTCTCTTTGCGATCGCTAGTCTCCCTCTGTTGGTCATTTTTCAATGGATAGATGCATCGATGATCTTCTTTTACGGGCGATATGCACTACCATCGCGGTAACTATCATCGCTGATTCTGAGATGGTGCAACATGCGAATACGAATCGTAGAGCTAGTTGTCTCTGTGCCTTAATTGAACGTTTCACAGACTTCGTATTCATATAAAAGAATGAACTCCATGGTATTCATAGATAGGCATCTTTTGTTTGAGGATGATGCAATTATCTTGACAATGAACCAACTGAGTAGTGACACTCCCGCTGCAGCCTTTCTGCTGCCGGACTTTTCATTCAAAAAAGCTAACTTTAGAATGTGTTAACGACCCGTTAAAGTTAAAGTTCTTGTCTGCATAAATGGTCTCAATAGTAGTCTCTCTGAATATGCTCTCCTTTCCCTTCAATTATCATCTTACTCATTGAATATTGCGTCGTCATTGAATATTGCGTGAATATTGCGAGTCCGTACTGGTCATGCCCCATTATTCAACCATTTTGTCCTTAAAGTCACCTCTGACGAGGACCCGCTCTCATTTGATCCGGCGGAGACACTCAAAATTTGTATAACTGACGGCCAAATCCACTCACACACTGGTAGTATATTAACTCTATTCTTCTTGCAGCCTGTTCTAGCAAATCCTAAGCCACTGTTCGCAAGATACAATTCGGAATATCTAAGCCTTGCCTTTACATTGCTTACTGTCTCCAGATAGACCAAGCTTTTCAAGTACAAAAGCGATTGATCAGGACTCCGGCCATCACATTTGCCGTCTAGCAAAGCAGGTGTGACCAAGGGCTCCGCATTTATTGCACAGACTACTTCACTCTGGTCCTTTATAGTTTGCTTATAAGTCACCAAGGGAAGGGGTTTCTAGCATGTGATAAGAGTAACCCTCCGGTGGGTTCTGATAGCCTGATTATGCCGAATGCTTTCAGGAATTTCACGTCCAGCAATTGAACAATGCCTGCATTGGAGGTGTAATAATTGAGTTATAAACTCACTAGTAGTTCGTTATAGTACTCATTCACACTGAAATATGCTGCTTACATGCCCCTAGGTAACGCCCACCTTTTTGTATTTTTGTCTCATTTTTCTTTGATTGTTTTTAAGTGGCTCTGGGCAAACTAAAATACGTTTTTGGATAATCTCCAAGCAGAAAAATACCTAATCAAGATCTGGTGACGTCGCAAGACGTATTTATAACGTCAACGTATTGTCAAAATTGCCGAAACATATAACATTGTCAACATATAATATGGATTTTAACTTGGAACTACAATCAAAGGGTATTCTTCCAAAATGCGAGTAGTCTATAAATGAGTTCTTCGTCGATGAGCCGCTTATGCAAACACTATAAATAGGCGAGTAACTCAGAATCTTTCAGCAAAGATATCATGCAATAACTAAGATGAAAAGAAAGGACGTTTCGACCTCCAACAACGGGATCCGGTTCCTTTGAATTGCACCAAGGAACTAAACTTTTTATAAGGTCGTGGCACGAATTATGGGAAAGTGTTATCAGCGCGAGTATTAGACTTTAGATGTTAGCTATTAAACTCGACAACGAAATCCGACAATTTAAATTTACAAAACAAACGGAAAAAGTGAGCTCCTTATAAAACTTGGCATTTGGAGACAGAGCTTTAGAAAGATATAAAAATGCTTTCATATGTAAAAGTGACAGTTGTATTACTTATCCATGACCCTAGTGGACCCTATTTATATCCCTATAGAATCTGAATCTGAATCAGTCAGAAAATGTGGAGACATAACAGCAGACATGATCAAAGTGACAAACATGGAAAAAAGAGAACAAACCGATAGGGCATTGTTGCTCCAAAATGAGTGATGAATCGTCCTCCGGCCAAATAGCGCGTTGATGACGTCACATGTCAATCATACGTCAAATTATGACAACCCATGACAAATAAACCTATAATTTTAACATTTCCAGTCCCCATCTCTTAGACCCCGTGTCCAGATCACGTGAATATTCATGACTCTTTTTGGAAATTGAAAAATAAATTCATTGACTTTATACGAAGACAACATTTGTCGCGACCGTGATCATTATGCCTAAAAATAGATTCTAACACAAAAGAAAGAAAAGGACTTGGGTATAAAAGGAAATCACATTTTCCTATTGACTGAGATGATTAGCAGTATATGCGCGTATAAAACTATAGGGAAAATACTATAAACAAATGAAGTCCAAAATCTTGAATTTAAATACCTGCCCTAATTAGGCCTAACCACCGAGTTTCGTGGACAGCTTTGAATTAATCCTTTGACCATAGCGTCGCCAGTAATAATTCTCATTAACATCATTCAAGTCATCACAAAAGTATAGTGGCCTTAGTTATTACCGCCTAAGAATCAACATTTAAGGTGAAGTTAAAACGGCTAACACAGAGATCAAAAAACGGTCATAATAGGGTTCTAACTCACGTGAGAACTGAGCCTAATCTACAAAGGGACCATAACCCACACACAAACGAGATTTTTGGAAGGATTTACAGAAGCCATTGTTTTTCTCTTCCTTGTAACCATAGGAAGTTGTCTTGTAAGTAAGAACTCCGTTTTCCGAAGATAACAAAGGACAAAATTTTGCGCGAAAATACAAATCCTCGACAAAGTAACCCTAGAGCATACATGAAAAATGTTAGCCTGGTTATTACGCGAAAATCTCGTGGTTCGTTTAGTCTACTATTAACAAAAGCTAAGCCTATCAAATTTGTTCCCTAACTTCTCCCAACACAGTTGAAACTGCTGGTTCGAGACTGCCAGGTGTAATTCTAGTCGGACATAGACTTTAGCAATAAGTAATTCAAGCAGGAATTTACTTTCACCTATTTCTCACCGATATCTTATTCGTCCTCTTTAGCATAATGTGAGTTATGATCATTAAACTGAAGTCTACTGTTGGAAAAATCAAAGTCAAGTATCGTTGCTTAGAATTGGTCCATCTAATCGGTCTAGAAGGTCCTCTATGTATGTGTTCATCAAGTGGTCCAGCTCTGTTTTGTAAATGAGCCTCAGCCAAATCAAGCTCAAGCTTTACATTCTAAAAGGAAGTAATCCAAGCTTTCGGTGCCTTCACCGCAAGCTCACTCATTTTAGTTTTAAAATTACTTGGGTTGTTGAGTCTTAGAGGGCTAACCTCTTATTCTGCACCACATATAAAACCACGCGGTTAGAAGCATGTGCCTCCAGGACAGACTTGCTGTCTGAGAGTGAAAGGTGTTGGTTGGCGCTTTTATTTGAAAGACTTGATTGGAGAAGATGAGATGGCCCTCAAGTTTGTAACTTTGCTTGGGTTGTGGATAATCCCGAAGAAGACTGCGGCCTCGCTTCCCTCAGGTATTTTAGAAACATCGTTTCCCACTCTTCTCTGAGGTCGTTGTGTCATCCACCGTTTGTATTCTGTAAAATTTAGTGTAAATTGACGGGACTCTATTCTCCATTAGGGCCAAAATTTATTAGAATCCCGTTGATTAGATAGCTCTTTCACGAACTCTCTAGCCCTTTCGAACTTCTGGCTCCTAGACCATTATTCCAGGAGTTGTTATTTTTCACTACTCTTGCGTGGATACAGTGACTGATTTTGGGTTCCAAGTCCCAAGTTTTCACCACTAGACCTTTCATTATGAAGAGCGCCGATTCAACTTTCCATCTAATTTTTCCTCTATACAGGATCCAAGTAAGTTAGTTAACTATCCAAGGTTGTAAACTAAAACTCTTTTCCATTCGAAACAATCCTTTACATAATAGGCTTTGTTTATTTTCGACAAAGATGCTAATTTTTTTGATATCCACTCTCATAAGCATCATAGTTCACAATTTTCCCGATTCTAGTCATAAATGGTTTTCCATTAAGGACATAACAATTTTATCTATTAGTAAAACGCAAAAATAGTTGAGATTTTGAATTCAAATTTGTTGTGGGTGAAAGTCAGCATTAGATTTTATGGCCTTGGTCATTTGACCACCACGATCCCGTTTACAGCGGTAAATTCTTTGGACCCGACTTTTACCAACCTGGCAAACATTTCGACCGGAACGTTGGCCATTCCGCACTGGATGCTATCTTCGAGCTTCTTCAAAGTTGCTGGCTTGTTGACATAGACCAGTGACTTGATATAGCCCCAATAAAAAGAAATCCAATGACGTCTGATCGCATGAACGAGGCGACCATTTTCAAGGTAACACGTTCACTAACTCGTCCACGTTCAATAAATTAATTGTAATCCATGCTATGTGGCTAGTGGCACTGTCTTGTTGATACCACATTATCGTTGATGTCAAGTTCATCTAATTCTCGCCACAGATAATCTTCCAACATAACACGATAGTGCTCTTCATTGACGGTAACATGACGGTCGTTTTCATCCACAAAAAAATACGGCCCAATCACACTTCCGGCACGAAAACCGCACCCAACAGTAACTTTTGCGGATGCAACTGTGTCCAAAAAATGTTGACCAATAATTCATATTTTGCTTATTAACAAAGCCATTGGGCCAGAAGTGAGCTTCATCGCTGAAGATGAATTTTCGATGAAATTCATTGTTTTTTCAAGCTTCGCCAGAGTCCAATTGAAGAAGTTTTGGCTTTGCGAATGATAATTTGGCTTTAGTTCTTGAGTCGGCTTGATCTTAGAAGCATGTAGGTCAAAATCATTTCCCAAAATACGTCACAGTGTCATTTGTGCGACGCCCAATTCTTGAGAACCACTTGGAATCAACTGATTTGGCTCATTTTCAATCGATGCACTTACGGCTGGGATTTTTTCTTCGCTTCGAACGGTACCACATCTGAAACGTCCAATAGTGAAAATTTGGACTCGAACTTATCAAGCACGCACAACCTGTCGAGTAGGACGATTTTTACAACGAAAATTGAAGTAAGCGCTCTGAAAGTTGCAACCAGCGACTCGGAATTTCGGGGTTAATTTTTAGTAATTTCCAAACGTTGCTGTTTCGTTTACTTCACCGTCATGAAAATGTTGACTTTGACTAACGTTTTGACATTGACAGCCCATTAAAAAACTTTCAAGGGTGCGCTCATATGAAGACACCAAATCGTTATGTCCCTAACGCCAAAAAGCCCAATATCAACAAGTGAAAGTTTGGATTGTTTATTACTTGAGCGAAAATGGCGCCAAAACGGAGCTGTTATGAATTACCTAAAATGGACCTTAACTATATGTAGAACAATAGAGGAAGAATAGAAATATCATAAAATGGAGTCTACGTATATGTTATTTTTCCGAATTTAACTTAGAATAGATTCTTTCACTGCGAACAAACAAAAAATTTCTTATAATTCGTTAATTTCAAAATTGACTATTGAATTATGTTTTTCGGAGAAGTAACAGTATTAAACTTTCGAACATTGCCCTGGGAAAAAGTTCGGTCATTCGAAAAGTGCCGGAGGTGAGAGTTTTAAACCAAACGTCAAAACAAGGTGTCAAATTTTTGCTATCACACAATGATTCGTACAGTTATCTCCACTGCAGAGGCCTTGTGGGATCTCGCATATATTCATCGGCACGATAGACTTGCTGCAATGCTGCCCGATACACGTCCCGAATAAATAAATGTCAGGAGGATATTAAAGTTCTATACTCAGTTGTCGACTCTTAGTACCTGGGCTCAAAGGAACGCAGAAGCCACCCAATTTTGACATTAAAGTTGTACTAAAAAATTGAGACTAGACTTTAGATAACTTCCAACCCTGATTCAGTCCTCCTCATAGTGCTGAATTAAAATCACGTTTCATGTATCTCATTCTCCAGTGATGCTCAATGCCGCATCCATTGCACCTCAGGGTTCAAACGCTAAATCAGAAGGTTCTGTTTTCAATTTGCAACAGCTCCTTTTCGCTGACGGTTTCCTATTAGCAGTTGTTACTGATAACATTGTTTTTGGGTTTTTTTTTAATTCCAAACGAAATTAGTCCCGAAAATTTATATTTTTTAAATCAATGGAAACTAGGCAAATCATACTGAAAAAATTCGAGAATGGCGCATGAATCAATCGCGTATTTTTTCATATTTCCTAAGTCGTATGAAATAATTTCATAGTAAGCGAAAGTTGAATGAATTGGTAATATCGCTATAGTATATGCGAGGAAATTATGTATGTATGTATGCAAAACTAATACAATAAAATACTTTTTCGAGTAGAAATATTGAAAGGGATGGAATCAACTATGCAAGAGCAAATTGTATCCATCTATTCATGTTGATGATGACATCTCGTCTGGATTCGAATCGATTCGATTCGATCCAATTCACTACAGTTATCTATAAATAAATAATAAATGCACAACCACTAGTTTAATATTACCATCAACCTATGGATGATGAATTCCGCAAAAATTCCATGTTCGAGATCCTGTTCGCTTGCGATCCCGAATCCCCACGGACCAAGTTAAATTTCATATATCAAAACATTTCATATATTGGTCATACAATACCCACATATGCATGTCGATTGAAAGGTCTACATATGAACTTTATGTACATATGTGGATTCCCCATTATGACTACTTCAATAAAATGCTTTTGGAATGAAATGTGTCTTGTAGCACTGGTTGTTGTAGTTGTTTTGTTGCGCCCTGGGTTTGAACAATTTCTAACAGCATTCTAGGCAATACATTACTGACGTTGATGCCAATCGATTTGGGGTGTTTTACGCTGGAGACTCGTTAAAGTCAACCAATTGAATCTAATTGAATAACGAATATGCTAAACGAATGTGATTGAGATTCAGATGTTTCAGGGGTTTGTTTGCAATGCTTTCGAATGCATGCTTGGGATCTCTGATCTGTCAAAAATTTGTATCAAAATTTTTCAATTACGCTTAAACAAATACTAGTTCAAACTTATAAATTTTCAGGACAATCTGAAGGTGCAAGATGAAAAAATACTAGTTCTTGACTATAAGGAGTATCAACATTTTGGATAATATCGGACTCAAGAAAACGTAATTTACCTTCTTTACGAAGAAAAAGTTACCAAGTTTCCTGGAAGTCAGAGAATGTGCTTTAACACTCTGACAATTTACAACATACATTGTTTACCGAATCACTAGCGAATGAACGCTAAATTCCTGGTTGAAAATCATTTTCTAAATCAAAGCTTATCTGTCTACACTATCCTGGAGAGCAACAGGGTAAATCAGTCCTTCCACGAGAATAACGACGCATACCGAAAGAGCATAGAGAGTAAATGCGGAGAAAACAAATCTGACAATTAGGCTCTGGTTTCAGGACTGTATTAAGTTGAGGAAGTTTGTGGTGTCTATCCAACCATACGAGACCCTTGGGCTTTTGAAATTGGCTTACCTCAATTCATTTGTGTATCCTCGTATCGTAGGAAGTGGAAAGATTATTATAACGTCGAGTGAATCTCACATGGGTTGTCATGTCAGTATTTGTGTTTGGGCAAATGTTTTCATATTCTACGTCAAACAATTGTAAAAGTTAATAGAACAAGGTCAAATGTGAGAATGTTTGTCCTCATGCTTAAAGAAGAATCAGCAGATAGCTTATATTCATTCTGATACCCTTTATTTATATATAATCTTAGGTGTCTCTGAGTAAAGTTATGATTGCACTAAATAAAAGTTCTGAACATTTTTTTTCCGATTGTAAAGAAATGGAAAACAAAAACTTGTTTCTTGAAATAGCAGCTAACGATTGATTTCAGATTGTATTTAAGTCTGCGTGGTAAAGCTGTGTGTAAGTATATGTCTTACAATTGTTTCCTGCCAACATAGTTGTGTCAAAGTGGTGCAACAAGCTGTCAAAATGGTTCAGCTCTAAGCATGTTTGGAACAATCTTGTAAAGGGTGTCAGTCTCACCACGTTAACAATCATAATTCCAATATATAAATCGTAGTAGTCCACATTGCATCCTGAGCAATTGCTAGTAAGACATCCAATAAAAAATATATGTCTTCATAAAATTTTTAAAGTAAAATCATCTTGCTGGGAGAATGGAGTCCGCTACGTTACTGCGACCGAGAATTTTAACTACAATTCTTTATTACCAAGAACTGAGCATCCGTCAATTCTATTTGTTAAAATCGTTATTTTTGCTTATAGTAATTTAAATTTAAATATATTTATCGAATCAACCTGTTAGAAGGCATGTGGGGACCTATACAGTCACATGACTGCAAACTTTGTCAAATAGTTTCAGTACATTTTCGCGTATGCATTTTTTGACAGTTACCCTGTTTGGATAAGTGTATCAGTGTATCAGGAGCACTTTCTCTGCTCCTAATACACTATTTCATTTCAAAGAACTTTCTTATTACTCAATTCTTAAAATAATGGAACGGATTACTGTCTTTGTCAAAATAAAACTCTGCCAAATGGCTCTGACAAATGGTCGCCCACAATGCCACAATAGACTCTATGGTCTTACGAACAAATGCTAAGTCATCTGGGTTTAATGGAAGGAGATATATTGAAGAACGTAAAGAAGAAGTAATTCATGAGTACTTGCCTCATGGGCCTAACCTTAAAAGTTTCTTTCTCCCACATCTATTACATTGTAATAGATCGTAGCTGACGTTGAGAATTTCAACTCCTATTCAGTTAGTAGCCCCGCCTGATTTTCCAAGGTGAAGGCCACGGTGATGCATCATATGGGTCTATAGCACTCCTCGAACCTTATTAAGCGATCCAACAAAACGAATGGGAGTAATCACCTATCTGCGGTATACCAGCATGTACGCCAGCATTTTTCGCGTTCCTTAGACAGGATTTAAAAATTCTTTTAAGTGCTGGTATCTAACAAGCTCGGCTATTGCATTTCAGACTAAGATCCTTATTCATATTTTTTTAACGGTTAGGGATAGCGAGAATAAAAACTGCCATCGGTTTCAATTGGAAATCAATCCAGCATTTAGGAGAAACTCCTTTGAACCTGATAAGCCTGGCCTGATCTGATCTCAATTGAAGAACAATCCGCAGCAGAGTCTTTATGTTCTGTATATCTGCTTGCTTCCAGTAATTTTTCCATAAAGGATGTCTTATTTGCCAAAGAAATCGAACTGTTCACAAAAACCAAGAAGTGTTTCCAAAGTGTTTCCTTCAGTGAAATTCTTTTTATTTGTATCTATTTTCTAAGTTTTCTAACCGGTGTAAATTTCCACCCTTCCCGAGAATGAGCTTGACATAGTGATGTCAACGTGTTTTTGGCTTGGATGACATTACTTTTGTATTTTGAAAAGCAATTTAAAATCATAGATGCTTGAAGGATGTCGTCTACTGCGCCATCACTTATGGGTTTATGTTGTCTCAAGTATGATTTATGCATAATATTCAGTTTTTAGTCTGTGATAAACAACAAATTCGTTCTATTCGTGTCCAAAAATTCTTCAAAAAGCTTCATATGTAACGTGAAGCTAATGCACAAAATTTGAAAATTAAGACATAAATGGAGGTCATTGCGAAATCAGATTTTGAAGGCAAAGTCTGACTACGATGCCTGTGTTTCATTCAGATCACGGAGTTTCTTATGTTGAGTAAAATTTCAGATGAGCTGCGATGTCAGACCCGAAAATTGGATTGCAACTGTTGCCATTGAATAGACTTCTTTTTTGCTATTGTTGGTTGCCATCCGCTCTCAGTTTAGTATACATACAAATTGGCTTTGCTCCACCCCTTTTCATGTACAGCAAAAGAAATTCTTTTTCGAATGGTACTCATCAGGAAAAAGCAATATAGTTCGTCCTATTTTCTTTTGATTGTAGCGATTCTGTCTCTTTTCCTCAACCCTTTTGGTTTAAGGAAAGCCCCTAAGAAATTTCATGAGACGGACGTTTCAATTCCGCCTGTAGAGGCAACATATACATATCCTTGACCATTAAATCACTGCAACCTACACTATTAAGTTAACCGCTCCCCATTGTCTATTGCGTCGTCTGAGCGTTTTTTATTTCCAAAGACTTTGAAAACGAGGTCCACCTTGAATCGAATAAAGTAGGAAAGATTTCCCGGTTCCCTCCTTGACGGCATGTTTGAGAATCTTTTCGCCCCAAAACATCTTGTCCTCAGATGGCTTGGAGTTCTGTGTTTAAATCTTTGTTTTCATAGCAAGTATGGACATCCTTTATTGACAGGATCAGCTTTTTCTTCATTGTGTGTGTGTAGGTTTGGACGCTATCTTCGAAAAGTCCGCAAGACTTTTATGGTCTACTACAATTTTTGAGTATAACGAAGTTCGTGGAGAGATTTCCATCTTTATTATGGGAGTTTGCACAGCTCTAAGTTCTGGCAGCTATTCTGCGCACGAAGGTGGTTGCAACTGAAGCATAAGCTTCCACTTATGCTTGCCGTGAAAATTCCATTCAGTCAGGCTTCATGAGTGCTAAGAAGTCGGCTCTAGAATGGGAGTCACGATTGAGATTTTCTGACCACCCTCTGTACAGACAATATTCATCGGCTCTTCTTGACGGACTCATTGTTATAATCAGCTGTAGCATCCTTTTCTCTAGGAGCAAAGTAGGCGTCATACACAAGCAAGCTTTTTGGCCAACTATAAAATGGCAACTGGAAAATACTGGGCTCTAAAATACTATATTTTTTAGGTAAGCAAAGAAAATTTATTTAGATGGTCGGATTCTAGTTTAGGGACTTAAAGTCCTTTAAGCTCATTTGCATTGCGAGGCTGGCCACAAAAAAACTAATTGCAGGAATATTAAGAGTTATAATTGAGTAGCAAAATTATTCACACCAAAAATCATTCCCACATCCTCTTTGCAGGCCTGCCTAATCTTGCTTTGATGGTTTTGACAAAGCTGTAATACCTTCGATATGGTTCCTGGACCAATAAAACGAAATCAAGATTAGGTGAAGTAACAAGACGTATTCACAATGTTTTAACGTTTGATGTGAGCCTTAGGCGCAACCAAAGTCTACACCACGTAAATGGGAGTATTGTATAAGTGGTTTCAGAGCTTTATCTTTAAAAGCAAAAGAGACAAAAAAGAGGGAGTATTCCGAATCATCATCATCATCTTTAACCATCAATTATCAATCATTTATCATCAATCATCGATCGTCAATCAGCAATCAGTCATCAATCATCAATCACCGATCATCAATCATCGGTCATCAATCATCAAAGAATTCGAAGTTGGCCCTTCAGTTCTATTAAATAGTTCAGCTGTGACAAACAGGAAGAACATCGTCATCATTAAACTTCATCGTGCTCAACTTGTACTTTATCTTATTCACAACTTGGAAGTAAATCTTTTCAGAACTCCTTTTGTGCATTTCCACCGAATTCTTCGCAATAGTTTGCTCTAAAGGTTGCTCTTTATTTTCGCGTAAAAACAACCTTTGCGGTTGAGAGCTCCCTTCCCGCTCCCCATTCCCACTATTTAATACAAACATTTTTATGAAATCCCTAATACGCTCAGCGATACTTAGGCAGTTAAAAACCCAACAAAAGTTAGGTTATAGTTCAATCTAAGTTATGCTTAGGCCATAGTTCAACCAATGATGAAAAATAATTTTCATGTCATAAGAGTTTGAATCCTAGTAATGCAACCCAGTGGCCCATGTCGTCTCTACAGGAAAGTGTGATAAATAGAACCTCTATCTCTGATATTTGCCTGAATCTGATTGTTTTCTTTAATCCGAAACGAATAAGCTTCGGGCCACGCAAAGCACTTCAGCAGAAAGGAACTGGCAATGACACATATGGGCCATATTTATAAACGTCAGTTCACTTTAGTTCCCAGCCGTAAAAGTATGATATTAAATATTAAAAAGCCAACAGAGTACAAGAGCACAATTTTAGAAAACAAATTTTGTCAAAGATATAGTTATTACCCCAAAAACAATTGTCACAATTAAAAAGTCCCTTCTTGCACCAAAAAGTCAAATCAAAGCATGGGACCTGTTGCATTGAAGGGAAGTCCAGGACTCCACTCTGACCACGAAATTGTATGATGCAAAAATCATTCATTTTAAAAGTAATAAATTTTTGGTCAAATTAAGGATGACTTCTTCTGCAACTATTTTTCCAATAATAAAGAACTCCCATATTATAATTATAATTATATAAGTAATATATTTCCATATACAGAAAAGAAGTAGAGCTAATAATTTTTGTTTATCTAAGGCCAATGAATATACCTTATGATCAGAAAAGAATGGGAACTGTGAATTTCGAATTGCCGCACTTTACCGATTTTTACCGAATTTATCAATTGGACGGTAAATTTTGATTTTTTCAACGTTGGCAATACTTTCCATGATGTTCTGTCAAATTTTGACGCATATCGTACGATCAGTATTCCATTGGTGCTTATGCAAAGAAATCGAAAAATTGTTGGGCTGCGATTTTTATAATTGATGAATAATTAAATGCCTAAAATTTTGTGTTAAATATAAAATTTCGCTTGCCGATTTATTGAACATGTTATAAAAAGCGTATTGTGAAGCGTGTATGTCGGAAACACGAGCATACGAATGATATAAAATATTAAAAAGCGGGCGAAGGAGCCTCGAGCACGATGAGATCCCTGGACGGCCATGAACGTCTGTTACCAAAGAAAAACTCGAATCGGCGTAGTAAATCGTGTTGGAAAATCATTGTGTATCAATTAGACAGATTGTTGTGTTGTTAGGTATCTTTTATGGATCAGCCGAACACATTAACTCATATTTTGGATTTGAAACGCGTCGCTTCTCGGCTGGAGCCAAAAAAGCTGAATTTCATTCTTATCGATGTGGCCAAAGAGATGACTTCGAACGCAGACAGCGACCGCAAAATTACCGAACGAATCATTACTTGTGACGAAACATGAATTTATTAATTTTATATCGTTCAAATGGTCCTTCGAAAATGAGCCAAAACAGAAGAAAAAGAGCGCCAAATTCAGTTCAAAATCAAAGTATTGCTGACGGCTTTCTTCGATATTCGTCGTGTGGTGTACTACGAATTCCTTCCGGAGGACGAAACGGTCAACAAAGAATACTTTTTAGGCGTTATATGTGAACCCAATCTCAAAACAACGGCCGGATTTGTGGAAGAACAATTTATGGATTTTCAAGGCAAACGGCCTTGATTATATCGGAATTTTTGGCCAAAAATCCTATCAGCCAAGCACCCTACAGTCCTTTCATGGTCCCGTATGACTTTTTTCTCTTTTTCAAACTCAAATTGACATTACGGGGAGCGCATTTTGAGACCATAGAGGCCATAAAAGGGAATTCTGTGCGTGAGCTGAAGGACATACCTTTTGCGGCTCATAAAAACTGTATGGAAAATTGGATCAAACATTGACATGCATGTATTGCCACAGAAGATATTTTGAAGGGGATGATGAAGAAATATATGAAAACTTGAATTTTTGCCTTTTTTATAAATTCCCGTTCTTTTTTGATCATAGGGTATATTTTAATGCGCAACTATAGCAGTTATATAACTATTAACTATTAGAATAAAACCTAGTCGATAAACTTTACAAACGATTTTCAGTGTTTCAGTTCAATTCGATCAAAACTTATTTTGCCAAAAGTCCCTTAATCCTTCGTAATAATTCTTTCTTGAACCATAATAAAACAGGGAATAATTTGTGGATCAGGAAACAGGTGTTGATTTTAAGCTGATTTTATGATTTACTTCAGCTCCCTAAACAACCCACACAATATCATCCTGCGATAATTCGAATTTCAATAATGTTGCACTGCTTAGCAACGCTGTAAAATAAAGGCGAGCCTCATTAAAATCCTCAAAATTCATCCATTATTAACAAACTCAAGTCTTCATTGTCCATAAAAACTTTCCTCAACTCAACCATCTCTTACACAAGAAGTTTTTTTTTATCTTCCTTGCGAATATTTATTTCATACTTCAAATTATTATTTTAAACCTGTTCTTCACTTTGCCACCGAACGTATTCTCCACTTAACTTAATTAAATCCTTCGACATTTGATACTTTCAACCGCAATTCAAATTCACTCATGAGAAAATTCAGTGGAACTTTTTCGTCGGTTTATTCCCGCCTGCACTGAAAAAGGAAGACAAACCAAATAATCAATTTCGTAACACGATCCATTCCTTCAACATTTCAAATGAGCCATTAGATGAAAACAGCGAGTGAATAAAAAAGAAAATAAAGTCGTAGGATAAAAAATCTCATTAACAATTTTACAAATAAGAAAATAACAAGTTTCAATTTCCTACTCAACCAAGCTTATTGTGCTGTACATACATACACAGGATACCTTTCCACTGTTTGCAATCTTCCTTGTCCTCGAACTTGGAAATCTTACGCTTCATTAACTCAACTCTGTTTGTCGTTTCGTAACCACTCCCACAACTGCCACCATATTTTCATTTTTTATTTTCCTTAAATTTTGCCTGTATCTATTCAACACGTTCCTTGTCCTCTATCGTCCCTCGGCAGCAACGCGCCAAAATAATTTAAAGGTTAGAGTGAAACTGGAAAATTCTTCACCAACAAAAGCTTCGACTGCATGGTTGAAATGTCGCGAATTCTTATCAGGCATGCAATTCGTAGAAAAAGGACTTTATTCAATGGAAGTCATTTATTGTTTACAGTGCTATCTACAGCCTTTGGTGAAATAGTTTTTTCGATCCTTAAAGTTTGAAAACATGTATTTGCGAAGTTCATCAGAAAATCGGTTCGTGTTCAATTTATCCCTGAAGTAGAAGAATTTGTGCCTGTGAATTCATCTTTGTATGGTAACAAATTGAAGCGAAGGGATAACAAAACGGCTTTATTTCGCTGAATGTTAGGAATGCACAAATATCACATGAGTATGCTCAGTTGCTTTCAAATCGACAAGACGCTGAATTTGTACAGCATCCTGTGATGGATCTAACAATTTATCTGCCTCATTCCAAAACTGTCCTGAAGCGCTTGAAACTATTCCGAGAGAACTTCCTCGTGCGGAAGAACATTTCCTTACCGAAGTGCAAGTGAAGCGAGAAATGTCGCACAAATGTTCGACAACATCGATTACACGTTCATTCGTACCTCGAAAAATTTTCCAGCATTCGTATCAAGGCTGATCGGATGGAGTCCATTCGAAATCCTTTTACTATCGCGTTAGAAATGATATAAGTGAAGCAGATCCTGCCATTATTTTTTTGCTTTGTTTCTCGTGTAAACAGGATCATTTGTCAAATCGAGCGAAATTTATTACATCGTCTATTTTCCTCTATATAATGTTAGAATACTAAAACAGCAAACAACTGAGCGTATAAGGATACACTTATATTTACATTCACCTTGTGTGGTTACTAAACATTATACATATGGTGACGCTGTGGATGGTGGTTGAAATGATATTACGAAGGATCAAGGTGAAGACAAATGTAGAATAATATCTAAGAAAAAAGGAAAATGATGACAATTGAGTTTTATCTCTGCTATCATGCCGTTTGTTTAGAAAATGTGTGTCCCAAGCTGATTTCACAGTGGGGGTGGGGCTGTAATTCATTGGGTGTTGATATTGATATTTAATTATTTAGATGTTAAACTGTTTGTGCTTACTCCAAAGAAAGTTTTAATTTCTATTTCCGCCTAGCTTTGATATTAAGCAAAATATCAATCTTGATATTTTGCTTTGTGATTGGATGGATTAAACACCTCTCCTGTCACATCGAGAACCTAGCCTCATACTACAAGTGGGGTTGCTTCGGACTAGGCCTCTTTGAATTCTAGCTCGCCACCAGTTCCCATGAATAGGCGTCTTCAACTCGAGATTGGTCCCCCAGTGTTGGCGAGTTGTGCAACTGAGAACCAATACTCCCGAAGCATTCTTGTCTGATAACATCCTAGCCTGATCGAATAAGCTCATCTTCGTCTCAATCATCAAATTAAGGTATTTTATTGATCCCTATTTATTTTATTTTTCCTTCAACCCAGACGCGAGGGATCCCTTGGTTTTTTCTAGCGCTAGACTGAACCCACGGCTCTCTCCAATGTGCAGTGTCACATCTATAGGATGGCCTCCCCAGTCTTTCTCTTATGGGATTCTCCAGCATTTTACCAGCGGTGTTCACAGTAAACAGAGGCCGATATGCAGGTAGTAGTTCCGGATTTCCCTTCTCTTTGCTGAGCAGCAGAAGCCTCGCTTCCTACCAGCATTGATGGAAAACATCCTTCTGCAGGCAGTCAATGAATATGCTGAGTAATATGTCAGTAACATGATATTCCTTATATGAAAAACCTCGCCTTTTTCGTCGTCCCGCCTCAAGCACATAAAGTGGCCGTGAGGATATCAGCTTTGGCATGAAATATCAGTTTTGATGATATTGTTAGAATTATAATAATGATAAAATTTTCCACTTTTTTGAAAAGGAGATAGACGTCATTATGGTTCCAAAGAGAATAGCCGAGTTCTCTTTAAAAAATTGAGAATTCAGCCCATGTGCGTTTATGGTATAATTTCCATTGAGAACCCATGGCTATGTCGGTTAGGGATCCTAAGTCATATATTTGTATCACCAGCTATCACGTGAAACCCAATACAATTCCAGATTTAAAAAAAATCCACATGATGTCGGAATTCTTCAGGATAAGATTTGAACCTCTGTACATCCGGTACATGGGGAGAAATCATAAATTCTAGAAGATACACGTAGTCAAATTTCTACGTTGGATGAGGCTACCGCCAGAAATAATATTTTGGTTGATTTTGCTTAAAAGTGCCATTTTACTTGGGTTTGAATTCTTATCATTCATACGATTCAAAAATGATATGAGTTAACAAGTGGTCTCGGAATGTTATGGTAGTTAGACTGCTCGCCTTCGTCGTAACAGATGCTGCGTTCAAAGCCCAGTAGTTTCAGTGATATGTGAACTTGTGCTTATTGTACTGCAGTTTCAACACACCAATTGATAAGTATCTTCGTGGAAATAATTAAGGTCAAAAATTAGTCTAACTAGATCACCGTCTCGCGCACTCTTAGACATGGCCCATGGCTCTAGTTATCTCTAAAAAGTAAAAGCTTGGTAGTGAGCGGTATGAATATGCCTAAGTTTGCCTTTAACTTCCTGCATACGATTTTATATATGCAGACGATCCATCCTGTATATCTACGGAAGCCAATGACAGCTTGAAGTTCCTTGATCGCCTGATGTTCCAACACAGGTTATGAATCCCGCCTTAGCCACATGAAATCCAAGAATGAAGAAAGTGTATCAAACTTTCCTCTTTCTTGGGCACCGTATGTGTTGTCCGTTTGGATGCCCCATCGTTTAGTATGTTGTAATTTCCGCATGTTAGCAATGCCACAAGTCTTCTTACGCCATTTTGTTTCCTCTGTCTCTCCAAAGGATTTGCTTCAATCACTTTCGTTGAGTCCACTGCATTTCGACCGCCTTAATCAGTTCTGGCTAGTTCGTCCATCCCTTCATATCTTTCTACAGCTCGACGTCCAGGGGCCCATGTTGGTTTCACATTCCTTCGGTGCACTGTAATTTTCAGCCTCTCTGTAGCCTCTCTGTAGCCTCTCACGGTTGGAAACAAATGCCTTCAGTGTTTTTAAGGTTTCGCATAGCCAGTTCGGAGGCTGCGGTTGTTGGAAAAATGTCCTAGTAGAAAACCGTATTATAGTGCTCCACAGGCTTCGATTGAGTTAGAGGTAGTATGACAAAAAAAATGCTCCAATGCGTTCGTCTGTTTCAGAGCTATCGGTGTTGGATTAAATTTCACTATCTGAGGTAGAGTTCAGTACAGTTTCTCACTGTTCTCTGATGGGAAAATTGACGCTTTCAAGGTCTTTGTACCCATCACTGGTTTAGTCATATTCATTTTCTCCCCCATATAGTGGCCACCCTTTAAAATAAGATTTTTGGGAATCTGGATGAGACTCGTTCGGGGATGGTTCCTTACCTTCCACCTGAGATAGATTTCTTTCGTAAAATACGAAAGTCTTGAGACGTCAAGTTGCACCTCACCCCATTCGCTAGAGCTTGTCTAGTTTGTTCTTCGACTTGCTCCAAAATTTATTTTTTGTGTTGTGAGTAAGAGCGTGTATGACATTGCCCAAAGTCAGTTAATTGGTCAAGCATAAATAATGTTCGCCTGATTCAATCTTCGACCTAAGCCGCGTTTATGAAAAAATTTCAGTCTATGCCAATGTTTTCTGAGAGAATCACTAAAACCACTATGAGCAGTCTACGCGAAATTTTTCGAAGCCGCGCTCCTTTGAACCCATCCAAAGGATTAAAAAATACCTTTTGTAGAGGCATAGAAGCTCATGGGAAACTCCAAGACATTTCTACAATAATGGGCGAACAGATTTTAAGTGTGGAATTATGTCAACGATCTTCCACATCGTGGATCGCAGAAGAAACTTGCAGAAAAGGACGCGAAACAATTGCGACTTAAGTTGAGCTCGTTGTGTTTCTAGAACATTAAACGACGGGAATAGGATTCTATCTCAAAACAGTTTCTCCAGTGAACATTAAAACATCCAATCAAGATGCATCAATCAAGGTTTTTGCTTGTTACCCCTCTTCCCTGGCAACTTCGATGCACCTTAGTTTATCGAAGTTCGCAAGGTAACCTTGTTACTGACTCCCAAACGTCAATTTAACAGTGTAAATGAAGCTTGAAATTTGCAGAATGATAATGATTCCACCCTAGATGGGGTGGGTCCCGGTGAGGAGTCGTGATGGTTTCCCTATCGTCCTTGTCGTACTTTTAGCTTGGATTTGTTGTTCCATTATGATGAGTTTGAGACGTTTCTTGATTCTTTTTTTTCGTTTCTTGTCCAAAATCTATTTCTTGTGTGTCACCCTCATTCTTTGAAGTACCATATCCTGGGGCGCTTCATTGTTTCATTATTTACATTTTCATTCACTATTCATTATGTAGAATATTTAGCGCCTGGAAATTGTCTTATTTAGTGTCCCAATCGATTACCAACTATCGCAGACTGTAAAGTCTACAATATGTGTCATCAAAATGCACCTACCGAACGAGTTGAAAAAAATTGATATACTTTTCAAAGAATCATATGGTGACACTTTGGACAGGGAAAAAGCTGGTAGGAACGGCATTAAAGTCGATCTTGCCTCCTGTCATCACAATCATGAAAGTATCATTTACCTCTTCAGGAATAGTGTGGTGGCGCATACTGCAAAACAATACATCCAAAAATATACTAGACAATATCCTATCAATAGCCTGTCTGCAACCACTCTCTCTCTCTCTCTCTCTGTCTCTTTGTCTCTTTGTCGCGCTGCGACCTCTCTCTTTTTCTCTCTCTCTCTCTCTGTCTCTCTGCGGACGAAATAGTGCTCACCCTGGCGTCTTCATCAAAAACACCCAAAAGGTACCACTAATAGTGAAGATCACACTAAAAATCAGTAAAGTAAAAACAGAACATCCTTGAACAACTGCCTCCAGGTTCTCAAATTCGTAGACAAAATCACCCCATGAAGTTGGATGGAAAATGAATACAAGCAAACTCGCACCGAGCACAAATCCCATGGTCAGTATCCTGGCAGCGGAAGGATTGGAAATGAAGGAAATTTTCATTTTTAAAAGAATCGAAATCAGAAGATACATCAATGGCTGTAAACCATTTTGAAGAGCTTGAACTTTCTCCTACTACCATTTAACAATTCTTTCAAATTTCCATGAAACAAAACGCCAATTTCCTCGAAAAAATCATATTTCCGCGAAATTTAACCATGATAATATTATACAAAAAACCCACTGTACTACGGAGCTGACGTAATTCTTGTAACTGTACGGTTAAAGGTTAATGTTATCGCAATCAACACATCGAAAAACCTTTGGAGAAATATCCTTTATTTTTATATTATAATGAGAATCAACTCAAAAGCGAATTCCAAAGGTGCAAATTTCGTTAACTCTATTTTGGAAATTTACCAACTGGCTTGACACTTATCAACGAAAAAAAGTAGCCAACAGGAGGTTTAACTTTCCCAGGCGCTGTTACAAGCAGAAAGTTACTACTTCTACAGGGTTTTTTTTGCATGAAATCTCTTCGAAAACTTTACCTTGCATACCCCAACTTCTTAACAGTGGATGAATATAGCTGACATCGAATGGAGTAAATATTGAGCATGAATAAAATGCAAATAATAAATAAACTACTCCGATATAGTGTGACTTTTCCCGAAGAGCTGAGTGCCGATATTTGTTATAATGAAATTTTTGTATACCTGAGCAGATCCTGAAGCGATTCATCTTAATCGATGAACTTATTTATCTTAATCTCGGTTATAGCGGTTGAACGAGCAGATTAACAGATGTATTTTGCGTAGGGAGGTGAAGGCTTCTTACTCTCTGAGGATAGGCCACTCAATGGCACAAAGAACATCTCTCCTGGCGACAGGAGTACCTAATCTGGAATTGGACGGATTCCTTTGGGCTTAGCCTCCTTGTTTTCTGCTTCACGGCAACTTCAGGTTAAAGGAACGAGAAGATGAAATGGTGGAGAAGTAATCCTGACACCTCCGATGTCTCCATCGGATCTAGTGTGCGTCTTTTGTTCTTACGATTGCCTGAGCGTAGTGTACCACCTGATTCTATTTATCAGCTGATTTTAGCGTGTCTTTACTAATGCTACCTGGTCGGAGCTCAGCCAATTTTTATACAAGATCACCGCGTAGACTGTAGTATCTTCTCCATCAAAAGGAAGTATGACAGGTGTCATTCTTTCTCTTCAATGCAGAAATGCAACCTTGAGACCGAGTCTTATCAGCTTTGTGAATGAGACTGAAACAACCGTGTTGCTTAAGATTGCTGATCCGCGATCTTAAATCGTTTGTTGAGCTGCGCGGTTCTTATTCCTTTTGATTCACGCTCCCAAGACTGTTGCAACTCGTCAAGAATGCGTCTACTCTCATGCTTTCGGAGGTAGATTGTTTCACGCTCTCTGGAAAAGAGGGCGATGAGTATCACCCCAACGGTTACCATAACCGCTGACTCAAACACTGTCAAGAATACTAATTCAACCTGCAGCTCTCCTCATCTCTGGATTTGCGACAGTCGTTTTTGCGGCAGTTTCTTATTGAGAGCATCGCTCTATGCAGAAGAATAGATTATACGACGCTCATCAAGCGACGCTCTTTTGTTAGACTTAGCCCCCGAACTCTGTCCATTAGTCGACTGAATACCGAGATGCTACTCGCAGCTATATGGGGTTCAAAATTTAACATTTTAGATCAATATGTCCTAAGCATTTAATTTTGAAGCATATTTTGAAACGCCTTCAAGAAATTGTTATTATTTGCTCATTTGATTTGAAACATAAACGACATTCGGTATTTGATTTCAAATTAGAAATAAGTTAAAATTATTCGCATCAAAAATTCACCATATGTGAAAATAAAAGGATGGAATCAACCAACTGAAAACAGTATTTCGATTTTATTTATCCGATTTGCGATTTTCAATTCAATTTGCCTTGAACTGATGTTTTATTGCTTTCTTTGCATTTGTGTAAGCTTTTGCTCGAGCCCGAACCATTTCATCCTTTTCACTCCCACAAATATAATAAAGTAACAGCGTTCTTTATATTCATGTCCCTTTCAATATTTCATAGGATAAATGTATGTGATGTCATTAAAGAGTAATACGAAAATCATACACTCAATGTATTATTTAATATCACATTGAATCGTACTCGTTGAGCCTAGCCATGGTTCCTTTGACTTCGTCTTCCTATTCTTTGCCGCCATGCCTCCGTCACTCACAAGAATAACAAAATAACAAACCCAGGCGGTATCGTGCTGCGAAACACGTCACTGGAAACGCTACATTATTAAGATTCCATCAAGTTATGTAACATAAAAATGCTTACTTGTCATATCCATTGGATAAGCTCTAAGCAAATAATGTACTAAGACATGTTCCGCTCATTTCGAATGACGGCAACGTGGAGGAAGTAACGGGAGGGCAGCGAAAACAGATACAAGCGCGGCGCCGGGCGCGGGGAAAGCCGCGAAGAAAGTGGATAATATGGAACAGTGAATCAAAGCAAAGTGAACCTGACCGAAGAGACCACCCTCGTATCCGGTATTATGTGTGATATGTTGGCATTATTCGAAGTATCGATTACCCATGTTTCCCATTGAGCCCATAATCCCCCACCATCCTTCCTGACTGACTTCCATCGCCTGCCTACCCACTTATACGATTATGTAAGCCAAAGAAAGCATCACTTTCGCAAAGTGGTTTTCTATTGTGCGCAAATCAATCAGTATATTAATATTTTATTACTCGCAGCCTTCGCTGTAGTCCTGACATAATCCGTGTAAAAGCCCAGCGCTTTTATCTATTTCATTCCCGTTACAGTTGAGGGTGAAATTGTCAAATTTAGGACGGAGTCGTTACAGCAGCTGTAACGCTTTTGATTGTCACAATACCGAGTCTACAGCGGTAATAAAGTCTGCATTGTACTTAGGACACTATTCCTTTACAATTAAATACTTCTCACGAACTCGAGGAGCGTGATAAAATCTCAAACCTTTATTGCGTTCGCGGACACCATATGACTCATTAATCGCAGCTAGTGGTTAGGCCTACATCCATAACCAAGAACCAGGCGTGTCCTTTTTCGAGCGTGAGCATATTATCTAGCCCATAAATTCTGCCATTCACTTTGACTTCTATTTCAGTTCCTTTGATTTAGTCTCCTAATTTCCTGATCGATTTCAGCCTTTGTTCTTCCAGGAGCAATAACTTCCTTGATAGAGTTTTCTTGCCACCGAATTATCTTTGTAAGGTACGAGTGGAAAAGCAAAAAGTCACCATCGGTGGCAACGCAGCAAAATGCCAAGTAAGATTCAACTGACATTTTCAGTTCTTACAGGACACAAAAAGTCCTGAGGAGAATTCAACCAGGTTGATGGCAGGCATTCGCTTTGTATTTTCGACATAAGCTCTCGCAAAAAAAAACGCTGAATTCATGCTAAAGTGTATGAATTAAGAATCACTTTAAAGTCCTACGGCTGTTTATTGAAAGCACTGTTAGCAGCATTCAACCCCCGTGTTTGATGTTGGAGTGACGGTGGCTGTCAAAAGAAAATGAAAGGAATCAATGGAAGAAGCACAAGAGTGAGACACTATTATGGGATGGTGAACCTTTGAGAGTGACAATTGATAGTATACACGCGTATATATGTGTAAGATACTGAACATCAATAAGGGTTGCTGATAATAGCAATTTTAGACGACAGCGGTGGTGATGGTGTTTCGAATTTGCGAAACGTAATGAAAACACAAGATACGCACTTGCCTCCTCACACCCCATTCCTGCGACCCAGTCTTGCCTATTGCCCATCATTATACAGAGAAGCGAAAATTTGATAGGATCTAAAAGTCTAGATGATAAAATTGTACATCGTTGTTGTATTCAAGCTGTAAATATATTATATCGTACATATTTACTAGGATACATATGCTCAAGTTGCGATGACAGGGAAAAATTTTTAATGGAAAAATTCTGTTATAAAATTGACACCTCGCGCATCAACTCAATTTTCATGTGGAATCACCGCGTTCAAGAGGAATATAATGCATGTTTGTATTTTTATGCGAGGAGCTATGAAAATTTAATGTCCGAATTGATTGAGTTTTCCTATGTGATTTGATGCGGAGAATAAATAGGAAAATTTTTAATATATGAATCAATTTTATTATATTTGTTTGATTTCAATCCTTTCGGAAATGCACGCATCGCATTTCATATTTCACCAGTAAAATGAATTGCGGAAGCAATTGCTAGGATAACTTAAGGGCTTTTCAAAACTAGATTTGGACTCATTGTTCTAATAGAATGCTCGAGCATGCTTTAGGAAATCCTTAGAATGATCATTCAAGCACAATCTCTGCATCGTCTCTACATTAAAGATCAAATTTAGATTTTCCCATCATTACCTCATTACTCATTAAGTTCAATGGCAAATGTCTGGAAAAACTTTCCTAAAATGTTCAACGATTTTCTCCTTCCTCCAAAGCTAAGATGTTTTCAATTCGATGTGTCAACACATGCCTTCAACTTTACCACCATAGTTTACGACGTGGCCATCAGAGTGGCCATCTTTGGGGTTATTATCCTACGAACTTACTTTGAAGAAAAGTTTGTTGGAGATTTTCAAAAAGCGAAAGTGCTGTTCCTCAAGGGCATGCGACATCGACGAAAACAAATAGCAGTTATAAGGAGCAATGTCCAGGCTATGCGACGAGTGGGGTAGGACTTTCCATTAAAGCGTTTCAAAGTTTGTTTTGACTGTCCTTGCAACATGTAGTCGAGCACTGCCATGCTGAAGAATGACATGTTTTTGCTCATATTTCGGCCGTTTTTGTTTCAATACTCGGGTCAAACGCATCAATCGTAGTCGGTAGAGTTGCCCTGTGGTCGTTTCACCTGGTTTAAACAGTTTATAGTACACCACGCCCAATTGTTCCCACTAAGTACAGAACATGCAACCTTGCCACCGTAAATATTCGGCTTCGGCGTTGATTTGGTCGATCTTTGTTGCAGATTTCTTCAAATGATGTTTCAAATGAATTTCAACAGTTTACATATTCGGAGCATAGAAAAACATTGTCCTTTACACTTCAGAGGAATGACACATACTGAAAAAGAAAACCTAATGATGAGGCTTCAAACTGAAGTTGGTTGTAATACTGTTCGATTAAATGTAATGTCAGTGACGCCGTCTATTGAAAATCCCTTTAAACTTTTCTCTGAGGTAATTGAAAAAAAACAAGAGCTCATCTCTAAGAAGATACAAACTCTACAATATTCAAACGGCAACATAAAAAACGTATTTTAAAAAAATAAAACATGTCAGTTTTTTTTAAGTATTTATCAAGTGAAAAAACTACATTTGAATAAACTTACCAATTGCAAATTGGTACTTTTATTTTAGAAGCTTATTTTGGTAGATTATGTAGTCCTTGTCACCTTGTAGTCCGTTGTAGTCACTACAACTTGTAAGTGACTATATCCTTGCTATGCTGACCAAGCAAAGACTCATAGGTGCGGAGGTCTTAGATTAATTTTAGTGAAAGTGTTCTATTTTACAATTATTTCAATCAGTCAGCACAGACCCATAAAAGTCATCGTGAAACCTTGAAAAGTATCCGAAAATCATTTAAAATCTTGATTTGATCTTAAAATTTCCTGGATAAAACCAAAATTTGAATTCAAAACATCAATTTTAACGTGACCCAGGCACGTTTTAATCATCAATCTCTTAATATTGAGGTGTTTGAAACCACAGACAAGAAATCTTGGAAGTTCGTTCAGAAAGCAAACAACGAATACTCCTCCCTTAAGTCAAGCTGCAGAAAAGTTCATAAATACAAATTTTAGGTATTGAAAGGCAGATTTTGGATTAGTCAAAGCCTTAATATTTTTTTCTTCATCAAGCCCAACTTAATATGAGTGCGTGTCATATATTTGTTTTCCTCTAGATACAAGGGCCTGTATCAGACCCTCGCCTCCCGCGAACAGTGCCCTCAACCGCCCCATCTATTGACCGCGTCTTCCAGTTTCGAAATTGCGCAGTGATAAACTGTCTTCGTCGGCTGAGTTTGACCAGCCAGCGTTTTTTAGGCATCTCAACTAGGCCTCTGTACTTTGAATCAAACTACGAAAAGATTTACATCAGGATATCCATACGACTTACAAGGTCATGAAGTTGCAAGTTTTATTATGAGTGCCTGCATTGGTTAGGCCAAAGCATGCAGTGTCTTTTGACAAGGTTTTCATTAACTACCGTCCGCCATTACATTCTAAAGTGGCACCATTTCTCATCACGTGTCTATCTATCAATCGCAGGACCTTCCTCTCGAGTGGGAAGATGGGTGAACGGCAGTGTTTCACACCAATAGCATTTTCCAGTTCTCATTGCAACATTGTACAAATGAAACTTTATTTTCCTACATATGCAGCTGTATTTTTCGATGTACCTCATCTGTTCGATTGAATATCTTTAGATTAGATTAGATTGTGACTAAATATTCCCAACTATGTCGAGACTTTATTCATCGAAAAGGATATCACTCTGTAAATTGGGAGCATTTTGCGTCGATTACGTCATAATTTGAGTTTTGTTTTCATTAATTTATATCCCTTTTCGTTTTGCTTCCGTCAAAAGCGAATGGTAGAAACGGAAAAAGTTCTTTCGTAGTTTCTTACGAGCGTGACATGATGTCAATGCTGTCAATCTTGTGTAGAAGATTAACTCTTGTAGCGACAACAAGCTTTCTTATGACGTATTCCAGAGCCAGATTGAATAATATTGGAGCCATCCCATCTCCCGGTCTTACCCCGATTTTAGTATCAAACGCATCAGTGAGTTGGTCAATAACATTAACTAGGGACATGTAGACGTGATTGTGGTTTTGGTTACGCAGAAAATATTCACGGGAACGAAATGTCCACCAAAAATTAGATGATGTTACGTCAATATCTAACTCTCGCTAATTTTCACATACCTGATTGACACTAAATAACTTGTGCATCGTCGACCACCCTGCACTAAAGCCATCTTGAAACTCTTCAAAATTGGTTGGTTGACATACGATCTGATCCTGTTTTTAACTTTTTTCTGACAGTACTTTGTTTGTCATATAAAGTCGCCATATGTCTCTTTAATTTTTGTAGCTTAACGTATCCACTTTTTCGGGAAAGGGAGTATCATTGCCTGGCTCTGCTCACGTGGCATTTGGGCTGGATCTCAAATACACGATTGGATGCCATGGATAGGTTTCTTAATTCACAACTCACAACCACCATATTTGATGACCTCAACTGGAAGTTCATTTATGCTCAGGATTTTGTTACTCTTTTGGACACGGATGGTAAAACATATTTCATTCATAGTTTATGAGCCCAATAACCTTTCAGGGATATATTTCCATGTTCCTGTGTTTTTGGGGTTTTCGCTTTATTGAGAAAATTCTTCGAAACGGTCATATTGCCCAGGACACACTAATATCTTCCTGGCCATATCTTATGTCAATGATCTTTATCGCTCTTAAATCCTATCGACACAGTACTTAGGCAGTATTTAGTGTATCCACCTTGCAAGTCCAAAAAGATAACCTAAAACTTTTGAATAATCAAAATATGCCAATTTTGACATTTATATTCAACATAACTAATCCTGCTAAATTTAATTAATTTCTCTATTGCATCATAGTTTTCTTTAAAATTGACAGATTGACTCGCAAAGATAGGCAGCTTGACAGAAAAATGTCACAAGGAATTTTGCTCGAAGAATCTACATTCGCTAAGGGGCGTCTAAACAAGTCAATCCTTTGATCAAAGAAGTGGTTTTGTCACCAATGGAACAATTGCATATTTTGTATTACCGTGAAGAGATGTTGGTTAGGTTATTAGTTGGTTCTCTCTATAACATTGGCAAGAACTAGGACAAGTTTTTGCACAAAACCGAGAGCTGCAAAGGAGTTTTTGCAATTGACATTAATCGCGAAGAAACGCAACTGAAGCTCCAAAATTTTTCGAGCATTCAGTTAAAATTTTTTGTTTTATCCTTTTTTCCAGTTTTCTGACTACTTAGGCACTAAAATATATCGAATTAAATTGAGAGATATTTAAATCTTATTATTGTAACCTAAAAGGACTTCAAGATGTAACAAAAAAACTAAGATACGGCGAAAGACTGCCACTTTCCGCGGAACAATAATTATTTTTTTTCGCAGCATAAATCACATTTATAAATTATCAAAAAATTTCAACCATACGGGATTACCAGAATTACCCAGAATCATTAGTATTCATAAGCAGAACAGGCAGAACAACGTCACATTGACATTCTCGGAAAATTTGTATTTGTACAGAATTCTTTACATTTACTTTTTCCTCGGTGAATTTTTTTTTATTAGCATTCAAGCGTAGATGGCTAGCCATTACGGTACATCGTCTCACCTACGTCGCTGAATTTTCAAGCTCTCTATCTTGCAAAGCTCGCTATATGGTTACACGTGGTTTTAAATTTCTGACTTCGTGATGTCGACCCGGCCTGTGAGAGCTTTCAAGTAATTACGCTATGGTTAGTTATGCAATTCTTCACTTTATATCACACTTTCACTTCACAACAGTTTAGCTTATCAATGCCATCCTGAAACCATTGACCGCCTTGCTTTGTTTGCTCAGCAAGTATCTCAATGCTTAGTTGCTAGTTGCTTTATGTGGCATTTAAATCTCATTGCAACATGTTTCATTGTCGAAGCTCACCAGGGGTTGGCATAGTGTTATGTCCTTGCTTTTAAATTCCGATTCGCACATGACTTTATTCCTGATTTTTCATACTAAAAGCATTCCAATATTTGCTCTCATAACAATCATTTCTTTGTCGACTGAATTTTATATAATTTATTGGGATGTCGGTTTTATTTCGTCCTACACTTCATTCACGGTTTCGTTTAAAGGTCCGTGAAAGATTTGCTACAGAAGCAGTATTGAATGCTTTCCCTACCCATAAATTAAATAAGATTCAAGTTTTAAATTATTATGTCTTGTATACTGTATATCCTTGTCATTAAACGGACCCCTACAAACTGATTTTACTGAACATTGAGACAAATGGGGCCATCGATCTTGCAGCCAGGATACTGCAGAGGATGATTGGGTTAAATTTTTTAAGTCTAGGGAATGTTTTGGACGTCACGAAGGTGCTGGCTGTTCTTGTTTCACCGACACTGCGAACACTGTGTACACTGATCCCTGTTTATGGTATATTATCCCCGAAAACAAAGGAGGCACTCGTGAGCAAATTATTAAAATAATCGTTCAAGACTATCGCGAAATATTACTTCAACGTCAGCCTACCTGATTTTCAGTCGGCGCAAGAAAATTTCTTTGAATCCTCATCTGTCTTCTTAGTCCTCAATTCCTTGCTAAGGCATTTACTATTTCTCAAATGCTTCGTAAGTTCTTCACAGTTTGTTTCGAAATTCGTTGTGGACGAAGCGCCCTCTTTCTTGAGGTTGTAGAACTATCATATCAATTTCTATTATTTTTTTTCGAAGCGGATATACGAGTTTTGACTAAGGTTAAGTTGGGTCCTTTGGGTGTGTTGCGATTATTTCGATAATTCCATTCGATATCTTTTGATAATAGTTCGTACCTTTTGGTCCAAATATTCGAGAGACAAATGCCATTGTTGCATAACTTGTAATTTTTGTATCATTTTTTGTGGTAGGGAGGTGAAGGCTGCTTACGCCCTGAGTGTGACTCCCAGACGCACAATGCTTTAAGACTACCCACTAAACCCCTCTCCTGTTAACCTGAGAACCTAGCCTGGAATCGTTTGACACATTACTTCGGGCTAGGCCTCGTGTTCCTACACCCAGACGCGCCTTCGAATTATGGGAATCACTTCTCCAACGGGAAGGATGAGAGAAGAAGGAAGTGCTAGAAAAGAAATCCCTCATCTCATCTATGTATCATTAAAATAACTCGCTAAAACCTTGTAATAACTTCAATGAAAATATCAAGATTGGGCCGAATGCTTCTGAGTCTCAAATAAAATACAAGGATTTTTTAATTCCTGTCATGTGGTAACTTAATATTACCATTTTATTTGTCGTGCGACCCTGGACAGTCAATCGCTTTTACTAATTTTTTAGACAAAAATGAGGATTCTGTGCACATTATCGGCCAAATACGTAATTTTATTCGTCCTCAACCGGGGATAATATGTCAACTTGACTCCAAATGGCATCTTTCTTCAGGAAGTTCAACAATTGGAGGCCTATTATTATTTAGAGTTCATGTAAAAGAGGTTGCCAAGCTGAAAATTTAATTTTTCAAAGTACCTAGACCAATTTGCGAATAATGACTGAAAATCAAGGATTAAAAACCGCATCCTGACAATTCAGAGTATAAATATGTTTTGAAAGAACCGTACCTCGTAAATTTAGGATTCCATTGAAGAGTTTTAATTGGGAAATTTTGAATAAGATGGGGATGCAAAATTTTGCTAGTGAAAAAAGGAAGCGAAAGCGTTTCTCTTATTTCTTACTTCATATACTAATGTTGCTCCTCATAGTGGGTTTTCCGTTTCGAGGCATTTCCAGTCTTAAAATTAATTGTTCCGTATTTGAATTATCCTTCAAAATAATTCGCTGAATACTTTTATGTGCCCCCACGGCTATCGAGAACTACATAACACGCACTTTCTCCTTGCGTAACCTGTTCGTTGTTTACTTTACCAAAAAGGTAGAACACTCCTAGGCGACTTTGGGTAGACAGAGATAGACAATGCATAAGTAGATTTATATTGGTATTGTATCTTTACGCAAAAGCTTCGAGGTAGGTTTCATTCTTAAACGCATTAATGAAAGAAAACTTACCAATCCAATCAAAATTTGCCTTATTTCAATCGCATACTGGGAGTTCATTCAAACTCTTTTCTAAGGATTACGCTGCTATTTAATTGGAAGTGTATATTCTAATCCGAGCTAGATAGAATTTGAAGGCTACAAAAGAAAAAAGTCAATGGAAAAAAACATAATAATAAAGTCATAGGTGTCTACCTAACTACAAGATAGAAAAATAAAATGAACCGGGTTTAAAAACGTGAAAAACCTAGGTAGACAAATATAAGACGTGTAAGGACTATATGATTCAATTGGAATATACAATAAATCTACTTATGCATTTTCTATCTCTGTCTATCTCTGTTCTATCCATCTGATTTGGCTCGGAGTCACCATGCTACATTTTAAAGTAAACAATATGATGGTTATGTAAGGCGAAACAAAGCGAATGATAAGTGATTAGAATGTAGCCTTTGGCACCTCTGAGCAAATTGCCCAAAAGTCAATCCTAATTATGCCCTAATTTTTGCAAAGTCAGCAACATAATTGCGAAATTGTCATTGTCTTTAATTTACTGCACAGGATAAAACACATGCCAACTTTTTTTTATTGTGGTACTACCCTCAATAGCCTGCTACCATTTGTTTATAGACTATCAAATAAAACGTCACCGAAACGAAATTAAATTTCGGTAATAAATTAACACACTCTGATGATGACAACAATAGCAGTTGGCAACATTGGCATATTGCTTCAGCGGGTAATAGTATTAATATCACATACATTCACACGGTGGGAGGTCCTTCTGAATGACTGCATCAAGTAGAGAAACCAGCATAAATGATGTTGCACCATTCACCACAAAGGACTTTTTATAGTTTTCATTTAAGTATCATTCCAAGAGCTGTGCTTCACTTCGTTTTATAGTTTATCTAAAGAATATTCCACGCTTATAAGATTAAAGGCTAGAAATTATAGCTGGAGTCTGGGCGATAGACTTCGTGGTAAAACTTGAGCGCTTGGAGGACGACGTGTGCAAATTGTGGTATCTGGATGGTGAAATTGAGTTTTATAGTCACAGCATCATAACTATATCATTTTCATGGGAAACTGAGAAAATTAAAAATTGATTTTCTCGCAACAGACAGACATCTCGTCAAAATCAAATTATCGATTTAATAGACGTGAAAGGATGTACGCGTTGACTGCACACTATTTTACAGCCCTTAGTTTAATGAAAAGTATAAATTGCTTAATGTACATGCTAGGTGACGAAAATTCAATGCTTTTATGTGTCAATTTTCTACTTTATTTTCATTTTACCAACAAAATATCTGATAATGCTTGACTGTACCAAAACTTCCTTTGATGTTGAAAAAAATTCTACCTGAAAGGGAAATTTGACATTGAAAGTTCATTAAATTTGCCTTATTTATCGCAGTGAGCATTATTCAAATATTTTTTATCGGACATTCGCATTGTACAATCAAACAATCCTGTCATTTCTTGAGGTTGAATTGGTTGGAGATTACAGTTCTTGACGGGGAAAATGAATGATTACTATAAAAACTATTTGTCGCTTGTTTTCGTTAGTGCAATACCGAAACTATTGACAAACTCTACTGGGTCCTATTTCTCGTTTTGAATTGTATTTTTGTTTTTTCTTTTAACTTACCTAATCCTTAAATATTATTGGATATTGTGTTTAATATTGGAAATTTCCTTCAAATGTGAACTTGTTTCCTTAATCGTCCCTAGAATTTTACTGCAGATTTAATGTACGATTTGAAAGGTCATGCGGCTTTTTAAATTGCAATTTGCAACTTACACGTAGAAGCCCTTGTTATTCAGAGAGTTATTTAGAAAGTTATATAAATAGTGTAACCGTGTGGCTAAAAATGATATGACTGCTTCTGTAAATTGTCAAAACCCGTGACCCGTGAGAGATTCTTGAGGAGCATATATATCCTCCATTTGGTTTTGCCAGGCTAGTTTAGGCAATAAAAGTCTTCACTATATTCCTGGATCCAGGATTAGGTAGTAGGTACTCCATTAAAAATTATATAAACTACTAAGCTAATTTTCCTTTTTGTCCGGAGAGAAACTCTCTAGCACATTGCCGGGCGATTTGTTCGGTTGTAAGAAGCTACAGCCTACTCAAAAAGCCCATTCGAAAAAAATCATCAAGAAAGGGGTTACTTTAAAACTTGACTCTTTTTCCTGTGCGTTCACAAGCGATCAAAAATGTCTTTCTTTTTTTCACGAGAAAGTTTCATTGCAGTTCTATCGGCTGATGTTTCAGTACGTGACTTGCACACCTCCCTCCCTCCCCTGAAAATGTTTGGCTTCGCGTGGGAACTTGTGACGATCTCCTACTATTTTTCAGCAATTTATGTCGACCGATGATATACAGGAGTCTTGTCATGTGATGGCACACTAGTGATGCGATTTATAATGCAGTTTGTCAAAATTCTGATGCGTTTTTTTACTAGTCTCTATTTTGCTTAGCGTAGTTCACCCCTTGAAAATTCAAAGGCGGACTTCTAGATATTCGTTTGCTCAATACTCTACCCTATATAAAAATATGGGGTCACTGCCTGTCACTTGTTTCGAGTGCTATATACTGCTGAGTAAATTGCAAAATAGTACGTTCTCAAACAACCTCTGACTGTGGCACGCAGACACATAATAAACAAAACAAAATACCATGCCCAGCTTGGTTTCCTCACGGCCACTCTGCGAATCTTCACCGTGAAAAACAACATATCCAGTCCTGATTTTCATTTTAGAGACGTAGTGGACTCAATAATTGGCATGGGATATTACTCATTCAGTCGTTTTTAAAATTGAAATCGGCTTCGAGACATCTTTCTTAGTGCATCAGATTATATAATAATTGCAAAAATCGTATGGTTAGGAAGTTAAAGCTATTTGGGTCCTAATTGTTGGAATCTCACTGGCAGTGAACGCCTTGACTACCGGCTAAATAGCTCCCCTGTCATACTAAAAATCTTCCCTGAAACTGATTGTCAAATTACCGCTAGTTACAAAGGTCCCTTTTAGGGCAAAAAGGAGAGGGATTAGTGAGAGATTAATCCTCCTTCTTTCTGCACCGACAAGCGATCGGAAATTATCTTTTTAAAGAAACCATATCGAGCGTATTCGACACCAACATCTGTTCGCCAAAAGTGTCTGGAAAGGGTTCGTCCCCAAGGATGTAAATGCTGAATTGACTATTGCTTGTAAATGATGAAAGTGTCCCAAGCATCACCAAAGTAGCAATATCATCAACATGATAATATGAATACAAAAAAAATAATTGTTTTTGTGGTTTTGAGGTGAAGGTTATTCCTAACCTGAGTGTCAGACTCCCACTAGCAAGCGGACATCCGACTAAACATCTCCCCTATCACACCGCAAAACTAGCCTGCAACTTTTTGTCAAATTATTCAGGGCTAGTCCTCTTTGGTGTCAACTAGTGGCACCTTAAAGTGGCAAAGTGGCACCGTAAAAAAAATCCCTCATTTACTTGGGATGGATGGAAAGGAGAGGAATTGCTGTCAAAGAGACCCGTCTTCGATCTGCGCTACAAGGCGATTCATGTTGCTCTTCTTTATAAGAACGTAATGTGGCACGCAGATCTAATTGTCTTAACATGTCAACATAATTCCCGTTACATTTTCTGGAGGGAGCACGCCTATTTTCTCTGAGATATGCAAACGAAGCCTGGTCTATCTTTTGCTTGGAAACAATGTGTGACAGGTGTCTTCGGTGTCCACGGGGAGAACAAACGAACAGCGGACGGTAACTTCGGCTCTCTGTTACACCAAGAACATACATTGAAACTTTTTATGATTTTTCTTTAAACTATTCTTTTCAGCATTCATTTCAGCTAACAGCACCTTCAACTTTTCCAGTAGGGACGAACGAAAAGGAGAGAGAAACACCTTCTTTTTCCCCAGAGATAGAACAGTCCGAATGAAGTATGACACACTGTCAAATTTGTCCTTTAACTTATATAAGTATATCTTCCACTAAGATATCAAAAAGTGCTCGTTTATTCTCTCTCCAAAATGTTAACAATGTCGCACAAACGTTTTGCATGTGAAGAAAGTGGAGCAGGCGACCCACGATTCTAAGGCAAAATAGATAGTCAGCAGACCATGAATTTTCCATTTCGTGCAGGTAGGAGTGAAGTCATAAATCGGCTCGCCTTGATTAGGGTTAACTCGTGGCTGTAGGCGCCTAATTAGACATGTAGTTTATTTTAGTCATGTTTCGTTGTGCATTCTTCTTGGCACAGATCAAGGTTTCTTCCATAGTCTAAGCACTTAGGAGGATCTACCAGAACAGGTAGATCCTTCGTCGTTCTTCAGAAAGGAGAGCAATAGGTATCGTACTCATGATGACACGCATAGTCGACTCAGGTACAAAGAGTATACAATACATACAATACCAGCATACAATACCAGCAAGTACCTCGTTTCGGCACCTGCACCTATTGCTTCCAGTAAGCAGCACCTTAGAGCAACATCCACCCAAATCCGCTCATCAGTAGGAGTCTGGTCATCCATTGTCGACCATGAGATGACTGAAAACTACAGCCCTATCCACCAACACTACTATTTGATTAAAGGACGTCATCATGTAAATAATCATTAAAGCAAGTCTTTTCACGACTTTCGTTCGGTTCGCCTTTTTGGTTTCAAAAACGAACTTAGGTTTTTCGAGCGCTATGCTGAGCCTACAGTTTGTTACCCACTACCCCAACCGACGCAAAATGGTTTGAGTTTGAGTTATTCATGTTCAACAATGCATCCAGAAGCTCATACTGCCGCGTTGTCTGCACAGTCGGTGAAGCGCGACTCATATGGTAGCTACAGCCTCAACATCTCATCACGCGAGGGGTCTGGACTAAAAATGGATCCTTGAGCCACCGCTGTTGTCACGTTCAATGTTCACCAACCCTCCAAAGTGCTTTGCACGAGATTCCGGTCCTAAAGATAGTCTGACAACATCTGTTCAAGTTACTTCGTCCCATTAAAAGAGTTCTGAGTGCCAGGAATATAAGTCCAACTAGTGGAGTTGAAAGCATTCCTCATATCGAGTGTCATGCTATACCCTTTGAGAAGTGGTTGTGCGCTTCTGTGGTGTGAAGCGCCTTTTTGACGTGTGTAACAGCGAATAATAGTATGAATGTGGTTCCTTATGCATATAGAAAATATCGGAAATAAAGAATAAAAATGAAAAGAAAAAAATTAATGAAAGAGGATCAAAAAGTTTCTCGCCACCAATTTTGTGGTGGAGTTGAAATGTGTTCCAATATAATATATTGGTATGACGCAGACCCTCGTCAGTTCTCACTATAATACTTTTAATGATTGAACATCCAATTAGAAGTGCTCTATACTACAACATTGACTGACTTGACCTCATACTTCATTAAATTTCGTTATAACCAAGTACTGGTCTTTCACCTTACATGATATATCAGAAACAACCGACGTATTATCCTTCCCATCGTTCGTTTATTATCGTGCAACATAGCAACCTTAATTGTGTGTGATATTACATATCCACTTTGACCTTATCATCAACTAAAACAAATTACTACACCCAGTCGCACGCTTTATTTTTATGTCACATGTTCCAGTTCCACACGAGTGTAACCGCCTAACATATGGCACAAAGTAAATCGTTTTAGGGGAAAGATTTATTGTGAAAGTGAGAAAAACACCCTCGAAAACGCCCATCAAATAAATAATCTTTTGCGTTGGGTATGAAGTCATTGCGGTGAATAAAGTTGGAATGTAAATAATAATGAAAGCTAAATGGATTATTTATTAGAGATTTCCCAAGGATGCAAATGACTCCATAAAGTCATTTATTCGTATCGTAATCACCAAATGAAATGGAAAAATTTAATTGAAATTCATGCCTTATTAAAATTTTCAAACATTAAACAATGTTGAGCTTGAGTAAGCTTCTTGGAATTATGGAAAGATGTGTCCTTAGCGTTATAAAAAGCATTACCATATATCTCGTATTGAAAGATTTAAGGAACAAATGAGAAGGGGAGAGTAAGCAAAGTAAGGATTGAATAAAAAGTATTCAGATTCTGCTTTCTCTCAAAACTAAGAAGGGCGGAGATAGTAGTGCATAAGAAGCTTCTTTCCAGAATTTCACGTTTGATTTCATCCACATTTCCAATGTGCAATTGTTGTCGAGCAGAACTAACGTTTTTGTTTAGACAACATTTGCCCTATGTAATTTATGCTGCTAATTCCTTGCAATGGCTTTACTTCCTCTAGGTTTCTGGAATGTTGCTATCTGCATTTCTCTTCTGAGTGAGCCGTTGTCAGATATCATAAGTTAATGAAATTTTAGGAAGGATTTGGTAAGTACTGTTCAGTACTCTTCTTTATCATTTACCAAGGTCCTACTATTGGGTATGGGGATAAGTTTCCCCCGTTGGTAGGCAGATGTCCTTACAAATACTATTTTAATGTCTGCTGTGGTGTTTTACTTGGGATTGGAAGTTATATACTTCACAGTCGACATTCCTTCAAAGCGTGATCACCGTTTTATTTCTCGTGTTGGAAATGTCGACTTTCATACCGAAAAAGCTGCATATGCGGGAAGTCTTAGTTCATTATTTCATTCTCAAGAAAAGTGCTGCGGAACCTTATCGTATAATGCTCCATGGTTACAGTGATCATGCTCCATCTGGTACGACTTGCAGAGAGTGGTTTCGGCGTTTTAAAAATGGCGACTTTGACGTAACTGATAAACATCGTGAAGGGGCACCGAAAAAGTTTGAAGATTCATAACTACTTGGATTGTTGGATGAAGATTCAAGTCAAAGCCTAGAAGAATTGTCGCAGGAGTTAAATGTTGACAGATCTACCCTTAGAAACGCGCTTGCACGCCATGAGAATGATCCAAATAGCTGGGACTTGGGTGCCACATCAATTGAGAGAGAGGGATATCGTACGGCGTTTGATGACGTGCAACATGCTTCGTCAACGACAAAAAAGAAAAGAGTTTCATTCATTGAATTGTGACAGGGGATGAGAAATAGATGTACTACGACAACTACGAGCGACCGCAACATTGAGTAATGCTTGGCGAACCAGGTCCATCGACATCATAACAGAATATTCACGCTCCCAAGGAAATGTTTTGCTTCTGGTGGGACCACAGTGGCGTCATCTATTACGAACTCCTTAAACAATCGCTAGGGATGTGTACCGACGGCAACTCATCCGTCTGAATCGAGCTCTAAAGGAAAAACGGCCAGAATGGAATGACCGACTTGACAAGCTGATTTTGCTGTATGACAATGCACGGCCATATGTAGCCAAGCCGGTCAAAAACTATTTGGAAGCTGCGAATTGGGAAATCTAGCCCTACCCGCCGTATTCGGATTTCGGACTCGGACTCCATCGGATTTCTATTTGTTCCGCTCCATGCAATCGGCCTTCACTGTAGAACGATTTACTTCTTATGTAGGCATCAACAAATGGCTCGATGACTGGATGGAATCGAAGGATGTGGATTTTTCCCGCCGAGGAATCCACCAACAATTTCACGTGAAAATCCACATTGTAATCGGATTTAATTTTTGTCCTGTAGCAATGGAGCATAATTTGACTGAGCTCATTCCTCAACATTAGCACGCTTTGTATCTACATCTACAAATATTGCTTTTTACCTTTAATCATTCCCAACGAGCTGGAAATTGCTCAAGCCTTAAGTCTTTCTGAAACCAACGAAGGAAAGGATAAAGTGAAGCCTAAGATGAAAGCTATTTTGTCTGCAGCAGCAACGACAAAGAACAAGCATAGCTTCCATTCTAATTAATATATACCATTAATTTTCTCAGCAAATATTGTATACTTTTCCTAAGGAATCAATGATATCTTCTTCCTCTCTGGCCATGCGATTTATCTTTCTGAGACAGCGCTTCACATAGTTCAACGATTTCGCTTTTAGTTTTTAACTAGGATGCCCTATTCAGCTCCAAAATCGTCAAAATCATGTGAAAATCAAGGGGGGATCAGATACTTCAATAATCTACGAAATATTTGGCGGCACCGAATACTTCAAAGGATTAAAGCTGCGCACTAAAGGTTCTAGTGCGCTCGACACTTGTATCGAATGGGTATAGATTAAGACACATCAAGCGGACCTGAGTTAGGCAACCCTTGAAAGGAGTGGTCCGAGACTATTGACCAAGACAGTGGAAAACTGTCTGGATCCTATGGATTATGGACGAAAGAATAGAATGCAGGACATTTTGAAGGTCAGAGTACAAGATTACCTGCAAAGCCTTGATTGTGTTGTAAAATCATGCAGTTTTATTGACCCTCAATCTTTGATCTTTGAAAACCTAATTTCAGAACCTTAGACATCTTCTTATCTAAATAGCTGAATCACTATAAAACAGGATAGGGAGCTGGATGACCCACCTTGGACTTAGCCTAGCGACAGAGAACGCTGAAGTGGTCATTCTGAAAATGAAATGGATCCCTTGAGTAAAAACGATCAGCGTCAGAGATACATTAGTAGAATCGAAACTATTAATTCAGTACCCGAACTTGCTGATTGACTCTAAGCTGATTAATGGGAGTAATTTAGAGCAACGACAAATAAGTCCGTGGAAGGGTCTTGGCAATCAGTCGACTAATGGCCAATGTTCAGGGACCAAGGACCAACAAATTGTTGACTCAGGATGAGTGTCGTACAATCTGTGGCGGAGATATTGACCGAAGATCTCAATAAGGCTGCGTCAAAAACTTTAAAACTATATACAAAAACTATATATGATGTATATATACTATATATACATCAGTATACCGAATACTGTCCGAGGGAGCAGTATTGGTATTTAGCACGGCTGATACCCATTGCTCTGCTTGCCAGAGAGTGTGAAAAATCTTCCTACGAGGACAAGAGAGTAACAAAGTATCAGTGACTAACGATGTACTACGATGCACTCAGCACTCAACGGTTAGCAACAATCTTGGCAGCGTGAACCTAAATGTCCAAAAGAAAGCATAATAAGATTGACTTCTATCTGTCCCAACTATTATATAATACCATTACCTATTACTTTTACTGTATTACCCGCATAAAACTGATAAGGTACGGTCTCTAGAATGCATATTCTGTATTGAATATAAAAATTACAGCTGACATACTTTCTTTACATGCAGAGGGTAGGACAAATTGCGCGATGATCTTGCCAAAAAAGTGGGAAAGCTCCATCCGGAAAGCCTTATCGAAGAGATGTTGAAATCCACGCTTAGGCGCTTCTAATAATAAGAAGACGTATAGTTGATTGCCTGTAAGTCTTGGGAGTGGAAAGACCCCTACTATAGCAATCCTCTACCTCCCACTAGTGAAGGAATTCCTATTACCCAAAAGTGCCATTAGGCGTAGACAAGGCAGTTCTAACTTCAAGTAATGTGCCAAATGGTTTTAATACTCCGGTTGACAATGGAGGTGTTTAGTCCGTAGTCCAGTTAGTTTTTACCAGAGGGAGTCCGATAAAGAGGCGCGTGAATAGTCTTCTCCTCTCTACTCAAATAAGCCTCCTCTTAGAAGTGAAACATACCTTTGTCATCTTTATTATTTTTTTGCTCTGGTATTATTTACCGAATTAGACAGTTGAAAAAACCCACAGCTCAGCACTGGCCCCAAGTTCCTTGCGTATGATGCTGTTGTTTACACATGGTACATCCTCTCGCCCGACAGAAACTAAGTATATCCCCTTGCCCTGTGGACAACACATGATCAAGTTCTGTTACTTCAGTACAAAACTTTCCCAAGTGAAGCGGTTATTGGCCAGGCTTGCACTACTTTCTTCTTCTTCGGGACAAGCTCAGCAAATTAGGTGTATTAACGTATAAAGTTTTGGACTATTAGCATTGCCACAATTGTTTTATGCCATTCCTGCTTTCCCCGAAGAGTTCTTGCTCTTGTTAGATCATGCACTTTTTATTTCCTCTGCACCCCAATCTCCAGGGAGCTATGTCAGTTGCAAATTGACTTTATTTGATTGTTACGAGTTTGATGGGTGGCCTACAGTCCTGCAGGCCTACTAAAGTCCCAGTTGTGCAACTATTGCGAGAGTGTCTTTAGTGTCCGGGAATTTTTATATATTTCCCTAGAGTTTGTTTATTACCATTTCTGTGACACTTTCATTGCAAATACTGTCTACTGAAAAACTGTGATAAACCTCTAAAGCTTGAAGCTTCGGTTGAGTTGCGAATGATCTCGGAAGAAGATTCCGACCTGGCTTCCCTCATCATTTTTAAAACATTGGTGTAGATCAAAATTTCTTCTTGAGATGTGAGATCTTGCACCGTTTCCCATTCTTTTCTGATCGGTATGTTAATCCTGCATGGGATAGTTGTTTTAACCGGTTGATTTCTATTTCAACTCCCTTTACACTTAACAGGGCCATAATCTCCTATTTGTTTGAAAACGTAGTGGCCTTTTTGAAAATGTATTCGTCGAGTAGCATGAGATTTATTATTATCTTCAGTGTATCAGTTTTCGTAGATCCTGAAGCATAACGGGTGCCTGAACAGTCCATTTTGTAAAATTCAGCCATTTGGGGGTAGCGTATCGAAACAAATTGACAAAGACAGTACACCGTCACTCAGATTGTCCAGTTTTAAGATGATATACGATTGATGGCTGTAAATTGACACAAGCAGTGTCCATTTTAGTCCATTTAGTCCATTTAATTCAGTTTGATATTACACAACAATTGAAGGAAGTATCACGATCACGCCACGTCTGTTTTTAATATGTTAACTGAGGTTACATTCAATTTAATATTGTCAACGTTGATTTATGGTTTAGGTTTTGCTAAAACTGAAAAACATTTTAAGCTGCTGGATCAAATTCAGGAAAATCGATAAATCCTTTGACTTTTCTTTCCCATTCAAGTAGTATAAGTTTATGACAATACCAAATCAAACTGCTATTTTGACAGCACGCAAGAAACCGTTATCATTCTCGGAAGAATCTGCTTTCTGGAACATTCTAAGCACATTTTCTACGTTTTACATGCTTAAACGGTGTTCATTCTTGTAGTCGCGCCTGATCCGAATCCAAGTGTTCTGTCCAGGCGGGATCGAAATTCCACTTATAACTTCAATGCATCCATATTATTCGGGAAAAAAGCAAAAGTTAGACTTGAATATAGTATCGAAATTGCAGGATCATTAATGTATACTATTAGGTGTACAAATATGAAATGCGGATTTTACTAACAGATAGCATAACCATTACATATGGTTTGTGTCGGGAATAACTAATATGGCATTTTGGAGGGAAAACATCTTTCAACAAATTCCAGTATTTCGTAGGTTTTAATTGTACAAACAACATCGTTTTTTTCGCTTCAAAAATGTCGAATTACGTGCCAGAAAAAGAGGTTTTGCGGGGACGTCTAATAACCTTCTTTCATTTGAAGAAAACGGCAGCAGAAACTTATCGATTGTTAGTGGAAGCGTATGGTGAACATGCCTCAAGCCAAGACACTTGTGAACGATGGATTAAAAGATTTAAAAGTAGCGATTTCGATGTTAGCAACAAAGACCGTGGAAAACCACCAAAAAAATTGGAAGATACTGATTTGCAAGCATTATTGGATGAAGACAACACACAAACTGAAAAACAGTTGGCAGAAGCATTGGAAGTTACCCAGGCAGCCATTTCATAACGTTTAAAAGCCATGGGAAAGATCCAAAAAGCTGGAAAATGGATGCGGTATCTATTGAAAGAAAGAGACATCGAAAGGTGAAAAACCATTTGTGAAATTTTGCTTGCCAGACAGAAAAGAAAAGATTTTTTTGCATCGGATTGGTACTGGCGATTAAAAGTGGATTTATTTCGACAATGTCAAGTGGAAAAAATCATGGGTAGACCCAGGCCTGCCATCAACATCACAACCAGTCCGAAATATTCATGGAAAGAAGACTTTGCTGTGTATTTGGTGGGATAGTAAGGGTAAGTAAGACTCTTCTTGCTATTGTCTTCAACTATTCTGCTTCCTAAATGTAAAAGTAGAAGCAAGTCGTGATACTCTGCTGACCAGTAGTATTCCCCTGCTAGTCCCTTTCCACTCTAGAATTTTCTGAAAATCGATGTTTTTTAGTTTTAAATTGTTCCTTAAGAGCTCAAAAATGATGCGCCAAAAGATTATAGTCGGGAAAATGTTCTAAGTAAGTGGTTTTTGAATTTTAGTACCTGGCCCTATGGTCTGCTTTTGTGACCGCTCGAGAAAAAGGACCTTAAAGGATCGGAGCAGATAAACGGCAGGTGTTATGATAACCATTTTCGTATAGACCATTCAAGACAAGTTTAAACTTGTCTAACTTCGTTTTCAGTCAGTTAGGCACAGCCAAGTATTTAAGAAGGAGACAAAGCACGCTTGTAATGATGCATGCTTATTTTTATCGATACTTCTGTGCGACAATTTGTTTCACCTGTATAATTATAAATTTTTATTTAACAATGAACGATAAAGTGGTGTACAGTGAAAAAAAAGGAAAAACGGTATGTGGTGACAGCAAGAGACCAAAAACATCTCGAAAACCATTGAATCGCCATGGGTTAGAAGCACCAGACGACTTGAATGCCAGTACGTTGGCAAAAAAACCTAAACAACCGGAAGATATGTATGATTAAACTATAAAACCAGCCTATGTAGAACTGCCCAGTGGAAATTTTCTAACTCGATGCATCGCGATTACACACAAAATCGTAACGAAAGCTTCAACTCGACTGTGTAGGCCTTTGCCCCGAAATCCATTGCAAATGGTAAAACAGTCTTGCATGTGGCTAAGGATATTGCAGTTTTTGTGTATAATGACGGGTTTTCTTCAATTTTGCTCATAATGGTGGCAATAGACTTGAAAATTGGACCGAACAGCTACAAAATGTGCCTGGAAATCGAAAGAGAGCGTATAAAGCATGCCGCGAGATTGCTGTCTGAACTAATAAAAGAGGTCGGAATCGCTGCAAGATCAAGTAGATAAGAAGAATAAGAGCACGACGATAACCTCGATTAAAGATATTAAAAAATTATTCATGATTTTTTACTACTCAAAACTTCAAACGCGTATATAGCAAATCTGTATTTTTTTGAGTAGGCCGGAAACATAACTCAGGCAATTTTCAACCGATTTACCTGAAATTTTCAAAATATCTTGAAAAATATATTCTTTATAGATGTACGTAGGATTTTTTTTTAATTGCATAGTCCGTTTGTTATTAACAATTATCTGAGCTGATTTTTCGAGCAAATTTTCCACTTTTCAATTTGGAAGCGAGCCATTTGGCCAAAAATTACAATATTGAAAAAAAACCTACGTAATTCTCTAGCAGTAAGTGTATGAAATAGAAAAAAAAAACAAATTGGCTCATTGAAGTTAAAAAATTACACGAGCTGTTTGTCCGCCCGTGAACCTTGTAAAAACGAAGACGTCATTGGAAAAATGCTGCACAGCCGCCATTTTGAATTACTTCAAAAAAATTTTTGTACACAGTTGTTTATCTACAGAATAAATATCTTTAATTTGAATCTCGATTTATCTTGTAGTATTTCTAGAAAAAAAACCTTGTTTCGGCTTCGAGAGTGGCCTAGCCTCTCAAGAAGGGTTACGTCATTTTTTGGGCAGAAATATTCCCTTTTTTGGCGATATCCGTCATCTTTGAATTGGTGTTACTAGTCTTCCCGGATTGACACTATCAAAAGTTTGGAGAGTTTGAGTTAGACAGTGGAGCCACTATCCTGATAGAGAGTTTTCTGTTTATTATGCTCTTTATTCTTTTAATGCCGTCTCTTTTGAGTGTCATGTGAAGACTACTTTGTATTCAGTTGTAACAAAGCCTAGTGATGTTCAAGGTACCATGGAGAGTACCTTGTACAAATTTTATGGTTTCCAGTATAGAAAGTGTTAAGCTGGTCGGTCTGTCAGCTGTTGCTTTGTCCTTGCTGGCTTTTGCCGACTATGGTATGAAAACTATTTTAGGCTCTCTCCAATCGGCATAGATATGTCCTTTGGATAGAAAGGCTCCGCTTTCTTTACCATAATCGGATAAACTTTCTCGGTAACTGGTAATTTGTATGATTGGAAGGTGTTAATTACCCCTGTAAAATTTTTTCAGATACACTAAATATAAAATGCACATTGTAATGTTTTACTTTCGCACCTTGCAGTGTTTTTTTCCTTGGCTCAAGCATACTGGCTGCAATTATCAATCTGTTTGTTCTCAGTTGTGCCTGTTCTGAGAGCCTTCCAGTATGTTCGAACTTATTGGTCCATTTACAACTTTTGTAAATCTGTTGGTTTTATATACATCTTTTTTTTATATCTTTATATCTAAATAAGACACATGTATCAGTGCCAAAAGTGCTGATTCCAATAGAGCAACTACATAATACGAAGCATTTCGATGGTAATATGAGTCCTTTTATCACTCTCCTCGTTAAATGCAACTCACATGTCTCGATGAAGACTTATTTCATGGCCGAAACACATTGCAATAAATAGCATCGAAATCCAAGACCAAGCTAAATACATACACAAACATTGCATAGCTTTAAAACAAATTCACGGATGTTTTGGAGGAAAAATGATATCCGAGATATGCTAGAAGGTGATGTTTGTTCATTTGAAAGCTGGTATCATATTCAACTGGAGAGCTCTGATTGAGGCGAAGAAGCAAACAGCAAAAGTAAACACATGCGAGATGATGAAAGAGCGAATGAATGTTAACACAGAGGAGTCATTTTGCACTGTCCACATTATCCTTTGGCATGTGAAAAGTATATTCGCAAGTCAGTCGGTCGTTCGGTACTTTCTCATTTACCAAAAAAGCCAACACCAAACCACTGAAAGCAATTGAACCCAATAGGGAAATAAATGAAGAGCAATGGCAAATTCTTATGATTGGCTGGTGAGGTCGGACATCAACCAGATATTGCCGAAAACCACGAAAAAGAAATGTCCCAGCATGGAAATACTCTCAGAGCCATCATAACGTGTGAAGTCATGCTTACAAAGTATTATATTCGGCTACTGAACATGTGCCTGGGAGCATCTCGTATCTATTTACCCAGCCTCTGTTCTGCGCAGACCCTGCTTGCAATTTGAAAAGATGGCGCGGCTGGAACTGGGCATTGTTTAATTATTTGGTCAGAGGTTGATATTAGGCGCAGTCGTTATGAAAATTATGTCCACGACATAAATTAATAAGAATAATGTTGTTAGGAATTCGGCTTGAGTGCTCCTTTCGCACAACTTGATACACCCTTTTCGGGGTAGTTTTCGCAACAAGTTCTTAAGTCCCAATTTCACCTAGTGTTGCTCCTCAAGCATCGTTAGTTCGGTCTTGCATGCAATAATGTCCCCAAACCATCCAATAACAATATCTCCTTGTAGAACTACAGTGCTTCGAGGCTAGTAAGTCCGGCAGGCTCAAATGAACAACGGCAACGATGCCTTGAAGGGTAGATATCGACACAAACTTGTTATTTGATACCTCAAGTCTCCCGACTAACCATTCCAAAGGAGTCACCTTTTTCGCACTCGTCAGTATTCAGTAGAGCTGAGCGGATGAACTGAAAGAGTATATTTCGGGTCGGCGGACAATCCTTTCAAGGTCTCCAACATAGGAAAGGGAAATTGCTACATATTGAAGTGAAGAAATGGTTCGGAGCATATGTCTAGTCAAGGGTACAGTGTGGTGACAGTGTTATATCCCTAAAAAGAGCTGAAAGGTGGCATTCGTTATTGGTTGAGCGTACAGTAGTTAGGGGTGCGTCAACATCAAAGAAACCTTAGAATGGTAATGACTCGCATCGACTTAATTCAGGATGGACACATGTAGTTGTCTGTGGTGAAGTGGTAAAAGTTCAAGTCGACTGAAGGTTAGCGAGTGGATGGTTATATTTTGTTGTACAAAGAGTACTTGAAAGTAAGTTTTAATGCAAAACAAATTCATGTCACTTGTCGACTTTTTTAAATTATTTAGAACTAAGAAGAACATGAACATTACTAACCCTTTGTTTTTCTTTTTCTTTCAGGTAATTATTCAATTCCAGACTAATTATTGACATCAAAAGCTAGATTGTATGGGGGTAAGGGATTGATTGAAAATAATGAATTACAATGAACTAAGAAAAAAAGAAATAATGAATTCAAACTTATACTTAGCATAGTTGTGGCCAAATTTTTGGCACCACATATTCTAGCTGCAATTACAGTGCACAGACAGAAGATACTTAATTTATAATACAAATAGGATTATTATGAATGGATATCTGATTACTTTTATTAATGAAATATCTTATAATCACCTCATTTATCTTATTAAGTTTATTACTATCGATTTTTGATTGAGTTCCGAAATATCTAGGTAGCAATGCTTCACAAGTACTGAATTTCGCACTATCAACAAAATTCAGTTTAAGTGAGTATAGCACTTGAATTGACTGCATTCCATTCCTATTTATATGTGAGCTTTTAATCAGTAGCGTAATCGATTTGCCATGGAAGTTTATAACAAATACTGACAAAAACGTTTTTTTCTACAGTGTTCATGCGACTAGTAAGTCTGTCGAAAGTTATACGAAAACTTGGCTAATTTTTCATATATGCAATGATTGAATAAGTGAATAAGACCACCAAAGTTTGTAGAAATTCAAAAATTTATCAAATTTATTATTAGTTGAATTTAAGCCTTAATCATAGGCGATACTTTCGTATTTGAATCCCTTTGCTTCCATATGCAACTGGAGATTCCTTTACAACAAACATAGATACAAAATACGAAGTTCAAGCATAGTGGCGCAAAAGGAAATGAAAATAACTCACAACTCTGGAAGCCTATTGATTGGTTTCGGAAGAATCCATACGAGTGTATTGCCGCAGGAGTCGAAAAATTTGACGATGACAATTTGAACAACCCAAAACTTCAAAGATATTAAATGACAACACAATCAGAGAACATTTCACATCTACTTTAGGGATGATTCAAGGCAGTGTTAAAATACAAACATAAAATGTTACAGAATTACTCAAAGCTGATGATTAAATATTGAAATCTTAGATGTCCACACGCCTACGGCTTCATTAGTATTAGACTTTCAGCGTATATCCATTACAAATAAATATTCAAGCTCAATAAGAATCATATGGATTAAAACTATTACGGCTCTGATTAGTTATCGTGCCTAAATCAACTCTGCTCACAGATCCTTCGGGCCAGTGCTGCTAGGCTACGCTTTCGTCATACTGACATCGAATTTTTTCACATTTAACGCTTCAAACGCTCTTTAAAGAAATAATCAAATTGCATAGTTTGTAAGTGGTAGAAGACCAGCATAAGACGTGCTTCTCAGTTTTTTCAAATTTTACGGCAAGGCACAACGCACAGAAGTAGCTGAAATTTTCGAAACAGTTCTAAAGTCTGGGTTATGCTACGGTCATGAGAGGTGGATCCTGAAGCTCATATCTGCAAATAGAATAAACCGTTTTGAAAGACAGGTCTTTAGGCGTACTGAAGGAGCAAAGCGTAAAAGATATCAAAGATAAATAGTGTATCACCACGAAGTGCACAAACTTTTTGACGAGTCAGAAATCCTAAAGATTGTAAGACTACAAAGGCTGCAACGGGGTGGCCAGGTGTATTCAGAGTATTCAGAGATCGGTTGTCAGACTCAATTGAGGAAGACATTATGCAACGACTCGGAATTTAAGATTGAAAGACGCAGTCTGAACTCGTTTGATGACTTCAATACTACACTCGTTTGATGACTTCAATACTTCAAAAATGGAATTCGATTAACATTTTCATCGAAATTGTTAGTTTTTGTTAACAACTTACAATTGGATGAAGTATACCATTAACATGACCATAATTTGACAGTTTGCAATTTCAAAATTTTGGACAAAGTTCCAAGAACAATGTTCCCTAGTACCAGGCCTTGCAATTAATCTTAGGGATTATTCTGCTTCAGCAGTTCTAGTGGCTTGAATTTTTAATATGCCAACATAGCTTCCACTGGATACGGTTTAGGTGCCGTGTTGCAAAGACTCAAAATATTGGTCAAAGAGATGTATTTCCTGTATGAAAACTATTACGAATTCAAAAAATATTCAGAAAACATCCTGGATGAAAATCCATACATGTCGTGGCTTTTCCCTTACATTGCTAAATTAATTTAGGTAAATTATACCAGAAAACCGAGCTCATCCGTCATTTTGAAACATTTGAGCATATTTTCTACCATTCCAAACGTCAAGCTTTCATATTTGCAGTCAGCTAAAAGTTAGGTCTGAATGTATTGTGAAAATCGCAGGATACGTAATTTGTCATAAGTTGCATGCTCAGGGCAGCTTGACTACCGGGACTCCAGCTGTTATATTAGGGCTTTACATGTTGACATAACCGCGAGTTATCATGTTGCAATTATGAGTTATTATCCTTTTGCTCCATCTTTGGGCTTTGCCAACCGGTAACCTACAAAAATGATTGATTCCGTACAGCTGCCTGTAATTTCTCTTCAGAACCTACCTCGTCCGGCCGTACTTGGTGCAGCAGTTGGCCTGCTGACCTACATATGTTGACGTTACCGCGACTTCAATCTAGCTTAAACTTCATTTTCAGCTGTGGTATCTAATATGGTATATACATATTGAAAAAAGTGGGTTCCTTGAGCGAAGATGTTTGTTTCTTCACATGCGCTGAGGCTCTCATATAAATGTATTTCGCTGCACACAGAGATCCTGATTTGAGTGCTGATTTATCATTGTTTTTTAATGAAAAAAAATACTGTTCAATTCCAGGAATGGCTTGAAAAACATTATTCGGTCTCTGCTCCATCAAAAAGAACCATTTGTTATTGGTATGCCGAATTCAAACGTGGTCGTACAGACACCGATGACATTCCATCTACTGGACGGCCAAATGACGCTGTTTTTCCGGAAAATGTTGAAAAAACACTGAAAATCATTATGTCCGAACGTAAAGTGAAAGTGAAGGAGATTGCTGACATTCTAAAGATATCAGCAGGCAGTGTACACACCATAATACACGAACATTTGGGTATGAAAAAGTTGTTTTCCAAATGGGTGCCGCGTTTGCTCACTGTTGAACAAAAACAACAACGAGTTGATGATTCAGAGCGCTGTTTGGAGCTGTTTAACCGTAATAAAAAGGATTTTTTGCGTCGATATGTGACCATGGATGAAACTTGGATCCATGACTACACTCCAGAGTTAAAACGGCAGTCATCTGAGTGGACTGGACCCGGCGAAAGCCGTCCGAAGCGACCAAAAACGCAACAATCGGCTGGAAAGGTTATGGCCTCTGTATTCTGGGATACACATGGTATATTGTTCATTGACTATTTGGAAAAGGGAAAAACAATCAACAGCGAATATTACTGTGCATTATTGGACCGATTGAAGGATGAAATCGCACTGAAACGGCCCCATATGAAGAAGAAAAAAATCCTCTTTCATCAAGACAATGCACCGTGTCACAAGTCCATAAAAACGATGGTCAAATTCAATGAATTGCACTTCGAATTGCTTCCGCACCCACCGTATAGTCCAGATCTGGCCCCCAGCGACTACTGGCTCTTCGCAGACCTCAAAAATATGCTCCGTGGTAAGAGATTTGGCTCAAATGATGAAGTAATCGCCGAAACTGAACCACAAACCACAGAGCATACCAAAACAGACTTTATCAAAAAGTAATGGTTTTTAAATCACTTTCCGAAGAATTTTTGCATTCCAGAAGTAACGCAGCTATAGAAACAATAATGAAAGTGTAAATCTGGGTATGGATACCAATCAATAAAGTATCAATCTGAGCTTTACTGGCACAAATCGATTTACTGGCACAAATAAATTTAATTCAAACGCGAAAGCAAAAATAACGAAAAGCTGTCTGACAGCTGTCAATCATACTGACAAAACCACTGCTTCATTGCGAGTATAAGTAAACCTTTCGCCTCATTTCGAATTCAAGGAAATCTTTGGGATGCTGACATGCACTTGACCCATAAAATAATAATATCAGATAAACATTATCTAAAGTTATATTTTACCGCAGACAGGATTTCGGAAGCAAAGGGGCAAACTGTTCAAAATTTATTCGTTACTTCTGTACATATTCAAAATTTCAACTGCATACTGTTTATTGGAGTTTCTACTTCTTACCTCTTAATATTTATAACTAAAGCTCTTTTTTGTGCTTCTAGTTCTAATGTGCTGCTCAGGGTATGGATTAGAAATTACAAAAAATTATTTTCAATATTTTTCTTCTTGAATTTTATTATTCCATGTTTAAGAATGACGAGGCAGCTGCAACCTGCCTCAAGGCCCAAGCATTGCAGCCCCGATAACAAGACTTACAAACGTTTGGATTCTATGCTTTTTTTGGATTTAGGCGCTTTTTTCTTAACTTTCTCAGCTAAGTTTCATCCATTTTATTTGATAAGAAGCCCCGAGTGCTGTTTCATTTGATTTGAGCAATTTACAACATAGGAACCAAGCTAAACCCACAAAATATAAAACCTTTGTTTTTTTATTTTAATAATATTCTGCATGCCTATTGTTTAAGGGTCCTTGATTTCTACTTCTTTAGATATCATAGGCGATTTACTTATCGTGACTAGTAGCGATACGATACAAAACTCTTTTTGTTCTCAAGCTCAGTTTCCAATGTCAAAAATTGGCATTCAATGTTTCTGGGTTTTGGCTCATATTGAAACTAGGGCGATAGTTTTTAAATATTCGTAAGAATTGGAACTATGTGGAATTGCTTGGTGAATCATTTCGAATGTTAGTGTAAGTTCTTTCTGTATTTGCACGCTGCATCACAGCTGCTGACCCGATGGGTTTTCTGACGCTATTTATGGATAGCGTCATACGGATGTGAACCTATCCACCGATCCTTTAATTTATAATACCCAACTGCAACTCAATGCAACAGTGTTAAATATAGCGAATTAATCCAAATAACCTTCGGAAAGATTGGGTATGCACTTTCTTTAGTTTTTTTTCTTTTTTAGTTAATATAATTTTTCTATATTTTTTATACTATTTCAAACTATAAAGATTTTAGAGTGAATGTCTGAAACGGCTAGAATAAATTTTCTTATATTTAAAAGTTATCGATAAAACAATTTTCAAGAGGTTTTCGAAACTTCTCTGTTCATCTGCATCGCTTGGATGCAGAGTAAAGTAGTAATCATCTACATTTATAAATAAAATTCTTTTGCATGTAAACGAACACTGCCTCAAAAGAAAATTTTTATTGCCTACTATTTCCACAGACATTTCCTTTACGAAGCCTATTCACTTCACTTTATACATTTCGAACAAAGAATTAACACCATTGGTCGGTTGATTGTTTCCTTTATTTCCTTTTCAAATCCGAAATCCACACAAAGTAGTAACATTGCAAATGATATCCTTCCTGGTTGTTATGCTTTTAGGTATCACAGGCTTACCCCCTATTCATTACGTTATTTTAAGCCTTAGCCAGAAATAGAATCGAGAGTCAATAGAATGGAGTATTCAATCCATAAATGCCAATCAAATGTGGCTTTCGAATGAATAATTAACAGTTCGATTCGAAGTTTAGAAGGATTCAGGACAGGTGAGGCCGGTTGTTCGGAATGGACGTAAATTAACTTTGTATGATTGGGTCTGAATTATAAATAAAATCTCTTTTTTTTATGGATAAAAAATGTTGCGGATAGGAATTCCGGAAGGATTATTATGGCAAAATAGAATAGATTCAGCTTACCAAGCTAATTTTTTCTACGCTACTTATCTTCAATACAAACTTCATTTCCCGAGTGATTAATGGATGAATATCTTTAAAGGAACCCATATCCACATAACTTCCATGCAAACACCTTATATATTAAATAAAGTAACATGACGTAAGGAATATTGCACTAATATTGAACTACTTACTTTGCCTTACATCAGGGATCTCAATAGTTTCAGAAAGTATCTGCGAACCTTCAATATTCACAAGCCCACCCAGTAGTTATGCTAAGGGAAGGATGCCGTAAGATCTTATTCCACGAAGAAAGTTCACTCAATAAATCGCTTATTCTGTTGCATGAAATTTCTTTTTGCCAAGATACGTTCCATTCACTTAATGTACACAAAGTATATATTACCGCAGACTACAGCGCTATGACTTTGAATCTAACTTTAATGCATACATATCTAGTTCCTTCAGCCACGATACCGTTGGCGGAGAACCGAACGCAGATACAATTGTTCGCACAATGCTAAACATCCCAACCCATCATCACTTCGGGATAATAAATTGCCCGCAACTAGTCCTGAAAAGGAGCAGAAGCAATGATGGAAAGCATTTTATCGGAATTGTGGGGAACAGATTGAGATACAAATTTCCTTCGATGGAGAAAATTATTATGTAATGATCAATTTTTTTTATAAAAAGCTCGTATACAGATTCGTTGCATAAGATAGGAAATAAATGGGAGCTTCTCAGCGGGTTCTTTTCGTATCTGCGGAAGTCGGGAATTGTGGAATGCCAGTAAATATCCTGCAGCGAAATTCATTTACATCGTACGTACATTCTTGTATTGAAAGATTAAGCCATTAAAGCTTCTGAGTCTGTAGCTAGGAATGTGTGACCTATCTCTTTAGATTCGGCAATACAATTTCGAGTAGTTCATGATATCGTCACGTTGTCATGCGTGTGCATATGAGCATATGGAACAGACTTACCCTTTCAATAAGAGTATCCACTTCACCGTTTTACGTAACGATGGTTTGGAATAATGTAGGTGACAACTGAATGGCCGCATCCTGTTTGTGGGACGATGTTAAAGTGGATGCATCCTTTTGAATTAGATTACGCAATAAATTTCATCCTGATCGAATGCACTTCCTGTCCACAAATCTATATATTATGTGAGAAACGTGCACGGCGAAATCGTTGGACATAGATAGAGATTAGGGATATTAAGGTTCCTGCATTTCCAGGTTCCGCTGTAGAATTCCCTCATAACTTGAAGGTTTGTCGCACGATAACTATGGTGTGTTATTTTGCCCTTTCTGTCGGTTGGTCCTTCGGAATTGTTTTCAATAATTGATTAAACCTCCACCTTACAAGCTTCAAGTTTTAAATGAACCATTATTTTCTTATCATGTCCACAATTATCCAAAAAAATTCAGATACTTTCAAGCTTTCTTTCACTCAAAAAAGATTAAAAGCCATTTAAAATCAATTTTAGTTAAATGCTTCTTATTTAATATGATGTTAATGCTAACAAAAGGACTTCTCACAGAAGAACTTCTAAATATAGGACACCTCATGCTTTGTTAGATCAGATTCCTATGATAACAACCTACTCTAGGCAAAGCCAAATCTCTGAAACGTTAGCGACAATTATGAACGAAATCCAAAGGTCACCCTATGAATAACAACAATGAAATAAATCGCAGGATATAAGCATCTGTAAGGAAATACACTTATTGGCATGCGTCATCACAAATCTGAAGATGTTTATCATATTATATTTTACATTTGATAGCTGACAACCTTTGACCTTTATCACTTACTAAAGTTTGTGTAGCTAATTCAAATCTGTATGTTCTCCTTGTTCAATTATTTATCGATATTAGGAACAGGATATTACGAACAGGACCTATTATTTTCCTCAAAAAGTAAATGTTGGATATTCTTGGCGATTTGATTATATGTTAAACCACCTGCGCAATAACTATTATTAAATAATTGGTCTAACGACGCTCATATGTGCCGTCTTCATCTCATTATTTTTTCTTATAAAAATGATTTCAAGGAATCCATGCATTGATTAGATGTAGTTTGATTATAAAATGAATATGAAAACAAATGCGAATTGAATGCAAGTTTATTTCGCCAACGACGGACCATTAGATATGTTATACAGTATGCGGCAGAACCAGGTGTATTGAGAAGTTATGAAAAAGAAACCTGGGTACGTAGTTATCTATGAAACAGAAACACATTATTGGTGCCAATTTCTTGTGTTTTCCCAACATCCCTTTGTCACATTTCACTGAGTTTCACGTTTATTTCTTCCGCAACCGCTTCCTTAGGCTCAGCAAAGTTTCGGACAATGTTTAACCAGGTTTCCTCAAAATATCCTCCAAAGAAACAAGATACATGTACTCAATTCGGACGATCCCGCAGGCCTCTCAATTATCATTAAAGCATTGAGATAATTTCGGACTATGTGGTATGTAGCCCAATCCAGTTGGCACCAAGAGTTCCCGAATCCGTTTTCACCAACAACCCCTTGCAATGGAGGCTGCGGAAAATTTCGAAGCATTGAAACATAACGTTCAGAGCTCCTGGTCACGATCATGAATTATATAAAGGCCCATATTTCCCTCTTCAAAGAAATATGGGCTAAGACGTCATATGACACACCATACCGTTAAATTAGGGAAATGCAGTGGTCGTTTCTGAACCCTCTGCAATTTTGGGGTTTAATTCAGTCCAATAGCGAAGATTTGTTTATTCACAATTCCATTTAGATGGAAATGTGCCTCTTCGTTACCAAAGAACACTGCCTCAGAAGCGATCATTATAAGGACATTCTCACACAGACTTTGGTGGTTCGCGGTGTCTGCCGGGTTCAATTCATGATTTATCATTATTATAGATGTAAATTCAAATCTAAATGCAAAATCCTCCTTAAACCGTTGTCTGAAACCCCAGAAATATGGCTCAACTGCACCTCTCATAAGTTCGACATTTCATGGTATTCTAATGGACCTTCGTCAGCCATATGTACCTATTCTTAGTGTACTACCACCTTCCAGAACTACACCAGATCAATTGCTACCATCGCTGAACAATTGAGTTCTTGATGTGGCAGTTGAAGCATCTCGAACTCAAATTTTGTATTTTGCGAAAGGTTGAATCAACGCCGAAAATTTCGTTGCGTTAAAATCACAGATCGTATGTTGTCATAAATCGCACGCATAGCAAAGCCACTTCGGTCCAAATCCTGTTGATTACTAAACTGGAGATGCAAACAGAACAAAACAAGCCTTAGTGCAGCTGCGTACCCTCACCACCGCGCAAAAACCTGCCTCTGCAAATAGTACAATTCAATAGAAAAAGGAATTGAAACCTTATGAAAGGATTTATTTGAAACCTTATGAAAGGATTTATTTGAAACCTTATGAAAGGATTTATTTCATGTTGGTGAAAAAGCAAATCCCACGTACAGCCGCGGTTCATAAGGTCTTGAATATGTATGGAACCCACACATCATTTCGATTTGCGTATTTCATCGTGATTAAATACTTATCTACCGTTGCCTTGGGAATGTCAGTGGCCGCTTCCACACGTACACTTTATCGCGGATTTTCAATTAAAAAAGTCTTGACCCATTTGTTTAGAGTCCTCATAGTTGGAGCAGTACTACCATAAATGATTACAATAGTGTCTACCGTTCAAATTGAACGGTGGAGTAAACATTTTCAAAGAGACTTTCTCTCCAATCAAACGTATTTAATGTGAGGTTTGGGGCGAGAAAAACTTTTCGAGCCGATCTTGGGCGAGTATGCTCTGGTGCTGATTATGTTAAAGGATACGGATCATTGCAGAAACGCTGTCGTCTTTGTGAGGGCTTCTTGGAACACTCGAACAGTTTGCAAGAGATAGTCAAGCCGACATGCTGCTGGTCAGCGAGCATCATTACTCCAGAAGTTCACCAACCTGGTGCCCTGATGAATCCAGTACAGCCGTCAACTGTGTTCGGAGCAGTGCTCACTTCCAAGTGGAAGGCCAGGGGTAAGGAAATGGTTTTATTTGAGTTTGGTGTTCAGGTACTACACTTTTTAGTTTATAGGACTACCCACCCCGCTGCCACCAGTACATAGGTGGTTCGGTGGAATAATTAGGTAGGTTCGGGGAAATACAGTATACTGGTGGCCACATGAAATAGTCGAAAAACGATGAGGCAGTCACAAATTGCCTCGTAAGGCCGAGCAAGCATGGACCTTGTAAGAGGTATACATTAGAACAACAGTTTAAAATTCGATAAAATTCGAAACTCGATGCCAAAAGGACGCCTGACTCATACCAAGTACAAAAATTGGGAAAAAATGTGTGGGCTCTTTTCCCTACCTATCCTGCCATCGTTAAGGCCATCCACGCTGAAATACAATGGAAATTCCACTTTTCACGAAAATGAATTTTTTTTTGTTTGGGAGGTGAAGGCTGTTTACGTCCTGAGTGTCGGACTCCCGCTACCGGACTACCGACTAAACACCTCCCCTGTCACGCCGAGAACCTAGCCTAGAACTGTTTGTCACATTACTTCGGACTAGGCCTCATGAATTATCGCCTAGCGGTGCCTTCAGGTTAAGGGTAATCCCTCTTACTGCCTGGATGGATTGCTGTTAATTGCTGTTACAGACATCCCCCCTCCCTGACCAAGCGATCCAACATACCCCTTTTTTTTTTGAGAAAATGGAATTAGAGGAAGTAGTCTTATCTATGAAGGCAAGAAAGATTTCAAAAACACTAGGATTCCAGCTGAGATACTGCAGATGGTCTCTCACTCTTTCCCTGACCTGCTCCTCAGCAAGTTGAGCACATGCTTGCGCAAAGAGGTGTTTCAAGAGTACTGGAAAGTGGCGAGTTTTGTGATGATTAGCAAGGGTCAGGGAATCCTACATCCTCAGCCGTATACCAGCTACTGAGTACGTAGACATGGTCGGAAAAGGCATCGAAAAACTTATGATGGAAAGACTCGCTGACGTGATTTCTGACGTGACGTGATATCTACGGCTGTATCGCTTCAAAGCAGATTGCTCAATCATCATTGCAATTCGAGAAGCAGTGAGCCAAGTCCAACGTGTGGAGGGACACATCAGTTCACACGATGAGGTGTCCTGCTGGTATCTCTGGATGTCAGAAATATGTTTAAATGAGCTACGGTGGATACTTTGGAAGCGTTGTACAGTCGTTTTCAAGTACCAGTATATCTGATAAGGATTTCAGGAACTATCTCAAAGACCACAGCCTAGTTTACGATGACGCGGCTAGTAAGGGACTGGATCACCGCTGGGTTAGGCTTGCAATGGAAAACCCGAAGTCGTCATCCTGACAAAGAAGAGAATCGCAAGAGTAAGGCCTCAGTGTTAGGGAAGCGTTGGTTGAATCCCTAGTTATTCATTACCCTCCTTACCATAGAGCTTAGAATTCTTTACCCGAAGCAGAAGAGTCAGAAGCAAAGACAACAAAGAAGACATCACGAAGGAAGAAAGAAAATGCTCTCTGATCCAATTGGCAACTCAAGGGAAGGTGGACTGTACGCCTGATCACTGACCTGAAGCCGTGGGTCAGTCAAACGCATGGTGAGACTGATTTCTACAGGAGAAGAATCAGCCTGTGACACATTTTTCCGATGTAATGCGTCAAACGGTTCCAAGCCAGGTTCTCAGTTTGACAGGGGAGGTGTTTAGTGGGTAGTATAGTAGCATTGGACGTCTGACAGTACCACATCCAAGGCGTAAATTATGAATTGAATTCATTAAGTAAGTCAAGTTTCCATTTTTGCAAACAAAACGGTCATGATTTGTTTAAATTCTTGTTTTCTTTCCTTACCTCCAGTAGCTGGAATGAAAAAGAAGGGTGCAAAAATTTCTAAAAGTAGAGAAAAATGACGGTATCCAGAAAAGTTTCTAAAGAAAAAAAACAGTGATGTTTTCAACAATGCAAACATCAAAGACCCCAAATCCATAATAATCGATTTCTCAAGAAAAGTCTACGTGCATCGACTTCCATAGTGTCAAAAAAAATCCTTTTTTATTTTTTTATTGTTCTCTAGACTTTCCTAACTAGATTCGAAAAATTAAAGTAAATGATTTTGAAACGTCTAAATCAAAGTACAAATCTTAGTTATTTTTCTGGCACACATCCAGTATTTACTATTCAATTTAGAGTAGATAAAATGAAGGATACAGAAATAAAAATCTTTTCGTTGCTTTTACAGTGCACAATGACTGTTCAAATGAACTAAATAATACAAATAGCTTTAACGAGGAATGCGCAAAAAAAAAAGAATTCACTTCCTCCATACGTACTATGTTATCCTCTTCAACTGTCAGACGATGTCCTTTTTTTCTATCATTTTTCGAAAATACAATCCTTCAACGTCAGATGATGCCTCTAGTGGATGACAAAGAGTTGTAACATTAATGTGCAAATAGAAATGGCTAAATCAGAGTTGTGAGAACAAAAGTCAATGTATGGGAGCATTTCACTGCTTTGCATTGCAGAGTGCTACAGTGAAAAAGAAAGTTGACAAATTGAGATTATTTTTGTGCCCAGTCGTAACTCCAAAGTTTATTAAAAATTCAAGAAAGGATAGGGATCGTTTTGATTTAGGGTGATTATATTTGATAGTGCTAAGCCTGTGCTCAACTTATAAAGGAACCAGTTGGAAAGTTTTTATTTTCAATTTATTTATTATATTCCTGCCATTTCAATTCGAGTCTTCCATATAGAAAAGTGACAATTGAAAAGTCCTTCTCAAGTCAAATTTTTATCTGTGTGTTCTAACCACATTGGAGCAGACAACCCCTAAGAACTACAACATAAAGTCCTTTAAGAGATTCCAATTACTTGAACCTTTATTAACAATTCAATAGTCTTGATATTTTAAAGGTTAAGGCGTACAAACACACATAGATACAAAAGGACGTGGTTAAGCAAGACCATCTCAGGAATACTTCATGGTTTTGTTACTCCAAGCGTCTCCTTTCTCTCGAAAATGCCTCTGTATGCTACAATCGTAAATAACATCAAAGTCAGTGCCTTGTCAACTTCCGAAATTTCTTCGAGTGTTACTAACAACTTTGTAGTTCCAGAGAACAATGTCAGACACTTACCAACAAGTTTCACTACAAGCTAATGAACTTTTGTAACAGAAACACATCTTGAAAATGTTCAGCCCCTCGTTTTCGGCTCCATGCCGTTTGTAGTCGTTTCAGGAGGGAGTTAACCAAATGGTTCTTTATCCACCAGTTTAACATAAACTAGGTGTTGATTGCATAACTTCAAAAGCTCAGGCTTCATTTACCAGATTGGGGATGGGTGTGTGAATGAATGTATGTCCGTGAGGACGAGTGAGCGCAAGCACAATGTAATATTTCCAGGAAGGTCAACCTCCGTGCGAAATAACTTTTTGGATTGTGTATGCAAATGATGTGCTGTTCTCTATGGCAATCAGACTGTTCAACTTCGCATCGACTTCTGGCTAGCATTATAAAGATCGAAACAGCAACCGCACTCCTTGGCCCTTGAGCCGTGCTTGCAGTCGTCGTCGCTTCATTTACATGTTGATTGGTTACTTTAGCTTCACTACGACTATATTTTAAGATCGAAACGTACCCTGCCTTAAGAGCTAAAACGATATTTGCAAGCGAAAGCTAAAGGGTAATTACAGATTTCCCATTGTAGAACTTTAATTTGATTGTGCTTGTGTACCTCGCACGTAGCGATTCTGTTAAGGCTCTGTTCATTCCCTCGAGTCCTTCAATACCGCTAGTGAATTTGCAAACACGAAAACTTTTTTGCAGGAAGCGCGCTAATATGAGCAAGCATTGTCCAGATTAACTTGAAGTTATATTAGAGTCATTGTATAAGTTCTCACAGGAATGGGATCGCAGTCATTAGACTTTATAATATGGTGTTGTGTTTCAGTTGGCCTGCAAGTCACTCCAAAACTAATCCTGATCCTAGGAACATTTAATTCTGGTGGCAACGAACGGAAGGCATGCATATAAATGTTCTTCTTTTGGGAAGCGAACGAGATTGGACGATGCACATATACATACCTTCATACATTTGAGTGTAATTCAGCGTGTGTTTTAATTAAATCTCCTGGGAAATTACAGCAAAGTGGTTGGAGTTTTTCGGTCGCCCGTTTAATAGCCGACGGAAAATGAGCAATGGTTAAGATATGAAAAGCTCACATGGACGCGAGAATGATAGTGCGTGGCATGATAGATACTTTGGACTGTAGAAACGAAACATACGGCGCCCTCCATTTCATACATAATTAAATTCAACATGACTAATAGAACTATATTTTTTATTGCGTGAATATGTATAATAAATTGAAGCTTAAGTGTAATTTTTTTTAAATATTTTTAATTGAAAAGCCCATTAATAACATAAATTTTTGAACATTTTATTCAGGCTTTTCTCTTACTCACTCAACCTGGGTGTGATGTTATTCCCATTGTTATCCATCACAACCTCCTTGAGTGAGCGAGAGCTGGGTCGGTAGCTCAACGCAAAATTAATTCAAAATATTTATCATCAGTTTTTCTTAACGTAGTGCATTGACTTTCAGTGAATAGAAAACGGTTACCGTTTTGAAAATATTCGACCAAAACTGAACTATACCTCTATATATTGTGTTTTGCCTTAACATTTTTTTCGATTCTAACCGAAAAAAGGTTATAGCTGCTGTCAAAATTTACTTCAACTGTCAAAAGGCAAAGCAGTTTTATCATTTTGCTTTCAAATTTCTATTACGGGTATGATTGATTCTCAGCTAGGACATTTTATTTGGAGAGTTTTTTTTCCTTTTGCTACATTTTATTTTAGGCTATCATCTGGAAAAATGTCGACAGTCAGGAAAAATCAAGTTTTGAAGGAAGTCCTTAAATATCGTATGCACTGATCAAAAGGTTAAAATGCTTCCTTTTAACTTTGTGAATATTCTATTTACGAAATCGGTTTTCGACCATAATCGTTTGGGCTTCTTCAGCGACATTTTTATTTTTTTTTAATTATTATTTTTTCAATTTTTAATTTTATTCTTTATCTATTTATGAGTATAAGCATATTGCCTAAAAAGTTGGAATAATCCTAACTTGGTTCCTGGTTCGTCAGCTACTTCTTTTCCGGGCTGCTTGCAAGGCTTTTTACGACATCCAGTTCACGAGTTTCTGTAGTTTCTTTGATGATCGTTGCATCACCCGTTGTTACCTCCTGTCCTTTCGTGATGAAATGTTCCGCTACGGCCGAGTTGAAGTTTGAAGTTCTTCCCTTCTTTCTCTCTGTTGCTGTTTCACTTAGATGTTCCTTAATACTCGTGACAATGAGTCTCCTCGTTTGTCCTATGATCACTTCATCGCAAGTAGATTTTTTTGTATTTCACAAGACGATTTGTGCCGATTTTAATAGTTATATTGTCAAGCACTCTACTCTATCCTTCATAAAGTGGTCAAAAAACTAATTAAAGATGGGTGAAAATTAGGATATGTCACAAACGTGTTTGTAAGAGCTTGCTGAAAGCATGGAAAAAACATATCTCGTAAACCCATAAATTCCCGAGTTGAAAGCATCGTAATACTTCATGATAATTTTAATAATAATTATATTAAAATAATAATACTTCATGATTTTCCATTTATGGCTGATCCACATGGGATAAAAGGTTGCTCTAACATCCTTTAAAATACTGAGCGATGTTCCGTGCTTGTGGATGTTTCTGACAAAAGGGTTTTAATAGTCTTTTCATATCGGCCAGCAATTCAAACGTCGTACAAATCACTATAAGGCTCTTTTCTCTGTTACTCAAGAGGGGTTCATCAAAATTTAGAATCTTCCAAAAGTACAAAGTTTCTTAAAATAAGAGTGAAGTGCATTCTACGTAAAAGACTTTAATAGTGTAGTCAACTTTGATGAGCCAGTACAGCGTTGTAGAATACCATGACGAAAGAATACACAAAAAACTCGTACGAAAGAATGACCAAGATACAAAACGATAAAATATTTAAATCTGCCAATTCTGCCTTTGAAAATATTGGATAGTTTAAAAAGTATTGAGCCTTTTTTGTCACTAGATGGTGTTCATTGTCATATATCGGGCAATACTAATCAGATTGAGTCAAACAGATATGCGTGTAACAAGTGACTTTCCAGTTTAAAATTTTCATATGGACAGTTTTGTATTTCGTCATTCCTGTCAAAAGTTGTATTCATTTGAAAATGAGGGTAATCGCAGACTCGTGAAAAACTTTTTGGCATAAACGGTCAAGATACTTTATCAAAGCCACAGCCAAGAGATGATTCGCTCGCTTTCGTTCGAGAAATTTGATTTCAAAGATGCACCTCGCTCAAGTCGACTTATCACGGAAAAAGTCGATGAAACCTTATAAAAAATTGAAGAAGACCAACACAAAAGCAACCATGATAACAATGTCATGGCTGCTTATGTGTTAAGTGAATATCCATCTCAAAACAGTTTTGAACCATTTGCCTAAGCCTGGATACACAAGGAAGCTGAAGGCGCCAGCATTGCAATAATTATCACCGCTGGTTCAAAAGCGATGAAGTACACAAATGCAATTCGTATGGATTTTCATCTCCATACCAAATTTCATCATTTCCGGTACTCTTGTTTGATGAGGACTTCAGCCCCGTCTGTAGATGCGTACAAAAATTTAATAACAGGCGTCTTTTGCTTGAGAATATTCCCCCTATGTTAACCATGAGTCAACTGAGTGTTGGCACTCTCGTCTGCCCGTTTTTTTCTCTCACAAAAGTTTACTTTAGAGTCTTACATCAACCTTACGTACTTGAATGCGTTATTTGACTCAATAGTAGTCCATGTTTCTAGCAGAAGAAAAACCCTATGAATTCGTTGATTTTTTGCCGTCAGAATAACCAATTTGGGCGTTTCCACTTATCTATCACTGCACAAAGATTAAATTTTGCCTATTTATTCGAACACCCAGTATTTAAGGTAACCACATCTTGGTGGACCAGTGCGTAGCATTGAACCCTGAGTGGCTCCTGATATTATGTCTATCACTCGTAGTACTTCTGTGTGACGTTCAGTACCATGCGGTCTCTTATGTTATCTTTGAAAAACCTCGTCAAATATTCTGGTACTATGAAGGTATGTCAGCGATCGCTTATATCTTGCAGATTTGAATACATTCTTCACATCTAATTTCAGGAGCTGAATAATTTGCCTTGAGTCCTGATTGAGAGCTTCTGATTTCGGGACCACATTCATAACGTCAAATATGGCGTTTATAGTGGGTGTTCTAGTACTAAAGCTACACTGGTAGAAAGACAAAACTCCATCGGATGTGATTCCGTCGGCGGGTTTTTTTTATAAACTTTTCCAGTACCTTCTCAGCTAGGGTAGTATAAGGAGTGTATCTCGAGGATTCATTTCTTATTGTTCAGCAACACCCAGCTCGCTTACTTTCAAGGCAATGGAAAAATACTATCCTCCAAGGAAGAAGTTAGTTCAACGATGGTTAACCAGTTGCAATACATCAGTCGATATGCCATCCGTTCCCGTATCTTAGCATTTTTTCATTAACAGCATGGCTTCGGCTAATTCCTTTGCAGTAAAACGTGAGCAACCAAGCAGGTCCTGCTTGGGTGGAGAGAGGGACCGTAAATAATATTTTCACCCCATTAACAATGTACACACCTTTTCTCATTCCCGAGGAAAGCTGAGCTTCATGTCGCAGATGGTGCCACCCATTGGTGTCATTGTTTGACGATCTCAGCAATTCCGGGCGGCTTCTGGCAGACTGAAGATAGGTAGATGGGTATGGTAAACGCAATAATGTTATTTATTTCTATTTTATATTTCTAGTTATTTTGATTAATCTCGTTAGATCGGGAGTTTGTTCCATGTGTTGTGGCTGCTTACGCCGCGCTTAAGTTATTCGACGGTTCTGGCGAACTTCTATCTATTTAGTGCACCTCCTTTCTTTTAATTCATTGAGTTCTATTCGATCCCTTGAGTTGAGAAATCTTTGCAAATAAGCCAAGTTTACAACGGTAATTTTGCATTCTGATGGGATGATATTGTAAGCAATATTAGTAGGATCTTAATTATCACTTCATGTCTCAAAAAAATGTAATTATGTTCGAGAATACATTTTGAAATAGGAATTTTCGTTTTTCGCATTGGTAATTGTCAGTTATTCAGCAAGTTTCATGTGAATTTCAGCTACCTCCTTGGTATAGTCTTCATAATTTCACTTTGAATTGATCTTATAATTGATATTTGCTGCGAGTCCATCATACCCTATTTGTTTCATTCTTCTGTAGCATTACATGTTTAGGTAATGCAAGGGTTTTTTTTTATTCTTACAATAAATTAGATCGTATTCATTGTCTAAAATTTGAAGTCCATATCGGAATCAAATTAATGGTTTCCAGTATTTGGTAGGATTTCCTTTCAATGACAGCTTGGAGCCTTCTTCGCAAATGTCCCAAAACCAAATTTTCATAATATTTTCGAATGATTTTGGTCCATTGATCATTAATTATTTTCTTAAGCATAGACTTCCTTGGAATATTCTTTGTTCTTAGCCGACGACCACGCTCTTCCCATATATGCTCAACTGGATTTAGAACCGATGATTTTAACGACTACTTTGACCAACTTCGAGTGTTATAAAACATCCACATTCAAGTTTTGGGCGCTATATGCTTAGGATCGTTGTCCTGCATAAAGAAGTAATTTGGGTGTAACTTCAATTTTCCCACACTAGGTGCAAATCTTTGTGATCCATCCTTTTCTCTGCAATTAGATGAAGTTTGCCAATTCCATTCAAGGACATACATCCCCACACTTAAATGGAATCACCACCATGCTTCACAGTTCCTATGAAATTTTTCGGATCTAGCTCCGTACGCAGATATCTGCGTACTTTTGCTTGTCCATCTTGCGAATCCACATTGAATTTACTTTCATCTAGGACTCGTTTCCAGGATTCTCGATCCTTACGATATTCAATATTATTTTTGGAGAAAGTCAATCTTTTTACACAATTTGTTTTGCTGAAACATAATTTCTGATAGTATGTGCGTCGGGAAACAATTTCGAACAGTATACACGTTAACCATATTTTTGTAATGAGATTTAAAATTGCATCGATTTTTGTAGCCGTTATGAAAGGATCTATCTTGACTTCACTTTTAATTTGACGCAGATCACGTTCTTATAATCTCTTTTTTCTCCCAGAGCACTTTTTATTTTCTAAGGGATTGTGTTTGCAAAAGATGTCTTTAATCCTCGAACTCGTAGAAATAGTTCTGTTAACCATTGATGCAATGTCCTTGTAGGTGTAAGCATAATTTTTTTCCGGTTTTTTTGTTTTTGGCTGAAAATTATGCAATTTACTATGAAAAATAAAATTTTTTATTCGAAATACTGACCACCGTTTCCTACAAATTATTATTTATGGGTAATTTATGGTATTTATGAATACCATACCAGAAAAACTGCTTGTCGTTTTCGGAAAACCATTCATCGAACCACTTTCCAACGTCCTCGAAATCGCTGAAGTGCTGCTCTGCGAGCGCAAGCCCTATTTGAACAAAGAGGTATTAGTCAGATGACGCCAAGTCTGGGGAGTACGTCGGTTGCAAAAAGATGTCCCATCCCAACGATTTCACTGCGAACTCCTGCGATTTCTTCTCTCCACATTTTTGTGCTCTACCAGGGCGCTCACTGCCTTACACATTAAAATAACCACTTTTGCATTGTAAAACCCGTGTGACAATTGTAACAGAATTGATGGAGGGTGTCCACCATATGTTTTTACCAGAAAAAGATGACTTTCAACAGCCTATTTCTTTTGGTTTAACAAGAAAAGCAAGGTTTGCTGCGCTTGCTCTTTTTCAGGCACAATACTCATTCATGTAAATTAATTACATGAATGATCAATACGATAAAACAAACACGCTAGCTGTGTCGAACCCAACTTGTTTGTTTGGGGTAAAATGTCAGACGATCGAAATGTTGTATGTGTCAAATTACTAGTACTTTTGTAGTAATATTCGCTGGCGCCATCTCTTAATGAACTCGGAAAAAATATGCATACACTTGATATATTATTCATCAAAGAAATTATTTTTCTCTAATTGTTTCTAAGTTTATTTATTTACTCCTATTTTTAAAAACTTCCGAAGACATGCAGAAAGTGTGTAATGACAAAAGCAGTTGGGAAAATTTAATACGAAATTTACAATAGCATATTTAAACGGTCATCTCAACAATTTCCACTACTCAATGACTTTGACTAAATCTCAATTAAATTCCTGGCAAATATTAAACATTCAAAAAATGACCATGATAGAACATATTTAAGTTTACAGATGTATTCAACCACATTCCAAGGAATGCTAATTATGAAGTTCCTTCGAAATAAATGCTGACACTAGAAAATATATGAGGGTCTATAAAAGCTATAGGTATAAAAACCGTCACGGCCGCCTGGATGTCCGCAATTGATTCAAAATGGGTTCCTTTGACCACCAATTTTGTTCTAGGGAACAAAAAAAACTCACTGGGTGACATATCGGGCGAATAAGGCGACTTTTGCAATACGGCGATCCCTTTAGAGACCAAATACTGGGACTCGCTGAGAGCGGTGTGGCACGGCACGTTGTCGTGATGAAGATGCAGTTACGAGCGATGTCTGGGCGCACCCGGTTGACTCATTTTTGCAATTTTTCGAGTACTCGGCGATAGTAGACTTTACTTAGGGTTTGCCCCGATGGTGCAAATTCTTTGTGGACGATTCCACGACTATCAAAAAAGGCAATAATCATCGTTTTCACCTTCGACTTGCTCATGCGAGCTTTTTTCGGGTGGGGGCGAGCGGAGACAACCATTGTGAGCTTTGGCGTTTTGTTTCCGGGTCGTATTGGAAACACCAGCCTTCATCGCCTGTAATAACTCAATCAAGCAGCGTGGGATCATTTTCCACTTGTTCCAAAAAGTTTTCTGCGACGGTCATTCGATGCTGCTTTTGCTCCTGAGAAACGTTCTTTGGAACCATCTTCGCGCACAACTTTTTCATCCCAAAATCGTTGGTTAAAATTTCTCTGACTGTTTCACGGACCATACGCAGTTCCGAGGCCAATATTCGAACTGATAAACGCTGATCTTCACGAATAAGGGCGCGCACACGCTGCGCATTCGCACCATGACTGGTCTCCCGCTCCGAGCCTTGTCTTCCACGCCCCTCCTTACACGCTTTCACGCCCCTCCTTAAACTCTTTATCTTTTATATCACCATGCACTTTTGCAATTTTAGCGTACCTTTCCGAAGCTGTTTCGCCCAATCTGTCGCGAAATTTTATCGCGACGCCTTGCTCTTGATTTCGTTCCTCCATTTTCGTCACGAGCACCACCAACCCATGACTACTGAACAGAACGCAGCAGCGAACTAAACAAGCTAGAACGATCGTAAATATATCAATGGGGAGGGGAAGGGTAGGGAATTTCAAGGACACAGACTTACCACAAGCGCGGCAATAAAATCAGCCTCATTACTTAATTGTAATCGATATCAAACTTCCCCGACACGAGCTACAAAAGCGAGTTTCATGTCCAAGATATATTCTAGTACGTGTCTAGTCGAATAGAGAAAAAAGTCACTTACTTTGAGCTTTAAGGACCTTGTCAAAGTGATCAAACGGTTGCATTTAAACATACATTTATACATTTATACATATATCCATTTTAGAATAAAACAACATATTCAAATTTATATATTTTCTAAATGTATAGATTTTAATTATATATAAATTCCTTCAACTTCCTTTCTTGAGGAAACAGGAAAAATTGTGTGTCAATGAAAATGGGAATTGATATTCTGACATGCACAAATTGCAGGCATTTAACAAAACTTAAAACCGACTGGAAAAAACTGGTAACTTACCTTCCCTATAAATTGCCGTTTTGTTTGTAAATGTTTTCTCAGAAATATTCCTATCGACTGCTTATAACCTACTCATATCGGTGTCATGTTTATCATGTTATCATGCTTTCATGACATATTTGACACAAATCGTTTGACAAATATGTGTAAACAACGCCACTAGTTATTTCGAAATGACCGTTTTTAAATCGATAAATTGAATTAATAAATTTTTTAATACTATTAATTTCGCCCGGACGAAAAAATATTATTTCAATGAAGTTGAATTTGACAAGAAATCACGTGTAAGTGATACCACTTTTATATACTTTCAAATAGAAACTATAGGCGCTCACCTATTATACAAATTTTATACAAATTTTTTATAATTTTAATATGCTTTTTGTGCTATCTAAAAAACCGTTTCAATTATCTACTTTTCTCTGTCTTTCAACCGCACCAAATTCAAGGTTAAAAATCGTTGAAAACGATTTTTGCAGCTGTGAATAATGATAAGCTCAGTCGCAGTTTGGAGTTTGCTAGGACATTTTCTGCACTATATTTTGAGTTTTTTTTTGTAGAAATTTAATACTTGCAGATCTGGAAATGTGTTTTCAGAAATTTTGAAAAAAGTGCGGTTGTCGAGAAGTTTGCTTATTCCCGAAATGCCTCGAGGAAGAAAGTTGAGTGACGTTGGAAAATAAAGAATCATTGACTCGAAGAACTGCGGAAAAACTCAAAGAAATATTCCAGTATCGAAAATGCTTACAAACGCGAAAATAGACGAGACGACATTTTGACTGGATTTGCCGAAAGTTCTATATAGAAAACAATCTGATCTTCAGAGGATGAACCAAATGGTTTTTAGGGGTCTACCTACTAGCAATGCTGTGAAAAATTTTTTGATTTTTAATTATCTTATTATTAGAATACTTATGCTTATCTTTTACTTATCTTTTTGATTTTTACTGAGAAATTTTTAACATATCGATACAAAATGTTTAAAGCTTAATAGAGACACTCTTGAAATACATGACCAACATTTTTATTGTGATTTTCTGCTTTGGTTACGTAAAATATTGGCAAATGTTTTATGTCAATGACATATGACATAAAACATTTGCATTTTTAATATTTTATTTTAAAATTTTTTACATGATAAATCGTGAGAGAACTTATCTACATCTGACGCCCGGTAATGAAACTCATGGTAAGAAATCAAAATAAATTAAGATGTAGCTGCTGTCAAAATTCAAAATAGAACTGCTACTGGAAAATACAAGACGCCATTTCGCAGCAGTATGTAGATATACAGGTTAGCTTGCAGGAGGAGCAATCTTATGCACTCGAGAGATATCTACCAAGGCTACGGATACTGCTCTGAACTCTATACATATTTTGACATAACAATTTTATGTATATATATTGTCAAAATATGAAATAAAACAGGCGATTTTTCTGAGTAATCAAAGTGTGTAGACCACCTAATTATTTGCGGAAGGAACGAAAAAACATCTCAAGAAGAGAACGTAGATGTGGATCTGTTATGGCGTGGGCAGCGTCCAAAAAAAATTTCTTCACGTGAAATACCTTTCGAAAATGGTATAATTGGTGCTTTTGATTACCAGGTGTTACAAAGGCAACATATATCACCTGTTGTGCGACTTATAGAAGATGCAAACATTATCCTCTTGCAGGATAGTGCACCCATTTAAACGGCAACCTTAACCAAAATGTGGCTTCAGAATTACGGAACCAAATTACTACCATGAACAGGGTTAAGCCGCAACCTGCAGCCTATAGAAAATTTGTGGGGAATTCTAGTGAGGAAAGTTTACGCCCAGGGGAATCCCTCTATAGAAAATAGAACGTATAAGGAGAAAAACTCTGCAGTGATCCAACACTGCTCAGCTGGAACAATGAATAATTGTAGCTTTGCATGAGGTATCCAAGATTTTTCACTGTCTTCTCCATATATGTTCTTCTCTTTTCAAATGTTTTATTGCATCACGTTTTTGGATACATTTTGCGATTGGTTCGTACGGCTCTAGTGGTATGAATTTTCTTTGTAATCGATTGCTCAATCCGATACTATTATAGTAATTATTCTTAAATGACAAATGACCCTTTAATAAATGGTAAAAAATATGGTTCTATAGTTCTTGTAACTACAGAATCCACTGCAGATAAGCAAGACACTTCCCAGGTTACTTTGTTTTTATAAATGTCTAGATTGAGAGCGGTGTCTCGTGTGTTCAAAGGCCATAAAATTGAATTCCGTGCTTATTTTTCTTCGATTTTGGAAATTCCCGAAAACTTAATCTTTCTTCGATACAGCATCATAGATTTATCTAACGATAAATTTCAATTAGGTTTGAAATGAACTATTGGCAAGCTTCAGAAGGACCCAAATCCTAGATAGTCTGTCATTATTTTGTACGGATTCACAATTCAAGTAACGCAATAGCTGGTCAAATCTGCGTCCTATCATAGATGCACCGAAATTCGGATGATAATATAACCGATTGTTAGACTAGCTTGAACGAATTGTAGATGATTTTATTTGAAACTGTAACAAAATAAAGGCCAAAAGATATCTCGGTTTCCTGAAAGCTTGTTTCTTTGAAACTATGTTCGGCAATTTCTCGTATTCGGATGTGAAAGTGACAGCAATTTTATTTATGCAACTAAAAAATTAATTTCACTATTTCCGTAGACCGAATTTTGTCGAAAATCTCTTGCGGAGTTTTTCAGTTTTCACGTCATTAGCTGAACCCATTGAAGCCGATTAAATAAACGTCTCGTATTTCTACAGTCTCCACATTCCACAATTTGAAATATTTATGTTGTTAGAATCCTTTGAATCAGAAGATGATGATGATTGCACAAAAAATCTTAGGTTTTCGCTGAATGGTCTGTATCATACCACAAGGACCTTCATCAAATTTACTGATTTCATTTCCAATTATCTCCCTAATACACTTCTCTTGATCTGAATCATCAATAAATCTCAAATTCGCGTACGCTTTTTATTTGAATTATATTTCTTCAAGAATTTTATACGATAACCAAAAAAACACTGATGTTTTGCCTTTGATCTTAAAAATCAACTAAAGTACCTAACGAAATGTCTAAGCATTTCCAATGCACATTGCAGAAAGCAACGGTTATTACCAGAAAAATATTCACAATAAAAGAGTATGCTCTCTCTCAGAAGTCTACGAAACATTAAAGCAACGGTGATTATTAGCGAAAATTTCAATTAGATAGTCTGCTTGCTCCTTCTCTCTCAGAAGTCTACGAAATATAGTTGCTATAGCATTCACGTCAAGTATTACAAATCTGGTAATATCAAATAGGAAATTAGTAAACAGAGAAGGGACAAAATAATACGAAAGTACCTAATGAATAGGTTGGTCATTAGTTTGAAATGTATCTTAATTACAAAAACTTAAGATTCAAAGAAATTTAAATAAGATTTGATTTTTCGATTTATTCGATTTCGATTTGTATCACTATGAAACCGTGAATCATACGGCGAACGTGTTAAAGAGAAGTTTTTTGGAACTTAGTGATCGTTTGAATTTTTTTCATAATAGAAACTTGTAATTTCATTTTGACCTAGCATATCATATGTCGTCGGCAGCAGCAAAAATTTTATCGACAACTAAGTGTAATATATATTTAATCGTTCCGTTCATTTTGACATGTCTTTATATACTTTTTTTCTATTTTTGTACCTGTGAAACATTCTGATAAAGGTGAACAAGGCATATTTAAATAATTTTTGAACAGCATAAACATATTTCAAACTTGAATATAGCCTTGAACACATTTTGGGTAATTGTAAAATTAAATTCGAATACAAATCTAAATTCTTGGAATATCTTTCACACCTACATAGTCCCTTGAAACATGTCTTTCCTATCATTCTGCCTCCTTGTTCTTTCTTTTCAGTTTTATGCAATGACATCCTTTAAACACATAACGTTATCATCACCACACTACCTCAAGGCAAATTGACTTTTCGTGGAATTCACTTGATATGATTATTCCTTGACACAAAGGTGATATCATACAAGCAGCCGTGCGCTCCGTAAATAAATCAACCTGTGACTTCCTTGTCCCGATGGATAAGCATGTAAAAGTGTTCCCGACTTAAAAGTTTTCCTTAAAGTACTTTTACTTTTACTTATTTCCTTTTTAGAGTAAAGGATAATTTCATTATCTGCAACGCAAAGTTAACAACAGCTGAAAATAGCTTCAGTTTTGGCAATAAATTAACAATGAAAGTCGGTTCAATACTATCCACGGCATGACTATGTACGGAAAAAAGATAGTGTATAGAGTCGGTTTGAATTTAAGTTTATTTATTTATGACGCAAATAAATCGATTATGTATTCACAACTATTACAATAAAGAACGTCCCACAAAGATGTCTATAAGTCGTCCAACATATTTTCCTTCTACATCCTCTAGACTCTAATCTGTGCCAAGACACGTCCTATTTCTATGTTTAGGGAAAAAAAACAACGATAACTTTTTCAGTAATGATCGCACTGAAAAAGAGAGCACAAAAACTTTAAAGTCAAAACTATTACCCGGACAAGGCACCCGAAATCCATACATATTGCTTTCACCATCTTTTAAGCAAACAAAAACCAGGGATCGAGTTTTAAGGATACGTTATGTGTTGTTTGCCTCCCACAGCATCCACACTGCCGCAATATAAATTTCGTCAACCCACTTCGAATACCATCTGTTAACCTGTTTATTCACACTTCGCCCACTTCAATGTGAAAACGAACCAAATCCACCAAGCCGCCTTCGACGACGACACAGCAAGGATACCCAGGCTCAAGACACTGCGTCCACAGGCCAAGGCCATGTTGCATCTTGGCAGGCAATGGTTCGACTCTGGCAACTTTGAAGAATGTTTACACTTTAGTATTCATGTCTTATGTTAATTCCGGAACTAATTTGGAGGTACTTTCCAGATTAAATTACACTTTGGATTAGTTTCGAGTGATTTTATTAAAATGGAAATCGCGTTATGTAATTTTCTATTTTTTTCTCTCTCTCTCGAAGAAGAAGAAGAAGAAGAAGAACTTTGCAGTATCGAAGCACCATCTGAGGTATAGGGTGTACATGTCTGCATTGTAGATTCCTTAGTGCATGTATGTATGCACATACAAAGCTGAATGTGGAAGGTACTTACGTAGCTGAGTTAAAAGCGGAGGAATTGGAGACGATAAGAAATGAAAATCCTTGATCCTCGCCGTTTGATGCGAACTGTTGAATACTCAAATTTTTAAATACTACCTGTATTACTATGTGATACTCCTAAATAGATTTCATTTAATTAAGATTGAAAGGAGTTAATCAAGATCAACTGTCGTTGGTCTGCTCTAGAACTTAGGACTTCAGAAAAGAATTTAATTTAGAGATATCCTAAATTGCTCCTTTCTTTTTTTTTGCTCTAATCGATTTGGGTAGCTCGCAGGAAATGCTTAAGGATCAAATAGAAGAGCTTAGCTACAATTATTTTCTTAGATGTCTTATTTCTTTCAGGAGCTTAGAACTGTTGTACAATGAAAAGTTTAATTTGTTGGGCATTTTAATTTTCGCCTAACCTACTTTCTTTCATTTATTTGTTTCTTGCAACCTTTCTACATGCAGGTAGGTCCCCGACAACTCCGTAAACGTGTTCAAATTAGAATACTATGTTATTTATTTAAAGGATGCCTCCTGTTTTGACATGCTCAAATCTCTCAACAAGAAAAAAATTTCACATTACTAAAATGTTTCGTATAAAATTTCCTTTAAAATTTATAAACTCTTTCGAATTCTTGGAAATCTGAAAATCAATTTCCTCTTCTCTTCTAGTTTAGTAAATCAAACGATGTCTACATTAGATGCTGGACAAGTGCGGCGAGTACTAACCGAAGCTTTAAACGTATGGGCACAAAATTCAAAGTTAACATTTCGCGAAGTATACAGCACGGAAGCTGATATTCAAGTTCTATTTGCCAGGTAAGAATCATTCATTCAACGAGTATCCTATTTCATTTCTTCTATGACGGCGAACAGTAAAAAAAACACACATCAATATAACCCTTGTTTTTTTTATAGGCGTCATCATGGTGACGGCTATGACTTCGATGGACCAGGTCAGGTGCTGGCGCATGCATTTTATCCTGGGAGCGATCGAGGAGGTGATGCACATTTTGACGAAGAGGAAAAATGGAACTTGGACGGAACATCTTCTCATGATGGTAAGTTTTGACCACTTAGCTCACAATCCAATGTTCAATCTGAAATCAACTTCAAAAGTCTCCAGAAGATTGACGAAAATATCAAAATAATAGTTTGCAGTTCATTAGTCAATTGAATATGTTGTCATCTAAGGGGAACAAAGTACGGCATACATCATACTCGAGCTTTGTGCGTCCAAATTCATTAGACGAAAGAGTTGGTAAAAGGTTTGCGTTTGATAGTAACGAGGACGCTTAGGAGCTTTAATCTCAGATGAGTTCTCAGTTGAAGGTTGAACTCTCATCCCAATATTGAGAAAGGTGGAACCCATGAGTCTTCGCTGAGTTAGCTTAGCAAGGGTATAAATCACTTACAATGTTGTAAGTGAAGTGGAAAAATTGATCTACCAAAAACTTCTGAAATTGATCTCATCCCAAATTTCTAACACAACAACTGAAATGTTATACTACTGTGGGCAAAAAATAGTAAGATTTTGTTCACAATTTTAAAATTCTTTATTTATTCTTCCAAATCTATTTCGTCCCCCTCAAAGTTATTCATCCGACCCCAATACATTTGTACCAACGTTTTTTCCAATCCTCTAAACAGTTGTTAAAGTCTATTTACGGAATAGCCTTCAATACGCGAAGCGATTCACGTTTAATGTCTTATGCCGCCTGTACACTCTCGTCGAGGCACAGCGAGGCATGACGAGTGTGAGAGTGTACATGGTTCCCTCGCTTTGTCTCGTTATGTCTCGCCTCGACAGCTCTCCATTCCGAGTCGGTAAATTGTGCAAGAGCCCTCGCGCGAGAGTGTACAGGCGCCATTAAATTGACTCAAACGGTTTCCCCGGGAGTCACACGGAGCTAAATCAGACGAATACGCTGGCTGTGGGACGATATTTGTTGAATTTTTTGCGAAAAACTCACGAAAAAATCATCATGCATCATGCGACTGTGCATTATCGGGATGCAAAAACCATGAGTTGTCGTCCCATAATTCCAGCCTATTTCTACGAATAGCTACGCGCAAACGACGCATAACACTCAAATAGTATTTCTTGTTGACAGTTCGGTCAGACGGAAGGAATTCGCAGTACACCACCACTCGAAAATCGAAGAAAACTGTCAACATAACCTTGATTCTTAACTTGCTTTGATGTCCTTTTTTCGGTTTCGGCTCACCTTCAGCACGATATTCGGCAGATTGATCGTCTGTTTCTGGATTTTAAGCATAGATTTAAGGCTCATCGCCAGTTATAATACGTTTCATGACATCCTGGTAGTCGGAAAGCATTGTTTCACAGACGTCTAGGCGACGCTGTTTGTCAAGAAAATTGAGTGATGTTGGAACCAATCGTGCTTTCACTTTTCTTAAGCCCAAATGATCTTCTCAAATGATTTTCACTGATCCTTCCGATATACCAACAATGCCAGTAAGGTCTCTGACTGTTAACCGTCGATTCTCGAGCGCCGATTGCTTAATTTTATTGACATGTTAATCATCAGTTGATGTTGATGGCCGCCCTGGACTTGGTTCGTCATCAACGCGTTCTCGACCCTCTTTGAACAATTTGTTCACTTCAGCAAGTGTTGTTGTTCAAACACATGCTCGCGACATACAATTATCACCGAAGGCCTTTTGCAACATTCTGAACGCTTTGGCCCCAGAAATTTGATTCCGAACAAAAAATTTAATGACACTTCTTTGTTGGATAATTTCACTCATTTTAAAATCACTGACAGTCATACCAGCCTAATAAAAATTTTCGACTAATGGGTTTCCGCTCGAAATTTAAATTAAAAAGTCTTACTATTTTTTGCCCACAGTAGTATACAAGCAACGATATGATAACACAGTACAGTACAGATATGGTAACACAGTGTACGGATCTAGGTCATTATTTTTCGCAATGATTTTTTTACAAGTAAACCTCTGATTCTAACTTTTGAATCGATTTCTGAATCCATGATATCCTGTGAAATATTCTGGCAAGTCGTCACTAGTCCATTGTCCTGACCTACCCTGCATAGAACGCCGTCAACTTACACTTATCTATTGCTGTCCCATGCGAGTTTTATATAATGTATTTAATTAATATAAAAATTAAAATAATTTAAAAATTAATTTTTAATTAATGCGCCCAACAAAGACGTATACGCTGAACTCGTTGGGATTGGATAATTTCACTTTGATAAATGCCTGAAAAGAGCTGATTACTATCCGGAACGTTAATGGAGGTAGACCAAGCTGTCGCCTTAACTTGTTAGTATATCTCTTTAAATGTTGTCCACTTGTTTTCAACCTAAAAGCTTTCGTGCTAAATGATAAGCCTTAAACACAAAATTTCCAACGTTTTGGGAGAGTTCAAGGACCAATAATGGAAAATTACTTTATTTAAAATGTGAAACTCATTCCCAAGGGGAGAAAGTCGCATTCGAAAACTTGCACTTTTCGAAAATCGACCATCCGTGTCACCAATCCTACAATTTTTAGCCTGCTACCATAATTTATGTAGTAATCGATTAATAAAACAGGACACTTCTTGTTTGAGGTTTTTCGAAGAAAAACCATCTATTTTCGCCCAATCCCCACTCCTTAAGGCAGTAAATCGCATTTTTCGAATATCAACCTACCATCATAACTATGGAACCATTGGACAGGAAATTTAATGAAAGGACACTATTCGGTTAACCATTTTCACAGCTGAAGAATGCATTACTTTTGGGAAATGGGAAATTATCAATGAACGTCATTACCGACATTTCCGCATAAAAGTGAACTAACTAATTAGAGCATATAATTTAGAAATCGTGCACATTTTCATTCATGAAATTTTAAAAATAATATCAATATTTACGTTTTCCATAATCTTCGGCTTCTTTCGGTTGTGATTTGACATTACAGTTGGAGATTTGGAGTCACATATACTATTTGAATGTTGAAATTTTATTATAATTGGTCGCTCAATTACGCACTTTGCTTAGCCGACGATACTGAAACGTGTGAAAAACGCTTTGTCATTACCGTTACCATTGCCAATTCTCATTAAGGACATTCTCAGTAATGATTTGATTCCAATTGTCCCATGTTCATTCGGTTCGAGTAAATTAAATCCGAAGTCGAGCGTCTGTCAAAATCGTATGGAGTGTGCGGAGCTTAATTCTTCGACAAAATGATGTTCGTGTGAAGTCAGGATTCCCGTTAAGTCGATTTTCCTGCATCTATGGGCAACGCAAACTTGCTAATGATGGGACACCTAATGCAATGATATTTTTTCATAACTTAATTCGTTTAATAAAGTAATAATGTTTATGCGTATTTTAACACTCCAGCGGATTCAATCAAAACATGTGCTTGTGCATGTCATGTTTGTCGTCATAGTACAGATTACGAAATTATTGCCCATTCAGCTATACTACATACCTATGAGTATTTCTAAATAAGCATTGGTAAATTTGTGTTAATATGTGTAAATTTTGAAAATACCGTCTAAAGTTTGGACTTAGGGCCTCTCCATATCTTATACTTCTAAGCTAAAAGCTGTCAACTACATATAACCCGGGTAACCCTTCTTTTAAACTCAAAAAGGAAGAGAGAGTGCTGCCACGTGCATTCTATTTTGACTTAAATTTTAGCAGCATTTTGACATTTTGGTTGTTTCAATAATCATCAATTCGATTTATGTTTTCAACTGAAAAAAAATAGCTTTTGTTGGTTTCTTAAATATATTCCCCTATCGTTTTCTCCCTGTTCAAGTGTGAATGAGTAGGTGTCCGAATTCTTGATTGAGCCACTGTAATTGCATTAGAATGTTTTGACCAGAAGGAATTTATCGTCATTTTGTCTAACCCAACCTTCAGTTTTATTGAAGTCATTACACAATAGTTAAGAAGAGTTTGAAATCCCCTTTATTATACAAGGCTTGTGAGGTAAAACGTTCAAATATAACTTCCTTGTTTATTCATAGCAAATGACGTTACTTTTTCAAGAAAGCTCTATAAAGGAGTATAGCAAAACTTATAAAGCTTTAAAAAGAAAATTCTTTTTAAGACAGATTTGCTTTTCTTAAGAGTGTGAAAGTATGAAAGGACCAACCAAAATTAAAAATTTTTCGGTCGGACAAATTCAAAATAATTAGTTTTCCACATAAAAAAATTGTACAGATCCTGTCAAATAAAAGAAAAACTTTCGTTTTGATTTTGTGTTTTTTCGTAATAGATTTTCGACAAATGCGGGTCAGTGTTCCTCGGCAAATTGAACAAGGCCGAAATGAATAAAAATGTTCCCCCGCTTTCGAAATGAAATTAAATGTGCTCGTGCGGAATAAAAAATCAAAAATCAGAATAAATTAGTTAACAAATGAAACAGCAGTACACGAGCCAGGACCAAAGCATTAATGAACGAATTCAAAAATAAAACAATAAGACTCGAGAAAAATTTAAAATCGATTACACTAGAAGTCTAGAGCCTATTCGGGGTACCAGGCTCTCAATAAGCTGAGGCAATTGACAACTCCTGAAATACGGATCTGAATTCAAGCACACTAATCATGATAATCAGTTAAATGGTAATAGTACCAGTACTACTAAAACAGAATAATTTACACTCGCTTGAGTGATCCAAATTTGTGGCTTGCACATACACCACAGGAACATGTCAACCAGGAACATGTTACTTTATTTGAATGAAATTGATTTCATTAGCGCAAGCAAATTCACATCCTCGTGCACCAACAAAAGCTCCTTGGGTATAAATCTATTCCCATTCCCATTTGTTTTCTTTCCCTGTACATTTTGATATTTGCTGTGTATTTTTGCGACAAAGTCAACACGTTTTCTGTGATTGCCTACAGCCTACATAATAGGCCGGTACCATTGTCTATTCCTAGGGCAATGTGTGTCTGGATATTGCCTCCTGTCTGCAGTTCGACTCTCCAATGTTTACGTACAGGGAATTGTTTTTATATTCTTCATTGTACTCAGTCTGTATACGTAAGAAAGGTTGAGGGAAGATTTAGATTCTGTTTGCACACACGGATCATGTTTCGATAAAAATCTGATCGAAGGCATTTACTCAAACAGAATTTCCAATTGAAGTGACAATCAACCATCCTCGGGGTGGAAGGATACATGCACCGGGAGGCAAAGGCCGTAATGATGGGGGTCGCATGGAAAATACTCTTATTTATTCGACAATGGATCACGTCTGCCAAGGGTTGGTGGTAAAACAACTCAAATATACGTACAATGAGCAGGATAACAGAAAACTAACAGGGAAAGGAAATCAAATCAAAATAAGAGCTTGATCATAATTGATATGAATTTGTGAACGCTGTTATCTGCTACACCTTCCAAATGGCAGCTGAACATTGTTGAATAGTGGTTACATTTCCGAATGACATATTGCCAGGACATGCTGTAACGAATATCAATACTTCCATTTAGTATGTATATGTTTTAAGTGAGTGCCCAGTTGGACGAATGCTTGGTTCGCACGATTGCGGACGATTATAGGTAGATGTGTGTCCTTTGAAATGGACTGGCGAATGTCAATCAAATTCCATACGGCGCAAATTGTTTTCACTTGATTGGTTTGTGTAATCAGCTATAAAGATATAGTTATTCCGAAAACGGAATAACACTGTCCAGAGATTTCACACAATTTAAGCGAAATAAAAAGGACAAAATCGATTGAATATTTATAGATGCCTCCAATATTATTCATAGAAACATTGTAACAATAGAACAATGATGAAATAGAAAATCCGAATCATGAATATTGGATGCAAAATTTAATAGGAAACCAATCAAATTATACATGCAAATTATCATATGATGACATCATTCAAAAAACTGTTCCAGCAGCAAAATGAACCAACAGTTTGATTATGTTTACTTTTTCATTTTCCTTCGCGTTTGTGCCATACGCATAACAACATATTCCGGCTAATCCACTTCGCTAATAGAAACGCTAATACAAGCAATATATTTATTCATTATTAGAAGACCATTCCCAATTAATGTCCCTCATTCCGTCCATCACTCCGCGCTTATATCTGTCCGCCCATCTGATATCCTTCATTCCCAACAGCATATGAATTGAATCTATCTATAATCCAGCTACTTATTTGTTTGTATACCTATTTATCGATTAATTATATTAACTTAATTAATGTCGCCATTCTATTGATCAGAGCCAAATGTGTTTTCACAGTAGTGGTCACCCGCATTATCCTAAAATGTAATATACTACTAATTCAATTTGGTTGTTGAGCGTATGCTTTTCCATTTCTGCATTGTTACTGCGGCACGGCAAATACGTTTGTACTGAGCCTCATACTACATACGTAAGGCTGCGAGTATCCCTAGGAGCATTATCCGAGTGATACTCCAGCGGCTACGAGATTCATCGAATTACCAGCTACCGCGGTAAATTTTGCCCGGCAAGCTATAATGGTCTGCTGATTTGAAATATAATTAGGTTAATTGGAAATATATATACACGCATTCAATGGACTTTTGAATGGCAGCTTATGATGAGGTTTTTGCTCATTTTAAGAAAAACGGCATAAGGAAATGTTAACAGCTGACGTGCGTGCATGTTCTGATATTTGCGTGTAAGTTGAGTATCCCAATCCATATTGCCAAGGATATTAGACAGAAGCCATAATTTACGAGTTTTAAATGTCTATTTTTCCGTTTTTTTTTGTGTTGTCCTTTCAATTAATTCGAGCAACTCTCCAATCTACTCTCTCTCTCTCTCCAGTTTCTCTCACATGCAGAATTAATCAATTTTCTAAAGTAAGGATACTACAAATCGCAATAATACTGAGCTTAATTGTAAAATTAAACCCTTTCACGGAACCCTCCTACTTTTCAATCATTCATATTTCATTGCGAAGATGGAAGGAAAATGGTCATCCTAGCTAGTGGAGTGGTGTCCATGCAACCTTTTTTTGCATAGTTTGTTCTTGTGAGGCAAATTCATGCAAAGATTATGAGAACAGTCTCACAGTTACGAAAGAAATCATTCTTGTACATACATGCATCCTATTGTCAGCGAATTTAAAGCTTCAAGATATGTATCCACTGCTAGTAGCATATGAACTCGTGGTCTTAGAAATTGCATCACTTAAAAATAATGAAGGATCTCCTTAAACCAATGTTGTTCTTTCCTTTTGATAATTCTCATATGTTTTGCAAAGGAAAAGAATATGATATGAGCCATGAAAAATTGTTGAAACCCATTTTCCCCATTTTAAAGTAAAAATATTGGGAGTGTCGGTTAATAATGTCGATTTAGATAACAGATGGCGCAAATTTTGCATATGGTTTGTGTCTATAATATGATTTTATGGTATTTTAGAGGGTAAACATCTGTCATTAATTCACACTTATAGCGTAAACAACAAAGTTTTGTTTTTGCTGCGAATTTTGTGCATGAAAAAGTTGTTTTAGGGAAAGTTTAATAGCCTTCTTTCATTTGAAGAAAAACGTTGCTGAAAATTATCGATTGTTGGTAGAAGCTTACAGTAGACATGCTCCAACTCAAAAAACTTGTGATCGATGGTTTCCACACATCCGAAGTGGTGATTTTGACTTGGAAGGTAAAGAACAGCTAGTTCTGCCAAACAAATTTGAAGATGCAGAATTGCAAGCATTATTGGATGAAAATTTGTGTTGAAGTCCAAAAGAACATGCTTTGGAGTTGAGCGTCAACCGATCAATAATTTCTAAACGTTTACATGCATTGGGAAAGATTCAAAAACTTGGAAAATGGGTCCCACATCAGCTGAACGAAAATTAACACAATAACCGAATAAAAACATGCAAAAAACATCTTGAAAAATACAAAACACATAGTTCTTTGAGTACCAGGTAACCTCGAAAGTTCTTTCAGTTTACGCTAGCCAACACATTCGAATATCCAGGGAACCATTACCATTTGCTAAAAGAGGGCGCATTTATGGTTTCCTGAAAGCTCATCCAGTAGTGCTTTATTTACAATAGTAGACGAATTCATCTAGTCGACAGAATTGGTGTTTTGTAGCAGTGCAGATGTCGGTATCAAACGCGGGTTTAGGGCCTGTTTACTGTCTGAGTTTAAATTGGGCACAAACCGGCAGATGCGACCAGAAAGATTTGTAGTGCGTTTGGGCAGAATACAGTGACAGAGCGTACTGCACAAATCTGGTACAAAACGTTCAGAAGTGGTGATATGACCTTAGAAGATCAGCCTCGCTCCGGTCAACCATCTTCGTTTGACGAGGCGCAATTGAAGGAGGCTATTGAAGTGGATTCGAGTTTAACATGCCAGAAGTTCGCGGGAAATGTTCAAGGTACCTGATGAAACCATCTGTCGACACCTGCATCAACGTGGCGACTCAGTAATTGGGTTTCTCACCAACTGATTGCCGCGAACAAACAGCAGAGGCTCACCATATGATGGTCCAGCACTTGCCGGATGTCTCACTATTTTTATAGTATAGGATTCGTCAAATCTTTCATTTGGCCAACGTCTAAGCTGTTAAATTTACTCTCATTTGGAAACATAACTTTCCTCCAGTCTTCACATGTCCAATTTTTAAAATTCTGTGCCCAATTTAGGCGAGATTGTTTCTTTTTTTTTGCTGCTTTCTTGCCCATAAACCTTTTTCACTCAATCATCTGCCAACTGTTTTTCGACTAACTTCTACTAAATGCTATCTGCTAGATCTCCAGATATTTCGTTAGATGTTTTGTAGCGATTTTCGAAGGATAATTTCATCATCATGCGATCTAAACGGTAATCTGTCTTCCATTCTCTTCCAGTTCCTTTCTTTCACCTTGTAGATTCGTGGGAACGATTTTTTTTCATTATTCTTACCACAGTGGTTTGTTTGCACCGCATCCTCTTTGATATCTTATGCGAAGAAAGCCATGATTAGCAAACGTTACTATTTGTATTTTTTCCTCATTAGACATTTGTTGGAAATTCAATTTATTGGACATAATGACGAGAAATACGTGCTTAATATTCTTAACTCCGGGCAGAACTAAACTATGACTCACTAATTCCATCAAAGGAAAACAAAGGATCAAAAAGATAACAATCATAGATGATGCAATTTCTATGACCACGACTGTTGGAAATTTTCTTCCCCACAGGTAATGAGAATTTAAAAAAAACAAAAACAACAAATTCTAATCTTTTTGAATATCTAGAAGCTGTACTCAGACTACAATTTTCAGATACAAATAATATCTCGCATATTGATAAGTATTCGTTCGAATATATTTCACATCATAATGTTTGGATATTTTATCATCTAAACACTTTAGAGAAAAAGAAATTTTTCTTGTTTATATAATCAAAATTTATTTATTATATTTATTTATTTATTTATTTTAAAATTTTTTTATCAGTTCATAATTTGGCTCATCTCATTATTCTTTACACCATGTGACCTTTAAACCAACAAATTCACACATAAGTACCTCCTATGTGAAAATTCTCAAAGATTCACAATACCTTACACTGTGCCAAAAAAGTATCCGGAGATTCTCATTTAAATTGCCCGCGTTGAGTATTTTTAAGTATTACTTATTTAATTAAGTAATTAAGTATTATTATTTAAGTATTTAAGTACAGCTGTTCAAACCAGTCGACCTCAGTGGTAGTCTGCGAATTTTACAATGGAAAAAAATATTGAACAATTTGTCTCCAATTTTGTGTTTTGAACGAAATTTCGTGTGCTGACTCGTTGGGAATGCTGGAGTAGGCTTATGGAGACTCTGTTTTATCGAAAACCCAAGTGTACAAATGGTACAAAGCCTTTAAAAACGGTCGGGAGATCGTCGAAGATTTGCCTCGTTCAGGACGACCGTCGACCTCTTCAACCAACGATAACGTCGAAAAAATCAAGGAAATTGTGCTCGAAAATCGTCATGCCAGTGTTAGAGAGATAGCTCGTGATCTCAACATCTCTCGTGAAACCGCTCGTTTGATTTTGGTGAACCAATTGGGCATGCAGCGCGTCGCCGCTCGGCTTGTTCCATTAGAGCTGAATTTTCTTCAGAAACAGTACCGGATACAGGTAGCTGCAGACATGCTAGATCGTGCGAATTTTGATCCCACGTTCATGGGACGGATCATAACTGGTGATGAGACATGGGTCTATGAATACGACACACAAACGAGCCAATAATCATCCGAATGGGTGGGAAAAAATGAGCCGAAACCGAAAAAAACCTCGCAAAAGTCGTTCGAAAATCAAGACGATGCTTATTGTTTTCTTCGATATTCATGGTGTGGTTCATCATGAATTCGTTCCGCAAGGTCAAACGGTTAATAAGGACTTCTATTTAACTGTTTTGAGACGTTTGCGTGAAAATATTCGCCGTAAACGGCCGGATTTGTGGCAAAACAATTCGTGGATTTTGCATGACGATAACGCACCATCACATCGAGCCACGATTATTAACGATTTTAAGACCAAACACTCGATAAATACCATCGACCAGCCACCTTATTCGCCTGATCTAGCTCCGTGTGATTTTTTTCTTTTCTTCAGACTGAAATTACCGCTCCGGGGAACCAGATTTGACTCCATAGACGCCATAAAAGAAAATTCGCAGAAGGAGCTGAAGGCCATCCCTGAAAGCGCCTATAATAAATGTTTGCATGATTGGAAAAAACGTTGACACATGTGTATCGCTTCAAATGGAGCATATTTTGAGGGAGATTCAGTAAATATTGAAGAAGTTTAATATTTTTGCGTTTTATTTCAAATTTCCGGATACTTTTTTGTCAGAGTGTAAGTACATACAGCATTAACACTCTCGGGCGGTTTCTCTCAGACAGAAATAGAAAAATCACAACTAGGCTTATATTTGTACTTCGTTTACACGCAAAAACATTAGGGGAAGTATTAAAAATTCATGTAAATCTAGCAATCAAAATAAAGGTCCTCCTATTTTGGTTGAATACCCTACGATCGTGAGTTTGATTGAAGTAATAACACTGGTTAATAGCTACGCTCTGGTTTTGCTATCAGAGGCAGTTCTATTTGAACTTCGATCGTGCTATCATCGATGACATTGGAATGACTTTTGCTAGAAGGGGTTTGTTCTGGGGAGAGTGCTGGTTTTGAAAAGTCTCATGCAATTAATTCACAAGTCAGACAATTACGCAATAAGGGACTAAGGAATGTAATCAAAAACATATATCTTCGTATCGTCATTGTTTAAAGGTTTCCGGAACCTTAAACTTTATATTCAACTTATACTTTATAAATAAACTTAGATTTGGTTTATTACAAAAACCCAGCAGCTTATGAGAAACGCTATAGTAGAGTCCGACCTCGATGCCTGTCATAATCTGTGATCAGAGACATTTGCTTGGCAGTGACCTTTTAATCCTAGGGGGTGGTTTGCTTACTCAGACCAGCGGCGCTCAGTCCATGCTTTAAATTTATTTCTATTCTGAACCATCTATACCAGGAGGTGTATGCAAACGTTTTTTCCTGTTCTATTGCGAGATGACGCCGGCGAAAAGTACGCAGCGTATTAATTTGACACATACGCCATTTTGATCGTCTGACATTTAGCTACAAACACACACAAGTTGAGTCCGCCAAAACGAACATGTTTGTTATATCGTGTGGTTCAATTATGTTGAATTTTACAGGAAAGGTGCTGTTTTTGAAGCGTTGCATGCAATTAATTCACAAATCAGACAATCATGTCGAATTTTGTGTCTGAAAAACAGCATTTTAGGAACGCATTGCTTTTCTTGTTCAAAAGAAAAAGGCTGTTGAAAGTGCTGGTCAAAACATATGCTACACACACTCCATTTATTAGGACACGTGAGACATGGTTTCGACAGTTCAAGAGTGGTAATTTCAATGTGAAAGACTGAGCTCCCTGGTAGAAAATGAAAATTCGAAGGGGAAGAATTGCACGAATTATTGGGTGGTGACACAACTCAACTACAATGGGTAAGATCAATAAACTCAGACAATTTGAATGAACTTCAAATGGAAAATCGCAGTCACTTGTGAAATGCTGCTCCGGCGCCACGAAAGGAAATCATATTTGCATCGGATTGTCACGAATGACGATAAATCAATTTATTTTGAAAACCCGAAGCAGGAAAATGATGGCCTTCACCTAGCGATGAATATGATTGAAAATTTTAAAAACTAATTTTCCATTTACTCCAGGAACTAACCAGAAACATTTAAACATGATAACTAATGTCTGTAATGATTAACGTAAATGATTATTGTTCCGTTTAAATGATTAATACAAACGTATCAAGACAATAAAATTGCTTAGTACAATTGAAAGTCAACCAAATACTAGTTGAGAAGTCTCGTGTTTCCCAGCAGGAGGAACTTGCAAAATATCTATATAAAGATTAAAAATTAGCTGATTTAATTCAAAATGAAACTAAGCGAAAATCATACTCAAGAAATCGTCACACGAGAAGGGTGCTGGAGCCTTAAAGGTCAGTAGCGCTACCATGACTGACATTTCAAAAAAAAACTTCTGAAAGTCTATAGAGTTCTGGGAAAATGTAATTTGCATAGATGAAAGCAAATATGACGATGTTTATGGACTGCGATTTGTGTGGCGTAGACTTAACACTGTATTGGAATCAAAAGAAAACTTTATAACCTACCATAAAACACAGAAAGGGAAAGTGATGGGTTCAGATGCAATGGGTGCAAATTGTGTAGGTAATTTAGTACTTGTTTAAACAACATGGAATAAGGCAAAGCGTTTGGACATATTAGGAAATAACATAAAATGAAGAGCTGGCAATGTTGGCATAAGCGGCGGGTTTTCAATTATCCAAGATTCCAAACACAAATATTTATAAGATTAAGGAAATAAAAATGTTTGTTTCTTGTTTCAATAAGAAGTTGCAAGCAGTAATAATAACAACAAAAAAACATCAACTTGCCTTTTTTGATTTCCAATAGCACTGACTCTATTATGATCGCTTTATGAACAATTTTTTGATACATTGTGTTTGTATCACATTTTCTAAGGTTCAAATTTATAATCCTTTTTCGAATTTGTCGATATAATTAAAAGAACTGAAATCAAAATAAATTATCCTTCCAAGGCATACAGCCATGTATACGAGATGTGTTCAAAAAATAAGGTGATTTCTCAAATTTCGCACGCAACGTACATTCGTTTTTCGATTTTTTTAGTTTTTCAATTGGTACACTCGTCTTGAACATACATTTACAGTTTCAGCTATATTATATGTTTAGTTTGTTTGTGAGAAGCATAACGGCTGGAGGTACTTTGCATGCTGGGCGATTTTTTGCTATCGAATAAATGGATCAAAGAATTTGCATCAAATTTTGTGTTAAAAATGAAAATAAGTGCTCCAAAACACTTGAAGTATTTTGCGAAGAAAAATGTTTATAAGTGGTACAAACTCTTCCAAAATGGCCGAGAAAATGCCAATAACGAGCCTCGCTCTGGACGCTCAAGTACGTCAACAACAGATGAAAACGTTCAAGCAATGATGAAAATTGTTTTGAAAAACCGTTGAATCGCTATCAGAGAAGTTGCTGAGGATGTTGACATATCGGTTCATGGCTCATACCATGAAATTTTGGCGAACGTATTGGGCATGAGATGTGTGTCAGCGAAGTTTCTTCCGAAATTGCTTGACTTTGACCAAAAGAATCGTCCGATGAGCATCGCTCATGAGCTGTTGACAGACGTCAATGATGACCCTGATTTGCTCAACAGGATCATAACTGGTGACGAATCATGAGTATCTGGTTATGATATCGAAACCAAAGCCAAATCGTCCCAATGGAAGAGCCCAGGTGAGCTTAGATTAAAAAAAGCACGTCGATCAAATGTCAAAGTTTTGTTGATTAACGTTCGTTACCCATCAGTTGGGCATCAGAAGTATTTACCACATGTTCGTGCGGTCAATAAAGAGTATTATCTTGGAATTATGCGCCGCTTGCATGAAGCAATACGAAGAAAACCTCAGGAATTGTGGAACGATTCATGGCTTTTTCATCACAATAATACCCCTGCTCACTCATGTTTGCACGTGTGGGATTTTTTAGCCTAAATCAACGATATAATCATGCCTCAGCTACCTCTGGCCCCATGTGACTTTTTCTCGTTCCTAAAACTGGAGGAATTTATGAAACGATGAAAATTTGCAACGATTGAAGTGACAAAGGCTGCATCGCTGGAAGAGCTCAAGGCTTTACCAAAAAGTGCTTCGAGGGTTAGAAAAATCGTTGGTACAAGTTTATTGTATCTGAGGGGGATTACTTTGAAGGGGACAACATACATATTGACGAAGAAATAAATATTTTTTCCTAAAAATACAAGTTCACCTTACTTTTTAAGCACACCTCGTATATCACATTCTATCATTTACAATAACTGTGCATAATGGAGCAAATAGCGAGGGGCTTATGAAGAAATAGAAAGGGCTGCCTTATGATTCTTATTATTGAGTTCAAATTTAAAATATTCTCAAATATTTCAGGTTAATACTTTTCAGCTAAAATTCAAAGAATTATCTTACATGTAACACTTTGAGAAAGGTGTAATTTCCTTTACTTATTTTTCATTTCGATGCGACTATTACATTGTTAAACATTTTCCTCATGGTCAGTATTTATCTATAAATTATGTGGTTTCCGAATCCATTCCTTTACGCTTATTTAGTGAAGCTTTATAAGTACATTGAAACAATATTTCCGTCAAATAATATCACAGACCGATGGTTTCTAAGATTGAGTCCATACATTACCCGCTGTTATCCCACTTTAAATCATAAGGTTTTCATAAATCAAAAAAAAGTCGTCACATTTTACAAAACCAACAATAACGACAAAATGTAAACAATGAAAAACATTCCCTATTCCTCAAAACCAACAAACAAACCGACTCCTTGAGAAAAGAACATTTTCTCTGGACCGAATTTCCTGCACAACTTTTCTTTTCTTCTTTCATTTCATATTACACTTTCAGTCGCTAACTTTCCCTATTCCAATGACGCAAAATTCATCTCAACCAGCGACAGAAGGAGAAACTTCGTTTAACGAGGGTACGACGTTTGCTACCCTTTCTCGTTATCCAATAAGCAAGTAACGACTTGTTTCTGTAAACAACTTTCCTAATCATATTTAGCTGCAACATTAATATTTCAATTTGGACATTATGCCACACCATCTCCCCGTGTAGTCTATTACTAAATGGCAGCGTGCAGAGGACGTTTCCTGCCTCATCTTCTCAGAAGAGGATACACATCGTACCTATCCCGCACTTCTCTCTTCATCTGATATTGCAAGATCTTAATCATACTGCTCCGTGAATAATTTGTCTGTTACTTGCACCTCTTTTTCTATCAAGTGAAATTGTCACTAATGTTGTTGCCTCGTTGCTATCACGCCAATGTCCTTAATACTAACAGAATATCCTTTGGGAAAATTCCTATCGCCTACATTTAGTCCTGCAATTTTCTAGAAAATGTCGTTATTTGGCGGATTGTAAGGTTATAAAAAACTAATTTAAATCTACGGTTAATGGTTGAAAGGAGTGTTTTGCATGTCCTGCCTGAAACACAGTGGTTGGATATCTGATCTTGTACGTTTCACTGGTGGAAAATTTGGTGTGAGTTAATCTAACTCAGTAAATCAGAGTTCATTTTTCAAAACTACAATCCTTGCATTTCAAACATCATGCGAGAATTTACATTTAAAAACTTCGACAACATTATGTTGTTCCCTCCAAAATGTTCCTATCCATTTTTAACGCTTATCTTCGCCATCCATCCTTCCACACAGAAAAGTTTCAGTGCCTCTGATCCACCTAGAAATCCCACTTAATTGTAGCAGTTCATCAAAAATGTCACTTTAATAACTCATTCTTCGCTAAGATGCTACCAGCAAGGATGCTGGGAAATTTACCCATGTACTACTTGTGCCGCCGCGCCCCACTCACATCAGCAAACTTTTGCCAGTACCTACAATTTCAAAAAACGGTGGCAACGATGGGTGAGAAGAATTTCTTTTAAAAGGATGCCAACAGCCATTCAGAAGCCATAAGCTCCGAGTTAAAAGGAATTGTCGATGCTTTCTCTCGTGCTCATACACTTCACACTTTTCGTCTGCTTCCTCTATTTTTAGCCTATTGCAGGAAATGGACTTGGAACAATGTCCTCGCATCTACCAAAAAATTTCTTTTCGATAAAGATTGAATTTCCTGTTGATAAACTTATGACGATAATGAGGCAGAAAAAATGGAATGTAATTAAGTATTCCGGGTTCAATGAAAAAAATTGATGGACTTTTAGCGTTTGAGTGTGTACAGTAGGACGAGGACATGGATCGAAAGAGGATGTGAGGGACGGGAGCGATGAGTTAAGTAATTCAGGCAGAAGATTAAGAATAATTGATGGGATTGACAGTGAACTAAAGTTTTTTCTCCGTTTGCCCTTTCCTTGGCGGAGTGTTGATGTACATGAATCAGGGAAGGACGCTGTAGTTGCTCGTTTGCAATGCCGTACACGAACGAGGGTGGATTTCATGTTGCGATTAGGTCGGGACTGAGTCCATATTTTTCTAGACCTTAGTGAGTTAATTAACGTTTAATTATGCAGGCGGGGATAGATAACACTAAAGGGTGATTATGAGCGGTGAAAATGAGATTTGACTTTTGACCTAAAGTATCTAAAAAAAAGGAAGTAAGGGATCAACTTGAGAAGAAATGTGAAAGGCTGCGAGGCTGGATTAAATTGAAAGAAAAATCAACGGAAGTATCAAATCAATTGTAAATTGTTTCTTTACGACAAATGTCTTGCACTGGTGCACACATTTAAAGATATAGAAAGACCTAGAAACACTTGAAGTTTATCTTTAATTTTACTAAACAATGTATTTTACAAGCTGAATAAAATGGCCAATTATTCAAAAGCTATCCTAATTAAATTCGATGCGCACCAACACATTTCATTCAACTCTGCATGTAGCAAATTTTGAAATGAACAGAATTACTTTTTTAATGACCTACAAACAAATTTCTGGGACTACATCTGGAATAGAAAATTAATCAAATTTTATCAAAGACTTTATACCAATTTTGTGAAGATACCAAGCATAATCTTACGCTTAAATCCCCTTGCTACGTATGCAGTCTATCGGAATTTTATTGACGGAATACCCAGATTACCCCTTTACTGAGCACACAAATTTCCTGACATAATCCTCAGCGCTGGGTCCACGCTACTCTCAATCAAAAGAACCCATCACATTGACATGACTTGACATTCATACAATGTGTCGGGAAGTAATTATTTTACAGGATACGAAAATGGAAATTTCATACAACTACTAACACCGATCTGTTCACTATGCACACTATTGCATACCCCTTACCCATCATTCGCAAGTTTGTTGTGCCAGATCCAGGAAAACTGACAAAAGGGATCGCGAATCAAACAGTTCTCCAAGTTTATTACTATGGAATGCCTTATCACTGACAATTCAAGGAATAACCTTTCGCAAGGATAAACTTAAGGATGCCATATTTTATCTCGGTTTTAAATTTCGGAAAGCTACTGATTCCAAATCTGTTCGGTTTCTGCTTATAGTCACATCACAAAAAAAATAAGACTTCAAGTAGATTTTATTTTGAAGGTGAAAATGTTGAACTGAAAATTTGTTTAATATTACTTTATTATAATTCAGTTCAAACGCTCACCTTCTATACAGCCGATCAATACTTCAAGTACAGTGGGTATCAGCAATAAAGGATGTTTTGTAAAAGTATAGAGCTGTAAAATGAAATAAAATACATATAAATTGTTTTGATTTCCATATTTCCATCTCATTGGAAGAGTATAGTTCCCTGCCATTTTTATCTGAACTTGATTTCGTGCATGTAAGCTTCACGACTGGCACGGAGGAATTCCAAACGAGAGCTCCAATCTTCAACAAATAGTCCGGCGGTGTTAAATCACAAGGTCTTATAGGCCAGTTCACAGGTCCAAACGAAAAATTATGCGCTCATTAAATGTTTCTTACAATAAATCGATGGTTGCACGATCTGTATGGCATGTCGCGCTATCCTGTAGTAACCAGCATTTCCCCGCATTACGGTTAGTCAACTCCGGAACGAGGAAGTGATTGATCATTGCTCTATAGTGGTCACTATTGACTGTAACGTTATCATGTAACATTAGCAGTTTTGGAGACATACGAGCCAATAATTCCGCCGGCCAATAAAGCATTACAAACAGTGACAATCTCTGCATGTAACGGTGTTTCGACAACTCACTGTGGTTGTTCATCACTATAAATATGGCAGTTTCGTTTATTATCGTAGCCATCCAACCAGAAATGAGCCTCATTGCTAAACAACATTTTCTTATAAAATTATGGATGTTCTTGCGCCCTTGAACCGAATACACGCCGTGTTCAGCAGTCGTTCGGCTTCAGTTTCTACTCGAGTTGGATTTCGCAAGCCTGCAAACCAAGATCCCTCCTGAAATTATTTCACAATGTGAGTGAGCACTGGCTGAATTGTTGAAAACGATGTCAAATGGAAACAAAATATTATCTTACTCACATTTGCTATTAAACTGACGTAATTATCATCACATGTATTTAAGCTCCATTCTTCCACTCATCTTTATCGTTTACTTTCTAAGCTCTCTGTCTTGCAAAGCTCGCCTTTTTTCGCTACATGGTGTATTCGTTCATCTTTCCACGTGATACCTTTGCAGAGGGTTGATGCTTTGTAGTGATTACACCAGAGGCAAGTTACAATAAAAACAATCTTCCAATCAAATGATGAAATTAATCTTGAAATTAATCTATTTTTTAATGACGCGAGCATTTTGATTATTTGCTAGAAAAAGCAATAAACTGACAGCTTTGTCCAGGATATATTCGTAATCAAAAAATCTTTTGAAACTGTTCACGCTTTTCTCGCTTCGAATTCGTTAACCAAACTTTGAAAAAGGTCAAAAATTTAGTCATACTACATCACCAGTTTTTCTCTTCACGCTCCTTTGATGCACGCTAGGTATGCTGACATGTTCAACATTATTCGTATCAATAACTGACCCAAAAATAAGATAAAAAAGGACTGCAAAGAATTCATTCCAAAAACTAATAATGGATAAAACTTACTTAGAATATTGAAAATTTAATAAAAGTCACTTGCTTTGTGGTTGTAGATTGTCTTATATACTGACTCAAGTATAATAGTAATATAAGTTCTATTACTGCTCATCCTTTGAAACAAGAATACAGTAGCACCTTTCAATTAGTTTTAACGAGTAACAAAATTATGCAATGTGTAACCAAATCAACCCACGAACTGGTTCCGTCTTTGCAGCAAACTTTTTGCAACATTGACTCCAACTTTCAAGATTATTAATTAAAGTTATGTCCCAAAAAATGTTCAGCCTTAAAAGTTTTGTCATATTACCTGAAGAAAAGGGTTCATGCCTTATAAAATATTATTATACAATAAATATCACTGAAACTAAATCACCACTACAAAGCTTTAGACGGAACCAAAGATTATTTGCTCCAAAGAGTTACATGTTAGCAAAATATTTGTTCCCAACGGAGTCCTGTGGACTCCTGTCATTTGTGAAATGCACTTTACGCGTATTAAATTTTCAAATTTCCTGCATAGGAAAATTATGATTCTTACCTACCCGACGTCCTTTATACATTTTTTTTCAACTATTGTTCGTAAATAAAGTCGATTTCAGATGGTTACTTCATCCAAGTTTCAGATTCAAAGGATATGACTTCAGGACCTTGTAAAAAACTTATTAATGAATCAAATATGCCAGTAACTTTTCAATACGTAATAGCCATAGCTATCGCATATCAATAATCAACCGAAAAGCGTTTCCCCATCGCCTCAGTTTACGACGACAGCAATCATATCCTGGTCAAATTTATCTTGCACAGTCCTTTACTGGTGTACTCGTTATATATTTAAGAGAATATCAATAGCTAAATATTCTGGAGAAAAGATGAACAATATATCAAACAAATTATCAAACGACCCAATAATTTTCAGATCAAACACGAGGATGTACAACATCGAATAGTGTCAAGGATAATATTAAGTGCACTTTGTTTAAATTATCAGATTCATTCATTCATTCATTCATTTATTTATGCCTTAATTGCTGAAAGCTTTCAATCATGTCAAGAAATCTGACGATTATTTGACGAATTATTCAATTAACATTGTTGAAAGGTTCTTGTATTGCTAACATTCTTAATAATTAATTGATATCAGGATTCAATTGAGCGTCATGTGATACGATACTTCAATGAGTTCCTGTATTTTTGCAGATTCAAACAATCTGAACTTTTGTATTGCTCCAATTATATTTTGGTTACATTTCTGAATGATAAATATATTTATGAAAATATTTACATTCGATAATAATACTTATAAAAAAAGCATATTTAAATGTCCAACCATAATTAAATTCAATTAATTCATTGCAGGCACGAATTTATTAGGCGTAGCAGTACACGAGTTTGGCCATTCTCTGGGACTAGGGCATTCATCTGTCGAAGATGCAATTATGTTCCCTTGGTACCATGGCTATCAAATAAATGGCAACCTTCCGGAGGATGACCGGCTTGCGATTCAAGAGCTTTATGGTAAGTTGTTTATAATGTTCTGCAAATGCAAGTCGATTTTTAAATGATCCTCCTAGGAACGAATGAGAAACAATGGGGACCTTATCGACCGAATCGACCTCGTCCTACAACAACAACAACGACCACCACAACAACAACGACAACAACCAGAAGACCATACTATCCCGATAGACCGCGCTACCCTGAAAATGATCCTCGCTACGATCCGCGGTACGATGATCGATATAATCGACGCTACTTTCCCGACAATGATCCGCGAAGAAATCCACAATACCCACAGAACGACCCACGATACCCTGAAGAACAACCCAACAATCCTCGTGATCGTCAAGATCCCAGAAATGATCCTCGCCGCCCGCAAGATCCACGGTATCCCTATGATCCAAGATATCCACAGGATCCACGGCAGCCCCAAGATCCTCGTTACCCTCAAGATCCGCGATACCCTCAAGATCCACGCTACCCACAAGAACCGCGAACCAATCCACCGCCCACCGCTAGACCAACAGCACCAACTCCTCGTCCAGATATCCATCCAACCAGACATACTTATCATACACATCATCGGCCAACTACGACACCAACAACAACCACTACAACCAAACACCCCAAACATAAAGTTCATCCGCCCCATAAGGTTCCAGATAGACCAAAAAAGAATGGGAAACCTGATACGTGTAACACTAGTTACGATGCAGTTTCTCTTATCCGAGGAGAACTATTCATATTTAAGGATAAGGTAAGTTATCTACGCTTGGTTGGAATGAAAGAACTTCTGTTAATTTTTTTCTTGTTAATTCTAGTACTTATGGCGTATTGGATCGCAAGGACTTTACGCAGGATATCCTCATGAAATCCGAAGGCTGTGGAGACAATTACCAGAAAACTTCACAAAAATTGATGCTGTCTATGAGAATCCAAAACGACAAATTGTATTTTTTATCGGTGAGTTGGTATTATAGAACTACTAACAGTTTCCTGAAAAAACCATTGACAATTAGGTTGTAGAATCTTGAGCAGATTTTAGCAGTTTTCAAGGTAAAGGTTCTTGCAGACGGAAAGAGGTGTGCTCCAAACCAGGACTGTGGTCTCAAATAAAAGTTCCAAATAGGAGTTCTTTAAATAATCCTGCGCGGTTTCCGTATCTTGCTACGAATAACTCAAAAATTAACTAGTAGTGCGCTCACTACAAGCCCAAAGTTGTCCAAAGTCCACTACCAGTCTTTCTTGTCCAAAGTTGTTTTAAAACTTCCATCTCCCAGGAAGTCCCTTTATGCCCTCTTTATAAAATCTCTGAGGGTAACTTGCAAAGCATATTTATTTAGATGTGTTTTTAATTTCGCTTTTGGATTTGAAAAATTCTCGACGGAGAAAATTTTTTATGGAGAGGAACACGTAATAATCGGATACAGCAAAGTTTTTGGGGTGTGAAGGATGTGCTCGAAAGTCCGTGTGCAGTGTCCTTTCACTACTGCCTTTTTTAAAGCAATGAATCAAAACATACCGATAATGTATGTTTTCTCTCTCCATATTGAATGGCACAGTAAAGTCGTAAGAGAAACTTTTTCATCAGCTAAACGTATTTTGAAAGAGCTCTAGGACGACTGAAATCACTACAAGTTTGTAGTCGGTTAACGTCATTCAGAGCGTGGTGCGGAAGAAACTTATGGCTAAAAAAAGCCAATGAAAACGTTAAAAAATAAGGACTCAATCGCAGTTCAATAATCAATGTCAAGATGCAACAAATTTAAAAATCGAGTCTTTGAATCCAAGGTACCAGCATCCGTTGCTATTTCCATACTTGTTAAAGGTTCGTTTCCTATATTGAGAGGGTCACAACATGGTTTCACCCTAAATCAAAAATTGTGGTTTTTGGTGGAACTCCTACCAAAACTGTCAATGAATATAGCGTCCGAAAAAAGTTTCCTCAAAAATCACAAATCTCAAGCAAATCGCTGTCATTAAGATAATACTTATATATTTCCAAAGAAATTTCAACGCTTTTTTAACGTTTAGTATATTTGCAAGCAAAAATTTAACGCAATAGACACGGCCCTGATGAAAATTTGTCCGTAAGTAACGAAATCCTTTTTTCTAGTCAGTTTCATAAAATTTTTTTGAAACAATCCTAATCAACTTCGTTAAAATGTCTCCTAAATCGTAAAAAAATATATATATTTATTGACAAACAGATGGTACATCACAAGCAGATAGTACAGGCGTCGCACATTCCAATCCTTGCAGAATAACGCCACAAAAATAATCTATTCACTACCATAGTATGTTGAAAAATATCGATTTATATTGTGTTTAACAATAGATGGCTCCACCAGCAAGTTTTTCTGATGTAAACCATAAAGTTGTGGGTACTATCTGTCAAGTTTAAGCTATTTTTTGTCAGCATTACATATTTCTTTCGTGTGAAAATCTACAGTCTGGAGCTATATAAACAGAGCCGGATAATGACTTTTGATTTACTTCTTTAATTTGAAGAAATTTGCAGCTTTTAGAAATATGATGTGAAAGCAACTGTGATGGATAGTTAAAAACTTCATGAGTTTAACATCGATGACAAAGATCTTAGCGGGAGGTCTTAATTGTACGTAGATGTAAAATAAAGAACATTATTCCCAACAATATTCGCGCGTCAAATTTGTAATTAAAATCGTTGGGACCGACTCAAATATGAAGAAATTAGGTTCCATACGACTAGAAATCCACATTAAATTTTAAACGTGTGAAACTTTGATTCTACTTTTTCAAATCATATAGTCACTGGTAAAGTAAAATTGATCCACTATGATACCTTAAAAAGTGCATGCCATAGAGACAACTTGATTAAATTTCAGCGTTGACAGCTAATCTGCATTGGAAGTGTCATGTTGTGCATTTGGTGGCATTAAATTGGTGCACCGTATCATAACTCGCTTGAATCGAACTCACCATTACAGGGAATCTCTAGCAAACCCAGTTGATATCAGAGGCAACGACTTAACGATACTTTTACTTCCCAAAGCATGACAAAATTATTCCTCTGCACGCTAGTGAAAACGGTTACATGGTCCGACAGCGGTCAAAACCTACTTGAAACACAGTACCGGGAAATCCTGTCTTACCAGCCTCATTTATAAGACATCACCCCTTCTTAAAAATTGTGAAATTGCGTCTCCCGATAGCACATCACGTCATATGAAGATACTAAAATTAAGGTCGATTCGTCAAAAGCCAAAAAATATAAAGCGGCTTCTGGCACAGTGTCCGTACCCCGCTAGAAAGGTAGAGAAGAATAGCTAGCAATGAATAATCGTTCCAAATTTCCAAACATTCCTCAAACTGTGATAAAAATTCGTGCGAACTTCTTTAATCCTGTTTTTACCATTCTTTACGAGGATTTACTGTTGAAAAAAGCATCGTCTCATAGCTTCCTTTGTATGGTGCTATTGTTTACAATAAGTCTACATTGTCGTCCTACAGGAACCAAGGAAGTCCACCAGCTCCATGGTCATCCCATGTTCCTGTTCTGTTACTTTAGGACACTTTTGCCAAGTGAAGCGCTCGTTGGCAAGGCTTAGAAAATCAAAACGGATTTTTTATATACTTTCTCCTTCTTCGCTACCAGCTCAGCAATGTCATTCGTTTGGATTCCAATTCAAGTGGTGTCTTGACGTTAACATTACCACCAATGTTGTCACGCCATTTCCATTTTTCTCTAGGAATTTTGGGTTCTCATATTGTGCTGATGAAATCAAAAGGCTAAACCTATCCTACTGTCGGTGCAGTCAATCCAAGCTTATTTTCCGTCTAGTTCCCTTGTCACTGTTGCTAACGGCACTTTGCTTGTATCAATTCTAGTTGCATTTTAATAGACTCATCCAGCTCCTGACTGATCATCCGTTCCTTAATATTCTTCTACCCTACTGTGTCCAGATTCCCATTATAATTTTACGTTGATGTTTTACATTTATTCGGATTGATGCCGCTTCAAATGCCTGCCAACAGTCCTGGGCTAGTTGTCAAACAACTCGATTAGAGGCAAGTGCCTGTGTTGCTGACTTCCTGCCGAGAAAATCTGTAGTCCTCCGTTAAGAGTTTTTAATTATCGCTTCTGACGCTTTTATTGTAAAAATTTCACTTCCAGATGTGAAGTTTTGCACCGTTTTCCACACGTCTCTGGGCGTTATGTTAAACCTTAGGATCACTGTGTCCACCACTTTTCCATCTACCTTCCCTTTTAGTTGACAAAAACATCCTGCCAATTTATTTCAATATGTATAGATATCCCGTTTTGGAACGGTTAGAAGACTTAGTCGCAGGCTAAACCCTTGCTCGCAAGTGATCATCACTGCAGCAGTTGCCGTAGTCCTCATAGCGCCTGCAACATGCGAACAGGTTTTATAGAGCTTGACACTATATCGATAGGGGACTAAGTCCAACAAAAATTCGACTCTTTATGGGTGTCGTACAATTTACGCTTCTATGTGAACCAGAGATTGGAGCGAAGTTCTTAGTAAGGAGCTACACACAAAGCGGCTGGTTCAAGTGCTGAGACGGGGAGTTCTATGAATTGTATCAGCATACTGGAATGTCTCTGAGTCAACGGTGTTCGGTCATCGCAGACGTGATACCATGCTACCATGCTAGCGAGCGTAAAAGATTCTACCTCCGAAGGCACAAGAGTAACAAAGAATCAATCGCGCACGATGAAAGACAACGTATTTTTGACAAGTTGTGACAATTTTGGGAGTACTTGTCTAAAAGAAGATAAATCACATAGCTCGTGAACGTTTCGAGATCGTTGCTCAGTCCAAAGCATGGTGGGACTGACTTCTGCCTGAAAATGGCCCTAACAGAACAGTCTTAATATGCATAAAATTGGTAATTCACGAGCTCCAGATTGCATATTCTACATTGGGTAGATAGATGACGCCTTTCATGCTTTGTTATCATGCAGAAGATTGTGCAGTGATCATCAGCCTGATTGAAGGGATGCTAAAATCAACTGACAAATAGATCGAAGTAGTATATTACATCCGGATGATTCGAGGCACCAAGCAAGTCGTACTTTATCGGCGGGAGGCGTCAAGGCTTGGAGAGAGATCTTGACTAGAAATCCTGCTCTTCCTTCTCCCACAAGAAAATGAATTCCAGTTTCTTCAAGGCGTCTGTTGATGTAGAATAGGGTGGCCAAACCTGTAGGTATGTGTAAAAAGGTTTCAGGCTTGCTATTCCGGTTTATTTGGCAGCTCAGTAGGATTTATGTGTCTGGGAGGTTTGCACGCTGGGTGTAAATATCCATAACGTTCCTACCGTCCAGGTCCATTGATCGCGTCCTCCAATTTCGAAATCCAAGCGGCGATGAACTTTCTTCGTCCACATAGTCGGGTCTCGGTTTCCGCGCTAGTCTCTGTCCTTCAGTTCTACCAACGAATACCTTTTTGGGTATCCGTTATTCGTCCATACGGTTTATATGGCCAGGCCATTGTAACTTACCCAGTCTTATAAGCGTTGACCCCTCCAGTTCGTCGAAAATTTCATATATCTCATGGTTTTACCGTCTAGCCTCGCTCCCCCAAGTTATCCACCTTAGGATCCGTCGCTCAAAGGTGCTCAATATATATTAACGGATGCTTTGTTAAGGGTCTATGTTTCACGCCCATAGAATAACACGGGTCCATCACAGATTTGTAAACATGGAGCTTTGTTTTGTTGTGTATGTAGCCGGTTTTCATAATCGGCAGAAGTGAACAAAACGTTTTATTTGCGAGCTGTACTCTGCAGCGTATTTCATCTCTTTCACTCCCCGTTCTTGCTATTTATATTTATACTCTCATATATTTTATACTATTCTAATATTATGGTTTTTTGTGGACTGCAAATTTATATTCGTAGTCGACCGCTTTTGAGGTAGGGAGGTGAAGCTGTTTACGCCCTATGTGCGGGACTCCCAGACATGCTTTGGGATTTCGAAGTCGTTTTTTGTGGTTGATTTGTTTACGAATTCGTTGACGATTATATGTGACGGAGCTTCGTGACAAGTTGATTTTCTAATGGTTGTACTTGGTATAAAACTTCACTATTATCAGGCAGTACTTCCGCAGTATGGCGCTGAAATTATTGTACTGAAGAGATATTTCATGCATAAAGGGATTTTAATACAAAGGATCCATTTACCAATAATCCTCAGTACCTCCTCTTCTTGTGATCTTAGACTCATTTAAAATAGAACGGCGAAATAATAAAAATTGCTTCTAACACGTCAAAATCCATACACAAATCGCTTTTATGATAAAGAAAATATATCCGGCACTTTAGCTGAACGTTTTTAATTAGGAAAACCATTTATACATGATTATGTTGTGATTTTTTTTTTTTCAAAATACCAACAATATCCACTTTTATGACGTGTGAGAGTAGAAAATTCCTAATACAACAAAACGCAGACCTTTGCTATAAATATACACTTTTAATAAGCTGAAGTTGAACACTATCTAAGCACTGCCTGAATGCGACTGCGTTACACATTACATTGACCTGTTAGGAAGGTAGCTAGAGAGCCCATAACAAAGAGTGGTGTGCGTAGTCGTCCGAACGAATACTTAGTTATCTAGAGTTAAATTGCGACAGTTTTCTACCATTTACTTTTTGTGATTAGGGGGTGAGAGCAATTTACGCCCGGAGTGTGTAGCGCATACTTCCAGACTACCAACTAAACTCCCTCCCTGTCAAGAGCCCTTAGTCTGGAACTGTTTGCACATTACTTCGGGCTAGGCCTCTTTCTTCTTTGCCCTAGGGCTTCGTCAGCCTTGGGAAATCCTCCCCCAACTGGAGGGGGTAGGATGGAGGACAACTATTGGAAAGGAGACCTCCACCTGACCCCGCGCCCCAAGACAATCCATGATACTTTTTTTCGCTGTAAGTATTTCCCGAGAGTAATGTCTCACACAGGTCCATTTGTCAAAAGTTTTCAGCATTTCTCCGCCCAGATTGTCTGGAGAAACCTTTTCCATTACCTCCCACAAGCCCTGCCGCATCCTGTTCCACCTTCCACAGTTGAAGAAGTTGCTCACCGTGCCTATAAGGTGGGCAGTCCAGCGGCAATTTCTTTCCAGGACTGTTGCCTCTCGAGTATTGTGCGCTGCCTCTTCTCTCGGTTGACAGCATATCTTGAACCCTCCACTTTTCGGTCATAAATTCTCCGTCGCTCCCTAGCAAAGAGGGCGATGGGTATCACTCCTGCGAGAACCAGCACCGCCGACTCAGACACAGTGCGGTATGCAGACGCAACCCCATTCGGTACAGCTCCTTATTGAGAGCTCCGGCCCAGACCTCAGAGCCGTACAGTAGCACTGACTGTACAGCACTCATGAGGAGTTGGCGTTTGCTTGGTGTGGGCCCACCGATGTTGCGCATGAGTCGACTTAGAGCCAAAACGCCTAACGCGGCCTTTTTCGCCGTTTCCCCGATCTGTTCCGAAAAACTCATTTTCGAATCGATCAGTAGTCCCAAATACTTTATCGCAAGTTTTGACTCAACATTCGCATCTCCGATCTGCAAAGGAATTACAGTGGGAGTTCTTTTCTTCGTGATAATGACCACCTCAGTTTTCTCCAGTGCCACAATGAACCCGCGGGTGGTCATCCACTCACTCACTCGACGCATTAGCATTCCCAGTCTGCGCTGCCCATGTTCGACTGAGCGTCCGGCGACCAGTGCTGCTATATCAACTGCATAGCCCACCAAGCCTCAATAGCCCGTCATATGTGGCGTTCCACAAGTCTGGTCCTAGTATGAAGTCTTGTGCTACACCAGACGTTATATCCATACCTCGCCGCTCATCTTGTGTTTCATAGAGCAGACTGCGGTCCTTCAAGTAATCCCTCAAAATTCGCATCAGATACCCTTGCAATCGGAAAGAATTTTCCAATGTGCCAAAAATATCCACCCATCTGGTGGAGTTGAAGGCATTCCTGACGTCAAGCGCCACTAGCAGAACGTCTCGTTTGGAATCATTTTTGTACGCTTCGGCTCGATGAACTGTGTTTTCCACTTCCATGATGGCATCGGAAGTGGATCGCCCTGCTCTAAAGCCATACTGCCGAGGAGATAGGTCCCCTGCAGCACGAATTGCGTCAGTGAGTCTTCCCTTGATGAGATTTTCCAACACTTTCCCGGCTGTGTCCAGGATACAAAGCGGGCGGTATGTAGAAGGCATCTCGGGGTCCCCTTTCCCCTTGCTGATCAATGCGAGCCGCGCCACCTTTCAGCGAGATGGAAATACGCCTTCTCTCAGGCAAGTGTGAACACATTAAGCAGCAAGTCAGGACAAACGTGGAAGACCATTTGTCGCACCACGGTTGGAATGTCGTCTAGTCCTGGTGCTATTCGAGCTTTCATAGAAAGCACTGTATCCTCCAGCTCATTCTTTGTGAAAAATGGACATTTCACTGAATAACGGGCGGGATGAGTTTGAACAGCGCCTACACTATCCCGTCCATCTTGTCTGCTTGAAGTAAACAGGGCTTCTGTGGGGTACCGAGCTTGCGCCACACTACCTTATAGTGGAGCCCCAATGGATCCCTGTTCACGTCGTCCAAAAGTTCTCACCTGCGGACCTGTATGCTGCTGTCCTATTGGATGCTTCCTCTTTGATTCTCGAGCGCTGAGCTGTACGTCGAAGTCTGTGACACTCACCTTGTTTGTCTGCGATATCTTTGGACCACCAATGTACAGCAGGCCTGTCGTGTCGAGGTGTCCATCGAGGCATAGATGAGCTAAAGGCAGAAATGATGAGGCTCATCGTTGACTCCACCATTCCCTCGACTAAAGCCCTTCCCCTCCCCGATGTCGTTCCACCTTTCAGGATCACATCGGCAAAAGTCTCCACGTCATTTTTTCTGAGGTTCCATCCGTGAGTGAAAGATCGTTGAGACGCGGTGGAGGAGTAGTATCGTCGATCTCGAACGCGATGTATTGGTGGTTACTCGCTGACTAATCCTAAAGTACTATCCAGTTCAGCGTCGCGGAAGCGAGGGAGTCCGAGGCGAATGGCACATCTGGGACTGTTCCTCTGCAGCCCCTGCGCTTTAAGGTAGGTACATTATCGGTATTCAATACCACCAACCCGGTCCTCGCTGACATGTCCAGAATGCGTTGCCCTCTGGCATCGGTTTGAGACATGCCCCACTCAACGGCTCTGGCGTTGCCCTCTATATTCAGGGAAACATCCTCCAGCATGTCCAGTCTAGTTTGAAAAGATGGTATTGGCTCATTCGGCGTCAGGTATAGGCTAAAAAACGTTATACCCGGGCACCGAACCCAGACAAAGCCAACAGTTTTCTACCATCGACTGCACTAACTGGATTTTAAAATAAATCGAATTTCAGATCGTGTTTGGATTTTGGTCCATGTTTTAATTGGATGAATTTTAAGATTGGCCTTTTGCGTATTGAAAAGCGTGGTAACTAATAAACACTTGCTGTCACTTTGTTCATTTTGTCTTAAATTTTTGAAGCTTTGCTTCTACCTGGAGCTGGTTGATTTATAGCGAAGTCTGTATAAAAATCAACGTCTGTTTTCATTTGAAAACTAGGTTGCATGGTGCACATCGTTAACTTTAGATATTTTGTACAAGGAAATGGTCACGAACCCGTAACGTGCAATATTCTTCCTTAAAAAACGCTTTGACAGCCGTTTGACTTCCTTAAAATACGCTTTCTACATGGTGCACAACCGACCTATATCGCGATCAACAAATCCAAATTAAAGATAAATTTGCAGCGCTCTACAATGTCTTTCTTGCGAGCTGAGCTTAAAAGTTTCTAAATGTTCAAGTTTGAAATCTTAAGTCTAGCGTTACTCGCAGCAAGAATCCCAACCTAAACTTCGAGAATTTCGAGAATTGTATTAGTAAATGTGTCTCCACTCCATGCTCAATATTTCATTTCATCCAGAACAACTCTTTCAAACCGCTCGAGCTAAAACACAATGACCTACTTATACAACTGAAAATATGGCATCGCTTGCCTCACCCTTTCACCCATTACACACTCGAGAGTGTTAGGGCTCTTTCGTGACTACTATGATCAGACGCTGTCATTTCATAGCTTACCGCATAGAAACTAAAGTTCAACAAAAAGTCAGTTTGGTCAGTCCTGATGCGATATTCCATGTATGTATGCCTAGCTTGGTACTCACCTGTTTCCTGAAATGCTCAATAATTCAAAAGGAAACTTCTATTAGTATAAAATACTAAGAACAGCCACTGCTAATACTCTTGCTGTTGTGATGCATGATATGAACTGTAGATAATTCCATGAAATGAGGAAATACCCACCACCTTTGTGTCACTAGCATTATCTTAAGGACATCAAGTTTGTCAACTTTTTCTTTTCGCTTTGAATGAACAAACAAATAAATTTGAAAATTCCGCCGTCTTAATAAACATAGCATTCTGACTGTTTTATTTTTTCAATTTCAGAACGAAAGTTCTACGTTTTCAACTCAAATACTCTGGAGCCTGGTTACCCAAAGCCACTCACACATTTGGGCTTACCTGCGTTCTTACCGCGCATCGATGCTGCCTTCATTTGGGGTCACAACAAGAAAACATACTTCTTCAGTGGTACACTATACTGGCGATATGACGAGGAGGTGCGACATGTTGAACTCGACTATCCCCGTGACATGTCCATTTGGCAAGGAATAGGATATCACATCGACGGTGCAATGCAATATCTCAATGGTAACTATTGGCCGAAACTTTTGTTTTTTAAGTTTCCCATTAAAACTTTTGCTATTCACTTGACAGGCAAAACGTACTTCTTCAAAAACAAAGTCTACTGGGAATTCGACGATAACCGAATGCATGTAGCCCACGAACAGCCCAAACTCTCAGCCCACCGATGGCTGGGATGTCCGCGGCGTACTGCCACCACACACAACGAAGTTGATGAAAAGTTGCCACAACGCAAAGAACCCTTAACTTCCGGACCAAACTACTCAACTGCCAGCCATCTGAATTTATTAGGAACAACAAATCGATGGCATCGATTGGAGAAAGTTGTTATACTGATCCTGTTTACTCCCTTACTTAAATTTTTAGTCTAGTAGAATATGATAATTATTTATAATGTTACAGTTCGTACACAGGTTTATAAAAAAATTTTTTGTATTTAATTTTAAGCTAGTTTTGTTGATATTTGTATTGATGTTGATTATACAGGCTGATTCCAAACAAGCTTCTGTCTAGACAACTCAATTAATTAGCCATGATATATCTTCCGCGACTAGAGCTTAGACCACTATGTATATGCAAAGTTTTTTTTTTTAAATAAAATCTCCAAGACTGATAATGTACCGAGTTTAACCCTCATCCGGATTTCATTTTCAGAAACGATTTCGAATTTGAAGTGTCAAATTGTTGGCATTGCTGTTTGAATGATTATTTTCGATAGTTAAATGAGAGAAATTAAGGACTTTCAAGAAAAACCTGTCCATAAAAACTAAATGAAAACATAAAACCGAGATAAAAAAAAACGAACAATTTCACAAGAATAAACCATTATTAAATGAAAGTGATTTATTTTATTATTGGCACATTTTTCACATAAAATGTTCACTGTGGACATTTGCGTTTGAAGCGTATTGGCACAAATGACATCGAGCCCTTTTTTTGGTAATTTGTGCATGTGTCAATTCACATGAAGTTGAATGCGATGATGATGTCTTAGTTCTTGTGGTTCATTTCGGCCACTACTGCCAACAGAAAGAGCGTGTACACCACGTGACATATTTTTACGTTCCTGAATATAAGAGAAAGCTCAACGATTGGCCACATTCAATCAAAAGTAATCGGTGACTAAAATTTTCTATTGGATATTGGACTGAGGATTGAATTTTACAAAAACGGTGACTGCGTTAGAGGCGAAAACATAGAGCATATTGCAAAAAAGAGCAACAGGCCAACGATAGGTCCCAATGAGCTTGTCTAAAACATCGACGCCACCTTTTGTTTGGTTGTAAGATTTTATGATTTCGGTTTTTCGTTTATCGTCTGTTGTGTTGTAATTATATACCAAAATGTTTCTGTAAGACTAGTAATGCCATCTTTATTTTATTCATGTAATGTTTTGTTGTGACAAATAAAGTGTCAGGCCTTAACCGAAAGAGCGTGTTTTAATAGGTAATGGGCTAATGTCCTGAGTTTCTTAAGTAATTAGTATTACAATTTCCGAAAAACGCTGATTTTTTTTGGATAATGGCTTTAAACTGTATACAAAGTGTTCCCAAACTGAAAGGGAGGGAAAATTATGATGAGTGGAGTTTCGCGGCAGAAAATTTGTTAATACTAGAGGGCATGACCCAGTACATCAAGACGCCTGTGCAGCCGGCGCCGGCGCAGAAACAAAGACTGCAGACGACGAAAGGACTAAGGCAATGTTAATATTGACTATTGATTCAGGGCTGTATGTTCATATCAAGGAAACGAAAACCTCGTTTGAGCTGTGGACAAAGCTGAAAAACATGTTTGATGACTCCGGTTTTTCAAGAAAAATCTCTTTGCTGCGACATTTAATTTCAATCAGGCAAGAAAACTGTGATTCTATGACTAATTATGTAACGCATATCATCGAAACAGCACAAAGATTGAAAGGAACCGGGTTCGCCATATCAGATGAGTGGATAGGATCATTATTATTAGCAGGCTTGCGAGAAAAGTACTCAGCTATGATCATGGCTATAGAACATTCCGGAATACAGATTACCACAGATTCTATAAAATCGAAATTGATCGATTTGGAAGTTTCTGTAAATTTTGACACCAGTGGCGCTGCATTCGCTACAAATAGACCGTACTCGAAGACGCGGCACAGTACTACAAAAAATAATGGCTGTCAACAACAACAAACGTCTGTGGCGTCTAATATGCAGTCGAAAAAAGTGATTGTGTGCTACAAACGCAAAGAAATCGGGCACTTTAGAAATCAATGTCCGTTATTGCAGAAAAACAAACGAATGCGTTTAGTGTGGTATTCTTGAGTGGACAGTATAATAAAAGTGAGTGGTATATTGGCTCCGGCGCAACCGCGCACATGACATCGAATAAAAATTGGATAGAAAATGCTAAGTTTATGCCAGTTATGTCAGAAATTACGGTAGCCTATAGTACAAAGGCACCTGTAAAGTGCTCCGGGGATGTGAAAATAACTTCAGATCGTAACTACGAGATTACTGTCAAGAATGTGTTGTGTATTCTAAAATTGTCAACAAACCTGTTGTCAGTGAGTGAGCTTATAAAAAACGGCAACAAAGTTGTGTTTGAATGTAACAATTGCTATACTCAAAATATCAAGAATGATATAGTAGCCACTGCATATTTGATAAATGGTGTTTACAATTTGAATTTAAAAACGACAGATTGTATGCTAGCAGCACCAAAATTGGCAAGTGCAGAGTTATGGCACAAGCGCCTAGCACACATCAATAGTGGTGATTTGAATAAAATGAGAAATGGCATTGTAGACGGATTGAATTTTTCTTCTCCTAGTGACACAAAGAAGGAGAACTGTATAACCTGTTGTGAAGGCAAACAAAGAAGGCTGCCATTCTTACGTAGTGAACATACCAGCACGGAGACACTACAATTAGTCCATGCAGATGTGTGTGGGCCTATGGAGACAAAGTCAATTGGCCGTTCACGATTCTTCTTGCTTCTTGTGGATGACTACAGTAAGATGACATTCATTTATTTTCTCAAACAAAAAAATGAAGTTTTCCAGAGAGTTAAGGATTTCAAAGCTATGGCTGAGAACCATCAAAACAAAAAAATCAAGATACTTCGAGCTGACAACGGAGGTGAATTTTGTAATGGTTTAATGGACAATTTTATGGCAAATGAAGGTATAATTCATCAAAGGACTACTGCATATGCCCCTGATGACCAAAAGCATTTTATAATAAACTAAAACTAATAAGGCCTCAAATCAAATATGTACATTATTGATACTAAAAAAAAAACTTAAACATATATGTATATTAAAGATCTCACTTTAATTTATAAAATAACTCACAGTTTTAATTTTCTTATAAAAGTTTCCAGACGTCATCTTCTTCGACTTCTGGAAGTTTGCATACACGCGTCTGTGTATCTATGGATGACCGGTGGTTTCTTAACCATTTTAAAACGTAACTTTTTGGTTTCCAAATATGGATGGGCGGACCGTGCGGTTTTATGAACATTAAATTATTCACGTGTTTTATTAACAATCTTGATCGAATATCCGTTATTATTAGATTCATGCTACTAAAACCTCTTTCACACTCAGCAGAACTACAGGCTATTGCTTTAGAACACTTTATTAATTGTTTTAAATCAGATGGAATATGTCGCCCACTATTATCAATGAATTCTCTGAACGCACAGAATGTTTTTATAAACGACGACTGAAATCGCTTACACAATGACTCAATTTCTATTTTCCCAAAGTCTGGTGGTATATCAGCTGGCCAATCAGCAAATTCCAATACTCGTAATTCAGAGACAATACTTGAACATTGACTTTTTCGTGTTAGTGCTTCCTTTGATGTAATTGTTGTCGACAGTAATCGTTCATTCATGTTTTTAACGATGCTAGTTAATAAGTGGGCAGGGTTTATAATATTTATTTTAAAATTATCTGTCGGTTTGATTCCTTTGAAAGTTTTTTCACTCACTGCTGCTTCTGCTATCAACGTTTTTTCCCCTTTTCCAGTTTTCAAACTCTCTATAAATCTGATTGTTTGACGAATTAATCTATCAGCCCGAGTACTAGTCATATCTCTTTCTTGAAGAGAAATTGAAATATTAATATAAGATCAGATTGTACTAGTTAAGGTAGTGTTAAGGTAACAGCGAGTACTATGGAAGAATTCAAATATTGATATAAGGTTGGATTGTATTAGTTAAGGTAGTGTTAAGGATCAACAGGCGATGCAAGAGAAGTCGCAAAAAAAATATTGGCAGTCTCTTTTGGGAGAATATACTTTGGCAATGGACACGAAAGAGCTTGATGATTTCTGGAAAAGTGTTGTAGGGAAATTTGCGAAAGACCAGACAAACGGCTTTGCTAGTTCCATTTCGCCAATCAAACGTTCAGTCGTCAGTGTGAATAAGTCGCGTGTAGGATTGTACATTGCTTATATTAACAATGGGGTTTTTCGGACGAAAGAGGTGCTTGCATTTGAACAGTCTGATCTGGCGCCAGAAGATGTTTATTTGATGGATATCGTAGCCTGGTTTTTATTTGGATACGTTCACTTTCGAATTACAATGAAAATGGTTTACAATGCTGGCTATTGGGTCGCGACCTCTTGCAAAAATTTCCGGACTTTCTGATACATGGAATCCGAATTTCTAGAAGAATCATACGTCATATGAAATGATCCGGAAGCAGGTGGAAATGTATATATTCCCAGTAGAATCATTTCAAGAGTGCTTGAATGGCGAAAATGACGTTGACCAACACCAAAAGTATCCACCGAGCGTTTTGCAGCAAGAAGCCAATACCTTACCTCCTAGTGTAGATCCTACCCGGAAAAGGTTCACCTAACTCACGATGATTTTGCTTCGGTCTTTAACATGAGGTATATTGAATTCGAAACCCTACCAGCTTGGAAGAAGCAAGAATTGAAGGAAAAAAGCATAAGTTATTTTAAAATGCCAGCGGGAGCCGAACGACTTTCACGTACTGGACCAGCTTTTAACTTACCCACCGCAACTTCTGCACATACATCACTTGACACTTACTTCGTTTGGTAAACAAGGGAAACTGTCACCGTCGGGGCGAATGGAGGATAAGACAGTTCGCGACGGAAGAAACTGCGGCGACCTCCGGCGAATTTTCATGTACAGCGGTGGCTAGTGATGTGGCGAAAAAAAAGGTTATCGTCCTAAGAGCGGGATGTTTGGTTGGCCGTTAGGGATTGGGGGATATAAAGAGGAAACCTGATAGCGGTCGGACGGTTTTTGCATTTTTTTTTCCCTGGGACGGTAAAGAACTAAGGGTGCGAGACGTGAAGTAGTAGTCAGTGAAAGTGAAGAAGGGACTAATAAATAACAAAGACGATTGAAGTAGTGGTCTGTGGTAGTGAAGACGGGACAAAATAACAAAGACGATTGAAGCAGTGGTCAGTGAAAGTGAAGAAGTTGTCTAACAGGGGGATCAGAGAACAAAGGAAAAATTAGGAAATAAAAGAAAACCACTAGACTAAAAGTATAGTGCAAGGAGGCCCGTAGCGTAAGTAGGTTAAGTAGTAGTTTTAGGTCCATACAACGTCTTTATATAATTAAAAAAAAAGGAAAAAAATTTTTCCGCTCTATTTCGTTTTTTTTTTCTTCTCCTTTATTCCTCTCTTCCAGCTGGTAAGTGGCAGTGAGGAGTGGTGTGCGTGAGACGTGGAGAGTGCGCGTTGAATGAGTCGGTGATACCACGGAGGAGGCTACGTGTGGTGGTTAGTGTTTTTTTTTTCTTCTTTCCTTTTTATTTTATGTTTCATGGAGTGATGATTCCCCCCCCCCTTTTTTTACTCTGGTGCTGTTTTGGATTTCTAGAGGTGCGATCCGGCGAGCTGCATTCTCGCTTGGCGGTTCTTTGAGGCTTATCAGGGTAAGCGAGTGGCGCCCACGCCCGTCTTCGGCGAGCTTCCGGAGCCCAGAGCCTCAACCGAGGAAGCGACAACCCAGGGCAGGTGAAATCCTGGTTATTGGGAAATTTTGGTAACAAATTTGTTCAGCATTAATGTGGGAAAGTGATTTTTCATGTTCAAATATTTTTTTTCGAAGAGAGTTTAACTGAGCAGATCTATTATTGCCGTTCGAAGATATTGAAATTGAACTGTATTCCTTGGACATACTAGTACCTTGAGATTTAGAAACAGAAAGATTTTTCACTTTAGCGCACGATTGACATCCAATTTTTCCAGATTCACAAATAATCCACGGATATTTTTTCTTCCCACATATCTGCAGTCCATATACTTGGCCAAGAGTATGAACATACTGCATTAATTACACTTGAATGATTTCTTTCATATTCTAACTCCTCACTATTTTGTTCAGTTACACATATCTGATTGTTACCGTTATTTACACATATCTGATTGTTATCGTTATTTACACATATCTGATTAGTTTTAGCTTTTTTGAGAAAGAAGTGTTGCAATGTATTTTGCTTCCGTTTTTCACTCATTTTCGTATGATTTTATATTTTATTTTATGTTTAAAAACTTCGTAAATTATAAATAATATTTACACGAAAACACAAACTAATATTTGTATGTAGTTATTACACAGAGTTATTTAACATTATAGTTTAAATGATAATTTTAAAAACACAAACAAGTATTATAAACAAAATATGAGTATTAATTGATTGTTTTCAAAGTTACAAGTTCATTCCGCAGAAAATACTGTGAATTATTAAATGATCCGAACAGCGTGGTTATTAGATTAGAACTAAACACTAACCTAGCATTTATTTGTTATATTTGTTCTCTTCGTCGAGATGTGTGGTCGTGAGAATTTTTCTAAGAATCAGAAGAATTTAAACACGTGTGTAAAAGTGTCATTCTCTGTAGCAAATTGCGAATCCTCAATAATATGCATCCCATATTTGGATTATATTGTATATCCCAGGAGCTCTAAACCTAGTCAGTTTACTATTTATCGAAATAATTTGATATATCCCCAACTCGTTCTATGGTATGGAGTATTTTATCTGCGCATTGGCCATTCTACATTGACCTCCTCTGGATATAGTCAAGTGGCTGTCAGTTGAAAAAAAGCCATAAATTAAAATGATATAGGTTTGTGTTAATACACCATAGAAATGCTCAATATATGTATTTGTATTTTTGCTTTGTATATGTGCAGGATGTGGACAGACATAAATATTATATTTCAATGTTTTCTTTCCGTTCTGAGAAGTTTGTATAAAATTGTAAATAAAATACGAAAAGCTGAGCTAATCCTATAAAAAAAACTTAAAAATAGTGTAGGAAGCGTTCCGGCTTCAATAAAAAGTGCCGGAACGCGTTCCGGCCCCACTACACGACTGCTTGAAAAGCAGATGTGTTACATATAGTTTAGTAAACAAAATACCTTAGGAAGTGTGGTATCAAAGGAAGCCTGACTTAAGCAATGTACGTGTATTCGGAAGTCCGGTGATGGTACATGTTCCCGAAGAACAAAGATTGAAATGGGATAAGAAAGCTGAACAATTTATATTGGTTGGATACTCTGATACTGTAAAGGGATATCGAGTCTATGATTCAAAGAAAAATGTTGTCACTGAAAAGAGAGACATAATAGTGATGGAAGGAAAGCATGGAATTGAAAATCCAGAAGAAAATGCTATATGGATACAGAATGATGAACAGAACTTAACGCAAAGAGAAGAGACTGAGACACCACATAATGTGCAAGAATCTAGTATAGAGAGCAGAGATTCAGTGGGGGATACTAACATAAATGAATCTCTGTCTAATTCAAGTTCTGATTCATCAGCTTATATGGATCCAGATGAGACTCATGTGGATACTTCAACTGATTCCGTCACATCAGCTGATATTTCATCAGGTGAACTTCAAAGTCTTGGAGTTGGTGAAGTGGTTGGAGAAAAGTCTCAGAGAAGACCACCAAACAGTACCGTCTTTACCATAAGGGCACACGGGGCCCGTGCCCAGGGCCCCCAATCTCAGGGGGGGCCCCGAAGGACCGACAATTTCTCTCACACATTTATTCTCAGAACATTTTTGTCGGGCCCTTTACACTTTCTTCACAAATCAGTAATCTTATCAGAAGGTATTTACAAGGCATATACTACGTCATTATATCGATGACTGCGCCTATTCCTACTGTGCTAATTAATAATATTTCCGAACGTGTCCTACCTAATTTACTAAGTACACCATCTGGCGATTACTCACGCAATCCCTCCAATTCCTAAGTCAAGCTGCACCGTCTAAACAAGGTCTAACATAAATGTCGACATTGTCTATGGTTGGGGGAATCCCCGAATGATGTATTAATCTATCAGTCCGATAAGAGTGAGTGGCGTTATTTTGTTTCGTTTGATATCTAAATTGAGTAAGATAAACAAAAGTTTCGATTTGTTCGTTTAAACATTATTTCATTATGTCGATAAGAACATATTTAAGTGGTTCACAAAAAAGAAAAAAAGTTATAGCTCAAAAAGAAATAACGGAAAAACTTCCAACGCTCACTTCATTTTTTACGGTTGAAGAAACAAATAAGCCGAAGGATTATTCATTCTCATCACCGCAAGACAAAAGTACCTCTGAATGTCACCAGGAAAAAGAGGTTACCTGTGACGAAAATGACAAACACACTTTAGATGCTGAACCATCGACTTCAAGCTACTGTGAATTAATAACTGCAAGCTTAGAGAATGAATCAGTGTCTCCCGACCCTGGCACTTACTGTGACGACATTTTACCGGAAGAAGTCCGTGATATTTGGATTCGAAAAGGGCCAGAGTTTTTCCAAAATAAAAAAAGTGACTTCTCTGAAACTTCTACAAGTTTTCCAGATGCAAATGGTAAAACGAAAACTAGATACTTGACTAAAAACATTTTTATTCGTAAATTGACGAACGGTGAGTCTTTAGAAAGAAAATGGCCTCTTTATTCACCAGCAAAGAAATCTGTATACTGTTATTGCTGCCGTCTATTTAATACCACGACTGGTACTGGACATAGCTTAAGTTCTCCTGATGGATATAAAGATTGGAAGCATATAAGTAACTTATTGATAGAGCATGAGAACAGTTTACAGCACAGGGAATTTATGATGAATTATGTTGCAAGAATGAAAACTACTGGACGAATTGATACTGAGTTGCTGTCCCAATATAATACAGAAATTAACTATTGGAAGAATGTGCTCAGGAGAATTGTTGCAGTTGTGAAATTTTTGGCTTCAAGAGGTCTTGCTTTTCGTGGTGATAATGAGACATTAGGATCGCAAAATAATGGGAATTATTTGGGATGCTTTGAACTGATTAGTGAATTTGATCCTTTTCTTGCTGATCACATACAAAACTACGGAAATCGTGGAAAAGGAAGTACATCATATTTATCGGCAAATATTTGTAATGAATTTATTAATTTAATGGGACAGCAAGTTTTGAAAACCATTGTCAAAGAACTTAAATCAGCAAAGTACTACTCTATTAACGTCGATTCTACGCCCGATCTGTCCCACGTTGACCAACTGACTTTCATAGTTAGATACGTAAAAGACGGACAGCCTATTGAGAGATTTTTCGCAATTTTTGCCTATGGATGAACATAATGCGCAGCATATAGCAGATACCATTTTAAACTTTTTTGAAAGCCTTGATATTCCTATAAAAGATTGTCGCGGACAGAGCTACGACAATGCATCAAATATGTCTGGAAAGTACTCTGGTGTTCAGTCAAGAATAAAAGAAGTTTGCGAATTTGCGATTTACGTTCCATGTGCAGCACATTCGCTAATTTTAGTGGGTGTTCAGGCTGTTGAGTGTGTTACTGAAGCAGTAACATTTTTTCAACCTGTACAAAAATTGTTCAATTTTTTCTCGGCTTCGACAAAACGATGGAAAATTTTGACAGATCATTTAGGTGCAAATAGAGTCCTGAAGTCTCTTTCGGAAACTAGGTGGTCTGCACGTGCTAATGCTATTAATGCTTTGCAAAATTGTAATTTAAATATTTCTGAAGCATTGTCTTCTAGCGCGAGTGACATCAATCAACCAGGAGACACTAGAAAGGAAGCCCAAAGCCTAGCAAAAAAATGGGAAAATTCGAGACTGCTCTTCTAACGGAAATATGGAATGATCTTTTGGGAGTTATGAATAAAACAAGTCTAAGTTTACAGAATAGCACTATGACCATGGACGTTGTAACGAAACTCTACGAATCTCTAATCAGTTATGTCAATACCGCACGCAATAATTTTGATCAGTAAGAAACGGCTGCTAAAGAAAAAAATCCATATGCTGACTACAAAGGTATATTTGAAAGAAAAAAATTTCGCAGCACACGCATCACTTTTTTTGAAGGATCATCAGAGACTGCACAGTTGAGAGGCAAGGAATAGTTTCGTGTAGATACTTTCATTCCCATAATTGACACATTAAATACGCATTTAAAAAAACGTTCGGCAGCATACGAAGAAATTGATAGTTGATTTAGTTTTCTTTGTTAGTTAACAACAAACGAATCTGATGAGTTGACCAAAAAATGCAAAGAATTTGCAGAATTTTATCATGAAGACATTAATGCAGATGAGCTCAAAACAGAATGTTTTCATTTAAGCCAATATTTAAAAAACATAGCAAAGCAATCAGTTGATTTAAATATCTCAACCTTACATAACCTAATAAAATCAGATAAATTGGAAGAAACTTTCCCAAACGTAGAAATTGCTACGAGAATATTCCTTTGCCTAATGGTTACCAATTGTAGTGGAGAGCGGTCATTTTCGCAGATTAAGAGAATAAAAAATGAATTGCGAACAACAACGTTACAAGAACGAATTTGTCAATTATGTGCATAGAAAATGATATCCTTCAAAAAATTGACTTTAAGGATATAATAGAAGATTTTGCTCAACAGAAATCCCGAAAAAAACCGTTATCGTAATCGTCACCAAAAAACCAGCAGCATTCCAATATCATTAATGACATATTATATCATACTATATTTGATTACCTATAATAAATGGTCATACTCATACTTATTAGTAAAAAAATGTTATTATAATTCACTTTTTACTTTCCAAAAGGGCCCTAAATTCTTGTGTGCCCCAGGGCCCCAGCCTAGTTTAAGACGGCCCTGCCACCAAACCGTTTTGGTTATTCAAACATGTGTACATCAAACAATTTACCAGGTGCTGAGGAGATTGACCTTTCAGAAGCGCTGAATGGACCAGAAACAGAACAATGGAAGCTGGCCATGCGTGAAGAGTTGCAATCATTTGAGTACAATGATGCTTGAGAGCTCATTGATATACCAAGTGATACCTCCATAGTGCAGTGCAAGTGGGTATTTAATAAAAAAATAGATGTAAATGATAAAGTGAGATATAGGGCCAGGCTTGTGGCTAAACGTTTTTCACAGCGAAGTGGAACTGATTATGTGGACACATTTGCTCCTGTAGTGAAACATTTAACTCTAAGAATGTTATTTGCTCTTAGTACACAATGGGATATGGACATTACTCATCTCGATGTAAGTACTGCTTTTCTAAATGGACACTTGAATGAGAATATTTGTATGTATCTTCCTGTAGGTTTTGAATGTACAGATAAAGGCAAGGTTTTAAAACTTAAGAAAGCAATATATGGACTTAAATATTTCTGCTTTAATATGGCTGGTTCTGTTATATCATGGCAAAGCAGGAAGCAGAAAACTGTATCCTTATCCAGTACCGAAGCTGAGTATGTAGCATTGTCAGAGGCAGCTAGGGAAGCTACATATTTGAGAAATTTGATGTATGAAATAACAGGTGAATTAAGCATCGTTGAGTTGCATTGTGATAACCAGCGTTCATTGAAATTATCTTCAAATCACCAGTCTCTGAATAGAACTAAGCACATTGATGTGCGTTATCATTATATTAAAAATGCTATAAAGAATAATGTGATTCATGTGAAATATGTGTCAACTCTAGATATTCCTGCTGATCTCTTAACCAAAGGTTTATTATCAGCAAAGCATTATAAGTTTTTAGGAATGATAGGTCTTGTTCCTAATTAAATTTTAAGTTAGTTAATTGTTACTTGAGTTACTTTTTAGAAATATTTTGTTAAGTAGGGGTGTTATAATTATATACCAAAATGTTTCTGTAAGACTAGTAGTGCTATCTTTATTTTATTCATGTAATGTTTTGTTGTGACAAATAAAGTGTCAGTCGTTAACCGAAAGAGCGTGTTTTAATATGTTGTATCAATATTCACGGTAGTATGGTGAAAAGAAAACAATGTAACAAAACGCCTCTTTTTCGATAGGTACAACAGCATTGAGGCCCACAGGCTGTGTTCAAATGGAAACTCGGTATGGTGAACTTGCTTCCTTTTCATATCAACTAAAATCAGTGGTACTACTTTTCGATTTTTTTCGATCGGTACCAACCAATGTCATCTAGCGCTTTTTCAATTCAAAAGCCTGATGATGTAACGTAAAAAATTTGTCGCAATGTACGTTTCTAACTAGATAAAACCGTGATAAAAAATGAGGGAAACAGTAAGATGGTACGAAAAATAATAAAAAACAATAGAAAAAATACCTCGATCCATATCTAGGACGAGTCTTTCGCCTTGATTTTTTTCTGGAGTCGTAACTATGATTGCATCCGACGTACACATGCAAATTGTATGCATAAGACGTATTGAAAATAGGATGTGGAATGGTAATAATTATTATTAACACCAAATAATTTTGCAAAGAAAGGTGGAAAGAGCTCAAGCTGGTTTCGAACACGTGTCCCTGCCGCTTCTCATCAGGTTCCAACTCACAGGCTGGGACGCATCGATTGGCACTACCAGCTAGGTGGATGTCGTCTGGCTATTTTTACGTGTTATGATTGTTGCTCTCAGCTTGAGCTTGTCCTATTTTCCAAATTGCCTTTGGTAAGCTTTATCGAAGTTTTTGTTAGATCAATTTATTTATAGTGATTTATACCCTTGCTACGGACGCGTGTTCGAAACAAGCTTGAGCTCTTTCCACCTTTCTTTGTAAATATTAAATTCACTTTCGAGGTATTCGACAAATTTGATCAGAACTTCCGCACCCATGTGTCTCCGCTGAGTTAGCTAGCAAGGGTATAAATCACTTATAAGTTCTAAGTGAAAATGGATAAATTGATCTACCAACAACACCAAATAATTATTTTTATTTCTATATCAACTTCTATCAAACTTAACTATCAAATTCATAAAAAAAAAATTTATAAATTTATTTATAAAAATCACTTTGGCAAGGTGATCACTCTTCAGTCATCGAAGACCCAAAAGGGAATGACACGGACAACAACCGAAAACTGAACTGAAACAGACTAAAAATGCATGGAGTGGGCTGCAGATGTACCAAGGAAATTCCCAATGTTTTATTATCTTAGTTATGTGATATAATTTTCCCACAAGAAATATAAATTTAAATGAGCTATTTTGTAAAACAAACACCTCCTTTTTATTTCTTTCACTTACAAGACTAACTTAAACTGACAGTCAAGGGCTCAATATATACTTACAAAAAATCTTAAATCTTATCTTACCAAATGAAGGGTCGTTACGACTTGATCATACATGAGTTATAGGGATTCTTACAGCTCGTCTATGTTTTATTGCATGCTAATGAGTCTTAGGGATTCTTACATTTTACATATATTATATTGCATGCTAATGAGATTTAGGGATTCTTACATATTACGATACTGTTCCCTTATGCTAATTCGTTTCTGGTTACATAACCAGGTGTGAGGTAGATGTTCACGTGTAACTTTCTTTTACACGTACAAGTACACGTTTTCCTTCCGTGCGGCGTCCGTAAGGTCCTTTTTTCCACTTCCTACTGTCTTGTAAGTGGTATTTTTTTTGGGTAGGGTAGGTGAAGACTCTTTACGCTCTGAGTGTCGGACTCCCAGTGGCACAATGGACCTACTGGATCACCGACTAAACACCTCCCCTGTCAACCGGAGCGCCTAGCCTGGAACCGTTTGACACATTACTTCGGGCTAGGCCATTTGGCGCCTTCGGGTTACACGGATCCCTTCTCCAGTTGGATGGGAAAGAGGAAGAGGATTGCTACAGAAGGAAACCCTCCACCCTCGACGCCTTCAGCCGATCAATTACGCCTTTTTTCATGAGTAGGATTGCCCGAGTGAGTTATGTGTTTTATTTATTATAGAGTTAAAAAAAACACTTTTGAATTCATTAAAAATAATTTCTTTATTTTTTCACCTTTCAATTTACAACCGGTACGGACTAGACTACTATTCGCGGATTCTCGATTAACTCTCCCTCGAACGCCAGGTAAAATCCACTTAATATACTTATAAAATGCTGACGCTATGTTCGCTGTTTCCAAGTTTGTGCAATACTAAAATGCTGACATTATATTTCCAATTTCGTGTAATACTAAGATGCTGACATTGTGCTAGTCAATCCACGATCGGTGCAATAGCAGAGGTAGTGAGCGCGGTCCAGCAGGCAGAAGCCCACAATCACGATTCGAGACGAATAGTACTGCTCATAGCACTAGATGTGAGAAATGCCTTCAACTCTGCTACATGGACAGATATTCTTGGTGCTCTGGAATATTTCAGGGTACCGAGGTATCTGATGCGGATATTGAAGGACTACCTCAAAAATCGGAAATTCATCTATGAAACATTGGGAGGCCGGCGAAGAATTGATTTGGCATCAGGGTTTGCGCAAGGTTCCGTTCTGGGCTCGGACCTCTGGAATGTCTCGTACGATGAACTTTTGAGGCTGCAGTTACCGGGAGAACCGCGACTAGTTGGCTACGCAGATGACGTAGCAGTACTAGTCGCCGGACGTACTGTCGGACAGACGCTGCTCAAACTGGGTGCGGTAATACGCCGAGTGAGCGAGTGGCTGACAGACCGTGGACTTAGCCTAGCGCTGGAAAAGACCGAGGTCGTCGTCCTGACGACCCTCGACCCACGGATCCCTCGTGTTATTTCCGTTCGGGTGGGAGAAATGATCATCGAGTCGAAAGAATCAATCAGATGCCTTGGCTTGATGATTGACTCGAAGATGAGTTTTTTTATTAGCGGATAAGGCTTCTGTGCGAGTATCGGCCCTCAGTCGCCTTATGGCCAACACACGGGGACCAATCTAGAGCAAAATACGTCTACTGATGAGTGCGATGGAGCCCGTGCTCTTGTATGGCTCCAAGGTTTGGGCTGCCGCTCTAAGTAAGGAGGCGCGCCGAAGGCGTCTGGCACAGGTGCAGAGGCAAGATGCTTTCTTGAAAGCGGCTGCATATCGCACTGTCTCTGAACCTGCAGTGCTCGTGATCTCGATGCTAGTTCCTATTAAGTTACGTGCAGATGAACGGAAACGTGTGTACTTACGTATGGGGGACTCGGCGAGAGAAACCGTCAGCCGAGAGGAACGGAGAAGAACCCTTATCTTATGGCAGCAAACATGGGAAAACGAAACGCGAGGCAGGTGGACCGCGTAGCTGATTAGTGATTTGGGGCCGTGGTTCTACAGAATGCATGGTGAGAATGATTATTACCTGACGCAACTACTCAGTGGTCACGGATATTTTCAGTCTTACCTGTATAAGATGGGAAAGACACTATCCCCAACTTGCATGTTCTGCCCGGGGATGACGGATGACGCCTGTCATACGTTCTTTACGTGTAATAGATTCACAAGACTCCGTTCGCATCTTTCGGAGAAAGTTGACGTAATTTCCACCGAAAATGTAACGGGAAAAATGGTGCAAACAAAGGACAATTGGAACTTTGTGTCACATTACGTACGGACAGTACTCATTATAAAGAAGGACATAATGGATCGCTTGGCGAGGGAGGGGAGATCTCTGTAACGCAATTCTCTCTAATCGCAATTCCTTCCTATCCATCCGTGTAGAAAGATGGATTTCCCTTAGCCTGAAGGCACCGCTAAGCGATGATTAATGAGGCCTAGTCCGAAGTAATGTGACAAACAATTCCAGGCAAGGTTCTCGGTGTGACAGGGGAGGTGTTTAGTCGGTAGTCCGGTAGTGGGGGAGTCCGACACTCAGGGCGTAAATAGCCTTCACCTCCCAAAAATAAATACAAAAAAAGAAGATGCTGACATTATGTCGGCAGTTTCTAATTTCGTACAATGCAAATACTTTTGAAAGTGTTTTATTACAATTGTCTTTACTTTGTTTGGTCTAAAAGAATTTTTATATTGTAGGAACGTGGAATGTACTTGACTAGCGTAATGTGCCACTTGATTCCATTTGTCAAATGATTTCAGCATTTCTTCGATTAGGCTATCTGGATAGAACTCTCCCTCTTTTTCGGCAAGACCACCGCGCTGTTTGTCCCATCTTCTGCATGAAAAGAAAGTATGGCAGGCGTCATCCTTCACACCAATGCTTAATATGCAATCTGGAGACGGTAACTTACCTATCTTTTGCAGGTAAGACTGAAAACAACCGTGTCCGCTCAGTGACTGGGTCAGGTAGAAGTCAGTCTCACCATGCGTTCGACTGAGCCACGATCTCAAGTCGTTGATGAGCCTCGCAGTCGAACTTTCTTTCAGCTCACGTTCCTATGATTATTGCCATTCGTCGAGAGTGCATCGTCTTTTATCGGGAGCAACTATTTCTTTATTAACCTCGTACCTTCGGATGTAGACTCTTTTACGCTCTCCAGCAAGTAGAGCGATTGGTAACACCCCTGCAATGACCAACACCGCTGACTCAGAGACTGCAGGGTATGCTGATGCAATCCGCAGTATTCCTCGTCTCTGCACCTGTGCTAGCAGTTTTCGGTGAAGTTCCTTGTTGAGAGCTTCACTACATATCTCTGCTCCATATAGAAGCGTAAATCGCACGACACTCATCAGCAGTTTCCTTTTTGTTAGACTTGGTCCCCCATGATTGGACATTAGTCGACTAATTGCCGAGACCCCTGCTGCGGCCTTGTTTGTTGTTGCCTTGATTAGCTCCAAGCAACTCAGCTTGGAATCTTTAAGCAAGCCCAGATACTAGTGGTCATCCAGCTCCCAACTCGGCACATAAGTACATTTAGCCTTAATAGCCCTTGATCGACCGTGCGCCCAACCACTAGTGCCGCAACATCATCTGGATAGCCGATCAGTCGTGACTCTCTCGGCAGTTCAAGCCTGAGTAGTCCGTCGTAGGAGACGTTCCACAAGTGTGGAACGAAGATGGAGCCTTGGGCCACACCTGATGTGACCAGCAGCCTACGACGACCTTGCCTCGTGTCGTAGATCCGGCTGCGATCCTTCAGGTAATTTCGAATTATCCGCATCAGGTATTCTGGTACTTGGAATACGTTTTCCAGGGCTTCCAGAATATCCGTCCATCTAGCGGAGTTGAAAGCATTCCTTATGTCACTAGAAGAACTACCCGACGGTTGGACCGACTGCATGCCTCCGCCTGCTGGACCGCACTAACCACCTCCGCGACTGCATCTAAAAATACCACCATCACCTACTAGGGTGGTCCTTTTGGTTATGGTGCATAGCACATTAGCCAGCGTTTTCCGGTCTTGATGACTTACGGCAGGTTATTATCTGTGCCCCTTTGGGGTTCACTTTTGTTGGGTTTAGTTAGACATGTTCACTTCGTCAGTAAGTAAGTATCTTATTCTTTTGGTTTTTTGGTTTGGCATTTTTTTTTTTTGAAATTAATCGTAAGGCAAAGAGTTATGCAGTACAACTGAACTTTTTATGATATTTTAGTATTTAAATGAACTTCTTTTTTTGTATTTTCTATCATTCCGTTTGGTAGTCTTCGATATAACTTTTGAAAGTATTTTCTCGAAATCTGGGACCAAGTAGAGATGATAACTTTCTTTAATTCCTTTATGGCCTGGAATTGTTTCGATTCAGCTTAAGCAATTCGGGCGATATGGCCGTAATTATTTTCGAGAATAGTTCCAAAGACATTGCTTGGAAATCGAGAATATCGGTTTGTTGATCCTGAAAATACTATTTAGCAATGACGTTTGCAATTTGAGTCGTAGCATGATCTTGTTGAAAAATACATGGCTGATCCGCAAATTCTTGAAATCGGACGGGGTTTGCGTCCGTCGTATCCAATTGAAGGCCAAATCATTACACTACCACCAACATGCTATCCCTTGTCCAAAACTGGTCTCTTTTTCCTTAAATCGTAAAAATAATAGCTAAAGCCAGCGTACCTGTCGAGATTAAATTTTTTTCCAACCGTAAAAGTAACACGTCGCCATTTTTTCTTCTAACAGAGGTAGTTTTCAGCAAAGCCCAGTTTGGTTGTTTTGTGCTCTTCAGGTAGAGACGGTTTTCCTTGCAATTTTCGGCGCTTGAAATGCTTTGCGCGTGTGAGAATGTTTCGAAATTTTCGAATCTTAGTTCTAATCCTTCGTCTTTGCTAAGATTAACATTGCAGTCAGTGTAGAATTAGACGCTAGCCGAATAGGTTTCTGTTCAGACCGTGAACTTACAGTTCTTTGTCCTGCTTTTGACTTCTTCTTGCCATAATTTTCAGGGTCCCGAATAATGTTGCGAACCACACAACGAGCAATAGCATTCTAGACTTTCCTTCGCCATGTAATTTTTTTATAATGTTGATTTCCTCCACAGTCAATTGCTTTGCGCTACCCATTGTCAATAGTTCACTTGACAAAACTAGTAAAGAATGATCTTCAAATAGGAGATCTCGACAACTTCAACTTAGTGCTTCCACTCTTGTTTCACTTCTAGATTCTGCGACTATAATTGCCCAAATTTAGCACTAAGTTGTGGTGTTCCAAGTTGGAGTGTTAGAGAAATCCAAGATAGTTTTATCGTGATTGTCAATGTTGACGAAAAGCTTAAGGGCTCTGCTCCGGTATTTGTCAAATGTCTCTAGTCGTAATTCATTATGTATGACTATGTTTCTTATGTACCGAGGTAATCCGAAGATTCTCCTGAGAGGTAGGTTCTACTACGATTGAGGTTCTAATACGTCTGGCAGCAAGCAGTACGTAAAGTAGCTACGTCGTACAATTTGTTTAAAAATAAGGAACCTTTGTTATGATTAAATGTTTTGGCTCACTAAGGGTAGTAGGGATCTCAGGATACCAGGAACTAGTCTTCGTACTGTTTTTTTGTGATCTGTCTAGTAGCATCTGCTTTTTAGCGTTCCTCGGAGGTATTTAGCAATCGTTTTCCATTCTATATGTGCGTTTTGTATTGTTATAAGGGGTATTGTTAAAAGTGATGAAAATGTTTTGAGTTTTGTCTGTGTTGATTATTATCTTCCATTTGCGAAAATATCTCAAAAGCACAATGATGGGCTGTTGCAGTTTTAAAGTGATGACTTCAGCTTGTCTCGATTTATAATATTTACAACTATATCGGCAAAGATAGATAGTTTGACGTTTGTGGTTAGTTGTGAAAGATATGCCGTGTAGTTGTTATAATTAATGGGCGGCAGTGGCGATGCTTGTGGGACTCCAATTCCAATTGACCGCAGGTTGATGAGGTGGTTGTCAATTCTGACGTGGAAAGTTCTGCCTTGGAGGACGGAGCCTATAGTTTGATAGGCAGGGGTACGTGAAGCGCATGCGTTTTGAATATTGAATATACTTTGTCGAATGGCTTTCTCACGTCGAACATAACAAGGCCGGTGTATTTCCTCCTTTTGAAGCCATTTTGTACGTGTTGTGCTAATATTCTCAGCTGGAGCTCTGTGGAGTGTTGGGTCATGCAGCCATATTTTTCCTCGGAGATAATTTTGTTCCCCAAAACAACTTCTGACGACTGCAATCTTTGAAATATGGCCTTTTTCACAATTAAAAAAGACTTATGAGTCGCCAGTTATGGATTAATGTGTAGTTTCTTCGCGGTTTTGGTAGAACTGAGACGATTACTGTTCTACTTGCCTTTGGGGACCTTTGCAGGTGGAGGATAGAGTTAGTTACGTCAGTCAGTTTTGGGAAGAAAGTGTCGGGAATTTTCTGTAGAGTCAGATTTGTGAGCGTATCGTTGCTGGATGATGTTGGATGTGTTTGTACAAGATGTTTCATTTCATCAAAGTCAACTGGTCGCATACAATCCTCCGGAAATCTCCAAATATTGCATACCCTTTATATACCTTTTGTCTTTTTTCCGTTGTAAAAGTTCACATCCGAACAAATAGATGATGGCTTTTTCTGGCTGGCTTATCTTTTTTATCCACATTGAATTTAGCTTTCTTTAATTACTCGATGTAAACGGGAAATTAATTAATTAAACGGGAAACCCCCAGCTTTTATTATTATTATTATTATTATTATTATTATTATTATTATTATTATTATTATTATTATTATTGTAGTCGAGTCCACTTTCTGGAAAATAGCATAGGCCAGAATCGGCCCTTAGCTCCCCATGTGTAGTACTATTGTTTACAGATGGTCTATCCTGTCCTCCTACAGAATCCAAGGAGTTCCCTCAGTTCTGTGGTCGCCAAGTGTTCCAGTTCTGTTACGCCAGTACACCTCAGCCAAGTAAGGCGTTTATTGGCCAGACTCGGAAAATCAAGGAGGAAGTGTTCTGTACTTTCTTCCTCCTCGCCGCAAGCTCGGCAGGTGTCATCCGTTTGGATTCCTATTCGTTTGGCGTGTTGACCTAGAAGATTATGGCCCGTTAATTTTGCCACCAATGTTCTAACGCCATTTCTGTTTTTTCCCAGGCATTGCTTCGTCCTCATGTGATTAGGGTGAGGCCAAAGAGCTCGGCTTATCCAGCAGTCGTTCCTGTCATTCCAAGCCGTATCTGTCTCTTTCCAGAGGATTCCGTCTAGTTCCCTTTTTACCGTTGCTAGTGGCACTTTTATTGTGTCTATTCTAGTGGCATTTGGGTCGGCTGATCCCACTCTCGCTAGCTCATCCGCTCTTTCGTTTCCCTCTACATTGCTGTGTCAGACTTACATTTACTCGGGTTGTCGCGGTTTTGAGAGCCTGCCTACAATCCTACACCAGTTGTGAAACTACGCGGTTAGAGGCAAGTGCCTGCAGTGCCGACTTTTTGTCCGAGATTATTTGTATTCTTCCATTAAGGTTGTTTGTTACCGTTTCTATAGCCGCTTTTATTGCAAACACTTCCGACTGGAAAATTGTGGTGTGGCTCTCCAGTTTATAACTTCGGTTGAGTTGCGGGTGATCTGGGAAAAAGTTTCCGGGCCCGTTTCCCTCATTAGTTTTGGAACCATCGAGGTAGATCATAATTTCACTTCCAGATGTGAAATCCTGCACGGTTTCCCACGCTTTCTGGTCGGTATGTTGATCTTGTATTGAATCGTTGTGTCCACTATCGGTTGGATTCTATCCGGCTCCCTCTTTTACTTGACGGGGCCATTTTCTCTATTTTTTCCAAAATGCATACGTGACTCGTTAGTGGGTGGTTAGATAACCCTTATGTGGATTTTAATCTGATGCTCGCAAGTGATGCCTCTCTGAAGATGAATTTTTCGAGTGGCATGAGGTTAAGCATTATCTCCATTGCAGCAGTTGGCGTAGTCCTAATGGCACCTGTGATGCCAAGGCAGGCCATTCGCTGAATCTTCTCTAGCTCTTTTGCAATAGTTTTCTTTTGTCATGCCTGCCACAAAACCAATGCCCCGTAGGTGGTTTTTGGCCTCACTACTGTTGTGTAGATCCAGTGGGCAATTTTGGGTTTTATTCCCCACGTTTAGTCTTTTCATTGTGAAGAGCACTGCTGTAGCTCTCCGTCTGACTGCTCCTATGTGTGGAGTCCAAGTTAGCTTACTATCCAAGGTTACTCCTAAGTATTTCACCTTGTTTTCTAAACTGATATGTTTTCCGTCAATGGTCGGGGGTGAAATATCTCCGGTTTACGGCATAAGCATAAACATAAGCATAAGCATAAGCTCCGTTTTGTCGGCATTGATGCGTAGTCCGTTTAACTTCACTCACACAAAAAGATGTGAGAGTGCGGTCTGCATCAATTCCGACATGGTTTCCGGGAACTTTCCACTTATCAGTATAACGATATCGTCAGCGTTCGCTATCATTTTGAAACTCGTCCCGTTGAGATCTTCCACTATTTGGTTAACTGTGAGTACCCAGGCAAGTGGTGATACTATGCCGCCTCGTGGTGTACCACTGTTAGTCCATTTATTCAAGGTTACGCCGTTTTCTTCGATTGTAATCTTCCTTTTAGCTAGTAGTTGCGTCATCCATTTAGTTAGATATGGGCCTATTGCATATCTTTGAATTGCTGCTACTATGCTTTCAGTTTTTACATTGTTGAAGGCTCCCTCGATATCAATGAGTACCGCCAAAATGTAACCTTTGATGGAAAGGTTCCTCTCTATTCTGCTTACGACTTCGTGTAGTGCCGTCTTTGTTGAGCGCCCTGGGAGGTATGCATGTTGGTTGGGGCAAAGCTCCGTTATGTTCACGGTGCTTTTTATGTACCCATCCACCAGGCGTTCCAGAGTTTTCAGCATGAAAGACGTTAAGCTGATAGGTTGGTAATCCGTTGCTTTGTAGTGGCTGGCTTTTGCCGGCTTAAGTATAAAAACTACTTTAGCTTCTCTTCAGTCCAAAGAAATATAGTCTTTGGATATGGAGGCTCTATATATTTTCACCAAAATCCGTGTTATTGCGATATCCGCTTTCATAAGCATGATCGGATACACTTTGTCGGTTCCTGGTGATTTGTAAGGTTTGAAGGTATTAATGGCTCAAAAGACCTTTTCTTCGCTTACTATTTCTTTTCAGGGGGGGGCACGGTAAGGAGTCACGTTGCTTACTTGTTCTGTCTCTTCATCCGTTCAACCCGGGAAGTGTTGGTTTAGTAGGCGCTTGAGACGTTCTACGCTATTTGTTATCCACGATCCGTCCTCCTTTTGGAGCATCGTGTCCACATGTGGTTCTCTTTTCAGAGCCGTGCTCAGCCTACATGTGTCGTTTCCTCCCTCAATATTGCTACAAAAAACATTCCAGGATTTCCTTTACTCTCTTCTTACAGCTGTTTTAAAAATTCCGATTTCGCTTATAGTCCTCCCAATCCGTATCTCGATTTGTGAGGCGAGCTATTCTGAATAATCTTTGAGTATTTTTCCTGATCTCTTCCAATTCTTTGTTCCACCAGCTTACCTTTTTTTTTTTGACGGTGGTGGTGCGACGCATTTCACTAAAACTATTGACCAGTATACTTGTGATGTATCTCACTTCATTGTCGATGTCCTTCGACTTCTCAATGGATTCGCCTGGTGTGAATCTATATATCCTTTAGTAGCGTTGGTGTAGCCGTCCCAATCCGCTTTTCTAGGATTACAGTAGACCAATGGGGTCTTCTCGCCTCTTCTCATTTGAAAGGTGATCCATTGGTGGTCCACCAGGCTAGGTGAGTCACATACTCTCCAGCCGTGCAGATCCTCCAATGCCTCTGTTGTGATTAAAGTGACGTCAATCACTTCCGCTTAATTTTTCGTTATAAGTCGGTGTGTTACCTTTATTTGCTAAGTTGAGGTTAGTAGTTATTAAGTAATTGACTAACTGCTCACCTCTTTTTTGCACTTGGTGCTTCCCCAGAGTTCGTGTTTCGCGTTCGCATCGCATCTGATGATGGCCCGCTTCCCCCGTATATGCTCCGATAGTGTGGGGAATTCGGTCATATTTTCCTGGAAAAAACAACTTTTCCGATGATTTTTTCTTTATAGAAGGAAAACAGATATTGTTTTGAAATTTCGAACACATATTATTACATAGTATTGAAACAAACAAAAGTTTCAGAATTTTAGAAGCTGTTTTTGGATTTAACAATTTTTTTCAAGAAAATGCCAAAAATTTATAGCGGACGTGATTTCTCAAATTTGAGTCTTCTGAGAAAAAAAAGAAAATAGAAATTAATACTAGTTTAAGTGGCTATTGTGTGAACTAGGATAATTGTTTCCCCCGAAAAGTAAGAAAATGGCCCCCTTTTGAAAAAAACAGTATTTGAGGTTGAAAATTGGCTGTATCCGCCAACTCAGAAAACCTTTTTTAAGATATTAACGTTGAATATTCGGTTCTTTTGAGTTTCCGCACTTTTTTCTAGAATATTTATTTAAAATATGTAATAGATGGTATATAATCCAAGAATGAATTGAAGCTGATGTTTCAAAACGAGTGGGCAGCCGAAAACGATGAAATACACTGGAGAGTTGAAAAATGCACTCTCGTCGCGTTTCACCCTAATAGCTTAAAAACTAGTTTAAAATTTTCACATCGCTCTAAAACCTGTTGCATATGATTTTTGAATGTATTTAGAACACAAATCAGTAAACTTTTCAATTTGTGGAAAACTTGTAACCTAAAAGAATTTAAAAAATTAATAGAAGAATTTAAAATTCTATTAATAGAATTGAAATTTCATTGGAAACCACAGCTTTGTTTTACTTGATTGTACCTGCCATGTTAGATTGTGGTCCATAAGCATTTCTTGAAAAAGTGGCACCAGAGTAAACCATTTATCAGTAGTAACACGTGGATTGGTTCGTTACATGTCTGGTACATTTTGTATGTTCGTTGATATAGAACGACGGAAAAGATTTCCTTTTCCATCAATTTTCTGCCAGTGCCATTCTGAATCAATTTTCAGAATGGAACCTTCCATATAGAAGGTCGATTTTCAAACTTTATATGTCAAGCTTCGAGGAAAAGTGCATATATAAGAGAATATATATATTTCCCATATAAAGGGTGTTTTTTGGAGGTATACAACTTTAAATTGTCAATACTTTTTGATGCTATGTATATTTCAAAAGAACGATGCTGCTCGAGAAAATCTTCGCGGACTCTGTCAATTTTATAGCCGACGTAATCGGTTATCAAAACAATGAATTCGTCTAACCATGTTTTGTTCGTGCATGAAACAGAGGATCACTCGCGATAAATTGAGCCGAACGATTATCAATATAAATCGTCATATTTATCCATTCTTCTAACCCAATCTCAGTCAACAGACTCTTTAAATAAATTGCCTCTTTCGCAGCTTCTGCTAGGCTCACATACTCCGGCTCAGTCGATGATAGGGCCACATTTCTCTGCTTCTGAGATTTCCAGGTTACTGCTGCACCACTTAGAAGGAAAACATAGCCAGTCTATGATTTTCGATCAACATTGCAGCCACCCCAGTCAGCATCCGTTTAGCCCAGCAAAGGGTCATTTGTACTTGAATATTCGAGTCCATCTTTACAGTACCAGCAAGATATCTCAGGACTCGTTTCGCTGCTAGCCAGTGACTTTTATTTGGTTTGTTTAGAAACTGCGCTAGCCTCGACTCAGTAGTAATAATGTCTGGTTGCGTCAACACAGACACATACATAGAAGCTCCAATGAGTTCTCTACGGAGATAATTCTCAGCTGAGTCACTGTCTTTGTTTATGACAATACGCAGATTCACTTCTGCAGGTGTTACTGTGGGATTAAACTCGCCCATTCCGTATTGCTTGAGCATTCCCAATATATAACCAGTCTGAATCAATTCGAAAAGTGCATCACCTTGATTTATTTCCAGGCCTAGACAAAACCTTGCCTTACCAAAGTCTTTCACCTCAAAATTACTTAGTAGTTCAGCTTTAAACTTCGTAATGTATCTCGTAATATGGAAAGGCTTGCACATTTCTTGATGTCACAAGGAAATCGTTAACATCTACTAGCACTAACACTAAGTCATCTGCATCACTGGAAAATACACATGACTCATTCTTCGTGGATTTGAAACCCATGTTTGTCAATTTTTCTTGAAGTTTGACGTACCACTAACGTCCATGCACAATTCACCACTACTACGCAAGCTATTAAGCATTTTTCGAGCCTTAGCATCGACTTCACTCGACTTATTTTCTTTTGATACAATTCTTTCTAGCATCTCCACTAGCATATCAGGAATTTCATGAGCACTCTTTCTTCCAAGGCACCGTTTAAATATGCCGTCGCAATATCGAACTGCCATATCTGCATATCGAATTGTGCAGCCAAGGCCATTAATAATCTTAAAGATTCTAGTCGTGCGACAGGCACAAAAGTTTGGTGATAGTCAATGCCATACTTTTGACTGTAACCTTTTACTGCCAAACGAGCCTTGCGTCGCTCGACGTTCCCTTCTGGGCCATATTTGTTAGCCAGCACATATCAGCATCAAACAACATTTTTATTTCCACTGTTCTTAACTATGTCAAATGTTTAATTTTTGACTAAACTGTTGACCATTTAAAGCATCTTGTACGCTAACTTCACCAGCTCCAGCGAAGACATCATCGTCAACATCCTCATCACATTGAATCCCTTCTCCAGATTCATTTTCTTCATTAGGCACTTGCAAAGAATGGAATAGCTGTCTGGGACGCCCTCTGCTCCCAGCACATAACACTCGCGATCTTCCAGGGGCTTTTTTGCACTCTCCCTCAGACGATTTATTTCGCTTCGGTGTAATAGTTCGTTCCTTCTTTTCTGGCTCGTTGACAGTTTCATTTCGTCTCGGCGAAAATTCAGCAACCTTGGGCTGACCTATTTTATTGTCATCTTTGTCTGGTCATGTAAACAACTCGTCTAACACGCACGTGTCATCAAAATTCTTATTTGTGTCCTCGATAAATTTCACATCGCTCACATTTATAGTTTGATGTGTGTTAGGCAGCTATGCTCGGTACCCTTTCCTATCTCTAGGATACAATACAAACGCACCTTCATCAGCTCTTTGTGAGAGTTTGTCTTAATTAAGATCCTTGTCTAAGATCATCACTTTGAAACCAAACTTTCGTAAATGAACAATCTTAGGCATCTTCTTCATCCATTTTTCATATGGAACTTTTCCTTTTAAGCCGCTCGTTGAACAGCAATTTCTGATATGTCATGCTGTCGCCACGGCTTCAGACCAAAAAGAAGCCATCAAACCGGATTGCAATAATAGACATCTCGCCATGTCTCACAATGTGCGGTTCATCCTCTCCGCTACGTCATTCTGCTGCGATGTACGAGGTACCGACAGCCTTGTTTTAATGCTTTATGTTTCCAAGTACCTATTAAACTCAAAACTGCAATACTTACGACCATTTTCTGATTGCAAACACTTTATTTTATGTCCGGTTTGTTTTTCGACCAACTGTTGGTATAGCTTAAATGCTTCGAAAACTTCTGATTTCTGTCTCAAGAAGTAAACTTCACACCACCGGGTACTATCATCAATAAACGTCACGAATTATTTCGCTCGACCCATGGATTCGGTTCGGAAGGGTCCCACAACGCCAGAATGCACTATTTTTATCACTTCATCGCAGGGCGTTTGACCTTTTTCGAATCGTAATGCAGTCATCTTGCCTTTGATGCACATCTCACATGGGGGTAACTTACCTGTGGCTCTCACAGAGTCTGTAGGAGTCACTCCATCGTGACTTAACTTGATCAACTCGTTCCCGTGTAGATGTTCCAACCGTTTGTGCCACTTCAACAGTACGGAGCACTCCGGTTGAACTGCCGCGCACTCGGAACTTTTCCGCACGTAGTATAAATCACCCTTGCGATTCACAATGACAGAGACATTGCCACACTCATCACACACGTAGGCATCATTCTCCCGAAACGTTACCTCATGTCCTTTGTTTGTGATTTTTGCCACTGAAATTAAATTTGTTCTTAAGTCCGGCACAAACAAAGTATCGTGAAACTCGATTACTCGCGGACCTTTATCACATGTTACGGATAAACGTACAGCACCTGTACCCTTGATGTCAGCACATGCTTGACTTGCCAAATTTAGTTTTGATTTATGACACCATTCTATCGATTCAAATAGGTTTTCGTTCCCACACAGGTGTGTAGTACATCCACTATCCAACAACCACGCCTTAGCAACTGTTTTTGCACTACCGGCACTGTATGATTCACAGCACAGTAACTTTGATCAACACTGTTCGCTGATTGTTTGGACGTCTTGTCACCTGTCGTTGTTGAGCACACATTTGCCCCATGTCCCGGGGCATCACACTTGAAACACTTTATTTCTTTCTTTGAAGATGACTCTCTCTTTCCTTTCTTAGGAAAATCTTGGCGCGCATTCGCTCGATTTCCAGCCGCCATTGCTGTGGCAATGCTGCTTGACGCTTGCTTTCGCACCTCGCTTTCTTCCCGAATCTTGACCTTCAAAGTTTCAGCGGTTGGAAGATTATCTGTACATTCATGTCCGCTAACTTGTCGACGGCATCGAAGAATTTTAATAGATGCTCCCGAATATCACCACCTTCTTCAAGCTTTTGCAGCATAAGCTGCAATAAAGTAGCTTTCCTTGCAGGTCCTTTTGAAGCATAAATTGACCGCAGCTTCAGCCATACTTCACGTGAAGATCCACATCCACGTACCTGATTGAGCTCAGACGGTTGAATCGACATCACTAAGTCCTGTTTCAACCATGCTGCTTGTTCTTCTGCCACCTTTGGCATCATATTTGTACCATCCACGTATTCCCAAAGAGCATTCTTCGTCAACAGCGCTTCCACTTGCATACACCAAGTATCATAATTGTCTTTCGACAGCAACTCAATACGCAAAAACTAGACGCTAAACTCGAAGCCATCTTGAACACGATTTTTTCACTTTTATAACTTTCAACTTGAAACTTCACTACACATGGGCCATAACCTGTTGAGGTTAATAAATGAATAGTGGAATTTGAGATTAACAAAAGATAAGTTTATTGATTAAGAAATGATATAAAAGATATAACAAAATAATACAAATGATAAGTTTGATTGATTGTCTCTAAATGAACTCAATATATGGCTATCGCTTCTACTCGGTTTCGAAGCTTTACACGAACTGAACAAGAATATTAGAAAAGGTGAAAAATTGAGGATCTTAATTCTCACTCAAATCACAACAAGTCCATTAGGTTCTCACAGACCAACTCACACCACGGTGGTTTGTTTACACCAAATCGTCACACAAATATACATAATTAATTATATTTTTTGTCTTAATGAGGGCTAAGCACATTTAGTGTCAAAAGTCGACTTAATGTCAGATCGACTAAGAAATGCAGCAATTCAAATTTGTCAATTGGAAATTTTGTAGTTGATTTTAAATTGAAATGCCGTCAATATTTAAACGGGTTGGTTTACCATTTTTCGGTCAGTAAACTTCGCGAGGAATTTACAGTATCGTTAATTTTGTTTCCCTTTATATTTAAAAGCACTTACTATTCGCGATCATAATAAATTCTACTTATATTTTTGTTCCAGAAAGGCAGTTTTCTGCTTTTTACTGTCCTGCACTAAACACAAGAAATTAAAATATGTCCAACATTATTTCATGTTTTTTTATCATTGTACTAGTTAGTTACTGAGCCAAAATTCATACTGTCTGTATTAATTTTTGTTGGTAGTGGTAAATTTGTGGAAGTGTTAGGAGATTTATTGTCCTCTGTATCATGTCAAATCTCCATGTTAGACGGCTTCCTTTTTAAAGTTCCCCCTTTGTAGCCACGAAACTCATTGCATTAGATAATTAATGACCAGCTCCCTGTCAAAAAAGAAGTAAAACATTCGTCCTAAAGAAAATGTTGGTATGAAGGAGTTCCCGATTTATTGATTCTGAAAACTGAATACGATCTTAACTTTGCTGTACTAATTTTCTGTGCTTTATAATTTATTTTCACGTTGAATTTTCATTTAATTTTTCATGTTCTAGTACCTCAAGTAAAAAATATTTTTTGGTGCTTGTTTATTTGAATTTGAAATCGGCATGAGCCTCTGTATTCGAGTTGCTAATATAAACCTTCAAAATGATGGTTGCTATGCAACTATAACATCAAAACAAATATAAAAACCCACAATATGTGGTCTTTTATAAAGCTGATGGTTAGTTATTTACCAACCGTGTGTAACTAAGCAAGTCGAATAACAAGCAATGGACGAAACCGAGCTCAAGAAAAAAAGGAAGAAGACAAAGAAAAAAAAGTCAAAACATTGTGAAGAATCGAGACAAACTGAAACTGCGGTAAACGCTCTTCTAAAGGAGTCTGAAACCATATCGAATGCTGAGCCGAACAGTGACATCGAAGCGGATTTCTTTTGTCGTGAGCCTGGTGAAGAAAACCAATCGATAAAGTCTCGTCCGTCCAGCGCGCAGGATACCGACTCAAACCTACCAGAGACCCCAACAATTTTACTTGCATCAGCATATGTTAACATCGAGGATACGGACTGTATTCGTTACGTACGAAATACGGGGGTTACGAAAAATGCAGAGTTGTTATATATTCCTTCAGACCATGCCTGGATAGAATCGAGCCGACAACAAATCAACCATCAAATGAGTATTGAAGAGGATGGAGTATACAACAATAGCCTTCTTAAGCTACAAGGAAGTAATGCGAATCGACTTGTGAATCGGTTTGTAGAAGAAGATTATGACGGTGAGCTGGATTCGCTGGTGAAAGTGAAAGACTTGTCTAGTAGTGCAGTGTATAAAACATACAGTGCTACAGTATTCGAGCCGATTTATTGCGAACCAAAACCTTTCAATCAGATCCTGAGAAGCAACCATAGTAGATCTGCAATTGTTGTTCATTTGAAAGAATTAACGTTTACCAAACATCCACTATTCACCGAAGAAAATGAAATCGCACTGAAGCTTTTCTCGAATTTCCAAGTTTACAAGAGAATAATTAGCGGAAATAAAATTCCGAAGCTAAGATCCGAACTTTCAACTTTACGAAATATGTTTAACGACTACGTGGAAAATGGCAAAACAGATAAGATGAAACTCAGAGAGTATGCAGAACAAATAAAAACGGTGCGAACAGAACTCCACAACGATGAAAGGACACTGAAGGAAGCTACTCTGAATTGTGTTGAGTTGTGGCAGCAATTGAAAAATACCCGAAAGAACCAAGAGTCATCTTTCACCAATATCAAACTTATGATTAAACTCATGGAAAAGGATAAGGAAGAAACTCAAAAGCAATGGAATGATAGATTTGATATTGAATTAAGTGAGCTAATGAGAGAAGCGTTTGATTCGTACTATGCAAGCAGGAAAAAGTCACTGAAAACAGGAAAAAGTCACCTCAAAAAACCTGATATTGAGGATGTCAGATCAACTCTCCTGGAAATGTTTGAAAACGATTTAGAATCTCCAGAGGAGCCAAGCGTGGTGCTGGAGTTAACGCAATCTGACATAAACAAAAAACTTCAATCAAGTCCGAAGACGTACTACATCAAAGTATTTTTAGATAAAATACCAGTTTGTTCCACCAAAATTCTGAAACTAATGACAGACTTCGTTTTGAAAATTGACCAAACTTTTGCAATTACAATATCGACCAGCATACCCGAAACAATACAATTCCAGGTAAGCACACATTGGCATAGAGAAAAAATAAATAATCAATAAATAAAATTAATAAAAACAAAGAAAATAAAATAATCAAAATAACAAAATCCACTAAAATACGTCCGCATAACTATGAATTCTTTTGTTTTAAATTAGACGTACACATGCAAACTTCACAAAAAACTTCATTGGCTACATTAAAATCAATCATCGTCTAGTCGGGGCATATATCACAATATATTGGCATATCTCAAAATATTTTAAATATTCAGCTATCATTGAAGCTATTTCAAACATGAACTTTTTAATTTTTTGAGTTTTCTTAGAATGCGCCATTTTTACTTATGTTGGACATTATATTTCGAAAACGAGTTCCCTACTTTCTCAATCCAAGATATTTTCTTGTCAGAAAAGACAATTGTGAAAAAAGCAAATATACCGAAAAGATAAACAGGAGACTCGAAGCAAGAGAGTGGACTCAGATTTTTTAGCCAATGTTCAAAATTTTGCAAATTTGAAGATCGGTGTTACTTTATTCAAGATGGAGGAACTTAAAGGATTAGGCCACTCTCGAGGCTAGTTCGGTGTTCGGGAACTACGCTCTTCAGTGTATACCTAACTCCGAACGAATCATTGCCGTCCTTTCAAGTAAGGCTTAATGGTCTGGAGGACGCAGTTTCGAGTATTGAGGTCCATGTACTCGGAGGTGACTTCAGCGCAAGAGGAATCGATTGGGGCATGCCCCAGTCAGACGCTCAGGGCAAGCGGATCGTGGACATGGCAGCTCGAACTGAACACAGGCCACAACCCTACTTTCCTTCGATGAGGTTGCGTCGGCACCATACCTCAAGTGACATTCGCCTCAGAGTGCCTAGCACAATCAGTTAAAAATTGGAGACTGCTAGAGGATTACTCGGCCAGTGATCACCAGTACATAGCTCTAGAGATCCATCATGGTGCTTCCCGAAGACCACGCGCTTTTGTTCTTCTGCGCTCCGGTAGAGTACTGAGAAAGCGGATATTGAGAAGTTTGTTGAAGTGCTTATGGCACGATAACCGCTGTCGGAAGCAACGCTAGAGGACGGAGAACCCGCGGCAAGAGATGTCGTTAAATCAACTATGAGAATCATTACATCCGTCTGCAGGTTTTTAGAGTCCCTACGAAGACCCCGGCACAGAAAGCCTCCAGTATACTGGTGGTCACTTGAAATTGTCGAAAAACGAAGGAAGTGTCACAAACTACGACGAAGTACACAGCGAGCTCGAACCCGGGAAGAGGCATGTATCCGATTAGCTGCTTACAAGTCATCTAGAAAATGCCTCCGAAGACTTATCAACAGTAGCAAGGCCAGCCGCTGGCAAAACCTGATGGACGACGTGAACAGAGACCCATGGGGCCTGGGCTAAAAAATAGTAATGCAGAATCTCGGTGTCCAAAGGTCACCTCACTCATACGAAGCAGAAAAGATTGACGAAATCGTGCGGGCTTTCTTTCCCATCCATTCCGCCATCGTTGAAGCCGTTCACTATGAAACAACAACGGAAATTCCATTTTTCACGAAGATGGAATTGGAGAAAGCAGTCTTGTCTATGAAGGCCAGAAAGGCTCCAGGACTAGATGGGATTCCAGCTGAGGTGATACAAATGGTCTTCCGCTTTTCCCCTGACCTGCTCCTCCGCATGTTCAACGCATGCCTGCGCGAAGGGCTGTTCCCGGAGTGCTGCAAGGTGGCGAGACTTGTGCTCATTACGAAGGGAAAAAGGGATCCCGAATCGCCAGCTGCATACCGCCCACTGTGTATGCTTGACACAGTCGGACAAGTGCTTGAAAAACTTATCAGGTGAAGACTCGCTGACGTGATTCGTATTGCCGGGGATCTATCTTCACGGCAGTATGGCTTCAGAGCAGGCCGCACCAACATCGATGCAATTGGAGAAGTAGTGAGCGCGGTCCAACGTTCGGAGTCTTACAGTATTTCCACACGACGGGCCATCCTGCTGGTTACTCTAGATGTCCGAAATGCATTTAACAGCGCTAGATGGGCAGCTATTCTGGAAGCGCTAGAAAAACGGTTTCAAGTACCCGTGTACCTGATGCGGATTATCAGGAACTATTTGAAGGACCGCAGCCTACTCTACGACTCGAAGGAGGGTAGGCGAAGTACAAATCTTACTTCAGGTGTTGCTCAGGGCTCTATCCTTGGCCCGGACCTGTGGAACATATCCTATGGTGGACTTCTGCAGCTTGAACCGCCGGATGAGTCACGTTTGATCGGCTATGCGAACGATGTCGCGGCGCTGGTTGCTGGACTCACAGTAGACCATGCGCAACTCAGACTCAATATGTTAATGCGGAGGGTAATAGACTGGATGACCGCTCACGGATTCAAGCAGGCACTGGAAAAAATCGAAGTGATCATCCTAACGAAGAAGAGAATTCCCAGAGTACGGCCTATCAGTATAGGGGACGAGCTGGTCGAATCGAAATCAGCAGTAAAGTACCTGGGCGTCCTGATAGTCTCGAAGATGAGTTTTTCCCAACAAATCAGCACAGTAGCTGACAAAGCTGCAGTGCTTGTGAAGGTACTCACCCGACTAAAGGCCAACATATGGGGGCCCACCACATCAAGGAGACAACTCTTAATGAGCATTGTGCAATTGTTTCTACTCTACGAATCAGAACTGTAGGGCGACGCTCTCACCAAGGAGTTACACCGGAACGGTTGGCACAGGTGCAGATACAAGAAGCATTGCGAATCGCATGCGCATACCGAACGGGTTCCAGGGCAGCAGTGCTGGTAATCGCAAGGGTGATACCCATCACCCTCCTTACGAGAGAGCGCAGAAGCATTTACCTGCGCAGAGGTGAAGATCGAAGAGAAGAGATCACCAGAGAAGAGAGACGTCCCGGGAGCAAGAAACAAGGGGAAGGTGGACTGTACGTCTCATCCCTGACCTGAAGCCGTGGTTCAGTCGAGTGCATGGTGAGACCGATTTCTACTTGACCCAGCTCTTAAGAAGGCACGGTTGTTTTCGGTCCTACCTGTACAAAATTGACAGAGCACGGTCTCCTAACTGTGTGTTTTGTGCAGGAGAACTGGATGACGCCTGTCACACATTCTTCTACTGCAAAAGGTGGAGCCAACAGCGAGTGATCCTACTCAGCGAAATTGGAGAGCTCTGTCCGGAAACTATCGTCGGAGTAATGCTGAAAACAGTTGACAATTGGAATCGCGTGGCGCAATATGCTCGGGCAGTGCTCATATTAAAAAAATCTTTATTGGAGCGCTGGGAGGCATCGGGCAATGATAGACCTCTTTTCTAGCACTTCCTTCCTCTCTCGTCCTTCCCGTTAGAGAAGCGATTCCCATAATCCGAAGGCGCCTGTAAGCGTAGAAATACGAGGCCTAGCCCGAAGTAATGTGTCAAACGATTCCAGGCTAGATTCTCAGGTTGACATGACAGGAGGTGTTTAGTGGGTAGTCCAATAGCATTTTGCGTCTGGGAAGCCCACACTCCGGGCGTAAACAGCCTCCACCTCCCTACCACAAAAAAAACTCTCGAGGCTAGAAAATTGAGCGTTTGTGTGAATTATTTCCCTGGGGAAAAAAATGCTATCAAAAGCATGAGTTTATTATACATAAAGTTGACTGAAAAACATACTTTTTATGAAATAATTAATTTAAAAATTATAGTTGGGCAATGTTTCTTAGACGAAAATACCTTTTTTTTTTTGAGGGGGAAATATTTGCAATACCTTTAATTCACGATGTTGATTTTAAAAATAATGAGAGTTTCGTAGCTACGGTTTGAAATTTCCGAACAAAAGTTAGTCAAAATAATGGTTTGAATACGTCTTTCTAAGACTAATTCAAAGATTCGAAGAGTGGATTTCTTCGAGAAAAAAAAATTTTGCAGTTTTTGAAAGCCTTGCTGATAGCGCAGGAAGATCAATTAGACATCGCATTCAACAATTGGACGTTCCGGGAAGCTCTCTTCAACATATTATTATGGCAAATCTCCATCTTCACGCTTTCAAGATCAGTGAACTCTACAACTGAACGCTGCTGAGCATGCAAAGCGAAGATAATTCATTGAATGGCAACAATTGGATGCTGTTTTTTCAAGCATAACCATCTTGAGCGATAAAGTTCATTTTCATATTCAGGGGAGATTCATACGAGGTTCGGGGAATTCACGAGCGATTGTCTAGAAAAATATGCATCCCCAACATGTCACTGTTTGCTGCGGATTTCGGGCGGTAGCATCATCAGACCGCTCTCCTTTTAAATTGCTGCTGCTCAGACAACAACCCTTAATACTACTCTCACGTTGTTATAATGTGCGTCCTTGTGGCTTAATTGCAAGATATGAATGCGCCAAACCTATGATTTCAGCGAGTTGATGTGACATGCCAGATCATACGATTTAATGCCGTAGAACTTTTTCCGGAGGAGATTTCGAAGGTTTTTGCCTGCACGCCAACGACACGCAAACATTGAAGGAGGATATAGAGCGCCGCATAAATCAAATTCAGCAAATGCAACGTTGCCATGGAAAATTCCAACAAAAGAGTACGTAATACTCAGGAAAAGCATGAAGACCATTTACCCGATAATCTATTTCAAAAATAACTCTATAGTTAAGATATAAGTATAATTAAGATGCTGAAATTTATATCAAAATTAATTATTGCCTCAATCATGGGATATACTTTTTTGGATTTCAAAGCAATTCGTAACTCATTTTTGGCTTCAGGCAGTAATCTCTACGCAGGCTTTACGCTTTCTATCTTAATCTTCAGTTTTTCTAAATCCATCTTTTTCTAAATCCATTACTTCCAACATAGTTTCTTCACTAGAAATTGATTTTGGGGCCGCTGCCCATACAATCGAATGAATAAACCGACGGATGGGAGAACTTACGCAGACGTTTTGCGGGAAATCAAGGTAGCTGTAAGACCCGATGACACTCAAACTGCCATCAGAACCGTCCGAACAACCAAATCTAGTGGCCTCCTTGTAGAATTTAGACCTGAGACAACAAATAACGACTCATTCCGGGATGCAGTCAAAAAGGGTCTACGTGAAAAGGCAACAGTAGCTTCACTTGAACCAATGGCCTCCCTCGAAATCAGGGACATTGACTGCGTTACGGACAGGACGGAGGTGAAAGAGTACCTCAAAAGGGTTTCACCCGAATTAACTGGGATCAAATTACGACTAAGCACTGAAAATAATAGAGGGCAGCGCATGGCCATAGTCGACTTAACCGAGAAACATGCCGAAAAACTCCCCTGCATGGGCAAAATAGGTTAGTTGGTCTGCTGAATACGGCGAAAAGCAGTTCCTCTCCACTGTTTCAAATGCCTAAGCTGCGGTGATACAGCACAAGGCTGCAAAGGGCTTCATAGGGGCTTCTTGTGCTATGAATGCGGCAACGCAGGACATAAAAGAACAGAACTCACCGGAAAGGCGCACTGTATCATCTGCAAGAACGCTGATCCCAGACCTGATGACCTGAGACATATTCCAGGGACAGGGAAATGCCGGGTATTCAAAGAAGCCCTAACCAAAGCCAAAGCAGCTCTGCAATGACCCGTGTTCACAGATAAACTAACATCGGAGCTCAAACGCCCAAGACCTGCTTCACCAGTTCACGGGGGATAGGAAAGCCGATCTTTTGCTGCTCAGCGAACAACACCGAGATAAAAATTCATCAGCATGGTACCCTGATGAATCTGGTACTTGTGCCATATGGGTTCGAAACAGCACCCAACTGAGAGTTCGGGGCCATGGGCGAAAACATGGTTTCGTGTTGATCCGTTGCCCAAGAATAACATTCTTTAATGTGTACTTGACACCGAACGAACCAATAACATCTTTCCAGGCGAAGCTCAACTCTTTGGAGGACACCGTTTTGAGCACAGAAGGTCATGTTCTTATCGGGTGAGACTTTAACGCCAAGGCTATTGAATGTGGCATGCCTAAGTCAGATCCCAGGGGGAATCCAATCCTGAAAATGACAGCCAGAGTAGAGCGAGCCGTGGTAAACACTCATAACACTCCCACTTTCCGCCGCTTGGGCTGAGTGGGCACCATCCCGGACGTGACATTCGCCTCGGAGTCCCTCTCCTCTATGACTCACAATTGGAGAGTTCTAGAGGACTACTCGGCCAGTGATCATCAGTACATAGCATTCGAGATCCGCGACCACGTTCCCACACTCCCAGACACTCAGCGCTCCGCCTTCGTGTGGAATACTGAGAGGATGGACGTGGAGAAGTTTGTCAACATGGTCATGACATGCTTACCGCCGCTTGGCTCATCGCCGGGGACCAGAGAACTGATTGCTGAAGACATGGTGAACTCCACAATGAATACCATCATCTCCGCTTGTAAGTCTTCTATGCTCCGCCGGAGACCTAGACACAGAAAGCCTCCAGTGTACTGGTGGTCCGCTGAATTAGCTGAGCAACGAAGGGAGTGTCACAAACTCCGGCGAGAAGCTCAACGAGCGCGAAGCCAGGACGAGGCATGCACCAGAATGGCAGTATTTCGGTCGGCCAGAAAATGCCTTCGCAAACTGATCAACAGGAGTAAGGCCCGTTACTGTGAGAACCTCGTCGAATACGTGGACAGGGATCCTTGGGGCTTGGGCTATAAACTAGTTATGCGGAAGCTCGGCGCTCTATGGGCCCCCTGCGTACTTGAAGCGGACATGATGGACGAGATAGTACGGGCACTTTTTCCCCAACATCCCGTCCATGTTTTGATGCCGCCTACAGGGAAACAACATCAGACTGTCCACTCATCACGAGAAACGAGCTGGAACTAACAGTTCTCTCCATGAAGGTGAAGAAAGCTCTGGGGCCAGACGGTACTCCAGCCGAGGTACTGCAACTGGCCTTTCACTCTTGCCCTGACTTGCTGCTGTATGTACATATATACATATATATACATAGATATATATATATATATATATATATATATATAACGCTCAGTGCGTTTTTAATGTCTGCTTGCGGGAAGGCGTTTTCCTTGAGAGTTTGAAGACAGTAAGACTCGTGCTGATCCGCAAGGGGAAGGGAAATCCCGAGTCGCCGTCAGCATACCGACCGTTATGCATGCTAGACACGGCCGGGAAAGTGCTCGAGAAACTGATAAAGAGAAGACTCGCAAACGTTATCCACGCCACTGAGGATTTTTCTCCAAGGCAGTATGGTTTCCGAACCGGACGTTCCACTTTAGATTTAGTCGCGGAAGTGGTAAGTGTGGTCCAACAGGTGGAGGCACGCAGTCGATCCAACCGTCGGGTAGTCCTGCAAGTTATGCTGGACATAAAGACTGCTTTTAACTATACTAGATGGATGGATATACTGGAAGCCCTGGAAAACTTTTTCCAAGTTCCAGAATATCTGATGCGGATAGTCCGAAATTACCTGAAGGATCGCAGCCTGGTCAACGACACGGTGAAAGGTCGTCGTAGGCTGCTGGTCACATCAGGTGTGGCCCAAGACTCCATCCTCGGTCCACACATGTGGAACGTCTCCTACGACGGACTGCTCAGGCTTGAACTGCCGGGAGAGTCGCGACTGATCGGCTATGCAGATGACGTTGCGACACTAGTGGTTGGGCGCACGGTCGATCAAGGGCAATTAAGGCTGAATGTACTAATGCGCCGGGTAGGGAGCTGGATGACCACTCACGGGCTTTCTAGCGTTAGAGAAAACCGAAGTGGCCATCCTGACCAGGAAGAGGATCCCCAGAGTAAGAATGGTCCGAATCGAGGACGTATTGTCTAACGTAAAGTCGAAACTATCAGTCAAGTATTTGGGCTTCCTGATACACTCTAAACTGAGTTTCTCGGAACAAATTAAGGCAACAACAAACAAGGCCGCAGCAGGGGTCTCGGCTATCAATCGACTAATGGCCAATCATGGGGGACCAAGTCCAACACGCACGATAAATAAAAAGTCGAAGTTAGAACTTGTGGTTTATATTTTTTATATAATTTTTTTGTATGATTATATTCATGATTTTCATCAAAAACAATTAATTATAATATTTACAATGGTTTAAACGATTCCGATCGCTTATATCAGTTTGACAATATTTACATATTGCGGAGATTTATGATTGCAAAAAAAAATTTTGTCACTTCTACAAAGGACAACCAGGCTTCTTTTTCAACGTCGTTTAATGTTGCCAAAAATTCCGAATCCTTCAGGTGTTTCCTTACGTCAAGTCCAACAGATATGCATTCTTTTATCTTGGCATTGCTAAGAGAAGGAAATTTATTTTGCAAGATTTGAAATTTGTCCATCGCCTTAACGAAGTTTTTTAATAATTCGAACTTTATATGTAAAGGTGGCAATATTATTTTTTTGGGATCGACTAATGAAAAATTTTGAAAATTTTTCTGGCCAGGGATATAAGCTGTTCTTTCAGGCCAGTGCTCTCGAGTGTAATGTTTTGACCGATCCCTACTATCCCATTCACACAAGAAACAGCAGAATTTGGTAAGGCCAGTTTGGAGTCCTAAAATTAAAGCAACTACCTTTAAATCAGCACAGATGGTCCACTCGAAGTCTTTTCACTTCATACGTGTACTGTACACTGTACGCTACAGGAATGGATGGAAGTTTGCTAACATTATTTAGAAGCACAGCTTTTAAACTAGTCTTACAAGAGTCCATGGAAAGCCGCCATTCTGAAGGAACATGCTTATGGCCTAATTTAACCAACAGGCCGTTAACATCATTACTAAACACTAGGCTTTCCTCATTTGAAAAATAATCAAGAACAAAATTGTGACGTTTGCGATATTTACATATGACGTTTCCAGGTTCGAGCAAGTTCCACTGTTTAAGTCGTGATCCTACAAGTTTGGCCTTTTCTTTCGATAGATTCAGATCGGATAGATCATTGAGTCGTTCTTGGCTCACTAGGACTCGAGCATTTCTAGTAGAAGTCTCACGAAACTCTGGATCAGAGGACGAATCTTCCGGGCTGTCTGATGATGTCTCAATGTCTAGTGATGAATGCGTTGGCAAATCCTTATGTAATGGATAAGTTGCCTTGGGTTTATGCAACTGCGTGGCATTTTTGTAGCTTACTGTAGCTAGCCGGTCGCACACGACTGAACTTGTTTCAATAGTTTTCTTATTCTATAAAGTATCGTAAAGAACAAATGTGTAAACATGGAGAATTCACGCAAATCCTTTATTTTGATAACGGGAGCTAAACAAACATAAGTATTAATATTTTTGTTTTAAGGTGAAGGATACCTAACAAACTTAACATACCTAACAAACTTAGGTGGGAGAACCGTTGTTGAATTGTCTTATTTTTGTATAAATCCCCCATTATCGACTATTGTAAATGAAAACACAGTGTCCTTATCGATCCTTATAATTGATTCTTACTATTTTGCAGATTTTTGAAAAATCAAGTTTGTTACTTGATCAAAAAATAGCTGAAATTGAAACATTTATGCCACAAGCAGATTCATTTAAAATATTGAAAGAACTGGAATTTTCTTCGTCCAAGAGTTTGATCGTTGGGTCCTTGAAGGTTGACATATTCAGCAAAGATGAAAATTTCGGCGATAGCTCGCTAGAATCTAGCTTAAGGTCAAGTAGTAAGAAACTGATAAGTGCCTATTCACTGCTCAAAAACAAACATGATATGGAAAAGGCAGATGAAAAACCCGGAAGTTCTACAACAATACGAGCTGATAGTTCGCGAGTCAATTCAGCTCGATCTTTGCCACGTATTGACGCCGATGTTTTTACTTTCACTGAAGAATCTTTGACATTCTGTCGAAAGGTTGACTTCGACAACAACAAACGTTTTAAAATTTTAAATGCGAGATATCGAAGCGATTTTAAGTATAAGGATATGCGATTTATACCAACATCGGAAGTGGAAATTGAAGACGAGAGCATAAGACGAACTATTGAGGGCATGGAATGGATCAATCCTATCGATCTTGATAAACATAAGGGAAAGAAATATCTTAAAATTTTGTATCAATTAGTGATCAACCATTGTGAAAAGCTGAACAAAAAGGAAGATGCAGAAAATTTATTGATTGGAGACGATCCTCCTACACTTAGGTAGTTAAAAATCAGCTAAACAAAGATTTGTATTATAATTTCTAATGATTTGTACAGCTCAATAATATCAGCACTAGCAGGGATTTTCAGCAGTAGTCGTCCGCTTAATCCAATGAAGGCTGTAACAAGTAGTCTACATGCTAGCAATTGCCCTAACTTCAACGTAATCATCAATGTAGTCCGAGCATCTGGTATCCCTTACAGACAGTTTGTCGCTCATTCGCCGCCATCAAGGAGGAGTTCAACAACTTCACTAGCATACTATGGTATGTTCACTAGATTAAGGCTAAAGAGAACCGTTTAATTAGAATTTATTGATTGCCATTTGACGACCTTCCAATTTACTTCAAATAACAAGTGACGAAACCATCGAACATTAGACCCTACATATCCGTCTTCTGCCGGAATAGGTATCTACGAACATCAACAGCAGAAGGTTCCAATCCAACCTGGAATGAACAGATCGTTCTACAAATTAAGTACTTTATCCAAGAGACTTTAAGATCATTTTATTTTCACCTTGTACTTAGCCGTTCACAGATGGACTCTAAGGACGACATAACATTCGAATTATTCGATGAATACGTTGAAGATCTCTCAGAAGATGATTCGCAAAGACCTTTAGACGTGTATCAAAGAATCCATGCCAATTGGTTGGGAGAATTACGATTCCCACTAACTACAATTCTATCAAAAATGCATGTGAGTGAGCATGTCGTTATCACCTTTTCCTGCTATAATATCAGGATCATTCGCATATTTTTTAGGTTGAAGGCGTCTTTGAATTGGAAACGCCTCAAATACTGTTTGGATATACGAAACCCGCACTAGACACTGAAACAAATGCTATAAGTGTTGATAATGTTCCGGAAATGAAGAAAACTATTTACCTCAGTCTGAGTATAAGTGTGGAGCCAAAGTTTGAAGTTCCCGTAACCAAAATGTCTCATTTAGAATGCTCTGAACTACGCGAACTCAAAGTATTATTCCTTCCACGCCGTTTTGACTCATTAGTAACATTTTCCACATATCTAGGCCTACATACAAGAAACATGCATGGAACCCAAACAAATGTTTCCTGACCGATTTATTGATCCGCTAATCAGTACCGCAGATGGTAAAAGAATTTGCATAACAAGACTTTTAGAGCCACTGCCATTTCCATTTGACGTCAATGATGAATCCGAATCAGTGATGAGAAGGTATTTATCATTGTTTCCCATTTTTCGGACCACCAGCAGTTGTTTGGGGCTTCATGGTGTTTGGTTTAATAATCAGGTAGGAACTTTTGCCTTTCAATGTTTTTTCGTTCCTACTTTTAAATAAAAGTTTTACTTCCAGATCATTCTTGATTCCTCTTGGGCATCACCAAAAGATTTAGGCGTTCTTCTTTGCTGTTTTTACTTAACTTTAGGAATCTCAGCAGCACTAGTGTTGGGAGTGGCCTACCCCCATGGCGATGCTGCCTTTGTCCTCTTGAAGCAACCTTCAGAGTATGTCCTAGTTGATCCTATGACAGGTAGAAAATATTCAAGCAGTGATTCATTTTGTCCTTTGATAAAATCCTTCTGTGTTGTCCGAGAAGATAATGTATATCTATAATACCGAGTCCTGACGTATTGGAATATAATCGTGGTCTATTTCAGATATTTTATAACATCCAAAGTGAAACAAGAGTAACGTTCACTGACTTCGACGTGGATGATGCAAGAAATTGGTTTCCAGTCTTCAACAAGAAACATCCAGCTCCAAATGGTGAATTTCACAAGCTGAGCTACCAGTTTAGACACCTTTACGAAACCATTGATCTTCAGAAAACCATCGAACAAAAGATTGTGGGTAAAATAAATGCCTGGCGACCGCAAGGAAAAACAGTTTGGAATCGGTAAGGTGTGCCTTCTTAAAAGCTCCACGACTAAACCTTATTGACGTTTGTGTAAAACCACTGCAATAATTCAATTTTCCGGACATTTTGAGTTGGTATATATGACGAGTAACAACTCTTGACTTGTCGTTGTGCTCAGAATAATTTTTTTAGGATAAGAGGATAAGGATAAGAGGATTAGATAAGGAATAAGAAAAAGTTTTTTTATACCTTTCGCGCAACAGATTTTATTGTGCTATTAGATATCCTTTATTAGAGATTTGCCTTGGTTGGATCTCGAATGGATCCCGAGTTGGAGTTGGATCTCGAATCCAACAAAAGAAATATTTGAAAGGAATTAAAGTCCATTTGGATAAATATGTTAAAAATATGTAGGCTCCTTCAATGATGGTTCAACGTCCGGAATGCAGCGTTACACTCTGCCTTCGCTTTCAGCCCCATTTTCTTCATTTTCAAATATCTTTCGTGTTTGCAACAGTCAAGATTACAGTGAAGACTTTAAGCCTTTTCTTGACCATTCCGATGTTTCCATTGAAATATCTTAGCATCATAGACGCTGATGAAAGCCTATTGCATTCTCTCATGTCATTATTCCGTAAACTCTTGCAAACACGATTTCTATTCACTGCAGGTGCGGACCAATTCTTCTAAATTTGTCATTGTCAAGTAGATCTGTCTGCTAGGTATGTTTCTGTCATACAAAGTTTAGCTATTTTCGAGTAAAACGTCTTTGGCTGTTTCTGCTGTAAGCAGGCGCAGAAAGAAAATATTGATATCCTACAATCGATTTCTCACTAATAGACCCCATAAACATGCAGCATAAGGTTGCTAACTTCACTCAACTCAATTTCTTGAGTCCCTTATAGACAAAGAGAACCATTTTGGATATAATCACCGCATAAACCTCAATCAGAAAAATCCTTGGTTATAGGCCCAAATACTCCAATTCCTGTTTCCTCGCATGCCTTGGAATCATGTGTCTACCATCCTATTGCGTTCTTTCTTATTAAATGCGTGTTGAATTACACGCTCTATTCCATTTTGTCAGCCTTAGCCTTGACTCAACCTTTTTTGAGTGATGGTTGATCTTAGGTAGGTCTTCAGTTTTCGCAGAGCACTAAAACTTCGCTCTGCTTCACAACTTGATGCTGGACATACAAGCATTAGTCTCACCAGAGCTTCAACATTGGAGAACAGCTCGGTAATCTCTTTTGCCATAGAGGTCAACACGTCCTTGGCGTTTTTTAAATCCTTTATCTTGTTTCTCAGGTGGAAAAGCTCAAGTTCTGACTTCAAAATTTGACCGTTGCTTTCCGTATATGACGCTAGTACATTGACATCATAACCTCCTCTTTTTAGGAGGCCTTACTCGATCTGATTTTTTTTTTCATACCAGTCTGATCAATTATACGAGTTTTGAAACCATGTACCGCCATGCCAGTGACTTCAAAATAATCCCGTCTGAAGCGTTCTTCCGTTGAAGTAAACTCGTAGCCATCAGCATTTCCCTCAGATTTCGTTTCAGGCACTTTTTATCGTCTTGAGAGTCTTAACTCTTCAAGGCCCAACTCAGCTATGTACTTGGTACATTCTTCGTACACAGAAAAAATCGGCTGATCGGTTCTGAGGTTTTGCAGGCCATCAACAATAAGTTTAACAGATTCACATAACCCAGCCACTGTTTCCTTCTCGTCTTGAAAACATCTGTTCAGTAGTTCCAAAAGTTCAAAAACTTTTCTACTCATAATAAGGCCTAAGTATGTGGTCCCATTTTCAAACACACTCAACAAACCACTGGCTCCTTCGTACTTACGTTCTGTGAGTTCATTCAAAGTTTTCAAAATTAATGGATATTTGAGTAAAATTTCATAGATTTGTCCTTTTCGGTATATTCATCTTGTGGAACCCAGAGGTTTTACTTTTGCAATGTTACTGATTGGACCTTGAGCTTCATCTTCAACTATATGTTTATATTGATCGTTATCATTTGTGTTCGAAAACAATATTCCTAGCTGATGAGCCCAATCCATTGCGTTCTAGACAGTTCTTGAAATCTCACAGCTTGCTTTCATTCCTAGATTGACAAAGTGAGCACCACAATGAATGTAGTCAGCAAGTGGTTGTTTGTCTACTACTACCGACTGAATTCCCTTATGGACACTACTCATGTTACCAGCTCCATCGTGAGTTTGCCCACGAAGATTGGACAAATGGAGCTGCAAGCTAAGCAGCACGTCAAAAATAAGAGCTGCTATATCTATTCCACATGTATTTACCGATTCATAAAACCCCAAAAAACTTTCGCAAGATTGGAGATCACCATCAACTCACCTGATACAAACACTGACCTGTTTATTGCCAGCAATATCTCGCGTCCCATCACAAATGACAGATTCCATCAAAGGTTTGCTTAACTTAATGCTTTGAACTTTGCTGGATATATCTGTATGATTTCGTTTTGTACGGTAGGGTGAGTATAGGTAATATATTTTTCTAGCCACTATTTCAAAGACGGCTTGTCCTTACAGCGAACTTTCAATAGTTCCATTAGGTTTTGACCTCTTACTGCCGGACCTTGTCTAACAAGATACTTTACAGTACTTATTATAGTCATAAGAGATTCTAAAGCAAGTTCTTGTTGTTCGAGTTTAAGATGTGACAGTTGTGACTCAATAGGTGCTTGTAATTGAGAGTAGCTTAAAACAGCTTGGGAATGTGCATCACTCGTTTAATGGTTTCCAAACTTTTCAAAAGCTTTTTCCAGTTGTTGAACCCCTTTTCACTAAAAGACGTATCTGCTTTGGTAGCTAGCGTTTTGCGTGGGCACAATTGAGCATATCTTGTACAGTAAAAACAGCTTACCCCTTCTGCTCCAGCCACATGTAGTCAAGGAAATTTCTCGTACCAACTGGTGTGGAATTTCAGCACTCTGCCTGGAAGTTCTTGCACCGGAAAATCCTCTTGTAAAATCTGAGGTTGATGAGGAGAAATGTGACGAACAGAGCAGTCCACTGATGCCAATATGTCTTAGTTGTTTCTTTCGTCTTGCTGTGCATCAGTTGATGGAGAGCAAGCGAATGATGATACAGCTTCAGAACTCGGTGGTGATAATATTTTCTTTTTTTCAGATTGAATAGGTTCTTCATCAATTTCATCATCTAACCCAAAGTAACATTTTTAATATGACTATATTTTAATATGAAGATATGAATATATTTTAATATGATCTAGTAGCACCGGAACCTCGACTAGGACAAAATTTTGTAGTCTAAATGAGAATTTCATAGCCTCGACTCCCTCCGAGTGGTCAATCTAATGTTGTTGGCGAATTGTTGCATAAATAAGTGAATAAATACGGTTGCTCTGTCAATATATAATAGAAAGGGCTATAAATATGTACATATCCGTTTTTTATCCATTATGTTATTATTTATCCATTATTTAGTGATTTTTCTGCGGATTTTTTCTGCTTTCCCAGCCTGGAATTCTTCCTGGCTTCATTCAGTCAATTTGATCTTCCGAGACATCGATTCCAAGAACGGCAGCTACAATAATCACTCCACTAGTTCCCTTTGCAACGCTATATTCATCTCCTACCAGTTTATTCGGCAAGTATGATCCCTTATTTATTGAATATTGAAAAGAATTTTCAGGGACTCCGTTCGCAATTCATGTTCAGTCATGATCGAGCTTTAGAGCTTGATGTCATCCTCCCTAGGGAACACACGAGTCAGCGGGTCCTACTACGTGATGTTTCACTGCTATAACTGCTTCAATTCTATTGTATTACTAGGTCAACTTTTTTGGGTCTGCAAGGCATTACAGCCAGGCGTTTAATTGGCTTTATACGAAAACCTTGAAATATTATCCCTTTCATACCTCAGAACAAACATATATTCGATTTTGGAATTTTGTGTGTTGCGACATTATAGATAATCTGTAGAGTGATTGAAAACAAATACATCAACACAAATGGCGTATGTCTTATCTTTATGTTTGAAGCAAATGTACCTCCGAAATAAATTGAATCATACAAAGCCAGTGCTTTACTGAACTGCTTGTGAATTCCGAATTCATGCATTTTTCCAGAATATTTGCCGATTATATAAATTAAAACTACATAGCATTTATTTAATTTAAACATGAATCTCTCATTTACTACTGTTTTTTATATAATATACTATCGACTTTGCAGAAAATTCAAAGAAATGCTTTGCAATGTGCTAGTGGAACTAGAGCGTGATGCTCTTTTCGATAGAGAAGAAAATATATATATGGATCGAATTAAGGAGAACTTTCCTACTTACAAGGTAACTGAGTCTTTTTATAGTACAACATAAAAACTTTTTGTTAAAAAGTTGTGTTATCTTTGCTCTCTCACACTGTTTTACATTGTTACCCATATTTATCTTCATAATTTCATTTATAATAATACTTTAGAATCATAAGTTTATTTTTCACCCATTAAAGTATTCTGGTAATAGAAAATTTATTTGATGGATGCTATGGATTTCTTATAGGGTAGTTTACTTAAATTTATCAAATATAGATAAACTATCAATGTAACGATAGAAGAGAAGAATGGTCTCCAAAATTAAATATTGGCTTAAAGGATGGAACCAAAAATTATAACACCCAGGACTCAAACTCAATGTAAGCTGACATAAACTGACCACTTACAAAATATTGGGTATGGGAATAAGTTACCGCGGTTTGGAGACAGATGTCTTTACACAGCAAACATTTTGTCGGAATTTCGCTTAGGCAAAATAAATTCGGATCGCCTATTCTTCGCCAGAACGAACAAAAGTCGGAAAATAGAATATGCGGCACGTTAAGCTATGGAAAAATCGTCTTTTCTTCGCCAGAGCGAACAAATAACACATGGGAAAATCAGTAGACAAATAACATATGGGGCGCGTAAAGCTATGGACAGAGCGAACAAGAAAACATTTCTTTTTCCTATTTTCTGGATCCAATTTTATTATTATGGGTTGTTGATCAGTTTGCTCTCGTCAGTCTGCTAAGCGACATTTTTGTTCATCCTTTGTTCGTCAGTTTTGAGTGACATTATTGATTATCCGTTTTCGGACTCATACTCCCGTTTTAAATTACTAAGCTGCATCGCGAAATTTGCGATTATTTTCTCGATCACGAATTACCTTGAGCAGCATTTTCACAATAGGTTAGTTACGCGATTAAAAGTAATCATTTGTGCGTTCTATTTGATTAATTTTATCCCTTTCGGCTTCTTGATTTGTTTTCCGACTGCGCGATTTATGTGTTAACTGTGTGGTGTGTTTAAAAAAAACAATTTAGTTTAATGTTTCGAAAGAGTGGTACTTTACCACTCTTTGAATTCCAAACCGCATTTCGCTATTCACGGATTCTCGACCAACTTTCGGAACGCCAGGTAAACTACAAACAATATACTTTTTATAAATCACTTATAAGTTCTAAGTGAAAATGGATAAATTGATTCACCAATAACTTCAAAAAATTGAATTAGTTAAGTGTTTTTTAGAAAGTGTGATCCTAAGTGAATTTCATTCAAATAAATAAATATTTTTTTATATAATCCGATATCAACGATTTTTGCATGTTGAATGTATGAACTTTCCACATGTGAAAGCCGCTGATATTCATTGTAAAATCAATCACAATATGGATACAAGGATTCTCGGTGCTCTACTGTAGGTGCATGTAGTGAAGTGTACAACAAAAGGAACATCTGTTATGCTGATTAGGATACTGAATAAATTAATAATAAGCATTACAGCTGGTTTTGTTGTGTGACATATATATCATTGAGATCTTATACAATTACTAATATTGGCAGCACCGCAAGAAAATGGTGACCGTTTAAAGTGACGTCACGTTGGCGCTTTCCATTTGTGGACTACATATCATCAAAGTCCATCTGACAGAAACGTTTGGCTGTGTACTAGACTGATTTATATCTTACATGGAAGAAGTCATCTCTTTTGACTCGTTTACAGTATTTCAAGATTTAAGCATCCGCAGTTACTGAGAAAACATGAGAAATGAGTGGACAGACAAGAAGCCGTACTGACGGATAGGCAGGTCGTCAAATTAGTAGAATATTGTAAATCAATTTTTATGAACTCCTAAATATGCTTTGCTTGAATTTTCTGTAAATTTCAGCGAGTTTTGCGTTTACGCATATTGCAATTATCCGAACTTAACTGTCTCCCAATTTTATTGATAAACTGCAGTTTTTTAGGGCTCGTCAGTTTTCCCTTTCCTGTTTTTATTAAGACGTGCAAGACATGAATTTTTTCCATAAGCTTGATTGTATTCTCCATTTTTCGATCGTTTACAGATTCTCTAAGACTTTATATAAACAGAATTAATCCTATTGTTCAATTTCTTTGACGAAGAAAAGACTTAAGAGCCTGTGTGTATTTCTATTTTGCTAATGTCGAGTCTGTAAGAATCTTATAGATTCGTTTTTGAAAAACAATAATCTAATGTAGCACTTATGAAAGCTCGAGACGATAATAATTATGTATAATCAATTATTTTTCTCTAAAATGCGTTCGAATCAACAATGTTTCTCATTTAGCTCAGATGCGATTCCACCAGGGAAGCAAGTTCATATTGATGACAATGTCGCGAAAAACAGTTAAAAAGAATCTTGAAATATTATGAATTATTTGACGATTAAATTCAGGTCCACTCCTTAAACTCCTTCCGAAAAAAAGGAAATAGGGTACTTACTGTTCTTCTTTCTTTGTATTAAACTTTCCAACTTATAAGCAAGAAATTAATATAACCTTAAAAATATGAAAATTAATAGTAAAAGCTAAGATGGCGTCACTGGGATACCAGGATAAGCGGTAAATGATTCGATTGGGACAATTTTTCGCTCTAAAAATCACTGTCACGTTCCATACAGGAATGAATGCTTGATCATAAATTTGATTCATAATGACCGAAAGCATTTTACAAATGATAAAGCCATGCAACTCATCGATTGGTTTCCATTTAGTTAAATTTTACACCGGTAAGATGTCATGGTTTACATGTCCGTTTACGCAAAATCCAATTCGACAGGGAGGATTTAATCCTTTTATAGACTGTAGCGACACATGTATCACATTTAAGTTTCATCGCCAAGTGCATACTGGCAACAGAACCATTAGGAAACAATTTGAATTTAATTTTGCACAAAACATAATGAATAAATTCATGACCTGAAATATTAGAAATCTACCCGCGCCTTCCGAATTTTCTTAAAAAACCCTACAGAGCTTAAAATTTTGTTATTTTCTTACCACTTTATCACTCTAATTTCTTCATTCATTTCAAACTAAATAATGATTCATTTCAGATTTTTGGCTTCACTCGGAATTTTACTTACACAAATCTATCATCAGTATCGGAACGAGTTCGGGCTACAGGAATACATTTAAATACTGATAAAAATGTTGAGTTTGGTTGCGCCGTTTACATTCAACAATATCCAAATAATATTCTATCCGTATGGATGTTTATTATAGCTGCGACGCCAGTGTGATTACAATTAAAAATGCAAATGTAAATAAATGTACAAAATATTCTTCATAGTTACTTTCACCTTATTTTAAAAGCGTTTTTGTGTAATTTAATATGTTAGACTAGTGCAAACTTAAAACTATTTCAACTTTACGCATCTATCACCACTTCGACGCTTTTCTTTCGCAACTCGTCTATAATATAGTTATGAATTCCACAATTGTATTTAGCAATTAGCACCTTTAAGCAACTTAATTGAGGCAAACAAACGCCACGAAAACGATCGTTTCCATTTACTATAAGTGTTTTAACATATTTCGCCGAAAGCAGCAAATCATCATCATCATCGTCAATGTTGCAACAGGATATATCCAAATATTCCAAGTTTTTCGTCACTTTCATGAGCAGTTTCTTATACTTTGGCTGCATTTCCATGTAGTTAACCGTCAATCGCTTTACATTCAAACAGAATTTCGAAACGGGTATCAGGATCGGAAGGACCATATTTTCAGGCATCAGATAACCAATCCATATGGTCACGGTTTGTAGATATTGCCCGATACACTGCAGCAATCCGTCCATCTTATCCAGTTGGGCAGTTCGCATGCCAATGATTAGATTGCGCTGCGCCGCAAAAAAATGATTTGTGATAAATGCGAAACGGGAACAGGTTGAATGCAACTCGACCATATCAGGTATGCTGAGGTATGAACATATTTGGTAGAGGCAATCATCGTTTAAGTCTAAAATGTTCATCTTTGCGAGTCAATGGAGGATTTCAAGGATGCAATCGGCAAATGCATTTCTACAGAGTGCAGTTCCAAGTCAAGTTGCGTTCGACATCTTAAATAAGAATTCAAACCATTATTTCTATTCACTTAGATACAAAGCCATTTTACAATCCGATCGCTTAACTAGTTCTAATAAAGTGTAAGCGAAAAGGGAAAATGGGAAATGGGATGCCAGTCTTGGAAATTAACTTTCTTACATAAAGAACTGACCTTTCGTTCCTCATTTGTTTTCTTTTATTAATTCCGTAGCTCGATTTTTTTTATTTTCAAAAAATCTGAGCGCAGAATAAACGTATTCATCGAGACTATTTTCATTTGTTGACACAACCAGCACCATATGATCAGGAGAACAATGTTATTCTAACTGTCAATTAATTCAAAACTAACGAGCACAAAGCTTGCATTGCAATTTATATGTGGTATCAGTTCTAATCTGCATTAAACAGAATAATTATTTCATGCTTTCAACTGTATGACCTCCTGCTATATATCAAAATAATCAAACTAGCAAAGTATACTTATACTTAGTATACAAACTTTTCCAGCTGGGACCGGGTCAAGTTTTTATGAGGACATTTAACACAATGAGATTTATACGGATGGAATAGCAACAAACACATGACAAAACAAACACTTACCGTTGACAGATTCATGGCCTTACAGTGTATTAATTTGAATAAAAATCCGATTTGCACATTATGAGTGGAAACACAATCGTTTCGGTTGTTTTGATGTGTCAATTTAATATGACAGCTACTGAACTGTCATTCGATTATGTAATAGAACTGAAAACAGTGTAACGACTGCAGTATTGTACAGACACATACTTTGTAATACACTCAAACTTAACACAAAATAAATCTGAAATATTTTTTATCTTTACTACCTTTTCTTCTACGTCTGCATTGTGTTATTACCGTTCGCACTGCAGTTATGTGATATGTTTGATTTAATTTAATACTAACGCATTGGCAACGGTGCAGTACATAGACCGCCCACCAAATTTAGAAAAAGAAACTTGAAAAATGCCTCCTGACAAAGAAAAACTAGCTACAGAATAAAGGCATTCCAATAAGCGACCAAATATTTACACGAAAGCGCGCAAATTCGCGAGTAAGTTGTTTATTGATAGTTTTGATGACAATAATGGATAGTTGATGGGCTTTGAGAGAACGTGTCAAGGATCCGGAGGTTGTGAGTTGAATTGATAGTTTCCGTTAAACTTTTATTCAGTAATTAATAATCTCTTTTAAATCATAGTTTTGTTATGAGCGATATCCAGATTATGAAGATGCGATGCTGGAGATGACGGTTCCAGGTCGCCTGGGAAGATCCTCTCATCACTTCAGGGAGCTGAGCAGGGAGATTCACTGAAGAAGACCAACCAGAAGAGCTACCTACGAAGTGAGAGGATAAACGTAGAGTTCGCTGAAAGTTGCTTAGGATAAGAACTGTCCGACAAAAGGACGAAATTCTGCAGCGTCCTCTCAATACGTGGAGTCTTGTGCAACGAACGATGACACACACGGTGTGTCCCTATGCCTTCTATGAAGGGCCACGTAAGTGTTCTCAATAAACGAGAAAGAATACAGATAGATTCTTCAAACTGTGAGCGATCGAAAGAATGAAAGAAAAAAATCCAGGAAACTATGTCAAACAAAATTCAGATCCGGATCCGCGAAGCGGGGAAAAAACAAGACTCTCACCGATCCGACTGTGGTTTTTTTGGGGAAAAGAACGTTTTGACACATCTGGCAGGAGAAATTTCAGATAAAGAAAATGGTGGGAAATCGCACTCATTGGTGACGAGTTGTTTGCAGGATGTAGAAGGCTTGAGAGTATACATGGATAAACCACCGTAATAAAACGATTAAGCGTGTAAGTAAGTGGATGCGTGTATACCCTTGAGATTTTTTGTGAAAACAGGAGAAATATGTTTTTCCAGAAATACAAATGAGATTGTTTTTACCAATCCAGGTAGGCAAGAACTTTATAAAGAAGGAACGATATCGTTCTCAAAAGCCTTTCTGGAGAAAGCAATGCTGTGGACTACAACAAATGTAATCACTGTATTAATAATCATCCAGACTTGTCATTCGTTTTAAATTCGTTATAACCTTGATTATTAGTTTTAAATTCAATGTAATTTGATATTCATTTTGGCAGGATATGATCGCAAAGTATGCAAAGTAAAGCGATGAATTAACTTAAATATCGAGCTTTGTTCGCTTGGTCTATCTATAAGTAAACATGTAATTCATTCGAGTTGTCAAAGCGTCAAACGAAGGCATTCGACATTTACTTTAATTATCGTGAATGCATGGTACATGCGTGGTACACACGGTATTGACGTTTAAGTTCAGTCACATTGACACACAATTGAGCGGTTTCTCAATCACGTGTTAGGTAGAACATACCATCGTTAGGTTTATATGTTAGTATTCTGTTTGTTATCTTCAACAAAGGTTTTGTTTCCGTTAAAGTGTTCAGTTATTTGAATGTCAAGAGTGATAAATGGATTCCTATAATTTATTGACCCGCCGTGAAATTGGCAAATTCAAAATACAACCTTAAATTATCAAAAACGTATCCGGTTAATAACACGAACGAACTTCAAACTCACTGCCGAGTTTTAGATGCAATGTAACGAACAAAAACATATCAATATCGCCAAGTGCTTTGAAACGAAAAGCAGCGGTATCAAACAGTGATATTTTAACCATAATATTGAACCGCGTTGTCGCTTGAAGTGACACAAATGAGATCAAAATAATTTAATAGAAAATTCAAGTGCCCAATGTATCAAAAAAGTCTTCATATTCCATGAGCGGACAGGAAAACGGGCTGTTGCTCGGCCGTTAACCCAACGCAACAGAAAATCGGAAACAATTTATTCCCATCCCAACGTTTCGAACCAGCAGGTGCACTTCCTTGAAGGAAACTAACGGATGGCCAAGCTAATTGTTGTCAATAAAGGTCCATAAATTTGCATCCACTAAAATCAAAGTAAATATGCACTACCACGATGTCCTTCAAAAGTTGGCGGTTTTAACGTTTCTACTCGATACGAAAAAGGTGATTGGCTAAGGAATTTGCCACCTTCCTTGAGTTCCTCTAAAAATTGAACTCCAGCACGCGAGAAAAGAAACAGACTTTTATTCCTGGAAAACTTCGGGACGCTGAAGTTAAGTGTAACTTTACGTTGCAACAGGACATTTGCCATCCATTAAGCAGTTCTTGGGCAAGAACTTATCTTGTTCCACAGAAAAAACGTGTCAAAGACGTTAGATTTGGTGAGAGAATACTAGTAAATTGTCACGGCTCCTGAAGATTTCCCAAAGAAAACATATAACACCATTTGGACTTTTCAGGTTAAAGGTAATTTCATTTGGTTTATGTAGAGCCGCTCATCCTTTTCAGCACAGTATTGTTCACGTTTTACTAGGATGCAATTTTTGTGGCCCGTACGTAGAAGACATCTTTGTTGTTTCGGAAATGGACGCACGACGCAATCATCTAAATCTCGTTTTTAATGGCATGAGTGAAAGCGAACCTTATGTCAAGTCAAGCTATGATTGGACAAGCTACTCCATTAACAGGCGCGAACTCAAATCTCTTCTTAATATATTTCTAAATTTCTCAAATTATTTGAATAGATTATTTTAAGAGATTTCGATTTCGAGCAACCATTGGCCTTTATAGAATAACACAGATTAACAGAAGCAAACAAAGTCTACCCTCATTGCAGACACTAGAGCAAAATTTCAAAAGAGAATCACCAAAACTTTGAATAAAAAATTTTCCAGTGTAGAGAATGCTTCGAAGATCAGTTCCCATTTTTGATACAATAATGATAGAATTTTTTATTTATGCGTAAGTTTACTTCTCTGGTTGATATTTAGAAAAGATGCCCCATCAGATAGAACCAAAAGAATAAAAATATAGCACGGGCCAGAAATGGACTGATTTTTATATTTCACACGAATTTATACTTGAATTGAATTGAGACTGAAACTTATACTTGAAATTGTTTCCCAAAGTGGCCAGGAAAACTATTGATTGCGATTAATTTTGTTGATAATCTCGACTTCTCCTCTAATTAGTAATGTTCTTTGCAATTATTTCGTTCGTCGCAAAAAGCTATCAGAGCTTCTTAGGCAGCTCAACACAAAATAAAGAAACTTCTTATCCAGGCCCTCCTCCTTGGAGAATATCGAAAAGGCTTCCGTGAGCGATGATTGCCTGATTGATCCATATAAATGACAGAAGTGATGAAGTGTAGTCCTTTCAAAAGTGTTAACCCATTGAACTAAGACAGCGATACTTTCTGTTACAAGCTGAGCCATGATCGTTTTCATACCTACACAGATCTATTCAGCCTAATGTCGTATTAGTTGGTAATCCTGGAGCGACCAGTAAATGAAAAGATCTGTGATTGTCACGGAATTGTTTCGTTATCACCACGTATACTTTGACGGAGCTGAACAGAAGTGGTACAACACCAAGTAATAAGCAGGATAAAGAATCGCTCATAAAGATCACACTCTGGTGTCCTTTGTCTTTTGATAATGTTAAAAGGAGGAAAATAGTAGCAGCTCTAGAGATAGATCCACGCTAAAACAAATGTAATGCAGATCGACTAATAATATGAAGATTTTATGGGAACTCACAATTAATAAGATACTTGAAGACGTAAACAGAAAGGGATTCGCAACATGCATATATCGATACCAGCAGATTAATGCGTAAAAAGTTCCCGGAGACAATACTTGTTTGGATGCATACACTCGACTCGGAATGACAGCAGAAGGCGTGCCTTTTCGTCCCACCAATACAAAACGAAGGCCTAAAAACTCCTATTGCTGCCTGAAGTGGCGTAAGATCCCAAGCGACATTGCGAACAGGCCACATCTGTGTCAATATGCCAAGAGCTTGGGACCTCATACGAACGACACATGCCGAGCCTGCGGCGAAGAGGAAGAAATCGTGAAACATTTTCTTATAAACTGTCCTGGTCTAACTCAGAAGCGTTTGTAATTGCAGCGGTGGAATCTTTCAGCCGAAATAGAACACCTGGTCATCTTCATCATCTAAAAAAAGTATATATGTATGTAGAAAGCTAAAAAAGGACATCGGTGTCGTACGATTAACCCAAAATCCCAAAAAACGATGGCAGTAATCAGTAATATCTGTTTGGGTTTGGAATGTTCTTCGTCCTTTCCGTTTCGTTTGCAGACGCTCTTCGGTAGTGTGCCATCTTCGGTGTTTTTAAATGTACTTATTAATGATTTCCATCCGTTAATCCAGATCGATGGAAAGATTTGACAAATAAATAGTAGACTTTTCTACGAAGCTCACGGGCAACCTCAGAGTAACAAACCTAGTTTCGATTCAAGATTTATTTCAACAAATTCAACATTATGAACCTCACAAAATTGCTGAAACAGAACCTAAAAGAATAACAGTGCATGGCTCCCAGGTTGGTCTATCTATAATCTATGGAAATCCAGAGATCTAAAGATCTATGAATACCTAAATGTTGTCGTCTCAGCAATGAAAGGTAGCAAAACTTTAGGCGAATTTGTACATGCAACCTCAAATAACAGATAACGCAGCAGTAAGGCATAAAATTACAAGAAGGGAGCAGACAATCTTCAAAAATAAACAGAATAGAAGTAAGCCTGACCGATGAACGTTACAACAGATATTTGAGCACAATAAACACGATAACTGTGTACAATGAATATAAAAAGGGCGGTGCGGACGTTATAGAAGAAAATTCTATTCATTCAGAATGCAATAAGAAAGCTTTAATGACATTGTCATCAACGTCCTCTGCATACAAATCGATAATATGTATTGAATACATCAACGCAGCCTTTAAAATAATGCGCGATCTGGGACAAATATTACGCACAAAAACAACCGGAGAGGATCTGTTGCACCAGCAGGGTGTATAGAAATTACGCGGCGTGTGTCAATGCAGCTACGTCAATCAGGATATGTTATAAAAATAAATTTCGCGAACAAATAAGGGACTCCAGTAAAATAATAGGATATGTAAGCTGCAACGACTGGCTCTAACTTTGCGAACCACATGATTAAGAAATGTGTACTAACTTCCGCTTAATAAACAATGAAGTTGTTGGACGAAAGCATGGAATTATTTAAATAGAAAAAAACACTCATTTGTACATAATTTTTGAGTCTTAAAAGCATTTTAACAAAAAACTAGAAGAAATACTATAAGACAATAGCAGACAAGGCACGGAGTTAAAACCAATGAACCCTTTCAAATAAAAAAAACCAAGGGACCTTCTTGTATAAAACGAACGCTGCATGCTTGCGTTTACGGGGGACCTGTAAGTGAGGTAACTCAAGACCGTGAAACACAGACCGAAACAACACACTGAATATGGCACACAGCAGAATAATGAAAAGAAAAAGAAACAAGTTCCGGGGATAAACAAATTATCCTTTTACCCTTTCCGGAAACAATGATGTATGTAGCGAAATATTTAGAATGGAACTAAGAATTACTCTAGTCCTTGCTTGGTTAGGCTGGTTCTTGGCAATTCTTGAAGGGTTTGGTATTGGTATACTTTATTTATCGAGAAGGAAAAATTGCTTTATTATTCTTAATTAATAAATTATAGAAATTAAAGAAGAATGGAGAGAGCTTACCAGAAGATTACCCAATGTGAAATCTTATAAAGTTGTACGCATAGATTGCTGTGTATCACATTTTGTTCTAGTTTAAATGAAAAATATTTCCTTTTACGTTACTGCTACTGATTTTTGGACTTTCGGCCGAGAACGACTGAACCCTTCTCGGTCTGCCAATCGCAGAGGAAGTTCGAACGATAACGGTCGAAAATCGATTACCGAAGAAAAATTTCAACACGCAAAATTAAAAGGAAGGTTTTCTCTCGTGTTTCTGAATGATTTTACGAAGATGAAACCGATTACGAACACTAGTTTAAAGCTGAATTCCAGCAGGAATCCTAATTCATACGTTAATTGTCTTGCTTTTGTCTGAGTCGGAAATAAGCAAATTTTAAGTGTTTGCTAGTAGTCGTGAGAGAAAATTCTAAATTCTGGCTTTGGCACAATAAATAATATGAATCACAATAAAACACTTGCTGTTTTTTTTCATAAACCCTTTGCTATTTATTTCATTATACTTTGTTATTGTAAATGATAAAAGATCATATTCATGCTGTTACTATTTAAAGTGTAAAATATAAAAATATAATTGAACTGCCGCTCAAGTAGCGCAAGGTGTTTTGAAGGCTTTATGTATTTTTGATTTCGGCTTTTTGTTTTTGTTGTTATACTGATCAATTCGAAAAGGGTTTATGTATTTTATCTAAAATTCTGGACCTTGTGCGAAATGATTTGATTCTTTCGCTTGTACAAACATGTAACTGAAAAGCTTCGGAATTCCAAAACGAATTCGTCATAAATGTTAACATATCTGTAAACGAGGAATCAATCAAAATTACTCAAGTTCACACAGTTGTTGAAAAGGTGCGGGGCAGTTCAATAATGTGTAAGTAAAACAAAATTTACTGACGATGGAACCGCGATCTTTTGTAATTTGACAGAGATAACATACATAGTATTTCGGAAATAACTTTGCAATAAAATATTCATCGATTGAAGTGGATATTCTTCTTAAATATACTTTAATATAATGCTAGACATATTTGTGGAAAAAAAATTAAAAAGATATTTTACAGAAAAAGACTCAATTTTGAGGTGGTATCAATTTGTTTGCATGTGAAATAATGAAACGAAGGGGAACAGGGAACGTCGTAAGTATGAATTTGAAAAATTTGAACTTTTGGTGTACTTTTTAACAATATTTTGATTTGAAAAACTCTTTAATCAATTTCTTTAAGTATTTGACTTCCCGTTCGACTTCGTTTGCAGTACGTTGGAGTTCTTCATTTTGTACGGTCAAGATACGTTCTTCTTCCAGGATCTCCTCCATTTCTTGCTTTTTCTTTTGGCGATAGCGTGTGGCAGCATTTTTGTTTTGCTCCTTTTTACGGGATTTTTTATCTTCCACATTTCGACTGTATGGTCGCACTCGTTTTTTCGTGATGCTTCCATTCAATGTGGACGATGCTGAAGATGATTTGAGACTGCCATTGCTTTTTGTGGATTGTGGCGACGGTGACGAGGATGGTGTCCACTCACTATCATTTGTTGATAATGACATGCCCGATGATGAATAGTTGGAGTACATAGAGTTGTCATCATTGCAATCGGGTAAATCTTGCGCTTTGGTGCGAAGGATCTCGTCAACAATGTCCGATCCTTCGTCGGAAGAAGAGGCCGGTGAATGTGCTGCGTCTGATGTGTAATCGACATATGAGCTTCCTGGTGATGTTGCCTGAATGATTTCATCGATAACTGCAGTATCGGTAACATTGGAGTCGGGTTGTTGTGATAAGAAATCAAAAATCTAAAAAACGGTATTTTTTCACTAATATTTTACAAAATACTTAAAATAAATTGGTTTGTTAATTATAGATGAAGTAAAGGAAACTTACCTCATTAATTGTCAACGACCGTGCTTGTGGGGGCGTCTGAGGTGGTGTCAATTGCGTGAGCTCGCTTACATCACACAATTTCTCCAACTCGGTAGCCAATTCAGAGTTTTGTAATTTAACTACTTGTACTTCAGAAAAATTATGTGGTTGTGGAATATATGAAGAGGTTTCCATTGGCTGCACATTCGGCTTCACATCCAGCCATTGCTCTGGAAAGGAACGAAGGAAAATATCAAGCGGACGCAATTTATAAAACATGCTTCTGACAACTGTACTGACTATGGATTGTGTAAAAGATTTATCATCAAATTGGAAATACTATTTAAAGGTTAAAAAGGTTTTTGATTAAAAATCATACAAATCATTGTTGTGACTAGGGATAAGTAGGAAAATGCAAGTCATGATGTTTGTAAAGTAAATAGATGAAACATAGCGCACATGTTGCATAGAATAAATGTTTCGAAAGGGGATAAGATGTTTTTAACTTGATTTAAAAGTTAGAATAAAAGTAGAAGATAAAAATTAGGTTTTCTAGGATTCCTTATCCGAGCGACAATATAACAACATATGAAAATTCTATACTGACATTGCAATTGGATCCAATGTCCAACTGATGTTGAATATAGTGAACTAAACGTGGATTGTTTTGTTATGGGGATATAACTAAAAATTGATCGAATATCATAGTTTTGACAAGAACTGCAGTCGCTAAGCCTACATACATGACCAATTGCTGCATGTTTGCTGTTCGTCCAATCAAAATTAGGAATTGTGCGAATCCTAACTGGCACATAAATGTTTTAACAAAAGGAGCGTAAGGTTTGGAGATAAATTGGGCTTATAAGATTTTAATTGTAATTCGGATTTTACATTTTTTGATCGGCGTGTCATATTTTAATTAATTTGGAGTCCTTAATGTCATTATCACGTGAATATACACGAGAGCGAGCGACTAATTTGAAATAAAAAGATCTTGCTCTTGGGCTCCTTCGATATTATTCGAGTGAAAGGCTTTATCTGAATTTCAGCCTAGTGCATGTGGTCCTTATTATGTATATGTGGCCACGATGCGAACTTTGACACTCTGTACATATGTATTTGTGACACAGCAAATCATTTTTAAACTCAGTTGGTATATTTAATTAAGTGAAGTCCTTCTTCTACTGTTATTATAAGAGCATCATATAATAAGCGAATTAAATCAATACGAAAACATCGTTTCCTCGTTTTCTTCTAGAATTGTTTTCAGTTGTATAAAACTTTTTATTTTAATCATGGTACATCATTTGCCGAATTGAGAGGACTTTTAATTGCCGCTAGGGTAACACTGATAAGAAAACCAAGTCAAACGTTAACCAATCTAACAAGTATTATTTTGCAAGTGATCAGGGAAGGATTAAGATAGAATTCAGCGAGCGGGACATTTAAACAATCATATTTTCAGAGCCTAACACCACTGAATATAGAATAAATCACTGTCAAATCTATTCTTTGATATCTATTTGGTAAATAGATTCAAAGGCCTTGTGACAGCTGAGTTGACCTAAGAAAGAAAGTTAGACTTAAAGTCTAAAGATACTAAAACAAACAAAAAGTTAAATTATAATGGCGAACACATGAAGGGCTGCCTGGAAGCATAGTCATCGACCAATTCAAACTATGTTACAACGTTTCAATAAAAAATCAAGGAAACTATCGAAGTTATATTGTAATGACGGATGGTTGATTCCTATCCTTATGGTGGAAATATCTCAATAAACAAGAAACAAATGTGGAACACATTTTATAACGATAAGATTCTCACTTATGTGAGCATGCGAAGAACACTAGTAATACTGTGACGGTTACTATGATGATGAAAAATGCATAAGCTCTTTTTTTCTACCAACCATGTACCAAGTACGAAATTCAAAGTTCCATGTAAATATATCGTTCACATATTCATATATGTGTTTAGATAAATTTATTTAGTAAACACATTTGTAGTTTTTTTGTAGATAACTATGCTCGCACATTTTTTTAATGCTTCCAGAGCTACGATACGTAACAATCCACATCATGTACGGAGAGTTAACTGTTTTTGAGAGCCATAACTAAAAATCAAGAAACGCAATGATAAACTACACTTCATGGTAGAAGATAGCACGTTAAATGCGTGTATAAGATGCCAATAAGTTCTGACAAAGAAGAAACAGGGTCTGGTTTTATAAGAGTGTATTGTGTTTAAGGAGATAGTACACCCTTGAATTATGATTGAGTTTGGTTCAAAAGACCTCAAAGAATCTATTTTAAATTATGTAAAATTCGAAATTAATTTCTATGGTGAAGGTTTTAAATGCAGAGCGTCAAGGCCGTTTAATCGGTGATTTTCTCGTATTTCGTTGTTCGCGCCTTTCTGTCAGATACATCTGTTCTGTCAACATTTCTATATATATAGTTACATATTACATACTTCTCTAACACAAAAATATTATAAAAGTAAAGGGGAACATTTTGGAGAATAGTTTTACAAAAAGGTAGACCAAAACACGTACACCGCAATAACCCCTTCAAAAGGTCCAAAACCTGTACAATTGAAAATTAAATTAATGAAAAATTTGTCAACGTACTATGGCTTAGCTATCCGTCGCCACTCGGACCCTCTTGAAAACATGCGAAAAGAGCTTTAGGTCGGATATCACGATAAAATTTTCACAAATGAAAATCGGCAACATTTTAATTGCTCAATTGGCGAATCTAGGTGCAAATGGCGTAAAGCAGAGGCTGCTGGAGTTTTAATGAGCTATAAACATCCAGCAGCATGAGATCTTGAAGAGGTTTTGAAACCAATTTATGAAGAATGATGATTTATTGAAGCGTTGTTTGGGCAATAACCCAAAATAACAATGAGAGCTACAATGCCTGCGTGTGGAACCTGACGCTCCAAACACTCTTGCTGGCAAAAATATCATTAAACTTGCTGCAGATACCTCTTCAGGCATCTTCAATGAAGGATTAATTACAATTTTGAAGATTATGCAAGTTATGGGATTGACAATTGGCCCGCAAGCGGAGATTGTTGAGGCTGCTCGAATCAAGCAAGGGAACAGCCGCAGAGGCGCGTAAAGAAGCGAGGACTGCTCGTAGTGATGAAAAATCACGTATGGAGGAAGAGGATGAGCAGGAGGAAGGAATATTATATGGCCCAGGCATTGCCGACTAAATTTAGGTAACATTTTGTATAAAAATTATTGTTTACAACTTTAAAGCACTTTTTCTAGAATTCACATTTTTTGAGTTGGCGGGCGTGAGATAAAAAAAAAACAACCACTGAACTGATCGTTCTGAAATTTTAATATGTTTTTGTACACATATAAATCTATAGCTTGAACTACGTATAGAAGGATCGGTGAAGTATGTTTTGGTCCTGAAAGTCGGTTAATTTAAAAAAAAAAAAAACCCGCCATTTTGTCAATTTTGGCTAAAAAAAAATTTCTTTTAGTTCAATCTAAAGCGGCTTTGGTGCTGATTAAGACCCCGTTTTTATTTTTCTTCAGATGTTTCAGTGAGCCAAAATCACGCCCGTCGTGAATTTGCATTTAAAGCCAAAAAACACGCTGAAATAACCCGAAAAAAATTATTTGTATAATTTTTTTTACATAAAAATAAATATGTAAGGTTTCTTTTCTTAAAAAAATATGCATTTTAAGAATTTCATTTTTTAAAAATTCAGAGGTGTACTGTCCTTTCAAGGCTTCTGGTATTCCATATGTTCCCGTTGTGTCGGGAGCTAGAGATATAATTCCATCTTTTCCCGAAAATATATGAGAAAAATGAGGAACACACTAGAAGAATCAAAGAGAGTCAAAATGAGCTGAAGATGAGCTAGGACAGCCAAAATATTTACACCAATTAAGGCTGAATCATATCGAGCTAGCTACAAGAAAACAATATTTTAGCCTGTGATAACAAAAACTACGAGCTTTAATTGCCAGTATCGTTGACAGAACTACTAGGATTGGCATGGAGCACCAATTTCCGCCCTAAATACAGCACTGAAGTATGCAAAAAAATTCACATTAAAGCAAAGAAGATCTTTTTGCCTTTGCATTTTTACTGATTTGTCGGATAAAGAGATGCAATCGAACAAATTATCGTCCAAATTGTTATCTAATTCAGGATACAATCACCAGGAATAAAATAGCAACGCAAATTGGTCAAGTTGTGATCACTTGCATAGCGAATTATCGACGCCTCATATAACGAATTTTTAAAGCTGGAAGAAACCCAGGTGGTCATTCTGACGAAAATACTTCAACCACTAGTTGAGGGATTAGGCGTTAAATTTAAAGTAACGGCTAATCCATATTTTGCCGCCAGCTTAAAAAGGGACTCCTCTAACCGGAGACGCCAACTGATGAGGAAATTTAAGCCTAGTTCAATGTCATTTGGCAAACAGTTCCAGGCTCAGATTCTCAGGTTGAAAAGGAAGTTCAGGTTGTTTGGAAGATAGTCAAGTAATCTCTCCTGCTGGGAATCCTTCACGCAGGGCGCAAAAAGTCTTCATCTCCCAACCACAAAAAAATTTCCGTGCTTTAAGGAATGACAATAAAGAAACAGTTTTATGCATTATAGCAAAATCTAAAAAAGAATTTCTTTTGTGAAGAAATTTGAAGATTAATAATCCGAAATAACGAAAAATATTTGAAAGAGGCGAAACTACTCTTATAAAACGAATGCCTGAGAATAATACTTTGTCTGAAAACGCATCAACACCTAGATTCAAAAAAAGCAAAGCAAAGGCTTACTCAGCTTCATAGTGAAAATGCTTCAGGTTACTTCAAATTGAAACCACTTTTGATATATACTACAGAAAATTCAATGGCCATCCAAAGTATAAGAAAAGACCAAATCCCAGACATTTGGCGGTCAAAGAGAAAGGCTTGGATTGGTATGATTGTTTCCAATCGTACTTTCGTCTCACATTGAAGGAACACATGAACAACAATAATTTGACACACAAACCTTTCCTTATTGTTGATAATGCGCCCGATCATCCAGTAGATCGCGATGAAAATGATGACAATATTAAAATTATAATTTTACCACCAAACACAATCAGTCTTTTACATCCAATGGATCGAGGTGTTATCTCAGCGTACAAGGTGTATTATTTGCAAAAGACAATGAAACAAAACTTTTATTGATGCTAAAGGTCTAACTGAAGAAAAAGAAAACTTTGTCAGATGTTTCTAGAACCTTACGAAGTAAGCAAATCTGGGGTCATATTACCGATTCATGGATTAACCAACTCATAAAGGTTTCGCGCTCCTCCATGACATATTGTTGGCTGAAAAGTTATGGTCAGACATTATTTAAGAAACAACTTTATCGGAAGATCTAGTAAGACAAGATGATCATAGATCATGAAGACTGTATCATGTCATGTAATCCTGACATTTGTTGAGCGTTTAGTGTTCACTGAGATGAAAAGAAGTGATGTAGAGGCTTCACAAATGAAGAGCACATCTGCATACAAGATGAGAAGCAGCAAACTTTGTATGCATCCTAAAAAATCTAGACTTTATCGAAAGCCTTTTCACCAACTAGAAAATCTAGATCCAGATTGTAGAAGAAGTGAAGATGCAACTAACGCTCTGTTCAAGGAAGTTTTGTGCTAAATGATTTATTTATTGAAAAATAAATCAACCGCATTATGCCAGCCTAAAATTCAACCTTTTTTTGCGGAATAATGCAAGTCCCATCCGATGTTCCATCGATCTGTTTGTCGGGAGAACGATAGCTTGGTTTGCTATGTACGACAAAGGAAGATACATTCAAGGTAAAAATGTATAATTTTCAATTGAAAACAAAGAAAATATGTTGCTGCTTATGTTACATTGCGCATGCCACAATATTTGTTTTATGTTTATATCCATTTTTGATGTAAAGTTTGAATTTTTCCTGGGACTCGTGAATTTCCTTTTCTTTTACTTCATTTAACGCCGGTTTCGAATAACTTCGCAACTCTTAATTAAGCCCTGACGCCGAACCAAGGCGAAGTTAAGCATTTGAAAATGCTTTTCGATATTTTTTCTTCTATAAACTCAACGATTCTGTTATTATTACAATTGGGGGCCACAATAAATTTTGAATTAATTTTAGAAATTAATCACAAGAAGCAAGTTTCGTTCTCATATGAGATTTAAACAGGGAAATAAAAGATTTTACGGAATAGGCTGTAAAATTTGGTAATATGTAAATATATATTGGTAACAGAACCTTTCTTCTAGAATCGGTATGGTTTCTTGTATTCTCTGGAATGAGTTTTTTGGTGATATTTTTAATAAAACTTTCTCATCCTTGGAAGAAAATGCACATCACTTTGTTGTTAATTTCATTTAGAAACTCACTTTTCACATCAAGAGGTCAAGAAGTCATTCTTTCAGTTACCCTAACCACAAGAATAAAGAGAAGTCTTGAGGAACCATCACCGGTGAAAACGGTGACATATATCATTTGCCAAATAAGAATTATATGTTCCAAATTATGTTCAGTGAATAATTACTAAGGGCACGTAAACAGTTGCTTTTTTGGACAGTCGGAGATAAAAATAACATTCAGAACTGCCACGATGAGCAGAGGAAGAATTGTTGTGACCAGCACATCCTACATTTAGAGCTTTGGCTTCAGGGTTTTGGCCTAAGAATGAATTTTATAGTGCGTCGGATTACGAATTTGCAAGGATCCAAATTAACAGGGATTTAAGATTCCTACGTTAGGAATATGTAATCTTTTGGCGAAACTTTTTATGAGAATGGAAAATTTAAAAGAGAATAATGTTAATTCAGAAGCTTAAGATGGTTCAAGCAAGCCACGATAGAAACCGAAAAAACGAAATATTAGAAAACAATGCGCATTTCATTGAATAAATAATCGCAAAGATGTGCTTAATATTCATTCTTAACAAGATTGCAACGAAGAATACACTACTGATAAAAACGTTGATAGGCTACGCAAAAACTGCTGAAGAGTTGAAAACATAGTAAACCATTCATATGGTCATTGACTGTCTGTTGTGGAAAATAGTGATAATTGGAACAGAGTTTAAACGGTTCACCGATCGTCGATCTGGAAAACATTCAATTTAGGAAACACGAATGTTTCTATATCCTACCTCAAGCGGATCATCAAGTCTGACCTAAGGTCACGCGATTTGACGCGTCTTTTTTACTGGATCAATGATTACAAAATTGAGCTTTGATACGTTGAAACTACAGTGCCTAGTTTACAACAGAAGCACTAAAACAGAATAATGCTCAAAATAGAAATTAAAGTCAAGGCATTTTAAGGAAACTAGAACAATTTATGTTTATTGTGAGTGAATTCATTGCAATTTACATTGCATTGAAACAAAAGACACAAATAAAACTATATAAACATTTTATAACTACTAAAGATGCAAGGATGATAGTTCGCTCGTTGGCTTGTAATGAGACTATAAATATTGATAACAACTAGGTCGACCGTTTTGTTGTTGCAAATGCAAAACTTTTTATAGTAGGGTTCATATAAAAGATGAAGAGTAAATTTATATTTAAGTTAGTAATAAAAGGTTGAAATAAGTCAGTACACGCTTGTAAAAATGGGTGTTGATAAGTTTTTAAAAAGGAAAGATTACCTATAAATCAATGAATGCTTATCAATATTGCAAGATTTCTACCATGGAGCTTGAATTTCCTATTAAAAGATTCGTTCGGAAATTCGTATCACTAATGAAAGCGAGTGTTATTATTAGCGAGAAGAAAAACGCGTTAAAATTTTCAGTATCAATTTCCACTCATTTCAACCATTTTAAAGTTACATCAGTTGCATTTGAGCTCTTCATTAGCTCGTCGATTAGGACTAGATAAGGAAAATTGATCTATGCATACTGTATTTCAAAATTTAATTAGCCAAAATTATTTCCTTGACCGAATTTCCTTTATCGACTTAATGTGTATGAAATATAACATTCTAGAATTTAACACTGCAAACTGGATTAAAATTGTTTTCAGGCTTTTTAAATACGATACGATTAAATACGAATTTAATTAATGTGTTGAGAATTATCAGAAAATTGGAGTCAGTTGCCAAGACCTTTCGGTGCTTGTTTTAAGCGTGAATCGAGTTTAAAAGAAAAAATTGAAATCTCCCCAAAAAGTTAGAGAGATAAAGTGAATTTCGGATGAGTTTATAGTTTTTTTTTCGTGATTTTGAAGGCCATTGTTTTTTTTCCTTTTTATTTGCCACCAAGAAAATATATTTGGGCAAGTGTAGCATGACATGACACGACATTTTTGTTGATTTTGATGAACATCAGAACGTACAAATTTTTCTTACATTGAGTTATCTTTACTTATACTTTCTCATATGTAACTCCACAATGTTTATGGTATATGATACAGGTATATGAAACAGAACCGCATCCGAATGAGAACATTTGGCTTCCTTTCATTAAAATCATTCTCTGTTAAGACACTTTCAACAATAAGCAATGACTACTGGACGCGTTCAAGTATGAGTGAAAACATATTTTCCAAGAGAAATGTTCCAAGCTGGCAATGTTAAAGCCGAAAAGAGTAGTTGTCGTCTTCAAGTCGATAGGTGGACGGATCAAAATAATGATACATTTAGTTTTATTTTTGCTGGAATGCCCAAAAACAGGCATTAACGTTAGATGAATAGTCGTTACGCACATACAGTTTAAAAGTCTCACCAGAAAACGAAATTTTCAACGACGAGAGTGGCCGAGGACTTTGGACCCTGCGATAAAAAATTGGGGTGAACAGCTTAGCTCACGCAACCAAATGCAAACTATCTAGGTTGAAAAGCAAATGATGGAATTATTATATGCTCCTATGCATTGACTTTAATTCTTATAAACTTTTGAACCTGACCAGAATTGATCATCAACGTTTCGCATTCCCACCTTTTGCAAACATGCAGTTGTTTTACCTCAATCTAAACCCCATTAAAGACCCAATCTAGCCCGAAAGCTATCAAACCAATCAGGCTGTTACTCATCCTCGGAAAAGTCAAAAATTAAAACACAAATGGCTTGCTAGTTTTTTGAGAATAAATTACTAATTTGGTTTTAGAAGCGGTTAATCGACTGAGCCACAGTGTTACTGTGTAACGAACGAAGTATATTAAAGTTGCCCTCAAGGAAAAATTATCAGTTGGTATGGTGATACTAGATATAGAGAAAGCTTTCGATACGGCCTGGCACGAAGGTCTTCATTCTAAAATGATCAAATAAATCAAATAAAATGATCATTATACTCCAATATACCGGGTAAGTCCGTTTGAATCTTTACGGAAACATAAGACATACCAGATGAAAGTGTGAGGAAGCTCGCCCTGCTGGCATCCCACAAGGTTCTTATGGGATCACTTTGTTATTTGACATTGACACCTTCGACATCCCTACTAATCCCTCTAATCAAAATCCCTACTAATCTACACATCCCTACTAATACAAACTGTCAAATAGCAATGTTTGCTAACGAAACATCCACATACAATTCTAGCACCGAATCCAACAACATAACTCGTAATTTAGAACTATGTTAGAAAAAGTTTATCAGTCTTCCAAAAAGTGGAAATTTAAAATTAACGTTAACAGAGCCAAATGCAGATGAAGGCATTTTAATTCATATTGATTGAAAGTACAAAATAAATTACAGTAAAGTGAAGCTACTTGAGCAGTTTGAAGACGGATGTCTAAGAAGGCCGAAGAAGAATTCAACGTGCCATGGCAAACTTAGTACGGGAGATATTTGGAAGAAACGCGAAACCCTTTGTTAAGTCTGGGGAGCAGCTGATTTCGGAAACGCTGGATGCTATAGCAAATTGAGGACTCCCAATTTGCATTTGCCATTCGTCGATTTGTTTATCGCAAAAATAACCTGCCCATTAGAACTGTCAACTGAGATGACATTTTAAACTTTTTTAATATCGTTGAGCTTGCTCCTCAGTAAAAGGCGTTAATCTATACAATTATGAATGGACGAACGTAGCCGATAACCCTGGTGCTTAGAAAGTCATAGAATCAAGAAACACAAAAAGGGTAGAAAAAGTGCAAGAACATTCTCACACTTCAATCAGCGTTATGGTTTCTGGAAATGGAAATCAACTTCCTCCCATAGTGGTGAATGAAGCACAAAACATACATGACTACTGCACCCAAGGTGGACCAGCCGAATCAAACTATGCCAGCGGCCTAAGTGGATGGTTAGTTTCCTATGAACACTTTTGAAAAATGGTTCTTTAATATCTTACTACTGCATGTTGAAGCCACTCGCAATCCAGAAGATATAGTTGTATTGTTGGGAAACAATGAGGCTAGCCTTTAAAAACTTCTCACCTAAAGTGATTGAAGCTTGTAAGGAGAATAAAATCTATCTGACTTCGATTCCAGCAAATGCCACTCCATCCAATACAACTCTTAGATGTGGCTGTTTTTGCGCCTATGAAGAAAAAGTAGAGATAACTATTGGATGGATGGAAAAAGAAAGCCCTGGTTTCATTCTGAAAGAACAGTTCTTTATATTGTTAAGTAGACTCTGGAAAGAAATTATCGAGACTGTAGACGAAAACCTGAAGTCAAGATTTAGAATAACTGGTTTGCGTCCTAGTCCAAATGAGGTTTAAAAAGGTTCCCTGATGGTCTGATAACAGTGAAAAGAGGAACAGCTGTCAGTTTTAGATGCCAGTTTGCTGGAACTTTTGCAGGAACACCGAAACCGAAAAGAAAGCGAGACAAAAAGAGACAACCAGGCATAAATGCGTGTTGCTTTAACTGCTAAAACGCCCGTTGATTCCCAGTGCTCTACAAGCTTCCCTTCTAGATCAGCACCTTTTTCGTCAAGTATTAAGACAAAGAATCTTCGGAAAAAATCCTATTTCCAAGACAATTTATGAATAAATATTGACACATCCACTTGCCGTATTTGCAGTCTGAATTGGAAAAACGACAATAGTAAGATTGACTCGATAAAATGTCTAAAATACAAGAACTGGAACTGTGGTGCTTGTAACAATGGAAGCACACATGAATACTATCATTGCTGCCTTTCCGAAGATTTGAAAAAGTAGAAAATTGGGGTGACAGCGAGGATGACGAAAGCTTTGCTCGAGAAAAGAGTTAGCACTTAGGAAAAGTGCGATTCAATTAAAATTTTATTCCTTGAATTATCTAAAGAAATTATAAGGTTCACTCGTTTGATCACTTTAGATTTGTAAGCAAGAATAATAAAATAAAGGTTTGATAAATAGCAAATTGCAATACTCATGTTTAATTTAGTAAAACATATTGTTTAAATAAAACTCATCCCTTAATGTTATTGCAACAAGTTTCGGGGCTACTTACTCACCCAACATGCAATATAAGAAAGTTTACCGCAGAAAATCTTTAGTGTTCAAATAGGCTCAACAACGGGGTAATTATTTCAAGATGTGGGAAGTTATCGGGGTTCACTCGACTGATTATAATAAATACTGATGGACTTACTTTATTAGAGTTTGCTACGTGAGGATTACCAGAATATCAATAAAAAGTTCCAAGAGTTATCTGTGTACTGAAAGGAGATTCATTTTTCGTAAAAAAACTAGATCTGAATGAGTGGAAATTAAAAATGTTTTTATTTAGCTTTATAGTAGTGAGCTTGGCTTCAAAGAGGCTTTGGAGGATAATAACATCAACTGCAAGGTGTTTACCAGCTTCCAAGATTTGCTCATGATGCTGAAAAAATGTCGAATGAATTTAAAGTCGCGCAATAACTTTTAAGAAGAGTCGGATAAAAGATAAATAGATAGAAACAAAACGTAAGAAATTGTTTGTTTTGAGTTATTTGATGAAGTACTCGAATGTTCTACGTTAATCCTTGCTGAGTGACACATTCCACTGTATGACAAGAGAAAACAATATTCTAGTGTGATTGTAGCATAGCAATGTCAATTTTATCATTTGTCACTCTGGATACTGTTACGTGAATTTGTATACGCGCGATAGCAAGGAGATGTCTTAAAAAGAGCTTACGCAGCCTATTTCAATTTCTTTACATTTTACATGTCCTTAATTTCGTAAAGACGAAAAGAATTTATTCGCGACTCTGTTTTCAAAAAGAACTGAAAGGGTATCTATGGGTTCTGATTTGTAAGACCACATTTCTGGCTTTTTAATGGAAAACAAACTTTCGAAATAGTTTTGATGTTTTCAGAGCTGGGGTACGTCACACGCCACATGATTAACATGATTCTGGAGGGACAGCAAAGACAATAAAACCTGTCTATCTTGTTGGATGACGACACATATTCAGTGATAGATTCCTATAAATAAGAAATAGGACGATTTGATAATTTGTGTTTTAGTCTTCTGCCATTACATACGCTTCCATTGTTTTCTTAGAGCTATGGAGATATTCCTCAATTTTTTTCCAAATAAAATTTTAAAATACAATGACCTGATATTATATAAGAAAAAGCGAGAAACACACAAGAATGAAGTAAATTGTAGCAGTAAAAAAGCTGCCACTTCCCCTAAAAATGAGCTGCAGATGACTCAGGAGTAGAGTCGTGTGGAGCATCAAGATTTTAGACACTTTTTATAATAAAGACAAAAATTTTTTCGGGATCTGGAAAGTAGAAAGAAAGTATGTATTCGGCTGATAGTCTAAATAATTTGAAAACGTATTTCGCATTGGGCCTTTGACATATTCACTGATTTTGTTATAATTGCTCCAGAAGGTCACAATTCATTTCGAATTAAAGTTAAAAAGCAAATTGTTATAATACTTCAAACATAAACAATAGCATCGAATTATTTTGTTATGATAAATAAAAAAAAATGCATGCCAGAAAGATAAACTATCAAAATACCCCCCCATTAATGAACTATGGAAGTACTTCTGTACTTCAAACTGTTGGGGAATACCCAAAACTTCACTGAGAATCTTGCAGAATTGGATACAAGTCGGAATTTTACAGATTTGGCTATCAATGTTGAGAAATATTTTTGGTAGTGTGATTGGGTAGAAACGACAGTTTTGTATCTTTTCTAGAGTCCGTTTTTATTTTTGAATCTCCTCAAATTTTTTTGACGTATTTTAATAACATCTCATATCCAACCTTGGAAGAACATTCATACCATTTTAATTTTGGCATTTTATGAAAAAAAAAAAATACAAAAATGATGCCAATTATTGGGTGTGTGCAAAAGTGTGCGAATTCATATGGATTTTCTTTGAACTTTAAATCATAAATCCTTGATCCTATTTCGCCAGAAGGTAGCATTTCAGAAATTTCGATATCGCGACTACATAAAGAAATCACTGTTGCATTTGCGTTTTAGATTTCGAGCAAAATTGGTAAGCTGAATGCTAATAAAAGGCTTTTAAGACAATGTTTACTATATGAGTTTGATTTCGGACACGGCACAGCAGAGGCTCCTCGGAATATAAGTAGGATTTATGCAGAAAACGTGTTAACAGAACGAGTCTGTTAATATTTGTTTCAACGCTTTCCCAATGAAGAACGACGGTTTGAGATCAATCACGATCAGAAGTCCTTAAGTAGTTGATAAGATGACCATCACAGAATTATCGGAAAATGATCTATTGGAAGTCCTTAAGGAGTTGATAAGATGACCATCACAGAATTATCGGAAAAGTTTCAGCTTAGCAGACCCACAATAGAAAGCAGAATCTATGCAATAGGATATGTGGTAAGGTTGAATGCTGAGGTACTTCACGAGCTTTTGTTAAGAAAGAAGAGTGGACAGAATGGTCTGCTGTGTTTTCCATCTTATGCGTCATATTTAGGAAAGAATTAGTCGACGGATGTTTTGCAAAACAGGTGAATCAGCAGGATCAAATTCAAAACCAGGCTGGGATCCACGGAAGGTTTATTTTATTGTTTATAGCATTCTCGAGGAATCATTTATTGCGAGCTTCTGGAATGAAATCAAACGTTAAATGCGGACTGTGAGCAATAAGAGCAATTTCACCAAGCAATGCGTGATAATCATCTTGCATCAGTCAACCGTCGCGGAGTTATCTGTCACCACGACAATCCGAGGCCGCACAAATAGAATAGCAACATTAAATTAATTTCTTTTTTCCAAAAAAGTCGAGAAATACCTAAAAGACTTTGTGAACATTGAAAATTGTATTTTTTCGAAAGCAAGGTATAGTGAAATGATAAGACAAATATAACGAAGTCTCAGACACAACTCTCCCTTTTTTTATGGTGATTAGTACATTACATTAGAACATCCGATAATTACGTTAGGTGAAGAGTTATTTATGCTACGAGTGCATTATAGGTAGAGTTTGCCAAAAAGTTAAATATGGCTAAATGTTATTAAAAATTTAGAAGTAAATTCGGCAAAAAATAATGCAACCAATATATTCACAAAAAATTCAAAAATTCAAATTGGTTCTGAATAGCTTTGAGAAAAAATAAGATTTTTTACAACGCCGTTATTTTTCCTTCTGACTTTAAAAGCTTATAGCTACATATTTATCACTTATTTCTCTATACTTTTCCCTTTGGAGGAGAACCTTGAACCAAGATCTAGCCTTCTTAAATAATGGGAGAAAACAGGTTGTTTACCTAAACATCTTTATAATTATTAGAGCGATTGTTGGTATATTCCAAAGTGTTTAAACTTGGAGCAGTGGATTCACGTTAAAGATAAGAATGTCAACATGTATTCATGTACGTCAAATATTTTGATTTTGGGTGTGAAATTTCCATTTGACGAGGCCTATACACGTGAAAAATTGCGAAAGTTTAGTCTAACAGAGTTAGATGTAGAATTATTCAAAAAGCGGTGGTAAAAGAACCATGAAAAGTAGCTTTAAATGAGGTATGATTGGCATTTATTCAAGATTCCATTTACAAAATGTGCTGGAGTACGCCTTAAAACACAAAAGGAAATGAATAAACAATAGAAACCATAAACGCTAGTAAATAGAGAAATAAAACAAGGTTATCAATATTAAATATTAGAAAATGCCACTTCAAAAAACACATTAAATGTAGGCGATCAAATAAATTATCAATATAATCCCAGCTGCTCTAGATTTCTTCTAGATTCCAGATACAATTGTAAATGCGAAGCTATTAAAAATATTTGTTGTCATTTATCAACTGGTTCAGACACATTGTCAACATAACAAAAGCATTTTTGATCTATATCATGCATATGGTGATAGGAAAAATCAGAATAAAATTGATTTCCCTTCAATGAAGTATGTTTATTTTTTGTTGCTTTTCCTAGTTCATATGCAAAGCGATTGGAACTTTGTTCAATGTTCTTGGCGATTTTATGCGCGCTATGAAAAGCTAAGGATAACCACTTCAATTGCAATAACAGGATTGAAATATTCAAATTTATAATAAATGACTTTATGATCGGAAATTTTTTAATGGACTGTCGAAGTAAGTATCAGCTGACAGGTTTTCAAGCCCTGTTTTAGTTCTATTGTAATTTATATGCTAATTTCAGTGCAAACAGAATATGCTCTAAATTTTTATTTAGTTGCCAGGTGAATTTACATTAATTTCCATGAAGTGAATGCCGAGTTCCATTAGAGTAGGACCATATCAAGGAAATACATGAATTTTATAGCTAAGGGCGTTTTGTGTACGATCCCCTTTAAAAAGAGGCACAACCAAGATGAGCCTTTTCAATTTTTTAGATATTCAAAAACTTGTTTTTTCGCATAAACACCAAACTTTTAGACCTAAAATAACAAGAAATTAATTAAGTTTTTAAGATACGCTGAAATTCAGATAGATTCAGACACAATATTGCTGTTTCTCCAGCCTCCACACAATCCTCGTTTACGCAACTGTCGCACGTGTAATACGTAATAACAAAACATGTAGTCAGCGATATGAAAAAAAAACGAATATCGTTGTGGAAATTTCCACGGACTTCGTCGGTAAAATTTAAAATTTTGACCAACTCAACCCGTTTTCAAGTTAACTCAGACAGATTAGACTGCAAGCATTGATTTCTCGAAAAAGTGAACTCTGGACCTGAATAACTTTCCGTCATTTCAAAATGTAAGGAACCGAACAAGGGCAGTTCAAAGGCAAAATATTGTTTATCTGTGGTTTGAAAAATAATATATATATATATATATATATATATATATATATATATATATATATATATATATATATATATATATATATATATATATATAAAAAATACCATTTTCGCTCAAAGCCCATTCAAATCAGGCGCCATTGACGTATTTTCTTCGTTTTTTTTTAATTTCACAGATTCATTCAACTTTATAGCATTTAGTCAACATTTTACATGTTTAGTCTGGTCGTGACTGTTTCAACTTTTCATGCATATCCTTACGTTTTAATTTACCAGCTGGTTTCCGTTCTGCACATTTACTTTTGCTATAAAACGTTAAAACTTTAGCGAATAATTGGATGGAAAATGACAACAAACCAGCAAAAAAAAAATTTAAACACATTATATTCTGCTATCACGTTGCTGAGGCATGATATTCCAAAAAAGAAGAAAAATGAATAAAATTAATTTATTCAGTTTAATGTTCGATTTCCCCAATGGTATCCACGGCGAGTAATGTTTATAAAATATGAACAAAGAGAAAAGAAAACGAAAAGACGCGGTTCAACTGGATTTTATTTAAATGTTTTGCATCAATATTGGCTGTAATAAGGAATTGGGCTCTTAGATGGACCGTTGTCTCTTTTCAAAATGTCTTTGGTTGCAAAAGAATAATGAAAGAGAAATATTTAAATATCGAGGCCGGTAACTATCAACAGATACATGCGGCGAAAATACAAGCAACTCTATAAACTAGAGCAAAGCTCGTTGACCAAAACTCATTCTAAACCAGCTTTCTAATAACACTTGCCCGAAGGCTATGCACGTCATATCGATTTATTATGTTTCTGATTTAAATTATGTAAAAGCAATAAAGCTGTTTTTACATGGAAGGGTATTCTGTGGATTTGCATAGTTGTTTGCACGCTTATTTTAGGTTTTATAATATCAAACAGCTTTGGAATGAATCAATGTGATAAGCCCCCACAGCCTTTGAGGTAAGAGATAATATTTGCATTAGAGAAATCCAAGCCACATTGACACATCCTAATTTTAAGATGCAGGAACAAAAACAAGTTCAAATTCTATGAACGTATCAATGTATCAATGTTAGTTAAAAACTAAAGGACGACGTCTACGTTAATTAACAATGTTAACTGATATCCTGAATCAGCATTTGCGGGCCCTTAGAATGTCATTGAATTTGTAAAATGGAAAACATTTTAATCGGTTTAAAACAAATAAACGATAATGAAAATATAGACAGCAGTCGACGTTCATATGAAATAAAGCAATTCAACAATAATCATTAGTTCGCAGACATAGATAACGAATTGGAAAATACTATCCACATTGTTTCTTATCTGACTTTCATTGACCCTACTCATTATGTGGAAAATGGATGTGATGATCAGGAATAACCAAGTTTCAATGAAGTATGAATACTTTTAGTTCATGGAAAACAAGGAAAAGCTGGGCAAAAAAAGTGAGACAAAATATATTTAAGTTTATTTTAACTGATGTGTTTAATGTGAACTGAGTTTATTTAAACTAAACTTTTAACTTTATTTCAAATATCAAAACTACTGATTATTTGTAGAAATTTTTGCAACTTTATAAAGCTCGGTGTAATTTCGATAGAAACAGGATTTCAACAGTGTCCTAAATGAAAAGAAAAATTATTCTGATACTTCCCCTGATGGACAGGAAATTTATTTATCATTAATAAGTTATTTTAATAAGAATCTTAATAAGATGAATAAGAATCTTATTAATTACAGAATATTGAAAGAAATTATTGAAACAATCAATAATTATAAGTTTTTTTATTATGACATGAGAGGCGCTTAATTTATTTAACCCACAAATATGTACAACGACTCCTGTTCGCTTCTTGATATCCATCGAGTAGAGATCGAGACACTCATTGAAGAATGATAAACTTAGGGCCGACATTATCTCTACAGAGAACTTACAAGTATGTGACGATCAGCAGGACAATGGATACTCTACTATATCCTTTCAGATTTTATTTACAAATAAATTAGTCGTATTGTATTGGATGACATTGCATCTACATATGTCTAGTAGGCATACCTTATCTATATAACGTGTGTATTCTGAAGACCGGTGGATTTTTAATTGAAGGCGTGAACACACTTTGAAATTTCGAATTATTCCACTTTTATTCATTGATGTATTTCGATACGTTGTTGTTTGTACCATATATGCACAATCTTAATTGGTTACTACTAGGTCAAGGACGCACAAACAGCACGTTCGGCAAAGAAAAATTGTGTGGAAGATATGCGTGAAGAAATTTAGGGCCAGTTACTATTACCAAATTTAGACAGACCGCGCGTTTCAGCACACATGCTGTCCAGTATGTGCTGATTCCTGGAGCGCCTACTTAAAAGTAAACCGACCCATTCCGCAGGAAAATTCAAGCATCAACCTCCTCTTTTTGACAAAGCTCAAGAGATTTTGAAACCCCTTAATAAGGACTTGAGAAAGGGTGAATTGTGGAAGGATGCGTCGGCGGGCATACGCAAAAAAACGAGAGTTTCTATAACTGCGACTGGTCGCAGGCAGCAAAACTAATTTTTCCAGGACGAGTAATCGTCGGTATTGCAGTAACGGTAGCTCCGTATCTTTAACGAAGATTTTATGCCAATTTAAAAAATTTGGGAGAGTTCGAATATTAAACTTAGGCCTGTACCAGTCAGCGCTTACACCTTATACCTCCCAAACAAAATTTGCAAGTTTGATGGACTCCAGATTTAAACGAAATGAGTTGCTTAAACTTGCTGAAGGTATTCTGTATTCAACTGGCATTGCTGGTAAGAAGTTGTATTTTTTCATGATTTCTCCAAAAATGAATTTTCAAATGAGTTTTTCTCAAAATATTTTGCTCTTCAAATCACTGGACAATGTCCCAGTGATTCCTCTAAAAATACTTCACCGATCTTTCGAAGTTTTGACCACATATCTGAGCGTAGTGGGAAATAAAATACAAATCAATATTCCAATTTTTAAGCCTCAAAATTATCAAAAAACCGAATTTTTGATACTGTTTGTCCAAACGGCCACCATTATGCTAATTTTGTAATAAATAATAATTCTGTGTTCCAACTATAATTACAATTATACTTAACATATTCTTTTTTGAAATATATGTTTGGATTTCGGACTCTTCTTTCTTGCAGGATCAACTGGTTTACCTTTTGAGAATCTGTACAAATCTCACTATTTTGTGGTTTTTTAATGTTTAAATCAACTTTAAAAATAATGTGTTGTATACTTCAAGAGTTTTCTCATTGAATGCAGCATGAATAATAACCCAATGTTCGAACTTCTGTGGTAATTTTCAAAAAACTTTACAAACATTAGGCAGCGTTTCAAATGAGAGCATATCTTTGCAAAAGAGAGAAAGCCAACCAGCTGACTAGCGAAATATTTAAACGTGTGTACCTATTCCGAAAAAGCCAGGGAGAGCTATTTGCATAGCTAAGAGAGCATAACTTTTAACCTACCGTGAATATATGTTTAGATTTCGAAAATTTCTCCTTTAAAGTGTTTACTTAATTGATCTCAAATAAAATAGAGTATTGAGGATTGACTTTGTTGCAGATATAACTAGGTAATACTTCGGTTTCGTTTCGAAAACAAACAACTTAAAAAAAATCAATTTCGACAGAAACGGGTTGTCGTGTTTTGAACGGAAGGAATGATCGGAAAAACTATTCATAACTGTGCCAAACCGGAGTTTGCAAAAACACAATCAAAAAAATTTACTTTCAATTTTGAATTTTGCCATCACTTTCATACAAAAGGATATAAAAATTAATTTATTTGGCTCTGACGGGAGGCAAACAGGAGGGACAAGTAAACACAAATAGACAAAAGTCCAATTATGACGCATGGACGCATTATGCTGTGTGATTCTATGGCAACCAATGGAATCGGAATTTGGAAATAATTGAGTCAACTATGGACAAAATGAAATACCTTGATATACTAAGAATAAATCTGTATCAATGATTACAAAAGCCGAATTTATCTTCGGAGAGGATCTAAGAAGCCGAAACATTCTTTACATGTTGTTCGAAAATGGGTTTTGTATAATGTTCCAAAACAACTTAAAAACACCACTAGGTTCCAACTTTCAATCCGTTGGAGAATCTTTGGCATGAAATAAAGGATCGCTTTAAAAAGTCCTAACCCTAAGAGCAAAGATGAATTCCAACGAAAATATAAGAAGTTAGGAAAACTTTCTTTATTCTCCTACTTATACGAAAAAAGTTGAAGATTCCATTCCCCGAGGATTCTACAAGCTGTCATAAGTGCAAACAGAGGTCATACAAAATATTGGGTTCATAAGTATTCTTGTTATTTTTTAAGTTTTAATATTTTTTAATAGTTCGTTCAATTTTGGGAATTGTTTATTTACAGGTATTTTCCTTTTCCTTTTAATGTATTTTGAGAAAACAAGATCTTTTACATATTTCCTATTAAAACATTATTTGAAATAAAATAAGTTAAACACTGATGTTTACAGACAGTATGCATGTGACACGTCGTAATGAGCTTAGGTGCGTGAGAAGACATGATTTGAAAACTTAACAGATTAAAATCCCTTCATTGCAAGACGCTCGTCACAACAATGCAGTCCTTGCTCTTTTTAAACAACGCGTATAATTAATATAAGTTTTCGCGACGAGAAAAAATTTCAACACGTAACATTCTGTCTTTGTAATGGCTAACTGGAAACTAAATAAGAACTATGTTTTCCGCAAAATAGGAGGAAAGAAATGACAATGATGAAAAATGAATTATAGTAAATAAGCAACTTAATTTCAGAGCTGCAAACTCATCAGAACTTCGACTTGCTGGAGTGAGTGGGCCAAGAAATCCATCATGGTATGATTCGAGAGAAAATAAAAATTTTTATCTATGCTTGACTTAGCGAAAGCCTTTTGGGAAAAACTGATATACGGGAGTTATATTCAAAATGTACGTTTTTCACTTTTAACTTTAATTTACGACGATCACATATGTCAGAAGATCAACATGTTAGATATGGTCCTTGGATTTTATGTTTTTTTCGTAGAAGACGCAAGATTCCTGTCTTACATTCTCCTCATCCCAGAGATAGTCCAGGCAAGATGGTCACATTGATGTATGTGCTAGGTTCTCTTCTCCCGACAGTTTGATTGGAGTATCGTGCACTACGTTTGAGAAATGGAACCTTAGAATAGATTTGATCTCTAGGTGACATTTCTGTTCTATCTCTACTTACCTTTGATGAATCACTGTACACTTCGTGCACCTTGGTTCAAAACAAAAGGCGGCCTGGCCTGAAGTAACGTGCCAACCACTTCCAGTTTGAAAAAGAATAACGAAGAGAACAGAATAACGTTGAGTCACTTCCCTACCGAAAAATGACTTTTGACGTAAAGACAGAACTTTTTGGTGACAAATTGGAAATAATCTTTTCAATCTGAGCCCGCCTCACGCTGGAGCTCAAAGAAGATCCAAATATGCTTGCACGTGGAATCCTGTTCAATGCGGCTTTAATGGGGTTCCTGGAAAATTCAGCATCAACAGGCATAGGCAGAGAAAAAGCTAAGGTCTTTCAAGGATTATTAGACTGTGTTGCAAAAGGCGGTCGTAGATGTCATTAAACATAATTATGAAATTATCAGATGCAAAGACGGGAATGATGTTCATCCCGAATATAATCATCCTTTACATCCGGGAGGATAGCCACCAATAATGCTACCTGCATTCATAATGTACACGAGGAATTTTTGCTATTTGTTACGCTATTGGGATAGGGTAAGGAAGTTTGCTAGAAAATATACGCAATAGTGGCGTATTAATACAGCTGCTAAAGCGATGGGAGGGACTTTATACGGTTCTGGAGTAGCGATTCAATGTTATACAATTTTTCATCTGTATGCAAATCATATTCAAAGCTTCAGACACATTCTTCCGAATTATTGCGTTACGAACGAAGCAGTTTGAAATGTTGCTCAATTATTTTAAATATAGTTGTTCTATGGACGAACAAAGGATTTTTTGGACTATTTTTTAACGCACGAAAATGTGAGTGAAATTTCGGTCCAATAAGAAATTATGAAATTCGACGGATGCCATTTTTCGATGGATTAAAATTTTTGTTTAAATATCCTTCATCCATCTGGATTCTACGTCATTCACAAATCATCGCTTTTAATTTTATGTTTTTGATTTTAGATGTTTCAGTGACCAGCTGCTGTGCACAACAGACCTCTTATTTGACCTCTCGCGCAAGTTTGCACAATATAACGTATGTCTCAATATTTTTTTTTTATAAAGAATTCATACTAATTTTTTGAACTACATATTCAAATTTGATATTTATAAATGAAAATAAAAAAATCCAAAGAAAAATGGCTTTTTATTAGATCTTCCAACTGGGTCTACCCTGTTGAGCATGAAGTTGAAAAGAATTGAAGTTGAGCTTTCAAATATTAATCCTAGAGTAATATGATATTAAAATTCACCAAATTTCATTCGCGATAAATCACACAACTTAAGTGCCTCACATCCATGCAGGATTCGAAGTTAGAGCAGAAATGAACAGCAGCTGACAAGGTTGAAATTATATTAGCTTACTGATAAGCTACAAAGTAAACAAAATAACTCACTAGATTTGGGTTAAGGATAAAGGTATTTAATTCCACATAATATATGGAATTCAAACGAATATTTCACTTACAGGAAAAATGTAAACGGAAGTGATCATGAGTGATCGGAAGTGACTCAAAAGATCTTTTGATACAGATCACTAACCAGTAAAGACCAGGTTCCCCAAGAATTTTCATTTAAACTAGCCAGTTCTTAGATGAAAACGTCTAGACATGATTAAAATTAAAGAAAATAAAAACGGTTCACTGTACGATTCAAAATTCAAAATCTCCCACACTTCCAAGTTTCTTACCATCTAAAGCACATTTAAAATACAATTATGTTAACAAAAGTTTGCAATTCAATTCATTGCGTACTCGAACTGTCGAAAATCAAATTCCTGTCAATGACAAGACACTATCAGCCAAATGCCCTAGGGTGGAAAGAACAATCGAACGTTGAACAAATAACGTATCGAATTACAACATATGACAATTTGTTGTCACTTCACATCTATTTGTTTCTTAGCTATAAGCATTTCTAGCCTCAGTGGCACAAGCGAAGCAACAAAAGAGACAGGTGCTTGCATTTTCCAGGTATATTTTTTGATATCAACATTTAATGAATAATAAATACAAAGTTATCCATTGTGGCAGGTTTGTTGATATTTTTTGTAGCTGATTATTTAGGGACATGAATTTCTTGTGTGTGATAGAATCGATTGTTCGTGGTTATTTTATCATAGGCATAGAATTGCTATAAAAAGGATGAAGAGAATGACTTTTCACTGGTTAGAAAAGCATTCAGTGATGCTGGGTGAATCTATTTTCCCTTGAAAGTATTCAATAATTTGGGAATAATGGATGCAAATTCTGCGGAATTGACTTTAAAAATTTCACAATGCGAATTCATCGAAGAATGATAACATTTTCTGAATGACAGAATGTCAATGTTTGTAATTAAAATAACTAATGAAATATGTTTGTTTGTTTCGACGGAATTCAATAAATTATTAATGCTGGCAAAAATTTGATATTCACTCAATTTTATTGAGAGATCACGTAAATTCAATTTTTCAAAATATGACGCTGGGTGCTAAGAATTTTTGATAGTGACCGCTGCGTTCGCTGATTTTAGAGGGGTGAAAAATGTCAATTATACTATGTTTGTGTTGCATTTCATAAAAAATCTTGCATTTTGCTGTATTGAATATGTCAAACTATGTAGTAAAAACTCAGTTTTTTTATTCATTTTTAACTAAAAGACCAGCTGAAGCATTTCAAAACCCTTCGCTCGTTGGCATTTAGGAAGTGGTTTCAAAGTGTCAAGCATGAGGGTTCTTGCAATGCAGATAACCGTCACTCTAGGAAGCCAGGAAAAGGCGCTATAAATTGGAGGTATCCTCTTAATAGTTCCGAGGCAAACACCAGCGGAGCTTGCCAATGAATGACTCAACGAGCATTGTGAAATTCATGGGAATTCGAATGTAAGGCAATTGAGCATCCTCTGAGACAAATCCGAGAGACCTTGGAAAGCGAATTTTCAATTCCAAACATTATCATTTCCGATCGGAATGAGAAATTTATATTTGACGTCAATCTCAAAAAGAGAAACTACTATGGAATACACAGTCTGTCGCTGCCAAGGAGCTCTAAACTGAAACGAAATGTTTATTGGCCGAAAATAATACTGAAATTCTCGTTAAAATAAAAGGATGTTGTCTACTGTGACCTTTTCGAAGGTGAGGATTCAATTCTGGACGATTGATATAGGCTACATTTGATTCGTTCCAATTATGAGTAACCCGAGTGGAATGTGAAACAAAAACAATGCAAAGTTATTTGTATACAAGAAAATGCTAGGCCAGATTACGTGAAAGATGTTTAAAAGCGTTTAAATGGGTTATATTACTCAAACTGGCCTAACTCCCAATGGAGTTTGGTCGTTCCCCGTCTGTTTCCTTGTATCTTCGCATACACGCTTCGGCGGTGCGCCATCTTTGGTATGTGATTTCGTCTTTTCGAAGAGAATGAAAGATAGGCATAGACGGAATTTCGTTCGTAGAACAAAACAACAACATAGATTTGATAATTGGTGGTATGATATTGGCCGCGTAATAATTGGTGGTATGAAGCGAATTGGCTTCCAATATGTAATATGCAAAATATGTTTCCGAAAATGACAAAATAACTCGAAGGATATTGGCCGTGAAAATACATAAGAACAAGTTTTTGACTCCGACTAGAATCAGTAGATTTATCAATTTGGTTGAATAATATTCCTACCAAAAGATGAACATATTCTAAATTGTGCTCTTCATAATTTTTAGGCATGGGTTACATGTTCATTTGCTTACTTAGACACAGTGGTTAAATAGTTATTTCAACTCCTAGTTTACAAATGTTTATGCTGCGATATTTTGACCCTTTAAACGATTTGGAGATGAAATTATAGTTAGAAAAATTAATTTTTTGCCATCCTTTGCCAATTTTTGGCACGAAAAATAAGGCAACCGGGTAGGATAAAAGTATGAAATTTATGCTGAGAGCTCGAGGATAGAATCAAGGTGGCGCAAAAGATGACATGACAAATCAACCCGAATAAATTTATCGGTAGAATACGATCTTGGGAAATTTTGACAGCCATTTTAAATTTTCTAATAGCTATTTATATAACCGAAAACCGATACCGATCATAGAAACATTTACATGTATCTGCATTCAACTTTTATTTGAGAGTCAGAAGAAATAGGTACGAAAGTTCGACGAGAATTTGTAGGTTGTCTATATTTTAAGTAAAATATTCAGACTCGTTATTACTTGGGCATTTATTATTAACCTTAAACGTAAGCTTCTTTGCAGTTAAAAGACTTTGAAAATATAAATTAATTAATTGAGATTTGATACTCGAAGTGCCAAAATTATTGAAAGTTTCTAATTTAACCAACCTTTTGTACAAACCTTAAGAAACTATGTGAATCTTAAACGGATTGAAATGGTATTTTCTCCGTCGAAAATGGTAGGTAGTCGCCCTTAAAAATGCATTGCGATTCAATGTATGTTTCGATTGGGGTACAGAACACACATCCAAAATACTTAGGTTCAGCATGAACACCGTGAAAAGTGGTGACAAGTCTGGGTAGGAAACGTGGAGGATGTGCCAAGTAGTGGTCTACCGTCAATGCTCCAGCAGAGGTAATAAGGAAAGTGCGAACATTGGCTGCAAATATCAATGAGCGAGATGTATTCGCGTACCTTGCTGAAATGGCTTGACAGTACTCCGGGGGCCAATTAAAACGTATCGAAGCGAACCGTTCAGCGATTAATTCTGTTCATCAAGTGGAGTCGGCGAGTCTATAGATAACGCAAGATACCCCTGACTTTCCGCGAAGAACGATCGAGACCGGCTCAATTTTTGACGAAATCTCAAAATCCTGGGATTTGGTGATAATAATGGCCGTGATGAAAAGCTGCCTGCAATCATCCTTTTTACGGACGAGTTGTAGATTTAATTGCAAACAAAAACCGAATGATACAATAGGACAGTGAGAATCGGGAATGCCATAAATATTCTCGTAATACAAACTCTGAAATTCATTTTAAAAATCATGGCCGCTGATGGTGTGGGCCGTCGCGCAAAAATGCAACTTCAGTTTGTTCAACAGATATTACAGAGAAAATGAAAACAGGTAAATGTTTTTGCGCAATGCCTTACTAATCGCCAATGATTCAGGGACGATAGGGAGTAGATTTGATGCAACATGTCGCCAGAGCGCATACTACTTTGAAAACTTATTAGGCGATTTATGAGCTTTTGTCTTATACCTGTGGACCAGTTGGCTTGGTAATTCCCTTCATTTGAACTTAATCGAAAATCTGTGGCCCAAAAAAAGTGTCCAACAGACAAAAAAAAGAACGGAATTTCTGCAGAGTATCTCAAAAATTCCTTTGCAAGTTACTTTTTTCTGAAACGACTTTTACAGCGCTAATTATTTATTATATAACCTAATGGGCGTAGTTTATACTAAAATTTAGAGTATAAAGAAAAGAGTATTAGGAAAAATCAGAGACTTTTGCGCCACTTTGTTGTATTTGGGACTAAAGTATGAAGCTCTATGCTCGCAGTGCGGTGACAGCATCTTAACATTAATATGACATTTCTCGTAAGATTTGAACTCGGGACCTGCAACGCAGAATGCAAATGAAATAAGTTAAACAATGAATTAAAGTTATGATACAATCCAACTCGGAAAACGAAAGGAGTTTACAACACTGACCAACTTATCATTGAAAAATGTTTTGCGACTTGAAGAATTTGAAAATCTTCGTCAAAGGTGAATACCCTAGACCAAGTCACAGGGATCAATACAGATTGAACCAATACAGTTTTAAACAAAATTAAAAATATTTGCATGTTTCATGTGCCGAACTGGGATGAGTAATGTGAATACATTGTAACAAAATCGAAAATTTCCTTCGACTTGATAGTTATTTGTAAACATATTGAGACAAGTTAAAACGCAATTCGTTACTTAGAATGAGTTTCCCACCTGTCTTGCTCTTGAAAATTATTCTAAATTCCGACGCAATTAGTGTTGTTTGTGGCTTGCAATGTAGGTGGGTGCATGATTAAAAATGGGTTTCTTGAGGACTCTTTCGATATAAAGTAATAATATGTTAGCATTTTAATTGAATGATAAAGAATTTGATTAAAATATAGTTTATGTTAGTTTACGATTCCGTTCGATACTAACCATACGTCGGCATCATGTACGTATTCATTGATGAATATGTTGATTTTTCTCAGTATATCCTTTGATTGTTGTGTTTATTCGGAATGTAAGTATGGTTTTATGTGTGTATATTACAAATATTGCAGGTAGTTTTTATATATATATTTTATTAAGGTAAAAGAATTAAAAACGTTTTAACGATGGCTATTTATTTACTTTATCGTGGTTGCTTATTATTGGACAGCGGAGTATTTTTGATTTGATTCAAAATCGTTGTATTTTTTTCAATAAACAAATAATCAAAGATTTGAAGAAGAACGCACAGCGCAAACGGTCAATCACAGATTTGCTTGTTTGCAACAAAAAAAAAAAAAACCAAAATATATTTTAAAAATATATCTATTTAATTTCGATTGTCTCTTTTTACGATAAAAACGATTAATATGTATATTTGATACTATTAGTAACGTCGCTACTTCTACTAAATTTGTTATTTTGACTAATTTGTTAGGAGAATTTCTGCATTTGGTATTTTAATTATGCTAAGAACAATAATCTTGAATTAATTAAATGTTCTTCGTATATATTTGAGATACGTAAATCCTTTAAAATTGAGTTAAGAGTAATATCATATATTTCGTTGATCGAGACTTCATTTATTGCTTGATTTTACCGAACACGGATTTTCATTTGGATTATGATAAATTCCGTAGCTGGTTGGTGTTGATGATGGTAATGTTGGAGACTAGCGACGTCTTTTAACAAGTTTCTGCGAGTTGAACACAATTTCGCGGTTCCATGTATAACGATATCCAAAGCACGGTATCATGCTCACGGTTGAGCTATGCAAAAATTATATTTTCCAAAATAATTCATATATATTCAAAATTTATAATGAGGACAAAAGTTTCAGGTTTAAACAAGGGGTAACACTTTGTGCAAAAAACTAAAACGTCCGATTCAAATCACTTATCACTTGGGGATGTATTTCAGAAAATTGTCACGTGGAACATCGAAAAAAAATGCTATTTTTTTCGAAGAAATTTCGCAAAATTTCTAAGCACTAAAATCTGATTGAATCACAAATTTTCCGAAATCAAACACTTCCCAAATTTTAATCTTATCAGCGGTTTCGTCAAGGATTGCCGATAACTTCTTGTATGATCTCAATTTCTTTGTCGCGAAGTGAAAAGATACACATCGAATCCGTGGTAAAGAACAGACTGGACTTGGGTGCTACCGAATCTCGGGTTAAGATTGAGCGGGTAATGTGAGTGTGGCTGAGTCCGTGTATCAACGATCGGAACGGTCCGATCGTTCGCGTTTTCCATGAGATTGATAATCGGAAATATAACGCATATGTGTTGTTTTTGTTGTTGTTGTTCGAAGGAAAATGGAAATGAGTGGCAAAACAGAATATGTAAATAAGTTTATCAATAGCTGTGAACTACTTACAGAGTATCAAAACCTTTTGGTTGTCGGAGCTGAAGCGCGAATTGACAATTTTCTATTTGATATCCTGACAGCGTTGAATGCGAAATTTTGGTTCATACTGCAGTCGATAGTTTGAACCATGTTTGTTATAGCCTAAATTTTCGCACGGAAAGTAGGAGATGGAGATGATAAAACTAATAATTTCCTATGTAATTCTGATGCGGCATTGCGCGAGAAAATGTCCATGCATTGAATTTAGGCTTGGAAAGATATAATCCGCTTATATTACATTTTCACTAACGACAAATGGTTAATTATGGTAGTATCTTCCCCTTGTTAATTCGAATCAGTTTTACTATTCAAAATAATCATAGTTTTCTGGTGGTCTTTTCAAAATGAAAACGCCAAAATTTCTCAAATATTTAAATTTTTTTGTATTTCAACGCAACAGTAAAATTGTATAAAATTGAAAAAAAAAGAACCTTAAACTCAATTAAATATTGATATAGTAGTTTTTGAGCTAGTTTTCAAGCAGTTTGTCAAACTTCCTCATCTCACATCTAAAGAAATTAAAAACACAAATGCAAAAATTGGAAAATGCTCAATATCTTCCATGCATTTAAAACGTACATTTGTTTTTTCATTGAACGACTATATGGTGAATTATTTATTAAATCAATATTTCCTGCCATCTTTTCTGTTGTCTTCAGAAACTTGAATAGTTTAATGTGGTGCTGTTCATGAATTCCTTGAAATAAACATATATTCAGATTTTCCTACTTTCAAATTAGCAAAATAATGTTAGACATGCTTCGGTTAACATTTAAGTTTTTCCTATCTTAATATTGATTCTTAATTGCGCCGTTGGTACATGCGTTTGTTAGTTAATGCTTCCGTATAAGCTTATTGAGATTATTTAAAACTTGCTCTCGTTGTACGTGAATTAAAGTATTTCACGTGCCATTTGCATTGGTAAGAATTTGGAGGCCACCTAGTTATGTCGATATAAGGAAAAAAAAAGAGGTAAAACAATCATGTTGATAATTTAAGATTCATGAATAAGAAATGTTTAAGTGTTGTTAGCGTAATACGCGTTCCTTCTTGTTTCATATTCAAATTTGGATGATAATAAATGGCGTCGTCCAACGTGTGACGATTATTTATTGCAAGAACTTAAGTGCAAAAGAATTGGCCCTTGGACAGTGCCACGAACAAAACTTATCCACGCATGAATGTTTCAAAATATGATCAACCACATCATAGCACATTTCATTATAATAAGCCACAAAAATAAGTCACAAGTTTATTTCAAACTAAATTAAAAAAAATAGGTTCCCTGTAGTTTTCTTTGTTTTAATTGTAACTAAAAAAAACGCATATTAGTATCAAATATATATATAAAATAAAACATATGACTGCGAAATTAGCAAACTCATTACTTGAAGAAAGACAGAAAATATTTTTGTAGAATAAAAAAAGGAATAAAAACAAAAAATGGTTAATGAAAAAGAAATTTTTCAAAAATAAAATTTTCATGTTTTCCATAAAATTTTCATAATTTCTCCACAAAATTTTATTATTAAAGGATCAACAAGAAAGAGAGTGATTCAAATTTAAAGAGGTGGAGAACGATGATTCTTGATGGTGAATATCTTCTACTTTCGTTATATTTGACATTTTTGTCCGAAAGGCATGGAAAATTTGATTGTTTGTCCTGTGAACGAAATTCGGTCGTGCTTCGTTTGTTTCCTTCCTTCCTTCTTCCTCAACATGTGCATTGAGGCAGTTTGCCACCTGCGGTATGTGGATTGAATCAGTGTTAAAAACTTAAAGTGTCAAAACTTAATCTAGACACGAATTCGTTGCATGGTTATGACGGATATCTTGACGACCTCTTTTTTATTAACGTAAATATGTTTAACATAGTATAATTTTATAGTTCAGAAAACCGATTATAGTGATCAACTAATACCCATTTTAATGACAAAGAACTGCTGAATGAACAAAATTTTGTGCAGAAGGTCCCAGAATCAAGTGCCAATTTTGGTAGAAATACAGCGGTTAGTGGTTCTGATGTCAGACTCCAAGCGCAAATTCTATAATTATAATTCATACCATCAGAGTTTCATTTCAGCCAAATTCTTTTATTGAGCGCTCATAGCTACAATAGGGAGAGGATTTTCAATTTCCAGGCTCAGTAAAAAATTTTACGATATTTTAAACCAGTAAGTTGACGAACCACTAACAATTATTAAATTATTCACAATTTTTGGCTGATTGTATGAGCGTATATAATTTTGTTGCCTATAAGACTTAATAAATCTTTATATATCAAAGGAATCATCAGATTTTCTGTTTTGTTTTGAGTCACACTGTGAAAGATTTAAAGATCTCAGTATGTTAGATCACTAAACTAAAGTGGCATGACTGATCTTGTATGGAGGTTTGTTATAATTCATTCTTTCTAAGAAATATTCAATTTATTTCCTAGTTAGAATAACAACTACAAAGAATTTTAATTGAGTGCGATGTAGAACATTTCAGAAAACTATGACAAATATTTTAAACCACTAGCTTTAACGTTATCATGAACTGGAAATACTTGTCGGATAGCATTTAATTTAGTAGAGCTTTTCTATTTTCTTAGTTCTGCCTTAAAAAAATTTACAAGCTGCGATATCCTTTCTTCCTGTCCTTTTCCTTGCAAAATATTGAAATATTCCTAGATTATGTTCAATATTTTTAAGAGTTAAACTGATATAATTTTCGCCGAATTTTAATTCTGATATATTAGAATATGAGAATATTTAGATGAATTTAAAAGTCGAGACCAAAGCATTGCACATCTGAGTAAGGCGTTTAAGGAAAACTTGCATTCGGGGTATGTTGCACTTACTTTTAAGTTGCAATCGTATACGCAATAAAATCTCATATTCTATTTTAGAATAAAATAATTTTAATAAAGAACTTCTTTCATTGCTAAACTGAGCTGGTTATTAAGTGTGTTTCATGAATCATCAAACATACTGTTGTGTGTGTTTTTTAATTATTTACAGAAACTTTAATTTTAGTCAAGTAAAATGGGCCGACCAGATTAATACATTGAAATTTTTAACCCATAAAATTCTACTAACATTAGGCAAAAAAAATATTAAATTTGCTCAAATCTCAAGTGAAAATTGAATGAGTTGCTATTTTGGTTTTTCTAACACTTTTACTATGTCAATTCCAAAGGAAATTGCGAGGCAAGCTGACTGTGTTTATAATATTACAAATTGTGCGATTGACAATATTGAACTGAACTTTGGTTTAGAAAAACTACTTGTCCATCTGATGAGAGCCCTTCTCGTTATTCTATATAGAAGGGGCTGTTAAAAAAAATTAAGCGGTTTAAAAATTAGTTAAATTTGTTTTTGAACAGAATCTATAATATTTGTTTCATGAAAACAATTTTTATCAAGAATTTTCTGCACACTCAAAGTTAGATTTCTTAGCGACTTGTTATGACATGATTCTTTGATGTACTGATCTTCATCTAACGTATCTCTAAATATGACGTCAAAAATTTGACAAAAGATAAATGCAAGATATCTTTTAACCACTTTAACGTACATTCTCGAGTTGATTTGACCACTAACAGCGTCAAAAAGTGCTTGCTCTAGAGAATACGAAAGGGTCCATAATTTTATATGCGAAGCCAAGAATCGATAGTTACAATATGACAGTTGAAAAAAAAAACTACATATGGAATGGTTCAAAAACTTAAATTTTGTAATATTCAAACGAACACAAAACAAACACTTTATAACGAAATCATGGAAGGTATTTATCGTCTAACATTAATATTTGCATGACGACGCTATTGCAAGAAAAGGAGCCGAAAAATTATATGATTTATATAAAGTAGATCTAATATAATAAAAAAAAATTTTCTTTTTGGTCCCCATTTAAAATACAAATTTGCATATGTAATGATAGGTCGACAAAGACAAATTAGGTATCAGAGGCACATGAGGTGAATTAGTTATAAAAAATTGTCCCTGTGAATTTTTCGATAAAAAGAACGTAATTTTTCACCGCTTTGAAAAGCCAATATCGAAAAAGTAAACCCTCACAGGATACGTGCTGATGCGCTGGTACACATAGCACATTGTTCCTTGCTTCGAAATATATCACAGAAAAATTGTTATGATTTCTAAAAATATGCAAAAGAAACGACAGAAAGGTTAATTTACTTACAAAAATGCTAAATTTGTCTGTTAATTTTTTATATATTTAATTTTATTTTTTATTTGAAATGCGGACGCAAATGCGCAATTAAACAAGAATTCGATTGATGTTACATGTTTTTTATTCTTTTCTTGTTTTTTTCGAAGTCAAGAGAGTGAGAAAAGGGAGAGAGAGAGTCATACACACACCCACACAGAGAAGAGCTGAAGAGATTAAATGAGTAAAAAAAAATACAATTGCCTTTTCTTTGAGTTTAAAGTAGACGTTCAGACAGTTGGTTAGTCGATTGAGTTGTTCGATTTAATCACAAGGATTATTGAACTACCATAGTTTTTTACAGTTTTGAAGTTTGTAAAAGTTAAATAATTATTTTGAAATAAGACTTAGAATGACATATAGCATAGATCTGCTGAATTTTTTCTGCTTGCGTACTACATACTTGACACATTTTATTTTGCTAAGATAAAAATAGCAAGGATGTAAGGTATGTGCATAGACCAATAAACAATGTGAATGCGGGAGCGCAAGGAGTGCCAAGCTCCTTGCACCTTCTTCCCTATTTTTTCAAGTTTGAATAAATTTAATGAGGGAGAAAATAAAATAAATTTGTATAAAAATTGTGTACATTTATATTACTCATTTGGAGTTCCTTTAGTTGTGTTGCTAATAAATTGACGTTGCAAGAGGTTAAGATTCGTTGAACGATTTTCTACTTATTTATTTTCACTACTTGACAAAAACAACAGAAGACACTGAAGATGGAGAACGACACAAAACAGGATCAGATATGACAAATGAATAATGAAACTCTTTCCTAAAAAATAAGCAAACAGGAAGCTTTTGTAAACACATTGAATTCGTGTGAAATTCAATGCGAGCATGACTTTTTGATGGAGCCTCTTTCAGTCTTTCAAGCATTTATAATTTATTTGAAAATTGCAACCTGATAAATATTATATATTTTTATTATTATCACCATTTTTATATCCAGTGTAATTTAGCATACAACAGAAAAATGTTGTTTTATGTTTTATGTTGTACCAAAATGAACGAACTACATCATCCATTCTTGCAAAAAAATTTTAAAATCGTTTCTTTCCCACGGTGTCGAAAATCAAATCAAGTTCATCGATAAATAATTGCTAAGATTACTCAAATTATGAACTAAGCATTAAGAATGGCCCGCAAAGCCAAAATATTCTGTGTTTTATGCTCAAAAGTGACACATTTCATATAAAGTAATGTCCTAGAAATCCTATTTTAGAAATGGCGAATTTCATATAAAATATAGTCCTACATAGGGTGCTAATACTTTAGTATATGGGGTGCTAATACTTTAGTATATGGGGTGCTTATACCAGCCTTGCCATTCGGGAATGCATCCCTCAAATTTTATATAACATATCATTACAATATATACTATTTGTTTTGTCAATTGTAACCGTCAATATGCTATTTTTGACAGCATGTCAATAAATTTCGTATTTTAGCAAACTGGCATTGATGCATAGATTTTACTCCTGGGGAAAACTAAATAGACTTTAAAGGACAAATTAAAGTAAGAACCAGGGAAAAATTCAACGTTTATCATTTTTTATAAATAATAACATTTCTATAAAATTGTTCCACATTTCCAAAAAACTTTAGATTAAAACATGTTTTAACTGTAGTGTGTTTTTTTCAATTTGAACTAATAAGAAGTCCCTGGTAAGAAATCTGAAATTACAAAAATGAGATGGTGTCATTAATATTGAAATCGGTAGCTTTCGGATGGTACGCATAGTGGGGGTTTCCCCCCACTATGCGTACCAGACCTTTTTGAAGATGACAGACATTTTTGAAGACGACATTTTTATAAGTCAATAGAAGGGATTCAATTAAAAATCTGTCACAGAGCATGCCAACTGTCATTTTTGATTTTTTTGATAAACATTCTGATAAACGGTAAAATGATTTTTGTCGATTTTTATAAAACCTTAAAACATTAATATTTTGTCTCGCTGAAATGTTTTCCTCCAACGGGGATGGAATTATTTTCCTGTCACCGGAACATTCCGTCGTTCCCCGTCATTGTCTTTTGTTTCACCTACATTACTCCGTTGACGGGGTAATGTGACGGAGAAATATTAAGATTATGTTTTGCTAGTAATGAAGCATCAAATCATGTATAAATAAATTAATTTTTATCTTGTCAAAATGAAGTTCCTAGCAAGAAACACGTAATAAATGTCTCGAATTTTTTACTCGCTGCATGATGGATAAAGGAAATCGAAACATGAAATTAGAGTTTTGCAAAACTGATGCAACGCGAAATTTGAAATTTACCTATGTAAGCATTGTTAAAATATTATTTTTTTCGAAAGTCAAATTATTTTGCAAAGCCTTGAGGAGCCTCTCAACATTTGATTGTTTCGGACACATTCAACGCAATTAAATTGAAAAATTGTTATCAAGACAATTTTTAATAATAATGATATTAAAAAAAAATTATAAATTTTACTAAGAAAGGTTTCGTATTAGTGATAACCATATCTGGTGGAGAGTTTTAAACAGGACATGAATTTTGATAAGAATCTACATATGTATTGTGACGGCTAATGCGTCACAAAAACATGTTCTTTTATATGATTGGATGTTTAAGGATGCTAGTAATTAATCGGTGCGCCAAGGGTAAAAATGATTTGATCCAAGCCATTATCGTCTTTGGTTGTTACCCCGAATAAAGTGGGAGAAATAGATACAAACGTATTCTGCAGGCGTAAATCGAAAAAGATAATTCAAAAACTGCAATGAATTTCTTGATGTCCGTGATTTATGTGAAGGAGTGTGATAAATGATAAGTAAACATTTTACTGGCTGTATAAGGTCTCACTTGAAGCGAAAATGAGATTTTCAGGCTTCAGAAGTGCGTTTACTTTATAACATCGGCAATAAGATAGTTTATGTATAAATAGAAAATGAAGCAACTACTGAATTACACACATCGAAAGAAATAGTCGACATACTGTAGTGTAGTCTACTATAAAGCAGGCCACTATCTCCTTGGTTAGCTTTCCTAAGTTTTGATGTGATTTGATGTGAAATTGAGTATCTGATGCATGCAAATGGGAGAGTATCTCTAAACGACTATTCAATGTACTTATGAGTTGTTACCTGAGTTTGAGTCAAAATATCGCTATATATAAATCTATAAGTTGAATTAATATGTTAAATTAAATTAAAATATAAGTTAAATTGGGAAAATAAATGGTATGTTGATAGAATACCAACGCTTTGGCATACGTAGTTTAGCGTTCATTTGATTGACAATGTCCCAATAGGTAAACGAATTCATGGTGGTAATAAATAAATATTTTATAGCTCATATACATTGAATATACATAAATAACTTACTTCGTCTGGAGAATAATTTAAATATATTTAGCAGCCCTACGAATTACATCGGAATAAATGAAGTTGAAAGTTTATGAATATTTGTTATTTGATTTTTGACACGATTTGGAGCGGCAAATTTATGAAGCTGTTAGCAACAGACGGATTGGGGAGTTATTTAATACGTTATCAAATTGTCATTTTCGTGATACTGCGGTGAAAAAAAAAACTTATCAAGCTCATCGTTTTTAAAAAGAAATGTGAAATGGAAACGCCCGAATTCGGGTTTAACAGCGTAAGATAACTGCTTATAAACAATCTTCCACATAACACGGAATAAAAATCTGATGCAATAATACCTTAAAATTAAACCATCCTGAAATATACCTTTCCACCTATGCCCGAAAATTCGAAAACTTATCATAACCGAAACGGCCGAAAAAACTTAAATCTTCTCCTCCTCCAACGAGCACCACTCTTTAAAATGTTTGCAACATCTGAAGCGACCTTTGATTAATTAAAACCAGTTTTTGACTTCGTCAATACATTTATTATAAATATAAAATAATATGTATATCACTGATGTGAAGCTTTAGTATGTTTGATAATTTGTTGCATTGCTTTGACGCTGGGCTAGTCAAGTTGAAAATTTCAGCTAGAGGGAGGGGAGTAATTAATAAGTAAATGGTATGGAAAATAAACTTAAACGACGAAAAACCTATCTGAGACAGCTGTATGAGCGTGAAATAATACGGCAGAAAGTTAATCTATAAATTTTATAAAGAGGACAACTTGTAATTCCTTCTTTTTTATGTTTGTCTTCATTGCAACAGTAAAAATGATACTATGCAGTCCTGCCTAAAATTCATATATGCAAATGAAAAATGGTGATGACCACTGGAATTGTAATAAATGATAAATAAAGTATTTTTGTAAAGAAAACAAGGTTGTTTTCTTCCTATAGATATCCCAAGAATTTCAGAGTATATTATAAATTCGGTCAATAAAATTTCACACATTTAGGTGCAACCGTGGAGCATCGCGTTATAAGTTCAGTTGATAAGCTCATGTGGCAATACAGAACGTATCAGTTTGTGTGCCTAGGCAGAGCCCCAACTGGGTATTTTTTAGGTCAGTATAAGGTTATTGACGTACATCGATTGCAACTGTTGGGATTGTCGCTTTGCAAGAACCTAATGAGGAAGATATACATTTCTGCGGTTACTACCCAAATTAAGATCAATAACTTTAAAGATAACATTATTTTGAATAATCGAATTTGATTGGAAAATCTTCAGATGTAATAAATTTTCCCGAATAGAAAACATCAAGAAGATGTTTCAGTCGATCGTAAACATATTTGGGAACTTCGTTATTACAATTACTTCATCAGAGAACTCTTTGCACTACTAGACGGTGCAATTTCTCCATCAGTAGTAAATTGATTTTTTTTTAGTGAAATTTGAATACTTTTTTGCGACTCCACGAGATAAGAAAATTTTTTAAGAGAATTTCGATTTTGTCGATAATGAAAAAGTCGCTGCCTGTATATAGGATCCGGTCGAGCGTAAAAAGCCCAAGCAGCTGGTCCTGAATATATTTTCCAGAGCAGTAAGGTAGTAACGTTTCAATCTCCACACAATAAGGCCCCGACAACGTCCTGACAGGTATACATAAGAAGAAGAAAAAGACCATTCCATCGTTCCAAATATTCTTGAAAGTCGACTCAAAACAACTTCTCATTGAGTGTCACTTGTGTGAAAAGAGTCCTCACACTTGGAACAAACTCACGATCTGACGGTATTCAACCAAAATAAATGAAATTCTATTTGGATTGGGAAATTTCCTCTAATTTTCGCGTAAAACAAGATTTCCCGTCTCAAAGTTTTTTCTATCTCGGTCTGAGAGAAGTCACTCGAGAATGTTAGCATTGTATATACCAAAGCTGTGGTTATGTAACTGAAAGATAATAAAAATCAGTAAAACTCCGCAGAGGGGTTTCTCTCAACTTAAGTCTCACAAGCTGCGATAAATGCTCTCGAACTACTCTATAAAGCTTTATAACTATAAAAACTTTATTAGGAATGCGTGAAGATAAAAGCTACTCCAAATGAATTTCGAAATTAGTAAATGAAATGAAAACTTGCTTTGGAACACAAATATATCGACAACTATATTCACCTATTTAATGTAATTCCAAATATCAATCAACTATCCGTGTTGAGAAGTGAAGTTATCGTACGTTGATAGGCTCACCGCGCATGCGTGAGCGAAACCCAGTATTAAGGCGCCGGAGCGCACTACTTGCGTCACCGGTAATTTTTCTTTAGTTGGTCCGTGACTGTTGCCCACGAGACATGTGCAATAAGAAATTCCTTTATGTAAAACAAATAAAGCGTACTCATATATATTCAAAGTTATCTTTCTCTTCAAATCTATCGTCCCTCTTTCCCTTCGCTAATCCCAACAATCCGTTTTAAATAAATGGATTAAAATACAGTTTTCAGCCAAAAATGGAATGCTGCTGGTAGTAGTTCTCCGTTCAAAATGAATTCACCACCTGTTTTCGATTGACGAACAAGCTAACGATTAAATTTAATATGACGTTTCTAGTTATAAATGACGGCTAGTATTTTCAGTAGCATTTCTTTTTTGAATTTTGAAGCAGCAACATCTCAATTTATTTTCATTGTTGAATATAAAATTGAATATGAAAAACCTGCGTGCGATTGCGCTTAAATTCGTTCAACCAATATTTGACGGTCGCCATCGAAGGAGAATCGTTCCCATACACTGAATCCAACCGCTTTTTGATTTCACTGCGCGATCCCTTTCAAAAACAAGAATCAAATCACCGACTGATATTGCTCCTTTTGTAATTTTTTTAAATCAACGGACACGCTTGCTTTCACACGCTCTCAAAACAGAACTACAAGTCCGATCCGGCTGAAATTTTGTCAGTGGCCGTCTACAGGAAGGTACTACACTATAGTGTATATATTTCTCTTGCGATAGTGGTACCATTGGGCAGAGAGAATAAGTACTTATCGGTCAGATGTCAGATGGATTAGCAAATGAATTTAGTAAGACTCAGTAATATTGCAGACAAGGGAAGGTACTGTTGCGATGTTGTGCGATGTATTGAGCGTCGGTCAAGGTTTTTTTTGGGACATATCTTAGATAGACAGGAAATGTTCATGAATTTATATACAATATTTTAAATGAGAAACACTTTTGCCCAAAAAAAAAGAAGAATGATGGCTAAACGATGAGAAAAAGAGAGGAAATTGGCAGCTACCCGAGATAACGAATTGTGTGACTCTAGGTAAGCTTGCTCACGATGGAAAAGATTTTTTGTGGAACGACTATCTATACGAATGATATTTTTTTGTTTTGTTTCAAATTTTCTTTTGTACATCACGCCAAATTTTCCAAAAATGTTACATTTTTGAATATCAAGCTTTGAAATAGTGATTTTAATAATAGATAAAAAACAAGTGCCAAGCAATCATTTTTCCATGATTGTCGTTCACTTCCCTATACCGCTACATCGACTTTTTCTTAGTAACATTTGCGTAATATATACATACTCGTATATAAAGTGTTACACTTTATATCATTCTCTCTCATAACAGCGGTAAAGGTAAAGGAGGGGTATTTTGGAAATCCGGTATTACCTATATACGAGGCCGGTCTTATAAGTACTCAGCCTCGCCGACCGATGGCGCGACTATTGTTAGGAAAATACACTATCGTGTAGCACATTCCCGTAGACGACTACTGAAAACATTTCAGCTGAATCGGACTCATTGTTTTGACCGCGTGTGGAAGAGGGCGTGTCCACGAATTTCAGAAAATTACAGAAAGACCAATATCGGTCGATAATTCGATTCTTGTTATTGGAAGGGAAATAATGCAGCTCCTGCCATGGCGACCGGTTTACCAAGTTTCAAGATAATCGAACGTCGGCTTTTGAATAGCCAACCTCAGGTGCTACGAAAAAGGTTGCCACAGAGGATAAAATAACATCATCTACGATCTTGTATTGGCAGAACGCCGATTGAAGGTACACGAGCGAGATAGGTGAGACAGACAGGCATTGCAAAAGGCCGTGTGGATCATATCCTGGATGAAGACCGCTTCAAAGTAGTGTTTCACGCTGTTTAAACGTAATACCAAGTAGTTTCTGCGTCGCTTCGTGATCGTCGACGAAACATGGATCCACTGGTACACATCAGAGACCAAGCAACTGTGGACTTCACCCAGCAAACGTGCTCCGAAGAACTCTTAAGACTGTGCTATCATAATAATAATGGGCATCTTTTTCTGGGATTTACACGGTTTGATCTGCAGCAACTATCTGGAGAAGATCAAAACTGTCACACGGGGCCAAATTTTGAAGAAATTTGATTGGAATGAGGAGGTCATCGCCATCACGAAGGCCAACTTTGCAGATCTCGAGAAAACGTTTTTTTGTTTCAGACGAGTGAAAGAAGCTGGAGCATCGCAGGGTCAAGTGTATCGGGCTAAGAGGAGACTTTGTTAAGAAATAAATCGCCACTTTTCCCAGATTTCCTTTTTTATTTTATGGACCAAGTATTTATCAGAAAGCCTTCGTATGTGATATATATGCCACATGGCACTCTTTGCTTATTGCATTTATTTTTAAAACATTTTAGTCTACTCTTGGTATTTAAAGTGAAAATATATGTCAAATATGCTTAAGAAACCTGGTCAATTATCTTCTGATCGGCGGCTACAACGTCCAAAAAAGAAGAAGTGTCAATAGTTTTAGTACTGAAGTTTTAGTACTTCCTAAGGGCTTCTGCAGGTAATTTGAAATAGTAACGAAGTCAGTGTACCTGTTGATTTGTCTTTTCAGTGCAGTGTATTTTCTTTTCTTTTGAATGCAAACACAGTAATAAGGATGTTAAATTTTATCGGACTATAGAGGTTTGGGTTTTAAGCTATGAATTTTGTGAGAATGTAGAAATGAAATGAAAAATTTATCAGCATATTATGGCCTAGCTGTATGAGGAAATTCTGATTCGATTGAAAACATGCATATTGCGTAATTTCCTACTGATGAAAACTCTCCACACTCTCATTGTCCTGTTGGAGAAAAGAGTATCCCCAGGCGCAAGGCGATGGCAGATAGTGGTAGTGCTTGAAAAAATTGCAAGCACAATCTACTTTTAGATGATGAGGTACAATAAATTTTAAAGCTTATTTATGAAGACATATCAGAAGATTTAACAAAGCGCTGCTTGGGCTAATTCACGCAGATTAATAACGTTATAACTTTTTATAAATTTTAATGTTTGTATTAGGAATATGGCTTCCAAACATATTTTTTTCCTAAATAGAGCTGCAAATATTTTTAGCATTTAATGAAAGATTTATGGCTTAAATACTGCAAGTCATGGAAATTGAAAATCGTGCGTTGTATATATAAAATTTAGATGCTGCAAGAATCTAACAAGTGGAAAACACTCCACTGAGGCATATAATGAGGCCAAAACAGATCGTAGAGAGCAAAAATCAATGGAAGAGGGGGATAATGAGTTGTATGATCTAGGCATATAGATAAAATTTCGATAAGGTTTATTACACAAAATATTGAGTTTTAACTTTAAACGCGACTTTCTCGAAATAGCTTTCTGCAAGTTGGAGTGAATGATAAAAAAATATTTATCCAAATCATTTTAAAGCTTTAAAACGTTAGTTTAAACATGCAAATGCTCAGAATGGACTACGTGAAGTAACGATTTTCATGAGTTATAACCGATTTTTTCGGGGTAAAAGCTCGATTTTCGAAAATATTTTTCAAACAATATTTTTCCTTTCATTCATTTTATGATGATGAAAACTACATTTTTTTAGTAGATTTTTCTAAGGGCAGTTACCCTGCACGCCGTGATTTTTTGGCGTTTCTTTTTTTTCTATAAAAAGTCAAAAATTGTAGCAGAAGAAAGTCGACCACTAAAATTTTTAAAAAATTTATTGTGTAGTAAGAGACAAATAAAGATTATATACACGGTTTCATTAATACATTCTTTCTCTTTAATTGAAAATTAACTTTTGTAAATTTATTTTCCTTTTTCCATTTGAAGGCGCTTTGTCCTTATAATTTATAACAACACTACAATTTCTTAACAAAGTAGAATCAATAGAATCTTAAAAAGCTTAAAGAATTCTACGAACGATTAGCACAAAAAATGTCTTTGAATGCCAGTTACTGCGTCACATGTGAATGATGTTGAAACAAATGTTGCGTCTTAGTCTTACGCAAGTAAAATATTATGCAAAAATGTGAGCCATTCAATTTTACTCTTTCATTTAAAGTGTTTAATTTTATCAAGATGTTGTTTACAAGTAGTTAACTATTTTTTTTTGATTCATATGAATATTATAACAATTGAGGAAGTAAGTGTGATTGTTCTTGTTTTGTATCATTTGTTTACTATTGGTTACGAACTATTTAAGGTGGATTAAATGTTTTACTTTCGCTAACACAAGCCACCATTAGAACTCTAAAGCCATTCGAATTTTATACTATCCTAGCTCATTGTAGGCATCAACATAATTGGAAAGTATATGTGAATGTTTTTCCAAAAAAATAGGCTAATTGATACAGTCGTGTTCGGAGCACAAAGAGCCTGTAATCCTTAGTTAAAATAAAATAATTGCATCGACATCTCGACTTGCAACTAACCTTCTTGTTATTCTTCAATGGATGAAGGGTCAGTCGATAGTAGTTGAACCTTCATGTCCGGAGAATGTAGACGTGTCAGCACATGTGGACGATTAGTAGCTAATAACGTTTGACTGCATGAAGCTTCTATTTACATTTATTGTTGCGCTCTGAGTATATCCTCATAACAGGCAACATTTAAATTGAGTTCGAATTGATTAACTATAAATGATAGCAGTTTTAGTTATAAAAAAAAAAAAAAAAAAAAAGCAGTCAGCAATAGAACGAAACATTTCCTAGCTTCCCATTTGTTGAATGCTTCCCTCCATGCAGAATAACAATTTTTTTCATTGATGATCGTTCATGTGTGGACGTGCGAAAAACATGACAATCAGCACGCAAACAATTGGATAGATGAAATTTTCCAATTTTAATAGTTTTGATTTTGATTGGTTGTGATGTTATTGGGTTCTTTACATATATAACAATACTTTATCGATATGAAACTTGGTTGCTAGGGAGAATGACATGGAATTGATTGCTGCTCAGCCGGTTTCCAGAAACAACTAGCTCGGCAACAGACTGTATAAGGATAAGACTGTTGTAATTTAAATAGAGTGAAATCGAGTTTCAACATACTCTCATGAAATTTTTTAATAATTCTTGTTGGTTATTCAACCCTTAATGGTGAAATATAAAAATTAAAACAGATTTTATCTTTTACTTTGAGAGTCCGAACATCCTGAAGAGTATAAAAATCTGTCACGCTAGAATTCTATAAATTGACTTTGCTTCGACGGCTCGCAGATAAGACTGAATTCAATGAATAGCAAAGAAATGGCAGTTTCACCATTTTACCATCACATACTGCACGCCACCAACAAAAGGGAACGTTTGCTATTAATAAACCAGAAACGAGAAATCAATCTGAATTTCAATCAAAATCAATCGTCAAATTTATTCCAATTGACGAGAACGAAAGTGTTGTTATAGCGTTTATTTAAAATGAGAATAAATCGAAGAAAGGGCGCCCAAAAGGGGAAAATATCACTTTCGAAATTCATCGTCACAGAAACAAGCATACATATTAATAGTGTAAAAACTTTATATGATAAATTAATTTACAACAGTTAGATTTTGACGCGCTCTATCACACAGTCACTTGAGTTCATGCGAGCCCCCATTAATTTGTTAGTGATAGCAAGGTGATCCAGGTCCAGTTGTCTACAGTAGAGCTTATGGGGGTCTACAATAGCTAGATGCTTGTTTTGTATGAATTTTTTCACATATGTGAGATTCTGTTTCGCATGTGTGTATTTCTTTCATTGCAACGCTGATAAATGATTCGTGAACTGAAAAGTTTCAAGTAGATTGAAAACAGCGACTAATAAGCATTAACAACAACGAAGCAAGAAGAAATCCAGACAATGATTGAATTAACTGCCCAGCATTTAAATATTTAGGACGATTGATTGTAATTGAGACAAGTAAACTGGGTCGATGCAATTTAATTGAACTTTTCGATTGAATTTAAAATTTTCTAAGAAAATCTAAGAAATTTTTGAACAGAAAAAGAGAAAACAGAATTGTCGTCAAACAATCCTGACTTCAAGGAGGACGGGCTACTTTCTTGCGTGTTATGATCTTTGTTCCAAGAACGTAACATTTATGTTTGTTAAAAATTCAAATCAATTTTCGCCAATTTTTTTTTGTTGAACTTGAAGTCTGACGCTGGATGTTAGATGAAAAATAAAAAATCTTCGTATTTAAATTTAACATCTATCGTTTTCATGCTAATATTGCAAAGCTTCTATCAACATGCGTTCGCCGTTTCTAGAGGAAAGAATAATTTTGCAGTGATCTCAAAATATCAATGCTAATAGCCATTCTTGTCACCGCATCAAAACACATTCCTATTTCAAACACGTAAGAATTGGTTGTTTACATTTTTGAAAATCCGTCTTTGAAGTAAACAATGATTCAATGATACAATGACGCAATTGTTACTTAACATTTTTTAGTTGAAACAACAACCTGCAGACATTTAAATATTTGTTTTTCGTTTTTTGTCATCGCAAGTTTTTTGAAGAAGTCTAAAAGGCAAAATTTTTATTTAAATAAACAATTCTAGATTGCATATTTCTACAATTTAGGGACTCTTTATCGAAGATATACCAGGTAACATTGATCCGAAGATATACCAGGCATCATAGAGTAATGTTGGATACTTAAAAGGGACATCTCTAGTTTTTCGCACATTTTTCACGAATTTTTTTAATGAATTAAAATTGTTAAAAATGTGAACTTTCTTATTGAGTATATGTAAAATTATATAATTTTTTTGAATTCATATATATAAATAATGTTGTGATATGTCAGCCCCAAGAGGATCTTTTTTTTTTTGTGATTGATACGATTTCCCGATTCACATTCTCGGACATTTGAAACAAAAATTACATAATTCATTATATTCAAATAGAAATTATGAAACTTTGTATAATTCTATCTATTTCTGATTTATCAAATGCTTGTCTAATAAAAGACAAACGACTCTTTTCGCCCAATTCGCTCTTATAAGAAAATCGAATTCAGAATTTTTCACTTTTCGATAATCGATCCTGCCGGGCCGTTAAGCCCACAATTTTCGCATTATCCTTAGTTTCTTTGTTAGTGCACAGTGGGCCAGAGTAAGTTTTGCAAAACATGCAAAAACCTGGCCAAAACCCATTTTTTGAAAGTATGAATCGCGTTTTGAAAATTGACTTCGCGAAGACGTTAGCATACAGACTTGGGAACTAGCCACCTGACTCGACAGAAGAGAGTCAATTGACAAGCGCTAGGGATTGAAGTGTGATAAAACCTTGTTAACATGCATAGCGCACTGTTCGAGGAATAAAATAATGGGAAATTTAGTCTTTGCTTATCACACGTACATACGAGTACTCCTTTGTAAAGATTTTGTGTTAGTCACAAGTGTTTCAAGTAATAATTGCTATTTGTTTTCGCGGCTCAATAAGAAGATGTAACCGGTTTTCCAAGTATTGATTTTTCTTGAATTGAGTTCATAAAAAGGCCTGGACAGATCGGTTGAAACTCTCACTAAATTAATCCTCTCCGTTGTGTCTTTAACCGTAGAAATCTAACCATCGTCAAATCGATGGGTATAGAAAAGAAATATTGTTGTCTCTTTTCAACGCTGCATGCGAATGTTTAGTCACTGCATGTCAACTCAGTTGGCGGTGCGATCGCGACAGTGATGCACAAATAGAGTAGGTAGGTGAAATAGCTTTCGAGATCTTTGACATTTGCCCGTCATATTGACGGATAGTTAGTAATACCGTTAGTTTGTTATGTGAGTGCCAGCGTATGTTTCTGAGGTAAATTGTTTATGTTGAAGGTGGTAGCGAAAGCAGAAAAAACCTGATAGGATAAAGGAAAAATATAACAAGATTTTGAATCCTTCTTCATACACGATCCGGCGAAAACCATATCCAAGTCGTTCCTTCTGGTGCTTGCGCATTTCAATTTGATTATTTGTACGTGAGTATCGTTGGGATGAAGTGCATGAGTGTGTGCAAACTTGAGCACGAGTTGAAAATTATTGAAGACGCAAGGTCACCTTTTGGGAGAAGAGCAGGAACCGAGGAACACGGACATGAATTAAGAAGAGAGCATTCCAGAAAAATTTCAAAATTTAGCTTTGTAATATCAGATCCAGTCAGCTGCAGCATGTGACCTTTGCCTAAAAAAGTTTCAAAACCTTTAATGCTACAAGTTCTTTAGCTGCTGATTTAACAACAACTTGTGCATACTTAGGTAGAATAAAGAAGTGAAATTGACCGGAAAAAATAAAAAATATTGTCATATTTTTGTCACAGATTTCATTAAAGTAAAAATATTTTTGTTTTTGTAAATTTAAGATGATAAAATTAATTCTTATTTTCAGTAAATCTATTTTTAAGTAAATCATTTTTGAGCATAAAGTTACAAAAAACAAGGATTTAGGTGTTTGTCAGCTTTTTGGCGACTCTGGCCCACTATGCAGTGTTATAAAATGTATGAAACGTTTCTTTTAGAGCTATTCTATCTGTGATATTACAACTGGACAAATCTTTTCCTTAGTGTCATTTAAGGGACTATTACCGGTTAAATTTCTGAAAAAATCGTTTAAATTATTGATTGATTATACCTTCTGAAATCATCCGCTAAATTTTTATATAAAAATAAAAAAAAACGAAATAGGTAGCAGTTTTAGTGCATGCGAGTTTTCAGTGCGCGACAACTGATTTGACAAGTTCTAGGAGTTTTTGGTAGATCAATTTATCCATTTTCACTTACAACTGTGTTCGAAACGACGCGTGTTCAAAACCAGCTTGAGCTGTTTCCACCTTTCTTTCTCAATGGTTTGACAACTTCCGGCAGGTACGCTTCTCTTTCTACAAAACATCGTTATTCTATATAAATTTATATATATACAAATAAAATCAGTGTCGGCTTTCTCAAACGTATTTATTTTATATATGGAAGTGTACACAAACGTTCGATGTATCCAAAGTGGACGAAAATCCGTATGAAAAGGAACTTATGCAAAAATAATAAGGAATGTGAGGAAATCTCGCGAATTTCAAGGGAATCAACATAATGCTGAACACATTACAGTATTCACGAGTACTTCGGCAAGTAAATTGTCAACAATTAATTTTGACGTTAAACTCGACGATAGCCATTCCTTTTGTATTTTTGTGTTATACACATTACAGTGTAAAACGAGTGGTATAGATGTGAAATTTACCAAAACTGCAATTCGTGGACTAGTATCAAAATAAATATTGAATGTGAGTGTGGGGATCAACAGATAAATGCTACTCCTTTTAGTCTAAGAGCTAGCAACGGCTGAAAACACGTAACTTCAGCAAGGCTCATATTGGAATATCTTCTCTCTTGTTGAGCCATAAAATGTATGCGTGGGGACTGGCTAGCCTAATCCGCTGCGTTTACCTGTGCGACTATTTTCTATACAGGTATAAAATGCAATAAATATATAATAATATAATATTTTTATTTTATGATATTGTGTCTACAGAACTACTAGTAATATCGATTTATTATTGCCAGACAATTTTATAGTTGTTAACACCTTGCCAGACCTTAATTAATAAATATAAAAAACCAAGATATTTAATTTACTTTAGCAAAGCTCAAATTTCAATATGTTATTTTTTAACTATCACATAAACTATATATTTAATTTGCCAGACGAAAATTCCCTTGTTAAACAAATGCCAGACTGGTTTGAACTTCAGAGAAAATGGAAATATCCCTTAAAGCAAATCAGTAAAACTAATTATTGCTTGATTTAAATCATTACCAATTCGTAATTATAAATTCATTACAGTTCGAATCAGTACTGTACTTCTTACTTCGTTACTTCAGTCAGATAACACACATACAGCTTCTGATTCTTTTTTAAAATTGTAATTATAATTTTCACTGATGATAGTAAAATCGTAAGATCTTTTTCAATCAGAACTTTTAGACTATCAAAAACATTTTGATGAATTTGTCTTGTCAAATGCCAGGATGTTGGAGGACGGTCAGTGATAAATTTTTTATAATTATTAAGGTAAATTGAATTGGTAAGGTAAATTAAATTGTTTTGTTTTCAGTAAATTTCGACAACGGTTTTTGCGGAATCATGTAAAGCAGGCTGAAAAATTGTCTCCGTGAAAATATGTTTAAAGTTTTTTCAACTGAGTAAAAAACTGAAGAAAATAAAAAAACGTCTTGCACTTATTCAGCGAAACAAATCATTTTCTAGGCCTTCCGTCTGAGTTGTTAAAAGCGTCAATCCCAGTCGACTACCTTGCTCAATCCGGTTGTTGCCTTGCCTCCGCGTGAAGTCAATTGCATCGAAACGGCCATTGTTTTTATTATTCCTCATAAATGTTTTGTTTTAAGAGGCACACTAAGCGCGAAATTTTGATAAAATCAATATTTTTCTTGAATATTTCGTCTAGACTATAAACTGTAAAATAACAAACAATCCCAAATGAATGTTTCAAATAGTGTTGGAGTTACAGGCTTCTTAAGTGAAGCAGATCCTTAACCCTTATCCTTTATTTAGCGATGAAACTAATATAAATTTGTTTGGCAATGATCCAGCTAGATATTTTTCCTTTGAACCTATACTTCAAAGTCAATTAGAAAATGGTTTGATAGCAGCAGACAAAGGTTAAAAACAATATCGAAAACATTAAATCGAATGGCTATGTCAATCTCCGGACTTGATTCCGGACAGAAAACTCATGCCAACGCCGAGGTATTGGTGATAAAATCTGATCCAAAAATAAACGGGTTTAGAGAAGTTCCCTTAAAAACCAGTTAATTTTCCATTTGCAGTTTTACAGTTATTATAACCACCTACAGTAGAAAGAAGTACTGACTTCAATCGAATTATTGAAAATGTAAGCTTTGTTGAGACCACGACTGCTTCGGTATTTTTCTACGTTGCAATGGACCGATGTTGACATCCTTCCTTGTTCATTTATCCCATTTTCATCTTTTCCTCCCACCTTTCATTTCCCTTGTGGGATTGCCCACCACACAGAACTTAAATATCGACTCAGCTGTTGTGAAGCCGCAACATAAACAGCTGTCCGGTCGCTCGCACACGCACGCACACACACACACACACGGACGAAACTCGACGCATCTCATGACATGACCGGCAGGCAATCTCTCTCTCGTTCCGACCGTTCATCGAAGCAGACATTAAGAGTAATAAATAGTAATATAAACGAGTGTAGCTACTGATTCCACACTCTTTTCACTTTTTTTCCCCACAATATTCATCCAAATATCCACTCCAAATAGTTGGTACACAATCTAATTTATTTGGATTTCGTATAATTGATATATGCTGGATTCTACGTAGTTGATGGTAGTTTGGCGTTCACGCCCAAGTAACGAGAGTTCGAGATGGACTGTGGAAGAGGTCACGCGAATGCGTGAGTGCAAAAAGGAAATAATAAAGAAAAGTTAAGTTTGGAATTTTCGGAAGTTCGAAGGAAATGTGAGTAGGCGAAAAAAATTTGTTTTTGGAATTTTCAAAGTACGGAGGGAGTGTGAATAACTAGGATCAAGTTTTTTCACACATATTGAATTTGAAGTGCATTTTGTTGAGGAATGGTCTTGCTTTTCGAAATTTTGGTTTGCCCACGTTTCGACGTTTAAAGAACATTTAAACATTGCAGCTAAGTGAGATTGTATTTGATGTGAACCAAATCTATCATAAACTTATATTTGACTAAAGTGAACTTGAAACAAGTGAAATTTTACCACCCAAACCAGCCAAATATCGTACTTTGCTAAATTGTTCGCTTCCCTATTTGGGCAAACAGAAACACTATCTATTCCATCCGGTTTTTTTAAAAATGACTGTAACTCCACCTCGAAGGAAGATATGATGGACATAATTATGATTTGATAATCAATTCGACGAATGAATTCCTGTTTGTGGGAAGCAGAGGTAACATCAGACTGGCGAGATATGGACATACTGGAGAGATGTATAAATCGTGTAAAAAGATTGTATCATTGAATATTTTCCTTGCATTGTTTTTTTAAATTACAATCATATTTTATTGAATTAATAAAAGTAAAGAAAAAAATATATAATTTGGATTAGTGCATGTAAACCGTACGAGATCGGGTTAGGTGATAGGTTTTGAAATTTTTTGGTAGTTCTTTCCTTATCTTTTTTTCTTTTGTTAAATAAAAATTTGTTTTTTAAATTTAGCATGTAAAATCTCTTGTTTTCTCTTATTTTTATTCCCTTATTACGTATAAATCTATATATTATTTTACCCAGTAGCAAATAAACATATGATGAAGTGCGGTGTGTTTTATTTCATTTCTTTATGCATCCCTCCTTCGCTTCCTCTCCATCTCCCATTAAGGGGATGTTTTAAGGTTTAGGTGTAGGTGGCCCAGCACGGGCAGTGATCTTCCCCACGCGAACCCCGAAAGACTGAGCGTCGCCGGCCCAGTTAGCCACCTGGAGACCCAGGATCACTGCCATATAAATGTGTGCAACCGCGGCAGGCGTGATACGTAACAGCATGCAAGATTATAGCCCGGAGGAGTCTTTAGAAGACGAATATTATGACAACGACTAAGCTGGAGCTTTAAATTTTGTTTTTATTCATATCATACAAAAAATTCCTTTAAGACTTATTAAATAATCAGGGTAATCGCTGATATTATCCCTGTTTACTAGATCATGTAACTATATTCAATGCAAATTCTAACGCAATTTTTAAAAATTTTATTGATTAATTAAAATAATTATCGTTTTCTCTGAATTTTTCCAATTAAGATTTGATATGAACTCTACGGAATTTTGGAATTATACTATTACTCACAAAGTATAGTAAAGAGAAATTTTGGAGTTTTATTTGTCCTTGTAATAAGGGTCTCTATAATTATAATAATTCATACAACCCTGTCCAATAGCAAGAGGAGTGACAGAAATTTTGCTCCTATCCGCCTCGCGATGAATAAATTTGGTTTTTTATTTTAGATTCTAAAAGTTCAGATCAATACCTTCATTTTTACCTCACACGGCCATAATTGATGAAAACTATTTTTAAGGGTAATGTCAGTACACCGGTGACTACCGTGAATGATTGAAAGGACCTGAAGAGTCGAGACACAAGAAGACATACTACGATCCTCGAACAGACAAACGGACAGACATGATTTTTTGAAGGTTTTTATTATTATTTACAAAATTTTCATAATAATTTCGTCTAGTCAGCTTGTTCTACACGAATCACTGTAGGACGTATTAAATCTTCCCCTTCATAGTTCAAATTGAGCTCCCATTTATCATTTATTCATGCATATGAGAACGGGGTTTGGGTTTGAGTACTTTTGCGATGCCGAGAAACAACACGTGCGGGAGATTTTTTATGCAGATTGAATTTTTAACCTAGTGAAGAGATATCATGTGTGTTTAAACATCAATGGAGACTACTTTGAGCAAAGAAATCATTAAATAAAATATTACTTTCATTACTTTTCGTATGAGGTTACTTTCGTATGAAGTGCGGCTCACAAGCAGGACGCTGTTGAACACAACAGCGCAGGATAGACATAACATCAACCTGGCAGAACCGTTTGAGACAAAACGTCGATTGACTTCTGAATTTAGAACGGTTTTCAGGAGAAATTTCAGCTGATTATTTGCTGTAATTTATGACAGTTGCTTCTTCCTTGTCTGTTCATTGTTGTTGGATACTATTAGGCAACATTCACTGACACAATCTAGCGTCGTTGCCTTTGAATTTTTGCTTCCAAATATATGATGGGGCTATAATTTGAGGTTTTCCAGAGTTCTAAATTAAGGAAGCTGCGAATACTTCATATACAAAACCTTCCGTTTATATTTTATCTAAAAGCGCTGCTATTTTTCAGTTTGGACCAAAAGGCATCGATCTAAATAATGATAAAAATTTCATTCTTGCGTGTTTAATAATTAAAACTTTCTGGCGTCCATTATCAAGAGTAAGTATTTAAAAATAAAGAGTAGGATTACTTTCTTTAAAGAAATATGGAATTGTTCTTTCAGAATTTTACGCTACAATAAAGTACAATGGCAAAATTAAAAATAAATTAATCTCAATAAACAAATCGAACGCATGGTTTTGCAGTTATCTCGATTCGGGCGAAGGAAAGGAAGAAACCCATCGTCTGACTTTTAGATCAAACCAATTAATAATTTTGCTTTTAAGGGTATTTTGGTAAAGCTGTTAGCTCGTGCAAATCGTTGGGTTATGATTGAAAAATGTGTTTTTACTTGTCATTTTCATCGAGGTTGCGACATATCTTGAATTCTCTCTCTATTGTGATTTGCTTGTTATCCAATCGTTGCAACTAAGTTTGCTGTTAGCATTCGAAAGCACTAAGGGCCCTGTCGCTCGCCAGGCTCCAGACTTTGCTTTCAAACATCAACATACGTTTAATGAATAACTTATATACACCGCTGATTTAATCCGATGAAATCATTTGACAGACGTTTATCAAGTTCAAAGGATATTTAGCGAAATAACATCATGTTGATTCTGCTTTGCTAACATACAATACGTTAAAAAAAGATAAAAAAGAGCATTTTTCTGCAAATTGCAAGCCTTTATGAAGGAATGAACTATTATTATAAGGATAAGGGTATTACTTCCACAAGGTTAGCCGCATTAGGCAAGATTGTTCACAATCGATTGAACAGACAAGATACCGCTTCAAACGATCTACAAACTATCTATTAGTTAGGCAATCAGACAAAGACAATCAGGGAAGCCAAGTAGTAAAAAAGTGGTTGGTAGTAAAAACGTAACGGTAAACGTAAAAACGGTAGTCATCTTAAAAGACGTGTTATTTTAATGGGCGAAAATAATTGAAAGCAATTTTTTGAGAAACCACTTTTGATCAAAAAGTGTTTCATCACGTTAACGGCGTGCAGTCGTTTTTTCAATGTCCTGCAGGATGATTGTTCTTCAATTGGTAATTTAAAAACCAATCAATTTAACATTTTATTCAGTTGAAATAATAATCTGGGGATATTGAATTTTGGAAGCAAATAGATTTTCAATACTTTTCACACACCAAAAATGTTTAAATCACATTACTTACCATTTTTGACATCATATTCAAACTCGAGTAACACATCTTCGCTATTATTATCATCTAAAGGAATTTTTTCATCCATGTCTACACTAGCAAATAAAATATCTGAAATTAAACGATAGAATAATTTAGTCAGGGGTTGATTTTCAACATTTATTGCAACATTTTTTCCCCCAATCAAATTTGTTTACCTTTTGCAAAATCATCTTCGAAACACCATGACTCTTCAGTGCCGTTTAAGCTGAAGAGTTCGCTGGAGGACGGCGATGTTGGCTCGGCTTTGCCGTCCCAATACAAATCTATCGGAAGGTGCAACGACTCCATGCTTTTTTAAAATAATACTGGAATCCTTCAAACTAATCCGATAAAACGGTTGATATATTTTTTTAGATTTTATAAACGGTTGTTGTTTTTTAGAGTCGTACAACGACAATATGCTTGGTTGTTGGGGTGCCATGATGGCGCTGGAAGAAGAATAGATTGATTTATTATAAATTATTTTATTATTATATATTTTGGTAATATTTTTCCAGTTTATTTAAAAAAAAAATCGGCTGCATAATTCAGAATATAGCGATCACCGCCCGTAATTTTGTTCTGGAGATAATGAAAACAAGTAAAGGATCGTGGGCAAGCCAGGAACCACTCTACTGACTGGTTTTTATATGAGCAATAGCAAACCGTTGAGGCATCTGCGATTTCATTAAACTTTCAGAAATTGTAAAATTGGATGCACGCCAGGTATTATTTTATTCTATGTTAATGCTTCCGTAGATCCTTCATTAGCGTCACCCATAATCCAGTGTCATGCCCCCGAAAGCACAAATTGTTGGAAGTTTGTTTTTTGTGAATTGAGCTCACTATATACCCAAAGGGACTTGAAAAGTCTACGGTTTATAAGATGGAGGACTACTTGAATGTCCACGTCATAGTCTTTCTCAGAATGGGGTAATACGAATGGAACTGATTCGCACAGTCAACCACATTCATGCGAGAAGAACGTTATCATTTGTAGAAAACATTATGTCACCTTTTTTTAATCATTGATTTCCGGCGGGAAGTCGATGCTATCCCAAAAAACTTCACATACTCCAGTTTTGTTTTCGAGCAGTAGTAGGTTCAATGTTGAAGTCTCCGTGAGCGACGGTTCATTTTCGTATTATCACTGAAATGCCAAACTGTCCAGTGCTGTTCAAATCTATGATAGCTCATTTTTGGAGCGAATATCAGAGGATATGTAGATAATCTTTCCTTGATTGGCCCAGCAGAATAGTTAGGCCAAGGGATTTTTTCATACCTTTTGGTGTAACCGGAGGCCATTTGAAAGTGCTGGATACTGTGTTTGGTTTCATCGCCATAGCTGCGCAGCTCAACGCAAAAGATTTCAAAAAATTCTTCACCAAGAAAGAGATTGGCCACAGAGGCTACAGAGTCACACTGAGATGGAAATGTAGTGATCCCAGAATGACTTTCAAACATTTGTAAGCGTGGTGATGGGGCAATTTCAGATCAACAATTATCATTACCTTCGCCAATGTTGAAGAAAATTGCCACCTTACTCTTTTTTACAGGTCTAATAATTTAATTGTCATTGATATCATCCTCACAATCCTTAAAGAGCTATCCGATCTTCGTTCTCACTAGGAATCTGATGAATTATCGTAAAAACTTCGAAAAGATTTTCACCTTCGTTTGTTTCCATTTCTGTCTTGAAGGAGGCCACTTGACGAAGACTATTCGAATCATCGAAATTCATGCTTCATGCTTCGTCCTTTTTACTGTTTTTCATAGAACGATCTGTTCGGTTTCTATCAATCAGATTGGTTCTATCGATGTGAATGAGACGAAGAATAACCATCGGTGGTCCTTGTTAGATTCTTGGAAAACTAAGGAGTTAATAATTTTTTTTTGGTTGGGAGGTGAAGGTGTTTACGCCCTGAGTGAGGGGCTGCGAGCAGCGGAAGGCTACTAGACAACCCTCCAAACACCTCCCCTGTCACACTGAAAACAGTCTTGAACTGTTTCTCACATTGCTTCGGGTTAGGCCTCTATTTCCTCGCCAATTGGCGCGTTCGGTTAGAGTCCCTTTTCCAGCCGGAGGGAACGAAAGGGTACCCCTCTTCCCTCTAAGTCAGCTAGCGGCCAAAGATGCCTTTCTTCGTCAGAAGAACCGCCCGAGCGTAATATGCAACACAGTTCCATTTTTCGATCCACCAAACTTTCTGGAGAGAATTCACATATTCTCTCGGAAAGCAGGGAGCGCACGTTTCCCCAGTCTGCACTCGAAAAAGGTGTGGTACGCGTCGTCTATGCTTCCCGGGCACAACAAGCAGTCGAGGGACTGCGTCTTTCCCATCTAGTGTAGGTAAGACAGGAAACACCAATACCCACTGAGGAACAGGGTCAGGTAGTAATCGGTTTCACCATGACCCCGACTAAACCATGGCCTCACGTCGCTAATGAGTCAGTACGTCCATGTAACCCGCGTCCCCATGTTCCCAGTTGTTTTGTCACAGAGCGAGATTCCGTTGCCTCTCCTTGCGGGCGGTAGCCTCCCTCTCTTATTCGTCCCTCTGAAGATAGACCCTGCTACGCTTTCCCGTTAGGAGAGCGATGGGCACCACCCCTGCAATAACCATCACCGCTGGTTCTGCGACAGTGCGATATGCCGATGCGATTTGTAAGGCTCCTCGCCTTTGCACCTGAATCAAACACTTCCGGTACGACTGTTTGTTAAGGGGCGTCAGCCCAGATTACGGATCCGTATAAAAGTATGGACTCCACCGTGTTCATTAGTAGGCGTCATTTGTTTGTGGATGGTCCGCCTATGTTATCCATGAACCGGTTGGGTGCTGAGACTCTCGGTTCAGCCTTGTGTGCTGCCACAATGATTTGTCGAAGGAAGCTTAACTTAGAATTTACTATCAAGCCCAAGTGCCCACTTGACTGTGTTCTTGGACTCGATAATAGTGGCTCCCAATTGCAGGGAAGGACTCTTGGATGAGATTTTTCGTCAGAATGACCACTTCGGTTTTTTTCCAGCGCCAGGCTGAAACCACGGCTGAGCATCCACCCATCCACAGTGTGAGTTCCGCCTGTTCGATCGAGCGCCCAGCGATAAAGGCCGCCACATCGTCCGCGTAGCGGATAGGATCATGGATGATCAGGATGGAACCATGTCCGACTCCTGACGTCACCTCCATCACTCGGCGTCCGTCCTGCATCTCATATAGCAACCTGTGGTCCCTCAGATAATTCTTCAGCATCCTCATTAAATGTTCCAGTACTCTGAAGGTATGTTCGAGAGCGCTAATGACATCCGCCCAGCTTGCGGAATTAAAAGCATTCTTCACGTTCAACGTCACAAGCAGAACAATTTGCCTTGAACGCTGGTTGTGGGTTTTCACTCTCCAAATCGCATTCATCACCTACATGATGGCGCCTAACGTGGTTCTCCCAGGCCGGAAGCTCTACTGGTGTGGAGACAAATCTCCAGCGGGGTTGATTTCGTCGGTGAGTCTCCTCTTGATAAGCTTCGCAAGCACCTTCTCAGCTACGTCCAACATGCACAGTGGGCTGTATGAAGATGAGGAGAATGGAATAATCATATCCCGATTGACTTTCAAATCATTTTTAACATTTTCTTGTTGGAAACGCGTTCTTCCTTATTGAATGGAAGACATTGCCAAAACTAATCGTTTGAAATATTGTTACGAGACTTGGGAGAAATTTCTAAGCACTTTGGTGTTATGAACCATATCGAAATTTGTGTTTTTCATACTTTGTGTTTTAGATTTGTCTATATTTATTTGGAAAATATCATTAACTAATCCCAGTTTTTTAGGCATCTTCAAAAATCTTGTTTTCAAAAAACAAATGCACAAGGTTCGGTGCATAAATCTGTCAACTGAATGGGCATTTATCAAACCCTCAGTGACCGTATTTCCGTTGACTTCGCATCCTGCATGTAGGGCCATAATTAATTTATTTTACCCTAAGGATGTATAATGAGCAAAAAAATAAATTTACAGGCGTAAAATATAGTTGAAGTTGTCGGAGTGACGCTGATGACTCTGGCATTATCCCTGTTAGGAAGAATAAACAGCGTGTTATCAGTAGCTCAGAGCTTGATAGTGATTCTTCGATGAATAATTATTATTGTGCAGTGGTACTGCTAAGAATAACCTTAGAAAAGACCGGCAATCCCGACGTCGAATGAGTTCAATTTTCTAAATATGATAAACCAGATTATATTCTTTTTTGGTTTTGGAACTATTGTCATTTACGGTTACTGGAACTAATACTTACACGGAATGTTGCTTGAATCATTGTCTTTTCTAGATAAATGGTCTCATTTACTGTATAAAAGATCAAAGCATTCAAAGAAGTGATAGTGAAAATGGGCATTAAAAGAAGACGCGATATATACTCATATTAGAGCGAAAATGCCCGCAGAAAGCATGGATAAGAAAATGTTTTCTAGAAAAAGGCTCAAAATTTTAAAATATTTTCTTTTGCACATAAGTTGATCTGATCTACCAAATAAGCTTCTAGAATGCCAACAGAGTTTTTCATTTCTATTAAACACCCCCTATGGAAGTATCGATTGACGAATCCTCACATAGTATGTTATGTCGTTCGGGTATAGCTCAACGCATGCAAATCAAAAACATCATCGACCATAGCATTTTTGTTGCTTTGCGATGTGGTTTCGAAATATTGTTTTATCTTTTATGGTTACAATGAGCAAAAGTAGTATTATTAGTACTTATGTAATAGTGACCAGAATACGTTTTGGCTTGTAAAGGGTTTTCCAATAAGAGGTTTCATTTTAATATTTAAAAAAAACGAGTATTTTTTAAAAGAAATCAATGGATGTTTATTTTTTTGTAAAGAGGAAGGTATGCCATTAACAATGGAAAACGATATCATTCAAATGGCCTCCACGGCTGCGCTTGCAGCACCATATCCTTTTCATGAAATTTTCCATGACTAATTCGCACATTTGCGGCTGTATGTCCTCGATAACTTCACGAATTCCATCGTTAAGGTCTTGAATCGATTGTGGAGCATTGGCATAGACCTTATCTTTCACGTGGCCCCAAAGAAAAAAGTCTAAAGGTGTTAAATCACAAGATCTCGGTGGTCAATTGTGATCACCTTTTCGAGAAATAACACGGTCAGGAAACTTTTTTTGCAAAATTGCGATGGTTTCGTTGCTTGTATGGCACGTAGCGCCGTCTTGTTGAAAATAAACGTCGTCCACATCAATATCTTCCAATTTCGGCCATAAAAAATCATTAATCATAGCTCGGTAGCGCAATCCATTCACCGTAACAGTTGCGCCAGCCTCATTTTCGAATAAGTAAGGTCCAATCACACCGCCAGCCCAAAGACCGCACCAAACAGTGACACGTTGAGGATGGAGAGGCTTTTCAACAATAATTCTTGGATTTTCCGAGCCCCAAATTCGACAATTCTGCTTATTAACGTAGCCTCCGAGGTGAAAATGGGCCTCATCACTGAAGATGATTTTTCGATGAAAATCTGGATCATTTTGATGCATTTCAAGGACCCAATCAGCGAAAATACGACGTTGCTGGTGATCGACCGGCTTGAGTTCTTGTGTTAACTGAACTTTAAAAGCCTTAAGACATAAGTCTTTATGCAAAATACGGTGTAATGTCGTTTGTGGAATGCCTAATTCCAAAGATCGACGAGGAATCGACAAACCTGGGTTTTCGTCAACACTATGGGCTACAGCAGCAATATTCTCAGTTGTTCTTGAGCGACGCACACGGTTTCGATTCTTCACATCACTAACTTGTCCCAAGAGCTCAAATTTTTCCACCAGTTTCACTATTGCCGGCCGAGAAGGTGCTTCACGACGACCCAAAAGTGCTTTAGTTTTGCGAACTGTGACTGCAAAATTTTCACCATTTTTGTAGTGAATTTTTACAATTCAATGCGTTGTTGAAGCGTGTATCGTTCCATTTTTAGTAATGGCGTAGTTTTTACTTGTCAAATGTCAAAAGATGACAGCTTCAAAAGTGACAACTGCCCGAATAGCGGGCTATTCAAAATGAAACCTCTTATTGGAAAACCCTGTACATACCGTGAGGGTAATTTTATAAAATCTTAATTGCTAAAATAAAGAATATCACGTTTGTCGATAACTTCTTTGGTTCTTTATTGTTGCTATACAAAACAAATCTACAAATATTCAATTATATTTATTTATGTGCCAGCTATTGGAGTTGAAGATTTTGCATGAGTGTTGTGAAGAAAAAGTAGAAAAGGAAATGAGAGGTGAGGGGAATAGTTGAAATTGAAATAAATATGCGAGATATGACAGCAGCTTTGTAGTAAAACAACGAAGCAGTGTGGATCGCAATAATGTGTTTAATTTGATCTCCATCGAACCTAAGCTCTAAGACATAATTTAAAGAGAGAATATATAAAGACAAAATAAAGCATAAAGAAATATAAAGAGAGAATATCGTCTCATTCTTGGTTACATCTTGCAATAAATAGCTTCATTAGAATACTGCTCATAAGATAATGATCCCATGCGCTTTACGCTTGCCAAAATAAAAACTCAACAACAATCTTGATTAATCTGCAATCGAGACCGATAAATATTTCAACAAAAATGTACTTTCTACTACAAAGGAAACCGCCATCGTTTATATTGGCACGTGACATTATTTACATGGGGTTCATTGTTGGGAAAGTGTAGTCCAGTATTGGCCCTTAGCTCGCAACTGATGTTGCTATAGTTTTTTCGTTTACAGATGGTCAATTCTGTTCTCCTACAGAATTCAAGCAAGTCCCCTAGCTCTATGCCAAAGGTTGAAACACTGTAATTTTAGTACCGTTCCGCCATGTTCGAAGTTCTTTGGTCAGGCCGGCACGATCCACAAGGAAGTGTTCTGTACGTTCATTTTCCCCAACACTCGCTCGGCCGGCAATTTTGGCGTGTTCATATAAAAGACTGTAGCCTGGTAGCGCTGAGACCGGTGTTCTAACGTCATTCTGTTTTTTCTTAGGAGTTGCTTTAATCTCGGTTTGTAAGGGGGTTCGCAAAAGATATATTGTAAATATCCCTACATAATCATATACAGTGGTATCTCGATACACGAGCGTTTTGATATACGACCTGCTGAGCAAGTGATATTTTGCTTTAAGACGGGAGCACGATTTTAAAGACGAGGAAACGCACATTACGCCGCTGCACACGACACAAACATGCGCCCCGCATGTTGTGCATGTGTGCAGCGTCTAACGGTTTCTCCCTACTCAGACTAGACCTCAGTCTGTGTGCTTATTACCCTCGTTTACGGAGTATTTTGATAAGTTGGGTTCGCGTTTTTTGCTTTTTGAACATTTATAAAACATTATCACATTTATTATTATAACCATGGGCCCGAAGAAGAATATAATGTTTACGAGGGTCATTCAACAAGTACTTAGGCTCCCCGAAGGCGATGCTATTACAAAAGAGTTGACCTACCTACTTCCATCGTGCAATGCATTCTTTTAGTAGCCTACTAGTTTGTCAATTCCCTTCATTAGTTTTGTTTTGATAGCGTGTCGGTCGGTTGTACACAAATGGAAAAACAATTTCATTCGGTGATTAGATTCTTGTTTTTGAAAGGGAAAACGCGGAGCGAAATCAGAGATCGCTTGGATGCTGTGTACGGTGACTTTTCTCCTTCTATGGCGACCGTCAAGAATTGGTTCAACGGGTTTGTTCGTGGCCACACATCGGTTTTTGATATGCCACACCCAGGTGCACCGAAAACGGCTGCCACGATGGAAAACGTTAGACCAGAGAACAAACAGGTGTGTGAAGTTTGCATCGTTACAAATGCAACGGTCTATCATTTGTTCACATTTTAAATTTTCTTTTGAATAATTTGACTGAAATTTTTGTAAATTATGCTTGGTAACTTGAACTATTTACAACGAAATAATTTTTGGTTGCAGTTCAATCATCGCCGAAAGTCAAAAAGTGTAAAATATGGAGCCCGTTGCATTTGCAACGATGCAAACTTCAGACACCTAGACCAAATACAATAAACAACAAACAAACAACAAACAACATACAAACACACCAGAGACCAAGGAACAGTCGAAACAGTGAGGAAGGCGAAAACTGGTCGATCGGCCGGAAATGTGATGACCACCGTTTTTCACAAGGATTCACAAGGTGTGATCCACATTGATTACCTCGAGAAAGTTAAAACAATCACGGAGCACGACTATGCTGACTTATTGGGCCGATTCGACGTCGAATTAAAGCAAAAGCGGCCCCGTTTGGCGAAGAAAAAAGTGCTGTTCCACCATTACAACGCACCGGCTCACAACTCCACCTTACCCATGACCAAATTGCGATACGAATTGCAGCCCCATCCACCGTACTCTCTAGATTTGGCCCCCAGTGACTACTTTTTGTTTCCAAACCTGAACAAATCTCTCGCCGGGAAAAGATTTGGGTCGAATGAGATCATCGCCGCCACGGAAGCCTATTTTGCAGCCCTCGAGAAAACATATTTTTTTGGACAAGTTGAAAAAGTTGGAGCATCGCTGGGCCAAGGGTATCGAGCTTGAAGGAGATTATGTGGGAAAATAAATTGCCTCTTTTCCAAAATTTTCGTTTTACTTTTGCAGACTAAGTACTTTGTTGAATGCCCCTCGTATTGAATTAAAGCGTGCAATCATAGAAAAACATGAGCAAGTTGTGCGAGTAATTGACTTGGCGAGGATGTCAGTGGGTAGCATAACAATGATATGTACTGCACTTAAACAGAAGGAGTTGATAAAGGTCATAACGCTTGCTGAGAGCGTTACAACAATTACTATGTTTCTGACCTCTCTCCAACAAAAGATGGAGAAAATTGATGGTGTTGGTGACAGAGAAGCAGCTTCAAGGAGGAACCTTAACACAAAGCATCATATGTGACAAGGCACGAGCGATTTTCGGTGATTTGGTGAAGCAGATCCCACACACTTCCACAAACGAGGAATCGGAAGACTCGTTTTTAGCCAGTCGGGGCAGGTTTGAAAACTTTAGGAAAAGGACCGGCATTCATTCCGTCGTCAGGCATGTTGAAGCAGCAAGTTCGGATGTTTTCCAACCTGATAGAAACCAAAGGATACATTCCCCAGCACGTCTTCAACTGTAACGAGACAGTGCTTTTCTGGAATAGGATGCCGAATAGGACTCACATAACGGCAGAGGAGAAGGCGATGCCAGATCACAAACCCATGAAGGATAGATTAACTTTAGTACTTTGTGCAAATGCGAGAGGCGACTGGAAAATCAAGCCTCTGCTGGTATACTATTCGGAAAACCTCGGAGCCTTTAAGTCACATTTTAATTTTTTTTTATTTTATAAGAATTTTTTTTTTATTTTTTTATAAATTTTAAAAGAAAAACTGTAAGTTATGTGGAGGGCAAATTCGAAGGCGTGAATCACCAGGAAATCCTTTGTGGAGTGGATAAACCAGGTGTTAGGCTCTTGTTTTGAAAAGTATCTTCAGGAAAACAACCTACCCATCCAAGCCCTTTTTATCCTCAACTCACGCTCCTGCTCGTTCGTGCCCTGCTCACGAACCAAATCTCGAAGATGATTTACTCGAAGGGGTCAAATTTATAAAGGTTCTCAACCTACCACCCAACACCACTCCTATCTTGCAGCCCATGGATCAGCAGGTGATTTCTCATTAAAAAAGTTGTACACCAAGTACATTTTTGGGCGCTGTTTTGAGGTGACGGAGAACAGCAGCCTTACCCTTCGAAAGTTCTGGAAGGACCACTTTAACATCGTGATATGTCTTAGAATTATTGATCAGGCCCGGCTGGACCTTAACCTCTGCATGGAAGAAGCTGCGGCCTGAAGCTGTAACGGAAAGGGCCTTCGAATGATTGGAACCCTAAGTATCAGTGGTAAAGGAGATTGTTTCTCTGGGAAAATCATTGGGTCTGGAGGTGGATGAGAGAGATGAGAACGAACTTGTCGAGGAACAGTCTCAGGAGCTGACAACCGAGGAGTAACATGATCTACACTCGCTATAGCATACGGTGGTTCAACGAAAAATAAGTTTTGAAGAGGAGCTAGAGATTGAAGATTGCATCGGAGTTGTTCAACGGAACTTGCATAACATATTTCCGCAAAATCCTGAAAGGGAGGAAGAAACAAACCTCCTTTGAAAGTTTTTTAAACCATCTGCAGGTGATAATAATCAAAGTGTAACAGAAAAAGCGAAGACCAGTGACGAAAATTAAGCGCTTCCGTAAGAACTTCACTTTTTCTTTTAGTATGTTTTCATAGAATATGTATTTGTTATTTATATAAATAAGTGTTTCTTCTTGTAAATAAATTTTTTTGTTCAAAAATACTTGATAAAAACGACTGAGGAAGTTTATTGGAAGCCGAAACGGATTAATGGCATTTCATTTAATTTCAATGGGGAAAATTACTTTGAGATACGAGCAAGGTTAGGGAACGAATTATACTCGTATGTTGAGGTAACACTGTAGTTTTTTTGCCGTATCAAAGTGAATCAAATGTATGCCTTTTCTCTGGTTACAATTTTTATTGAAACGGATATTTTCTGTGTTTGAAGTTGATGCTAATCGACAACACACGATTTCAGTCATTTGTAAAGTTTTTGCTTTAAGGTGAACATTTTTTAAATATTGTGTACGTCGTCTAGTGATGGTAGGAGGAGTTTTGAGTAGAAGTAACGCTCCAGTGAATCTACAAATGAATTCTTTTGAAGTATCTCTGAATCGTCTCATTGATATCATAAACGCTGAATTTCATTCGGGCCGTGAAAAATATTTTCACAATTTCTTCTTGCAGCATTTAAATGCGTAAATCCCTTTTCACCAGTTTTGAAACGCATTTACCCAGAAAGATGACGACTTGCATTTTATTTTAAGACATCAGTTTCTAAGCTTATATAGGGAACAATCGAACAAAATACAGGAAACAATTTCCGGTTTCCGAACACTGTTATCAGACTGATTATTCTTATCATATAGTTCTGAAGCCAATGGTCGATAAATGTTCATTAATAGAATTTATTTCCAAGCCGGGACATTATTAGCAATGCTTCACGCTAATTCTGCAATTAATTGATTATTTATAGCGCTTACAATGCATGTGATAAAATTTTATCAATTGCGTGTGGGAAAACAGAAACAATTGTAACTGAGCCAACACAATTAGCAATCTTTACCTCAGAGTTATTTTTATCCTTTTATCGGGCGTTTTGCTCAATGATGCGCGAAGCATTTCTAAAATGTGCATGTCATCGTTGGGATTCCACCCGCGCATCCACTATGCCTCGAGTGCATCCGAACCAGTGTCAGCTCCATTACAAGTTGTCTGTACCCGAAAATATTTGCGCAATCAGCGCAAAAACTAAACCTAAAATACAGTTCACCGAATTACGAAACATTCCAAGAAATTGGAGCCCAAAATAAAAGGAAAAAATTCAAAGCACGCGTTAGTCCCTCTTGCCCCGCACCATTCCGTCGATTTGATACTCAGCTAAACAAAGTGGGTGCTAGTTTTAGTAGCGTTTTCCGTACCTTGTCTTGGCTTTTACTTGTTTCGTAACATGAGCGAACCTCAATTGCCATCGAGACCAAGTCTTTGGGTACTGCACGGCGATTGCAACCAGCGATGTTTCGACATTAAACGTGAGGTAGTTGGCTCAGCATTAAGTGTTGGGTTGCGATGTTAAAAATTTTTTTACATTGAGCGTTGCTTGGCGGGCGCTGATAAGGCTCACAGTGGCGGAAAGCACGCTGACGCTGCCTGGTTACTGATAACACAACAGGGCTAACCGCGAGAAAGGTCGCAGAAGTTATTAAACAACTGAATGAGCAGACACGGGGAATGCGTTTCGCGCGCAACTGTCTGGGCGAGTGGACAAGCAGATTTTGGAACCAGGAATCCCACCGCGAAATTTTGGAAGGTCATCGATCTGATGACGTCAAAATGCTGTGAATTGCATCAGCCAAAAATTTGTGATCAATTCCCAAAATATTAGTTTACACGGCGAAAATGAAGAAGATCCATTCAAAGTTATTCCCCTAGTAGTCATCTGACTTGATAATGAACCTCTTTGTCACAGGCTTGAAATATAAACATTCCACACACGAACAACATCTTGAGCCTCGAGACGAGTCATCTGTTATGACGAGCCCCACAAATATGGCACACACAGATCGACGTTGCAATCACTTTAGCACTTATTCTATTTCATTAAATACTTTGGTTAAAACTCATTGGAACTTACAACGTTGTGGGTAATTTCATTTTAGAACTTTTGGGGCACACGGTGTGCGCTTTTTGCACTGTTTACAGCACTAGTAACCCATTTTCACCTCAAAATAAACGCGGCAGACACTTGATAAACAATTAACTTCTTCGGCAACATCGGTAAAATGGCGGATTTGACAGCGCGTTTAGAGTATGTAGAATGACATTTCATAATCTTGGGAAATTCTTCGAAATTTCTGTGTGGGGAGCCATGACGTCACATTGACGGGAAATTTAATTTTGTAGTAGATCAATGGGGAATTCTTGTCCTGAAACCATGTTCTGTAAACGAACTAAGAGCGCTAGTGGCAGCAGAAAGATGCTAGTTCTTATGATTTACAAATTATTCGTTTAGTGTTTTAGTGAAGCAATTGCACGATGAATAAGTAAAAAAAATGGATCAATTCGGGAAACTTGACAGTTATTCCGGTGCATCGTTAAAATTATCGTTCGAATCTTTCTCGTTTTCTTTCCGGTTCCGAGTTGGCGGTAAAGTGATTATCTTAACGTGATTCAATTCGTTTTTCAAGTGTCCAAGCAGGGATAGTTTGAACTGTCACTTGCAAACATAGAAGGCCGTAAGTAACGTTTAAGTAACATGTCCTATACCAAAAAAGAATAAAAAGGTGAATAATCACCTGGTGGAAAATTCCACAACTGATAAGAAAAAACAATCGATTCTATTGATTTCGAATTAGACATGCTTTCGCATTATGATTTCCTTATAAAAATCGAAATGGTGGCAATGTCAATTCATTGCCACTTTCACCACAAGACCCGTGGAATAGTATGCAGTTTGACCAGGTGTCCTGTAACAAATTTTACAAAGATTTGGCTACCGGTGTCCTGTAACAAATTTATACATTTCTTTACTTTGAATGAAAACCGTCTGCATGAACCTAAATCTTAGGTATAAATACACTATTTTCCGCTTTTTGACAGCGTTTTGCACATGCCGGCCACATTTTTCGTCGGAAACCAAATCACCAAAATAAATTTTCTATAATTTTCTCAAATCAATAATACCTTCCGGAAAACGAAAATGAATTTAGTTTTGATATAGATAGCAGGAAGCAACAAGTCAGGGCAAGAGTGAAAGGCCAGTTGCAGTACCTTGGCTGGAGTACCGTCTGGGCCAGGAGCTTTCTTCACCTTCATGGAGAGAACTGCTAGTTCCAGCTCGTTGGGAGTAGACAGTCTGATGTTGTTTTCCTGTGGGCGGCATCGAAACACGGACGGGATGTTGGGGGAAAAAGTGCCCATACTATCTCGTCCATCATGTCCGCTTCAAGTGCGCAGGGGGCCGTAGAGCACCGAGCTTTCGCATAACTAGTTTATAGCCCAGGCCCCACGAGTCCCTGTTCACGTCTTCGACGAGGTTCTGCCAGCAACGTGCCTTACTCCTGTTAATCAGTTCGCGAAGGCGTTTTCAGGCCGACCGATATACTGACATTCTGGTGAATGCCTCGTCCTGGCTTCACGCTCGTTCCTTTTCCAGCGGGGAGGCAAAGAGCAAGAAGACTGCTAGAGAAGGAAAACCTCCTTAAGCCGATCAAGTATGCCCTTTTTTCGTGACTAGAATTGCCTGAGCGTAATGTGCAACTTGATTCCATTTGTCAATTGATTCCAGTATCTCTTCGATTGGGCTATCTGGATGAGGCTCTCCCACTTTTTCGCCAAGATCATCGCGCGGTTCAACCCATCTTCTGCACGAAAAGAAAGTATAACAGGCGTCATCCTTCACACCAATACAGAATATGCAATCTGGAGACCGTGATTTACCAATCTTGTGAAGGTAAGACTGAAAACAACCGTGTCCGCTCAGTAGCTGGGTCAGATAGAACTCAGTCTCATCATGCATTTGACTGAGCCACGATCTCAAGTCGTTGATGAGCCGCGCGGTCCATCTTCCTTTTAGCTCACGTTCCCATGATTGTTGCCATGCGTCGAGAATGCATTGTCTTTCATCGAGAACAACATTTTTTTATTACCCTCATGCCTTCGGATGTTGACTCTTTTGCGCTCTCTAGCAAAGAGAGCGGTGGGAATCATCCCTGCAATTACCAACACCGCTGGTTCAGAGACTGTACGGTATGCTGATGCAATTCGCAGTGCTCCTCGTCACTGCACCTGTGCCAGCCGTTTTCGGTGCAGTTCCTTGTTGAGAGCTTCACTCCATATCTCTGCTCGATAAAAAAGCCTAGATTGTACTACACTCATTAGCAGACGCTTTTTTGTTGGATGTGGTCCCCCATGATTGACCAATAGTCGACTAATTGCCGAGAACCCTGCTGTGGCCTTGTTTGTCGTTGCCTTAATATGCTCCGAGAAACTCAGTTTAGAGTCTATCAGCAAGCCCAGATACTTGACTGATAGCTTCAACTCTACTGATGTGTCCCCAACTCGGACCATTGTTACTCTAGGATCCTCTTCTTGGCCAGGATGACCACTTCGGTTTTCTCCAACGCTAGGTTAAACCTGTGAGTGGTCAGCCAGCTCCTCACCCGGCGCATTAGTACATTCAGGCTTAATTGCGCTTGCTCGAGCGTGCGCCCAGCCGCTAGTGCCGCAACATCATATGCATAGCCGATCAGTCGCAACTCTTCCGGGAGTTCAAGTCTGAGCAGCCCGTCGTAGGAGACGTTCCACAAGTTCGGACCGAGGATGGAGCCTTGAGCCACACTTGATGTAACTAGCATCCTCCGACAACCTTGCACCGTGTCATCGATCAGACTGCGATCCTTCAGGCAATTTCGGACTATCCGTATCAGATATTCTGGAACTTGGAAAGAGTTTTGCAGGGCTTCCAGAATATCCTTCCATCTAGCGGATATGAAAGCCTTCCTTATGTCCAGCATCACTAGAAGGACTACCCAACGGTTAGATCGACTGCGAGCCTGCACCTGTTTGACCGCACTTACCACTTCCGCGACTGCATCTATAGTGGTGCGTCCCGTTCTGAAACCATACTGCCTTGGAGAAAGATCCCTAGTGGCGTGGATAACGTTAGCGAGTCTTCTCTTTATCAATTTCTCGAGCATGCATAACGGTCGGTATGCGGACGGCAACTCGGGATTTCCCTGCCTTTGCTGATCAGCATGAGTCTTGTCGTCTTCCAAAGCTCAGGGAAAACGCCTTCCCGCAAGCAGGCATTAAATGCACTGAGCAGCAAGTCAAGAGTAATAGGCCAGTTGCAGTACCTCGGCTGGAATACCGTCTGGGCCCGGAGTCTTCTTCGCCTTCATGGAAAGAACTGCTGGTTCCAGCTTGTTCCACCAGCACACTGGAGGCTTCCCGCGTCTAGGTCTCCGGCGGGGCATAGGTGACTTACAAGCGGAGATGATGGTACTCATTTTGGAGTTCACCATGTCTTCAGCAGTCAGTTCTCTGATCCCCGGCGATGAGCCAAACGGGGGTAAACATGTTATGAGCTTGTCGTCAAACTTCTCCACGTTCATCTTCTCAGTATTCCACACGAAGGCGGAGCGCTGAGTGTCTGGGAGTGTAGGAACGTTTTCGCGGATCTCGAATGCTATGTACTGATTATCACTGGCCGAGTAGTCCTCTAGAACTCTCCAATTGTGTGACATAGAGGAGAGGGACTCCGAGGCAAATGTCACGTCCGGAAATGGTACCCAAGCAGCTCAAGCGGCGGAAAGTGGGAGTGTTACCAGTATTCACCAAGGCTAGCCTTACTCTGGCTGCCATCTCCAGGATTCGGTTCCGCCCGGGGATCTGAGTTAGGACTATCCCATTCAATAGTCTTGGCGTTAAAGCCTCCGCCGATAAGAAAGTGACCCTCTTTGCTCAAGACGGTGTCCTCCAAAGTGTTTAGCTTTGCCGGGAAAGATGTTAATGGTTCGTTCGGTTTCAAGTACACACTAAAGAATGTTATTCCTCTGCAACGGACCCATACGAAACTATCATTTCGCCCATGGCCCTGAACGGTGCTGAGCAGAAATAGATCGGATTTCATATCCCTCGCGAACTGGTCAAGCAGGTCTTGGGCGTTTGAGGTCCGATGTAAGTTTATCTGCAGGACACGGGTCATTGTAGAGCTGCTTTGGCTTTGGTTAGGGCTTTTTTTGAATACCCGGCACTTCCCTGTCCCTGGAATATGTCTCAGGTCATCAGGTCTGGGATCAGCGTTCTCACAGAGGATTCGATCCCGGTGGATTTATCTAGTCCCGGGATTGTATTGGTAATAGAAAGTGGTAACAAAAAGACAGTAAAAAATAGCAAAATCAACTTTTAATTTTGAATTTTTAGTTAAATCTTCAAAAAAAAAAAAAAACAAAATTAGACTTTCATCTGATAAAATAAACATACTAGCCACTTCTGTAAATAATTTATGAAATAGTTTCATAATTTTTTTACAGAATTGCCTAGTTTGTTTATTTTATTTTACAACAAACTTAAAAAATTCAACTTCTTAAGACTTGCTTAGATATAATATAAAAAAGATTTATGCTAAAGAGATCAATGTTTACCGGTACACATATTTTAAATCAAATAGACCATGCCATTAAAAATTTATAAACTTTATAAATTACATATTTAAGCCACGAAAATGGAATCTAAGGAATAACAATGCATCCAAAGTCTCATCCGAAAGCATACTTCTCAATTTGTTGCACAAATAGGAAGAGGCGGAAAAAGCGCGTTCAGGCTCGATGGAAGTAGGAGGATTCGTCAATAAATTTTTATAAGTCTTCTCCAAATTATAACCTCGTGTGGAACTAGCCTCATAAAGATTCATTTCTTGTTTAATGATCTTAGAAAGATCAGTTTCTTTACATGCTTCTGGATTTATAGTTTTCATGCTGTTTTCTATTTCGTTCTGAAGCTTTTCTTTCAATGTTAAATCAGTTTTACTAGTTGTATACGTAGGTTCAATTTTCATTTCATTTTCTTCTTTATCATTGTTTTCCATCCTTTCAGTTAACGAAATAATCTGTTTTTTTATTGCCATCTTGCTTGGACTTGAAAATAATTGCTTTAAATCACAATCAGTATCCAAATTGTTATTCTCAGTCTTCTTAGTATGAGGATTTTGTAGATAGTTTAATACTCCTCTTAACTCATTTCGTCGACGATCTTTCATGCGGCTAAATAAATGTGTCTTGAATTTAGAAGCCAAAATTGAGTCATTGTCACGCAATTGTTGAAACAGAAACTTGAGTGTCGCATTAGTTGTGCACAAATTGGCCTCAGAACAACAAAGTGCTTCTACGGATAATTTTACTGGCGCCAAGACCTTGATTATCTCATTAAAGAGTTGAAAATCTGATTCCTCAAATCATACAGGATTATTTAGGTCAATAAGTGCCTTTTTTACGCTATTTTTCAAAAGATCAAATCGCTCTGGCATTGTAAAGAGACTGTTCCAACACGTTTTACAATCTAGCTGTAAATCGAGCTCTCTTCTATGTTCTTTTTTAACATATTTTTGAAGTATTGTATCATTTTTCAAGGATGCTCTTTTGAAAATAAGAATCACTATACGAACTTTCTTTACTACTTCATTAATATTTCGATCATTAGTCCAGTTTCAATGACTAATCCTGAGTCTAGTTCTTCATTACCATCATCCGAGTCATCATTATCATCACTGGCAGGCTCATTTGCGGGTGTTTTCACACAGTAAATCACAAACGGCTAAATGAATGCCATGTGCAGATCAAACTTGGTGTTCTGCATTAACATGTTTTCCAACCTTTAGCATTACATTTGGGCCATCAGTCACTATTGCCACAATATCGCTATCTAAAGAGATATGGAACTTCAAAAGCAGGTGTTTTTAAGTATGAGCACAAGTTTCGGCTGTCAGCGATTTATTTATTCGAATAAGTCCCAAATTCCAATTTTCTTTGACTGAATGAATATTTAAATTCATATATCTCTTATTAGAGCTAGACGTCCATTCATCAAAACTTAGACTAATTCGTTGTCCTCCTTTTTTCAATGTAGAAAGTTCAGCAGTCATTTGTTTTTTTTATTTTTCGACTGTAATCTACTGCTCTGTTGTGGATTGTTAAAGCAGATTTAGGTAAGTCTGAGTAACCTTTTGCTAAGAGGACCGATTTTAAATCGTTTGATCTCACAAATACGCTAAAAGGAAAACCATCTAGCGCAGTCATACGGGCCAAACATCGTCAAGAGTATCAGATTTCACAAAATAGTCGGCGACTGACGTAATTTTTCTTTTCAAAGGTATTCCTTCAATATTTTGGCCCGTTGAGGAAGATGCCTTAGTAGAATCTACTTTCACGGAATGTTTTGAAGGTAGATGAGTATGTAGGCCTTTGGTTGATATTCCTAAGGTCTATAAAATAGCTAAGCAACGCTTACATTGTGCTGAGCTACCCGCTTTATCGACTACCAAATGACTCCACACTGACGAAACATCTTCATCTTTTTTATGTTTCACATAAAAACTTTCTTTGGATAATGACATTGTTTACTTCTTAAACCTAAACTAAAATGAAAAGAACATTTAAGTCTATGCACAACATAAACATAATGTTGGCAAGGTTAGGATAGTTTCGTGCGGGTTTGCTTTAAATAATTTCACACACGTACACAAATATTGGTTTTATATAAGTTCTCTAATAGCACTCTTTATTTATTCTCAAGCACAATCTATCAGTCTTTAATTAAGGTATTATATATTAATGTAATGACACAAAGTAACAAAAACAGTCGTCTTGGATACTCAGCAACAAGTAGTGAGCCCGGTGTGAGACATGCGCGTGAGCGCAATCCGTAGAGACAGCAGCGCTGCGGGAGCGCAGTGTATTACGTAGCGCCAAATATGAAGCGCTATCTTTTCCTGTACGAGGACCGACAATGTCCATACCTCTTACACATAATCTCTTAGAGCTACAGAAAATATCACTTGTTATTTGTCTGTGATCTATATTTACTCAGACAAATTAATGTATTGTTGTTTTTTTAATAAATTCATTGATTATTACCAATTAACAAAAAAATATCAATACTTACACGACGTGAAGCGGAATTTTTACGCACTTTTACACATAATCCGACACCGGTCGTTAGCAAAAATAAATGAAGTCAGCTGTGTAAAAAAGATGGCTGTCAAAACGTCAAATGAAAGTAAGTGCGTTTCGTTTAACGCACATTTTTATTGACCTATATAAAAAATATATCAGTCCCGAAAATCCCGGGACTCATTACATTTAATCCCGAAAATTTCGGGACTAAAATATGACCGGGATCCCAGGATCGAATTCTCTACAGAGGATACAGTGTGCGTTTCCCGTGCATTCTTTTCTTTTATGTTAAGCTCCTATCAGGCCCTTTGCAGCCTCGTACTGTATGACCGTAGCTTAGGCATTTGAAACAGCGGAGAGGAACTGTTCTGCGCTGTATTCTGCAGACCACCCAACTTATTTTTATCTTTATTTTATTTTATATTTTATTTGGAATTCGTTGGTTGGTTCGTTTTCCAGAGTCGTTGCATGGTCGTTTTCCACAGAAGGGGGTTTGCAGTGACATCCAGGTCCTCGGGTACATAGGGGCAACACTCCCCATAGAACACTGGCATTCAGAAGTACTCCTGTTGACCAGCATTCCCATGCGGGAAATCTTTGTCTTAAATCCGTTGCCTGCATCTTCGTTGAGTTGCGACTTTTTCGGTTGTCGAATAAGCCAAAGGTTCTCATAAACGTTCAATTCACGATTATTCTTTCTTCATGTATCACATCTAGATCATCTCAATTGATTGCGTGATTGTTTTCTACAATATGTTTAGCAAAAACTGACTTTGCGGTCGAGCTTGGCGCTTTCTTTGGTTTTAGTTACTTCTACATCCTTGGTGTATTCGCTGTACCTTGTTTTGTTGGGTCATTTCGTTTGTCCAATACACGCTTTTAGGCATGATTGACAGGTGATTTTGAATATGCCACATTTCTCGTCTTTCTGCTTCTTGTCCTTCGGTGTGCCTTGTCTGGATGCTAGTTTCCATTTATGGCTCTTTGGTACAATTATTATGCCAACTCAATTTCAGTCAAGCTGGATTGCCTAAAGGTTCCTGTTTTGTTCGTGGAGGGTTGTTAAAGACGTCGCTTTTCGTCTATTTTTCATTTTTCTTTGTATCGATAAAAGTTCGGTTTTTGTATCCGTTCATCGTTGCTGTATTTAAAATAACCGTCTGCTCCTGCTCATATCGCTGCTTCGTTAGCAGGGTTGTCAGTAATCGGTATATCCAACTGTCGAACGTTGCCATCTTGGTTTGATGTGAATGGTGTGATGTAGTTGGTATCGGGTATCCTGTAGATGTCAAACTCTAATATATAATTATTTTTGACTATTTTAAGGTCTAGAAAAGGTTATTGCTTGTTCCTCCCTTTTTCCTTTGTAAATGCAATGTTTTTGTGTAATTCATTTATTTTTCCTTAATTCTATACCTTTTAACTATTGCGAGCATGTCGTCGATAGAGCGTATCCATACTTTTGCAAAAACGACCTCTTCTGCAATCTTTTGCTCTGACTTGGCTTGTGTAGGTAGGCAGCTATATATATTGGTGCAATCTGACATTTCCATTGGAAAGTTTGACAATTTTTAGCATAAACGTACTCAGAACGTTTCGACTTACGACTATCATTTGTGTTGTTTACAGTGACTTGAAAAAATCAATTTGGCAAAAAAAATGGAATTAACTCGTGAACATTTTCGTTCGATCATTTTTCACAACTTTCGACGTGGATAATCACGACAAGAGTGCATCGATGAACTTAAATCTTTGTATGGCTATGAAGCACCATCCTATAGCACTGTGAAAAACGATACAACGAATTCAATCGTGGCCGACGCTCGCTCAAAGACGAATTTCGTGAAGGACGTCCAAAAACAGCTGTTGTGCCAGAAAACATCGATGCCGTGCATAAAATGATAATGCAAGATCGTTATGTGACATACCGTGAGATAGAGGCATCCTTAAGCATTTTTCCCACCAGTATACATTTGATATTGTATGAACACCTGGCCTTAAAAAATGTTTGTTCTCGTTGGATCCCGCACAATTTGACAATCGCTCAAAAAATGGCTCGTGTGGATTGGTGTAAGGAAATGCTAAAAAAATACAATTGCGGTGCTTCAAAAGACGTTTATAAGATCGTCACATGTGACGAATCATGGATTTATGCGTATGAGCCCGAAACAAAGCAGCAATCAACCGTGTGGGTCTTCCAAAACGAGGCCAATCCAACAAAAGTTGCTCGCGCACGAAGCACTGCAAAGCAAATGATCCCTTGTTTCTTCGGCCGAATGGGTCATGTGGCCACTGTTCCGCTTGAACATTGTAGGACAATCAATTCTAAGTGGTACATGACCATTTGTTTGCCTGAAGTCTTCGGAGAAATTCGCAAAACGAACAAGAGAAGACGAATCATCCTCCATCATGACAATGCGAGCTCTCACACATCTCATCAAACACGTGATTATTTGAGCACTCATAACATCGAATTGATGGGTCATCCGCCGTATAGCCCCGATTTGGCCCGCAACGACTTCTTTTTATTCCCACACATCAAGAAAAAAATGCGTGGTCAACGATTTTCGTCGCCAGAAGATGCTGTTGAAGCGTTCAAAACCCATGTTTTGGAGGTGTCTCAATCAGAGTGGAAAAAGTGCTTCGAAAATTGGTTTGAGCGCATGCAAAAGTGTATAGATCTTCATGGAGAATACTTTGAAAAACAATAAAACCATTTTAGATGATAAATATTCGCATTTTCATTATTAGGCCAGAAATATATATAACAGCCCTCGTACGTTTGCAACCGCTTGTGGCAAATCCGATCTAGTGTCGGTTTTTTGACAAATATCAAAAGGAATTTGCCGCAAGTACTTGCAACGCATTCACACGTTTGCTTGCACTCAGGCTCAGATCTGCATTGGTGGTGATAAGGGGCTTACTAAAAATGAGCGAAGTGTCAAATAATGAAATATTATGATGGATTTTTAACATTCACCATCTTCTTTGCTGTAATTGTCGTTTCCTTTCACTTCCTCTAATGCGAATGATGACTACCACGTTCTAATAACTGAGATTGTCGACGCTAATTCGTCAGATATGGATAAGTCTGGACTCTGACGTCTTCAACAGTCAAGAATCTGGCGAGGCGATCCAAGGGAATATTCATGAAGGCACAGTGTCCAATATATTGGAATATTCCAAGGATCTCTGACCACCTGAAAGCTACGCCATAGTATTACGGCATCCTATTCAGTAATTCGCAATAAGATTGTATGTAGGCCAAGCTAACATAGCCATGGAATCCTACAAAACTCCTCTTAAGTGGAGGTAAATTTCGCAGTGTCTAACACTTCCCAATGCTGACAAGAGAGATCTTTTCTGAATTCGATAAAAATCTTGAAGTTTCTAGCTCTCTATTATGCAGAAAAACGAGACTTATTGGAATTCAAGATGACCATCCTGGTCCAAGACGGTAACACCATATCCCATTTCATTTCATTTCATCCCAGTTCATCTACAAAACATGGACTATCGTGGCCAAATCGCGAAAAGTACAAACTCAAATCCTCGAAAACACTATAATAATGCACCTACTATTTTTAAGCCCCCTAAACCTTAACCCATTCCAACCCCTAGCATGCGCTTGATCCTGAGTTAATCCATCATCCAAAATTTTTACGATCCAAAATTTCCAAAAATGTCAATGCCTGATTTTATGGGTAATAAACTGTGGGGATCTTGGAGGTACCACCAGGAGGCCTTGTCCCTACAGACGTTTATCAGTCCTTAAGGACTATAGTCGTTAACTATGCTAACAGGCCTCAGAACCAACGCTTCTTTATTAGCAAACGCCCTCAAAAATGTTTTTTCGATGATATCAACCTCCCAAAATCCAAAGAGTATATTACTCAAAAACTGATGAAACTAAGGAAGCGACAGAGGAGCAGTACGAAAAGACATAATAGACTATGTGAACGCGGAAAACGAACCAAATGTCGAACAAGATGAGCAAGTAGAAGCTTTGTACTTTTTTTAGATTGAAGTGTTTTTCACTTCCGTTCTGCAAGCAAACTTCCCAAAGTGGAGAGAAATTCAGATTTACGGTAGACACCGGCTTGAACAAAAATTTTAAACAACTTAGACATATTCGAAACGCCTTACTAAATAAGGAAACTTTTTACTCGAATTCAGTTGGAGTCAGTGACAAAATTACCCATCACTAATTTGTAAGCTTATTTGTGGACCATCACACTGATAAAATCCAGACTTTCACACTCCCGAGTCTAATATCTTTCGATATTATTATTGGCAACGATACTCATAAAGACCTGCTAGTACCCAAATCTCCGCATAATGCTTCGGAGCATGCTCAATAGCATTGACATTAAAACAAATAATCTAATCATGTATTGAAACATAAAAACATATTGAAAAACTGCCACAAATTACTTATGGAACCCGACAAGAATTTGACATATACTACCACAGTCAAAAGAGAGATACGGACAAAAACCCATGGTCCTGTGTACTCCATGTCATATTCGTATCCAATGGCCAGGAAGACAGGAAGTCGTTGAGAAGGAAATAAATGAACTTGTCAAAGATGGAATAATACGATAATTTGATACCAGAAAAAGGATTGACTTAACAGTGGAACAACGTAACCCAGTAACAACGGAACATTTAAATTCACATGTCTTCCTTGGAGGCTGAAGAATGCTGCATGTATTTTCCAGAGGAAAATAGGAGTACGATGCTGTGCGTACATAGATTATATAATTATCTTCGGAAGAGACGAAGCTCAAAACTTCAAAAAACTGGGAAAAATATCGTAAAAACTCTGGAGATCAAACATGAAAATCCAGTTGGGTAAATCTGAATTTTTTAAAGGAGAAATAGAATATCTGGGATTCGTCGTAAGGGGCGATGGTCTAGAAACCAACCCAAATTTCAGGCAATTGGTAACATTCCCCGAACAAAACCCTGAAAGATCTTCGATCGTTTCTAGGAATGTCGGTGGCCAAAATTGCGAAGCCCCTGACTTCTCTTTCAAGAGGGAAAGATGGATGAGTATCGAAAAGGCAGTCGAAAAATCAAATAGTCCGCCTTGGCTCAAAGGCCTTACATGCAAAAAATACTCTTAAAATTTTACTGATATTCAAAAGGAAGTTTCAACTCAGAACCGACGCCTCCAATATACTTTTGGAACGGCCATCTCACAGTTTAGCAACAAAGAGAACGATGACTAACACCGATGAGAACTACGTCACCAAAGTGAAAGAGAGCTTGCCATCATATAGACTCTCAACTGAAAGATTTGATACCTGTCAAAAAAGAGACTGACCAAAAGGCAAATTGAGGCATCAAATGAGCTGACAGGGAAAAAATGGCGCTCGCAAAGAGTTCGTATCATGACAATGATTTCGTGAGCTTAATCTATTAGCACCTGGTTCCACAAAGTCAGAACGTAAATGTTCAACGTTACGTACCTGTTTTGTAAAGATTGTATTGCAGAATTTACCGTGTTCAACCGAAGTCAAAGGATATTGGTTGTTCATTCATGATCCTTGATTGCATGTGATTTTTCCCAATAAAAATTATATGGTTTTTTCCTGAACTAAAATTTAACGATAGAGGGGAATACCTATGATCTTGAAGTCTTCGACCGACTTCCTCCGGATTATTCTGACGCAAGAGCATCAGACAAGCATTGACAACTACCATTTATACACTGGATTGAATCAGGGGAGGATTATTTTGAGTAAATATGATGATAGAAATGTTCGACACAATTCGTCAATCTTTAATATGGAAAAACTGGATTGGCTTGAAAAAAAAAAAAAAACAATATCAGCCAGTGGTTCATATGTCAACAGTTTGCAGATTCACCTGACAATTGTGTCATTTAATTTCGATACTTTGAACGCGAAAAGACTAATAAGCCTAAAGAGACGTTTTCCTAGAGGTAACATCTACGTTTTGTGTCAATGCTTGTATTCTAGACAATTTTTAAGTTTTAAGTTCAATATTTCAGTTCAGTTCGATATTTCAGTTTCGACTTAATAGTAACACCGCATCAAACCGCAAATTTTGTCGACGTTATTGTGATGAAGTTTGACGGTATTCTAACGTTACAGCGCAGTCTTCTCGCCGAAACACGTCACAATTTATGTTTTTTCATGATATTGGGTTGCTTCAGTCATCATTTTGACAGAAATAAAAGGGGCAGTGTTTATATAGCGACTAAAGTCTTTTCTTTAGCTAAAACTAGACCGCCGATTAATAGTCCAGAGTAGCCTACTGCGAACTGGTGAATTTCTCGGGGTTGATTTCTTGTGGGTGGTAGCTCTGATTCTAGAAGTTTTTTTTTATCATTTGTTGCAGCTCTCCATTGTTTCCATCGAAGCACTGGGGGTTCGAAGCGTTGAACGTATCTGCCCATCGATTGTCAAGGATAGTGTTGAAAGATTCCTGGTGGGAATAAACTGGAGTTGATCCCTAGGGTTTGGTTTCTTATTAGTCCTAATGAACGTTGATCACTGTCCTCTAATCGTTCATATGCTCAGCATATTCAGAGTCTAGGACCCCAAAAAGAGCGATAGCTACATTTCCTACGACATTGAGAGTCCCACGTTTTGTAATCTGGCCTTTTCTTTTGTCCTGCTTCGCATCAAGCCATTAATTTTGTCAAATTATTTTATGAGTGACTGGTACTGCAAGATAATACTCTGACCAGAGGCGTTAGTGTTTAGAATCTGGTTTAGGAACTGTAGTTGATTTATGCCAAACTTTATTGAATCTAGTTCTTTCCAATAGGATGTTACATCATAATAAACTACCAACTTCCACTCATTTAGAATTAAGTGCGCTGGTCCAAAGTTTACCACGAGTACGACCTGAGTGGTTTCAAAGGGATGTATTGTAACCGGAGTAGTCCATCCTGATAAGATAAGTCCTATAACAAGTAGGGACTGTAATATCAGGGCTCCCAATCGGCGCCGTTTAGTGCCTGAGGGTCTAGCCTCCGCTTTATCGAGGGTGCTATTTCGTTTCGCCTGGCCTTGACGTGTTGCTTCTGAAGTGTGAATTGAACGTTCGCGGAAATCTTCTGGATGGGATGTTTGGTTATTCACGGGCAACGGGGCATGTTTGTGGATAGGACGTTTTGAGATACCAGACGAAGTCTTTACATCAGCGACACGAACGAATCCATTAGTTCCTTTGAACACGTTGCTGATTCTGCCTAGAGGCAATTTAAGAACTTGCGTATTTTCTTCCTTTACTACAATCATCATCCCAGGTGTAATGTTTTTGCACCGCTGCTTCCATTTATATCGATGTTGTAACTCACTTAAATGCTCAGCTGTCAACCTACGTCAAAATTTATACTTCAAATCCATGACTAACTTTCATCTTTGTCCCAAGACGATCCCAAGACGAGGGATTTGAACATGCACGAGGCTAGTGAGTGGCTCACCGATTAAAAAATCACCTGGGGTCAGCGCCTGGAGGTCGTTTGAATCAGAGGACAATGGAAGTAAAGGTCGTTAATTGAGGATGGCTTCAGCTTCAATATCCACGGTTTCAAGTTTCTCATATGTTAGATTAACGTTAGCCAAGTATTTGACAGTTAAGTGCTTGGCTAATTTGACGGCCGCTTCCTATAAAGTAAGTAAATAAAGCTTCCGCCCACCAAAGTGGTGAGCTCTGGGTGGGATGAAGTGGAAGTCGGTTCCCCTTGCCGTGCAGAAATTAACATTGGTTTTCTGTGAACATTTATCCGACATTCGTTGTTTTAATTCCGTTAGCTGATTATTTGCTCCCATAAAGTTTGTAGCGTTGTCACAATAAATGTTTCCAAAATTTCCTCTCAGTGAAATGAATCGCTTGAGTACACCAATAAAGCTTCACCAAAAAATCTGTTGTCAGTTCAGTGGCCACCAGTTCAATATGAACAGCCTTCGTTGAATAGCAGTAGAAAACAGCCAGATATGATTTATGAGGTTGTTTCCTACGGCCTTTAAAATGTGTGTAAAAAGTTCCTGCAAAGTCTACCCCCGTATTGATAAACGGCCTGGCCCCATCAGTTGAGTTAGCAATTTAGGTTTTGCTCTGGGTCAAGTGACACAATTTTGTACTACTGAACGGGCTAGTACCTTTCCCTTGATTGGCCAATAACGCCGTCGAGCAATTGCTAATAAAGCTTGGGGGCCGGTATTCTGATGGTCTTTGCGAATCTGATTAAGAATCAGTTTCGTGATTGGATGTGCAAAGGGAAGCAGCAAAGGATATTTGTGGCTGTAATCTTGGTCCGAGAGCTCTAGGCTTCCACCCACTCGCAATAGTCCTTCGGCATCCAGGAAGGGAGTCAGGCTGCTCAGCCGATTACTGCAGTTTAGTTCTCATGTCATTTCAAGGGATTTAACATCTTCACTGAATTCTCGTTGCTGAATTTCTCTTATGTGACGGAGGAAGCTGCTTTTAACTCTGACACTGTCAGTGCTCTTGTTTCTTGCTTTCATTTCCTGCAGATTCTCCTGATGAATCAAATAAATAGTGCTATAACGCACTTGAGTTTTCGAAACGAGCTTCCATGATTTATTTTGTATATGAAGTACGGTTCTGATTCAGTAACTACTAGCACCTTTTTTGCTTTCTTCTTCTCCAAGGGAATTTCTTTTTTTACATGTTCAGCTGGCCACATATTCAGATGCCCGTGCAGAAATAAGGGCCCATAGAACCATAGTGGGTTTTCTTTTAATTTTGCAGGGACTGTGCCTCGGGACACTAAGTCTGCCGTGTTACATCGTGAACTCACATCACGCCATTGAATGAGTGTCGAATGTCGTTGAACGGCTGCTATCCGATTTGCCACATACGCTACGATGCTGCCTCACTATATTTCCAATGAAGCACAACTTCCGAATCTGTCCAAAAATAACAAGATTGTCCAGGAAGCCCTAAATCAGATTGGATGCGGTAGACCAGTTTAACTAGTAGCTCTGCGGCATATAACTCCAAACGTGGGATCGTGATGGTTTTGATTGATGCCACTCTGGTTTTGGCACATAGTAACTGCAAAGTTGTTGTACCGTCATATTGATTGGCTCGGAAGTAGACGGCGGTGCCGTAGGCTTTTTCGGAAGTATCTGAAAAGGCGAACAACAGCGTGCTGAGAGAACTCTTGCATCAATCACATGTCGTGGTACTCTGATTTCATTGGGTTCCGCTGAATTTTGATGAAAATTTATCCAGGCAGAGTGCAGCTCCATTGGTAATGCTGCATCGCAATCAAGCTTCAATCTTCACAAAGTTTGGATGAAAATTTTTGTAGTTACCGTTACTGGGCTCATTCGTCGTAGAGAATCAAAAATATGTGCAATGGTAGAGAGCGCTATCCTCTTTGTCACCCTTTTTGGGTCTTTATAAGTTGGAACGCGAAGAATCAGCTCATCTGGCCCTAGCAATTAGATTACTCCAAGTGTTTTAACGTGTTCTGTAGAGTTGTCCGTCAAAGTATACTGCACTTCTCGATCTTGGTGTGAATGTCCTTGATTAAATGGGAATGTCTTGCACACCGTTTTCGTAGCTTAAAACTGGCGGTCCTTAAAATTTGCTGGATTTCTTCCTTGTTTCCTGGATTGTTTGCTCCAGTTAAAAAGGTCTTCCATGTTAAAAATCCTTCTGGACAGCGATACTTCCGAAGGGATATTTATTCCTGTTATTGACTGCTAATTCCTTCAAGCACTTAGTTGCCAGGTAAAGTGCCACAGTAGTACCATATGTTACGTTATTTAGTTGATAGGTCTTCTTGTGATGAAGGTAGTGGGTATAATGGTCGGAAGATACTTGTGATTCCAAACCAGTGCTTAAATATTTAACAACTTTAAGTGTTTCGAAGGCTCAACTATCAAAGTGGCACGGGAAGCTTAATGAAGCCTCTTAGTTATCTCCGAATATGCTGCTTAAAGTAATAATCTCAAAATCAGTAGGTGTTTCATTCTTTGTTCAAAGTATTCAAACTAAGCAGACGCAGCACTTGTCATAATCTTGCAGGGGAATTCAGTTGACAAGTGAATTGCTACATAACTTATAACCAGAACCAAAAATTCAAAACTTAAAATAGGTTTTGTCATTGTATTTGTCTTAGTAATGAAAGCCATACTTTGAAATTCAATGCTACAGATTAATAAATTCATAGAAGAAATCTGAAAAAAGTTAAAAGTACAGGTTTCAACATAATAACAAGAATTGAACTAAATTTCCGAAAAAAAAAAATTGTCAATACGAAGATTTTCTGTTGTCTATGGAGATAATATTCAGCTTTGAATCAAAAACACTGTCAAAAAAGGAAAATTTGTTTATCTTTCTGTAGGCTTCGACCTATGTTAGATTATTTTCGATTGACATACTAATTGCTAGAAATTCAGACTTTTCTCTAGAACATATTCATCACTTCGACTCCATATTTGCATTTTATATCTTGACAAGATAACTTCGAGACTTAAAGTGAGGTAAAAGATATTCCTTCTATCCTTTCAAATAAGTTTTTTTTCTTCTCGGGTCTATGTCTGGAACATGCACTATCGTTGACATTTCCTTTTTGCGCTATTATCTCTTTGTGAAACGTCATTCTTCTGCCATGATGCACCTGAGATGGGTAAAGCTGGAGCAAGTTTACCTAACTAAACAGCTTAACTGGAATAAAGTAAACGTGTCTTTCATCAAAAAGAACTCTGTTTTCCTGGAATTATAGCTTAGCGTCGATAACGTGCTACGAAAGTTTTAAAACGAATGATAAAAAAATGGACCTGATTGACATTTTAAATGCCTGATGAGGGTTATATAGGAAATAGGACAGGAAATGAGAGAAGGTTGTAGTTGATATACACTTTGCCTTGACATCCCCTAAACAAATTCAGATATCTTCGTTTCGTGTTGATAGGATTAAATGCAGTAAATTTATTTTTTTCCTGGAGGATGTATGAAAGTGTGAAAAGTTTTCATTTATGAAAACTTGTGCGATATATGGTATAACGATAAAGTAATGTCGGGAAACCAGGCTCAACTCATTATAATTGATGGGATTTTCATTTTGTAAGCCCTGGTTACTTTCCAGCAGATTGTTGTTAATTTCATTAACATTAACATTTCATTTCATTAACATTAACTCTCAATTTAACCAACCTTTTCGTGCTGAAACTCATCCAACGTATCCATAAATAACAACGAAAACATAGTTTTTGTATTAATGTTATTATTTAATTCTATTAATTTTGTTCCCGATAAAATTATCAAATTGTCGATTACTATCTGATTTTTATCATGAGATTCAGAAATTTTACAGAAAATGATTGCCTTCTGCGAAAGGGATTTCTCTATCAATGAGAAAAATTGTCAGAAGAGTTGTATTGAAAATTAAGTAGTCTTAAAGAGATTTCGTTCTGATATCAATTTGAACTTTATCAGGATTTGTTGACCATAAAAAATATGAAGTTTGGCATTCATACTTTGCATATTTTTTTCTGTGGTAGGGAGTTGAAGGCTGTTAACGCCCCGAGTGTGGGACTCCCAGACGCAAAATGCTTTTTGACTACCCACTAAACGCCACCCCTGTCAACCTGAGAACCTTGCCTGGAACCGTTTGACACCGTTTGAACCGATAGGAAGAGAGAGGAAGAAAGTGCTAGACAAGAGATCCATCCATCCCCGATGCTTCCAAGCGCTCCAATAATGCTTTTTTTAATGTAAGCACTGCCTGAGCATATTGCGCCACGCGATTCAAATTGTCAACTGTTTCCAGCATAACTCCGACCATAGTTTCCGGACAGAGCTCTCCGATTTCGCTGAGTAGGACCCCTCGCTGCTGGCTCCACCTTTTGCAGTAGAAGAATGTGTGACAGGCGTCATCCGGTTCCCCTGCACAAAACACATAGTTAGGAGACCGTACTTTGTCCGGATACGTGCCCGCTTAAGAGCTGGGTCAAGTAGAAATCTACCTCATCATGCACTCGACTGAACCATGGCCTCAGGTCGGGGATCAGACCTACAGTCCACCTTCCTCTTGTTTCTTGCTCCCAGGACTGTTGCCAATCGCTGAGAGGGTGACGTCTCTCTTCTCTGGTGATCTCTTCTCTTCAGTCTTCGCCTCTGCGCAGGTAAATGCTTCTGCGCCCTCTCGCAAGGAGGGTGATGGGTATCACCCCTGCGATTACCAGCACTGCCGCTCCGGAGACCGTTCGATATGCGCATGAGATTCGCAATGCTCCTTGTCTCTGCACCTGTGCCAATCGTTTCTGGTGCAACTCCTTGCTGAGAGCGTCGCCCCACAGTTCTGATCTGTAGAGTAGAAGCGACTGCGCAACGCTCATTAAGAGTTGTCTCCTTGATGTGGTGGGCCCCCCTATGTTGGCCATTAGTCGGGTGAGTGCTGTCACACACGCTGCAGCCTTGTCAGCGTTGCCCTGAATACTTTGCATATTAGATTCGTTTTGGCCACCGTTTTTGGAGAAGCATTAAAAACTTTATTTGTTTAAGCTCTCGACGGTTCGAGTTATGCATATAGCGAACACTCCAAAAAAATAATTAAGACATATTTTTGCCAACTTAGTTATTGGCTATGGGTATAAGTTTCTAAGGTTACTCACGAAGGCTCACGAACGTAGGAGTCGACGTGCCTTCAAAGCGTGAAACAGTTTTTTCTCGTGTTGAAAATGTCAAGTTTCATACCGAAAAATGTGCGTTCGCGGGAAGTCTTAACTCATTATTTCATTTTGAAAAAAAGTCTTACGGAAACTTATCGGATAATGGTTGATGTTTACGGTGATCGTGCTCCATTTGAGACGATTGCAGAGAGTGGTTTCGACGTTTTAAAAATGATGATTTTGACGTGACTGATAAATATTGTGAAGGGGCACCGAAAAAGTTTTTAAATTCAATTATGGGAAGCATGAAGATTCAAATCGAAGCCTAGAGGAATCGTCACAGGAGTTAAATGTTGACAGTCAGTAAGCGCTTGCACGTCATGAGTATGATCCAAAAAGTTGGGGCTTGGGTGCCGCATCATTTGATAGAGAGGGACATCGAACGGGGTTTGGTGACGAGCGAAATACTTCGTCAATGATAAAAAAGAAATGGTTTCATTCATCGAATTGTGACAGGGGATGAGAAAGGAATGTACTACGCAAACCGTAAGCGACCAAAACATCGGGTAATGCCAGGACCATCGACGCCAAAACGAAATATTCACGCTTCCAAGGTTATGTTGTGCATCGGATGGGACCACAGTGGTGTTATCTATTACGAACTCCTGAAATAATCTGAAACAATCACTGGGGATGTGAACCGACGTCAACTCATTCGTCTGAATCGAGCTCTGAAGGAAAAACGCCCAGAATGGAATGACATGCATGACAAGCTGAGTTTTCTGCATGATAATGCAGGGCCACATGTAGACAAGCTGGTCAAAAATATTTGGAAGGTGGAAATTGGGAAATCTTGCCTCATCCCTGTTTTGCTCCATGCTGTCAGCCCTCACTGGACAACGATTTACTTCTTATGAAGAAATCAAAAACTGGCTCGATGACTTGATCGAATGGAAAGATGGGAATTTTTTCCGCGGAGGAATCCATCTACTACAAGAAAAATGGGAAAAAGTCCTAACTTAAAATGGTGCATACTTAACTAATGTATGACGTGACTGTATTCTTTAATATTTTGTAGAAGCTCCCTCCCTTGAAATTTTGGAGCATGTATTGCAAAAGCAGTTTTAAAAAATCTAATAATATCATAATTAAATCTTCCACAGTAACACTGATATCTAAACTTTCGTTTAAACGCAAGATCGAAAACGCTGACCAGTGCCACAGACACCAGGACCAATGACTCATTGGTAAATTGGTAAAAATTGGTAAAAAAAAGTGCAAACTAAATGAAACCAAAATTTATAGGGGCTTGAAGTTTCCTTGGTGAAGAAGTGTAATGTAGGGCTACAATGTCAAGGGGAAAACATCAAAGGCAAGGCTACTTCCTGCGATCGATGTTGTTTTTTTTTCTAACATATCCTCGCCGTTGTGAAGAGATGGCATTGCAAAACGGAGATACTGTCACTCCATAAAGCAAAAAATGTAATCTCACCACAGCAGAAATTCACACCAGTGCTCACCCTTCGGGAAACTCCCCAATTAAACGGGATTTAACGGATAATTCCAAGATGCATTCGTATTGGAAACTGGTTGGAGGATAGGGCACAGTGACGAAGACATTCTGCATAAACTATTGCCATAAACCGAATAATATTTCATTTAGCTCAGAAAGCTGGTTCTCATGACACCCTCACTGACATGCGTTATGGCGCAAGCAAAGAAAGCGGAAGCACTCCCGGACGACTTCTGGTAGAAAGAGATAGAACAATCAATTGTTGCTGTCGTTATTACCTCTTTTCAAAAAAGTTTTTGGAGTGATATTCTTGTTAACTAAATGAGAATGAACACAATAAATGAATGAATGATAGACAATGAGAACAAAAATTGCTTCGATTGATTTATGCATTTTGCATAAATGAAGAACATTACGAGGAATTTTAGATAACAGTTAGTATCCAAGCAAATCAAGAGAAATTCGCATTGCTTTGAGAGTTTTGCTGGTCAAAGTGCACATAAATTTAACTAAATTGATGTTGAACATTTAAAATCTTCTGAAATTTTTTTTTATCTTATTCTAAACAATTAAAAAAATGTAGAAGTTGACATAATATTTTTTGGTAATTTTTAAGCTGTAAGCTGTTAATTTTCGATTCAACGCTTTACGTGCTTTGGCAGTTTTGCCTGTCAAATTGCAGACAAAAAGGTGTTCTGTTCCGAGCTTATTAAATTTTGCTTCATGAAAATAACTATAATTAAGGTGCAAGGCAAACACCAATTCCAATTCTTAATATCCCAGAATCAAGGTTTCACCCTGTTTTTTGATAGGGTGTGGTCGCGAAATTTCTCTTTCGTAGTTGGTATGACCACATACTTGTCCGATTTAAATTTGACATTGCAAGGAATACTGTTAAAAATGAAAATTTAATGCATTATCATACACCCGAAAAAAAATACGCAAAAAAAAAGATTTGCTGATTTCATTGGAAAACAAATTAAAAAAAGCAAAATATGTTTTCTTTAATTTTCTCAATAAATATAGAATACCTAATGATCTGCTAATGGAGGTTATCGATATCCAGTAAGGTTCTAATTTTAAGGCAAAATTCATTGAAGTTGAAGTCTGACTTTACAAATATTTCCCAGATTTGAAAACACTCGAAAATTCGCGTATGAAATTATGTCCATGCTTTTTTTTATGTCCTAGTTTTTTATTTTATTGTGGCCCACATTAACTATCAAATTCCCTTTTTGGGCCGTGTTAGGATTTGAGACCGACATGCTTGACGTGCTTGAAACAGTTAGAAACAACCTAACTTGTATGCCAAGACGATTGAATAGGAAATTTTTTACACAGATTCTTCATCCTGTACATGCCGTTCAATGATTCCTTCGGGAAAGTCTAGTTGACTGCCCACTCTTCAGCCAAAATGAGCTGGGAAAGGCGATGAAGTCATCAAAAATGCGAAATGCTATGAGCTAGATGGCTTTCTAACAAAGGTTTTAAAACTTCTGTGCCATATTTGACCTGATATGCTGCTTATGACATTAATTGTCTGTTAACAGGAGGTTGTATTTCCAGAACGATGGGAGGAGGAGAATTTTGTGTTGTTTAATGAAGGAAAGGAAAACAGATAAGCATCTTCTGACTGGCCTCTATGCATGCTCAACACTGTTTTGAAAGTCCTCGAAAAACTCATCAGAGGGGGGCTTGTTGAGGCTTGCTGGGCAGCAGAGCTTATTCGGCTCCAGTACTTTACGATCCACGATTGGCGAGCGGGATCCAGTGGACAGAAGCTGTCAATAACATACCCAAAATCACTCGTCGTGAGGATATAATCTATAGAATCTTATAACATCTAAGAACCCCAGCACCTGTGGGTCCAACAGAACGCCAATGTACGTATTGACAAAATACCTCAAGCACAGGAAGCTTGTTTATGATACATTGGGGTTATGGAACTATGGGTATGATATCAGAGATGACACAAGGTTCCATTCTTGGATTTACATTTGAACCGATTTGATTGGCTTTGCTGATAACGTAGCGGCATCAGTTGCCGGACGTACTGTCGAACCAGAGCAACACATACTAGGTATCGTCGTGCGAACGAATGGAAAATAGACCGTGGGTTCAGCCTAGCACTCGAAAAATTGAGATTGTCATTTTGACCAAAAACAGTTCTCCATAGTTACATTCCTGATTTGAGATGGTAATTGGAACCAACGAGTCCAAAAAGATGATAAGATACCTTGGGTTGATAGTAGACACGAAAATATGTTTCTTCGGTCAAATCCGAGGGTCAGCGGAAAATGCCACAACTCGATTACCGGCTCTGAGTCATGTAATAGTCAACATTGAGAGGGGGGCGTCGCGAACTGGGGACAGTGCTGCTATACATATCGCAACTTTTAAGATTTTGAGCTGAATCTGAAAAAGGAACCATTCTGGAAGTGACTGATTCATGTGCAGATACAAAGCTCTCTGCGGGTTTCATCTGTATAGCGTACTCTCCCTGAATCAATTTAATCGGTGCGAAGGGACGAAAGAGGATCTATATGTATAGATGAGAGAAGGTAGAGGCTACTTATAAAAGAGGAGAGAGGAAGGACTTTCACTCTGTGGTAGAAAGAGTCGACAAATGAAACAGGAGGTGCAATTCACTTGCATCAGTTTCTCAGCGGATGCAAGCTTTTCAAGTTCCATCTTCACAAAACGGAAAACTCTACAGTCAATGGTGACTGCCTGTTTTTGTTCAGATTCAGGGGTTCACATCTTGGGGAGTAAATAGGCGAGTTCTCACCATAAAGCTAGATGGAAAAGATGCTAGTATCAAAGGAACAATGTAACTATTTGTCGCATTGCGGTCGGGAATTTTTTTGTTTCAAAGAAGGGTATGTTCGATTGATTGCCAACGCAGAGGTAAAAAGCTCACCCTTTCAGTAATCCTTTTCCTTCTAAACCATCCCTGTTTGGAGAGAAATCACGTTAACTCGATGGAACTATTCCAATATCACAGACAATACAACGAAACAGGTTATAAATGAAGGTCTATCTCACTCCTTATTTCCGTTAGAATGAACTTAACACGCTCGTTTAGCTAATGTATTATAGGGTGTGAGGAAAATCCTTCGTGTATGCTAAAATAATTAATTATTTTGATTGAGATTTAGGCCGTCTAACTTTTTCGGTAAGATTAGAATGACTTTGTCTTTCAACTTTTCTGTGTTTAAAGTCGTTGCCTACGTTTGGTTTTATTTTCATAAAAAGAAAGTGTAATATTTGATATTAATCATAGAAAATATAACGTAAGAGATGTTGTTACAAATTCTATTTCTAAAATTATTCTTCGAAAAAATAATCGGTTTACCACTTAAAAATATATCATGACACTTTCATTAATAAATGGTAGCTTCGTGAAAGACGACGAACATCAAAATATGGTGGAATCCCGCTCTCTTCATCCTTGCTCAACTTATCTTTAGTTTAATTGCTATCTGCGAACGGAGAATATGTAATAAATCAACTTCAGTCGCTCAGTTATTTAATTAAATGCCTCTCACGTAATTGTAATGAGCTTTATATAACCATCTGAGTGTTACTGATGGATGATGATTACATGTTCACTGACTAGCAGATGCATGTAATTGAAACGGGGCACGGCTAAAAAAGGACTTCATCGTAAGATCCGGAATGTTTTTGTTCTTTTAGAAGTTAAAGTGTAAGATGTTTAACTAAATTAACCATTCAAGTCTGGACGCTGCTTATACCAATGCCTTATGACAGGATCATTCACTGTTTTTCGCAGAAATTAATTTTCCTCTATTCAAGCGCAACATTTTCACTTAATTTTGAATCGGTTGCGGATGAGTTCAGCTGGTCGGTAAAAAAATCATTTTGGGGAAAAGTGATTGACACGAAAATTGTTTATTTACCCCAAATATTCCCATTCGAATTCCAGGAATTTTTTTCTCGAGTTACTTTTTAGATAAAAATTGGATAGAACATAAAAATCAGCTTGAATTGAGTACAGAATACTTTACTCAAAGGATACCTGTTTTATGAAAAAGAAACCTTAGCAAGCAAGCAGTCGTGAAAGCTCAAACTAGATCAAACTGATCAAAGTGTACTAATAAGTAAAGGATTGACTACTATGGTGGTGCGAGTCATTAGGAATAAATAAAATCATGTTGAAAAAGATTAATTCCATATACCAATCCGAAAATTGTTAGACTTGTGTGAAAAAATGTTATTGTTTATATGTTTAGGCGGAACACTACCAATTTTTTTAATTCCTAAATATTCTAGACTCGTCGAATGTGAATGATGTTTCCTAAAGATATATTACAAGCGTTTCAAGCGCAGTCCATAGTATTTCAGCCAATTTTCGGTTTGTTAGGCCTGCAGTGTGCGGTCTTCCATTGTCATACAGAACCATGGAATCTTGGATGGGCTGAGGGCGTCTTTTTGACCGATATACGACCCGAATCTGTTCAAGAAGGCCACAATTGTTGACAGCACATACTGAGAGACGATCGTGAAGAACATCAATGAATAAAACTCCTTGAAGGTCCCAATAAACCGTTAACACAGCCTTATCGCCTGCAAGCGAATTTCGGCTTTTGATGATTTTGACTCTTCCTTTTTTCTCCACTCTATACTAGACCTTTTCGATTCGGGAGCATAAAAGTGAACCCACATTTCATCGCACATCACAATGCGTTGCCAGAAATCATCTTGCAAACGAGCAAGAAGTCTCTGACAACACTGCGTATGCAGACGAGGATCCCACCTTACCGATATTTTTCGAAATTTAAGGTGGTCTCGAACGATGGTAAATACACTTCTTACACTGATTCCCGTTTCCTTATTGATTTCTGCTATAGTAGCGCGACGATTCTTTTCGATAAGTTCGCGAACAGCTGCAACGTTATCAGGTGTAATGATAGAGCTTGTCTTCCGTGACTCCGATTTTCCTTTTTTTCTCGCCCTTCGTTAAACTAGGTACACCAGGGTTTTTATTCGTAGCCATGTATTCTCCTTAAACAGTGCACGCAGTCCAAACTTCTCTTTGGGCTCATTTTGTAGAAAACTAAAGAAATCAGTCGAGCCATTCGTTTGGCCTCAACTCATCTAGAGTGGATCCTCCCAACGCTTTTCGACGCATCGTCTATATCCACCACACTTCCTACCCCTTAATATTTGAATGGCCCTTGTGTATTCAAGTATAATTTAGTGACAAAAGCTATAAGTTTACATGTTAAATGAAAGTCGATGGCCATGTAAAGATATTTGAAGTCCCCTAATTGCAGCCTAAATTCTCCTTCTTGGGGGTCATTACAGTCTGTGTTAGGACCGTCAGGCCATGCTGAGCTTTTGATGTGGATGTTCTTCTTAAGAAGGTTGAAGTTTATATAATTTTTAAAAAATCTTTTATCAAAAAATTTGACAGTGAATTGGAAAAATGCCCCTTACGAGTCATTATAACTTCAGAAATCATTGAGAAATTCTAAAACAAAACAGTTGCTTCGAACGATCAGATTTTCGCAATGCTATTCAGACCAATATGGTAGCCCCTAAAACGCACTAACAGTCCGGAGGCGTATCACAAAAAAAAACATACAAATATACGAATATCCATGTAGCATGCAAAACGAGCTTTGTAAGATAGAGAGCTTAAAAATCAAACCAAATAGCTGAGTTTTCTATGCTAACGACTTTTCCTAATAAATTTCAATACGTCTGCAAAGTTATCATCGAATACTGTAAGGTTGGCAGTTTGTTCGAAGTTTTAACGTCTCTTAGTGTTTACGCTATGACTTGAGTTGATTTATATTTTGTGTCTCAGCCAGTGGTAGCTGATAAATATTTTGAAATTGTCATTTATTTATTCACTGGCGTATAGTAGTGTCAGCTTTCTAACAGGTGCTTAGTGTGCTAAATGTCTTAGGAAACTGTAAAATGTGTCCTTCAGATAAAATCAAAGTCAACCTCAACAATAGTCATACACACACGCACTGACAAGAAGGATCAAACCACGGTTTGAAAGTGTCACAATCTCTTTAAGCATGGCAGGGTATCACTTAAGAATGACACATGGCCTGAACGGTCGATCGAAAAAATCGAAAATTGGTCAAAAAGTCAGAACATTAATATAAGAAGATGTTAAACTAAACAAGTAACAGGTTGCAGAAGTGGTTGGAGTACCGGATACGTCAAGTTTGAAAATTGTTCATTATCATCTTGGCATGACAAAGGTGCAGAGAATGCTTACGCCAACTCTGAAAAAACACTACATAAAGTGTTCCCGTGCGCTTTTGGACCCTTGTAGTAAAGACAAGGATGTATTGTTGAATTCAATTTTTATCAGAGATGAAACATAGCTTCACATGCGTCCAAACCGGACTCTATGCAGTAACACAAAAAGGACACATCCCCATCCATCAAGTTTAAGCTTTCAAATCATAGCGATAGTATTTTGAGACGCAGAACGAATCTTGTTGACAGATTATAAAGGCGTTTAATATTGGCATTTCTGTAATCATGTTTCTGTGATTGTCCAAAGATGTCCTCCTTTTATACGACAACGCATCTTTTCACAAGTGCTATGTTGCGTTAGCTGCCCTGCACAAGGTGCGCTTCGATATTTAGGATCATCTAAACTACAGTGCTGACCCGGATCCCAGTGACTAATATGTCGCCAAATCTTAAGAAAGAACTTCGTGGGAAGATGTTTCTGAAGCGATTAAGAAGTGAAGGTCACAGTTTTTACTTTTTTTTTCGGACAAAGACGAAACATTTTGTGTGAGGTTATGCATAAGTTAATCGAATGATCTCAAAAATGTATCTGAATAGTAATTGGTCAATTTTTTCTTCTCAATTTTTATTCTCACTTTTTACCCTACATTCTGTCAACTTAAATTAGTCCTTCGTATGAGCATGACGATTACTCAACGTTTATTCTAGCGCATTTGCCAATGAACAAATATGCAAAAAATCATGAATTTGTGTTTTCTAGTTTCGGACTAGCAGCCATCTGTGTGTGGTTTGACAGAGCTGATCCTTGATTTTGATGAAATCTCCTTCTCGTGTATTTTTTGCCTGGAAATGTCGGGACTCTAACTTATTTACAGTCACGGGTTCCAAGACTCAACTGTCACGTCATCGATTTTGATTATTAGAACTCAATTTTGACATGCACTCGCATTATTTCTAAAAAGAACATTTATTCTCTCCGTATTTTATCCTTCTTTGCTAAATAGTGAATATTGCATTCACGTATACTTAATTTATGCTTAGTAATCATATGAACCAAAACAACTGCCACTCATTCAGCATTTATTAAAATTGTATAAATAAAATTCACATGTATTTAAGGACGAGGAAGAAATGTCACAGCTACTACCAATCGGAAAATATCAGTGATTTTAAAAATAACACATGATGTCGATCTTTTTATGAAGGCTGCATTGTGTTTACACATAAATTCGAATCATAGTGATTATATAAACTCATATGAATGTTTGCATTTTCACATGTGGATAAATATGAAAAGCGTCAGTCGATAAGAGGACTCAACTGCCTAATGCTAATGGCGTGGAGCATGGTTCGTTCATGCTGGTATCATGTTGGTTGAATCGGAAATCGATTTCTATGAATTATATCCTGCCATTGTGTTTGATATTTTAGTTAGTATTTCAGTGGTTAAATGAACCAGAAGAATCAAATCGCACCTTGTATGAAATTGAACTGAATTTTTCGGCCGAGGTTTACGCTGAATGATTGATTGAACTATTAGCATTTGCATTGTTTGCTCGTTTCAATAGGATTACACTTTGTGGTTGAGTAAACTTATTTTCTTCCCATTCTTTTGTATCATCCGCATTAAAATGGAATTTGACTATTCACTAAATGTTGTAGTGCCAAATTTAATAAAATGAAAATTGTTGTGATTGGAATGCACTTTTGAACAATGCCAATTATCAAATTATTTGATAAGTAGGTTTTTGTATTCAGGGTCATCATAATTTTGAAATTTTTCTGATTCTGAATTTGTGTGGGAATGGATATTTCAAGAAATAGTCTTAAATATAAAATAGTTTCATTTATCTCATCATCAGTTATGCCGTCAATAATTTATTTGATTTTTTGCCTCCATCTCAATATCGACATGGCTCGCCACTTCCAACATCCTTCAAATATATTCTTGATAAAATTGATCTGGTTTATTTTTGCTAACACTAAATTGTCGATGGACTTGTTGGATTTACTGTTTTCATAAACTATTCTTCCAACGCTTTCTTAATAGTACTCGACGTCATAGTTGTCCGTTCGAAGTTTATCAACAGTTTAGCTAATCCCTTCAATAATCTCTTGACAAAATTCACTTTCTGTGGATCTGTCAAATGAAAAATTTCTGCGGTTTCTTCATAACTTTCAATCCATAGCTTCACGCTTTCATTACCATCACCGATAAAAGACTCGAGAGCGTCTTCAACGTCTTTGAAGGACCACATAGGTTGCATTTGACTTTTGGTTGACTTGCGTTTTTTTGGTTGACTTGCATGACCACTGAGTAGTTGCGTCAGATAATAATCAGTCTCACCATGCATTCTGTAGAACCACAGCCCCAAGTCGCTTATCAGCCGTGCGGTCCACCTGCCTCGCGTTTCGTTTTCCCATGTTTCCTGCCACAAGGTTAGCGTTCTTCTCCGTTCCTCTATGTTGACGGTTTCTCTCGCCGACTCCCCCCTACGTTAGTATACACTTTTCCGTTCGTTTGCAAGTAACTAAATAGGACCCACCCTCGAGATTACGAACACTGCAGGTTCAGAGATAGTGTGATATGCAGCCGCTATCCGCAAAGCTCCTTGCCTCTGCACCTGTGCCAGACGCCTTCGGTACGTCTCTTTACTAAGAGCGTCAGCCCAAACCTCGGAGCCATACAAGAGCACTGCCTCCATTGCACTCATCAATAGACGTCTTTTGCTCGAGGTTGGCCCCTGGGTGTTGGCCATAATGCGATTGAGCGCCGATACTCGCACGGAAGCCTTATGCGCTGACGCTCGAACCTGCTCGAAAAAACTCATCTTCGAGTCAATCATCAAGCCAAGGTATTTGATTGATTCTTTTGACTCGATGATTATTTCCCCCACCCGAACGGGGATAACACGAGGGATCCGCTTCTTGGTGAGGACGACAACCTCGGTCTTTTCCAGTACTAGGCTAAGCCCATGGTCTGTCATCCACTCGCTCACTCGGCGTATTACCGCACCCAGTTTGAGCAGCGTCTGTCCGACAGTACGTCCGGTGACTAGTACTCCTACGTCATCTGCGTAGCCAACTAGGCGCGACTCCCCCGGTAACTGCAGTCGCAAAAGATCATCGTACGATGATGCGCCCTGCCGCAAACAGGCATTGAAAGTGGTGAGCAGCTTTTCAGGACAAAGTTGATGTGTAAGCTGTATCACTTCCGCTGCTATACGGTCTGGGCCTGGGGCCTTTTTCGATTTTAAAGCTTTTACCGCATCATCCAACTCGATGGCGGTAAAAAGTGGGCATTCTCCAGGACATGCAACATCTGCATCATCGGGACGAATAGGATGCATAGGGAAAAGCGCTAGAACAATCTCCCATTTTTTTCGCTTCAAGGACACAGGGCTCCTTGCAGCTCCTAGTTTCCGCATGACAAGCCTGTAACCCAGCCCCCATGGATTTCTATCGATGTCCTCAACGAGATTGTGCCAGCAGCGAGCCTTGCTTTCGTTAATCAACCTACGGAGAAGTTTTCTAACCGATCTGTATGCCAGCGTTCGGGAATGTGACTCGTCGCGATTTTTTGAACGTTAGGCTTCGCGGTGGAGTCTGTGATATTCCCTCCGCTTTACAACGACTTCTGTCGACCACCAGTACACAGCAGGCTTATTGCGTCGTGGCCGTCGCATGGGCATAGAGCAGTCACACGCATTGTTGATGAGTCTCATGGTGGAGTTCACCATGTTTTCAGCTGGGGCTTCCCCCGTTGCCGTCATAGTTTCACCTCTGATAAGAGCTGCGGCGAACGCGTCGACATCTATTTTAGACATATTCCACCCTACAGTTGAGGGTTGGGTTGTTACACGTCGAGTAGCACACGCGTCAATTGCAAAAGCAATGTATTGATGATCGCTTGCCGAGTAGTTCTCCAGTACCCTTCCTTCAGCCTCCCCGTCGAAAAGTTGGTGTGTTCCTAACTTTCATGATGACAAGTTGCCTCCTAGCCGCCATTTCTAGGATTCTTTTTCCTCTCGGGTCTGGCAGAGGCATTCCCCATTCTATCGCCTTGGCGTTAAAGTCACCGCCAACAAGTATTCGGCCTTTCGTGCTCGAGACAGCTTCCTACAGTTCATCGAACCTGCTCTGAAAACATGAAATTGACTCATTGGGCGTGTAATAGACGCTTATGAATGTAAAATTGGCGCACCCAATGAGCACGAAGCCATTTCCGCTGGAGCAAGTCCGAGCTGTGAATAGAGCCCTATCACGTACCCAGATGGCGGCGGAGCCGGATTGATTACAATACCATCCAACTTCGTCTTTGTTGTGGTTTTGCTCAGATATCAGCAACAAGTCAATTTGTTTGTCTCTTGCAACCTGGTCTAGTAAATCTTGTGCGGTCGAGCTATGGTGTAGGTTGATTTGCAGGACTTGGGTCATGTCTTTGCTCTTTTCTTGCTTAGTGCCTCTTTGAACTCCTGGCACCTACCACTTCCTGGAATATGAGCCAGATCTTCAGACTTCCGTCCCTTATCTTTGCACAAGATGCAACTGGGTTCGTTTGGGTAGTCTTTCGCCTTATGGCCGGAAGTGCCACACCTGTAGCACAGTTATCTTCGATCTGGCCCCTTGCAGTTCAAGGAGGTGTGTCCGAAGCTAAGGCACTTGTAGCGTCGAGTTAGAGCTACCCTCCGACGTATCCTGCACACAACCCAGCCGACTTTAATTTTCTCCTTGGCCAGGAGTTGCACAGCGTCTTTCTCTGGGATATCTATTATTGCCACCCTTTGCCCTCTAGGGTTGGTAGGCGTTAGCCTTACCCTAAAGTTCTCTGTCGTAGGAAGAATTAGCTTAATGGAATCTTCTACTTCTTTGGCATCTGCAATGCAGTCAAGGTCTCTTATTTCCAAAGAGGCCATTGGCTGTATGGTCAAGATAACAGCTTTAGAGCCCAGGAGGTCCTTGAAAGTGCTCTCGAACAGTCCCCTGTCGGTGGATTCCGATCCGAGTTCTACGAGAAGACCACCTGTTCTGGTCGCTCTTACTGTTCGTATACAGACACCGGTTTTTTCGGGTTCCACATTTTGCCTGATTTCGTTGAGGAACTCGGCGTAAGTTCTCCCGTCTGCAGGCTTGATCAGTAGAGCATCCCTGCGCTGCTTGTTCCTGGTCTTTTTTTGGCATTGCGCTATGTTTTGTGCCTTCTTGCTTTTCGGGCGCCTGTTTGGAATCTTTTCCTGTCACGCGGTGTATCTTCTTCGCAGCCTTCTGTTGCGATTTAGAGCGCACCAATTGAAAGCCATCATTTTTCTCCTACCCTTGACTGATGTCTCCTGTTTCGGCTGTTATCGGCCCCTTCGCCTTTTTCCTACGGTCAGGTTTAAGTGGGCTACATGCCGCCCTTTTGCCTTTTACGAGAGGAGTAGCATTTTCAGTGAAGGGAGTTTTATTTCCCTTCACTGAAAATGCTACTCCTCGAAAACTAAGGGGAAATCTGAAAGGGAAATCCGAAAACTAAGGGGATGGTGGTTCTGGAGATCAAGTTGATAAAATCTAGTTCTGTCACTGCAGATGGTGGATGACAGAAAATTAGCTGAGAAGGCTAATCATAGTGATAACTAAGTTTACTCTAGAAAGGATGGCTTGCAGCCCCGTAATGTCGTGGATCGAACAAAAAGTCCAAATCAGCTATCAGAAAAGATTGAACATACTGCCACATGGTATACTTGAAAACGCAACAAAAAGCTCAATGTGTAGGACTTTTTCAAACTCAGATGAGTTTTAACAGGAGAGAAAGAAGCGGGATCAACAGTCTAGAATACCTAGTATTCTACTTATTAAATCAAAAGGCAAGAAAACTTGTTTCGACATTTTGACACAAAAGGAGCTAACATACAGACCGTACGACTTATCAAAAAAATTATTTTCTAGTGGTACTCTAGGCACAATACCCAGGCAAGTGTTTATTCAAAAATGTCAATAAGGATCTGATAGAGTGACCTTGACTGAAAATTTAATAAGTATTTAAAAAAAGAGATATTGTATGTGTTCCACAAACCAAAGAAGTAGTAGATGACATTTGGAAAACTTCCTTCGGCAAACAAGTTTAGACGGAAATTGAAATCTGTTCATCCAACAGGACAACAGGAAAGACGCTGGTTATCTCCCGACTTAGGAGAGAACAAAAATTGGTTGGAACATTCGCGGGGTTCTTCGAAGCATCGTCCTCACTCCGGACAATAAATGCCTTGCATTGAGAGACATTTGTTCGAATTGCAAGGTGTCTAACCGAAGCAAACTGTGTTATAATTGTGGCATCCTTAACCAGAAGAAAAAAGTGACTAAATGGAGCAAATTTAAGAAACCAAAGTCCGAATATCTGGTTTATGGTTTTAAGATCATAATGCATCTTGTTGATAGCGGCTTTTACCTAGGCAAAAATGAATTTATGGGCTGGGCCATATTGCACCACTGTCAAATGACAAAGAACTTCCTGGAGCTGGTTGCTATAGAGGAAAGTGTTCATGAAAAGTAAATTATGCTTCCATCAAGAACCAAGTTGGAAATCATGCAAGAAGTGGTTTTATGCCCATGGGAACATGACTGACTTTAATGCTTACCTCACGTTGAACAAGTTGATACCATGGAGGCTTGGTGCACTAGACGAAGTCGCTTCGAGTGTAGAACATTGCATACCCATTTCAGGTAGCTCTAAAAACAAGGTTGAAGTTCATTATTCAGATTGATGGGACCAAATGTCCTAGGAACGGCGGGAAAGACGTGGCTTGTCATTATGGACGTGAGTAATACGCCCGCAACATGGACATTAGGGTCCCATTTCGGACGTGATAAGTGTTCATTATTCTTAGGCTCCTCCGTGGACGGTGGCCTCTTGTGCTCTTGTAGTGAATAAAACAGAAATTTCCAAATAGTGAGGAGGATATAATGCTCCGCTAGGAAGTGAAACGTTCATGTAACGTTCATGTGTGTGGGTCAATTTCCGAATTCTATTGAAAGGATGGCTTAGAAACACGATCGCAAGCTGATAAACGGAGAGAAAACCCTATTATTGGGTGAATTTCGTTTAGGGTATTCTCATTAGGGCTGGGCTACAAGTTGCTTTCCTCGCTAACTTGATGCAGAGAAAATTTACGAGATTGATCAGGATATTTTATTGTTTTCATCTTGACTGTTTTGATGCTCCCTCTGAAAGGAATCTCCCTGTTCGTTCTCTCTTCTGCACCAAATATCATCTAAACGGAAGTGCTATATTTAGTCCAGCATCTCTGCCCAGACAATATGGCAACAGCATACAATTCCGTTCTAAATGTCTTGTCCTAATTTGATTCCAAAAATTTTGGAAAAAGGTTATGCTAGTGCTGGACCAATTTTTGTGTCTCTTTTTTCAAAGCGCCGAAATATTTACTGTGGATACTAAGGATACTCCCTTCTTCGAACGTATTTGGCGCGGTAGTGGAGAGGAAGCCGAGTTACAATACACAAAAGAGATGGCAATAAATGGTTGTCATGGTTGTCAGTAATAGTTGTCATCCCCGCTTGTCAAGCTTTAAAAAGTCTACAGCTAAAAACAAACTTGAAACCATGCAGGCAACGTAGCAACTTTAGTCATAAGGTATCCCAAATATCGAAGCCCCCTCCAAACGAGGCATAATCCTGCGTTTAACGCCTGAGCTAAAGATAGATCGTGGGTTCAGTCTACAGATGGAAAATTAAGAAATTTATATTGACAGACAAAACAGGAAAAACATTGCGAAAAATTTCCCGATGTAACGAGATTAAACTAACATTAGTACAATTTGATTCGTAATGATAGAAATATTCTCATTTTTTCGTTCAACAAGAGTAAAGCTTTCAAAACGATAAATGTGCAATACAAAGACAAATCTTTTATTGCTTTTTCTATCTCTTTCGGTCAGACGTCCATCAGAGGTATTCTCGCTGTTTTCTTACTACACTAAGGCATAACCATCTCTTAAGTATATTTTGCGGTAACACTTTCAATTTCAGACTTGGATAGATAAAGCACAATATAATTTATAATACTAATCCTGAGGGGTATGTTTATTTTACGCAAAAATGAAAGGAAATTTATCAATTCAAAAAGTTACAGGTTAATTCATTGTGTACGAGTACCGTTAGATTAGGGACTTGTTTGAAGGTTTTGCACTCTTGCTTCTACATTAGGTAGTTCTTCTATACTTGTAACGGTAGGTGTTTATTAATTCGTATTTTAACTGATGTGGTATTTTTTTCATTTACATTCTGGTTGGCTGAACCACTTACACTGTCAGGATCACAAAAAAAGAGATTCGAAAATTTTACGCAGAAAATAAAGTGTATGTTTATTTTACGCAAAAATGAAAGGAAATTTATCAATTCAAAAAGTTACAGGTTGATTCATTGTGTACAAGTACCGTTAGATTAGGGACTTGTTTGAAGGTTTTGCACTCTTGCTTCTACATTAGGTAGTTCTTCTATACTTGTAACGGTAGGTGTTTATTAATTCGTATTTTAACTGATGTGGTATTTTTTTCATTTACATTCTGGTTGGCTGAACCACTTACACTGTCAGGATCACAAAAAAAGAGATTCGAAAATTTTACGCAGAAAATAAAGTGTAGTCATACAAGACAGGAAGATTGAAAACTAAACGACATAGAAGCGTAGAGGAATCGCAATGGCTACCATAGCGGAATTAAATTAATTCAAAGCCAAAATCGAAGCATAATGAATGGATCCAAATGTACAGAATATGTGAATGCACATCTAATAGCACTTTCATTTTCTCCCACCTCGAATAGGTTTAGCTTTTTAATGCCAATGCATCTAGGAGTATATCGGCCGCATTCCGTTAGTTTGGGAATTTGTTCAAAGTGTTAGCGGTTTCGAGTAGTGACGTTATAGTATGACAGTAAGATTACGGTGGCAATTATGAACTGATGGTCGGGCAGTTGAAGGAAAACATTTGAGGTGCAATTAGGCGAAGAAACATTGGACCAGTGCGAAACTGACAGTAAACTGTGATTATAAGCAGACAGCTACAATCTAGTGAATTGAAACGAAAAGTATAAAACAGACGCTGTGGACGGTTCCTGGTAGAAAAGTTGAAGTGAATTCGACCAGTGATAATTAAATAAATTGACAATTAATTCATCAGCCAGAGGCTGTATTTGAAGTGTGCTTCGGCATATAGTCTGATTGTGTCATAAATACATAAAAACAAATATCGGCTAATTCAGTTGTTTGCATAACGTTTTACTTATATACGTATTGTTAAATTAGATTATTGGATTTTTTGGCTCTGTTTCCTAGAAGGCCGCAATCCCTGGGGACATGAATGGTTAACTCTGCATTATTTAGATTTTTTATTACAATTTGATGTTTGATTCCAACCCAATCACATAATCAAACCAATCAAATTAACTCCTACTTCGTACCTATTGTATTTGTATTATTTATTAATTTCCAGTTGTAACAAGCTCTTCCATTGTAATCTAACTATTCACCTTTTTTTTAATGTCGACAAAACGTGCGAAGCCTTCCACTTCTAATTTCTCGAGGTAATAATATTTCACACTATTTGGTGTTAATACTTGAAAACGAAGCAAATACAATTAGGACACCTGTAGCTCCAATGACCGTATAATGTCGATGAAGAAAATCATAGAAACGGAAATAATTTAAGGTTTCGAGGATTAATTTTACGGCTCAAGTAGAAAGGTTTATTACATGTTTTACGTTAGAAGTTGTCATAATAATTGTTTCCATGATTAATATCGCTTGATTTATTTTAAATGTAAGAACAGCTCACTGAATTACATAGTATTACTGAGTGTGTAAGCTGGAATTATATTCTGAGAAAATTAGTTATGAACATGCAATATAGTATTGACATGAAGTGTAAGAAAATTTAGGGAATTATGCATGAAGCAGTGGAAAGGTGTTGACAAAAATTAATGAAGAAAATTCAATGTTTTTAAATTTATTCCTGACACAATAATATTTTATTTTGCGCCATATATACACTAGACGATAACCTATATAAGGATATGGGGGTGACGTAATTTCTGTTTATTTGCACAGGGTAACTGCGGTCTCGCGTTCTTATGGTGACAGATAAATTCCATTGCAGCCGATGTAATTGCCAACAGTTCAGGTCCACATTTGACGTTTGATTTCGATCAAGAAGCTCTCAAAAAATGATTCTTCGACGGACTCACCAAATAGACATTAAGATCTACCGTAGATGCAAGCCTGGTTTTGAAGAAGATGGTGGGAAATCACTCTGTGTGGAAACTGTTAAACGCTGTTCACGTTGTTATACAGGATCCATTTTTCATCTGCAGTAATCATCGGTTGCAAAATTTCTTCATGAGTCTGACGAACAAGATGAGACCACATCAGGCCATTCTGTCTTCCTTGTTTCTTTGCAATTGTTCGTGGGGTACCGAAGCATACAACTTTACCACATATTCTATTGCATGGATTCATCTCTTTATGATGGTTCTGTGGTCCTGGAGCCTTCGATGATTCTGCGGGTGCCGTTTTACTTCTTGGTTGCATGACTTCCAAAAGATCAATATCGGCCACCTCCTTGTGTCGTCCGGATCGTAACTGAAAGTCAACCTGTCATTTTTCTTTACAAAAGCGTTGATGCTACAATGGTTTAGCTCGTTCTGTAAGCACGTTTTCTTTTTATGTTCCAATTACCCTGAGCTGCGCGGGTTCCAAGATCAAGCTCAAATACTAAAAAACGTCTCATATACACTTTATCAGCTTCGGTGTTCATGTGGCCAGTTTTTTTTCAAAACTAAAATGAAAAGGAAACGGTGATACGCGTTAATGACGCTTCAAAAATGCTACCTGTAGCCAAAATTTAATGAAGGATTTATGGTTTACAGTTCGAGAAACTCCATATGGAAAACAGATAAAACTTTTTCACACGTTCACTAATTAAAAATAGTGCTCAGGAAGTCCTATTGACGGCATGTAGTCGCTAAGGCTGATATCCTCTGGAAAACACTTACAAATGCAGACATTAAACTTCTTTGAGAACATAAATAAAATACCAAAGTGCTTATTGTTCTAAAAATCAAAAATAAAAATTACAATAGAAAAGTAAAATTTAAATTTATTTTTATCACTAAAATTTAAAAAAAATAAAATAAAAATTTATTGTGAGTACAAATTAATTCGGTCCGTTTTTTTGTGGTCAAAAATGCATTTATTTCAAAATAAAAAGAATTAAAAGATTAATCAAAGTATCGTCCATCGCTAGTTACTACTTTTTCCCACCTCTCAGGCAATTTTTGAACTCCCCCTCGAAAAAATGTCTCATCTTTTGAGGTGATCCAAGTTAGAAGCCAATTTTCGATTTCTGCGAAAAAAGTGAACCGATGACCTGCCAAATCGTGCTGCATCCGTCGGAACAACCAGTAATCAGAAGGAGCAATGTCCGGTGAATACGGCGGGTGCGGCAAAATATCCCACTTGAGCGTTTCCAAATATTTTTTCACGACTTTTGCGACATGAGGCCGAGCGTTGTCATGCAGGAGAATAACTTTGTCATGTCTTTGCTTGTATTCCGGCCGTTTTTCTCGTAATGCACGGCTCAAACGCATCAATTGCAGCCTATACCTATCGCCCGTTATGGTCTCGCCAGGTTGTAGCAGCTCATAGTACACAACACCCTTTTGGTCCCACCAGATACACAACAAGTCCTTCGAACCATGAATATTCGGCTTTGGTGTTGGTGTTGAGGTCGATGGCAACGATTGACCGGGCATAGCGTAGTATTTTTTCTTCTTGGGGTTATCATAAAATACCCATTTTTCGTCCCCAGTAATAATTCGATGTAAAAAACCTTTTCTTTGTTGCCTTTGAATCAGCTGCTCGCAAGTGAAAAGTCGCCTTTCAATATCTCTCAGTTTCAGTTCATAAGGAACCCAATTGCCTTGCTTTTGAATCATTCCCATGGATTTTAACCGTACAGAAACTGCTTGTTGTGTCACTTCTAAAGATTCTGCAAGCTCCTCTTGCGTTTGACTCGGATCTTCATCGAGCAATGCCTCCAACTGTTTGTCTTCGAATTTTTTTGGTTGTCCAGAGCGAGGCTTGTCTTCAACGCTGAAATCTCCATTCTTGAAACGTCGAAACCATTCCCTACATGATTTATCAGTTGGAGCATTGTCACCATAAACTTCCACAAGCATTCGATGTGCTTCAGCTGCACTTTTCTTCCAATTAAAACGGAAAACTAAAACCTCCCGCAAATGCTGCTTAGTTAACACAAAATTGCTCATAATTAACACAGTGAAAAACAAGGTTTTTTTAAAAAAACTCGAAGCAATATGAACTGAATATTATTGACAGATGTCTAACCTTTCTAAAACTATCGACATCAGCTGTTACTATTCAATATTCATAACAGCCAGAGCCATCTTTTGAAAACGGACCGAACTAATTTGTACTCCCAATAAAAAAATGTTTGTTTAAAATTTTTTAACCAAAATAAACGCTAACTTGGTGAAGGAATGTGGATACATTGAATTTCTGATGCCGAGTCTCTGAAGGAGTGTGAATATAGTCCAAATACTTACTTTGGCCAGCAAAGACGTCATGATTGGATAAAACTCCAGCGATAAGCAACAATTATTAAAGCAGTTTCATGAATATCAATCTAGTACAAATATCATTGAAACTATCGAATCCACAAGATTCATGGTCCGAGTGATTTGCTATGTTTGTGAAAAGGGGAAATATTGTAATTCGACATTATTCCTGAGAATCTTTCATAATGTGGATGGGCACAAGTAAATTTATTCAGTACAATTTCGAATATACTCTCTTGAGTCTTCATCGATACTATGATCTACAAGTGGTATGGTTTTTTCAATACGCACTGTTTGATATTTAGACGGATGCGTATTGTCAGTGAGAGAAGTAAACGTGGTACGGAAATAATCCATCATGAGGAGAGTTAGTTGTTCTGATGTTGTTGTTCGACAAGATTCTCGAACGTGTCCATTTTTTCGAAATAAAATTGCAAAAATGACAGACGTTGACCATGTGTCAACCTATTTCTGATGCCAAAACCCATGACAGCAACCGTAGTATACGTAGCATTGAAAAGTATTGCCAACTTAAAGTTCAACAAAAAACACTCTAAATAAAACCGATGAAAGTCGCGATTATAAACATCCTGTTCACCGAAAAATGAGAAAAAATTGTGTACTTAAGGTTTTTTTCGAAAATTTGTCACGGAATTTTCGAAAGTAACTGGGCCATTAAATCAGTTATGAAAGAAAAACACAGAAGATCATAGATTTGATGAAGAAGATGGAAGGATGGGGGGAGGGGCTGGACGAGACGGGTCTCTTGTGGAAAAAATACCACAGCGAACCCATTGCCAGGCCACAAGCCGATGAAAGACCGCTTCATGTTGCTTTTTTAGGCCAATGGAAACGGTGATTTGAAAATTAAACCGCTGCTTGTTTACCATTCAGAAACTCCACAAGCCTTTAAGAAATGTAATGTCAAGCAGAGGAGACTAAATCTAATGTGGATATCCAACAAGGAAGCCTGGGTGACACGTGACATTTTCACTCATTGAAAAAATTCGTATTCGAAAATCTGTGAAAAAATATTTGCTTGAGAAGAATCTTCTTCTTCGTTTCTTGCTTGTAATTAATAATGTACCCGCCTATCCCCCAAACCTACAAGATGATATTCATGAAGTATTTAATTTCATCAATATCCAGTGTTGTCCTCCCAACACCAATCCGTTACTCCTGCCTATGGACCAGTAGGTTATTTCTAACTTTAAAAAAACGTCTCGCTAAGACCCTCTTCTTCGAACGTTGTTTTGAAGTTGCAGAAGAGTCAAATCTCTCTTAGAAAATTTTGGAAAGATCATTTTTACATCCTTGCTTGTTTCAAGGGCCCTCCCTTCGTTTGGAAAATTTTTTCCCCAGAGAGTGTTATTGAATGTGATTTAAAAAAAATATATGTGGAGCTAAAGTTAACGAGATTATGTCATTGCGCGATATCATCGAAGTCCAGATGGAACACATAGATATTGAGGAGCTTGTGAAAGAACACAGCCAAGAGTTGACCACCAAAGTTAACATACAAAGTTGCATCGTGTTTCACAGAAAGAAATTATGGACGAAAGCTCATTAATGGAGGCGGAGGAGGAGGAGGAAGTAGCAGAGCAAGGATTTTCTAGCGCAATAAGAGAAATGCTGAAAGCATGGGGAACTGTGGCATCGTACACTGAGAAGCATCATCCTAATAAGGAGGTGGCTATACGTGCTACAATTTTATTGAATGATTATGCTGTGACACATTTCCATCAAATTGTGAAGCGTCGGCAAAAACAAATGTCTTTAAAAAAATTTCCTGTTAAAAAAAATTGTTTCGTTTAACCGTCGAGTAGGCACGACCGCCTCAAGGCGGATTTCATTTTAAAACAATAAAAATGATATGCAAACCTTTAATATTTCTTTACCAGCAATGCAGCCGGTAGTCTCATATCACCTTCAACTACCCGTGAAAATTTTGTGTCATTTTTGCGTTGCAGTTCTATTTTATTGGCATTTGAATGCCGTGGGCCACAAACTTTAGACGTCAAAAATTATTTGTGCTTGATCTAAGTTCTTGTGAGTTATAGCTTGTGTTTTGTGCAGATTTTCGGGCAGAAAATATTATTTCGTGGTAAACATACATATCTAGAATATGGTAATCCCAATAGGATGCGAATTTGTTATTTACAATAAGAGCTTTAGTGTGTTGAAACAATCCCGCCTCCAGGCGGGGTTTCCGGCTTACATCAACTTCATTATGGATGCTTGTTGTAACATTTATGTATTTGTGTTTTAGGAAAATGGTGAAACCTGCGTCCCGAAAATCATTTCGGTTGTCCGAAATCAGCAGGATGACTGCAGAAGAAATCGAGGAACATTTAACTTTGGTCCCATCTGACATCGAGTCGGAGCCTGATGATGAAGAGAGAGGTGATTTCGAAGGAGACAGCGATAACAATAGTAATGACTCAGATCACGAGGACAGTTTTACACTCCCCCGACTATCTGACGTCACCGGAGCTTCTGTCACGGCTTCGGAAGGGAACGGCAGTTCTTCTTTACAGCTGGCAAGAGACACATCAGCTGCATATTTATCTAAGGCCGTTCGTGCTAGCCTTAACCTCAGTACAATCGAGCCTATTACACAGCCTGCTAGGTCTTCTCGCCTGTCTCCAGTTTCATCAACATCTACAGCAACACATCGTCAAGAGATAATAATGTCAAAAAAACCAAAAACCAAAACAAAAAGATTGCGTTCTCCGTTGCTATTATATGATCCATATGGCCCAAATTTCGAACCGAATGATGGTGGTTTTGATGGAACAGTTATGGATATTAGCACGAAGTCCACTGAATTTACAAATATTAAGTGGAAAAAAGCACATGCAGCTACATGAAAATGAAGTGGCATTTCGTGGTACTACTAATCTCCCAGAGGATATAAGGCATTTGAAATGAATATGAATATTTCAATTTTTTTTCACCGATGCATTTTTTTAACAGCTTGTGGAATTCAGCAACCTAAATGCCAGAATAGGAAACATCAACACGCAGTTTACCGTTTCAGCTGTTGACCAAAAAAGATTCGTTGGTATTATTCTGTAAATGTCGGTGTATCGTTACCCAACGGCAAAACACTCCTGGGGCATGCTTGCACTGGCTCCCACCGCATCCGCAATGGCATCAAAGCGATTTTTCCTTATCTGGAGATATACATGTTTCAATGACTTCTCTAGAATGAAGAAAAAGGGGGAACCCGGATATGACATTCTTTTCAAAATACGCCCAGTCATTGACCACCTCACCTGATCGAAGAAGTTGTTGCTGCCATTTTATGTAATTTTTAAACCACCGAAAGGCGGTCTGTGAGACGACCTTCAAAAATTGTTGAAACAGCATCTTAAGGTGGCCTTAAAACATATCTTCCTCCAGATGACATTCGCTTGGATCAAATAAGCCATTGGCGTACAATTCTCCATCGAAGTGCTAAAAAACCTTGCAAGTTGCCTGGTTGTAAATCAGAAACTCAAGTAATTTGCCTAAAGTGCAATGCGAATTTGTGTCAATCTGCTACAAATAATTGTTTTTATAAATTCCACAATGTAAATAAATAAAGTATACTTTTCTGAAATTCATTGGTCTTTTATAAATGGTATAATCTCTTATTCCTTTTCTTATTTCCTATTTCTTCCGTACTATCTTTTTTTGCCATTAATCAGCAAGACCGCCTCCAGGCGGGTCTCAATCAAACTACTCCTGACAGGTGAAAACTTACCTTAGACCAAAAGTAATACTTTTTCGGTTTTCTTGGCCCAAAATTAATCAGATATAAAATTCAGGCAAAGAAAAATTGGCCTACTCGAGGGTTAACAAGTGTTGATCGTTTATCGATTAAGATTCTGGGACGAATTATGCTCGTTAAGAGAGGTTCCATTGCATTTTTCCACTACTTTTAATAGTTCTATTGGCTGCGTCTCTGAGATTGTCAAATTCCTGATCCTTCGTATTTTAATTTTGTCCTGCATATTTTCTGTAAGCCTTATTTTGCTTGTTTGCAACCACAGATAAATAGATTTCTTCAAATTCCGACCGAATCCCGACTGCTTGATTCGAGATGTTCTGCAAAGTGGCTTGAGTTGTTCCAATGCCTCTTGACTGTGTTAAAGTTGTGTACTGACTCATTTTGAACATTTTGAATGTCAAACTTGCGGCTTGAGCTATCAGGTAATGATGGGTATCACAGTTGGTCGTTCGTTTATGGAAACCTCCTTGACGAGATCAGAATTTGGTTGATCTTTTGAGGATGTACGAGTCCTTTTCCGGATGCGTTTATGTGGGACGTAATTCGATGATACCAAAAAATTCTTATTACCAGCCTGTCTATCTGATTCTGTCCTCCAATTGTTGCTTCGTGGGTTTGAGTTGTTGCTTCGTGGTGAATAAGGTGTTGAGTAGTCTTTCAAGACAGGTTTCTAAGAGGCCGTTCTTTATGTCTTCAATCACAACACCTGATTCGCGATTCCCTTGAGGCTTCCCTGGTTGAAAATTGGAGTCTCCATAGTTACGTTGCACTTCCATATCATTTCTGTAGCTGCATAAGATTTAATTTTTTTGGACTCCCCAAAAAAAGTCGAGGCATAAACTATGAATACTAATATACGTTTGTGGAAACCATCACTGTAACATTCAGATTTACCATTTGTTTTAAAGTAGACTGTAGAACAATAAACGGTAGGCTTCTACTATGTATGTATCAAGGATACGTGAAGGTTTTATATTTTTCCTTTCTATGAGTTGCATTTTAAACAAATTAATCTAAAAATATTTCGCCTAATAAATGAGATTTAGTTGATGAAAATGGTATGCTATAGCCCTAGCGCACCATGTTCTCCATATCGTCAATATTTACATTCTCATATGCTACATTTCAAGCCATTCGTCCTTTGTCAATACTTTTTACTTACTTCTCTCGCGTCATTTCAAGTTTATCTCCACGCGTTTTTCATCAGTCATTCTTTTATCCGGTTCACGTCCTTTCTGCACATCAACCTCAGCTGTAAAAACGTGAACGAAAAAGTGATTTCGTCCTTTTTTGTCAGATAACAGCATAAAATGTGCGTGGTGCTAGTCGACACGTAAGGCAAATAGCATTAGAGCTTTTCATGTAATCAACCGCAAGTTTCATACAGATCCCAAGGGATTTATGTGATGTTCTAGTGACTGGTTTTGATATATATTTTTTTCATTCGGGTTGGATCCCTGTAAATGACAATTTTCGTATCTGGTTTTAATTTGAATTTTAATGACAATATGAGAGAAATTTATTCACAGCTTGCATGTAGTCATGTCACTGTTACTGTGGAAATACTTTGGGATGTTACTATTCAAAATATATCAGGACGCGTTGACTTAAACTTTGAATTTGAGAAAATTAGATTTAAAGATTCGAAGATAGGATTGAAAATAATTTTGTATATTTATGGTTTATTTAACAAACAATACAGATTGTACAGAGTGTTCTTTGAAAGTATTGAACTTTAAGTTGGCAGCACTTTTTAATCATACGTATGGTGTGACAACTGTCATGCGTTTTATGGTTTGTTTGGTTTGCGTATTTATCATAAGTAGGTTGACGCCTAAGCAATGTCTGTGAATTGTGCAGAATCATATCGAAAGAAACGGTTTCACAGCGATCTCTCTCAATTTGATGGCCGACATTTTCGTCCATCAGAAGAATTAATTCGATTATTTTTTCAGTGATAAGCAATCACAGGCGGTCGTCCATACACCGTTACATCCGGAGAAAGGACTTGTTTGGTTTGCTTTATTGACCAATGGAATCATTGGACTATCAATAGTGACCGCTATAGAGCCATGATCAATGACTTTTTCGTTCCGGAATAGATTCGCCGTATTGCGGATGACATCAGGTTTTAACAGAAAAACCTGACATGTCATAAAGCTTGTGCAATCATCGAACTGAAGGAAGCATTTGATGAGCGCACAATTTCTTGTTTTGGACCTTTGAACCGACCTGAAAAATTTTGTATATAACACAATTGGACTATTTCTTTTGAGCATACATAAAATCAATCGTCTATGCCGAGAAGGCATATATGCTTGTTGTCTTTGGAACATAACATTTGTCGCATTCTTGGCGGGAACGGCCCCAATTATTGGTAAAAGTAGTCGAAAATCGAACCTCTTGCTTGGACTCCCTCGGCACTGGTCATGGCTTTCATATGGCCGAAATCATATTTAAATAAAACAAAACCAATTTCATGGTAATCAAAACAATTTATCCGTATTTTATTTCATTTAAAAATTCTACACAACTTTATTTCAATCCTATCAGTTTGTATTTAATGCCAGTTATATTTCTCAAGCATGACAAAGTCTTTAATGCTTCTCAATAAATTGTTTATTTTCTGTTTTTATTAGTTTTATTAGTTATTATTAGTTTCAGCATCTTGCACATTATGTTATTGTATACCGCTACCAAAGAAGTTTTGTACGAAAACGCCGAACAATGTCAATTTGGTGCCTTTCATGGCGTTTATTCTACCTTGAAGGGATATAAAGTAATGAAACGATCTCAGTTTTGCGATTGAGAAGTGGTAGCTGCGGGTCTGGAGAAGAAAATCTGAAGAGGCCAAGAAAATTACCGCAGATCGGAAGCTGGTCGAAAGGATCACCATATCCTTCCGTTATCAAGGGTTGGAAAAAAGAAATCTGTACTTCAGTAACGAAAAACCAAATAAGTTCACAAAAAAAGGGTCTTAAGTTATATTGAAAAACCAAAGGACATCAATGAATAAATTGTATGTATTTGTATTGTATTTGAATCGAAACATAAGGATTCGTTAGAAATATTGTTAGTCTAATTCTTCACGAAGAAACCCTAAGTGTCAATGGGTCACTTAGCAGCCCGACATATTGATGAGTTGCACATTTCATCTTATTTTCATCTCACATTGCGAAGCATGCTGTCACCTCACTTGACTCCAGTACAAGATCAGTACTTCGAAAGCTGCAGTAGTTGGAGGACTTATCCTCTGTTCAAAACATACCAGCTTGAATCCAGCAATACAATAACAACACCAGCTTCCTACCCGATATATTAACGAACTTAGCTCAAATTGTGCTTTATAGACTTTGACCCCAACGATAAGTAACGCAACTCAATCAGCAGAGTCAATAATGTGGAATCCTTCGACCAGTGTGATTTTGAGCTTCCAGCTATATGAAATATTACCAGGTCTACATCGGGGATTGAAGCCTGGTTAACGCCTGATGCGAATATCATCTTCCTGCAAATTTGCCTATCTTAGATCAGCCTGCGAGTTTGCCCTGAAAAACGGACTTTTGAAAACTGCAGAAGCCTCGGTTTCGCTCATTAGCTATCACACGTAGGCTCAAAATTGCAGCAAATTCCATAAACATTTTTCAATTCGCCAGCACTTGAATCGAGTCTTTTTCTCGGTTCATATGGACCTATGTCCTACTTGATATTGTTAGACAGCGGTTGCAAGGATGTATTGGGCTGGCTCTTTATGTTTTTATGCCTGTATATTCGGTATTGCTTCGTGCTTTCAAAAGTTCTGCCACACCTAACTTGCACGATACTGATGCAATTTCCTCACAGAAACTTTCCGACAATGGCTGCGTTTTTTGTATAAGGCTTAAGACATTACATCCCAAAACTCGTCAAACATACAGACTTGCCATTATCTCCATGATATGCTCCTATATTTTGTTTTTACTTTGTCATATTTAGAGACTTGTATCTTGGGAAAATCACCAAGAAAACTTGATGGAAGAGTGACTACCTTGTAGCATTTTCACTTGACTACTTCTCCAGTACCACTCACCAGTTGAACATCGTAGCCATGTGTTTTTTTCAAAATTTCTGTGCATAAAGAAAGTTTGTAGGAGTTATGCGATTTCAGTGTACAGTTCCAAGACTGATAATGACCTCTTTGGCGAGATAAGCTAGTAGAGTCATGCATGTAAAATGTAATCTTTATTTTTCAATTCGCCGTTTCCGCGCGAAAGTCTGACAGCAACATTTGACGCAGCTCACAACTCCGGCTCACTTCGTCTAGTTATGTTTTATGTATGCTACTATGCTTTTCTAGACATATGTTTCATACCCCCATTTATTGGATTTCTGTAGGGGTTGTGCCTTTTCTGACGTTTTTGTGGACGTTTTTGTCTGACAGCATTTGTGGGGCGAATTTGCTCGTCTAAAATGATACTTTTCAAAAGGCATATTTTCAGATTTCATTCAGTTGTTTCACAAATAGGTATATCTTGCATAGTCGGTCGTAGTTGAGAAGATGGCTAGGAGCATCTTTCAATAAATCAATAAAATAAAGTTATCTTCTAATCTTTTAAAATTTCTAGCAACTTATTTGGTAGATAAATTTATCCATTTTCACTTATAAGCTGTAAGTGACTTATACCATTCCTATGCTGATTTTACCGAAGACTCACAAATGCGGATGTTTAGATCAATTTTGTCGAATAGCTCGAAAGTCAAATTATATCAGAAGGAGAGGTTCGAAGATCTACGAAATAAGTTTATAGATTTGATAGGCTCACCAAAAGCTAATTTGGAACAACAGAACAAGTTCAAGCTGAGAGCAACAATAGCAAAAAACAGCCCGATGGCATGCATCTTGCAGGTAGTGCCAATCAATAAGTCCCAGCCTGTGAGTTGGCACCTGACGAGAAGCGGCAAGGGCGCATGTTCGAAATGAGCTCGTGCTCTTCTAACCTTTCTTTCTGCATTAACTCTTTGCATTGGATTTATTTTCAAAGTTGGTGTGTGCCAACTTGTGATTATTTTTAGCTTAATGAATTAAAGGAATTTACAGTGATAGAATTCAACGTATTATATTTATTACATTAATAAGACAGGTCAACAAGGTTTTTGCCCAGTGATAATGAGTTTTAACATCAAGAAGTACGTGGTGACTATTCATCAACCATAGACGTTTCATGGCTGGCTTAGTTCGATTTTCTGAGTTATGCTCATGGTGTGCTTGTTGTAACATGTATGGAGTGTTAACGCCGCGCATACCCACGAACGTGTTTTGTTTTGTTCAATGGCTGATATCTAACGAGTATGATATACAGAAACAAACTTGTGAACAGTATTAAATCTGAACCTACTGAACGTGTAGAGTGTTAAATCTGTAGCTAACAAATAGTTCGAATAGTGTATTTTGGATTAAGTGAATTTTTAGCTTTTTAATTGAGTTCTGCGTATTTGTTTTTATTTACATCAATTCATATCTAAGTATTTTATCATTATAATACCTCGCAGTTGTATAAGTAATCCAAATAATTTTTGTTACGTGTGCGGTAATTTTACTACAAAAGAGAAAAGTGAAAAATTAATTCCGCGAATTTGTCGGGCATACGAACTATTCTTCGGCCACGCAGTTAGAAATCAAGATAAACCATGGGTTCCGCACGTGGTATGTTCGAGTTGTGGTAAAAATTTGGGGGATTGGCTGTCTGGCCGTCGATCAAGTTTATCTTTTGCGACACCAATGCTATTGAAAGAAAAGAAAAATCATCTTGAAGATTGTTATTTTTGTGTGAATAACACTGCAGGGCTCAACACTCATAAAAAAAAGGAAATATCATTATATTGAAACCAGGTCAGCTCAAAGACCTCAACCCCACAACGAATACCATCCAATTCCTACAGTGCCTTTGTACGAAGAAACTGAAGATGATACGGAAAACCATGACCCCACAGATCTGGATTTTATTCTTGCCAACTCATCTGAACCTCATTTAATCACTCAGCCTGAATTAAACGACTTAGTTAGAGACACACATCTATCGAAAGCACAAGCAGAACTTCTTGGCTCACGTCTCAAGCAATGGAATCTTGAAAAAACAAAGCACCACAATCCACAATCTTGGAGGTTATTCATAGATTTATCGAAAAGTAGTCTAAAAGCAGTACTATTACACAACGGTAATAAATACCCTTCTATTCCTGTGAGTCATACAGTTTCTTTGAAAGAAACCTACGAAAATCTGAGGCTTTTACTTGAGAAGATAAAGTATGAAAAATATTCTTGGAAGATCTGCGCAGATTTTAAAGTTATTGCTATACTTTTGGGTATGCAACAAGCTTACACTAAATACAGTTGTTTTTTGTGTCTTTGGAATACTCGCGATAAAGAAAATCATTACGTCAGAAAAGTTTGGCCAGCCAGGAAAAGTTTCACTCCAGGATCAGAAAATATACTCCATCCACCATTAGTTCAACAACAGAGCATTATTGTGCCACCTTTGCATCTAAAATAAGGAATAATGAAAAACTTTGTTAAATCTCTTAACCGCGAAAGTGATGCTTTTCAATATCTTAAATATAAGTTTCCGAAAATGACAGAGGGAAAATTAAAAGAAGGGATTTTTATAGGGCCTCAAATACGAAAGTTGATAAACGTCAATACTTTGAACAATAAATTGAATAAAGAAGAGAGCAAGGCTTGGAAATCCATGGTACAAAACTATAGAAAACTATAGAACACTTGTAAAAGATATGATTGAAGCCTTGCACGTTATTGGCTGTAAAATGTCCCTCAAATTCCATATTCTGGACTCACATTTAAATTTTTTTCCTCAATGTATGGGAGACGTTAGTGAAGAGCACGGTGAGCGTTTCCACCAGGATATAGCAGGCATGGAACAGCGTTATAAGGGAAAGTGGAGCCCAGCTATGCTAGCAGACTATTTTTGGACATTAAGAAGAGAAGCTGTAGATCTCAAAGAAAGAGTAGAAGAGAAAGTAGTTCAACTTTACACTTTTAAGATTAATAAATGTATTAATATAAGTAAACTTTTAACTGAGCTGTGTGTTTTTATTGATATCCACAAAAAACCCGAGCTAACTAAGGCATAAAATTAATACCACTGTGAATGTTTTTTAATGTTCTCTTAAAATCAGTTGAATTATTTTCATGGGTTTGCAAAAGTTTTTTTTTTTGTTGACTAGTGTTATTAATATAAATAATTTTTGTAATCTCTTACAGTGTGATAGTTTTTAAAACAAATTTCAACGTGAAGAAAAGGATGTCTTTCGTATGTTTTACAGAAATCAACAGTTGTCTTCCTTTCGCCCTTAGCTTTTCTATAAGAACAGACCATGCAATCGTTATGTTTTTTTTCCGGATCAGGCACTAAAATGTGGAGGTTCCCATCAAGTTGATTCTTTGCATCTGATGTTTATGGTCGCCCGCGTTTTTTCGCTCTTTGTCTGAAATCTGCCACTAAGGAAACAACAATAACTTACGTATGAAACGTAAATGAGTTATTGGCTTCACCCCATTCTTATTACATGAAACTTTATACAAAATGTATGAATTAGTCGCACTTGTCTCTAAACTCCAGAAAAAAAGTTTTCGCCACCATTGAATAGATTTTCTTAAAAAACAATAGGTTGATCCATAATTGTCAGCTAGATTAACATCCCCCATAAACTTATTGTAATTCAAAATTACTTGGGGCCTCTTATTTCTATTATATCACCACCAATAGTTTGCATCTTTGGGATGTCGTTACAATTTAACATAGTCACGACACATATATCCTTCCATGCCAAGGCTAACAAATTTTACTTTCGGCATGCAACATATTTTTTTGCAGCAAAATTTGGTTTCGACACTTTTTTGGCAAGAACTTCCTATTACTTCGTATTGTTCCCGTTGAATTATATATGTGTTGAATTCTTCAAAAATGAATCAGCAACATTTTCTATTTATTATATTTGAACAGCTGTTAATTTCTAGTTTCAAATGTCCGTTGTCTAGTGTTTACAAGGAAAGATTCCTGATCCTAATTTTATGACCAATACACTTGGACCAAACAAGGAATCCTTTGTTGTATTTGTATATTAAGATCTGTACAAAAGTATGGCATGTGTTTATCATCTACGCATTTTTCTTAAGCCATGTGTCCATTTATTTGAATAAGAAGGAAAAGGGTCTAGGACTCTATGGTTATAAATTACGTGTTAAGTTAGGGATAAGTTGTTAGTTGAGTAATGACTCTCTGTGAAGTAAAGTGATATTCCTCCTCATGGAATTCTATTAAAATAAAATATTAATTTTATCAAATCAACTGTGTTATAAATTTAATTCGTAAATTACCTATCCTTAACCTCTAACATTATATAACACTTCCGTTTGAGAAGTTCGTTGGCCAATGGAATATTTGTATAGTAGCTATCAGTAAAGATATGGTACCCTTTGGCGCCAGGTACACTTTCTAGTGGATCATTGACTATATGAAGCTCTATTCTTGAAGACACCGGTAATTCTGGATGGATCAACATTTCACTTGTTAGAGCACCATAATATGGCTGAACGGAATATAAATAGCCGGTACTGGAGTCTGCTTATACATATAATCGAATTCCCCACTTTGTTGGTTTATTTGGGTTACTGGGTTACTGGGGATAAGACTGTCTTGAAATTTAAAGTTGAGGTATTATATATATTTGCTAACTTTTTTTGGGGCTGTTCTCAGGTTATTAGCTTGTTATATATTCTCATTTAAATGGAGCATCCAGAAAATTTGGAGAAATAGTCCTCTAATAAAAATATCACAGAAAAGGGAATCTTGTGTGTATATTCCTGAGAAAAGTATTCTTCAATTCTATGTAAAGTAATAGTCCCCATGTTCAAAATGACGCCTATAAATGCACGCATCTCAGCAGCGGTAACCTCCTTCCAGTTATTTCACATGGACCTTCTTTTTAAAACGTTTGAGTTAATTTCCTGTCTTGCACATATGTTGGTTTACTTTACAATATCTGCAATTAGTTCATCAGTGCAAAAAATTTTGTAAAGAAATCTGTTGGCTCAAAGTCTTTGTCTTGAAATTTAAGACCAACATTCTTGTCTCCAAAACAAAATTTAATTTCTGCTGGCAGTTCATTCGCGTCTTCACTTAAATCAATCCGACTTGAATCTGATATATTGTCATAATCACTATCAGGCTCTGGAGTATCACTTTCACTAACACATGAATATTGTAACGCTTGAATTCGTATTTTTAAGTTTTTATCAACTCGCTTGTCTCATTATCGGAAGAACATGAGCTACTATAATTTATATTATCATTTCGCACATCTATATTATTAAATTCGAATACACTGTCATCATCCTGCCTGTCTTCAAAATCCATTTCGAGCGGGAAATATACAATATATGTACAGAAATATGTGACAAATCATTATTTTAATTTTTCGATGAACGAACGACAGTTATATCAGAATGCGGATCACAAGTCAAGCAAGCTCCTTTTTAAGCGTTATCGAAAAGTAAAAGAGGATTCATGGCGTCCAATAGTCGAACGCAATGAAGTAAATTGCGCCAACACGCATTCAGGCAGACGATCCTGGTGTAAAATCCATTGGTAGCTAGATTATTGTGAAGGATCGGAACAGACATCAATATGCACAGAATTCCTTTCCAAGGATTATTGCACCTGTAGTATGTGCACATCAAAGGACCAACGTCGCATTTCTGGAACTCGCACAATCTGCGGATCGTCGTACAATAACGACTCAAGTGGTTCCCTGTGAGAAAGGGTTGCGAGCGCGTCCGCCTGGCGACAAAACTAGGATTTCATTAGTAAATTCCAGATTCCGAATGAAGCTCTATGATGCAAAGTATGTGGCTTTCCACTGTGCAATTGACAACCATATATGCCCAGGAGTACAGACATATTATTATTGTCACCTCCAGTGTGACATACGAGTTTTAGAGTAAATTAGTATTGTCACCTCCAGTGTGACATACGAGTGCAAAGGGTTAAAATTTATTTAATGGTATTGTCTTATACTTGTATTTTGTTTTTACTTGTCTTGTTTTAATATTGCCGTTCCAATAGTTTGTTATCCTGAAAAAATGCACTACAGGCATAATGTACACATGTGCAATCAACTGTTGTATATCTGCAACTGTGTCAACAGTGGAGTCTTCCTGGATGATATACCGATTGGTTTTGTTAGTGAAATTGTGACTTAATTCTTCGGGAAATATTGTTTAAAAATAAGTTTGTAACCGTATCAAGGTTTGAAATGTTGGATGGCATCGTTTCATCAACAATAAAACTAAACTGTTGTTCATTTACTCTTAAATTTCTCTTTTTCTCCTCGATAAATTCATATATTTGTAGCGAGGGCCGCGGCTAAGAATTCACTGAAATAGTGCCTCGAAATGCTTTCAAATTATTCAATCATTTTTTAAGTATCCACTCCTTTAATCTTTTTTCAGGCTCATCTTCCAATATTAACTGCACATCAGGAAAAACTCGATCTGCAATTCTGTCTTTATCCCTTAAAGACAAAATAATTCTCAATTTCATCTTCTCCTAATCTTTGGGAAGTCATCTTGACACGGAAGCAAATAAGATTGAATGTTCTGCACTCTGAGAAAGGAAACCAAAAATGTTCAATGTTCTGCAAAATTAATTCATTAATTATCAACTATTAGACATTCCTAACAAATAAATATTCAAAATAATACAATAAGCTACATAATACATAGTGTGATATGCAGTTTATGTGGCTATATATGAATTTTAAAAATTCACAAACGAATCAATGTCGAAAATTGCCGAATTTTGACACATGTAACGTCATATAGTTCATCACTATTGTACCAAAATGCATAGGCAGGTATGCTGGCAACTCGGTGCATTGGTTTAAAACATTTGAATTTTTTGGAGAATTATTTGGTTATTACGGTGATGCCACAAAGTGACAAGTAAATAAGTTTGTAAAAACTTTTTCAGCTAAATCGATTGACTAGAGATTTCTCCGTGCGACCCCACGTATGTATGTAACACAGACGTTTTGAAAAAAAAATGTGCTTGAAGTTTTTTCCACAGAATTTTTCTGTATATTCAAATATTATTACTCTTTTTCCTTACTTGGATGTGACTTTTTTTGTTTATATCAGTTATTTTCATTGCGGTTGCCTCGGTGTTCATCCAATCGGCGCACAGTGTGATGTTTTCACATGGGTACATAATTATTTTCCTCAATTTTGTGTTTTGTTTTGTAATAAAATACAAATAGAAATATTTTCTGAAGGTATTAGACATACTACTGTGATCAAAAAGTGATGCGAAATTAATTATAAAATGCAAATTCTTTATTTATTCTACCCCTTCAAAGTAATCCCCGTCCGATAAAACGCACTTTTGCCAACGCTTTTTCCAGTTCTCGAAGCCGTAGGAATAGTCTTTTTCCGGTATAGCCTTCAAGAACTTCTTCGATTCTGTTTTTATCTCCTCAATCGTGTCAAAACGGCGTCCTTGCATTGGCGTTTTGAGTTTGCGGAATAGCCAGAACTCGCACGGAGCCAAATCAGGCAAATATGATGCTTGCGGAACTATATGAGTCAAGATTTTGGCAAAAAAGTTGCGAAGAACCAATGCAGTATGACATGGTGCACTATCGTGATGAAGGAACCAAGAGTTGTTCGCCCATAATCCTGGCCGTTTCAGACAAATAGCTTCACGTAAACGACACGCTTGACAGTTTGGTACCGCGGAAGGAATTCATAGTGCACCACACCACGATAATCATAGAAAACTGTCAACATAACCTTGATTTTTGATTGACTTCGCCGTTGTCTTTTCGGTCTTTCTTCACCTTTTGCACAATATTCTCCGGATCGGTCGTATGCGGAAATCAAAGTCTCGTCTACAGTAATGATGCATTTCAAGTGGTCCTGATAGTCAGACAGCAAAGTTTCACACACATCAACGTGACGCTGTTTTGCTAAAAAATTGAGCGATTTTGGCACCAATCGAGACTTGACGCGTTTAAGACACAAAAAATCTTTCAAAATGGTTTGGGCTGAGCCAAACGATATTCCTACACTATCAGCGAGGTCTCTAATTGTCAATCCACGATTTTGAAGCACCAAATCTTTGATTTTTTTGACGTTGCCCTCGTCGGTAGACGTTGATAGTCGTCCAGAGCGCGGTTCGTCTTCAACGCGTTCTCGGCCCGCTGTGAAGTCTTTGTACCACTTATAAAGGTTTTTTTGTGCCATAGTTTGATCACTAAAGGCCTTCCGCAACATTTTCAACGTGTCTGTACAAGAATTTTCGTTCCGCAAATAAAATTTGATGCAAGTTCCTTACTTAACAAAATCACACATTGTAAAAATTCAAAAATTTGGTAGTTAACAAAAACACGTGTAACTCGGGCACAATTAAACCTTTTGACAAACAGACGCTTGGCAAAAAACGTCACTCCATCAATTTGATATTCGTAATTCAAATAGAACATATTAGCAAAAAAACTTACGGAAAATTAACTTGAGTATTCCACAAATTGAATCAACTAGCACACGGAAACACAACAAACTGATAAGTCAAACTCACACTGAGTGAATAGAAGTTTGAAGTTTTCCTACAAACTTAGAAACCCGCCTGCTGCGACCTTTTTACACCTTCTATCGTTCCGTGTTTTTTCGAGAAAAATGAAATACACTACAGGGTTGCATGTATACTTTATATTTAACCCAAAAGAAGCTGTCAAGATATGTAATATAATTTACTTTTGTCCCGCTAGATTGTGAAAATATCACACTGTGCGGCGACTTACAACCTTTGTGATGTAATCTCTTTTAAAATGTAAGCCACTTCGACCAACAGTTACTTCCATGCATGCGAAAATGTTCAGAATAGATAAATATTCTTATAAATAATATAAATAATAAATAAAAAAAAAATAAATAAATAAAAAATAATAAATAAATAAAATAATATAAATAATAATTGACAATACTTATACTTCACATAGCTCACAAATCTTTGACACATTGAACGTGTGCTCCGGAACTTTACGTCATTTTCAATTGATTAATGGTGTAGACAGTTTGCGTCCTGAGGCTATCGGACTACCCACCAAAATACCTCCTCACGTATTACCCTCAGAACCCAGCTAGGAATCGTTTGCCACATTACAATCGGGCTAGGCCTTTTTTTTTCCCCGTTGGGAACTTCAGATTCGTTGGATTCTTCTTCCAGGTGAAAGTAACGTAGGGGTAGAAATAACATTAAAACTTGCCCCACTTCCCTCTGCGCTCGAAAAGGATGTGACAAGTGTCATTCACTCGCCCCGGATAGAACAATCAGTCTGTCAACAGTGCCTTTCTAGTCTTCTGAAGGTAAGACGGGGAATACCCTTGCCCAGGGAGTAGTTGGGTCATCATCGGTTTCACTGTGATATGGACCAAACCATAGCCTCACGCCACTTATGAATCGCGTAGCCCACCTACTTTGCCTCTCATGTTTCCCTCTGTTCGACCACAGAGCGTGAGTAAGTTGCCTCTCTAACCGAGGGAACGTCTTTCCTCTCCTTTTCAGTCCCAGGAACATAGCTCAATCGCCTATCATCCTCTTGCTAGGAGGGCAACAGGCGCTACCCCAATAACCAAGTAAGCATCATCACCGATCGTTGTGAAGCTGTGGGGTATGCTGGTGCAATTCAAAATCTCTGTACCTGAATTAAACGTTTCTAGTACGTTTTAACTATACTCCATTAACGATTCGTGTTATGCGTATTTCATTCAAGATATCATTTAGAACACGGATGACAAGTCTTAATAAACTGACAGACAGCATTTAAAGGATACGCTATCAAGTTAAGGAGGGTGAACATATTTACTCCAAAGCTTTCTGATATTGGCATCTAAATTATTTCCCCTTCGAAAGATACGAATGCTGAGGTTTAGCGTTTGTTGAACTATAATGGTATGGTCTGGGCAATATCTGTTTATAATGTTCTTAACAGAATTTGGTTTTCTATTGAAAGGAAGTCACGAGAAAATGTTGAAATCTTTGAAAACTTTGAACTGGATGCGTAAGTTTCTTTGTAGGAGGCTGTATATTGTCTGGAGCTACGGTTCTGAGAGCTCAAGCTTTTGCTCTTTTCAGGATGCTATCTATTAGATGAATGAATTTCAATAGCCCTGTTTTTTTCAATGCTTTTAAAATTTGATTCTACTGTATTTTCCTTTCCTCTCATTTTTTTCACAATTTATTTTTCACAATGTATTGGCCTGAAATCCTGTTAAATTGGGCATTTTTCAGAATGTTCACGCTCTTATTGATAACGCTTTGGTAAAAATGGAATAGAGTTTGTGAATCTACTTGTGCATTTTCTATCTCTGTCAGAAAAAAATGCCTTAGTGTATTATTGCTACATTTAGGTACGTTTTGTTTACATTGAGCAGATTTTTCAGCGCTGTCACTATTCTGTGCAACAAAAGCATTAAAAAGGGAAAATTTGAAGAAGAAGAAAAAAATGAAAATAGAGATCAGTATAAAATTTTGCTTGGTTATTTTTAAGTCAATTATCTTTCGAAATACGTAAACAATGAAACTTGTTATCAAAAAAAGAATAACCCCTGCAAGCTGAGTTCAAGTTTAACATAACCGAAGGGACTTAATCTTTCATTTCAGGTCCCAACATATGGCTCGAAAATTACCTTGACTTGACATGACCTCCAGCATGACTGAAATAAGTGTTCCCATATGAAATTTGAATTTTTTTAAGGTTATAAACTTTTCAAATTTTTTTCCAAAATCCTTGAAAATACAGAAAAAAGTTAATACGGGAAACAGTTCTCTTATAAAACTACCAATACATAGCTTATCTGTTAAAGACCTTCTTAAAAATATTTTAATCCAAACTCGAATTAAATCAACGATTTCAAAGAGCTCAAAATAACTTTGGCAAGGCTTTAGCAAACACGTTAAATCAAAAACAATTCTCTTCTCACTGATTTCCTTGGTACGCAAATAAAGTATAACCTGGACATTTATGAGATTGCTTGCCATTCACGAAAATATGGTCCATGAGGAGCATTCAAAATTATAATTTGAATTCCTGTTTTTTAACCTACAAATCCACCTACATACGTCCTTTGCATACCTACAAGAGAATTTTTTCTATCGTGATCAACTGAGCTTTAATTTATAACTTTTCACACTTCTCCGTTCATGCTCCTACAGAATGTGTAAAAAGCTGAATACTTCTTTCGAATCGAAAACAAAAACACATTATCCTTGTTAGCACACCTTGGTATGTGTGCACAAAAATCGAAAACGATTTAATGATATAAAATCATGGTGCGCTGCAGGAGTGTACATAAATCACTTGGATTGCTGTCTGAAAGTACATTAAGGAAGCAGTTAGCAATTTTGAGAGCTTCTTCTCTGCACAAAAAAGGAGAAAAAAAATACAACTACGTGCGGTGAAAAGGACATTTTTTCACATCACAGGTATGGAATATTAAACATCAGTGATTATCTGATGTGAACATATGTACCTGCAAACATTTGGGAATGTTTGTACATGTTGGGAAAAATTTGGCAATAAATTTCACTTCAATTTGAAAATGGAAATACATTTGATTATTTTCATATTTGGTTGGTTCTCTCTTACAGCTATAAGGTAACTAATTATTGTGAATATACAGTCTGTTAATTTGCATTCTAATTAATACTCTTTGTTTCTCCATTTATACAAGAATTCTGGTTTAATTATCCATTTGTTGGTGGTCTTGTGGATAGTCGTCTACCATCGAAAAGCCTCTGTGGTATTCATCCCATGTTCATTGCATAAGTTGAAGACCGTGTCTATATTTTTACGCCGTATGTGTGTGTAAGGCGATTTACTGCATATTTCTTGGCAAAGCATGGTATGTGGAAGGTGAAATAATTGCACATCCCACGTTATGCTCTCATGCTCCATAGCAAGGATTGTGAAATATTTCGCCAACGTTTTTCTCCTGGGTAATTTACTTTTAAAAGAATGAGACGCTGGTAGCTTAACTTAAGGGGAAGCTAAATTTTGTCTAAGACTAAAGGTCGAGGACCCCGTGAAACTAGTGTTTCCAATGTTGCTTCGGTTTGCTTCCGAAACAAACTAAGCATACAATAATAGTATTTTTCAGTTTTTTGTCGACTGTTTGTTATTAGCTTGGATTAGTTTTTATTGTTCTAGCTTCGTTAAATCCGCAGGATACCAATCGTTATGGCTGTCAATTTTTTATGTCAAAAAAAAGGTTTAATCCTCAAATGCAGGATTTTTTATTTGGGTATGAATAAAATATATTTTAGAGATTGTTAGCCAGAATTATGATTAAAATATCGGAAAAATTTACTTAATATAATAAAACTCTTATGAGTAAATAAAAGCATGTTTCCGTTGGACATATACATATAGTTAAGGGATGAAATTCGATTGTTCTCATAATACAAAACTTATTATTATTGTAATTATATCATCGACGGAGGCCTCGACACGACAGGCCTGCTGTACATTGGTGGTCAAAAGATCTCGCAGACAAACGAGGCGAGTGTCACAGACTTCGACGTGCAGCTCAGCGCTCGAGAAACGTAGAGGAAGCATCCAATAGGACAGCAGCATACAGATCAGCGAGGAAAGAACTCCGAAGACTCATCAATGAGAGTAAAGCACGCTGCTGGCGAGAACTTGTGGACGATATGAACAGGGATCCATGGGGGCTCGGCTACAAGGTAGTGTGGCGCAAGCTCGGTACCTCACGGAAGCCGTATTTACTTCAAGCAGATAAGATGGACGGCATAGTGCAGGCGCTTCTTCCAACTCATCCTGTCCGTGTTGATGCTGCCCACGAGGTCGACTCAGGCGAATGTCCATCGTTCACTAAAAATGAGCTGGGGGATGCGGTGCTTTCTATGAAAGCTCGAAAGGCACCAGGACCAGACGGCATACCAGCCGAGGTGCTACAAATGGTCTTCCACGTTTGTCCTGACTTGCTACTCAATGTGTTCAACGCTTGCCTGAGAGAAGGTGTGTTTCCATCTCGCTGGAAGGTGGCAAGGCTCACATTGATCAGCAAGGGAAAAGGGGAACCCGGGCTGCCATCTACATACCGGCCGCTTTGTATGCTGGACACAGCCGGGAAAGTGTTCGAAAAGCTCATCAAAGGAAGACTCACAGACGCAATTCGTGCTGCAGGAGACCTATCTCCTCGGCAGTATGGCTTTAGAGCAGGGCGATCTACTTCTGATGCCATCATGGAAGTGGTGAATGCAGTCCGTCGAGACGAAGCGCACAAAACTGAAAAACGAGTTGTCTTGCTAGTGACGCTTGACGTCAGAAATGCCTTCAACTCCGCCAGATGGTCGGATATTCTTGGCACATTGGAAAATTTTTTCCGATTGCCAGGGTATCTGATGCGGATTTTGAGGGATTATTTAAAGGACCGCAGACTGCTCTATGACACACAAGATGGGCGGCGCAGTATGGAGGTAACGTCTGGTGTAGCGCAAGGCTCCATACTGGGACCAGACTTGTAGAACTCCTCATACGACAGACTATTGAGGCTTGAGCTGCCAGATGAGTTGCGCTTGGTCGGCTATGCAGATGATATAGCAGCACTGGTCGTCGGACGCACAGTCGAACATGCGCAGCGCAGACTGGGAATGCTAATGCGTCGAGTGACTAAGAGGATGATCGCCCGCGGGTTCAGTCTGGCACTAGAGAAAATCGAGGTGGTCATTATCACGAAGAAAAGAATCCCCACAGTAATTCCCATGCAGATCAGAGATGCGACTGTCGAGTCAAAACTTACGATAAAATATTTGGGACTATTGATCGATTCCAAAATGAGCTTTTCGGAACAGATCAGAGCAACGGCGAAAAAGGCCGCGATAGGCGTCTCAGCTTTGAGTCGACTAATGTGCAACATCGGTGGGCCCACACCGAGCAAACGCCGACTTCTCATGAGTGCTGTACAGTCAGTGCTACTGTACGGCTCTGAGGTTTGGGCCGGAGCTCTCAGTAAGGAGCTGTACCGAAAGCGCTTGGCCCAGGTACAGAGACGAGGAGCTTTGCGGGTTGCGTCTGCATACCGCACTGTCTCTGAGTCGGTAGTGTTGGTGATCGCAGGAGTGATACCCATCGCCCTCCTTGCTAGAGAACGACGGAGAATTTATGACCGTAAAGTGGAGGGCTCAAGATATGCTGTCAACCGAGAAGAGAGGCAGCGCACAATACTCGAGTGGCAACAGTCATGGGAATGCGACTCCAATGGCCGCTGGACTGCCTGCCTTATAGGGACGTGGGATCATGGCTAAATCGAAGGCACGGTGGGACTGATTATTACCTTACCCAGCTTCTTAGCGGGCATGGGTATTTTCAGTCTTACTTGCACAAGATTGGTAAATCACGGTCCCCAGACTGCATTTTCTGCCCAGGGGAAAGGGACGACGCATGTCATACCTTCTTCAACTGTAGAAGGTGGAACAGGATGCGGCAGGACTTGTGGGAGGTGATGGGAGAGCTTTCTCCAGACAATCTGGTCGGAGAAATGCTGAAAAGTTTCGACAAATGGACCTGTATGGCACATTACTCTCGGGCAATAGTTACTGCCAAAAAATGTACTATGGATAACCTTGGGCGCGGGGTCTAGGGAGGTCTCCTTTCCAGCAGTCCTCCTCCATCCTGCCCCCTCCCGCTGGAGGGAGATTTCTCTACACTGACGGCGCCCTAGGGCGAAGTAAAAAGAGGCCTAGCCCGAAGTAATGTGTCAAACGGTTCCAGGCTAGGATCTTTTGACATGGGGGGTGTTTAGTGGGTAGTCTGGTAGCATGCGCTGCTAGGAGTCCCACACTTCGGGCGTAAATTGCCTTCACCCCCTAACCCAAAAAAAAAAAAATTATTATTATTATATCGTAAAACATAAATTATGACAATTTCAAGGTATTTGGAATGAAATAGCCTGAAACACGCAACAACCCTTTACAGCGAGGAAAGTTTATATCCTTTTTTCACAAAAATCTCGGTTCATTATCGTCTACAAGAGCTGTTTTTTTATCTTCAGAAGGAACAATTCGCATATGGCCGCAACTTCTTTATGTTTACTAATTCTTTTTCAATATAAACTTGAAGTCCTACGTAATTTATTTTTTCGCAGAGTTTTTGTAATGACATAACATTTGTGGCATATTTTGTTTCCTTGATTTACATAGAACTTATTAACTTATGACTGTCATATTAATCAGATGCTACAAAATGCAAACCATGTCAAAACTATAGGACATGGAAAGAAAAATTAAAACTCTGTAATTATAATAATGCTTTATTTTCTGGATTAGGTAAGGGGGTTTCGCAAAGGGCTTGTACTAAGAATTTAAAAAGAAGATGAACACAAATTTAGATAAAAGTCAACACGAAAAAATTATAAGACAAGCTATGCAAGTGCATTAATATTCAGTGTTACTTATTTGTTACTCAGCACCTTCCATGTTCTATTTTACAAGGAAGAATATAAATTTCTTATATAGTTTTGATCGATGCGAGCCTGCGCTTCCGTAATGGCACTATTCAGCTCGTCTGCTGTTGTAACTGTCGTTCATGAGCTTAAACTACACTTGACAGTTTCCCCACCCAGTTCCGATTAGTTGTAACCCCGAGCATGTGCTGCGTTCAGGCTTAACTCTCACGGCGCACAATAAGGAAATTATGGTGCACAATAAGGGCGTTGTGAATTTGGACACTATCCTGTTGGAAAATGTTTTTTCAAGCATGGCGAGTCAGCTGCCCATGAATTAGTGTAATATAACAACTACTGACCATTCGATTGTCCACGAACACGACATCCGTTTTGCTATTAAATTCAATTTTGCCCATATCACGACCCCACCGTCGCCCGTTTGTTGCTTGTTTGAAATTAGGGGCTGTTACCATAACGAATGGAAATAAAACCGCAAACTATCATCACCGTCTTAATTGAACCGTTTTCCACATAACAATAAGACTCTCCGGCATTTGTTTGTTCGGTGATCGTGCAAATTGTAATCGAGCGTCTTTATGTACCTGCGTCAGTGGTGGCTAAAATTGCAACTTCTCCCGCTGTAAACGCTTGCTGCTCTGCTTTCCCGTGTCCTTGCCATTGCATTTGAAGCGACTCACAGAATGGTCCGCTATTCTCGTGCGGTTACAAGTGGTGGTCGACTACCTGCGTGTTTCTTGTTATATTTAACGGCATCCTTGAAATAATTTGTTCGTCTCCTTTTGAGTATTCGCGAATTTTCATGAGAAGCTCTTCCCATAATTTTTAGTTGGGTCACTATATTTTTTTTGATTTCATTTAATTGTTTACATACTTTTTTTCAAACTTTCAATGAAAAAAACCTCACCACGAGATATTTTACTCGCAGATCCTTTTTCTAGAATTTTATAAAACTTTTACATCAACTAACAACACATTAAAATGGTTAATGTCTTATGTGTTTTGACACGTCCTTGGGACGCCCTATCAATACCGGAAATCAACCATATTTTACCTAAGTCCTTATCAACTAATTATACTGTATTCTTAGTTTTCCGTTACGTACACGGTTTTCCTTTAAATCATTAAAACGTGTGCTAAGTCCGATAGAATTGTCGCGGCCTGTGCATATATACCACTTACGACATTATATTTAAATTTTATATATATAAAAAACGCATTGCCCATAAAATAAACCCCGTCGATATGTGCGTTGAAATCCTTGATGAGTTTTGGAGACGGACTTTTTCAGTGGGCATTCAGCGTTTTTGTCGAATCTATGAACAGTAATTGTGAAGGGCCAGTGCCACAGTAGATAGAATGTAACAAACTTGTCATTATTCCATCATTTTACTGAACTGTCACAATCCTTGCAGTGACCAAACCAATTTCTTTGATTGCTCACGATACCTATATCCCTTGAGATTTCAGGTAATACAATAAATTCAATTATTGTATTACCTGAAATCTCGTATTCCTGACGAATCTCGTATTACCTGACGTGTAAAAATTATCAACATAAAGTATATGGCTCTCCATTTGCGATGTTGTACAGTTTAAACAAATTACTCGTCCTCTTACAATATTTAAGTCTGGTTTATCAGGCAGATTTGGAGACACTCCAGAAAGTATTCCAGAGTCAATTTCTGTATAACAATTCCGTCCTGAGGGTGTAAGCAGAACAAATAACTGGAAACTGGATTTTTTCGGGAGGTATAATTATTTAATGAAATCTGTTATTTTTGAAGGACACACTTGCTCATCTAACGATGGTTGGTCCTCGAAGAGTCCATCATTTATGGAACATTTATTGAGATGTTTTATGAAAGGTTCTTATCTTACCGAAAATAGTTTTTGAATCTATTTACAGTCATTGTCCACATCATATGCTAACAAACCTTACTAAGGTTAATACGATCTGACATTAGGATAATTGACAAATGACAAAAATATGCTCATGTCAAAAAATTGGCGGATTCCAGTGGGTTTCACTCGAGTATGTGATTTTTTTTCGAATGATATTCCAACGCGAATAATCAAAAGTTTTGGTGAGAAACCACTCATTTATTAATATGCTGGGAAATTTGAGAGGATCGAGGCGTCCTTTTGAGGTATTTCTGGCTCATCATTCCCTTTTTGCTTCTCTGTTCTGCATATTAGTTCCATGCTATGTAATTTCCCGGCTGTACCTACATTTCAATAAATGTACGTGGAGCGTTGCATTTTTTCCATAAACCTAATCCCGATGCACTCATTTCCAATTTGGAAACGTAAGGCCTGATCAACGAAATATTTTCAATCATTCATATATATATATATATATATATATATATATATATATATATATATATATATATATATATATATATATATATATATATATATATATATATATATATATATATACCAGGGGTGTTTGTTGTTTTCTTTCATGTTTACATGTTTATTCATTCAAAGTATTGACCATTGGATTCTACACATTTTGCCCATCTTTCAGGGAAATCTTGGATAGAAAACGACTTGGTGAGAACGACTTGGTGAGAACGACGGGTGCAATAATATTTCGTGGTTCAATACTTTTAAAGTGTTCTTTGTAGGATTACTTTGCCATGTCGTCGGGCCCATTTCGGGCGTTTTTAGATGAACGCATGATTCGAATTGATAAGCGATAAGCGTTGTTGGTAGCGATCCGTATTCACCATCTTACCAGGTTGTAATAACTCGAAGTACACCACACCACACTGGTCCCACCAAACACAGAGCATTGTCTTACGTCTAAAGTGATTTGACCTTTGAGTCGATGGGCCGGCCTCAGCAGGTGAATGCCATGAAGTTTTTCCGTTTTTGGTTCTCAAAATAAATCCATTTTTCGTCCCCCGTGACAATTCGATGCAGAAAAGATTTCCTTTCGAACCTTTGGAGCAGCATTTCACGAATGGTTTCTCGATTTTCCATTTGTCTATCGTTTAGTTAGTGTGGTACCCATTTTTCATACTTTCGGATCTTCCTCATGGCTTTTAAACGTTGGCAAATTGCTCCTCGGGTCACATGTAGTGTTTGTGCCAATTGTTGTTGCGATTGCGTTGGGTTGGGTCTTTATCCAATAACGCCTGCGATTCCTCGTCTTCGAACTTTTCGCTGCAACAGGATGTTCATTGTCTGTTAATTCGAAAACTCTACTTTTAAATTGACGAACCTATGTCTCACATGTTCTAATCATTGGAGCATGTTCACCATAAGTTTCTACCAGCAACCGATGAGCTTCAATTACTGTTTTTCTTTTGATGAAATAAGAAAAGCAACAAATGCCGCAAATGTAATTTACATGGAACGAAACTTGACATATTCACTGAGGTATACAACTATGACGTTATTACTTTGGCAGATTATAAATTGTGTATTTGTAATGATAATGTTAATAGAAAAATATAACATAGATGCCATATCATAGAAATGTACACGTATCTCTAGCGACATCTATGAGTCAAACCAGCCAATTTACACTCAACAATTAGAGAACTGTGCATATTCTATGGAGCAATTAATTTCCGTCGGAAATTACTGAAAAATGAAGCTGCTATTCCAGTGCCACTCCATGAATATTTGTCAGTGTAGGAAACAAGGATAAGCGTCCCATTGAATGAAATCAATGAGTGCCAACAACAGTAAAATTCTGCTGGCACACAGTTGAAGGACGTCCACTTGTAATCATGACTGATCACAAGCCCATTATATTTGCATTCAACGAAGAAGTTGGCAATATCGTCCATATTCCGGGAGAAGACAACATAACAGCTGACGCACTGTCTCGGATCAGCATAATAGCAATGCCGATTGCAGTTACTACAGAAGGTTTGGCGAAAGCCGAGAAGGGTGATGAAAAATTAATGCATTTAATTCGTCCTGGATCAAACATTCAGTTTCGGAAACTGCGGTTAGACGACAGCGATACAATGATACACTGCGATTTTTCAACTCATGAAATTGCGTCTTAAGTTCCAAAAATATTAAGGAAGCAAGTCTTTAATTTGATAAACCAGCTGCCTCATCTCGTTTGTGGAACTACAAAGAAAATAATATGTGTGGCCAAGCATGTCGTGGGGTATCCTCCAATGGGCTAGAACATGTCTCGGGTGCCAGCGTAGTAAGAAAGGAGGACATACCACACCTCCACAAGCTTGTGTTTAAATGCCTGACGCAAGATTTAGCCATATCCACATCGAAGTTGTTGAACTTTTGAATCAATCGAAAGATTTTTTTACGTCTTAACGAATATCGATAGGCTAACGCGATGGCCTGAGGCAATTCTCATCAAAACCACCTCCGGACACAAAATTGGTAACACATTTTATATCAACAGGGTCACACGCTTTGGAGCTCCAAGGACCCTGATGTCAGATCAGATCAGATCAGTTACGGTCGCTAACACATTTAGTGGGTTGCAAAAGGATTCGAACAACTGCATGTCATCCTGCAACAAATGGCATGATTGAACTTTGGCACCGGTCATTGAAAGCCGCGAATATGTGCCATAACAATCACGAATAGGTTGCATTCCTACCAACTGTTCTTCTTGGACTTCGTATGAGAATCAAGAATGATATTTGATCTGCGGAGCTTGTGTATGGAACTACACTTCGTGTATAAGGAGAAATTTTCTTCAACGAAGACATGCTGTCTGAACCCATGCTGTTTGTACTGAAATTCCGCGACCATATCAAAGAAGTACTAGGCGATCCAGCATCACGCCGTGCCAAATGCAAGGTTTTCGTACATAAGGACGTGTTAATTTGCGCGCAATTTTTTTGCGTATGGACCATGTGAGGAAGCCTTTGAAGCAACTGAATAAAGGGCCCTACAAAGTTATCGAGCAAGTGTCTGAAAACTTTTACCAGCTCGAAATAAATTGAAAACAAACCAATATCAGCACCGAGCGAACCAAACCTGCGTATTACGAAAACACTGCAAATATCAAGACGCAGCCATAATCGATATGAAATTAATACAGACGAAAGGACATATGCAGGCACAAAAACGAGGATAGCCAAAAGAGTCCAATTTATTAAAATGCAAACATCAGTAGCTGTTCTAGATGACAATCGTATTCAGATTCAGATTTAGATTCAGAAGTTTATTGAGACTTTAATTATGGAATACATTGACAAGTTTGGTCAATGATTGTTACTGTATGTCACTTAAACTATGTGTAGAAGGAAAAGGATATATGTTAGAAAAGTAAAGGTAACGTGAGATAATTAATTACCTCAATATAATGACTTACCATAGAGTAAAACTAAAACAAAAAAAAACAAAAGGTAAAACAAAAGGTAAAACAAAAATTAAAATTGATATTTACAATAATAAAAGTCAGTGATAAGGGACGGCTATGATAAATCTTACAAACCGAAGCAGGTGTAGTATGCCATGAACCCATTTTGGCCCTGTACGTGATCCCGTTGAAATTTTTTCGAGATTTTTTCAAAATTTGTTCATATAGACCTAATTAAAAAAAAAATAAATCAAAAAATTTTCTCACTTCCTTGTTTTTTACATCATGATATGGGAAGATTACTACCCAGTGAGCTAATATGTATAGAGATTTTGGAAAAAAAGACTTTATATAGGAAAATAAATTTATTCAAAAATAAAAAATATGATTATAAATATTGTTGTTAGTTTTGAGTTGAATACTTTTTGAAACATTTTGGATGTAAGCACTTGATGCAAATAAAGGGTGTCTTGCTGTGGCAAACTTTACATGCTTTAGGTTTGTTGTCTTGTATTCTATCTACGAAGTGTTTTTTGTGTAGTATTTGGCAGGTTACGATCTGATGTTTTATCGCTGTCTGTGCCACTGACAGGTGCAGTGGCCAATAAAAGCGCCTGAGTAACTTGATCTCTAAGCTCCAATTGCGATAGAGGCTTGACTTTTTCGCATTTGGCAGCCAGGGCATGTAATTTCCATCCTTTGACCATCACGTTTGATAATGTTTTAATGAAAAGCGGCCACCACCACTTTTTACTGCGAATATCTATACGATGATTGCCGAGAACATTATCATGAAGGTCTACACCACCCATGTTGGCGCTATAATCTGTGTTCAAAAAAAGAACTTTTATGTTGATATGCTTCGTTTGAGAACGATCATAGCATCTGAAGCTTTGAACTGAACGATATGCAAACTGCAGAAATTGTCTATTTGCAGCATCAACGAGTTGTCTAACTTTTGCAAATTTATCAGATATATCCAAATTAGTATTGTCTGAGAAATGAATATATCTTTTGATGGATTCGAATCGAGATCTCGGAAGAGCCTGGTTTACAATTTGCACCTAAGGTATCTTGGTTCTCTTTCGCTTTTGCTCAGGAGATTCACCAGTCACAATGGATGCTGCAATTTTTCATCATTTAATGAGAGAGAGAAAATTAAATTTGAAATGTTTTCAAAGAATATTAACACTAAGCAGTTGCGGTAGGCTTATGCATGCTTCGACTCTTGTATAATCCCACTTTTGGCAATTATTTTCTTCGACGTCAAAAATAGCGGTTGTATTGCGTCAACACCGAAAATTCTTACGCGTTGAACTCAAACACTTTTACACACGTCTCATTGCTTCAACGACCAGCAAGCGACTGATGAATCGTATTCAGGAGGGAGTAATGTTGAAAACCGTTGAATTTAAAACGCTACAAGGATTGGCACCATCATCGAAACACAATATGAAAATAGACTGGTATAAATTATAGTCATCTGTCAAAAACTCTCTCTTGCCATCCTTACCAAACCACTATCCTTGTATTATCTGTTATTTATGCGTGCCAAATAAAATTATATCCATTCACTTGAATTATATCCGTTTTAGAATTTCCACATAACCCGAATGATCACTTACATGAACCTTACGTTAGAGTCATCTATATTTCAAGTGTGTCTCTTTGCTTAATTCCTGTTCTACACCAAGTTTTTAATTTGCTGATCATCATAGAAAATCTGTTTCCCAATCGGATTAATGATATGGGTTTCATCCTTAACCTGAATAATTTTCTTTGTATTTTCGCAATTTACTGATTATTTGGCGGCGGCCATATTGCAGTTTTTCTTTGATTTTTCCATTGGCTAACGCATTTTGGAAGAAAATACTTTGTTTATCGTTTTTACTTTTAAAAGGGAATCAATAATCACGTATTAGGTTATGTAGATTTGTTTGACGGGCTCGTGATTAGGATGGGAAGGAGAAGGGAAAGGTATATATCAGTTGTTTTGGGGTGTGTCCTGTTTCTTATATGACACGATCAGGATTATTTAGAGAAAGGTAATATGAATATGCTTAGTCTTTTATAATTTTTTTAAGGTGGGGAAACATTTCGCTGAACTTTTTCTCATTCACCAGCCACACATAGGTAGGTGACTATAGCCTGAGTCCTTTTCAGTTGAACTTAATTTGAACGGAATTTGAGGGATAAGGGACAAGAATTGTAGTTTACCTAGTTCCTTAGCTTACCTATTAAACGATGTTGGTTAATTATTATAATTTAAAGTTAGAACATGAATATATCTTGTTCTAAAATCATTTTAATAAACGCCACCGTACGGACAGTACTACCATTCGACCTATTTTACTCTATTTACAATGGAGCTCTCTGCCACTAAGAACTCAAAAGATATTACAAGTGCAATTAAAGAAATACTAAAAGAAAATCGATCGCTCCACAGGACATCGAGAACTTCAAGAACTCTTTGTAAGCAGCCTGGCATGCTTCCTCAATTTTATAATTTGTAAGTGTAGAAGTTTGTAAAAAGTTGTTCACGGTGAAGTTTAAGTTTTTCCTCATGCTCTTCCACTTCAAGTCTTTGATTGTTCTATTCAAAGTTACAGGATTGAATCGAAAACAGATGGAAAAGAGAAATTACATCCATTGGTAAGTTGTAGGTTGTATGCAAATTGCAAGTATGGGTGCAATAGAAATGCATATAAGGGAACGGGGTTGGGTATTTTATCTCCTTGAACAGATATAATGTTGCTTTGAATTCAATAAGAGAAGAAATTTTTATTTTGGCTTAGTGCCCAGGGTATTTGATTGCTTTCGGACTGAAGTAAGCCTTTGCGTTTTGAGTGCTTTAAATCAATTCTTTTGAATTGTTGAAAGTATATTCTTGTTCGTTTAAACATTAAAAGTGGTGAAAAAATGGTTCAAAATGGTGAAAATATTTCATCGTTTATAATTGTATGCATGAATTTATTGAAAATTATTTGAAAATCCTCCATCCAACTACTGCATGCATAAACTGCGTTGGATAGAAAAAAATGCTGAATCCTAATTAATTATTTTATGGAATTGTTCCTGTAGCAACATTCCCACACAATTTAAAACCAATCACCCCCTTTTGTAATGATTTCGTTCACACAACACAGCAACCTACGTAAATACTCCTTTCAAAATATTGGTGCTAGTTTACGGTTTCAGCAAAAACACTCACAGGTTTTAATTAATTGAATTCAATAACAACATATTAATAGCAATTTCAACCCTGTATGCTGCGGTGGTTAAAATAAAAGTAAGCTTGTATATAAATTTATTACCCAAGTACCACTTTTATGGTTTAGTAGATTCAATGTTAGTGTGTATGCATTTTAATTGATGGTTGCTCTTTTCCTGGAAGTGAGTTATATTAGTTAGAATCAATTCACCATTCTAATTATTCAATTGAATACTAAAATGCAATAAATTGTTCCGTCATATTTGCAATACCAAAGGAAAATGCGTTTTAGATTGTAATTTAACATGTTAAAATAATGAGACCAACAGAATTTATGGAAAAATGAGTGAAAAGTTTTACTTAGAACCTACCGTTTGAGTACCTCGCCTGAGATTTACAAAACCTACGAAATACTTATAATAAAATACCCTAGGAACTACTAACCCAAGTTTTTACAATTGGTAATCTGAAAAAAACTCTGAGAATTTTTGAATAATTTCAAATATTTTGACTCAAGTTCTTCAAGCAGTTCCTTGATGTTACCGAGGATGTCGAGATTTTCGATTCAGGTAGTATCGTAGTCACTAACAATGTCTCCTCCTGACTTGCAATTTGATTGACATTGCTGCAGTTATTGAACTTGAAAGTTATTGAATCTTCTGTGATTCGGCAGTAAGCCGAAATATTTCAACAGTTCGTCGGAAGTGTGCTCTTTAAATCAGATTGCGTGGCCGTAGTGTTTCAGTTCAGACTAGAGAGAGTATCGACCAACAAGTAATCGATTAATATAATTTTCAAAGAGAAGCCAAGCCTACCTGTAGCGGTGAGAAACCGCTTTGAATTAGCGAAAAAGTTGCTCGTCTACACCACTCCTCCTACTCAAGGCGACAGAGCGAACAAACCAAGGAGCGTAGTGAAAGCTTTGGGGACTGGAGCCATCGGTCCCAAGTGCCATTCTCTAAGGGTTGTCGAAAGTCACAACTGAACATCGTGGAAAGCCAAAAAAAAAGATTCTCAGCAGTTATAAGACCCTCTTGCTGACAATACACCAAAAACGTCATCTGAGGATGACCTGATCACGAAAATAGCCGTCGACCGGAGTGAGGAAGAGCGGCTAACAAACAATATAAGTGCAATATTAAACATGATGAGAAATACAACAAATGTCCTAGAAAATGTCAACAGGGATATCAAAAATGGGATTGGGGAACTAGAAGACCCCGTTTCTAGATTACAGCACTATCGCCGCAGGTGGCTATGGGCAGAGAGTGAGCTGAAAGAGCTTAAGAAAGTTTCTGAAAATAAGGCTTCTTTCACCAACTAAAGTGTAAAGGGGCCGACACTCTGATCGCAGGAAAATGGTAAAGGGGCTGACACAAGTCGAGTCAAGACACATCAGTCAAGGGATGGAGACAAATGCTGATTCTCGATTGGTGCGCTTCAAATCGCAATCGAAGGCTGCGAAGAAGACAGAGCACGAGAGAACAAATGATTCGGAACAGACACCCGGAAAGCACGAAGATACAAAACACAGCACGATCCCTAAAAAGATCAGGCACAAGCAGCGTAGGGAGGCTCTATTGATCAAACTTGCAGACGGGAGAACTTCGGCCGAGGTCCTCAAGGAGATTAGATAAAATGTGGAACCCGAATAAAACGGTGTCTGTATACAAACGGTAAGAGCGACCAAAATAGCCGGCTTCCTCGTAGAACTCGGGGCAGAATTTACCGACAAGGGCCTGTTCGAGAGTGACGGCATAGACCTCCTTGGCTCTAAAGCTGTTATCTCGACATTACAGTCCATGGTCTGTTTAGAAATAAGAGCCCTTGACTGTGTTGCGGATGCCAAAGGAGTAGAAGAGTCCATCAGGTAAACCCTTCCAAAGGCAGACAGCTTTAGGGTAAGGCTGGCGCCTACCAATCCTAGAGGGCAAAGGGTCGCAGTAACCGACATCCCAGAGAAAGACGCTGTGCAACTCCTGGCCAAGAAGAAAATTCAAATCGGTTGGGTTGTATGCAGGATACGTCGGAAGGTAGTCCTTACTCAATGCTATAAGTGCTTTGGCTTCGGACACATTTCCTTGAACTGCAAGGGGCTAAAATGTGCTACAAGTGTGGCACTCTTGGCCATAAGACGAAAGACTGCCCAAACAAACCCAGTTGCATCTTGTGCAAAGATAAGGGACCAAAGCCTGCAGACCTGGCTCATATTCTAGGAAGTGATAGATACGAGGAGTTCAAAGAGGCACTTAGTAAGAGAAGAGTGAAGACATGATCCAGATCCTGCAGACAAACCTACATTGTAGCTCAACCGCACAAGATTTACTTGACCATGTTGCTAGAGAGAAAAAAGTCGACTTGTTGCTGATATCTGAGTAACACCACAACAAGGAGAACGCAGGGTGGTGTTGTTACCGATCTGGCACCGCCGCTCACTCACAGTTTACAGTGCTATACTCACATTTCGGAATTGCTCCAGCGGTGATGGGTTTGTACTCATTAAGTGTGCGGATATGACATTCATAAGTGTCTATTTCACGCACAATGAGTCAATTTTATGTTTTAGAGCAGGCTCGACGAACTGGAGCAAGTTGTCTCGAGCACAGAAGGTCGAATCCTTGTGTATGGTGGCTTTAATGCCAAAGCAATAGAATGGGGAATGCCTCATCTATGTTCAAGAGGAAAACGAATCCTAGAAATGGCGGCTAGGAGGAAACTTGTCATCATGAACGTGGGGAATACACCAACCCTTAGGTTGGTGTATTCGATGGAGAGTTTATTCAGGAACCATTCCGGATGTGATATTTACTTCGGAGTGCTTAGTGCCAAGGATACACAAATGAAGGGTACTGGAGGACTACTCGGCGAGCGATCATCAGTATATTGCCTTCGAAGTTGGTGAGTGTGCGACTCGACGCGTAGCAACCCAACCGTCAATTGTAGGTTTGAACATTGCTTAAATAGCTGTCGACGCGTTCGCAGCAGTTCTTATGAGTGGTGAAAATATGACGGGGACGAGGCGATTCTCTGCTGAAAACAACGTGAACTCCACCATGAGGCCCATCAAGACTGCGTGTGACTTCTCTGCGCCCAGGTGACGGCCTCGAAACGATAAACCTTTTGTGTACTCATGGTTGGCAGAAATCGGTGAAAAATGAAGAGAATCCACTGACTTTCCCGGTAAGCTGAACGTTTAAGAGATCGAGACGAGTCTCACTCCCGAACGCTCGCAGAAAGGTTAGCTAGAAAACTCCTCCGTAGGCTGATTAACGAGAGCAAGACTCGCTGTTTTCACAACCTCGTTGACGACATTGACAAGGACCAATTTCTGGGTTACGAGCTTGTCATGCGGAAACTAGGAGCCGCAAGGAGGCCTTGTGTGCTTGAGGTGAGAAAAATGGACGAGATTGTTCGAGCGCTATTCCCTGTGCATCCTATTCGTCTCGATGAAGCAGACAGCCAATGTCTAAAAGAATGCTCACTTTTTAGTGCCTTCGAGCTGGCGGTGAAAGCTTTAAAAAGGAAAAAGTCCACGGGGCCAGACGGTATTCCAGTGGCAGTCGTGCAGCTTACACACCAACTTTACCCTGACAAGCTGCTCACCACTTTCAACGCCCTCCAGCAGCGCGTATTTCCAAGTTGCTGAAAAAATGCTGTGTTGGTCAGCAAGGGGGAGGGGAACCCGGAGCAACCATCTTCATATCAGCCCTATGCATGTTGAACGCTGCTGGGGAAATGCTCGAGAGGCTCATCAAAGAGAGATTTGGACAGGCCATCCAAACTGTTGAGGCGTCGATCTCCACAGCACTATGGCTTCGGGGCTGGCAGATCCACAATAGGTGCACTAGCCGAGGTGGTGAACGCAGTCCACGGGACAGCAGCCCACAATCACCACTCAAGGCAAATAGTTCTGCTCATAACACACGACGTAAGGAATGCCCGTAATTCTGCTAAATGAACAGATGTTTTTGGTGCTCTGGAATATTTAAGGGTTCCAAAGCATTGACACAGATATTGAAGGATTTGCTCAAAGACTGAAAGCTCGTCTTTGACACATTGAGAGGCCGGCGAAAAATGAATGTGACATCAGAGATGGCGCAGGGATCCATTCTTTGCCCGGAATAATGGAATGTCTCGTACGATGAGCTTTTGAGGTTGCAGTTACAGGAGGAGTCGCGTTTGATTGGTTATGTAGTTGCCGGGCACTATTGAACAGACGCAACTCAACCTGGGTGCGGTACTGCGCCGAGTGAGCGAGTGGATGACGAGCCATGGGTGGAAAAGGCTTGCGCTGAAAAAGACCGAGGTCGTCATCCTGTCCAAGAAGCGGATCCCTAGTGTTATACCCGTTCGGCGGGGAGAAAGGATCATTGAGTCAAACGAATCAATAAAATACCTTGGCTTCATGATTGACTCGAAGGTGAGCTTCCTCGAGCACGTTTGAACGTCAGATAATGCTTCTGTGGGAGTTTCGGCTCTCAGTCGCCTTATGGCCAACACGCAAGAACCAACCTCGAGCAGAAGACTTCTACTGATGACCGCAATGGTGTCAATGCTCTTGTACGTCTCCGAAGTCTGGGCTGATGCTCTTAGTAAAGGGTCGCACCGAGGACGTCTGACACACGTGCAGAGGCAAGGAGCTCTGCGGATCATGGCTGTATATAGCACTGTCTCTGAACCTGCGGTGCTGGTTATCTTGAAGTCAGTAGAGGGTAAACTTCTTGCAGAAGTACGAAAACGTATGTACTAACGTAGTGGGGAGTCGGCGAGAGAAGCCGTCGGCCGAGAGGAAAGGAAAAGGACCCTAACTTTGTGGCAGTAATTATGGGTAAGCGGAACGCGAGGCTGATGGACCGCACGGCTTCTCAGTGACTTGAAACCGTGGTTCTACACAATGCATGTTGAGACTGACTATTACCTGACGCAACTTCTCGGTGGTCACGGTTATTTTCAGTCTTACTTGTTTAATATGGGGAAGTCACGTCCCCAACTTGCTTGTTTTGCTCAGGGATAACAGATGAAGCCTGCCACACATTTTTTGCGTTGGCAAGATGAAAAAAGCTTCGTTCGTATCCTTTGAAGAAGAAAATAGGCGTGGTCTCTCCAGAAAGCGTAACTTAATTTGACTTTTAGGCGATGACGAATGGGGTCTAGTCCATCTATTCTCGTTCTCGATATGACAGGTCGTCCGGTTGCGACTGGGAGTCTGACACTTAGGGCATAAAAAGCATTCACCTCCCAAGCATAACAAAATATTATTGTTATTTTTGTTTTTTTTTGGCTTAGCCTTGAAATACTTCTTCTTGAACTTGGGATCAAGGATGCACGATATTGCCAAAAAGCGAAAATTGTTCTATCCTGCCAATACGTTTTTCCTGTCGCTTTGAGCATCACAAGGCCCTCCCAACTTGTTGTTCTGGCTCCAAACTTCGGACTAATTCCGTAAGTATGGCTGCCACTGGAATCGCCATGCGGCTGGTGAGATGTGGTTTGAGCTTATGTCCTTGGTAGCTGTTGCTAATGGTTCTAGAACTTCGCACCCATTTTGTAAGATCTCTATTGAAGAGAGCATTGGTGGAGCTGCAGTGTTCCTGTTTACAATTTCGTTTATGAACGGAACGCATTGGTGGAGTTCCACCTGGTCCAAACGTCCCAGATTATTGTTTTCGCAGATATTTTTCTCAATTCATCGCATGTGGAAGTCAACTGATGGAAAAATCCCACGATGGCTTTGACTTTTTCCAAAATGCTCTTCAATTCTGACACATCGTCGATGGGTTTTGTGGCGAGAAGATTGCGGATCTGGGAGAAATAAAGAATATGTTTGCTTTTATCAAACTATTCTTTTGTAACGTTTCTCAGTTGCAAAGTTCCCTTTTTCCAAAAATATATTGCATTTCCTGCACAACATACTCAGCAGTATGCTGTTGGGTGAGAAAGAACATTTCGATTGTACCTTTGATAAACTAAACTTTGCCAGCATCAAGATATTGTTCCGTCAAATTGAGAAAACTCCGATTTTCCGAATCGGTCCAAATGTCAGTGGTAAAACAATAATTCTGAAAAGATTTCAACTCAGCTTTAAATGAACCGGATACAAAATAATATTAACAAAATATTCCATACTACAATTTGTGTATATGTCGTAACATCTCGTTGCGAGAAATTATTAAATTTCCGAATATTTCTCACCTCGCATCGATTGTGAACATTGTATGATGTCGTATACAAATGCATTAAACGAAAATCGGCTGACATTTACTGAGAGACTAACGTCGTACTCTCGCGTCGTGGGTTTGCAGTATTGGCTCTTTTCCCTTATTGCGTCCGAAGGTCGGCCGAGCGAAAATCGCTGCCATGTGTAAACTGTTTATACCACTCGTTTATTTTTGCTTTGCTCGTACACTTTTCTGTAAGTGCCTCTTTCATGACATAAATTGCTTCCGGCCTGGTCTTGTCAAGATTAATGCAAGACTTGATGTAAATTCTTTGATCTACAAGTGCTGCCATTTTCAGGAGTAAACAAATACAGGAAATACACACTATGTGTAAACTGAAGTTCCTTGGGGAAAAACTACGACATCGCCGGAATTAATTGAGATTTGTAGTTTTTATGAATACCCGGTAGGTGACGTTCATACGCTGTGGCGCGGAGATTAAGGCAGCTCAATACCTTTTGGAAAGATTATCTTTCTAGGTGAACTTGGAAGGGAAATATTTCAGGAAATTATGAATCAATGATAGTTAAGCAAATGATCGGGAAAAAGTGAATCGGTGGGAGTTCTGTTACAAAGAGATTAAGAATAACTTGATAATAATAATATTGATAATGTAGATTCAACTTTCAAAGTTCATCCTTGCGTAAAATCTAAAAAAAGACATCGGAATAGTTAAAAGCTGTGACATATTGAATGTATTATGAACTGATAAAAAAACCCACGTCAAAATGTTATGCTTCGTATTTCTAAAAAAGATATCGAACATCAAAAAAGCTGTTTCCAATTTTTTCAAAAAGACTCGAGCGAATGTGTTGGAGGCGACGAATCACATAACAAGAAATTGCAATAAATGTATTTCCTATGCAAAGCGACTATTTGTGTTGGCTCCATTTTATCCTGTGCTGCCGAAAAATGAAGGAGATGACTTAATATCCTCTAGAAGCGTCGTGTTTTTGTCACTCTCAACTTGCTTATCTTCATGGTTGTCGCGGTAAACTGAAAAATCAATTTAGTATTTTATCGTGTCGTCACATTGAATTTTAACATATTCCATGTCAATAGAAATATGTCTCAATGACATTTGGCGTCTATACGGGTGTCCTCCTCCTGAACGATTTATTGGTACTATACGAATGTGTTGGAAAAAGTACGTTCTTATATCTACAAACATACTACACAACCTACGACTTTGAAAGGTATCTATCTATCATTTGATAAAATTTGTGAAAACGACTTTGGAACTCAATGAAATGTAGTGAAGGAATTGAGCCAAGTCAATCCCAAGGAATTTGCAATGGCAAAGGTAAGCGCTCGGAAAATGTTTCAATCTTTTGAATTATTCAACTACGTTAAGACGTATCGAGGATCTTACGGTTTTCAATACTTTTTTGCTGTACTGAAATGGATTTGACATGGTACCACGTCGACAAAAGACCATATTGCTTAGGGCGTAACAGAAATAAGACTTGATTTTGCTCTTTATTCGAATGGAAGTGCTTTCGGGGAAAGTTGTAAAAGTTTTGTTTTTTTTTTGTTCTAAATTGCTGTAATCAAGGTTTTATTAGAATGGCTTAAAAATCCCATTTGCTCCAGAAAATTAATTTTAAGCATGAATCCATGCATAACTTCTATTTATGTTTCATTTATCATCAACTTAAGTATGTGATCCTGAAATTATATTTTACGGATTAAAAGCCAGATGATTTCCATATTTCACAATCTTTTCAACTTTTGGTCACCATCATGGAATTATCGCAACGAATGTTGTATGCGTATGTCGAAGGGTGTCAGGAATAGTGTGGTTGTTGATACCAGTTGTGACAGTTGTCGTCGTCCTTGCTAGAAAGCGCAGAAACATTTACAGGCTTCAAAGACCAGGCAACACTGTAGAGGTCACCAAGAAATAGAGACAATACACTCTCAGTGATTGACAAACAAAGGACATGTGGACTGTTGGCCAGATTTCTATTTAATCCAGCTCTTGAGCGGGTATGGAGCTTTTGGTCTCGCCTCCAAAATGATGTTGCTATGTGCCGGTCCCCTAATTACATGTTTTGGAAGTGGGTGGCCCGTGTCACATATTTGCCTGCAAAAAGAAGAGAAAGTAGCCTGGTTGCCTTTTTAGAAAAAGTGGGCAGCACCTCCCAGAAACTGTCGCAACTGTCTGATAAATTATGTTTGGGCAGACCTTGAAGTTAAAAAAAGGATTATGGGAGCATCGACAAGAACAATCCTTATTCTAACACTGCAGTTCCATCCTCTCCTCTGTCCATCATGTGGTCCATAATGGAGCACATGATGTGTTGGACCCTGTGGATGGGGGAGCCTGTGGATGGGGGAGGCTAGAATACATCCACAGTAACCCAACTTGTCGTAAGAGGCGACTAACGGGAACACAGCACCGAACCCGGACTATGATTTGACTCTCGACTTTATTTGACGCATGTGGGCTGGCGGCCATGATATTCTGGACCTAGTCGCTTTCTGCGCGGTACCGTCGGGGTGAAACCCGTGCGCGAACGGCTCCAGGCTAATATCACGCCGTCTCCGTCCCGATAAAACCTTGGCAGGCCTCAGAGTACGTTCAAAGCTCGCACCATTGAGTTGGTGGTGTAGGTTTGGCTGAGTCGTACTCCCGATTAACGCTGATCTGGCTCTGAGCACCTGACTCCATAAGGGTTGGTGCCAACCCTCGCATGGCCTCCCTGCTAGCATAGATAACCATGGGATCATTAAGGTGACTACACATCCGAGCGGAGATAGCGGCTCTGAGGGGGGACCCTTAAGAACAAAAATGAAGAAAAACAACAACAACAACAACAATCGCAGAGGAGACGAACAAACGAGCCGATGAACATAATTCTGACAACCATAACGATTATCTTGGCGTGTTTTCCCGTAGTGGAAAAACCTTGCGTTCACCACCACGGTCTCATTCAGCCCCAAGCAGAAAGAGCAGTGATGGGCCGGTAGTAAATGCAGCTCCGGAGGTTTACGACCACCTCACTTCTAAGGTTGCTACTGCTGAATCGACCTCAGTAGGAGGAACGCACAACATAGAACGTAAGCTCCCGGAGGAGAAAGTCGGCGAAAAAGACCTGATTGTTAAGGAGGTTATCGCAGAGAACCGTTCCGAGGAAGAACGGTTGGCTAAAAAATGTTATGCAATCCTCAAACGTATGCAAGGAGCGTGCATAAACCAAAAAACAATCAGGAAAGATGTAAAAAATGGAGTGTTTGAGCTCGAAGACCTCTTGGATCGAGTTTGCCACTACAGGAGACTCTGGAAAAAGTTGGAAGAAGAACATCCAACCTTTCCTTCCCAGTATCAAGAGGACTGCTGCTAGCCCTCTTGAGAGCGAACAGGAGAAAAGGCGTAAAGAGAACGTTGAGCCAGAAAAAGAAACGCCACAAAGAAAAGACGCCTTCCAACTCGTGATATCTAAGGCGGCAAAAAATCCGCAAAACGCGAACAACGGCTTAGCCAAAAAACAGTGCCTGTTCAAACAATGACAAAGACCGTGGATAAACCAGCAAGAAAAAAGCGAAGAGTCCTCGGGGACGCCATTCTTGTGAAGCCCACCGACGGAAGGAGCTATTCTGACGTTCTACCCGATATCCGCAAGAATGCCAAGCCGGAGGAAACAGGGACGATTATTAAAATTCTACGATGGACGAGGTCCGGAGGGCTACTCGTCGAGTTTGGAGCGGACTCCTCCGATAAATCGATATTCCGCGACAAAATAAAGGACGTCCTTGGGGCAAAAGCCACCGTCTCTACCTTGGAGCCAAGAGCTTCATTGGAAGTAAGGGACCTGGACTGCATCGCCGATCCGCCTGAGGTCGAAGAAGCCATTCAAAAAGAGTTCCCTGGAATAACTGTATTAAAAGTAAAGCTTTCTCCAGAGAATCGCCGTGGGCAAAGGCTGGCTATACTCGAAGTAACGGAGAAAGATGCTACACAACTCCTGGCCAAAGGAAAAATAAAAATCGGCTGGGTGGTGTACAGAATTCGCCGCCGCGCCATCCCAGTACGATGCTACAGGTGCCTTGGATACGGGCACACAACTTCGAACTGCAAGGGCCCTGACCGTAGTATGCTTTGCTTTAAGTGTGGAGCGCCTGGGCATAAGAAAAAAGACTGCGTTGAGACTCCACGCTGTTTGCTATGTAATCATCTTAACTCTCAACCAACAGAGCATCTTCACGTTGCACGAACAGGCGCGTGCCCAATCTTTAAAGAGGCACTAGCAAAAGTAAAAGCAGCTCTAAGGTGATGATCAGGGCCCTTAAAATTAACTTGCACCGTAGCATCAATGCACAAGATTTGTTGGAGCAGTTCGCCAGAGAAAAGGGAGCTGATCTGCTGCTGCTGAGCGAACAACATCGAAATAAGGCCTCACCAGCCTGGTTCTCCGATGACTCCCATACTGCTGCCGTTTGGGTGCGTGGCAACATGCGACTCCAGATCCGAGGAGACGGTTTCGTGTGGATTCGGTGCCCGGGAATAACGATTTTCAGCGTATACCTGACGCCAAATGAGTCAATGCCATCTTTTCAAAATAGACTGGACGCGCTGGAGGATGTTCTTCTGAATGCAGGTGGCAAAGTACTCGTAGCAGGAGACTTCAACGCCAGAGCCGTTGAGTGGAGCATGTCTCAAGCCGATTCCAGAGGGCAACGCATTCTGGACATGTCGGCGAGAACTGGGTTGGTGGTTTTAAATACCAGTAATGTACCGACCTTCTGGCACTGGGGCTGTGAAGGAACAATCCCAGATGTGACATTCGCCTCGGAGTCCCTCGCTTCGACGACGTTGAACTGGAGAGTACTCGAGGATTACTCAGCGAGTGACCACCAATACATCGCGATCGTGATCGGCGATACCACTCCTCGCTCGTCTCAACGATCTTTCACTCCCGGGTGGAATATCGGAAAAATGGACGTGGAGAAGGGCTGGAGTCGAGGGAATGGTTTAACCTTATCACTTCTGCCTGTAGCTCATCTATGCCTTGACGGAGGCCTCGACACGACAGGCCTGCTGTACATTGGTGGTCAAAAGATATCGCAGACAAACGAGGTGAGTGTCACAGACTTCAACGTGCAGCTCAGCGCTCGAGAAACGTAGAGGAAGCATCCAATAGGATAGCAGCATACAGATCAGCGAGGAAAGAACTCCCAAGACTCATCAATGAGAGTAAGGCATGCTGCTGGCGAGAACTTGTGGACGATGTGAACAGGGATCCATGGGGGCTCGGCTATAAGGTAGTGTCGCGCAAGCTCGGTACCTCACGGAAGCCGTATTTACTTCAAGCTGATAAGATGGACGGCATAGTGCAGGCGCTTTTTCCAACTCATCCTGTCCGTGTTGATGCTGCCCACGAGGTCGACTCAGGCGAATGTCCGTCGTTCACTAAAAATGAGCTGGGGGATGCGGTGCTTTCTATGAAAGCTCGATAGGCACCAGGACCAGATGGCATTCCTTCCTACGTGCTACAAATGGTTTTCCACGTTTGTCCTGACTTGCTAGTCAATGTGTTCAACGCTTGCCTGAGAGAAGGTGTGTTTCCATCTCGCTGGAAGGTGGCAAGGCTCACATTGATCAGCAAGGGAAAAGGGGAACCCGGGCTGCCATCTACATACCGGCCGCTTTGTATGCTGGTCACAGCCGGGAAAGTGTTCGAAAAGCTCATCAAAAGAAGACTCACAGACGCAATTCATGCTGCAGGAGACCTATCTCCTCGGCAGTATGGCTTTAGAGCAGGGCGATCTACTTCTGATGCCATCATGGAAGTGGTGAATGCAGTCCGTCGAGACGAAGCGCATAAAACTGAAAAACGAGTTGTCTTGCTAGTGACGCTTGACGTCAGAAATGCCTTCAACTCCGCCAGATGGTCGGATATTCTTGGCACATTGGAAAATTTTTTCCGATTGCCAGGGTATCTGATGCGGATTTTGAGGGATTATTTAAAGGACCGCAGACTGCTCTATGACACACAAGATGGGCGGCGCAGTATGGAGATAACGTCTGGTGTAGCGCAAGGCTCCATACTGGGACCAGACTTGTGGAACGCCACATATGACGGACTATTGAGGCTTGAGCTGCCAGATGAGTCGCGCTTAGTCGGCTATGCAGATGATATAGCAGCACTGGTCGCCGGACGTACAGTCGAACATGCGCAGCGAAGACTGGGAGTGCTTATGCGTCAAGCGAGGGAATGGATGACCACCCGCGGGTTCAGTTTGGCACTAGAGAAAACCGAGGCGGTCATTCTCACGAAGAAAAGAATTCCCACGGTAATTCCTTTGCGGATCGGAGATGCGACTGTTGAGTCAAAACTTACGATAAAATATTTGGGACTATTGATCGATTCCAAAATGAGCTTTTCGGAACAGATCAGAGCAACGGCGAAAAAGGCCGCGATAGGCGTCTCAGCTTTGAGTCGACTAATGTGCAACATCGGTGGGCCCACACCGAGCAAACGCCGACTTCTCATGAGTGCTGTACAGTCAGTGCTACTGTACGGCTCTGAGGTTTGGGCCGGAGCTCTCAGTAAGGAGCTGTACCGAAAGCGCTTGGCCCAGGTACAGAGACGAGGAGCTTTGCGGGTTGCGTCTGCATACCGCACTGTCTCTGAGTCGGCGGTGTTGGTGATCGTAGGAGTGATACCCATCGCCCTCCTTGCTAGAGAACGACGGAGAATTTATGATCCTAAAGTGGAGGGCTCAAGATATGCTGTCAACCGAGAGGAGAGGCATCGCACAATACTCGAGTGGCAACAGTCATGGGAAGGCGACTCCAATGGCCCCTGGACTTCCCGCCTTATAGGGGACGTGGGATCGTGGCTAAATCGAAGGCACGGTGAGGCTGATTATTACCTTACCCAGCTTCTTAGCGGGCATGGGTATTTTCAGTCTTACTTGCACAAGATTGGTAAATCACGGTCCCCAAACTGCATTTTCTGCCCAGGGGAAAGGGATGACGCATGTCACACCTTCTTCAACTGTAGAAGGGGGAACAGGATGCGGCAGGACTTGTGGGAGGTGATGGGAGAGCTTTCTCTAGACAATCTGGTCGGAGAAATGCTGAAAAGTTTCGACAAATGGACCTGCGTGGCACATTACTCTCGGGCAATACTTATTGCCAAAAAATATACGATAGATAACCTGGCTATTGAATCAGTCCTAATAATGACTTGAATGTTTGGTCTGAAGAGATCAAGTGAGCAGCATCGTGACCCCATCAGCAGAGTTGGAGAACTCATGCTGGAAATTGTTGTTAGAGAAATGCTTAAAATCCTTGACAAATGCAATAGCGTGGCACATTATGCTCCCGTAATTCTGATAGTCATGCATGGCATGTCTGAGCCTCGGGAGGCGTCGGTGATAGAGGATTTTTTTATGTAGCACTCTCTTTCCGTCTCTTTTTTTTATCAGGGAAGAGATCCTCATAGCCTGAAGGTATCAGGAAGCTTGTGAACACAAGCCCTACGCCCATGTAACGTGTGTAAAGGTTCCAGGATAGGTTCTCAAATTGAGAGAGGAGAATGTTCAGTGAGAAGTCAATATTGCTCGGAGGCATTGCACATCTTGGAGTCCCATACTTACGTTATCGGAAGTCTGCAGCTAAAATAAACTTTCTTTTTGTTATCGAATTTATTATAAATCTGCTACTCTTCGATATCACTGTTACGTATGTTAAAGCATCTCTTCTTGTCAATTCTAGGAGTGATATACTGTGATGTCATAATACAATACACTCTCTACTCACGTCTAAAAGCATTGCAAAGGACATTTAAAAGGAAACAATCATCTAGGGTTTTCCCGCTGAAAAAGTTATAAAAATGTTAACATCGCAGAGAGCAACGACTATCTCTTATACATGGGTGGATGTAGGTGAAGATCAACATGCAAAATCTTTAATAACGTGGTCCGAGCAATGCCTAATTCCGGTGAACGATGTCTTGTGGATGTGGATGGCTGTTGACGGACACTTTCACTTACTGCGGCAATATTTTCAGGAGAACGAACCAGTTTCCTCAAAACTTTGAACAACTTAACGTATTCCAGGCTCATTTGGTCGTGAATGTTTACCAAAACTATCCCGAAGTTTGCGAATCGGTTTGTTTACAGAACGTCCGTTTTCGTAAAAAGTTTGCAAAATTAAAATGCGTTGTTGTGTTGTTAAAGAGTCCATGTTCACAATTGCCAAACCTTTGACAGTTGATACATGCATACCTCATGACAGCTCTCACATATGATATGTCAAATATAGTTGGTTAAAAAAAACCAACAGATGGACCCCCCTATAGATACGCAAGTCAAAGAGGTTTGGCTGGAGATTTGTTATTGCCTACTGTAATCTATTAAACAACAGTAGTAACATAAACATTGGTTGTGTGTTGTTGACCCTATTTAATATCCGATGACCGACTTTAAAATAACAATGTCTTTTTTTCCTCGAGGGAGGTAGAGTGTAGTGTAGAGTCCCTCTATAGATGGTTTGAGTGAGTTCAAGCGAGTTCCTTTACTAGACTTTTTGAACAATAAGGCTAGGCATAACTCCGTCATAGACGGTCCCAGGCTCGATTGAGAAAGGAGGATCGAGTCCCATGCCTCTCCGACTTACAATTCCCATGATTCCCTCCATGATTCCTTGCATGAATGGTTTCGGGGCTTACTGGTACCCCTGCGATAGGACATTAAGTGCCGATCAATGTCGATTACTTCAAATACACCTAAAGCTCTGTTAATAAATCCTGTTTACGCTTCCTTCGGGACGTAAGAGGGTGAAGGCGAATATTTCGCGTCTGATTACGCAATAAATATAATAACCGTGTCATCGCAGAGGGGTTTCGGCGAGGGGTTAACACCCCATCCCTGTAAAACCCCTTAATTGTTTGAAGCCTGCAGCAGAACTTCGGAATGGATTGGACCTAAGGCATCAACCTAACACCCGAAAAAAGAACTATGGCATTGCATCCTGGAATGTTACTAAAAAGTTCATTTAATAACCTTGGTGCTGTTGAGGACCTTTCAAAACGGGCCAGCCGATATAAATTAAATATACTGGCAATACATGAATCGAACTGAACTGGAAGAAGTCCAAATTCAAGATTTGACATCGCACTCAATATTCAGAACTGTAAAACCCGCTGGAAAGCCAGAATTTGGAGTGGCCTTCATTGTGGACATGGAGTTCAAATCACATGTTATTGACATTCATGCAGCCATTGATTGATTGTGTGTTTCCGTTTAAAACCAATATCTTCTTCAAAATTTTGGCGATAAACATACACGACCAGATCAAAGAAAAGGACGAAGAAACGCATGAAATGTTCTATAATCATTTGCAAATTCAACTCATTGCCTACCCAGCACTCAAAAATTTCCGATTTCAACGCTGAACTTAGACGCCAACAACGACCTATCCCATCGATGAACGACTGGAGGATGTTGCCTCTACAATGAAACAAACGACAACGGCAGCATTGTATGTGGCCTGATTGACTTTGCATGTAGCTGAATCTAGTCATACCTTCGATTTGCTTCAACAAAACAGACCAACAATGTTCTGATCCAACAACTTTGGGCCTCGAGCATTCTTCATCTCCGCATATACCGAGGGGCCAATTGTTACTGGGATCACTACTTGATTAAACTAATAATATCGATGTCGCATAATAAAGGCGTATCCGCCAATGACCAGCCCTCTACAAAAATTTGACATCGAACGGGTCCAAATATCGTCTGTTGTCAAAAATTTCACGGCGATCCTCGATAACCAGCTAGCTCTCATCCTATCAGATAGCTTGCTGGAAACAAGCAAGGAGCTATGAGTAGAAGTGAAAGCAACAATTAAGACCATGGCAGAACAGACGATCTGACGATAAGCCGGAAGCAAAAGAAATGATGACGAATGCCAGGATGCGTTAGGAAAAAAGAATCAGGTGCATAAAAAATATAAGTAGATAAATATTGACTACGAGAGAAGAGAATGGGAATCTCAGAAGAGTCTAAGATATACGACCAATTTAGGAGTATCCATGTAAGTATAGTGAGCAACAATACGAGATAAGCATACCAAATAGTGAAAAGCTTATAGTGAGGTTACCAGCCAAAGAACACGATCTGCCTTGATAACATCTTGCAACGTTATCGATGATAAAAGCATGATCAGGGAAAGATGGGGTTCATATTTCGAGAAACTACTTCATCCTCCACACTATTCTAGGACATTGAAGCCTATGGATACAGAATTTCCGGCAGAGTTTCCATTGGCCCTACCAACTCTGGATGAAGTCTTCTCGGACATCAAAGCCCAAAAGAATAATAAACCACCGTTCATAGGTAAGATTCCAGTAGAGCTCATGAAATATGGTGGCAGCAGTGTCCAGAAGGCCATCTTATGAATCATTCAGCACATCTGGTAACCATAACATATACCATACAAGTGGAGCCAATCAATTGTGTTCCCTAAACTACAATTGATTGACTACTATAGGTTGTTTCTAGGTTGCTATAAGGCTGGTGAATTGACGATAGACCAATGGATTACTGCCAATGAGGAACTTGAGAAATGCTGGAAATTCAGCATAAAAGTTTGCCAGATTTTGTTTGATTTTGACTTTCAGCAAGCATTCGACAGTATTGAACGTAATATACTGTATCAAATAATGCTCCGCTTTAGTATCGGTTAATCTCACCAAAATGACAGTAACGTTGACAACCTACCATGTCTACATCAATAAACAACTCACCGAGACATTTGACACAAAAAGCGAGCTAAAGCAGGGAGGTGAACTGGTCCCTGTGCTATTCAATGTGACCATGGATTATGTTATAAAAACCTATCTGTCAATACAAAGGGCACACTATTTTGTGTCTATGCGGATGACATCAACACTTTGTCAGGGTCACTTATAACGGCCAAAAAACTTTTAATGAAGCTGGACAGCGGAGCAAAACTAGTAGACCTACAGATAAATGAGAAAAAAACATATCTCATGACGCAGTGGAGTGTGTCTAGGCGCCAAAATAACGAGAACCACTAATGAAAGAGACAAAGAAGCTGCGAAAAATACAGCACACCGCTAGAAACATTTTATTTTCTTCTGACGATTATGAAGGCCAGCTGCATACACAACAAAACAAAGCTCCAAGTATTCAAGTCTGTCGTTAAAACCAGTGCTCTGCTATGGGTGTGAAACATGTGCTCTTACCCAAGCATCCATAAATATATATAACGCCTTTAAGCGACGGGTCCAGAGGCAGATAATTGGAGCGAAACTTGGCGGGGATAATGGCGAGTTCGATACAAATACGAGCTGTATGACACCTGTGACGAGTCGGAGTCTCAAAGATTGTTAGATTGCGGAAGCTGTAATGAAAAAACTATATTTTTTGGGAGAACTGCAGGGCGGAGAAAACACTGGGCTGACTTCGTTGACGAATACAGTTCATTGCTGTTCGAAATTCAAAATTGGAGGACACGGTTAATGGACGGAAACAATTGTAGCCGGTTTTTACATGAAGCGAAGGCCCGAGAGGGGCTGTAGTGCCACGGAGAGGAAGAAAAAGAAGAAGAAGGTTGGATTTCATACCACAGATGCCAAAAGCAATAGTTTTCTGACTTTAGACATGTGGACTATAACCAAAGTTTGCTTGCTGGGCTACAGGCTACATTGGCGAGACTAATCATCATCTACAGAGCGAAAGTGAGTTAGCCAGTACTGCGAAGGAATATGTCCATAAAAAAGTAGAACAGATCAAACGAATGGTTAGTCAGGATATTATTAGTGCACTGACGACAACGTTAACAGCCGTGGTAAAACACGGCCAACATGATGCCCCTGGAAGGACACCGTAAATTAATTGAAAATAATCCTGGTTAGAAAATGCAACTAGAAACCTCATATGATAGGATTCAAAAAAAGTGACGACAGCGCTTTTAACAGAAACTGGTAGGAAAAATGTGACAGCTAAAGCCTTAACTCTTCCTCTGTAACTTGATTAAAGTTGTCAGACCTATTACCTCCGACATGTACAGAAGTTTAACCGGCACCATAGAAGCATAACTCCATGTAGAATCTAGAAAAGATCAATTACTAATCAAGCCAGTAGTTTACATATAGACCCCTTAAAATGTCAATATTCCGAGGAGGGAGGAGTGAAAAACGGGACAGGACTTCACCTTAGGTACTGAAATCTTAATGCACTTTACGTATCTCAAGCATGACGTATATCAAGCGGATGGAAGTGACTTGTAGAAAACTACAAGCTAGAGTGTCATACCATAGTTTTGAGCCATGTTGCCTTAGCCAAAGTGGCCGTAGAAACTACATTTACCAATCGATACGTCAAATTACGCATCCTTTCGTATACTAAAGTCAGCATTGCAGATGCTTATTTCCAATCGCGTGGCGGTAGACCTACGGTAGCACTGCAATTAGGAACTCAAAACTACAGGCATCCGGAAGCTCAAGTTACTTTCGAGGATTTCGAGGATATTTTCTGAATCATGTTATACATTTATTCCTAAGGAAAAATAATTTCAACAAAGGATATGTAGATTGCTTCCATGGTGGAATAAATCATGAGTAATGATGAAAATCGTATTATTCATTAGGATTCCGTAACGGAAAATAGAATGGAATTTTCTGAGATATACAACTATGCTGAGATGAATATCCTAAGAATCCAACTGTGCTGAGAAATGGTGTCCCCTTTGTTATGTGTTCTGCTCATAGTATATTTGTTGATTGCTAAATTCATTCAACTCTTCGCTTTTTTGTTCGAAACGTGTCTACTTAGTGATTCCCCACATTCGCATTATTCGAAAGGCTTCGACAATAAAGGAGGCATATGCATTGATTGATATCAATCAAAAGGATGTCATAATATGATTTAGTGTTTCTTGTCGAGGAATTATTGTTTAATAGCCTGCCTCGAAGTTATTCTGAGGAGAAATACATTCAATAAATTTAAGGCTTTATTAAGGACGCTTCCCTAAACTTCTTAGGATAGAATAGCAAGATAAAAGGATATTTCAAATTCAACATAAAAGAAAACATTCAAACCTTTATATGACAAGATAGTAGAGCTAGATGATATATGAAGGATAAAGTTGAACCTCGTACTGAATGTACAAATGTATCTTTCTCCATGTAAGTCACCTTGGTCGTTTACTTGGCAAAATAACGCCCAAAAGAGATTCATTGATTGTAGATAAATGTATCTAACTACGCTCAATGTTTGCTTGGAGAGTTATAAAGTTATTCACAATCAAAGTTTCGTGCTGGCAAACATTTGATCCCGAAAGAAACAACATTTTCCAGACAAAACTCTTTTCTCCTGGCTCCCAAGTCCTGCAGTTTCTAGAGAAATATTTGACCTTTTTTTGGGTGTGATGAAAGAAAAACAATTTTTCCCACACCACCCATTCGAAGATTTATATCTTAGAGATGTATTGGTTCACTTTATTTTTGTGATTTTCTCTCATTTTCTTTCTTTTTTATCTCGATGTCATGCCCAACGTTCCAAATGTATAGGGTACATTTATTTGTCCTGGATGGTCTTTTGGTTTTAGTCCGCATGGTAACGTGTATCTTTATCCTATTTATGCTCAAGCAGAATTCGAGTGGGTGACGTAATAGGGGATAAGAGAATGATGAAAATGAAAGAAGTTGGCTGAGTATGATTGATGAGCTTCTTCCGCAGGAAAGCTAATGGGAGCTATAATGGAAGTTAATAACAGAGAAACATTTACCGTCCCAAAGGACAACTCGTCGAGGTAATTGACTGGAATTGTAAACGCGTTACAAAAATTCTTTATCGCTGACCGAGAGCAGCAGTTTTTATTGTACCCATGGATAAATTTCTTAAACATAAATATTGTGTTTTTTTTTTGCTGATCTGAAAATTGGTGTCCTATCGGCTAGTCAGGGGTCGTAAATAATGGTTTTATGGGTAATGAGCTGAGCGGCGTATATTTAATATTTAAGCGTGAACAAATGGGTTGTATGTACATCCATGAAAAAAATTTCGAGTTGCGTGGAGAGAAAGAAAGCGCGAAAGAGAAAGTCCTTTCGTATTTCAATGTCCCAGAAGGCAGAATTCGAAAATGAAAAGCAAAAATTTCTTACTTGCTGTTTTTTTTGGGAATATTTGACATCTTTTCAGTTGTAGAAACAAAGGAAAAGCACAGTTCTAGAGCATACGTTGAAGGAGTGTTCTTTGTCGGCCTACCGGGGCCGGCACCGATCTCCCTTGATATTCGAATTGTCTTCTTCGGTCAGTTGTAATGTGACGAGGGACATCAAAACGAGAAATGCAACCATTGACGAGATCACGGGCGACTGTTTCGGCCGTTATGTCTTTAATCGGAAGTAGCTCGAGCCAACGAGTGAATCTGTCACAGCAGGTCAAAAAATAACGGATATCTTGGTCAAACAATGTTAATATTGATGTGACTAAATCGCTTACGAATTAGATTAGTTTTTCAAGAAATCCTTGATGCCGGCATCATCTTTTTGTAGTTTCTACAGAAGTTCGTAGTCGAAAGATTGTTTCGAAACTGCTTCCACTCTTGACAGCATATCTGCAGTCACATTTGCGGAGCGGAGTGTCGAATATCTGTTGTAAATTGATTGATGAAATCAATTTGGTGAAGTTGTCGAGGTATTGATTTTTCTGGATTCTTTGTGAACGTGAATACCAATGGTTTGTGGTCGGTGGAAATTGAGAATGGTCTTTCCTCTAGTGATGATTGGAAATGCTTCACTGCTTGAAAAACTCTCAACAACTCGCGGTCAAGAGTACTGTACCGTTTCTGTGTGTGTGTTAAACGCTTTGAGTAGAAACCCAAAGGCTGTAGCTGATCTCTGAGTTTTTGATGTAAAGCGATGCCAACGGCATAGTCAGAGTGGTTTGATGCCATCTTTGTTGATAAGATGAACCAGCGTTTTTGATGTCGTCGATGTAAGTAAAAACAAATAGAAGGCCTCGCAACACTGGATCAATAAATAGTTGAAATGGTTGGCTGGCATTTCGTAAACCAAATTGCATCACTGGGAACTCAAACAATCCAAAGGGTGTTGTAATCGCCGCCATTACGATCTCGTCTTTGTAAACAGGGATCTGATGGTACGCTCTGTTCAAATCAATTTTTGAAAAAGCAGTTCACAGTTCTCCAGATTAATTGTAGCCTCCTGAATGTATGGTACAGGGTAACGATCAGGAAATGTATGTGTGTTGAGACGTCTGTAATCACTACAAGGACGCCAATCTCCATTCTTCTTGGGGACCAAATATAATGGACTGGTCCATTTCGAACTCGAGTCGAGGCCCATGTCGTCTGCAAATGCCCATTTTAGCCATATACTCTAATTCTCTTTTGGCGATTGCGTATTTTTCCGGAGTCAGACAATGGGCATTGACATGCACTGTAGGACTTTGGTCTCAATGTGGTGAGAGACAGTTGTTTGTAAAGGTGTTTTTGCGTTGAATGTCTCTGAATGTCTTTGAATCTTTCCAGAAGATTTGAGTTGAGTTTTGCTGTCAATAATTTTCTTATTTTGTAAATCGACTAATAATTCAAAATGTTTCAAAAAATCTGTGCCGATGATTGGGCGAGTCACATCTGCAATAATGAACAGCCAAGATAACTCACGACGCAGGCCAAGATTTATTTTCATCAGTTTCTGGCCATACGTCTTTATAGCTGAACCATTCGCAGCGAAGAGTTTGAAAGCTCGCTCTCAACGATCCCGACTATGTAGGCGTTGACGTCCAGGTCTGACCTCTGCGGACAAATCTTCAATTCTTTCGGTCAGTTCAGTGATTTGACAAGAGACATCAGCGGAGCTCATAGCGTGAGTTGTCAAACTGGACGCTGTTTGGAATTCGCCCAACTCCAGAATCTGGTCGGCTGTCTCAGCTTTGCTTGATAATTCGACCTTGAGGGTACCAACAATTGGTCGAATCGATTCAGGGAGCTTTGAGAGCCACAGAGACTCGACTGTTTCGTCGCTCATGGACTTACCGGCCAGATCACTCTACTTTCGCAGTGATGATGGTTTGCAGTTACGGAGATCGATTCCCTGTAGCAATCTTCGTAGCTTTTTCAAACTGGAATCAGAAAATTCGGGGTTTATTCAGTGGTTCAGTGTCTCATATTTTTCTGATGCCAGTGGATCTCGTATTATGTCTGCAAGTACTTCCAGAAAGTTCACGTCCAGCCAAGCGACAACTGTATCGAAATTCGTCTGATCAGCTGATACACCAGATGTACGAAATTGGGCTTCGATCTAAAAAAAACTATAGCTCGGGAGCACTGGGCATGAAGGTTGGGACTTTAACAGCCGTTCTTGCAACTTTGTAACTACTCTTTTGTGTATTCCCGGGCGTCTAGTCCTGGCTGATCAAGTAAGCGGCTAAAAATTGTTGCAGGTTCAAATCCATTTTTGTCTTTAGCTCTACGAACAGTTCATCGGCACTGTTGCATTTTTTTGACTTGGTGTCAGTATGCCGAACTCTTGTTCTGATCTTGACTCATAATTCCAATTTGTCGTGCTTGGACGAAAAAGCACATGCACCTTTGAGATCACTTCTTTGATGGCTGATGCTGCGCACTTAATAGCCGGCAAACAGTTTTCTGGAGTCGAAATTGTACTCCGGATCCGAAAAAAACGAAAATCTGCGGCGGAATTAACTCGCGTAAAATTGTCTCACTGATTGCACTAGTCGGGGTCACCAATATAGCTGACGGAGTGTATGTAGTCCAAATTAGAGCAGCCTGTAAGTGGTAGGTTTTGCTTCTAAAAAGCCCGGAAATTTCGAAAATCTTCCACTAAATCCTCCGGTAAGAAATTTTCAGCTAATTGTTCTTCACGAAGTAACAACTGCTGCTTCCGGATCTGAGGACCTGCTCTTATTGGTGTCTCCACAGAGGAAAGATAGTGTGGCAGGTTTGGAAATATTGATGTAACAGCATCACAAAGTCAAAGAGGGTGTTTTAGAGGAAACTCGAAGAAACCAAATCAGAATTTCGGAAATAGCGACGCGTCAACAGTGGAGTATTTGAGCGATTCTTGACCAAGAAGAAAGATCGCGCTTACCGAACAAAAATGTCATACGATAATATGATAATTTGGACATTAAGATGGCTACCACCGTTTGAGATGGGTTGGAGTGTGGCGAAGGCCGCTTCTTTTTTCGGTTTAATTACCATTTTTTTTTGTTTGGGAGGTGAAGGCCATTTACGCCCTGCGTGTCGGACTCCCCCGCTACCGGACTACCGACTAAACACCTCCCCTGTCACACCGAGAACCTAGCCTGGAACTGTTTGTCACATTACTTCGGACTAGGCCTCATTAATCATCGCTTAGCGATGTCTTCAGGCTAAGGGAAATCTCTCTTTCTCCACGGATGGATAGGAAGGAATTGCGATTACTTACTATAATATTGCGTTACAGAGATGTCCCCTCCCTCGCCAAGCGATCCATCATGCCCTTCTTTGTAATAAGTACTGTCCGTACGTAATGCGACACACAGTTCCAATTGTCCTTTGATTGCATCATTTTTCCCGTTACATTTTCTGGGGAAATTACGCCAATTTTCTTCGAGAGATGCGAGCGGAGTCTTGTGAATCTATTACACGTAAAGAACGTATGGCAGGCGTCATCCGTCATCTCCGGGCAGAACACGCAAGTTGGGAATGGTAACTTTCCCATCTTATACAGGGAAGACTGAAAATACCTGTGACCACTGAGTAGTTGCGTCAGATAATAATCAGTCTCACCATGCATTCTGTAGAACCACGGCCCCAAGTCACTTATCAGCCGTGTGGTCCACATGCCTCGCGTTTCGTTTTCCCATGTTTGCTGCCACAAGGTTAGCGTTCTTCTCCGTTCCTCTCGGCTGACGGTTTCTTTCGCCGACTCCCCCTGCGTAAGTATACACGTTTTCGTTTGTCAGCAAGTAACTTAATAGGAACCACCCTCGAGACTACGAGCACTGCAGGTTCAGAGACAGTGCGGTATGCAGCGGCTATCCGCAAAGCTCCTTGCCTCTGCATCTGTGCCAGACGCCTTCGGTGCGTCTTTACTAAGAGCGTCAGCCCAAACCTCGGAGCCATACAAGAGCACTGCCTCCATTCCACTCATCAGCAGACGTCTTTTGCTCGAGGTTGGCCCCTGGGTGTTGGCCATAATGCGATTGAGCGCCGATACTCGCACGGAAGCCTTATGCGCTGACACTCGAACCTGCTCGAAAAAACTCATCTTCGAGTCAATCAACAAGCCAAGGTATCTGATTGATTCTTTTGACTCGATGATCATTTCCCCCACCCGAACGGGGATAACACGAGGGATCCGCTTCTTGGTGAGGACGACAACCTCGGTCTTTTCCAGTGCTAGGCTAACCCCACGGTCTGTCATCCACTCGCTCACTCGGCGTATCGTACTCGTCACTCGTTTTGAGGGTAGTCCTTCAATATCCGCATCAGATACCTCGGCACCCTGAAATATTCCAGAGCACCAAGAATATCTGTCCATCTAGCAGAGTTGAAGGCATTTCTCACATCTAGTGTTATGAGCAGTACTATTCGTCTCGAGTAATGATTGTGGGCTTCTGCCTGCTGGACCGCGCTCGCTACCTCTGCTATTGCACGGATTGTGGATCGACCAGCCCTGAAGCCGTATTGCTGAGTAGACAGATCCCCGGCAGTTCGAATGGCTTCTCCAAGTCTTTCTCTAATGAGCCTCTCGAGCACCTTCCCCCAGCGGCGTTCAGCATACATAGGGGCCGATATGAAGATGTTTGCTTCGCGTTCCCCTTCCCCTTGTGGATCAGCACGAGCCTCGCCTCTTTCCAGCAATTTGGAAACGCGCCCTGCTGCAAACAGGCATTGAAAGTGGTCAGCAGCTTGTCAGGACAAAGTTGATGTGCAAGCTGTATCACTTCCGCTGATATACCGTCTGGCCCTGGGGCCTTTTTCGATTTTAAAGCTTTCACCGCATCATCCAGCTCGATGGCGGTAAAAAGTAGGCATTCTCCGAGACATTCAACATCTGCATCATCGGGACGAATAGGATGCATAGGGAAGAGCGCTCGAATAATCTGGTCCAATTTTTCCGTTTCAAGGACACAGGGCCTCTTTGCAGCTCCTAATTTACGCATGGCAAGCTTGTAACCCAGCCCCCACGGGTCTCTGTCGATTTCCTCAACTAGGTTGCGCCAGCAGCGAGCCTTGCTTTCATTAATCAACCTACGGAGAACTTTTCTAGCCGACCTGTATGCCAGCGTTCGGGAGTGTGACTCGTCTCGATTTCTTAAATGTTGAGATTCGCGGTGGAGTTTGTGACATTCTCTCCGCTTTTCAGTGATTGGTGGTGGTTCCGACCACCAGTACACAGCAGGCTGATTGTGTCGAGGCCGTCGCCTGGGCATAGAGCAGTCGCACGCATTCTTGATGAGCCTTCTTGATGGTGCAGTTCACCATGTTTTCAGCTGAGGCTCCCCCCGTTACCGTCATAGTTTCACCTCTCATAAGAGCTGCGGCGAACGCGTCGTCTAGTTTAGATATATTCCAACCTACAGTTGAGGGTTGGGTTGCTACGCGTCGAGTAGCACACTCGCCAATTGCGAAAGCAATGTACTGATGATCGCTCGCCGAGTAGTCCTCCAGTACCCTCCATCTGTGTATCCTAGGCACTTAGGACTCCGAAGCAAATGTCACATCCGGAATAGTTCCCAAGCAGCCCCCTCGTCGACAAGTTGGTGTGTTCCCAATGTTCATGATGACAAGTTGCCTCCTGGCCACCATTTCTAGGATTCTTTTTCCTCTCGAGTCTGGAAGAGGCATTCCCCATTTCATCGCCTTGGCGTTAAAGTCACCGCCAACAAGGATTCGGCCTTCCGTGCTCGAGACAGCTTCCTCCAGTTCATCGAGCCTGCTCTGAAAACATGAAATTGACTCATTCGGCGTGAAATAGGAGCAAGTCCGCTGGAGCAAGTCCGAGCTGTGGGTAGAACCCTATCACGTACCCAGATGGCGGCGGTGCCGGATCAATCACAATTCCATCCAGCCTCCTCCTTGTTGTGGTGTTGCTCAGATATCAGCAACAAGTCAACTTTTTTCTCTCTTGCAACCTGGTCTAGTAAATCTTGTGCGGTTGAGCTATGGTGTAGGTTGATTTGCAGGACTTGGATCATGTCTTTGCTCTTCTCTTACTAAGTGCCTCTTTGAACTCCTCGCATCTATCACTTCCTAGAATATGAGCCAGGTCTGCAGGCTTCGGTCCCTTATCTTTGCACAAGATGCAACTAGGTTCGTTTGGGCAGTCTTTCGTCTTATGGCCAAGAGTGCCACACTTGTAGCACATTTTGGCCCGTGCAGTTCAACGAAATGTGTCCGAAGCTAAAGCACTTATAGCATTGAGTAAGGACTACCTTCCGACGTATCCTGCATACAACCCAAACGATTTGAATTTTCTCCTTGGCCAGGAGTTGCACAGCGTCTTTCTCTGGGATGTCTATTATTGCCGCCCTTTGTCGCCTAGGATTGGTAGGCGTCAGCCTTACCCTAAAGCTGTCTGCCGTAGGAAGAATTAGCCTAATGGAATATGCTACTTCTTTGGCATCCGCAATGCAGTCAAGGTCTTTTATTTCCAAAGAGGCCATTGGCTGTAATGTCGAAATAACACCTTTAGAGCCCAGAAGGTCCTTGAAAGTGCTCTCGAACAGTCCCTTGTCGGTGGATTCCGCTCCGAGTTCTACGAGGAGGCCGCCTGTTCTCGTCGATCTTACTGTTCGTATACATACACCGTTTTTTTTGGGTTCCAGACTTTGCCTGATTTCGTTGAGGACCTCGGCAGAAGTTCTCCCGTCTGCGGGCTTTGATCAGTAGAGCATCCCTGCGCTGCTTGTTCCTGGTCTTTTTTGGTATTGCGATTTGTTTCGTGCCTTCTTGCTTTTCGGGCGCCTGTTTGGAATCTTTTGTTGTTGCGCGGTGTATCTTCTTCGCAGCCTTCGGTTGTGATTTAGAGCGCACCAATTGAAAGCCATCATTTTTCTCCTCCCCTTGACTGATGTCTCCTGTCTCGACAGTTATCGGCCCCTTCGTCCTTTTCCTACGGTCAGGTTTTAGTGGGCTACATGCCGCCCATTTGCCGCCTTTTACGAGAGGAGTAGCATTTTCGGTGAAGGGAGTTTTATTTTCTGGAAGTTTGTTTAGCTCTTTCAATTCACTCTCCGCCCGTAGCCACCTGCGGCGATCGTGCTGGATCCTATCAACGAGGTCCTCCAATTCGTCAATCCTATGTTTGATTTCTTTGTTGACATTTTTTTGGACATTCGTTGAATTGCTCATCACTTTTATTATAGCGCTTATGTTCCTTATTAGACGCTCTTCCTCACTTCTGTCAGCAGCTATTTTCGTTATCAGGTCGTCCTCAGGCAAACTTCTCGATATAATGTCAGCAGGAGGGTCTTGTTGTAGTTGAGCATCATTGTTTTCGCCTTCCACGTTGTTCAGTATATGACTTTTGATGGCCCCTGGAGAATGTCACTTCGGATCGATGACTCCACTGCCTCCACTGACTCCACTACGCTTCTGGTATCGTTCGCTCCATCGCCTTGTGTAGGAGGGATGTTTTGGGCAAGCACTTTTTTCGCTGTTGCAAAGCGTTCGATGTAGGTTTGCTTGCACGATGTTTTCTCGCTGCCTTGATTAGGCTTGGCTACTCTGTGAGGCAGAGTTCGCAGTAGTTTTGGCCTTCGGGCGAACATGCTTGCGTCGTTGATTTTTTCACTTGTAATTTTTGATTCTTCAGTGGCCAAGTGTTCCACCACTGAAAAATGCCCTGGCAACTTATCCCCAGCATGAATGCTGGAGAGAAGCCCGCATGAGTTCGAGGCTCCCTCACACGTCGGGGTGTATATCCCCACCCCTAGTTTATTATTTTTGTTATCACTCATCATATATTATTTGGTGGGTACTTTTAGTGACTTGATCACGCGTCTGGATGACGGGCAACCTCTTCAAGCCCCCCCACCACGACAAGGTAGCACCCATGGGGGGGGGGGGGGGTTAATTACCATGGCATTAAAGTGAATGCCAATGATAACCGCGAATGGGTTCTGGAGATAACTCTAAAGCCGTGGGGACCATTCAGGTACGAGAGAGAGGTCGAGCCAGCAGGACTCTGTACCGTCGCGTATAGCCCGCGTCAACCAGGAATAGCTGGATGATATCTTTACATTTTTCATTTCAGCCGGTTAATGGCCTCCGCAGCCGCGAATCCACTGGAATTCTCCATTTGGGGTCGGTATCGGTTGAAGTCATAACGTTGAAGTACTTATGGCAGTCTTCACACGTCGGGGTGTATATCCCCACCCCTAGTTTATTATTTTTGTTGTCACTCATCATATATTATTTGGTGGGTACTTTTAGTGACTTGATCACGCGTCTGGATGACGGGCAACCTCTTCAAGCCCCCCCACCACGACAAGGTAGCACCCATGGGGGGGGGGGGTTAATTACCATGGCATTAAAGTGAATGCCAATGATAACCGCGAATGGGTTCTGGAGATAACTCTAAAGCCGTGGGGACCATTCAGGTACGAGAGAGAGGTCGAGCCAGCAGGACTCTGTACCGTCGCGTATAGCCCGCGTCAACCAGGAATAGCTGGATGATATCTTTACATTTTTCATTTCAGCCGGGTAATGGCCTCCGCAGCCGCGAATCCACTGGAATTCTCCATTTGGGGTCGGTATCGGTTGAAGTCATAACGTTGAAGTACTTATGGCAGTCTTTCTCCGTGAACGAGATATTCATACGGCCCCATTTGAGTCTTTTTTCCAAAACTTGAGAGCAATAGACCGGACAAAAGAATGCCACATCGAAAAAATGAATTGGTTCACAAATTTTGGACGTTCTTCTACAATCTTTACTTTTCTGCCATGAAATTTGTTGAAAATTAAACAAACCACACCGATTTGGAAAGTTGAATTCATTCACCCTTGAATTATCTATTTATAATCATCCCGTTCAGATTGTTCAACCACATTTATGTTGTGGTGCAGCTTCCCTTACACATTGACTCTTCATTGCTTTCGAAGTCTGCCTTTTTTAAGCAATTCTCATCCAAGATGTGCCAGCTTTTTTCTTTATATCATAGTCCCAACGACTCTTTGGGCGTACTGTCGGTCGTTTGATTCCCCTTGGTTACCTCTGCGATACTCTTGTGGTCTATCTGTTGTCCGGCATTTTCGCCAAGTGACCAGCCCATCGCCATTTCAAGGATTCCGCTCTATTAATATTTATATATATTTAAATATTTATATGTCTTCTAATTTATTAAGTGCTAGCAGTTTTAAAAATTTTCAAATGTCTACACTTATTTAGGCAAAAATAAAAATCCGCCAAGAAAACACACAATGCGTCTTATAACGGTGCGATTGCGGGGCTTCATTGAATCAAATCGAAGTTTAAATTTCATATGCTGCGACAAAACATATCACTTTATAATAGTTCTAATTTAAAAACCTGTGTGAAGCATACGATCCTAGACACGTGCTTAGTATGGGTGGCTAGAGCGAGCTGATCGCTAGTGCTACTTTCACACAAGCCTCCAACCCGCCGTATTGCTTTCTATTTACGATTCTATTCGATTCTATTTTGTCTATGTCTAAATCTTTCTATCTCTGTCTACAAAAGGTCGCCTTGGAGTGTTTTCGCTATTTGGTATTTACGGTCTGCCAAAACAAAAAGGTATAATGATGTTTTCTTCACTGCTTGTTCTGTTTGGGGCCATCTCTCGTGCATGCAAATCGACCTTTTGGGTATACTAAAGTCAGCATTACAAGAATGGTGTCATTGCACTGAGAGGATTTGGCAACTAAGATGTTAACATCAAATGACTCGAGAGAGTGTATTTTACACTTCACTGAAGCAATCCTGCCTATAAAAAGAGCATTTTCCCTTCATTCCCTCCTTTCCTTCCTTTTTTCCGATCGCCTTCATCCCTTCTAGGCAAAAATGGGATATCCTCATACACATAGCAGCTCAAGGAATGTAAAGGATCTTAAGGAAGGGGCTTTCAAAAGAAAAGTTTTTAGGGGCTATACCAGTATAACTCATAAAAAATTAGGCGAATTTCGGGAATTTTTTTAAAAGAAAGTACTCGATAGAATGTTTTGAAGTTTTTTGGACATAATAAGGTATATTTTCAGCTATATTTTAAGATTTTTTTTAAACAAAAATATTGAAAAATAACGGAGTTATGTGCTGTCGTCGGAGGTACCGAAAAAAGTTCCCCAACTGCTGACATGATTCCGGCTGAATGAGTAGCTGAAAAAAAAATTCCGAAAGGTTATTAAAGTTGAAGGTATTTCCTATACGATGCCCTACGATTTTTGAAAAAATATAAAAAATTAACAAAATGGCGTAGTTCTGCAAAAAAATGGTCGTTTGTTTTATCCCAAATCGACAATTGTCAGCCAATCAAAAAGGTCATTGTATAGTAACTCAGTTCCAATATGAAGTCGATCGGTCAATTCCTCATTGAGTCATGATGTCAGCAATTTTGAAAAATGTCGTTTCGAGAAAAATACGTTTAAAGTTTCAACTGTCTTTTTTTGTTGGATAAAATTATATTTACCATAGTAATTGCTAATCTGCTGTGCCTGGCTCATACAATACACCTTCTTCTTTCTCGTAAAATGCCTGCTGATAGGCTTATGCTTGTCCCCGGGCTGCTCGTCCCTCATTTGAGGACGCCGCGTGACGCATCTCCGCCTGCTTGATTCGGCTGTCATCTCTTTGAATTGCACAGTCTGCCGCAATAGGGCCGGCAACCACGCCCATTACTTCCATCATTCTCAAAGTACTATAAAAACCATCATTAAATATTGAAACTGCTAGGAAATAAGCGAGCTCAATCGTTTTCATCTCGCCGTGAAGGTGGTTTCGAGCAAAGTGTCATAGCAAACCAATTATAACTTTCGTTTTTGTTTTGTGTGTTTCCTCCTTTGCATCGCTCTAGCAATTCCCTTGAACTCAAATCAGTAAAAATTGGTTTCAAGGTTTCCGTAATATCCTTATCAAGCGGTAAATAATCGTGCTTGAACTTTGATAAGTCCATTCCTTGACCTAGTGTAACTACACACTAACCCCGAAACTCCGTCTCTAGGCAGGTGGAGCAGTTTAAACCTGCGAGCGGTCGCTCTGTAGAACGCTGCAATTCAAAAACTATTCAAGATACGACCTTGCCGCTTTCACAGGATATTTTTGAAAGTATAAACTATCGAACTTTGTAAGGATTTTTGAAAGTGTGAAACTAGTGCTACTGGTAGTCTCAAGCTAGATTGAAAATAGTCTTAGAGATCGTGAAAAGTCTTTGTCATGAAAAAAAGTCGATGTTTACAAAAATGATGGCAGAAATTTGTTATTCTACTTCGGAATAATTTTAATCAACAATAATCAATAATAATAACCTTAATCAATGTTTTACTGGAAAAGTTTTTTTCTATGACGCGTTAATTTCCAAGCAATTTCGCGCCTCGACAGACCTGCTCAAATATCAGGAATAACGTCAAAAGGTGAAATCATTCATATTTAAGGATATATAACTGCTATCTTTTGCATGAGATCCTGACAACCTATTCGAGTGGTTAATACGTGTACAAGTTGCCATTTGTTTCTATTGGAAATGTTCAGAGAAATTTGCGACGAAAACGAAAGAGCGTTTAAGTTTTTCATCGCTACGAATAGTTTGGAAAATAAGAACACGTTATCGGTTTTTCTTTGTCAAGTTTTGATACAATTATGACACATAAAAATAAAATCAATTGAAATATTTTCGCGCGTACTTGCCTTAAGTCAAAAAGTTTAAGATGAAAAAAAGGAGAAAAGTAACTACAGGAAATAAGAAGGAAATAAAAAAAAGGGTCAACAGAAATACATCCTGGAATATCTGGATCTTCAATAACCTTCTAAATACCATTATAAATATTCTATAAATAAATTTACCAGAGCAAACAAGTTCTTACTCAGATGCTACTTCTAGCACAATCATCAGTAGCATAGCTCAGCAAAGTTTTAGGTCAAAGAAACTTTAGAATTAACTTTAGAAGAATAGAAAGAAGAAACTCTAGAATTCATATCAAATGCTGGTATGACAAAAAAAAACCATCAAACTTTGATTTTACTCGAAAAATTTATCACAAAAAACTCGGTAAACTTCTGCAAAGGGCGTCTTTTTTTGAGAGAAGGTTAAAGTTTTTATTATCACTCCGCGTTTGAGGCGATTAGCAACCATAGGCGGTTGTCTTATTACCGTTACACCCGAAAAAAGTCATTGTTTGGTGTCTTTATATGTTTTCAAAAATTCTGCTGGGAATAATATTACAGTCAAAAGTGACCGCTATAGAGCTATGATCAATGACATTCTTGTTTCGGAATTGACTAGCCATAATGCCGAGGACCTTTGGTTTCAACAGGATGGTACGACATGCCATACAGCCCCGGCAACCGTCAACTTATTGATAGAAGTATTTGATTTTGTGAGTTAACATTGCTGGTCTATTCCACGTTGGGATACGTTAAATCACTCGTCTCAGCCGGAAAACCCGCGGCGGTCAGACATTTGGAAGACAATATTCGCCGCGTTATTCGCGAGATGATGATATTGTTGGATACTAAGCAACTAAAAAGGAGGAGCCATAAGCAAAGTACAATGTGACTAAACCTAGGGGAAATAGATCTACTGAAAAAAAAACTGCAATATTGCATACAATGTAAATTAAATTTTCCGGATGCTCGTGGTATAAAATTCAAGTCGTCGGAAAAACAAGAAAACAAGAAAAATGTGAAACAGAGAAACTGTCACGATTCTTGTGAAAGAGTAACAAAATACCAGCTTGTCCAGTAATCGTAGTGGAACGTGTTACCTATAAAATAAGAATATTATATACATATTTAATAAAAGCACTATGAAATTTATCAAGGAATTGACATTAAGGTTTTGCTTGCCCACTTACTTAGACTGATTGTCACTTATGGAAACAGTTGTAAATTTGTTCAGGTTCAGCTGCAGCCTAACCCTTCAGTGTAGCAACATAAGCGCTAACACTCTTGGGCGACTTCTCTTAGACGGAGATAGAAAAAGAACAATCCAATTTTTTTTGTTTGAGTTAAGTTTTGTGTTTCTAAGGATTTGTGAGAGGTAATCTTGTTTTACGGAAAAATTATTGTATGCTCAGCAGTGGAAACGTTTATTTTGTCCTAATTGTCCTGCACTGTGTGTACTTACGCTTTGCCCGCACTAGCAAAGTGCGTCAAATCTTCTTGCCAGTTTTTCAAGTGCTTTTGAAGTGTTTGCTTGTAACGATAATGTGGTCTTAATGATAGCGTCGCCACCAACAAGCACTAAAACTCCGAAAAAGTGCAAGCGAAGGTCCGGAAAAATGCACACTCACAATCGCAACGAAACAAAGAAACCTACAATGGAAAAATAGTTCCAAGGTACATTCAAGCTCAGAAAACCTTACATTTAAAGCTCTCCATCTTCAAAAGCACGCTTGTTTCGCTTTCTGACTTTCTCTTGTGCCATTTTAGGTCTTGTTGAAACAGTGAACATTTTTTTGGGCTTACTAGCGTTTTTTCGGTTTTCCTACTGGCCTCGGCTTTCAGTTCTCCCAACGAATATCTTTTTGGGTATCCGCTGTTTGTCCATACAATTTGTATGGACGAACAGGAACATCTTGTCTGTCTTTTCGAAAAAAAAAAAATGTAAAGGAATGTGATTTCCGTCCTTTAGTTTCATTCGTGGAGGGTCTTATTATTTCTTAACTGTTCACGGTTTCTGCATTTTATATTGACACATGATTTTGCAGGTATTAAATTTCCTCCTCTATTACTGGATGTCGAACCTTTTTCTTTCATGCTTTTGAACATTTCATGCACCATATCCGGATTGATCAATGTGTTTGTTGGGAAATTTGAACTGTTGCAATCAGATGAATCCGAAGGAAATCATAATCGCCTTGCTGAACCGCCCTGAGTGTGGGACTAAACGTGCAATGCTTTTGGAATACCCACTAAATATCTCCCCTGTTAACATGAAAACCTACCCTGCAACCATATGGTGCATTTCTTCAGGCTAGACCTCTTTTTCATATACCTACAGAGGCCTTCGGAATCGAAGAGAGAGGAGGAATGTGCTAGAATCTCTACTAGAGGTCCCTCCATCCCGACGCTTCCCAACGTTCCAGTATAGTTTTTTCAGAGTCAGCACAAGTCCAGTATATCGTGCCATGCAACTACTTTTGTTATCCGTTTTCAGCATTTTGCCGATCACAGTTTACGGATAGAGCTCTCTAATTTCATAGAAGAGGTCGTCGCACTCTTGTTCTTTTCATTTGCAAGAGAAGAATATATGACAAGCGTCATCCAACTCTTCTGTACAAAACATCATTAAATATCATCAGAATCAGAATTCAGTATCTTATTTCGTATCGTAGAGTAGTCAGCGATCTTTCAAGTAACCTTTCTTAATGCGCATTAGATATACTGATACTTGAAAACGATTTCCGAGCACTTCTACAATATTTATCCATCTAGGGCAGTTAGTTGCACTCTGAACATCCAAAGTTACCAGAAGGATGTCCCGTCGTGTGAAAATGCTATGTGGTTCCGCACGGTGGACCATGCTCCTCACTTTGGCGATTGTATCGATGATGAAACAACTTTCTGTGAAGCGCTACTGCCGTGGAGATAGGTCCTCGGTAGCACGAATCACGTCTTCGAGTCCTTTTCTCTTCATAATAAGCATAAGCTTTTCGCGATAAACCAAACACCCTTTTGCGTAGCCCTGCGTTGAACGCGCTGAGGAATAGGGTAGCGCAATAGTGGAAGACCATCTAGCACCTCAGCCGAAATTCCATCTGGTGCTGGAGCCTCTTCAACTCCATCTTTGTGAAAAGTGTAATGAATTTCCATTCGTATCGTTGATGGTCTCAAAGATGGTGAGGAGGATAGGGAAAGCAGCCCGCACAATTTGGTCCACCTTTTCTGTCTCGTATGAGTGCAGCGATCTTTGGGCACCGAGTTTGCACATCAATATTTTGTAGCTCAGGCCCTATGGATCCCTGTACATGTCGTTCACCAGGTATCACCATTCACCATTGATAAAGCAAAGGAAATCTGTTTAAGCTCTATTTGTATCAGAGTAGCCCTAACGTGATGAGACGCAACTGATTGAGAATAATATTTCTGGAGAGTTTTCATGTTTTTCATCAAATTTATCGTCAAAAACGCTAAAATACTCTACGAATTGATTATGCTCCGAAGTCTAATCAGCTTTTACTAGTGCTGCATTTGTTCTATGTTGTCTGTGTTGTGTGGTTGTCTGTTTTTGAAAGGATTTGCCTCGAAATGGGGACTCTTAGTGACTTTAACCCATTTCCTTCCTCTGTGGCGTACACGCAACATGACTTTTCAAAAAATTAATATGTGCCGTGTGTGTGAGATAACACCAAAATTTGTTTTTTTGTTTGGAAAGTATAACTTTAGGCTTCCTTCCTCTCTATATTCCGACCACATGCAAAAAACACACTGACACACACACTTTCGTATGTGGACACACCTTTTTTGGGCAAATTTTGAATCGCACACTTAAAATTATTAAATGTAAATTCTTTGTCTTATCAACATGAAAATATGTTGACAAAAAAACAAAGAAAAATTATAAACAGTTCATGACGTACCCAGATGTATTGTGCGTGTTCCAGATGAGTCTGAAATCTGTGTTACGTGTACGCAACGCTGGAGCATTGCTCGACAAATGAATTCGACATTGCCATCAACACGTACGTGTTTCTTTGGCGCGTTTTCTATACGTTATTTGTTTTTTTTTTCTTTTTATGCTTTGTTTTTGTCCACTGGATAATTCTGCCTTTTTTGCTACCTTTATTTGTGTTATTGTAGTGAATAATTATAGACAATGTAACAATCGTCGCATTAGTTCTTTATTTTCTACCTCTGACCTTTGCTCCACAACTTGAGCAACACTCGGGCGGGTCGTGTTCGATTTTGCATGTGGTCCTTACCACTGTGAGGTTCGACTCCCGCCGCCAGGTGGCTGCAGCGCTCTTGCGCTCACACAAAATAGGACGCTGGGAAATTTATAAGTAGCGCGTCGAAGTCAATTATAAACATATACCAGTTATACCGGTTGTAACTTATATTATTAAGTGTTTAGGTTAAGTGGTAGGTAATTACATGTACGCTATAAATAAGGAACAAATTGAGGAACATTCTTTAGTTGGATACGCACTGAGGAAGGCTGCAAGTAGTAGCCGAAATATATATTTGTAGAAAAATAAAAAATACTAGCTAATAGAAAAATATTCAACGTGTTTCTATTATTACTTATATTATTGTTACGCGGGACAAATGGCAGCGAGATCTTTTCGTAGTCAAAGAGAATTGGCGCGCATCGTGAATCAGTGCAGTGAGAATGAAAATGATGAAGAAGGGATCGTGTTGAACCAGAACACGAAAATCATTTACATTCCTCCGTCAACTGTAGATGCATTGAGCGATGAAGAGCTAATTGATGATGAGAATTTGGTCGACGACATTGATCCAATTCTCGAAATCGCTGGTGAGGTTGAGGTACATTATGATTCGACTGGGCAAGACTTTTCTGGTCCTTCAACGAGCACGGATCGTGCGGAAAGTGCAGGACGCGCGTACACGGCGGAAGCCCAATTCGGCAAACCAACGTGGAAGAAAGTCAAACAGCATTCATTAAAATTCCCGGCGATAGTAAGTGCTTTAGTAATTTCGAAATTCTCGAATTATGTAATTCCATTCCTAATTTTGTCTTCCTTTTAGCCAGCAAAACTCCATTAGAACTGTTTCGGATATTTTTGGACGACGAAATCATCGACATGATCGTTTCTAACTCAAACATCTACGCTCAACAAAAAAATATCATTTTCACCACCACTCGGCAACAAGTTTTTCGCTTTATCGGGATTCTCTTTCTTTCTGGCTACCATACACTTCCTCAGATCGAGCATTTTTGTTCGGTTCAGCCAGATCTTGGACTGCCAATCGTGAAACAGTCGATGACTAGATACGCTTTTCGAACACTGAAATCGATATTGCATCTGATGGACAGCAATCGCATAGACAAGTCAGACAGATACGCCAAAGTTCGACCCCTGATCGATCTTTTGAACAAGAAGTACAAGCAAGTTGGGATTTTCGCTGCGCATTTATCGATTGATGATTCCGTATTTCGGGCGACATAATTGCAAAATGTTTATAAGAGGGAAGCCCATTCGCTTCGGCTTCAAATTATGGTGCCTCTGTTCCGATTCAGGATATCTTTTCCATGCCATTCCATACGCTCGCAAAGGAAGTTCATTCGACAAAAACATTGGACTCGGTGCGTCAGTGATTCTTTCTATGATCGAATCCATCGAAGATCCAGAGATTCATGCGTTTTACTTTGATAACTTCTTTACGTCATATTATTTACTCTGCTTGCTGAACGAGAAAAAGATTCGGGCAATCGGCACTGTGAGATCAAACCGGCTGAGAGGAGCGAACAGTATACTTGCAACAGGGAAAAGTCTGAAGAATCATTCGTACGACCAGTGTTTCGAAAAAACCAACTCGATATCGGTCTGTCGCTGGCAGGACAATTCCGAAGTAACAGTCGCTTCAAACTTCATCGCAGCTAAGCCAACACAAAACGCCTCCAGATATTCTCGAGAAGAAAAAAAGATGATTACGACCGCTCAACCTCGAATGATATCCGAATACAACAAACATATGGAAGGAGTAGATTTGCATGACAATGCTGTCTCCAACTACCGAATCGCCATTCGGGGTAAAAAATGGTGGTGGCCACTGTTCACGAACTGCCTCAACACCGCTTCAGTGAATGCATGGAAGATCCACTGTCTCATCGCTAAGAAGGAAAAAACCAAATTTTCTCAGCCAACTTGAATTCAAATCGGAAGTGACGCGAGCTCTATTGACGTTTGTTGAGAAGCAACCATCAGAAGCAGAAGATGTGGAATTGGAGTCAGATGCTGAAGAGGCAGAGAGACCAAGAAAACTTCCAAGAATCAATGTCCGAGAATACGTCATCAATGAGAATCCACAAAAACGACGATTAAGGTGTGTTCAGTGCCACTCGCAAACGATTTATCAGTGCAAAAAATGCAATGTAGCATTGCACGTAAAGTGTTTCGATTTTTATCATGAGTTGAAATTCTGAATTTCATTTTATTTTCTTTTGTTTTACTTTATTTTTCGTGATTTTATTGCTTTCATGTGATTTTTGGTAATTTCTAATACAATAAATCATCTTGAATGACACAATTATTCAATTCTGCTTCATTCATCCTAGACTATTCTACTTGTCGATTGATGCGCCAGCGTTGCGTACACGCAGCATGCCGCCACGGCATTCCTAGGCATCGGAAAAACATGTAATATTGCAAACAAGTTTTTTAAGATAAACATTACGTCTCTATATTGATTTCATTTCAATAAAAAATTTTTCACGAAAACGGCGAAAATGGGTTAAGTTTCATGATTTCTTGTGAGGGTCTTACTAGGTAGTCTTGCTATTAATACTTTCTTCGGGTAACTTATGTAGAATTTTTCAAGAAAAGTTTTTTAATTATTATCACAAACAAAGTTTGTAAGAAAGTGTAAGAAGAAATATTATATACAGAGAACTTACATTCGCGGCTAATTCACGGGCATTTCCTTAGCCTTGTTTACGAATTGCTCTGACCTGATTCCGTGAAAAGTAAATTTTCGCTTTATATTCGCCACATTACGACTTAGGTATGCTAAAATTTTTACCTTTTTTGCTGAAAAACTCTAAGGACACAAGTACCCAAAACTTTCGTGCTTCGCTTCAAGACCAGAGAAGAGATTCAATACTGTTCCGAATTTAAAAAAAATTCAAGTAACCAAGGATTGAATTGAATCTATCTCAAATCTCACACTTGCATCTACCTAAAACGAAGTTGTTAGTGGAGCATAAGTTTGATGTATTCGAAAATGTGTTGCTTTCCGTTTTTCTGCCGTTCGTCCATTCTGCTAATCGACTCAAAAAGGAACAATGCCATGTCCATGAAACCCACTTTTTCATTATAAACCTTCATCGCACAATGGCTGGTGGAGATACTTAACTCCTTAATTACAGTATGCATTCTCGGTGTACATGTTCCAGCGTTTCCATGCCTTAATTTATTCTTGACCGCAGAGCTTTATGGGGCAATCAAATAAAAAGATCTCCCTGTACGTTCGTGGTTTTACACAATAGGAAAGGACCGCACCGTGGCCTGACGATAAGGTCTTCTTAATGTAATACCTTCGGTTAAGCCACAGTGGGGAGCCTTTAGAATTTAGCATCTACTAATGAATATTCAAGCATTTACGCTTAGTTAATGATGTTTAACGTATTTAAGCTTCATCATTACTTCTGTGGGAGTTTCTACATTGGTTAGGATTTTTTTTTGAATGTTACAAAGGCGAAGGATAATGCATTACAGAGGAATTAGCTTTTTTCTTATGTCGGGCAACTGTGTGAACGCAATAAATATGTGTTACTTGATAACCGGATAAATTTTGAAATTTAACACAGATACAGATATTACCAGCAATAGACTGACAATTTTTTTTATCCTTTCAGATGTTTTCGGCCAGCCGAAACTAAAAGTAAGACAACATTTGATTTTTATAGTTTTAATTATTATTAAAAATCAATGTATATATTTTTAGGATCAAGAATTGGAATTGGAATTGATTGCAATTCACATTTCGATTGTTGTTTGACTCTATTTAATTATTTTGATTATTATGTTTTTAATGTATTCCTTTTTGCGAATTGACGCTTTTCCTTCGGTTAAGGATGTTTATGTTTTCATACAAACCAAAATTATTATCTAAGAAGATTTTTTTAAATATTTTATTCAATATCGTTTTGATACTTCAGGATTCGACGTGGTTACTTCAAACTGTCAAAATAACCAAAATTATTTTGACAGAGTCTGTGGGTTTAAACCCCCTCTCTCCCCAAAAAAAATCAATTTTAGCAATACAAAAAACGAAAAATTGGCAGATTGGTTTTCCTCTGAATTTGGTTTACTTCGCTACATAAACTTTCTGCAGTAACATCTGTTTAAAAGATATAAACAAAATATAATACATTGATCTTCTACAGACTCGCATTGAAACGTCCTTCAGCCAAAATGAAATTTCGTTCCTTGATACAATTGAGATTGGCAGTCACTCGCTACAAGGTCGGCTGATGTCATCGGTTTAAATTGCAATTTTTGACCTTAGAAGTTGTGGCATGTTATTATTGCCACATGTTATTACGCTTTTCATCTTTGTCCTTGTTTTGTTCGGATGAGACAAAAGATCTCGACTTATTCTGCAGTCATTTCTGTAATTCCAAGCCGTACCTTACCCTCTCAGAGGGTGTTGTCCACTTCCTTGTTTACTGTTGCTTTTTGCACTTTGATAATGTTTTTTGAGTTGTATTGTATTCGGCTGATCCTGCTCGATATTTTTGTATTCCTTTTTTAATGTTATGTGTTGTTTCCTCTGTGAACGCTTTTCATGTAAAGACCTACTAAAGGAAACTTGTGCATGGGTCTCATGGGTGTGACTTTGGTTTAGTTGCGATTAATCTTAGAGGGAGGTTCCAACGCCGTTTCCTTCATCAATTTTGGATCGCATTTTCTCTTCCTGATGTTAACATTTTATGCGATCTTTGTGTCCACCACTGATTTAACTCGCATATGGTGTAAAAATATGTTCGCACTACAACCCCTCTCGGGACATTGCTTCCAACAGCAAGCGCTTACAACTGTCTCGGTCCATAGACCACGTCCTTCAATTTCGCTATTCGAGCAAATCCAGACTCAGACCTGCGATTCCTCGGTTTCCCCACTGGTCTGCGCCCTTTATTTCTCCCAGAGAATACCTTTTTGGGTAGACTTTGTTCATCCATACGACCACAAGACCAAATGGCAAAGTCACTTGAGAAATACTGCTTCGGTGCAACGAAAGGAAATCATTTTTGCATTGAATTGTGGAATTAATTGATTTATTTTGAAAATCTGAAACAGAAAAAGCCATAACTTCCACCTGGCAAAGCTACTGAAATAACTTATGAAGAATAAATAAGCTGAGATAACGTTGGGACGACTGTTGACTTACTTAATCTTAAATCTTAAGTTAAAAGGAAGCATCATATTGTTTGATCACTTTGAGCATTTTGTGAAATGAGAATTATTATAATTAAACATATTATGATGCTCTCTACAAGGCATTCCTACTAGGTTACAGACTCGGTATTACTTTTTTAAAAGAGGACATCGTCATACGCTAACTTTGCATATCCTTTCACAAACGTGCCACTGTTCGTTATAAGAGAAAAGCTCATTCACTGCTTTATATCTTACACAATGGAAAATGTTGCGAGAGATTCTGACACTTAAAATTCTTTCATTTAATTCTCCGAAATGAGTTGATACTTGGCAATATACCTCTTCCATAAGGTTCCAGAAAGGACAGCACAAACCAACTAGGGATTATCTTAAATAGCCAATTGAAGCGAGAATGTGGTTCACCGGACGTATTTCCTCAATAGTTCACTACGGTTGCAATCGTTTCACGGCGTGTTTGCCCCCATTTTCATCGGAAGCACTGTTCTGAGAGAAAAAAGGGAGTCACAAGAGTTCCTGGATCTTCTACCAGGGATGGTTCATGGGTTCAAGGGTTACAAGGGTTCATATGACTGATAATTCTCTACGTCCCACAATAGCGTGCATGGGTCACTAAAGTTTCGCGTGATAACCTCCCGCGAAACTTTGTTGTCTATTATAAATCGTTTGTTATTGTTTGTTAATAAAAAAAGAAGAGAGAAAGAATACTTTTATTTTCATTCTACAGTTTTGAAGTATTTTGAGGACAAAAATAATAGTACCAGTAAATATCGAATCGCATTGTGGCAGGTGATGATCAGTGGACTGATTTTGAAAATATGAAGCGAAAAAAGTCGTACCTTCCACCTGGCGAAGCTGGTTCTTCAATTGCAAGATAAAATCGCTTCGCAAAGACATCAAACTATAAAAAGGGAATTTTGGGTACGAGAAAAAATAAGTATTTATACCAGGTATGATAGACTTTTGTACATCTTCAGGAAAAAATTGTGAACTGTCGTATCCAAGCTGATATAATCGAAACACAAACACAGACAGTTAACAAAGATATTGATAAAGAAATTAAAAACCAGGATCTCTTCAATACTCCCGAATGCAAGGACCTGAATTTAGCTGTTCGTGATTAATTCGCTCTAGCAAAATATGTGCAGAAAGACCGGGCCGTTGCAGCTTCCGCAATCTTACAATCGTTGAGACCTCCGGTTTGTTAAAAATTTTATACAGCTCATGGTTGTATCGAATTCGCCGTTTTTCCCCACATAGCTTCGCTCCAATTATCCACCGAAGGACCCGTCTCTCAAAGGTACTCAGCATTTGTGCGAATGCTTGAGTTAGGGTCCATGTTTAGTACAGGTCTTATCACTGATTTGTATACATTTGTATACTTGCAGCTTTGTTTCCTTGTGTATGCGGTGAATCTTCAGAGTTGCCAGAACTGAACAAAAGGTTTTATTTTTTTGCGAGCTCTACTCTCCGGCATATTTCGTCTCCTTCATTGGTAGTACATATTATTTTGGCTTAAGATATACTAATTTGACCACATTTTCGATAGTGTAATTAGCAACTGTGATATTTTTGAGACTTGAGGTATTTCTTCTCGACTACTCCATGGGCTTTGCTTAGCCTATTGGTTTTGCGCCGCGGTCGAGTTTCATTAAGAGTTTTTTGACGGTTATTAGCGACCGTGACAAAAGAATGACGTCATTTGCATGGATTTCCAATTGGCTTGACTTGTATAATATTGTGCATCATGTATCGACAAGAAGCTTTTTTATAACATGTTCCGGAGCCAAATTGAATACCAAAGGGACCAGCCTATATCCCTGCGTTAGTCCGATATTTATGTCAATGGCGTTGCTGAGTTGGTTGTTGGCACGAGCTTGGGAGATTGTCGATTGTCATTGTCATTTTAGTGAGACGAATTGATTTGGCTTATAAATAAATACTTTCGTATGCTTGCTTAAAGTCAAGCTGGCAAACATCTATGTTGGACTAACAGCAATTCAGAAGTTCCTGCTTGACAGTAAACAATTGGTCTATCTATCGTCGATCCACCAGCTTGAAAGCACCCTTGAAACTCCCCTAAAAAGTATTGGCGTATGATCTGATTTTATTTTCTAAAATCCTCGAAAAAAGTTTCTACGTCGTACAAGGATGCCCATAGGATGGGAGCTAGTTAGTTGTCGAGGGACTCCGTGAAATCTTTGGCAACAGACGCCGTTCGGAGCCTGTCTCCTTTGAAATTTTTGTATAGGGCTGGTCTTTTCGAATACGTCTTTGACATGTGACACCGATATATTAGTTTAATAAAATAGTGATCCGAATTACAATGGGCTCCTTAGTATGTGCAAACGTCAAGTATGTGCGAGGCCACACGTTATTTAATCAGAAAATGGTCGATCTGATTTTTTGTGTTATTATTCCGTGATATCCAAGTCATTTAATTTTTGCTATTAGGCGCCGACCGTTGTAGTTTGTTTCATCATGGAGATTATATTTAGGTATTTTTTATTTGGCATTTGTAAATTAATCTATTTTAATTTTTAGTTTAAATATTACAATCTAATTTTAATTTGAATTTTAAGTATTACAATCATCGAGCTCTAAATTCGTACTGACTTTTATAAATCATTTTTAATTCACATTAAAAACTATTTTTTAAATAGGTTACTCCTTTAAAGTGTTTTAATAACGATAAGTTACTTTCAATATTAATGCTCCTTTCAAAATCCGACCTGAAAGTGTTTTCGAAATTAATGCTCTGTACCAAATCGCGCATTTCAAAACGGACACCACACACTCCCCCACCAGCAAGTCATTAGACTGCATAAAAAGACTTGGTCTCTACAGCTCAAATCTCACGCGTCGATTTTTGGTTGAATTATTATTATTAACTGCAGAAAATTTATTTAGTTCTGATGTTAAATTGATAACAAAAGCAGGTTTTATTCTGTCTACAGATACCTTAATTAATTTATTCATTACGTTTACTGTAAAAATTTTGTCAGTGCGGTGAACTACTTGATAAGGACCGCTTTATGGTTGAGAGAGAGATTTTTGAATTGGTGGTTTTCTAAGAAAAACATGAGAACATGTCTTGAGATCTTTGAATATAAACACTTTATGTTTTGAGTTGCTGGAGGGTTCTACAGGTTTCATATGGTTAATGAAATGTTGCAGTTTCCTAACTAACTTATGCTCTGACGTTATGGTAGATTTTGATTCGTTGAGGAATTCTCCCGGCACGCGAATGTTTTCGCCATATAACATCATTGCTGGTGAAAATTCATTTTGGTCAGAGAGCGTAGTTCGGAGTCCTAGAAGAACGAAAGATAATGCTTCATACCAGGAATGTGATTCCTGACAGAGTAGAGCTTCTTTAAGTGTTCTGTGCCATCTTTCAAGCAGACCGTTTGTTTGGGGATGATAAGGAGAAGATCTTTTACGTTTAAACCCCAGTCGGGTTGCTAATTCCTTGAAGAGTTTTGATTCGAACTGAACTCCTTGGTCGGTGATAATTGTCTTTGGGATGCCGAATCGGGCTACCCAATTATTTATGAAGGCATGTGCCACTGACTGTGTAGTAGAATCTATCATAGGAATGGCTTCCGTCCATTTTGACATGCGATCAATAATGGTCAGACAATATATAAATATCACATGGAGTAAATGGACCAATAATATCCAAATGAACAGTTTAAAAACGTTCGGAAGGAAGCTCAAAATTGGAAAGAGGTGAAGAAACGTGTCTTGTGATTTTTGATCTCTGACAATTTAAACACGCTTTTACTCTATTTTTAATGTCGGCTTTCATTTTATTCCATATAAATTTGCTGGTGAGTAACTTAGTAGAGGCTTTAATGCCTGGATGATGAAAATTGTGAATTTTTTCTATTTGAATTTTGTTTAGTGTTACAAAAAATTTCAACATTCGTATCGGCAATTTTAATTTTCTTAAAGCAAAACGACGGGTTATTTATTAAAGAAATTAATTCTGGGTCGTTTTGCTGTGCTCGCGCAATTTCTTCAAAATCAATAGAAGGAGGTAAATTGATCACTTCTATCCGCGATAGGGTATCTGCGACCAGATTGTTAGATCCTAAAATATGAGGTATATTAGTAGAGAATTGCGCGATGTAATTAAGATGACTTGTTTGTATGGGAGAAGCTTTCTCCGGATTTTGTTGAAAAGCATAAACTAGAGGTTTGTGGTCGGTAAAAATAACAAATGGATGACCCTCTAGTAGGTGTCTGAAATGCTTAATAAAGTAGTAGACTGCCAAAAGTTCTCTATCATAGGTGCTGTAGCGCGCTTGTGAGGGTGACAATTTGGTTGAGAAAAAACCAAGAGGTTGCCATGACCCTTCGAACTGCTGTTGAACATCACCTCCAATGGCAAAGTTGGATGCATCTACTGCAAGAGATAATTGGGCATTTGCAGAAGGAAAACGAAGCAGTGTTGATTGGGACAACTGTTGTTTAGATTGTTCAAACGCATCTTCCGCAACACTATCCCAGTTTATTTTTTTATTACCATCTTTTTTGCTTCCAACAAGAAATTTATTTAAATGACGATGTATTTCAGCAGCGTTTGGAATGAAGCGTCGATAGAAATTAATCATTCCTAAATATCGTCTTAATTGTTTAATGGTTTCGGGTTTTTTAAAATGTTGAATTAATTTTACTCGATCCGGACATGGCTTGATTCCTTCCTTACAAATCCAGTGTCCTAAATATTTTATTTCCTCTTTCAGGAATTAATACTTCTCCAAGTTGATTATGAGACCATATTCACTCAATTTATTGAAAAGTAACTCTAAATGACTTAGATGTTCGTGATCATCTTTTGATGCTACTAAAATATCGTCTAAGTAGACGAAAAAAAAGGAAGATCTCTAAGGATTGAGTGAATAAACCTTTGGAAGGTCTGCGCAGCATTGCACAATCCAAACGTCATTCTTGTGAACTCAAAAAGGTCAAATGGAGTACATATTGCAGTTTTTTCAATATCAGATGGATCAACTGGAATTTGATGATAAGCTTTAACCAAATCTAAATTTAAAAATACACGACAACCAAATAAATTGTTTGTGAAATCCTGAATGTGTGGTAGCGGATAGTTATCTGGGACTGTTATACAGTTTAAACGTCTGTAATCACCACATGGTCTCCATTCACCATTTTTTTTCTTAACCAGATGAAAAGGAGAGGACCATGGACTTTTTGAAGGACGGCATATACCAAGAGCAAGCATTTTATCAGTCTTTTTTGGTATCTGATAACCTATCACCACTTAGACGTCTGACCTTTGATGAAATACGATGACCTGTAGTTATAATTTGATGAGTGACCGAGTGTTTAATTGGTTTCAAAGAACCATCATCAATGATAATGTTTTTATAAGTTTTCAATAAAAGATCTAATTTAGAATTATTGATTGAGTTAATTAAAATGGCCAAAGATTCGGAATTGGAGTTTGAAATTCTTGCTTTACAAGAAATTTTAGATAGTGGATCTATTAAAAGTTTTCGTTAAATATCTATGATTAAACCATAATGTTTGAGGAAATCTGCACCAATAATTGGATTGACTACGTCGGCAACAATAAAATTCTAAAAATTCTTGCGTCTTAAATTGAAACCAAGTGCCGAAACTAATGCCTTACACCCGTAAGTTTTAATTTTGGTGGCATTAGCTGCTGGAAGATAAAAATTACAGTCTTGAGTGGTTAATTTATTTTTGGTAGGAATAACCGAGACTTCTGAGCCTGTGTCAATTAAAAACGTTAATTTAGACAGGGGATCGAAAATGTCTAGACGACTATTTCGGCTTCCTTTACCCACAGTCGTCTGCATGGGTATGCCCATTAGTTTAAAGATTGTTCGTCCGCAAATTTGCATGGTTTAATACACTTATAAGCTTTAGTGCCGTATCTTTTATGATAAAAACAAATTTCTATTTCTCTATTTTTTGAGGAATTCCTGTTGTTGAAATGCTTATTATATCTATTATTTCTGCTAGAGCTTCTGGATCTATTAATGTTTCGAATTTCAGATTTAAGTGACTGAACTTCGATAGACAATTTGGTCACTAGTTGAGACAGTTCGTTAACTAAGTCCATATTTGAATGGTTGGTAGCGTACATTGAAGTGGGATTATTCATGTTTGAAGATAACGTATGAGCTGAAGACATAGAATAGACGGAACTTGCGCTTGGAATTTCATTAATTCGATCAGCGCAAGTTGCCATTTCGTCTAATGAACCAGTACAACATGCTAAAATTGCTTGCATATGATGAGGCAGTCTTTGCAGCCATAGAGTTCTTAGTACGCATATCGCGTAAAAACTGTGAAGGTTGATTATCACCTAATGAAAGTTCCGTTAAAACTTGCTTCATTTTTTCGATCTCAGATATAGAGAGTCTATCAATTAGAGCTCTTTTGAAACTACTATATGGATTAGAAAGGGGAGGGGGTGTAATAAGATCGCTAAGTAGTCTGAAAATGTCTTGATCTAATGCAGTTAATAAATGGCTGAACTTAGTTTGTTCAGTAGTTATCCGGGCACGTTGCAATTGCGCTTCGAACTGAAGAAACCATGCCTCCGGAAATTGTTTCCAGAAAGGACAAGGTTTAATAGAAACCGCGTTAATATTATGTAGCGCATTCTCATCCGTTTGGCGTACCGTCACCACTTCCCATGCCCGCGGTGGCCACAGCGTCGCGGTAAACGTCGTCGTTCGACATACTAACTTGTGATGAACTTGTGAAATTTACGATCCAAAAATTGAGAAAGGAACATCAATAGGAAAATTTGTTGATTTGTTAAAATTTGTAAAATTTATAAAATTGTTTTAAATGAATAACCTTTACAGATTTAAAATTATTTTCAAACTTATTAATAATATTTATTTTAATTCTCAAAAAAAAAAAAAATAACGGTCCACCAATTAATGGGGCTCCGTAAAAATACCTAATTTGTTTTGATAGATGATAAATTGAATGACGATGATGATGATTGAATGACGACGACTCACCAGGTATAACAAGGTCGTTCACATCGTCTGCATTGATTGTAGATTGTGTTGACGGAGTTTCCAAACTTTCGTTTGTGTAATCACTAGTTTCAATTTCTACTTCAGCTTTCTTAGTTGCGTTCGAATAATTCGTTTGACTTGATGAGTTTCGTTCGAAAGGATCGTTCGTTGCTTGTTTGTCAATAATCGGCGATGGTGATTATCGAAAATCAAAACAGCTGTAGGATGGAGCCGTTCTTCCTGAACGTATGTCGTTCTTTGGTTGTGTTGTTGTAGTTGTTCAGGTTTGTTTAGATGAAGCAAAATCCAGTTTAGAAGTGGTTCTATCGAAATCCCATCAGAAGCAGGTTCGATCGTTGCTCAGTCGGGGTCACCAGTTTAGGTATTTTTTATTTGGCATTTATAAATTAATCTATTTTAATTTTTAGTTTAAATATTACAATCTAATTTTAATTTGAATTTTAAGTATTACAATCATCGAGCTCTAAATTCGTACTGACTTTTATAAATCATTTTTAATTCACATTAAAAACTATTTTTTAAATAGGTTACTCCTTTAAAGTGTTTTAATAACGATAAGTTACTTTCAATATTAATGCTCCTTTCAAAATCCGACCTAAAAGTGTTTTCGAAATTAATGCTCTGTACCAAATCGCGCATTTCAAAACGGACATCACATATATACAGTCGTTCCTTAATGAGATAGGTCATTGTCAACTTTAGCGTGTCAATTACCCAGAATTATTTGTGAGTCATTCGTAGGCAATGAGTCGACTAGTGTTTCTAAGTGATTGTGAAATGTTCCCTTCTCCTCGGTTGTCTTTTGTAGTCAAATTTTGAGGAAACGTCACTTTTATGCGATACATGCGATTCGAACTCCCTATCCACCCTGGAGGCTACCTCTTCCCACTTCCCACTTTTGAATATTTTGTGCGATCTTATATCTTGAATATAACTTCTAGTCCAGTTCATTTGTTGCATTACCAGTACGTTTAGTTCATAATGGCTGGTCTCCTGAAAAGGGCCTTAACAGCGTAAGGTTTTTTAATTGCTCTAACATTCCAGAATGCAACACCATAGTCCTTTTTTTCGGTTACGAAGTTGTTCCCGTAGGTCTAACCCATTCCGGGCTCTGTTGCAGGTTGTGGATCAATTAAGTGATTTTAAAAGGACGGAGACCTTCGCCCAACGTCCACTCCGGCAACATGGTTATTGCTTATGTTATTCCTTTTTTTACGTCGGTTATCAGGTACGAAATACTCGCCTTCGCTCTCTTTCATCCCACAAGGCCCAGGGCTGAAGTAGAATTTAGTAGCAGAGGTTTACGCGAATTTACAATTATCACTGCTTAACAAGGAAAATGTTTCGGGTTCACCTGCTGCGTCCAAAAATTACCAAAAAAAGGACGGATTAGCTCTTGTTCCTGAGATAAATTAATATGTTATTTCCTAAAGTTTTGGTTAAATTTTGTTTTGAGGAGTTGGAATACCTGTCAACTGGCAACTCATGAACTGTTTTTAGTTTATAAACATCAAATTGATCATAGTTGCTGTTCTTACTCATAGGTTATGTTGTAGTTAGTGCTGAAATTTGGATTTCTTGGTATTCTAAAATTGTAAGATATGGATTTTTTTAACGTTTTTAAAGTTTTGAACTTGTTAAATCAATATACCACGAAAGTATGTAAATTTTTAACATTTGCGGCGAAATAACATTTTCATTAGAGAAACGCAACTTGACGCCTCTTGTTAAAACGGCCTATCAGCATTATTTTGGTGTGAAGGTAGGGGACCACGATAAGTCGGACTCCACATATATGTTGTAATTCTTGCTCAGATACTCTAAGAGAAAGGCTAAGAAACAAAAAAACGATGTATGGCTTCCGCTGTTCCTTTGGTTATGAGGGAGCCTCAGACTCACACTGACGATTGTTATTTCTGCTTGAGTCCACCTATAATATACTGTAAGAACAGTTAAATACCCTTATCTTCCACCTACTGTTTGACCCATCCCACATTCGGATACTCTACCAGTACCAACACCACCTCAAAATTTTGAATCTGAACTAGTAAATGAGGATAGTGCGGAAGAGGAAGAACTTGCCACGCCTTCCACATCGCATAACTCTGATTTTGAGATAAAAGACCATAAGTTGCAAAGACTGACAGAAGGGCAGTTAAGTGATCTCGTTCGAGACCTTGATTTGTTCTAGAGAAAGGCAAAGCTTCAAGGCTCAAGATAACAACAATGGAATCTTATCCAACCGGATGTCAATTTCTCATATTATAGAAAACGTCATCGAGATCTGCTTCCTTTTTTGAGAAGAAAGGAAATCTTATTGCTTGCTCCGACATAGATGGTTTGATGGCATATCTAAATTGCAACCACAATCAGAGAGAGGAGGCTATTCATCGACTCCTCCAAGAGCCCATTTTCCAAACTTTTGAATCTTTCCCATGCCTCGCAAGCGATTGGATCCATCATTTGTTGTGTTTGTGTATTGTCTTCGTCCAATAATGCTTGAAATTCGTCGTCTTCAAACTTTTTTGGTCGTTTTTGATGTTCTTTGTCAAAATCATTGAAATCGCCACTTTCGAAACGTTGATACCAGCGTTCACAAGTCTTGACGATTATAGCAAGATCGCCAGAAGTCTACAAAAATTCGATGACTTTCCGATGCCTTTTTCCGTTGATTGAACAAAAAAATCATTACATGCCACAAATACTCTTTACTTGGCTCGAAATTCGACATGATTAACACGAAAAAGAAGTATGCTACTAACTCGTAAACAATTGAACGAGTATGACGTTTTGTAGCGGGCAGTCTTACAAACAAATTGGTGCTTTTGGTTTGACACCTAACTTCTATAGGTTTCATGCGCCATCTCTTAACAACAAAATGTCATTTTAAACTTGCGCATATGGTATGGTGCTAATATAGCAAAGTGTATATAGTGCCCTCCGGCGGAGTTTGTGTCTAATCATAATCGGAAGGGACATCTTTTCGAAACAAACGTGAAATCTCTCAACCTTTCCTTGAAACAAGATGTCAAATCTTAATTAAGAACTTAAATTCTTTGAAAGTTCTTCATGCAAATTGCAAATTTTGACTTCTTTTCAAACCGGCAATTTAAGTTAACACTTGCTGAAATGCTTTGGAGAAAGATGAGAACACTTAATCATAGCAATTGCATAATTTACAAGTTGTTCATTGGAAAAACCCAACATGTTCATTCACCTGAAACTGTTTTGGATAGAGGCTATGAACTTTGGCTTAAAGTTTCGGCACAACACTCAAACTGCAGGGAATCTAAACTACTCCTGAAAACGAAAACAAGGAACTTCAAGTGTATATGCCCTGTGAAGGTTTTTACAACTTGTTTGTTGAAAATTCGAAATAGTTTGGGAATAGAGCTGTGGAACCAAGGAAGAAATATGGCTGGAAAGTTGTTCAAGTTTTCCCATATCAGCAATTTCAACTTCAGGATTTTTTTTTGCATGCAGCACCGGATATTCGAGGATGAATAATTACCAGTTGTGCATATGAAGGAGTCACGGTTACATGCAACTCTAATTTATCTCCTTGCTTTCTATACGAGATTCAATGACGCCTGAATCCATCGAATGAGTTATGTGTGATACTGATTTTCATGTGTCCAGCATATCGCATATGTGAATAGGTCCATATCTGCTTGATTGACATATCAATTTATCTCATGATTGATGTGTCCCAAGCAATTTGTTTGTTAGGATAGCAATGATTCTACCAAAGTGAATTGAATTAAGATAAGGGTCGGATCGGCATAGAATTCTCAATGATAAGGCGCAAATTGTTTTGTATGTGTTAAAATAATAAATCTACGTAGCAAAACATGAAAATCTATTTTCAAAGACATAAATTTCTCAGAAACCATTGTCAAATTACCTAGCGAAACTATCACTTCAAATTATTTGTCACAATCAATGTTTCCTGATTCCGTCGGTCCTTATTTCGATTTCTATGCAGGATATACTGTATGGTATCGAAAGTTTCCAAACAAAAGCCATCATGAAGTTTTCATTTCCTATAGTCCATCGACACAAAAGAAAAGAAACAAAGCCAACTGGCCACAATGGCCAACGAACAAAAAAGGATATTCTGTAATTGCGGGCTATCGTACGAACATGTATCAGTGGTGGCTATTCAACCTGTTCCATCCTGGCTCCATCTAAGTTAAAACATGTGTCGGAATAATGGAAATTGTTACGGAAATGTCAAAGAGAAGGGTTGAATTATGCAGAGAGAAACTTACATTTTTAATTGTTTAATGCATATTTAGTTTGAACTTTGGAAATTGTGCATTTAAATATTGAAGCAAGAGTTCAATAGTACTTGTTTTATGGCTTGAAACAATAATTAGAAATTTTTATTTTTTTAAGGATAACTTTAGATTAAAAACGTAGATTAGTTGCACAATTTATTCCAAGAGTTAATGCGCTTTTAACTGCTCCATTTGACCACGAAATTCTGTGATTTTTACCGTAGAATGTTTCAAAACATATATAAAAAATAAGCTCTCAGTTGAAACACTGCAAGGGAGATACTGAAACTTTTAAGGCATTCTTCCGAGGATGATCTGAAAAATTTCCGAACACAACGTAAAGATGGCGGCACTCGACGAAAAACGGTAGTAAATGTAGTTGTGCATCTTTTGACAGTTGCTTACTAAAGTTTCAGCGATTATGGACGAGCAGTTTTTAGTTGATAGTCTTTCAAGTGAGTTGATCTGAGTATTTTTTGTGAAGAGGAAAAGATTGAGTACAGAGCTGTTAAACGCGTACGCAATTCAAAGATGAGTTGTAATCTGTGTATGGGACTCTGCACCATTATTTACAGTAGTGAAATTTTGGCCAATTGAATTTAAACGTGGGTGTAAGAGCTTGGGAGATGATAAATGTTCGGAACGTCCAAAAAGTGCGACTACTGACAATAACATTGCTTATTTTTACCAAAAGGTGTTAGACGACCGCTGAGTTAAAGGCAGAGAGATAGCAAAGGTTATAAAATGTCCAAAGAAAATGTTTGTCACATTTACGATCAAGATTTAAACATGAGAAAGCGTTTGGTGCCGCGTTTGCTCTCGTTAGTTCGAATGAATATTTTAAACGCAGTTTCGGCACAATAAATCCATTTTTTGCGTTTTTGCGCCGATGAAACTTGGAAAAAAGCAAACACTCTTTTTTCGGCTGGAAAGTGACGGCGACGGTTATTTTTCGGATAGTTATAGAGTTATAGACCACATTTGCAGAAAAAGAAAATCCTTTTTCACCAAGACAATGCGCCGTATCACACGTCAACAGTTGCCATGGCGAAAATCAACGAATCACGGTTTGAACTGCTTGACGATCTGCCTTACTCATCAGGTATAGCCCCACACGGCTTCTTTTTGTTCCTTAATCTAAAAGCTGCGTTCAGAGGATAAACTTTTTCGTCAAATGACGAGGCAATCACTCTCGTGAGCAATTATTTTGCAGAGAGAAATGCCGAGTACCATTCGAACGAGTTAAATGGACGGGAACATAGCTTGGAGAAGTGTGTAGAGTTACAAGACAACTATGTAGAAAAGTAAAAAAAATGAGAAAAATTTCTTGTATCATTATTAGGTCGGAAACTTTTCAGACCGCCCCCGTACATGGGCCATCAATTCCATGGGCCATCTTCGAAACAATTAAATGTGGAATCCTGGGTTATTGATAGGATACATCAGGAGAGGGCTGACTTGGAGAAGATTATATTTGAAATAAAATGATGATTAGTACTTACATCGGGGCCCACTGTTGAATGTAGCATAGGCCTTCAGTCGTTGACTCCTCGAATATGATACTTTGGTTTGCAGATTTACATTCTGCCGTTCTAGAAAATCCGCCAATCATTCTTACTCTCCTAAGATAGCACATTTCATCCAAGCGAGGCTTTTGTTGATCGAATGTTGACATTCTGGAAGGAATGTCTAGTCTCCTACTAGTTCAGCATGTTGGGAGATTGTAACCCAATGATATTGACATCAGCGTTCTAAAATTTGCTGTCAAACATGTCTTTCAAAGACGAACCTTTCTCTTTACAGATGATTTCGACCAGTTCGAATTTTAATGCTGTCAATGACACTTTGCTCGTCAGTTTTGGGCGTCTGATCTTACCCTTGCTGCTTATAATTCGGCACTAATTCTAAAACGCCGTGGTTAGGATTAGTGGCCTGCACTGCTGACTTGCGGAGTGAAAGCCGTTCTATTCTTCGCTAAGGCCATCTGTTATCATATCTGTGACTCCCTGATATGTCAATAATTAGGATTGAAATTTTGACTGTAGTTTAACGGTTGATTATTTCGAAAAGATTCATATGTTAAACACTTTAGTATTGTCAATGAGAACCTACTCCGGTTTTCAATCTTTTCTGGTCAACATGTTACACTGTATGTCCAAATTTTTTGGTTTTTTTGGGGTCGGGGTGGGGTGTGGAGTCATATGCAGGACTCTAGCAAACTGAATCTTTACCAATTTCGAGATGATTACATAAGGCAAGGGATTTTCCATTAGAGGAAAATAAGGTGGGTGGGATAAAAGTTTTCGGCGAATATCTGTTAATTTGTGCTGGATAGCTGCAGATGTGTGCGGTTTTGCATTGGCATGGCGAAAGACGACCCCACGACCCTTGACTACTGCAGGACCCTTAACACGCATCGCTTGTTGGAACCGCATAAATCGCTGACAGTACTGATCCACATTAAATGTTTGATTCCGTTCCTGAAGTTCCCCGCATAATCCCATTAAACAGACAATAAAACTGCCCGTGGATGCAAGCTTTGTTTTAAAGTAGATGGTTCTGATTCACTTTTTTGAAAACTATCCTATTCCGTTTCACGTTATTGCACGGGATCCATTTTCATCTCACGTAACCATCCGTCGGAGAAATGCTTCATCAGCTTGGCTACGAAGATTGGAAACACAGTAGTTCATTCAGTTTTTCTTGTTCCTTTGAGAAAGCTCGTGGGGTGTTCAAGCATGCAACTTTCCGCTTTATCTTGTCTGTCATTTCTGTTGGGCACTCTTAAGGTATGTGGGTTGGTTGAGACAAAGCTCGGTGCATTTTCTGATTCCATCCAAAATGTTATACAGGTCTATCTAGACAGAAGACGCACAGGTAGTAAGACTTACACCATGTGTGTGAAAACTATTTAGTTTCTCAGGTTTTGTTTACTTTCACTAGGATCCTTTTTCGTGTGATATACGCTTTCGTAATTATAATCGAATAAATTTTGTTGGGTCCTGGTGATTTGTTTGATTTGAAGGTGTTAATACCCAGAGGAACGGTGGTATGTTTACAACTTCTCTTAGATCCTCTTAGGTAGTCCCCGTTTATAGAGGCTAACAGTTACCGTTAAAGAAGAGGTTTGACTATTTTATGATATTTGTTATCATTGATTGATCCTTACTTGAATCATTGTCTTTATACGGGTTTTTTGTTTTTCAGAGTTCAATGTAGCCTAACATTTAATCCGTAGATTTTTGTTTGCTTTGCATAAGATATTCCAGCATTTCCTTATTTCTTTTTTGAAAGTCACTTTTTAAACTTTGTTCGTAGTTCCCCGAACTTGTATGTGCGAAAGTGATACTTTATTTGGTTTTCCACACTAAATTCTATTGGTTTATTGGAGCTGATAATGTGCTTTGTTGTGGCTTTAGTTTTCGGTTTACGTTCGAAGAGTTCGGTTACCTTAATTTTAGTAGCGATGTGGGTGGAACCAGTATTGTTATCTACCTAAGCGTTCTGTCACGTATGTAGATCCAGTAGCACGCTTTTATTTGTGAACTCCTTCCCCATGAGCTTTGCAGATCTAGTATTTCGGAGATTTTGTGCCGTATTTGTTCCGTTTCAGGCATGAGCTCCAACGCTGCATTGTTTGGATATGTCCGTAAGGGAGTCCGGCTTGAAACTGTATGTCCTGTATGGTATTCGCCTTGGTGACAGCAATCTTGATATATTCTAAACATTGTAAAGTATTACAGTTTACAATTATAAAACTCTTTGACGGTATCATTCCCTTGACTGTTGAAAACTTCTTTTTGGGTTTTGTGGGTACATGCTCAAAAATATCCTCAATCAGGCCATCTGTAGCATAATAAATTCGATCCTTTTGGACCTTGGCTGTCTCACAAAAATAATTTTCTACCCCTAGTGGTAGTCGACTGGTTGCAACGTCTCGGTGTGACTTCCTTTGTAAGTGTATCGTTTGATGTTTGCTATTAGCAGCGCCTTGAAAATTAACATTGAAACTGAACTGCTTTGGTCCAGTTCCATTCCTCATCTTTGTGTGTTGCTATATAACTTTTAAAGACACTGGCAGTCAGTTTTCTGATTCCCTTACATCAGCTGTGTGACCTTCGGTATTGCTCCATTTTGTATGCCGGATAATGAGGGTACTTTGTGGTACTATTTGTGGTTTGTGGCCAAATCTAGGTGAGAATCAATTAGGAGGACTAAAATTAGGATATATTAAGAAGTTTAACTCGACCAATGGTAGCTCGGTAACGCAGCCGCATTGAATTGGCAATTACTAACCATATCCATTTAATTTTATAATCCTTAAAGTTTTTTTTTCATCCTTTAATCCAGATGACCTTAATAGCATAAACCTGTGCATTATAGCTTAAGATTTTGTAATTGTTCTCACAATAATTATTTGAATGTCCCTAATGATGAACACATACGCTTCCCGGTATCGCTCTAATGAGCGATGAAACCATAACGGAGATCACGACAGGTTCTGGGGTGATCTCAGCTAAAAATAAAGTGAACTCCACCATGAGTTATCACGTTTGCAGGCGACTGCTGTACGCCTCGGCGATGATAACCCTTCTGTGTGCTGATGGTCAGCAGGAATTAACAGGGATCCGTCGGGCTTGGGATATAAGCTGGTCCTACGAAAGCTCGGAGCCTCAAGAAAGCCCAGCGTGCAGGCAGTGGAAAAAATGGAGGAGGTTTTTCATGCATTTTACCTTGTGCATTCTGCTCGCCTATATAAGGAATGTCCTGTTGTATGCCCGCTCTTTAGTGCCATGGAGTGGTGAAGAGTGGTGAAATCTTTAAAGATGAAAAAGGCCACCGGAAATGATGATATTACAGAGTGGTACTCCTGGTACGCCAACCTTTCCCAGACCTGCTTCTAAGCATGGTGAACACCTGTCCGCCCAAGGGTGTGTTCCCAAAATTGTGTCTTGTGGTGATTAACAACTTGGAAAGAGATCATATCGGCCCCTATGTTCGCTGAAAGCAGGTGGGAAAGTTGTTGAAAAACTCGTCAGATATAGAGACTTGGGGGGACCGTTTGAGCTGCTGGGGGTCTTTCTCCTCAGCAGCACGGCTTCAGAGCTGGCCGACCCACGCTCGGTGCACAAACATAGGAATCGAACGCGCAGAGGCATTACAATGCGCTGAACAAGTGGATAACAGGCAGTGTGTTTAGTCTTGCGCCGAGGTTTGCATATTGACCAAGAAGTGGATCCCTCGTGTTATTCACGTTCGTTGTTATTCACGTTCGAATCAATAAAATGACTTGATGATTGAAAATGAGCTTCTTCTTATAAAGATGGGCATCAAGGATCGCCTGGTAGTGCAGAGATAAAAAGGTTCTCTTTGACAGCAATCCTCTTTCTTCCCATCCACCCCATCTTCCCATCCTGTTGAAAGAGGGATTTGCGGTAAACTGAAGCCTGAATGAAGCCTAGTCCGAAGCAATGTGACGGGCAGTTGAAGGCAAACTTTTCGGTATGACAGTCGGGGTGTTAAGTTGGTAGTCCGCAAACACTCAGAGCATAAATAGCCTTCACTTCGCAACTCAAAAAAAAATTATTATTGTTATCTTAGTGTCTTTCAATTCAAATCAGATATTCTCGTGGTATTAGCAGCTTAAGAAAGTTCTTGAAAGAATTAAAAACTTATGATAAAAACAAACGCTATAACAAATAAAGAAGGGAGCTCATGTACAGGAACTCGAATCCTATCCATTAGCACCCTAAAATCATGGGTAGAGTTGAAGTTACGACGTTCAGTCGAACCAAATCCTGCGAACCATTACTTTAACTAATGGTTATTTATTTCTGAACTGCTTCTTGCATCTATTTTAAGTTGAATTGAATTCATCTTGAAGCGCAAAATGTTGCCGTCAGTATTTCAGGACACGATAATACGAAGATACCATATTTGAACGATCTGCTAAAAGTCTTAAGCAACGTACTTGTAACGAAATTCCATGTTTCAACGCATAAATATTTTAATCACATACGTTGAGTTTTCTCCCCAAATCAATCGTTTTATTGCTGACAGTTTTCGCAGGATGTTTTCGATAATCAATAATTTTTTCCTTGAGCGAACACTTTTCAATATTCTGCGATATCGCTGAAACGACGACAAGCTTGTCTTCATTCCACCCCTCCTATATGATCAATATCTTGATATATTACATGAATAAATCCATACGTATCTTCATATTCAAATAATTTGATGTACACGGTGAATTTGGTTCGCTTTTCTGTGTCCTGAAAAAAAAACGAGCTCTCATGGCTTTATTATTATGATTAAAATATCAAGCATGTGGTGGAATTCACAAAAGGAAGGTTGGCCGACACAATCATTGAGGAAACATGAGCATAGAATTGCTTAAGTAAAAATCATTTTCCACGGCACATACCCATGTGAACATTTACAGAAGTTGACATGAAAAGGCAATAAATCAACTTTGTATGATTTTGTCTTGTCAATATTGAATGTCCTCATAATACGAAAAGGAGACTATGATTAATCAGAGTTTATTTTTGGCTTCAGCACTTTTTATTCGTTAGTGCTGTTAGTCCTCATATGTTGGTGATGGATGCATGCAAATTCTTATGTCGACAAGGATAATTTGTCTTGAACGAGCCAAATTTGAATTGATGTCACTCATTGGTCTCCAGGCTCAGAGGAAATAAAATATATATTTACTAATTGTCAGATTGATAAGATTTCAGATTTGATAAGATTCAGTCAGATTGATAAGATTTTGTCAGATTTCTTGAAAAAAAACAACACGTTTTCACTTTAACTCTAACTCCATTATCTCTGTTTGATCCTTAAAATAGAAATTATAATAGCGGCCAGAACTTAAAAGCAAACTTTATCCACTTATAACAATTGCACAGGTGAAGTCAGTATACAAGTTGTTCTGAATGTGTTTTAATCACAGATGTTCAACATGGAGATAAATTAAGGTGTTAACTGAAGTGCAGAGTATATTAATTAAGTGATTGGTAAATAAAGTGCAGTCAGATTAAGTTTCAAGCTAGGAAGTTTGACTACCCCTAAAGGTAATGAATTAAATCTCCTTGTGGGTCTTATGATATCCTATTTGATTGCTCCAAAACAATCTCTTACGCTAAAATTTACAATCTATTGCCAACTAAAATTTCTTGTACACGAAATCAGGACATTGCGCACAGAACGTGCAGAATCCTTACCACAATCGCTACATTACGGTTCATTGCTTGCCAAACCATTTCGAGATGGTTTAAGCAGGGCTCAGACACAACGAGCATTTATTTCATGCTTGCTTCGGCTTAAGGAATGTTACAACAACGCCATCCTGTTCGCTGTTGTTTAAAAGGACATTCACTTTGGCTTTTCTAGATTCGCCACCTGCGAAATAGATAGTAGGAATGTGTAGAATAGATTTGTCGTAGTATGCAAATTCGCATGAGCATTTGCAAGGAATTTAATTGAAAAGTAATTTGATAGTGTGAGGAAGTAAAGAAGGCATTTATGTAAACTTGGTGTTGTTATTCTCTTCCCAGTCATCCTTGTATGTTTGTCTTTTAAATACACACACAGCGAGGAGTTTGTTCACTAAAATACATAATTTTACAATAGTTATGAGTTCCAATCAAAACTGAAGTCAAACAGCAAATCCAAATGAACTTTTGTTTCTAAGTTATGCTGACTCTTATTTTGAATTTCCTTTGTTAATTACTATTGAAACTATAGAGGACTTTGACTGTACTTGGTATAGAATTTTTAAGGACAACATAACAACATACATTTCATGCGTATAATATCTAGCCAGATGAAACAAAAAGATATATAAGAAAAGATATAAGAGAGTACAATAAATTATTGTACTCTCCTAAGTAGTAGTAGTAGTATTAGTAGTAGTAGTATTAGTAGTAGTAGTATTACTATTAGTAGTAGTAATTGTTGTTGTAGTAGTAGAAGTAGTAGCAGTAGTAGTGGTAGTAGTAGTACTATTAGTAGTAGTAGTAGTAGTGGTAGGAGTAGTAGTAGTACTTGAAGAAACAAAGTGACTTTTGTTTTACATGTGTGTCTAAGCCTATAATATTTATTTACAATTCATTTGACAGTGGCTGTGTAGTCAAATGTCATTTTTGATGGATTTGCGACCGGAGTGGTTTTTATTTGACATGTACATTTTTCTATCGTTTACTCATACGGTTTTGTTCTTTATTGGTTAACAAATCAAAACTTAGAAATAGCAACACTTAACCTTTTTTAAACCTCAAAATTCATGTTCTTATATTTATTCACGATTCAATCTTCTCGTTTGTTCTGGCTGGCCGTATGCTCTCTTCTCAGCGTTAAAACAATCCAACTTTCTCAAGAGAGCATATTTTCATCCAATCTAATATACAGGGTATGTAGAGGTATTTGGAAAACTTCTTGTTTAGGAATTATTTAATTTAAGTGATTTTGTCCTCTATAGGCATTGTCTGCCGCTATCTGGTAATAATCCGGTTTTAAGGGACTATGTAGGGGTTTGGCATTGGGTTGATATTCTTGGAGAATTCTGAGTGGTGAGTTGTAGTAAGGATTCTCGGGGCAAGTATGTCATATAGGTTTCGAATTAGTGGTGAGTATTATTACGGAATGAGAATATATATCTCTTTATAGAGCGTGCGATTTTTAGAACATTTTCAGTTGGGGTGGCGGAGTTTCGTAACACATTTTCGAGTATCCTTCTTCCAAATATTTATATCTCTTCTGCCGTTGTCGGTGAAATAGTCATCCAAGCTGGGACAGAGTATGTGATAATTGGCCAGATCAACGTCTTATACATAAGGTGCTTTACGTTTTGGGAAACGGATCTGGAGGAAAGCGGAGGTAACATTGATTCTGCTGCTCCTTTAGCTCTGTGTACAGCTTTCTTTGCGTGGGGGTTCATTTTGCACCTATTGGTGAAATTCACGCCTAAATACTTGATGGTGTCCTCAGGCAGTAATATTTTGCCAACAATTATCACTCGTATCGACTTGCTTTGTTCAACTGCCAGTCTGTGTCCTTTCCCGCTGGCGCTATGGAAGCATATTAACTCCAATTTCGAGGCATTTGTTTTGAGCCCCCAATCTTTTAATGGCTTGCTATTTCGTCGACTACTCTTTACACATTCTCTGCAGTGAAAAAAAAGAGCGTGACTTGCTTTTACTAGTATGTCGTCTGCAAACATAATAATCTTCGGGTTGCAGGACGAGGTTTGGTTTATACACTTGTAGAGTTGGTGGAGTTTGGATAGTCGGGTAGGAAAAGATAGGGCCCGAGTATGGAACATTGTGGAACCTCTGATAGAATGCGTATTGGTGTTGAAGTTTGTATGAGCGATTTTATAAGTTGAGGTTTTGTTTAGTAGAATGGTATCGAGGCTTCTTGTAAAGGGAGAGGGCAATTTGAAGAAATGAGCTTGAATTTTAAACAGTCAGTCTAAACGGAGTTAAACTCATTTTGTAGATCCATTGCGCAAGCAATAGTGCATTGTTTCTATCACAAATTCTTACTAATCATATCGTGCATCAGCATTATTGCTTGTTCCGTTTACGTCCTTTGCTGAAATCCAAACTGAAACTCTGGAATTAGTTGTCGAGAGAACACCTTCAAGCTTTGTAGGATGATTCTTTCCAGGACTTTACTTATGTTAGATAGTACCGAAATATCTCTGAAAAATTTAATATTACAACGCAATTTGGCTTTGGAATGAGGACAAGCTTGCCCAATTTCCAGGCTTGAGGAAAGTAACCATTATGATGTCGTTTTCACAGAGGATCGTCAACGTTTTCGCAACAACTGCTTCCGCTTCCTCAGTACTTTGTTGGGTACGCCATCCAGGTGAACGGAGGGCTTGATATTCATGGTGGCTAGGATCTCTTCAATTTCCAACTCATGAGCGATAAAGTTACCAAATATATTATGGAATTGCAGTAGATGGTTAAATACGAGCCCTGGTAGCGACTGTTTCTGGCTTTTACAAAGGCAATCATCTCATGTGATGTAGAAGGAGAAGGGTTACTGTAGAAGGAGGAAATTATTTGGAGTCTTTCGTCAACTGTATAAAAGGACTAAGGGGGTCAGTTCTTTTATACAGCTAACGAAGAACTGCAAACGATCTCTGGACTTTGGACAGGATCTCTGTTGACACTGAAGTTTTGTTCCTGTCGTCCTGTAGATATTTCTTTAAAGTAGGATATTTCTTAAAAGACATCCGAAGTTGGCTTTAAACTATTCAGTCTACTTTTGTAGTTTTCGGTAATTTCCTTTCTCATTTGCCCCCTTAGTTTGTTCGACAAGGCATTGATTTCCGCTTTGATCTTGAGATATTCCTCACTTACTAGGTTACAGTGCTTATGAAAAATTCATTTCAGCCTCTGGAGCTACTGTTTTTTCTCAATATTAAGGGCTAGTATATCCTCTGGAAGGCACCTATACAGCATTGTTTTTGGTAGCTTTCTAGGGGCATTATAGTCCAAGTAGGTTTGTATGAGGACGTCTATTCCTTGGTTGGGTAGTAAGAAATCTTCGAGGTCTTTATTAAACATTATCCTGTCTACATGGGTATGAGAATGGAATTTTTGGACTCATGATAGTGGCCGCTATGTTCTTCAGATTGAACGTTGGGAGTAACCCATAGTGATCGGATATTGATGGGAAAGTTGAGCAGTTAAAGGAGGTTGAATTTCGGGGTAACATATTATGTGGTGCTATGAAGTAATCTAAGATGGAACTGCTAATTGGGTATGTCGGATTTCCATTAATGATGGCACACGTCAAGAAGGCATTCGTATAGTACCACTCATGAGCACTTTCGCCATTTAAGCTCTTGGTAAAGTTAAGTTCGCTCCTCGCTTTCAGATCACTACCTAGGATGATGGAGCCATAGTTAGAAGCTTTATTCAACATCTTATCGAAAACTGTTTGTGTAGGACTTCCAAGAATCACTGGAATATGTACCGACCCAATGAGTATTTGCGCATGGTCTACATTAGTTCTCCTCATATTAAGGGTAGCTAGCCTGCAAGAAAAGTCTATTTGGTTCTATGAATATTTGTTCGACCAGGAAGTTATCGCGGTATGGAATTGCGGTTCCTCTGTCCGAATCATTCCTGGGAATTTGGTATTTTTCTATTTGTATATTTTGTATATTTGATTTCAATTAATGAGTATTATGTATGTTTGTGTTGGTTTTGTTAAATTAGATATAAATATTCATTTTCCATGGGATACTAGGAGTTTATATTAAGGCAAATGGATACAAGCTTAATTGGCCCCATATATGCTGAAGTAAAGCTGTATCAGCGTAATTGGTTTATTTTATGCTGGAGTATTATCGTTTTGTTGCCACAACACTGCGAGTTTTTAAGAGGTAGCCTGATAACATTTCTAATACTCACCAGTTTCCTTTCGGGACAGCTGGAGTAGTTTGCAGGAAGTCCTTTCTCTTTTCAATGGAAGCGGAAGGGTGGCTCATCTTTCTTCTCTGTTTGCCGTTTACGACATGCGTCGTTATTATGTCCTTCCCCACAAGCTATATATCTTTAATGAAACGCCTGTTTGCCGATTCCTGGCCAAACGTCTGTCACCAGAAACATTTCAACTTTTCACGCCTTCTAATTTTTTATAGCAGAGTATCTTCTACGCTTCTTTGGGGTGAAGGAGTAGCCTTTTGCATTTGGGTTGCGTATCGTCTTAAGCATTTTCTCATGGCTGGCAACATCATCTACAATAATTTCAAGTTTTTTGACGTTTAATCGAGTTATTCAACAATTGTTTGTAGGGGTCTTTCACAAGATCGTTTGATCGTCATGGCTGAAATACTCTCTATAAATATTGGGGGACACCATGACGATTTTTTTCTAAAAGACGAAAAAGGTTAACTTTGAATTCGGGGTTCTACATGAGTAGCGGACAACTAACGTTTAAAGTGAGGTCTTCACGCGTCTTCACGCTATGGCTGGTAAACGTCAAATCCCAATAATCACCTAAGAAATAAGAAAAAGAGTCCTGTTTGCTTGAAACCAAATTACAAATGCATATGCGTCAACAGTTCTGACGGAATAGTGTCAGTTGATCATTTAGTAAACAAAGCCGCAGGGCTAGCTTAAAGAAAAATTAACCATACTCTGACTTGAGCCTGGTGCCACAATCCAAATTAGAGACATTGATTACGCTATGGATCTGGAAAAAGAATACGCCTTAAAATGTGATTTATAAAAGCTAATCAATATGATTTATTTAAAAGCTTATAAGAATGAGCAAAATCAGTACAGGATGAGATATTTGTCAGATATGGCGAAAACTTGGATGTTGTGTGGGATACACAGAGATGTGAAGCGACTGATGGGCTTTACTTGTGATATAATTGCGGCGAGGTAGAGCATAAATGAAACCTATGTAATGAGTCAGACATAAGATCAGACAACTTGAAATATAACTCTTGAAACAGGGAAGTGATGACTTTTCCAAGAAACGCTTATCAAGGCCAAAGTATTACAGCAATGATTCGTATCCTTCAAATTAATCTGCGTTGGTGCAAAGTGGCCTAAAATATTTTGGCACAGTTTTCGACAGATAGGTACGACGATTTCATGCAGCCCATTCACCAAGATCACCTCGGAAATCCCAATGAATGTAATCTGACATACATCGTCTATCTAGGTTCAGAACAGTTCTCTCGTACACGTCTAAATCAAGGGGCAAGGAGATAGTTTAATCCGGGTTCATTGCAAAGGAACTACGATAAGTACTGACTACTGAGCAAGTAGACATTGAGATGTTTGTGGTATGTATGCAATATATGCAATTTATGCCGTCCGTCTTCATGCAGTTCACGACGAAGTATTGGTACGTCAACTTTTCACAAAAAGGAAACTGAAGCAAGCAGTCTTGTCTATGAATCAGTGTTCCTCCGCGAACCATGCTGGTGTTTTTTGGCGTCGACGGAAAATGGACGAGTTACCGTTTGCATAACGACCTTTGTGTATGGTGGATGTGGCTAGGAATGTCAGGGATCACTGCCTGGATCGATTTTCACGGTAATATGGCTTCAGCACACGTTGCACCACCAACATAACTGAAGAAGTGGTGAGCGCCGTCCAGTATTCAGAGGTAAATATAAGTTTCACATGATGTATTGCCGTGCTGGTCGTCCAGAGGTGTCAAAAAAAATTTGACTGTATTACATTGGCGAAAAAAACTAGACTAAAATTAAACTAAATCGGTCCCAAGTACTAGAATATCTTATTCAAATTTTGTGGGGATCTATCCTTCTCTACAATATAGAACATAGGAGTATATGATACAGAGAGGCACTAATCCTAAATGTTTGTCTGGAATCACCAAAATTTACACATATTAATACAAGGTCGCAAAAATTTATTTAAAAATACTCATAGGTAGTATGTATGAACGGGCAATAATTTCTCGATTTAAGTATTTAAATACTCATAAACATTATTTCGTCATTAAACTTATTAAATTACGAAAACATATCATTACATTAAGGTGGAAAATGTAATGCAGGAAAATCGTCTTAACGCGAATGTTAACTCTACCCGAACATTATTTCCCGAAGAATTAAGCCCCGCCTATTTCATTCGATTTTGAAAGATGCTCGACTTCGGATTTAATTTGCTCGAATGAACATGGGGTATCGCAATTTTTAATAGATATTCAGTTTGCACTAAGCTAATCAGCAATGAATAATTTTCATTCTCAGTAATTAATGTCAAGACTGAGAATGTCCTTATGCTTAATGAGAATTGGCAATGGTAACTATAGGCGTTTTCCACAAGTGAAGTGCGTTATTTAGCGACCAATTTCATTATAATTTCAACATTTAAATGTGTGCCTATCCTTTACAGAAATAGCTTTAGTAACTGTAATGTTAACTTCTGTCAGATTTACAACTGAAGATAGCCGAAGTTTGTATATAATGTAAATATTGATATTATTTTTTAATTTCATAGATGAATATGTTTTCGATTTGCAAATTGAATGCTCTAATTAGTTAGTTAACTTTTATTTGAAATTGTCGGTACTGGTATTGCTAGATGATTACCAATTTCAAGACATATATGTGGCCTCCAATATAACATGCAAAAGTAATGAATTTTTCAGCTGTTTTTTGTGATTCATGAATGTCTTCTTCTTTTTAAGCTCTACAGCTTCGCTTCTTGCAACAATCGCCTCCAACTGTCTCGGTTCATTGACCGCGTACTTAAATTTTGGAATCCGTGCAGCCATGAACTGTTTTTGCCCACAAAGGTCAGACCAATATTTGACGGTTCTCCGACTGGTCTCCGTTCTTCAGTTCTCCCAACGAATATCCTTTTGGGTATCTGTTGTTCGGTCATACGATCCATATGGCCAGCCCAACAACTTCCACAGTCTTTCAATCTTTGAGACCTCCGGCTCGTCAAAAATATACAGATCATGGTTTTATCTAATTTGCCATGGGTCTCCATCTAGTTTCGCTCCAATCAAGGACCCGTCGCTCACAGGCCTTCTACATATTTGCGGATGCTTGAGTTAGGGTTCATGTTTCACACCCAAAGTATAACACAAGTCTTACCTTAGATTTGTATACGTGCAGGTTTGTTTTCCTGTGTATGCACCAGGTCTTCATAATCGTTAGAACTGAATGTAATGTGTTTTTTTTTGCGAGCTGTACTCTTCGGCGTATTTAATCTCTTTCACTCGCGGTTCTTGTTATTTTGTAGCAAGATATACAAATTCGCTCTTATTTTCAATACTGTGTTCGCCAACAATGTTATTTTGTGGATTTCCGGAGTTTTTCTAGACTGCGTCATGAGCTTTGTTTTATTCTCATTGATTTGTAGCCCTCATTGATTTTTGCTTCGCGGTCGAGTTTTGTTAAGAGTTTTTTTTTTGAGGTCTTAGCAACGCTGAAAATATATGGATGTCATCCGCAGTGGCTACCACTTGGCTTGATTTGTATTATAATGCACCTCTTGTATCGACAAGTAGCTTTCTTATGATATAGTCCAGAACCAGATTAAATAGCAAAGGGGCCTATTCACCTCCCTGCTGTAGTCCAGTATTTGTGTCAAAGGCGTCAGTGAGTGGGTTATTGAAACGGACTTGGGAGATTGTCAACGTCGTTGTCTTTTTGGTAACACGGACCAGTACGGTACCAGCACGGAAACAGTATTTTACGATCAATACTGTCGTATGCTTGCTTAAAGTAAACGAAAATCTGACAAACGTCTTTGTGGACTCCTAGCAATTGAGAAGTACCTACTTGACAGTAAACAATTGGTCTATCTATCGGTATGATCTGAATTTATTTTCTAAGTTCTTAGAAAATATTTTGTACGCCGTGCAGAGTAATGACTGTAGCTTGTTAGCTCTTTAGTGGAAAGAAGATATAATTCATTGGCTCGACTCGCTCGGTATAAGTTCTTTTCGCCACATTTGCTGGATGATTTGGCTGTGAATTGCCTCCTGAACACTTCTGCCACGTTATTTATTGAGCTCCAGTGAACTGTCATCGATTCTCGACGCGAATTATTGTTTTGGGCTTTGATGTCAAAACAGACTTCATCCAAAGTTGGTGGTGAAAATGGAAGCTCTCCAGGAGTATTTATATCTAAAGGCTACAATTTGCTGGTGCGGAACGAAGGATAAAGGAGTTTCTTGAAATATCAAGCCTTAACCCGATTTTTACTACCGATGATGTTTCCAATAGTATCACGGCAGAGTGTGGTCTTGGGCTGATAACTTAATTTCAAGGTTTTCACTGTTGCTCGCTATACTTACATCGATCTTCCGCAATTCGACATCCTATGCTTTCTATTCTTATTTCTAACTATATTGTTAACTACTCTTCTGATATTTTGATACTCTTCTCTCTTCGTTCAGGTTTTTCTACGTAAATATTTTTAGTATGTCCGATTTTTTTTGGTCTTACGCATCCTGGCATTCATCATCGAACCAATCGTTTCTTTCGCGCCTGGTATGATGTCCGATCGTCTGTTCTGCCACGGTCTTAATTGCGGCTTTCACTTCCATGTATAGCTCGTTGATTGCTTTCAGTGAAGTATCTGACAGGATGGGAGATAGCTGGTTGTCAAGGGACTCAGTGAAATGTTTGACAACAGACGCCTTTTGGAGCCTTTGAATATCGATTTTTTGTAAAGTGCTGTTTTTTCAAATCTGCCTTTGCCATGTGACATTGATATATTTGTTAAAGCAAATAGTGATCCGAGTTACTATTGGCTCCTCGGTATGTGCGAACATCAATTATGCTCAAGGACTAACGTAGTTGGATCATAAGGTGGTCAATCCGGTTTTCTGTGTTGCCATCCAGTGATACCCAGGTCATTTTATGTATACATCGATGCGGGAACCAAGTCGATTATATAACTAGAATTCTGCTACAAGCAAAGTCAATCAGGCGTTGGTCGTTCTCATTTGTTTCCTGGCTATGTCCTCCAGTCGTTCGCGGACTCCCAAAAGTCACCCAAAATTATTTTTGTGTCACTTGTAGGCATATGATTGTTTTTGCAGATAATTGTGGACCATTACCCTCGCTGAGCATTACCCACATTTCCCTTGATCCTTTAATTTGGTTGGGGCTTGTTCGTTTATCAGCCAAATTTTGAGGAAATTCGCTTTAATACGGATGGCACACAATCGTTCATTAAAAGCCTGAAATTCGACGAAATGTGATTTGAACTTCCTATCCATAATAATGGCCTCTCCGAATTCTCGCTTTCAAGCGGGCCTCCCACTTTTGAATATTGTGTGCTATCTCATATCTTGAATTTCACTTCCAGTCCAGTTCGTTTCCTAGATTATCAGTATGTTTAATTTGTATGAGCTGGCCTGTTGTAAAAGGTCCTTAAGAGCGCCATGGTTATTCAGTGATCTGATTTTTCAGAATCTAATGCTACAATCTTTTTTTAAGGTCTTTACCGTAGGTCCAGGTTTCGAAACTACTAAGGGGTCTTAGTGAGACGGAAAGTTAATCCGTCGCCCAGCCTCCACTCCGGTGGGGTGGTTATTGCTGTGATTCCGAATGCTCGCCTTCAACCTTTTACGTTATTTAAGTGAAGTGTAAGTAGAATTCCGGACCACAGATGTAGATGTATATATACACAGTTGTAGATGCAGATGTAGATATACGTAGATGTTATTGGCATTTCTTGGCAGTAAATTCATTATGCGATCCTGAGATTTTTTGCTATCATATGTTCGTGGGATTTGCGATGAAGAACCATGGAAGCTGTGGGTTAGGGAAACATGGAGCATGGAAGTTGATTCATGAAAATGGTTTCCGTAGTTTTGCCTATGATTGGATATGGATTACTATTAATCTATTCTATGTACTATTAATCACCTGGAAAACATTGAAATTCCGATACAATCTCGGATATCCTGTTGCATCTGATACGAATGGCAAGAACAAATTGGAGCCGAACATTTGGACAACTGATGAGAAAATAAAAATGGGCTCATGTACATGGAAAGGACCTCTCTATATGTTAAACTCGCAGGGTTTTATCCGCGGCCCAGATCTTTGCAGCATCTCCTAGGGTGAACTACTGATGCATGACCTGCCGGATAAGATCTGTTCGGTCTTCTATGTTGGCGATGTATCAGTGCCTTTCTAATCTATGAGACTGAAAAATGGAGTATCGCGCCGAACAAGGATTTAAGTATTGATAATCGACAGTTCGACATAGGTTCCTCTCCTTACGAAGATCGTAGAAACATTTACCGGCGATGAAGAGGAGGCAACAAAGAAGTGGTTGTCAGTAAAGTAGGACATTCTCTCTCAGGAATTGGAAACTATCATTAGAGCGTGACAAAAATAGAAGATGCCGGCCGTGAATCAAATCGAGAGACCGATTTCTACTTCACCCAGTAGCATGAATATTCCCAGTCTAACCATGCTGAAGGAGACAATGTCCCATTGCATTACAGTTCTATAGGAGAAGGGATCAAATTTTTTGCAAAAAGTAGAGTTAGCAGCATGGTCACCTCCGTTTTCCACCTGAGTTGCAGAAATGCTCAATGCTTATGGAATCGTGTGGCATCTTATGTTCACGCAGTCCTAGCAGTTAAAAAAAGACATACGTTGGCGATGTTGGGATCTCTTTTCTAGCACTCTGCTTCTCTCCCGTCATCTGAAACCATCTAAATCTGTAGACATTCGTCTGAAACTGGTTATTAGTACTGGTTTGCATTTCTACATGCATCAAGTCGGCACTTACAATGAATTGGATATCAATCTAAATGAAAAAGAGCTACAGAACTTGCCGGTGCAGTCTCAGGATCCAAATTTTAATGAAAACGCATTGATCACTTTCATACACATTATCACATGTTAACAGCAAATTACTTCAAACTTTATGCTGTAAAAGAAGACTAAGGAAAATTTTCGGTACGAGGACATTTCTGTCTGGTATCATCAATAACTAAAAGAGTTGCTGCTATGTGTACGTCAACGAATCATCAAATATTGATAATAAATTGAATTAAACGTTATATATATTATTAGAAATTAATTTTCTTGTTGCCATTGTCAATAAAATTTCATACAGAAGTATCATGAAGAATTACACGATGACTTCCATTTCTAAAGTCCTTTCAAGTAGGTGATGTCCGCGAAAAGACTTTTTTGAAGACAATAAACTTAGTCCTGTTCTCCCAGTCCGGGCGGAAATAACTTCAATTATGTATAAATAATATAAACCGCTTAAATTATTTAAATCAACCGCTTTAGTAATAATAATAGTACATTATTGCCTATACATGGCTCTGTCACTTAGATTTCTAGTTCAGCAGAAACATCTTTGGAATTGCCACTAAAACATGCTAGGAGTTAGTTCACAATGTTTCAACTTTGATGTTAACAAGAAGAATTACACGAAACACGGGAATACATGAAGCATTTCCGTGAAACTTATTAGAGGGTGATAAAGCTTAATTAACAAGAATATGTGTTAACAATGAAAATCTTTCACAACGTAGCAGAGCACTCATTAGATTACGGCAATTATCTTAAGACTACTATCATCGACGTCATCGTCGTCTAAAATTCTACAAAAGATTTATTCCCCTAATTAATCACTTAACCCCGAAACATTTTTGAGGACCACAACACAGATTTCAGGCTGTGCTATAATTAAAAGTGATTTTAATGGAAATCAAGATGATGATGGGCGTATGAAAGCCTTAAGGGAAAGAAAAAGGAAATCAAGAGCAAGACGTGGAAAACGAATGAAATGCAGAATGACTCGGGGTTTTTCCCTCCTTGGAAGATTAAGTGGCACTTGGGATAAGGACGTATTTGAAACAAAGACACAGATCGCAGAAAGTTTTTATTTTGAGATTCTGTAATGATGAAAATTTACCATAATTGTTTTTGCAAAAAGGAGCTTGATGGGTTTAATTTCTTACATTCTCAAGGTTTTCTTTGGTTTTGGCAAACAATCTTTCAATAAAATATGTTTTTTTCTCAACAAATCAACAACAAACGGAAAATACAACAAAAACTGTGAACGTTTGTACGACGAGTTCTATACAATATCTAAAATAATTGACTTTGTGCCAGCTAATTTATCCTTTTGATCACGGGTAGATTATAGCTGCTCTAACTTGTTCATTGTCTACAAATTTTAATTTCAAAGTTTAAGCTAGAGACAAGGAGACAAAGAACCAAGATGAGCAAAAAAGAGACAAACTCATCAAACACTTTCCAGGAGTCCCCACCCGAATTTCCATCCTAAGATAATCTGCTCGGAAAATAGTTGTGCTCATTATAAGTCCGTAATCCTTTCATTTGAAATTCCTGGAATGAACTTTTGCATTACGACTTATTCCATTTGCCAAAAATTACTTTCGTTTGGGTAATTTCACGAAAGAAAAATTTATCTGGAAGATATCCCAAACTTCTGCGAACTAAATCCTGAATAATTGAGAATTTTCTGCATTTCTAGTATTAGGATTGCTGCCAACTAACCACAAAGCTATGAATCGTGGGTGGCTTTGTTGTTTTTGGACACAACTGTGTTGGAATAAGCTTTTATCCTGTTTTTTTTCTCTCATGTTTTCCCAATGTTTACAACCTACGGATGCCAGCCAAATGAAATAGTTTGTTAGAGATTCCTTTTTTGTAACATGATTACATCCTGTGATGTATTTGTCCACCTGTTCATCTCAGTAGACTTTTGTGGACGGCGTGTTGGATGGGGGTAGCAAATGAAGTTACCGGATACAGTTTTGTGTATGTCGTATTCCTTACAAATTTCTTATATGCTTAGAGGAGAGCTCGCATCCACACATACAATTATATGCAAAGGACATACTGAAAGTTTTATCAAATGAATGCTTTTAAAGAAAATTATTCAAACCAATTCTCAAAATAGAATTATTTATCTAGATAAGACTAGGAATGACTTTCCGAGAAGTTAAGGGTGAATTACTAAAACTTTTCAAATAAATTGCGAGATTGGCAAATATAGATAAATCCCAAGTTGTTTTTATGGATAAGCTCTAATGTTAGTATGCACAACTCATTTAATAAAGTAATTTTGGTATGATTTCAGAATATTTAGCGTGATGGGTGTTACAGTGTATACGTAGATTTAGCGGAAATAATGTTTGAATTCGTAGAAACAGGATTAGCCTAGAAGAGCGCTAGAAAATTGCCATTGATATCATGCAATTTTCATTATTTCCAGAATAAGTCTATGACACAATATTTTAAAATGATATTTGAATGTCCCTCGTGACTTTATTGGACATGTGAGCATGAAAAAAGTCTTAATACCCAATATCACACTACTTGCTGACATATCGCGTCTTCAATTTGCAATGGTGCCCTGAGGGTTTCATCTGAAATGTCGAATCATTGTTTAAGTTTGCTGAGCATGAATAGCACATTTTTGAATCGAGTGAGGATTATCCTCTGTTCTATTTTTGCATATTTCCTGTTAGCGAGTCATTTGAGCCAGAAACGTGCTTTAGGTTTGAGCGGTCTCAACAGGTTTTGGGTTTTAGCAGGTTTACCAGGTTTCCCTCACTTTACAGCTTACAGCTGCTATGTTCTTCACAGTCCGGTTCGGTTAACGTCACACAGAGTTCGATTCATCTACAACAGGATAAGTTTTCTCAAATTTTTCGATGAGTTGATATCAGAGCATTTGGTTGGTCGATTAATGTATTACTCTTTCTCTCAATACACAAAATGTCAGTGAACTGAGCAATTATTTTGCTGACACTTGCCAAAGGTGGATTTGCCATTTGCATTCCAAAATGACAGACGTGAATAAAGAAAGGAACAACATTAGTCATAAGCCATCGCACAATGAGTCAAGGAGCTTGAAGGGTGTCCAACATATACAGTTTGTGTAAATAAAAGTCAGAAACCAAACAACGGATCGTTCTGTGGATTCTATTAGGTTCTTCCCACGTTTAACTGAAAAAAATCAAAATATAACGCTGCCCTTTCTTGTTTCCCATGCTGCACAAGGTGGGCGCTTTGTGTCGCATGTTATGTGACACAACTTCGGGGTGGTGTTGCCACTTTGAATCTGGCGCTAACACCTTCGCATTTCCATCATCCTTCAATTTTAACTATTTTCTCAATCTCATCATAACTTTTTGACAGTCCTCCTCGAGTTGAAGCCATTTGACAGCTTTTCTGTAGAATCGGAGCGAATTCATACTCCAAAAAGGACTAAAATTTACATAAAATATTTTAAACTATCAAACGCGAACTCGATGTAACTGTATGGCTATTCGCGCATTCATTTTGGCACTGAAGTGGACATCTAGACAAAGAAGAGAATCCCTAGAATTTGGATGTTCAGTTTTGAGACGCAATAACCAAATCCAAGTCAGCAATTAAGTATTTAGGGCTAGTGGCTGAGAAGGCTGCTTCAGACGAATTGGCTCTCAGTCGCCTTATTGCCAGTGTAGGGGAAACCAGTCCATGAAGAACACGCCTCTTCATGAGGATCAGTAGAGTCAGTGTTACTGTGCGGAGCAGAAATATGGGGCGTCGCTTTCAGTAAGAAGGTGTACCGTAAGTCTGTGGCAAAGGAAACGAGGAGAAGAGCATTATGGATTCATCATCATCATATGCAATAGTCTCTGATTCGGCGATAAGAGCATTGCAGATTTGATATCTATAGATTTCTTTGCTATGATGTTCCACGATATTGATCTGTGTTAAAACAAGGGTGCAACGCTCACTCAACGCTTAACAGCAGTTCCGGTTGAATTGTACGAATGAAAGGAGGATTACGTGGCTAAGTCATGAACTCTCGAATTCAGATTTTGCACAACAAAGGAAAACAACTGTTGTCACACTTTTTTTCGCATACAAAAGATTGGACAGGCTGCGGTAGGACCTCTACAAGGAAATACGAGAGCTTACCTCAGATAGTCTAATCGCGGTGATGCTTCATTCCTGGAAAATAATATGAACTAATAGCAGTTCCAGGCTAGCTTCTAAGTTTGACAGGAGAGGTGTCAGTCCAGTCACCCACGAGTGGGTTGTCCAGTCACTCATGAGCCTGGGAGCCGCACACTCCGTGCGCATATATCATCGTTACCCAACCGCAAATAAAAAACTAATGCCATTGATTAAGGCGTTTAGATGAGAAAACTGATGACAGTCTTTTTCTTGGAATGTCATGAATTTCGTAAAAAAGTACACGTTAGACACAAAAGCTATCTGTGGTAGAGAAGCGACAAAGTCAATCCATGGTGAATCTGGCTCAATGACAAAATATTCTTTTAAATCAAATTAAATAAATATCAGTTAGAAGCAGGTCAATACTCACAATATTTAATTATTTGAAATAATTTTAAAATATTTATGCTATAGATAGTATCATTTTTTTCATCTGTCCTCTGCTGCTTGATAGAAATAACTTCATAGGCTTATTGGTGAGTGAGGGTTAATGTAGGATGTTTTTTTGGAAATATTTAACTTCGGCTTTTTTGCATTACCATGAAATTTTAATTACTGGGGTAATAATACTCTGCCACTATTATTTCAATATGATTCCGTGAAAGTAAGCGCCACAACGGGCGCGGAAGGAGTCCAAACCTATTTCTACTATTACAGCCAATAATTGTGGGCATATGTCGCCAATAACGTCGCGATTGTTGTTTTCCAAATGTTCGGACATCTCGGGATTTTCGGCGTAAACGAGTAATTTGACGTATTTCCACAACAAATAGTCCAGTATTGTTAAGTGACAAGTTCTTGCAGGCCTGTTTACAGGTATAAAACGAGGAATTATGCACTCATTAAATGCTTCTTACAATAAGTCGATGGTTGTACCAGCTGTTGTATGTCACGCCACCCTGATGAAGCTAGAGGTCCCCTTCACTACGGCGAATCAATTCCGGAACGAGAGAGCCATTGATCATGACTCAATAGCGTTCACCATTGACCATAGTGTTATCTCCAGCAGCATTTTCGAAGACAAACCAATGACTCCAGCAAACCATAAAGCATATCAGCATATCAGCATATCAGATTCGTGATCTGCAGAAATCTGTTCTTGGGGCCATACACAGAATTTACGCTGTGCCCGGTGATCGTTCGGCTCCAAAGCCTGAGGGAGTTGGCTTTTGTAAGCCTGCAAACCAAGATCTTACCATAAATTCTTTTGTCATATGGATGGGCATAAGTTTAATTGCGGAGCATGATGCTGAATGAACTCATTTCGAATGGACATTCGCTACTACGCTCTACAGTTGCTATGGTTCTGAATGACTGGATGGATACGTATTGTCCTTAGAGTAAACGAAGTGTGGAAAAGATCCGTGGTTTATCGAATTAATTCTGGTAAATTGAATCCCGGATAAGTTTCCCGATGAGTTTTTCTCCGAAACAAACCTATGCGATTCTCAGACGTCTTCTCTTGTTCGAGCGTAGACATATTTATGATAAACCGGCAAACTAAATTAATCATAAATCACATGACAGCTGTCACAACATACGTAGTTAAAAAGTTTGTTTTTCCATTTGCACAAGAAATTGAGAGAAATTGGAGAATTGGTTGATTTATCATAACTTTAAAATCAAAAACAAGTTAAGTTGTTAAAAAACTCTCCAACTCTGGAGCTGATGATATGCATTCAATTCATCATTCGAATGTGATAATTGACGTAACACAGAAACATCACTGGGTATTATTTCCAGTTTAATCGAATCTAGAAAGGATTCATAAAAGTATTATAGTCTCTCATATGTTTACGAAATATTTAAACCGGCAGCTGGTAAGCCCGAATGACGCAATAATTGAGTGAAACTGCCTAGAAATAATGAGAAGCGCATTAAGCTTACTCTAAACGTACTGTAGGAAAGCATATAGCTACCAAAAGATATCCAGATATATTTAACACGCAAGCAAGTGTCAGACAGCAGAATTCTAACATTTTAGTCATAAGCTAATCGCTTTCTCTTCCTAGATGACCTGTGTATAGTTGGTAAAACTGTATGAACAATCGATCGATTTCCTCAGGATAGGCGTGCATATCGATTTAAGATATCTCTCCTCGAACCTTTTTAGACAAATGCGGTAAACTTTCGTGAGTTTCTCATGCTACATTCAAACCGCAACGACCCAACAAGGACCTTAGAAACCTTAAAGACCTTTTTGAGATTGGTAATCTAAATTTTTATGAGTCAGAGTTTTATCATTGGGAAAATCATCCAAGGACTCCATCCAGCGATACTTGCTTCCCAGAAGAGGGTGTGAAAATGGGCAGAGAAAGGAAAGAAAATAAAAAGCAATGTGGTGACGGTCACGTTGAGTTGGAAGTTGAAGTTGAAATTGACTACAAAGAAATTATTTCAGCAAAAAGCTTACAACTATCTTTTAGCGAAAGCGGGTTGAATTTCTTAAAATTTTTGTTCTCCTGCATCACTTAAAAGATCATTAAATTCTTTATTTTTCAATTTTGTATTCATGATATATTAAATTTTTGGCTGTTCTGGTCGACTGGACAGTCGGGGTCTTTTACATGAAATTTCAACGGTTTTGTATTGAAACTTTTGCATTTTAACGAATAATCATTAAATGATATAAATATTTTTCCATTTTTATTTACAAAATGGCGGCTGCAAGAGAAGCTTAAAAAAGTCAGAACTAAACATTTTGGACGAAAAAAACGAAATGGCAGCCATTTTAGATGTTTGGCCTGTTTTTTTGACTTGTACAAAAAAATACAAAAAAATTATTTAATAAAATTGTTAGAAATGCATACAACATTCTGAATCTGACAGGGGCTAAAGCTGTACATCGGTTTTTCGAGTAAAACCGGTTTTTTTTCAAAATTCAATTGTGAAACTTGCTCTTCCTCCTCATTTGTCATTTGTATGAGGTTTTCCCTACCTTGGCTCAGTCCAGCGCTCCATTGAAACTTCAAGGCTGCGGTGGTTGACAGAGCCGCTTGTGTTGTCAAAAGTCATTTTCATTACCTCCTTTATTTTTCAATAAAGGTTGAAATCTTTCATTATATGTCCTCGCAGCACAATAAGGGGCAATTTCAACCATATTTTCCCTGCTTACAAATGTTCTGGAACAATATGCCAAATGCAATAATTGAAGCCTTCGTTGAATGTTGCATATTTGCTCTTACATTGTGTTAGCAAATCATCCGTGGTAAGGTTTTCGTAGATTTTTCTAACCAACGGTTAAAATTCATTATCTAAGGCGGGGGATGTTTGTATTCTCCCCATTCTCCCTCTGCCTCCGCAGCTCGATATGAGCACGAAGAATCAGCACCTTAAGGACAATTTTCGTGCTGTGAATTATCGTCGGTTCAAATTTTGTGGCAGTACGTCGCCATATAGTATCTCTTATATTTTTAACAAAATCAGGATTTCAGCGCCTAGATAAGTCGTAATACTTTTGGGTTTTCAATTGTTTTTCGGGGCTCGGTGTTTCTTTTTGCTGAAACAACAGGTTGGGTTTTATAAGATTCAAAATTATTTTTTTTTTCTTCTAAAATTATTTTAGTTGTTTTTTATTTTTTTAAATTGCGTAAGCGGTTTTTTGCAAACTTTGCCCGTTAGTACATCCTTTTTTAACGAGTAAAACACACTCTTTGTTATTCAGTTAAAACGTCCCCGTTAGGCTGAATACCTTGTAATTGTAAATGTTTTCACATCACCGTTACCAATTTAAAATTCGAAAAGTAAACCATTTGGTTCAGTAAAAGTTGAAATATACGAATCTGAACTAAAACAAACCCTTTTTCAGCAAGTTTTGAAAACTTCACATCATTCTTGTAAGTTTTACACAGTAAAATCATTTTCAAATACAAAAATAAAGCGAAGTTGACTACAGGTACGGCGAACTAGGATCAACATATACTCCAAAATTTGGGTTTTGGTCAATTTTCTTAGCAAAAGCATTTGTGGCACTTGCATCTTCACCCGTATGCTGATTACATTGAAAACTTTGTTGTTTGCGACCTCCCACGTATGCCGTATTTTGTACTTTTTGTAATCAATTTTTCAAACTTATACTGGGAAATAATCGAAAATATAACGTTATATGTAGCTCTACACGTGAAAGACGCTTTTCGACTGATTACTAACTAAGGAGAAATCTTGTAAGAAGCATATATTTATAGAAACGTAACGTTATACTAAACAGCTGCCGAAACACCTGCTGAGCGCGCTCACACTCCCTCCGTTATATAACATTTCTTGGCATTCCTGACTAAAATAAAAGTTTGTAACCCAATGTTATGAGTATTATATATAATACTTAAAAGTCAGGTTTTTAGAAAATCGAGTTTTTTGAAGAAAATGAACCAGACTGCCACCTTAAGGTTCTTAAAAGCCCTGTTTTGTAAAGATGCTAGTTCTAGCACACTTTTCTGCTACTTATTCCTTCATACCGAAATTTTTAGTTCAAATGAACCAATTGTTGTTTTTTATGATTTGCTATCGAATGATCAAAATGACTTTAAGACTGTAAGTCCTTTAAGTTTTGACTTCTTCTCACGAAAGTAGCTTTCATTATTATTATTTCTTAGCAGAATCCTTGATGAGAACCTGATGAGAAGCGGCAGGGACGCGTGTTCGAAACCAGCTTGAGCTCTTTCCACAATTCTTTATAAATATTAAATTCACTATCGAGGTATTCGAAACATTTGATCAGAACTTCCGCACCCATGAGTCTTCGCTGAGTTAGCTTAGCAAGGGTATAATTCACTTATAAGTTGTAAGTGAAAAGGGAAAATTGATCTACCAAAAATTTCTGAAATTGATAAAGCCAGACCAAAGGCAATTTGGAATATAGGAAAAAGTTCAAAGCTGTAGAGCAATATTAATAACTAGTAAATAACCAGTCGACATCCACCTAAGCTGGTAGTGCCAATCGACGCGTCCCAGCCTGTGAGTTGGCACCTGATGAGAAGCGGCAGGGACGCGTGTTCGAAACCAGCTTGAGCTCTTTCCACAATTCTTTATAAATATTAAATTCACTATCGAGGTATTCGAAACATTTGATCAGAACTTCCGCACCCATGAGTCTTCGCTGAGTTAGCTTAGCAAGGGTATAATTCACTTATAAGTTGTAAGTGAAAAGGGAAAATTGATCTACCAAAAACTTCTGACCTTGATAGATGGTTAACTGGAAATGTGATCGATTTTTCCGTACATAAGTTCTTCGCTACTTTAGTTGTATTCAACAGGATTAACTCAAGCTCAACGACCACAGTTGCTCCTTATTATTGCCAAGGGAAAATCTTCATACTCGTTCAGAGGTATCAACTACTAGACATTACATAAAAAATTGAATTTTTTGCGGTACAATAGTTGCAATTCGACTATCATAATGTAAGAGTTATTTTCAAGCGCGTGCAACACATAAGAGCAAATGTTTGATCCTCAAAATACAAAGTTTAGTATATTTGACATAAAAAATATGTCAGTTTGGTCCATACCATTCAGTTTTCAATAACTTACAGCCGAAAAGAAGTGTCTAATGCCAAACAACATATTAATAGCATACATCGAACCGCTATAAATTTGAAAAACTTATTCCTTGCTATCAAATTGTTGACTTACATTTTTGTGTCAGCCACTTCGGAAACCGAATGCATCCATCAAACATTCAAACCAATAAATTCATCTTATCTGATAAAGACCCTTTTCAGCCTTTCATACAAATACTTACACAAACAGGACATCAATTCATCAATCCATTTTGAAATTGCTTTTATTTCCGTTTGACATCAAAATGTTTTCCATGTCCAATACTGAACCTACCAACAGAGAGGACCTTTGAAGTATTCGCATCGACATAACGAGGCAAAGTTATGTTCTACGGCATATGTCCGAAGGAAATCGGAATAGGACCATACCTTTTCGGATAGGCACCGGGATAAATGGCGATAATGTTAAACAGTGATAAATTACCTGAATCATTTCAATATTTCGCAGAGTAAAGTCCAAAAATTGACTGTTTAAAAGTGATATTCGTTGTCATAAATTTGTGTATTTGCAAGCATGATTTATTGAATGCATGGCTAATATTTTTTCAGTATGTTTTTGTAACAAGGATAAACTGCAAGCATAGATAAACTTCCCACAAATCTCCACACATTCAACGACCCAGTGAAAGTTTATCAAATAAATGTTCGGCACAAACCGTACTATTTCAAGATTATCCATTAAGCGGGAGTTAATTTGTTATCATAAGGAAAAAAAATGGACCTGGAACTTTCCTCCCTTAGATAATAGCACATAATTCAAAAACTTTCCAGTCATCATCTGAAATTTTACAGATCATTCAACCCCATATGCGCGTGGAACATTGGCCAAAAGGTTTTCATATACCTTCCGCATGGTACAACAGTGCGGTGGACGCTGTTATCCATTATGACCTCCATTAACTTCTACGGAAACACGCCATCAATCACAGCTAGAGACTTCCCATCTTGTGCCCGTCAAATGAATCATATGCCTCAGCCAACGTAGGGCAGGAATATAAAAAAATAATACAACAACACAAGGACGAAGGTTGCCTTGTACCACCAGGACGATGGCCAGCAGCGAAATCATATTTCGGACAAATATGGCAATAAATAACGGGAAGTCAGACAAGAGGATATCACGGAAAATCCACTAGCTATAAGAAAATTTCTTAAAGTCTAACCTTTGTGTGAAAATGAATGGGATCCTGGAAACGAAGAGCGAAATGTTTTCATTGCGTCATCAAGCCAAATGTGATAATTTCCGGCAAGCTTGGGGGGCGTCATTTAATGAACATACAATTTTTCTTCTGTAATTTGGGTTATTAGGACGGGAAGTAGTGAAATTGATTTCCAGGCGGCAGGGAAAGTCGATAGTTTCAAACTTTATGGTGAAACGGATGCTATGAAAATTCAGATCAGGACAATTTCTAGCGCAGCTTCTAAATTTTTTTTAAAGATTGTTAGAAGTATGCCTTGCAGTGAGTTAGTGGCAGTTTGCACCTTTTGTCAAATTCTACAGAAAAAAACTCAATGGTCTTCATGTTTACGGGGACTCTCAAAAAGTATTCATGGGAGGGACCCTGGGAGAAAATATTTTGCGAAGGTGACTGCTCCAGGTGGAAGTATCAGTCCAAGTATCTCTTTTAATTAAACGCTGGATTAATTTTCAATTAGACGTGTCTGTCATACATGTTTCAAAATAAATGCTCCTGTACAAGTGGGACGGAGCGTTCGAGATCATCATAAAGAGCATCCTCGACGACCCACGCTCATTGTTGCTTTCAATATTCTACAGGATTCACCTTATGCTATCATTCGCGAAGATCGCGATTATATATGATGATATTGGGGTGTGACTATAGCAGATAGGACTGTTAAAACCACAACCCGTGAAGACTTGTTATCAGGATGAAACAAACAAAAAAGTGTTCCAGTACATACAAAGCCCAACGATGTTTTTGGGTAGAGAGGTGAAAACTATTCACACTCTAATTGGGGACCTCCAGTGGCACAAACCACATCCTCTGTCAATTGGATTACCTAGCCTGAAATCGACACATTAATTTGGTCTAGACCTCCCTATTCTAAACGTAATCGTGTCTTCGGGTTACATGAGTTCTTCTTCTAGTGGGAGGGGAAGGAGAAAGAGAATTCCTAGACCATCACCATCGACGCAATTGGTGAAGCAAGTATACCCTCCTTAGTTATTCGAATCACCCGAAACATAATTTATCAACATTTGAGTCCATTTTTCGGCCGATTTCAGTTTTGAAAAGGCTATCTGGATGGACTTCCTCCACATTTTCATCAGAATCATTTCTATGCCACATTCAATGAGAAGTATGACAGCCATAATCATTTCCTCCAACTCACAATATGCAACTTGCAGACCTAGCCTTATCAATTTTTACACTGAAAGCAACTGTGTTCGCTCAATAGTTGGACAGGAAGACATTAATCTCATTATGCTTTCTATTGAGCCATGATCTGAAATCGTTGATGAGGCGTCGTCCGTCGTAGGAGACATTTCACAAGCCTGACCGAGGTTGGATTCGTGGGAGATACCTTGTCTGACTAGCATACCTTCATAAATATTGTACCGTGACGTAAATCAGATTGCGATCCTTCACAGAATCCCAAAATATCCGCATCAGATAATCTGGTATTTCGGATGGGTTTTCCAGGGTATCCGGAATATCGGTCCATTTAGTAGAGCGGAACGCATTGCTGATATCCAGTGTCACTGGGAGAAACACACGTCTCACCTTTTCAAAAGCAGTACATCAAAAAACTGAGCAACAATCATAGCAAAAGTGAAAGACCGTCGGTTCTGTGAGCCTTCGTCGACTTCTTGGAAAAAACTGATCATCTCAGTTCTTTCCCCTGAAGAGTGGACAGTATACTGGTCTTTCTCTGTGTGTTGCTTCAACACAGCCGGAATGTGGGGGAAAGAGAGCTTGTACTATTTCGTCCATCTTGTAGGCTTTCACTTATATCAAGTTTATATACAGGAGCCGTATGATTTCAGCACTTCTTTGGTAGTTTTTAGCAGTGAAGGTTTTTTTGAAAACCCAGTACTTCCCAGATCTACGTTTTTGCTGAGAATTCAGAATTTATGGCTTGCGTTGCCGCACTTGTGGCAAAAAAGTTCTTATCAGGCTCTTTGTATCCTTGTTCGTTGTGGCCATAACTTACGTTTTCCATGCAGCAGAGGGGGCGTATCAGCGTCCTATCCTGCAGACCACCAAAAATTTTTTATTTCAAGTAAATAAATTGGATAAATTTCCAATTTATCGGCTTGTTTTTCAGTGAAGTCGAATTTGGCAATGCATTGCCCTCTATTAGATTCAGGTGTCAGTTTTATTTTGATACGACTTAACTCAGAGAAAACCCTTTCGAGGCGCTCTTTCACTTTAGTCATGTCTATAACCGCGTCAATAGTCTCATTTTTAAGGTGGCATTAGTTCAAGCGCCCCTGCTCCCAAGGCCCATTTAAATTGCGTTGCGGGGTGAGTCGTTATCAATTGTATCAGGTCCAAACTTTGCAAGGAGGACACAAGCTTGAGTCAGACGAACTGTTGTACTAGCAGTTTGAGTATCATTGTGTTTTACAGCATTCCTGATTTCTACTGTATTCATCTGTGGACCAGTTCTCGGTTCTAAGTAAACTGCCTCAGGACCCGCCTTCAACAACCAAGGCATAGTATGATCTTATCAAAAAATTGTGTACATGAAACTTTTTGTAAACGAATGTATACAAACAATATAAAAGGTATTTGTCCACAGATATACATACATATCATCAGAACTAAATGAAACGCCTTATTTACGACCTTGTTCTTTGACATATCACAGTTCTGTCTTGCCGTGCTTCATTTCCGCGTTGTCTTATTCAACAAATTTGTTTTTAATAGACCGATTGTCAACTCTTATACTTTTTATGGTAGCGTCAAAACTGATGATCACTGCAACTCTAAAGAAAACTTGAAATTTAAGGATATTCCACTCAAATTTTCTCTAGACATTCGTATTTGTAAGCGAAACTTGTTGGAAGAAGTAGATATAAATGAAGGTGCTGAGAGATGTAAATTTATCGATGTTACACGTAGTAATGAGCCTGGTTGCCCCTAACTTCGATGGTAGTCATAACCAACGAGGACGTAGGCACGGGAGACAATATGGCAGTACGGAATAGCTATACTCACGCCATTTAAGGTCCCAGAAATTTAGCGATCTAGAATTCTCGAAGCTCACTCCAAGTTCACAAGCTCACTTCTTTTAAGCTCTCGATCTTGCAAAGCTCACTTTATTTGTTAAATGGTTTATTTGTTTCTCGTTCTTTGTGATGCTCTTTCGAACTATTAGCGTTTCTTTTTAGTTACACTTTACTTTGTACATTGGTGGCATTTTTCTTGATATATAATAATTTTTGATTTATTTTTAATAATTTGTTTCGCCTCATTTTCGAATTTCAGGAGCAGTTCTATCACGCCTTTTAACGAGCGGGATAGGATTTTAATGTCATCCGCACAGATTATAACTTGGCTATCTTGTGTTTTTGTTTACCCCATGTGTCAGCAGTTGGGTACATTATGGCGTATTCTACAATAATAAACTGAGCCGAACCCAGTTGAAATTGTGAGAACGGCATCGGTTAGTTTTTTGTTGGTACGGGCAGGATGTTCTCTGTTCATGACACTGGAAGTTAACAGTGAATTATACTACTTGCTCTGAAGCCACTTTAATGCTCCCGAATAATACAGCTGGCCCGGTATCTGATCGTATTTCCTATTATTGTTGACAGTCATTTAATATGCCGCACAAAATAGTGATATGCCTGTGTGAAAGATTCTCTGAAGAATGAGATTCTGACACGATTGACATTTTTAAATGGTTCTTTTCATCTAGAAGAAAACGGTACTCCGTAAACTTTGAGTGTTTTTCAAATTGAATATTTTTGATTTCACTTAGGGGACTAAGTATGTAAGGATCACAGAAACACGTTTTGTATGCCAATTACGCCAATTCGTTTGTATGTGCTCTATTCAAGAATGTCTGTTGTGTTGTTTAAGTTCAAGGTATGATAAGAAGATGCCTTTGATCGATTTTTCATGTGATGAAAATGGTCTGAGTTTCGTCTGTGTTTATTTTTATCTTCCATTCGCAAAAGTGTCACAAAAGCACGTCCATGGACAGTTGCAGTTTTAAATATTGACTTCTGTTTGTCTGGATGTATAACATATGTAAGTGTCATTGACATAGAGAGATTGTTTGAAGTTTGTGAGAAATCGTGGGATATCTGCCGTAATAATTGACCTCACATGCTGCTGAAATTTACTTATACGCACTTGCTACCCACACCGACGCACAGATAAAATGAGTCGACATCCCCGCATAGGAAGACCTTCAACGACAATGATCAATTTCCGATCAAAAACATGGCGGTCTCAATCATACCAAGGGGCAATTGTAACCCCGAACATTACTTTGATCAAATCATCTATCGATGTTATCGTTGATATCGATGCTTTATGTTGAAAGCATACGCAAAGAAAAGGCTTGGTTTGACAATGAATGACAATATATGTCATAAAAGAACAATCACGCAAATAGGCAGAATTTAGGAAACCGTCAAAGACGAAAACATTATGAAAACTAACAAAAGATCGTATAAGATTATTAGAATCAAGAAACGAGAAATATACAGCAATCAATGGAGAGAAAGCTCCAAAAATGTAAGAACCCTGAAAATCATCAACAGCCGTGAAGAACTTTGGCAACATGATTTGATATCATATCATTAGAAAGCTTCAGAACACCGGAGACAATAGATGACCCAGAGGGGTTTTATTGGCTCCAACAATTTTGATGAAGTATGTGCTGTTGACAAAGCCCAAAAGAATAACATCCCGGGCTAAGATGAGGTAACAGTTAAGTTCATCCAATATGGTGGTAGCGAGCTTCAGAAAAGCTTCCAGAAGTTATCCAACTCATACAGGATCAAGAAAAGATGGTTCGTGAACTAGAGACAGTTGAAAAATACACATGGTAAAGAACCATTAAGCTTTTTGACAAAATTGACAATCACGATAATGCTACCTTGGATATCCTAGTATTCTTGATCAAAATCATAAGATTCCTGATCTCTTTCAAACTTTCAAAACTGTTACATCTACTTTCAAAAACAGACGTAGAAACCATTGCGATAAATAATTGACAACACAGATCACCAATGCAAATGAGTGCTAAATCTAGACAATTATGGTCCTAGAAGCAAGAAGTGAAGCATAATAGGAAACACTTGCTTCAAAAGAGGCCCAACCCTCCAGGTATTTCCTGATGAAATTGCTCATTGCTCACTTATGTTTTAAAATCGGCAAAAATTATTTAGAGATTTGCAGACAATTAGTTGCAAGACTTCCAGGTGATTTTAGAAAGCTTCATTTGTTTTTTCGTTTTACCTCCGGCATCTCCATTAATCTACCTGATTTGAAGAATTTTTGTTTTGTGCGAATGGCACTTAAATGCTTGTTTACTGCCTTAAAATTGATGAGATGTGGTTTGAACCACCTATTCAAAATAAATGCCACTCCATATTCTCCCCTTCAAGGATGTTTTCTTGCTTTAAAATATTGGGGACTATGTATGGATAGCTTAGAGCAGAAGTTATCCAAGTGTCATTTTATTGACTTGGAAAAAATGAGCCAAACGCCTTCTATGTAAATATGAATATGTTTTAATAACTTAAAATTCAATTCCGATTTTTTTAAACTAAACTGATCTATCCTCATCAAAGTATATGTGTTATTTAATAAAATTCAATTTCTCAATATTTATTTTAGAAGATTTTTGTGACTTAGATTACTTCCGCTTTAAAAACAATTTGACTTTTTTACAGAACAACACGTTGTGCCAAATAAAATGGTAGAAATTTAACAAAACTTTATTTCAGTAATCTGTCGTAGTATAACACATGAAAAGGATAATAAAAATTGTTTGCAGCTTATAAATTCAATTCCCTTCACTCTCTTCTCGTTCAGTATTTGGTAAGAGCTGTAGATCTTCCCCTACTATTTGACTTCAACGTCTGATGTTTGGTAAATTTAGGAAAAATGAATCACGTATGGGTGGAACATAAAGCAGCATCCTTTTAAGGTTACGTATTTTTGAATATGTAATACGTTATTCAAATTCTATGGGAAACAAAATGTAGGATCTCAGAGCATTAAAACAAGCAACGTCGTTATTTTTAAATCCTTACTGTCATAAATGTGTCATGTTGAAATAGATCTTACTATCACCCTTTTGAAAACTAACTTTCCTCATTTCTGAAGTGAGTACTTTATTACCTGTATCGCTTCTTTTTAAAATATTTTATATCTATAAATTGACCCTTCATATTATTTACAATAAAAGGATTTTTCTTTTTACATGTCTTAACAAGAGACATCCAATCATGTGGAATCACTAAAAGAATAAATCATTGTTATATTTTCAGGTATTTGGTTTTGTATGTTATAATGTAGACACGATATGATCTTTTGCGAACCTCTCCCACCAATGGTCTCATACAATATATTCATAACAATTTTTTCACCGCCTCAGAGCTTTATTTTTCCACCAGTTTAATAAATTCCTTCCGGCATTACCAAGCATATGGTGGTTGTCTTGTTCTGTTCTGATTTTTAGGCGTTTCTCTATGTCACTTTCTCTATGTCACTAGCTATTCGTATGCGGGAAATATCTAAAAAGGTATATTTTAAAGTGATATTAAAATGTAAATTATAATGTCTGTTGAAAATATATTGGTAAAAGCTTTTCTTAACAGATTCTTCACCATACTGTTGACATTTCGTTTTGTATAGATCGTATAATTTGGATAAATTAAAATCCGGACCTAAATGTTGACGCGATGACATTCGGTCGCCATAATGGCTTTTATAACGAGAAAAACTTTCAATGTGACACTTTATGTAGTCCACAACCTGTATTTTATTTGAAGGTATCGAAGTAATCGAGTCTCTCTTCTTATTTAATGCTTAGTCCAATCTCTTGTTTAAAATTGGGAGCACTTTAAGGAAAAACTGTTTAAATAACTGTTGATTATTAAAGAAATATTGACGACTACGTTTTTTATGACTTGGTTGTCGGCTGTTGCGTTTCTCATGTCTTTTTGTGGAGATTAGTTTTACAGACGCCCAGATCCAAGCTGTTTGGCCATCCCAGATTAAGTGCATGAAATCGTGAATCAATTTCTTTTTGAGTTTCAGATGTCACTTTAACACTGCATCGCCTTACATAATTACAATTAACTTGTTGAAATATTTTAGCTGCTTTTAATTTTTCAGAATAAATCATACAAGGTGGTTCAAATATGATCGAGACACATGCTGTGACACGTTTATTTACTATCTAAAAAATTTACAAACATTTAAAGTTTTTCTAGGTACTGTTCCTCACTAGTTACGCATTTTGTCCACCTTTCCAGAAGCTTTTTGATGCCGGTATCGAAGAATTCCTTGGGCAACTCAGACAGCCATATGCGCACGAACTCCTCCACCTCGTCGTCGGTGTTGAATCTTTGACCTCAGAGGGCTTCTTTGAGTGTTTCAAACATGTAATAGTCACAGGGTGATAAATCTGGACTGTAGGGGGTGTTGCAGTACCTTCCAACCAATTCCGATATTGTATCGAGCGTGAGACGCGCGGTATGAGGGCGCGCGTTATCCTAGTGAAGAATCGCACTTCGTGCTGGAATGTTCCTCCGTTTCGAGGATAAGCGGATTTCACGTGTGTTTTCAGAAGGTTAGAGTAGTATAGTTACGTCACTACATAATCACCATAAGTGACCGACAAACCCTCATTAAGCAATAAAATAAATGTGTGCACGTAGATGAAACATTTTATCCTTGTAAAAATGTTTCAAATAACATATTGAATATTTGTAAATCATAAAATGTTTCAAGTAAAACCATAAAATGTTTCAAATAACACATCATTGAACCTATGTAAACCTTTAAAGATAAGATATTCAAATAACACATCATTGAACCTATGTAAACCTTTTAAGATAAGATATTCAAATTAGCATTAAGCAATAAAACGAAAATATTTGTAAATTCTTGTATAAATAGTATGTAAAAATCGGGCTAATGCGCAGCTTGTAATGTTATTTGTTATAATAAAGAACTTTAACACAAGGCAAACGTAATTGTATGCGGCATTGATGGAACGTTGGGTGTCCAGGAAATCAACGTACAGCACTCCCCGCCTGTCCCAGAACACAGTAGACATAACCTTACCCGCGGACCTGGTTGTCTTCGCTTTGACTAGCGCTCCTTCCTCCTTCTCCCTCTACTCTTTAGGCAACACTTTGCTTTCGGGAGTGTAAGAGTGTACCCATGTCTCGTCTGTAGTGAAGATTTGCGTTAAAAAACCGTCCCCTTCCGCCTCGTATCACGTCAGCAAGCGCCGAAAACTTCCAACCGAGTGAATTTTTGTTCGAAGTTCAACAGTTTATGAACCCATCGTGCCGTTATTTTGCGATATTAAAGTTGTTCGTGGATGATAGACTCTACACCGCCAATACTGATGCCGAGTTCAGCCGAAATGTCTCGAAAATTAATCCTAGGGTCCTCAAAAATGAGTTGTTCTACGCAGCGAATGTTGCCTGGCTGAGCATGAGGCTCATTCAGGACGGTTTCGCGCCCATCCTCTAATGCTTTGATCCATTTAAATACAGCAGCCCTACTCAGGCACTGACTGTCAAACTGATTTTGCAAACGCAGAAAAATTTCCGTGTTTTTAACGCCTTCCACACCTAAAAACGAATGACAATACGTGGCGCAACGGCGGTCGGTACTTGATGTTCATTCATGGTCGCGGCACGCGCGTGAAACATGCGATCCCGACGAAAGCTATGCCACACTGTTTGTAAGGGACCCAGCTATCACATACTCACGCCACGATCTTTAAAACATACATGCGCACTATCTACAGCGTTTGTCGTGATCATATTTGATGTTCATTCATGGTCGCGGCACGCGCGTGAAACATGCGATCCCGACGAAAGCTATGCCACACTGTTTGTAAGGGACCCAGCTATCACATACTCACGCCACGATCTTTAAAACATACATGCGCACTATCTACAGCGTTTGTCGTGATTATATTTGAACCGTACTCGTATATGCTTCTCCTCTGTTTCTTTTCTTCTTTATAAAAGTTCTTTTCCAGGTGATTTCACTTCGGGGACGTTTCTTCGAATTTATATTCAATTCATGACTTTGACTCAAATTTTGCGCGTTTGAAATAGAAGCTATGGCCGGAACTTGAGTGTTAACTACTCTGCCAATATTTTCGATAAGTTCTGAAGACACTGACGGGTGATAAGAATTTTGTATTATCTGTGTAATATAGATCTTCCTCCGTGTCCAAAAAATCTTGTTGGTTTTCGTTACTAAAAGATAGTCCCACTCCCACAGATTTGTGCTCCCCTACTTTGCTCATAATATAGATTATGTATGCATTCCAGAAATTACATTAAAATTTAGTATTTAAACCGTCTCGTTTAAGGCAAATCCCGTTATCTTAAAACAATGTTGTGCTATGAGTTACCAGATAAAACAAAAGTAAAGACTCTGTCGAAAATGGGATTTTTTAATATTAATGTGGTGTACCAATGGGTTAAAATGTTAGGTTTTTAATTCTAGGGAGTATGAAAGTAGAAATAATTAAAAGTGAGGCTTTGGCTGTCAAATGTTTAACCAAATATTTATATTTTTAACAAATATTTAAACTATTTCGTACGCAGCCTAAGGCACAGATACATAGATCACTTCTCCAACAGAGATTTTTTAGAAATAATGTGACCCAACCCAGCAGAAAAAATGAATCGCCGTCGATACGAATTCGTTTCGCCGTGTCGGAAAATGAGTTCGCCAGCGAATCCGCCAGCGATCCGAACTTGAATCGCCTGCGAACAATATGTCACTTCACAGACGAATCTACGCGGCGTGTCGCAAACCAATCGCAATGGCGTATCGCAAACGGTTCGCCATGGTGATTTATTAGTGAACTGCCCCTGTGAACTGTGAAATAAGTGAACTGTGTTTGTAATCCGACGTGGTGATTTGTTTTCGATGTGCCGCAGTACTTCAGACTCCTGTTGAAATTATTTGAAATAGCGATACAAATTCACATCGCCGGCAATCGTTTTGTTTTCTGTATGTTCTGAAATAAAAGTTTTCCAGGATATTTCCTGAAAGTTAATATTGCCTGAAAAATCCGTTAAATAAAAAATATTCAGAAAAAATAAAAAACTGACTTGAAAATGACCCAAAACCGATGAAATAAAATTTGCGAAATCAGTTTCAAATCAGTTTCTCCCTTTTGTAACTTTGTTTGCAACAACTTAAAAATCAATCGTAAGTAAATTTGGGAAATCAAATTTGGCATTGATTCTTTGAAATTAGTTTTATCATATTTAGGGCATTTAAAGGCGGTTTTGTTTTTAAAGTAAAGTCGCATTTAAAGTCGGTTGTAGGATTTGGGTCTGATAGGATATTTATGTTGTTGAATTTAAACATAATATAATGTGATGTGATTAATGGGAGTCCTATTTGAACTACGTGAGTCCCTTGGGGACGTCTTAAATGCAGTGCCCTAGAAATGTTAACACGTCATTCAGTGTCAAATTATTTACTAAATATTTTGTAGCTCACTCATCCAATTCGGAAACAATATTATTTTTAATTCTACTATCGACGTTACTTCGAACGGTAAAAAATTAAGTTGAAGGGACTGAAATATATATTATTCAGTTCCTACAACTTATATTATAAGTCCCTACAACTTATACAACAAACGTTATCGTACGTAATGTCGGCATAACTATTAAGGAAAGTCGAATCGGAAGGAGTTTAAGGAGTGGACCTGAAGTCAATCGTCATACAATTCATAATATTTCAAGATTCTTTTTAACTGCTTTTCGCGACATTGTCATCAGTACGAACTAGCTTCCGTGGTGGAATTGTACCTGAACTAAATAAGAAACATTTTTGATTTGAACACATTTTCGAGAAAAATAATTGATTACACATAATTATGATCGTCTCGAGCTTTCATAAGTACTCGATTAGATTATTATTTTTTAAAAAGGAATCTATAAGATTCTTACAGACTCCACCTTAACAAAATAGGAATACATACAGGCTGTAAAGTTAGTCTTTTCTGCATGAAAGAAATTGAACTGTAGAATTAAGTCTCAGGGAATCTGTAAACCATCGAAACATGGACAATACAATCAAGCTTATGAAAAAAAATCATGTTTTGCACGTCTTAATAAAAACAGGAAAGGGAAAACTGACGAGCCCTAAAAATCTGCAGTTTATCAATAAAATTGGGAGACAGTAAAGTTCGGATAATCGCAATATGCATAAACGCAAAACTCGCTGAAATTTACAGAAAATTGAAGCAAAGCATATTTAGGAGTTCATAAAAATGATTTACAATATTCTACTAGTTTGGCGACTTGCCTATCCGTCAGTACGGCTTTCTGTCTGTCCACTCATTTCTCATGTTTTATCAGTAACTGCGGATGCTTAAATCTTGAAAAACTGTAAACGAGTGAAAAGAGATGACTTCTTCTAAGTAGGATATAAGTCAGTCGAGTACACAGCCCAACGTTTCTGTCAGAGGGACTTTGATGATATGTAGTCCACCAATGGAAAGCACCGAGGTGACGTCACTTTAAACGGTCGCCATTGCGGTGCTGCCAATATTAGTAATTGTATGAGATCTCAATGATATATATGTCACACAACAAAACCAGCTGTAATGCTTATTATTAATTTATTCAGTATCCTAATCAGCATAACAGCTGTTCCTTTTGTTGTCCAATGTACACTTCACTACATGCATCTACAGTAGAGCACCAAGAATCCATGTATCCATATTGTGATTGATTTTACAATGGATATCAGCGGCTTTCACATGTGGAAAGTTCATACATTCAACATGCAAAAATAGTTGATATCGGATTATATAAAAAAATATTTATTTATTTGAATGAAATTCACTTAGTATCACACTATCTAAAAAACATTTAACTAACCAATTTGCCGTAAAATATTTTATAAAAGGGGTAAAATATTTTATAAAATGTCACTCAGAACTGACGAACAAAGGATGAACAAAAATGTCACTTAGCAGACTGACAAGAGCAAACTGATCAACAACCCATAATAATATAATTGGATCCAGAAAACAGGAAAAAGAAATGTTTTCTTGTTCGCTCTGTCCATATCTTTACGCGTCCCATATGTTATTTTCCGACTTTTGTTCGCTCTGGCGAAGAAAAGACGATCCGAATTTGGTTCACCTAAGCGAAATTCCGACAAAATATTTCCTGGAAAATGACACTAATGATCATAGGTCACTTTTGCACGGAGAAAAAAGGTTTAATTGAATAAAACAGAAATAGACACTAATATCTTTTTACTTACATAGGAATATGCTGGTAGCTTGAATCGCTGCGACAAAGTAAATTTGACATAATTAAGTGTACAAATGATGTTATCTCCATTTTGGCACATATGTCACTTGGATCACTTCTGCTCCAAGCTATCCACATGTAGTTTGCAGTCCATTTGCAAAAATTTTCGTCTCGTAGAAGTAACAAGTTCATTCTTCGTCAAATTTCCTCGCCGGAAGGTTTGGCGAGGAGGGAAGTGTAGGTTTGACTGCCAATGAGCTACTTTTTGGTCACCAATAAGCTAACCTATGTGTGGACATATCAGTCTGTGTGGACGGGAGTTAAGACCTCATATATAAACGAAGCTAGGATATAAAAATAGGTCTGGTAGACGCTACACCTAGCTATATCTGAAAAAGTTTCAGCCTCCCATAAAAAATATTTTGGGACCTTGCGCACTTGGATAAATAGGACAGCTACCTTAGTTAGTCACGCTCCAAAAAATACTGTAAGAAAATTTCAGGTGCTGTAGGGAATTTTCTCTTTTGGTTGTTTTGAAACAAATCGAACTTTAAAACCTCACAAATAGTCTTATACTTAGGTTGACTTTCCCACCTTAGAATTTTCGAAACCTTGCTTAACTCTTTATTAAGATGCTATGCAAAATCAAGCTCATTATTCTTTGAAACTTTTTATGCTTTGTTTAAGTAATAAAAGTTACACATATGAACGTTTAACCATGACTCACGAATCTATTAAAGTCAAAATATAGTTGAGATACTTATTCACTGATGGTATCCTTCTTTGTCTCTTCTCTCACTTCTGCTTGTATCTATAACGGACAAGTGAGTCCAAAAGACTAATTAACTTCGCTTGCTTATAAAAGAGTAATTTCCCATTGCAGTGGATGATCAACAATGCGCTGTAGTAATTTGTGCTTGACATTATTAAGTACCATGGCTATTCGATCCGATTCAGCAACGCTGAAATTAATTTTCCCGGTCGTTTCAGATTCATAATGAAAACATACCTGTACGCTCTCATTAATATAATTTTTGAAATGGTTTGGTGTATTTTGCATGATAGAGTCATTTTGCAGATGGATACTAATTAATCTTTGCAATTAAATATTTCATTACTGAAACCATTGCTCTTTGCAGTTTGATAGGCAAATTGAATGAATAAGATGAAAACGACATATTTTGCGTCCTTTCGTGATGTTGATCTTGGTACTATGATTTATTATGTGATTTATCTAAAGAGTTTGAATGTGACATTCGAGATTCAAATTCTTAGATTTGGCGTATTGTATTCTACTTTTGTTAATAGGTCGTGCAAACTTCTCTTTTCATCTGATATTTATTCTTATATCATATTTTATATCATAACATCATTGTTTCCAATATTTCAAAGATGTTGCTATTACTTCAAGCAAATCATATGACTCAGGGTCTTAAATGTGAACTACACGTAGATAAATTCCCTGGACCTTTAATTTGCTTCGCTCTTCAAGTACTCCATCCTCATATTTTCCTTCCCAACATACACTCAACTAAGATGACTTATTTAGTTTATTAATATGTAAACGCTGTAGATTTTTTGATTTTGGCCGACTTATTATATACGTCTGACCAAAATGATAGTGCCCTTCTTGTTCTCTGCAATTTTCTGCACTTTTTCGTCCTTCCAACAATCAAAAAACAGTAAATGAGCACTGCGTTTGGAACCAACTTCGGTGAAGTTGATCGATGGCAATAGATACATGTTGCCTGCATCTGAAGATAGCCGAAAATCTAGTTGGAAGGAAAAGAAGTATGATAGACATTGAAGACAAATTTCACAGAGGATTTGAATGCAAAAAAGTAAATTAAACGATATAAAGGATCTTCACGTCAGTAGTTTAAGAAAAGGATTTTGAATGAAATGAAACGATTCAAGTCGAGGAAAGCTTTAAATTTTGGGGCCAGACTATGCAGCCCAAAGACAATAACAAGATGAAGTACAGCTATAGTGTGACAGGGTTTGAGAAAAGGCTTTTACCGAGTGTAAAGAATCAGTCTCTGCGTATGAAACTCTTAAGAAATGAAGATCGGAAGAGAGTGGTGAAAGCACTGCGAGTGGCGTTAAAGGCAGAGTTGGCGTTGGACTCGAGCATAGTCACGACAACAGCATATCCATACACAACCCAGGAGGATTTCGATGCTGTGGCAGGGAAAGCTATGAAAGTTCGATCATTCATCGAGAAATTTGTAGAGGATGACTAAAGCGGAGAATACCTTAAGATAAGGCCCAAAATTGAATTTAGTCTCCGCAGGCTGGCGAATATCCAGACGGAAACGGAGGACCAGGAGAACGTGGTGGCGAAAATTCGCGGCAATTTGATGATGTTGCTGGAGGTGTTGATCCTGAAAGCGGAAGGTGAACGGGAGGAGGATGAAGAGACGATAGACGAACCAACAACGATGGCAGCAGAACCTCGAGCGGCTAAGCTCCCCGTGGTGGTAGCCAAGAATTCATCCATGGTGAATGAATTCAACGATGGTGGCTTGGTACGTGAGTAAATGAAAGATATGCCAGGCTATTGAAGTCGAAAGTAAGGCACAGGTGGGGTAGGTGGTTTCTCGAGCGGGGGAGGCTACGCAGCCGTGGGAAATGGTATGTGTAGACTTGGTTGGGTCGCTACCACGATCAGCCTGCGGACATAGTTGTTTCCTGACTGTACTGGATTACATCAGCGAATTCTCCCTTTTGTTCCCCCCTTCGAAAAGCAAGGAGATTTGTCGTCTGCTGGAAGTGGGCGTGTTCCTGTTGTTTGGGGTGCCTAAGTGGTTGCTCTGTGACATTGGAGCTCAATTCAGGGGTACAGAGCTTCAACGACATGCAGATACCTATGGTACCCGAATCAGATTTACGACTTTGTACCATCCACAGGCGAATCCTGCTGAACGCATTAACCAGGAGGTTAAAAGAATGCTGCGCTCGTACACGGCGGATAACCATTGCCAATGGGACGTCAACTTAGCCAAGATAGCTTGTGCGCTTCGTACCTATAAACATGAAGTGATGAAGGTGTCACCGTACTTTTACAACTTTGGACGGGAGATGACCATATTTCATGAAAGTCCGGTAGAACCGCAGGAGGGAAAGAGAGTCGTTGAGGTAGTGCCGAGGGCCCAGGAGTTGGAGAAAGTGCGCGCCGAGGTGTCAGCTGATGGCGGCGGCTACTAAGCAGAATTGCACTGAGACCAGGTCTGGAGGAAGAATTATCCAGCCTCGGATGCTGCAAACTACCTTGCAGCCAAGCTGGCGCCTGAATATCTGGGTCCATATAATATAACAAAACAAGTGTCAGGTTGGACGAACCAGCTACGGGACGGCAAAGGCGTGGACAAGGGCATATGGAACGTGAAGGACTTGAAGCCATACAAGGAATAAGGGACAAACCATTATACTGTTTAACGTTAAGGCAAAATTCCGATGGGCATCGGCGGCCGACCTTTACTCAGGTGTGCTTTCATGTTGTTTTTTTCTTGGAAAAATTACGGAAAATTGTGAAATATTTAGGGTATTTTGTGGACTTTATATTGTGTAATGGGTAGTTAATAGATCGACTAGAAATGGATATGAATTTCTGTTAAATGAATTTAGAGGAAATTCTCTTGAAGTATGGGGGGGATGTTACGGGTCGACTGCTATCCTCAATGAGCTTGCTAGCCAGCACGACGCAACTCAATTTTTTTTTTGGTACGCGGATTCGGGAATGAATTAATCCAACGGTCGATTATTGCTCATCCTGCGGGCAGTTCTCTTAGAATGAAATATTATTAATGACAAATTATCTATAGAAAAGCTATGAATATTAAATTATTATTTTTATATCCTAATAATAACGATAACGGTAAGAATTATGAAAATATTATTAGTTATGGATTATATATAGAAAAACTAGTAATTGTATTTATATTTAAATCAGAATAATTATGATAGTGTTAAGAATTATAAAACATCTATAAAATAAATAAGGATCAATGATATAAGTAATAAGAACTATAACGCTCGCGACGACGGAAAGGAGAAATCTGCGATTGGCAACAGAGTATAGCGACAGTGTAGTGCGCCGAGACCAGTGAAGGCCAGGCGGAGTCTCGAAAATCAGCAGCGATATTTCGCTATCCAATCAAGCGATTTGGGGGAATTTTGTTCCGTGTCAAGCGCCGCAGAAACAACATCGCCGCAAAAGCTTTGGGAAGGGCTTAGGGCTTCACTAAGTGCGGGCGATCACGTTAGTAGGCAATTATCTTAGCGAGCGACCAATGGACTGAAAGGAATAAAAGCACGACGAGCTAGAGCTGAGCTCTCTTTTTTTTAAGGCCGAAATACAATAGTGCGAGACTACGATACGATTGTGCGACGAGAGTCTTGCAGCAAATGTCAACCCGTTTTCGTAACATGCATTTCAATGCGACATCGTACAATGATTGCGATGCGTCGATGCGAGGCGGGAAATATTCGGAAAATTGAAAATTCCTCGCAAAGAGGTGCGAGACGTTTGTCAGATGCAATATGGCGCTTAAATAAAATTTGAAATTCAAACGCCTTAATTAGTGTTTAAGTACTAGCGTTATTCTGAATGAATTTTGAATGAATATTTCGTGAATCCTTGTAGGAGCATTTGTTTGCTAGACGAAGGAAAAATCCAAATTCAAAGCTTTTTAAAAAAATCAAAAACAATTTCATTTGAAACGTCACTTATTTGACATTTGTCATATGAACATTATTATTCCTCGCATCGCGTGCATTGTAAATTGAATGCGTTGCGTGACGACGAGCGAAAATCGCACCGCACTAGCGCATCGCCGTCACGCAGTATTGTATTTCGGCCTTTATTCCCCATCCGTCGAGTAGCACAATTGGACGAAGCGTAAGGATTTACAACAAACAATTGCTATTGGAACAACACTATTGGAAGCGGAGTCGACTCTTGGGAACTGCATTCGTGCAAGACTGATTTTCGCTGTGGAAACGAGTGGAAAAGGAGCACAAGTCCACGAAGCGTAAGGATTTAGAACAAACAAGTGCGTAACAATTGCTATTGGAACAACACTATTGGAAGCGAAGCCGACTCTTGGGAGCTGCATTCTCTGGGATCTGCCTTCTGCATTTAAAGTAATTAGGGTTTCTGCTATTGGAACGAGGAATTTGGAACGTTGCCTGGGGGCCCCCGTCGTATTTTAAACGTAAGTCTTAGTTATAGTTTAGTTAAATTTGATTTCTGATGAATAAAACCTTTATTTTACCCTGATTTAATTAAATTCTATTTAGAGACGCGATTGAGACGCGGTGAGACGCGGTTGAAGCGTAGTGGTGGCAAAGCATCCACCAGGAGTTGCGGGTGTACGGGCTAGGGCTAGATCTAAGGGCTAGGGGTTGCTTATTGGGTAGAGGAGTGGCGCCCACGCCTGTCTCCGACGGAACTTCCGGGCTCCAAATAACCCCACCTCGGAGGTGGATCCTTCTGAACCCTCTTGTCAAGCAATTGAAATAATTACGAGGGGGTAATAGACTCCTCATTGCTTTCCAAGTCTCCCTGTTTTCAGCATTTCTCATCTAAGATGTGCCGGCCATTTTCTTTATATTATAATCCTCTCGGTCGTTCGATTCCTCTTGGGTACCACTACGCTATTCTTGTGATCCATCTGCCGTCTGTCATTTTCGCCAAGTGACCGGCCCATCACCATTTCAAGGTCTTGGCTGTATTCATCACGTCTGTCACTTGGGTCCTTTCTCGTATCCACGATTGTCTCTTGCGATCCCTTGGTGGAATGCAGTACGCATCTTTCCATGGCTATTTTGGTAAAATGGAGCTTCCTCGTTATCCCTGTTGTTAGCACCCATGCTACACTACCGTATAGCAGGACTGGTAGGATACATTGCCCGATTTTTTTTTTTCAAATCATCTTCATTTTACACTTGAAAATAATCGATTTCTTCCCGAAAGCACTCCATGCCATCTTGATTCGTCGATTGATTTCTGGTAGTAGTGAACCGGCATTGTGTTTCATCTGACAACGATACACATATTTTGCGACTGTTTATCCTCGAATGCTTGTATAATAAAGCATACTTTTCCGTTAGCCGCATTGAGCCGCTGTTCTTGTAATTCGTCTTGACAGTTGGTTATCACGACGATTGCATATACTCCTCTCCAAAAGCTCTATTCATTATAAGATACTCTTGTAGTTTGCTCGCTCGCCACAAAAGACAGAAAGGTTTGTATTCAAAAAGTGAAAAGGTTAATATGACTGTCCTTGTCCTATGGGAAAGCCGCTTCATGCTAAGAATTTAGACAACAGCTTTCGAATCCAAAGGAATCTGTCGCATTCCAAAATATCTTTCGAACACCATTGTATATTAGAATAAGAGAAATCAACGAGAAACAAAACATTGACACTGTTTGACATTCAATTCAGTAATATTTTGGAAAGCCGGATTACAAGATAAGTTAAAATTCAAACGAAATTTAAAATGAACTCAAGATTGTCAAAAAATTCACCGGGAATAAACCAAGATCAGGACATCCATGCTGTGAGGAGAAAAGGAAAAGAAGAATACGACCGTTTTTAGAACTCTGGTAAGAGGGGATTGATTTCCACAATGTAACTAATGAACTAAAATGTCGCACTACTCCTACAACACATATTTGACGTTCGTATCTCGGTGGTTTGAATAGAATATTTACAATGTACCTGTTGAAATATTCAAGCTTTATAGTAAACTAACGTACGCCTGTCTGTTCGACTACTTCGTTATCGAGTTTAGCCATCTCGTTGTAATCACTGTGGTAAAACATTCCTTATTCAAATAAACAGGCTATAAGATTTGTGTTTACAGCTTCGTAAATGATTTTAAATCCAAAGTTTGGCAAGACGAAAAACCAAGAATTTCTGCCAAGGTAATGTATTTACGCCAAATATCTACATGTAGAACAAAAGTAGAAAATGCCAATGTAAATATCCCTGGAGCGAACATAATGAATTAGTCTACAAAGTTTTCCAGCAATGGAAAATGTTTTGTACTTTGTTCCTCAACGAACGTACATTTTGGTACCACAAAATAATTACAAGAGTAAGCAATATACTTGCATTTACGTTCACTTAGCTTAGTTTTATGCTCTACGTTGACGGCTGAAGTACGAGGACGATGAGTTACATGCAGTGTGATACAATTAAGTAAGGATATATCTGAGAATAAGCAAGTGAATGAAATGCATCTATTTATTATGTAACAACGTTAAGAAAAATGTTGTTGGTGAAGTTACTTAGTTGATTGCTGATACTCTCAAGAGAGCTTGCTTTTCATAAATTTATCCGTGTTTTCCTTGGAGTGTTTTCCTAAGTAGGTAAGTTATGCAAATGCACTGCTATGAGTCTTCTAATGATCTTTCGTAATGAACTCGCTCTAAGGTTTGGCATGATGAACATTTTATAAAATGCTTGAAAGCAAGCTTATTGTTGTAAGGTAGCTTTGGATAATGTGTTAATGCACGCTTCAATTAATTTAATCTTTGTGGCGATATGTCAACGTTTCAGAACCAAACCTTAGTTTAATATTTATAGTTTATTTTAAGTATTGGCATAAGGTTTGGAGAAATTCATAAATTGGCTAAGGGATTTCGATTACGAATCCAGAACCAAAAGGGCGTAAGGCTTCAGCGAGGAGATTGTTGAAGGTGGGGAGTTCTCAGAGTTTTTACCTCCTATGCTTTCCCAGAAATGCAAATAAATCCACTCAACGCCAATTCCCATCCAGCACACCACCGGCAGCCAGAAAGGCTATTACCAAAGGACCAGACATACAAGGGACAATATGGTTCCCATTATATTACATTATCTAAACAGTATTTAGCCCGTTCTGTCACTAGATGTTGTTCGTTGTCGTGTATCGGGCAATACTTATAAGATTGAGTCAAACTGACATGCGTTTGAAAGGTGACATTCCAGTCTACAGTTTTCACATGGAGAGTTTTGATTGTCATCATTCGTGCCAAAAGTTGCATTCATTTCAAAATGTGTGAAATTTTTGAGCAAATTCGTTATATTTTACAATATCAAGGTGAGAACGCATCGCAGGCTCTAAAAAAAATTTGTAGCCTATCAAAAGCCACAGCCCAGAGATGGTTCGCTGTCTTTCCTTCGGTAAATTTTTTTGTCAAAGATGTACCTTGCTCAGGTCGACCACTCACTGAAAAAATCGATGAAATCTTACAAAATATTGAAGAAAATGGACACATAAGCAGCATAATAACATAATACAGAAAGAAGCTCGGCGTTTGGGTGCCGCATGAATTTACAGGACAAAATCGGACCGACCAAATTTACATTTCTGAAATGCTAATAAAACGCAATTAAATTGACCCATTTTTCAAATAAATCATGACGGGTTATGAAAAATGGGGAAGATACGAGAATGTCGTTCGAAAAATATCATGGTCAAAAAAAGCTGAATCATCACAAACAACTTCAAAGCCAGGATTGACACCAAATAAGGTTATGCTGTGTGTATGGTGGGATAAGAATGGAATTGTTTATCATGAGGTGCTAAAAGCTGACCAAACACTCAATTCGGCTCTGTACTGTCAGCATTTAACCAGATTGCAACAAGCAATTCAAAAAAACCGGTCATAATCGATCAATAGAAAGGGCGTTGTCTTCCATCATGTCAATGCCAGATGAGCTGGCAAAAATTGACAGAGCTTGACTCTGTCAAAATGAGCGGCAAAATAGAAACCACTTTTTCCAGGGATGACAGATAAAATTGGTATTGGCACATCAGAAACATAAAATTCAAATGGGGTTGTAAAGAGGAAGGTTCTTCATACAGAAATCCACCACCGATTATAAAATTTTTTTATCCGAAATAAAAAACGCGGTTATTTGGATGAAAATAATTTTCCTTCATTTTCGACAAATTGTGGCAAAATTTTAGCAAAATCCATTGAACTTTTTGATGTTTTTACGGAGTTTTGTATGGAGAATTTACTCTCTTTTGCATTCATTGAATTAGTCCTTTTTTCGAACCATTTTCACTCATCAAAATATTCCCTTGAAGCTATCTGCGTCACCTTTTCAGTTACTCAGGTTCTCTGTTCGTCCATATACACTACATAGTGCTAGGCTGCTATTCCGATTTTGCTGGCAATGATTCCCATAATTTTCCAAAGAGGCACACGTCCTTCGTTAAGTATGAAACTGAAATTCTAACAACAAATTCGACAACATACTTGCCAGCAAGCGTATGAATCGGCACAATGACCCAAAAAGTCTTATTGTAGGACTTATTGTTGTTTTGTATGTTTTTTCAAAGGGATCGCGTGAGACCTTGCTTTTGCGGATCAAGAGCTGGATTGTGTTTGAACTCGTTGCTTTCAAATTGAGCCTGCATGTACTTTCACCAGTCTGGATTGAAAATCCAAAAATTTTGTAGAACTTCGTTTTAGCGAAATTATCAGGATATCGTCGTACGATCAAACTTTAATCGACTGACATTATCTTTATGAGTTTTTCCATCAAAGTGGTTGATTCTGCTGGTGACGGTTTTGATACATCAATTTATCTTTTATTGCGAGAAAAGAAGATTGGCATCGGAAAGGTTGATGAATGTTTTCGAGTCCCCATCACCAAAGTAAAACAAATATTTGGCATTCATTACTGATCTAAGACACGATTACCCTGGATCTTGCCGTAAGATGAAAGGGTTACGAATCGCATCATTGCCACATGCGGTGAACGAACAAACCTTAGCAAGGAAATTGAAAACGGAGTCCTCTAGTTGGAAGACCTCCTATCCGAGTAGGTCACGATAGACGCAGCCGGCTGAAGGCAGACGAATTGCAATAGGCTAGTTCTAAAGTTGGAAATGGATAAACCTTCACAGGAACCAAAATGCAACGAATCATCGCATGCATCCAAAGAAACAAAGATTAAGAAGCGTAGCAAACTTATTGGCAGGCACTGCTAGTAAAACCCACCGACAGTGAATCAAAAGCGGATGTCTTACACGGTTTCAAGAGAGCAGTAAAATCGGAAGGAATCCAAACTACAATCAAAGCTGTACGGTCAACTCGGGCAGGTGACCTATTTGTTAAGATCAATAAAGACGCGTTCCGTGACGCACTCAAAAGTACCCTCGGATCAAAAGCAATTGTAGCGCCTTTTGTCACACTCGACATTAGTAACATTGACTGCGTTACGGATCTGCGCGATACGAAAGATGCCTTAAAACGCGATTTCTTTGCATTAAGCGAGACGAATGTAAGATTGAATAAACCAGACACAATTACAATTGCGACAAGAAAAGACATAAGAAAAAGAAGTGCACAGAAGAGGCACACTCTGTTCTTTCCCAGTAGTATGACCGGAGACCAGATGATTCGAAACACATTTCAGGTATAGGGCAATTTCGGTTCTTCCGAAAGCCCTGATCAAATCTAAAGCGCTTACGCAATGAACTCATCTTTCAAATCAATTTGCATCGAAGCATAATCGCTAAAGATCCGTTGAAATAGTTTGTGTGAGGCAGAAGCTCATTAACATGCTTTCCTGACAAATCTGATACATCTGCCATGTGGGTTCAAAACTTTGCTCGCTTCTAAGTGAAAGGTCGGGATCGAGGAGATGGGTTTGGATTTCGGAAACTGCACTCTTGAGCGTATAATTAACTTCGAACGAATCGTTGTCATCTTTTCAACGTAGACTCAATGCGTTGGAAGATGCTGTTTCGAATACAGAAGGCCATATGCTCATCGTAGGTGCTTCAATGCTAAAGGAATCAAATGTGGCATGCCTCAATCAGATGCTCCGGGCAAACGAATCCTGGGCATGACAGCCGAAACTGGGCTCGTCGTATTGAACACACCTTTACTTTCCTGCAAAGGAGTTGCGTTCGAATCATACCTGCTATGACATTCGCTTCGGCAAAAAGTTAAACATTGGAGGGTTTAGAGAATGACTCAGCCAGCGGTCATCAGCACACAGCACTGGAGATCCATGATGGTGCTTCATCAAGATCAAGGACTTAATCTTCTGCGCTCCGATGGTATACTATTGCAGTGGCACGGTCATCGCTGTTAGAAGCTACTCGCAGCGAAGAGAACCTGCGGCAAAGATGTATTGAACTCAACTATGAAAACCATGACGTCCGCCTGCATGTCTTCCAGTCCCTACGAAGACCCCTATCACTGGTATTTGAGATTCGTTTTTAAGTACCAGTATATCTGATGCGGATATTAAGGGGCTATTTGAAGGACTGTAGCTAACTTAATGACTCAAAGAAAGGTGGACAATACTTAGTTCAGGTGTCACACAGGGCTCCATTCTTGGTTCAGACCTGTGGAACATCCTCTATCACGGACTGCTGGGACTTGAACTGCCGGATGAGTCGGGCTTTATCGGCTATGTGGACCATGCCACGGCGTTAGTTGCTGAAAACACAGTAAACCATGCGAAACCTAGATTTAATATGTTCATGCGGCGAATAAAGAACTGAATGACCACTCACGGTTTCATGCTCGCACTGGGAAAAGCCGAAGTATTCATCCTGGCAGAGAGGAGAATCCCCAGAGCAAGACCTATCAGTGTTGGGGAACTGCTGATTGAATCGAAATCAGCAGTGAAATACCTGAGCGTCCTTATACACTCGAAGACTCGTTTTGCCGAATAAATCAGGACAAGGCTGCAGCGTGTGTATTGGCACTCACTCGATTAATGGCCAGGAGAGGGGGGAGATACACACAATCAAGGAGACGACTCCTAATGAGTGCTTTGCAGTCGGTTCTACTCTGTGGACCAGAACTGTGTGGTGATGTTCTCAGCAAGTAGCTACACCGAAAGCGGTTGGCACAGATGCAGAGGTAAGGAGCGTTGTGAATTACATGCGCACATCGAACAGTCTCCGTCAAGGAAGTGCTGGTACCTAAAGAGGTGATACCCAGCGCCTTCCTGGTGAGCGCACCAGGAAGGAGAGACAAAGCTCTCCCAGAGATTGGCACCGGTCCTGGGAAAAAGGTACAAGGGGAAGGTGGATTGCATGTCTAATCCTTGTCCTGAGGCCGTGGCTCAGTCGAGTTCATGGTGGGATCGATTTCTACTTGACCGAGTTCTTAAGTGACCATGGTTGTTTTCGGTCTCACCTGCACAAGATTAACAGATCATGGTCTTCTAACTGCGCTTTTTGTGCAGAAGACTTGGATCACACCTGTCAAACATGTTTCTCTATCAAAAGATGGACTGAGCAGGTCGGTGACCTCTTCAGCCAAATTGGAGAGCTCTCTGATTCTCATTTTAAGGAGGAGCTCTCATCAGAGGGAAATCCTGAAACAGAGTCGAAAATATTATAATGGAAAACCGTTATTCTACAAAGGGGGTATACAAAAGAAGATCATCGGCCGGTAGCTGCGAGAGCAGTGCAAACATCGAATTGGCGTACGGCGGGCCATCTATATAGGACCTTGGCCAATTGCCCGACGTTGCAATTGACTGAATTGTAAACATATATTCTGGAAAATTTTTATTAAGAGGTTTAATCGTACTTATTTTTGAACTCTTCCTGCTTATACAGAAACCCTTGCTAAGGAATCTCGTGCTAAATCAATTTGTGAATAAAGGATATCGACAGCTAATGAAAACTATTTCCTTAATTAAATTCCCAGAACTATACTTTAACACACAAAAAATCAAATCCAAAAGATTCAAATTTGCTATAAGATACATCTTTTTACATGAACTATGTAATCTCAGTATTTAAAAGTACACAAAAGTAGCCACAAGAATTCGTTTGAACTTCTTAGAATAATTTTCAATCGTGCTTTCAGTGACATAAAAGTTTCCTGAATCGAACCGCACTAAATTTCAATTTTCAACAGATAAGTTTAAAGTCTCCTCTTCCTTCGAAAAGTCTCCAATCCTGTCTGAGTTGATTATCTCTCTCCTCCCACCGTTTCACGATGAATCCACTCCTAATTTTTTCATTCAACCATCAAATTATGATTGGATAATACCCGAAATTTGGATAAGTTCCTTTCAATCATTTATTGAATGGATCATATTGTACTTTGAGCTGAAACTTCTTGGATCACAAGAACTTTATGGGTATTTCGCCTACATTATTGGAACGATAAATAACTCTCGAACGGGTTGAAAAGTTGTTGAATGAGAAGTGGCGAAAACTTTCTGACACGATCCATTCGACACTTTTCAGAAAAGTTACAATTTGTCGAAAATGAAATATGGTGTAGAGGGAAAGGCATTATTGGGAGCTAAGGGTGCGATTCCAAGGGAATAAATACAAGTCAGTTTGTTGAAAATAATTAAAAAGGATAATTGCGTGGATTTGCGGACGGGGGGGGGGGATGTGAAATTTGATTTATGAACTTTTCTTTATCGAAGAGAAGAATTGCAGCTGTGACTTTGAAAAATGTTTTCCCATTAGATCTGCACAGTAAATTTACAGCAGTTAAAGTTGGTCAAATTCAATGTTCGAAATTGAAATAGAAACATCCTTTGTGCTCTTGGAATCGCTTAAGGTATACCAATGATGAAAGTGATACTATTGATTGGCCAGTGATGGGACATGATTGACTTGTAAGCAATATCTGAAAGACTACACAGTATCCGTGATACATTTCATGTAACAATTTGTGATTGCTAACGGCTGTTAAGGATTTTACAGATGAAACTCTAACATAACCACCAATAGCGGTCAGAGTCTTTGAAACATTGGAACAATCAAAAGACAATTTATGGACCACATTTTCCTTCAGGCAATATGTGAATGCTTCGCAGTTAGTATGTAGTCCACAATGTAAAGAAACTCGATTGACCTTACTAGAGCATTTGTACAGTGCTTAAGGCAAATGTTTAACAACCAATCTTTGACAGGTGATAAAAGACTGACTATCTTGCATGTTTGTATCTATCCATTGCAATAGGGAAATAAGTGAAATTATTCTCATTTGGACTTTTGATTTAATTTTAATGATGGTAGAAGTAATGACTTTGACATTTCCTTACATTTTGCAAAGAAGGCTCTTTGGGAGGTAGATTGATTATATCAAGAGTAGTGCATACCAACCTTTAAAGGGGTACTTTGCAGTATTGCCATTGTATCTAGATCTCCTCTAACAGAACAACCATTGTGATAACTTTAAGGATCCGTTAGGGCTGCGGGCGTCCCAATTCTTCTTCGACAAAGAAGTAGATTTACAAACTGTCTTCTCTCTCGGAACAGTGTCGTCTGACGTGTTAGCAGATGTCATGGTGTCTCTTCAAGCCAATTGCAGAATCTGTACTGAAAGTTTGCTTCCATGCCCACTTTCTAGAAATGTCCTCCGAATGTGCAGTGTCCGGGAAGGTCTCAGTGAGGATCCAAAGCTTTGTTTTGTCCATTCCGATGAGCCCTTGATACTTATTTTCGTCATAGATATCGAAGGAGAGCTTCGATATTTGAAGCCCTAGAGATTAACATCAGGGCTTATTATTTTCTCCTTACTAACTTTCCTTTACGATCCTATTGAAAAAAAAATCATTCATTAGCATTAAAGAACTCGGGTCAAATGAATATTAACAAATGCTTCTCAATAATTGATTCACCTGCTCATCATCCTCGATATCTGCCTACTCCGGCGCCCAACATATGGTTGCAGTGGCCCCACCCAGTTGATCCCACGCATCTGGTCGGGTGTATTATAGCAGAACTATTATAGAGAATAGAACTATTCTCAATATAATCACTGGTTATTCCAGGGTTTTTAAGGTTTTTCGGCTATTAGATAAGTTTCATATTGTTTAACTTCAAGGCAACGAGAAAACATCGTGCAAGCAAACCTCCATCGAACGCTTTGCAACAGCGAAAAAGGTGCTTGTCCAAAACATCCCTCCTACACAAGGCGATGGAGCGAACGATACCAGAAGCGTAGTGGAAGTTTCGGGCAGTGGAGTCATCGACCCGAAGTGCCATTCTCCAGGGGCCATTAAAAGTCATATACTGAACAACGTGGAAGGCGAAACCAATGATGCTCAACAACAACAAGACCCTCCTGCTGACAGTATATCGAGAACTTCGCCTGAGGACGACCTGATAACGAAAATAGCCGCTGACAGAAGTGAAGAAGAGCGTCTAACAAGGAACATAAGCGCTATAATAAAAGTGATGAGAAATTCAACAAATGTCCAAAAAAATGTCAACAAGGGCATCAAAAATGGGATTGACGAATTGGAGGACCTCGTTGATAGGATCCAGCACTATTGCCGCAGGTGGCTACGGGCGGAGAGTGAATTGAAAGAGCTTAAAGAAATTCCAGAAAATAAAACTCCCTTCACCGAAAATGCTACTCCTCTCGTGAAAGGCAAAAGGGCGGCATGTAGCCCACTTAAACCTGACCGTAGGAAAAGGGCGAAGAGACCGATAACAGTCGAGACAGGAGACAACAGTCAAGGGGAGGAGAAAAATGATGGCTTTCAATTGGTGCGCTCTAAATCGCAACAGAAGGCTGCAAAGAAGATACACCAAGCGATAACAAAAGATTCCAAACAGGTGCCCGAAAAGCAAGAAGGCACGAACCACAGCGCAATGCCAAAAAAGATCAGGAGCAAGCAGCGCAGGGATGCTCTATTGATCAAGCCTGCCGACGCGAGAACTTACGCCGAGGTCCTCAAGGAAATCAGGCAAAATGTGGAACCCAAATAAAACGGTGTCTGTATACGAACAGTAAGAGCGACCAGAACAGGCGGTCTCCTCGTAGAACTCGGAGCGGAATCCACCGACAAGGGACGGTTCGAGAGCGCTGTCAAGGACCTCCTGGGCTCTAAAGCTGTTATCTCGACTTTGCAGCCAATGGCGTCTTTGGAAATAAGAGACCTTGACTGCATTGCGGAGGTCAAAGAAGTAGAAGATTCAATTAGGTCAATTCTTCCTACGGCAGAGAGCTTTAGGGTAAGGCTAACGCCTACCAACCCTAGAGGACAAAGGGCGGCAATAATAGACATCCCAGAGAAAGACGCTGTGCAACTCCTGACCAAGGAGAAAATTAAAATCGGCTGGGTTGTGTGCAGGATACGTCGAAGGGTAGCCCTAACTCGATGCTACAAGTGCCTTAACTTCGGACACATCTCCTTGAACTGCATGGGGCCAGATCGAAGCAAACTGTGCTACAGGTGTGGCACTTCCGGTCATAAGGCGAAAGACTGCCCAAACGAACCTAGTTGTGTCTTATTCAAAGATAATGGATGGAAGTCTGAAGAACTGACTCATATTCCAGGAAGTGGTAGGTGCCAGGAGTTCAAAGAGGCACTAAGCTAGAAAAGAGTAAAGACATGATCCAAGTCCTGCAAATCAAGCTACACCGTAGCTCAACCGCACAAGATTTACTAGACCAGGTCGCAAGAGAGAAAAAAGTTGACTTGTTGCTGATATCTGAGCTACACCACAACAAAAAGGAAGCTGGATGGTATTGTGATCGATAGGGCACCGCCGCCATCTGGGTATGTGATAGGGCTCTACCCACAGCTCGGACTTATACCAGTGCAAATGGCTTCGTGCTCATTGGGTGCGCCGATTTGACATTCGTAAGCGTCTATTTCGGTCCGAATGAGTCAATTTCATGTTTTCAGAGCAGGCTCGATGAACTGGAGGAAGCTGTCTCGAGCACAAAAGGCCGAATCCTTGTTGGCGGTGACTTCAACGCCAAGGCGATCGAATGGGGAATGCCTCTGCCAGACTCGAGAGGAAAAAGAATCCTAGAAATGGCGGCTAGGAGGCAACTTGTCACCATGAACGTTGGGAACACACCAACTTTTTGACGGGGAGGCTGCTTGGGAACTATTCCGGATGTGACATTTGCTTCGGAGTCCTTAGTGCCTAGGATGCACAGATGGAGAGTACTGGAGGACTACTCGGCGAGCGATCATCAGTACATGCCTTTCGCAATTGGCGACTGTGCTACTCGACGCGTAGCAACCCAACCCTCAACTGTAGGTTGGAATATATCTAAAATAGATGTCGACGCATTCGCTGCAGCTCTTATGAGAGGTGAAACTTTGACGGTAACGGGAGGAGCCTCAGCTGAAAACATGGTGAACTCCACCATGAGGCTCATCAAGAATGCGTGTGACTGCTCTATGCCCAGGCGACGGCCTCGACACAATAAGCCTGCTGTGTACTGGTGGTCGGCAGAAATCGCCGAAAAGCGGAGAGAATGTCACAAACTCCGCCGCGAATCTCAACGTTTAAGAAATCGAGACGAGTCACACTCCCGAACGCTGGCATACAGGTCGGCTAGAAAAGTTCTCCGTAGGTTGATTAACGAAAACAAGGCTCGCTGCAGGCGCAACCTAGTTGTGGACATCGACAGAGACCCGTGGGGGCTGGGTTGCAAGCTTGTCATGCGGAAACTAGGAGCTGCAAGGAGGCCCTGTGTCCTTGAAACGGAAAAAATGGACCAGATTGTTAGAGCGCTCTTCCCTATGCTTCCTATTCGTCCCGATGATGCAGATATTGAATGTCTCGGAGAATGCCCACTTTTTACCGCCATCGAACTGCATAATGCGGTAAAAGCTTTAAAATCGAAAAAGGCCCCAGGGCCAGACGGTATACCAGCGGAAGTGATACAGCTTGCACATCAACTTTGTCCTGAAAAGCTGCTCACCACTTTCAATGCCTGTTTGCGGCAGGGCGTGTTTCCAAATTGCTGGAAAGAGGCGAGGCTCGTGCTGATCCACAAGGGGAAGGGGAACGCGGATTAACCATCTACATATCGGCCCCTATGTATGCTGAATGCCGCTGGGGAGGTACTCGAGAGGCTCATTAGAGAAAGACTTGGAGAAGCCATTCGAAATGCCGAGGATCTGTCTCCTCGGCAGTACGGCTTCAGGGCTGGTCGATCCACAATTGGTGCAATAGCAGAGGTAGTGAGCGCGGTCCAGCAGGCAGAAGCCCACAATCATTACTCGAGACGAATAGTACTGCTCATAACTCTAGATGTGAGAAATGCCTTCAACTCTGCTAGATGGACAGATATTCTTGGTGCTCTGGAATATTTCAGAGTGCCGAGGTACCTGATGCAGATATTGAAAGACTACCTCAAAAATCGGAAACTCATCTATGATTCGTTGGGAGGCCGGCGAAGAATTGATTTGACATCAGGGGTCGCGCAAGGTTCCGTTCTGGGCCCGGACCTCTGGAATGTCTCGTACGATGAGCTTTTGAGACTGCAGTTACCCGAGGAGTCGCGTTTGGTTGGCTACGCAGATGACGTAGCAGTACTAGTCGTCGCACATACTGTCGGACAGACGCAGCTCAAACTGGATGCGGTAATACGCCGAGTGAGCGAGTGGATGACAGATCGTGGGCTTAGCCTAGCGCTGGAAAAGACCGAGGTTGTCGTCCTCACAAAGAAGCGAATCCGTCGTATCTTGGCTTGATGATTGATTCGAAGATGAGTTTTTTCGAGCAGGTTCGAGCGTCAGCAGATAAGGCCTCCGCGCGGGTATCGGCGCTAAACCGCATTATGGCCAACACGCAGGGGCCAACCTCGAGCAAAAGACGTCTACTGATGAGTGTAATGGAGTCAGTGCTCTTGTTTGGCTCCGAGGTTTGGGCTGATGCTCTTAATAAAGAGACGTACCGAAGGCGTCTGGCACAGGTGCAGAGGCAAGGAGCTTTACGGATAGCCGCTGCATACCGCACTGTCTCTGAACCTGCAGTGCTAGTAATCTCGAGGGTGGTTCCAATTAAATTACTTGCTGACGAACGGAAACGTGTATACTCACGTAGGGGGGAGTCGGCGAGAGAAACCGTCAGCCGAGAGGAACGGAGAAGAACCCTTATCTTATGGCAGCAAACATGGGAAAACGAAACGCGAGGCAGATGGACCGCACGGCTGATAAGTGACTTGGGACCGTGGTTCTACAGAATGCATGGTGAGACTGATTATTATCTGACGCAACTACTCAGTGGTCACGGGTATTTTCAGTCTTACCTGTATAAGATGGGAAAAACACCATCCCCAACTTGGGTGTTCTGCCCGGGGATGACGCATGCCACACGTTTTTTACGTGTAATAGATTTACAAGACTCCGTTCGCATCTCTCGGAGAAAATTGGCGTAATTTCCCCAGAAAATCTAACGGGAAAAATGATGAAATCAAAGGACAATTGGAACTGTGTGTCACATCACGTACGGACAGTACTCATTATAAAGAAGGACATAATGGATCGATGGCGAGGGAGGGAACATCTCTGTAACGCAATATTATAGTTACTTATCGCAATTCTTTCCTATCCATCCGTGAAGAGAGATTTCCCTTAGCCTGAAGACATCGCTAAGCGATGATTAATGAAGCCTAGTCCGAAGTAATGTAACAAACAGTTCCAGGCTAGGTTCTCGGTGTGACAGGGGAGGTGTTTAGTCGGTAGTCCGGTAGCGGGGGAGTCCGACACTCAGGGCGTAAATAGCCTTCACCTCCCAAACAAAAAAAAAAAAAATTGTTTAACTTTTGCATTCTCTGCGTCTGCGGACTCGTATGTCCAAAATGATGAATGATGAATGGTATATTTCCCTTTGGTTGTGAATATTTACTACCAGGATCGAACACTGCAGTTCCTGTTCTCTTAGATTTCTTGGAACCATATACCATCTTGCGCGATTCTATCTTACAAGCTATCTGTTGGACTGAACGCTCCATCCACTTTTGTCAGGTAGCACTCAAAAAAAAATTTTGGAAATCTAAATGCTGTTTTCATACAAGTCAACGATCCACATAAGAGTGGTGATACCATGGTTAATTAAACTTGGACTTTGGACTAATCTTGAGATCTGTTCGACTTTCTTCATGGAATATTTTGGACATTATAGATGTCGCTGCTAACTCCATTGCCTGGTTCCAGTGGTCAAAGTTCGAAGGGCCCCCTATATTATATCACACAGCATCCTTTCGTTATTTCTCCTGATTACGCATGTGATATTGCCGTGACACATGACGTATTGTCGAGTCTTCTGACAGTCTAACTATGGCTTCGTCTTTCACAAGCGTCCATGGTAGGGGTGAAAATACACCTGTTTGTGGACATTAATGGAGCATGCTACGGCTATGGCAACGGATTGAGCCAACCAGCGGACTAGAGTAGTATTTATCTGACTTTTGGGACCAGCGGTTTTCTTCCTGCTTCGTAGATATTATTGCCAAAGGCCCCTTAAATATCCAGAAATGCACCTTACGCTGCTTCTTTATATTCGTAAAATTCTTTGATTCAATTCAACTCGTACAAGATGGAATTATTCGACTTTCTCATTCTATAGGCTTATTGATAAGGATTTATTAGATATTCTGTTAGGCAAAAACCCGCTTTGACTTGTACGTTTGAAATTTTGCATCCCTATTGTCACACCGTTTATTCATTTGAATACTTAGTCATATGAATGAAGTATCATCGTAATTTCTGGACTTTCAACTTCTTTAACAAATATGTTCGATATAAGTATCCTGAATTGAGGATTAATAATAAGCGTAAGGTATCTGTTAACGTAGATTATCTGTTAATTGAGAATGATTTCCATAAAACTCCCTTTTCATTTATCGCAGCATTCAATAGGAATACTACTGAATATAATTTGCGGTTTAATCGCCGCCAGAGGCTAAGAAGCTTTACCCAGTTAGCAAGAATTATCAGACAAAGGTCGAATACAATTCTTGTAGTCTCAAAACCAACGTTCTTCTGCTTTAAAGGAAAAACTCGACAAATAAGGATTCATAAACATATCAATATAATACATCTTTAACTAATTCAATAATTTCGCTTCATCTTCATTCAGTCCAATCACATCCTGTTTCGCAATTCGCCTTCTTCATATTCTTATCGCTTCGTCTCCAATTCGGGATCAACTTTCTGCTCTTTTAAAACAAAAATCTCTCTTATAGATTCCATGCCCGAGGCATAATAATGTAATCTGATTGGCTTAAACGTTCATCGACAATAAAGACCCGACATAAAGAATTCTAGCATCGCTGGATAAAAATACTTTGCGCTATTTTTACGTCCTATAGAAAATTCCTTTGCTAGTGGCGAATGGAACAAATCACTCTACTGTTAGTTATCTGAGAGGTAGATCAAATATCTAAATATCCCGGCATCAGCAAGCAGCATGGATATGCTGATGGCTAAAAAGACTCCAAACTGTCGATTATTTATGGAGGATAAGAAGGGGCGAAAAGGCAAGGATATCGATTATGATAAGAATGAAATCTGTGCAGAAGGTAACGACAAAGATGTAGACAAGTTGAATTGACGGTATTTTAAAAGTAGTCCGGATGCTGTTCAAGCAACAAACAGCTTAAGGATCCTGAATATATTTCTAAATTGACAACTGCGAACAGCAACTATTTCATCTTTTCGAAAGATGCATCTGTCATCAAATATTCGAAATACAACTAGACAATTCTTCAATAATATAAAAACTTATATCGTTTTATGTTGACTCACCCTGTCATGCACTAGCTTTCCCTTGTTTAAAAAAAGTAATGCCGCATCTCTAAGAAATCTATTCAAAGCTTTGGTTGCTGAAGCATGTCAACCGATTATCGATTCTAGTGAAAAAACTCTGATGAGATTGAACTGAACAAAGTGTTTTTTAATGTGATATTCAGGCAGCCGCAGTTGCAAAGGAATTGTAGATTGAAAATCCTTTCAAAAGGTATTAGCAGGTTCTGATGACGGATGATAACAAATACTATGTCAAAACTTTAATGTCAAATTAATTTTAACTTTTTTGACTTTGAAAATGAGTCACTTTAATTTTCGTTTCGAAAATTAAAGTGACAAACATAGAAAGTATGTTTGAGGGCTTTAGATAATAGAAATATTGGTAAGTCTAAAAAGTATTGAGCATTTTTTTTGTAATTTTTCGATTAAATATTTTTTTTTATTGCAAATGGATTTTATTTAAGTACATTTTGTCCATTATTATCTATGACCTTTTGCCATTTTTCACGTTGGACCATTATTCCATTTGTGTAGAACACCTGTGGTTTATAGGCGAAAAACTTGGCCAAGTGATTTTCATAGTCCCTTTTTGAAGTTAATTTCTTTTCATTAAGGAAGTCTTGCAGCGACCGGAACAAATGATAGTCTGATGGTGCAAGATCTGGACTATACGGTGGATGCATCAAAACTTCCCAGACAAGCTCTGTTAATTTTGCCGGGTCATCAAAGATGTGCGTGGTCTGGCATTGTGATGATGGAACACAACGCCCTTTCTGTTGATCAATTTTGGCCGGCTGTTTTTAATTTCTTGTTGCAATCTGGTTAATTTCTGACAGAACAAGGCCGAATTGAGTGTGTGGCCAGGTTCTAGCACCTCATGATAAACAATTCTCTTCCAATCCCACCATACACACAGCATAACCTTATTTGGTGTCAATCCTGGCTTTGAAGTCGTTTGTGATTATTCACCTTTTTTGACCATGAGCTTTTTCGAACGACATTCTCGTATCTTACCCACTTTTCATCGCCCATAAGGATTTACTTCAAAAATGGCTCGATTTCGTTGCGTTTTATTAGCATTGCGCAAATGGAAATTCGGTCGATCAAATTTTTTTGTCTTAATTCATGAGGCACCCATATGTCGAGCTTCTTTGTGTATCCAGCCTTTCGCAAATGGTTCAAAACTGTTTTGCGATAAATATTCAGTTCCTTTGCAATGTCATGGCTGCTTATGTGTTGGTCTTTTTCAATTTATTCTAAGATTTCATCGATATTTCCAGTGTTTGGTCGACCTGAGTGAAGTGCCTCTTTGACATCAAAATTTACCAAACGAACGCTAGCGAACCATCTCTTGGCTGTGGCTTTTGATCAAGTATCTTGACCGTAGAAACCACACATTTTTTCTCGAGCCTACGATGCATTCTCACCTTGATCGTAGTGATATTGTAAAATATAACGATTTTTTCCAGAAATTTCACTCACTTTTAAATGATCACAAATTTTGACACGAATGAAAAAATACAAATCTGTCAAATTGTGTGAAAATTGTAGACTGGAATGCCACCTTTCAAACGCATGTCAGTTTGACCTAATCTGATTAGTATTGCCCATATATGACAACGAACACCATCTAGTGATAAAAAGGCTCAATACATTTTAGACTATCCAATATATTAATGTGTAACGAATTGTTTCGCAAAGTAACGATTTTGAGATTAACAGTTTTGTGTAATTGGGGACCTAGCAGAAAATTTCAAAACAGTTGGGTATTTAAGAAAAACGTTTTTAAAAATAGAATAATACGTTTATGTTTTGGAGTTAAATGGTATTAAATAATATGAACATTTTTACATGTTTTACTAAAGTTTTTTAGATCTACAAATAAGTTTCAGAATTACTACGATTTCTTAAAGTTTGGATCTGCCTTCATTTTAAACCAAAGTTCATGAAAAATTCTACCCGTTATTGTACTATGGATAATAAAACACATAAATTAAAGTATTCTTTGATTTCTAGAATTATTACTCAGCCCGTGAAAGATAAAACAATTTACAGAAAAACAAACAAAAGCAAGTTCTTAACAAAAATTATGATATTAATTATTATTATTAAAATTATTATTATTATTATTATTATTATTATTATTATTATTATTATTATTATTATTAACAGAACTAGGTTCCTTTATGACTATAAATTCTATTATTGGGTCAATTTTTAATAACCTAAATAAAATCAATGAACACATCAAGTTCAAGATGGAAATGGAAAATAACGGAACGATTCCTTTTTTGGATCTTATGGTCATTAGAAACGGTGAAAAACTAGAATTCAACATATTTAGGAAATTAACTAGCACCTTAAGGACAATTCCATCAACTTCGTACCATACAGTTCCACAAAAACTAGCCGCATACAATAGTATGGTACACCGCCTTCTAAACGTCCCGCTTACCTATGAAAGGTTTAACATCGAAAAGGAGTATATAGTTGCAACAGCAGAAATAAATGGATACTACAGACAAATCATAGAAAACTTGATTAAGAAGAAGAGAGAAAAACTAGCACGACGAGAACTCTCAATCTCTTCACAGCTAACAAATCAACCGACTCTTAACACACGAATTGAATATCTATACCATATTCACACATGTTCGGCAGTCTAGCTTCCACACTGGCAAAGCATGGCATCAAAGCGGTAGGCACTAGTAGGAGGAACAAAATTGCAACCCTTCTATGGTCTCAAAAAGATAAAAAGCGTAATGAGGAAAAAAGCGGGATACATCGAATTACGTGCACGATATGTAAAAAAAGCTACATTGGACAGACTCAGGTTGGTATCAGTAAGATTCAATAAGCACATAAAGGAGGCGGAGTCAAATCGAAAAAATAGCAAAAATTGTGATAAGATCGGCAGTCGCGGAACATATAATTAAAGAAGGTCACCCCATAAGCTTCGATTATTTAGAGGTCAATAAAATCTGCAAATTAGATACATTGGAAAGTATAGAAATTAGAAAAGTACCTGTGGAAAAAAGACTTAATGATGATGAAGGAAATAATTGTAGTAAATTATAGATATCATTTTTGAAAGTAGGTAGAATTTCTATGTATAAATAGGCAAAGACTTTCTACTAATAAGTTAGTTGTGCTGAAGAAGGTGGTAGATTACCACCGAAATACGTATTTACTCAATATGTTTTGTTTATGTTTACGCATTTGAGAACAATCGATGTGTTGGTAGTTCTAAACATGTTTAAGACTTTTCGCTTGAGACGGCAGTATGCGTAACCTGAACACGTCACAAGATTCCTCACAAATATTGTCTGCTCGCTTTTAGAGATTCCATGAATAGATGTAAAGATATTTCGACAAACTTATATATATTTCTATTCCCAATTGTAAAAGAATACTTATGTGAACAACTCTGTTTGTTCCTCGTACCAGTTTCTGATCTTTCTCTTTCAACATTTGCATTTTTATTTTGTCAAAATTTTTAAATATTATTTTTCGCATTTCCTCATTAATTTGAACTTTTTGCAACAGAAATCCGGTTCTGTTTTTCCTTCTTCCTTTTCGCGGCCTTTAAAGTTTAAATAGCTTTTACAGTAGCAGTAGCCATCTTTATAACATTGCGTTTCCATTGTGAAGTATTTGCAGCTTTTCTTTTTTTTGAGATTACACTACTCCCATTACACATCAGATTCGCCCGAATTATTCATACCTATATCGTTGTCTGCACTAGTTTCGTTTTGAAATGTTGACAAATCACGATCACTTCCATCATCACCACTTGAACTTGAGTCGTGTTCAGGGGGCTAGTAAATGTCAGATGATCCACTGCTAAACGGTTCGGACCCACTCATTTTATACACATTTGACACATTCAAAATATATATATATATAATACGAAACAAAATATACATCCGTTTGGGCCGAGCTCGAAATGTGCACTGAATTGTCCAAGATAATGCCATAGCGTAACAACACACAGCGCTAACACTCCGAACAAACGACCGATCTAACGGTTTTCGAAAAATTATGCAGAGTTGCATGGATGTTCGTAAAAATGTTTATTTTTCTCTATTTTGTCTATCTATTTACATTTGGCTTGTAAACAAGACGAGCAAAAAATAAAAATTTTTACTAACACTAATACAATTCTACAAAATTCGTTAGATTGGTCGATGTGGGAGTGTTATCGCAGTTAACGCTATGATAATGCAATGGAATCGTTTGTTGCAAAAAGGAGGTAAGTCCGGATTTGCTGCTTTCTTGCACCAAACGGAATATGGTGGCACATTCTAATTTTGTTACAGCGCGTTTTTTTTTTAATCCGATTTGCACCGTTCATGCATCAAACGATAACTCTCATTTTTCTCCAAATAGTAGACAAAAAATGGGAATCGATTAAAATTTGGATCTGCCCCCCTTTTGCTGCGAGGTCCTCAATTATCGGACTATCCAAAGTAAATAGTAGGTAACCTTATTCAATCTACTGATGATAAATCAGATGCATTAGAATCCAGTTATGAAAATGTTAAACTGATTAATAAATCTACAACTGGATTAGATATTGAAAAAGATCCTCAGTCTCAAAGCACTCAAAATTGTCCGCAAAGATAATAGTAGCACAAAAATTGTTAATTGAGCTTAGAAGAAGTGAAAGAATTGGAAATCTTCCGGCTATTTCTTACAGTGAGGATGTCATGTTTAGTAGTCATTTATTGTGTCCAATCTTCTGTTGTCCTGTCTTCTGTCAATCTTCTCAACTTCATATAAAGAAATTAAAATAGTAATTATACGGTGTAGTCGGAATAAGCTATGACACATGTGTTGATGTGACATTTGCTTCGGAGAACATTTCCAAAATAGATGTCGACGCGTTTGCCGCAGTTTTTATGATCGATGAAACTATGACGAGGACGAGGGAGTCTCTGCTGGAAACATAGTGAATTCCAGCATGAGGCTCATCGAGACTGCGTGGGAATGCTCTATGCCCAGGTGATGGCCTCGACACGATAAGCCTTCTGTGTACTGGTGGTCGGCGGAAATCGCTAAAAAGCGAAGAAAATGTCACAGACTTTGCCGCAAAGCCGAACACCCAAAGAATACAAAGCCATCCTCACTGAAGCAAGACCGAACAGAGAGTAGAGAGTAGAGTAGTGGCGGTGCCAAGACGGTCGGAATACCATCCGGCCTCTTCCTTGTTGTGATGTTTCTCAGATATCAGCAACAAGTCGACTTTTTTCTCCCTCGCAACCTGATCGGGTAAATCTTGTGTAGTTGAGATACGGTGTAGGTTATCTGCAAGACTTGAATGAAGTCTTCGCTTTTCTCTTGCTAAGTGCCTCTCTGAACTCCTGGCATCAATCATTTCCAGAGCCAGGTCTTCAGGCTTCAGTCCCTTATTTTTGCACAACATGCAACTAGGTTTGTTGTGGCGTTCTTTCACGCTATGGCCATAAGTGCCCTAATTGCAGCACGCTTTACTTCGATCTGGCTCCTTGCAGTTCAAAGAAATGGGACTGAAGCTAAGGCACTTATAGCATCCAGTTAGGACTACCCTTCGACGTATCTTGCACACAACCCAGCGGATTTTAAATTTCTCCTTGGCCAGGAGTTGCACAGCGTCCTTCTCTGGGATATCTATTATTGCGTCCCTTTACCCTCAAGGATTGGAAGGAAACCGTTTTTTTTTCGGGTTTAACATTTTGCCTGATTTCCTTGAGGACCTCGGCGTAAGTCCTCCCGTCTGCAGGCTTGATCAGTAGAGCATCCCTACGCTGCTTGCATCTGGTCTTTTAAGGCATCACGCTGTGTTTTGTACCTTCTTGCTTTGCGGGTGTCTGTTGCCTTTTTCACAGCCTTCTATTGTGATTTGGAGCGCACGAATTGAAAATCAGCATCTGTCTCCACCCCTTGATTGATGTTTCTCATCTCGGCTGGTGTGAGCCCCTATACCCTTTTACTGCGACCAGGTTTTAGTGGGCTACATGCTGCTCTTTTGCCTTTGACGAAAAGATAAGTGTTTTTGGTGAAGAGAGCTTTATTTTCAGAATCTTTCTTAAGCTCTTTCAGTCCACTCTCTGCACGTAGCCACCTGCGGTGAGTGTGTTGTATTCTATAAATGAAGTTCTCTATGTTCGCCAATCGCGTTTTTGATATCCTTCTTGACATTTCTTGGAACATTCGTTACATTCCTCATCACGTTTAAAATTGCAATTATATCTCCTGTTATCCGCTCTTCCTCACATCAGCCGATGGCTATTTTCATGATCAGGTCGTCCTCAAGTGACATTTATGGTGTAGTGTCAGCAAGAGGGTCTTGTGGCTGTTGGTTATCTTTATGTATCCCGGAAAGTGGCACTTAGGATCGATGATTCCAGTTTCCAAAGCCTCCACTACACTTTTTGTATTATTCGCTCCATCGCCTTGAACAGGAGGAATGGTGTGGACAAGCACTTTTTTCGCTAATGCAAAGAGGTTTTTCCACTGGTGTGGGTATGATTACAACAAAAAAATTGGTGGACAAACTAAAAAATATTATGAAAATATTTATCTTCATCTTCTCATATAATCTGTATAAATTGTATGTATTCTTATTTGTTTTACAAAAAAATGTAATTGAAAATTAAAACATATGAACGATATTCTAATATTTCATTAAACACGTACCAATTACGAGTGCGGTTCAATAAATACCCGTGTTACAAATGTAGAACCAATTTTTTCAAAAATTGTTTTTCATTATCCTTCTTAGAAGGATACTTTTCTTTCAACGTTCCTGTCATTTTATTTATTCCTTCAAGAAATAGGATTTGTCGAACTCTCCGAAGTACGCCTCTGTCTTGGCGATGACTTTCTCGTTTGAGCTACATTTTGCCCGCGACCCAATTATTTATGTCAGGGCAAAAGAAATAATCGCAGGGAGCCAGATTGGGTGAAAACGGGGGACGCGGCAGTAATTTGCAACGCGATTCATGCAGTTTAACTGCGGCATTTGCGGATGAATATGCTGGCGCGTTATCATGGTGAAACAACACCTTCTTTTCCGCCAAATATAGTCGTGTCTCCTTCAAATTTTGTCGAAGTGTTGCAATAACTCATTGTAGCGTTTTCCTGCGATCTTTTTTCGTTTTCTTAAAAAATTCATGAGGATGACGCCTGTTCGCACCCCAAAAAAATGTCACCTTGACTTTCCGGCCGATAGGACAGTCTTAGCCTTCTTTGGAGCAGATTCACTTGGAGAAATCCATTTTTTTGATCGTTGTTCAGGTTCTGGTATATAATGACGAATCAAGGTTTCATCAACTGTGACAATTTGACGGAAAAACTCCTTCGGATCTCACTTAAATTGCTCAAAACACTTCTTCGAAGTTAACAGCCGCATCCGCTTGTTGTCTATCGTAAGCAGTCGCGGCATCCATCGGGCCGACAATTTTTTCATGGCCAATTATATCAATTATAATATGAATTTCCGTTCTTGTTAACACACCTACGGCCTCTACTTTTTTGCGCACTTTCGTTCGACGATCAGCGAGAATTATGTCGTAGCGTTTTTGAATGATTTCTTCGGTAACCACTTTTGCCGGGCCTCATCAAAAACAAAAACCTTATCCTCACTTTTAAAATAGTTGAATAAATATCTAATTGTAGTTATAGATGGCAAAGTGTTCCATCAAAAGCAACATTGCTGTTATCTCCTCGCATTGTTTCATCCAAAAACAAAAAGCGGATAACCGAACGATACTGCTCTTTTTCCATCTTGGAGAAAATCACGAAACACGTCTTCTTCGAATGGCTGCCAAATTAAAACTAACCTAATCAGTATGAAATTTGTTTTATCGTCGTTGATAATTTAGCAGCACACGATGCTAATACCAACTTCCCTCAGAAACGCGCTCTGTCGTCAAACACGGGATTATTGCACCACTCTCCTAGGTCGCTCTGTACTGTAATCCTTCTGTTCGAAAATAGTTTTAGAAGAGAATAGAATGGAAATTTTTTGTTTTTTAAATTAAATATTTTGAAATTTATTTGGTTGTTTTTTTTTTAAATTTTATCTTTATAATCTCTATTTTTTATCATTGATTTAAGATTTTAAGAAAATCCAACCTGCAACGCTTGGTTTTTTGTGAAAATTAGGTAATTTTACAGTTCAAAAGTTTTATTTTGTTTTCGTCGAGTACACTGTTCACCGCTGAAAAATAATTAAGCTGGCAGAAAATGTTTTTGGACACAAAATTCAGCAGATAGAGACTTATATTTCCCTTTCTCTGGTCTTACACCTCTCGCATATTTAAGACACCTTTTCTCAGATAAAAATCGCAAGCAATTCTTAAAAATAAGCCAATTTTCGAGAAACTGTTAAAGATATTCGATATGAATACTATGGAATTCAAATTTTTCCTCCATTTATCTGGATGTTAATCTATATTTCCGGACCGTTCATTGCCATAGTGAAAGAAAGTAGGTGAAATTAGAGTAAAGAAAAATTGAAAGTTATATCAATAAACGTAATCTAATAAATTTTCCCGCCATATCAAAATTTTAGGAAATTCTAATCGTTTATTCAGGAAAGGATAAGATTCTGATTAATTTGGAAGAAAAACAGCTAAACAGCCAATTTTCCATGTGTTTATATTTGTACTAGTGTTTCCCTCAATTATGTAACCCAATACATATATTTTTAACAAAAAAACGGTGTAAATTCTAACGCAACGTCTGAGTATTTATAAATTTATAGGAAAAGGTCCGCCAGGTCGTTGTCCTGGTACTGTCCTACTCCTTACTTGACTTAGTTGTTCGTTCTCCATTTTGAACTTTGTCTTCGGAAAAGTACTTGGTGAAAAATGGCTGTTTGGCACGAATGCAATTAAGGAAATGTTAATGTACATCAACGCGCTCCTTTCTTCTACATTGAAGCGTAAGATCGTTATCTTTAACGAGTTGAAAACTTGAAAAGTAAAAAAAATAATAGGATGAGTATCGTGCCTTGTACGATATGCAACAACTTTCAACCATTTGTAACGATACTGTTTCGAAAATATTGACGCGACTCCTGGAATCAGGTACACTGTGTAATATTATCAGGTTCCAGTTAAGGATATGTTGCGAAGGTTAGAGTTGAATCTCTCGTTGATAATATTAGATTTCTATCCTGTTCATGATTTTGTCTCGTATTTTTCAGCAAATGGAGAAAAAAAACCCTTTCGAATTGCATTGCATAAATAATTAACCGAAGTTTCTATTTGACTAGTACAGAGTTTCAAAAATATAACATTTAGTACCAAAGTCAAAGTTCTACTGTCTAAATTATGCAGAAATAATTTTCTGAATTTTTAATGGAAATTGAGTCAAAGCAATGGTAAATATACTTCAATGCAAACGTAAAGCATTTTGAATTCGTTAAAAACTACTGAAATTATTTTACAACGAGTACCTTGCAAAAGTACGCTAAGGCAAAAGGATGAATATCAAATGCAATAATTTATTTGGAATATTTCGAATCATAAACGTGAAAATATTTTTTTAATTTTTATTTACATAAATTGGATGAAAAGTTTCCAGGAGAAGAAATATAAATGAAAATTTAAGAATGAGATATGCGTTGATGATAAGGAACTTCAAAATTTTTGAGGCAAACATCATTTTGTGGAAGCCAGAAAGTCAAAAATTGAGTATTTTATATCCAGTTATTGTAATAAATAACAGCGGCTCCTCTGAGGGAAGGATAGTTTTCTTAACCTTCGCAGGTTTTTGTGAGTAGGGCAAGTTATGCCCTGAATGTTGGGTTCCCAGTGGAGCAAACCTTTTGGACGACTGACTAAACACTGCCCCAAACAACCAGGACCTTTCCAGAAGCTCCCTTCTTGGGCCTTGGGATTACAGGAACTCCTTCTCTAGCGGGAGGGTTAGGAGGAAGAAAGTTGCCACAGAAGAGTTATTTCAACGCTTGACGCCTTAAGCCGATCAAATATGTCTTTTTCTGTCTGGACTATCCGGGTGCAAAGTACCGCTTCGTTTCATTTCTGAGCAGACTTCGGTATTTTTTCAATTAAGCGATCCTGACGAAGCTTTCCAACTTATTCATCACTGCGCAGTTTGTCACATCTTTTCCATGAAAAAAAGTGTGAAAGGTGGCATCTTTCTCTCCAACGCAGAATAAGCAATTCTGGGACCGTGACTTATCAATCAATGAGTAAGACTGAAGACAAACATGTCCGCTCTCATGCTAGGTTAGGTCGATGTCAGTTTCACATTGCTTTCGATTGAGCCAAGATATCAAAATCAGTGACAAGCCGCATGTCCTATTTTCGTTTTGGTTCACGATCCCAAGATTTTTCCCGCGCGTCTAGGGCGCATCATCATTCATTAATCACAACTTTTTCTTTGTTTACCTCGTGTCTTCGGCCGTAGGTTCTTCTTCGTCTCTATACCTCTGCGAACCTTCGGTATAGATCATTATTGTGAGCTTCCTTCCATATTCTTACTCCATAAAGAAGCTTAGATTGTATGACATTCATCGAGAGTTGCCTTATTTTGAACTTGGAATATTGTCCATCAGTCAATTGATTGTCGAGACATCTGTAGCAGCTTTATGCAGATTTATATGTTGCAAATTTATCCTTAATCCCGCTTAATTGATCAGTCGGAAGTCCTTCGACAGTTCGAGTATGACCGGAGCGTCGTATGAAATGTTCCATAAATATGGACAGGAGACAAACGGAGAATCCTTTTAATATTGAGAAAGGTGGAAAGAGCTCAAGCTGGTTTAGAACACGCGTCCCTGCCGCTTCTCATCAGGTGCTCAGGTGCTCAAGGATTCATCAGGTGAATCCTTGCCATTCCTGACACCAGACTTTAATCCTCCAGGTAATTCTGAACCATCCGCATTAGTTTTTCCGGTCCTTGGTATGACTTTTTCAGCGCATCCAGAATATCCGTCCATCTAGTGGGGTTGAACGCATTCCTGATGCTCGGCGTCACTAAGTGGGTCCAAATTGCTGGACCTAAGTCATCACCTCCGCAACTACATCTCTAGTCAAGGGTCATGCCAAGGAGAAAGCTCCCTAGTGAGAAGGAAAACGTTAGCAGTCTTCCCTTCATGAGTTTCTCGATCTTCTTCCCGGTCTTCGGCTTCTTCGGTCTTCAACGGGTCTAACCGGAGCATGCTAGAATGCGTAACGGATGGTATGCTAAAGTGAGTCGGGATTTTCCTTCTCCCTTCCTGATCAGCACGAGTCCTGCCATCTTCCATTGTTCAGGGAAAACATCTTCTCGCGTGGAAGCAAAAGGTACTGCAAGGTATTGATCAGCAAATTATGGTCAAAGTCATCTCCTGGTTGATCGATGTGCTTCTATTCTCTTGCATGCCTCATCCCCCCTAATGGATGCTTAGTTGTCTCGATCTTCGACAACAGACAAGCAGATTTGATGGATTTACGTGTGCAACTTCTATTTAGGGCATTTGGGGATGGTGTAGATTCTCAGGTGTGTTCAGAAAACAAGGAAAGAAAACGAGCATGACACATTTGGTTATTTATATCATAGAACCTCAAGTTAATTTCTGAACAGACAACTTTCAGAGCGAAAAGGAAACAAAAAGAAAATAGAATCAATGGGGATCGAAACCTCATAAAGAACAATCCGATCATTTGGAAACACTTTGATATTCCACTTAATCAAGCGCTCTTAGATGATAAATTAGTCGTCCTTGCTAACGAAAACGCTGCCAAGGAACGGAGCTGAATATGAAAGTATATATATAGATATATGTATACTTTATAGTTGTAAAATGATATAGTAAAAGAGCTAAAAACCTTAGAGTCTAAAATGAAGAAGAACATGAAAGGAAAAGTTATCTCCTAAGATTTTTTTTTCGTTTGCGTCTTATCATCTTAAAACAATTTGCTAACAAATATTGCTATTTTTCAATAATTAAAACAATCGAATAAAACAAACTTCCGTTTGCAACCCATTTTTTTCAAGTCTTTTTTCCTCTCCTTAGTACTTCTTGATAAAAACAACATTAATTTGAAAAAAAAGGAAAATTACGAAAAAAATTCACACGAAAAAAAATTTAAAGCATGACAGAATTAACAAAACTGTGGCAGGCATTCAAAAGGTTCAATATTAGCATTAATATTTGAAACATAAATATTGTTCTCAAAATATTTACTTACAACATCGGAATATTTTGATAGAACTTTTTCTCTATTTTTTGAGTTTAATCTCATAATGATTACTTATATTGCTTGCTTGCCCAATCCAGTGGCTTGCAACATTTTCAGCGATTTCGACTTCAGATCTTTTTGGTAATGAAAATTATTCGTCAAGGATTTCATTTTATTCCTATTCCTTTTTATTCCTTTATTCCATTCAGTTCTTTTACTTCTTTACTTTCACCGTGTCCACTAATCAACTCACAGCTTGGAAGATGTAATGTTTTGTGGACCTTTAATCCCTTACTTTTCATAAAATTTTAAACAGAAGAAAATTCAGGACATGAAGCCTGTTCTTGTGCTCCGTCATTCTTTTAAATTTTCCTTTTTTAAATTTTTTATAAAATTTTATTTAAAAATTAGGCCAAATTCAGTCTGCACCGTGTATATCCACTTAGTGACAACAAAATTTTTTTCTTGGTTTGCTTGTTTGTTAGTATTATATTCACAGATGGTTATCTCGGATTGTGTCCCTGAACGGTGACTGTCTATCAATCAGGCAGCTGCCAAACAGACTGTCGACCAAATCCTTTTCATTCTTTCAATTTTGTAGTGAAATTTTGTATCGTATAAATAGCATCAAACATTGGCAAATAGATTCTCTTCAGCTAAGGGTCTTAATTGCAGTTTTAATGATGTTAGTGATACCAAGTCTGAACACTTAACATACGATAATCCTTTTTTCATACACTATTGAGTACACTATATTTTAATCGGAATCTGAGAACAGCTTTTATGAACATACTTTTTGTTACTTTGGAAATTACCTATGTAAAACCATACTTCAATAAATCAATCAAATTTGCTGCGAATACAGTGTTTATCTCAGTTTTTCGCAATTCATTATGGGTAAGGAATAGTAACTTTTTAGGTACAAGCTCTCTATTTAAATTAGGTTTAGTTGATGGATTTAGTTGCGTCCTTTCATTTCTGATCAAGAATATTTTTTTGTTTAGTAGTGCACATCGATTTTTAAAGGGTTTTTTTTGCTAGACAAAAACACACACCACCCAAACGCGTATGTTTATAATAAAAGGAGACTGATTGGCAACGACAGAACTAGAGCAGTAGGACACAAAGTCCCTACTTTAAACAAAAGTGATTATAGAGACATTAAAAACTGCCCCCATCCAATACACATAGAGCCTCTCAAGCAGACTGATCTTTCTACTATAGTTAATGGTCTGCTTTAACTTCGGGTGTCTCAATCGAATCTTAACAACAAAGTGACAGGTCAGTTTATCTCATCGTCTACAGGTCTTGTAATGTAATAGTTGATTACCGGGTGCTTCCTTCCCAAAACTGCAGAATCGGTACTTAGCGTTCGCTTTCAATAACATTTTCCTTGGATATGCTCAAAAAACAACGCAACTTTAAGGTGCCAATGAGGTCTCTTGACCTTCTCTTGTCCATTCCGTTGCCCACTCGAAACTTTATCTCATCATCGGTGCTTGAAATTTGAAGCCCTGGAAGTCTTCCTCATGGTCTATTGCATTCTTTCTCAGCATCAGGGTCCTGTAAATGATTTCAGTTGAACTAGTTGGTTCAGCGTGGACGAAGGCTGTTAAAGCTCCTTTTCTCACTGATTCAATCACCAGAAATCTAGAACCATTTTCGAATTTGTTACTTGTGATCTAGAGATTTCACTTGATTGAGTTCAGCTCAATCGAGTTTAAGCCACGCCTTGCGTTCATAAATTTAGGTTTCGTAAGTCTTACTCCATGGGGGATGCTTGATCTCTTCATTATGATTTACATACACTGAAGGATTGCTGTTCTGCCCCAGGACATGACCGTGTCAAGTGCCAGTGTCACTCTACAATAAGGCTAAATGAAGACTTGCCTTACTGTAAAGTTATTTCATCAACAACATTTTCAAATTCTATATAGTTTCATGGAGATCCACTTGACAGCGACATTTTCTAGACCTTAATGAAACTTGGCTCGATGCGGCTTGAATTTCTAATTAATGAATTATTGATCATCAGCCCATCCAATTTTTAATTATGTAATTTATATATACTTCACATACGTACTATCTTCAAACCAATGAGTCCAGAGTCATATTGCTGAGTATGAAATCTAGTGATACGCCTGTTGTATCACGCCTGCTGTGAATATATAGGTATTTTTCCTACGTTATGGATAACTATATTTAATCTCATTATGACTTTGTACAGGTCTTCACCTGTTTGACTGGTCTCGGTGCTCCCTTAGGTTCATTGTGGATATTTTTTTTGTGGTAAGGAGGTGATCACCTCCCCGTCAACCTAAGAACCTAGCGTAGACATATGACATATGACAGATTACTATGGACTAGACCTCGTGTTCCCTCACGTAAATGCAGCCTTGAGATTATGGGAATCTCTTCTTCAGCGGGAGGGAAGGGAGAGGAAGGAAGTGCGAGAAACGAAATCCCTCCGTCACGATACCTTCCAACACGCCAACATAGCTTTTTTCAAAGACAGGGATGCTCGAGGGTATTGTGCCACGCGATTCCAATTGTCAACCGTTTTCAGCCTTTCTCCGATGTAAGTTTCCGGACATAGTTGATGAGGTTACAGGTTGAAGAGGTCACAGCGCTCCATATTCTACAAGGGAAGAATGTGTGACAGTCTTCATCAACCTTTCCTCCACAAAACACACTGCAAGGTAACCGAAAACAACCTTGCACTCTTAAGAGCTGGGTCAAATAGAAATCAGTCTCACCATGTACTCTATTGAGCAACGCACTCTATTGAGAACTCATTATGAGTTGTCTCCTTGATGTGGTGGGCCTCCATATGTTGCCCATTTATCGATTGATTGCCGTTACACGCGCTGCAGCATTAGCTTGGAAAAACTCATCTTCGACTCTGTCGGGACGCCAAGGTATTTCACTGCTGATTTTGATTCGACCAGTCTCCAACACTGATAGACCTTCCTTGGGGATTTGCTTCTTTGTCAAAATGACCATTTCAGAGTTTTCCAGTGCCAGCGTGAAACCGTAAGCGGTCATCCCCTCCCTTACTCGCCGCATCGACGTATTCAGTCTGAGTTCCGCATGGTCAAGTGTGCGTCCAACGACTAGCGCTGCGACATCGTGCACATAGCCGATCAAACCTGACTCATCCGACAGCTCAAGCCTCAGCACTCCGTCAAAGGAGATGTGCCTATGTTCCGGGCCGAGGGTGGAGCCTCAAGTGGCACCTGCCTTCCTTTGAGTCGTAGAGTTGGCGGCAGTCCTTCAGATAGTCCCTAAGACTCCGCATAATATACACTGGTACAGAATTTTCACCCATGTAGCGCAGTCAACTGCATTTCTGACATCCAGAGAAATCAGCAGGACGACCCGTTGTGTTTAATTGCTGTGTGCCTACGCTCGTTGGACCCGGCAAAATAAGAAAAGGGACTCCTTTTCTTATTTTGCCTTTCCCAGCTTTTTCTTCTTCAATAGCTTTAATTCCCTCTGTGTGAGGTCGATTATGATCGTGCGTTGACCCCTGTTGTTTGGTTTTGTCAACCTGATTATCGTCGCGCTTAGTACAGGGAAATTTTGTTTTAAGGCGTCTTCCATTTCGGGCAGATCCGTAACGCAGTGCCTGTCTCTGATTTCGAGTATGCCAATAGGCTCGAGTGACGCTACATTAACTTTTTCCCGTAGGGCTTTTTTCACTGTGTCACGGAATGCATCTTTATTGCTTGCATCTGGGCCTGCGATTCTGGTCGGTTGCAATTTGAATGTCTTCCGATTTGCATTTCCTTGATTTCTGGCAAGAAATCCGCACTGGATCTACCGTCTGTGGGTTTAACCAGCAGTCCCTGCCTAATAAGATTTCGATACTTTTTAATATTTGTTTCTTGGGTTACTTGCAATGATTCTTTCTATACGATTTATGTGGAGGTATACCGATTTTCAACTTTAGGACCGCTCTTTAAGCTGCTTTCTTGGCAGCTTTGGATAGTGCCGTGTGAAACCCCTGCTTCGTTGCAATTTGATCATTGGGCGCCCTGTCCTCGTCCCTCTTCCATTTATTCCAATCCCCTTTGATTTGGCTCCAGACCAATCTTTTCTGGCAGTAGGAATCGGGACGATGACTACCGTCCTATCGAAAGAATAAGCCTGTTGTTCTTCCTCTGCCTTCAATCAACTGCACTTTTTCGGGTGAGAACGTCTTTCTGCTTCAGGACTCTGTTTTTCACCGTGAACCTCTTTTCTAAGTTTTGTATGTGAATCGCATGTGGCATGAAGCGTTCCATAACCCTAGGCAAAGCCACTCTGCAGAGGCCTGCACGATCCAGGATAATCGAAATGTTCGTTGTTTGCCCTGCAGGGATTTATTTATTTGTGTCCCGTGCTTCAGTTCCTTCGATGGTGATAGCAACAATCATTGTTTTCTCAACCATTTTGCATTTAACTATTGCTTGCGTTTGTCTTCGATAGGTTGCAAGAGTCTCTGCTCTACTTTTGTTGGTTCTTCCGGTGTGCGCATGGTTTTCCTGCTGCACGCGAATGCAGTTAGAGTCTCTGATTGTATCAGATTTTATGCATTCCGGCCTTTCGTTTACAAATGTGTCAGTTTCATCAACATCTTATTCTGCATATAATTGGTTTGATATCGTTGCTAATGGGCCCCTCCTCGAAGCCGCTTTCTCCGCTCGTTTGTGTAGTCGTCTCAATGGTCCCATAGTTGTCTTCGCTAAACAGGGAGGCCATGCGAGGGTTGGCACCAGTCCTTATAGTTATATAAGGACTGGTGCCTATGATAGTTGCTCAAGGTCATCGGGGACTTGTGTCAACTCAACCGTTCGAACTTCGAACATACTCCTAGGCCTGCCAAGGCCTTAACGGGACGAATTTCACTTTGGTGGTATCGTGCGAAGCAACTAGGTCCAAAACGTAAATTTCGGTTTAAAGATTTCTAGCGTTCAGGAATACTCCTGTCGACCGGCATTCCCCCTAAGAAGTATTATGGATATTGGCATCACATCGAATTGCGAGTGGTATATTTTTCCTGTTAGACTGCTCTTACAAAGTAGTATTCCCAATGACGGTGCTTGGTCAATGACGGTCCCGAAAAATAATCTGATGCATAACTATATATTCAGAAAAACTTATGGAGTTAATGATTTTCCTGGAGATATCACACGCTCATTGGGAAGAATATGGCCGTCTGCATTAACTGCAGTGAAGTTTCGAATGCCAATGCTACTAATACGTTCCTCATGGGTCCAGGGCTGTTGGATCCGTGTTGGAGCCGTACATTTTGCTTCGTTCGTCGAGGCTATGCGTGTTAAATTCTTGTTGATATCTCTTTGAGATAGCGAGTTTAATTCCCGTTTCCCTCTTACGTGGGCTACTCTGAGCTCAATTCCAAAAGTAAGCGATTAAAATTGTTAGACAGGGTCTCCTGATCGGCTTTTTTTGTATCCTGGAACTGCTTCTACAGCTCGTTTTTTCACGCTAGCTGAGAGCTCCGTCGAACCTGCTGTAGTAAGCATCGTGTCGGTGGTGCTCACGGTGTCGCTGAGAATTATATGTTTTTTGATAAGATTTGTGTCAGAACATCTTGTTTAACACATACATACAACCATATATTCAAGCATTCTCTCACACAAACATACCGTTAAACATGCATTTCGAGTTTCAGTTCTTAGTTCCATTCCTTCTGTTTCCGTCGCTTACAACGCCCTCACATTCACTCTGTACACTCAGTCTTTTTTCAACCACACTCGCATTCACATCGTGTATTCCAAGTTTATAATAAGTAAACAATCGTTCAGCTCAAGTGTTTGTTCAACTTGTTTTTGCCCTTAATCCCTGTTCCGCTAACAGGTTATGGGCCCAGTGGCGCGACTTGATTGAGAATTAATCAGCGCGAAATACATTATTCTTTTCACGTGTTCGGCTGCAAGCTCGGTCGTATTTCGTGTCCAAGATGAGTCTACATAGTACGAAAATCGACCTTCTCGACAAAGAAAACTATGACACGTGGAAACATCAGATGGAAGCAATTCTCGTCAAAAATGACCTGATAGACTACGTCGAAGGGACAACAATCAAACCTGAGCCGGCGGAAAACAACGCGAACGCCGCCGCCATTACAGAATGGATGAAGAACGATCGGAAAGCGAAATCCGACATTATGTTGGCCATCTCGCGTCCTGAAATAAAACAAGTGAAGAATTGCAGAACCTCGAGGGAAATGTGGTTGAAGCTCGAAAATATTTTTGAGTCGAAAGGACCAGCAAGGGCATCAGCACTCTGGAGACAACTTTCTAACCACAAAATGGCTGAAGACGAGGACCTTCGAGAACATCTCAAGGAATTCTTCGACATCGTCGACAAGTTGGCGGACATGGATACCCCGATCAACCAAAACCAACTGTCTTTCATGCTGATGGCTACCCTTCCACCATCCTACGAGCCCTTCAGATGCGCCATCGAGTCTCGCGACACGATGCAAAATCCGGAAGACCTGCACGCTAAAATCCTCGAAGAATACGAGGCTAGAAAAAACAAAACGACAGGTGAGAATTCCGGGGCCATGTTTGCTGGGAATCGGCATTATCCGTCGAAAAAGAAAGCGCAGACAAAGAAAAAAGACGACAAGTCAAGAGGAGGAGAGAAAACAAAATGTCCGATCTGCAAGAAAATAAGCAAACATAAGCCAAACCAATGTTGGTTCAACAAAAGAAACAGGAAGGATGAGGATCATGCGAGAGAAATCGGAGGTGCTTGCTACTTTACCGACGCTGCCATGTCGGTAAAGCAGAGTCAACAATGGATTCTCGACAGTGGCGCCACCACTCACTTAGCTCGCGATCCGGAAAGCTTTAGCGACTTGAACAAACGCCAGTGCGGTACGCTAAACCTCGCGAACAGATCCTCGACTCCAATCGCCGGAAAAGGAACGATTTCGTTTGACACCATGGTGTCCGGTGATAAAAGACCCGTGACCTTGAGCCACACGTCTCACGTGCCAGATTTGAGAGCTAATCTCATCTCCGTGAGCAAAATCGCCGACTGTGGTAGGAACGTCGTCTTCGGAAAAGAAGGTGCAATGGTGGTAAACGCGGATGGTGACATTGAACTGCAGGCGGATCGAATCGGAGACTTATACGTTGTGCGCGAGGTGAACGAAAATGCCAGTGCCGTTTCGACAAACGAGGAAAAGGTTTCACTCGAGACTTTGCACAAGCGTCTGGGACACGCAAACGTGCGGGACATTGCCGACGCTGTGCACGCTGACAGGATGACAGGGATCAAGCTTGACAACAAGGCGACCAAACTTCAGTGCGACACTTGTGTCAAGGGGAAGATGTCCAGTGCCCCTTTCCCGCAAAAGTCGGAACGCAAAACCGAACTTTTGGATATTATACACACAGACGTGTGGGGGCCAAATCCCGTGCCATCACTGAACGGCTCCAGATATTTCGTCACCTTCATAGACGATGCATCTCGGTGGTGCGAAGTTCGATTCTTGAAATCGAAAGGCGACGTGTTCAAAGCCACGGTCGAATTTATCGCTCTCGCCGAAAACGCCACCGGCAAACGCGTCAAGTGTCTCCAGTCCGACAACGGTCGTGAGTACCTCAGCAATCAGTTTGACCAGTTCCTGAAGAGCAAAGGCATCACCAGACGGCTAACCGTGCCGTATACTCCGCAGCAAAACGGAATCGCAGAACGGCGAAACGGCACTCTTCTAGACGCCGCTCGCTGTCTGAAGCTGGAGTCCAACTTGCCAGATTCGCTGTGGACCGAGATAGTCAACACGGCGAACTACCTACGGAATCGGCTACCCTCAAAGAGCCTGGATGGAAAGACGCCACATGAGATATGGACAGGCCATCCGCCAGACATATCTCACCTGCAGATCTTCGGCAGCCAGGTCATCTACCTGGACCAGAAGCCTGGAAAAGGCAAACTCCAACCGCGCGGACGAAGTGCCATCTTCCTGGGATACTCAGCAGAGTCCAAAGGCTACCGCCTTTGGGTTCCTGAAAAGAGAAGCGTGATTGTGAGCCGAAGCGTAAAGTTCATGGGACAGCCACCCGAGAAGAAGGACACATCAAAGAAGGAAAGGGTGGTTGTGCCTTTAAAGATGTCAGCTGAGAAACTGGACCAAGCAAACCATCCAAAGTTCGTGGAGCTGGAGTGGTTCGTCGGTAAAGATGCTATCGTCAACCATGTACCCGAACACCAACGTGGACCAGACGAACAACCTCTGCACGATCCTGAAGAAGCGGAAGAGTTCCGGGGATTTGAACCCCCCAACAACCAACGAGGAGAATCATCCATCCTTGAGTCAAGTCTCGACTCATCGTACCAGGACGCAGAGGATGATGTCGACAGCGATGGAACAGTCGTCGCAGAAAAACTCGACGAGGCCCTAGAAAACACAGGATACAACTTGCGGAGCAGATGCAAGGCCTCGTCGGGAACCAATGAAAACGCACGATTCATCGAGGAAGCATTGGTTGCAGAAGTCCCCATGAATCATGCAATGCAGAGCCCAAATGCCCACGAGTGGCTCCAGGCCATGACCACCGAGATGAAATCCATCATCGAGAACGATACCTGGATTCTTGTGGACCGCCCGCCGAAGTTCAAGGTCATCGGAAGCCGGATGGTTCTACGGAACAAATTCCGACCGGACGGTTCACTAGAGAAACGCAAGGCAAGGTTGGTTGCCCAGGGATTCAGCCAACAGCCGGGAATCCATTTTTCCCAAACCTTCGCTCCAGTCGCTCGTCCCGGATCGATTCGTCTTTTGATGGCGCTTGCAGCCAAGTGCAACATGAAGGTGCGCCAATATGACGTCACTACTGCATATCTAAACGGCGACCTTGACGACGAAATCCACATGGAACCTCCCAAGATCTACGAACGTATTCTGAAAGAGATCATCGCCAAAGAGCCGAGCACCAGCGCCATCTGCGACAAGGCTAAAAAGTTGCTGAGCGAGTTCCGGAAGGGAGGCAAGGTTTGCCTTCTCGTGAAATCGATCTACGGATTGAAACAGGCAGGTCGCAACTGGTACGAGAAACTTTGCCAAATTCTGAGGAGTTTTGGAGCAGTTCCCACCAACTCAGATCCATGTATCTTCACCATCGGTGAAGGGGAAGATGCCATGCTGATAGCCATCTACGTGGATGACATCCTGGTGGCTACGCGTCATTCAAAGCGATCATCCGAGTTGGGGCGACACCTGTCAAAGCATTTCAAAATCAAGGACCTGGGTGAAGCCAAGTGCTGTTTGGGCATCGAAATCTCCCAGACCCAAGACGGCATCTCACTGCACCAACGAGGGTATATTCAGGAACTTCTAGATCGTTTCCAGATGACCGACTGCCGCACAGTGACAACACCTGTCGACACCGGTACCAAGTTGTTCCGAAACGACGATCCCTCAGAAGAAGATCTGAGACGTCCTTACCGAGAACTCGTTGGTGCGCTGACTTATTTGTCAGTCTCCACCAGGCCCGACATTGCATTCGCCGTGAGTTACCTGGGACAGTACAACAACTGTCACGGGCTCGAGCATTGGATCGCAGCAAAGCGTGTGCTCCGCTACCTCAAAGGTGCACCAAACGTTGGTCTCTCCTACCAACGAGACGATCGACGACTCCAAGGCTACGTAGACGCTGATTGGTGCAACTGCCCGGACGATCGGAGATCGTACACCGGGTACCTCTTCATGCTCGGAGGAAGCCCGATATCCTGGGACGCCAAGAAGCAATCGACTGTTGCTCTATCGACTACAGAGGCAGAATATATGGCTCTCTCAGAGTGTACCAAAGAAGCCATATATCTTCAACGATTCCTCAGAGAATTGGGACACAAGAAGATTTCACTGCCCATCGTCTACTGCGACAGCAACAGTGCTCTCTCGCTGGCCGACAATCCCGTGTTCCACGCCAGGACCAAGCACATTGACGTGCGACACCATTTTGTACGAGAAGCCAAGCAGAAGAAGCAGCTCGATACTGCTCACATCTCCACATCTGACCAAATAGCTGATTTCCTGACCAAAGCTCTTCCTCGACCCAAGTACGCGTGGTGCGTGAAGGCTGCAGGACTATACCTTCGAATCTAAGGATCAACGAGACCCTTCAACTCGAGGGGAAGTGTCAGAACATCTTGTTTAACACATACATACAACCATATATTCAAGCATTCTCTCACACAAACATACCGTTAAACATGCATTTCGAGTTTCAGTTCTTAGTTCCATTCCTTCTGTTTCCGTCGCTTACAACGCCCTCACATTCACTCTGTACACTCAGTCTTTTTTCAACCACACTCGCATTCACATCGTGTATTCCAAGTTTATAGTAAATAAACAATCGTTCAGCTCAAGTGTTTGTTCAAATTGTTTTTGCCCTTAATCCCTGTTCCGCTAACAATTTGGTTTTTTTCTGTTTTGCAAAAGTCATCGGCTCGGTCCCTTTTTGGATCTTTTTCCGTTTCATTCCTTAAACCTCGATTTATGACGTTTTTTTTTTCTCACAGTCTTTGTGATTTATATGGAAGATTAGTGCACTATTTCTCTTTTAATTTTTTGCTTTGCATAAATGGCATAGAATAATATTCATAAATATTAATAAGGGAGTAAAGAGAAACTTCGTCCACGATTGGCAAGTAAAAGAGAGAAAAATTTGTGAATTTGAGAGAGTAAATTGTCAAATTAATTCATAACAGATGCCGACAACAGTTCTGTTAAAGGATTTTAAAAATAATAAATATGTTTCACTTCCTTGTTACGATAATACTTTCATTCATAAGGAACGCTCAGAACTTAAGAGAATATGCAAGAGTGTTAGCAGTACTTAGATTAGCAGTAGCACGTCATGTGATAGATATTTAGAAAGAGATCGATCATGAAGTAGTTCCTTATGAACGATATGCAACATTTATATTCAAACCCGTAGAATTATCATGGTGCTTTGAACAAAAAAATGGTGTACAAATTGGTCAAATATCGAAAATGATCTATGTAGGTATTGGGTGGACTAAACAAGGCTGAAATGTATATTCAGAATTAAATAAATCTAGTGAAAAGACTGAATAGGTTTAAATATGATACGAAACCACCCACGAGATCCATGTGAACTATTATAATGCTTTCTTTTACATTTAATAAATTCGTGAAGAGATTTAATTTGTCCGGATTTAAGTAGTCCGTAAAGGTTTGACGTTAGAAGTTTCACTTCTGCTCCGACGTTCTCGATGATAACAAACCAAAATATACTTGAAAATCAGAATAACACTCAAGTAAATTTATACAGTCAACGATTTTTTTTGTTCTGTTTCAACGAAACAGTTTCCTTAATAATTAATTATGGTAACATAAAACCCTGCAAATTATTTTCAGCTCAAACGCCTCGTTCACAAAGCATCACATTTCTTGGAACAAATGCAAAACACATTTCTTGGAAAAAATAAAACTTCAAACTAAAATGCTCAAATCATTTTTTTCTTTTCTCTCCCACGAAGTATTTGTTTTACAAACTAACTCTACCGTGGAAATACCACATTCACCTTGTTGCGTTTGTGTCGTGTTTTTCCGCAGGATTCGTTATCACGGATGAATTGTTCTTGAGTGCTGGAACACAAGTGCTCTTTATCTGGCTTGCAAACTTTTCTGCAAATACTTCTGTTTGACTCGCTACTTTGAACTATTTGTAGTTCTACAACTAAAATTTAAGCCCCTTACTTGAATTCACAACGTATTTTTAAATCTCTTTGGAGCATTCGTATTGTTTCGGAAGCACTCGATACTTATTTGTCCTGTCATGGGGCATGGGTGAAAGAATTTTTAAAATTTTTCAAAGTAATTTCCTTTATTAAGGAAATGCATGGAGATCTTACAAAGGTTATTAGGAATTGTCAAAATTTGCTTTTTCATTAAGTTTTTCTAGTTTTTCCCTGATAAATACAATAATTTTACTTTAAAAATTCTTTTTTTTTGTCAAACCAACATTATTAATAGTTCTTGTAAGAAAATTATAATCCACTTTATCTTCTTTGAGCATTCTCTCATTCGGAATTCGGAAGCTAAATAAATGTGAAAAGCCTAACGATTAACTAAGGTCGCATCTCTGCAACTTCCTAATTTTGTCTTCGATCCTACTTTAGTAATTTCATGTAACACGACAAAAGTTTATCGTTTTGTGCTTATAACGAATGCAGACAAAAAAACAACAACAAGAAAAGTTTATTTCATTCCTTTTTTTGCAACTTTCGAACTTTGATTGTTCGTTCGGCTTAAAACTTACTGCCGGGGGGCGGGACGAGCAAGTGAGAAAATAAAGTGAACTGAAGGCATTCATGTGAACTCAGACGTAATTCGTTCACGTACGTATGTCCAATGTCTTTTCATCGTTTTGAAAAATTCCTTTTCCGTGCGAACGTCCTATCGCGACAATAATGATAGTTATGTTCACGTACATGTTTGTATGTGAGATGGCTGCGGATGTGTTGTACACGTACGTAGAAAGGCGTACATCTGTACGTAATGCGAATTTCAATCTTTCTTGTCAGTTGAATGAAAAAGGAGGCATGGATATATGGAGACATACAGATTTATAGTGTGAAAAACGTGGAATGCGTAAGAAGTTGTTTGAGTGGGGTCTACATTATTTATGGTTAAAGAAAGGATTTCATTGGGAAAATAGCAGAATTGATTGTATATGTGAAGAACTGATATGGGTATGAACGAACTAATGTTCATATCAATTTTGTTCTTTCGTAAATATTTCTTTCAAGTTTGAAAATTTTCTGTTTAATTTTTTCACACGCTTTTTACATTTTTCTATTTTTTATTTACGGAGTTTAACATAAACTCCTTGAACATTTGACAATTTAAAAAAAATTAATAAAACCTAGCTCGTTCCCTAGCTCCCACTTAGTTCTTTCTTTGATAAGTTAAGACTTTGGTTGTGGCAGTCTTGCATTTTTTTTCGTCTGAAGGTACAGCGTTTCAACAAAACAGCGAGAATATCTGAACAAAATCCAGATTTAAAAGGAAGCAGCCAAATTTAGTTGAATTTTATTTGTATTATAATATAACCCTCCGTCATACATTATCCTTTTGATATACACCGTCAGTCACCCGTGACTATATCGTCTTTCAGCATATGTACGCCTGTTGGAGCTGTAAAAAAATTCTAAAAAAATCAGGATATATTTTTCCACCTCTTTTCGACTTTTGTTCTCCAAACTTTTAACCTTTGTTTTCCAAAGGTTTAATTAATTGACCCATATAAAACTATGGAGTCCGGTTAATTTAGATCTTTTTTCCAGAAAAATCCAATCCAAGCACAAAGTTGATATAAAGAAAAAATATTTGGCGTTTTTAATTGTCATAATATTAAATTTTTTTATTATTTTCCATTTTTTCGAGACCGATATGGTCCCTTCTTAGGTGTTCCAAAACTGTCTGTTATTAAGTTTATTTCTTGGGGCCAGGCCCACGAGCTTCACCACCCTCCCAAACTCTAAGCTCCACCCTTCTCCCAAATCTTTGGGTGAGTGTTGATCCTGATCTACCACCACGGCAGTTCCTGCTCAGAAAGTAATTGGCCGGGCCCTCGGTCCCGATAGGCGCGTCGGAGACGTGTGTGGGCGCCACTCGCTTTACCGAGCCCCGATACGCCTCCGAGCCAGAAAGCGATGAGGCCGATACGCCCCCCTCAGAGGAACTTCCGCACACTCCAAACCCGTTTGGTTCGTCAGAGACGACCGTTATTAGAAATCGCGACGTAAAAACCCACCTACCGTCCGTTTTGTTTTTAACTCACAAGCGTAGAGAAACTCGTGGCAAATTGCTCTTTAAACTCTATTTAAATTCCGATTAGTCTAAATATTCTGATTCTATAGATCTTTATTATTTGTATCGTACGAAATTACTTCCTTACTTTCTTCCTTACTTTAATACCTAAGGAGTTGTCGGCTACCCCGGTGAACGATACTCTGGCTGCTTTCGTTAGTACGAAGGTGGCCATCCTCGCGACCCTTCTTCGCGCTTCGACCAACTGCCGACTCAATACATGTCCCGCATCACCTTTCCAATAGTAGAGGGCTTGACTTCCTGCACTGTTGCACTTGTCTATTACTGTATCCAGCTATCTGTTCTAGCTTTTGCCTAGGCGTCGAACGTTCGTGCTTCGACCAGTTCTGCCAATTAACGGCAACAATAAACATGGAACGTTACCTTCGCAATCGCGATTTTTCACCACCAACCGTTTTCAAGTCACACTTGAAGTTCGCAGTTCGCATCATTTCACCGATCTAAGTCGGCCACAAGATTCGGATGAACACCAACTAATTATAGGTTTTGGCCCCACCCGTCATCTTCAGCTTTTCTACCTTTTCTTATATGTATACTTCTGTAAACACCAGGCGGATTTTCGTCCGTCACTAGTCAAAATGCTGGTCCAGTCCACGCAATTAAACTTAATTAAGGTGGATGTTGCAGGACCATTGCTTCAACAAATTCTACTCCTCCACTACCACCTCCACAACAACCAGTCGTTTAGCATCGCACGCACTACTTTCAGTCAATAAGTTGATTTCTACTTTTCATACCCTTGCATGTCAAATAATAGTCCGTAGTTTTCTATCTGGTTTCCCGGACACTATTTCACGAAGACTCGATGCTGAGGATAGGACACACTGCTCAAAAACGAGTTCTTTAACGGTAACTACATTACCGATAATCCAAGTGTCAAATGAATCGCGTCGATAACAACGTTATTCACCATAAAAAAATGGTCGTCGTCATATCTTAATTCTGCGCGATCGAATTCACAAAATTTCTCCATGCACACAGAGAATCCTTGAAAATGGCCGCAATACCCACACTGCGTATCGTTAGAGGGAAAAAACGCCCCGTTCTTGCCGCTTCCTTTTAAACCTTCCACTTTAGCGAATTGATCATACGCCCGCTGCAGCCGTTCAGGCTTCGGGCCATGACCCTTCCGGGACTCGGCCCACTCTTAATGAACTGCGGTGATTGCTGTGTGGTAAGTTTTACCAACCACAGTGGATCTCACCACTCGTCGCCTCAACTGCTGACGCTTGACCGCTGTCAGTGTTTACAGTGGGTCGGATTCGCCGTTAAGGGTTTGGCGTCGATGCATTAGCCGGAATAAAACCGCTCGGGTCCGTTCCTGTAGCTTCTGATTTTGATGTTAACTCGATACTAACTCTTAATGCTATTATTACAAACACAACTCTAACTACAATGCTTTAGTTACAATTTCAATTTTAACTCCAGTTCTTTCATTTCAACTTCGGTTCTAATGATAATTCTACAATTATAATTCCGATTCTGACTCTATGAGTTTTCCTTACCAATAAAGTTACGATTTTTTTGGCTAACCGCTACCAGCATCTTCGTAAAATTTCCTGGTTAGTTTTCGAGCAACACGGATCAATAGAGCGTAGTGATTTACTTTTTCATTTCATTCATTTTTTTGCCTTCGGAAGACGCGTTCGCCAGACTCTGTTCTTGGTGGAAGCTCCCCGGACGGTGGCGAAACAATACCGTAACACTGTTGCAAAATAAAACCTCAACCTTAAAATGGAAAATAATAACAACTTTTTAAATTTTTTTACAACAATAGGAAAATGTCGTAATATGCTCTTTCAAAAACATTCAGATAAGATTATATTGGAAAACCCAAATTTATTTTGACAAGTGACAATGACAGTTTCTAAAGGTGGAATTGGGGTACATAAGTTTAAAATAATATTTTTTTTACAAAATGTTTAATATATTCAAACGAAAAACATAGAAAATATTATTTACAAAAATACTTAATTGCGAGTTAGGCAAACATGCATTCTGTGCTCATCGTATGCAGCACGCTCGCAAAGAAAACCAAACTGACATTTTTCTGTTTTCAACCCGGCATATTATACAAAATTTTCATTCAGCGTTTCAAATATAACTTTAGGAATCTCTTCGTGAGCACCCTGTGGTATCTGTAGAAAATGCTTTATTCGCAGTTTTTGTCATTCGGAGGTACAAGGCTTATTGCAAGTTTTTGCAAATACTTAATTCGATGCATTTGTCGATTTCAGGAACTAAATTATACGGAAAATTCGAGTTCACTCCCAAATTTGTGATTCGGGTGGTCGTGTAATTATTATATAATTTGTCAAAAGTAAAAGGTTGAGGTTGTAAAAGTGAATGATATCTCACTTTTCAATTTCGGCCTTTCCACTTTTCGAGCGGAACTACAAATTTTTATCACTACCTTATTTTGCTTAGGGCATTGAGATATCAGCGTCATGTTGTCTGTGTATGCAAATTGAGTTTTTCCAACATTGGAAAAAAAAAACTTTGCAATTTCTGTGTTATTTTTTCAATGTTCCATCCAATGTCAAACTGCAATCCTTTTCATTTTTTGCCCTAACGAGACTTGGGTAAACCAATTGTCGCATGTAACATTTCACCGTGTATGACGGATTTTCTTTTTCAGTTCAGTGACGTAGTCACTTTCGGAGGTACCGAGACTACCAGGTCCTTTACCTATGTACGGTTTATCGGCCCTATTTTACGTTTTCACATCATTGCAGTACACGATTTTGATACCGTATTCGGCGGTATTCTTCGGAATGTAAAATCTGCCCTTGTTACTGCCGCGAAATGCTAAGAGCTGTTCTCCGATGGCATTTTCCAAGGAATCAATCCCTCTTTTCTTTTATTGGAGCTAAGCCAAGCTGCAATATTCTTTGCAAACGATTTGTTTTGCCATCAAAACAAATTTTTCCTAATAAAAATAGATATTGATGATTACGCATCAATTTTTGTGACAAATAATTAAACCAAATCGTGTATCCGATAAATTAGTCGTATCTCTTGACTTGTATTTTCAATAATAATCTTAAGGATTAGCCTTGCTTCGTTTGGCCCCGTGCCAGATCGAGCATTATGCTTAGCTGCCAGTGAATAAACTGCAATAGAACGCCTTTCACGCATTTATATTTGTGATACATACCTATTCTACTTCTTACTAATATCATTGATCTTGGAGGGCTTCCGTTCGATGAAGATGATCCTGTAGCTGCACAGCTGTCAGCGTCATTATCTTCAGATAATATTTCTTTGCTCGAAGAGTCTCCCTTACTATTTTTTCCACGAACCCCGGCTAAACTTGAACTGAACTTTTGCTAGACTATCCTCATTGAAATTGGCTTCATTCTTCGAAAAATCTTCATTGGCAGGTTGGAAGTCCAAATAATGTTTTTGTTCTTCAAGGTTATCCTTCTCATCCTCACTCGTTTCATCATAGCATACTGGAGCTGGCTTACACAAAAGACGGCGAAAGTTTTCATTCACTTTAATTAATTATCAGAATTTTAGTATTGTAAATAATTTTATTTAACAAATGTTATATAAAAGACTAACAGCAACACATTCATAAATAAAATGCTCTCGTATTTCACTTACCTAGAATTCCCAAATAGTAACACCGTCCGTTATTTAGGACGTATTCGTACACGATCAAAGTTTGGTGGACTCGTGCGTAGTGTCGATTCAAAATACATTTGTTCGCTGATGATGACCAACGTTTTGTCTGGATATGCTTCAATGTCCCTCCCACTTTTACTTACCGGGATAACGGGGATACCGGGAAAAGTAATTATTGATGGTGGGATCAGAAAAAAAATTTTTGAAGTTAATATTTAATATAGTTTATAGTATAATTAGTTTATAGTTGAAACTTATCTTGCAATCAGTTACGTTTAACTGAACTGAACTACTTAAGGGAACTAATGATACAAGACATTGCTCTCAATTTTTTTTTCATTTTTTACACAGTAACTCTATACACTCCTCGCAGCTACGCTCCCATTTCTTTAACACGTCCAAATAGTACTCGGTGTTTTTCTCAGCAAAATAATTGCTCACGAAAGTGATTGCCTCTTCGTTTGACGAGAATGTATGTCCTTCGAGCGCGGTTCTTACCTGAAGTCAAAAATAAGTCGCTTAAGCTAGATCTGGCAAGTAAGGCGGATGGTCAGCAGTCAGCAGTTCAAACCGATATTCGTGGATTTTCGTCATGGCAACCGCTGAAGTGTGAGACGGCGCCTTGTCTTCATGAAACCGGGATTTCTTTTTCTGCAAATGTGGCCCTATTTCCAGAATTTTTGCCTTTACCTTGAAAAGTAATGATGCGTAGTATGCTCCTGTAATGGTTTTTCCTTTCTGAAGATAATCGCTTCAGATAACCCAGCAACAGTCACGACCACTTTTCGAGTCGAAAAAACATTTTTTGTTATTTTCAGAGCCGGGGACCCCTCTAAAATCAACTTTCTGATGGTATTTTTGCTTCGGGTACATAATAGTGTATCCCAGTATCATCTGCAGTAAAAAATTGGCACAAAAACTCGGATTTATTGCGCCTAAACTGTACCAACTGAGTCTTGGGAATGTTCATTGGAACACGTATTTTGGTCTAACGTGAGCAAATGCGGCACTCAGCGAGTGGAAAGCTTTCTCGTGCGTAAATCTCGATTTAATATGCGACAAACACGATCTTTAGACGTTTTCATAACCTTTGCTATATCTCTCACTTTAACTCAACTGTTTTCTAACACCGCTTGGTGAACTTTGGCAAGATTATCGTCGGTAGTCGCAGTTTTTGGACGTCTCAAATGTCATCTCTTATACTTTAACGGCCACGTTTAAATTCAGTTGTCAAAAATTTTCCTGTAGTAAATTATGGTGATGAAGTCTACATACACAGAGTCCAACTCATCTTTGATTTGACTTTAAAAAACAAAAATTTAATAACAGCTCTATACTCAATTTATTTTTCCATTTTCACAAAAGCGACTGTAAAAGTAACTAATTGTCAAAAAATGCACAACTTCTTTCACCAGCTTTTATAGACGAGTGCCGCCATCTTTAGGTTGTGGTCAGAAACTTTTCAGATCACCCTCGTATGTCGTATGTCAAACTTAATTACGTAAACTCGCATTTCGAGTAATAGGGTTAATCAATTAGATCGCTCTTTTGACACGGCAATTAATGCGAATGACGCTGTCAAAAACAAAAATTTGAAATTCATGGACCTTAAAGCCTTCCTTTCGAGAAATGTTGTTGAGTGATTTGGTGGAATCCGAGTCATACATTCACCATCAAAGAGATTGCCAAGACAGTCAACCTATGCAACGAATGGAAATAGGAACGCAGCGCAAAAGTATGAAGATTTTAGATGCACCAAGGTTATTTACTGGGCATCAAAAAGAATGCATAAAGTTTTCGCCATTAAAATTCCTTTCTCAGAAAACGTACTACAAGACATGATGAAGATGATGGACGTTATCACTGAAGTATATCACTTTTATTGCAGACCACTCAGCGACCACTCAGCGGTTTGCTGCAAAGAAATGAATGAAAACTATGTTAAACGTGGCTAGGGGCTAAAGGCGCCTGTATTAAATTCTCATATATCGTATGCAACGGAGAGGAGTACAAGGCAACATATAAGAAATGTCCTCAATGTGTCTTCTGCAAACACGGCTCTTCAACAAATGCCTGGGATGTGGTTTTTCATTCCCTTTCACGATCAGTATCATTCTTAACGATATTGCAATCAAAAAAATAGAAAGCTTTTTCGTAGTGGCTCTTTATAAAATTGGGTCTCCTTTGAATTTTTGAACGCTAGGGCTTGTGGCTTTAATTTCCATTTTGTTTACTTTTGGGGTTGGTGGCTTTTGAAGACGTCTGATGTAACCTTTTGTATCTTTTCCGCAGCTGATGATTGTGTTTTTCTTATTGCAGGAACCGCGCTTCTCGTCCGATGCGTGGATATTTCGCGGCCATTTGTTTTCTTCTACTACGTTCTTAGAATTGGTTTCCATATGTCCAGAATAAAACCAGCACTTCAGCAACCGATTGACAGAAGTGTCAAAGGTAAAATGTTAGATACTTAACGTTTCCTGAATTCGGACTTCAAAACAAGTACCCTCCTGACACTGCGATCCCGGCATATCTTGTTTCACGCAAGTTTGGGATTGTTTATATTTTCACTTTTCACAGTTCAAGGAAGATAGTTCTTAAGCTGTTGTTTCAGCTTACTGACCGTGCTTACACTTATCCTTGAAAATTTATACAATAGTAAGTTGCGTTTTATAAGTCGGGTGAATCTGTTTCGTCTGGCTCACTAATTGATCGGTCCCCTTTCGTTCTGCTGGCATACCTTAAATGCTTAGTTCGGAGTCTATCGGTTTTATAAGCCACAATTGGCTCCGATTGACTGGCCGATTAAGCCAAAATAACCGATCAGTGACGCAAGGACTTTTCGGCGATCGTTCAAAATTTATCGCAATAATGCTGTTCCTTTTGCGAAAACAATCGGGTTTTCTATGCGGCAGTTACAGTAGCCGAATTGCACAATGAGAATATGTCCTTATAGCTGACAAATATCTGACTTAGACGTTTACCTTGATAAAACGCACTTGCATTGGAGGTTTTAGATGACATTTTGAAAAGGATTCAGTATTAATTTTCCGATTTCCATCCCTTCAAAATAATGATCGTTCAAGGAGTAAGCCCAGCAGACTATCTATCACGACAAAATCTATATCAGAATATCCTTGCAATGATTCTTCCTGATACAGCATTCTTCAGCAACGATAAGGCATGTTTTTAGATAAGCGAGATTGTCACTTAAGAAAATTTACAGTATTGTATTCTAGTTGGTTAGGTTGCTTTCACAATGAAGGCAACTCGCATTGTTCATAAAAGACCGCGACATTCCACTGAATAAAAGTTGGGGTGTTCTCAATCATTACTTGGCGTGCTAGGCGGGTCCTGAAGAGGGAAACGTGACCGTGAGTTATGTTTCAATGTTACAAAATTTTCTGCAGGCTTGGTTGCAAGAGGTAGTTGAAGAAGGGGGATTAGGAGATTATTGGTTCCAGCAGAAGAAGGCAGCATTCGAAGAAGCCCGAAATTCTTTACATGCTTACATGTTTTTGACAGATGACGTGAAGTGGCCTGCGCAGTTGCCAGATTTAAGAATAACTGAATTCTGGTAGCGATAAGGGAAAGGATTATTAAAGAATTGAATGCGATACACGTGAGATCTGTCAACGGGCGGTTATAAGCTTCAGAAAGCGTTATTTGTGATAGTTTTCATTTTGCATAAAAAGTCAAGCTGGTGAAAGAGATAAAATAATTCCTTTTAATTTTGTGATTCCTTTATTTTCAAAATTGATTTTCAACCGTCATCATTCGGTCTACTTGAGTGACTTAACTACCTTTCCTTACGATTTCTGCTGAAGTATTCAAAAGTCTGAGCTCAATAATATGTAATCAAACGTAATTTTCCAAGGAAATTCCTCAAACTTAAAAAACTAATCACAAAAAGTATAAGACTTTTTCAACGATTTTTTAAAGGATATTAAATATTAGTTAATTAGTTGGACGACCTTTAGTTTCCTTCATCCTGGTTCATCAGCTATGGGGAACGGAAATGTGTCTACCAAAAAGTGTCTACCAAAAATGCACAAAAAAGCAACGAAATGCGTGAAAGAATATCAGTCGTGAATGCACCTACATCGAAATTGACAAGTCAAAATTTGCTTTTGGACGAGTTTAAGGGAATTAAACGAATGAACAAAGATTCTGTCAAAACATCAAACTCTCAGAGAACGAAAGTAACGTTAGCTCACCACGTAATGCTTACCAGAGAGGGAGAGGAAGACAGACAACTTTTTATTTCCGATACGGTCGTCAAAACGACACAAGCAAACCTTACATTCCAAGTGCACCGGAAGACAATTCACACGCAGAGAACGATTCCAAAAACATCCATAACAACTAAACGCCAGCAGAAAAAGTTCACAGAAGATCCAAAAGTTCAGACAGTAGTAGTAGCGATAAACGTTTGCAAAAGCCAGTGCTGAAAGGATCTACTGTGGTAGTACTGCCATGAAAGTGCCAGCAAAGGGATAAAAAAGAAAATCAATCGAAACGTGAATCAATAATTCCGTGCACATGACCGATGCAGTCGACTGCAACGGATTATATCAACATGTTGAGTGCCACGTCAAGCACAGCTGACTGACACCGACCTTTCCTTTCAGGCCGCGTCAGTTACCGGTGACTGACAGTATAAAATATGATAATTAAGGTAAAAATTGTACAATTTTTCAGAAAACTTTAATGGATTTTATTAAAACAAGGTAAAAATAAAAATGGTTGTCTCTCGCAAGTGTCACAAAATGTTATAACCTGTTTGGTCAAATTTCGTGCTATTTTTCTGCCATTCTGTGCCGCATTTTCTTCATAGCACGATTTGCAATGTTTTTGCATAGCTGAAACTCGGCCAGGTTTTGTCTGCAGATTGTGTCGTTTTTTACTGGTTGCAATGCTGCTGAACGGAACGTCGGCTTCTTTATACTATAAACTATACTATATATACTTTAAACTATATATACTAGAAGTCGCTATAAAACCGCGTAGCACTTGACGTGTTAATACGAAATGACACGAGATAACAAACGGGACGACGACGATTGATCGAAAAAGATAATTGGAAACTAGAGTCAAGCCGAGAGCTCTATGTGATTCTCGCTCGTCGTCGCGCAACGCATTCAATTTACAATGCACGCGATGCGAGGAAGAATAATGTTCATATGACAAATATCAAATTGGTGACGTTTTGAATGAACTTTGATTGAAACAATTTATGATTTTTCAAAAGTTTTGAATTTGGTATTTTCCTTCGTTTGGCAAATAATAACCTCAACAAGCATGCACGAAATTTTCATTTAAAATTCATTCAGAATAACGCTAGTACTTAAAAGGTAATTAAGACGTTTGCATTTTAAATTTCATTTAAGCGCTATCAAGCATCTGACAAGCGTCAACGCATCTCGTTGCGTTGAATTTTCGATTTTCCGAATATTTCTCGCCTCGCATCGACGCATCGCAATCATTGTACGATGTCGTATACAAATGCATGTTACAAACACGGGTTGACATTTGCTATGAGACTCTCGTCGCGCTCTCGCATCGCAGTCTCGCAGTATTGTATTTCGGCCTATACTCGTGAATCTGATCTCGTGGAAAGTCTCGCAACAAGCTAGGAAAAACAAAGCCGATATTCCAGGATGAGGAACCTGTAATGTAACTAATTAAGTAAAATATTGTCAATAAAATCGACTACATTTTGTGAGTAATTTTTATACCTGCACTCATTACCTTTCACCTGCACGTTCAACATTTTTTGACGATAGTGTTTTGTATTAACGGTTCCAATGGGCTTCAAGAGTTAATAATACACAATGCAATTCTGGAACCGCCAGACATAGAGCATGGTCCCTTTGCCAAAGCGATTTGGCCTTAGTGTTGTGAATACCACGTGTGGAAACCACGATTATTTCCACTTCAGCTTTTCAAAACAAATCCATTATTTGCATCCGTTAAATTCGATGCAAAAATGATTACGTTTCGTGGTGCAGAAGCAGAATTTCTCACGCGACTCTGCGATTTTCCATTTGACGTTCTTTCAAATCGTGTGGGACCCATTTATCGAGTTCATTGATCATATCCATTGCTCGTAAACGTCTGCCGCTCGTTTCCGGTGACAAATTAAATGCTTCTGCTAATTGTAGTTGAGTTTGAGTTGCGCCACTATCCGATAACTCCTGCAATGGTGGTCTACTGGAGCGCTCACTTGCTCAAATGTGGAAACCATATTACGCCTGTCCTAGTTGATGGAGAGTACCCACCATTCGTTTTAACCAGGACACGATTATTTTCCACATGCCACAAATGCTCATTATCAGGCAACAACTCGACACAATTGATCAACATAATAAAACAAACACGCTAGTTTTAGCGAACTCACCTTGTGCGGTTTGTTGCCAAAGATCAGAGGATCGAAATGGCGTATGTGTCAAATTTATACGTTGCGTACTTTTCGTTTCCTGCCATCGCGTAGTGAAACCGAAAAAAACTTATGCAGGCACCTGGTATATCATGTTATAGATTAAGAATCTCTGAAGCAACTAAAGTAGACCTAACTATTACGGTTGAAAATCGATTTTCAAAATAAAAGCATCACAAAGTTAAAAGGAAGCATTCAATCTCTTGACGGTTGCAGTAATGTATTGCAAATACATGCCGGTCATTTTATAGGCATTATTTTTTAAAATTAATGAGTATAGCACGGCAAGCCCTACTGATTTCAAAATCAAGAAAATTTGCTGCGCTTGTACTCCGGTTTCTTTTTATTACTCTTGGAAACTCTTCAACTACTTTTTTATAGTACTATGCAATTTATGCAGAATAGGGTAAAACTAAAGGGAACTAATAATAATAAAATAAATATTGGGGCCCACTTTGTGCGCCATGTGATGTATTTCAAAAAATAATATTAATAATAATAATATCCTTAATTAATAATAATGATATAAGTGTTGGGGCAACCGATAGGTCGCACTTGCAGCGAAAGAAAGGAACAAGGTAAAATAGACAGGGTTATTTGAAAATACAAAGGCCGCTTAATGGCGGCCGAAGGAAGTTACTTTTAACCGACTAGCTCACCGCGCGGGCGTCGGGGTTGTAGGACATTATTTAAGCCCTCATCCTTCCATGTCAGATACACACACACACACAGAAAGAGCTTACTCCTTTATATTAGATAAAATTAATAAATAAATAGAAAGGATAAAATAAATCAGTAAATATAAAATATTTAATTTACGTGAATTGTGCTGCGCTGATTCTGACCACCTCTGCTTGATTTCGGGATTTTGCTTGCTTCTGCTGCGCTGATTCTGACCACCTCTGCTTCCTCTAGCACGAATCTCCGCCTCAGCTTGGTTTCGGGACTTCACTTCCTGCTTCTGCGCTGATTCTGCCCACCTCTGCTTGATTGCGGGACTTCAAGAAATTCCGCTGAGCTGCGTCCTGAACACCTCTGCTGCCTGCTTACTATCTTCTTTGCCTCGAACTAAGTGTTCTGTTGGGCTTTGTGAGTCAAAAATTTAGTGCTCGAGGACTTCTGGGGCTAAACACTTCAAACAACTGCTAATATTTCTGATACTCTTCATTATGCTCAATAATAAAATTCAAAATTTATATCCTTTATTTTCCATCACTTGATACTGGATTTCTATACTTTATTCTCCATCTTCCATCATTTGATCCACAATTTCTATTCTTCTTATAGCGATACGTACTCAACAAACAAGTGAATCATATCAATGGAAAATTTCTTCCCAAATAACTTCCCAGAAATGTTTTTCTTTTTTTCTACTGAGAATATTTGTTTTCTTATACTTTTTTTTAATTATTTTTTTATTTGTTACTAATATTATTTAACTAAACATTACTTAATACAAAAATAGAACTTTAATTGTTTTAATTTTAGTTTTATTCTTGGTTCTACTTTTATTTGTATGTATTTTTTAGTTTGTATTTATGTCGCCTACGTATCGGAATACGTAACAAACTTGAAAATAAAAAGTTTGTGAGAAATCACAAGCCCCTTTGCAAATTTATTTTGATAGGCTCGTATTTGAAAGATCAATGAGGTGAGAATGTCTGGTTTACACTGAAACTTTATAAACGTTTCCGAAAAATTTGAAAAATGTGGAAAGGATAAATTTGCAGCGTATTAACTTCTTTTGACCATTTGACCAGTTTCCCTGCTTGGTTATAATGCACATGTAGTTTATATTTTTCAACCAAATTAATTAATTGAAAATACAAGAGAATTTCCCTAATGATTAAATGTACCAACTTGAGGGAAGGGTGGTTTTTTCATTAAAAATTTTGTAGAGGCCACTTGTTTCGGCAAGCTTTAATTACTTTATTTCCTGCAATACAACAACTTTGCAATGATTCGGGATGTCCGAGGGTATCTTTTTAATTTAAATGATTTTTTTCCTATTTCTTTCTTTTTCTTGTTTTTCATAACAACAAATGGTTTCATATTTCAGTTTCAACATGTTCTTAATCCATGTAATGAGGTGAACCCAACTCTATGGTAAGAACATTATGGACTTGCGCTAATATCGTGATACACTGGTGAGTTGATTTATTTTCAAAGCAAGAAGAAAAATATTTTACAAAAACTATGAAGATGAGAATAAAATGAAAGATTAAGTTTCGATTTAGAATAATAAGTAACTTTAGCCTAACATATACACTCTCCACTCTTCTTATCCATCCTTCGTTTGTACCTGTTTGAGCTTCCTAGAGCAACTTTAAGCTAAAGCATTTCAATGTTGTGTTTCATTTCAAATGGGCTCCTTTTCTTTTTATTATCACTACTTTTTGTCATTAGAATAAAGGACTCCCTTCGGTAAAGAGTCTGAACCCTAAAAGAAAGATTATGTTGAAATGTGTTAACCAGCAACAATCCTAAGATAATTTTGCAATTTTCGCTAAGCACAAATAATCAAGGAAGTGTTAAGGCATTTTAATAAGTGTCTTCCACGACACTTTGCTGTGAACAACCCAGCCCACATGTAAATATAAACGGTTGGGATTCCAGGTGAAATATGAATGGAATTACAAGGTGTGGAATCTGTGAAATATTTTCCTTTACTAATGCTTTAATGCAAATAATTTCGCAAGGGCACTAAAGGATATGTACTGTGTTCGCTCAAGAGTCAATTATGAGAATATGAAAGGATAAAGCAATTATATGGTGTAATTAACACAACTCTTTGTAAAATCGTGTTAAAAGAATGGGTTGGTAATAAGTCCAGACTATCTGGCTTATTCACCAAATCATTGAGGGCAGTCGTAGAGGTATATGTAACTAAATATAGTCCCTTCCATCTGTTCAGATCCTGTCGGTTGAATCTAGTAGACAAGCCAGTTTGTAATTAATTCGATTTTTGGAAAGAACTCAAGAAACAAGATTTTGATACCAACAAATTATTTAGTATCAAACTTTCTTCCTTATTTGCGAAAGTGAACTGGTGGTTCAAACTATCAAATAGCTATCAAAACTTAAGCTACTCTGCAAATTATGCATCTGGTGCGCTTGGATCTCTTAAGCCAGCCATACATAAATTTAAAATTAAGTACGAATGAATTATAGCGCCTAGATTAAAATGGTAACGAAATGCAGGCGTGTTTTTCATCTAGCATACAAGCACTGCTACGAGGAGATTTATTTATTTTTATCTTCAGGATTTATGAAAGTAGAATAAACAACAAAAAAGGAGCCGAGGCTACTATGAATTCCACGGGCAAAAAGCTAATCGCATGCTAAGGTGGCCACTAGGTGAATATAAGGTGTCGCCAGAGACCATAGTCGTTTTTTGTTTTTGTCGTTTTTCTTTCTCCTAGCACTACTGACTCGCTCGGATCCCCGCTTTCCGCAAATAATTTCTCCAAATGTCTCTAATAATTGACCGCGTCCTCCATTTTTGAAATCCAAGCAGCAACCAAAAGTCTTCTTCGAAAGAGTCGGATCAGCGTTATCTTTTTGGTGACCCCACTGGTACCCGCTTTTCTGCTCCCGTCGATTATCTCTCAAGTGTCCCTTTCTCCTTCATACGATTTACATATCCTGTTCATTACAGCGTATCAACGCGAATGAATTTGTCGGGAAAAACTATATTCAAAAATTTTGGCACCTACCTTATATTTTCTTATAGGCTGCGTAGCTTTAATTTTTTCCCCTAAAGAGTGAATGCAGAAATTTAAACGATGTTATTAGGTTGCTGCAAAAGAAATGGCCAATATAGTAATAAATTTTTAAACAGCTGTAACTTTTCATAAAGACAATTTATTTAATCAAAATAGGTACCAATGGATGCAAAACACTTTTCCCGACGTGATTCAAGTACATTTATTCTAGTTTTGTAGAAGCCCGAGTTTCTGGTTCGAAGAATTTATTATTATTATTATTATTCTACTGTGGTCCACTTGCTGGAAAATAGCATAGGCCAGAAATTGGCCCTTAGCTCCCCATGTGTAGTACTATTGTTTACAGATGGTCCATCCTGTGGTCCATACCAGAAGCCAACGAGTTCCCCTAGTTCTGTGGTCGTCAAGTGTTCCAATTCTGTTACGCCAGTACACCTCAGCCAAGTAAGTCGTTTGTTGGCCAGACTCGGGCAATCTAGGAGGAAGTGATCTGTACTTTCTTCCCGCTCGCCGCAAGCTCGGCAGGTGTCATCCGTTTGGATTCCTATTCGTTTGGCGTGTTGACCTAGAAGATTATGGCCCGTTAATACTGCCACCAATGTTCTAACGCCATTTCGGTTTTTTCCTAGGAGTTGTTTTGTCCTCGTTTGATTAGGGTGAGGCCAAAGAGCTCGGCTTATCCTGGAGTCGTTCCTGTCATTCCAAGCCGTATCTTTCTCTTTCTAGAGGATTTCGTCTAGTTTCCTTTTTACCGTTGCAAGTGGCACTTTAATTGTGTCTATTCTAGTGGTATTTTGGTTGGCTGATCCAGCTCTCGCTAGCTCATCCACTCTTTCGTTTCCCTCTACATCGTTGCGTCCAGGGACCCATGTCAGTCTTACATTTACTCGGGTTGTTGCGGCTTTGACAGCCAGCCTACAATCCTGCACCAGTTGTGAAACTACGCGGTTAGTGGAAAGCGCCTGCAGTGCCGACGTTCTGTCCGAGAGTATTTGTGTTCTTCCATTAAGGTTGTTTGTTGCCGCTTCTATGGGCGCTTTCATTGCGGAAAACTGTGGTATGGCTCTCCAGTTATAACTTCGGTTGAGTACTGGGTGATCTGGGAAAAAGATTCCGGCGCCGCTTCCCTCATCCGTTTTGGAACCATCGGTGTAGATCATAATCTTACTTCCAGATGTTTTCCACGCTTCTTTGGTCGGAATGCTGATCTTGTATGGAATTGTTGTGTCCAATATTGGTTGAATTCTATCTAGCTCCCTTTTGCTTGACGGGGCCATTCTCTCCATTTGTTCCAAAATGCATACGTGCCCCGTTTGGGTGTGGTTAGATAACCCATATGCGGATTTTAATCTGATGCTTGCAAGTGATGCCTCTTCGAAGATGAATTTCTCGAGTGGCATGAAATTAAGCATTACCTCCATTGCAGCAGTTGGCGTAGTCCTAATGGCACCTGTGATGCCAAGGCAGGCCATTCGCTAGATCTTCTCTAGCTCTTTTGCAATGGTTTTCTTTTTTAATGCCTGCCACCAAACCAATGCCCCGTAATTGGTTATTGGCCACACTACTGCTGTGTAGATCCAGTGGGCAAATTTGGGTTTAATTCCCCAGGTTCTCCCCATTAGTCTTTTCATTGTGAAGAGCGCCACTGTAGCTCTCCGTCCTGCTCCTATGTGTTGAGTCCAAGTTAGCTTACTATCCAAGGTTACTCTTAAGTATTTCACCTTGTTTACTAAACTGATATATTTTCCGTCAATGGTCCGGGGTGTAAATGTCTCGGGCTTACGGCGCTTTGTGTAAAGCATAAGCTCCGTTTTGTCGGCATTGATGCGCAGTTCGTTTAGCTTCGCCCACTCAAAAAGATATGAGAGTGCGGTCTGCATCAATTCCGACATGGTTCCCGGGAACTTTCCACTTATCAGTATAACGATATCGTCAGCGTACGGTATCGTTTTGAAACCTCATCTACTATTTTGTCTTCTACTATTTGGTTAACTGTGAGTACCCAGGCAAGTGGTGATACTATGCCGCTTTGTGGTGTACCCTTGTTAGTGCATTTATTCAAGGTTACGCCGTTTTCTTCGGCTGTAATCTTTCTTTTAGCTAGTAGTTCCGTCATCCATTTAGTAAGATATGGGTCTATTGCATATCTTTGAATGGCTGCTACCATGCTCTCAGTTTTTACATTGTTGAAGGATCCCTCGATGTCAATGAAGGCCGCCAAAGTATAATATTTGATGGCAAGGTTCCTCTCTATTCTGCTTACTACTTCGTGTATTGCCGTCTCTGGTGAGCGCCCTGGGAGGTATGCATGTTGGTTGGGGCAAAGCTTCGTTATGCTCACGGTGCTTTTTATGCACCCATCCACCAGGCTTTCCGGGGATTTTCAGCATGAAAGACGTTAAGCTGATAAGTCGGTAATCCGTTGCTTTGTAGTGGCTGGCTTTTTCCGGCTTGGGTGTAAAAACTACTTCAGCTTCTATCCAGTCCAAAAGAATATAGTCTTTGGATATGGAGGCTCTATATATTTTCACCAATATCCGTATTATTGCGATATCCGCTTTCATAAGCATGATTGGATACGCTTTGTCGGTTCCTTCTGATTTGTAAGGTTTGAAGTTATTGATGGCCCAAAAGACCTTTTCTTCGCTTATTATTACTTTTAGGTGGTAATAACGGTAAGGAGTCACGTTGTTTACTTGTTCTGTCTCCTCATCCGTTGAGCCCGGAAAGTGTTGGTTTAGTAGGAGCTTGAGACGTTCTATGCTATTGGTTGTCCACGATCCGTCCTCCTTTTGAAGCATCGTGTCCATATTTGGTTCTTTTTTCAGAGCCCTGCTTAGCCTAGATGTCTCGTTTCCTCCCTCAATATTGCTGCAAAAAAGATTCCAGGATTTCATTTTCTCTCTTTTTACAGCTGTTTTAAAAATTTTCAGATTTCGTTTATAGTCCTCCCAATCCGTATCTCGGTCGGTTAGGCGAGCTATTCTGAATAGTCTTTAAGTATTGTTCCTGATCTCTTCCAGTTCTTTGTTCCACCAGCTTACCTGTTTTTGTTTGACGATAGTGATTGGACACATTTCACTAAAACTATTGACCAGTATACTTTTGATGTATCTCACTTCATTGTCGATGCCCCTTCGACTTCTCAATAGATTCGCCTGGTGTGAACCTATATATCTTTAAGTAGCGTTGGTGTAGCAGTCCCAATCCGCTTTTCTAGGATTGCAGTAGACCAATGGGGTCTTCTCGCCTCTTCTCACTTGAAAGGTGATCCATTGGTGGTCCGACAGGCTAGGTGAGTCACATACTCTCCTGCCGTGCAGATTTTCTAATGCATCTGTTGTGATTAGAGTGACTTCAATCACTTCCGCTCTATTTTTCCTTTTAAAAGTCGGTGTGTTACCCTTATTTGCTAAGTTGAGGTTAGTAGTTATTAAGCAAATGACTAACTGCTCACCTCTTTCGTTGCACTTGGTGCTTCCCCAGAGTTCCTGTTGCGCGTTCACATCGCATCCGATGATGGCCCGCTTCCTTCGTATATGCTCCGATATGGTGCGGAATTCGGTGGTTGGCATCAGAGCGTCAAACGGTAGGTATGCCGAGGCCAGCGTTAGTTGCCCGTTCCTTCCGTCGAACGCCGCTGATGTTAGGTCCATGTTGCTGGACTGCGGTAGAAAAATTAAATTAATTTCCTTCTGACATATAATGCAGCTACAGATTTTATTTACCCTGCTTGTGGCAAAGATTTTAAATTGTTTTGCACTGATTCCAAGTATCTTTCCATTAAGTTGGTAAGGCTCTTATGTCAGTGCTATGTCAGTGTTCCCATCTACTAGATGTTTGAGCAGGTTGGCCGTTGCCGCCCTGCTGTGGTGCAGATTTGCTAGGGTCACCCGTATTGGTTTTTCGCTTTTGCTCTAAGGGTTCGGTCGCCTTAGCTCTGACAGTCACCCGGGTGAAGCCAAAACTCAGTCGCTCGTTTTTGTCCCTTATATGATTGAGGTCTTCTTTTCGCATGCCCAGTACCAGGACCATGCCTTTGTTGGCGACTTCTTTCTCCGCGAAGAGATGCTACCTTTCCGTTTCATACCCCGTGTTTTGTAGTTTAAGCGTCTCGAAGGCTTCCTGCGGTGTCTGCTCCGTTTCGAGTACAAGAACCTCGACGACTCTAAACTCCCCGTTTAGGGTGGTGTTTACCTTGGCAACTGCAGTCTTTAGATATTCTAGAGACTGCTCGTCGCTGCAGGTTACAGTCAAATGACCTTCTGTCGGTTTCATTGCTCTGAATGTTGGAATTTTGTCTAGTTTGCTGCGTAAGTGCTCGAAGAAGTCCTTCTTCAGGGCGGTTTGCAGCTTCACGAAATGATCCTCCTGGATCTTACCAGTCTCATTGAGGTAGTCTATCACCGCTGCCGTTAGTGCATCGGTTGCGGCGTCCCGATAGGACTTCCTCGTCAGAGTTTGGGGTTCGGGGCTTACTCTCCGTTCCTTTTTACCACTGCCTTGGTTTCTGTCGTCCGATATCATCCGTTTAGGTCCGGTCTTACCCTTTTCCTTTGCGGTTGGTGGTACAGCTTCCTTGGCAGCAAGCAGCAGCCAGTTTCCTAGGTTTCTCTTGGTTGGCTGCCCCTTTTTGGCTGGTGCCAGGGTTCGTTGGGAAGCTCTTCTCCCGGATTTTGTTTTGATGCTTCAGTTTCCTTTGCGCCTTTCTTCTTAGCGTTCTGGCTGATGCTCCCGTCTTCCCGGTGGATGCGCTAGCTGCCATTGTGCTTGTTTTGTCGCAGTCACTCGTCAAATGCACGCCCTGCTCCCTCAGCGTACATTTCTGGCCCAATAGCTCTGGGCAACTGGTGCTTGGTGCCGTCACGCCAATTGTCCTGTCCCCGGAGATTTCTCCCCCTCGTATGCCGGGTACTGAGGGTACTTCTTCTTCTTGTACTTCCATAATTTCTAAATTTGGTTACCTCTTCGCTTCACTTCTCGCCCCTTGCCTACCTGCTAGGTTGAATCCGGAGGTCTTCTGCAGTGTAGCCGCTGGGTTCATTGGAGTTAGTAGGCCCCCTCGCCACGTCAAGGCGGGTAACCATGAGGGGGCTGGTTCGAAGAAACTCCTCGAAGGCATTTTTGGCAGCAGCTTCATTATTAAATATTTTTCCTGTCAAAAAGTTATACAAATGTTTAAATGTATGATGGTAATTTGTTGTTTTCCATACATGAGGTTGTGTGTTATCATGAAGCAGTATCACTCCATCCCTGTTGACAAACCTAGGTCGTTGGACTATCAATTTCTGATGCATTTTATCCAGTTGAGCACAAAATTTCTCAGCATTGATGGTTTCGGTCTTCTCCGGGTCGAAATTTTTCGAACCACAGCGGAATGATTCCTTCGCTATATCAGGCCCAAATGCGCTGTTGATATTCCTCGTTGCTTCCGTTGCAATGTGCTCTAATTTAAATTCGTATAATAAAAGTAGCCGTTGTTGATTCACTTCCATGTTCACTTTCTGTTTTTGTTTTTAAAATAAATATGATGAGGAGTTTTCATATTTATTGCTTGTGCCTTCAATTTGGTGACTATGTAACAGCTTGCCGCCTGAGTGGCGTCTGCAATTGTGCAGCTTCGTCTCAAAAAACGGTTCTGTTCTAAGAATGCAACGCTCACTCCGTCAATTTTATGACAGTCAAAATCGTTCATCTAAAAAACCAATTCGATTAACCATGGATCGTTTTCCCACCACGTTTACTCTCACTTGTAATACGCATTCATCTAGTTGTCAAACAGTGCCTAAAGAGGAAAGCATAGCAGCTATAGAGCGTAATATCGATGAAAATCCAAGTGAGTCCATTTGACATCGTGCTAAACAATTAAACCTGTGCCCATCCATATTATGGAAGATATTAAAGAAGGATCATGGTTTGCGGGCTTGCAAAATGCAACATGTGCAGGAATTGAAGCCAAACTACCACCAGCCACGGCGCAGATTCGACCTAGGAGCTTAAGAAGAAATTGCTGCAGATACAAAACTTGATGTAAAAATTTAATTAGGCATGAGGCTCGTTTTCCACTTTTCGAGTGATGAGCGATCACAGGTGGTTGTTGAAACATTACTACATTGGGGGAAAGCCATAATTAATGACTTTTTCGTCCGGAATTGTCTCGCCGTAATGCAATTGACCTCTGATTTCAACAGGATGGTGCAAAGTCCCTGAAATGATTCGTTTTAACATTTCATTTCAAAATGTTATGCCTCTTCAAAAAACAACCTCAACAAACCTATAAGCTAGCTGAATCTGCAACGGACCGAATCAGAGTTTTATGCCGCGAGAACGGTAACGTATGCAACGATTGGGACAAAGCTGTAGCACCATATGCAAAATGCAACGGGCCATCAAGAATACCATGAAAAATTGTGCAAGACTGAAGAAGGAAAAGATAAAGCTCGGCTACCGGCAGTAGAAGGAAGAAGGAAAATTCGAAAATTGGCTCAAAAAAGACCTGAAATGGGGATGATGGGACGATCGGCTGAACAGCTCTTCGGAGGCCACGATATACGAGTCAAGGCGGAAGGTTCAACAAAATATTCCGGCTAGGAACTGGTGCCGGCCACCCTATAGATAAGTCAAGAGACCGGCTGGAATTCTGCCAAAATCTGAAAAACCTTGGCTTTGCTAATGACAATGCCCGTTTCTTTCGACAATGCCTGCGTGCAAATATTCTTTGAACAGACAAGCCGTGAATTCAAATCCATCCAATATGCAATTGACAGAATAGGACGGTAAGGACCAGCAAACCAGCAAATATTCCCATAAAGCTAACTTCGAAATTCAACAAACAAATCAGGGTACTTTGCATAGTGAGCAGTCGTGGAAACGGCCTACTTCACTTGTTTCCGGAAGAAATGTCAGTTAATGGATATTATTACGGGCAATATATTCTTCCTATTTTCAAGCAATCCTTGCAAATCAATATTCATTAACGGACGCGAACGATATGATTTTGATACCGGCATTGAAAACGTATGAGGTGACTTATAGGCATTTTTCTTTTATGTAGTTTTATTGGTCAAGAAAATCTCCATCGAAAATAAATGGTCAAAATTACAGAAGAGTGTCTTGGGATACACAAGACCAAAAAATTGGCAGCAGCTGACTCGACGCGAATAAATTAAGTTGGACTAAATTTCTCGAGGATAGCCTGAAAATGTATGTGAAGGTTTCAAAAAACGACTTAGAGTGTAATGAAAACGAAGGATTTATTTATTTATACATTTATTTTATGTGTTTAGTTTAAAAAGAAATTATACCATATATCGAATCTCTATTCTTTCAAATTTACACTTAACATACAATAAATACTATGGTCAAGATTTTGCGAAACCCCGTAGTAATCTACCTCAGGACACGCCTCTTGTAGGCATTAAGAATATTTGCAGCTGCTTGAATGAAGGTTCATATTTCAAACCCAAAACGACGCACGGCTCTGATCACAGCTGTCTTATGACATCCGGTTGGCCTTCAATATTGCCTGAACTTTAGGAAATACCTTATTTGCGGGCGGTATTTTTCGATGTATTTCGTCTGTTTCACTGGAGTTCTTATATATTTCGGTGCCTAAATAAACAAATTCATCAATTTTGTCGATATTGTATTTACCAATTCAGACACTAAGTATATTGGGGCTTGTTTTCCTCGACAGCGTCATAATTTTTGTTTTGGTTTCTTGATTTGTGAAACTACTTGTTTCCATTCATATTTAAGATAGGAGTAGGCCAACGCATAGGCTATCAATAAGTTTGACTTGTCTGGTAGTATGTCTTTTGAATTGACAGGTAGCTTTTGTTGTAAGGAGTCTGTATCGGCAAGACTTCAAAAGCCACATTAACCTATATACTGGTGGCAGCCCATCTTCTTGCTTTAGCCTGATATTTGGGTCGAATGCATAGGTGAGTTGGTTGCTGATCAGACTTAGAAAATTGTCCATGTCATTGTCATTTTCGTAATGCGAACTAATCCCGTCAGGACGCCACAGTGAATCATTTTTTTGTAGTGAACATTACGATAAATACTGTCTTATGTTTACTTGAAGTCTTTAAAAATTAGGTGTAGGGCAATATTGAACTCCCTGCCTCCCCTAATTGAAGCTGATTAGGGAAACCTCTTGGCGTTGGTAAACTGAAGCTTTCCCATGAATTATGAAGACCCAGAAAATATATTGCCTACCTTGCCTTATTCTTGTATTCATCTCCAATGAAGTCTTCGATGTCGCAACAAGACATCGCGGTGTTGGGCTAAAGTCCTCATTTGAGGCTTTTTAGTCCTTAATCGATACATAGGTATACATCGAATAATACATCGATACTCCTTTTGATTTTCACTACATTTTCAGTCCTCAGTTCTAATAATCTTCTACAGTAACCTTGATATGTTTTTCTAATGTACCCTCTATGTTATTGTTTTTCAATTACTTATTGTCAGTATGCATAATTATTTCCTGACCAACACACCTTGTCACTCATTACCAAACTAATCGTTCCTTTAGCGCTGAGCTTGATATCAGACAATCAGTGCTGCCACTTTCTCAATTATTTCCTTCACTTCCATCCACAACTGGTTCCTTATTTTGTTCAATGTTTCTGGGAGGAGGGAAACAAGCGAATTTTTGACAGTCTGCATTTTAACCAGTGTTGTCATTTGGGACCTTTCGAATCTTTTTGATCTCGAATTTTTACAGAGGGGGGAGTGTTCGTCAAGCATGTCTTCGACATACGTCATCGATCAATTTTTTTGTTTAAACTTTTGCTTGTTTGTTAATTTTCATTTTTCCATTAATAAGCAGTAGACTTTAATTTTTAAATGCCGACTGCCAGTTTTCAGAACCCATCAATTGCAAAAATTGGAAGGTGCTTGTTCGAAATTTTTATTAAGATGGCATGAATCCAACTGGTGAAGGGAGTCTCTGATGAAATACCAAGTTTTCTTTCTTTTTCTGATTATGAGGCTATGCAGAAAGGAAAACGGGTACAAGTCCTTAACTCGTATTATCCTTTTAGTATAAGTTTGGCGTTAACATTTCTTAAGTCTCTCTTGAACTTAGAGTTGATCTTATACAAACCGTTTACCGATTACTTTGCTCTGCTTGTTACAGCTTTATCTCAACTCTACTTGGCTTCTTTAGTAATAAGGTCTTTTAAAAAATGCTCCTAACACTTCTGGCAGGGAAAAACTTGTGGTTTCAAAGTTTGCGAACGAAATAAATCTATTGTTGAAAACTCAAACTAACTCCAGCCGCGTTGAAAGCAGTTCGTGAATGGCTCTATGGGACTGAATTTTAGGTCTCCGGTCGCTGCTATCATGATCTTCACCTTTAGTTATATCCATATTAGTGATTTCTTTTTGAATTGGTGAGTAGCCAGAGGACATAACGAGTCGAACAATGAGAGGGAAGGACCTATTCAGCTGCAGAACTCTGGTTTATTTGCCTTGTTTTATTAATCGTAAGGTAGCCACCAAAACAAAACATTCCACATTCCCTTCTCCTATCCTTCGAATCCAAACTCCATTAAAAACATAGGGCAAGTATAAAAAGAAAGTAACAAAGAAGTATACGCCGTGTATTTTCCAAGACCAAAATTTTCGAATAAAAAACCAACAATCTGAGGAAAGGTCTAAAACGTTTCAAAAGAGTACATAAAAAACTTCTATGCGATGACTTGAACGCTGGATGTACGAATTGGAATTACACACGCAATAACCATGCGGGCAAAGTAGTCTTTGATTTCATTAAAGACAGCAGCTTGGTCATAAGATGAGAAGAAACAACTTTCTATTCCCCTCAAGGTATGGGATCTACCCTCGAATTTGTATAAGGTGCTGTAAATTTTAACCCCTTCGAACTCATTGCACTGCAAGCGCTGTTCTCTCCACATTTACCGGTACCGTTCTCATTAGGAGCGGCAGCAAATTCTCCACACCTGCGGAAACTATTCCACTGTTTCGAAAAAGCTTATTGGCACAAATGCTGTAAAAACCTTGATGGAAACATTTCTTTAGCTCAAGTTATCTGAATTCTTCTAAGTTCAGCGGAAGAAATATTTTGTAAAATAGACGAAGAATTGCACCAAAATGCAACTCAATGTCGACGCCATTGAATTTAACAAGGAAGCATGCAAGCTGATCCCAGCACGTAATTCTCCACGGTTTCAGCGGCGAAGAAATCAGCACAACGCACGCAAAATCTGGAAACTGACAAAAAAACTGAATCGAAAACACCACAATCTTCCATACATTCTTGTGAAGATGAAGCAGAGGAACTTGCTGATTAGTTCAAAGTACACCATAATATTCTCCATAGTGCAATGAATGCAATAGTTCTAATCTGCATTTTATTCGACGTTTGTCTTAAAACTTAGCGATTGCCGAACAGCTGGAAACCCGCCAGCTTAATACCAATCCTGAAGTCTGGTAAAGATCTGCGAGACCCTAACAACTACAGGTCAACAAGCTTACTACCGGCGCTTTGAAATCTATTTGAGAAGCTTACCCTGAAAGGTTGACTGATAACGTTGAAAATAATAACTTCCTCCTAACTTTCAGCTCAGCTTCAAGCATGGATAATCAACGGAGCACCAACTACTACGTGCCTTCAAAGGAATAAAAACAGCCCTGAATGGAAAACATTCGATAGCGTTTGGCACGATGGCCTACTCCATAAGCTTATAGAGTGCATCACACCCGCACCAATAAGTTTGATCTTTCATAAGATACAGAAATCAAAAACGCTCCTGCTAGTGTTCCTCAAGGTTCAGGCTGAGCCCAACACTTTTCAATATGTACACGTCTGACATACCCACAAGCCAAAATTACCAACTAACAGCTTCTACGGATTACACTTGCTTCTACACTTCTAGCATCAACCCCAACCAGATCATCCAACCTCAAATTCTGCGAAAAATCTGGAGAGGATGCATAGATACGAGAATCCGTACCTACATGAAAGTTTTGCAGACAAATGAGGTCAGAGCCCTCTTTAACAGCCTTCGTGGTACTTTATCAATTAAAATATCTACGAAGGAAAATGTAGATCCGCCTTTTCCCTCTTCTAAGTAAAGGAGGATTTTCACCGAGGATCCTCAAACAACACTGTTTTGAGATTAAACTGTACGCTGCCTAGAACCAGCTGAATGTTAACCTGCTTACATATCCTGCTCAAATCGTCCATGAGGTTCGAATTTTTCAGTGGGGAACAAGATTGTAAGAAAAGGGTCCTGAAATCCATGGAAGAACTCATTGAGTCTTGGTATTTTGCTGTGATCTGAGGTAGATGTATATCCAGCAGAAGCATAAAGTAGCCTGAAAACGCCGACGTGGTTGTGCGCTTGGAATTTTTAGTTGTTTCGGCGTTAGAAGTCAGATAGAAACGAGAAAAATGTCCAAGAATGACAAAGGACCAAGAACGACGGCAAAAGTGTACGAGGGGGATGTGACATGACGTTCCACCTTTTAGGAGGTATGGTTTTTTTTGAACCATGATTAGGAAACCTGTGCTCTTGTCCTTTCAAAATATATTATAGTATGCGAAGTACATTTTATATCTCATTGGTATGTGAGTGTTGTAGATGAGAGCGTTGTCTTATCTTAAGGTAATTCATGCCTAGTGCTAGGAATCTTAATCATACCCTCCAGTTCCGTGGAGACATTGATTGATTTGCTGTCGGGGATGATGCACGTCAACCCTTACAGGTTTATTGGGCCCCCGCTTCCGGTGCGCCTAGAGTGCCGATCAAGCAGATTAATCTTTCTAAGAAAGCCAATGATCTGCTTTGACCTCAGGCGTCCTAATTTCTTCTCGAACAGGAAGCAGCTTCCTAAACTGTCTCTTCTCCTCCGAAATAGTGCGTGGCAATGTGTTAGTAGATGCACTGGTGTCTCCTCCGCAAGATTACAAAATCTGCAATCATCATTCGCTGCCAAGCCCATCCTTTTGAGATGCCCTCCGAGTGAACAGTGCCCCGTGAAGATCCCAGTCAAGACCCTTTTATTCATTTCGATGCACGCTCGAAACATCTTCTCGTCATAAAGGTCGAGGAATAGCTTCGACATTAGAAGCTCCATTCCAGAGCCTATTGCATTCTCTATCCTCAGTTTCCTTTAGAGCCCTGTGAATGAAATTCATTTCAGTTACGCTAAAGGGTTCAGGACCGATGAATGCTGTCGATGCTCCTTTCCTTGCTAGTTGGTCCGCCTGCTCATTGTGCTCAATACCTGCGTGCCCCGGGACCTAGTATGTATTTCAACAATCTAGAACCATTCTCGATGTAATAACCGGGGGTTCAAGTGCTTTTAAGGCTGCTTGGCTATCGGATATTACAGCTATAGTTTTGCCTTTGTATCCTCTATCTATGCTGAATTTTGCACTTACAGCGATGGTAGTACTTGGTGCTAGACCTAAACACTCCAATTCCTGTTTCTTCAGATCTCTTGGAGCCATCCGTATACCACCTGATTGCATTCTGTCTTATGAGGTGCATATTGGATTCAACGCTCCATTCCCTTTTGTCACGCAGCACTACACAAAAATTGTTGTGAGAGCTGAATGCCGACGTCATGCGATCCGCCGGTGCATACATATATGAATGGCGTCACCTTCACTAGTTTAGCTTGGCCATTGTGCCAAATTCTGAGGCCATTTTCTCTTCCTGCCTGGAAGTTTCTTGACATTGTAGATGTCGCTGCTGTTTCTATCACCATATGAAGTGGTGATAGGCTTAAGATTTTCTAGAGAGCTGCCGTGGGACATGACTTTATGGCTCCGCTGATACAGACACATGCTAAACGCTGAATTCGAGTGCAAGCCTCTTGATTTGATTTTCATGCCCAATCTCCGTGCCATTTATGTATATGGTCCGCAGTTTGTCCATATTTCTTCGTCTTGTGAACGGCACCAGTGTGGTTTTACCAGGGTTAAGCCTAAGACTTATCTCCTGGCACCAACTGTTCACAATTAGAAGTGTCCCTGCATTAAATCACACAGTGTTCCTTCGTATTTTTCTGTGGTTAGAATTTCGATATCATCCGCATACGCGTGACATATCATCCCAGCTTCTGACAGTCTGCCTAAGACTTCATCTGCCACAAGAGCCCATAGTAGTGGTGAAAGAACACCTCTTTGTGGGCATCCCCGGTCCGTACGTGTCAGTGAATGAGACTGAGACAGCCAGCGAATAGGCGTAGGATTAACCTACCGTTTCATCAGCGCCCTCTTTACCACATCGTGGCTGGTATTGTCAAAGGCCCCTTCAATATTAAGAAATGCACCTAGTGCTACTGTTACGGGTCGACTCTTCTTATCGATCGATCGATATCTTCTGATCGAATTAATTTGACGGTGGGTTATTGCTCATCCCGCGAGCTGTTCTCCACGAAAGAAATGTTATTATTAATGACATATTATTAATCGAATTTATAATGATATAAATAGGAAATAGGCTGTTCTCTATTAAATAAATAATATTGTTATTATTAATGAATTGTATGTATTTATAATTAAATCACAATAAGCATGATAATGGTAAGAAGCCAAAGTTTATTGATAATCGGAACCATAACGCTCGCGACGACGGACAAGAGAAAACCTGCGATTGGCAACCAATGCTACAGTATGCATACAGCGGCGGTACAGTGCGCCTAGACCAGCGAAGGCGAGGCGGAGTCTGGAAAACCAGCAGCGATATTTCGCCAGCCAATCGAGCACTATGGAAAAATTTTGTTCCGTTTCAACCGCCGCAGCAACAACATCGCCGTAAAAGCTCTGGGAAGGGTTTGGCTACACTAAGTGCGGGGTACGGAACCCGGGAATTTCCCCCTTGCGGGCGATCACCTCACCGGGCAATCACCTTAGCGGGCATTAATCAGCGGGTGACCGTTGGGCGAAAGGAATAAAAGCCCAACGAGCCGGAGCTGAGGCCCTCTTTTTGACCCCATCCATCGAGGAGGACGAGCGTCAAGCACATCGTCAGAGTGAAGAACATCGTACGAGCCGGAGCTGAGGTTTTCTTTTATTTTCCACTGAGGAGTGAAGAACATCGTCAGAGTGAAGAATCAAGGAGTGAACAACATCGTCCGACGAGCCATTGTATCCGTAGAGGAACACGAGTCGTCTGTGGGGCCCCCGCCGTACTTATTGGAAGCAGGTATTAGGATTAATAATCAATAGGCAATAAGTTAAATAATTTAAATATTAAATCCGATTATAAATTATAATAATAAATTAATAAATAATAAATCAATAAATTAATTAATAGATAATAAATTAAATATTAAATCAACAACTTAATTTAGGCTCTAGGTGAGAACAGCTCGCGACATTTGGCTCGCGGCAGATTCGTCGCGAGAGACGCGTTTACAGCGAGGTGGTGGCAAAGCATCCACCAGAGGTTGCAAGTGTCCGGCTTCCGAGGCCAGCCCATCTCCTCCAAGGGCTGGGGGTCGCTTATTGGGGTAGAGGAGTGGCGCCCACGCCCGTCTCCGACGGAGCTTCCGGGACCCAAATAATCCCACCTCCGAGGTGGATTCCTTTAAGCCCTCTTGTCGGGCAATTAAACAGATTGCCAGGGGGTAATACTACCTCTTTATATTCCAAGGATTCTTTGATTCTGCGAATCAATTCATACAGTGCGGTCTCTGTCACATGTAGACATAAAATGAACAAGACATCTGTGTTCTGTAACTAGATTATTTTTTAATAGGGCGCCCAGAATTGGCTGGCTTTTATGAGTAGAAATCGAAGTGTGATTCCAAACATGTTACATGTTACAAACAGTATCATGGAGAATGAGATTCAGGGGATTTTTTTAGCATATTCTCACTGTCTTCACGAATTGCTTTGAGGCAAGGAATTCTTCGTCACGGAGATATACGGCTCTCCCTGTTCTCTGATCTGTGGGTATAATTGTACAATATGATATATTGGCAATATGATTGCGGACACCCATTTATTGAGAGTCGAAGATCTCTCTTCTGGAGTTTTCCACAGATTACCCTACAGTTTAAAACGAACTTAATTTTTACGAGTTCATAAGCTCTCCCTCTGAAATGAGGGATGCCCTAAAATTGTTAAGCATTATAAACCGTGACTAGACAGTGTTCATGTGGCTGACAGAGAAGCTTGCTAACTCCGATAATTAATGGTAATACCTTTCAGGACATCTTCTTCCGAAAATAGAGAGCTAAAGCCCTCAAGCATGTCAACAGGTAATCAGCGTGTAGCAGGTGTTAAAATGTGATCACCGAATTTTTGTCCCAGCATTCATCGATTTCATCCCATAACTTGCATCCAGGAAACTGCGCATTAGTCGCGCAGGAAATTGCGCATTAGTCGCAAAGTCAGGAGATGATCACTGTTTATAGAGATTCGCGGTAGTCAAGATGGTGTGGGGCTACTGTCAATCTCGGTGTGGGCGGTGTTAGTAAGGGGAGAAATATTACCAAGCCTGTAAGAACTTATTTTGGTGTTTTTATTATTGTTTGAAATTTGGTTGGGCTAGTATACCCGGTACTTGCTTAAAAAGTGCCGCATCGTTGTTGACCGCTGCTCAAATCTCACCAGGTGATATCGCCAGGCATTTCAATGTCTACTCTTGAAGTGCCGGTCATGCCAAGTCTCCTGGCTAGCCGGCTGACTTAAAGGTTAGTTGTAGATCCTTTGAAATTACCTGTTTTACCACCGACGAAAAGAGCGCATTCGTAGGACTTTTCGTTTTCGATTTGGGTTTTGACCCCTATTCCTTTGACAACATCTGGGTTCTTAAAGGCTATGGGTTGTAAATTTGATGACTGTCTAGTCCCTCGATCTAGGAATACGAGAAATGAATCGATGTCTTGGCATTCGTTGCGCAATTCAGCATCCTTTCCCGGTTTACCGGGGGCTAGCATGTCATTGAATTTATTTCTTTTTCTTTTTTAATAAATGTACATATGCCTGTAGCCTCTTTTTTCATATGGTCTCACATACTGAAGTTCTACGGAATCGTATTAGCCAATTCGACGTAACTAATGAAATTTTTTAGGCAAGGCAATCTTACTACGCGTCCGACATTCGACATTCGCTGTTAAGTTGACACTCCTTGACATGTTGTTTATAGACACTTTATATGACACTTTTTTTCAATACTTAAGAAATAAAAGGCATGCTGAACTCATTGATTCACCTAAGTCTTCATTTAATGTTTAATTATAACCTTCATAACTCTCGGTCCAATAGAACGCCCATTCTGAGGAATGCTACTTAAAATGAACAGGGAAACTTTAATCCTAGTTAAATTTTTGACCCGTTCGCAAAGGCGCTGAAAGCGTCAGTGGATGCAAAAACCTCATACTATGTCCTTCCCTGTGCCCATCTTGTTAAGCCACTCATGTGTGTTATAGCGTAGCTGTCATTAATCTTTTGCTTTATTGTAACTTTATCTCTCTCCTGATTCACAACATTTGCCTGGATATTGTAATAATGTTGGGGAAGAGTTTCGAAAAAAAGGTATTATTTTCCGTTCTCCGAAATCCCACAAGAAAAGCGGCCACAATGCTTTCCCATCTTTTAGCTTCCTTATGAAATAAGGAACCTCAATCGGTTAGAACGAAGTTAAGACCAAACAGTGCAAATGATAAAATAGTGGATAAAATTCCCTCACAAAACTCATTGGCCAATTTTTCGAACCCTAAAAGAACAAACAAAATTTGAATCGTAGCCTTACCATTCATGCATACACAATTTCTCCTTAAACATATCACGGACCTGAAAGCCTTTTATTAATACGATAGAATATTTTACGAAAAAAATTTCATTTGCTTTATGCTGGCCGACTTTATAAGGCGATAATAATAAACTACGAGCTAGAGTTTCTTTTGCCAGGTTTTTGGATAACCCGAAGCAGTTTATCGGCACTGAAAAAAGGATTTCTTTTCATAATTTCCATTACAAGCCTGAAATTTTTTGTCTTCATATATTGAAAAAAAGTTCAACTGATACTGAAAATTACGAGGTGTGTGTCAGGAGGTGTATAAATAATGAAACGATAAATTTGAAACGTAAGAAAACACATTTTCTATGAATTTTTTCCTAAACTTTTAAAATTTCACGCAACGAATGTAGGGTAAACTGAAATCCATTGATGGCTTTCAGAGTATTTTCTTTTAAATTTATTACTGACAATAAGCACGCTTTTTTCGTTCAGATTCTACGTTGATAACTGAAAATAGAAATACTTTTCACGGAGATACAAAATGAATAGATAATTCTTTCCGAGAATTTATCGCTTTCCAAGTGTTTTCATATACGATTCTATTTCAACAGATGAAACACAGGACGCAAATAAACGTTCTTTTTTCAAATAAAAGTCATACTTCGTGTGTATGGACACATATAAATACGTGCGTAAGACTCGTATGTGAAAAGCGTATTTTTATGAGCATGGAAATTTTTGTGTTTTGCATGGGAATTCGCGAATATTACAGTCATTTACAAACTAATCGAAATTCGGGGCAAATCGGGCGATTTATTTGTATCAAGTTGGAACTGCCTTGCCAAAATATTTTCACGCATTAATTAATCAAGGAGAAAGTAATTAACAGAAATATCCCTTCTGAAGTTCTCTCCATTACATCCTTGTTCTTGCCTGTCTTTTTAAATCGCATTATATGAATTATGTTATTCCCCCACTTGAAACAAATAACACTATTTAATCTAATAATACTCCTTTCAAAAGTTCCTTCGAGCGAAGAAATTTATCTTGCGAAGGGTAAATTACGCATTAATGTTGTTGTATAATGAATTGATTGGTATTGTATCAATTGTGGGTTGTCCCACGATGCGTAATCCAGTTAGGATTTAACGAAGTTACACGTAATTGGATTCGAAAAGTTGGAGGAATGTTTTAAATAAATTATATTTAAATTGTAAAATAAGATTTGTTATGTCGTTCAGATGATAATTAACCAGTTTCAAAAGTTCGCGAAAGTTTTGCACAATGTTTTACTTGTGCTTGAAATTGGAATGGAATGGGAAAGGATAATACAATGTTCAAGCCTAACCCAAAATTCGAAGAAACAAAAATCGAGTTTTTAAAGTAATTTATTAAATTTACTTTTTTCCCGTCAAATGATTTGATATAAAAAAGATTCGGTTGGTTTAATAGTCATATGAAAATTTCACGTTCAATCTTTTTTTATCAGTTTTGTTTGTCAAATAAATAACTTTCGTGTTTTTAAATCATTCTTTTCTAGTTTTAAAATAAAAACTTATGCCTCGCTCTGTCCGAGGCATAAGAGCTTGTAGACGGTTGGTGGGTGTTAATGTATCGTTTGTGATTGGGACTATAAATTGTTTTGACGTTTGATGACATTTCCAATGTGGCAGAAAGTTAGTTTCATGTTTGATCCTTATGAAATCGGTTGCTACTTGCTGGAACAAAGCTGGGGAAAAAAAGAAATAATGCGTGGAGTCCCTCCGCGCGGAAGAAGTGAAACTTCGTAATGTGGAAATGAAAATAGGAAAGAGTAGAAATCGAGTTTTAGGTGAACTCATATTTTTTCTTTAAGACAAACTTTATTATCATTGCTTACAATTCACAATTGATCGCATCCTTTAGTTATCATTTCCGAGTGGAGAAATATCCAAATCTATAACATTTACAATGGGATTATGATAACTAAAGTAAGATAAAAAATGTTTGAGTTCTATTTTTTCAATATTTCTTGCAGAAACTGCATCAATGGTAGTTCCCTTTTTGGTTGTTGGATCATTCCTACCATTTATCATTTCCAATCCAAATTTGTCTTTAAGGAAGGTTAATAATGTTTCAGCTTCAGTTAACGAGAAATTCTCATTAAAATCTCCTGCAACGATCACAGGCCACTCAGAATAATCAATTTCTTCACCACTAACTTCTGCCAGAGCTTGTGAACCTGCAGTGGATAGTGGCAATAAAGATTTTGCAATAAATAATTTAATATCCCTCATGTCTGCATTTGGTGAAATGTAAATGTCAATTAGAATCAATTTCTTCGGATTATTTTCGCTGTGGTTGACTATGCACCCTACAGCACATATGTATCCAATTCCTTTTGACGTTGAAATTGTCACATAAGGATTACCTGAGTAAGGAGCTTTTATATCTAAATGCGGAGTATAAGACATCTATTTTTCTAATTGTGATAGATAGCAACTCCTGCATTCCGAATTTCATTACGTTGAAATCTTACAATGAAATCAAAATTTGGTATGAGAACAGGAGGTTCATTATCGTCCATAAACGTTTCTGATAACATTAAAATGTTCGATTTTTCAAAAGCTCTATCCGTCAAATCATTGGCGTATGCACGAACACTTTGACAATTGAATACAACGATTGATAAGTTTCTTTTCGAGTTGATAAATTTACATAGTTCTTCATCCAAGGTGGAAAGTGTATTTTGACACAATTTCATCATCTCATTCCGCACAGCGACACACGAGCGGTCGTTACTCCTGTTCCCATGGTAAAATTTCTTATGTTTGTTGACTGGGATAATATACAAGCCTTCAATTGAAACCCCTCTATGGCAACGTAAACCAACTGTTGGGATTGAATGTTTTCATAATAATAAGCCACCTCATTGAAAGTTCCCCCTTGCGACTTATGAATCGTCAACCCACAGGGTGGTGCTAGTGGAAAATAATTTCTCTTAGCTGAGATATTTCTTTGTCTATTAAGATAGATTGTAGCATTTCGGCGACCGATCGGGACAGCTAAAGGATTGAGGTTATTAGCGATCATAAATGAACGTGCCATGGCCCGAGCTTTAGAGAGAAAGAGAGTGAATTGGTAGATCCACTTTCTTGCTCTCTCCTACTTTCTACCTTTGTGTATCTTTCTTTCTCTCTCCCTCTTGCGTTGGAATATTGGACGCTACTCGTTGCTAACGCTCGCACTGGTGCCACGGCCCGAACTTTAGAGACAAAGAGAGTGAATTGGTAGATCCACTCTCTTTCTCTCTCCTACTTTCTACCTTTGTGTATCTTTCTTTCTCTCTCCCTCTTGCGTTGGAAAATTGGACGCTACTCTTTGCTAACGCTCGCACTGGCCTGTAAAAGGTACACTACGCGCATGCGTTCTTGTGCCACGCAATCACCCTCGCTCTGTCTCTTTCTATTCCCCCTCCCCAGGAGCGTTGAACGTTTAACGCAACAATGTTTTCATACCCCTCCTTGGTAGCGTTAAACGTTTAACGCAACCCTGTTGGAAGTCGCATTATAAGTTTCACTTCAATAAAATCTTGTTCCCAAAATGTTGAATATTATAATTTTACCTTAAAAAATTGAGATTGAAAATTGGGAAATCGCTGCTGCTATCCAGACTTTGCGTGTACAACCATCAAAATCAACTCGTCAACGATTTCAATGACTGGAAATTTTTCGAGAAGAATTTTGCTTAAAGATCTCGGTGTAAATGCGTGTAAAGTTCAATTAGAGCAAGAAGTAGGGTCGCATGACCATACGATGGGTTTTTGGTTTGTTCAATGGGCCAAACACTGCTTTATATTTTTTAACGAAGTATTTTTAACGGAAAATCATCTTTTCGTACGAAGCTCATTTTTGACTCGGATTTAGACTCAGAAATCCACACGTTATCGTGGAGAAACCAATATATTCAGAACGAGTAACTGTCAGGGACATTATTGGACATTCGTATTTGAAAATGTGAAAGGAAACGTCACATTGAGTGGCGATCGCTACCGCACCATGCTAAGTGGTTTTTTGTTTCTGAAAATTGTAGAAATTTGCATCATGACGTTTGGTTTGAATAGATCTGCGCAACGTGCCACACAGCCAACGTTACAATCCATCTTGCGCCCGCTGTTTTTGAAAATCGCATAACCAGACGAAATGCTCACGTCAAATGGCCACCTCGAAGCTACACTTTGACTCCGTTGCACTTTATTTTGTGGAGCGCTGTTGGAGCAAGTGTAAGACAAGGATAGTAAAGCATCTACAAAGGTGTAACGAGTTGAAACATGAAATCAACGTTATTATCGGCCAAAGGACAAAAAATTGGACTAATCAAATGTCGTAGTAAAAGGCAAACTATGGTCAATCATTTTTTAGATGATGTTTTCGATTCCTTAATGAAAATGTTTAAATTTCATAATAAACTCATAACACTTAAAAATATACAATAGTATTTTTGAATAGCCGATTTACAGTCCAAACCATAATTGCCCCACCCTTTATTTAAAACAATCAATGGAATTTATTTCATCATCAAAAAAAATTGGTCAAAGTAGCTTCGTTCTGTTGATCGTAACGTATAGTGGATTTATTGTTCACTTACTTTCTATCACTTTTGCTTTCGTCGATCAATCACCTTTCACCAATTCACAATGCAAACTGCGTTCAAAAATGCTTAAGGACCCAATAAAGGTTTAAATAAAATTTATCTTTGATAATAGCTACATTGTACTTCAATTTGTTTTGCATCTTTCTAATTTTGCATCTAATCTTATCGCATATAATTCCTGAGACATACGTTGTCGATGACATTAACGTTGTTATGACGTCAAGAACTAGTTCATACGGCATATTCTGTCCGGGGTAAAATGGCTTGAATATTACTAAAAAATCATTTTACTCTCAAAATTGCTTCTTTTGAACTTTCGTTGTTGTTCAACCTTCGTCTTTGATGACTTTTCTTGAAATTTTTAAATAAGATGTGATTGGTGGATACGATGAGTGTACGATATGGATGATAGTTGGCTTGATCAATAGTTTTAGGAGGACTGAATTCTGGCAACTATTGAATTTAGGTCCCATTTATAGTGATCACAACAACAAAAAACTCAAAAACCTTAAATATTGCTTCAGTTCAAAGGTTTTCACTGAAAGATATAAGTCAGATACCAAAGCGCGCTTATGTCATGAAATTCCAAATGGTTACACACAGTATCTTGAAGGAATCCCTACCACTATTTTCTCTTCAGCTATCAGCTATCTCTACTTCGTTTCTCTCGGTAGTTTTCTGGAGACTTTTCACCTCAGACCACCTCACCTTTCAGCAGTAGTAGTAGTAGCAGTAACAGTAGTAGAAGCGGCAGTAGTAGATACAGTAGTAGCAGAAGAATTAGTATTAGTAGTAATAGAAGTAGAAGTGGTAGTACTAGAAGCAGTCGTGGTACTAGAAGATTCTGACTCTATACATTCTTCGTACAAGGTGTCTCAAAAGAAATGAAATATGTTTAGTGGATCGATTAAAAAAAAAGTAAGCCGTTTATAGAAAAAATGTTTATTAATTATTAAAATACACTTTTTGGGGATTTATTTCTTAAAAATAATATCGTCTAAATGTAGACCCTCGCGTTCTCGGCACTCATTTAATCGAACAGTAAAATTACTTATGACGTCTCGGCAGGTAGACTCAGGGATGGCTACCATTTCGTGACGGATATTTTCTTTCAAATGCGCCAGTCAAGTCGGTTTATTGGCGTAAACTTTAGATTTAAGATAACCCCATAGGAAAAAGTCCATAGGGGTTAAATCTCGACTGCGTGGAGGCCAATTTATGCCACCTCTCCGGGCGGTCAATTTGCCTGAGAAAATTTCACGAATACGTGGCAGAGACATATTGGACGTATGTGAAGTTGCTCCGTCCTGTTGGAACCATGTTCTTTGGTTATAGCTAGGAAAGTTTTGCAGTTCAGGTACCAAGAAGTTGTCTAACATTTCCACATAACGCTCTGAATTCACTGTAACTGCACGCCCTCTTTCGTCTTCAAAAAAGTAAGAGTCGATAATTCCTCGCGCCGATATCGCAGCCCATACGGTCACTTTAAGCGAATGTATTCGTTGCACTCCAGTAGCGGCAGTTCTGCTTATTTACTTGGCCATTAAGATGAAAATGAGCTTTACCGAAAACAAAATGTTGGTAAACGTTGAAAATCGCTCAATCACCTGATTTACGAAATTAATCCTCTGACTGGCATGTTGGGGCTTTAATTCTTGCACCAATTGAATTTTGTGGGGGTGCAGCTTTAGGTCTTTGTGCATAATGCGATGTAATAATGATCTATGCACATTTAAAGTACTTGCGCGCTTCCGAATTGAACGGTTCGGGTCGTCACGAACAGACTGATTAAAATGCTCTACGTTTTCTACCGTTCTTGATGACCTATGTCGCCCGGATTTTGATTTATACAGTGTTGTACCAGTCTCTGCAAATTTTTAAACCCAATGTCGAATGAGAGGAATGCTCGGCGCATCATTTAAGTGGCGAAAACCTCGAATACTGCAGAATTTTCTACGCGCAACAGTTGCCGAATCGCCGTTGTTGTAAAACTCTTGCACGCACAACGCGCGGTCTGCTCCCGAGGAACGCTCCATAGCGACTGAATTCCCAAGAGCCAGGCTACGGGTTGACATAACCCCTGCGCCCCTCGGATACGTTGCGTTCACGCAGTAAGCTAAATAAATATAAAATTTCTTTTGAGACACCTTGTATATGAAAAAATTGAGAGAAACATTCAAACTAACTGAATTGACTTCAAATAAATCTGGGAAGCGTATTCGAAACAAAAATGAGTGCCGGGAACCGTCAATGTAGTGTGTCGATTGAAGTGATCATTTATTTCATCAAAAGAAACATCAGGGCAAAATTGTATTGTCACCCAACCGTGGTACTCACTCGATATCATAAATTAGAATTGTACATTTTTGCATCCCAAAGTTGTGCTAAAAGGGCCTGTTGTCATTGTTACATTGCTTTGAACCTTAGTATTAGCATTGAAAAGCATCAAAAAAGTTTCTTTTTATCAAAAAAAGGTACTGTTGTGCGTACATATTTTATGGCCATTAATTTCCATCTTGTTAAGTGAAACATGCATTGAAAAATTAAATTAAAAACTTTTCATCGTCATTCACTTGAACTTCTGTCACTCATCATCTCGTATATATCAGCAAACAAAATTTACTATTATTCTTTTTCGAAGTTGACTTCTTCGAAACTATTTCGGGCCATCCACTGGGCATTCGGGTTTCATCACAAATATTTAGAATTTAATACTGTGTTCGTTTTGCTTACTTTTAGTCCGGGCCTGGGCTGGGTTTTATCGGAGTACAGAGACTTCATTAGAGCTGTCAAACCGCGCGAAGCAAGCAAAGCATGCAAAGGATTATTTTTCCTTCAGCCGGTTTATATTTTCATGTAACTAAAATTGTTCATAGAGTAAATCAAGATTGCACAGGCCCACAATTTTTTTGATGAAAAAATGTTTCAAGTTTTATAGGTGTCCTACAGTAAATTGGGTGTGCTGATCACATATCTGTGTTTAGTTTTTTCTCAGAACGTCAGATTTTCAGGAAAAGCGTGTTTCGAATTTTTCGTAAAAACTGCCAAAAATACTGAGATAATATTTATTGAAACTATATTTAATAGAAAATTACACTGCAAAAGTGAGGTGTTAATAAAAAGAAAACAATGTAGAATAATCTATGTTAGACAGTCGTTGTTGAATTTTTGTGAGCGTCCCTCTTCAAGGCCCAGCACTAATCAGTCATCATTATAATATCCTATCTTTCTTAGTGACGTCTCTCCACCACCTTTAAGTCTTGATAGAACCTTTTTCGCTGTTCCTCTCTGACAGCTCCAAGGTTTTCGGAAAAAGAGTCAACGTGGATATCCAGAAAATGAAGTTTGACGCTCATATTGCACCCCAGTTTTTTTATATTTTCGACCATGTTGGCTACAATTTCTTTATAGTTTGCTGACTTCTTTTTCGAAGAAAACTTTCTAAGACTTCTATGAAAGGATACCGTGCTTTAAATTCATCCTGGGTCATTGTATTCTGGGACAATCTGTCCGATTTTTAAGTTCGAATTTGAGGGCCTACAAAAATTCCTTCTTTGAGTTTAGCTTCAGAAAGTGCAGGAAATTTATCGCAGGTATTTAAAGCAGTCGCTTTTTTGTTTAAAGCTTTGACAAACCGCTTCATCAATCCTAGCTTTATGTGAAGGGCAGGCTAAAGAACTAATTTTGAGTCAACTAATGCATCACGCGGCACTTTTTCTTGTCCCGGTACAAGTCTTTCTCTGAGTGACCGTTCGTCTTTAGCCTAATGTAAATTTCGTGCTCGACTGTCCCACTCGCACACAAACCATGAATTATTTGTGAATCCAGACTGTTGACCCAAAAGCATGGATATTATTTTGTGGTCTCCACAGAGTAGCCAACAATATTCACTATACATTATTTTATTTAGCAACAGCTCAAGATTCTCATACGTTTCTTTTAGATGCAAGGAGTGAGCAAAAAGAATCGAGGCATAAGTATAACCATTGTGCATCAAGACCATTCAGACATCTCTTGGAAGAAACAATAAATAACTTCCATGATATGGAATCATATTAGTCAGGTCCCAGTTTCATGACTGATTCAGTTCTTCAGAGAAATATTCGATGCATATACTCGTACCACGAAAATGTAGTTCCTTGAGCCAATATATTTTTGTCTTTCTGTCGTGGTCCTAAGATTTGTGCAACATACTTCGATAGGGCCAAGTCTCTTACTAAGTTATTTAGTTCAGCTTGGATAAATTGTTGAGGTGGGTCTATATCAAGTTTGAACTCGTCTTCATCGGTTTTTTTCGTTTGAACTTTCATCTGATGATTGCTGTTGAATAGTGTGAAGGAAAGGTAGATGAATGGGAATTCCTAGTCCATGAAGTTCAGGTCGTTTCGCAGACGGTAAATCAGGATACTGAATAGTATGTTTATTTTTCAAATTGAAACCCTTGACACCGCAAAAGGAAAAGCTACAGTCGTCTTAATGGTTTTTTGGTTCCCTCCGTACCATTGGAATGTGAGTGAAGAGCTACGTGTACCTTTTGTCCATTTTATCAGTAGCTGAACACACTGAAAGCACACTTTGTGTGGAGCCCACGGTTTGTTCTGATCACCAAGTTTTACACTAAAGTAAGCGTGGTAAGCTTTCTTGATCAATTCTTCTATCTTTCGATGATGCTTTGCTATCGTTAAATCACCACAGGCGTAACATCAGGACTGTTTTTACACTTTCTCGATGACGTTATGATGCACAAAACGTTTAGAAAACAAAACACTAATACATACTACAAACTGCTAAGGCGAACTAACTATCTCGAAAACAACTACCAATGCCGTCAAGTTGACTTTGACAGATGTGAAAAAGTATTGCCATTGAAATGTAATACACATTATATTATACTAAAATATTTTCTATCGATGTATGAAGTATTTAAAAGGAATAATTTTAATAAAATTCAGAAAATATCAATAAGGTACTACCCTGCCATAGTACACAATATCTCACAAGTTTTTTTTTTGATTTTGTGTAAAATCTCGACGTGATGGGCTTAAACCAAATTCACATTTAGAACAACATACCTGTATCAGCTAAGTAAACTTATCAAATTCAAAACACCAAAAATCATGTCGGTCTGTGTTCTTAAGGACAATCTTCTTGTGGTGTCAGGGAAAGTTGTTGTGAACGTTGATAACTTCACCTATCAAGCTTCTCGGTAGCACCTTCAATGACAAAATCGATATATTTACCCGTACGGTAATTTTGATCGGACTTCACATCATATTATGAACAATAATTTCAGAATTTCTTAATAACAGCTCAGATGAACGATTATGTCAACCTTTAAGTAAAAAGAATACTCGAAAAATTTGACGATAGTTTGACTTTGAAGAAAAATTTTAACCGTTGGAAAAAAATGTCACAGAAATATCAATTTGAATGCACAATTTATTTCAAGGCTGATCTGGTCACGGAGTACGCACTTCAAGTTCAAACTGGCAAAATTTTGGCACATAGGCCTAGTAAGTTAGCTTAACATTGGATCGTTGTAAATTTGTAGTAAAGTTCTCGTAGTGAAATTTCACAGTAAAATTTGCCAAATATGGAACGAAAATCTTTGGGAAAACAAAAAAGGGAATTTATGTCAGGTGTCGATCTTTGACAAGAGCTCTTATAGCATAAGAGCATGCATATGAGACTTGCACAAAACAATTAGTAGGGGAAAAAAGTGTATACTTTTTTTTGAAATGAAATCTGCTTCCCCATTGTAGCTCGTGCACACTTTGACTAATTCTATAATATTCTAAATAATTCGAAATAATTATAATAATTCTAAATAATTCGACTAATCAAAGTATTAGAAACAACCAATCTTCGTTTTATTGCTCCAAGTACATTTCTTCATGGTAATGGCTATTTCCTTGTTTCTGTTTTGGGAGTCTTCCTTCGACATTGGTGTTTGGACATGATGAGTTGAGTTTCGAGAGCTTACCGAGGGGGAGATCCTCTCAATATTGTCACGGGACCTTCCTGGGGTGTGGTGAGTTGGGTCCCGGCGTGTTGTCCGTACGGAATGGTCCCCATCCTCTGCCTCTGATAGAAACCCTGAGCCCATGAAGGAGCCTAACTGATACTGGTCGCGCTATATTCCCAAAGAGGTCTCAAGCGCCGAGCACCCGCAAGGTCGGGATGGACACTCATTAACACTTCAGTTTAGCTCCGCCCTTCACGACCCGCGATTGGCGTAACTGCGAGCTGTTGAATTATAATTGAATACAACACAAAAATACGGGTAATGTTAATGCATTCAGTCAATACGTTAATAAAATAAAAAAACTAAACATATATGACCCAATCTACAAACTTACTTTGTAAAGCTACCGCTTATCTCTGTTGGACGAGGACCCCTGAAACAACTTCATACCTTGTAGCTGCACCTCGTCTCTGAAATAGTGTTGCTATGCAGAAGTGATTGTTCTCAAGTTCAAGTAGCTTGTCCCTGCAAAAATTCTTCTCAACAACCTTGGCTCCGAAACACGTCTGAAACAACGCTTGTCCTCAAATTTGCATAACCGTCCCCTTAAGAGCCGTAACCCCAAAAAAGGGGAATTACCTTACTTCGACAAGCTTTCATAAAATTCAACGACAAATGGTCGTCTACTGAGGTGATTGTCCGAGACCTCGAAATTTGCTAAATCTTTACAGTCGCAAACCATTTAAAAAACCATTTCTCCTTCGAAAGGATGACTTCGGGGAGTAGGTCATCAAGTCAATGCGAATTGCTTGGTATGGCGGCGGAAAACAACGCGCTAGCTCCTGAATTCCGCCCTTCCAAAGGTAGTTTCAGAGTAGTGCCCATTCACGCTCCTACTTTGAAAACTGTTCAGCTGCGCCTGCAGTGTAGCAATCGCAGCTCCTGTGGCATACTTCTTATTCGTCTCTTTGCCAAGCCGTGAGTGGTCATCTTTTTGATCAGTGACTAGCTTCCGCCGATATTACGGATATACTTCTGCTCTGATCGTGGTAAGACTTTTCAAGCCCCCCGGAGAAGCCCGTCAGAAGTTCACCTACCACTTCGGTAATTTCATTTTCATCACCAACGCTAACAGCATAAGCGAACGCGGATGAACTTTCGTCTCAAAACCAGAATTTCGCAAAAGGCCTTGAACTGGTTGGAAATTATCGTCATCACTGACTTTTGTCAGGTGTCTTTCGGCAACTATACTGGGGAAGAAATCTTCTTCTCAGGAAATGTTCGGATTGACGGTTGTATTCCGAATACTTTGAAGCCCGGAACGCCTGATGTGACTCTCATTGAAAAGCGGCGTGCAAGCTCTCCGCCTCAGCAGTCGCGCCAACGGCTGCTTGGACTGCTGCTGGAACAATTTGGAACCTAAGCAGGATTCTAAAGGGTAAATAACCTGCGCTACCCTACCCTCTGAAAAATGACAGAGGAGATACAATTTTATCAGATGAAGGAAAAGCAGAAGTTCTGGCTGAATAGTTCCATAGAATCCATGACTTATAAGACTGAATACGTAACGATTTCACCAAAATATTAGTAGGCAACTCCCTAAAAAAATCCCAAGTCAAGCTAGCATTCGTTCTAAGGCTCTACTTACTCCGTGCGGTAGCAAGCTTACTTAAGAAAGTAAGAAGCAGGAAAACCCCTGATAGTTTTAGAATTTCTAGCGTAGGACAGAATAACTTACCAAAAATGGAGTTGTTTTCTTAAGCCTTCTGTTGAATGCATGCTTCAAACTCTCGTATTTTTCTGCTATGAAGAAAGATATAGTCGTGTTACCAGCTTAAACCCGGTAAAGACATCATCATATCCGAGAACTATAGACCGATCAGTCAGTCCACTATCCACTCTCGAAACATTTCGAAAGATTAACACACAAAGGACTAGCTAGCTTTGTGGAAGGTAACAACATTCTGCCGAATTTACAGTCTGGTTTAAGACTGTAAATTTTTACTTTTTGGCTTTTTTTAGTCTGGTTGCCCGACTGAGCAACAACTTAATCGCATAACGATAAATTGCTCAAGGAACAGTTGTCCGTCGGTATGGTAATACTAGATACAGAGAAAGGCTTTGATGGACTACTTTTCAAAATTATTCATTAAAATGCCGTTATATCTGGTCAATCTGATAAAATTATTTCTGAAAGAAAGAAAGTACCAAATCAAAGTTCGTGGGTGCACCTCTCATGCGAGAAATTAATCTGCAGGTGTTCCTCAAGGTTCATGTCCGTGCCCAACCTTATTCAAGATACCTTCTCCTCAACATACCTTATACCTCTGACATTGCTACTAGTGCGGACTGCCAAATAGCAACGTTTGCTGACGATACATTGTATATAACACTCGTGTCGATCCCAACTACATGATTCGAAGTTTGGAACAAACTTTGGAAAAACTTTATCAGTTTTACTCTTAGTAGAGGATCCAAGTAAATGTCAACAAAATTAATGCATTTATTTCAGCAGAAAACGTAAACCTTTACTGCTCCGGAGTAAACCAGTAGATTTTATTGAACAAAAAATCTAGTGATGTGAAGAATTATCCTACCTTAGAATAAACTAGATAACCAGTCAAGACAAAACATCAGCCCAAAAGCCTTCAATTCGGTTCTATCATTGTGTAACAAAAGATCGCAGTTAAGCATAAAATACAAAGTTCACATTATCAGACTGGTGATTCTACCCATTATTTTATATATGGTGTACAAGTTGGAACAATGCGCGAAATACTTACTAAAAAATAAGCTTCAAATCACATAAAATAGTTACCTCAAAATGACACTTAAGAGGCCTTTATATTTCTCTAGACAGGAGCTAAACCAAATTTCCCGAGTTAAAACAGTTAGGCAACTTGCTAACTCGCGAAAAAATAATTTATTCTTCAGAGCCAAAAATGTATCAAATCCTGACATAGGGATGCTACTGGACATACAACGTTCATATGAGACATCGTAAAACATTTTTGAGACTTTACTTGGGGGCAGACTCGAGACTACCCCTCTCATTTGTCGGAAACAGAGAAGAAACATCTTCTTTGTTGCTTTTGAATATGGCAGTAAAAATCAGGCATCCAATCAGTGCTCGCAGTTCTGCCAAGCCAATATCTTGCAAATCTGACCAGTTTTTCTGTCTAAATTGTTTTCTAGAAATTAGCTTCATAAAAATTAAAATTGTTGTTAACGTTTTCGACGGTCATTTTTAAAATTTCTTCTGTGAACAGAATATTCCAGAAATCCGCTTGGGTGTTGCAATCAGGTGTTCATGTCGAACTCTGAAATCGAGCGATGTTACAGTAAGGAGACCTCGAGCTAGTCCTTTGAGGGTCATTATTCCACCTGAATTGCTTCCTACTATAAACTTTTTTTCCATGAACAATAGGTTTGTTGCCTGAGGGCTTCTCGTTAGATTGTTCATCGACCTCTGAAATTCGTTTCTCACTGTCTGAAACGTCAGTCGCTGTATCGTGGTCTGACTGTATACAAACATTTTAATCCAAATGTTGATCCTCTACATCGCTTATATAACAATTCTCATTTACTAATTGATCTAAGACAAAACGCTCAAAATCTGGATCGTTTGCGTTTATTTTTAACAACAATCGCTGATTAAAGTCTTTGAAAGCACAAACGCACTATTGGTGAGGTGACAACAAACTGACATCAAGTACCACGTATCGTTGCAAATACTAATTTGGAGTGTAACTACTACGACACGTCACAACGTGTTGCAAGCCATTTCTGAGAAAAACTTTGCTAATATGTTGGCGACGTCAAATTGACACCATCTCAGCAGTTAGAGGTAAGGTTGGCAAAAAGGCAATTAATTTAAATTGGGCTAAGTTTAGAAGATAGACGTTTGCACCAATGTCATTATGAAAAAGTAATGCTCATCTGTATAAAACAAATAAAAGGACAACTATAGATGAGATGAACAATAATTCAGAACACGAAGGATGAGCATTAAATGAAAATAAAAACAAAAACTTACAAATGAATAAAGGACGAAACTAAAGGATGCGTAACTCAGCGCATCTTTCCTAAAAACAAAGTGGAAAAGCATTTTCCAGATAAATTTATTTCAGGATTGAAAACCCTGTTACAAGCGGAACCATGGACTAAATTACGCCCTGCCTCGTCCAACAAGAAAAGGATGCTTGATCGCTGGATCCGCTGGACACCTCAATCCCGGATCCAGCAGATTCGAAGTCTAGGTATCTGCTCCTTAGCAACACCACTTCTTTTTATGTTGTGCGCCGGAAAGGAGTCCGATGTCCTCAAAGCACCATAAAGCATAAAATAAGGAGATATTCTCCAAACTGGGCTAGTGGATAGTACTTCTTCTTCTTCTCTACTCAATACCTTAAACTTCAAGACAACACAGACGCTAGACTCGTATCCTTATCAATATCATGACTTGCAATTTTGAAAATTGAAAAAAAACCAACAATTTCTACTAATCAGCGTTGGTAGCCTGTGGAAAGTATTCACGAGAACATTTTAGCGTTTCATTTAGCGTTTTCAAGGCTCGCACAAACCCTCTCATTGCTGTATCTAACAAGATTCGTATAATTGAAACAAGTCACCTGAAGCGACAATCTATAAAGTTTCTAAACTCAGAAAACTTGCTCTCAGAATAGAATTTAGTAGAAACCTGAAACATCCGATTCGAATACGCTAGAAGCTTACGACTTTGTCCCCTCGCATTCTCGTACTGAATAGTCCTCGTTGAAACTTATGTCATTTAACACAACATAAGAGGAAATTTTGCCGTTAAGGTTTACATCTTGTGCTCGTCCTTCGCGTCAGCTATTGGAACGGTCTTTATTTATTATGATTTGTCCCATTGGTTTCACATTATACTTTTCTGAGAACTCATTCATACGTGCTAGCATGTAAGCTCTTGTCACGGCCAACTTTCACATTGGTTTGGCATTGGTTATATTGTCTCAGAATCTTTTCTCAAGGATACACAATGAAATATATAAACATGAGAATGTCTTAGATAAGTGTTATGAGCTGACTTTTGTTTGACGTACTCCCTAGGGAGCCGTACTTTGTGGAGGGAGGGTGACAGAAGTGAGAATAAGACACCTCATCAAAAGTAGGACTCTGGAGGTGGTCGATATTTGACGGCAGACAATACAACACCGCGGGTAGTTAATAATTCACAAAACTTTTCCGGAAGCAAGAATGGTTTTTACCACAAAAAACGACACCCAAGAAACGTATTTTTTTCCTGAGATTCACTGGTTGGGGTTGGGTCAGGCTCGCGGAGTGGGTAATTGAAAGAGATGGATGCTTTTCATTGTGCTAAATTAAGAGCTGGAAAATATAAATTAATTTGTGTGAAAAAATTCATGAATAATTTCACGGCTGATTAACTTCAATTCGCAGTCCTATTCAGAAATTAAGGCATTGCCACTGGTAGATTTATTTATCAATTTGTATGAAAATTACATGGAAATTTTTGATCAACTGTCTTATGACCACCTTAGAGAAATATGAAACAGAAAAAATTAAGGCTCTGTGTTCCTCATTCAATTGTTGGTGAATTTTGCATCACTAACTTTAATTTCTTCAATACTTAAAGACCCCACTCTGATTTTCATTTACTCGCGGAGCTCTAACTTTACCATTGGGATTGTTTCTTTTATTTCATTTTTCAATCAGACTAAGGAATGAATCTCACAGGCCATGTGTGGGCACATTGAGCTCCTTCAATCCACCAGAAAATGTCTAAAATACCCCTGTCACACATTCAAATTAACGTCTCTGTATAGCGGATTCCGCTGTTGCTCCCAAGCAAATACTAATATCAAGGATTTCGGACTGTGTCACTGGCCAGTTGGACGGTATCCTTCCAATTTTTCAGAGTTGCTCATTTTGTCTTTATTGTCTCCTTGCGGATATTACTGCTCTGATATTTTCCACGCTGATTGTCTCCATCCGAAAACCGATACAAGGTTTGCAGACTGACAACAAAAGGACTAATATGGAATGGATAGCTTAGATAAGCAGACAAGTGATATAAAACATAAACCAGCTTGAGGATGGTGTTTTATATAATCATAGTGTTATAGAAAGGATGTCCTTTATTTTATTTTGAAATAAGTTATTTTCAGTGAATTATACACAAGGGTGTATGTGTATGTCGGTTGGAGAAGAAAGCTTACAAAGTTTTTCATTTAGTGGAGATTTTCTTTATTATCCTTTTTCAGCTAAATTCAAAAATACTTGGACCATTCCATTTATTTGCTATCTTACCTCAAATATGCATGGAAGTGAAAATGTTTTTAATTGTATTGTAAAAAGAATTAAGTTGCCATTTTCTTCTTTGTGAACTTTTTCAACTGCGAAAAAAGGTATCAACTTTTCAAATTTTCTTTCGTCTCAACTCTGATTGCTACAAATTTTTTTTCGATGATTCCTTGTAGAGGGTTTCATATGTTTAACTGTCTCTGCGCAAGTGTGAGCGCTTAGAGTTGGACACTGTTGAATGAAATTTTTTTTTCGTTTTTGCTTTCACTCTTTTTGACCCCAATCAGGATTTCAATGGGAACTACGTAGTGACAGAACCTGACGTACAACCTGACAGTAGTATAGAAATACTTCATAAAAACCATGTACAATAAATTATTCGCACATTGCTTATCATTTTGTAGTTGGTCAATTCCTCTTCTTTCTTTTCGTAGTATTTTGTAGTCCTTAGAGATACTGACCGATACTGACGTACTGCCTTTATGTACATGGCTTCAGATGGCCTATGCAGTTCTTAAGTTTTTTGCACATGTTATTTTTTTATTATTTACACTGGGTGCCAATTTCAGATATAGCTGATACTGGCATGAGCACTTGAGTCCCCGAATATGGTTCTCATATTTCAAGATGGTCCATCCTGTCGGCCTACAGAAACCAAAAAGTTTCTTCGGTCTTAGCCCGTCCACTGCTGCAGTTCCATTTCGTTAGTTCACATCAGTCAAGAGAAGCATTTGTTTGTCAGAGTGGGACAATGAAGAAAGAATTATGTTTGTTATTCCTCTTCTTTGCCGACTCTTATCATTTTTGCGTGTTGACCACTAGTGATTACAGCTGTTAAGTATTAGAAACCGTGTCTTTACGTGATTTCATGTTGTCCTCAATTTTTTGGGGCAGTGCTAAAGAGTCCTTATCCTGCATTGGTTTTTTTTTCTTTCTCAGCACTGTCTATCTCTTTCTGTACGGTTTCAGCAAGTGCTGGTTTTATTTTGGCAGTGACACTGAGATTTTGTCTTTTTTGATTGCATTAAGGTCAGCTGACCCAGATTTTTATTTGCTTTCCGACAACACCTCTAACTTCACGGCACCAGGTTGATTTTGCGTTAACTCGGGTTTTTGTGTCTCTGACGGCCAATCAATAATCCTGGACTTGTTGTGAAGCCATACAAGCAAGCTTAAGGTCTACATGTTATCCTCAAGTTTTTGTATTCGCCTGTTACGCCTTATCCTGCTCTTATTGCTAGTCATTCAACTGTGATTCAGCTCTTAAGCGTGTTACTTCAGATGAGTTGTAAATAACCGCGTACAAATATTTTGTTCTGAAACCGTGGCCATAGATTCCGATGTATGATATCGCTTCCACACATAAAACCTCAGAACGTTTTTTACTCTTCTCTGGTAATAGGACACAACGATCCCAAACAGGATTAATATACCGGCTTGGGATCGTTGTGCCCACCACTGATTGAATTTTGTCCAGTTCCTTTTTAATCTGACACTCTCAAGCGACGCCCCTCTGAATGATTGAAGATATTGAAGTTTTGACAACCCCTCTGAATTCTTGAAGATGAATTTTAATTCTAACCATAATCTTCATTGTAGCAGTTTTCGTGGTCCTAGCGCTACCTGTGATACCAACGAAGACCATTCGCTTGTTCTTTTACAGTGATCCTCTTTTGTAGCGTCAACCACCATACCAAAACTCGGGCCTAAAGTATAACGTTTTGTCCACCATTCATTTCATTATTGATTGCGGCATTGCTGCTCTCCGTTTCACTTTTCCTATGAGTGGAGTCCAGGTTAGATTACTATCTAGGGTACCTTGAAGTATTTTACTGTATTTACCAAGCTTATATGTTGTTTTTAAAAACACAGAATTGGAAATCTTTCCGGTATATAATTTTAAGCATGAGCATAGTTCTAGCTACACTAATGCATCGGCCGTTTATACTCGTCCGGAAGTTGGGAAGCATGCTGCATTAGAGCTTATAAGGTATTCTGCAAATCTGAAATTCTGGAAATCTTCGACTCCTCATTACACGTTAAAACTGTAGTTCTCATATCCTTCCTGTTCAGGTTTTCCACATTTTGGTAATCTATGGGTACCCAACCTAATAGTATCATGCAAGCTGGTGATATACATTTTTTTGTCTTTTTCATCAAGGTTTTGCACTTTCCGGCAGCAAAGGCTGTTAATGTAGTCCATGTAGTTCAATGACTACTACTATGCTTCCTATTTTGACATGATTGAAAGCTTCGCCTATATTGATGAATGCCGCCAGTTTGTAATTTCGACGGCAAGGTTCCTCACTATTTTTTTAAGCTTTATCATAGAGTGCGGTTTTTGTCGATGAGAAAGAGTGGCAACTCTCCACTCCGAGTCTCCGAAAATTAAAACTCTTAGGAAAACATTAGTTCTTTCTGAAAATGACTTGGTATCATACGTTTTATAGTAAGTTTTGTTTGTCATTTCATCATAAATACATTGACATATGAACAACGTCTACAAATGGTGCAAACTTAAGTCACAAAGACGATTATGTTCGAGAAACAAATCATTCACTCCGTCAATATTATGACCAAAATAATATTTGATCAGAAAAATTAATTCGATCAACCATAGCTCGTTTCTGCACCAGATTTACTCTCACTGATAATGCGCATCCGTACTGACGTCATACAGTGCGTGATGAAGAAACCATAGCAGCGGCAGTGCGTAGTATTGATCAATACCCAAGTGAATCCACTCGACATCGTGCTCAGCAGTGACATTGGTGCTCATTCCCATCATAGAAGATTTTAAGAAAGGATCTGGGGTTTCGGGCTTACAAAATCCAACGCATGCAGCAACTGCAATCGAACGGCGACCGGGAACGGCGTAGGTTTACTGTATGGGCCCAAGAGTGAATTGCTACATATCCCGAATGCATTAAAAAATTTGTTTGGCTGCTGCTGACAAAACTGCTGCATTTGGAGTGATGATTAGCAGCGGGTGGTTATTCAAGTACCGTTATATCTGTCACTGTATTTTGAGTTATATGGGCCGGCGGAATCATTGGTTGTTTCAATGTTTCAAAAATGCTGATGAAAATCACACTACAATCAATGGTGACAGCTATAGAGCCATGCTCAGTGATTTTCTCGTTCTGAAATTGACTCGACATAATGCACGGCACCTCAGATTGCAACAGGATGGAACGACATGCCGTTAAGCTTGTGCAGCCATCGGTTTATTGAAAGAAGCTTATGGTGAGCGCATAATTTATCGTTTTGGACATTTGAACTGATCTGCAAGGTCTTGTTATTTAATGATGTTGGACTATTTGTTGTAAAAATACGTCAAATTATTCAATTACGCCCACAAACCCGAGATGCTTGAACATTTGGTAGACGACATTCGCAGCGTTATTGCCAAGATACTGGCCAATTATTTGTTGAAGTCGTCGGAAATTGGACCTTCTATGTGGACTTCCTCCACGCCTGCCTTAGACCTTATGTGCCCAAATCATATTTTAAGGAAATTGGCAAAGAATTATCTTTTCAATGTAACGAATTGAATGGCACTCAAAAGCGAAAATCCCAAGTAATCCCGAAGAGTGATTTCCACGTCTGAGTCGGAACAGCGCTCCATAGATTTCCCTGTGCAACTATGCCTCTCATCCTCCCCTTGGTCTTCGTGCCTTAACCTTACTTGAGTATACCTTCGTAAGTACCCGCACCTTTTTCATCCATTGAATTTTTCTGGAGCGATAATCTCAGTACCAACCAAGCTGGCGTACGTAGGGATCGGTAATGAAATCGCTAGAAGACGGCTGAGCATAGCAGATTCTGGTGAATCTGCAAAAAATATTTTTTTCTTATTCAGATATACTCGTACGAGGTGTGTTCAAAAAATACGCGGAATGTTTAAATTTCGCGGGTTTGTTGAGTCCCATTGTCAAAAATTTGAAGTATGACACAATTTTCAGCTGTATTCATTGTTTACTTTATTTGTGGTAGCCACTAAGGTTAGAAGTGCTTTCATGAGCTCGGCGATTTTCGATAATTTGCATTAAGTTTGCGTAAAAAGTGGAATAAAGTGTAACAAAGTGTGTGAAATGTTAACACAGGCCTATGGTGAGTCTGCTATGAAAAAAACAAGTATTTACGAGTGGTATAAGCGTTTCAAAGATGGGTGCGAAAACGTTGAAGGTGACGAACACCCCGGACGCCTCAGCACATCAACAACCAATGAAAACGTGGAAAAAGTGAAAACAATGGTTATGAATGATCACCGAATCACAATCAGAGAAGTCGCTGATGATGTTGGAATATCGATTGGCTCATGCCATGACATTTTTGCAAACATTTCGGGTATGAAACGTGTCGCAGCAAAATTGGTCCCGAAATTGTTGAATTTTGAACAAAAACAGCGGCGAATGGAAGTTGCTTAGGAATCACTAAATGAAGTCAACGTAAACTCAGAATTGCTCAAAAGAGTTATAACAGGTGACGAAAAATGGGTTTACGGAAATGATGTCGAAACGAAGGCTCAATCGTGCCATTGTACGCATTCTGGCCCTTCAATAACAGAACAGGCTCGGCAAGTGCGGTCGAACGTCGAGGTTATAATTGCTGTGTTCTTTGATTTTAATGGCAAAGTGTATCATGAATTCTTGCCACAAGGTCAAACGATTAAAAAAGAGTACCATCTACGAGTTCAACGCCGTTTGTGTGAAGCAGACCGGAGAAAACGTCCGAATTTGTGGCAAAATAGTTCATTGCTTTTGCATCATGATAATGCACCTGCTCACACATCGTTGCTTGTTTGTGATTTTTTGGCAAAAATAACACTATATAATGATACCCCAACTTCGTATACGCCAGACATGGCCCCTTGTGACTTTTTCCTTTTTCCAAAAATAAAAAAAAAACCTTAAAGGGTTGTCGTTTCAGAAGCAGAGATCACATTAAAAGTGTATCGCTGAAAGAGCTCAAAGCTATCCCAAAGATCGAGTTCCAGAAGTGTTTTGAGGATTGGAAAAAGCGCTGGCATAAGTGCATAATATGTAGGGGGGACCACTTTGAAGGGGACAACATCGATGTAAATGAATAAATAAATATTTTTTTCAAAAACAAAAATTCCGGGTATTTTTTGAACACACCACGTATATATCCCATATTACTGTTGAACGTTTTCAGGTGAGTCTTTCCGTTGAGTTATTTTAGTCAAAATCCCAGTGGCCAGTTGATCAGGACAGTCACATTTTAAAGTGATCCAAGCAAAAATATAGAAGTGATCAGGAATGGATCTTGGATACGAATCTAGTGTATTCATAAGGGCTGGAATACACTTCCTGATGCAGAAAGCTAATTCATCTGAAGTTCAGTCGATTGGTTAGTGGCTTTGTAGTACTCTAGGCTTACCCTGGTAAGTGTGGATCTAAAAACGCCGAATGCCACTATGTAACCCTTTTCGCTCAGTCTAGGCTTGCTAATGATTTTCTGCAGAAACGGAAATTTCCATCTCATCAATTCATGAGGGCAGTTATTGTTTCTGCTATTCATCTAACCAGATAAAACTCCATAAATTATCCGCAATTGTGGCTAATCTAACTAAAGACGAAGAATCTTACTGTCTGTAATTTTTACTATCACTGAACCCAAAATATGCTCCTTTACCAAGACTCTACCATAGCCAACTTTTCTTGTACGTGATTTTGGGTTTCTTGAAGAAATTCCATGAAGACTTTTTATGCAGAATTGTAACAAACGCATGATCTCTCCCTTTGGTGTTCCCTCTCCTAAGAAGTATCTTTAAAAATCGTAATCTCGGATGGTTGTTTTTGAAAAAAGTTTTTGACCGGCAGAGATTCCTCCTCGATACAGAGTAGTGTTGCTCACCCGCGTCAAGGCTATTGAGCACGAATATAATCGAGGCTTATTTACCAGCCCTTACTATATGTATTAAAATAGCCTGGGTTGAACTCCTTGACTAGCATCACAATAAACTTAAAAGAACATTACAAGGTCTCTGATGTGAAGGACCAAGATAATGTTAAGCTCTTCTTGAGCAAGGTCTTGGTTGCTGTGTCTTCCTCTAACCTTTAGATTGACAGGTTGAAATTTCTTTTTATTATCTTCTTTGTAGAATACAGCTACTCCATTATTGGGCTTTTTATACTCTAGACAGCAATCCTTTCAGTAAGGAACAGCTCTTTTATGCATTATTTCATCAGTTGTTAATGAGGCATCATTCTTATTTAACGTAATTTTGAGACAGTTCCCAATTTCATTTGTTAGTACTTCATGAGACAAGAGGCTATTTCATTCGTACCTCTTCCACCTTTTACTTAATCCCATGTGTAACGATTGCCGTCAATCAAATTTACACTAGAAATTGGTAAGACAATTAAAATTGGTTCTGAGACAATTATTACAAACTACCCTTGGAAACGTTTAGAACAGCATTTGGATTAAAATTGATTGAATGATATTTGTGATATAGCTCTGTCGTTATTTTTAGACTCCTGAGTCACTCTAGACTCTTTCCTGTCCTATTGACGTGCTTCTTATGGTCAATCTCGAACGCTTTTCCGGCAGCCACAGACGTTGATTGAGACATCGAACATTTTCTGCACTGATTCTGCTTTGCACGAAAAAATCGATGAATCCATTCTTTCGCACGAATGTATCATTAAATATTTTTCAGAAATAATCAAATGAAACTTGCTCGTTTCCACATGCATAACGCGTTCCATAAACAACCGGCACGTAATACAAAATTTCAATGATACATCTAGACATTTTTACTAGAAAATTTGTGACAAAAGTGCGACTCTATCGCGAGAAGAGAAGAAATGGATTCCCAAATGTATTTTTCAGCTTTAAAGGATAGTTTTTAGGATGGAATATGATTCCCGCTCATGTATGATTCCACTTTTACTGTATCCTTAAATTTTTTCAATGCACTACGCGCTGAAGCTTGTGTGATGTTCAACTTGGAAAAAGAAGGGAAAAATTCCCGAAATACCTGAAATTTATCATTGCCAACAGTCAGATTATAAACACAAGTAAATACTCCCTTTCCACTATAGACCTGTGTTGAATCTTCCATGGCTACATTACTCACATGTTGAGCATCAAAGGATATTTGATGATCTATTAGTGGTGACATTCTTAAACCGTCAAGCTGACAAGTGAGTTGCGTTGGTGATTATTTTTACCGATATAAAACGATAGTAACCTGGAAACGGAGGCATGGTCAACACCTCTAAATCCAGAATACGACTCACCCTTCCATCTATTCTCAAGATTGAACTCTTCCTTCCATTTTCGTTTAACTCGTTTTTCAAGCAGTCCACTATCGAATTTTCAAACCTCTTCATAATTTAAAACCGAGGGTTCTTGTTGTGCTGAATTCCTAGAGAACTTATCTTCTTCATCCTTTATCGATCCTGAAAGAAATATATCGATTCAAAAGATTTAGAGCACAATGATGATTGATTGATAAACACAAATAATGAAAGAAAGTTTCCTTATTGATTATCTCAATGATTTGTATGACGTGGTTTCTGTGGAGTTATAGGACTGGAGCACCTAGAGTTAAGCTACTGCTGTCACTGTCAGATGATTTACTATCAGAAAAATAAGGTTCGCCAGAATCCGGAAATGCCGTTTGTCAATCCCACTGCGCAATTTCATTGGGTGTTGCACATATTGCAAACCTTTTTATTGACCTGATTGGATCCTGTTTTAAATCTTGGAAGTCTGTTTTTGAAACAAGGATATTACAGCCACGATAACGGAAAAACGGCTAGTGATGAAGCGCAAACAATAACGAAAAAAACCGAAAATCTGGGTTGGAGAGAAACAGTTTGTTGCAAAGTAGCAAGGCTTAGCAGCAGAATAAACGACTGATACATATGAAATCCAGAATCGAAGAGAGGGATTTATTCAAAAATATTTGTTACAAGCAACAGTAATTTTCGTAGTTAAATGTACACGTGAGAAATTATAACAACAAGCATTAGTGTAAACATTATTTTGGACTATAAATACATTTCAACACAAAATACCACAAAAAACGATCAGGCCAAACATATACAATCATAAAATCATTTCAGAGAGCAAGTGCAAACAGAAAACTGGTTGCTACGCTAGTGGTAGATACGTTACTTTTCTTCATAACGAGAAGTCAAGAGCAATTACCTCTCCAGGTGGAAATGATTACTGACCAAGTTAGATATTGGCACTTTTTTTATCACAAAACACTCTTATGGTTTTCTTTGTGCGTTTCTTATAGAGGGGTTTTAAGTGCTTAAAACTTTGAAATGAAATAAAGTACGGATATTTTTTTCGATGAGCATGACTGATGTTATTGCAAAGGTAATTTAAAATTGGGCACATCCACCGGATGTACAACGTGACCGGTTGTTGTTCGGCTTCGATTCCTCCAAGAGTTTGATTTTCCAAGCCCGCAAAATAAGATCTTTCCGTAAAACCTTTCATAATGTGAATGGACACATGTTTAATTGCTAAGCACCATGTCGAATGGACTCAGTTGGGTCTTCATCGACACTTCTCTTTACATTTTACTTTGGTTTCTTCATTGCGCACTGAAGGACGTCTAGGAGGATACGGATTACCATTGAGAGAAAACAATTTACGATTGATTGAATTAATTGCTCTGAACCATGGGGAGTGCGATAAGTTTCTCGAACAGAACTGTTTTCGGGAATGAATCTCCAATTTGCATACATTGCTCAACTGTTGACCTATTTATGATAAAATGGCAAACCAAACTAACCACAAAGCGCATGACAGTTGTCACACCATACGTAGCATTAAAAAGTGTTGCCAAATTAAAGTTCAATAGTCTAAAAAAACTTTTCAAAATTACAATTTTTAAGAAACGCCACATGTTGAATGACAATTTAAACTATTTTATATTTGAACTCTCTCACGGGCCTTTGGCATATTGTGAAGTGGCACCTAACAACTGTCAAAAAAATCAATTTTATGTAAACGGGCAAAATTGAATTTAGGTGACAACGATATGTGTCTGAATAATGTACAACCTTAAAGAAATTTAAATTTAATAAGAGCTATCATGACTTTGTATAAAACGCTTTAAGCCAGCGTATTAACCATAATTTTCATTCTTTTCCGTGATTTGCAACACAGTTTATCATTTATTATATTCTGTACACAAAAAATTATTTCCATATCATATCCGTAAATATTCTTATTGTCTAGCTATATTTCGAATTACATAAAATATTGAAAATAAAAAAAGTAATTAGAAATTTTTTAATTACTTTGATTTAGCGAGAACCTTCTGTAAAATAATTCCTTCATAATATTGATTCAAAGATTGGAAAATATGATGGAATAACAAGAAAATCGAATCTTTTTCACAAAAATAATCTTCCACCCTACTGTCAGGGCTCATGTCCTTCTAGTCTCACGATGCAATTTGCAAAAATATTCCAATCCATAACTAAAACAAAATCAACGAAACCTTCATATGAACTTTTCCTTTGCGCTGTAAATATATCAAAAAAAACTGTTAACCATTTTTTGGATAAATTTTCATTCATTTAGACTAGAGTCCATCATTTTAAATATTCATTCAACTTCAATGTCCTTGTGTGTAATTGATTAAACCACCACTTTAGAACGACATGCAACAGCTCTTTTGTGAATTGTTCACATTTTTTCCTATCGATTGAACTTCAATTTCAATTTTTATTTGTTTCGGTGGACTTTTATGTGACCAAGCGTATTTATCCATTCATATGACCACATATGAGCATATCTATAGGAATGCGCTCGAGAATATGAACATCCTCAAAAGAATAAATACACTCAACGGATGAGATGCAAATGTATATATGATGTAATAGTGGTTCACGTTGCACAGTGAAGGGTTCACTCTGAAGGAAACATGACAACGAAGGTAAAATGATTGTCCTAGATGGTTTGGAATTCCATTTCTCTTTGGTCTGACCATTTCAATTAAAGGCGATGGGATCGATCGAATGATGCAAACACGTATCCTTTGTTATTGACGGATCATGTTTCAGAGCGAAATTGTACAGGCGGAATTAAATTGAAATTGAAGCATTAAACATTTTATATAATAAAAAATTTGGCGGATTATAAATCTAACACGTTAATTGAGAGATGGCGTATAAAAATTATCCAAAGTACTCACGATAATTTTGAAAATTTTCAGATCTTACTCCAACACTGAGTCCTTACTCCCATTTTTGATATTTGCTTCCCTAAATACACGATAATTCATTGCACAAAGCTCTGTTTGGGTATATTTCTACGAATTTCATTAAAGTGTAATAATGTCAAGTTGACCGGTATTCAAGTTGATCCTAGTTCTTCCTGCAATCCAAAAATTACGAGCTGTACACACTCATCGCAACACAACCGGCATTTGTCTGTATATAACACGTATATAAGCGTCATCTCACTCGTCCTCGATTTGAGGTTGACTGTGTAGAACTTTACTCTACAAAATTGAAAATGTATCTGAAAATTTTAAAGCAAAGAAAATGTGATTTCTTGTAATTCAATAATATTTTATAACGTTTGAAAAAAATTTAAAAAAATTTTTTTACCTTACATAATCGCTAGCTGGGACTGATCAACAGCTTTGCAATTAATTTTCCTATTAAACGAAATCGTGCATATTGCTAAATAGTAATTTTGCTGATATGTCTTTAAATCGATTGAAATTTTTTTATATAACCCGGAATTTGAGTTTTTGTAAGGAAACTAGAAATCGATTTTTGGTGTTGAGCAACCGTATTCAAAAATCACTTACAAATAATAACGATTAGCGAAATAACTAATTTGCATTTTGAATGGAATTTATATATACTTTACTTTTGTTCCAAAAAAGTTGTGAATTATTCAGACAAATATCTAGGTGCCGTATCTCTTCTTTGATAAACTTCAATTGACTGACCAAAACTATCAGGAACACACTCGTTGGGGGCAGACGAGATGTCAGAGAGTTTTCACCGTTTCTTTATTCATTTTTTGGTTGATACTTGAAGTTCAGCCTTTTGCATTTCTGGAAAAACATATTTCTCCTCTCTTCCAAGAAAAAATAGAGAAACATGGATGCTCTCTTTCTTCTCCAGGCACCCGCTTACCTACGCCCCTAAATTGTTTTATTATGGTTATTAATCCATGTTTTTATTCGAGCCTTCCACATCCTGCAAACATGTGGTCACCAACGAGTGGGATTTTGCACCATCTTCTGTATCTGAAATTTCTTCTGACATATGTGAAAAAATTTCGCTTGCCCAACAAAACACCCGTCCTCTTCAGTCTTCCGACATGGTGGGTTTGGTGAGCATTGTTTGTTTCCCGCGCTTTAATACAGTCCTTTCAAGTTTTCCGACACAGTCGGTTTGGTGACCATCTTCTGCTTAGAGCCCTTCGAACAGTCCGTTTTTGTCTTCCGATACGGCCGGTTCAGTAAGCACCTTCTGCTTCCCGAGCTTCGTGACTACCACTCGTTAATTGAGCACAATTACGTGGTCCTTCTAAGAAGACCTAGGGACACACCGTGTGTGTCATCGTTCGTTTCACGAAACTCCAGACTGGAGTTACTGAGAGGAAGCTGTAGCATTTCGTACTATGTGAATCTCCAGGCCCAGCTTCCTGAAGTGACGAGAATATCTTCCCAAGCGACTAGGATCCATCATCTATAGCATTGCATATTCAGACCAGGAAAGCGCTCAACATTACACTATACTTTGTCAGGGATTGTTAAGTAATAGAATTAGATTTAATAAAAGTTTGTTAAAAGTTCCACCTCGCGTTTGACTAGCAATTCACCGCACAACGTCCGGATCCTTAACATAGTGAGAAAAGCAAACCAATTTAGCCCTCAATCCCTTCGCTGAGAATGGGTTAGCTATAAAGATGTATGGCCTGTAACTGACAATAATAAATCTTGGCCTGCGAAGGGGATGAGATGAGGCTCGCCAAAAACTCAACGATTTTCTGTCGTTCACTACATACACGTCACTCGAGTTCACTATAGAGCCATTACATTACATTTGCTTCCCAAGCAGAGTGGAGATTGCCGTTATTGCGACAATCACAGACGTCTCAACGAATAAATAATTACTGATCGTTACCCTGTGCCATGAAGCCAGTTTGCTCCCATCGATCTAAAGAACTGTGAAGATTTCTCGAAAATTGATTTGACTGGCGTATACTATTAGATCGCTGTTAACAAAGACCACATGGAAATGAACAACACCTTTTTGTTTCCCGTTTGCTTCAGTTCCCTGTGATGTTATTTGCGAAATTCCTGTCAAACACTTCAACGATTCTTTGCTCAAATGTTGCAAGGACTTCAATTTCCCTTTACTTACATCAGCGACATCAGGATCTTTTCAAACAGTCACTGAGAGGACTTAACAATCTTGTGAACAGATTTCAGCAGCCTAAAGAATATGGTCTCACGATCAACGCTGCAAAGCATGAACATTACAAACTTGAGATTACCTCTTTGGCTTATCTCAGGCATCAAGATAATTCCAGAAAAGGTGATGGTCATTCAAAATTTCTCTAAGCCAGTTGATGCCTTAGAGCTCTGTAGTTTTCGTGCATCAATTAAATTTTATCACCGTCGGATTCCCATCGTTGTGTTTTGCAAAAACCGTTGAAGGATAACCAAATGACAAATCTATGGTTTATGGACAGATGGGGTTTGATAGCTTATGAAAAGTGCAATGAGGAACTAGTCAACTCAGTTCACCTGGCTCACACACGGAACAATGCTGGTGGGTATATTTTTTTATGTTAGGGAGGTGAAGGCTATTGACGGCCTGAGTGTTGGACTCCCAGTGACGCGACAACTTACTGCACTACCGACTAAACAACTCCCCTGTCACCTCCTCAGAACGCCTAGCCTGGAACCGTTTGATACATTACTTTGGGATAGGCCTCCCAATTGAACGTCTTTTGTCGCCTTCGGGTTACAGGGATTCCTTCTCCAGCGGAGAGGGAAAGAGGAGGAGGAATGCTAGAGAAGAAAACCCTCCACCCTCGACGCCTCCAGCCGACCAGGGATGCCTTTTTTCGTGGCTAGAATTGCCCAAGCTGAATGTACCACCTGAATCCATTCGTCAACTGATTTCAGCATATCATCGATGAACGGAGCTCTCCCACTTTTTCGGCAAGACCACCGCACTGTTTGTCCCATTTTCTGCATGAAAAGAAAGTATGACATGCGTCATACTTCACACCAATGCAGAATATGCAATCTGTAGACCGTGTCTTATCAATCTTCTGCAGGTAAGACAGGACCCCCACCATATCCACTCAGTAGCTGGGTCAGGTAGAAGTCAGTCTCACCATGTGTTCCACTGAGCCACGATCTCAAATGGTTGATGAGCCGCGCAGTGTATATTCCTTTTAGATCACGTTCCTATGATTGTTGCCATTCGTCGAGAGTGCATCGTCTTTCATCGCGAGCAACTTTTTCTGTATTACCCTCGTGCCTTCGGAGGTAGATTCTTTTACACTCTATGATGAGGAGAGCAATGGATATCACCCCTGCAATCACGAACACCGCTGACTCAGAGACTGTCCGGTATGCTGATGCAATCTGCAGTGCTCCTCGTCTCCGCACCTGCGCCAGCCGTTTTCGGTGCAGTTCCTTGTTGAGAGCTTCTCTCCATATCTCTGTTCCATATAGAAGCGTAGATTGCACTACACTCATTAGGAGACGCCTTTTTGTTGGACTAGGTTCCCCATGATTGGACATTAGTCGACTGTTTCCGAGACTCCTGCTGCGGCCTCGTTTGCCGTTACCTTGATTTGCTCTGATAAACTCAGCTTAGAGTCTATCAGCAAGCCCAGATACTTAACTGATAGTTTCAGCTCTACTAATGTGTCCTCGACTCCGACCATTCTTACTCTAGGGCTCCTATTCTTGGCCAGGAAGACCACTTCGGTTTTCTCTAACGCCAACGCGATCTTTCAGGTAATTTTGAAATATTCGCATTAGATAATCTGGTACTTTGAATAAGTGTTTCAGGGCTTCCAGAATATCCGTCCATCCAGCGGAATTGAATGCGTTCTTCATGTTAAGCGTCACTAGAACGACTACCCAACAGTTGGACCGACTGCGTGCCTCTGCCTGTTAGACAGCAGTCACCACCTCCGCGACAGCGTCTATAGTGGAACGTAGTGCCTTGAAGCAAGGTCCTCAACATCGCAAGGTCCTATAGATAACGTCAGTGAGTCTTCTCTATATCAGTTTCTCGATAACTTTCCCGGTCGTATCGTATCGAACCAGTCAACTCAGTTTACCTGGCTTGACCACGGAACAATGCTGGAAGGTATATAGATGCTGAAAATTCTGATTTGTCCTTGGCATCCCTTTACAAAAAAGATAAGACACTGAGTTAAAAGCTTTGTATTTCTACTTAAAGCGTTCGATAGACACATAGCAACGGTTCCATAGCCAACCATAATTAGAGTAGAGAACATTTTCAATTTACATCGATCACAAGCCATTGGTATTCATTTTCACGAAGAATCAAAAAAAAGGATCACCTTGCCAACTTGCCAAATTGATTAAATCAATCAGTTGATAAGAAGTATTCGAAACTTTATTCACTCAAAAAATGTGACCACAGATATGCTATTAAGAGTGTGGGCAGCTTTGAATCATCTAATGACAACGAACTTTTCGGAGAGCAACAAAAAGATGATTTCTTTGTCAAGCAATTCATGAACAAGAACTCCGAGGTGTCATTGGAGCGAAGACTTTGCGTTGGTTGTCGCACAAAGGCACAGATATATTTTGACTATTTAATAGATCGAATCCGTCCATTCATTGCAAAGGATATGCGAGAAGCGGCTTTTGATTCAATTCATTGGCTTTCTCATCCAGGAGTTTCGACTTCTATTAAACAGATGACGGATCGTTTTGTCTCGCTTTTAACAAACGAGGATTGTTGAAAAAGGCTTTATATTACTTGTCACCGAGGGAAAATGCTACGCCACTGGCGAGCGATTTAGTCAAAAGAACGATGACATAATTGGACCAATATCTCTATTGCAAGATTTCGATTATTTGTTGATTTGCTTTGGCAGATTCACTTATCTGAATCATAATTAATCTGAACTGATTTCAATTAAGGCGCAACGGCTGAAACTGTCACCATCTGGCACGTCTGTGGTTGATTTTCTCGTTTCGGGAGTCCCTCGTCACATTACAACTGACCGAGGCACAGACACTTCGAGTCTTTTTATTCACCAAGCTTACCATGCGTACGAAATCAAACAGCTGCGAACGACCATCCACTTAGTAATGGATAAGCTGAACACGCAGAAAGGATAATTTAGACCTCAATCACATGTACCAACTCGATGAATCAGCTCGAGTTATGACCGAATAATGACTCAAATTATGACTCTCTTGGGATGTCGATTTACATTCAAAGAAGATATCAAAGTTATATCAGCTGATGTTATCTGCAAAACAACACTCAGGCTTCCTGAAGAGCCATCCACGGACCAAACAGGCGAAAGCTAAAACGAGTTCGCCATCAAGCTGAAGAAAACTATGCATGATTTGAGGCGCTGACCTACTTCAAATGCTACCCAATGGACTACTTTTCTTCAACAACGCCTCAACATTTGCAACTAAGTTTTTCTCCGAAACAGTGCAGTGATGCAACCTTTGACCCGGTCTTACGTCGGACCTTTCAAAGTATTTCGTCGAAAAAACCTACTTTTATCATAAACAAAAATGAGAGGGAGCGAGTTTCGGGTTTCAGTCCAACGGATCAAGGCAACATTCATTGATAATGAGACGAACAATTCACTTGATAAAAAAAATACACAAGAGCTGATCCAAGAAGCCCCTACACCAAAAGGTCGGACTGTCAGATTTTACCCCAACCTCCAGCGTTACGTCTCACACAACGTTTTAAGTGTCAGATTAAATCCGTTGAAAAGTGACCACCATGACATCGGAACTGGAGGAGGGGGGGAGAGTGAGTTTTTCGAATCTACAATTTGAATTTCCCGCCTGCCTTATCTTTCAAATATTCAAGAAAAGTATAAATAGTGTAATTCCTTTTGAAGAGCAGAAGAACTGAACCCGGAACAGTTTGACCCAGTTTAATGTGATTTCCTTTTGAAACTGAATTCCCCGAAACATCTTTGACGAGGGGTTTTAATCAGGATCTACCGCTTCTTCGGCTGGTCTTCAATGCTGAGACTGATTTCAGACAAGATATTCTTCGCAATTATATGACTATGAAAGGAAATCAGAAAGCAACAAATTAAAAACTTGAAACAATCATTTTCGGTAATCGGCCAAACACGTTCTACCCCTTCCTCATAAGTGGAAGAAATACAAATCGAAAAATGGTTCCTTTCATTTACCAAACAACTGAAAACAAATGGCGCGCATAGAATAAGATCAAATGTATTTGTACTTTTTTTTTGTACAGTGCAATAACTTACAATTCGCAGCTTTGCCATTACCTTTTCAATACCACGAAACAATTCAGGATATTGCTAACCGTATCTGCCTCATCGGGAGAGAAAGCGAGAAATGAAAATTTCATTTCAGTTGTTAGAGGAAACGCTGAAGAAAGTCGAATGTGAAAATGGTAAACTCTTCATAAGACTGAAACGAAATTACATTATGCTCTCATGCCCCGTAGTAATCTCTGCAAAACTTCCATAATTTGGCAACCGATTGACAAACTGTCTCTCCTTCCGCCCCTAATTCCACTATCTTCCAACTTTTTATCTTTTACCCATTGTGCTGTCTCCTGTAAACTGTCTTCATTGTACGTTTGTAGTACGTTTGTAGTACGTATTCTGCTTGTATGCAAGATGAAAATTGAAAACATGGAAACTTTCCAAACGATTTTTACGTTTCACCTTAGCAGCAAAGTTTTAAAAGCAATAAATTTCGAATTTCGCTAAAGTAGACAAAAGTGACATAATTTGTAGCCTGCAAGAAAAAGGTATTTCCCTTTTATTTCGCAGTATTTCGTGGGAGTAAGCAAAATACTCGTATGTGTGTAACTTACATGTTTGCAAGTCAGATATTTCTCTAGAGGAATGCAACAAAGTTATTTATTTCTCGCATTCTTGCTTCATTTCTTAGAACGGCACATGTCGTAAGGATTTGTTGTCCGTGGAATGGGAGAAATTTAAGGCATTTCAATTGTTGTGCTTTTGATCTCGCGCAGCACTAAGCCGGAAAACTTACATACGCTAAATTGTATCTTATTTGCGCTGCAATTTAGTTCGGATGTTGGACAAATCAAAGTAATGGAGGAAGATACAAGCTACAACTTCATTTTGAATTGAGCGTTCCCGATGTGACGCCATGTTGGAAAACTCAATCTAATCTACAAAATTTAGTTAAATGTCGCATCAAGTTTTGTAGAATAAAAGTTGGGAAACATGCAAAAGTTTCAATAGTTCAGAAACCAAATCTATAATACAAAAGTTAGCGATATTAATGAAAAGTTTGAGGTATACTATTGCTATCTGCTCCATTTTATTTTCTGGTTCTGTTTTATTGTGTAAGTTTATTTTGAGTATTGAATTGTTTTTTTGTAGATAATGAAATTGGAAAACGTCAGACTTTTGCTTTAGATTTTCATTGGATGTGATTTTTGTGGAATATGTTTGAGGAGGAGGCAGTGACTTCTGTGTATAGGAAAAGTATGCTCAGAGTTTTTTTCAAAGTTACTGATTATAGAGAGGATAACATTGAATACGTTTTCTGGCTCGGAAAAAGGTGTGATTCAATTGAAACTTTTACTATCTAAGTTTGGCTCGCAGATATAAATAAATTGATAAACATAAACAATAACCGGAATATCCAAAATTGAACTGAAAACTTAAAATGATTTCGGAGGAATTAGGTTACAATTCAAGTCAGAAAGATTGGTTTCCTCAGTATCTCCATTCTAATAATGTACAGAGCGTGACGCATAATGCACGAATTTCAACTTTTGATAAATGAATTTTAATTTTATCCAGGCTTAATTGCTCGTCGATTTTGACAGGTCTTAAACGTCATGAATCAATGTTAGACATATGGCGAACAAATTGTCAAAACAGTGATGTTGATGCTGCTCTCAGTGAAACATGGCTTCGTTTTGGGTCCATTTCTTCAAAAACAGCAATTTTGATGTTGCCAGCAAGGTGGAAAAACTAGGAAAACGCTGAACTAGATGCATATCCTGACGAGGATCCAAGCCAAATGTAAGAAGAGCTTATTTCATCATTCATTAGTGCCCATCTAGGCGTTTTCATGGATTTATGTGCATTGGAAATCTTTCATAAAAAAGAGGTTGCGTTCCTTATGGTTTCAAGCCAAAAGTCATTGAGAGTGCTTTTTCGCTGAATAAAAATAATTGTTCCAGTTGCAAAAAGAAGGGTTTGAATCGCATCGTGACGGGTTATGAAATATGAATTATGAACAAATCATGAAAGCAATTCAATGAAAAAGTCATGGAGACTTGCATACTTCTTCATCGTTTGCTTGGCCCAATATTTACACTGTGTAGCCGAATATTTTCGCTTTAAGGGTCATGTTGCGTATTTGGTCGAACCAATTTGATGTCATTTATTAAAAGCTATTGAAACGAAACCATCACGAGGGAGTGGTATCGAGTCTCTTCTATGTAAATCAACAGAGCAATACTTGAAAAACAGTCCAGATACGAGTAAAGGCTAGAGAATGTCATCCAACAGCAACATTTAACATAACAACGTTCGGCTTCAGCTTGCCAAATTGTTAAAAAGAAATGCACGAACTGGAAGAGCCATATCCTCGGCCTCCAGATTATTCGCCATAGGATAATTAGTTCCTGCGTTCGATGGCAACATTTTATGTGATACTCAAACCACGACACCACGCGGCAGTCCAGTGAAGAGGGGGGAGGCATGTACAAGCTACAGAGATGTTTTGTGGCAGAGAGGTGAAGGCTCTTTACGCCTTGCGCGTGGCACTCCCAGACGAGCAATGCTTCTGGAGTATCCACTATTCACCTCCCCTGTCAACCTTACAACCTAGCCTGGAACCGTTTGACATATTACTTCGGACTTAGCCTCGCCTTCGTACGCCTAGAAGTATTTTCAGATTACGGGGATCTCTTTTCCATGGGGAAAAAAGAGAGTAGAAGGAAGTGGTAGGAAAGAGATCTCTCTAACTCCCACGCCTCCCATGACTCCAGTATGGCTTTTCTTAGCGTCGGCACTTTCCGCGACCCATCAATCATGTGCAGGTAATACCGAAAGCATTCGTACACGCTTATGAGCAGTGTCAAGTAGAAATCCGTCTCATCACTCACTCTATTGAACCATGGCCTCAGGTCCATGCAGTCCATATTTCTTTTGTGTCATGCTGACAGGATTGTTGGCAATCGCTGAGAGAGTGTTTTCTCCCTTCTCTGGTGGCCTCTTCTCTGTTGATTTTGCTTCTGCGCTGGTAAATATTTCTGCAATCTTTCACAAGGAGGGCGATATGTCTGATTGATTGATTAACATTGATTGATTGATTGACAGTCGGAAATTGTTCAATGTGTGCATGCAATCACAGCTCTCCTTGTCTTTGCCCCTGTGCCAATGGCCTTCGGCGTAACTGCTCGCTAAGAGCGTCGCATAATAACCATAGTTTTGACCCGTAGAGCAGAATTGCATTCACAGCGCTTGTTAGTTACAGCACCTCTTTGCTAAAGTGGGCCCCCTTTATTGACCATTCATCGAATGAGTGCCATTATACGCGCGACAGACTTGTCAGTTATTTTCGTAATTTCTTAGAAAAAACTCTGCTTCAAATCTATCAGTACGCCCAAGTACTTTACTACTGATTTCAATGCGCTTCACCAACTCTGAGGGTCTTACCCTGGGGATTCCCTTTTTTGTCAGGATGAACACTTTTGCTTTTCCATTTCCAGCATGAGAGAATGAGCGCTCATCCAGTCCCTTACTCTCCACGCTAGCATGTTTAATCTGACTAACACATGATTGCCTGTGCCTCCAGGGGCCAGTGACATCGCCCACATAGCTTAATCAAGCCTGACTCACTCGACAGTTCAAGCCACTACAGTACGTCATGGAAAATGTTCTATAGATCCGGGCCGAGAATGGAGTCCTAAGTGACACTTCAATTAAGTATCATCTTTCGGCTACATTTTTTCGCGTCGTAGTGTAGCCTGCGGTGTTTCAGATATTCTTTCGAAACGCGTATCAATATATTGGTCCTTGAACACGATTTTCAATTACTTTCAGAATATTTATTCGTCTTGGGCAGTTAAATGCATTCCGGAGTCTAGAGCAACCAGCAGGACGACCCGCCGTGTGGAACTGCTATGTACCTTTGCACGTTGGACCGCGCTCACCACTTTTCCGATTGCAACGACGGTGGAGAACCTACTCATAAGCCATATTGCCAGGTAGTGGACGGTATATAGCTGGCGACTCGAGATTTTCTTTCTCCATACTAATCAGTAAAGGCCTTGCCACCTTCTAGCACTCTGGGAGCACCCCTTTATGCAGACATGCGTGGTGAACGTGGTGAGGATCAGGTCGGGGTAAAAGTGAAAGACAAATTGTAGCACCTGAGCTAAAATTCCATATGGTCCTGGGGCCTTTTATGCCTTCGTAGACAAGACCGCTTTCTCCAATTTCATCTGCGTGAATAGTGAGATTTCCGTCGTAAATGTCTCAGGGATGACGCAATGGTTCGTGAAAAGAGCCTCTGCCTCGTATGAGTGAGGCAACATTTTGGCATCGAGCTTTTGTATCACTCTTCTGTAGCCCAACACAATGGATCCCTGTTCACGTCATCTACCACGTTTTGCTAACAGCTGACCTTGTTGCTGTTTATTAGCCAGCGGAGACCTTTTCTAGCTGACTTATAAGCTTCTGATCGGATAAATGCCTCTTTCCAGGGGCATGTTCGTTGCGCATTTCGCCGTAAGTTGGGACACTTTCTTTGCTTTTCGGTAATATTAGGTGACCATCAGTATACTGGAGCTTGCCGTGCTGGGGACTTCGTATACATGGAAGGGCATGGGTATGGAAAACCTGCAAGTGGACGTAATCATTCTCGTAGTTGAGTTCACCACATCTTTTGCCGCAGGTTCTCCGCTCCCCAGCGTAGTTTTCATCAGGAGTGATCGTGTCATTAGTGCTTCAACAAACCTCTCAGTATCCGGCTTAAAGATTTTTTTGCTAAGTGTAATTGTTTGAAGTGATTTAAGTCAGGTTTATCAAAAAAGTTTTTCTCAGTATTCCATTGGGGCGCAATAGACTGAGCGTGTGTTCTTCGGGAAGCACCGTCATGAACCTCCAGCATTATGTATTGGTGATAGAAGGGCAAGTAATCTTCTCAAACTCTCTAATTTTAAACCATTTTTACTGCGCGCTGCGGAGCGAATATCAAATAAGGTATGGTTGCAACGCAGCCCCATCGTCGGAAAGCAAGGGTGTGTCCTGTGTTCAATACGACGAGCCCAGTTCTGGCTGCCATGTCCAAGATCTGTTTGCCTTGAGTATCTAATTGAGGCATGCCCCATTCGATTCTTCCAGCGTTGAAATCACCTCAAATCATCTGGTATCGGGTGATACTCCTGGCAAAGAACACAGTGTGCCTCTGCGTGAGCTCCTGTTTTTGTGCTCTGTCTTACTGAAATTGTAGCACAAGGATTTTCTATTAGTTCTATTACATGCATGTGCATTATGTCCGTATCCAAGACACTTAAAACTCCGGAGAGGAATCGACAAATAACCAACTTTGTTAAATTTCGTCCTTCTTTACTAGATGTTCGGCTTTCCTCTCTGTGATTTCAACTATGGCGATGCCTTGACCCCTGTTGCTTGGTTATGTTAACTTAACTTTGGTCTCGCTTAACACAGGGAAATCGCGTTTAAGGGCGTTTTAAATATCGAGCGCATCCGTAACGTGGTCAATGTTTCTAATGTCGAGTGTGGCCATAGGCTCGAGTGAAGCTTCGGCTGCTTTTGTTCCGAGGGTTGTTTTGATTGCATCACAGATCGTGTTTTTACTGTTGGCACCTGGTCCGAAGTTAAGCAGTAGGTCAATTGACCGAGTTGGTTGCTCCCTTGATTTCTTGCAAAAAATTAACATTGGATCTAACGTCGTTAGGATTATCCAGTAGCGCCTCCCAAAAATTTTTGCAAGGATTCTCAACTTCTATTTCTTGGATTATGAGCGACTTTTCAACTTCAAGGTTTTGTTAACTTTAGTTTCAATGCCGTTTGAAACCCCTCGTCCATCGCAATTTGATCGTTCAACGCTCTGTCCGCGTCTGTTCTCCGTTTATCCCAATCCCATTGATTGGGCTGCAGGCCAACTACTACTGGCAGAAGAAATCAGGACAACCACTTCACTGCTAAAGGGATTCACTTTTTGCTATTCCTCTGCCCTCAGCCACTGGCGTCTTTATTGGCCTATTCAGCTTCGCAGGTCTTCCTGCTTCAGGATGCTGTTGTCAACTTCCTTGCTAAGCTTCGTTAGTGCATCGCAGCGGACAAAGTTTCGTTTCATAACCTCATCCACTTTACGGTGGAGCCGGTCAGCAGAGGACTATAATCCAGTGTAATAGAATTGGCTGTCCTGCAGGGATTTCTATATAAGTGTCCTGTACTTCAGTCACTTCGGTGGTGATGGCAATAATCATATATTTCTGAACCGTTTTGCTTTTTTCAACCTTAGGGTTCATCTTTCCCAGATTTTTTATGGGTACCCCCTCAGAGCCGATATCTCCGCTCGTTTGTGTAAACTTAATGGTCACATGGTTGGCTTTGTTAAGCTAGGAGGCCATTCGACGTTTGGTACAAGGTTTTGTGGGGCCAGATGTTCAGGTCCAGACCGGCGCTAATCAGGAGTTCGTCTAAATCAAAGCTTCTCGAGCAACTCAAGGCTACCTCAAGAAGACATTTTTATCGAGTTTATTATCTAGTCATTCTTGAAAGAAAAAATTTGCTAGATTAAAGGACACTATTGATTTTGAAGTATCAGCGCAGTATTTAAAGGATACGACCAATGTAAGCAATGTTTCAGTAAACCATAATGTTGGTGTTGCCACAGAAAATTGGTTTGCAAAATTATTTGCACAACAAATTAGCATTAACAAATCAATAAAACGACAAATTTAGACATCAACAGGATGATCAATGAATGAATTTTTGGACGGTAGCGAACTTAAAAAAAAGCAGGATAATTTCATCATTTGCTTTCTACTGTTTCACATTGCTGGTATAAATATGATACTGTGTGTGTTGTCCCGTGTTTAGCACTTCTAGATTAGATCCTGTTTTTTGTAGCTTTTCCATTTTAAAAATGCTATGTTTTTTAATTTTTGACAAATATATATTTCGGGAGTGAGTTGCTCCCTTCTTCAGTGTCAGTTATTTTCGAAAATTTATTTTATAGAAAATAACTGACACTGAAGAAGGGAGCAACTCACTCCCGAAATATATATTTGTCAAAAATTAAAAAAACATAGCAATTTTAAAATGGAAAAGCTACAAAAAACAGGATCTAATAAATATGATGTTTTGCCGACTGTGGACTTGGATGATGTTCGCTGATTGAAAAAGTGAAGATTGTGAAACACAATGAACATTTTTTATGTTCGAATCTCCTCGCTAAAATGAACAAGTTTTTGTAATTTGAATGCTATTTGTCGCAATGTGACCTATTATTTCATTTCAATTCAATATTCTTTTGCATTTTTGCAAAAACATTTAACTTTTGAGTTTAGAAATACTTCAAACATATTCAGTAAAGGTGTTAATATAGTAAATATTATAACAGCTAAATAGAAAAAAATAAGTTTTGCTCATTAAGGACATAAACTTTTCTGGTTAAAATCACGTATCCAATGAAACCAAGAAGTTCAATAGTATTGAGAGACACGTAGGTCATTTCAGTGGTTATTATTTGGTGGCAACCACGAAAACTGCTTTTCATTAAAATTGTAAGGAAAATCTGTCTTTTAATAATCGTTCCAGGTTCATTAAAATTGTTACCCATTCAAACGTATGAATTGCAAATATATCCAAAACACTGAGTAGCTCTCAACGTCCTGCATGCTACTTCCCGTGACTTACACGAAACAAACTAACCTTTCGTACTATAACATTTGTTGTAGATTTTCCTTAGCCAAAGGACCACAAGAATTTCCCTTTTCTCGGTTTTTTTTCACCTTCCCCTGAATAAATATTTCGATACTTAACGAATACTGGAAGGATAGGGGTTTGCGAACAAGCTTGCATTCCACTCCTACAAACTTTGCGAAAATACTCCTGAAAGCATCAACCTAAGCTTTTTGTCCTTTTGTTATCATTTATTCATCCTGAACGGTTGAAATTTATGCGAAATCTTTATTATTCGTTTGAAAACCAGCTTTCAGAATGTGGATTCTTAATTCATGCGGAAACTTTCAAAGCAATACTGGAAAACCGCATTGAGGTATCACATTCTCACTTTTGGCAATGAAGGAAGAATTCCAATTTGGTTCTGTTTGTCTTCCACATATGAGGTTAACCTTCACCTTTAGTGAAATGTTTTAGTGAAAATTGGCGACAGGTTGAATTGCTGATGAAATCGTTATTGGTGGAATATAAAGGATGTGAAGGTTTTCTGATTGAACGTTGATTAAATATAATTGCTGATATATCTTCAAATGAATATGTGATTAGCTTTTATGCTTGCAGATGGCTGAAAATTAAATATAAATGAATGGAAAAAGTCGCAAATTAAGAACAGGGAAAAATGTTAATGAAGCACTCCAATGAAATTGTTGTTTGACTTTGAAACTTTAAGAAATAGTTTTGGAGATAACTGGTCTGAAATTATTAGAGTCTTATAAGGGAAAAAATATAAGGGAAAACTACGTTAGAAGGCTGGCGTTCATTGATTTTTCATAGTTTTTTTAAGTGGAGAAAATTAATAACAATTTCATCAAACTTCTTCAAAACTTTCAATTTTCAATTGATTTCTCACAATTTAATTTTTGAAATTATTTAAGCAAAAACTAACAAAGTCGCACGTTTGAGGGTAGGACCTACCGATGGAGGCCTAAAAAAGGGGTTTTCGGGGATTTGTTACAGGCAGAAAACAGAAGCAACTGTAGCAAGCTTTCCACATTTAATTCTTGTAAATTTAAACTTAGAAAAAGAATTTTAACATTAACATATTAGAATACAGCCGAGTTTCATCTATTTTGCTGTAACGCCTCGGAATTTTACTCTCCGATCGGCGGGGAAGATGCAACTCACAATTTTCGTCCGAAATATAAATTTCAATTTTGATATTCTTCTGTTCTGTGTGAACCACTGAAACCCCAAGAAAATTGCGAAATTCAAAATTTTGCTGAAGCTTGAAAGAGAGGCAACGAAACTTAATCTTTTAAGTTTTGGTCAACTTTTTTTGTAATTACGCCTGCCAATTTTGAAAAATTGGAAAACAAAATCTTGAGGAAACGCGCTTTAAAGTTTACCATCAGAAAAAGGGTAATTCTTGATTACTTACATTAACAATACGCTGATCCATCTATTCCTGCACCATAAAGTAACCCTTCCTCTTGCTCGAATTACTCATTTTGTTGCAATTGCTGAAGTCTGCGGGCTGTACGGGCTTCCTTACTGGTGAAACCCAATCTTCAGTTCTGCCTCTTGTCGCGTTCTTAGTCACATTATCAGCAAACATTTTGGATTGCTGACCGATTTGTTACTTAAGTAGCTGCGTGATACCTATTACTGCAGAAAAGCCTTCTTTGAAAATTCCTGCAGCCAAGTGAGCAGCAATTTCAACGATTTTCTGGCCAGAATGCACATGTTTCGGGTACATGCGCCAGACAGTGGAGGTGAACGATTCGTTTGCATTGTGCGTGTATCCACCTAATCTTCGCGTCAAAAGAGCATTATTTGAGAGCTCTTCGTAGATTGGACGATTTTGTTTCTCTATATTTTGGTCAATCAATCGAGCAGGATGCGTGAAAGATGCAAGAGAATTTCTGGCTTCAGCTTTGCGCCATTCACTCCAGCTTTTGGCGCCTACTGGACCATTCTCGTGGCGAGTAGATTTATTGGTCGAACAATAATGATCCGACGTTGCCATCATGGCTCTCTTCATGTCCGGAATGGAATTAATATTTCTGCTGATAGCCGAACCATAATATATGGTTAACTTTTTAGTAAAAGTCTTCATCGAGCAGTTTTTAGCTCCGAGTTTCCGTCCCATTTCTTTTTATTCCTTAGTCGATTACCCATCCGTTTTCGAACGTGTCCTACGCATAAATTTTTAATAACAAGGAACTCTTCAACAAATGGATTTTTATTGAGAATACCAGCAAAATTTTTAGAATCTCCGTCGATATAAAGCCTGTTCATTACTCCGATTGTTTCAATTGATCTTGGAAACACCTGAATGATTGACTTCCATCTTTCCTGCTGATCCGTTGTAGTTTGCGGAGCATGATTCTTTATGATCTTCATACCATCCGAAAAAGTCTTCAGTGTCTAATTGATTTGTCATTTAAGCACATAATTGACAGTACTCACTTTTAACGATGAGATCGACTATTTTGCCACAGTAATATCCAATCAATGTTGTTAGACCAAAGAAGGAAGTGAAACCCCATTTCTTTCGTCACCGGACACTTTTGAACTATCTGCTGGTCGCCCATTTTCTACATTTTTCTTTTGCTCTTCTTCGACAGCTTTTTTTACAGACATATTCAAACATTCATATAGAGGCTGAGGATATATGCTCCACTATTTTATTCATATGATGCTTTCGCGAACCCGTTACTCATGTCCATAAGGTCACAAAACAGATTGACACCTTGACGGCCAACACCAAGAAGCCTCATCGGAAAGACGATTCGTCTATTTATCTCGTAACCACAGTGCGTTGTAGGTCCTGATTTGATTTCTCGCCGAACACACAAACATTTCAACACAATTTTAAATCGCAAGCCTGTATTACCCCTATCTTCGAATGCTATGTCTTGCTTACAAGTTTTGCACAGAATTACTTACTTACAACCTATGTATCTGGCTTCTACTTCCAAGGAAACTGTAGTAACGTCTGTAGAAGTGAAGACTAAAACTGAGTCATTGCGGGTAGGATCGAATTAAAAAGACCAAAGCACGGGCGAAAAAGGACTAAGTGGTAGCAAAGCATCATTGTGATAGCAAAACAAAAAAAGTCTCATCGACAGGGTCTTAGAGCCGAGCAGAACAACTGATGTATTATCGTTTGCGGTGATAGGCTATCTAAAGAAGAAAGGCACGATCCAAAGGGATCAGCTCACGAAGTAGACTACATGCAACAAATCTGAAAAGTAACAGCGTTTAGAGAGATGTGATCGAGAGCGGACAAATCGGTGGTGTAAAGACGAACAGTATTTAGACTATCTAAAGACTGAAGTTGTCGAATTAAACACGAATTTAAACCAGGAGCTTAGAGTCATTTCTATTAAGAAAATAGTGTGGTCATGTTCGATCAAAACTTCCTACTCGGGATAGGACAGACAATGCAAGGAGTCCTTCGAGTCCTTCCTTCGAATACGGGGTACCGGATAGAAAGGTTAACATTTCTTCTCATAGAAAGGAGTCACCAACAAAGGCATGGTCCTTTCGCTGTGTATGTGACAAAAAAAAACGTCAGTATGGTAAATAACTCAAACTGAAAACTTAAATCCACCTTCATACGGGTGATTAGCTACAACAATGTTCGAAGGAAAAAACAACGAGGGAATAACTCAGGGTAAGGCATGCGTCCCGTTTGACGTACAGATGTCGACCAGATAGTTCTGCACTTAAGCTGAACTTATAAACAAATAACCTTAACCTTGGCATCATACCTTTCATTTGACGACACATGCCAACCACGGAGTTTGCATTTGAAATAAACTCACACCCAGGGGATTATCATCTGATGGGATGTTAATCTTCAGCCCGACCTTTGAGAAAGCATCAATATGTTCTTTGTTAATTAACAGCGAACCTTCATTTGCAAAGAATGGTAGTACATCGTCCTTATTTCAAAATATATTTCGAAGTTCATCGACGTCCCTTGAACAAGAATAGAGACATTGGACGCTGAATGACTCACTTATCTTATCGGACCATCAATGGATCATCTTTGAAGTAAGTAAAGCCGAGGAAACCCCATTAATGTACCGTAATATGTGAGGAAAAAATGGCACAAAAACTACTGGCTAAAGAAGCTACATTGACACAAAAGGTACTTCAAAACATATATGCTAACATATTGTGCATCCATTACGAAGTTAAAGAGACGTCGCGAAATAATAAAGACCATTTTTGATATGTCAGACGTGTACGAACAAAAGGAAACCAGAACAAAGCGGAATAAGAGAACAGATTAAATTGCCCATCTCACAAATCGATATACCGGTTAGGACACCTATAAGCGTAATTTAAAAAGCCTTAAAACGGCAGCAAGAAGAGAGAAATTAAAATTTGGACTCCCTTCTGCTGTAAAGTTGAAAGAGTAAACGAGGCATCTAGGCTAATAAGGGCTCTGCAAAAGAAAACACTGTGTGAAGACGATGATGCAAAGGAGGGACGGAGCGGGGACAACGAATAGAGAAATAAATCAGGTAACGAACACAAATCCTTGGACTCTTCTCCCCTAGATGAGAAGCATAAACGAAGTAAAAGGTCTTGTTATAAAAACATTATAAAAACATAAAAATTGGACACAGTCGAACCGCTCGTTTCTTCCAGATTGGAGAAAGGTTAAGATGGTTATTAGGCCAAAGCCGACAGAGGCCATGGCCACAAAGCAAAGGACCTATCAAGTTAATTTCTTACATGCTGAAAGTCCTTAAACGCCTAGTGGGTATATACACAGCTGGACAAAATAATATGTGTGAGTCCCAAAATTTGTAAAATGTAGAAAATATATTGTATAACATTTTGGACCATCAAAGAATCAGCTTGCAAATGTGGTACCACTGATTAGCAATGTAATAGGGTAATTTCCGCAATAAAACCACTAACTGTCAAATATTGCAGCTTATTAATTTGTTCACCCTTTAAGTTGAGTTGGACAATAAAATAGGTGTGCATTGATAGATAGTTAAAATAAATAAATTTAAAGTGTTATTTATTTGCAAAAGGTAAGATGTTGAAAAAGTTAAATTGCAAGCGAAATTGGGAATGTTGTATCATCACGAACCGTTCGGCGACGGTTAGTAATTGCAAAACTACCAGGAAGGATTGCCCGAAAAATTCCTCTGCTTAGAACTACAAATTTGAAGAAGAGGAAAAAATCCGCACTGGTTCATAAGACCTGGTGTGGACAACAGGTTGAAAAAAAGTGGCGTAATATCCTCTGGAGTGATGAAGCAAAGATAAATTTGTTTGGTAACAATGCGGAAAGAAATGTTCGCCAACCAAAACGCAAGAAATTTCATGGCAGGCTTACAAAAAAAAAACAGTAAAACACTGAGGTGGCAGCTTGATGGTATGGGGCTGCTTTTCCTGGCAAGGAGTAGGTCCCATACATCGAATCGATGGAACAATGGATAGATTCGTGTACAAGGATTTATTGCAGACTATAATGCTACCATACGCCGAAGAAAAAATGCCCCTTTTATGGACTTTCCAACAGGATAATGATCCTAAACATTCATCGCGATTGGTGAAAACATGGTTCCAAGAGCATAACGTTGACGTCTTTGACTGGCCTAGTCAATCCCCAGACTTCAATCCTATTGAGAACCTCTGGGTTCAACTTAAAAGAGATGTTTCAAAGACGGTTTGCCAGAACAAAAACCAGTTATGGGAAAATATTCAACGAGTTTGGTATAGTATTCCCGTAGAAACTTGTCAGAAACTGATATCGTCTATGCCCAAAAGAATCGAAAAAGTCATCAAAAATAATGGCGGATATTCAGGGTATTAAATGCATTCTAAGTAATTCAGCATTAAATGGAACGGCAACTAACGAAATTTTAATGTTAATTAAGGTACTATTACGAATTAGAACGTCAAAAATGACACTATTTTTGCAATTTTTTTTCTCAGCACCTTTATTATATATTTATTTATAACCTTTTGCGCATACATATGTATAAAAAAACAACACAAAAATATTTTTTTTTCACTCTTTTTCTTCCATATACAGGACGTCAAAGTTTGGTCCTTGAAAAAATCGTTGTCCATTGCGGACAGTTAATCTCAGGATGCAGAAGTCTGAAACAAAAAATTCAAAATGGGTTAGTTAAAGGAATAGCTCTGACACATGAATCCACCAGAAAAATGGATAATTTGAATTAAAAAAAAATGGCGGCTTTTTTAAGCAAAAATTCAAATATCGACCCTTATTTTCGACCTTCTTTGCCGCGTATAAATTAGAAAGAAAAAAAACTTTTTTGGTCCTCTAACTGTGGTAGATTCTTGTGTCCGATACATAAACAAAGTTCTGTGCAAAATTTGGTAAAGATCGGTTCGGTAGATTCGGAGATTAACTGTCCGCAGTTCAAAAAAACATCATTTCGATAAAAACGCGTTTAAAGTTTTTTTTGTGTAAAAGTATTGATAATTTTGAAAATATCGAGTTTTAAAGCTTACAATCACTTAATCAGCTATGCTTGCACCATATAATAAAAGGCCACTACGCTCATATTCCATTTGTTCCTCTTGCTGTCTTTGCTTATGCTTAATACGACCTTCCTTCGTGGCGGCTTTCGTCGCTTTTTCGGCCATAGCGATGCGCTCATCGTCTTTCGTCAACATATAGTCATATGCACATCTTCCAATCGTGCAGCCCATTGTTTCCATCATTTTTAAGAGTGTAATCCGTCCTTCGTTGAAAATTGCAAGTGAAATTTGTGCGGCTATTTCAGTTACATTCAATCCTACAAACGTTGATTTCGGTATGAGAGCCCAGAGAGTCTTGTAACACTCGTTGTTATTTTGAGTGTTCTAGCCCAAACAACGTCGCAGTAATTTCTCATCTGTTAGCTGCTCAAACACTGGTTTAACGAGCTCCTGAACTTCTGCACTAAGTGCTGGCTTATGTTTGAAAGCAACATTGTCGGCTTGAGCCTTCAAGTATTTGCACCAATCTGGATTGCAATAAGTATGCTGCGGTTCAGCGTCAGTAGAAATCAAGTGGTAAAATCCAGCCCATATTTCCCTTTCCATTTCAGTCAAGGAATCTGGATATCTTTGAATCGCTAAAGAATAATTTACTGACATTTGCATTAATTTACCCGTTAAATCTGTGGTTTTGACAGTTGGAGTAACTGCAGTGGCTGTTTTGCTATTTCTTTTATTTCGAGGCTTACTCACTTCTTGTGTTGGATCTTTTTCTGCTTCCACTTTTTTTTTCTTTTCCTCAGCTCTTTTTATCTTCCGCATCTCAATTAATGTTTTTTTTACATCTTTTAAATGTCGATACATGCGCTTACCAACGTGCAAAACACACTCAAGTTTTTGTACAACAAAATTACCGTACGGCTTAGCGTCGAGAAGATTTGTGAAAGTCTTCGAATCTCCATCACCTATGTAGTATGCATAATTGGCATCATGGAGCTCCCCAGAATTTTTAAACATTTCAATAACCCCTTGGACTTCCATCCCTCCAGAGCTACCTTCGTAATTTGCTGAGCATTCTTCTCTGTGCTCGCTGTCGTAAAATATCGCAAAATCGACGTGATTCAATTTTTTACGCATTACTTCGCATGTTTTACACGTTTTTGATGACACAAAATAGTCTTATATTTTAGAAGAATATTTTCCAATCAATGTTGTTACGCGAATCAAAGAGCTGTACCCACGTTTAGACCAAGTTTCATCTCCTGATACCGTTAATTCGCCTTCGGGCATATTTTTTTCTTTATTTTTTTCCTTTTCTTCTTTACCCGCTTTATTTAAACAAGCTTCGGATACTGCATAAGTTGCAATTTTAATATTCTCTACAATAGAATAGTAGGATGAAACATTGAAATTTGAAACTAATTCCATGAGCGAGCAGAACAAGCTTACACCGTGTATACCGACGCCGAGCAACCGCATTACGAAAACGATTCGTCTGTTGATTTCATAACCCGTACTTATCATATGAGTTGAATTTATTGTTCTGTTAAAAATTTTTTTTTGTGTAAAAGTATTGATAATTTTGAAAATATCGAGTTTTAAAGCTTACAATCACTTATATTGTACTTATCATATGAGTTGAATTTATTGTTCTGTCTCCACATTGACACTCAATATTTATTTTAAATCCTAATCCACGAATATTAGTCTTAGTAAACTTCACATCACCATCACATGTTTTACATTTTAGCATTCCCGCCAAGGCTGAAAAAACGAGATTGAACGCCAATATGCAATAAGAAAAAGTTTCATCTATTTTCACGTCAAAATCACTACTGCTTGATAATTTTTTCCCCGAAGAACTTCTAAATTCTGTGCTTTTCTCTGATGTATGCTGATTGCCGTTAAATTCATGCGATTTTCTCAAACATCTCTTTTTTATTGGCTTAGAATTTCTGTTACCTTTGCCGTACGACTTTCTTTTTGGATCCATGATTTAAACGTATAGTTACACAAACAAACTGGCACTAAGCACAAGAGAAAGGCGAAAATGTTGTGTGTATTCAAAGGTAACTTTATTTAGGAGTGGGGATGCTTACAAGAGCACACTAACGACAGCTGCTGTGCACACCTGCCGAAGTAGAAAATACGTGCGCGCGCGCTCACCGCAAAGTTGCGCATAGACCCGTTTTGAATTTAAATATCACAGAAATACTTTGAGAACTGATTCTTAACACTAGAAGGAGTCAAAAACTGCAAAAAAAATCGATTTTTTGAAAAAAATAATTCGTAATAGTACCTTAATTACTTTATTGGGCACACCTATTATTCTGATCATTCAAAAATTGGTGTATTCCATGAATTAACGAAAAATTAAGTTTTTTTTTGGTTTGTGATTTATATTTTATTGTTTATTATGACGACGAACTATGCTTGTATTGTATGCTAACTTATTTTTTTGAGGAATAAAAAAGATATATATGAAAATGCAACTTGTTTGTAAATATGAATGTTTACACCTATTATTTTGTCCAGCTGTGTATATAAAGTAACCATGAATGTGACGTTCAATGGAGATTGTATTACACGGGGTAGTGAGCAGGGTAGAGAGCAATGTTACAATCAAAGATTTCAGATTGGCCACGCTCAACGAATTAGAGTGAACCTTCAGTAATATAAAAGTATGGATTAGATTCACCTCTAATCAAATGGATGACAGAGCTGCAAACGAGAGAAGATTATGGCCAAAGAAATTGGCAGCACCTTGAAGAAACGGACGAATAGAGGCACACAACAGGGTGGCATAGTGTTACCGTTTGCTTGATTTCTAATATTTGGCCAAATTGTGCCCACTGAAAGGGGTCCATAACGATAGCTACGCTGCTGATATGGTTAAATTGATCAATAACAAATGAAAAAGCGACAGTGCCAGAAAAAGTAAAAATTCATCGTTTGAATAATGTCTTGATTTTGCATTATACTTCAATCGTCCTGCATTGTCTATCCTGTCGTTGCTTCATGTCTCTAATCAGCGTTAATACTAAGAAATTCCTAATCTTACGAGGTACCATGCATAGCTCAAAATATTATCGATCAAAAGATATTCAACCAAAATATGTGGAAAACTGTCCAGTATAGAAAATTTTCTCTCAGTTTTGGTTAAAACAAGAACATACTTCTCAAAGTTTTTACTTAAGAACGAAAGAAAAAATATACAAACACTCATACTTTAAGTCGGATGATCCATGAAAACACTATCTGATAAGCTCGATATGCCGAGAGGAAACGTGTTTTTTAGGTGGAGCTTCTTTATTCTCATTTTCTTTTACTGTCACAGAATAAACCAAAATGAAGTAGTAAAATACTTCCATGTATACGACTCCCACTAAAAGTCGACCACGTCGAAATTTTGTTCTTTTGTTATTTTTTGTTTTCCATTTTCTTCTTTTGAGAAATTTTCACTAAGCGATACCTTAGCTAGCGATTCTTCTTTTTTCTCTACGATTCTTTAACTAAAGGCTTTTGGCGAACCACTCTCCCATTAAGTGCGACACCTCACGGCTCGATCTACTTTGTTTTGAATGTCTTCCAATGTTTTTCTGATTTCTACAACCGTTATGAGAGGGCCCGTTTTTATTTCCTGTAAAAGAAACCTCCCATTACTTCCACTCATTTTTATTTTCAGTATTTTTCTCCTTATTTTGCCTGTTGTTTTATACCATTGTATAACTTCGATGGTTTTTCTTTTTTTTTTCTGGGAGGTGAAGACTATTTAGGCCCTGAGTGTCGGACTCCCGCTACCGGACTATTGACTAAACACCTCCCCAGTCACGCCGAGAACCTAGCCTGGAACTGTTTATCACATTACTTCGGACAAGGCCTCATTTATCATCGCTTAGCGGTGCCTTCAGGTTAAGTGAAATCCCTCTTACTGCCTGGATGAATTGCTGTTAATTGGTGTTACAGAGGTCCGACCGATCACGCGATCCATCATGCCCTTTTTTATGAGAAGAACTGTCCGTACGTAATGCGACATGGACATACAGTTCGAATTATCTTTTGATTGCATCATGTTCCCGTTACATTTTCTGGGGAGAGCACGAATTTTTTCTCCGAGAGACGCGAACGGAGTTTTGTGCATCTGGCACACGTAAAGAACGTGTGGCTGGCGTCACCCGTCATCCCCGGGCGGAACACGCATTTTGAGGATGGTGACTTTCCCATCTTATACAGATAAGACTGAAAATACCCGTGCCCACTGAGTAGTTGCGTCAGATAATAATCAGTCTCACTATGCATTCTGTAGAACCACGGCCCCAAGTCACTAATCAGCCACGCGGTCCACCTGCCTCGCGCTTCGTTTTCCTATGTTTGCTGCCACAAGGTTAGGGTTCTTCTCCATTCCTCTCGGCTGACGGTTTCTCTCGCCGACTCCCCCCTACGTAAGTACACACGTTTCCGTTCGTCTGCACGTAACTTAATAAGAACCACCCTCGAGATTACCAGCACTGCAGGTTCAGAGACAGTGCGATATGCAGCCGCTATCCGCAAAGCTCCTTGCCTCTGCGCCTGTGCCAGACGCCTTCGGCACGTCTTTTTACTAAGAGCGGCAGCCCAAACCTCGGAGCCATACAAGAGCACGGGCTCCATCGCACTCATCAGTAGACGTCTTTTGCTCTAGATTGGTTCCCGTGTGTTGGCCATAAGGCGACTGAGGGCCGATATTCGCACAGAAGCCTTATCCGCTAATAAAAAAACTCATCTTCGAGTCAATCATCAAGCCAAGGTATCTGATTGATTCTTTCGACTCGATGATCATTTCTCCCACCTGAACGAAAATAACACGAGAGATCCGGCTCTTGGTCAGGACGACGACTTCGGTCTTTTCCAGCTCTAGGCTAAGCCCACGGTCTGTCATTAACTCGCTCACTCGACGCATTACCACACCCAGTTTGAGTTGCGCCTTTCCGACAGTATGTCCGGCAACTAGTACTACTACGTCATCTGTGTAGCTAATCAGGCGCGACTCCCCTGGTAACTGCAACTACAAAAGCTCATCGTACGAGACATTCCAGAGATCCGAGCTGAGAACGGAACCTTGCGCCACCCCTGATGCCAAATCAATTCTTCGCCGGCTTCCCAATGTGTCATAGATGAGCTTCCAGTTTTGAGATAGTCCTTCAATATCCGCGTCAGACACCTCGTCACCCTGAAATATTCCAGAGCACAAAGAATATCTGTCCATCTAGCAGAATTGAAGGCATTTCTCACATCTAGTGTTATGAGCAGTACTATGCGTCTCGAGTGGTGATTGTGGGTTTCTGCCTGCTGGACCACACTCACTACCTCTGCTATTGCGCCGATCGTGAAACGACCAGCCCTAAAGCCGTACTGCTGGGGAGACAGATCATCGACAGTTCAGATAGCCTTCAATTCTTTCTCTAATGAGCCTCTCGAGCACCTTCCCAGCGGCGTTCAACATACATAGGGTCCGATATGCAGATGGTTGCTTGGCCTTCCCCTTCCCCTTGTGGAGCAACACGAGCCTCGCCTCTTTCCAGCAGTTTGGAAACGTGCCCTGCTACAGACAGGCATTGAAAGTTGTGAGCAGCTAGTCAGGGCAAAGTTGATGTGCAAGCTGTATCACTTCCACTGGTATACCGTCTGGGCCTGGGGCATTTTTCGATTTTAAAGCCTTCATCGTATCATCCAGCTCGATGGCACTGAAAAGTGGGCTTTTTACAGGACATTCAACGTCTGCATCATCGGGATGAACAGGATGCATAGGGAATAGCGCTCGAACTATCTCATCCATTTTTTCCACTTTAAGCACATAGGGCGTCCTTGCGGCTTTTAGTTTCCACATGACAAGCTTGTAACCAAACCCCCACAGGTCCCTGCCGATGTCTTCAACGAGGTTTTGCCAGCAGCGAGCCTTGCTCTCGTTGATCAACCTACGGTGGAGTTTTCCAGTCGACTTGCATGCCAGCGTTCGGGAATGTGACTCGTCTCGATTTCTTAAACGTTGGGCTTCGCGGTGGAATCTGTGACATTCTCTCCACCTTTCATCCATTTCTGCCGACCAGCAGTACACAGCAGGCTCATTGTGCCGAGGCCGTCGCCTGGGCATAGAGAAGTCGCACGCATTCTTGATGAGCCTCATAGTGGAGTTCACCATGTTTTCAACTAAGGCTCCCCCCATTGCCGTCATATTTTCACCGCTCATAAGAACTACGGCGAACGTGTCAGCATCTATTTTAGAAATATTCCAACCTACAGTTGAGGGTTGGGTTGCTACGCGTCGAGTAGCACACTCACCAATTTCGAAAGCAATGTACTGGTGATCGCTCGCCGAGTAATCCTCCCGTACCCTCCATCTGTGTATCTACGGCACTAAGGACTCCGAAGCAAATGTCACATCCGGAATAGTTCCCAAGCAGCCTCCCCGTCGAAAAGTTGGTATGTTCGCAACGTTCATGATGACAAGTTGCCTCGTAGCCGCCATTTCTAGGATTCTTTTTCCTCTCGGGTCTGGAAGAGGCATTCCCCATTCTATCGTCTTGGCATTGAAGTCACTGCCAACAAGGACTCGGCCTTCCGTGCTCGAGACAGCTTCCTCTAGTTTATCGAGCCTGCTCTGAAAACATGAAATTGGCTTATTTCACGTGAAATAGACGCTTATGAATGCCAAATTGGTGCACCCAATGAGCACAAAGCCATTTCCGCTGGAGCAAGTCCGAGCTGTGATTAGAGCCATCACGTACCCAGATGGTGGCGGTGCCGGAAAGATCACAATACCATCCAGCCTCCTCCTTGTTGTGGTGTTGCTCAGATATCAGCTTATCAGATATTTTTTCTCCCTCGCAACCTTGTCTAGTAAATCTTGCGCGGTTGAGCTACGGTGTAAGTTGATCTGCAGGACTTGAATCATGTCTTGGCTCTTTTCTTGCTTAGTGCCTCTTTGAACTCTTGGCACCCACCACTTCCTGGAATATAAGCCAGATCTTCAGGCTTCGGTCCCTTATCTTTGCTCAAGATGTAAATAGATTCGTTTGGGCAGTCTTTTGCCTTATGGCCAACAGTGCCCCACTTGTAGCACATTTTGCTTCGATCCGGTCCCTTGCAGTTCAATGAAATGTCTCCGAGGCTAAAGCACTTATAGCATCGAGTAAGGACTACCCTCTGACGTATCCTGCATACAACTCAGCTGATTTGAATTTTCTCCTTTGCCAGAAGTTACACAGCGCCTTCCTCTGGGATGTCGGTTATTGCGACACTTTGCCCTCTAGGCTTGGTAGGTGTCAGCCTTACCCTAAATCTGCCTGCCGTAGAAGGGTTTGTCTATTAGCTTCTTCTACTTATTTGGCATCCGCAACACAGTCAACGTCTCTTATTTCGAAGGAGGCCATTGGCTCTAATGTCGAAAAAACAGCTTCAGAGTCAGAGAGGTCCTTGACAGCGCTCTCGAACAGGCACTCGTGAGCTAGATTGCGCCCTGAGTTCTACAAGGAAGTAGCGTGTTGTGGTCGCTCTTACCGTTCGTATACAGACACCGTTTTTTCAGGTTCCACATTTTGCCTGATTTTCTTGAAGACCTCGGCGTAAGTTCTTCCGTCTGCAGGCTTGATCAGTAGAGCATCCCTGCGCTGCTTAATCCTGGCCTTTTTGGCGTTGCGCTGTGTTTCGTGCCTTCTTGCTTTTCAGACGCCTGATTGAATCTTTTGCTGTCACGTGGTGTATCTTCTTCGCAGCCTTCTGTTGCGATTTAGAGCGCACCAATTGAAAGTCAGCATTTCTTTCCTCCCCTTGACTGATGTCTCCTGTCTCGAGTGTTATCGACCCCTTCGCCCTTTTCCTACGGTCAGGTTAAAGTGGGCTACATGCCGCCCTTTTGCCTTTTATGAGAGGAGTAGCATTTTCGGTGAAGGGAGTTTTATTTTCTGGAACTTTCTAAAGCTCTTTCAATTCACTCTCCGCCCGTAGCCACCTGCGGCGATAGAGCTGAATGCTATCAACGGGGCCCTTCAGTTTGTTAATCCAATTTTTGATGTCCTTGTTGACATGTTTTTGGACATTCGTTGAATTTCTAATCACGTTTATTATAGCGCTTATGTTCCTTGTTAGCCACTCTTCCTCACTTCTGTCAACGGCTATTTCGTGATCAGATCATCCTCAGGTGAGGTTCTCGGTATACTGTCAGCAGGAGTACAGTTCCACTTATTTCTCTGGGTTTGTTTTCAATCTTTGGTAAGTTGTAACCTTTTGTAAAGTAATTAAATACAGAACTTATATCCTTTACAACATTTTGTTTAATTTTTTTTAGACATTATCAAAAATTATCCCTACGAATCCCCCAAAGATCCAAAGGACTTCATATTAATCGAGACTCTAAGGTTCTTTCTAGCTAAATAAGGGTGTTTAGTAAGAGTACAGGTTCGACTGAATATAAGATGTATTGGAGGAAAAACATTTAAAAATTTGCAAATTTTGCTACTGTTTGCTTTGTTATAAAAATACGAGAAATAAAATGTGGAATGCTTTAGGCCTGGGATTTTTTATTACTTATAAAAAAAATCTCGAAGTTTTTTCATGAAATGTCCGACTTTGAGTGTACCTGCACATACAGTGACCGACAAAGTTATTGGCACACTTTAAACATTCAAGTATCAGCCGATTTTGACAAGACAAAAAAGCTTATTTCGAGACTGTTTTATAATGAATTAATTCTTGTTGGGTACAAAGTCTTATCAAACAAACTAAACAGAAATATACGCAAACAAGATTTAAAAAAAATAGTTTCTGTGATTAGAGTTGATTTAACACGATGTGAGAAACGTTGTAAAAGAGCCATAATCGCATATCACCATAAGCAGCAAGTTTGGGGTCGGTATCATGGTAAAAATAGAAACTGCTTCCCAACCTCAAATTCTCCGCACTTTTAAGCATATTATTTTCATTTCATTTAATATTTTCATTTCAATACTAAACATAAACCGTCTTGCTCATGGTTTCTGCTTCAAAAACCAGTTCACCTGCTCCAGTTGTGGCCATGCAACCTCATACTGGGACCTCTTCGCCACCGAGCATTACTGCACTTTGAAGATTTGTTTCATTTCCTTCAGTTTTTGAGATTTTCTAGAATAATATTCTAGCATCTAACCTCAAAATGTTGATCTTGCTCTCATCAGAGAAAAGGACAGGCCTCGAAAATGCATCGTTTTCGTTTTAAAAATCTACTGCAATTTTTAACGCCTTTTTTTATTGACCTTACTTATGAGTGTTTTCCTTCTTGTCAATATCGTCCGATATCCAGCGTTATTTAAGGTTAATTGCACTGTGTGTGTATTAAAATCCTCCTCAAATTCATCTTTAACTCCCTTTGCAAGTTCTGGTGAAGATAATTCAGGTTTAATTTAGGTCTTTCCTATGAAAGCAGCCTCTGCTCTTGCACTTAGCGTACGCGATCTTCTACTACGCGCATGACTTTTTGAAACCCTCACTGTTTGCAAAACTTTTAAACGTTTTGCTCGTAACACTCCGAAAAGTAAAGCTAGTTCTCCTAAAATCTCCTCGATTTCGGCGTTTATTCCAGGATACCTCGCATGTTCAAAGTTTGCTTAGTCAATATTTTTGTCCACCCAAAGACGTGACGTAAAGTATTATTTTCTTTTATTTATGTTCATTTAACTTAGTTTCAAAGTTTGTATAATTCTTCTTACAGAAAATATGAAGGACAACTCTTTTTTAAAAAAAATTCCAAACATACCTAAGATTTTTTTCAAAATCTAGTTCTCATTGACCACTCTGAGTGTGTCAATAAGTATGTCCATCACTTTAAAACTAGTTGTACTTTTTCTACCTCTGTCTGAGGCGAGCACCTTTGGAGTGTTACGGCTGTTTGGGCGTGAACTACCAAGTGATTGCGTAAGTTTTTTTTCGGTTTTTTATTTTTTGTAAACAAATGAATAATTTTCTGGGAAAAAATTTTCATATTCACAATACTGACTAATGGCTTCTACACATTTCATCCGTCTTTCAATTAATTTATGAATACCATCCCAGAAAAAAATCTTCTGTTTTGCGAGAAACCAATCGTCAAGTCACTTTCCAACTTCCCCGAAATGCCTTAAGTGCTGCAATGCATGCGATGCGATGTGGTGATAGTCAGATGTCACCAAGTCTGGGAAGTACGGCAGGTGTAGAAGAACATTCCGTTAAAGCGATTTCGCCGTATCTTTCACTGGTTATGCTGTGCGCGGCGGCGCGTTTTCGTGTAATCAAATCGCTTTGCCATGTCTTGTGGCTTATGGCGGTCGTTTTTCGATTGATGCGTGCTTTGAATTTACCATTTTGTGAAGAAAGCGTTGCATATTAACGGTCCCGCCGGGCTTCAAATGTTCATAATATATCACTCTGATACCACCGGACACGCAAGTGATTTGGCTTTAGTGTTAGAGGACCGGCTTCGCCCGGCGAAAACCACGATTTTTTCCGTTTGGGATTCTTGGACTGGTTTCGGAAATAAATTAGTTTTTCGCCGCCCGTCGCAATGTGATGCAAAAATGATTTTGTTTTCAATTTGCCGATTTCTACGATTTTCAATTCGCCGTTCACTCAAATCGTGTGTAACCAATTTATCAAGTTTATTGTTCTTAGCCATTGCTCGTAAACATCTGCTGATTCTTTCCTGTGATATATTCAATGCTTCTGCTTAGTGCCGTTCAGTTTGTGTTGGGCCAGTTTCCAATAACTCCTGAAATTCATCGTTTTTGTGGTCTACCAGAGCACTCACTATCTTTTACATTGAAATACCAGTTTTGAATTGTCGAAACCATTTCTTACATGTCTTAATTGATGGAGCGTGTCCAACATATGTTTTTATCAACAAACGATGACTTTCATCAGCCGTTTTCTTTTGGTCAAACAAATAATCAATGCATGCCGCAAATGCTCTCTTTTAGACACAAAATTCGGCACAATTGATCAACACGATAAAACAGACCCGCTAGTTTTGAAGGACTCAACTTGTGTGCGTTTGTAGTTAAATGTAAGACGATCGAAATGGCGTATGTTTCAAATTAATACGCTGCGTATTTTTTGCTGACGCCATCTCTTAGTAAAACCGAAAAAATGAATGCTTACACCTTTTATGTCAAAACTACCCGGATAAAACACAAAGTGCTAATCATTATGTTTCATTAACTATCAACGATGCCATTAACGGTTTTACCTGGATTGTTTTTAAACATACATGAAAAGGTGTTAAGTGGTTTCCATTTAACATAACTCATAGATTATTTCCATTGAAAATTCGGCAATCCTTTATTCTGACATTGAATAAGAAGAATTCAGATAAACGAATCGAGACGACGTTTCCTAGCACTGCCCTATGAGTGTATGCATACTAAAATAATAGCCAAACATAATGACATGAATCTTTAGCTGTCAAGTCAACTATCCCTGAAATGAATTTAAAAGTTTTGTGCCTCAAAATGAAAAAATTTTTATCAAGGCTATCTCGTCATTTCTACAAAAACAGATTTTCTTTTCCTGTAGACAAAGACAAATTCTTCCTAGTTTTAGGAATCGAGGGTTCAACATCAGAAAAACCTTTGGACGTTAATTTCAACCTCAAAATTTGCATAATTATGCGTATATAATCGCAGAGTTTTTCCGATAGTAAAAATAACAAAGCGTTTGCTGATTAATAAAAACAATGAAATGCAAATAATGACTCCCTTTTTGGGGTAGAATTGCAGGTTACCTTCACAATAAGGCGAATTAAATTTTAATCAGCAGGATTCCTTTACTTTAACAATGACGCTACCGGAAAAAGCAACGTCTTTTATCGTTGACCAGGACAAAATGAGTAATTCATGGCACCACTTTGTTTTCGACCACGACAATTTTCGCAACACGTCCTTGACTGTTGAACTTCGGTACACTGGCAAATCGAATTTCCCACTTTTCACGCTTTTAATATTCACATTAATTATCCGCATGAGCATACGCAGTTTTTAATGATTCAGATTAAGTGTGTCCCAACGCGGAATAATGATGGTCACTTGGATGGGACTCTTGGTCATCTGTCGGAGTCCTGTGCGCCATGTGGGAAATCGCAATTAACATGTATCCAATTAAATATTCTTTCGTTCTGCAGCTCGTCACACACTTTCCAATTATTTCGTCCTGTGCGCTTCACTAGTCTTCATCTTTTCTCATTCATTTTACCGCTTGCTTCCTTTCGACAGTTCCCCACTTCTTAGCACTTGTACCAATCTGGGATGGTCGTAAAACAAAAGAAGTTTTATTCATATTCTGGCCATATTATTTAAAATGCAGAGTACGGCATGAATAATAAATCACTAAGGTCGCCCCGAATCATATCTCCCATTCACTGGAGTAGTAGGTCAGTGCATAAGGACAAGCCCAAATAAAAATAAGTACGGAATATCGCTCAGGAAGGAAGCATAGTTCGGCTTGAAATGAAGTTTTTCATTGCTTCTCATATCATGTCGTGCTCTGATGTTGTTTTATGGATTAAGGGCATCCTGCTGTCATATTTACATACCTACAACGTATAGCGTATACGGGTCCTTCGTACATGCCTTGCATGCACTCTTTGGCACATTCGATTGACTCTACAAGGCTTTTGGAGGTAGTCTGAAGGAAGATCGACCATCGAAAGCTAGAAATGCGAAGGAGTGTATCTATTTTACGTTGGTTTTTCCTATTGTTTTATATTTGCATATGTGGATAGAATTTGATTTTGATTGCGAAACGGTCGGGCCTGGTGGCCAACAAGTCTGGGTTCTCGCTTGAAATGAGATTAAGGGGATTGCTTTCAAAGATACTGAAGTCTGCGCGGCATGTATAAGGATAAAATGTAAATTTAGTAAATTTGTTATTGTCAATGATTTGTTTGGGGTGGGGGAAATTGCTTTCTGAATGCTCGCTCATGAATAACAATGATTTCATCCTATACCTTAGTCATGGTTGGATTCATAAAAAATATGGAAATTCCTCCAACATGAATCACTTTAAGGACCAAATTACGTGTTTAACTTTCAATTTAATTTTTTTTTGTTTTTTGCATGCAGTGATAAAATCACTTAGATCAGAAAAGCTGCCACACGCTTTCATATTCCAACATTTAAGCACGTATATTTACATTATGAGTAAAATTTATGTAGAAACACCACTATCAGCCCATCGTATGGAGCCAACGTGCTAAATGGTGCGGAAGAAAATAAATTACGACGCTGCCAATTTGTAAAATGGCTGTCATTTTCATACTCGAGCCTGAAAGTACGCTTTTAATGCTTTCAATCCCTTCTGACCTTATAGTTTGAGATTCTGGCTGAAAGGATATCGTAGGCTACCCGTTTCAAATACAATGCACTGCAAATTTTCTGCTGTTTGAACAATCAAATTGAAATCTCTGGAAAATGTTTGTTGCAATCCTCGGGTATTTATACTAGGACTTGGGCACTAGATTGACAGAGTCATTATGTGAATGAAGTATTTGGAGTCTAGAGTAAATTCTTGAATTTTGCGAATAGCACTTGTACTGAGATAATCGATACAATTGAAAGTAGCAAATGAGTATCAGTTGGCTTCAGTCCTTATTTATTTTGTTAATGGTAAAAGTAAGCAACTGACGAGTACGTACTACCAAGTAACCCTTTGTCAACTCATAAGTTTTTTGTAAGAATTGCACCGTTTATTGTGTTTAAATATCTTTTACTTCTTCTATAGATCTTTTACTAGAAAAACTTTAAATAAACTGCCGAAAATTTCTGCAAAACACAACTTTACTCAAAATTTCTAAAAAACACACTTGCAAATCTTCCAAGTATTTAAACTCTTTAAAAAACTCAAATTCTACCATGAAAAGTGTCCCAGCAAACGCAAAACTGCAACTGAGATTAAAATTCGCAACCACCGCAAGTTACACATAAGAGACCACATTTTACCATGAAACAGGGCAGTAAGTTGGTTCTCGAAATTTTTCAATTTGACTCCAATAGATTATTTACTTGGATGATACTGATAAACCAGCAACAGTAAAGGAAAATGTGCCACGATGGAAATTTGACCAGATATATTGGAAAGTGTTTTGTAGCTGCTGCTCATGGTGGCTTTTAATCAGAAATCAATCTGGAATCCAAGGCAAGTCGAATTTCCTTTCATAAAAAACTGTTAGATATAGTCAAATTAACGTTCTACATTATACCGCTAAATAAACACGAGATACCTTGTTATTGTGAGTTCGCTGTGCATGCACCAAATTCGTTTGCGAGACTTAAGTAGTCAGTCGGTAGACTTTGTACGGGCAACTGCACACAAAACCATTATATTTATCCATTCGTTTACTTATTCATATTAATAAAGAGATAATAATCGTGCGTTGCAATTATTTGCGAATCCTAACAAAAACAAATAATGTACGTTGTTTTGGATGTTTTATTTTATTCAAAATTCTCAAGCTTGCAAAAAATTTAGCTCATGGAAAAAGCTATGTTAGATATACATTATAATGAACACGAAAACACACACTCCAACGCGCAGCCTAAATTACCTAACAGTAGGATACACTGATGGACCGTGTTAGAAATACAATATAATAGGATAATGTGTAAATAAATTTTTCAATTTAATTAGAGCAGCTTAGCTGCCATCATCTTTGTTCGATAAAATCTCCAGGCTAATCATAACCGCATGCCTTGTTTTTTATTTCCATTCCACACTATTCTTAACTGGTTATGGGCCCAGAAAGTCCATATACTGGATACACATAAGAATATAGCCAATAGAAAACACTGGCAAGCGCTGAAGAAGTGTGAGAAAATTTAAACTCGGTTAAAAGTGCATTAAGTCGCATTAAACGAAGGCCAAGTGAAATGATGAAATTAAAATATAAGAATCGAACCGTTGATCGCTGTTGACCCGTTAAAACATTTCAGAGGAAATTACATATGCGCTCAACCCTAGCGAAAAAAAATTTATGGGATCATGCAAATCGTAAAAGACAGTACCCAGCAGCAACTTATGTAGCCGGAATCGCGAAATGGAAGCAAAACGATCAAAAAAGGTGTGCAGACATCATGCTGGACGTGAACCCCGCAGAGCTAGGACTCATCGGCGAGATGGTTACCGCAAAAGAAATTGGGATAAGCTAAGCAACACATTTCAGTCAAAAGGACCAGCAAGAAAACCCCAACTACTTAAAAAGATTGCGCTATCCCGCATGAAGGAAGGTGATAACTTGAGGGAACATCTTCAGTAGTTCTTCGATGCTGTGACGAGACTTAAAGAAGTTGGAGTAAAAGTTAGAGAAAAGTTGCTGTCAATACTGCTTCTAGCCAGCCTGCCTGACTCATTGGAAATATTCGGGTGTGCACTGAAGACGCGAGATGAGGGACCAAAGTCAAACAAAGTGCGCGTAAAAATTATGGGCGCAAAAATCGAAAGGAAGCAGAGCACGTTTTTCACCAACAAAGCAAGTAAGCGGAATTTGTGGGAAAATAAAGGACGCAAACAATATCGTCAAGAAAAAGGAGAGCCATGAGGAAAGCTGATGTACTATAGTTGCGGAACGACCGGACACTTTGCAAGAGTGTATGTCAATAGTGCCAACGAATACAAGTCCATCAAAACGAAAAGTCGATGTCAGAAGGTGAAGTAGCTCTTATAACAAATGAAACAGCGTTACTCACACTAAAATGTAATAAAAATAAACTCTGTTGTTTGGAGAGCGGTAGTATCTCACACATGAGTGCGAACAAGGAAACCTTCATAACTCTTCAAGCAAAAATATGAAGCTCAACTTGCCAAATAACAAATCAACAACAATTAAAGGTGTCGGCAAAATGAATCGAGGAGAAAAATGAGGTACGGATATAACATTGGAGAAAGTGCTGTATGTTTCCGACCTAAGAACTGTATGTTGCGTTGTATGTCGGACGTAAACATATTGAAGAGAATGGTACCCAGGACGCATCCCTGTGGGATCCCCGAACTAATGATAAAAGCTTCAGAGTTAGCTGACCGGCCACCGCAAGGGCAGTTCGTCCTCTTATGAAGCTGCCTACAATTTTTATAACATTAACCGGACAGCCCAGTTGGATCGAACCAAATCAAACCGAATCCAAAGCTTTTTCAGCAATTCCATTGCTTTGGGAAGTAGCAAATGCTTATGCAGTTAATTAGAAGGATTGCGAGGAGAACGAAATACACGTGGGGAATTTTTTTTAAGACAAAAATCGAAATTCCATCAGCCTCAGTCGATTTTTTGGGATATTACTCAAGTGCGAGCATCCTGACACTTTCAGGGCTCACAAACAGGGTACTAATAATAGGTTCGTCTGAGGGATTCGAATCTGAATATCTAGTCAAGCACAGGTTCTTCCGGTCTTTATCGAACGTTGATATTGTTCTTTTCACTAATGAATTTAAATCAGAGTCCTCACTTGCTTTCGCCCCTTGAAGAACTGTCGCAAAATTATTTGCGATGCAGTCAGCAACGGCCTTTTCATCCATGAGCATGGAACCGTTGTAGGTAAGAACTCATGGCAGGCGCTTCCGGCCAGTTATTTTTGAATTCGGCGGAACACGTAAGCATCTGATGATGATCTGATGTTTGCTAGGGTCTGTTCGAATCTCTCATTGGGAAATTCAGATATTCTTCTAGAAATCATTCTCCTTATACCCGTTGATACTCCTAGTTATCCTTATTCAAGTTGCGACGGCATATCCTTGAAAGCAATTTCTTGAGGGTGTTACGTGTACGATGTAGTTTCTATAAAGATAATTTCTGGAGGAATTTTTTATGGACATCTTTAAAACGACTGTTGTAAGGATTGAATTCAAACAAGCAATGTCCTCTTTGATCTCAATGGATGAGAGATTTCTCGATGTGTTGATCGGGATATCCTCAACCCTTCCACTGAGGTCAGCACCAACAGCTTCCCAATCGATGTGTTTGCATGGAATAAAGATATGTGGGCTTGCTACCTCCAGCTTTACACTGTTTTATCTCATAAAGCGAGCTCTATCAATAGATGGTCAGATTCAGTGTCAAGAACCCTACATGCAAAAATCCTCCAGCTGTAAGGGATATTCACCAGATTAGCAGACACCATGAAGAAATCGATCGTTGATAAGTTTTTCCGGAAAGTGGGGTCGTTTGGCGCAATCAAAATGAGACCCGTCGAGTTAAACAGAGCCGTTCCATATCCATTAGATACGGCCCCCATGAAGGATTTTTTGCGTTCAAATCACCTCCTATCGCAAAGAAATCAACCGTCTCACACAAAGTAAGGACTGTTTCCAAGTCTTTAGTGAGATCCCCACCTGAATATTAGTGTTTATGACAACACATGAACTTTTCAAAATCATATTGATGTGAAATGCACCAAGGTATCTAGAAATCTGCTTTCCTTATATTCCTCAACCATAAATCTTAGCCTGATGTTATTACCAAAATTACCATCGTTAAAATGGTAAAACTGCCCTTGATCCTGCTTGGGGTCAAAGCGCTTATTTCTGGAAATTCAAACTTCAAATCGCGCAAGACAGATGTCTCAAAATGGCCCTCAACAAACCCTTCTCTTTCTCCACTGCGAAACTCCATCAGCTTGCCGAAATGAACTGCATTTGAAAATCGTTCCCAAAACGAAGGCGTGAAATGATGGCCAAGGATGGCTCTGCAAATAACCCATTAGAGATTTTCTTAGATTTTGTATCCATAATTTCGGAAACGGTACGTTTACGACATACTTGCCATATTGGCTGCTGGACTGCCCACCTTATAGGGGACGTGCGATCGTGGCTAAATCGAAGACACGGTGAGACTGATTATTACCTAACCCAGCTTCTTAGCGGGCATGGGTATTTGCAGTCTTACTTGTACAAGATTGGTAAATCACGGTCCTCAGACCGCATTTTCTGCCCCGGGGAAAGGGACGACGCATGTCACACCTTCTTCAACTGTAGAAAGTGGAACAGGATGCGGCAGGACTTGTAGGAGGTAGTGAGAGAGCTTTCTCCAGACAATCTGGTCGGAGAAATGCTGAAAAGTTTCGACAAATGGACCTGTGTGGCACATTACTCTCGGGCAATATTTACTGCCAAAAAATGTACCATGGATAACCTTGGGCGCGGGGTCTAGGGGGGGGCCTCCTTTCCAGCAGTCCTCCTCCATCCTTCCCCTTCCCGCTGGGGGGAGATTTCTCTAGGCTGACGGCACCCTAGAGAGAAGTAAAAAGAAGCCTAGCGCGAAATAATGTGTCAAACAGTTCCAGGCTAGGGTCTCTTGACAGGGGGGGGGGGGTGTTTAGTGAGTAGTCGGGTAGCATGCGCTACTAGGAGTCCCATATTCCGGGCGTAAATTGCCTTCACCCCCCAACCCAAAAAAAAAAATACTTGCCATACTAACGAGAAAGGGTTTGAAAAGAACTCTGATCACACTCAATAGACTTCACAAACACATCAGCATCATTTATAAAATCGAGAATTAAGGAAGACTACCGTTCTTCTTAGTTTGGAATTATTGATCTACAGGAAACCAACGGACACCAGAAATATAATTCCCAGCAACTCAAACCATTGCTATCAGCACAGAGTTGCATCCTTTAATCTCTCCAACCGAACGGGAAAATGAACCAGAAACTTTTTCGAGATAACAAGATTGAATGAATACCCCAGTTAAACATTCTCAAACAATATAAATAAATGTACGACGTCGCTAAAACGAGCTACACTGACTAACCTTACTACGCAGGACTCACCGAGTTGAAGAATACCACTCAGCATTAACCAGATTTGCCTCTCGTTGAAAAACAAATTAAAGAGGCAACAAAAAGAGGAACAGAGACAACCAGACAACACTCTATTGGGATCAACCAAGTATTCAGTTGCAGAGCTGGACAAGTCAGGAGTATATAAAACGTTTTGCACCCATTGTTTAAAAGTCTTTACAAACAAATGACTTTAGGTCAAAAGGAGCATAGAATATAATGCTAAAAAATTATGGCATTTCTAGAGAGAATGCAGCAGAGGCCAACCCTATCAAAGACAGAAGAAAATTAGGCGTGGCTGAAAGTATAGAGATTTGAAAATTTTAGAGATTAAGCCAACGGTCTTTGTTCGCTTTTAAGGTTTATTACGCATAAAGTAGACGCACAGTAGACCATGCGCAGCTCAGACTCAATACGTTAATGTGGAGGGTAATGGACTGGATGACCGCTCACGGATTAAAGCTGGCACTGGAAAAAACCGAAGTGGTCAAGAAGAGAATCCCCAGAATACGGCCTATCAGTATAGGGGACGAGCTGGTCGAATCGAAATCAGCAGTAAAGTACCTGGGCGTCCTGATAGATTCGAAGATGAGTTTTTCCCAACAAATCAAGGCAGTAGCTGACAAGGCTGCAGCGCGTGTGACGGCACTCACCCGATTAATGGCCAACATAGGGGGGCCCACCACATCAAGGAGACGGCTCTTAATGAGTGTTGTGCAGTCGCTTCTACTCTACGGATCAGAACTGTGGTGCGACGCTCTCAGCAAGGAGTTACACCGGAAGCGGTTGGCACAGGTGCAGAGACAAGGAGCATTGCGAATCGCATGCGCATACCGAACGGAACGGAACCTGAAACTCATTAGTTTCCCGTAATTCAACGCCCAAAGCGAATCAACAGTACTCAAACACGTACGAGCATATAAAGCTTAATCTCAATCCTTTTCATAGCTCAATGAACACACGAAATTCGATAGGCCACATTCCAATTTGTATAAAAACAAATATAAGCCCTCCTGGGAAGTTCTGTTCGATAATGTCACTTCGAGTTCCAATCTATATGCACATGCTAGTTTCAAACATGTATGACTTTCTCTTTTTATCATTGCATTTACACACATGAACACTGCTGTAAAAGAGAAAGAAAGATGTCTTATGTCATTATTAAGAGAGTCGTGATCGTGAATACATGGGTACATTTAAGCCAATGTATTTTGTGTTCGAATTCCGACGAGAAAGAAATGCTACAGAAGCGTGTGGAAATTAAGTGAATGTTTTTGGTGCAGATGCTGTTTGATAGAACGTACAGAATATGTTTTGAAAAATGAAATGCAAGTGAATGCGACTTTAGTGACAAGCCATGTTCAGGACGGCCATCTTTAATCGATTACGACATTATCAAGACTATGATAGAGCAAGATCCCGTTTTGACAATATCGGAGATTGCAGAGAATCAGAGTTCAGCTCAACACACCGTTTTTGGCCATAATCGGAAGCTATGGTTGGTCTAAAGATATTCCAGATGGGTACCTCATCGGTTAAGTGAAAACAGTTTGTATGCTCGAGTCGTCATGTGCATATCTCAGCTTGCTCAGTACAAAAACCGACTTATCTTGAATTCTATTATTCATTCCTTGAACCAAATGGTAACTAGTGATGAAAAAAGGATTATAAATGAAAACATCGTGAGGAAAAGATATTCCTCATATTCTGAGCCCTTCTAAGGATCAATTGAGTACGAGCATTTTAAACCGAATGAAAAATTGAATTCACAGACATACTATAAGCAAATGGATGATTTAAGTAAAGCAATAAGAGAAAAAGTTCGGCGATGTTCAATAGAAAGCACGTGGCGACTCGTCAGAAAAACGTTGAGCTAGGCTGGGAAATTCTGTCCATCCACCATACTCTCTGGATTATCTGTCACATCCACCATACCCTTCAATTATCACGTGTTTCTCTCTTTGCATCATTTTTACTCGAAAGAAAATTCAAAACTGAAGCCAATATCAGCTAAGCATTAGTTGAGTTCTTCGTCTTTTAGAATTATTAAAAAAAAGGTATTAAGTCATTAAGGACCGCCCGCCCTGGCCGCTGAGGTAGTAGGATACAATGTATGAAAGTAAGTGACATCTAAAGACAGCGTGTAGAAAATACGGGTTATTTCGTGATCCATCTGTAACAGACGGAAAGCGAAACACGAGAGAACATGTGAGCGGTCCTTGATGTGTTAACATTGAGGTACACTTAAGCTTTAATCCGTACATTTTTGCAATTTTTCCCTTGGAAATACCCTTCTTTGCCTGGAGTCAGAATAAGGATATCTACGCTACCTAATTTGAATTAAACCTGGAAAGATCCACATTCAAATTCCCTAAGTTAACATTTAATAAACTCATAAATAAAAAATGATAAATAAATACTTTAAACTAAACCAAGACAAACAAATTTCTTCTTTGCAGAATATTAGATACAAAATAACAAATTTAATTTTGAGTTTAATCAGTTTTTTGAATCTCGGGGAATACTAGTTTTTCTATAAATGAGTCCTTTTCAAAATGACCGACTCAATTGAACAAAAAGTGTGTCATAACAGCAATTATAGGTAAACTAGTCTCTGAAAAAGTAACACAAAATTATATGACGTTAATGTATTGCAATTGTTTTCAGGATTCTTGCGGTAAGCACTAACGTAGGTCTACCAGCGTAGCCCACTTCCCAGGGTAGTCTATAAAGGTGGCTTTGTTGAAACGATTTCACTTTCTTCAAGTTCTATCACAGAAGTGTACTTTCCGTTCTGGAAAGACAGGAAACGGAAATAGCGATGGGATATTGCACGAAACATTTATTTCACTGTAAAAAACGAGACTTCAACGATTTATTGCTGAAGCATTCTTGCTACTAGTAGAGTCGTCGGCAGCAGTATTCCTTGTCACCCGCCAGGCAAACTCCACGAATAGAATTGTATTGTAAAGAAAGTTGAAAAAGATATTAATATTATTAAGTTTGGTAAACGCAAGAAAAGTATTTGCCGCGAGCATGCATTCCTTGAAACTTTGTTTGTAAGGTAAACAGCAGGACTAAGCGAGGAACAATAAGAAGGCTTTGGAATATTGTTGTTGTATAGTTTTCAGTGATGGTATTACCGAAGTGTTCGGTGCCAAACGAAATACAGCAACGCATTTCAATTACACATGTCGATGTTTATCGCGTGACAAAGTGAATTACCAAACAAAAGTTTTGTTATAGCAAGTTCTATCGTTTTCTGTCCTTTTGGACTTTATGCAATATTTACTTGTACTTGAATTTATTAGAAACCAATTGGAAAACAATGGCTAAACGTAACAGATGCTTCACTTGGATGCACTTTTTTCAGATAAATAACTATGAAAAGTGATGCGAATACAAATGGAATAGGCTTCTATTCAGATTTCTGGCCTAATATTGAGTAGACAATAATTTATCAATGAAAATTGCTTTACTGTTTTTCAAAGTGATCTCCACTACGATCTATACACAATTCCATGGTTTTAAACGATTCATAAATAAAAACTTTTTCACTCTATTTGAAAAACGCCCAAAATACGGTTTTGAAAACCATCAAAATCATTTTCGGGGTTCGGAAGATAATATTTGATGTAGGGGACCACCATCACCCAACACTTCGAAAAAACAAATGCTTGCGCACCATTCAAAATTGACCGTTATACCTACATTTAGAGTAATACTGTTGGCGCATGATCAGTTACTTTATAAAAACACCGACGACCGTTTGTTTCTCAGCACTTCGAAGATGAAATACTTCGTCATTCATGCCATTTATCATACTGCAATGTAAATGACTAATGTTTTTATCACGGAAAATTTGACGTAATATTTTGAACGCATATTGTTCAAAATCACGTATTTTACGCCTAGGTAATAAATTGCTTACCTGAGTGTTTATTAATTTTTTCAAAAAATGGGTATAAGTTATTTTTAGGAGGAAAGACTTAAATATTTGAAGAATATTTTTTTTACGTTTACCGTTCTATTTATGTATAACAGCCAATGACGTCGAATTACGAGCAGCAAAAGTAGTTCTGAAGAAAGCGAACTCGACTTTTTTACGAATAGAACAGATGATGTGGAATCTGAAAATGTGATATAATGACGCAAGTATTTCGCTGGCATCCAGTGAAAGGAAAAGTGAGGGATTAATACGATCGCCTTTTCCCTTTTTGTCTCAATCTAACCTCATGTTTGAAGGATCTGAATAAAAAACGAGGCCAGAGAAGAGGTTTCAACTTTAAGTTGATTTTTTTTTCTGATATCAACATATTCGATTAAAAAATATGCATTAAAAACCGTGCAAAATCGCTCAAATTCGGAAGTACTTGAGAAGTAAATTTAAGGCTTGGCATGTACCTGATATCAGTAGATAACTCTCTTTCGTCATGGAAAGAAAAACTATCTTGGAAACAATACGTTCCATCGCAAAGAAGTGAAAGTAAAAGAAACATAAGTGATTTCAAAATACGCCGTATATCAAAATACGGTCAAAATACGCGGTATGATTTGAACTATCTAGAAGAAAAAGGAGCAAATCGTATTCTTTTTTTGGGTAAGGGATATGCGGTATTTCTGGATAATTTTTATGCTAGTATTGATCAAGCAGATCAATTAGATCCTGTAGTAGAGTTTATCTTGCTGATGGACAAATGGAAACTCATGAAATTGCTAGAAACCAAGACAAAGTGTGTTGGAATGCGTATTTCATATCAAATGGAAAAGATTTCGGTCATTTCAAAAAAACTTCATTTTCTCATTGAAATTGTTGAAAGAGGTGTCATAAAGTATGAAGGGGGATATGAGTCATCATCTACTAGTATAGAACGTCGCTATATGTCACCAAAGCCATGAGGAATTTTTCTCGTCCCGTTTATCATATTATACTCGTAGTATGTCCCTTTTTACAAAACATTATTTAACTCATAAGCAGTGCTAAAAAATTGCTTTTAACGTATATGCTTTACATTTTAAAAACTTTATAGAGAACAACAAAGTTAAGACCACTTTTCCCATGGCTGGCCAAAAATTTCTCGATTGGCACATCTGAAACCAAAAATTGCGATGATGTTTTAAAAAGGAGGGTTTCTCAAACAGGAATAAACCACGAAGAATAAAAACTATTGCGAAAAAAATAACACCAGTTTGAAGGAAAAAATTCCAATTTACCTTATGTTTCGTTATTTTTCACTTAACGAACTACCCCAACCCTATTGTTGAGAAATTGTGAAATGTTATGAAAATGGGTCGAAACTATCCTGTGATCAACTGTCAAAGTCAAGGTCACAATGCGCTTTATTGCGATAACCATATGATACATAGCACATAAAGCAAAATCAAAATTAACAATTCAATAAAATCTACTGGCACAAAAGGCGCTCTAAATTAAAACATATTATAATTGGAAAAAAAATGGGAAATGAACTTATCTGTTTAAATTAATGAAAATTTAACGCCATTACAATTTTTATAATTATATAAGAACAAAAAAGGAATTTTCGGCTTATAACTACTTGATTTAACTTAAATTTCATAAAATACTCTAACAATGATCCTAATTCTAATATACAACAACAACTGTATCCCTATTCTAAAATATACCTATCACTGTTTATTAACAACGAAACCCCAACAAACAGAGAACACTAACACGTAGCAATAATGAGCTAGTAAACAAAAAAAACCCGAACTACTGCGAATTAAGATATTGTCACTCAGCCTCCAATACTTATATCTCTGCGTTTCAGATCGCTTAATTTCAACATACCATGCAGCTCGACTGTGAGAAGCGACCCTGCTGGTGTTCCCCAAGGCTCCAGTCTGAGCCCTACCCATTTCAACATCTATACCTTCGATCTCCCTACAAGCGAGCACGGTCAAATAGCTGCCTTTGTCTTGGAGTAGTTGGTTCCTTGGAGTCAGTGCGATTTAGCACTCTTGCTCCAATCTTGTCAGTGAGCGATTTTGCACTCACTGTAACCTAAGTTGTTTTACTAGTTTATGTCAATAATTGATCTGATTGTGGGATAAATTATTTTTCGTCGTTTTTCAAGGATCTTTAGGAATTCCATGGTTTTATTAGGGTGTTTGTCTATTTAGTCGAAAAGTCTTAGTGCTCTGTCGCGTATGTATTTTACAATTGAGTCAAGTCTGAAGTCCTTGTGTATGTCCACGATTCTAATATACCATGTAATTGTTCCAATCCACCTCAGCGACTTGTTTTGTATTGTCTGGAGTGCTTTTTTGTTAGTTTTCGAAGTCTGGTAAAATGCAATGCTGCCGTAGAGAAGCGTTGGTCGTATTATTTGTGTGTATATTAGTGTTTTGTTGATCATTTTTAGACGGCCGGATTTGAGGATTGGTTGTGAGGATGCGAGGATTTATATACAGGGCAGTCGATTTTGGCGCATGTGGTCATTCCATGTAAGGCGATTGTCAATTATTAGTCTTAAGTATTTTGCTGTCTTATTCCATGCTATCTGTTCGTTGTCGACTTGTAGCTAACGAGGTTGTTGCAGTTTCTTTCTGGTGACGAACAGTGCTTGAGTTTTGTCCCTATTAAGTTTTATTTTCCATTTGCACAAGTACTCCAGGAGGATATCGATGGAGCTTTGCAGTTTGTACGTGATGACTTCTGCTTGTCGATCTGTGTAGAATATACACGTATCATCCGCGTATAGGGATAAACGTACGTTTTTTGGCAGGCTATGCAGATCTGCAATGTATAGACTGTAGAGAATTGGTGAGATGGGTGATCCTTGCGGAACTCCATCTTCGATCGACCGCATATGTGAGAGATGTTGGTCAATTCTGACACGAAAGGTTCTGCCTTTGAGAAAATAGTGAATAATTTGTATCACTTGAAGTGGTTTATGAAGTTCATGCATTTTGAAGATTAGTCCTGTATGCCAGACTTTATCGAAGGCTTTTGCTGTGTCAAATATAACAAGGCCCGTCAATTTGGTGCGATTCATTCCGTTTCGGATATGTTGGACCACTCTGATGAGTTGGAGTTCAGTGGAATGTTCGGCACGAAAACCAAATTGTTCATTGGGGATGATGTTTTTATCTTTGACGGTTTCTTGTAGTCTATACAGAATAGCCCTTTCAGCAATTTTGGAAATGGAAGAGAGGAGGCTAATCGGTCCTCAATTTTGCAGAAATCGGTGGTCTTTCCTTGGTTTGGGGATGGCTTTTGCAGTAGCTTGTTTCCATGCTTGTGGATATTTTCGCAGTTGGAAAACTTTGTTTATAATGTTTGTTATTGTCGTTAGTATGTTGTCGAGTAGCCATTTCAGCATTGTGTTCGTTATCATAACCGGCCCTGGCGTCTTTCGTTTTTTGAGTCCCAGTATAATATTTTTTGTCTCGTAGAGGTCCATTGGTCGTATTTCGTACTCCTCATGGTGCCGTGAAGATATTATTGTCCGAGCTGTTGAGAGAATTGCTTCTTTCTCTTCAAGATCCTCCTCCGGAAAGGAGTTCTCGCGAAACTGCTGTTCTAAGGTATCCTTCCCTAAAGTGTCGTATTGGAGTCCGTTTTGTCCGTGGATGGGTGGCATAACTGTCTTGTTTTTCGTTCGGAAATATTTGAATATCCTCCAAAAGGCGTTCTTGCTAGGCTCCAAGCTTTGGAGGAATCCTTCCCATTGGTCATTTCGGAACTCGAATATTTCTTTTCGGACTTTGTTGGTCAACCGGCAGGCTTCCGTTTTCAGTCTAGGATCACCCGTGCTCCTAGCTGTTCTCTGGGCTTGATTCTTCCTCCTCATCAGATTTTTTAAGTCTTGAGGGAGTTCATAGGGACTACGTTCCCTGGCCGGAGTTGTGGCTGTATGGCTCTCCTTTACCTGTTTGATTTTCTCTTTAACTTCTCTCTAACTTTAACTGTAACTTTCTCTGTAACTTCTCGTAACTCTTAAATTCTGTTGCCAAGATCTCTAGCTGTTATTAACTCTTGGATGAAACTTTCATTTGCTAGCGTTTCTCGGAAAGCCTTCCAATCAGTTGTTTTCGTTACTTTTAGCGGTACATCGATGAAGATGTCCTCTAAAAAAAAAATGGACCGGTTGATGATCAGAGGAGAGCTCATAGCTGCCTTTGCGGACGATACTTGCTTTTAGACTTCAGGAACTCACCCAAGTATGGTACTTAGCTACACACACACACACAGCTAACTTAGAGAAAGTCCTTGAAAAAGTATATCACTTCTTCTACAGGTGGAAAATAAGCATCAATATTGACAAAACTATAACAAAACCAAGAACAAAAACTCGTGTTCAAAGACCACATTGAACGAATAAGCATTAAAGTCTTTAATTCTGTATTACAACTGTATCCACTACTCAACAGAAGGTCCCAATTTAACATAAAGAATAAGATAATAATTTTAAAGATAGGCATAAAGCGTATAATATTATACGGTGTGCCTACTTGGAGCCAATGCGCAAAATATTTGAAATCAAAGCTTCAAGTCACTCAAATCACTTTAACAGGAACTTTAAAATGGCTCTAAATAAGCCTTTTTATTTATAATCACGCACATTACATTAGCTTGCTAATATTAGCCCTATCAATAAACTCGCGCTCTCACACAGAGATAATCTACTAGCAGAGGCAGAATACGGGCCGAATCCACACATTCAAGCACTCAGGATTTAAATTAATAGATTAACCTTAGAGATCATGTGAGGACGCACGGACCGAGTAATCATAGTTATTACTAAGATCCAAAGTAGTATGTAAATAGGTTTTAACATAGGTAGTAGTAGTTTAAGTTAGAGTTAAGTTTAAAAGAGGTTTTTGTTGTATTTACCTCTACTATTATAAATATATCATATGTATAAGAAACATTTGTGGTACAAACAGATAAAATACTGTAGATGCAATGAAAACCAAATTCAGAACTCTCACATTAAGTCTAAGCTTAGTCCTGTAAATTTTTAGAAACAATAAAGAACTTATTAAATAAAAAAAAATAAGTATCTCCATCGCCAGTGTTGAACCCTCGTACTCAAATTCTGAGGACATTCTATCTTCTTTTAGGTGGCCCGTCTATATACATTGTATATAATTAGAACACCTTCAGAATCAAAAACAGCGATTCATGTCCAAATACACGAATGTTTCTGGAGTAATGAAGCCCTGAGAGGGATACGTCTTAATGTTTTCGCTTGCAGTAGCAGAATTCACAATTTGATTTCGAATCAGCTTCAAAATGAAAATATTGACCCTTGTCTCTTTGGCAGTTTGGTAAAGTTTTCGATTTGATATGTAATGTCAGAACAAGCGCGAAGACATTTCCTTTCGAAAACTCGAAAGGAAACTTCGAAAATCTTTTCTATCATACTAGCACTCTGGTTGTACCAGATCTGACATCGGTATGTCAAAATTGGTCAAACCAAAGCCTTATAGCAGATAACTTTACTATGCATGATTTTAACATGTTGATAAAAGTACAGGTGCTGATCCAGATGTACGTCGAGGTATCTTACGCAGGATTTATTCGGAACCCGTTCAGACCTTCCCTCGCCCGCCATAATGTAGAAATCCCTCCAATTACGTTTTAGGTCTCGACTGGCCGACAGCAGCAATGTTCGGAACAAAATCGTTTCGCATTTTTGCGCATACACTTTCATTTGCCAATTGTTCGTGTAGAACTGTACGTCGTTAAACGTTTTTAACGGTTGTCCTGAAGAACTGAAGCTTGTCGATCAGTCGTATAGATAATTAGGTCATCAGCAAACGCTTCTAATGATCGTGTTGGCGACATGTTGAAATCAAAGCTGTTCAAGTGATTTCGAATTAATAAACAGACGAGCTATGGCGCAGTAACTGTTCCTTGCTGTAGACCATTAAGGACCTTGAAATCGTGCATAGTTGTCAGATATCCATCAGTAATGAAAAACGTTTCCTGTACAACATATTAAACATCATGGCGACGAGGTGTTTGGGAAAAAAGACCATCTAACCAAACCGTATCGAAGGCTTTCTCTATATCAATGAGACACGCTCCAACGCATTCCTTGTTGTTTAGTTTCCAACACATTTCTGAGGTTACTTTCGCTATCGCAAGTATAGTCGAATGCCTGGCTCGGAATCCAAACTGGCGATTCGGCATCAAATCATATTTTTCGATGTGTACGTTTAGTGTTTGTTAGAGTATCACTTCGAACACGTTGCTGATGTTAGGCAGCATTCTAATTGGGCGATTACTTTTGGGGCATGGAACTTCTTTCCGTTTCTTTAAAATCGGGAACACTTTGGCCTTATTCCACTGGTTTGGAAAATACCATTTGTTTAATATATTGTTGAACAATATGCAATGATTTCGAATAGCCACCTCAGGCAAATGTACTATATTTGGAATACCGTCAATACCGCTTGATCTCTTAGTGTTCATTTTGCCAAACATGAGATACAAGTCCTCATATTTAATGAAATAATCAATAAGATAATATCCCGGTATATGGCCGGACGTCAATGTTTCATTTAACTGAAGAATGGGCTCGTCGTTCAGACTAGGTTTGACGTCGGAAACTTTCGCATCAACGATCTCAGCGAGTATTTGGATCCCAGTATTTATAGTATTTGGATTTGGATTTGGTTTCGTAGATGGATAGACCTAAGAAACGTTCCAACCAGAGCAAGCTTATCTATATCATCGCTTACAATCCTACTTTCATCATTATCCGAAGTCATCGTATTTATGTTGATACCTCTCTTATCAAGATTATGTGTCTCACTACTAGTGATGAGATTATTTTTATTATTATTTAATAGCATAAGCCAGCATCGGTTCTTAGCTCCCCATGTGTAGTACTATTGCTTACAAATGGTCCATCCTGTCATCCTACAGAAGCCAAGGAGTTCCCCAATCTCTGCGGTCGCCAAGTGTTCCAATTCTGTTACGCCAGTACACCTCAGCCAAATAAGGCGTTTGTTGGCCAAACTCGGGCAATCTAGGAAGAAGTGTTCTGTACTTTCTTCTTCCTCGCCGCAAGCTCGACAGGTGTTATCCGTTTGGATTCCTATTCGTTTGGCGTGTTTACCTAGAAGATTATAGCCCGTTAATACTGCCACCAATGTTTTACCCCAGGAGTTAGTTTGTCCTCGTTTTATTAGGGTAAGGCCAAAGAGCTCGGCTTATCCTGCAGTCGTTCCTGTCATTCCAAGCCGTATCTGTCTATTACCAGAGGATTTCGTCTAGTTCCCTTTTAACGGTTGCTAGTGGCACTTTTATTGTGTCCATTCTAGTGGCATTTTGGTCAGCTGATCCAGCTCTCGCTAGCTCATCCACTCTTTCGTTTCCCTCTACACCGCTGTGTCTAGGAACACATGTCAGTTTTATATTTACTCGGGTTGTTGCGGCTTTGAGAGCCTGCCTACAATCCTGCACCAGTTGTGAAACTACGCGGTTAGAGACAAGCGCCTGCAGTGCCGACTTAGTGTCCGAGAGTATTTGTGTTCTTCCATTAATGCTGTTTGTTGCCGCTTCGAGAGCCGCCTTTATTGCAAATACTGCGGACGAGAAAGCTGAGGTGTGGCTCTCCAGTTTATAACTTCGGTTGAGTTGCGGCTGATCCGCCACCGCTTCCCTCATCCGTTTTGGGAAAATCGGTGTAGATCATCAGTGATGAGATTAACTGTCCACTATATGAAAAATTTTGAGCAAAACACGTTGAGTTTTTTTTACTATTTATGTTGAATCCTTAACGAAAAATTGATTTTTTTCCTTATAATGGCTTAGTATGCTATTTCCGGCGCCTATAAAAGTGTTCCCCCTCAAGATATGCCTGCTCTCCTATTTGGCTGACATTTTCGCTCTACTAACGGTCTTCTCTTTTGACTTGTGTTTTCAGCCATCAAGATCCGCTCTTCGTCCTGCTGCAGCACATAGTTGTAGGCTGCCATTCCAATTTCGCAGCGCATCATTTCAAATAATTATCATTTTAAATTAATAAATCATCATTTGAAATAATTATTTGTATGTCAAATTTGTATGGGCAGTTCCACTACATCCTTGCTAAGAAATGTATGTTTTGGCACAATGGCTCAGTGAGTCTTTCTGTAGCGGTCATTGTTGTTTCCGGGTCTATTCCCAGGTGGTGAACAAGTGGTTGATGGTCAACTAACAGGTGGTTGGTTGATTTGCATTAAATGCTTTTAGATACCCTCGTACTGCTAGATTAAAACCTGGATTGTGTTTGAACTTCTATTTTTCATATTGAGCCTACAGGTACTCTCACAAGTCTCGTGCTCTCACCAACTTCGTCGGTCGAAATGAGATGGCCCGAAACCCGGCCAATTTCTGTTATTTCGTTTAAACTAAATTTTCGAGACATTGTTCTAATACCAAACTGTAATTTATCGATGTTTTTTATGACTTTCCCCATCAAATCCTTGGCTTTCATAGGTCACGGTGCTGATGCTCAATTTTTCTATATTAGGAGATTTTCAAATTTTGGTGTTGCATCGTTATTTTCTGCTTTTTCTTCTGTTCCTCCTATAATTTTTTTCTTCTTTTCAGCTGTTTTAATTTTGCACACATCTGTCAAAGTTTTTTTGATATGAATGAGTTTTATAAACATGGGTTTACATAAAAACACCCACTCTAGCTTTTGGACGATGAAATTTTATCAGTAGGGATTGGCATCGCTATAGTTTTCGCACTAAGGAGCTAGCTTATCACAAATTTTGAATATATTTGTAATACCATGTACATCCATACCACCGGAGTTACCTTGATAATTTGCAGAACATTCTCCACTGTGCTCGCTCTTTTATCAGATTTTCAATTCGACATTTTTTTTGTTTTCATGACTCTCGTGTTTAGAACATTTTCGATAATAAAATGTAAACTAATAATATGCCCGTATATTTGCAACTCGCTGTTGAAACGCCAACTAAAGAATCAAAGACGACCGTCTCCTGAAACATTTACATGATCGCCGGGAAATCCTTTCTCGTGGTTTTTGATTTTCTTCAGATTTTGATTTATGTTTCAGGTTTCCCGAAAAGAATTTATAATATTGTCGCTTCGCTAAAATTTTAATGCATCAGAACACAAAAAAAAATTCTAATCCATTACGACCAAGACCGATCAATCGCATAGCGAAAATAAAACAACAATTTATTTCGTAGCCACATTCTTATGAAATCGCATGAACTGATTTATTTTCTTACCACACCCACACGTATTATTGATTTTGAAACAAATCCATGACTAGTGTTCTATTAAACTTGACATCTTTGTCACACGGCATACATTTTAGCCTGCATGACAGCGCGGTACAATCAGTTGAGAATCCCAGGATGCAATAAATAACATTATTTCATGTTTTAACTTAAAAATCAGTATTAGTTGACAAATTTTGGCAGATGAATTTGAAAATGAAGTAGACTTTTCAGCAGCCTGCAGATTACTGCCAAATTTTCGAGATCTTCTCACAGTATGTTCTTCTTTGGATTCATATTCTTACCGCCCTTAATGTAGCGTTAGACTCAGTCGACGCACAAGTAAACTTCTTGCCGTCCAAATAGATACTAAGAACAACATGGAGAGCGAAAAATATTATAATAAGTACTGTACAGAGAGGAGATACAGAAAAGACAATATTCGACAGGCAGCTGCAAGACTGTCGTACGAAATCGGGCAAAAAAGTTGGCCGCTCACTTCAGACAGCCACTTAATACGGGATTTTCCGACTTTCAATTAAATATTCTAAAGACAGGTGTACACTCTCATCGAGGGCCAACGAGGCACGACGAGTGCAAGAAAGAACATGCTATTCTTGTGTTGTCTTGCTTTGTCTCTCTCTCAAAGAGCGCTGCCTAGCCTTTATATTCTTGCATCCTGTACGTTCCCACGTTTGAGTTGTCCTAAAAACATGAAAAAAAAAACGTGGAAACAAATTTCGGAAATGTGGACTAACAAGAAAGAACTTCAGTTTTTTGAAATTAACCAAACTCAGCCTTTATTGAGGGATCATCGTGCAGTGTGAAATGGATGCCATTTCACACTGCACGATGCGTGGACTCGAATTTTGCAACAAATGGATTTTCCATTTGAAGAGCTTTAAAAACGGAGATATCACTAATGGCGGCATACAAGAGGACACCTAAGGCCCCTAAATTCTTTATCAAGATCTAGAGGAGGAAGTGAATAAGTGTATAAACCGATTTGCGTTCAATTTTATGAACTCGTTTTTGGCGCATTTGTTGAAATGCAAACAAACAATAACACTGCAAATGAATTAAGTATTATTTAAGGTAAACTTTTTATTTCAAAATGCGTAGTTTTATATATCAATGAATCTAGAAATGGATTTCGGATTTTTCTCGTAAGTCCTTTGCATTGAGAGTAGATCTTATGACACAGCATCATCCGAACTCTTTAATTTCATCCCTCCAGGAGCCTACCTGAACTAATACACAATTTTGATCATAAATATCGACAGTTTAAGGTATTCGTGTAAATTCTCTTTGATGTGGCACTTCTGGGGAGGAAATAGAGCAAAAAAAACACAGCTCATGTTACGAGTTGTGTCTTTTGGGGATTAAGCAAGATTGGCTTCTGATAAATTCTAAATTTGAAAGCCAACATCCCAAAAGAGTTCTTCACAACTACACGAGAAGATGCAAGCCAGTTGCAACCAGGATAAGGTTTCAGCTCGTGAAAACTAAAAGCAAGAGCTCCATTAGGTTTCTCAGCTTATTCAACATCTTCACATAGTTTCAATAATAAAGACGACTTTTCGGCCATTGAAATACCGGGATCATCTCAGCAGTAGCCCTCAACAGTAAAAGTAATTAAAGTAAGTTAATCGAATTAAGTAATGACTCCTGCTCAACCTGTTAAATACTCTAATATTTATAATATTTTCAAAGCTTTTTATGATGCTATGCATTGACTTCACTCATTTTTTCATGTTTTAAATATTGTTTCTATGAAACTTAATTCATAATAATAATTTTGATGTTTCCAGGTACATTGTTGCAACTTTGCACTTTTATTTCGAATGAAAAAAGTTTGAGCGCATCAATAAACGATTTAATAACGATAATGTATTTACACATGTATCATTTATTAACCCTAATTTTATTTTTTTAACATCTCGTTCAACTCTGCATAGGCTTCGGGTAAAATTTCGGATATCAAAGAGCTAGATATCTTAAAAAGGCAATGAAGACTTTCGGAACTGTGCTCCGAAGCCAAGAACCTCAGTGTAATTGCGAGACGTATTTTCGATGGGATTGCCTTTCTTTCCAGAATGTATTCTTTTGATTTACTGGACCTCACTTTTACCAATATGTATATATCCATTTTGAGGAAATTCATCCGAAGACTCCGCTACTAATTTTCTCCAGGCGTACAGGAATGATTGCTCTTCCTCACACCTAGGGTATGTGGGGACAGTCATTATAGTCATTATACTCATCGATTCATTTTGGCAGCTATTCATCGGTGTTTGTGTCAGGACTGTTTTTTCCAGTTTTGTCCTGACTTATTACGTTTGTTGAAACCGCACCGTCCTAATCCAGCTCTCTATTCGGACTGACTCCAAAATCCAAAAAACTCCTGAATAGATGCCGACGATGCACACTCCAGCCATGAAAACAACGTCAAGTGTTCCCACGGTCAGAACACGCATCGTCAGCATCCGCCGCTGGTCATACCATGCTGCTCGCACGATGAATATGATACGTGGTCAGCAAAGTGCTGACCACGTAAGTGCTGCAAAGTGATGCGAACAACACGGCATGCCAGCGCGAAACCATAAACAACCAAACATGACACCCGCTTGCAACGTTTGAGGGTTGCAAACGAGTATCGAGGAGTATCGACACGCATGCGGTGTCAACATCCACCCCCCGTTGAACGCTCCGTTCAACTTCTTCCAAGGTGTGCGGCAGGCTGTGGCGTCTAGGTAGAGGCACCGGTGGGCTGGAACGTGGGTTGCAGCGCAGCTTGCAGGGTCGGCAACTGAGGTAGCCGATGAGTATGGCCAATCCGATGAGGCCCAAATAACCGATAGAATATTGATGAATGTCGTGGGTGGTCAACTGGTTGGTCCAAGTTAGATCTTGTGTCTGCAGTTGCCTTCGTAGCTCGCTGATTTCGGATGTGCGCATTCCGAAGTGACTGGAGCTGTTGCGAACATTTCCGGACTCCTCTCTGCCACCCTCCAGAACACCACCGATCTCCGTCCACCACCTGCGGACCGCGCGGGGAGCCGTGCCTAGCTGGCCCTCATACATATGATGACCTTGAATGATTGCAACATCAGATCTGAGGACGCAGTCCGGCTCCAAACGGAGTGTACCAGATCCTTGCAGCATCAGGGTTGAGGTGTTGCTCCCGCACACGAGCTGAGCAATGAATTGGTTGGTAAACGCATAAATCCATTCGTTTGATTGCGGGATGTTGGACAAGATGAAAGAAGTGGGCAGATTAACCATGTTGCAATCGGACGTGGACGGAGTCCCCTTCAGCAACAACACCTCACATCCACTCACGTTGGATTCCTTGCTATACAGTGGATGAGACTGCCGGCAGATAGTAAAGGTTTGCTCCATCCGGATGCAGGATGCATGCTCCAATTCGGACAGCGGATAATAGAGATCGCGATGTGGCGTGATGATCAAATAAGGTGATGTGGGCAGTACTGCCACTAGCCGGTTAAGCTTCACCGCTGGCATCGGAAGGAGTCTATAGAGTTCGAAAGTTGTTGTGGTTACGAGTGGCACCTTCAATTCGAAGACGACGAAGTCAGCGGTCACCTTGGCCTTGATCGATGTTATCTGGAATAGCTGCGAAAAGTTCTCCCGGTCTATAAGCAAGCGCTGGTTTTCGGACAGATGTTCTCTAATATTGGTCAACTCAGTGTTTAATTGCTGTTGTGACAGCAACAACGAGTTGAATTGCCCATGCTGGGTGTCTGTCACCAGGCTGACAAGGGACGATTGAATTCGTTGTAGATTGACAGTGACGAGGGTCATCTCAAAAAACAGTGTTGTGATCAAGTCCAGCTTCTGATTTTGACTTCGCTCCGGATGGGACGCCGTGGCTTCGTCGGTCATTTGTGCCAGCTTCTGCTCTATCGCCGTGAACCTTTGGTGTATCATCTTCTCGCTTTTCCCCAAGATGTTTAGTGTTGAATCGATTATTGAGGTCTGATTTTTCAATAGGGAGTGTAGCATGTCTTGCCTTCCCTCCATAGTTTTGATGGTTTGAGCCATCTGATTCGCATATTCGTCATCAAGAATACCAAATAGCGATCGGGCGATGCCACCCACGGCATTGATGGCGCCCCTCTTGGATCTGATTCTCAGCATCCGATTCATATCGGAGAATTCCTTTTCAAATGCCGGAAATGATCTACGAGATGCAAGCAATTTGTCTGCAAGGTTCCCCTCTCGCACAGCTGATGTAGCAGATTCGTTCCGTTTTGTAGCACGGCCAACTCCCACCAGTACGGTTGCAAGCTGTAGTAGATCAACAGCTTCCATTCACTCGAAGACAAGTACGTCTTGCCCAATGGCTGGAAATATAGACCAGGACCTGGACTGGTCGCTGAGCCTTGTGTTGGAACGGTGTTCACCATTGGAATTAGTAGACATCTCAAGAGGAGAGCCACACTTGACGTTCCGGTTCGCATCGGTCGCCGTTTCGTTGCTGCGTTGCTGTCATTGTTCTCCCGGACAAAGCCTCCCGTCGATTGCAAAACGTCAGTTTGTGATGGCTCTTCAGCAGCTGGTGGATCTTCGAGCACTGGCAGTGGAGCCAACTTGTGTATCGGCCTTTTAAATATTCCGGATGCCGTTTTGACATCGACGACTCGCACGAAACCGTCTGCGCCCTTGTACACCTTGATGACTCGACCCAATGGCCACTTCATCGGCGGGGTATAGTCGTCACTAATGATTACCACCGTGCCCGGTGTCACATCATGGTTTGATTGCCTCCACTTGACTCGATGTTGCAGCTGCGTCAAATACTCATGTGACCATCGTCTCCAGAATTCAAATTTGATGTGGTTTATTAACTTCCACCTAGCATGGAGACCACCGGTAAATGGTTCTGAACGACCGTCCCCCATGGCAGTGAGGGGTTCTCCGATGAGAAAATGAGCCGGGGTTAACGCTGTCAAATCATTGGGGTCTTCTGACATACGAATCAACGGTCTTGAATTGAGGATGGCCTCCACCTCGACCACCAATGTGTGCAGCTCTTCATAAGTGAGAGTTGCCGATGAGACGCCTCGGCGGATCAAATTTTTAATATTTGCCTCCCATAATCCACCAAAGTGAGGTGCACGGGGGGGAATGAAATGGAAATCGATCCCCCTGGCGGCGCATGCCGCCGTCACCTCCCGACGTGCCTCATTGGAATACAGCGCTGACGACAATTCCGATAGCTGGTTATGAGCTCCCACAAAGTTGGTGGCGTTGTCGCAAAAGAGGTTTCGGCAGTGACCTCGTCGCCCAATGAACCGTTTGAGAGCGCAGATGAATGCCTCGGTGCTTAAATCGCTTACCAATTCCAAATGGATGGCCTTGGTGGCGAAGCAGCAAAATATGGCAAGGTATCCTTTCTGAGGTCGGGTACCTCTACCTCGGTAGTGGAGCATCATGGGTCCACAGAAATCGACTCCAGAACTTATGAAAGGACGGGCTGGCTGCACCCGTGCACTCGGCAGGTTTCCCATGATTTGCGAAAATAACTTAGGTTTGACTCGGGTGCACCACACGCACTGCCGAACAATCGATCTCGCCAGTTGTTTTCCTCGGATTGGCCAGAAGCGTTGTCTTGTAGAAGCGAGCAGTGCCTGCGCTCCGAGATGACAGTTGTTGCGGTGTATGTCCATCATCAGTAATCTGGTAAATGGATGTTTGAACGGTAGCAGAATTGGGTGTTTGGCGTTAAATGATATTTTGGCAGCTTCCAGTCCACCACCGACACGGATGATGCCCTCCGGATCCAGAAATGGCGCCAGTCCCACCAACGGACTGTGCTTGGATACTTGCTTCCCCGATCTAATGTCCAGAATTTCATTGTTAAAGACCTCAGACTGTACATACCTCAGAATGCCCTCCAGGGCTTCAGCCAACTCGTCACTTGTGAGCGCTTGATTCGCCAGTTGAGATCGCTTGGCCATGGGTTTGAGACCACCGACAAAGCGCATCATGTAGGCCACTATGCGCTGCAGCCTTCTGAAGGAGTTCCCGTGTTGAATCTCCTGAATGAAGTGAACTTCAGAAGCCGCTATCGCCACCATCGATACCCTGATTCGCCTCTTTTCCAAGTCGCAGGGCTCTTCCCTCCGAAACTCAGGAGGCCAAAATGATTCCGCCCTGCGCAAAAATGACATGGAAAACCTCCGGCAGGTTGAGCGCAGCCTTGTTTCGCTTTGTGAGCTCCGCCCCCAACTTTGCAGCACACAACTCCAGACGTGGAATCGTTATCGTCTTGATTGGGGCCACTCTTGATTTTGCGCACTACAGCTTGACCATGATTTGACCACTCCGTAGGGTTGATCGCACGTACACCGCAGCGCCATATGCCTTCTCCGAGGCATCACAGAAGGTGTGCAACTGTACTTGAACGGGTTTCTCGCCTGCACTGATGTGACGAGCAAATCGAGCCTGCTTTAAGGACGGCAGGCTGCTGCGAAAGTCAGACCATTGAGTATGGATTCTCGCTGGCAGTGCTGCATCCCAGTCCAATTCCAGCCGCCACAACTCCTGCAGGAACAACTTGGCGGCTACGATAACAGGAGCCAGAATGCCCAATGGGTCGAACATCCTTGCTACATTGGACGCGATCGTCCGCTTGGAGAATCTTGTTTTGATCGGCTCAAGATTGATCTGAATCTGGAACTCGTCGGCCTTTGGACGCCAGATAACTCCCAAGGTTTTGATGTAGTCCTCGGACAGACTACCAAAATCCAGCTGGACCTGTTGGTCCTCGGGTTTGATCTGCTTCAACAATTGAGGATGGTTGGCACACCACTTGCGCAAAGGCATGCCAGCGCTCGAGAGTATAGTGCGGAGCTCTGTCTGTTGCCGAAGTGCCTCCTTCAAGCTATCTGCCCCTGTCATGACGTCGTCAACATAAAAATACCTCTGCAACGCGCTGCTGCCCAGTGGACTTCTCCGCTGGTTCTCCTGTGCCAGAAATTGCAGACACTTGGTAGCCAGATATGGGGCACACGTTGTGCCGTAGGTTACCGTTTTCAACTGGTAGTACCGCAACGGCTGCGATGACCTGTTTCTCCAGATCAAGCCATGATACCGACGATCTTCAGGATGTAGTATTATCTGACGGTACATCTTCTCAATGTCAGCGGTGAAAACAAAACGGGGCATTCTTAAGCGCAGCAGTATCGCAAACAAGTCATCCTGAACAGTAGGTCCCGTATGAAGTACGTCATTCAAGGAGACGTTCGTGGTGGTCTTACTGGATGCATCGAAAACCACCCGAAGTTTGGTTGTGCTACTATCTGGCTTCAGGACACAATGATGTGGCAGGTAATATCGTAATTCCTCACGCTGCTGCGGTGTCACCTCCTGCATGTGCCCCAGCCGAGCGTACTCTTTCATGAACTCCTCGTACGGGAACCTCAAATCAGGGTTTTTGTTCAGGCGGCGCTCCAAGGCGATAAATCTGCGAGTAGCTACCACTTGTGAATCACCTAATGTCTCAGGATCATCGCCGAATGGAAGTCGTACCATGAAACGACCGTCGGAACGTCTTGTCATTGTCCGATCAAAGTGTGCTTCGCATGCCCTTTCGGTCAAAGTCAACCTGTGCTGCGGATCCTGTACTTCCTCGACGTCCCAAAATCGTTTGATGAGCTGGTTCAGTTGAATATCTTCTGTCAAAACGCCGCATGTTACCGGGGATTCCTGAGGCGTGACCACCCTTCCGGCTACAATCCACCCGAGTAGCGTGTTCTGGAGCACAGGGAGCCCCGGGCCCAACTTTATTTGCCCAATGGCTAGAACTTCGTAAAAGTGTTCGGCACTCAGCAGCATGTCGATGTGTTCCGTTCGGTGGAACTCAGGGTCCGCCAACCTTATGTTTTTGGGAATGTGCCATCCTGATACGTTCAAATTCTGGGAAGGTTGAGGTGATATAATCTTATCCATGACATAGGCCTCCAATTGTGTCGCATATCCAGTCAATTTTGACCTTAGGCCGAGATTCACCCTATGGTGTGCCTTCTCAGTGCTGCCGCCGACTCTCTCGATGAGCGCAAGGTGAGGCGTCGATGACAGACCCAATTTTTTAATGATTCGTGCTGTCACTAAGTTAATTTGTGAGCCCGGGTCCAGTACAGCTCTACAATCCGTCGTTCTACCGTGACTGCCAACCAGCCTGACGACGGCTGTGCTCAAAAGTGTATATCCTTTATATCGAGGCTCCATCAAAGTCGTCAAAGCGTAGGACGGTGGGTCAGATTGCGGCCTTGAATTTTGGCTTGACATTGTCGGGCTTGAGGATATCGTCTTCGCCGACTTGAACTTGTTGTCTATAGTGACATGTAACAGGGTGTTGTGATTCTTAGCACATTCCCTACAATTTCTGGCCGTACAGATAGAGGCTCGATGTCCTTCTCGCAGACAATTGATGCAAAGTTTTTTCGAACGAACGAAACTCAATCTCTTTGAAGTGGAGATCCTGAGGAATTCTGGGCAGTAGTACAGCGGATGATCCTGCCCACACATTAGGCACCGTGTAGCTGTAGCGGCGGCCACAGTCGTCTTGATACCCTTTTTACGAGTGATGTCCGGATGCGTTGGCTTGTCACCGAGTGTCTCGAGCGCCTGGAAACGCACTTCTAAGAAGTCCAGGAAGTTCTTCAAAGGTGGTAATTCACGTGGGTTCGACAACGATTGCTCATAGAGTGCGTGCGTCGCTGAGTCCAACCTTCGGATTAGCACATGTAGCAGCAACGGATCCCAGTCGCTTGTGGACACTTGTAGGTTTTCCAGGCCTCTGAGACACTCTTGTGTGGTGTCATGCAGCGCCTTTATTGCTGCCACTGACGGCTTCCCGCCCGCATGAGATGGCTGACTCATCAATTTGTTGATGAGAGCCGATACCAGCAGTCGGCGATTATCGAACCTTTCGTTCAACGTCCTCCAGGCGGCATCGTAGTTGTCGTCTGACAATGTAAAATTGCGAATCAGTAACTCGGCTTCTCCTGTGAGGTTCGCCTTGAGGTACCACAGTTTCTGGCACTTCGACATCGGATTGTTATGCACCATTCGTAGGAAAAGGTCACGGAACTGTCGCCAATGCAAATAACTTCCATCAAAGCTAGGGAGTGTGATCTTCGGCAAGGGCACACCGGGAGTCGTCACAGGCGGGGCTGGCGAGGATAGTGTGGCATCGAGCTCCTCCAGTCTCGATTCCAATTGGATCACCCAATTCTGCGCAACCTCTTCTAATTGAATGTGCTGCTGCATACTAAATCCATGCGCCTCGGGATCATCGCACAATTCAAAGATTTGCTGATGGAGCTCGTCCAGCTGTTGCCAACCTCGCTGCACCATCACGATCTTGGCCTTGCACCAGGCCCGTGTGGCCTCCGGCTGCTTCAAGCGATCAACAGACCTCCTCAGTGAGTCTGCCATCGCCTTGTAGCGGCGCAGCATCCTTACGCTGCCGGCACCCATTGGCGTCGAGGCCTCTGCAGCCGGGTCCTTTACATCGCTATCAATGTGCGGTTTGGGCGTTTCCTGTGACGGTCCCACTGGTGGCAATTCCAGTTGTTTTTTGGCCAGTATTTGGTCGCGGAAGTGCTGTTGGAAACGCAGGTAGTTGCTCTTTGTGGTCTCATAGAATTGACTCGTGAAATATTCGTGCGACGGAGCGACCTCTGGTAAGGATCGGATATGGCTATCCTCCTCCTCGAAAGCCTTCCAGGCGATTTCGAGTCGTCGTAGTCGCTCCGCATAGTAGCTAGCCTCGTGTTTTCGAGAGGGCCCATCTCTTTTGTAATTTGAGATTACAGCTTCCACGGCTCGAGCCAATTCCTTCAGGCCCTCGATCAAACTATCTACATTTGCCATGCCGTACAAAGCTTGTATTTGCTTGCACTAAATCAAGAGGCACGATTGAACACAGCACTATATTCCAACAGCACCTCACAGTCACTTCACTTACTACTACTATGGTAAACGGGAGATCGCGAATTTAATCCCACCGGGGCCTCCAAATGTTTGTGTCAGGACTGTTTTGTCCTGACTTATTACGTTTGTTGAAACCGCACCGTCCTAATCCAGCTCTCTATTCGGACTGACTCCAAAATCCAAAAAACTCCTGAATAGATGCCGACGATGCACACTCCAGCCATGAAAACAACGTCAAGTGTTCCCACGGTCAGAACACGCATCGTCAGCATCCGCCGCTGGTCATACCATGCTGCTCGCACGATGAATATGATACGTGGTCAGCAAAGTGCTGACCACGTCAGTGCTGCAAAGTGATGCGAACAACACGGCATGCCAGCGCGAAACCATAAACAACCAAACATGACACCCGCTTGCAACGTTTGAGGGTTGCAAACGAGTATCGAGGAGTATCGACACGCATGCGGTGTCAACAATCGGTTTAGCTTCACAAAACTTTCGCATTGTACACCTCGGATTCCCAACATTCGGAATCCCTATTTAGTTACGTCACCGGTACTCGTTAGATCGATCTCTCCTCAACGATATAGATAACCTCAAATCCTCATTTTTTGTCAGTCCTCAACATCAAGTCCTCGTTCCATCGGTTCAACTTTTCGTCATACAGCGGCTAGGTTGCTACACTTTTCCTCGGTACACCACAGGTCGAGCGAGAAAACCCGTAAGCGACGTCTTCGGTACTAGCTACAGTCAATTCCTCTCCAACTGCCATCATCACTTCATCTTCCATCGCTACTCCATCACCCTTTATACAACGTTTCCAACTTTATATTTTCTGACTTTTACAAACATATATCTTTCTTTCATACGTCTATCGTCACTTCTTTTTACAACAATTTCACCCAACAAGAGACCAAACGCATACAGCATCTCACTCCAATTCAAGTCCATCCTTCGGCTTCGTTTCGGCTTTGTTTGACAACAAACACCACTAACACCTCACCTCCCCATTAACACGGGCTTGGTACCGTCATGAACCGAGGTTCTAACCCCAAGGCTGGGTTATCACCTACTGACAATCGGTCGAAGTGTTTAACGTGAGTACCTGCCACCATTAGGCCTTACCTCACGGTCTCAAAGACAGGGTTGATTTAATGCGTCAACCAACGCCCCTCATTATAATGAGGTCCCAGTAGTCGAAGTTTAGGAATCCCAAGCTACACTGGTTAGTACTCAAAACTACTTTCTAGCCACATCGCAAACCACAAACCACCACGTTTCAGCCAGGATAGGCTCCTCACCGTGTAGGGGGATGACAGTAACCTATCATGGGCCTCCCCCTAACCCGTGGTACAGATCAAACCTCTGCTCAGGTTTTCGCAGAACATAGACTTGTTCCACTACCAATTTACGTTCCTATATCGAAGGGTTGGTGACCCCGTAATCCCCAGACAGCAATACATTAACAACAGTAGGACTTGACAAAACATAGAACAGGATAACATTGAGCTTCGGTCACATACCGAGACAACATAAAGGGACTAGTAGCCAGCAACAGAGCCTGCATTTCCTTGCGTAGCAGAGTGCTGCAGTCGCAAATGGAAGGCTTTTCGCGCGAACACGTTGATCCTTAGAAAGGCCTCATCATCCTGCAAGGCATCCCCGACATCTTCTGGGGTCCTCAAAGTACTAATACCGCGCGCAAAACGTGGGCTTTCATACGCCTGACACTCGAACAAAACATGCTGCCTAGTCTCGCTCTCAGCACCACATAACGAACATCCACATTGATTACCAATACCACGACTACACAACCATTCATTCAAACTACCATGCCCAGTTAGTAAGTAACCTAACTCCAAACAGAAATTACACTTCCGCATCTTCATAGCAGTCATCACATCCGGTAGGAACTGATACGTGGTACGACCCTCCGCACATTCGCTCCACCTAGATTGTCATTCAGCAATCAATCCCTCTTCCATAATTTGCCGAATGGCGGTCCGATTTAGTCCATTATGATCTGTACCACGTAGCCATTGATGTTCTCTCATAGGGAAACCCTTCCGCAATCCGTAAATCAGTCCTCGGTGGATGATTTCCAGATCCAGTGACGGGACCTCCATGAAGACCTGCATAGCACTAGTGGAGACTGTGCAACATATGCACAGGGATGCACACCGGGATGCACGCTTCCCGGTGCAAACCCCAATCCTTTTTACATATTCTCCGCAACATAGAGGCTAGCTGCTTGGGCGTGTTTTCAACCACCTAAAATGGTGCCAGAAGGTCAGCCTCTTGCCCACACGAATTCCCAAGTATGTGACAGAAGTCACATACTTGAGAGCACGTGCCTCATACCTTACCCATGGAGGGCGACTCGGATTGAGTACTCCTTTCAGAAGCATCATTGACAATTTGTCAACTGAGACAGTCAGTCCTACCCTCCCACACCAACCCTCTACTTTGGCCATGCACTGCATAGCAACCTCCTCTATCTGTCTACAACTATTGCCCTCCACCAACACAAGCAAATCATCCGCATACGCACACACATAGCTAACATTCATTATTTCTTTCAGCAGGTCATCCATTACTAGGTTCCAAATAAATGGCCCAGCAATGGATCCCTGTGGGCAGCCCCTCTCAAGAGACACATTAACACTATCACAGACTCCCTGAACAAACGCCGATCTTCCAGAAAAATAGCTCTTCCAGAAGCCCAACTCTTTACATCCAACCGCCACCATTTTCGCCAAAATGGCAGGCCACCTAAGATTATCAAACGCACCTTTAAAATCGAGAAATAAACCCAGCATATATTTATGTTGGCTTGCTCGCACCTTGGAGAGAACATCTAGCCATGAATCGCTAGTGCAACGCTTCTCACGAAAACCATACTGCCTATCCGACAAGGAGTCGGAGACAAGCCTCTCGAGTCGCCGGACCATTATCCGCTCCATCACTTTACCAAGCGATAGAAGCAAAGAAATGCCCCGATACGACCCAGATATGGTTGGATCCTTTTTCGGCGATTTAAGCAGTATGACTACTTGGGCACGCTTATAGTCCATCGGGAAGGAGCCTAGTTGGAAACATCTACTCAGTTGACACTGTATATAGTCTGGTATGGCTTGCCAGATGCTTTTACTCATCTCGCCAGTCATACAATCCCATCCAGGTGATTTCCAAAACCGTAGTCAACCCACACACCCATCTATCTCCCAGCGCTGAAGAGGGGGAGACGCCTCCTGCCCTTGAGCACTGTCAACATGAGGTGTCTCAGTTTCCGCTGCCGGAAATAAACTCCTCAGCAGATGCTCAGCACAGTTCATCCATGTGGGCACCGGGCTGCCATCAATTCGTACTCCATGGAATTGCCGCTTGTCACTACCTCCACGACAGAACCTATACGCCTTCCCCCATGGGTCATCAGCATTTTCACTAACAAAGCATTGCCAGTGCCTCTCTTTGGTTACCAGGAACTACAGATCAATAATTCTACAATCGATCTTCTACAAAGTTTTCGCCAAGCTCATTAGAAATCGAATACAAAAATCCCTAGTTTCCAAACAGCCACGGGAGCAGGTTGCTTTCAGAAGTAGATATAGCACTACAGACCATATCCACATATTACAGGAAGACCTACTGACAGCTGGTAGAGTAAGTTCTTTACCAACAGATGTTCAGACTTCACAATCATCAAAGAAATATTATAAAAAGTGCTCAATCGAGAGCGGCCAGGGACTAACCTGCAAAAAGGGCTCTAATGATAGTCATATATTGTGATATTGCTAAAATATCGCCTAAATAATAAAAAAATATTGCTAAGATATTGCCGTTGTCTAATGAGAATTTAATAGTCTTTGCACTTGATAGAATGTATATACTTTCAAAATTTTTGATGATTTCAATGGTGAGTGGTGGCAAATTCTATTTTATGGCTGAGAAATTACTCAGTTCTAAAGGAAGCTTTTCAAATTTTTGCTTGAACGCGGAAATCAGGGTTCGGGTGAAATTTTGACAGCGTATAGCCTTGCTACTTCGCATCTTATCAAACATTCGTTGTTTGGACGACATGTCTTCGGCCATGCTTTAAGCCATTCAAAAGAAAGCAACCTTTTTACAGATTTCAAAAATATGAGCAAAACCTGTCAACGATTCCAGTTGAACCTATGCTCGAAGCTAACTTTCTCTTTAAATTGATATTTTAATGAAATCATTCGTCGAGAAAAAAAGGTGACAGATTGTCTTGCGGGAAGGATATTGATTATTCAACACTAAATTTCGTAGAACATACCACAAATGGAAACAGGACACATTACTTACTCATATGACATAAATAAGCCACAATGAGAAGCAACATAACGTGTATCCCTTGTAAGTTCTACATTCGAATATGTTTTCGCAAACAAGCGCCAAAGTCAATGTGTCACATTGGAGTGCATTTACCGATTTATCATTGTAGTGGACATCCTTCGTTAGGTGTGAGTTTTCACATTGGTATTATGGTGACATCTCAATTGATGCAAAGGACATTCCAACAATATCTCCAGTAACACGACAGATCTCTGAGGATATCAATGCCCAGCATGCTGCAATAGACACACATTATCGAATCAACTTTGTATTAGAGGAAATGCTCGTAAGCCACAAAGGACTTCATACCATATTTGTCAGATACTTGAATCTGTTTATCCGCTAGACCTCATGTTCAACTCAATTAACAGGTGCTTATTGGGAAATTGAGAAATTATGTCGAGTACGAATCGAATGTCAATAACATTTGAAATCCAGGAATTGTTGGATTGATTATAAAAACGCTAGAAATTTTTTGTAAATGTTGGCCCCGTGTAGAATTGATGCAGGTTCTAGAGAAATGTTTGGAAACGAAGCATACAGATTTCCTTGAATGGAAGTTATTGATCACAAAAATGTGAAAGATTTTCACACATGAATTCCCTGGAAATCCAGGCAGAGATGTTATTCCCAAATTACAATTTAGACGAGCTATTAAGCTCATACATTTCGAAAATTGAAGAGAGCTTGAATCAATGCTGAGTTGTTCCTATTCTATGTCCACTTTCTCAATGTTGACAAAGATACAACTGAGAAAGGCTATCATGAGAAAAAATCATAAAGAGAAAGCAAACGAAAATACATACTTTTGACTTAAGTACAATTGATACAATACTGTGAAAGATGCTCAGAGAATCTCTTCGTTTTGACCTCCTTTTGGATGCACTTGTATATTTTTTTTACAAAGGCCTAGAAGGAAGTCTTCGGTCATTATCATGTTTGTCATTCAAATTTCTTAAATTATATGTTCATATATATGTGTGTAAATTTATATTCATGAATTTATTATGCATTGCATATAATTAAATAATTCATAACTTAAATTTGAATTAAATAAATAACCCAATTATTGCTTTAATTAACATAGAATTGGTTTTATTCAAAGGGTAGTTCTTTGTAACTTCAACTCAAATATGGCATTTGAGCGCCACGTCTGGCACGGAGGAAGTCCTAAAGTGAGGTCCAATTTAACCTTCTCCAACTATTAATTGGGGGCTTACCTCACCAGTAACATGGCGAATGTTGTCGTCCAAAAACATCTTGCGCTCGTCGGCGTAGTTGAGTTTTTTTACGTATCCCCACAAGAAATAGTCCACCGCTGTTGAAGCACAAAATATTGCAGGTCACAGGTCTAAAACGAGAAATTATGCGCTCATCAAATGATTCTTTCAATAAATCTATGGTTGCACAAGCTGTATGGTATGTCGTGTCATTTTGTTGAAACCATAGGTTCCCTGTATTATGGCGTATCGATTGCTGAACAAGGAACTCATCGATCATGGCTCTTTAGCGGTCTATATTGACTTTGTTGTTCCCACTAGCATTTTTGAAGACTGAGCCAATGATCCCATCGGCCCACAAATCACTCCAAACCGTAACCTTTTCTGGGTGCAACAGTGTTAGGACAACCGCATGTGACTTTTCATCACTCAAAATGCGACAGCTTGGTTTATTGACATAGCCATTCAACCCGAAATGAGCCTCATCCCACAACAAAATGTTCTTATGATATTCGGGATCTGTGAAAATTTATTCTTGGACCCATGCACCGTATCTTTGCCGTGCCTGGTGGTCATTCGGCTTCAATTCCAACACGAGTTAGGTTTTGCAAGCCGCTCACCAAGATCCTTCCGTAAAATCGTCCATAATGTGGTTGAGGTTTTGTGGTTGTCCGATGAATTTTCTTAGGACATCATTTATACTACGCTCTGCAGCTGCTATGGTTTCTTAATTACGAACTGTACAACGTCTGGGCAGATGCGTTTTATCAATGACAGAAAACGTGGTGCGAAAACGATAAATGGTTGATCGAATTAAATGTTCAAAGATTCTTTACCCGTTGAAATAAATGGCACTATACGAGGTTTGTTCAAAAAAGATCGCGAATTTCATGTTTTTTCAAGAATTATTTATTTTTTCATGAATATCTATTTTGTCCCTTTCGTAGTAATCCCCGTCAGACATTATACACTTGTGATAGCGTCTTTTCCAATCCTTGAAGCATTTTGAAAACTCATTTTTTGTGGTATTGTTCAGCTCCTCCTTCGATGCCGTCTTTATCTCCTCAATCGTGGCGTAGCATCGTCCTTTCATGGGCCTCTTCAGTTTTAGGGACAAGAAAAAGCCACAGGGGGCCAGGTCGGGAAAACGGTGGCTGCGGCATTATTCCAGTGTTGTTTTTGGCCGAAAATTTGCGCACAAGTAACGATATGAGCAGGGGTGTTATCATGGTGCAAAAGTCAATTTTTGTTCTTCCACAAATCCGAGCGTTTCTAGCGGATTGCTTCTCGCAAATTGCGCGTTACTTAAAGGTAATATTCCTTATTGACCGTTCTACCTTGAGGTAAGAACTCATAATGCACCACGCCCCTGCAATCGAAGAAAACTGTCAGCAAAACCTTCACTATCGACCGAACTTGGTGTGCTTTTTTCGGTCTTGGCTCGTGTGGTAGCTTCCATTGGGATGATTGAGCTTTGGTTTCTACGTCATAACCGAAAACTTATGATTCGTCACCAGTTATGACTCTCTGGAGCTGTTTTTGGTCGAAATTAAGCAATTTTGGTACGAATTTCGCGGCGACCCGTCTCATGCCCAAATTATTGGTAATAATCGAATGGCACGAGCCAATCGATATATTTATGTCCTCAGTAACTTCTCTGATGGTGATTCGACGATTGGCCAGTACTAGTTTCTTTACTTCATCAATGTTTTCATCTGTTGTTGACGTGCTCGGTCGTCCGGAACGATTTTCGTCACTCACATCTTCGCGGCCCTCTGAGAACATTTTGTACCACCGATAAACGTTGCTTTTGTCCAAAGTAGCTTCGCCGTATGCAACAGTCAACATTCTGAATACATCCGCACACTTTAAGTTGATCTTCACACAAAATTTAATACAAATTCTTTGATCCATTTTTTGGGATAGACGAAAATCGGAGACAAGCTTAAACACGTCCACGCACAATAACTGTCAAAAACTGACTGGACATTCAAAATGGCCGGAATTTTGAACATAAGTGAGGGTCATGAGTACCAACATAACGCCACCAAAAGATCAAAAATTGAACATACGTAGCCCGCGAAAATTCAAAATTTGCGATACGTTTTGAACAAACGTCGTATGTCAAGATTAACCTAGCAGGCATTAATTTGGGCTACTTCGTTAGATAACAATGACTCTCACATAATCTTTTGTAACATCTCTCTTCCTTTCCAGGAACTTGTCGGAAGGCTCGAAAATTGTTTGTCAACAATTAGAAGTGGCTGTCCATCTACTGTTCAAGTAAGTATATTCTCGTTTTAGAAAAATGATTTAATTGTATTGAAAAAATCAATCCAAACTCAACAGATGCGTAACTGCTATTGGTAGTGTACATCGTACCAATTTGTTTTGTTTATTTCTTCGATCATTTCGAGTGTCGTAAATTATTTTGGAGATGGAGAAGCCAATATAACATTTTAGAAATACAAAGGTCGTATTCCACTGATATTTAGCTTTTCTGATTTCAAAGCCTTGTTGAGCTCACAGAAAATTTAACGAACGACTTCCGGGTGTAAGTTCTCAATAAAAGTAATCCAAAATGATTACTTATGACAAGGTAGACTAATATATTTGCCTGAAGCCGAAAACTCGACCAATGCAACAGAACACTTCTTCCTTACTCTAAACATTTTGATTAATATAAGTATACCATAAGGACCTATGTATAACCATGTCATATAGATTCTGCAATCTCACACTTTAGGAGTACTGCAATCCAAACAAGCCATTTATCTCTGCAAAATAACTTTCAAAATTTCTCATCTTGTTCAGTGTAACGATATGCGCCCCTATTTGGTTCCCTGCCTCCTAGTCCAAATCCCATCCGCCAAGGACGCATAGTAAACAAAATCGAGTTGTAATCTAATGTTAATGGGTCGTTTCTGTAATTTATACTGCATCCCAACTTACTTATCTGGCAACTGCTTGTTACGGGAATTAGCCGGAACATGGGTTGTTCTTGTAAACCGGGTTTGCTTTCAAATTTCTATCAGAGTTGGGTTTGTGCATGGAAATGGAGACATTAAATTGTCCGTCCGGCAAGCAAAGGTGTTTTGGTGTTCGTGTTTGCTTTTTGATATACCACCAGCCCGAAAGCGAAAATACCGTGGCGAGACTTGAGAAGTTTGCTTGGTATTTTTAAATGGAAATTCAGTTTGTATATTGTCTAATAATTTACCAATTTATTGCTATGTTTTCCATGTATTTTTGGAAGCGAGGACTCCAAGGATATGTAAAACACATCAGCCGAAAAACTTTTGAATGCAAATGACTTGGAGAAATGATGGCATGGGAAGTTCAAAGCAGATTCTGTTGTGTTCACAAAACGATGTAAACGATGTTGGAATTATGTTCTCAAAAACGTTTGAAGGAGTTTTTCTAGTTCTTAATCCAACAAATGCAAAAATTCCAGTGTAGAGAACTTTCCTATCACTTGCGTAGTTTGAGCTTCTCATAGCTGCTATTCGGTTGTCTAGCGCGTCAGGTTTCTGGTATTTTACTACTGTAGTTGCACTTGCTCCAGGATATTTATTAGGTTCTGTTTTCGAAATTGGCAAGGACAGGCAGGAGAAGATTTAAAAAACTTATGCCTTTTTCTATGAGCAAAATATTCTTATTTGTTATACAAGATCCGTTGTGTTAAGTGATCTCACCAGTTGAGTCCAGGCTCATAGGTTAGAAAATGTATCGCATGCGTCTGATTTGTATATTTAGCGTTTATTTGAAAGGATTAAGCTCAGGCATCTAGTTCAATTCTTTCAAATTCGTTTTACAATTTGGTATCCTGGTTGGCAACAAATGACACTCAGAGTGTTCTTAAACCTGGCAAAGAAAGTTCGTATTCTAACCACTACATCATCTGATCCTTGCAGGCACTTGATTAGTCAAATTATTGTGCTGACTACAACTGTCTATCTCATGTTTGCAATCAAATAGCTTCATCATATCCTGTGCTGAACACAGAAAAGATTCTAAGAATAGAGCCACAATACTTCTATCACAGCGTAACCACCCAGCAGACAAAACGATACGAATTCGTATCGCCGTTTTGAAAAATTTGTTCGCCGGCGAATCCGAAAGCGACCCGAATTCGAATCGTCTGCGAACAAAATGTCACCTCGCAGACGAATCGCCGCGGCGTATCGCAAACGAATTGCCATGGCGTATCGCAAACAAATCACCAATGCGATTTATTGGTGAACTAGCCCGGCGATGTGTTTATAATCCGACGTAGCGATTTTTTTCGATGTGCCGCAGTAGTTGTAGCTGTTGAAATTATTCGAAATGGCGAAAGAAATTCACATCGTCGGCAATAGTTTTGTTTAATCGTATGTTCTGAAATAAAAGTTTTCCAGGTTATTTCCTGAAAGTTAATATTACCTGAAAAATCCATGAAATAAAAAAATAATCAGAAAAATTAAAAACTCTGACTTGAAAATGACCTAAAACCGATGAAATTTTTTTTGCGAAATCAGTTTCTCCGTTTTGTAACTTTGTTTGTAACAACTTAAAAATCAATCGTAAGTAAATTTGGGAAAACAAATTTTGCATTGATTCTTTAAAATTAGTTTTATCATATTTAGGCTTTGTTTTAAAGTTAAGTCGCATTTAAAGTCGGTTCGTATGTAAGTAGTATGGTTCGTTGTAACAAGTACTTGGTTAACTTGACTGCGGCCTCCCATAGCCCACCAAAATGTGGCGATCTGGGAGGGATGAAGTGAAACTGAGTGTTGGTGCCTGAGCAAGTGTTGACTATTTTGTCAATGCTCTGTTGTTGAGTCAAAATGGCTTCTAGCTCCTTCAGCTGATTATTGGCACCAACAAAGTTTCGTCCATTGTCACAGTTGATGTTCTGACATTTGCCTCTTCTGGATTCAAATCTTTTAAGAGCTCCAAAGAAGCCGTCAGTGGTCAAATCCGAAACCACTTCTAAATATCTTGCCTTTGTTGCAAAGCAACAGAAAACAGCCAGGTATGTCTTTTGAGGCCTTTTGCCTCTAATTTTAAAATGAGTAAACACTGGCCCCCAAAAGTCTATGCCGCAGTTTAAAAATCGCCGTGTCAGTTTAACTCGATCTTTTGGTAGGTTGCCCATTTGTTGATTTAAAAACCTTCGTCGAAATTTAGTGCATAATACGCAGTTTGTGACTATGGTTCTGGGTATATTCCTTCCATTCAGAATCCAATACCTTTGCCTTGGTATGGAATGAAGTGCTTGCAGTCCGGCATGTAAATTTTCTCGATGAATATTAGTTAAGAGCAACCGTGTGAGAAAATGGTCTCCCGGTAAAACGATGGGATGCTTGGTGTCGTAGTTTACTTCTGCCGCCTTTAACCTTCCTCCAACTCTGATAATGCCATCGGGAGCTAGAAATGGTGTTAAAGTTCGAAGTTTACTTGACTTTGCAACTTCTTCATCCTTCTTCAGTAAAGTAATCTCCTCATGAAAGCTGCAGCGTTGCACTTCCTTGATGAGCGTTAAAAGTGCATCATTTAATTCGCGAGGCGACAGAAAGCTCGCCTCTATATTGGAAGTTCTTAAGTATTATTAAAACACTATTATATATATATTATATTATATTATGTATATAAGTACTATTCTTAAATAGTATTGCTGCTCGCTTGATCAATTTTCGTGATCGTGCGTATCAATTTTCGGAGGGAATTTCCGTGTTCAATCATATATAATGGATGAACGTCAGCTTCAACCGTAGCTGTGGTAGCACTTTAGTTTCATCGTCCGCAATGTTGTTTGTATAAGGTTCGATTGGCCAACTGCTTTTTGGAAGTTAAAGAAAAGATGGACCATTGAACCATATTTGTAACTGCTTCAGTTCTTCAGGAAAAAGTCCACGTGAAACAAGATCAGCAGGGTAGTCCTTTGTATGCTCATATCTCCAGTCGTTTATCGATGTCAAATCTTGAATGGCAGCAACTCTGTTAGCGACAAATGTTTTTCGAATGGATGGATCCCCTCGAATCCAGCTGATAGCGATGAGCGAGTCGGACCAATAGAAGACTGCGTCCACCTTTATATTGGTTCTGAGTTTTACTTGTCTGACTAATTGGGCTGCTAATTGTGCGGCACACAATTCTAATCTTGGAATGGTCGTGGGTTTGATTGGTGCTACTTGTGACTTGGAGCAAAGTAATTTTACTGTCACATGACCTCTTGTGTCTTTTGATCTTATGCAGACCGGGGTACCGTATGCCTTCTCACTAGCGTCAGCAAAAGCGTGAATTTGTGTGTCTATGGTCTCATTCTTACTGATCATGTACCGTGGGATGCTGATTTTGTTTAAGCCTGGCAGCTCTTGCCTATATTTATGCCATATCGATTGAAGTTTATCAGGTATTTCTTCATCCCAGCCCACTTGTGATCTCCATAATTCTTGCATGAGCAGCTTCCCCTATACAATAACTGGGCTTACTAGTCCTAAAGGGTCAAAAATCTGCGAAATATCAGCTAGAATATTTCTCTTGGTAATTGTTTGATGCTCCTTCAAATCCGTGGTTATGGTAAACATGTCAGTGATTGGCTGCCAAATTACGCTTAGTGTTTTTATGGTATCACTGTCCACCTTAGTGAAGTCCAATTCAACATCGAGTTCCTTGTTTGAAATGCTTCAATCAATTTTGGATGGTTTGCGCACCACTTATGGAAATGGAATCCTGCCGAAGCCAGTAACGGCTGCAGCTCGTTGCGTATCTTCCAAGCTTCTTCCAAAATATCGCTGCCTATTAGGACATCGTCAACATAAAAGTCCTGGATTGCCGCAGCACCCAATGGGTAGTGGCTGGCTCCTTCCTCGGCCAAGTTTTTCAAGCACCTGACTGCCAGATATGGTGCAGACTTGGTGCCATAGGTAACAGTGGACAGTTTATAATATTTCAATTCGTCATTGGTATTCTTTCGCCACATGATTAGTTGGAGATTTTGGTCCTCATCTGCCACTAAAACTTGACGGTACATCTTTGTTATGTCTGCCGTAAATACGTAGCGCTTTAAGCGAAATTTTTTAATAATAGCACTAATATCCTCCTGAATCTTTGGTCCTTTAAGCAGTAAATCATTAAGCGACAAATTGTTCTTTGTTTTCGCCGATGCATCAAAGACCACTCGTAGTTTTGTGGTGCTGCTGTCGGGCTTGAGCACATAATGATGCGGCATAAAATAATGCGAACCGTTGAAGTCTAATGCTTGAACTTCCATCATGTGACCCAGATCTACATATTCTTGTAGAAATTGGTTGTACTGCCCTTTTAGAACTGGTTGTTTGGATAATTTTCTTTCCATTGAGAGTAGTCGCTTGTATGCCAATGATTTTGATTCGCCAAGTAAAGAAGAGTCACCGAGCAATGGCAAATTGACTATAAAACAGCCACTGGAGTCTCGAGCGGTTGTAGCTTCGAAATATTCCTCGCATTTTTGTCAGTCGATGATAGTAGGACTGGACCGGAGCAATCTTCCAGCTCCCAGAATTTTTCTAGTTGCCGTTCCAAATTTATGTTCGAGATCCCGCAAAATGATGTACAGTTTGTAGCTTTTCCTAGAACCCCCCAGCCTAACGTGGTATTTTGTAGTAATGGTAGCTTCTCTAGTAACCGAATTTGGTCGTTTCTCATTATTTCGCCGTATAATTCCACCCCCAAAAGGATGTCAATCTTGCCTGGTTTATTAAATATTCCAGCCATCGGTATCAATGTAATATTGATGTTAATTATTTGTGATTTCCTTGATCGCGAAGATCTCTAATGGCTTAGCAAAATCTCTGTTGATTTGTTGATGTTGATTTCATAGTAATGTTGATTCTATCACTTGCTTTCACTTGTGTTGCCGATGCCCGAAATGTTAATCTTTGGGTAACTTGTGCCGAATCCTAATTTCTTCCGCAACTTACCCGTAATGAAATTCAATTGCGAGCCTGAGTCAAGTAAAACTCGTGCTTTGATGGGCTTTCCTTCACAGCTAATTACTTCTGCTAGCGCAGTTCCCAAGAACACGTATCCATTTGTTTCACTAAATTGGGCAGCCAGATTTGTGGTTTGTGCTTCCGTTGATGTCGCTGTGGGCCCTGGATTATGTAACAGCGTGTTATGTCGTTTTCCACATTTCTGACAACCTCTCGACATGCACTTTTTGTTCCCGTGGCCTTTCTTCAAACAATCTGTGCACAAGTTCAGCTGTTTGGACTTTTCTAGCCGCTTTGCAAGGGATAATTTTAAAAATGAATCGCAGTGATAAATTGCATGTGCCTTTTGGCAGAGTTTGCATTGCAGCTCCATATTGTTTCCCACCAACGCTGCTTGCTTAACTGGTTTACTCTGCTGTTTAGATGGACTTGTTCTCTGAGTGAGTGTTTCTAACGTCTGAAACCTCATCTCGATGAATTTTAACAACTCGTCTAATGACGGTAGGTCTCTTGGCGATTTTAATGTTTGCTGATAGAGCGTATAAGAAGTTTTGTCCAGTTTCTCAAAATTGTATGTACTATTATAGGGTCCCAATGTTCTTTTGCGGAAATTCCCATAGTTTGTAATGTGAACATACATAGCTGATGCTGACTCAATATTGATAGATGGTTGTGCCATTAATTTATCCAGCAAAGCATTAACTAACAACCGCTTGTTGGCATATCGATTCTGCAACATATCCCACGCCATGATGTAGTTGCTGTTTGAGATTGGCAAATGCATAATGAGCTTGGCTGCCTCCCCCGTTAAGTTCATCTTTAAATACCAGAACTTCTGGCAATTGCCAATAGGCCGATCATGAACCATTTGCCTGAACAAGTCTTCGAATTGTGGCCATTTTATATATTCTCCATCAAACTTTGGCAATTCTATTTTTGGAAGCTTTAATTGCGACTCGTGTGTGGGCTGTGTAGGGTTGTTGGTGTTATTTGGTTTTGCAAGATAACTATTCAAATCTATTAGGAGCTTTTCACTTTGATTTTGCAACTCGAAAAATTGATTTGAATCGTATCCTGACGAATCAATATCTTCAGCAATTTCCCAAATTAAATAATGGCTTTGTTCGATTTCATTCCATGCTTTTAGCAATTTTTCCTTTTTTAATTTTAAATACTCCATCGATTGGCCACTAACAGCAGTTGTACTGCTTATTAAGTGGTTGAGTGCCACTACCATAGCTTTATGCTTCTTCAATAGCCGAAATAGCTCAGTATTGTCTATTTTCATAGATACCTTGATGGGGCTTTGATAGTTAGTATTTGAGAAAGTTTGACGTTCTTCGAAAGATTGCGTTTTAACATGCTTAATCAACGACTGAACTTCTGATCTGAATTTTTCTTGACCTATCTTGACCGTTCGATGGTAATCTTTAAGGTTTAGCGAAATAGGGATGCTCGAGCGACACACCAGCGATTTCTCGTATCTGATCGTCGTTACTTTCGTATCTTTCCCAAAGGCCTTCAATTAACGTCAATTTTTCTTCTAAATATGCAATCGTTTTTTTTATCAGGCGATTGCTCGTGATACGTTTTTATAACTTTCTCGATCTCTTTACCGAGACGAGTTTGCCCGATTGCCAAAAACTCCTTTGTCAAGAAGGTAGTCTATTCTTTTTTAGAAAACGGGGTCACCAAAAATTATGTTGCATGTACGATGAATGGTTTTCAGCTTCCTGTATATATTCCCTTGAAATATTAGAAAGTAGGATTTTCTCTACTTCTAATATTGGAGCTAATTAATTAAAGACAAGAGAGCAGGATTCTCTACTTCTTGACTTCACGAGCTGCTAGTTAAACTCTTTCGCTTACTTAACAACTCTGCCCTATATTTCGCATAACAAGAGCTTAAATACTAATTACACTTAATAAATACATATTTCATAATCAAGGTGCAATGAATATAGGTCAAGATACATATTTCATAATTTAAAATTAACTAAATTGAATCTTTATGAATTTGAGAGTTTTTTTTTTGTATTTACTTTATTATTTTGTTTTCTTAAAATTGATGATCTTAGACAGCTGATTTCCGTCATTTTTGTGTTTAAGTTTTCTGCGTCAGCATCAAGAGATGTAACGTTAATGGGAGTCCCATTTAAGGGAGGGGGAGGGGGGTACGGTTGGGCGAAAAAGAAGCACATTTTTATGATTTTTTCGCGGTGACATGAGTAATATAATTTTATTAAATTTAGTTACATATTATTGTATAACTTTTAAAGTATGACAGAAAAAATTTTCAATGAAAAATATTGATAAATAAGCCGCTGAAGTTGAATCTCCAGAGGCACCTTGAAAAAAAGTTGTTTTGCGGTGAACATTATAACTTGTTACTGGATCATCTGAAACAAAAAAATTGATATGCATTTAAAAGCTTTCTATTTATTTCTCGAGGTAATCAGGAAGAGTTTTTTTTTTCTATTTTTTGCAGCACTCGGAAGTGAAAAACGCAATTTTAGCTCAAAAAATCGAGGTTAATTTGTTATTAAAAAATAGAAAAAATGAAAAAAAAACTCTTCCTGATTACCTGTTGGTTTATGTGAAGAAGTAATATTCAACTTTTCAAAAGGATCGGCTCAGTAGATTTTGAGTTCTAATGTTGATGAACTTCAAAAATGACGTTTTTGGGAAAATCGATTTAAAGTTTTTCATGCATGAAAATTCGAAAAAACCATCAATAAAAGAACATGAATTTTTATACTTACATAGAGTCATCAATGCCAGCTCCGTACAGTGAAACACTGTCATTCAGTATATCCAATGCATCTTTTTGCTCTTGTCTACGTTGAATTCTACCCTCTTTTGTTGTACGCGCAGCTTCTTCGTTCGCTTGGGTTATTCGCAGTTCATCATTTAGGCGCGCCTACTGGTGAGCACTTGGGTCTGTAGAGATGCCCATTTCATCAAACAAGGACAACAGAGCAAAACACCCTCCATTGGAAATGCATGCTGCTACATTTGCTGCAATTTCAACAACGATTGCAGTACCGCTTAATGATTTTGGAGAGATTTTCCAAATAAGTTGATTGAGACTCTCGTTGTTATTTTGCGTAGAACCTCCAAGACACCGCTGCCAAAGTGCGTCTTTGCTCGAATCTTCATAGATTGGCTTTATGGCTGTTGTAACATCTGTAGGAAGAGCATTGTAGGTGCGTTTGAACGAATGCAGAGTATTTGCAGCTGCCGCTTTTTGCCATTCACACCAAGAGTCCTCACCGGTCAGGCATTTGTCGTTCTGTCGCCCAAATCGCATTTTTCATTTTCCTTACACAATCGTAGTTGCGTCGAATGGCCAGTCCATAATATACGGTCAATTTGTCTATCATTTTTGCAGTGAGTTTACCTTTTCCAGAGAGGCTTTTCCTCTTTATTTTTGTGCCTGTTTTAGTTTCACTATCGACCACAGTTGTTTTCACTAGTTCACGTAAACGTATACCCATTCTTTTCTGCACATGTCCTATGCTCTCTTTCTTATTTATTGTGAAATCTTCACCAAACGGTTTTGAATTTACCACACCACTGTAGGTTTTCGAGTCGCCATCTCCTATATAATTTTTAAACATCACTCCATAATATTTTGTGGACCGTTTGAATATCTCTATGATGGCGTTTACTTCCATGTTACCTGATGGACCATCATGATTTGCTTTACAGTCTCCGCTGTCGACATGTTCTTTGAACCATTCTTTAAATTCGGCAGTATCTAACTTATTTTTCCAAGTTTTACATTGGTGGCAATAAGAACTCTTAACAAACACATCAACAACCTTTCCCGTGTAGTAACCGATCAAAGAAGCGACACCGAATAGCGAAGTGAACCCACGTTTCTTCCACATTCCGTCACCTGATATTGTTAATTCGTTGGTATCTTGACGAAAGCAAAACGATGATTCACTTCATAATATGATTGCCTTGGCTCTTTTTTCACTCTTTCACTAGACGGAACATACCGAGGCGCTTTGCATTTTTCACATGACACTTTGACGGTGAAAGCTATACCTTCGGATTTGCATGTACGAAAACTCATTTTTCCATCACATTCAACGCACTTTACTAATGTACTTATCGTTGAAAATACTAACAGGAAGCCTATAATCCTGTAATGTTTCTCCAAATTTTGCTCTTCATGTTCAAAAGTACTAAGTTTTATTTTTTTTTATGCGACGCGCAGGACGATTCTATACTATCATTTTCACGTTTTGGGAAAGATTTTCTTCTCGGTCGACCCACAATATTGCCACTTTCCTGGCAATCTTGCCGGGTTACTTTTTTTGGCATTTTGCAAATAAATAAATAAATTACAAAACAACACTAATCGAGTGAAAATACAACTATAAACGAACGAACAGAAACGAAAATTTGAGAATAATTTCGAGAAAATTTTAGCTCTGTTACAGTACACCACCGTTCAGCAGAAAGTCTATCAGTAAACTAGTTTATATTTGATGTACCTGCAAATATACAATATGTACAAGGTCAGTTTACATCCTTTGAAAGACACAAAGACAGAGAAACGAATTCGGGAAAACAAAGAAAATTGCAGCTGCTTTCTACTAGGGGTATCGAGCGGCTACCGGGCAGGTATAAAACTCAGGTATCACGGCCGGTCGTTTGAAAGGCTGTAACTCCGTTAGTTTCACTTGGATTGACTTAAAATTTGTACACAATATTCTCGACATATTGTTCATTCAGAGTAAAATAAAAAAAAATGCAAGAAAAATAATTTTAAAATCTTACCCCCCGCTTAAACTACGTGAGTCCCTTGGAACGTCTTAAATGCAGTGCCCTAGAAATTTTAACACTTCATTCAGTGTCATATTATTTACTAAATATTTTGCAGCTCACTCTGCCGATTCGGAAACAACATTATTTTTAATTTTACTATTGACATTACTTTGAAAGGTTAAAAATATAAGTTAAAGGGACTGAAATATATATTATTAAGTCCCTACAACTTATATTTATTACTTATTACTTTACTTATTTTATATTACTTATTATTTATATTACTTATTTACTTAGTTTATATATATATATATATATATATATATATATGAAACGTTATCGTACGTAATGTCGGCATAACTATTAAAGAATGTCGAATCGGAAGGAGTTTAAGGAGTGGACCTGAAGTCAATCGTCAAATAATTCATAATATTTCAAGATTCTTTTTAACTGTTTTTCGCGACATTGTCTACAATATGAACTTGCTTCCCTGGTGGAATCGCATCTGAACTAAATGAGAAACATTGTTTATTCGAAAACATTTTAGAGAAAAATAATTGATTATACGTAATTATTATCGTCTCGAGCTTTCATAAGTGCTGCATTAGATTATTGTTTTTTAAGGACGAATCTATAAGATTCTAACAGACTCGACATTAGCAAAATAGGAATACACACAGGCTCCAAAGTATAAGTAAGTTCGTCATCAAAGAAATTGAACAATAGGATTAATTCTGTTTATATAAATTCACAGAGAATCTGTAACCCATCGAAGCATGGCGAATACAATCAAGCTTACGGAAAAAATTCATGTCTTACACGTTTTAATAACAACAGGAAAAGAAAAACTGACAAGCTCCAAAAATCTGCAGCTTATCAGTAAAATCGGGAGACAGTCAAGCTCGGATAGTTGCAATATGCATAAACGCAAAACTCGCTGAAATTTAGAGAAAGCTCAAGCACAGCATTTTTAAGGAGTTTATAAAACCGTTCAAAAAAGTTCACAAAATAAAACATCTACTAGTCTACGACCTGTCCATCCGGGAGTAAACGTTCCTGTCTATCAACTTGTTTCTCAGTTTTTTCAGTAACTGTGAATGCTTCAATCATGAAATATTGTAAACAAGTCAAAAGTCATGAGTTCCTCTATGTAAGATATAAATAAGTCGAGTACACAGCCCAACGTTCAAGTTTCAATAATTTGTTGGGTGAATTTTATGTGTTATGTACAATTATTTACAATTAGTCTTAACCTATCACTTAATCTACGGGTTTTTCCTAATGGCTGTACCCAGAATTCAGCACTAACTAGAATTTATTTGTTCTTGGACTTAAGTTGTTATATATTAAAGTTCTTCTTAATTTCTACACTTACACCCTAAGTGTGGCCTTGAATATTCCATATTTTAGCTTACAGTAACAAAACATATATATATTATAATTCCTTATACTCTATAATGATTTTGTTTTTTTTATTTTTAAATTCCTTATATACTACTTATTGCTTACTGTTGGCTGCTTCCATCGCTCGATTGTCTGCCGCATTGCTGATCGTGGTGGTCTCATGCTCCACCATTCGTTTCGCAGCTCGCTCGATCAACCTCTTGGCGTAAAGGTTGATTGGTTCCAAGGCTGTATCTCGGTACAGTTGTCGGTTGGGGTAGGGCCGTCCGTCCTCCCGTTTATAAATCCCAGTGCAAGCTCAAAGGATTCTGCTTTCCAGTAATCCTATCTTGCTCCATTTGTATGTCGCTGTAGCCTGCCAGATCAGCACCGCATATAATAGTATGGGCCTGATAAGTGATTTGTACGCGAGTAGCTTCACCCGCTTGTTAGCTGATGACTGTTTCCTGAAAAGAGGTGAAAGGAGATGGTATGGGTATCTTGTTTTCTTCAATACTGCGTCTACGTGGGCACTAAAGTTGTTGTTCCTATCAAAAATTACCCCCAAATACTTGGTTTGCTTCGAACAGTGCACCACCCGTCCGTTTAGCTTTATTCTTGTGTCACAGATACTCCTTGTGTGACGTCCAAACTTTTGATGTGGGTCCTTGAAAACAATCAGCTCGCTTTTCTTGGCGTTAACTCTCATCCCCCACTTTCCATAGTATGATGTTAACGAGTCCAGGTACCTTTGGAGTCTCAACCTTGCAAAGTGGAGATTGTACTCAGAAGACCACACCAGTAAGTCGTCAGCAAAGAGATTCACCTCGATTCCAGGTTTAAATTCATCCCTGATCCCTGGGATGTCAGACGTAAATATATTGAAGAGAGCGGGTCCAAGAATGGACCCCTGTGGAACCCCCGAATTAATGAAAAAGGGTTCAGAGCTAGCTCCACCAGACACCGCAAAGGCAGTTCGTCCCCTCATGAAGCTGCAAACAATTTTAATAATATTCACCGGAAAGTCCAGTTGGATAAGTTTGTAGATAAGTCCGTCGATCCAAACTGAATCAAAGGCTTTTTCTACGTCGATGAGACACGCTGCAACAACCTTTCTTTCCTGCCAGTTCCGTTGTATACTGGCTTGGAAAACCGCCAATGCGTCTATCGTTGAGTGACCTCTTTTGAAGCCAAATTGTCTTTCCGGCACAGTTCCTGCCGCTTCAGAGAACTGTGTGATGTTTTGGAGGATGATTCTCTCAAGCAACTTTCTCACATTAGACAAGAGAGATATTGGGCGAGTGTCGACTACGTCTACGCTATTGGATTGCTTCGGGATGGCAAATATTTTTGCGAATTTCCATTGCTGTGGGAAGTAGCAAATGTTAATGCAGTTGTTTAGAAGGATTGCGAGGAGAAAAAAACACACGTGGGGAAGTTTTTTCAGAAAAAATTTGAAATTCCATCAGGCCCAGCCGATTTTTTGAAATTTTGCTCAAGTGCAAGCATGCTGAGACTTTCAGGGCTCACAAACAGGGTGCTGCCAATAAGTGCGTCGGATGAATTCGAATCTGAAAATCTAGTCAAGCACAGGTTCTTGTGGTCTTTGTTGAACGTTGATATTGTTCTCTTTACTAATGAATTGAAAGCAGAGTCCTCACTTGCTTTCGCCCCTTGAAGAACTGTCGCAAATTGATTTGCGATGCAGTCAGCAACGGCCTTTTCATCCATGAGCATGAAACTGTTGTAGGGGAGAACTCATGGCAGGCGCTTCCGACCAGTTATTTTATTAATTTGGGGGAACATACAGGCACCTGGTCGAATGTTTGCTAGGGTCTGTTCGAATCTCTCATTGGCAAATTCAGATGTTCTTCTCGAAATCATTCTATTAAGGGACATTATTAAAAGGTGTACCCGCTGATACTCCCAGTTAACTATATTCAGGTTGCGATGGTATATCCTTGAAAGTAGTTTCCTGAGGGTGCTACGTCTACGATGTAGCTTCAGGATGTCTTCCGGTAAGTCTCTATAAACATAATTTCTGGAGGAATTTTTTATGGATATCTTTGAAATGACCGTAGCAAGGGTCGAGTTCAAACAAGCAATGTCTTCTTCAATCTCTGTGGGTGATAGGTTTCTCGATCTGTTGATCGAGATTCCTTCAAACCTTCTACTCAGGTCAGCATTAACAGGTTCCCAGTCTATGCGCTTGTATGGGATAAAGAGCTGTGGGGCTGCTGCTTCTAGCTTTACACCCTTTTTAACTCATAAAGCGAGTTCGACCAAAAGATGGTCAGATTCAGCGTCAAGGGCTCTACATTCAAAATTCCTCCAGCTGTGAGAGATATTCACCAAATTAGCAGACACAATGAAGAAATCTATCGTTGACGTGCTTCTTCGGAAAGTGGGCTCATTTGGTGCAATCAATATGAGATCCATATTGGCTTGCACCCAATTGAACAGAGCCGTTCCATATCCATTACATACGATATTGCCCCAGGAAGGATGTCTTGCGTTAAAATCACCCCTTATCGCAAAGAAATCGAACTTTTCACACAAAGTATGGACTGTTTCCAAGTCTTCAATGAGATCCCTACCCGAATATCCGTGTTTCACGTATATTCCAACAAATGCAAATGTATAACCCCCCAGGAACGAGCTAAGTATCATGACGTCTGCACATTTTAGACTTGGAAGACAGTGTCTTTGAATTTTGAGATGTTCCTTGAAAGCCATAGCTACTCCAAGGATTCCATCTTGGTCGTCATCCCTTATAACTTTATATTTCCCTAAGTGAACTTTGTGTTTACTTTTCAGTCTTCTTTCTGAGATGAACAAGAAATCTGGTCTATGCGTGTCCAAGTATTCTTGGACAGAGTTTCTTTTGAAATGTGGAGCTAGCGAACAAATGTTGACGATGGAGAGCTTAATGGAACTCATCGCGACAACTGATCTTGAAGGCAAAGTCCAGGTACGCCGCCTTTTTCTCACTCAGGTTAGTGAGTTTTTTGTATTGTGGAATGAATGAATCCACTTTGCGGATGAGAGTGAACAAGTCACCCGAAAAATTGTTTGCAGTCATTGGACATGATAGTATTTCGGTCTTTTTGCTGCTGTAAATCAGTATTTACCTTTGGTTGCCGTACAGGCTGAGTTGCAGTTGGCTTGGCTGAACCCCTAGCTATAGTAGCGAATGAGACACCATTTTGAATGGTGTTTTTTAAGGAAGAAGTGACGAAGTCCCTCCTTTCTTCCTTATTCTTTTGGAGATTCCGTCTCCTCTCCTCAGCCTCCTTGGCCTTGGGACATCCCCTGAAACTCGCGGGGTGACCCTTACTATTGCAATTCATACAGAAGATTGCATCTTTTCCCTCTAGCTTTTCAATTGGGCAGTCTTTTGATTGGTGGTGTTTGTCGCACTTGACGCACCGGGACTCCATCCCACAGTTCGAGGCAACATGTCCAAATCTTTGGCAGTTAAAACACTGCGATGTGTTTGATTTCGTCAAACGCTCCCAATACACCTTTTGGTGTATGAGCGTTTTAACATTCATAGCCCTTTTAACGTCAAAGTCAGGCTTGAATTGAATAAGGAAGGACGAAAGAGTATTCTTTTCTTTCCTTGACGTTACTGTTGAGAACATTTTGGCTTCCAAAACATGCTCCCCTAGGATGGCTTGGAGTTCTTCCTTGACATCATTGTCTTCGTAGGAAGTGTGTACACCCTTTAACAACAGGGTCAGTTTTTTCTCAGTTGGGAGCGTATAGGTGTAGCATGCCACCTTTTCCCATTTTAAGAAGTCAAAGAAACTTTTATGGTCATCTATAGTTTTAGGATGTAACGATGTTCGTGTAGAACTGTTAACGGTTACATCAAATTTTGGAGCATCAAGCTGATTTTTCTCGCATCCTCGATGGATTCTCTCCCTGAAAGGCTTAAGATTAAGCCTCTAGTACACTTTTGGTGGAACCCTCTGTTTTTTAGGGGCAGCAATGTTAGTTGGGTTTCCCTTAGCTCCGATAGCTATTCTACGCCCTGGTGGTGCGACTTCAGATTTAGTGATAGCTGAAGCTTTTGAGACCGCAGCCTGAAGCTGCGGGAAACTCCTTTCACTCACGTTTACCGAGCGTTTTGAGGTTCACTCCGGAGTTGGAGACACAATTGGTCTTTTTTGACCACCCTCCTCCCGGACCACATCCATTGACTCTTCCTGATCAGACTCACTGTCACAATCCGCCAGAGCGTCTCCTTCTGTAGTAGTACACCCATCTACAGCTAGATCTTCTGCTGGGACTTGCAATTGGGGTTTGCAACTTGCTATGAGGTCTAGCAAGAACTCGTCCTTTATATTTCCCCCAAATTTCTGGCAAAACCTCTTCAGATTTTTCTTAGCTTTCCGCGTAAAAGCAGCCTTTGCCGCGGTAAGCTCCCCCTCCGCTTCTGAGTCACCCATTCCCGCTATTTCCAAGACAGAGCTTGGATGCGGGGTTAAATTAAAGGGACCCCATCCAGACAATTTGATTAATATGTAACGATATTTTTGAACAGTTAATGTTCAGCAGCTTGCCGGCCTCGGCAAGAAATCAAGGGTTTAGGCCTCGGTTCACCCACTGTCCTATTATTTAAACTAATTATGAAATCGAGAAAGGGACCGCTTCAAGACAGCTCAATTGACACTTAATGATATACTAATTAATGGTTAATTATGTTCAGCAACCTACCGGCCTCGGCAAGAAATTAAGGGCTTAGGCCTCTACAGCCCAACGTTTCTGTCAGAAGTACTTTGTACTCAAACTATGCAGTCCACTAATAGAAAGCACAGCCAACGTGACGTCACTTTAAACGGCCGCCATTTTGTTGCGGTTATTGAATATATGAGATCTCAAAGCATACAGTCTGAAAATTTTAAGAAGATCCAATCAAAACTGTAGTGTAGGAAAGGCCTTATGGTGGTAAAGTCATGTGTAGTTTGCATTGTAATTGGCGAAAATTGGAAAAAAGAGCAGAAACAGTTGTAATGCTGATTCAAAATTTATTCAGTATCTTAATTAGCATAACAGCTGTTCCTTTTGTTGTCCAATGTACACTTCATTACATGTACCTACAGTAGAGCACCGATAATCCACCTATTCATATTGTGATTTCATAGTGTCAATAACGTTATTTGATTCAAATAATTTTTTAATATTGATATTAGCGGCTTTCACATGTAGAAAGTTCATATATTCAGCATGCAAACATCGTTTATATCGGATTTTTCACTTAGGTTCACACAATCTAAAGTGCTCACGCAACAAGACATTAAAACACTCAACTTACTAATTTGTTTTAAAATATATTGTAAAATATGTTTGCTTCATATTGTAAAAATGCAGGCAAAACGTCAGTATTTCATAAGTATATTATTTGGAATTCACCTGGCGTTCCGACAGTTGGTCGAGGATTCGTGAATAGCGAAATGTTCATAAATCGCTCTTTCGAAACGATAAACTAAATTGGTTTCTTTTTTTTTAACTCGCCATATAATCACATAATTCGGGAAGTCGCAGAACAAATCGAGAATAACCCACAAATTATAACTTTTGATCGCGTGAAAAACTAATTGTGAAAAAACCGCACAAGGATAATGCGCAATCAAGAAAATAATCCTTAATTTTGCGATGCAAATCAATAATTAAAGCTAGAATGAGCGAGTCCGAAAACAGATAATAGAGAATAAGCCACTTGAAACTCTTAGCTGAGACTGGCAGGAGCAAACTGATCAACAACCCATAAAGTTTAAATTGGATCCAGAAAATCAAAAAAAAAGGTTTCTTGTTCGCTCTTTCCATAGTTTTACGCGCCGCATATGCTATTTTACGAGTTTTGTTCGCTCTGGCGAAGAATAGCCGATCCGAATTTAGTTCGCCTAAGCGGAATTCCGACAAAATGTTTGCTGGTTGGAGTCATGAAGTATTGGTAATGATTCCGTGAAATCCTATTTTACTATGAATTGGAGGATTTCTTGAGCAGTCCAGTTGGCAGCATTGCCCACTCTTGAGTCACTGGCAAGCGGATGCCTACGATGTCGCTATATTTCCTGCAGAACCTGCTCCTTATCAAACTCGTCGTAGGATTATATGATATCAGATTGTCTACTGCTATAGCCAGAGCATCATCAGACGCTTCCAACATAAATGTTGTTTCGACGATTTGGAAAATTTTATAAATATCTTTCATGGCCATGTATCGTTGTGACAATTCTTTTATAAATCGGTCTATACATTCGAACATTGATCGACGCACTTCCTCTTGAATTGATAGCCCGGCATCGTGAGCCAGTTCACCCGGCAATGGTTTCTTTACCCTCTTTCTTCCTCTTCGCTTGATGTCAATGTCCATATTATTGCATTTCGTTGTGCCAAATGTTGCAGCATTGTCTACAATCAGTATTCGTTCTGTCACTTAAAAGTCATTTAGAGCTTTTATTTTAGTGGGTCCTTTATCCAAAGTCATTTTTGCAATCATATGCAATCTGGAGACCGTGTCTTATCAATCTTGTGCAGGTAAGACTGAAAACCACCATATCCACTCAGTAGCTGGGTCAGGTAGAAGTCAGTCTAACCATGCGTTCGACTGAGTCACGATCTCAAATGGCTTATGAGCCGCGCAGTGTTTCTTCCTTTTAGCTCACGTTCCCATGATTGTTGCCATTCGTCGAGATTGCATCGTCTTTCATCGCGAGCAACTTTTTCTTTATTACCCTTGTGCCTTTGGAGGTAGACTCTATTGCGCTAGCAAGGAGAGCGATTGATATCACCCCTGCAATTACCAACACCGCTGCCTCAGAGAATGTACGGTATGCTGATGCAATCCACAGTGCTCTTCGTCTCAGCTTCACTCCATATCTCTGCTCCATAAAGAAGCGTAGATTGCACTACACTCATTAGCAGACGCCTTTTTGTTGGACTAGGTCCCCCATGATTGGCCATTAGTCGACTAATTGCCGAGACCCCCGATGTGGCCTTGCTAGTCGTTGCCTTGATTTGTTCCGAGAAACTCAGTTTAGAGTCTATCAGCAAGCCCAGATACTTGACTGATAGTTTCGACTCTACTATTGTATCCCCGACTCGAACCATTCTTACTCTGGGGATCCTCTTCTGGGTCAGGATGACCACTTCGCTTTTCTCTAACGCTAGGTTAAACCCGTGAGTGGTCATCCAGCTCCCCACCTGGCGCATTAGTACATTCAGCCTTAATTGCGCTTGATTACTCGTGCGCTCAGCCACTAGTGCCGCAACGGCACCTGCATAGCCGATCAGTCTCGACTCTTCCGGCAGTTCAAGTCTGAGCAGTCCATCATAGGAGACGTTCCCCAAGTCCGAACCGAGGATGGAACCTTGGGCCACACCTGATGTGACTAGCATACTCCGACAACCTTGCGCCGTGTTGTAGATCAGGCTGTAATCCTTCAAGTAATTTTGGACTATCCGCATCAGAAATTCTGGAACTTGAAAAGAGTTTTCCAGGGCTTCCAGAATATTCATCCACCTAGCGGAGTTGAATGTGTTCTTTATGTCCAGCGTCACTAGAAGGTGCGAATAACGTCAGCGAGTCTTCTCTTTACCAGTTTCTCGAGCATTTCCCCGGCCGTGCCTAGCATGCATAACGGTCGGTATGCTGACGGCGACTCGGTATTTCCCTTCCCCTTGCTAATCAGCACGAGTCTTGCCGTCTTCCAACGCTCAGGAATGATGCCTTTAATGCCTTCTCGCAAGCAGTCATTAAACGTACTGAGCAGCAAGTCAGGGCAAGTTGCAGTTGCAGTTGCAGTACCTCGGGTGGAATACCGTCTTGGCCCTGAGTATTTTTCGCCTTCATGGAAAGAACTGCTAGTTTCAGCTCGTTCCTAGTGAAGAGTGGACAGTCTGATGTTGTTTCCCTGTTGACGACATCAACGCGGACGGGGTGTTGGTGAAAAAGTGCCCGTACTATCTCGTCCATCATGTCCGCTTCAAGTACGTAGGGAGCCCGTAGACCGCCGAGCTTTCGCTCGGCTTAGCTAGTTTATAGCCCAAACCACAACGGGTCCCTGTTCACGTTTTCAACGAGGTTCTGCCAACAACGGGCCTTACTCCTGTTGATCATGAAGTCAAAGTGTTTTACGTGGACACCTGCCGTATACGGCTTAATTCCACGGTCTCCATAGACGGGGTTGAAACAATGTGTCAACCACCACCCCTAGAATCTAAGACAAGTCCCAGTCCTAGGTCCCAATTTATTTAAGCTACCTGGATTCCCGAACACAACTGGTGTGTACTCATCGCCACTCTCTAGCCTTCGAAACCACAACCACCACGTTTCAGCCAAGAAAAGGCTCCTCAACCGTGTAGGGGGATGACAGTACCCTGTCATGGGCTCCCCCTAACCCGTGGTTCAGATAACCTCTGATCAGGTTGCGCTTCTCTACAGACTGAGAAAAACTCTCAGTTTTTGTTCCAGGCACAAGGGACTGATAACCCTTCCTCACACCTCGGGTACGTGGGGACGGCATTCCCCAAAGACTGAATGGAGCAGGCCAAAACCTATACCATGAGTCCCCCTGCGTTCACTCGGATACCTATAGCACTAGTCTATAGGGTCCGGGTTAACACATTTAACAACATATATATAAACTTCTACATCAACAATACTCACATTCTCAGTTTCACAACTTTAGCAGGTGTACTAGTCTCGCATAGACATCATCAACATAGTTGATGTTGTAATGCGAGCTTTTCGACCTGCTAACAACATTTTCAAACTTCGTCTACACGACAATCAGTCAGTTACATTCAGTTAATTGGTCGTCATTCTGTCAGGCAACATATATCACTTACAACAATAACAATCTTCTTTCAGCCAATCAATTTCAAAATCAAATCAATTTCAATCTTTCAAACAATCAATCTTTTTCTTCTTCTTCTTCCTCTTCTTCTACTCACTGCCTTCCTTCTTCCACAAAACTTTTTCTGCAATGCATGCAGGATAAACTTTTTCAACTTCTACTTCTTTTATTCTTCTTTTTGCAGCCTCCATTACTTCTTTATCATCTTTACTTCAATCAAATTTACTTCTACTTCATCACATTATTTACATCTACAACTCTTCTTCTTTTCTTCTTCTCATCATCTTCTTCTACTATCAACTTTACTTCTACTTCATCATCTTCTTCTACCAGCTTTAGTTCTACTTCTTCGAATCAAGAATTTCCTTTGGACAAGCAAACATTTGCACAACCGTCAACATACAGTTCGTCAATTTAGTCACATCTACCTTCCCGACTCCTGTTGATCAGTTTGCGAAGGCATTTTCTGGCCGACCGATATACTGCTATTGTGGTGCATGCATTGTCCTGGCTTCGCGCTCGTTAAGATTTCTCGCCGGAGTTTGTGACACTCCCCTCGTTGTTCAGCTATTTCAGTGAACCGCCAGTACACTGGAGGCATTCCGTGTCTAGATCTCCGGTGGGGCATAGATGACTTACAAGCGGAGATGATGGTACTCATTGTGGAGTTCACCATGTCTTCAGCATTCAGTTCTCTGGTCCCTGGCGATGAGCCAAGCGGTGGTAAGCATGTCATGAGCGTGTCGACAAACTTCTTCACGTTCATCCTCTCAGTATTCCACGCGAAAGTGGAGCGCTGGGTGTCTGGGAGTTTAGGAACGTTATCGCGGATCTCAAATGCTATGTACTGATGATCACTGGGGGAATAGTCCTCTAGAACTCTCAAATTGTGTGTCATGGAAGAGAGGGACTCCGAGGCGAATATCACGTCTGGGATGGTGACCACGCAGCCCAAGCGGCGGAAAGTGTCACCAGAGTGTCACCAGTGTTTACTACGCCTCGCTCTACTCTGGCTGCCATCTCCAAGATTCGATTCCCCCTGGGATCGGACCTAGGCATGCCCCATTCAATAGCCTTGGCGTTAAAGTCGCCCCCGATAAGAACATGACCTTCTGTGCTCAGGACGGTGTCCTCCAAAGTGTTGAGCTTCACGTGGAAAGATGTTATTGGTTCGTTCGGTGTCAAGTACACACTAAAGAATGTTATTCCTGGGCAACGGTCGCACACGAAACCATCTTTCGCCCATGGCCCCGAACTCTCAGTTGGGTGCTATTTCGAATCCATATGGCACAAGTACCAGATTTATCAGGGTACCATGCTGATGAATTTTTATGTCGGTGTTGTTCGCTAGGCAGCAATAGATCGGCTTTCATATCCCTCGCGAATTGGTCAAGCAGGTCTTGGGCGTTTGAGCTCCGATGTTAGTTTATCTGTGAACACGGGTCATTGCAGAGCTGCTTTGGCTTTGATTAGGGCTTCTTTGAATACCCGGCAATTCCCTGTCACTGGAATAGGTCTCAGGTCATCAGGTCTGGAATCAGCGTTCTCGCAGAGGATACAGTGCCCCTCTCCTGTGCATTCTGTTATTTTATGTCCTGCGTTGCCGCATTTATAGCACAAGGAGCTCCTATTAGGCCCTTTGCAGCCTTGTGCTGTATGACCGTAGCTTAGGCATTTGAAACAGCGGAGAGGAACTGCTCTTCGCCGTATTCTGCAGACCACCCAACCTATTTTTATTTTGCCCATGCAGAGGAGTTTTTCGGCATGTTTCTCGGTTGTACATGCCATACATGCACTTCACTTAACGGTTTGCTCTATAATTTTCAGGGGTTAGTCGTTATTTGATCCCAGTTAATTTGGGTGAAACCCTTTTGAGGCACTCTTCCACCTCCGTCCTGTCTGTAACGCTGTGAATGTATCTGATTTCGAGGGTGGCCATTGGTTCAAGTGAAGTTACTGTTGCCTTTTCCCCTAGAGCCTTTTTGACTGCATCCCGGAAAGAGTCGTTATTTCTTGTCTCAGGTCAAAATTCTACAAGAAAGCCACCAGATTTGGTTGGCCGGACGGTTCTGATGGCAGTTTGAGTGTCATCGGGTCTTACAGCTCCCTTGATTTCCAGCAAAATATCTGCGTAAGTTCTCCCATTCGTCGGTTTGACCAGCCCTGCATGCCTTAGGGTTTTGCGGCGTGGCTTGCTTCGTGGTTCTTGTTTCTTGTTTGGGGTATATTTTCCTTTGTCCCCAGGGAGAAGCTTATCGTTGGTGACTTATTCAAGGAGGAGCCTTCTGGACGCTTTTTTGGTGGCCTTGATTTCCACCACCTGGAATCCATCATTTGACGTAACCTGTATGTTTGCTGCTTCGTCCTTCCTCCTTTTGTCTCGGTCCCCTTGAATTGGGATACTGGCAACTCTTTTGGTAGCGCTATGCGCGGGAATAACTTGCGTTTCGACCGAGGTACTGGTCGTTTGCTCTTCCTCCGCTGTTAGCCATTTGCGTCTGTAGTGCACGATACGGCCTAAGAGCTCTTCAAGCTATAAAATACCGTCCCTAATGTCCTTGCTTATGGTTTTCTGGAATTATGATCTGAATATCATCGGTAGTTTCTCCCTCCATGTGTTTCCCAGGCATTTGTTGTTCATACTTTTCCCCTTGTCTTACGGGACGTTCCGGCGTGCATATTGTTTTTTTTGCTGCGTCCGAATGCTGCCAGTATTTCTGGTTGGTAGAGGCTTTATGCCATTTTGTGTTCGTTTGTCCGTTTGTAGTCTGGGTTTGGTAGTTCGCTCGATGTTTTTGATTTTGTTTCAGTTGATATTAATTTGTAAGGCATCATGCTAAAAGGGCCCTCCCTAGGAGCCGCTATCTCCACTCGTATGTGTAGTCGCCTAAATGGTTCCATAGGTGTCTGTGCAAAGCATGGAGTTCATGCAAGGGTTGGCACCAGCCTTTGTGGGGACAGGTGTTCAGAGCCAGACCAGCGCTAATCGGGGGTTCGTCTCAACCGAACCTACACCACCAATATAATCGTGCGAGCTTCGAACGTACTCCGAGGCCTGCCAAGGTTTTACCAGGACCGAGACGGTACGATACTTCTATTGGCACCGTTTGCGCGCGAGTTTTACCTCGGTGGTACTTGGTCCAAAATATCGTGTCCGCCAGCCCAAGTGCGCCAATTGGTCGTTGCGGGGACGTTTTCCGCTGGAGAGGGCTTGCAGTGACCTCCAGGACCTCGGGTACGTTGGAGCAACACGCCCAAAGAATACTGGCTTCCAGGAGTACTCCCACTGAGTTCTATAAATAATTATAGGAAGCGGTGCTTCTTCGGTTGCAACTTCGTTGGGATTGTTGAGACTTCATTCGGGACGCCAAATCATTTCGCTAATGTTTTGAGAAGGCATGGTATGGAAACGGACAACCTGAGATATTGCTATAGCAAATTCCGAAGACATAAACAGAGAGGCGGAGGACTGAACACTCCTTAACCCAAAGATGGATCTTTTGAGCTGATAATAAATTAGTTTTTATAGTTTCAACAAAGTTTTCCATGAGGATTGAAGGTTATCGGCTCTTGTTTGAAGATCGATATAAAACTGTTGAGTAACAGTCAAAAAAATTTATACTGTAAAGGAATACCACCACTGTAATGACATTCAGTTGCCAAGTTATTTGATTCGATTTGTGGATATGGTGTTTGGCATATTTTTAAATTTGACTATAGTCAAATACACTGCCACCAATTGGCATTTTTGTCTTAATTTGATCTAAAAATAAGGTGACTTTACCAGGTGAAACGTTCAAAAGTTAATGAAGGACTCTTCACTATTCGTTTGTATTAAATCCAAGCACACACGAAGATTTCGTAAAAAATAAATGTATTTTCTGGAATGATCTTATTTTTCTGGAATATAAATAAGTTCCCAGACAAATTCTGTCACAAGTACTTCATTTAACAGTTTTATATATACATTTTGAAACAATTCGGCTGCTTTGAAGCATGAACCTATTTAGCATTTTTCTACGAGAAAATTCAAGATAATTTGCTTCAAACAAACATTTTCAACATAAATTTTACGTTTCGAAACAGATAAAATGTGTTCAAGTTTAAAAGACGGGTATTTCTCGAATATTAGCCACGATGAGTAGGAAAAAATTTATTACTACGTCAAAAGTCCATTTGGCTCGAGTGTTGATCTTGACATCCACATTCGATGTACAAAGTAAGGTGTCACTTTGATTTTGTACCTAAAATTTAAATTTAAAAATTGTAAATAACCAATCCAAGCTGTTATTTACGTACGCGACCCCAAACTTTAAACTGCATCCTACTTCGCCACAGAGCATAATTTTAATCTTGCTCAAAATTTAAATTGATTTAAAGGACTTTTAACCATTTCCACCAAACTAACACCACCCACCCCCCCACCCCCCCAAGTATGGCGTAGCACTATTCAGGACTATATATTCAGTTGTTGAAAGATACTATAAAGATTTAATATTAAAATTTATTGTTTTCTATCTTTATGCACGCAGCCCAAAATTTTAAACTGCCTCTTATTTAGTTACTCAGCATATTTATAAACTTTTTAAGAATTTGATTTAAGGAACTTCTAATGATTTGGAGGCCACCCTGGACCTGAGATCCGTGGCGCACAGCCCCCCCGCTCGCTTAGTCCGCCAATGCTGGTAGACTCTTGCTGGACACTACCGGCTTGCGTATGAAGGCGCCATATTGTTACCATTCTCAAAATGGTTTCGTATTTCTTCTGTAAACCTTAGACAAGAAGATCTTGTTTTTCGCGATTTTACCCATAAACACAATATTTTTTTTTTTAATTTTGTAATTCACAAATATGCACGAAATTCGGTTCTTCAGTTTTTAGACGTCAAATGTTTCATTATTCATATTCATAAGCTTTAAAATTTCTCCAAGTAAAAATTTTAACTATAATTCCGCCAGCTTAAGATTCCAAGTAAAACTTTCAGCTCACGTTATAATCTAAAAGTTTTTTTATCATAAAATTTTGCCCCAATAATTTACTACAGTGCTGCCTTTCGACTTCTATTAATGGAATTTTTAATTACTTAGACTAATGCAAACTGGGATTTCTTTTGCCCTCTTCTAATTAAACTTTCGCTGCAAATGCTACATTTACCGACTTCAACTCTAATTCAGCAAATTTCAACAAAAAAGGTTTATTTATGGGTGAAATTCAGCTGTATCCTGGATTCTGTGCGCTCACTTATATGAACGAACCGAATGGGATTTGGAATAATGAGATTCATTAATACAAATTTTCAGGATGAAAACGAAGGGAAACGAAATTTGGAAAAAAGTTTTCGGCATTAAATCAATTAGGCGAATTTTTATCGAAGAAATTAGTCTCGACCGTTGGCTTTGAAAAAAATATCCTAACGTGAAAGTATTTATTTTTAAGCGCGTGTTGGATGAACGATTTATGTTTTATGGCTCTCCTTCGCACAGGACTTTGGCGTGTACACTTGCACAAGACCACTCACACAGAATATATATTTCTCTGGGTAGCATGGGTCCGGCGGACCCAAGCTACCCAGAGTTAATTTTGGTCTGTGGCAACATCAAAACGAGCTTCAATATATATTTCGTTTCAGTGGAAATCCAATTTCTTTCTTAATTGAGACTTGCACATTCTGAGTGAATCTTACAATTTTTAATCCAATCCTGAGTCAAGCCATTACATAAGTCATTGAATCATGTTGCACCCGTATGCATTTTCATTAGCTAATTGAAATACCCGAAAACCTAGAATCTGGACATTTTAATTAAAATTGCAACAACTCGGAGTTTCTTCCACAAGACATTGAGAAAAGCACATCGGGTCGTGTCGCTAGGATAATATCAAACGATTCCAAACAGTTTGTAATTTTCAGATATCCGTGTATAGTGTCCAATTCATGTATGGTGGGCACACGTTATAGCAAGGATAGAACACTCCTTGCTAATGCTTAGATGCTTAGCGGATTTTCGGCTTCACTTTATGGCCCCGAGTTTTCGGAATGAATGTACCAAGAAGAACTATTGAATAAGATTGCATGATATTTGTTCAGCTCTCGAGGTGGGTTAATCGAGGCTATTTTACGGAAATGACTACTCAGGGACACAAAATTTGCATGTTAGCTGCTAAATCCTTTTGCATTTAAAATTAAACGGAGAGAATGTGGACTCTTAAATTTAATGGATGAAGTAAAGTAGAAATTTTCACTCTGAACGATTTTTGAATTCATTCAAGTGTGGAAGAGAGCTCAACATTTAATGCAATCCTTTGAAGAGTTTAATCCAAAGTTTTATCCTATTCGTGCTGGTTGAAGCTGTGGAACTCACATCCTTAATAATAGAATAAATTTAAAAAGAAACCTTTAAATTTGCATCCAGTTTGTATAAAATAATGTTGGTGCTTTTTCTTAGAACAGCTGAAGAAAATTAATATTATTATTTAATATTTTATTATAAATCGGTTATAAGAACAATCCTTCTCGGAAACTTGAATCCGAGCGCTCTATCCCTTGTTATCGGTTAATTTTTTTCTTTTGGATCCTGAAAGAAAGGTATTTCGCCTATCGCGCATCACATAATATTGCTTCCAGCCAGTAATCGGGGACGAACAACTTTTTTATGATAAACTGACCAATCAATGAGAGTTTGAGGACATTGTTGTTGTCGTTGTTGTTGTTGTCATCATGTCAGTGGGCACACGCAAAGCACACTTAAGTTAGTGCAACAGCTTAAGATGTGGTACTGGTTGCAAAGTATGGACAGATTGACAGCTGTCAATGGTCGTCTGTAGCTTGAATATTGCCTGATTAAACTTTGATTAAACCGATTAAATTTTGCGTACATAGAAAAATTCTCGAAAATAATAAATTTATATGAGTCAGATTGTTTTTTGTGGGATAAGATCTCGTATACGCAAAATAAAGTTACTCCTTTAGTATAGTTACTCCTTTAGTCAACTGACTTCAAGAAATGATATGTTCCCAAGCCATCAACAATTTGGTCTACTCAGACGAAGTGGGAGCCAAAAATTTTCTTATGTATAATTTAAAAAAATTAGGGTTGAATTAATTCGAATTCAAATTAATGTATTGTGGTTCATTTTAAACCACAAAATAGCAAATGGGCCTAAGAAAGAAATCTCGGTATTTTTTCGTAGAAAGTTTGCTTTTTTAGTTGCTTTGTCAGTAAAATCTCCATCTCGAGCAGATGTGGGAAACTGCAGGCCAGCGACGATGCTCTGATCGACCAGCAACGAAATCAAATTTTCAAACAATTAGTTTTCTTTGCCCATGACAAAACTGAAAAATATTTCATCAAATTTCGCTTTCGAAAAAGTGATCCACCAATTACAGAACTGCACGAACATAGATTTCGTTACTCCAAAAACGTTTCGAGGAGCTTACAGCAGACGAGCAATAAGCTCCTCTGCTCCTTTGATTGGCCTGTTCTGATCTCTCATTTCAGTGATGTCTTTTCGTGAACCAGAACAGTGAAGAAGTTTTCGTGCAGAACACAGATTTAACGATTTCGTGACTTAAACATACTTCACATTTTCGTCCTTCAAAAAATTTTTATTCGCACCAGAATTGTTTATTTGGAAACCTTTGACTAGCTGCAGACGTAGGTTTTGAAATTTGTAGTCCTGAACAACAACCAGTATACCGACGACTTTTGACATAACCAACGAATAATAACCAGTCGTTCAGATCACTGAAGTTGATGTGTCTCGTTTTCGGTGATAAATTTTCGGATAATGTTTTCGGAAGTTATTTTCGAAGATCTAAGGAATCGAAATCCGTAAAAAATCAATCTTATAAAAATTAGCCATTGCCTTAGCTATACAGATTCATCTTTCCAAATCAAACACGAGGACGTAAAGAAGGTTGAAGACCAATTTTAAAATTTCTGATAAAAAAAAACCAGAAAATGTAAGTATGAAGCCTTCTCATATTCTGTAACTTTCTTATATCTCCGAACGAATTTAAGATATATAATTGTTTTATTATGTCTTGTCTTTTTTTAGTGGGCTTGATAACTTTTCTCATAAATAAAAGGACTTTGCTGATAATTGTTTGACCCTGGTAATTTTTGTGTTTTTAACTAGCTAGGGGTATCATGTCTTTAGTATCCGTAAGCTTGAAATCATTAATCCTTTCCTTCTCCAAAGGATTCATCTGGCATATTTCAGCAGATTATTTAAAAAAACCAGAACTGCTGACCACAACTGCTAAGGTGTGGTCGCAAACGAAACGACGCGTAGTCAGTTGTTAGAGCTCCTTATTAAATTGTGGCCCTTTAATGTTGCCACCAATGTTCTCATCGTGTTTCTTTTCTGAGTTCTGAGTTATTCGTGCTTCTTTTTTTGGATTAAGCCAATGAGCTCAACTTACCCTGGAAGTTGTTCCTGTCATTCGAAGTTTATCCATCGACTATTTCCCCTTTGACTGTTGCCATTGGTACTAGCTTGCTATCTATTCTGGATTATCTGGACCCAACATATGTTACCTGGTTCACGTTAGCTGGACCCATGCCTGGGTCAGATGATCACACTTGAACTAGAAATTCTGATATTTTTTTGAACATTAACGTCATCATCACGTCAGAAAATAGTTCCAATGTCGTCGTCGGTCCAATTCATTAGACTGGTTGTTGCTTTTTGTGTTTGAGCGCTTAGGTTCGGAGGGGCGGGGAGGAGAGAGGGAGATTGTTGGTTGATTTACTCTTTTCTTTTTGTGTCAAGATGGCAAAGATTCGTTCATTACTGAAAGAAAATACTAAAGTACATATATTAAACAGTATCAGGTGATTTCTGATTGAAAAATATTGAAAAATGAACCAGTGACTACATCGACATAGACGTCCTAAAAAAGGTAAATTGTCGTAAGAAACATAACTAATAGCTCGATCATCAGAAACTGAAAAACTAACAAGATTATGTTAGTAAAAAAAACGGATAAGTTTATTTTTGGAATTGTTGCTCAAATCGAAAAGTTCGTATTTAAAAAGTATTGTAGTGTAATAATTAAATACCTCGACAGAGTGACTTCGTAAAACGTACGTTAAGTATAAAACGGTTTTGGAAATGCAAGGTCTCAGAAAACGTGTTTGAGATTTTTCAAAAAAGACGCAAATTTTTTCTCTTCTCACACCGAGTTCTCAATACCGGGGCAATGAAGTTTGAGGCTATCAGCGAGGATGTCTAAAAAATCTTTTTATTATTGTCCTTGAAGGACCCGATCTTCTTTGCCGCTTTTTGATCCGCTATGCTAATACTAATGTTAAACGTGCCCATTCGTGGAAGCTTCCTTAATTTTACAGCCCAAAACATCGTCAATTTTACTCTGATCAACTTCAAGTTTTGACGGGGAACTCTCGCAAATTTGACCATACCAAGGCCTTAATGTTGTGCGTTCCACTGCCACTTCGTTTTGCTCTCCATTGGTTTCAAAGAAGAAGACCTGTGATAGCAGGTCATGGCTCCTTGAAGATGAACTTGAACATTATAATTGCATGGTTTGAGCATTATTCCATTGCTGCAGTTGGCGTTGTTCTAATTGGAATTGCGATGGCAAAAAAGGTCTTTTTCTGGATTGTCTTTAGTTCTTTTAAAGAGGTTCTCTTTTGCAGTGCTGACCACCATTACAATTGATTAGTGGTCTTACTGCTGTTCTGTATATCCTGTTGAAGTTGCTTGCTTGAAAAAAGAAACCATTACCGCCGATTCTGTATTTCTAGGTATTTCATCCAGTTTTTAAAGATAATACCTTTCGCATAAACAGATGTGTATTTGCAGTGAACATTTATGCATCTAAAAAACATATTTTCAACCCCATTTTTCTTATTCTTAAGTATTTCAACTAGTTTTCTAGGCTAATATGTTTATCATAAACAGTTGAACGTAAAAAGTTTCCCATTATTTGGCGCGTTATGTATTGAAATAAACCGTCATTGATACGCAGTCTATTTACATGAACTCCTTGAGGAGTAGTGAGATTACGGCCTGCACATTGTCCAATATGATTTCCCGGAACGCTCCTATGATCAACGCGACTATATAACCAGCCACTGCATCATTCTGAAACCCTTTCTGCTTAGGCGTTTAACTTTTTGATTGTATCTAAGTATCCTAGTGATGAGACAAAGTCACCCTGCGTTGTACCTCGGGATTTTTTTGAGGCAACCTTGTTTTCTTTTGGTTTAATCTTCCATTTGGCTAGTAGCTCCATGAATATCTTCTACTATGGTTTCTGTTTTTGACCTAATAAGAGGCTTCTTCGAAATAGATAAACAGCCAATTTGTAATATTTGGTTGCAAGGGTCCCCTCTATTCGACTCACTACATCGTATAGTGCGGTCTTTGTTGAGCATTCTTGTAGAATGACGGTTGGTATACAGTTTCGTTATTTTCACATCACTTTTTAGGTAACCATCCATTAGCACTTTCATAATTTTTAAAATAAAAGACGTTAAGCTGATATTTCGCTGATTTTATGGTTCGTTGAAACCGGCTTTTGCTGCCTCGTTAGAAAATATACATTAGAAAATTTTCCGCCTCTGTCCGGTCGGAGTAAATATATCCTTTGTACTTGATGTTTTCATACATACGAGGTGTGACAATTTAGTAATGAGACTGATTTTATTGCCGCGCTTGTGGTAAATCTGCATCCTTGGAATTCTCTTCCCCTTCCCTAACATCTTTCCCCTCTCTATTGATAAATTTACTATCGCTCTAGCTTGTTTAGTTCGATTGCTGTGTCGTGTTGAGTTGACGTGTGGTGGTGGTTCTCGACACGAAAATGGAGAAACGAAATCAACAGCAACGCGTCACGATGAAATTTTGCGCCAGATTGGGTGAAAAACTTCGGAAACGTACACTAACATTGTAAAAGTGCATGGTGATTGTGCTGTCAATCGTGCCCAGGTGTTTTGATTGCATAAAGAGTTTAAGGAGGGGCGTGAAAGACGAGGCGCGGAGTGGAAGGCCAGTTAAGGTGTGGACTGACGCGAATGCGTAGCGAATACGCACCCTAATCCGTGAAAATCGCCATTTAACAGTTCGAATGTTGGCTTCGAATCTAGGTATGTACCATGAAACAGTCAGACAAATTTTAACCGTAGATTTTGGGATGAAAAAGTTGTGCGCGAAGATGGTTCCAAAGAACTTTTCTCAGGAGCAAATGCAGTATTGATTGACCGTCACAGAAGACTATTTGGAATAAGTGGAAAACGATCCCACCCTGCTCGATAGAGTTGTTACAGTCGATGAGAGCTAGTTTTTCTAATACGACCCGGAAACTTAACGCCAGAGCTCACAATGGTTGTTTTCGCACTCCCCCGCCCCTCGCATGAGCCAGTCGAAGGTGAAGACGATGATTATTGCCTTCTTTGAAAGCCGTGAAATCGTCCACAAAGAATTTGTTTCAATGGGGCAAACCGTAAATCAAATCTACTACCGCCAAGTACTCGAAAGATTGCGAAAAAAATTCAACAGGGTGCGCCCAAACATCGTTTGTAACTGGTTCCTTCATCACGATAACGCGCCGTGCCACACCGTCCTCAGCGTGTCCCAGTATTTGGACTCTAAAGGGATCACCATGTTGTGACAGCCGCCTTATTTGTCCGATATGCTACCCTGCGAATTTTTTTGGTCCCTAGAACAAAATCGGTGGTCAAGGGAACCTATTTTGAATCGACTGCGGTCATCCAGCCGGCCGTGACGAAGGTACTCGCGGACATCCCAGTCGAAGTGTTCCAGAAATGTTACGAAGCATGGAAAACGCGCTGGCATCGTTGTATAGCTGCCCAATTGGACTACTTCGAAGGGGATGGCAGAGTTGTAGAATAAAATTTAAATATGCGGTTTTTATGGAATCAGTCTCATTACTTAATTGTCACACCTGGTATTCATCAAGATTTCTTTCATTGCAATGCTGTTTTCATAAGTCTATCAGATACAATATTTCGGTGTTAGATTTGTATTTGTTTTCAGAACTTATGAAATTCTCATGAAAAGGGAGTGGTCAGGAGTCGCGTTGGTTATCCGCCAGATTTCTTCTTCGTTAAGGAATATGAAAGTGTTGGCTTAATTGGACATTTAAGCTGGCATTTTCACGCATATATTCATTCAAATCATCGCAATGCAATTCAAATCAAAGTGAATCAAATTTTAAGTGCATTTTCTCCGAATTTAACAAAATATGCATGCATGGATTTGAATATAATTCGGGTTTCCAGCGATTAAGTCCAACGACTTACAATATGAAGCCATTAATACAGCCAAAGCGATCAGAAGACTATAATTATGGTTTTATCGGTCAAAATTATATTCCCCGACCTTCATTGGTGTTGGTGCAAACCATTATATAGTGAAAGATTAATGGTTAGAAATAGATTCATCCTCGAAATTTGACGAGCAAATTGATATCAACAAAACGTTGGAAGTTGATTTATTGATTCACTGAAATTTCGCAATTTAGTCTCAATCATCGAGCGTATGTTCTGGGGGAGAAAGCGTGTCACAAAAAAAAAAACTAATTCACTACTTCACGTATCCTTAAAGTATCCCACTGAGTTTTGAATGAGTTCTCCGTAGAATCATTTCAGCTTTTTGTTAGTTCGGTACTTTTGCATTCTAACATTTATTACATTGCATTGCGTTACGCTACAGCAACATTGGACTAACGATCCTTGCCTACGACGAGCTTAACTTGAAATTAAATTGCACCACATATGAGGCAACGTAAATTCAGTGAAACAGTTTAAATGCATTCCATTCTCGTGGGTTCAATTTATCAAAGGACTGTGATTAATAAAGTTTACTTGTTTACCACTCCTCCAAGCGTCCTTGTCATTGTCGGTCCTAAAAGGATTCAGTCCTTGCCATTCTCAACATTACGACTATTATTAATGGTGCCGAAGAGCTGAATCGTCCTTTCTATGTAGATGTGAGCATTTTCTATATTGGTCGCTAGAAGTGACTTTAACTACCCCTTAACCTATTACCTTGTCTCTAGCCTGCACTAATTTATAGATCCAGAATGTTCGAAGTGTTCACTTCCATTACTTCCATTACTTGAGTGAATAAATATAGGGTGAAGATTGTTGAATATTCAACATTTCAGCGGGAATCCATTATCTGAGCCCCCTCAGCCAATCTCAGATGTCACAACTGTTTAACTTTCGCCAGTTGAATTTAAAAAAAAAAGTTTTAAAGAATACATGCCTTATTTTTTCTATTTTGAAAGGTGGCATGAACAACACGTTCACACCATAAGGAAGTTGGTTAATGATGCTTTGAGAACAAATTTGTAAACCAATCAATCAGCTACCTGCAATTTGCTCTATTTATCATGTAGGATGTGAAAAACCAGTGACTTAACAAGCAGTCTAGGACTAGGTCATATTGAGGGTTTAGCTGACGTAGTGGCATAGACCGATTCATGTCATTCTGACATGTCTAGGTAAATTACCACAAAACATTCAATCCTTTTTTTGCCATGTAGAAACCCATTTTAAGTCTTTCGCTTGAATTTCTTTTTGAAAATTGACCAAAATAAACTAAATTTAAGACAATAAACTGATTTTAATGTATAATCTCCTTAACAGGCCTCGTGAAAATCAAATTTTCAACTTGCCAGAAGGGCTATATATCAATATATCAACAAAAATTTCGAATTAAGATGATTTTTAATTAAGTGTTGACCGACCCATTTTTCGGCAGCTTGAAAACTTTGACTCCGAATAGCTGACAAAACAAATTTATTCATAACACTTAAATCTCCCAATGACTGTGATAGAAGTCCACACAATTTTGAAAATAACTTTAGTGCTTTGGTATTTCCTTGTTAATTTCACTTAGATCTGAGGTCTAAAATCTCCAGGTTCCCTGATTACATTAAGTGAATGCGCATGACATTGCAGGAATCCTATGATCAATTTTTGGAATAATGGTATAAGCCTGGTGGTTGACCGATCAAAGAAAACCAACTGCCATATGAGATTGAAAGTGAGATGGTGGAAAAACAAATGTTACATACGGTTGCTTCCTTTGTAATGCGGAAAGAAAAGATTGAAAATAGAAACCGCTCTTCGCTTAATATGTTCTAAAAATCTTTTTTTTAACCCAAAACTGCACTATAGTAAATGTCTTATTTTAAATAGTAGACTAGTCTAGTACATAATATAGTAAACTACTGGTCAATTTTCAAAAGAATAATTTTCTTGTTTTATCTTTCCTTTTTTGCAACAAAAAAGGAAGAAATTCATTGATTGTATGTTAGGATAAATTCAAGTGGGCTCCAGTGTTCATGATTTTCAATTTTATCCATTTTCTCGGCAAATTTACTTTAGCGTTCACACGATGAAAATAAATATTCAAACTCTTTGACGTTTACTTATCATCAATCAACGAACGATTTAGAATTGCTTAGGTACTGTACTGGTGATTGTGCATCACGTCGCCAGCCACTACGTTCAATATCTTGTTAATGCCTGTATTTGGAGGACTTTTTGTCTGAAAAAAGCAGCGCTAAGATTGCTACGGGCAGTGAAATAGAAGAAATTGTGAAATCTACCTGAGAACTATTATCTATGAATTGCTTGGAACCAAGTCTGAAGTGGAAACACAAAGAAAGAAATACGAATACCCTATGCAGCAAAAACAAAGCGAGCTTTGTAAGATAGAGAACTTGAGAATCAAACCATTTCCGCGATAGAAGTCATTTTTGTTTGAGGATCTGTCTTATTGATCAGTCCGTAACATACGTAAGCAAACAGCTGATGGATATTGGGAGACAAAGTGTTCGAGACTTACTCTTTATGGCGTGAAGCAGCATTTTTGAGAAACCATCAAGCCAACCATGATATTATGACATGTAAATCCTAGCCCGAAAGAATGCCTTAAATGATTACAACTCAATTACTCTGGGTGAAAATTGTGCAACTCTGCAACAAAATCAATGTTAAACTTAGCCCTCTAGTCATTTAATTCCAAGAAGGACGACAAAAGCGGCAAATAGATAGAGTCTTCTATGTAGTCCATAGCTTTTCTTCGTTCCTTATATAAATAACTGTTAGAGAGGAATGTCCAACCGAATTATCAGAATTTTATCGCTGGTTCCAACTTTGTCTACCTTCGCAGTCTAGTCTTGATTCGTTTTCACATTTATAATCTACCTTGCAGGGGTGATACCCATCGCTCTCCTTGCTAGTGAGTGTAGAACAATCTACCTCCGAAGGCACGAGGGTAATAAAGAAAAAGTTGCTCTCGCCGAATGCCAACAATCATGGGAACGTTAGCTAAAAGGAAGATGGACTGCGCGGCTCATCGACGACTTGAGATCATGGCTCAGTTGAACGCATGGTGAGACTAACTTCTACCTGACACAGCTACTGAACGGACACGGTTGTTTTCAGTCTTACCTGCACAAGATTGGTAAGTCACGGTCTCTAGATTGCATATTCTGCATTGGTATGAAGGATGAAGCATGTCATACTATCTTTTCATGCAGAAGATGGGACAAAGAGATCGCGGTGATCTTGCCGAAAAAGTGGGAGAGCTCCATCCAGATAGCTTGATCGAAGAGATGCTGAAATCATTTGACAAATGGAATCAATTGGCACATTACGCTCGGGCAATCTTAGTAATGAAAAAAAGCATACTTGATCGGCTGGAGGTGTCGAGGGTGGAAGGTTTCCTTCTCTAGCAATCCTCCTCCTCTTCCTCTCCCCACTGAAGAAGGAGCCCTTGTAACCCGAAGGCGCCTAAAGACTTTAAATTGCCCTAGCCCGAAGTAATGTGTCAAATGGTTCCAGGTTAGGCGTTCCGGTCGACAGGGGAGGTGTTTAGTCGGTAGTCCAGTAGGTCCGTTGGGCCACTGAGAGTCTGACACTCAGGGTGTAAATACCTTCACCTCCCTACCCAAAAAAAAAATAAACACTTACAATCTACCTTGCTGTGTCAACGGAAATTAAATGTATGTGTGCTTTTGATCAATAACAAGAAAGAATTTTTGCCGGTTATAATTTAGTTGAAGGTGTCCTAAATTTGTGTTGCAAAGATACACGATTTTGCGTCAAACAAGAATATTTCCCTTCCAAGCTTTTTCGTAGAAATGCAACACACTTATAAATCTGTTAGTGCTTCTTCAATCTCTCTCTCTCTCTCTCTCTCTGAGGGAAACTTCTCAATGGTGCTAGTGTTGAAAGTACTTACGCTATGATATACGTTTAAGAGCTGAGAAATGAAAATTTCAAGGAAACGATTCACATGATCAAGAGCCACGAACAAATTAAATTAGTACGTCCAAAGACGGTCTTAAAACCGACGAACGGAGCTTTAATATACGTAAAATTAACTGAACTTAAACTCTATTTAAAAGATGTTAAATTAAAAGAGATGGTTTTAAGCAATTTATTTTTCGAAGCAAACCTCGACTTTATGCTTGCCGTTAATGGCAGTCTTACAATTACTGCATATTGACATGACAATGGTACATTTTTTATTAAACTGTACAAAGCAATTTTATTCCTGGTGGTTCGAGTTTTTCTTGTTTGAATATCATTCCTGGATGATGCCTAGCACTGATCTTGATTTCAGCTTTTAGCCTAAGCATAGTGCGACTTTTCTGTTGGATTTTTGTAAGGATTCTGCTAGGTATGAATACATTTTCTTTGTAAATACTTTTCTTCTTATATACTTTCTAGACCACAAAGGCGTTCTAAAAGTAAACAGTTGATGCATGATTTCTTCATCATTCTATAGGAAACACACATTGACCATCAATTGGTTTTTTGCTACAGGACAATTTTTTTTGTGGTAGGAACTCCCATGACGTGCAATACTTCTGGACTACCCACTAAATACCTCCCCTGTCAATTTGAGAACTAGCTTGGAACCGTTTAACACCCTACTTCCGGCTAGGCCTCGTGTTCCTACACCTTGAGGCGCCCTCAGATTCTGGCAATCTCTTCTACAGCGGGAAAGAAGGAGGAGTTCTGTCTTCCAACGCTCCAGTATAGTCTTTTACTGTCAGTCCTACCCAAGCATATTGTACCACGCGATCCCATTTGTCTACAGTTTTAAGAATTTCTCCGACGATAGTTTTCAGACAGAACTTCGCGCTCCGGCTCTGATTATTCCATATTTTGCAAGAGAAAAACGTGTGATAGGAGTCATTCTCTTCTCCAACACTTACGCAAAGTAAGGTGACCATGACTTGTCAATCTTGTCCAAGTCATACCGAAATCTAGAGCTTAAGAGCTGCGTCAGGTAGAAATTGGCGTCACCATGCACTCGACTCGACACTCGGATCAGACATGCTGTCCACCTTTCATTTGCGTCTTTCGTCTTGCGTCTACCTTTGCGTAACAGTTTTCAAGAAATGTGGTTTTAAGGCATCTTCTTCTATTTCGGGCAGATCCGGCAGTAGCAGTAAATGCCCGTAATTTCGAGTGTGGCCACAGGCTCGAGTAGAAATGCGTCAGGTAGAAATTGGCGTCACCATGCACTCGACTTGACACTCGGATCAGACATGCTGTCCACCTTTCATTTGCGTCTTTCGTCTTGCGTCTACCTTTGCGTAACAGTTTTCAAGATATATGGTTTTAAGGCATCTTCTTCTATTTCGGGCAGATCCGGCAGTAGCAGTAAATGCCCCTAATTTCGAGTGTGGCCACAGGCTCGAGTTAGGCTACTTTTTCTTTGAGGGCTCGTTTGACTGTGTCTTTATTATTAGCGTCTCCATCCGAGACTTTGAGAAGTGCATCGAACTCAACCTTCTTTGATTTCTCGCAAGACATTAGCATAGGATTTTCCGTCGGAAGGTTTAACCAGTAGTACCCGCCCAGTAGGTTTTCGACGCTTCATAATCTTTCTTTCTTGTGTTGCGGGCGATGATTTTTTTATTTCGGTTCCTGAGCAAGTTTATCGATTTTAAAGCAGCCAAATGAATAGACGAGTATCCTTTCCCGTTCTCCGGTTATCCCAACCCCTTTGATTGGGCTTCAGGCCAATCTTTTGCTGGTAGTAGGAATTGAAATCAGCCTTTTGCTCTTCCTCTGCCTTCAGTCATCTGAATCTATAGTGACGTATCCGGGCAAGGATGTCTTCCAACTCTAGAACTCTGTTTTTAATCTCTTAGATAAGCTTCGTTTGTGCACCACATATGGCAATGATGCGTTGCAAAATCCTTTGCACTCTTCCTTTGCACGATCCAGGGTTATCGAAGTGGGCAGTTTCTACTGTGCAGGGATTTCTTTATTTGTGTCCCGTGCTTCAGTCACTTCGGTGGTAGCAGCAATCATAAGTTTCTCTACTATGTGTTCATCTTTGTCAGGTTGCGAGAGTCTCTGCTCTTTTTTTGTTGGAAGCTCCGATGTGCGCATAGTTTTCCTGCTGCGCCCGAATAAAGTCAGAATCTAAGGTTGAACGATATTTTCTAGTTTTCGTCCTTCCGCTTTTGGATGTGTCTGCTCCGTCGACATCTTTTCTTTTCATCTGCAAATAATTGGTTTGATATCGCTGCTCATGGGTACCTCTCAGAATCGCTATCACATCTTGTCTTTGCAGTCCCCTTCAAAGTCGCATGGATGTTTTTGCTTAGCAGATAGGCCATGCAAAGGTTGGAACATTCCGTTATAGGGACATGTGCTCAAGGCCAGCCCAGCGCTCATCGGGAGTTTGTCGCAGCTGAACCTTCACAATCAACTCAATGGTGCGAACTAGACCAAACCCCAAGGCCTGTCAAGGTTTTACTGAGACAGAGAGACGGTATGATCGTTAGATTGGAGCCGTTCCCATTCCAGCGGCCCTAGGTGCTACCGTGCAAAGAAACTAGTTCCAAAACATAATACCTGCCAGGCCAAAACATCAATTTCGGTTAATCAGTCGAATCGTAGACTTGTTTAATTCGGGGTCATATTCCCTGAAGTCCGTTTTCTCAGGCACGTGGGGATGGCGCTTACCAAAAATACTAGCTTTCAGGAGTACTCCTAACGACCAGCATTCCTCCTGCTTCAAGGAAATTACTAAATATATTAGATCGGATGAGTCTAATCCACCTATTGTCTTGTTGTGGAAATCAATCATCGGAAGAAGGAAGCATTTCCACTATTTTTACAAATATATATGTGGTAACATTTCTGGACATATTGCTGGCTGGCTCTTCTCATGTTAGTCTTCTTTTCTTTCTCTGTCTTTTATTTCCTCTTGGATTCCTCTTTTGTTAGATCGGAATATTAACTTGAAGTAAGGATTACGTGGAGCTAGTGTGTTTGAGCACGCTTTCTCCTTTCATGTCTGTGAGTACAGAACACGCGCCAGCACTTTACCAAAAAGACTAGTCGTTTCCGTCTTGTGTATTCGATAGGAGGCTTGGATATATTTGGACTTTTTGAGGGACTGGAGTTCTTTTTTTGCATAATACAGGTGAGATGGATGATCCTTGTGGAACTCAAGCTTGAAAACATCTCCAGAGCTCCAGAGATGTCTACCATTATTTTTAAAGATCGACCTTTAAGGAAGTTGGATCAGAGTCGGATTTGTGATAGAAGGATAAAGAAGTCATGAATTTTGAAGGTGAGTCCTGTATGCCAGAAATTATCAAAGGCTGTTGAAATGTCAAACTTAACTAAGCCTGTTGACTTTGGGCAGGTAAATCCATTTCTTATGTGCTAGGCTGGCCTTTCTCATTGGAGTTCATCGAGAGTGCTTCGCTGGAGTCATATTGTTCATAAGGGATTATGTGTTTTTTGGTTATCATTTTGTTAAATTTTATCACAAATGCCTTTTCGACTATTTTTAAAGTTGAAGAAGGTTGGTTGAAGAGCAGTTGGGTCTCCAATTTTTAGGGAAAGGCATGTTTTTTCGGGCTTCGGTATTATTGTTATGATAGCCGATTTTCATATTTTGGGGCGCCTGGGTAAGTGGATAATTTTGTTGATTATGCTTTAGGGGTAGAAATGATATTGTTTGGGAGTATTTATGCACAACTTAAGCATTGTGTTCGTCATTGTGTTGGGTCCAGCATTGTTTCTTTATCCTTCGTATTAATTCTTTGGTTTGTGGTACGTCAAGTGGCCGAATCGCGTCCCCTACGTGAGTCTCGGTTGTCTGTAAGCTCGTTTGCTTTCCTATATAATTTTGTTCGTAATACTCTTCCTTCTAGCAGGTATATTCCTGAAATTGTAGCTCCAGCGTATCTACAAACGTTTTTATGAACTTGTCAGACTTTTAGCGTTTGGACTTTGTGTGGGTGGTATAATTGTCTTATTCTGTATGCGGAAGTATTTGAACATCCTCCAGTAAGAATTCTTGCCTGGCTCCAAGCACCGCAGGAAACTCTCCTATCGTTCAATTCGAAACTGATGAATACGGTCTCTAATTTCGTTTCGTGTTTGAATTTCGAGGATCGCCCGTGCTCCTGGCTCTTCTCCAATCCTCATCATTATTTCAATGTCGCGCGGGTGTTTGCAGGGATTATATTCTCTTATGTTTCGTCCTCTTTAACCTGCTTGATATAATTCGTTACTGATTCTAAAGTTTTCGACGGCGTCGGATGTATTTGTGGGTGCAACTTTCACCAGTCGGATGGTCATGGAATGCTTCCCAGTCGATTTTCTTCTTATTTAACAAGTGTTGCTGACCTGAGAAGGCCTCGTGAAGGACATTATTCGTATGTTGGAGAAAAATTCACCTGAGACTCCAAAGTCTAGGATGTTTACGCGTTTCATATCAAAATGCGTTAGCTCATTGGGCAGATCCAAAATTGCATTCGTCCTTTTGATGAATCTGTCAACCCAGTCCCAGCTTGATTACTTATCACAGTCTTCCAATGTCTGTGATGAGCATGAGATTTGCGAGTGGTAGCTTATGCTGCAAACATGGCTTGGACCAATTTTGACATCTTATTTTGCATCAGAAGTTGACATTTTGGTTACATATTGGAGAAAAGCAGCCCCATATCTGATGGTGTGAATGTTTGTGTGGCTTTTTCGTATTATATTGTTTAGTGGTTTGAGTGGTGTTACGGGTTTTCGCTATTGTGTGTGTTAGAAGCAGCCATCTGTGCAATAGCTTGCTGGATATTCTCCTTCGAAATTAACGCAGTTGGGTTTGTTTTGCAATGTCTTTTTGCATCCTGTAATGTGTTGTAAACGAACACATTTCACAAATAGCATTTGTCCGAGGAGTGTCCTAATTTTCGACAGAGTCGACCGATTTTCACAGAAGATGTTAACCCTAAAATGCACCATTTTTTTGTTTTGAGCGAAAAAAGTCACAGTTATGTATTCTAACATGTAAAATTCGGGAAAAATAATGAAAAAAATCAATTGTGTCCTAATGTCCTGAAAATTCGATTTTTCCTGTATGTATCAGAAATGATACTTTGGCCTTTGGGGGTAGTATTTAAAATAGAAAGTTCGAGTCAACTTATGCAGTACAGTTTATTGTTATTCTTATTTTGGTATTGACAAAAGTAATTCAGTTCTTTTTCTCTAGCAATAAGTATCACAACATTTATTATAATCTTAATTCAATTATGAAAAAATAAATAAATCATTAGTTATGTTCTAACATTGTAAATAAAAAACTCAAATTTAGGCCTTCTTAGTGGGGCAATAAAAATTTATTGGTGGAAATCTTTAAAACAATTGTTTCCTTTATTGAAACAAAGTGCAACTCCGCACTTTTCACAAATTACATATGTAAGCTTTTTGCACCCTGGCATTTTGCATCTGTTTCTACTTACGGTGTAATGGCACCAATGTCCTATATTATCAGTACGTATTGGTTTCGGGGGGATGTAGCTCGTTGTTCCTCTCAATTTTATTGCCTGAATTTCATTCTCGATATTGACCAGACTTGGTCTACCTCGTTTAGGTGTAAGTACGCAGTCAGATTTGCACAAGCATTCTGCAAATTCAAATCGAAATTCCGCCAAGTTCAAAAAATTTTCCTTCTTGATAATGCAAGTGTTTCTATATAGCAACCAGCTATTCACAAGGGTAAGGTCAAGTGACTGATAAAATATTCGTAAGTACCACTTTCGCATTCGACTCATTATTTTATATCTTCCGATCAAACTGTCTAGAAGATCAATACCACCCATGTGTCGGTTGTATTCTTTGACAATCGAAGGACATGAAATTTCTACAACTTTTTTTTTGTTTTTTGTCGAATCTTTGAATTTTTGCTAAAGGTAATGCGCCGACAAAATTCGACACCAATGTGACAAGTTTATTGTCCTTCCACGCAACAGTTGTAATATCTGTGCCGTTTGCATTAGAAACGAGTTCATAAATACTATTCATAAATACTGCCTCTTGGATCCTTTTCTGTGTCAGTGTCAGTAGGCAATTTACAATTAGGAATTCTATTCCTTCTTATTGTCCCTAAAGAAAATATACCCATGGAAGATAATAGGAAATCAAAGGTATCGTCAAATAAAAGTTATCAAAGAAAATTCGAAAATTTTGGTTTTTTGGGACGTTTCGAAGAAGCCGGACTACAACATTAGCACAATATTCCAAGTCTGGCTCTGTTGGTAGTGTCTTTATATTGGATCCCGTATATATTTCAAAGTTATAAGCATATCCACTGATGCCGCTCAAAACTAAAAAGTTGAAACCCCATTTATGGGGCTTCTTCGGCAAATATTGTTTGAGATAGTGCTTCGTTTTTTTTGAACATATTTGCTCGTCCACACACAAATATTGTTCGCATGGTATGCTTGCAAATTTAACGTTTAAATAATCCAAAACAGGCCGAAGTTTAAACAATCGATCAAAATCGTCATTATCCTTAGGTTGCATTTTTGAATTATTGTTGAAATGTACGAATTTCTTCACATTCTCGAAATGTTTTAGGCTCATCGTTTCTTTGATATGTGCCACTCCAAGCTTTGTAGTCCAATAGCATCTTATATTGGGTAAGTGTATAACAGACATGAATATACATACCCCCAAATATTTTTTTAAATCTGCGGCCTTGAAATGGTTTGTAGTACCTATATCTTACTGTTTTGCATATACGTTGGACTCTTGTACAATTGAGTTGATCAATTTATCGTCAAGGAAGTATCGGAAATAATCGTAGGGACTTTCTAATGTCGATACCGATAAAGGCAGATTACTGTCTCCTCTGAACTGCTTTTGCTCTTGATTTAATATAAGGTTTTTTTTCTTCCAAATTATATTTTTGAAAGAATCTTTATAATTTTGCAATTCACGTTCATCATATTCTTGATTTAGACGTTCATTTTCAGTCACATTTACTTCCTCTTCTGATTCATAATCAAAAACAATTGGAATGTTTTCAATATCAAAGTTTTCTTCATCTTCAGAGTGATCGAATTCATCTTCGCTAACATCCCAATTGTCAATTATAAACTGCAGCTCATGTGGCTTCAGGGGCCTTTCGTTTTCACCTGGGTTCATTCTAAATATAAAGCAAAGAACACTATAACATATTTCATACATACCACGAAATTCCTAGTTACATCAAAAGCACCGCTTCTTTCTTATGGAAGCACCACTGACATAATCGGGAGATATTCACAAATATTGTTAATTTTTTTCAAAACTTAGGGTCAATTACGAACACCTAAACAAAATCAAACAAGCACGACCAAAACCACTGTTGAGCTCCCAAGTGTCACTTCTTCGCAAAATCAGAAGTGCCATTATCATTGTCGCATTTCTCTTTACAGTCTGATTCAAAATGGTTGGAACGCATTGTTACAAATATGATGAAATTAGCGTTGTGATGAAAGTGATATTCTCTGCCGATTAATATTGATTTTTCCAGTATGTATCATTTATGATACAAAATGCATTTTAGGGTTAAAAGATGTTGTTCCATGAAGGCCCCGTATTATAACGTTGAGGTTTCTTTCCTCCAGTAGGTAGTAAGTGTGGTACCGTCACTTTTTTCCGTCAATGGTTTGGTTATTTGTTCATGGACGCGTGAAATCTCGGGGATGCTTTGAATGCCCAGATGACCTCGTTTTGCTGACACCATCTTTAATTTTCTTTGGAACAGTATTCTGTTCAGTAACGTCCATTTGTTCATCTCTCATAGGGTAATGAGTACTGTTCATTTTTTATTACAATTTTGGTGTAAGACGTCGTTGAGGTGGATGATCTTTCCGTTCTTCCCGTTTCTCAATGTTTGTATGTCACAATTTCCTATTTGGTTACTGCGTTCATAACAGTTTACTACTTTGCTTGATCACCGTCATTCAACCTGATTGGCCACTTGTTGTACGTCACCTATCAAAGTTGGGAAGCTCAGTAAGGTTGCACACTTGAGAGATGAAGTGTTGGCAACTTGCCGGTATGGCAATCCGAACATGTTAGCACACAGAAAGAAACGAAAAAAAGGAGTAGAAAGGAGGCTAGAACATGCGTTCGGTTAATCGTGCGGTTGGGAAACCACTTGGATTTTTTTTGGAGAAAAAAGACAAGTGGAAAATGCTGCGCTAGTGGCTAAATATACAAAGCCGTGGAGTGCATGAATGTTTTACGGTTCTTGGAAGCATTACTTCTTACGTATCGCTTCTTCGTGTGCATAAAATTATTGTGAACTATCTACTGTTTACCATTGATCCTTTGCCGACGTGCGACATGCAGTGAACTATATGTCACACATTATTTCTTGCTTCGTCTCATGCTTGAAGAGTTAATTGGGAATATATCCTGAATTTGCAGTTCCCTTTGAATTCTCGAAGCTTCTCACAAAACATGACATTGGTTCCAGGAATAAAGTTTAAGTAGCAATTATTCATAAAGATTCTCCATATATAGGAGTGCAAAGGAATCACTATAAGATTCCTTGCATATGTGAAAGGGTCGTCTTTTTGCCGTTTTGCGTCTTGTACCAAGATATTCCGTATTGAAAACTATAACAAGGATCAAATGATTGACTTTCAACGCTGCAGTAAACTCTGATTTCGTCTTTGCGTGTATCATTTTATCCCATTTTATGGCAATCTATGGCGTTGCCCATTTGGTAATCGCTTTAATTATTTGGTCAGTCATGCATGTTTCAAATAGCAAAAAAGGGTCGATAAGACCCTCCAATGTACCGGCCGATCTCTTGAAAACGTGTCCAGTGATTACAAGAATTGTCCTGTTGAAATTGCGAACGCTAGAATGATTCAGGAAAATATATTGAATTAAGCGAAAACGCTTATTTGGTGTACTTTGTGATGTATGTTTTCAAGGATTCCTTGCATTATTATCACTAGTAGAAAACAAAGAGTAATAGTGCTAGAGTACATCAAAGGAAAAAATAAAAACAAAAGCAAACAACACAACAGAAACATTTGCTCTTCAGGAAATTTAGGAATTCACGTGAATTTGATTTTAATTGACAGCACTCTTTCTTCAGAACGTTTGTATCTTTCTTCCTCGTTATTCCGCATTTTTTCAAAGCTTTCAAGTGAAAATCGTTAATTGTCTGCTCCTTCAGTAAAGAGTCAAATTTTCTATAGGTCACATGTTAATGCTGTTTTTTATAATTCTTCATGTGTAAAGTGTAAAATTATTTTTATTTTGTATGTTTAAATGAAATTTAATGTTGCATTATTGTTCCATTGCGACCTAGTAATAGGTCAATTCCTCATCCTCATTTTGGCGTCAATAATTTGTTGGAGCAAATATAAGTTTGTTTGTTCGAATAATTCCGTCTACAATGAAAATAAAAATTAATTCTCCATGAAATTCATTCATTAAAAGCCACGTCAAAGTGGGTGATGCGAAATATCAAATTTCTGGCTAGCCAATGAACATGATCTCAAAATCGTCATTCTATTCGTGCCAGCTCAATCCAGCGGAATATAAATAGGTAAATTAAAATAATTGATTAAATTTATGGAAATGCTTTCGCGAATAATTTCAAATGTTGCATGTCAACGGGAAGAGATAGATACCTAGCTTTGAAACACAATGAACAAGTATCAACTCAACATTTCTAGCATCCTTCGAAATTCAATTGGCTTATGTAATTTTTTGTTATTTTTCGTGCGGAAGAAAAACGAGAATTGTCTTTGAATTGTCGGAAATGAGCTTTCTCCCCCATTTCACCGGAAAAGAAACGTAAAATATTGTTCGAATAACTTTCAAATTTCAGGGGAAAATTGTAATTTAGATGGCTCCTGTAGGGATAATATCTAATGGTGTATTAAATTTCTGAGTGGGAAGATGTTAATTTGGATACTTTGTTTGAACTCATTTCGCTAGGTACGCATTTGTTCCTACTTATAATTAAATTGTAGATATTAGAGGAGATTTTTGACTAAGGACACACATACAACTTCATGCAATTTCAAACGCTATTACAGGTTTTTTGAAGGGAGTATCCTAGATCTCGGGTCTATTGGCTTTTGAGTAATGAGACGTCTTGAGCAATGAGACATGTAATTACATATAAATTAAATTATTTTCGTTTTTGTTGTTTTTTGGAACTCATCATCAAAATATTGTGATTCGATTAACTCGAAATAGAACAATTCGAAAATTAAGACGTTTCTTTTTCTTTAAATCTTGACTTCACGCATTTCAGACTCTTTGAAAGTTGCAGATAAAAATTTAAGCTTTTTTTAAAAGTTCTATTTCTGTTCAAGATACAACAGCACAACCATTATGTTGCTGCAGATGAAATAACCGATTCAGCAATGACATAAAGTAGGCTGCAATTTTAGTGTATTATGTTGGCACAAGGCGGTGCAAATGATATCAAGTATTGAAGTATAAATACTGCTTCTTTGGTTTAGGGAGTCATTTCTGTTTTGCGCTTTATAGTGATTGTAAAAACAAAAAGAAAAAGTGCCCATGGAAGTGATCAAAAACGGCTACTTTTACTATACGAACTTAAATTAGAGCAAAACACACCGGAAACAAAGAGGAATATCAACTGCACATTTGGGCCTGGTACAGTTAGCGAACGATCTACTCGACGTTGGTTCGGAAAATTTCGTTCCGGAGATATGGACCTTGGAAGTGAGCCACATTGACACCCAGAACAATCGATCGATAACGACAAACTCCGTGCATTAGTGGTGTCTGACTCCCGCCAAACCTTAAGGGATCTTGCCGAAACATTAGCTGTTCACAATTCGACAGTTTGCCACCACTTGCAACAAATTACAAGAGTGAAAAAGCTTGACAAATGGATTGCGCACGATCTTACCGAGCAGAACATGCCACCGAATGGAGATTTCAACTTCTCTTCAAATTGTGACCATCTTTGAAAAGTTGATTTTATACGATAATCGTCGCCGATCAGCCCAATGGCTAGATGCCGATGAAGCGCCAAGATACATGCGGAAACCATGCTTTCATCCAAAGAAAATAATATTAACTTTTTGGTGGGCTGTAGCTGGAGTTATCCACTATTCGTTCCTGAAACCTGGCCAAACCATCAAAGCTGAGAAATACTGCGCTCAACTGGATGAATGCATCAGAAATTGATAGTCCAACGACTTACGTTTGTCAACAGGGGTGCAGTGATACTGTTTTATGATAACACACGACCTCATGTATTGAGAACAACGGTCCCAAAATTAAACGAGTTGAGCTATGAGACTCATCCTCACCAACAAATAACCATTTCTTTAAACGTTTGGATCACATTTTGACAGGAAAAAGATTTAATGATGAAGATGCTGTCAAAAAATGCCTTTGAGAAGTTTCTTTGAACCAGAAAATCGGAGTTCTACAAAACTGGAATAAATGTACTAGTATCTCGTTGAGAAAAGTATTTTGCATCTATTGGTACCTATTTGGATTGCATGAATTGTCTTTAAAAAAAGTTACAACTGTTGAAAAATTTATTACTTCATCGGCCATTTCATTTGCAGCAACTTAAGATAATATTAATGCTAAAAACTATTTTAATTGTTCCCAGCCCTAAAATTGATATAATATGATAAAATAAATTTAATAATAAAACGTCTTAAATCTTTTAAATAATAAAAAGTAAGCAAGGACTGGTGGTGCAAAGATACGGAAAAAAATTCAAATTACTAAAATTTTTTGGATAACGAATGAATTTGGAAAAGTAACAATGAAGAAAGAGCTCTTGAATATGTTGAAACTACTTATCTTAAGTGACTTTAACGATTCCGCTACTCAACAAATTTAAAACTTTAGATTGTATTTGAGATCTTACCATGTGATTATTTTTCTATGTAATTGATCTAATATACAATCGATAGGTAAATGATATTATATCCAATTTTCAAGTCAAAACCTATATTTTCTTTGACTCAATTTACTTTGAAGTTTATCCATTTGCTTTTTTGACGTTTTGATTGGTTTATGTTTGGAAGGCGAAGTTATCTACATCACCAAGCTTACGCCTTTCCATGAGATGTTGGAGTGAGTCTAACAGGCTCTAACAGTAACCGGAGATCATAGGAGGCTCCCATCCTCGTAAGAAGCATTTTTCAATTAAAATTCTATCTTCATCAAAGCCTTCCACTTATTTGTAGCTTACTGAATCTTTATTTTTTTGGGGATAGATTTAAATGAGAATGAAGCAAATGCGCTTTTTTCATGACATATTACATACGATTTGATGGTAGCCCAGGACGCACTGAGGGAAAGTGGATGAAACCTGACCGCTTTATGTTGGAAGAGTTGAAGTTTCGGACTGATGGACTGATGAATAGAAGATCAGTGAATCGAAGTAGTCTATATCACACAGGAGAGGCTGGGCTGAAACGACTACTGTTGATGCAGCCAAAAAGGTTTCTCAATGTTTGGAGACCTGGGGCGGGATAACTCGATGGATTAGTGTTGACCAAACACTCATCGAGAAGTAAGGAGTGGTCTATAAATTGACGGATTGGTTTCAGACAAATATGTAACTGAGTTGAAGCAAAGATGGTAAAGCTGTTGTAAAATGATGCTTAATATCTTAATGTAGAACTACACAGTATGACGGAAAAGTTCCCGAACTTTTGAAATAAAATATCGAAAATTACATCTAAAGAAATTTATTCCAGCTGACTTTCAACATAGTCCCCTTCCCTATATATACACTCATTTGAGCGCTCCATGAGTGATTCGAAGGCTCTCTGGTACTCCTCTGAAGTTATCGCTGTGAGATGCTCGGTGCAAGCCGCTTGAATGCTCGGTAAATCTTCAAAAATCGTCCTTTCAAGGCCATTTTTAAGCTTGGGAAATAGAAAAAAGTCAGCTGGAGCCAGATCTGGCGAGTAGGGGGCGTGATTGATGCGTGAGAAAAAAAAAACGTTTTTTGAAGAATTTTTTATAAGCTCTTCAATAAATACACTCTAATACTGCCCGAAAAATTTTATTTTCATTCAATTATGTTTGTTATTATTAACAAAATGGTGTATTCATTGTCTTATAAATGGTCATATAAAAAAGGAGGTCGACACTCGAACAGATTTTGTAGCGAAAAAATATCTGAAAGAAAAAATCAAATAAAATTACGCTTTCTATGATCTTGGGTATTGTGTGAAGCAAAAATATGAAATTATTACTAAATTAAGATAATGGCGGCTAATCAAAGAAAAGTTTTCAAATACATTTTTGTTAGGTTTTTTTTGTTAATAAAATAAAAAAAATAAAATTTTAACGTTACGCGATAGCTATGTAGTATGAGAAATATTTCGAACACTCGGTTCAGCTGTTTCGGAGTAATCTGTCAGACCAGATGGCTAACAAATTTTAGAGTCTTAAAAATAATACTTACAGCTAATCAGCGACTCTAAATCCGTACAAAATCCCTTCACTTTCTTCATATTACTCATTTAGCTGCAATCTCATATCTATTAGCTTCGTTATAGTTTCCTTAGAAGCATCTGAGCTTTTGCCACCCGATTTTCATAGACATTTGGACCAATTTTGATGCCCAATTCCGCCATAGACTGTCCTAAGCCTGATTTAGAAAGGAGGAGCGACGTCCTTGTTTCTCCAGTCCCCAGCTTCTCTTCGCAAATCACACAAATAAATGAAAGGAAATGGTTTCGAGGTCACATACTGAGTTTACTGATTCCCCAATGATGGGACAATAAACGCCGAAAAATGCCAATAACAATAAATACACCTACAGTAGTGTCACTAAATCCCACTTACACTTCTTTATCAGGACGTAATAGGGTTCAAGGCGAGAATTTCGCGCCTATTTACGGGATCAAAGCACTTCCATGCCGCCGTTGTGGAGGTTGATTTTGATACCCAGGACTTCAATTGTTTTTAATATCGGTGAAACCCTTGACTTAGTAAGCAAGCAACTACTTTCGTTGCGATTTCAACAATTGTTTTGCACAGAAAACATGTTTAGCCACCATAACCCAGACGCAATTATGTAAACTCTTCTTGTCAAAATTCTTGGCAAGTTGTCTTCATAGGTCTTCATAGATGTTAAAACCCATCTATGAAATTTCGTGATTCATCAGAGAATGCAGGAGAGTAATTATATCCTTGTAAGTGGATATTATGCGTATCTGCCCATATTTTGTGTGGATATGTTGCCCGAATCACGTTGCAATTGTCTTCGAAAGAATCTTCGATCTTTTCTTTTAGTTTTTTTTCCATTCAAACAAAGCTTCATTAGCGTTCTTGTGTTAAATTGAAAAATACTCAAGTAATACTGCTCGGATTGTTATGAAATTTTATTATTATTTGTATTATATTATATTTATTAAGTCTCGAAATCTGCAAAATTTGATTTTTGATATTGTTGAAACAAGTTAAAGCCTGAAGTTCCTTACCAAGTAAGGAAATTCAATTCAGTTCAAGGGTATACTGATAGAAATCTCATCCACTTACGAGTTCTTGTCCGAGTAGAACCATAATTTACAAATGGCCCAATCTTTATCGACAAGGCAGAGACTCCCAGCTGATTGAAGTGACTCCTCCGGACATAAATTAAAAAGTCAAAAAATTAATAATATCAGATACTTGACTGAAACAAAACGGCTTGCAAAAGTTTCTGAAGTACAAGATACAACAAATTTTAAAATTCAATTCATTAATCTTGCCAGGACATAGGCCAGCACTAGATGGGTCCCGAAAATGTTCATGCCGTCTCAGAAACAACACCGCGTAGAACGTTCCTGCCCATTTTTGGGCCTCTGTAGTGAAGACAAATCAGATTGAATAATTGAATTGTTATGAATCTAAATCCAAAGTGGACTTTATGCAGTGCGACAAAAAAGGCACTTCACCACCCATGTAAGTTAAAATGTTGCAGTCGGATGATAAAATTAAGACGACTTTCTTTTGGCTCTCAGAAAGGATCCTGTAAGCAGCATGCAAAGATAAAGGCAGCTCGAAAACCGAAGAATATTACGCTTGAATCTAAGAGGGGTTGGAAGGATGTATCAAAGACAAAAAAATTGGCAAAAACATACCTGTTCACAAGTGGAATGTTGAGTTGGCTGGCCTTCACAAACTTTGTTTCGATATTTTTGCTCATCCACCATACAGTCGTGAAGTGGCTCCCAGCATTCAATGAGTGTTCCAAAAACTTTAAAAGGAACTTTGTGGGAAGAAATTTTCAAAGGAAGAAGGAGTGAAGGACGCGGTTTCAGCTTATTTTCCTGATAAGGACAAAATATTTTATGAAGGTAAACAAAAGCTAATTAGAGGATCTGAAAATTGTCTTAGACTGGTAATTGGACATATCTAACAAAAATTAATTCTTTGATTCTATAAGCACTTCTCATAGTCCATTCCGCGAAAAATAAAAACTTCCCCTTGTAGATTTTTTTAAAAATAAGTGAATAAGGCGACCGGCATTATGCAAAAAACTGCATTTAAACTATTCTCTGACGAATCTTTTCTTTTCTCTTTAAGGAATCAAAAATAATCTCCATTGTGTGGCCAAATGACCATGACTAGGTTGCAACAGCAATCCTTTCACATAATTGCAGTAAGCAAAAGTATCTTGTTTACACTAGTATGGAACTGGTGAACTAGGTTTTTTCGGTAGAAAATTGCCTTTCCGTCAGATTTCCACAGATTGCATTATTTTTATCTGGAAGTCAGTAACATTTCTATATCACTAGGTAAATTAAAGTTGCATACCGGGTCACCGAGTGTTGCTTTGTTAGCAAAATGTGTATTCGATGCATCTTTGTTTTCAGCCATAACATGATATTTGCTTCCTGTCAAACTACCATTTCCTTACGTTTCTATTTTCATTGAAAAATCCGTGGCTCCAAAAACAAGTACATACCTCGTCGAAATGAAGCAGAAGTTTGGTCGCTTCTAACACATCATCCCACTTGATACCTCGTTTAGATATTCCAAGAAACCCTATGATTGTGATACACCGAAAAAGCAATTTACAGAAAGATTCGTTTATTCAGTCCTTTCTATCGGCGTACCAAATGACAGTTTTTCTACTATTCCATGGTCCCAATCGTTCAAATTCATATAATATGTTTGACAGGATTCAGGAACTCACGGAGTATCTTAGTTGCTCACATCACAGTCAAAATAGACTAAATAAAACTATTTGACATGTGCTGTTTGACAGTTTTGACAAGCAAGTGATTGTTTTTCGACATTAGCCCAAAATTCATCTGACAAGATTGCAAAACAAGTTAGGACTATTAACTAATGCACAAGACATTTTATAGTCAGGTAATTCAACTAACTTTCAAAGTAGATTTTATTTGTCAAACACCCCAATTATACAGATATTCGCATTTAAAAAAAATGAACTTGCGTCAAAAAGTTAAAAGGTCAAAAATCAAACTTGCGTCAAAAAATTGACGCCTATATATATTTATTACTTGCTGACCTTAACATGAAACGGTATATACCAATTTAGATATATTTTTAATGTTCAGCAGTGTTATGATTGTCCATATGATTTGGCTTGCATAAATCATTACAGAAAGTTTTCAACAGCAAGGACAAGTCACTACGCCAAAACTATTCTCAATTTTCATTAACAAATTTTTGATCAGCTTTGATTTCTATGTTTCCCCTACTAGGTTACCACTACCAAGTGCTAAAACTTCGAACGTTCTCCTATTCTAATTCTCATCTCAATTTCTAATCTGTTTTTTGCAAGGCTCTGTTTCTTTGCTTAATGGGATACGCTTATTTCTTTCTTAGTGATGCTCCTCCTGGCTGTAAGCATTTTTAAGTGCGCAATAGTCCGAAACATACTAAATTACTTTTATTCCTTACTAAACTACGCGCCATCAGCCCATAATTTAGGAATAAGTATTTGAAGAGATTTCTACATAACAGTTAGTAACGGCAGCTTAGAACGGGTTCCGTATAAGTCCTGTATACGATATCATCTGTCTTAAAATCTGATTTAAACATAAGTGAAGGACGCTAGGTAAGGTACAGGAAGTCTTCGTGTCCCTTCGGAAACGATTCTACTTCGATGACCAAAATGTGAATAAAATCTGCTACAAGGAATTTTGACGTATGAATGTCAAATCTGGTATAACCAGAGTGCTAATATGATGAATGAATTACGTGGTCTCGGGGAAAAAAAGCCTCAAGCAGACTGTAAACACTTTGCATCGAATTGAAAACTTTAGCAAACTGCTGAAATAATAAGGAGCGGTATTTTCATATTGAAAGTTGATAGAAAACACATCTCTAGCTCTGTGACTATTAGCGAAAATGGTTGGATTTTAAGCATTTATTAAGTATTATAAAGATGTATTGAGTGACGACATTTCATTGAATTATTGTGAGAGTTTATAAAGAAGTATAAGAAGTATAAGAAGAGGTAAAGCACTTTAAGTTGGCAATAGTTTTTGATACTTTTTATGGTGTGACACCTGTCATGCGTTTCATGGTGAGCTTGGTTTGCCATTTTATCATGAATAGGTTGACGTCTGAGCTATGTTTGCAAATTGTGCACATTTTTTGTCAAAAAAAAAAACCGTGCGTTCGACAAACTCATCACGCACTTCGTCAATTTTACTACCATTATTAACAATGGATCTGTAGCGCACCACGTTTAGTCCCCGATCATACGCATCCATCCAGACGCCGTGCAAAGCGTAATGAAGAAATCATAGCAGCTGTGAGGCCAAGTGAGTCCATTTGATATCGTACTCTACAATCAAACCTGTGCCTGTGGACATTATAGAAGGTTTTAAGGAAGGACCTTAGTTTGCGGGCTTACGGAATTCAACTCTTGTAGGTGTTAAAGCTGGACGACCACCGGGCACAGCGTAGATTCATTCAATGGACCCAAGAACAAATTACTGCAGATCGCGAATTTCATAAGAAAATTTAATTTGGTGGAGAGTGTCATTCGTGGTTCAAAGGCTACGTCAATAAACACTGCTGCCACGTTCCGAGTGAGGTGCAATCATAAACGGTTGTCTGCGCACTGTTACATTCGGAGATAGTGACTGTTTAGTGTGCTGTATGGTCCGGTGGAATCGTTGGTCCATACGTCTTCAAAAAGGTCACTATAGAGCCATTATCAATTGCATTCTCGTTGCGGAATCGAATTGCCTTGATTTAGGGGACCTGTGGTTTTAACAGAATGGGACGACATGCCATACAGCTCGTGCAGCCATCGACTTATTGAACGAAAATTTGATGGCCGAATAATTTGCCGTTTTGGACCTGTTAAATGGCCTGCAAGTTCTTGAGATTTAACACTGCTTGACTATGTCTTATGGGGATGCGTGCAATCATTCGTCAACGTTTTTGGTAAGAATAGTCAAAAATTTAACTTTTCGTTTCGACTGCTCCAGCGTCAATCATGTTGTTCGTATGACGGAAATTATATTCTAATAAAAATGGCAGATAATTATTTTTCGAATAAATCCAATTCGAGGGAAATCAGAAAAATTCAATATTTATTTTTTATTTCATTTGGAATGATAAAATATTTTTATAATTTTATTCGAGAGGAAAAACTTAATAAGAATTCTTGATTTACTTGCAGTTTTCGGTATTTTAATGAATGTAATATTCACTGAATTTATTTAGTCGTCAATTTTACTTGCGTATGTTTTGCCGATTAACTTTTATTTATAAATAACTTAGTTCGGGAGCTGATTTTTCATAAAAATATGTTGCCCAATTGAAATCAAAGTCAGAAACATAGTTTGTAGAAGGTTCGATTTTTTCGTATTGTCTGAAACAGGATTTCACATTCTACAACAGTCGATGTACATCTCACTCATTTTCCCATATGCCATTTCGTTGTTATTCGATGTGAGTACATGTTTCGCATTTTTTATCGACAAGAATTGAACACGGATCTCATGCTGTTAAAACAACATAGTTGTGTGAATTTCCCCGAAATACAAAACTTCAAATTGATTTCAATGAGACTGATAATACAGACACGAAAAGAACAAATATTAGCACAGTAGCTCGCAGCGAATCCGGCAAATTTTCAACGAAGGTGGAATTATATTTAACTTTCGAATGTTCAACAAGATTTCATGCTTTATCCTTTGGCTCTACCCCCGTCAGCATCCTCGTCCTTGTCAGTGGCCCTTGTCTAAATGTAATCCTCCCACACTTTTAATTTTAGTGTATGAGTGTGTATTTTAATCCGACATATTGCGACACTGAGTAAATTCATCCTTAGCGCCAACGATGAAAATGATGATCCGGAAACGTTCGTGATGCGAAAGAAAGCATGATAGGCCTCCTTTTATTCAAACTACATTTCTTAAGTAAACTGACTTCTATTTACTCGATTTAATTACAGGAAGAATTAAGTACAGAGTACGTTTGAGAACGAGATGTTAACCGCGTTGAGATGAGATGTTAAAAATATTAATTTGGAATCACAACATTTGCATATTACTCGTCCTGATTAAACTCCATACTGGCTTGAGTAAATTGCGTGGTGAACGGTCGTGGTAGGTATGTAAAGATAATTAAGAAGCCATTATTTAGTGTTGATTTTGTCGTAAAAAGGAAAATGTTTACTGGGAAAATTATGCTACGGCTTACACGGCAACGTTAAGGAGTTGTATGAAGTTTTCACTCACGAGATATGATCAACACTTTTGAGTATTTATTAACAATTAAAAATCCTATTAAATTGTTAGAAATTCTACGCCATGAAATTAGCATAAATGATGCTTCTTAAAATTTCTTTCGAGTTTCCTTCATCGCAAAATGTTGATATTGCAACTAAATTGTATTTAAAAGTCATAAACAAAAACATTCTCTTCAAAGTTGTCTGGTTTGCTTTATGCATTCAAAAGAATTTAATCTTTTCGCTTACGCTTTGCACCACAACAAAAGGATCTTTAAGCATCCAGCGAGCTTATGTTCCTTTTAATTACATGCAAATTTATTTCGTTATCCTTAGTGCTAGCGAAAACCAAAACAAAAGTTGGTTCAAGTTATCTTGGCTCAATTTTATGGGTGATACTTGAGCGAAAACTTTTTGAATTATTCATTAGTTACGATTAAGGCGAGAGCGCCAAGTCGTGCTTGAACGTAGCAAAGTATAAATAGAGCGACTGATTTCCGTGCATATCCTTCACATCGAACTATTCTCTTCAAGGCAACGTCCAGTTGAACTTACAATGAACTCAATGTGAAATTGAATTAATTAGAGTTGATTAAAGACAAAATGAATTTGCTATTGACTTTGTAGTTGTCTTTTTTTGTTTTCAATTATTTTCTTGTTCTTGATATGAATATTTTATTATTTAATGCTAAGGACGATTTACAAAAAACCAATTCGATTTGGTAAAGAAACAGTCGTTGATGCGATGCGTTGAAAATGCATTATCGTCGTAGTAGAAGGGTTCAGTAATTTCGCATATGATACTATTCTATGGAGAAAGGACTATTAATTAGAAACCCGGAACTAGGTGAACATCACCAGCAGGAGCAAGGTCCTTATGTCAGGAGCATATTTCATTTACTGAGGACCTGCACACTTGAGCATTAAGCAAGACCTCTATCCGAAGCATTGTAAGACCTCTGTCCGAATATGGGAATAGATTCGCAATGGGAATAGATAGCAAAATTTCAGATTATTCAAAAGTTTATTTCCTTGCGAACGGAATAATGGGACTATCTCATTCGAGGTTTTGAAAAAAGTCAATTATTTTTTATAAAAATATTGCTTGCATAAAAAAAACAAAAAAATTTTCTTATTTATATTTATTATTATTTTTCGTATTTTCTTGTGTTTTCCACTTCTAAAGTAGATTTAATTTTTTTTTTGATTTTCCATTCCAAAATTCAACGTTTTTAATTTTGTCAGATATATATTTTGGGAGTAAGTTGGTCCCTCGTTCAGTGTCAATAATTCAGAAAATTCAGAAAACTCAGAATTCAGAAAATAATTTACAATGAAGAAGGGAGTAACTCACTCCTGAAATATATGTCAAAATTAAAAAAATAACATTTTGGAATGGGAAATCTAAAAAATAAAATCTAATTTGTTTAATATATAATGGTGCCCGAACATCAAATAAATACTTATCAGTCAATACAGTGGAGTTTGACATGCCACTTTTCTTTTATTTTTCTCTATGTTCAGGATGGGATCAGAGAGTACCAAAAATTTTTTTATAACACCAACGTTATTCAATCTTTCTAATAGTCATCATCTATCTATCTTTCTAATTCATCAAAAAGGCCCCTCGGACCACAATTTACCAAGCTGTCTTTCCACCGTCCATAGCACTTTCTAACCTTGCTATCAGGAACAACTTTCAGCGCGTTGATTACATTTTTATGATTGGCATGATTTGACCCAAAACGATGTTCCTTTAGCTCCCTTTGCAGGAGCAGGAAGAGGAACGTGTCTGATGGTGACAAGTCTTGAACCGAAAATTGGGGGCGTAGAGAAACACACCAGCGCGATTCTTGCACAAGGACAGATGCACAGCAAAGCTCTGTGAGTGTGCGGATTATTATAGTGAAGGATACGCATCCACACGAGTAGCATATGATATCTAGTGACGTGTTTCCGTAGCCGATACAGTACATTTTTGTGAAAAGCTGAGGTAAAGGGCATAATGCACTTTTTTTTACAATATGACATCGAGATGCGTCCTTTCTTAAGGCGAGCTCTTATCATGTGGTTCAACATTTTGCATCTTGGCTTTAGGATCATGCTTATCGCACCACGTTTCATAAACAGTTATAGTAATGTCAAGAAAGCCTGTGTCCTCTGCAAAACTTTCCAGTACTTCCAGAGGCAGACGCGTTTGCTATTCTTAGGCGGTCAAAACCATGAAAATTAACTTTGGGCACAATTTGAACATACCCGGTTTTTGTGTCTCTTTTCACTGCACAATACCTTACAACACAGTAGCTCTTCAGAAATCCATGGGCGACTTAAACGACGGTCGATTCCAAAAAAAAATTCACGCACTCTGTCCTTTATGTCTTCTGTTTGCAATGGAGCCGGTTTCTCTGAAAGACTTTCGTCTTTGACGGTTTTGCATCTGTCTGTGTAGGCCTTGGGTAAGTTTTGGTCATTTGGAGAAATTTCTCTTCCTCAGTCCTCGTTATAAGGTCCTGAATCTTTGTCCCTAAACTGCCCCTAAAGCCCTGAAACGCCACCACCAGCAGGCGAAGAAACGCAAAGAGCGTAAAGGAATAAGTTTAACATTTTCTAGTAAAGCATTAATGGTACATACAAATTCAACCATTGAAACTCGGGGCGACTTTTGAGATTAGGTTCCAGCAACTCCAGGACTGCGCTTCTAAGAAAAGTCACGGACCCTTCCTTATGTTTATTACAGCTTGTACAGATCTGAAAGTTTTATTTTACTGCCAAAATCATGTATAGTATAAAGTATATAATAATACAAGAGTATATCAATTAAAAATTAAATAATGTAACAATACAAAAGTATAACAACATATTAGACACAGATTAGCACATTTTTTTTGTCGAATGGTATCTTATTTTTTCATCGAATCATATCTTAAAAAACAATGCCCTAGAGGCATTCATAGCTTACATGGATAGGTATCGCAGCATTCACTGGTTTCGTGTCTTTCACCTTTTTTCTGCCAAATGGAGCAAACAACGCAATCTGTTTCTTATCCCTTCGAATTTCATGAAGTTTATGGTTCAGCCTTATCTCAGCATATGAGGAAGTTAGGGCTCTGGGTCTTTTTGCCAAAAATTATTATACAGTTGATCGATCAGTAGTTTGACGTATTTTAGGTGCGTCATTGGTTACTCAATTCGATTTTTTTACAGTTTTATATAGAATATAAGAGTTTATCGCAGAAACTGCTGAAAAAAAAATTATCTCCCTCACTTGAGGGCAGCTGTGTAGCTGATAGTCGCATTAGGCTTCTTAATATTCACCCATTTCCCTCCAAGTACAATAGAATACTTGTTGAGTTCACCATTCCAGCATAATTCCAAGTGTTCAAAATCGACACAGTTCTTTTATCTTTCCAGACTTGAAACATGCCATTACCTTTTTTCGTTGGCAAAGGTTTTTTCTCTTGTAAGCTTGGTTTTTTTGGGTGGTATGCAACACCTTTGCTGTTGCATAGAACTCATTTGCACGAGTTCTTCTGCCAAAGGTATACTGGTATTATCTTTCGGCAAACATATGATAATCCTGTAACTCGGGGACATTATCAAAGAGTTTCTGGTACAGATGTCGTGGAATCCTGATTGTAACGGGTAAATTTGGACGAACAAGTTTTTCTGTTATGAGATTTCCATAATAAGATAAAATAGTGTAAATATATCCAGTCTCCGAGTCTGCCAAATAAGCTCTTATGCCCCACTGCGTTGGCTTAATAGGACTATGAGGAATAAAAACGATTGCCCCTTTCAATCGCACTGTAGATTCGTCCCGACAAATATTTGGAAAATTTTGCATCCAGATTTTCCGGTGTTTAGATCCGTGCTGTTAGAGTCAGATGTTTTTAAGTGGAGCATCCAAAATATTTGATGGAATGGAGCTCTTGTGACTATAATCGAAAAGGAAGAGATTCTACTACTATGTCTCGTAGAACAATATTACTGCATACTAGCCACAACAATTATACCCATATTCAAGACGACTACAATGAGTGCCCAAAATTAATCTGTATCAACATCATACCATGTATGTCATACAAAGTCGTTGCTAAGTTTCTTAATGACAACACGAATTTTTAGCAATTTTCCGTCTCTCTTATTATACTGTCGAACAGCTCATCTGTCAAAACAGTTTGAATGATCGGATTGTTTCAAAAAATCAGAAAATTTGAGGTTGTCATTTCATCCAATGAAAAAAATTGCTGTGGGAGCTTGACCTCATCCTCCTTAATATCGACCCAGTCATCATTTCCCATTAAGATCTTTCCATTATCATCGATATCGGATTCAATACGCCAGGTCAGTCAGCGTTGCGATAGAGAAATTTTAGGCAGGACGACGTCAGAAGGAACCGGAACCTATCGTCAACATGTGGGCTTATAAACAAAAAATAGGCGCTGTAACGTGACTTTAGGCCAGCAGTCATCAATAGTTCAGTACCCGTACTGCGTCACAGATTCGCCCTGTAGTATACCGTTTTCGATAGCACCCTACTTACCATAAATGAGTCTTAGGCTCAATACGCTTTTGTATCCCTGGTCACCTTTTGACTTTCTTTTTATCGCTAAGGGTTGAAAATCAAATTTTAAATATATCTTATTAATCATTTTTTTCCACACCAAACGAAAAAATGCAAGAATTAATCTCAGGAGGCGCCCATGCTCCTTCGAGTGAAGTATAATAAGATTAACGTTGACCTGCCTGGAAATCAAGCACTGGTTCATCATTGTGGTAATTTTTCCAAGGTAGAGCTAGAGTAAAAGGAGTAAAGAGTAAAGAGTAAAGAGTAAAGAGTAAAGAGCTAGAGTAAAGCAGCTCAAGTAAAGGGCTTAGACTTTTTCGAGCCTTTGACCCTATTCTAAATAAGTATGGATCAGACGTCAAAAGTGTGGAATAGATGACAGACATATTACACTGATCCCTAGAACATTTTCTCGAGTAATGTTAACGAAATTGTCAGAAATGCTTATTCCTTGCTTCAAATGCCTTTACTGAAAGACAGCCAATTGGTAAAAAAGCTTGTTCCATGGATACCATTAATACAAATTTACAAAAAGCTTGGAATTGTCATTACAATATAATAAATTTTTTGCAGTGTCGTTTTAGCCATTTAGTATAACTTCCAAGATTGTTGCGAATCTGACTTTTCTGTTTTGGACGATGCGAATAATGCAGAAAGATACTTCAATATTGCTAAAAAATCTTTTGCTGGGATTGTCATTATTGTTCAATCCAGAGCACGGCTTTGGAACATTTACGATAAGACGAAGCTCGTTCTTAAATTGTTCTCAAAATTCGTGTTTCGCTGTTTGTTTAAGTCTTCCTCAGCCTACGGTCTGAACTGCTTCGCTTGAACTTGTATGTTAATGTTATGTTGAATTTGTATGTTAAGTGAAAGTTGAACAAGTGATTCAATAAATAGAGTCCTCGTATACAAGACAAAACTCCGAATTGTCTTTTTCTACCGATCTTATTTTAGATAAACCATTAAATTCTTTCAAAAGAGCTTTGTAGATATAGTACCTCATACCATGTACCTAGTACCATGCAGTACCTCGTACCATGCATTTTTAGAAGTCTCGTTACACACATTTCCATCTACTATAGTTAATATTTACTTGCGAGTAAAAGATTCCAAGGAGTGTTGACAAAAGAAGCAAAGAGAGCAAACAGCGAAGAAAAAAAGAAGCAAACAGAGGAATTTCAGCAAAACGAAAATAAAGCTCGCACAGACGTGCAGCAAGAAGAAAGACCTAACGCGGGAAAGGAGAGTACTACTAAGACCCCGGCAACAGGAACTCATATAAACTTGATCCTTGATGGTTGATTCTATGCCGCTGTACTGGAGCATATGGGAGGATATCAGGGAACACAAGCACTCCCATTCAAGCAGTCAACCAACCCCGTCGGACTACATACTGGTCGGATTTGGGGCAGAGGTCGACAACAAGGAATTATTCTTTGACTGATTCAAGAATATACTCAGAAATCGCGCCAATGTTTCCATGTGCAAGCCAATGGCAACCATAAAAATTAGGGGCATTGATTGTGTTAAGATCTAACCAAGGCAGGAAAGGCTATCTAAAAGGAGTTTGCTGGCATGGGAAGGATGAAGGTGAGGCTGATACCAGAAACAATAGAAAACAACGTTTGGCCATCATCCACCTAACTGAAAGGGATGCCGAAGAGCAAGGGCACAGTAATAGGCTAAGTGATCTGGAAGGTATGGTGAAGGCAAGCGCTTTTTCAATGCTGTCAATGCTTTTGCTCGGAAACACCGCACAAGCAAGCAAAGGACCATACAGGAATTCGGATAGGTATGAAAATGGATATAAAAGAAAAGAATGTTCGAAGAAGTCACATTGTTTTTTTTTTTTTTTTTTTTTTGGCGGGCGATGAAGACATTTACATCCGCAGTGAGGGACTCGCTGGCAGCAGTACCGACCTGTCTACCAGAATACCCTCTAAACACCGCCCCTGTCAGGGAACCTAGCCTGGAACTGTTTGTCACATTACTTCGGGTTAGGCCCCCCCTTCCATCGCCTGATGGCGCCTTCGGATCGCAGCTGAGGGGACTGGGAGGACAGTTTTTTGTTTCATTTTATTTATTTTTTTTTTGTTTTTGAGTTTTTTTTTTTTTTTTTTTTTTATTCTTTTTTCCTGTTATTTACATTTTATTTTTGTAATTTTTTTTTTTTTGTTTTTTTTTTTGTTATTTTTTTGTTTGTCCTTCCTGCTTCTCAGCTGGAGGCAGGATAGGATTACTGCGAACGCAGCCCTTCCTCTCCCCGTGCCTGCCTCCGGTCTAAGATTTCCTTCTTCGTGAGAAGGACCACCCGCACGTAATGTGCCACACAGTTCCATTTGTCAATTGAGGCTAGCATCACATCCAGCGCAGCCTCTGGCGAGAGCTCTCCGACTCTCTCGAAGAGCAACCCTCGTTCGCCAGCCCACCTCCCACATATAAAAAAGGTGTGGAACGCGTCGTCCTCACATCCTGGACAGAACAAGCACTCAGGAGATCGTGCTTTTCCCATCTTATGGAGGTATGATCGAAAGTATCCGTGGCCGCTGAGGAATTGGGTGAGGAAGTAATCTGTCTCACCTCTACACCGGTTGAACCACTTTCTCACGTCTCCGATGAGACGTGCCGTCCACCTTCCCCTTGTCTCACTTTCCCAGGTGCTCTGCCACATATCCAGGGTTCTTTGCCTCTCTTCGCGCGCAATAGTTTCCCTTCCTTGCTCCGCCCTCCGAAGGTAGATCCTGCTGCGCTCCTTCGCCAGGAGAACGATGGGAATTGAGCCCGCAATGACCATCACTGCCGGCTCCGAGACCGTACGGTACGCACAAGCGACTCGTAATGCTCCTCTCCTTTGTACCTGGACCAAGTGCTTCCGGTACGTGCGCTTGTCAAGCGCGTCAGCCCACACCTCACATCCGTACAGGAGTATAGACTCCGTGGTGTTCATCAACAGGCGTCTTCTGCTTGGAGCCGGACCCCTAACATTGGCCATTAGTCGACTTAGAGCCGACACCCTCGCTGAAGCTTTGCTCGCGGCCTCCGTGATCTGCTGCAAGAACCTCATGTTGCAGTCGATTATCAGACCAAGGTATTTGAGTGCGTTCTTGGACTCAACAGTTGTATCGCCCACCACCACAGGAAGAACTCTGGGAATTCGTTTTTTCGTTAGTATTACCACCTCTGTCTTTTCGAGCGCGAGGGTAAACCCACGGTTTGTCATCCATTCGCGCACTTGTCTCATCACCGTGCCTAGTTTGAGCTGAACCTGTTCGACCGACCGTCCAGTGACCAAAGCCGCCACGTCGTCCGCGTATCCCACAAGTCGCGCCTCTTCCGGAAGTCTTAGCCTCAACAGCCCGTCGTACGAGGCATTCCAAAGGTCCGGTCCCAGGATGGACCCTTGCGCGACTCCTGATGTAACGTCTACCACCCGTTGCCCCTCCAGTGTAGCGTATTGCAATCTGCGGTCCTTCAGATAGTCTTTTAGTATCCGCAACAAATATTTGGGAACTCTGAAGGTGTTTTCCAGGGCGCTTATGATATCCGACCACCTCGCAGAGTTGAAAGCGTTCTTAACATCCAGTGTCACCAGCAGCACGATTCGCTTTGATCGTTGGTCCGCCTCTGCTCTCCGGACCACACTCGTCACCTCCATAATGGCGTCGATCGTGGATCTACCTGGTCGGAAGCCATGTTGGTGAGGGGATAGGTCTCCAGCAGCTCTGATTGCGTCGGTGAGCCTCCCCCTGATGAGTTTCTCTAGAACCTTTCCAGCGACGTCCAACATACACAGCGGACGGTATGACGACGGCAGCGCTGGGTCCCCCTTTCCTTTGCTAATCAGGACAAGCCTCGCCTCCTTCCACCGATGAGGAAATACACCCTCCTTCAGGCAGCAGTTGAAAGCGCGGAGCAGCAGGTTAGGGTCACGCTGATGTACCATCTGTAGCACCTCAGCTGGGATTCCGTCCGGTCCCGCAGCCTTCCTCTTTTTCATCGACGCCATGGCTACATCCAGTTCTTCGGCAGTGAATGGAGGGCCATCGAATTGCACTTCTTCCGTACCTGCTTCTTGGCGTAGGGGGTGGGTTGGAAACAGCGCTCTGACTATGCCGTCCATTTTTTCAGCTTCAAGAATGCAAGGTGCTCGTAGCGAACCAAGCTTTCGCATTACGAGTTTGTAGCCCAGTCCCCACGGATCTCTGTTCACGTCCTCAATGAGCTCCTGCCAACGACGCGCTTTGCTCTTCTTAATCAGGCTACGAAGGAGTTTTCTTGCGGACTTGTACTCAACCTCGCGAGCGCATGCCTCTTCTCGGCTTTTAGAGCGCTGCACCATACGTCGGAGCTTGTGACATTCCCTTCGTTTTGCAGCAATTTCCGGAGACCACCAATACACAGCAGGTTTACCATGTCGTGGACGTCGTCGGGGCATAGAAGCGCCGCAGGCAGAGGTGATTACGTTCATAGTGTGGTCTACCACATCTTCAGCCGAGGCCTGGTCGGGTCCCACCGGAGCCATTGGGGTAGATATGCCCCTTGAAAGCGCGTGATCGAACTTCTCGGTGTCCATTTTTCCGAGATTCCACCCCTTGGGTGCTGGTCGGGTCGATGGCCGACGCGAGGTAGAAGCTCCAATCTCGAATGAAATATACTGGTGGTCGCTTGCCGAATAATCTTCAAGAACCCTCCAGTTTCGTACCGTAGGTACAAAACTCTCGGATGCGAATGTCACGTCCGGGATCGTTCCCTGGCAACCACTGCGGCGAAAGGTGGGTGTGTTTCCAGTGTTCACGACCACGAGTCCAGTTCTGGATGCCATTTCGAGGATTTTCGCTCCCCTAGGATCAGTCCGGTGCATGCCCCACTCAATTGCCTTTCCGTTAAAGTCACCTCCAACAAGAATGGGCCCTCGGGTACTCATAACAGCATCTTCCAGCGCATCGAGTCGGCTCAAAAAGGATGCGAAGGGTTCGTTCGGTGTAAAATAGACACTGAAGAAAGTCGAAGCTGCGCAACGAATCCACACAAAACCATCCCCTTTGCGGTGGCTCTCAACACACAGTCGGGCTCCGTTTCGCACCCAGATGGCAGCGGTGCCAGATTCGTCTTGGAACCAATCTGGAGAGTCCCTGTTGTGGTGCTGCTCGCAGAGCAGTAACAGGTCAATCGATTTTTCCCTCACGGTCTGATCCAGCAAGTCCTGGGCGACCACACTCCGGTGCAGGTTAACTTGCAATACTCGGGTCATCGTAGTTTCGATTTCGCGTCTTTTAGAGCCTCCCTGAAGACAGAACACTTCCCGGTTCCCAACTTATGAGTCAGGTCTTTAGTCTCCTTTCCTGCTGCTTTACATAACACACAACATGCTGTGTCGGTGCACGCCTTGGCGTTGTACCCAGTTTCTCCGCACCTGTAGCACATGCCTCTTCTATCCGGTCCTTTGCAGCCCAGCGCCTTATGGCCGAAACCGAGGCACTTAAAGCATCGGATGGGATCTGCCCTCTTCCGGATTATGCACACAACCCATCCGACCTTGACCTTTCCTTTGTCTAGCATTGGTTTCGCGTCCCTTTCGATGAGGTCAACTATAGCTACTCGCTGTCCCCTGCTGTTTTCGGAGGTAACCTCCACTTTCATTTCGCCGGCTGTACGGAACTCCTTCCGCAGTGCCTCCTCCACCTCGGCCACGTCCGTAACGCAGTCGATATCCCTGATTTCGAGGGTCACCCTTGGCTCGAGCGCGGACACGCTGGCCTTTTCACCGACTGCTTTCTGGACTGCGTCGCGAAAAGAGTCTTTGTTGGCTGCGTCTGGCCCAAATTCAACCAGGAGGCCACCAGCTCGCGTTTGTCGTACTGCTTTTATGGATGTATCCATCTCCTCAGGTCTGACCGCCTGTTTGATTTGGCGTAGTACCTCTGCGTACGAATTGCCATCCATCGGTTTGATTAGTATTGCTGGCCCTTTTTTCTTTCTTCTCCTCTTGCGACGCTGCCGTTTCGCCTTCGGCTGGCTAGCGATCTGCGGGTTGCCAGGGACGCAGTTCGTATCAGAATCAGCCGGCTGCTCCTTCTGAGGGTAAAGCCTAGCAGGACGCGCAACCATTTGGGTTGCACCAGGGTTGCGAGACGTCTCAGGTTTAGTGAGGGTCTTTTCGTCGAGGGTTAGCCTTTTTGCGGCTCTTTTTGCGGCCTTGCTGAGGACTGTCTTGAAGCCATCATCGGTCGGCTCTTCCTTTTTCTTTTTCTCAGCCTCCCTTTCGATAGGGCTGCTGGCCACCCGTTTGGGAGCAACCGGTGTTTCTGCAGCTCGCAGCACCGTACTCATTCTCGCATTTTGGTCCGCCTCAGCTTTCAGCCACCTGCGTCGAAAGTGGCCGATTTGGTCCAGGAGTTCCTCCATCTCTAAGAGGCCGTTCGCAACCCCCTTGTTAACGGTCTTTTGGCCGTTCGCTGCTATTGTCTGCTTCAGAACCTTTCCAAGTTCTTGCAGCCGTTCCTGCTCATCCAGCCGGTCCATTGCGATCGAGTTCTCAACAGCATCTCCCAGGGGCATGCTTTTGAGGCTCGGTTCGAGATCGCGGCGTGCTCCGTCAATGCCAGTGAGTGGCGCTGTTGTGCTCGCAAGGGAATTCGAGCGTACCATTTGAGCAGGATTAGGAGTTCGGAGCACCTTCGTCCTTCGAGTAAAGGCACTCATCTGAGCTCTCTCCTCGTTCCCCTTTCCGCCACAAATCGTCCCGTCAGGTTCGCAATGGTGGTTTGTTGCGGCCGACCGCCCGAGAGCAGCTACCGGAGGTAGAAGAAGTCACATTGCATCCTTTGCAGATACGCTGTTCCGAAAATGGATCTTGGGCATGTTAGGGATTAGGAAGATTTCGAGTGTTCCAGAGAATCGTAGCCAAGGCAAAGACAGAAGGACGATTATCCGTATTCTATAAGTAAACTTTTCCAGTGGTACAGTCACCAAAATTTGCTGGAGCAGTATGGAAAGGAAACGAAAGACGAAGGTTTTCTGGCGACTGATGATAAATGAAGCTGATGATAAATTTCGTACCGCCATCATATGGGTTCGGAATAGTGATTTCCGAACGAGGGGAATGATTTTGAGTGATTTCAATGAGAAGGAACCACTTTATTTGGTGTGTACTTAATGTCGGATAAACCGGCAGTATCTTTTCAAGCCAAGCTTAATTCTTTTGGAGATGCTGTCTACAGTGCATATGGCTACGTACGAGCTCGAAGGGCATTCAATGTTAAAGAAATTATGTGGGGTATGCTTGAATCGGACGCATGCGGCAAGGAATCCTTAGGAATGGCAGCGAGTGGCTATGTAAGCGTGTTGTGCGAACAACTGGAAATAAATCAACTTTTCAATGTATGTGTTTTGAAGGAACTGTATGGGTTGTGATATTCGTCTTCGAGTCCCTTGTATTCAAAGAGCTTAACTGAAGAGTATTAAAGACTATTCAGCCAGTAGCCAAAGGTAGGAGTGCAGCTACAGGACGATTTTTAGGATTTCTCCGGCAAATGAAGCCTCCAGTCTGCTGCTAGTCACCTCACATGGCTAAAAAGTGAAAGGAGTTTCACAAGCTTCAGAGTCATGCTAAACGGGCATGGTACCGTGACGACTCATGCAACCGAATAAAATCATATAATATGATGATTTCACAAACTGATGAACAACCCCAATTCTCGCTGTTCACCGCAACAGAAACGCATCAAGGGAAGCCTCACCGTCGCGATTCGTTCTTACACCTGTCTTTTCGACGGTACAGTTTTAGAGCAGGTAACTCTACCATCGATGTGATTGCAGAAGTGATAAGTGTGTTTCAAAAGGCAACGACATATAGCCGCACTAATCGCACGGATCGTTCTTTTGGTGACGTTCGATGTAAGGAACACCTTCAACTCCGCTAGGTAGGTGGATGTTCTGGGCACGTTGAACACTCCTTTTTATGTTTCGGAATGTCTTATGCGACTTCTGAGGGACTATTCCAAAGACCGAAACCAGCTTTATATGGCCAGCGGAGGATTGAGATTACATCGGGTGTTGCCTGGGCATATATCCTTGATCGTGACCTGTGGAGCATTTCATACGACAGACTACTAAAATTGGAGATGGAAAAAGAGCTATGTAGATGATATTGCAGCACTAGTCGTTGGACGTACCATTTAGAAGATGCAACTAAGGCTAGGTATGCTCATGCATCGAGTTACAGACGGGTTCAGTTTAGCGCTTGATCTTGACAACAGAGGCAATTTCCAGAGTAAGAATGGTCAGTGTTGTGGAAACACTAATCGAATCGAAGCTAGTGATTAAGTCTCGTGGTTAAGTTCAAGTGACTATTGATCGACAAGAAGATACATTTGTCTGAGAAGGCTGCTTTCGGCGGTGAAGGGTGCTTTATGGGTACCGGCTTTGAGTTGACTTAAGACCAATCTTCTTGATGTGCACTCAGCCCATCACGAGGACGCCTCTTGATGATTGATGACAATGCTCCTGTACGGATCAGAAACATGGGGCGACACTCTCAGCGAGTAAGTGTACGGAGGGCACCTGGTACAGATCCTCAAAAGAGGAGTAGTGGGGATTGCATTTTCAAATCCGACAGTCTCTGAATCTTTCGTGAAAGCTATGGAGGCGTGACACCTGTCGCCATACCAGCTAAGGAGCGCCGCACCATTTACCTGCATCTATTCGAGGATTCAAGAGAGAAAATTGCCTGTGAGAAGATATAGCACTCATTCAATAAATTGCAGGAGTTTGGGTATTGCACGAAAGGGAGATGGAGTGTGCGACTCATCCGGAATCTGAGACAGTACCTAAAGCATGGTAAGCATTCTAAAGTAACCAGCTATTGGGCGGACTCACGAGTCCCCAACTACACATTATGCCCAGGAAAGGAAAACGACGCTTAACACATATTTTTTGCATGCAAAAGATGGGATAGGTTATGACAGAACCTCTACAAGGAAACATGAGAGTTCTTCTAGGATAGTCTAATCAGGATGATGCTTGGATCGGTGGAAAAGTGGAACCACGTTACACATTACTTTCGGACAGTCCTGAAAGATAACATGGACTCATAGTAGCCGAGGACGTTGGAGTCGAATGATCACTTGTTTAGAAACTCTCCTTCCTCCCTCTCCACCCGATAGAGCAGGGGTCCGCAACATTGAAAGCTTGAAGGCTTGAAAAAAAATGTATTAAAAACATCTTAACAAAAACTCACTTGTTTTGTGTACTTGAGAACTTATAATTGGGAATAGTTGCCCTTAGCGTGACTAGCAACTAGAAAGGTAGAAAGGTGCAAAGGTAAGTAAGAAGACTATACTTTTCGATGCGAATATTTTCCCTTTTTATCTGCAATAGGCTTAACAATTCCAAGAAAGGATCTTACCACGCATTGGCCTCACAGCAGTATGGGGACTATCATTTTATGATTTTATCATTAACTGGGCGTGTATTCGTGATATTCCTTTATGGTCTTATTCAAATTTCTTTTATATTAATTTGTAATATGTCAATTATATAGTTTTGCAATGAATACCCCACTGGAAATATTTGCTGCGGTCGAGATTTCATTTTCTGCAACAACAAATTTCAAGCCAAATCAACAAATCTACAAAAATATGAAATATTCTCGATTTATGTTGGGTCAAATGAAAAATTCAAAAATAAGGAAATGTAGAAACCAATTCTCACAAACTTGCTCGGCCTTAAACTTAAGAATCAAAGAAATTTAGGTTACATTATTGTCGCATTTTGAGAGAAATACTGGGAACTCTAAATTTTCTCCTCAAGGATTTAATAATACAATCTTAATCAAAGGCACTAAGTGAACAATTCTTCTCCTACCATAACAAGCACCTCTTCAGTAGCTACGCTAAGATAATCCTTTAAGTGCAAAGGTTATTCCTTTCATATAATAATATTGTTCATTATGTACTCATATCTAAAAAATGTTAACGCTTTGTTGTTAAAAAGAAAATTTAAAAGAATTTCATCATTTTCTTAATATATATATATATATATATATTGGGCTCTTAAAGTTGAAAATAACAATCTCACTCTCTTTTTATTGTACCTTTTTAATCAAATTTATTCCAAGCATCTCTAGATCATTTCTAGGTTAAAGCTCTTTTTTAAATAACAACGAATTTGGAAGTATCCCGGGAAATTCTGTTAATTTAACAGAGCAAGCCAAGTATACACTTTCCCTTTAAACGTATACAAAGTTCGTTACAATTGCCTAAACCACACTCCTTTAAATTCTTCTATCTCATACAAATTTAATGAAAAATTCAAACGGGATGACTTGAAAATTTAATTTGGGGATCCAATTATCCCTTGATTTGGCCATTGCTATTAGCACCAATTAACAGCGAGAAAGTGGACCTTCCTCGTGCTGACTAGGCATTAATTACTTTTGCGCGCTCAGTCGTTTCCAAGTATAGAAAAGGATAGAACAAATTAGTATGTATACAAGACATGGATGAATGTCGGCTCTTAAGTCCTCTTCTGATACGATGTCTCCTTTGTCCTGTTGTGGTGAAACATTTTCTCGTTTGTGAGTGGACAGTTTATCAATTGAGGTTGAAATGTCCAGGGTAAATATATCCACAGAAAAGATGGACAACGTTAGACGGAGAAAACACTTCTTTTGGGTTAATTTGAAACAGTGGCTGTACGTGTGATTTTCTGCTTGGTTTCGTCTTTGAACGATAGGATACCATAAGCAAATAATACGATTGATACGTCTCATATGCATGATTCTGAAGAAACAGGAGAAACAAAGAAGAGAATACAAACATATACAAACAAATGGAAAAGCAATTTCATATTTTGAAGTTGATAAATACTTTTGGGTCTTTGTATAATCCATGGGCTATGAAAGTTCAAAGTTGCTTCACTTTACCAGCAGTTATGAATTTTCTAGCATTTCACAAAACTTATCTGTTTCCTTAAACAATAAAAACATTTTTATTAACATCTTGCCACACATATTTCCGACCGTTTTATTCAATCTCTTATTCAGCTTTGTCCTAAAGAAAATTTTAAGAATTTACAAACTTTCCAAAAAGTTCGTAATGGAGGAACATCCGCAAAAGATGATGAAGTGTTACGTGATCAGATTTACAAAAGAAAAGCATCCCTCGTCCGTTTCATTGTTAAGAACTAATGAAAATTCTCCTCTGGTATTTTCGGCAACATCATATGACTTTGTTTGGCCTTATTGAATACTAATTTGTAACGCATGTAATTCCATTCGTTCTTTGATGACTCCGAAATAATTTTCGTAGGCAGCATGACCGAATTTGATGCCAGCAAGCAAAGTTTTTGGTTTTCCACATGACGATGAATCCTTTCTCTAGTCAAGGACGAAATACGAAAATATAATTGAAAACTGTGAAAGCAGAAATCCTTTTGTTTGTTCAATGACGTCCATTGTAAAGAATCCAAGATTTGCTCCACATTTCGTATTTATCAATAATGTTGGGGTTTTCCGTTGATGTGATTAAAATGAGTTTTGCTAGCTGTGGTAACATTCCAAGCAATGGCTCACATGATTACAAAAATAAATCCACAGTCAGCATTTTCTTTATGTGGATGAAATGTTCAGTTGCCTAATGAAGATTTATGGAATTAGTCTAATGAGTAAGTCGCTGTATTAAAGGACTTCGCAGCAAGCCCATAAATATCCATGAAAATGATTCCCGGACATAAAACCGAACACAGAATAAGAATAATTGGTCAAAATGAATGAATGAAAGTCATCCTAAGCTTAACATAATTAGTCGCTAACAGGAAATGGTTAGTTGTAGTATTCGAAGGACGATATCCGTTTATGCAAGTTGACAGTCTCACGAGAACCGACTACGTTACTGTTCAAGAAAACCGCGAGCCTTTTCGTCATGATTGGATCAAGCTCTAATATAGAGAACACAGTAATGTTCCTGTTAATCGTGATAGATTTGAAAGTGGCTAATGAAGTAGTTTGGAATAAAAATCTGAATGTTTTCTCGCGCAAGAACAGAATATTTTGCACGTAATGTTTAGTGAAAAACTGAAAAGAATTTCGAAATATTGCCAATTCAACTTATTTAAATATTTGGACTTGAATACTCTATGAGCGTTACAATTACTGACCAAAAGTTTCGTATCCAGGAATTAACACTACTAATCAAAAGGATAAAAGTACGGGCTCCACCGAATACATTCGTATTCTTAGAAAATTATATGATCTGAAGACCTTAAAACATAGTGGAGGCAAGCGGATTGACGAGAAAGGTTGGGACATATCCTTTAGATAGACTGATGACTGGACAATTTCTCATAAAATGAACGGAAAAAAGTTAATCCTTCCTTTAGACGCCGCATGATTGTAACGTCTCTAACGAAGGGAGGCGTTAAGTCAATTCAAATTTGGTAACCAGTTATTGGAGAAAATACTTTCATAGTAGCGAAAGAAAGGCGTTATAATGTATAAAATGTAAGCCATCGAAGACGCACCAGCTCCAGCACCTCGCCATTAAACGTTACTGGTCTCGCGATCTTATTGGATTCGCTTTTGTAGCTAAAATTAGAAAAGAGGTATCAGTGCAGAATCAGCTATTGACAATAGTCAATCGGTTCAAAATCTCATTGAGGCTGAACGCTGATTCATTATTGATTAAATCGCTTCAGAAGTGGGTCAGCAAAAGCTGCCTGCAGAAACAAAAGAAGGAAAAATCCCATCAGAGAAGTCATTCTCCACCATGACAATGCCCGACCTCACACAACTGCATTGACAAAGGATAAATTGATTGAGCTGCATTGGGAGACCCTGAAGCACTCTATCTATAGCCCAGACTTGTCCGATGAGGGAAGCTTTGGAAGGCGAAAACTTTGAAGTGAATGAAGAAGTTGAGGAGCGCGTGCGTGACAAATCGACCTCAAACTTTCTATGAACAAGGAATTTTTAAGCTGTCAAAACGTTGGGAAAAATGTGTAGAGCGTGCAGTAGACTATGTAGAAAAATGATTAAAGTCTTATTTGAATATTATTACTGATAATAAACGTGTTTAAAAAAAGACCGGTTTATATTTGACTCACCCCGTACATTCTCGTTCACAAAAATTGGGAAATGAAAGTTTGTTAAATGTTCCTTGATCGTTTCCTAGTTGAGCGACGCATTTTGTTACATGGAATAACGTTTGGTTTCATCATGAAAATTTAAAAAAGAAACAGCCTTAGAAAATGGTACTTTGCCGAAAGATATTGGTATGAAATTCGCTTGTCAGCTGGGAAACTTTTGCCAACGGTATTTCGAGAATGTCAAGGATTTTACTCGTTGATCTTTTACTTTTATTACTTCACTAGTATTTAGACCTACTTGTCCAGATTCGGTCAAAAAGCAACATATCTGTCAGAAAGGAGCAATCAACTCTTCCTAGACGTTCTACTCTAGCATGCGAGTGCAAGACCACACACTGTAACTCTAAAAATTAAGAAAATTGGCGAAATTAATTGGACTGCTTTAAGTCATTCTTCCAACACGACCTTTGAAAATTGCCTGTTCAGTCGGAATAGAGCATAAGGAACTATGTCGAAAAATTTATAAAACATGTAATTCTTACTTGGATGTAAATTACATTTTTGTGTGAAAAACTCGTTTGTATTTGAATGTCCCTCATCATATAAGTATTGTTTCCTTCTTCCCAAATGCTGGGTAAGATGTACTACTACACTGACCGTAAAAAGTAGTACTGGAAAGACTTCCTTCAATTCTAGCCACGACAAAAGTTCTTTAAACTACCTAACCTACTCCCACTTACCAATAATTGAAATGTATTGTTTGAATGACAAAATATGACAAAATAGAATTTATTACGTCAAAATACAGCTAAACTTGAATCATTCGAAATACTTTCGAAAGAATGTTAACATCAGACCGCAGTGTCAAATATGCCAAGGCATGTACTGTAAAACACAATCATTTCAGTGAACAACGCGCATCCTGTACAGCATGCATTTTTTCAGCATGACAATCAAATTAGGCTAGAAAGGTAACTTCTCGATGCATATACGATAAGGATGTCCTACCCATTGGCTACTGATACGGCTAAAGTCTGCTTTATTTTAGTTGGAGTTGGTCCGATGGATCACGTTTACTCTTTAGTATCTATGGATGCAAATCAACCGCTCGCTGCACATGTCAAAAAAAGGAACCGCTATTTTATTTTGCCAATAACGTTATCTTTACTATGGTTGACTGATGGATCTCAGGCTCGAGCACCCCCACCATGTTCCCGAGTCCCTATGTCGTAGGAATTCCATAGTTATATTGTCATGCAGGTCGATTTTGACAAATAATTTCACTGCTCAACCACGTATCAATCTGTTAATTGTGTCTGTTTAAATGCATTCGTATTTCTCGCTTACCAAGGGTTCGAAAAATTTTCCTTGTTGTCTTGTCCTGGTTAGTCTGGAGTGCTTTTTTCTTTGACTCGGTCATTTGGTTCAGTGCAGTACTTCCGGATAGAAGCATCGGTATTGTAACTTATTTATTTTTATTGTTTATTAAATTTATTTTTAATTTTAAATTTTAAATTAAATTTGTTTTTATTGGTTAACTAACCTCTGTTCAGGAGCGGTTCTAGGTATTTTGTAGTGCTCATGCATTGCCCTGGTTTTTAATGCATATGTTGGGTCCAGTTTAGTTTTTTGTCAAAAAGAAGTCACAGGTATTTAGTTGTACGTTTCCATGCCATGTCCTCATTGTTGATGGTAAGTGAGGTCGGACGATGAGTGCATTGCGTGGGAATGAAGAAAACTTGGAATTTGGCAGTGTTAATCTCTATTTTTCCATTTTTCGTCAGGAATACCATGCATTTTTTCAATAAAATCATTCAGCTCATTGAGTAACGCACTTTTTGCTAATTCTAATAAAACTTGGTTAATGGGCTTTCGGTTTTGCAGAAATGTTTAATTTTTGTCTAGTTTTCGGACAACTTCAACGTTTCCTTTTTTCCCTGCTTCTAGATAATGCCGTAACCAAAAATAAGATTACTGACGTCCGTAATGTAACATTGCTTTTGTGAGTATGTGACTGCCTGGTGCGTTGTTCCTATTGAATCCTTGTTTAATGACTTTGGCGTCTGTCACTTCGAATAGTACCACCTCTATTTCTTAAGATGTTGCACTTAGTATTGTCTCTACTGATTTTTCCACGAAGACTTTGCGGTTGTCAAACCTGCATCAGTAAAATTGTCTCAAAATCAGTAATAACTTCATCATAACAAGTATCCAGATATTGCCGTAAAAGAAAATGAGATTAATGAGATCCGTAAATTAACAGCCTGGTGCATTGTTCCTATTGAATCCTTGTTTATGGCTTTGACGTCTGTCACTTCCAATGGTACCACATCTCTTTCTTACGATCTTGCACCTGCAATCTTCTCTACTGATTTTTAAACCAGGACTTGGTGGTTGTCAAACCTGCGCCAGTAGCATTGTCTCGAAATCAGTAATAACTTCATCATAAAAAGTATAATATAAAGTGAAAAGTTCATGAAGATGCCTCCTCCTAAGGCCTCGTTATTGATAGCTGGTTTGAATGAGGAGTGTGAAGGCGTACTTTTGAACAGTGGCAGGAAGGCACGGTCAGGCAATCTAAACTTGTGGTGGTCTTCGTGCTTTTTGCCTAAGGTTCCTCCTCTTTAAAAATCTTTACTGAAATGTATATTAAAACACCAGACGGGTAAAATTGAGGGTTGAAAACTATATTGCAGCCGTATATGACGGTGATTTAGAATGAAATCACTATTCGATAGATTCCCCCTATTAAGTGTGTGTCACACTTGTTTAGTTTAGTGCAGCGTTTAGAGTACCTAAGCTCTTTTTGATGAACTCCCTCAGTTCTTTCGCTGTTGTGGTATAATCTAAGCGGGAGACAAAAATCTACCGTGGAGATCTGACGCCTCGTAAACTTAGTAATTTGCCTATTTCAACAGCATAACCTGCAGTTGTTGTCAGCAAAGGGTTTCAGGTCCCAGTGTCTATATGAATGTAGGATATAAATCGCAGTTGTCGAAATCAAGATTAATCAATCAATCATATCCTTCAGATTTTTCGTTCATATCCTTCAGTGGCGAAATGAAGCCATGCTTCCGACAAAATCTGCTCTAAAATCAATGGTATTAGTCGAGGGACATCTTTTGTTTAACTTACCCTTCCACTTAACTACAAACTAACTAACTACAAACTTAACTACAAACAAGGTTAACTACAAACCACCCTAAGTATGTGCAGTGTCCTGATGTAATCCATAGCGTTCCTCGTAAGACCCAAGTATTTAACTATGTTCGTTGTGTTTGGTGCCCACCCATAAAATTATCTGCAAAGCGTGTAAGTTACGACTGTTCAAGTGAAGCAAGTGTCAGCAGCTTGCCATGATATAATTTTTTAACAGTGAGAGACCACTGTTATAGCCTTAAGTTATAGACTGTGACTTTCTTTCAACTAGCTCATATGTGTCCGTCTCTTTGATACTTTGTTTTTCAGCATGTGTTTCCGATGGCGCAGTGAAATAATAATCAGTGAGTCTCCCTCTCTAGGGTTTCTAGAGCAGTTTCCATGTCCTATCTAGTTGGAACAAATTAGAGATATGGGAATCCTCTATTTACGCCCATCCTCGCAGTCACATAGCCTTGCTAGGACATAACTTTTGATTTTGTGAGAAGGATTGCTGGTTTCACTTAGTTTCTCCTAGTAAGTTAACAGCTTACTAGCGTTTTTTTTCTCGCACACAACTCCAAGGTGTGAGGGATATGTAGAGAGAAGAACCTTTAGTTCATATTATCCCCTTCCTGTAAGCAGGATATCTTTTGAGCAGAAAGTTTGAATCTTTATGACACACTACGTGGTTCTGCCAGCACTGAGCCTCTCGTTTTGTTGAGAAGCCATTCATGACGTTTTTAGACCAACCTTTGAATTGTCATTAAGAAAATATATTATCCTGATTGCAGGCTCTTTGAGTTATTCGCCAGAGCTCCTGCAAATCTTAATTGTTCTGCGATTTCAAGCTTTAGCTCATTTCGATTGTCAAAACCGTCAAAAAATGTACCCAGTAGTAAATATATTATTCGTGTGTCTTAACTCTGAGGCAAAATCAAAGGAGTTCCAACCAACATAAAAATACACATTCATTATGTATAATACTGGGTTACTTATGTGTCACGTGACAAGACAAAGTATTTTGCAAATTAGCACGAGGTTTCAACTCGATGGATATCAAATAAATAACAAAATAGTCCAAATCCCTCAACATTGAATAAATTATTGTTCGATAAACTTGGCATTTTCCTACCCAATAATGCAATGTCGATTTTATCTACCACATTCGTTTGTAAACCACTTTCATTCCTATTAGTTTTCTTTGTTTTGCAGTTTTGAAACAGAAAAGCTTGAAACAGAAAAACAGGAAATCTAATTTGCGACAAGTATAATTTGATTTTATTCAAGGTTTGTGCATGTTCGTTTTGAATATTGAATCTCAATTTAGAAGTACCTACCTGGTTCTAAAGTGAATATACGTGTAAAGTTGACGTTTACTGTGCCGCACTTCAGAACCATTGTCAAACCAATGCATGTTGATTTAGCAATACACCGAGGACTGGCATGGGAAAAAGTGCATACAGCAAAACTATTCCTTCTACAAAGTTTACTTTTACAGAAATTCTCTCAGCTAGAGTTGCAACCACTTCCTGCGATTCCATGTCTAATATTGACTTTGTTCTGGAGTGGAGCCAAAATTTCGTTTCGACCGAGTTTACTACATTTCACGTATGAAATATTTAAAACTATTTCTCTTTGTCAGTTGTTGTCATGATAAAGCAATTTACTATTGCGACAAGGACCGAATTTCAAGACGTTGAAGCCGTTTAGGAAAACGCGCACATCCTCGCGTCAAGTATTGTCTCACTGGCTTTATCGTTTAAGATATCATCGTAGTGGTATGAGTTCCCATTGAAATGTTAGCAAAGCATTAATCATGTCCTTGACGTTAGGTACATACCTTGGCTCCTTGTCGCGCTTTCTATTCCGTGGACTGTCTCATAAATCGAGTTAGATATCTCGCCGTTACAAGAAATACGTAAAGAGCAATGACTGCATCTTCCATAATTTAAATCAATTTCCGGAAATGAATGTTTCAATCTTATTCGTTGCTGCAAGGAAATTGCTTCAGAGACTAGGCAAGGTTAAAAATGTTCACATAAATTACGTTTTGCTCCTGTTAATTTTGCCAGTTGAATAGTTAGTGCTAAGAAAAAATCAACGTTGATTGGCTTTCAGTGGACTGCAGTTAATATTTATATAGATTCGAAAAGAATTCTGTTCACTCATACGTAGAAAACTTTGATCATTTTATGAGACTTAATCAAATAGTCAACCATTCTTCAATTTCAAGAATAATTTGGAATGATTAGGAAGATATTTTGCTATTCATTCTCACAAAAATTGTACATCTGAAGATTTGATGCCATTCTCGTTGTTATTCGGTGGTTTTGCATCACTGTTTACCTGATTTCCATCAAAATTTTGCAAAAAAGGAGGATAAATGCTCTTGAGGTTTCTATGGTGTCCTTTGTTCCTGCCGTTTTGCAAATGGTACTTATTCAAAATGTCTTTACCATTATTCAAACAAGCTTAAATAAACATCTCAAAAGAGTAAAATACAAGACAGTGGGTTAAAATTATTTTTTCCTTATATTATTATTTCGCTGAAATGTTGTGTTCCGACGGAATAGAATAATGCTTGCATAAATGACGGATCTATAAATAAGGACACTTATAACCGACAAACCTCAGAACAGAACACGGTTGTACACGGAAGATTGTGCACCGCCGAAACGCGTCTGTGGACGACAGAAATGAATAGACGGGGAACGACGGAATGTTTCAATGACAAAAAAAAAAAAACGTTTTTTATTACTTTATCCAAAATCCTTTCTCTATGTTATGACTAAAGCATAAAAGGTAAGATCGCTTATACTTTGACTCGAGCCACGTTTTATTTACATACAAAAGTGGAGTTGGTTTTCGTGAGTGCATTATAATTGGTACCTGGAGCATTGTACCTGACGTGTCCCATGCTAAAAAGGGAGAGGGTTTTTTATAAACAACAGACACCGATATAAACGCGGATTGTGGAGCAAGAAAATAGCAATATTCTCCCTTGTAGAAATGTCTTAAGTGAAGAATTCGGTGGTTTGCACCTAAAACTCGTCGTTTGTTCATATCAAATTCAAAAATTCAAATTAATCCCCAACCTGACTTGATCAAAATACATTCTAATCAAAAAAGAATTGTTCAGTACTTTGTTACTATAACTGTAGCACAAGCTCTGCCCAAAAATTTGTCCTCAGTTTCCTTAAAACCATCTATTTAGCATAGAGAGCTTTTTTTCGGTCATATCCCTGCAGAAACTCAAGTCGGTCATCATCTAAGACCTTTTCTTTAAGAAGAACCCTCCGTACGTAATGCAACAAGCCGTTCCAATTGTCTTTTGATTTCATCATCTATCCCGTTACTTGTTCTGGAGAGATCACGCCGATTTACTCCGACAGATGTGCACGGAGTCTTATCCATCTTCGATATGCAAAGAACGTATGGCAGGCGTAATCAGTCATCTCCGGGCAGAACAAGCAAGCTAGGGACGGACCCATTGGATACAGCAAAGACTGAAATTATCCATATCAGATAATATTCAGTCTCACCGTACGTTCTGTAGACCCACGGCCCCAAGTCACTGATGAGCCGTGCGATCTCTCTGCCTCGCGTTTGATTAACCCATGATTCCTGCCATAATGCTAGTGTCCTTCTCCTTTCCTATTGGCTGACATATTTTCTCACCGACTCCTCTCTACGTTAGTACATACGTTTCCGTTCAAGAAACATAAGAGTGATCACCCTACAGATAACCAGCACCGCAGGTTCAGAGAGAGTGCTGTATACAGCCACTATCCGCAGAGCCCCTTGCCTCTGCACCTGTGCGCCGTCGGTGCGACTCTTTATTAAGAGTATCAGCCTTGATTTCGGAGCCATACAAGAGCACTGACTCTATTGCCCTCATCACTAGACGTCTTTTACTCAAGGCTTACCCCACGTATTGCCCTAAGGCGACTGAGAGCCGTTTTTCTCGCAGGAGCCTTATCCGCTGGCGCTCAAACCTGTTCGAGGAATCTCATCTTTGGGTCAATCGTGAAGTTTAGGTACCGTGATCATTCATTTGACTAGATGATTGTTTCTTCCACCCGAAAGGGAAAAACACGGGGGATCCGCTTCTTTGGCAGGGTAACGACTTCGGTCTTTTCCAGCGCTAGGCTAAATCCACGGCCTGTCATCCACTCTCTCGTTCGGTGCAGTACCAAACCCATTTCGAATAACGCCTAGTGACTAGTCTTCTGCGTCTTCTGCGTTGCCAATCAGTCGCGACTCCTTCGGTAACTGCAACCTCAAAAGCTTATCGTAAATTCCACAAATATAACCATATGACATGCCACAATAATAATAATAAAATGTCTATCGCACTTTGGACTGTCTGTCCATGTCTTGGAGAGTGAGACGCGACCCACCAAAACACTGAAATCCCCCAAAGCTACTGCTGGGACTAGCAGCCACCCTGGGACCATCCGCGCATTACTTAATGTGGAGTCCCTAATGTCTTGTTAAGATAACCGAAAAATAGGCTTTCCAGGAAATGAGTGAATCCAAAAAATAAGTTTCATCCCTCTACGTTTTAAGGATGGATTTAACACAGTGATTTGTCACGTTCCATACATCTGCTCACAATCTCGCCCCAACAATCTTCTCATGGGTAACCTGGCAAATCGTACAGGCAAGTGCCAACAAGTCTCTGAGAATTACTCCTGCAACGACCAACACTGCTTCTTCGGAACGAATGCAGTAGCTGCACGCGATTTTCAGTACTTCCTATCTTTGGACCCCTGCTATTCGTTTCCTATGATTTTTGGCTTTCATTACATTAGGCCAGATTCTAAAGTACTAAAATATGGAGTTTGCTGTTGCCATCAAAAGTCACCGCATCTGTTCTTCGAGGCCACCGATATAAGCCCTCATTTTTCACCAAATGGGTCAACTGCGGATCGAGTGTCACAGCAAGATATTGGACCGAACTCTTGGTTTGAATTGCCTCAGAACTAATTATTATTGAGATGTTGGCTGGGGTCCTGCTTCTAGTTGGTATCACTATCTTGGTTTCGACGGTCACGCACTTAGAAGTTACCACCGCCACCACATCGTCGGCGTAGCTTATCAGGAATACATCCTATGGTATGTCGATTTGCAAACGCCCACCTTATACAACGCTTCACAGGCCAAGCCGAGAATAAATCCTTGCGCTGCTCCTGTGGTCAACGGAACAGTTCCACTCAAACCAAAAGCTTTGGTTCATTCAGGTACCTTTGAATTATGCGCAAACCGTAATTTTTTACTCGAAAGTTCCGCCTGAGTGCGTTCAGTATATCAATCCATCTGGGAAAATTGAATGCTTATGCACAATAAGCGTACCGCGCCAGTTCTCTACAACCCCAAATATAGCGTCAATCGTGAAATCCGTGCTTCCTCAGATTCTCCCGCGTCTTCAATGCACGACAAAATTCGACCGATACTTTGCGACCGGAAAGATGATCTTATCATCTTCCAAACCTCCCTCGCATCTCTCTCACCCTTATTGATCCGTACCAATCGAGTCACTTTTCGGTATGAATCAAAGACACACGAAATAAACCAAGCACTGCTTTCAGTGCCTCATATGGCACTCCATGACGTCATCCTTGTTGGACTTTAATGTAGCCACAGCACTAGCCATCACTTCCTAAAACTTACTCCTCCCTCCGCCTCACATGTCTCGGAAACAGCGCATTAACGTGGCCAATGGCCATAAGATTAACTTCGATATTTAGCATTATGCCACCTAGCCTTATGGTGACGAGCTCGTCACCCTTAACACAACGATCGCGGTTGACCTTATCATACAGGACCTGTCATTTAATGTTAATGGCCCGATTGCTCTGCTAAGAGTTGTGATTCACACTGACTGTTACAGACCTGTTTGGCTTCGTTTCTGCAAGTGAGGGCTTTGCTTTGAAGTTCCGCGATCTTATTGTTCGCAGTTTTCCGTCGGGGCATCGACTCATTGCAGGCTCGATGAACCCACTTCATAGTTTTGCCCGCTATAGATTCAGCGTTAACTTCACCAGGATTAGCTGCACTGGCCCAAGAACAAAAGTACAAACGCATTCAGAGTTTCACTTAATCCATTCTTAGCCAGCTTGACATCATTGTAACCCCATAAATACTGCTGTTCATGGCATTGGCTGCTGCAGCTTTCTTGAATCTGGAAGGTGATGTAGTTTGTAACCAAAAACACCTATCCTTAGCAACACGCATCCACCAATACCAACTGTAAACAACGCCTATCCTTCAATAAATCGAGCTTTTCTTTGAACCCTGGCATTGAGTTGTTCGGAGAAAAGTAGCAGCCCCAAAGCTTACGCCTCAATATACGGCCCACACAAAGTCATGCTCCGACACTCCAATCATCTACAGCCTAAAGTCTTTCGTATCATAAAGCCAAGCGAGATTTCTGTGATTTGTGCATAGCCCACTTATTAGAGCCATTTTGATTTTATTCGCAGTCCCGATCTGCAGAAGGAAATACATCAGATACAGAAGCAGATGCAATACTATCATCCACACACCCCTTGCTTTTTTGCTTCTGATAGCAAGTCAGTGTTAGCTTTGCAGGCCTTGGAGCCCAACACGTATGTGTTGGGCCCCTCTGAACTCCGACCCTCAACCCAGCAATAAAAAATTGATCCGAAGTGGAGACAGCTCCGAAATATTAATTTTTTTCGCATCTCCGCGCGCTTCCACTTCGATCTGGCCTGATCTTGATCCGAAGGGGCCGAATCTGAGGCATTTATAAAAACTAGGTACTTGTATCAATTTCATCAATCCAGCCTACTCTAAGTCAGCCAAATTTGAGAATCTTTAAGCAAGTTTCTCGTCCAGCTCCACCACAGTCCAACGCTGTTTTCACTTTCAGATTTTCATCTTCCTCCGATATATTTTGGATAGCATTCTACCTTCCCATTTTTCAGTGACTGTGCATTTGATGGAGGCTTCAAGTCGCTGTTTATCAATACAGTCGATGATCTCCAACAAAACCCTGCCTTTCGCTGTTTTGTGTATGTTACGGATCTTTTTGTGCCATTCCTCGGGTTGAACGCCATCAGGAATGGCCCCCAAGAACCGGTGTTTGAAAGTTTTTCCAGGTGCTATAGCTATAAGCATGGTATCCTTTTAGATTCTTTTGCGTCCCCTATTAACTCTTTTTCTTACGTGGTCACTTACCAATTTGCCTGAGGCATGCGCAGATCACCCCCAGCGCTTTTTCGACTTCAAAAAGTCCTTGCTTGACATACTTCGGAATATTATTTTGGCTCGCGGAAATCTTAGCGTGTCCCCTAGAATTTTTTGGCATATGGCAAACATTTTGCTGTCAAACTCCTTCGGATCGCATTTTTTATTGAATGTGTTCACAAAAAGGTGCATACTGCTCACTATCCAGAATGAGATTGACGGCAAGAGCGCGACAATTCGTCTAAGTGTGAAACAGGTACCGCATCAATCGATCGGTCCTCGTGACTATGTTGGGGCGGAGTACGGAGAAGCTTAGTTTTCCAAATAAAGACGCTTGCCCCAGGGTGCTCAACAACGATACATCAACTCATTGGTTGAAAAAAAATTTATTGAATTAGTAAATGTCATTGCTGTATTTTCCCAACTCAGAGGAGCTTTCTCCACTCGTATGTGCAGTCGTCTTAATTATCCCGTTGTGATCTTTGCAACAGTGAGCGTTTGCAAACTCTCAACTCAAGCCAGCTGTTAACAAGAGCGCGATGGCATATTTCTGTCAAAGACAAAGGCTAGAGGCGAACGTACATATGTAACTAAACTTTACTTTACTATTACGAATCATAACGTCAAAAATGACACTATTTTTCCGATTTTTTTTTCTCAGCTCCTTCATTATATATTTATTTACAACCTTTTGAGCATACATATATATAAAAAAACTACACAAAAATATTTTTTTTTCACTCTTTTTCTTCCATATACAGGGCGTCAAAGTTTGGTCCTTGAAAAAATCGTTGTCCATTGCGGACAGTTAATCTCAGGATGCAGAAGTCTGAAACAAAAAATTTAAAATGGGTTAGTTAAAGGAATAGCTCTGACACATGAATCCACCAGAAAAATGGATAATTTGAACAAAAAATAAATGGCGGCTTTTTAAAGCAAAAATTCAAATATCGACCCTTATTTTCGACCTTCTTTGCCGCGTATAAATTAGACAAACAACTTTTTTGGTCTAATTGTGGTGGATTCTTGTGTCCGATACATGAACAAAGTTCTATGCAAAATTTGGTAAAGATCGGTTCGGTAGATTCGGAGATTAACTGTCCGCAGTTCAAAAAACATCATTTCGATAAAAACGCGTTTAAATTTTTTTGTGTGTAAAAGTATTGATAATTTTGAAAATATCGAGTTTTAAAGCTTACAATCACTTAATCAACTATGCTTGCACCGTATAATAAAAGGCCACTACACTCATATTCCATTTGTTCCTCTTGCTGTCTTTGCTTATGCTTAATACGACCTTCCTTCGTGGCGGCTTTCGTCGCTTTTTCGGCCATAGCGATGCGCTCATCGTCTTTCGTCAACATATAGTCATATGCACATCTTCCAATCGTGCAGCCCATTGTTTCCATGATTTTCAAGAGTGTAATCCGTCCTTCGTTGAAAATTGCAAGTGAAATTTGTGCGGCTATTTCAGTTACATTCAATCCTACAAACGTTGATTTCGGTATGAGAGCCCAGAGAGTCTTGTTGTAACACTCGTTGTTATTTTGAGTGTTCTTGCCCAAACAACGTCGCAGTAATTTCTCATCTGTTAGCTGCTCAAACACTGGTTTAACGAGCTCCTGAACTTCTGCACTAAGTGCTGGCTTATGTTTGAAAGCAACATTGTCGGCTTGAGCCTTCAAGTATTTGCACCAATCTGGATTGCAATAAGTATGCTGCGGTTCAGCGTCAGTAGAAATCAAGTGGTAAAATCCAGCCCATATTTCCCTTTCCATTTCAGTCAAGGAATCTGGATATCTTTGAATCGCTAAAGAATAATTTACTGACATTTGCATTAATTTACCCGTTAAATCTGTGGTTTTGACAGTTGGAGTAACTGCAGTGGCTGTTTTGCTATTTCTTTTATTTCGAGGCTTACTCCCTTCTTGTGTTGGATCTTTTTCTGCTTCCTCTTTTTTTTCTTTTCCTCAGCTCTTTTTATCTTCCGCATCTCAATTAATGTTTTTTTTACATCTTTTAAAAAATTTTATATTTTCCATCATTTCTGCGAGTTTTTGCTTCCTGCTTCTTCGTTTCGTGCCTCCTGCACTTCTCGTTCATTTCATACACTATCACTTATTATTATTATTATTATGTATATATTTATTATTATTAAATACTTCTACTTACTTATACTTATTATTACTAAAATATATGTGTATATTTTTTTTAACAACCAGATTTCTCCTGCCTGTCTCAGCAAGGAGTTTAAGTGACCTATCAAAGGCTTATCCAATATTGGAGTCGGTCACTCTTAATTTTCTTTCCCGTCGCAGTACTATCGGTTAAAAAGGAAATTTATTCTTATTGTCACTTTTAACACGGTCAAAGGTTCTCCTTCGTGGCTTCTTGTTGACTTTTTTTGTCACCGTAATAAATGTTCCGTCTCCTTTTGCGGTTCGCGGATTACTTTATTTACCATCAGAATTACCGACTGCGCCAGTTGTAGTGTCGAGCGGAGCAATTTGTAAAAAAATAAATCGAATCATTTTTCGGTTAAACCACACAACTTTTATTTATTCTAATTTCAACAATTCTTTACGGCACGTTACCTGAGGCGACGAATAGACGACAACTGAGAAAGATGGTTCATGTTTCCGTTTTTATACAATTTTGGAAAAATGCGACTATGGGAAATTATTAACTAGCGGACTGCGCGTCTAGACTTCGAAACTGAAAGCTTTGGGTCACGTTGCGTATCAACTGACTTGCTGTTGATCGGGATCATAGAGGTATAATATGGAGGCGGAGGAAGAACAAACTGATGAAGCCAGAAGGTTGACGATTTGCAATGGTGTGTTGCCACATAGGCTCGCACTTATTTCGACACACTTCCACGGCATTTTCACTTCGTTAAAATTATATTTTTTAATTTTTTGATCAATAAATCACTCAATTTCTCTCCTTCACCGTATTTCGCTTACACAAAACTGGAAACGTCAAATCAAATCTTGACACCAGCTGATCTGATCAATTTTCGAAAACAAGGATGTGCAAATTCATTTTCGGAAAAAAATGTCTACAGATTACATTCAAATTGTGGCGCGAAACTAGAATTTTATGAAATTAAATAAATCTGGAGGATGACTATCAATTGCTGTTAGAAAGTTCTATTTCTAGGTGAAAATAGAATCAACATCATGCATCTGAAAAGGCAAAACTTGATGGCGATTTCCTATTTCGAAATTGATTTCCATCAGTTTTGACGTTCACACATTCCTGAGAAAGCTCTTTGATAAAATTTGGGAAAGCTTTCGAAAATAATCGTATACGTATACGAAAAATTTGTATGTATCAAGCGGCTTCATCGGTTTACATGGGAAATGAAAGCTTGCCGCCTCCTTAGTATACCTCAATGATCGGGATAAATATGACAAAACCGTCTCATGAAAAACGAACCATTGAGTTGCTAATATAAACAACTGCTGAAGTCAGGTCCTTTTTTTACACACATCATCAGTGGCTGTAAACCTTTAAATGTATGTTTTTCGTAGAGGATGTCAATATAAGAAAATTAAATTTTATTGTTCATTTTAACTGCTTTTTGCATTGATATTGAGTGAATTGCAGATATTGGACATTGGAGGCGATGAGAAAGTAAAACATCTTTTTGTTTGTCAATTTCACCATCAAAAAAGTCTTGAAAAGACCTTAAATATATGCGTACCAAACTTTCTTGAGTATCATCTGCCATGTAAATTTTTGTTCGGTGATCAGATCCTGTTGCAAATTTTCAACCAACAGAAGAACGTTTTTGATAGGCATTCTGCATCGCCTGTGCACTCGCCTTCCGCACGGAATCGTTTCATATTTTCGCAGTTTGCAAAGGCTTTCACCGAAAGATTCCTAATCGCAATCTTATCGATTCACATCATCATTTGAATATGCAGCCTTCCCCATTTGTTCGACCGCATAAAAGGAAAGTGGTTTTTACTTGGTTTATGTTGCTAAAATCAATGTTTACTCTTTGCCATGTTGTTCTCTCTCTTTATAATAAAATATACGGAACAACGTAGGTGTCAAATCAACCAAGAAAAAAGTTAAAATTCTTTGCTTTCACAAATCAGGCACGTTTTTGAAGCACAATGTTCACAAATCATTCGTTTCCCAAATACTTCTAGAAAACAAACGACTTTTAATTTTCAATCCATTTTTCAACGGATTGAAAATTAAAAGTTGTCCTGATTGATTTGATGTAATAAAGCCACTAGGATATACAGATGAAAAACCATGATTTGAAAGAATTTCAAATGACTGTGAGCTTCCATAGCTAATGAAACCCCTTCAGAATACTCAGATGCAAATAAACTACAGGTGAAAATATTATGAATTATGAAATGAACAAAAATTCTTAAAATTTCTATTTTTAAGACGCTGTTTACAAAAATTTTGAAAAAGTCAAATAATGGTAACTGTTTCCAATATATTCAATAAGTTCAGTGTTTTTAATATAATAAATATAATAATGAATATGAAATATGAAGAAACTTTGCTAGTCCATATTATCCTTACTAAACAAACCCATCAAAATACAGTGTTAAATTGCTTGGTTTTGCTTGCAATGTTTGTAACAGACAACTTGGAGTAGTATCCATTCACTTCTTTTAATTCAGAATAATTCACAGCCAACTCGTAGAGTTTGTAAAACTGCTTGAATAAACTGGACTTCTTTCTTTTTGCACGTGGAAGTACTTAAGTATTTACCATGAAACCCTTCCATTCAAACAGAAAGCACGAATACCAACTGTGAAGAGATAAATTCTTTGACATCAGCCAATGGGATGGCAGTCTAGAATTGAAATTAAGCTGACGTACAATTCAAACAAACATATAATCCATGAAATTATTACAAACTTCATGAAGAAAATTTTGCTGATTTTGCAAACGTGCCGGGGACAACGAACTAGAAAATGGTTATGAAGATGACGTTGTCAGTGAAAATACTTTTGTGTATCTCAATAAGCTCCAATTTCGTCCAGACGGTTCGTCGTTCCGATTACTATGGCTTTATTCAGATTGATTTCATCTTTCATTTCCGATGAATAAATAAATTCACTTTTTTGGGTTTGGTTCCGGATGAATGTTGAATGAGTGGTCTGATGAAGACGGAGTCCTTCCAATATAATCAAGTATTATATGAGAATATTCTTAGTATATGCAACTTCTTATTCCCTTACACTATAATTGATGAAGGTGATGAAATTTCAATTACTAGATATCAAATGCGACTTTGATTGGACTTCCGACTATTTCAATAATCGAAATGTTAAACAATTTTGTATGATTCGCTTCCAGAAACTATCTTAAATTTTTTTACTAAACCTGATACCGAACCTTCGATAATATTTAAAAAACTTCGTAAATATCTCAAAAAAAAAAACAAGTGAATTTGATAAATATGACAAAAGTGGCCCAACCAACACCATGTATGTGAGCCTCTTCACACACAATCTGGAAAGCCAATGATGGCTGTAGTCAGGTAAAGAATTTATTCTACTTTTGAAAACGTTGTTAATTATTTTGTTTGGATGGTGTTTGATTTTCCTAGTGCTGCTTCTTTTTAATTTCTTTAGTATTATTGTGATGAAACAAAAAACTGTCCTCCCAGTCCCCTCAGCTGCGATCCGAAGGCGCCATCAGGCGATGGAAGGGGGGGGCCTAACCCGAAGTAATGTGACAAACAGTTCCAGGCTAGGTTCCCTGACAGGGGCGGTGTTTAGAGGGTATTCTGGTAGACAGGTCGGTACTGCTGCCAGCGAGTCCCTCACTGCGGATGTAAATGTCTTCATCGCCCGCCAAAAAAAAAAAAAAAGTATTATTGTGATGATCCCCCTACAAATTGGTTCTAGCATTGAAATATCCCTCTATGTCTATGGGATGTATTTGGTGTAGTCTAAAATTTTAGTTAATTTTTGTAGTCTTTCATTGACATGTAAAGTTTTGATAGGTGGGATTGCGTATATGAATGCTAGTATAATATTAAATTTTAGATTTAGAGTTTGAGTTTCAATATTTTCCAGACGTGAAGCTGCCTGAATTTAACGTCTTTCCTTACTAGTAAACCAACACATCCACCTATATTGCAACCCCTCTTTTTTGGGATTGGGAGAGTGAAGGAAATTTACACCCGGAGTGTGGGACTCCCAGGAACACATGCTACCAGGCTACCCACTAAACACCCCTCCTGTCAAGAGACCCTAGCCTGGAACTGTTTGACACATTACTTCTGGCTAGGCCTCTTTTTACTTCGCCCTAGGGCGCCGTCAGTCTAGAGAAATCGCCACCCCACCGGGTAAGGGCAGGATGGAAGAGGACTGCTGGAAAGGAGATGCCCCTAAACCCCGCGCCCAGAGTTATCCCTGGTACTTGCTGTAAATATTGCCCGAGAGTAATGTGGCACACAGGTCCATTTGTCGAAAATTTTCAGCATTTCTCCGACCAGTGTCTGGAGAAAGCTCTCCCATCACCTCTCACAAGTCCTGCCGCATCCTGTTCCACTTTCTACAGTTGAAGAAGGCGTGACATGCGTCATCCCATTCCCGTGGGCAGAAAATGCAGTCTGGGGACCGTGGTTTACCAATCTTGCGCAGGTAAGACTGAAAATACTCATGCCCGCTAAGAGGCTGGGTAAGGTAATAATCAGTCTCACCATGCCCTCGATTGAGCCACGATCCCACGTCCCCTATAAGGTGGGCTGTACAGCGGCCATTAGAGTCACCTTCCCAGCACTGTTGCCACTCGAGTATTGTGCGCTGCCTCTCCTCTCGATCGACAGCATATCTTGAACCATCCCCTTTTCTAACGTAAATTCTCCGACGCTCTCTAGCAAGGAGGGCGATGGGTATCACTCCTGTGAGTACGATCACAGCCGACTCAGAGACAGCGCGGTATGCAGACGCAACCCGCAAAGTACCTCGACTCTGTACTTGCGCCAAGCGCTTTCGGTACAGCTCCTTTCTGAGAGCTCTGGCCCAAACCTCAGAGCCGTACAGTAGCACCGACTGTACAGCACTCATGAGGAGTCGGTGTTTGCTCGGTGTGGGCTCACCGATGTTGCACATGAGTCGACTTAAAGCCGAAATGGCTATCGCGGCCTATTTCGTCGTTGCCCTTATCTTTTCCGAAAAGCTCTATTAAAACCCCCAAAAAAATCTATTAATACCCCCAAATATTTTATTACAAGTTTAGACTCAACAGTCGTATCTCCGATCTGCATAGGAATTACCGTGGGAATTCTTTTCAAACCTCGGTTTGCTCTAGTGACAAACTGAACCCGCGGGTGGTCATCTACTTCCTCACTCAACGCATAAGCGTTACCGGTCTGCGCTCCACATGTTCGACTGTGCGTCCGACAACCAGTGCTGTTACATCATCCGCATAGTCGACCAAGCGCGACTTATCTGGCAGCTCAAACCTCAATAGCCCGTCATATGAGGCGTTCCACAAGTCTGGTGCAAGTATGGATTCTCGCGCTACACCAGACATTATCTCCATACTTCACCGCCAATCTTGTGTGTCATAGAGCAGACTGCGGTCCTTTCAGTAATCCCTCAAAATCCGCATCAGATACCCTGACAATCGAAAAGAATTTTCCGATGTGCCAAGAATATCCGCCCATCTGGCGGAGTTGAAGGCATTCCTGACGTCGAGCGTCACTAGCAGAACCACTCGTTTGGAATCACTTTTAAACGCTTCGGCTCGAGGGACTACGTTCACCACTTCCATGATGAAATCGAAAGTGGATCGTCCTGCCCTAAAGCCATACTGCCGAGGAGGTAGGTGCCCTGCAGCACGATTTGCTTCACCGATTTTTTCTTAATGAGCTTTTTCAACACTTTCCCGGCTGTGTCCAGCATACAAAGTGGGCGGTATGCAGAAGGCAGCTCGGGGTCCCTTTCCCCTTGCTGATCAATGCGAGCCTCGCCACTATCCAGCGAGATGGAAACATGCCTCCCCTCTGGCAAGCGTTGAACACATTGTCTAGCAAGTCAGGACAAACGTGGAAGACCATCTGTAGCACCTCGGTGCTTTCATAGAATGTACCACATCCTCCAAATCATCTTTGGTGAACAATGGACATTCCACTGAATCGACCTCGTGGGCAGCATCAAGACGGACAGGATGATTCGGGAACAGCGCCTGCGCTATGCTGTCCATCTTGTCTGTTTGAAGTAAACACGGCTTCCGTGAGGAACCGATCTTGCGCCACACTACCTTGTAGCCGAGCCCCCTGGATCCCTATTCATGTCGCCCACAAGTTCTCGCCAGCAGCGTGTCTTACTCTCGTTGATGAGTCTTCGGGGTTCCTACCTCGCTGACCTGTATGCTGCTGTCGAATTGAATGCTTCCTCTCAGCTTCTCGAGCGCTGAGCTGCCCGTCGAAGTCTGTGCCACTTGCCTCGTTTGTCTGCGATATCTTTTGACCACCAATGTACAGCAGATCTCTCGTGTCGAGGCAAAGATGAGCTACAGGCATAAGTGATGAGGCTCATCATCAACTCCACCATTCCCTTGACTGGAGCCCTTACCCTCCCCGAAGGGCTCCCCGATGTCGTTCCACCTTTCAGAATCACGTCAGCGAAAGTCTCTACGGCCATTTTTCTGATATTCCACCCAGGAGTGAAAGAACGTTGAGACGAGCGAGGAGTGCTATCGCCGATCACGATCGCGATGTATTGGTGGTCACTCGCTGAGTAATCCTCGAGTACTCTGCAGTTCAGCGTCATCAAAGCGAGGGATTCCGAGGCGAATGTCACATCTGGGATTGTTCCTTCACCGACCCAGCGCCGGAAGGTAGGTACATTACCGGTATTCAACACCACCAACCCGGTGCTCGTCGTCATGTCCGGTATGCGTTGCCCTCTGGAATCGGTTTGAGACATGCCTCACTCAACGGCTCTGGCGTTCAAGTCTCCTGCTACCGGTACTTTGCCATCTGTATTAAGAACAACATCCTCTAGCGCGTCCAGTATAGTTTGAAAAGATGGGATTGACTCATTCGGCGTTAGGTATACGCTGAAAAACGTTATACCCGGGCACCGAATCCACACAAAACCACTTCCGCGCCCGTGACCCTGGATTTGTAGTCGCATGCTGCCCCGAACCCAAACGGCAGCAGTATGGGAGTCATCGGAGAACCAGGCTGGTGAGGTCTTGTTTCGATGTTGTTCGCTCAACAGCAGCAGATCAGCCCCCTTTTCTCAGGCGAAATACTCTACAAAATGTTGTGCATTGATGCTACGGTACAAGTTAATTTGAAGGGCCCTGATCATGACCTCAGAGCTGCTTTTGGTTTTGCTAGTGCCTCACTAAAGACTGGGCACGCTCCTGTACCTGTAACGTGAGGATGCTCCGTCGGTTGAGAGTTAATATTATTACATAATCAACAGCGCGGAGTCTCAGCGCACCCTTTTAACTTATCTCCAGTCGCTCCAAACTTAAAGCAAAGCATACTAAGGTCAGGGATCTTGCAATTCGAAGTTGTGTGCCCATATCTAAGGCACCTGTAGCATCGAACTAGGGTGGCTCGACGCCGAATTCTGCTCACCACCCAGCCGATTTTATGTTTTCCTTTTGCCAGGAGTTGTGCAGCATCTTTCTCTGTTACGTCGAGTATGACCAGCCTTTGCCCTCGGTGATTCTCTGGAGAAACCTTTACTTTTACCAGAGGTATTCCAGGGAATTCCGTTTTAACGGTTCCTTCAACCTCAGCCGGGTTGACGATGCAGTCCAGGTCCCTTACTTCCAATGAAGCCCTTGGCTCCAAGGAAGAGACGGTAGCTTTTGCCCCAAGGACGTCCTTTATTTTATCGCGGAATATCGATTTATCGGAAGAATCCGCTGCAAACTCGACGAGTAGTCTTTTATAATCGCCCCTGTTTCCTCCGGCTTGAAATTCTTGCGGATATCACTTAGAACGTCAGTGTAACTCCTTCCGTCAGTGGGCTTCATAAGAATGGAATACTTCCCCAAGAACTCTTCGCCTTGTCTTTGCCGGTTTGTCCACGCTATGTTTTAACAGACACTGTTTGCTGGCTAAGCCTTTGTTCACGTTTTGCGGCTTTTACGGCCGCCTTAAATATCACAAGTTGGAAGGCTCTTTGTGGCGTTTCTTTTCCTGGCTCAGCGTTCTCTTGACGCCTTTTCTCCTGTTCGCTCTCAAGAGGGCTTCTTGATACTGATACTGATACTTGATACTGATAGAGGAGCCTTCTTGATACTGGGCAGGAAAGGTTGGGTGACTTTAACCTACACCGTTTAGTCTGGATGTTCTTCTTCCAACTTTTTCCAAAGTCTCCTGTAGTAGCAAACTCGATCCAAGAGGTCCTCGAGCTCAAACACTAAATTTTTTATATCCTTACTGATTGTTTTTTAATTTATGCACGCTCCTTGCATAGGTTTGAGGATCGCATAACATTTTTTAGTCAACCGTTCTTCCTCGGAACGGTTCCCTGTGATAACCTACTTAACCATCAGGTCTTTTTCGCCGACTTTTTCCTCCGAAAGCTTAGGTTCTATGCTGATAATTCTTCATACTGAGTGAGGTGGTCGTAAACCTCAAGAGCCACATTAACTAGCAGCCTATCACCGTTCTTTCCACTTGAGACTGAATGAGACCGTGGTGGTGTACGCAAGGTTTTTCCACTACCGACGAATGCGCCAAGATAATCGTTTTGGTTGTGAAAATTCTGTCGTTCGGCTCGTTTGTTCGTCTCGTCTGCATTATTCTGCTTGTTCTGTTTGCTGTTATCGTTTTGAATCATTTTTTTTCTCAAGGGCCCCTTCCCAGAGCCGCTATCTCCGCTTGGATGTGTAGTCGCCTTAATGATCCGATGGCTATCTATGCAAACAGGGAAGCCATGCGAGAGTTTGCACCAGCCCTTATACAGTCAGGTGCCAGATATATCTGATCTTGCTTATACAGCCAGATCAGCGCTAATCGGGAGTACGAATCAACCCAACCTACACCACCAACTCAATGGTGCTAGCTTCGAACGTACTCTGAGGCCTCATCATGGTTTCATCATGGCGGACACGGCGTGATATTAGCCTGAAGCCGTTCGTGCACGGGTTTCATCCCGGCGGTACCGCGCAAGAAGCGCCTAGCTCCAGAATATTATGGCCGCCACCCTATATGCGTCAAATAAAGTTGAGAGTCAAATCATAGTCCGGGTTCGGTACTGCTTCCATTAGTCGCCTTCTACGACAAGTTGGGTTACTGTGGATGTATTCTAGCCTCCCCCATCTTCAGGCTCCTTAAGTTAAGCTCCTTCAGTTTGTTGCTTCCTACTGCTTGGTTGACTTCTTTCGCTGAGCCGAAAAAACCTTCAGCCTTATGTATCTGGGTTGTTTGTTGTCTTTTATGCCTTTGATTCCTAAACTCTTGTTGTACAGAAAAAGCTTCACAGGTGTAACGCTTGCCCTATCACCGTTGTTGCCTACACTGTCTATGAGCATGGCAAAATGGTTTCATTTGAGTCTGGTTGGTAATTTTGTTGGCAGTTAACGGATTGTGAGTAACAGTAGCACGTGGTGTCACTTCAGCTGAGTCCTTGTACATATTTGTATCGTTAATTGGTTAAAAACTTTTAAGCTCTCCCTTTAATTTAAGTCGTATTGTTTTGGTCTACTCGTCTTCTTTTTTTTGATCAGTTTTGTATTGGGATCTCCAGGGTCTGTCTCTCAAGGGCTCACGTGGTTTTATGTGCGAGTAAGAATGTGAAACAAGTCCGATCACCAATTGTACAAATTCACCAAAAAAAGGAAAGGGTTCTTACTGTTCTTCTGTGTTTGTTTTAAAAACTCCAACTTGTAAGGAAGAAATAAGTATAAATTTTAAAATTTAAATTTAACACTAAAAAGCTAAGATGGCTTCACTGGGATACATGGAAAACCGCTGAATAATTCGAGTTGGAAAATCCGCTAGTCTTGTCACTCTCACGTCTTCAGGCTGCCAAGTTCCTTGCTGGAATGATGATTCCTTTAATTTGATGTGTCAGCATCGCAGCTTTTGTCAAAAACCGTTTGTATTTTTGAAAACCTTCACAGGTACAGGAGTCCAATGCACTAGTCGCTGGTTATATTTCTGCGATTCGTATAGATATGCTTTGACTATTGCAATAATTTCAGCGTCATTCCACCTATTAGTTTTCTTAAACTTTGGATTGTTCGTCGCTTTCCAACTTGAGGACGACGTAACTTTTTCCTTTTATGGCTTCTTTCCGCCATTATGACGCTGAATGCTAATCTTCAGCATTTAGGGTCATATGACCGGTCTTAACTCGTATTTCGCTGGGTTTATCTTTATGCCACACCCTTTGAATCTTCGGAACATTTCATGGCTATTGGCAATAGGTGTGGGTATAACTATGGCTTCCTCTGCAACTTGCCCTTGATGATAAGTAAAGATGAAATCGATTGTCGAAAATATGGTTTTCCCATATAAGTTATGATTAGAAGCATTTCACTGTGACGTAAGGATTTCACTTATTTTTCAAACAGTTCAATAATATTGCAACAACGTTTCCAATAAAGTCAAAATACCAACATGAATAAAAATTTAAATCAATTGCAAAACCATAATTGTCGAGGCATGACCAACAATTATTTGGTTTCCACAACAACTTTAAGTATTAAGCGAAAACTTTTATGAAAACAAACAACTTTTTATTTACTTCGAGTGACAATAATCGAACGAACTTATGGTAACAACCAATCAAACTTTTATCAGGATGACATAAAACCAGAAAAAATATCCACGCAATGTCATTGTTGCTTTCTGTTTATGTCTCAGTAATCAATTTTCTGCGGAAATCTTTGGATTTAATGACATGTTCCTTAACGAAATTGATGTACGGCTCTTGCTTCAATAACTCCTCCTACATAATTTGAGGTATGCCATCAATAAAATACATCAATCGGCAAAATTTTCAAAGTAAACATACTTGAATATTTATAAGAATATCAATTCCAGGTTAACCTCAGAAGCCTGTGTAACATTTCAAGTATATTAAATCATTCGTTATCGGGACTAAACAGTTCTCCATCCATGTAAGGTTCTTACAATGCAAAATTAATATCAACAATTTCCTTCCCTGCAAATATCGTGCTTCTGCAGGTCCTCGTAATTCACCGCCAAAGCAGAATTATACAAATTTATAAAAAAATCTTATTGATCGATTCGGTGTTCGCTTCTTAACCATATCCTTCCTGTTACCTTGAATAAGTCTACGATATGGTATATGTGTTGGGGGTGGTTCAGTTTTCGCAGTGAACTTCTTCATTCCGTTCGCAGTTGTGGCAAGGAGGAAAATCAATTTATGATTTTCATCATGACTTGATATTAAAATTACGAATCTTGCCTAAGTTGCCGATGCCGGAAGAAAAAGGAAGAGGAGTGAACAGTATACAGCCATCTTTTCTATTTTCAATTTGCATTTGCGCTCGTTCGATTATCAATTAACTTAAATGGTAACTTTGTTCTAAACGTTCAATGGAGATGAGGGAACTCATCGTAATTCAAAATTATTTTTTTATGTGTAATGTTTAAAATATGAAAAATATTAATAAATTAATTTAAAGGACCTAAATACAGAGTGGACCAAAAGACTTTTTACATTACAAACGAAGCTAGAAAAACACACATGAGATAAAAACTGTTTATTTCTTATAAAAGTTCACACAATCGGAATCCAGATGTGATCCTTGATTATTTTGACACAGCTGTAAGCTGAAGCGGACATTTTCAATTACTGCCATACAAGTTTGTTTTGAAATGTTTTGAATGTCCTCTCGGATATTTGATTTCCATTCTTCAAAAACCCTCGGTTGTTGTTATAAACTTTACTTTGTAAGTATCCTCAAAGGAAATAGTCCTTTGGGAACAAGACTGCGCTACGAGCTGGCCAGTTAAAGCAACGTTTTTCGGATATAACTTTTCTCCCAAACATTTCACGAACTGCATTCAATAAACAAATTAAAACCATTGAAATCCTGTGGCACTGGAGCAAAAAACTTGTGTAGTAATGCAATAAACCTCCAGGATTTCCTCTTTGATCTTCATTAAGGTATGGGCCAATAATTCCTTTTGCTTGTAAAGCTGCCCATAGAGTAACTTTGAGTGACTGTGCGGGTTTTTTATGCTTCAACTCCGGATTGGTGTCATTCCAAATCCTGCAATTTTGCTATTTACATTTCCATTTTGGTGGAAGTGCATCTTTTCTGTGAAAAAAATATTAGTGAAGCTGGTGAACTTCCCTAACATTTCATTAACAAACTGCAAGCTGTGAGCATGATCTTGACGCTTTAATTCCTGCACTATTTGAATTTTGTACGGATGTAATTGTAAGTCTTTGTGAAGAATTCGACTCAAAGATCTTCTGGACAAATTTAAGACACTAGACCGCTTTCAACTAGAAAGTCCTAGTTGTTTGCGAACCAAAGATTTTATACGCTCTATGGTGTCGGTATCCCTTGGTATTCTAGATAGGCCGGAACATGATAAATTTGTTGTCGAACCCGTCTCTTCGAACTTCTGCACACATTTATTAATCAGTGGAACCGATTTAACTTTATTTTTATGCCGTATGTTGTAAGAAACGCAATATTTTTGTTGCGGTAGAGTCGAAAATCGTTCGATAGTACGCACGTACGCACAATGCACATTGTGTTCCAGTGAACAACGCTACCGCACTAAATTACCATTGGCCGCTCTCCCCCACACCGGCGTCGCTACTGGCGTAACTCCCAGTTTGAATGCTAACGGACTTTTGGTCAACCATGTATTTTATTGCGTTTTTTAGTTTCATCTGTGGTAAGGTTAATTAAAAAATAATATGCAAGTGCTCTTCTGAACTCAGTCCAAGTTCTTCCGATGATTTTAATCGCACATGCATGTTTAGAAAATTTATCGATTATAGTTAAAAAAAGGAGTTTTTCTAGCGTGTAAAACACATCTACATGAATAATTTCTCCGGGCTTTTGTGGGGTTTCTGTTATTTTAAATAGAGGCTTAGGAGGGTTTCGAGCGTATTTCTCGTAGTTACAGATTTCGCAATTATTTATGAAGTTTGTGACTCTGTCTGCTAGTTTTGGGCAGTAGTACTTTAGTTTCAATTCTTTAGTCACTTCTTCGATTCCTCGATGATTATTCTTTAGATGCTCTTCTTCTATAATCTTAGCTAATTTTTCCTCATCTATTACATCTTCTAGGAGGACGCTACATCTAGTGATTCTAAATTTATCAATAGTAATGAAGTTATTACTAAACGCGGAGTATAAAGTTTGAAAGAAGTCTTCATTTTCAATGAGAATAGCATTTAAACCGTTTGGATTCAAGTGGTTCTTCAATAATGTGATGGCATCTTGTTCATCTAGTTGTTTAGTATTGATTATGGTCCTATTTTTATCAGAAATTTTTTTCTATTTTATTCTGAGTGATCCTGAATTTGATTTATTAATAATTATTTGGGTTTTAAAGACGTTAATGTATGAACTGCTCGAAGGGATATTAGTATGATTTTGGACTAAGTTTACTTCAGGTTTGGGTATCCTAGACAGGGTGTCAGCATTAATATTTTTTGCTCCTTCTTTATATTTTATCGTATAGTCAAATTCAGAAAGTTTTAGTCTCCATCTGACTAGTTTGGAATTGGGTTCTTTAATGGAAAAGAGCCAAGTTAAAGGTCAGTGGTCGGTTTCAATGATGAAGTTCCTTCCGAAGAGGTATGGTCGGAAATATTTTGTAGCCAATACTATCGCCAAGAGTTCCTTTTCGATAACACTATAGTTGATCTCATGCTCATTAAGTGTGCAGCTTGCGTAGCTGATAGGGCGTCCTTCTTGTGAGAGGACTGCCTCGAGGGCGTATTTACTCGCATCTGTTGTTAGAACAAATTTTTTGTTAAAATCGGGATAAGTTAGAATTGGCTCATTAGTTAGGAGAGTTTTAATTGTTTCGAATGCGTGGGTATATTCGGGGTCCGTTATATCTAGGTTTGGGTCCTTTTTGAAGTTTTTGGTCAATGGCTTTATTATTTTCGAATAGTCCTTAATGAATTTTCGGTAATATCCAGCGAGTCCGAGGAATTGCTTGATTTGTTTTGGGGTTTTTGGGATCGTCAATTTCTGGACGCACTCTACTTTCTCTGGATTCGGCTTTATTCCATCTCGGGTGACTATATGCCCAAGAAAAGCAGTTTCTCGTTTGAAGAATTCAGACTTGTCCAACTGAACTTTCAAGTTGGTTTCTCTGAATCTTTTGAAGATCTTTTGTAAGGATTCTATGTGTTCTTGTAAGGAAGTGGTAAAGATTATAACATCGTCAAGGTAAACCAAACAGATTTTGTTGATATAGTCAGACAGGATGTTATTCATAAGGCGCTGAAATGTAGCGGGGGCTGTCTTAAGTCCAAATGGCATTCGTAGGAACTCTTAGTGTCCACCTTCTACACTGAACGCAGTTTGGATGTTCTTTTCAGTAATCTGTATTTGATAGAAGCCTTTAGCTAAGTCTAGTGTAGTGAAATATTGACTTCTCCCGAGCTTCTCTAGGATTTCGTCAATATTAGGGATTGGGTATTTGTCATCAATCGTAACTTCATTGAGTTTTCGATAGTCGATGATGAGTCTCCACTTATGTTTCCCACTCGCATCCATTTTTTTTGGTACTATCCAAACTGGTGCCGAATAAAGGGATTTGCTAGGTCTTATTATGTTGTTTTGTAACATCTCCTTAATTTGTCTACGTACTTCATCCTTATGAACGTACGGATATCTGTATGTTTTTGCCACAATCGGAATATTATTGGTAGTTCTGATTTCGTGTTTAATGGCATTTGTGAAAGATAAGTCCGATTCTTCGCTATAAAATATGTCTGATAAGTGTTTTAAAAGTGGCATTAATTTTTGTCTTTCTTCATCGTTAAGATGATTTATTCTAATTTGACTGGAGATGGAGAAATGTTCCATTGGTTTGTTTTCTATGATATTGAAGTTCTCGATAGTGACGGGAGTAGTTTTTTGGGTTGTGAATTTTACTTTAACAGGGCGGTCAGCTAGTATCTTTACTTGAGCGAGCATTTTAGAATTCACTACATTATAGATACCTTCCTCGAGTTTGATCTTCTCATCTTTGGAAGACTTCCCGGGGAAGTGTACCAGGCCATTTTCGTGATCTACAGGCACGGCTACTTCATAGCATCCGGCCTTATTAAATAGACAATGTTGATTATCTTCTTCATCTTCGAAGAGGATGGGAATAGTTTTTTCACCGGTATGTAATACTCGTTTCTTATAGTCTATAATTATATCGAGTTGTCTCAATATATTGTTTCCTAATATTCCGTCGTAAAAGTCATGAAACTTGCAGACAAATAATTCAATTTCGTGAGTTCTGTCGCCCAATTCCTCAAAGAGGGGGATCCTTACTTTCTCGCAAAGATCAACTGTATGTTGAAGGGTCTTAAGACTTATTTTTGGAGTGTTAATTTTCCACTGAGGATGGCAAATGCCAGGATTAATGATTGAGTGTGTAGCTCCTGTATCTACGATAAACTTTAGGGGCTTGGTTTTTGTTTTAAAGACTATATATGGTAGTCTTCGTCCGAGGCTTGTGAAGGAAAATTTTCTGCCATCTCGTTTTTATTTATATCCATGGGTTCTGGTGGTGGTTGCCGTTCCGGATACCAAGGATTTATGGATGCATCGTTATAGGGATTTTGACCTTCATTTGTGTTAAATCTGTAACTTGGTTCGTGAGGTCTATTTCGTCGGTCGTTTTGTTGGTTGTTAACATTAACTATTAATATTATTTCTGTTTATATTAATAATATTTGTTTATGTTAATATTGTTAACAAATCTATTAATATTATTTCTATTGTAATTGTTATTAAGTCTTTTGTTGTTATTATTATTAAACCTGTCACTATTATTGTTATTGTTACTATTATTATTGTTATTTCTACTATTTGACCTGCTGTTGTCATTATAATTATTGTTAAATCTACTATTGTTATTGGGATAGTTATTATTAATATTACTGTCGTAATTATTATAATTATTCAGACTACTTATATTATTATTGTTATTATTATTATTGCGGGCTTAGTTGTCGTTTTGTCTGTTTTTTGTTTGATAGATTTGCCCATTCGAGCCGTAGTAGGCATAGCCAGCTGTAAAGAGAATATCCATAGCCGATTCGAGAGATTCGGGATCTCTACAGAATAGAATAGTTTTCATGGGCTCTGAGAGTTTGTTTTTAAAAATGTTGAGAGGGGTCTTCATGTTGTTCCGTGTACATTTGTGAGACGCGTTCCCTGCACCTAAAACTATTTGCGTTTCATTGTTGAGTCTCTTAGTTTACTTTTGATTTCGTTGTAGAATTCAAGGGTATTGGTTTGGAAAGTTACACTTCGTAAGTTGTCGTACAGTTTGTCTATGTTAAGTTGTCTGGTCTCCAAAGTTGTTTTGGAGGATCTGTCTTACGTCTCGCCAAAGGGTAGCATGGCAGTTTATTTCAACGGTTTCTTTTGCTCTGCCTTTTAATTTACTTTTGATTATGTCGCTAAATAAGAGTTGAGATGCTTCGTTATAAGCTTGTAGTACGGGGCTAACTCTGTCCACTAAATTAATAAAAGTTTGCAAGTTTTCGAGCTTGCCGTCAAATTCGGAGAGGCTGTTTAAATATTTGAGGGGCTCAATTTGTATGGCAGGAGCTTCATCGTTCGGCATCTTGAAAAAATTTTATGCAATCCCTGATTCCAAATCACCCTTACAAAGAAGTTTTCAAATTTCAAAAAAGCAACAATAATGGGCAGGTTTTAAGATTATGTGTGTGAATATTAGATATAATAATGTATGAAATATAATTAAATATAATTAAATAGAAAAAGAAATATTTGAAAATTTGTTCTTCTTCTTGTTACTTGCTTTGCTCGTCCTGAATTCTGCGATCGATGAAAAAATAATTTCTGCTATTTTCTCTGCACTGTTTTGGTTTTGTTAGTTCAGCTGTCTAGTTTTGCTTCGTTTTCTTTTATTTTTTTGTTTGTTTTTTTTTGTTTGTTTTTTTTTGTTTTTCACTATTTATGTTTTTCTTTTGTTCACTTTTGTTTTTATAGGACACTGCCGGGTTTCGATTTGTAGGCCGTTTTTTCTTTTGTTATTTCTTCCTATTTTTGTTTATTCTTTTTTTTCTATTTATATATTTCTTTTGTTCACTTTTGTTTTTATAGGACACTGCCGGGTTTCGATTTGTAGGTCGTATTTTCTTTTGTTATTTCCCTTTTTTCACTATTTATATATTTCTTTTATTCAGTCTTGTATTTAAAGGACACTGCTTGTTCCCGGGATTTTGGTGCTCCGTCTAGAGGCTGTTTTTTTCTTAGAAATAACTTTCTTTGCGTCGGCGATACAAAAAATAAATGGATTCTTATCCACGTTTTTATTTTTGCGAAAGCGACGTCGATACGCTTTAAAGATTTTAAAAAATCACGCGAACTTTCACTAAGCGCATCCTACCGACTGCGCCATTTATGTTTCTTCGACGGATAAATAAAACTCTTGTTTTACTTTATAACACCAACTTTATTTACTATAATCCCAGTATACAATTCTTATTGTATACATGAACCGGTATTCGAAAAGGCACCCCAATGCAGCCTCACATTGGGTGACAGGAGATAGAGGCTTGTCCGTACCTTTCGAAGCGAAAAACTAACTCTTCGAGACAATTCCACTTCTATTTATACTACTCGTCGCCTACTTGATTTGATTTCATTCAATTCAAAATATCAATGTCTACTTTGTTTTAATTCAATTGAATTCAAAATATCAATGCCTACTTCGTTTTGATTCAATTAATTTCAAAATCAATGCCTACTTCGTTTTTATTATTTTGATTTGGGTAAGTGTAACAACTAACCTTCCAGACACTGAAGAACGGATTTCAGAAGTCGATGAACAATCTAGCGAGGAGCCCTTAGGCAACCAATCTTTCTATTTAGGGGGAAAAGTTGGAAATAGAGAACATAGAAGTGAATAAATATATAAATATAGAAGTGGTATAAATGTCCTGAAAGGACCAGCTCGAATATCCTGACTATAACATCGATCGATTTCAGAATTCGACCAGAACACCGGATTGCAACACTATTCTTGATTTCTGAAATATTCTGTTCACAGAAAGAATTCTGAAAATAACCGTCGAAAACACTGATAGAAAGTTGCAAGAACTTAGATAGAAATACGGGTCAAAATTGCAAAATATTAACATGACAGATCTACGAGCACTGTTTGGATGTCTGGTTTTTACTGCTATATTCAAAAACAACAAAGAAGAAATTTACTTCTTGTTTCTGACACATGGGAGGGCAGAGAAATATTCAGATTTATTTTATCAGAGAAATTATTACTAAAACTACTGATGGTATTGAGAAGAGAACCAGAGAAGAAAGGAAGAAAATGGATCCCGCTGCTGTTTTATCAGAGTTGTATGATATTCTTATATAAAACTCTCAAAAATGTCTTGCTCCAGGCTCTGATATGGGCATTGATGAAAGGCTCGTTAAGTGTCGTTGCCGTTGCTAGTTTTTAATGTAGATGGTAAAAAAACCAGGAAAATATGGGTTGAAACTTATGTGTTTGACTGACTCTTCGACAAGTTATTTCTGTAACGGTTATATATATTGTGGCAAAAACACCAATGGGCAAGGACTGGCGAATGTTGAAGAGGAATTATCAACACAGAGACAATGTGTTTGCTATACGGCTGCCAAATCTCTTTAAAAATTCAAACCGCAATATGACCGGAGATAACTGGTTCACACCAATTGAAGCAGTGAAAATTATAAAAGAAAAATAGGTCACATATGTTGGCATCATGACTAAAGTAAATACTGAAGTTCCTCTTTACCTTTAAAAATGTCTTCTAGTTTTTTAAATTCGCAAGATAAGAAACTAAGCTTGATAATGACGTACTTTCTTCCACGCATACTAGCTAATTTCTATTTGAAGGGTTAATGTATATTAGGACCTGAAAATGACGTCAGCCCTCTTCTACTGAAAATGATATTCACCTCACCAGTTGAAGCTTAAAAATTTTGTGGTATTTTTTATAAAAAACCAAAAAGGGATAAATCTCACAGTAAAGTAACTATAGATATTGCAAAAGTACTTGTTAAATTTAGAGGAGAGAAAAGATATTACCAGATCGTTTAGTTGAACGAACAATATTAAAAACATAAGGCGCAATCATACGAATAGTGTATAGTGTCTGTAAAGTGCAATCATAGAATAGGATAATCCAACCCTAAATTAAGTGCTTCGAAAATAGCCGAACAGTTAAAAAACAAAAAACCTTTAAATATGTTGTTGAGGCCACAAACTGTTCGGAATTTTCTTCATATCGGCTGGGAAGCCTTTTGTATCGGAAAGCAATTTCAAAATGCGACTGAAATACGCAAACGAATTTTTTACTTAGACCGAAGAATTTTGAAAGACAGTCGTGTTTTTTGATAAAGTGAAATTCAAAATTTTTGAGTCTGAAAGGCCATGCTTGGTACGGCGAAAGGAAAGTATTAGGTTGCTGCAGATGAACTGGCCGATTTAGCAATGATATAAAGTTGGCTAAAATTTTAGTGTATTATGTTGGCGCAACGCAGCGCAAGCGATATGACATATTGAAGTATAAATACTGCTGCCATGGCTCATGGAGTCTTTCTGTTCTGACCTTCATAGTGTTCGTAAAAACCAAAAGAGAACTTGACATGGATGTGAATCAAAAACGGCTACTTTTACTATACGAATTTAAATTAGAGCGCAACTCAGCAATGGGATATATCAACAGCGCATTTGGGCCTGATACAGTAAGCGAACGAACCACTCGTGGTGGTTCGAAAAATTTCGATCCGGAGAAATGGATCGATCCATAACGGCGAGCTGCGTGCATTAGTGGAGTCTGACCCCCGCCAAACTACAAGGGATCTTGACGAAAATTAAGCATTCACAATTCGACAGTTTGCTGCCACTTTCAACAACTTGGAAAAGTGAAAACGCTTGACAAATGTGATTCGCGTGATCTTACCGAGCAAAACATGCAACCGAATGGAGATTTCAAGTCCTCTTTTATCCCGCAACAAAAAGGAACCGTTCTTGTTCTTGTAAGTGGATTTTATATGATAATCGTCGTCGATCGGCCCAATGTCTAGATGCCGATAAAGCGCCAAGACACATGCCAAAACCAAGCCTTCATCCAAAGAAAATAATGGTAACTGTTTGTTGGTCTGTTGCTGGAGTTATCCAATACTCTTTCCTGCAACCTGGCGAAACCATCAATGCTGAGAAAAATGGTGCTCAACTGGATGAAATGCATCAGAAATTGATAGTCTAACGACTTAGGCTTTAGGCTTTAAGGATGCAGTGATACTGCTTCATGATAACGCACGAGCTCACGTATCGAGAACAACTGTCCATAAACTAAACGAATTATGACCAACAGATTACAATTTTTTTTAACATTTTGATCCCTTTTTGACAGGAAAAAGATTTAATAATGAAGCTGTCTTCGAACACTTTCTTCGAACCTGAAACTCGGATGATTTTCTTATATCTCGTTGAGCAAAGTGTGTTGCATCTATTGGTAGCTATTTTGATGAAATAAATTGTCTTTATAAAAAGTTACAGCTGTTTAAAAATTTATTACTTCATCGGCCATTTTATCTGTAGCAAACTAATATCAGATTCGATAAGAAAAACCTAAATCCTACAGCTAAGCACAGAATCAAAAACGTGATAGTCTGAGACAATAAACGCCAATGTGGTAGGTGATCTAGAATTTGTTTACACAACGATAGATAAAATAAGAAGAAAAAAAAAATTAAAAATATTTAGACATTCGAAAACTTCATCGAAGTAAAGCGATAACAATAAGAATTACAAAAAACTAAAACAACCGCCACCCCCGCCGCAGCCCACTATAGTTACCCAATCTCAATGTTTTTGAGCGTATTTTGGATCTTATGAAACTAAGGCTGAACACACTGTTAAAAGTAAAAAGGATCTTCAGACTTAAATTCTCAAAGAATCTGCTGATGAAGCTTCTTATTTCTTCAATGATAAGCCGCTTCAAACAGTTTATCCAATAGAAAGTCTATCATCCCCACCTATAACTTGGATTTATTTATTATGAAAAAACTGGCTATAAAGAACAGAAAAATTTTGTGAACAATTTGGTCTGTGTACAATTTTTTATCAAGTTTTCTTAGAATTACTACTGAAAGAATTTTTTTATTTTAGTATTTTTGTCATTCTCAATTTCGGATATGATTTGTAATTTTTTAAAGTTTGTTTTAAGCCTTTTTAAGTTTATTTGATGTTTTATTTTGTAACTGCAAACTGCATTTACATAAAAATAATCTAGCGAGCAAGAGCGAGAGTCAAGTATGTTCACTTTCCTCAGCGCATATGGCATTCTTGAGATGCGACTTGGAGGGTTGGACTTATTCCATTTTGATAAATGGAATAAGACCATAAAACTTTTCTCCAATATTTCCCGTGTTGACCTTGCTATCCTAAGACGTGCGAAAAGCTCAGAACATTCAAATATTTGTCAAAATAGTAATTTTTACGAAATAACAATTTGTTGTTGCGACTATAGCTGCTTCGGTATTTTCCTGCGTAGCAATGGACCGATGTTGACATCCCTCCTTGTTTATTTATCCCATTTTTCACCTTTTTCTCCAACCTGTCATTTTCCTTTTCACTTTCTTTTCCCACCATATTCATCCAAATATCTACTCTCAATAGTTTGTATACAATCCAATATATTTGAATTTCGTATAATTCAAACCTGCTGGATCCTACCGACAGCAATCCCTGCGTTTAATTACCCAACGTAATGTCAACAGACGTACCTGCACGTTAGGATTTTTTTTGTGGTAGGGAGGTGAAGGCTGTTTACGCCCTGAGTACGGACTCCCAGACGCAAAATGCATTTGGACTACCCACTAAACACCTCCCCTGTCAACCTGAGAACCTAGCCTGGAACCGTTTGACACATTACTTTGGGCTAGGCCTCGTGTTCCTACGCCTAGAGGTGCCTTCGGATTATGGGAATTTCTTCTCTAACGGGTAAGAAGGGAGAGGAAGGAAGTGCTAGAAAAGAGATCCATTCATCCCCGATGCCTCCAAGCGCTCCAATAAAGCTTTTTTTAATGTAAGCACTGCCCGAGCATATTGAGCCACGCAATTCTAATTGTCAACTGTTTCCAGCATTACTCCGACGATAGTTTCCGGACAGAGCTCTCCGATTTCGCTGAGTAGGACGCCTCGCTGCTGGCTCCACCTTTTGCAGTAGAAGAATGTGTGACAGACGTCATCCAACTCTCCTGCACAAAACACACAGTTAGGAGACCGTGCTCTGTCAACCGTGCACGTTAGGATTGGGAGTGGCGAACATCTAGGGTGTTAGTCCTGTCACGTTTTTATCGGTTCATCTTTTTCAGAGCGATTGATATCCTCTTCGATTCGCTCTGTGGAGGTTGCCATTGACCCAGGGGGTGAAAGGTTAACATCTGCGAACCAGTGAGGACTGTTGTCGACAGCGGGATGGGGTACAGTTGTCGACAGCAGGTTGGAGAGACGGCGGTGATGCGTGGGTGATGGGATTTAGGGAGTGCGAGTTGAAGCGTCAAGAGTGGCGGAGCGTTTTATTTTTTTGAGTTTTGAAAAAAAGGAATTGGCGGTGACGATAGTGGGTTTGAGCTTGAGATTTCTGGAAGGAAAAAACGACTTCTGTGTGGTAGATAACGACATTAAAAAGAAAAATGTAGTGAGCTTGAGATTGAAAAAAAAGAAAAAATTGATTGAGATTGAAAGAAACAAAATTTTTCTAATTCATGAAATGAACTTCGTAATATTATACAAAAAAGTAATTTGTATACATCTAACAAAAAAAAAATCTAAATCTTAAATGCTAAATAATTTTGCTTAAATGCTTAAATGGTTTTGCTTAATCTATAAATGTATGTTTTAGAGAAAAAGTAAAGGACGAAAGTTTTGTTTTCTCTCTCTGCAATTTCAACTCAATTACTTAAGGAATTCGAATTTTTTTTTACGAAAAGAAGAAGAAGATAAAAGTTGAAAAAGTGAAATTAGATTTATAAGTAAATACCTGCATGTAAACCGTACCCGATCGGGTTAGGTGGTGGTATTTTTTTTTACCTTACAGATTTTATTTCTTTGAGTTTATCTTAAAAATTCTTATATTTTTATAACTTTTGCTTGTCTCCAGTACTGTATATTTTTTTTATTTGATTCTATTAATAAATTGACAATGAATTAATCGCCGCGTTTTATCCCATTTCTCTAGGCACTCCTCCTTGGTTCGCTCTCCCTCTCCCCTTCATGTGATGATTGTGTACTTGGTGTAGGTGGCCCAGCACGGGCAGTGATCTTCCCCACGCGTAACCCGCAAGACTGAGCGCAGCCAGCCTCAGTAAGCCACCTGGGGACCCAAAGATTACTACCATACAAATATCTGCGGCCGCGGCAACCATGGTTCGCAACATTGTGTTAAAAGAACTAACGATATTTTATACATTTGCTGTAGAAACCTTTTTAAAGAGGATATGTTATTAGATGTAAGATTTTGGTCAGTCTGTTTCTGATTGCAAACAAGAAAAGTCTTGTTTTAAAGGAAACAGTTATAAGAATTATAAATTTTATTTTAAAAGGATTTTTTTTTCTTTATAAAGCGTTGTTTTATTTTAAATGCCTTTATTGGAGCCGCGATCTGGCGAGTTTTTTGTTTCTTTTCGCAGATTGGCTCTCTTTCGTTTGTTTATAAGACCAATAGTTTTTATTTTGAGTAGCGATCGGAAGGAGAAGTAGAAGTCTCCGTTTAGGGCAATATTTCAATAGCGATTCTGGGTGGGTTCACTGTGAGGTATTTAATGCATGAGTTCCCAGTGGAGGCTACATATATTATTAAAACTTGAATCCGCATTTGCATCTGTTGAGTATTGAGAACAAAGACTGGACAGACTTAAATGCCTTTGAATTTATGTGTTCGATATGGCATGGTCACTTTCAATTGAGTTTTGAATCTAAATAAGTTACATCTTCGAACAAATACATCAATGGACTTATGAAGTTTCACAGTCTGTTAGGCAGCATGGTGGATTTACATTTTCTGCTGAAGACTATTACCATGATTTTGTTAACGTTGATTTCAATCTTTCACCAGAGAACTACTGGCAGATTTTTCCTGCATTTCCTCTGGGTACGAGATGATCATTTTTCGGTTGTTGCTAGGAGTGTAGAAGCATATGTGGTCTGCACAACGGGTAAGTCAATCGTGTATGTATTGAAAAGTGTGGGGCTCAGACATGATCCTTGTGGAGCACCAGCAGAAACACCTTTCGTAGTGGATGTTCACTTTCGAACTTTTATCTGATATGTGCTTTCTCTCAGGAAAGGTAGAATCCGTTTCTGCAAATATGGTGGGGTAGTCTACTCTTTGAGTTTAACTTTAGCATCAGCAAGCCATCGACTGTTTTGTGTTTAGGGCTGTTTGTCTTGAGAGACACATAGTAGCTCTATTGAGTATCCATGCCAGAAGTCTAACTGAAAAGATGAGAGGATACTACTGAATATTTGTAATAGTTTTCATTTCAGAAAATGCTGAAAACGTCGGTAATTCTAATTACTTCAATAAAATAAAATGTAGCTTAAACATTTCAAATTTTGAAAAAAAACTCGAATCGAGTTTTTTTTTGGATGTTCGTCCACATTCCGGTGCTAAGAGTAATGTTAGCATAGCCCATTCTATATGATTCTACTGTTTGATTCATTACATATTATTCTACTGTTCCATTATTGGAACTGTTGGGCTTTGAATTTTAACATTTTTCGATGAAGCAACAGCGTCTTCATTTTGGAGTTTTAGTTATACAGAAATGCTAAACTGTGTAAAACCTTGGTGTTTGATTTTTTGAGTAGTAAGGGAAAAATTTCTCGTAGTAGAACATAAGTTTTATTACTGTTCTGTAGGGGTTCAGTAGGATACTTGCAACCTAGATCTTCGTAGAAGATTTCATTTAGTATTAGTAATGAAAGTGGTCTAAGTCAACAATTCTAAGAAATTATATAACATAACCTGAAAATACCGCACGGCCCTCTATGTCGCGTTTCTGAACTACATAATAAGTCAAAAAAATAAATGACAATGAAATAACAGAACTGACAATTCATTCCGGTTTATCTGACATTATAATTCAGTTGGGCTCTCCGGAACTTATATTATTGGCGGCCACTATATATTTGCCACTATGTTAACAGATAGCGGTTCAGGTAAGTTAATGACAACGTTCTTATTATGTGAATACGTGAATATTCGGATAATATTATGTAATGTGATAATATGATGATCTGCAGATATTACATGACCCCGTAATACTTCCAAGAAATGGAAATGAATAAGACAATTATCATCTTCAGATTTACATACCAAGGCATCATTGTAAATTTAGAAACCCCAGAAATGGTGCAAGGTGTAACAATAGAAATGGTGCAGATAGAAATAGAAAAGAAAAGAACACGGGAAAGAAATGAAGATAGTTACGCACAAAATATTAGAACAATTAAGAGAAATAGTGGCGCAGAATACACGACAAAAAATCAAAACTTGAGAGTGCCAACATTTTTGAAAATAAGGATTACTTTTGCTTAAAAAAATGTTTAGACCGCGTAGAATATAATGAGGGAAAATCTTATTTTGATAATTTCTGGAAACTAAAAGATTTTGAAACAAGAACACCTGTGTACAACAGTTCATCAACAATTGATAAAAAAAAGACGGCCCACAACTTTTGAAAGATCTATGAGAAAATGCAGGTACAAGTATTTTCTGTCAAGAAAGTCAATAAGTCAAAAGTAGTGTCGGTTTGAAGAAAGTTTTTTTTAGACAACCATAAAATGTCTGTAAGGCGGTTAACTCGAGCTCTGAATGCTGAAACTAGTGGATATGATCGTCGTGTTAAGATGCCTGGATCTTCCCGAAAAACAGAGGAAATTAAGATAAAAGCTGTACGAGTGCATAATTTAAGTTTCCCAGTATACGAGAGCCAGTATACCCGAGCTCCTTACACTCTTGGTCGAAAATATTTGAGTCCTGAATTAGATATTTGAAAAATGTATAGCCTGTATGTAGAGAAATGTGAAGGAAATACCCCAAACCTTTGTTAAGGAATGGGCTTATAGGAAAACATTTGACACTGAATTTAACTTAAATTTCCATGCTCCTCGAAATGACACATGCCAAAAATGTGGTTTACTCAAAGGAAAAATCGTATTTGGCAATAAGGAGGAAAGAAATTCCATCTTAGAGAAAGCCATGATGTACATTTACAAAATGCCAAACGAGCTACGAACTGTTTTGCAGGGGACGAAAAGAGAGCAAAAGAAAATTCCAGGGAATATTGTGGATTCTCATTTGATTTCCAAAAAGCACTTCCGTATCCTAAACTGTCTGTTTTCTTAGCGTATTATAAGCGAAACATGTACGTATACAACTTGGGTTTCCATAATTTCCATGATGACAATGTCAAAATGTATGTATGGGATGAAAAGAGGTGCACAGGAAGTAACATCGTGTATTTTAGCGCTTATGGAGGATAATTTAGCTTCTCATAAACACGTAATAGCCTACAATGATGCTTGTTCAGGCCAAAATCACAAAATTAAAGTACCATTGACATGGCTGAAAATTGCCCAGTCATCGAATAATAATATTGAAACGATAGACCACAAATTTTTGGTATCGGTTCATTCCTTTCTACCGAATGACCGTGATTTTGGTCTGATTGAGATGAAAATAAAAAAAGGAAATTACTTATACAACCCTTAACATTACTATGAATTGATCGAAAATTTTAGAAAAAGAAATACATTTTCGATCAAACGAATGTTGCAGCCGGATTTTTTTTACAACGAAATCACTTGAAAAATCAATAACAAGGAGAGCAACCGCGGGCGAATATATCACTTGGCAAATAGTTAAATGGATGAGATTCTTGAAAAACGAACCTTATAAAATGTTTTATTAGACTACTTTAGATGATTCTGAACTCCAAGTGATGGTTCTGAATTCACCTAAAAGAGGAAGACCGAAATATACGAAAATATTCAATGACTTCCATTAGCCAAGACCACTAGACCAGTAACGGAAGAAAAACACAAAGATCTTATGTTTTTACCACCCAACATCCCTCCAGTTTTTCAGGAACATTTTAAAAATCTTATAAACTCGAAATTATGATACAAATGAATTACTTTTTATAAATAATTAAATGTAATAAATGTTTTTGAATTATTTCGTTAAAGTTTTTGTTTCCAATAAAAATCACAATTTTTTACTACTTTAAGTCAATTATAGGACATTCAGATAATTTTGAAAGTGGTCTAAGTCAATTCAAGCTGTACACAAAATTTTCCTATGAAATTCACACGAAATTTCATATCTTTAATAAATTTTCATTAATCAAGACTAATAAAATTACAAATTAAAATGTCACATAGTATAAAAATATTTTTTTTATTTATTCAAATGCGATTCAGTAAATATCTCGAAACAAGAAATGTATGACTTAGACCAGTTTCATAATTATGGGCACATTTGAATTGAAATATGATATTCATGTATGATATTGTAAAGTAATAAGCTTATGACAAATTTTGTACAGCTTTACAAAATAATTTAGATTTCGTTTAGGCTTGTAAATATTTTGTTATTTAATTTATTATATTATTGCTTATTTTATTACTTATAATTTACTGTTTATACATATGTACTTTTATTATAAAGTTCTCTTATCGTAATCACATCTGCATTTTTAAAGGAAAGAAAATGCTGTGGCATACTGTGCTAATGTTATATTTTTGGAAAAATAATACTCTAGATATTAATATATATTTCTGTAAACTTTTTTTGTCATTTAAGCTATGACCATTCATTGCTGTGGTTTGGAACAAATCGGATAAAGTCACATGTGCTTCATTAATATTACGGTGAAAACCCACTCATTTATATCCATCATTAATCAAACACAAAAGAAAATATGTCAGAACAGAAACATTCGAAAACGGATGGACGAAAAGTAGGAAATCTGGTACAACCAGAGATTTTAACAGCGTTTGGGCGCAGCAAGAAAACCATGCGCACACCAGAGCGACCAAAACAAGAAGAACAGAGCCTCTTGCAACCTGGAAGAGACGAACACACGGTAGAGAAAGGCGAAACGGTTGAGAAACCTATGATTGTTGCCATCACCACCGAAGCAACTGAAGCACGGGACACAAATAAAGAAATACCTGCACGGCAGACACGGAGCACTTCGATGATCATGGATCGTGCAAAGGAAGAGCGGCTGTACCGTAAAGCAGAAAGGGTTATTAAACGCATCACTGCCACATGCAACGCACAAACGAACCTTAGCAAAGAGGTTAAAAACGGAGTTCTGGAGTTGGAAGACCTCCTAACCAGAATAGGTCATTATAGATGCAGGTGGCTAAAGGCAGAGGAAGAGCAACAGGCTAATACATTCGACAGCGCAGTAGCCGTCCCGATTTCCACTGCAACCAAAAGGTTGGCCTGCAGTCTAATCAAAGGGGATCGGGATAAACGGACGAAAGACGAGGACAGAACGCCAAACGAACAAATCGCGATTGAGGAGGGTTTCAGACGGCACTATCCAAAGCTGCCAAAAAGGCAGCTAAAAAAGCGGCCCTAAAGTTCAAAATTGATAAACCTTCTTAGGTAACCCTAAGAAACTAAGATTAAGAAGCGTCGAAAACCCATGCACAGCAGGCACTGCTGGTTAAACTCATCGACGGTAGATCCTATGCGGATGTTCTGTAAAAAATCAAGGGAACGGTGAAACCCGAAGACATACAAACTGCAATGAAAGCTGTACGGCCAACTCACTCGGGGGATCCACTTGTTGAGTTCTGATCAGATGCAAACAATAAAGACGCGTTCCGTGACGCAGTCAAAAGAGTCCTTGGAGAGAAGGCAACTGTAGCCTCACTTGAGCCTAAGGCCACACTGAAAATTAAAGACATTGACTGCATTACGGATCTGCCCGAAGTAGAAGACGCCTTAAAACGCGACTTCCCCGTACTAGGCGAGACGAAAGTCAGACTGGCCAAACCAAACAACAGGCGTCAATGCATGGCCGAAATCGAGCTCACAGAGAGGGAAGCAGAACATCTTTTGAAGTAGGGCCAAATAAGAATAGGGTGGGTTATTTGTCGGATACGGCGAAGGGCCATTCCCCTTCGTTGTTTCAAGTGACTCGGATACGATTATTCCACACAGGCATGTAATGGAACTGACCGAAGCTCCTAGTTTTACAATTGCGGTAAGACAGGGCATTAAAGGAAGGAATGCACAGATGAGTCACACTGTGTTCTTTGCCAGGAGTATAACCCGAGACCAGATGATTTGAAACATATTCCAGGCACAGGGAAGTGTCGGGTCTTCCAAGAAGCCCTAGCCAAGGCAAAAGCGCTTCTGCAATGATTCGTATACTTCAAATCAATCTTCATCGAAGCATCACCGCCTAAGACCTACTGAAACAGGTCGCGAGAGACAGGCAAGCTGACTTACTACTGCTGAGCAAGCAACATCACACCAGAAACTCACCAACCTGGTATCCTGACGAATCCGTTACAGTCGCCATCTGGGTTCGGAATAGTGCACACCTACAAGTGCAGGATCGGGGGCGAGGAGATGGTTTTGTTTGGGTTCGGTGTTCGGGATTTACACTCTTCAGTGTATACCTAACTCCAAACGAACCGTTGTCGTCCTTTCAACTTAGGCTCAATGCTTTGCAGGCCGCTGTTTCGAGTATTGAGGGCCATGTGCTCGTCGGAGGTTAACTCAACGCAAAGAGAATTGATTGTTCAATCAATTCCCTTGGGGGTTGCGTCGGCACCATACCTGATGTGACATTGGCTTCGGAGTGCCGAGCACAATCAGTTAAAAATTGGAGAGTGCTAGAGGATTACTCGGCCAGTGATCACCAGTACATAGCTCTGGAGATCCATCACGGTGCTTTCCGAAGACCACGAGCTTGTTCTTCTGCGCTCCGGTGGAATACTGAGAAAATGGTTATTGAGAAGTTTGTTGAAGTGCTTATGGCACGATCACCGCTGTCGGAAGCAACGCTAGAGGACGGAGAACGCGCGGCAAGAGATGTCGTTAACTCAACTATGAGAATCATTATATCCGTCTGCAGGTCTTCAATGTCCCTACGAAGACCCCGGGACAGCAAGCCTCAAGTATACTGGTGGTCACCTGAAATTTGCGAAAAACGAAGGGAGTGTCACAAACTACGACGCAGGACACAGCGAGCTCGAACCAGGGAAGAGGCATGTATCCGATTGGCTGCTTACAAGTCATCTAGAAAATGCCTCCGTAGACTTCTCAACAGCAGCAAGGCCAGCCGCTGGCAAAACCTTGTGGACGACGTGAACAGAGACCCATGGGGCTTGGACTACAAAATAGTAATGCGGAAGCTCGGTGTCCAAAGGTCACCTCACTCATACGAGGCAGAAAAGATGGACGAAATCATGCGGGCTCTCTTCCCCATCCATCCCGCCATCGTTGAAATGGTCCAATATGAAACACCAACGGAAATTCCATTTTTCACGAAGATGGAATTGGAAAGAGCAGTCTTGTCCATGAAGGCCAGAAATTCTCCGGGACCAGATGCGATTTCAGCAGAGGTGCTACAAATGGTCTTCTACTTTTCCCCTGACCTTCTCCTCCGCATGTTCGACGCATGCCTGCGCGAAGGGCTGTTCGCAGAATTCATGGCAGGTACCGAGACTTGTGCTCATTACGAAGGGAAAAGTGGATCCCGAGTCGCCAGCTGCATACCACCTACTGTGTATGCTTGGCACGGCCGGAAAATCTTTAAGAAGAGATAGCGTGGAGATAGGTCCCCGGCAGTATAGCTTCAGAGCAGGCCGCTCCACCATCGATGCAATTGGAGAAGTAGTGAGCGCGGTCCAACTTGCGGAGTCTCACTCCCACACAACGGGCGTCCTGCTGGTTACTCTGGACGTCCGAAATCCATTTCACAGCGCTAGATGAGTGGATATTCTGGTAGCACTAGAAAAGTGTTTTAAAAAGTAGTGACCGGAGTTTCACAGTATTTCCACAAAATCGTTTTAAGTACCAGTGTACCTGATGCGGATTCTCAGGAACTATTTGAAGGACTGCAGCCTACTTTACGACTCGAAGGAGGGTAGGCGAAGTACAAATCTTACTTCAGGTGTCGCTCAGGACTCTATCCTTGGCCCGGACCTGTGGGACATCTCCTACGATGGACTCCTACAGCTTGAACTGCCGCAAGAGTCACGTTTGATCGGGTACGTTGATGATGTCGCGGTGCTGGTCGCTGGATGCACAGTAGACCATGCGCAACTCAGACTCAATACGTTAATGCGAAGGGTAATGGACTGGATGACCACTCACGGATTTAAGCTGGCACTGGAAAAAACCGAAGTGGTCATCCTAACGAAGAAGAGAATCCCCAGAGTACGGCCTATCAGTATAGGTGACGAGCTGGTCGAATCGAAATCAGCAGTAAAGTACCTGGACGTCCTGAAAGACTCGAAGATGAGTTTTTCCCAATAAATCAGGGCAGTAGCTGACGAGACTGCAGCGCGTGTGACAGCACTCACACAATTTATGGCCAACATAGGCGGGGCCCACCACATCAAGGAGACGACTCTTAATGAGCGTTGCGCAGTCGCTTCTACTCTACGGATCAGAACTATGGGGCGACGCTCTCAGCGAGGAGTTACATCGGAAGCGGTTGACACAGGACAAGGAGCACTGCGAATCGAATGCGCATACCGAACGGTCTCCGGGGCGGCAGTGCTGTTAATCGCAGGGGTGATACCCATCACCCTCTTTGCGAGAGAGCGCAGAAGTATTTACCTGTGCAGAGGCGACGATCGGAGAGAAGAGATCACCAAGCAAGAGATACGTCGCTCTCTCAGCGATTGGCAACAGTCCTGGGAGCAAGAAACAAGGGGAAAGTGGACTGCACGTCTGATCCCCGACCTGAAGCCGTGGTTCAGTCGAGTGCATGGTGAGACCGATTTCTACTAGACCCAGCTCTTAAGCGGGCACGGTTGTTTTCGGTCATATCTGTACAAAATTGACAGAGCACCGTCTCCTAACTGTGTGTTTTGTGCAGGGGAACCGGATAACGCCTGTCACACATTCTTCTACTGCAAAAGGTGGAGCCAGCAGCGAAGGGTCCTACACGGCGAAATTGGAGAGCTCTGTCCGGCAATTATCGTCGGAGTAATGCTAAAAACAGTTGACAATTTGAATCGCGTGGCGCAATATGCTCGGGCAGTGCTGAAAAAAAATCATTAACCATTTAGATGGCTAACCAACTATATGTAAAGAATAAACATATCTTCTGTTATCCTGGAATAACCCAAGTGCGGAAAATAATTTTCTTAAGAGATTTTTCAAGCGCATGAGCTTGATGAGAATAAAAGTAAATTTCATTCTCATAGAAAAGGGGGAGTGTCATATCTTTTCTGATATTCAAACTTGTCACAGGAAATACGCGTAGGTAACCTTATACCCTAGCGTGTCATCCACTGTTAAATTTTGGCAGTAGTTATTCCCCTCCGCTCTTTCCGCAAACATATCTTACAATCATATGATTTTCTTTTGTGAATACTTTTAATATTGTAATCATTTTATGCTACCAAATTTTATATACTATAAATATAAACTTTTATGTATACCGAGGTATTTGGCTTCGTAGTTTCGAGTCACGAAACACATATACACACTACTATTATTAGCTGTCGAGACTAACCAACCTGTGTTGCAGGCTCAAGAATTTCGAATACATTGATCCTGAAACGTTTCTCTTTTATGGGTTCATCTCGTTAAATCGTGTAGCAGTGTTTGTTAAAGGATCAATACAAGCGACCACAAAGCTGAAACTATGTTGCAGTCCATTATTCGTTGCGTAAACACATTTATTTTGGTACCAGCGAATAACCATTATCACCTCATCCAACATATAACATTAACAAGTTGCACCAGGTCCCATTCAACTGGACTAATTGCAGTATTTAGTTGAATCCTTCGCTATTCACTTGAACAATTACCAAGCAGACATTCCTAATTGTTAGGCATTTATTATCCTGTCGTTTGTAGTCCTAATAAATTTAAGCCACTCTTGCATTTGACTCATCAACGTGTATAATGAATAGCTGATTAAATTCACCAATTCGCTCGTATTAATTTGTTTTGGATGCATTTGGAGTAATCGAGATATAGTTATGTCAGTGAAATATGTGAACTTAATCACATGAACTAGAATTCGATTGAAATTATAGCGTATGTGAAACTCCTTTGATTGAATTTAAAAAACCTTGGCTTTGATTATGCAGGCGTAAGTCTAAATTCGATCAACCATTTATGGTCAAATGATTTTGCGATTAAGAGTAAGACTTGGAAACATTTAGACCAAAACTGTTTGATGTCAAAATAATGATATTGACTTCCAGGCGCACCTTTAACCACTAGGGTCCATAAGCCTACAAATCACTTCAAAAACGGACCTTGATATTGAAACTTCCTTAAAAGTTATCCAGATAAACCAAAGGCAAACTCGTATACGAATCATTTTTTACTAAGTTCACATACTATGAATTACCGACTTATAATATACAAAGGGTACAACTATCGTAAGTTTGGATCAATGGCGAAATAATGTTACTTCCAAATAAACAAACCCTTCTTTATTGATATTGATTTTAGAAATTGTCATTTTCAGTAGCTGATACAGAATACGACCCAGACCACGGGGGCGATGTGGCAATGGAAGCGTTTATGAGCACTTTGTGGACATGGAGCTACAACTAGTTGGCCACCTAGCCGAAAAACATTCAGTGAAGGACGAACTGGTATTTAGTTTTCATTTCGAACCGTCAAAAATACCACTCGTAACACAGCCATGGTGCGGGAGAATACAACAGAAGAATGTGAGCATATGCGTGGGAACATGATCAGAAAGTCACAGGTGAATCGTTCGCCTATATGCTGGAATTGTGGTGAATGAAGGCAGCGAAAGACACCAAGCTATTGCCCAGCGTGTGCCACTAGAAGGAAACGCAGACTTGAATCAGAGCCTGAAAATAAGGGCCCTTAAACAGAAGGGTTGGTAAAACGCTTGAATGCCGACTTCATCGGACAGAGGTTGGCTAGGAGGATTGAAAGACTACAGTTGTATGAGCACGAACTCGTCCGTTGGAAACGTAGATTACCTTCCTTCGTTGGTCTTTCCTGGAGTTGGTGTTATAAAACATCCTTACTCCTTCATGACTTTGGGTGCAGATCTCCCACATGCTGATTATATCGTTAAAAAGAGCTATATTTTAATTTTATGCAAGAGGGTATAATATTGGTTGATCGATCTGAGATTCGGGTACACCTGCCGTCCTCCCAATTCCCTGCCTCTTAGGAATTCCATGGCAGTGTTGTCGTTTTGGTCGAGTTTGTCAAATAGTTTCAGTACTCGGTCACGTATGTATTTGTCAATTGTGTCCGCTTTAACGTCTTTGTTTCTTACATACCATGGAATTCGGAAGATCTTCCTTATTGCTATGTTCTGGAAGGCTTGGAGGGCTTTTTTGTTTGTCCGAGTAGTTTAGCTTAGTGCAGTGCTGCCGTACAGTAGTGTCAGTCATATGACTTGGTTGTAGATCAGGAGTTTGTTTTTGTTGTTTAGGTGGCCTTTGTTTAGGCGGGGATCTAGGGATTTGATGATGCTCAACCATATTGTGTATCAGAAATGAGGTGATTTTCTTCAAAAATTTTTTCAGCTGAAAGAACACTGATGGGCCTCCAATTCTGCAGAAAAGTTAAATTTTTGCCTTGTTCTGGGATGACTATAATGACCGCTGTTTTTCACTTTTCTGTGTATTGTCGTAGACGGAAAATAGCATTAATGATGTCCGTGATGTTCTGTATCAGGTTTTCAGGAAACCATAGTAACATTGTATTTGTGAGTGTGTCGTATCCTGGTGCTTCGTTTTTGTTTAGTCCTTGCATCATGTCTTTGGTCTCTGTCAGGTCTAGTGGCCGTGGCACATCTTCTTCCTCTTCCAGTCTTGAACGCAATATCCGTCTCACTGGGTTTATACCTGGTCCTCGTGGTGGAAACTCTTCTCTTCGGTATGATTTTCACGAAATTGCATATCCAAAGTGTCTGCAAAGGCTTCAGCTTTGCCTTCGTTGTCGAGTTGCAATCCGTTTGGACCGTGAATTGGTGGCACGACTGCTTTGTTTTTTGCTCTGATGTGTTTGGCCACTCTCCAGAACGGCTTATATACGGGCTCTAGACTTTATAGGAAACTCTCCCATTGACGGTTATTAAATTCAGATATACGGTCTCGTACTTGATTTGTTAGCTGGTTTGCTTCCGTTCGTAACCTAGGATCACACGTGCTCCTAGCTCTTCTTCGGACTTGTTTCTTCCTCCTTATCAGAAGCTTGATATCCTGAGGGAGTTCATAGGGGTTATATACCCTTGCCGGAGTTGTGACTGTTTCGTCCTCTTTTGCCTGTTCCATTTTGTTTGTTTTTTTCTCGATCACCGAATTTATGTCTCTGACTGTATTTAGGTGAAACTTTCATTGTCCAGAGCGTTTTGGAAAGCTTGCCAGTTAGTTTTCTTCCTTACTTTGAGAGGCTCATCTATATAGATGTTTCCTATTAGGAAGTAGACCGGTTTATGATCTAACGAGAGCTCCTCGAGGAAATTTATCCGCATGTTGTGGATCAAAATGTGTCGGTTCTTCAGGCTGGTGCAGGCTTATTTGTTCGTTCGTGATGAATCGATTTGGGTCAGTCCCAGCTTAATTGCTTCTCACGGCATCCCGGCCTCTGTAATATGCGTTGAAGTCCCCTATTATCAATAAGGGATCCTCTGGCGTGAGCAAATTTCACGAGATTGTACAAAGAAGTTACTGTAAATTCGAAGACATTTGTACTCACTTTTATTGCCTTGGCTTCCATGCGTTGCAATTGTGGCGTGTTTATTTGGTAGTGCATCATGTTTCTCCATATTAGGATGGCCGTACCGCCTCCCCTACCCGTCAATCTGTCTTTTCTGAACACATTGTAGTTCGGCACATTTTATCGTGTTCCTGGTTTAAAAAACGTTTCCTGGATCAGGACTACATGGAATTTATTATCTAGAATAAATTGCCTGAGTTCTCCAGTTTTTTCCTTCAAGGAATTTGCATTCCATGTGAACATATTGTTCATTACTGTCCTCATCACCATTTGCATCATTTGTGCAAATGGATTTTGCATTTGGGTCATGAATTTATCCATGTTTGGTGAAGGGGTTTTTTGTGTTTGTGTGGTATTTTGTTGATCTCGACTATTGTTTGGTGATGTTGGTTTAGTTGCGTTTGTTGGTGTGTGGCTCTTGGCTGCAATTTGTGCAAATGTCTTCCTTATATTCTTAGGATTCTTTGCACAGCCTCCGTAACTTGCGGGATGTTCTCCTCCGCAATTGACGTATTTTGGCTTTTATACTGGTGACTTTTTACATTCGGGGAAGTGGTGGAGCCCGTCACACTTGACGCACGTTGCTTGTACATGGCAGTTGCCTAAGGAGTGTCCAAACTGCTACCAGTTGTGACACATAATTTGACCATTTCGTGGTTTTGGCGCTTCGACCTTGCAGACGAGATGGCATATGGCGGAGATTTTATGCATGTGGGTTTCTTCCTTCGGGAGGAGGACTTTCACCAATCCTTAGGGCGCTGATTGCTCCTATCTTGCTCCACTTGTACGCTGCTGTTGCCTGCCTGATCAGAGCCGCATACATGAGTATAGGCCTGATTAGTGCCTTATAGGCAAGTATCTTGACCCGTTTGTTCGTCGCTGACTGTTTCCTGAAAAGACGCATAAGAAGATGGTATGCAGAAATGGTTTTCTTCCAAATGGAGTCTACGTGGGCACTGAAGGTGTTTTTCGTATCGAAAATCACCCCCAGATACTTCGCTTGCTTGGAGCAGTGCACCACCTGCCCGTTTAACTTTACCCTGGTATCACAGATGTTCTTCGTTCGACGTCAATATTTTTGAAGTGGGTCCTTGAACACAATCAACTCGCTTTTCCTAGCATTAACCCTCATCCCCCACTTTCCATAGTATGCAGTTAACGAGTCCAGGTACCTTTGGTGTCTCGTTCGCGCAAAGCGGAGATTGTGCTCAGATGACCACGCCAATAAGTCGTCAGCGAAGAGATTCACCTCGATTCCAGGTTGTGAATATATTAAAGAGAAAGAGGCCTAGAATAGACCCCTGAGGGACATCTGGATCGATACTAAAGGGTTCGAAACAGACACCGCAAAGGCTGTACGTCCCTTCATGAAACTGCCAACTATTTTTATAACACTCAACGGGAAGCCAAATTGAATGAGTTTGTAGATAAGTCCGTCGATCCAAACCGAACCAAAGGCTTTTTGAACATCGAGTTTTACTGGCTTGAAAAACTGCCAACGCGTCTACTGTTACTGTCTTTTAAAGCCAAATGGTCTTTCTGGTACAGTCTTGCTTCTTCAGAGAACTGTATGGTGCCTTGAAGCATGACTCTTTCCAGTAACTTCCCTACGTTGGACAGAAGGATTTCGGACGAGTACCGACTTCTTCAGTACTGTCGGACTTTTTCGGAATGACAAATATTTTGGCACATTTCCATTGCTGAGGGAAGTAACAAATGTTTATGCAATTATTAAAAAGGATTGCGAGAAGAACAAAATAAATATGGGGAAGTTTTTAAATAAAAAAATTTGAAATTCCATCACCCCTAGCCGATTTTTTGGAATTTCGCTCAAGTGCGAGCATCCTGAGTCTCTCAGGGCTCACATCCGACGGATTCGAATCGGAAAATCTAGTCAAGCATAGGTTCTTATGGCCCCTTTCAGAGGTTGATATAGTTCTTTTAACCAACGAATTGAAAGCAGAGTTCTCACTTGCCTTCTTCCCTTGATGAATTGTCGCAAAGTGATTTGCGATGGAGTCAGCAACGGCTTTGTCATCTATGAGCATGGATCCGTCATAAGTGAGAACTCCTGGCAGGCGCTTACGGTCAGTTAGTTTGTTTATTTGGGGAAACATACATGCAGCGGGTCTAATGTTTGCTACGGTCTGTTCGAATCTTTCATTGGCAAAATCAGATGTTCTTCTTGAAATCATTCTATTAAGGGAGAGTATGAGAAGGTGTAGCCCCTGGTACTCCCAGTTAGCTTCTTTGAAGTTCCGGTGGTATATTCTTGAGAGTAGTTTTCTTAGGGTGCTAGGTTTGCGATGAAGCTCCAAAATGTCCTATGGTAAATCTCTATAAAGATAATTCCTGGAGGAGTTTATTATGGAGAGCTTTGAGATGACCGTATTAAGGGTTGAATTTAAGCAAGTGACTCCCTCTTCGATTTCGATGCTTGTGAGATTTTTCGATCTGCTGATTGAAATATTGTCAAGTTTTCCACTCAAGTCAGCACTCACTGCTTCCCAGTCGATACGCTTGAATGAGATGAAGAATTGAGGTTCTGCTACCTCTAGCTTAACACCCTTTTTCATTCTTATGGTCAGCTCTACCAAAAGATGGTCAGACTCGGCACCGATGACTCCACATTCAAAATTCCTCCAGCTGTGCGAGAAATTTACCAGATTGGCAGACACAATAAAAAAATCGATCGTTGACGAGCTTCTTCGAAAGGTGAGCTCGTTCGACGCAATCAAAATAAGATCCATATTTGCTTGCACCCAGTTGATACGGTTGATATATCCATTAGATACGGCATTTCCCCAGGAAGGTTGTCTTGCGTTCAAATCACCCCCTATCGCAAAATAATCAAATTTTTAACACAAAGTGGATACTGTTTCCAAGTCTTCAGTGAGATCCCCTCTCAAATATCCGTGCTTAACGTATATTCCTACAAATGTAAATCTGAACCCTCCCAGAACTGAGCTTAAAATCATGACATCGTTGAATTTTCAGATGCTCCTTGTAAGCCATAGCTACTCCAAGGATTCTATCTGGGTCGTCATCCCTTATGATCTTATATTTCCCCAAGTGAATTTTGTGTTTCTTTCTCAGTTTTGTCTCTGAAATGAACAAGAAATGTGGCCTATGCACATCAAAGTATTCTTGGACAAATGTTAACCATAGAGAGCTTAATGGAGCTCATCGCGACCACAGATATTGAAGGCGAAGTCTAAGTACGCCGCCTTTTTCTCACTCACATTAGTGAGCTTTTTGTATTGTGGAATGAATGAATCCACTTTGCGTATGGAAGTGAAAAAGTCACACCCGAAGAATTGATTGTAGTCGTAATTCATGACAGAGTTTCTGTCTTTTTGCTGCTGTTGACTACTATTTGCTTTAGCTTGCTGTACAGGCTGAGCTGCAGCTGGCTCGGCTGCACCCCTTGCTATGTTAGCAAATGAGACACCATTTCGGATGGTGTTTTTCAAGGAAGCAGTGACAAAGTCCCTCCGTTCCTCCTTTTTCTTTAGGAGATTACGCCTCCTCTCCCCAGTCTCCTTGGCCTTAGGACAGCCGCTGAAACTCGCGGAGTGGCCTTTACTATTGCAGTTTACGCAAAAAACGGTATCCTCAATCCTCAACGGTATCCTCCTTTTCAATCGGACAGTCTTTGGACTGGTGGTGTTTTTCACACTTGACGCAACGAGGTTCCATACCGCAATTTAAAGTTGCATGACCAAATCGTTGGCAATTGAAACACTGCGAGGTGTTTGATTTAGCTAACCGTTCCCAGTCCACCTTATGGTATAAGAGCTTTTTAACACTCATAGCCTTTTTGACGTCAAAGTCTGGCTTAAATTGAATAAGGAAGGACGAAAGAGTTTTCTCTTCCTTCCTTGACGCTACTGTTGAGAACCTTTTAGCTACCATAACATCTTCCCTAGGATGGCTTGGAGTTCTTCCTTGACATCATTGTCAAGAGCACTGGGAGCCGAGAACGAAAATGAAAATAGTGCACCTGGATCACCTTCCCCAATATTATCACCAGGAGGACGTTAAAAAGACTGATGAGACATCTTTTCGTGACGAAAAAGATATAAGACGGGGATAATGTTACGCGTCTTCACTTCTACACTAGACTCGTAACGCTAGCTACGATTTTTCAAATGAGTGTTGACGCTGCCGTAGCTGCAGTAATGTAAAAGAAGAATGAATGTCGCGAAAGTGGCCTACATTGTACGAAGACGAAATCGGACACATCTTATAATATAACAACAGAAAGGCCTTTAAAGTTCAAAGGAGGGAATTGTTCTGGCGGAAAATTTTCTAAGACGAGACTGACGATCATGGTTGCACCAAATATGACAGGACTCTGTAAAACAAGTTTTTAGTTACTGGCAAATTTTAAGAAACCAAGATGCTTTAAAAGCATACGCTCACGCTCGGTAACGTATGGAGCAATGTGAAGTGATGTACGACATCGGAATTTTTTGAAGGATGGTTGCGAATCTGGGTCGCTGAATTAAAAGCACATAAAAAGAAAATTCTGCTTTTGGTTAAAAACTGTCCTGCTCTCCCGGCTGTTACTAATATGAAGTGTATTAAACTTGTGTTTTTTCTACCAGATGTTACATCTTTACAGCAAATAATGGACCAAGATGTAAAAAGATATTTAAAGTCACATTATATACGAGCGCAAATGTTAAAGTTAATTCAAAACCTTGGCAATAATGATCAGAAAATGTAAGGGGCTAGATGCCATCTTGATGATATCAGAAGCAAGGGAAAAAGTTTCACCAGAAACAATTGTGAACTACTTTAGATATATAAGTTTAGAACACCTTTTGACAGTATCCTCGGGTTATGTGACTGATGGCTCGATTTTGCCCCAATTAGCCCAGAACTGACAACCTGTTTTATCCGCTACTGAAGCTAAGGAGTTAATTGATGTTGTCCAAGAAGTTTCCGAGGAAAATAACGAACAGGAAGAAACTTACTGGGCCAATTTTGAATGATGGTCTCAGCGTTGTCAGTGTATTACGAAAAATTTACTTTTTTAATGAACTGTTTCATACGCAGGGGAATCATGACGTTACATTAATTAAAATTTAATCTGAACTTCAAAGTGTGTATGCACGACAGAACTGTTCCATAATGATAAATTTATGTAATTAATGTCTTTTTGTCATATGTTCCATCATATGTACATATATGTCATATGTATTTTCATCGTTTTCCATTCTACAACAAAAATCGTCATTAATGTTTTGGCCCTGGTTTAGCCCGAAGTGTTTGAATAAAACTTAATTAGAATTATAGGATATTACATCATGACAACAATAGTAGAATAGCAATAATTACTTCCAATTACAACAACATCCAAACTACCAATTTAACACCGGAAAATCTAAAAGTTTTATAAATATCCTATAAATTGGAAAATTCAACTTCCTCCTTCCGCCCAAGTAATTACCCGTGAGCCATACACTTACCATAGAGACAGTGTTCTAGGAAAATGCATTAATTTAACAACTGGCCGGCAGGACTAATTTAAAAGTATGGAGCTCAAAAGTTTTTCCTTATAATTCATTCCAAGTTTGGGATGTTTCCATGCAGCTTGCGATGGTGTTGCTTCCATAGTTACTTATTGTCCGGCACCAGTTCAGAAATTGTACATAATTCTCACACAATGTTGCATTCCTGGCCATCCCTTGCTGGTACGGGCGAATTCATGCATAACCAACAAAGTCATAATTATTCAAATCTGATTTATGAGCTGCTACAGTATAATGCATTCAACACGAATCATTTGAACAGAAGTGGTTTTGTGTAGGTTCAGAAGAATGCTAGTGACCCAATTTCAGGATGTATTTGTATGAATTATCCATGCATTGTTATTGAGTACTATGCGCTTTCTCATTTCTGATTTGGCTGGATTGAGAATTTCAGGAAATAAATATATCATCCACAATTTCATCAAGTTTCTTTTAGTTTTGTCCAAAGAAGTTTCAAGTTTTTATTATAAATGCAAATATAAAAGTATTTGTTTTTAGTTAGGTGTCTATTCTGCCACAGGATACCAATTCATAGTTCTGAGAAATGAATGTTAAAGCTTTTCGAATTCCAGATGTGTGACATGCGTCGTCTATTTCCCCTGGGCAGAAAATGCAGTGTGGGGACCGTGACTTACCAATCTTGTGCAGGTACAACTGAACATATCCATGACCGTTAAGAAGCTGAGTCAGGTAATAATCAGTCTCACCGTGCGTTCGATTTAGCCTCGATCCCACGTATCCTATAAGGTTGGCAGTCCATTAGAGTCGCGTTTCCAGGACTGTTGCCACTCAATAATTGTGCGCTGCCTCTCCTCTCGGCTGACAGAATATCGCTGTTGGCCCACCGATGTTGCACATGAGTCGACTTAGAGCCAAAACGCCTTTTCCGCCGTTGCCTTGATCTGTTCCCAAAAGCTCATTTTCGAATCGATCAGTAGTCCCAAATACTTAATTGCAAGTTTAGACTCCCCAGTCGCATCTCCGATCTGCATAGGAATTACCGTGGGAATTCTTTTCAAACCTTGGTTTGCTCTAGTGCCAAACAGAACCCGCGGGTGGTCATCCACTTCCTCACTCGACGCATTAGCATTCCCAGTCAGCGCTGCGCATGTTCGACTGTGCGTCCGACGACCAGTGCTGCTATATCATCCGCATTGCCAACCAAGCGCGACTCATCTGGCAGCTCAAACCTCAATAGCCCATCATATGAGGCGTTCCACAAGTCTCGTGCAAGTATGGATTCTCGCGCTACACCAGACGTTATCTCCATACTTCGCCGCCCATCTTGTGTGTCATAGAGCAGACTGCGGTCCTTTAAGAAATCCCTCAAAATCCGCATCAGAGACCCTGGCAATCGGAAAGAATTTTCCAATGTACCAAGAATATCCGCCCATCTGGCGGAGTTGAAGGCATTCCTGATCTCGAGCGTCACTAACAGAACCACTCGTTTGGAATCATGTTTGTACGCTTCGGCTCGACGGACTACGTTCACCACATCCATAATGGCATCGGAAGTGGATCGCCCTAAAGGCATACTGCCGAGGAGATAGGTCCTCTGCAGCACGAGTTGCGTCAGTGAGTCCTCCTCGATGAGCTTTTTGAACACTTTCCCGGCTGTGTTCAGCATGCAAATTGGGCGGTATGCAGAAGGCAGCTCGGGATCCCTTTTCCCTTGTTTATCAATGCGAGTCTTCCCACCTTCCAGCGATATGGCGAGCGCTGAATACATTTAGCAGCAAATCAGGACAAACGTTAAAGACCATTTTTACCACCTCGGCTGGAATGCCGTATGGTCCTAGTGCCTTTCGAGCTTTTATAGAAAGCACCGCATGCTCCAGCTCATTCTTTGTGAACAACGGACATTCCACTGAATCGTCCTCGAGTATAGCATCAACACATGGGGGTGAGTTGGGAACAGCGCCTTCACTATCCCGTCCATCTTATCTGCTTGAAGTGAACAAGGCTTCCGTTGAGTACCGAACTTGCGCCACACTACCTTATAGCCGAACCCCCACCGATCCTTGCTAACGTCATCCACAAGTTCTCGCCAGCAGCGTGCCTTACTTTCGTTGATGAGTCTTCGGAGTTCTTTCCTCGCTGACCAGTATGCTGCTGTCCTAATGGATGCTTCCTCTTAGCTTCTCCAGCGCTGCACGACAAAGTCTGTGACACTCATCTTGATATATTTTGACCACCAATGTACAGCAGGCCTGTTGTGTCGGGGCCTCCGTCGAGGCATAGATGAGCTAAAGGCAGAAGTGATGCGGTGCATTGTTTACTACACCATTCCCTCGACCGAAGCCCTTCCCCTCCCCGAAGAACCCCCGATGTCGTTCCGCCTTTCAGGATCACAGGCTGGATCACAATCGCAGGCTGTCCCGAACCTTATCGGCAGCAGTATGGGAGTCGTTGGAGAACCAAGCTAGTGAAATCTTGTTTCGATGTTGTTCACTCAGCAGCAGCAGATCAGACCTCTTTTCTCTGGCGAACTGCTCTAGCAAATCTTGTGCATTGATGCTACGTTGCAAGTTAATTTTAAGGGCCGTGATCATCACCTCAGAGCTTCTTTTACTTTTGCTAGTGCCTCTCTAAAGATTGGGCACGCGCCTGTACCTGCAACGTGAGGTTGCTCTGTCGGTTGAGAGTTAACATTATTACATAATAAACAGCGCGGAGTTTCAGCGCCTTTTTATATCTTATCTCCAGGCGCTCCACACTTAAAATAAAGCATACTAAGGTCAGAGCCCTTGCAATTCGAAGTGGTGTGCCCGTATCCAAGGCACCTGCAGCATCAAACTGGGATGGCTCGATGCCGGATTCTGCACACCACCCAGCCGATTTTTAGTTTTCCTTTTGCCAGGAGCTGTGCAGCATCTTTACCTGTTACGTCGAGTATGGCCTGCCTTTGCCCTCGCCAATTCTGTGGGGAACACTTTACTTTTAGTAGAGTTATTCAAGGGAACTCCTTTTGAATGGCTTCTTCAACCTCAGCCGAATCAGCCATGCAGTCCAGGTCCCTTACTTCCAATGAAGCCCTTGGCTCCAAGGAAGAAATGGCTTTTGCCCCAAGGACGTCCTTTATTTTGTCGCGGAATATCGATTTATCGGAGGAGTCCGCTCCCAACTTGACCAGTTTCAAGGAACTCCGGACCTTGTCGATCGACGAGTTTTATAATCGGCCCTGTTTCCTCCAGCTTGACATTCTTGCGGATATCGTTTAGAACGTCAGTGTAACTCCTTTCGTCAGTGGGCTTCACAAGAATGGCGTCCCCAATGACTCTTCGCGTTTTCTTTGCCGGTTTGTCCACGCTATTTGTTGCTGTTTGAGCAGGCACTATTTGCTGGCTAAGCCTTTGTTCACGTTTTGCGACTTTTTTGCCGCATTAAATATTACAAGTTGGAAGGCGAATTTTCTTTGTGGTGTTTCGCTTCCTGACTCCCCGTTCTCCTTACGCCTTTTCTCCTGTTCACTCTCAAGAGGGCTAGCAGCAGTCCTCTTGATACTGGGAAGGAGCGGATGGGTGACTGTAACGTAAACCGTTTGGCCTGCTTGTTTCTGGACAATCCAAGTGGCCTGTAGTGGCCAACTCGATCCAAGAGCTCCTCGAGCTTAAACACTCCATGTTTTACATCCCCACTGAAAGTCTTTTGATTACGCTCCTTGCATACGTTTGAGAATCGTATAGCATTTTTTTTTAGTCAACCGTCTTCCTCGGAACGGTTCTCCGTGATAACCTCCATCAGGTCTTTTTACTCAGCTTTCTCCTCCGAGAGCTAAGGTTCTAAGATGTTAGTTTCTCCTACTGAGGTCCACTCAACAATAGCAACCGTAGAAGTGAGGTGGTCGTAAATCTCAGGAGCCACATTAACTACCGGCCCATCACCATTTATTCCGCTTGGGACTGAATGAGACCGTGGTGGTGTACGCAAGAGTTTTCCAGTACCGACGAATGCGCCAAGATAATCGTTTTGTTTGTGAAAATTTCGTTCGGCTCGTTTTTTCATCTCGTCTGCATTATTCTGCTAGTTCTATTTGCTGTTGTTGTTTTGAATCATTTTGTTCGGATGTGTAGTCGGCTTAATGATCCCATGGTTATCTATGCAAGCAGGGAGGCCATGCGAGGGTTTGCACCAGCCCTTACGGAGTCAGTTGCACGGAGCCAGATCAGCGCTAATCGGGAGTACGACTCAACCGAACCTACACCAACAACTCAATGGTGCTAGCTTCGAACGTATTCTGAGGCCTGCCAAGGTTTTATGGGGACGGAGACGGCGTGACATTAGCCTGGAGCCATTCGCGCACAGATTTCATCCCGGCGGTACCGTGCAAGAAGCGACTAAGTTCAGAATGTCATAGCCGCCAGCCCATATACGTCAAATGCTGCTTCCATTAGTCGCCTCCTACTACAAGTTGGGTTACTGTGGATGTTTTCTAGCCTCCCCCCTATACAGGGGTAATTATCTTTTACTAATGAAAAGAAAAAAAAATAAATTGCAATTTAATTAAAATTTAACATATTTTAAGATTCAATTGGAAAAAGGAGAAAAGAACCAACCAACATTATTCAAAAATCAATTATAATGTTAACACACCAGTGAACTTTTATCCTACGACTAATATATTATAACCTAATTCTAATCAAAACAATTTATTTTGTACTATAGTAATGCTAGCAATATTGCTAGCCTATATATTAAACATCATTCCTCAAGCCTAACATAATATGATATACCTACACTAATTATTCAAATCTATACCTAATTTTTAATACAACAACACTAAATGCAGCTACTGTGAGCTGAGACTCAAAAACCAAGTGACGAAAAGTACAAAAACAGAAAATAAAACACGAAGAATTTAGGAATTGTCATTCAGCCACCAATATCTAGACTGCTCCAGCTCAGCTCGACCAGACTCAACGAATTTAGCAAATGAGTATCTCCATTGGAATTGCTGATTTACTGTACTCAAATTCGGAGGATATTTTATCTTTTTATCGGGGGCCTGACTATATATGTGGTATATAATTGGGACGCCGTCGGAATCAAAGATATATCGATTCGTGTCTAAAAACATGAATGCTTCTGGAGGAACAAAGCCAGTAGCGAGGCAAGTCACAATATACTCATCCATAGAATACAATGGCTCTGACATCCAGGGATTTCACAGTTACAGAGCTCGCGATATGATTGCGAAGAAGTTTGAATATGAAGATATCGACTTTCGTCACTTTAGCAGTTTGATAAATCTCCCTATTCGATATATGGTGTTTCCAATCCGTCTCAGGCTTCCTGTATGAACCAGTACATGCACGAGACATTTCCTTTCGAAAACTCTTAATCTTTCTATAGTACTAGTCCTCTGATTGTACCATACCTGACATCCATATGTCAAAATTGGTCTAACCAGGGCCTTGTGATAGATAACTTCGACCTTTTGAAGAATGTTTTTAGAATGAAAGAGTCGATGAAGGGCCATAACTATTTTTTGTGCATTACTTGTGCATCATGTACAATGTATTACATTGTGAATCATTTTGACTTGATCTGTATAGTACAGGTATTGATCGAGATGAACACCGAGGTATCGAACCAAGGATTCATGTGGAACCCTTTTTAGCTTTTCGGTCTTCTGTATAGATGATCAGATCATCAGCAAACGCTACCAATGATCGCGTTGGTGAGATATTAAAATCAAATCCATTCAGTAGTTTGCGAATGAATACTGAAAATAGTAGAAGCGCAGTAACTGTACCCTTTTGTAAACCATTCGAGACCTTGAAGTCCGCATTTTCGTCAGATTTCCATCTGTTAAAACAAATGATTTTCCGTATAACATATTACACATCATGGCAACAAGGTGTTTTGGGGACCTATCTTGAAGGAGTTTAAAAATTATACCATCCAAGCACACGGTATCAAAGGCTTTCTCCATATCAATGAGACACGCTTCAACATATTCTGCTCCTACCGGTATTCAATCGAACTAAGTGGATTTTTTCGATTGGTACATTAAAAAGCTTTTAAAAGGATTTGTGTAAAAACGCAATGCACGTATAAATCTACTTATGCATTTTATATCTTTTCCTACGAGAATTCGCACTGGAGTATTCTAACTGTTTATTCATATGCTAGGCTATAACCACGTGGAAACAAAGTGCTAATCTCTACAGGGCTTGCTTTAATAGAGGCGTAGGACACGGAAGTTATCTATCTGAACAAAACTGTTATGGCTTAATATGGCTAATAAAGCAACTTATGGTCTAGCTTTAGACCAAACTTTAAACCTTTCCGACGCATTCATAAGTAGGTGACTTTTGACTTGTTTGAGGACATGGTGAGACATTATTACTTACGTCAACAGCTCAAGAAGCACAGGTTTCTTCAGTCTTACATTTATTAGATTCGAAGTCACGTTCATTGTCCTTGGAATCAACGATGGAGCCTACCGCATTGTCTTTTCATGCGACTGCATGCTGAAACTGTGATTGAGCCGCCCTAGAAGTTCTTCGGGTGATGTTTTATTGAGCAAAAATATTGTGGAATTACCAGACGAATCGAAAGTTGCTACAAATTAGAGGATTGGCGAAGAATGGACAAGATATAGGCCACGCTCTCTGCAGGAAGTTTAGTTTGGCAAATGTTGAGTTCGAAGCTCAACTGGCACTGCATGCCACATTACGTTCGGGTGGTTCTTCCAGCTCTGGTGCTTAATTCCACTCCAATAGCTCGAAGCGATTGTGAACTTGATTCGGCAGTTAGGAAGAAATGCGTTTGACGCTCTCTTTCTTTTTGCCACAAGCGCGCCATGTGCCATTTGTTCTCTCTAGGATCTATAGAAATCTGGTATATTGACCTAGTCCAGTCATTTGGTGAGTCAAAATTTTTCAGGTCATTGTTTCTGTTATTCCCTATGATACGTTTCGTGCTCCATTTGTTACGATGAGGCTAATACGTATGGGTAATCCTGCAGGTATTGTTGACCTTAGCGTCATTTTGATATTTTTCGATGAATATTAGTTGGGGAAATTGAATTTCCAGAACGATAATGAACGATATTTACTCAAAACAGTAAATTGTATGAATTCTGACTCGCTCGGTGTATAATTTACAATTGAATTTTGTCACGAAAATTCTATGGAAGTAGAATAAATTCAAGTAAGTAAAATAAATTTTGTGGACAATTCTTAAGGGGTTGTATGCTTTATGCACCCAAAAACACCGACCTATTTTTAAAAATTCATCACAAGGCTCCTGGCGTGGATTTTAGTGTAATTCTTTTTGGCTTTAATAAACCCATAAGCTCTTTTGAACTTTTATTGTTATATTTGACAAAACGGCGGGTTTCTCAGAGCCATCTTGAAAAAAATCACATAAAACAGTGATAATTATCATGAAGCGAGAAATGATCTGAAACCAAAAAATTAATAAATCTTTTATTAAGCAAGTCTGTGGATATTGTGTGAACAGTATTGTTGAGTTATACAGAATAATCAAAACATGGTGGACACTTAAAATGAATTGCACAAAATTCAAGTTCTTTGTGATATTCGGGTTTCGGAAAAAGAAAACAAGAAAGAAAGGTTTTGGTACGCCCGAGGCTCACATATGAACAATAAGTCGTAGACGTTTGAGAAAAATTGGTTCAATAGTTCCCCAGCAAAAAAGTGGTTTTGAGTAAAATGCGTTTAAACTGTTTTTGTATATTAGAAGAAGTAGAAGAAAATGTACCTACACTTACTCAGCAATACAAGGTCCAAACAAAATTTCTTCGATAAAGCCCATTCTCATGGATTCTATCATCAGATTTATCCGACTGTCCTTGGGGGCTTCAGAGCTATGACAGTTTGCTTTGTGCATATGCGAAGGTTCTCACAATTGCGGGCGTATTCAAGCGTTATGGGACCAAACTGGATGCCTATGGTCCGAACCCTTCGTTGAAAATGCATGCTGCAATTATTTTGCGATTTCAGCATTGAATATATACATAGGAGTTATTTGCCACGCGCAATTGTCAAAGCTTTCGATTTTATTTTGCATGAGACACTTAAGCATCATGTTAATCACTCGATTTTAGTCAAAATTTCACATATGGGCATTAAAATTTTTGGGTCTTCTGGAGACAGGGCAGGAGGATACTTTTTATCGATAACTCAGCCCACAGATACGTCAAAATGTTGACATAACCCTGGATCGTTCAACATCGACGTGCTTTCCTGATGGGCTGCAAGCACACTTACTCGACCAAGGACAAAATTACGAAGTTATTAATTTTTTTATGAGGATTTGGATTTGTAAATGGGAAATTCAATACTTACTTGGATATAATTGTTAGTGATCAAGGAGATAGGTCTGTGGAAACCCAAAAGGAATTTCAATGGGTCTGCGGGTTAGAGATTAAATTTAAGGCCATAATAAATCAGAGGGCCCAATTTTTTGTAGAGTTTCTTGCACTCTAGGATTTGCACTCTACGGCATTGATTAAAACAGCCCATTTGGAGAGGTACATTCGTAGGGATTCTGTGTAGGGTGCGTAGCTGGCAAGCCTTTTAGCGAGAATGTGTGTGTAGCATATGGGATCAAGTGAAGAAGGGCGAGAAGGGTCGTAATGATATTGATTCCAGCAGAACGCTTCGTACTGTTATTTGATTGTATTTGAGTTGGGGTGTTAGGAAAGAGGAATTTAAAGAGAAATGGGCAGGGTACTGATCCTTGGGGGATACCGGAGCGATTGTTTATAACATTAGAGAATGCATTCAAAATTTTAACTAGGAGTCCGCTTTTCTTCGAGAAGTTGAATATAACTCACGTCAGTGAAGTCGAGCATTCTACTTTTAGGAGTTTGTATAGAATTTCCAACACAACGTCAAACGCTTTCTCAAAGTCCATTGAGCAAGCTACAGTTGCTACTTTGTTCTGTAGACCAGATGAAAGAAAGTTGTGTAGAACGGGAACAGCATGTTAGACTTAAAAGTTTTTTAAATCCAAATTGTTATGACCGCATTAGGAATTAGCGAAGATTTTGAAGAAGAGTAAACAAAATTTTAGCTAAGTATGAGAGTTAAAGTATTCCTCTGAACCTTCTTAAGTCCCGATTGGACTCTTTTTTCTATGTGGGGGGTAGCAATGCTGCTTTCCAGGTATGAGAAAAATATCCATTCTTTATGTCATAACTGGTAATGAATAAGCGGCTGTGAATGGCGTTGAGGTATTTGCTTAGTATGGAATTTAGAAAACCATCAATGTCGCTGGACTTTTGAAATCGATTGATCGGAGTGCAATTAGAATTTGATCGGGGCTTCACTTTTGCTTCGACGACCTCTGAAAATATTTGATTTCCTCTCGCAGGATTTGGTAGATGAACCAATTCGAAATGTATTCCTATCGAGGCAAGTTTCTACAATCCATCACATATAATCCTGTTTCCGTTTCTATCCGGAGTCGTACTATCAATTTCGATACCAGTCCTATCAAGAAGATTTAACTCATCACCAGCGACTCCAAGATTCAATACCTTCACACGAGACCTCTTATTGAATAAACTATTTACGTTCGTGAAAACGCCATCTAGATCCTGTGGACTAATACCCCTCAGTTTTTCTGCCCATTGATTGCCGACGTCACTCCTGAAGTATGAACGGATTAAATTCCAGACATTTTACATTTTCCTTCCATATTGTTTCGTTGTTTAATCTTACAAATACAGATCTATTTCATTATTAGTTAGATTTCGATTTAGATTTAGATTTGGTAAGAAGTAGAGGAAGCGTTTCCATCATCAAAAAAGGATATTGCTTTTGGTGATCCCGATTCAAAATTTTTTGAAACTTTCCCCAATCGTTATTTTTTTTAAATTCAATGGATAATTTTCATGATGAACTAGAATGAGGAAGACATCATCCTTGTGATGATTGATTTCCATTACGATTGCGTTATGGTCGCTCGCATAAGGAAGCACCTGTAGTTTCTGTTGAGGACTATGAAAACTGACTATGAAAGTTTTGCGACAGCAATGCAAAGATCAAAATATGAATTAGTCCTAGGATATGCTGGGAGTTCCGACTCATAAAGATTGGAGCTGCATTCAATGTGGTTCTCTAGTTTTTTTGGTTCTCTTTTACGAACACACCTTTTGGATTATTGTTGACGTTCAGCCATGATGCATGCCGGGCGTTAAGGTCACCGGGAAGAATATAATAGTTATGTACTTGGGAACTTAGGAACACTACGACCAGTTGCATATGCAGAGGTAACAAAGATGTTATCCCTACCTGGCAGTGAAATTTTGATAACGGACACTCTTAGAATTTCAAAGCTTTTAAACTGGACTTTTTCAATATTTTGGAAGCGAAAGGGTGTTCTAACTAGCATCCCGGCGCCACTTCCTCCATTAGCGTTTAGCCTATCGTTTCTTACGAATTCAAAGTCTTTGAATGTCTTGCTGTACCGTGAATTAAGGTGGATTTCAGTGAGAAGCATGATGTCAAGAAGAAAGTCACGTCGATGTAGCGTAACAAAGGAGGTGACGTTGATCGAGATGAGATGAAGCCTATATATTGGCAATGCGACTGGATGACAAGTTATTTAAAGATATTTGAAAGATTTAAAAGCTGAAAAACAAAGTTAATTTTTGAATGTTTTTAATCGATTATCCCCCATAAAAAATTAAGTTGCTGGTAAATTTTCAGAAGCAGCTCATGGTTTCCACTTACATTGTTTGCAGCATTATCTGCTGGTCCTCTCGCGGCAAGTGCAAATGATACTCCGGGCTTGACGAAGTTGGAAAGCATGATGCTGTGGTATGCATGAGTTTTCTGTGGAATAAATTTCACTTTTGCATCTTGATATCTCGATCATTCTCGATATGATGCTGAATGACCAAAAACACCGAAGTTAACGCAGTATAATTTTTCTTTAGGCTCCGTCTGAGCCAATTTACACTCACCGGGGGTGTGAACGTCTTTGCATTTAACGCACCGATATTGCTTGGTGCAGTTGGTAGCCAAATGACCAAATCTTTGACACTGGTAACACTGGTTGATTTCTCTTTTTTGGAGGCGTTCCTACTTCATCATTCTGAAATTCAAGTACCTTATTTGTTGAAGGGCACTTGGACTAGGCACTTGTTTGAAATTTGTACCAGGTAAAGTGGTAAATTCTTCTTTTATACGGTCGATCCTTCTGTCGCGGAGGTTTTAACCCTTAATAAAAAGGTCCGATTTTTTTACTTTTTGGAGTATACGTGAAGTTTGGAACTTCCCCGGAATTCAGCGCATCTTTTGCTGACTTGAAATCAACAATCAAATTAGGTTTGATAGTTATCTTTTCTCAGATAACTTTTTTTATTTCAAAATTCGTTAGTTTTTTTTCGGCAGCCAATAACCGAACCATAACTCTCCTAAAAACTAACCTAGTTCCTACCCATATGATACATTAAATGTAAGCCATGGTAATAATGTCGAAGCTCAACAGAAACGTGCCTATCTGTTATAGATTAACATTTGCTGGCCATTGCATGCCTAATGAACCACTTCCACAAAATGCATCAATACTTCGGAAGTCGTTTGTGACTACCTGAATACATCCCAACTCATCCTGACGCACATAGTCGGAATATGTTACTTAGGATCAAAATTAATGTACCGTATGCTATTAATATTGATTAGGAAGAGATGGTCAGGCAGTCCTCACATCCTTCGCCGATTGTTCTTGAGCCTATGCCGGTTGGAATTGAACTCTGTACGACTCGTCGTCTGTAACGTGAAATGTGGTAATTAGCTTAAATGCTACGTACGTTGCCCATAAATTTCCCGTTGATGACTTCATTCCCTGCACTAGCGTTCAAACGTTCTCTTCCTCACATCATCCTTGCAGCCATTTAGGTTATGTGATTTCAGCAATAATAATTACACCCCTAGACCAGGGCCAGCCATATCTTGATGTATAATTTGCTTCTGCTTATGGCGTTGCTCAAATGGGCAATAGTAGACTCCTGGCAAATTTGTAACCAACGTTAGATACGTTTAGTGTCGAGTCTCATCAATCTATTTTTAATTACGGCTCGTTCTAAGCCAGAATATCTGAACAGTGTTAAGTCCTAGTTTGCATGCTTGAGTAACAAAGTAATCTAAGAGGCACATACGAAAGCGTAGCGAAAAGCAGCATATGTTGATCGTTCATATTTCCAACATGTTGTTATGTTTTTCCAACCAATTATAATCCGATTGTATCCTGCTCCACTACACTTTCATGCTCTAAGTTTAAATTGAGTCGTTTCCGACCAGAGCTCTATAAAAACGTTGCATTCGCATTTGTCACATATTCAAAGCATGTGACAATGATATGTGATTGGCCAACATGCAATAATATAAACGTACACAGCTTTCAAAACAAGATACCAACAGGAGATTTATGTCAAAGTTAACTCATATTTGCGTGTTAGAAACAAAGAAAAAAAAGTTACTACTGACAAGCACTAACACTTCAGACAAATTCCCAGTCTAACACGAATCAAATGATTCACTGCTAAGTTTATTTGTTTCCGCAATAAAACTTGTTGGAAAGAGAACACAAAAGCGAAGTTCCTAGGAGATGCGTGTTTCTCTTCCATTAAAATTTGAATCCTTGCATAATTTGTCGTCCACAATGGGGTATTTGTCTCTCTTTCTTCGTAGTTCGTCTCGAAAGTGTCAGCGCTAACTAGTAGTAACGCAATGGAAGCAGCATCCCAAAGAATTGAAAAGTAATAGGTTAGGGATTTCAGTTTAAGGTCACAGATAGTAGATAGGTCACAACTCTAGGACTGACAGGTTCTGTTAGGAAAGTGTTAGCTAGGGAAAAATTTGTTTAGGGAAATTATTATCAGTGGTCAAACCGAGGCGTAAGCCCTTAAATTCTTGCTGAGGCTAGCAAGATGCTGATCCATTTGCCCATTTGTTCATTTATTATAGTCTGGTTATATAATTACTTTAAAAATAATTAAGTCAGTGGGCGAACCGAGGGCTAAGCCCTTAATTTCTTACCGAGGTCGGCAAGTTGCTGAAAACATAAATATTTATATATCATCAGAATATAAGAAATAATTAATAAATTTGCTTGTTAGGGGTCCCCTTAATTTAGCCCCGCGTCCAAGCTCTGTCTTGAAAATAGTGGAAATGGGTGACGTAGGAGCGGAGGGAGAGCTCTCCGTAGCAATGGCTGCTTTCACGCGGAGAGCTAAGAAAAACATGGAGGTTTTGCCAGAAATTTGGGTAATACATGAAAGAGGAGTTCTTGCTAGACCTTATAGCAAGCTACAAACTCCAATTTCAAGTCTCTGCAGAAGACCAACCTGTAGATAATTGTACTATTACAGAAGGAGACGCTCTGACAGATAGTGACAATGAGTCCTATCAAGAAGTGTCGATGGAAGTGGCCCGGGATGAGGGTGGTCGGAAAACGCTAATTGAGTCTCCCATCCCAGAGCCAACCTCGAACCGCTCAGTAAACGTAAGCGAAAGGAGTTTTCCGCAGTTGCAGGCTGCGGTCTCGAAAGCTTCGGGAAGTATCACCAAAGCTGAAGTCGCACCCACCCCAGTGCGTAGAATAGCTATTGGAGCTAAGGAAAATCCGACCAACATTGCTGCCACTAAGAAACAGAGGCTTCCACCGATAGTATGCTGTAGGCTTAATCTTAAGCCTTTTAAGGAGAGAATACATCGAGCATGTGAGAAGAATCACCTTGATATCTCAAAATTCGTTGTAACCGTCAACAGTTCTACACGAACTTCGTATTACCCTAAAACCATAGATGATCACAAAAGTCTTTTTGATTTTTTTAAATGGGACAAGGTGGCGTGCTACACGTATGCACTCGCAACTGCGTGTATTGTTTTTTGTTCTCCTGTCAACTTTATTATTAATAATAATTATTCCTTTATTATTAATGACATTTGTCAAGAATAAGTAGGCGAGACATTCGAATTGTAGATTCGCAACATTATTCAAATTGTAGATTCGCCACAATGTTAAGGACTCCTAGCCAACTAAGAACTCCAAGCCATCCTATGGAAGGATATTATGGAAGCCAAAAGGTTCTCAACGGTGGCCTGAAGGAAAGAAAAGAAAACTCTTTCGTGCTATCTTATTCAATTCAAGCCAGACTTTGACGTCAAAAAGGCACTGCATCTAGAAACGCTCCTACACCAAAGGGTACATTGAGAGCGTTTGACGAAATCAAACACGTCGCTACGTTTTAACTGCCAACGATTTGGACATGTTGCTTCGAACTGCGAATGGAACCCCTGTACGTCAAGTCTGACAAATACCACCAAACAAAGGACTGCCCTATTGGAAAGGAAGAGGGAAAAGATGCAACCTTCTGTGTAAATTGCAATAGCAAGGACCACCCCGGGGATGATCCAAGGCCAAGGAGCCTAAAGAGAGGAGACGGAATTTTCAAAAGAAGAAAGAAGAAAGGAAGGACTTCGTCACTGCATCCTTAAAAAACACCATACAAAACGGTGTCTCATACGCTAGTATATAGCAACGGGTGCAGCGAAGCCAGCTGCAGCCCAGCCTGTACGGCAATCCAAAGTGAAAACTTATTTACAGCCGCAAAAAGACAGAAATACTGTCATGTCCAATGACTGCAAACAATTTTTAAAGTGTAACTCATTGACTCTAATCCGCGAAGTGGATTCATTCATTCCACAATACAAAAAACTGACTAATCTGAGTGAGAAAAAGGCAGCGTACATACTTGGAATTCACCTTCAAAATCTGTTGTCGTGATGAGCTCCATTAAGCTCTCTATCGTCAACATTTGTTCGCTAGCTCCACATTTCAAAAGGAACTCTGTCCAAGAATACTTGGACATGCATAAACCAGATTTCTTGTTCATTTCAGAAACAAGACTGAAAAGTAAACACAAAGTTCACTTGAGGAAATATAAAGTCATAAGGGATGACGACCCGAATGGAATCCTTGGAGTAGTTCTGGCTTTCAAGGAACATCTCAAAACTCAAAGACACTTTCTTCCAAGTTTGAAATGCGCAGATTTCATGGTATCAAGCTTGTTCATGGGGAAGTACACATTTGCATTTGTAGGAATATACGTGAAACACGGATGTTCGGGTAAGGATCTCAGTTAAAACTTGGAAACAGTCCTTACCTTGTGTGAAAAGTGCGGTTTCTTTGCGATAGGGGGTGATTTGAACGCAAGACGTCCTTCCTGGGGAAATGCCGTATCTAATGGATATACAACGGCTCTGTTCAACTGGGTGCAAGCAAATATGGATCTCATTTTGATTGCGCCGAACGAGCCCACTTTCCGAAAAAGCTCGGCAACGATCGATTTCTTCATTGTGTCTGCTAATCTATTGAATATCTTTCACAGCTAGAGGAATTTCGAACGTAGAGATCTTGGCGCTGAATCTGACCATCTTTTGGTAGAACTCGCTTTATGAGGTCAGAGAGTGTAAGGCTAGGTTGCAGATCCACAGCTTTTTATTGCATCGATTGGGAAGCTTTTAATGCTGACCTGAGTGGAGGGGTTGAGGATATCTCGATCAACAGATCAAGAAATCTCTCACCCACTGAGATCGAAGAGGGCACAGCTTGTTTCAATTCAACCCTTACAATGGTCATTTCAAATATATCCATAATAAATTTTCTCCAGAAATTATATTTATAGAGACTTACCAGAAGACATCCTGAAGCTACATCGTAGACATAGCACCCTCAGGAAATTGCTTTGAAGGATATACCATCGCGACTTGAATATGGGTATCTGGGAGTATCAGTGGGCACACCTTCTTATAATGTCCCTTAATAGAATGATTTCGAGAAGAATATCTGACTATGCCAATGAGAGATTCGAACAGACCTTGGCAAATATCAGTCCAGGTGCTTGTATGTTCCCCCAAATGAATAAAATAACTGGCCGTATGCGTTTGCTAGGAGTTCTCACCAATAACGATACCATGCGCATGGATGAAAGGGCCGTTGCTGACTCCATGGCAAATCAGTTTGCATCAATCCTTCAAGGAGCGAAAGCAAGTTAGGACTCTGCTTTCAATTCATTAGTAAAAATAACAATATCAACGTTCGATAAAGACCACAAGAACCTGTGCTTGACTAGATTTTCAGATTCGAATCTCTCAGACGCACCTATTGGCAACACCCTGTTTGTGAGCCCTCAAAGTCTCAAGATGCTCTCATTTGAGTAAAATTCCAAAAACTTGGCTGGGGCTGATGGATTTTCAAATTTTTTCTGGACAAACTTCCCCAAGTGTATTTTGTTCTCCTCGCAATCCTTCTAATTAACTGCATAAACATTTGCTACTTTCCATGGCAACGGCAATGCGCCAAAATATTTGCTATTCGGAAGCAATCCAATAGCACAGACGAGGTCAACACTCGCCCAATATCTCTCTTATCTAAATTGGGAAACTTTTACTTGAGAAAGTAATCCTTCAAAGTATCACACAATTCTCATAAGGGGCAGGAGCTGTGCCGGGAAGACAATTTGTGTCTGGTGGAGCTAGTTCTAAACCCCTTACCATAAGTTTGGATATCCCGCAGGGGTCCATTCTGGGTCCTTATCTCTTCAATATATTTACGTCTCACATCCCAGGGATCAGGGAAGAATTTCAACGTGGAATCGAGGTAAATCACTTCACTGACGACTTGTTGGTGTGATTTTCTGAGAACAATCTCCGCTTTGCAAGAATGAGACTCCAAAGGTACCTGGCCTCGTTAACTTCATATTTTCAACAGTGGGGGATGAGGGTTAACGCTAAGAAAAGTGAGCTGATTGTTTTCAACGATATACAACGAAAATTTTGACGTCACACGAGGAGCATCTGTGATACTAGAATGACTAGTTCAACGGGCAGGTGGTGCACTGCTCGAAGCAAACAAAGTATCTGAGGGTGATTTTCGATACGAAGAACACCTTTAGCGCTGTATTGAAGAAAAGCAAATGTGCATACTATCTTTTTGTACCTCTTTTCAGTAAGCAGTAGCCAACCATGAAGCGGGTGAAGATACTTGCCTAGAAGGCACTCATCAGGCCCATACTTATGAATGCAGTTCTTATATGTCAGGCAACAGCGACGTACAACTGGAGCAAGATAAGGTTATTGAAGCATGAGATCACTACGATCATCAATTCGGCGGACAATAAGACTATGCAGGCAGCCAACAGTTAGAGATAAGCAGTTCATAAGAAAACTAAATATTGTAGACAAATATTGTTTTAGAGTTTAAGTAAATTATAATAAAAATAATATTTCAAAAATACAAAACGAAAAGATGGATGTTAAAGGTCACACTTAGGGAGTAAGTGTAATAGTATTCAATTTCAACAACATAACAAATTTAAGAAATCAAAAACAAAGTTTGTATTGAGCTCACGGAACAGCTATTAGGCAAAAGCCTTAGGTTAATGTTAGGTTAAGAAAAAGAATTGTAAATGATTGTACATAAAAATCGAAATCACCCAATAAAATAACTTAAAAAAACTTGAAAAATCCCTTACTCAATCATTTAAGATCAAACCCTAGCGACCCTTTAGTTGGTGAGATAAGATTTTTAAGTATTGTTGCGCACGTTTGCCTTGCAAATGTTTGCAAAAGTGAATTAAACACCCACGAACTAATTTAAAATTTATTCTTGCTAATAAATTTCACTAGCACTTTAGTATTATTTTCGTTTAATTACTAATTCACTTATTTACTTTTATTTTAACTAATTTATTAATTGTAACAATTACTTTCATTCGCTTTATTTTAATCCGCGTACAATTTTATTTTACTTTAAAACTATTCGATTACCGCACTAATTTTAACGCCCACTGTTGCTTTTCGCTTTTGGAACACACTTCTTCACTTAATCCACGAGACTCTCTTCGCCCCTCGCTGTAGTCGCTTTTATACATGTACCATCCGATCCCGAATCTTCCACGTGGATCATTCTCGAGCTTACGCGCTGAGTCATTTGCCCAAGTATTGTCGTACTGAATGCACGCAATATGTTTACGTTATGCCTGTTTTCTCTACAAGAATGAACAACGTATTGGTTATTTATACTTGTTTGCAAATTTTCTCTTAAGGCGACTACAGTGGCGCGTGACATTATCCGAACATGTCACAGTATGTATTCAGCCCCGACTCACAGTTTATTACAGTCAGTGAAGAAAAATAAAAAGGAAGAGTTTGTGTTCCCAACGAGATTGTTTCAATTTAATATTTCATGTGGACAAATTAAATCACCTTACTCTTAGTGTATTGGACATAGCGATAACACAAACGTGCTTAGTATTCGATACTTTGGGCAGAGCTAAACTTTGACTTACTGATTCCATGTTTCTCTAATACAAGTTGGTGAACAAATACAATCCTATTTGTTTACATATTTAGACTTTACTTCCATATTGTGTTGATTGATCGACGAAAATTCAAGGACTTCTTACCCCTTAAGATAAAACTAGTTATTTATATATATAATCAGTTACTGAACGCGTTCTCTTGCCGCTTATTCCATTTACTAATAATCTATCCGCCATTTCCGTAAACTTAGAAAGTCACCCTTGTACTTTGGTAGGTTAGTACTTTCATGGAAATGAACGGACTTCCATCTTTCCTCTGGTGCATATGGCCAAACCATTGCAGTTTTCTGAGTTTGAAATTTATGGAAAACTGTGGCTCGCGAAAAATTTTATGCAACCTCTGGTTGTATTTATTTACGATTGATATCCCTTACGACCTATCAGACGGCCTCGGAACTGCTTTTAAAATGCATTTACTTTGGTCGTCGAGTCCTCAGTCTACAAGAAAGAAGGAATCAATTAAAAAATATATTTAGTTGTACTTACGTTTGATCCTGAATTAGTAGAATTACAATTTCACAATACTTGTTCACTCAACAAATAGTTTTGCAACAAAAGCACCAAAATGCACAATTTGTAAGGATACATTTGAAATTCTATTTGTCAACATTGCACGACTATGAGAATATTATCCTTTTGAACGAGAATGTGTAACATGAGCCTCTAACCAAATGCTAACAAGAATTGTGACCCACCCGAAAACGCGAAATACAATCGAATAATATAAAACGATACGGAATTTCTCCACTTGAATCCTGTGCGAATGTAAATAGATTCCAGTCAACAAATAATTCACCGCAGTGCCATCCTATATTTCAGTGAAATTGCGGAGCTACATTCGTGGAACATCGGAAGTGATTTGCATAATTTTCGGACGAGCATTTGCGAGTAAATCGCGCAATCCAAATTCTGATAAATAGGACCAATATGTGATGATTGTTCAGTCACTGCATTGCTTTCTGTTTACATCACTACAAAGAGTAGAGTTGTAGAGGGTTGCCAAATATTCCTGACGCAGGGAATGCTAATGATATGTTCGTATTCATTAAAGTCTTACCGGATAACGAACTTTTGGCAATGGTGTTTACTTAAACTTTGAATTTAAAACTCAAATTTAAGTTTTTGACATCAATTCGCGCATAAATCGTTTCGAAAATCGCACTAAAATATTTTCGAAAAACGCACCAATGTAAATCCACCAACTCTATTCTTCGAATGAGGTGCGCTTCTAATACAAACGTTCTAATAGTCAATCGTTGAAACGGAAACTAGCGTCCTTGGCAATAGATATGCACAACTGCCAGATAGATGGCGTGGCTGCTTCACAGACAATATCACTCCATGTCCTACCGCACTTCCATAAATTTTTATTCAGCATTGGTATTCGCATTCAAATTGCCTCAAATCGAATACGTTCCCGCTCGGTTCCGTTTCCCACTCCGAAAGTTGAATTTCAGGCTTATTGATAAGTGGAAATGGCATGGCAGCCAGAGGAAATCGAGGAAAATTCGCAGTTCCGCTATTATTGGTTAGATGTTTGCATATCATATGGACGATTGGATTTATTTGGGAATTGATGGTAGAGGGATTGAATGACGTTATATCCTGCATATAAAAAGGATGCAGATTGTGGAAAATTACGTGTCCTTCGGTTAAACTAAAAACATTTACTTGATTGCATATGATTCTCGCGAGAATGTTATTAGATTTCCTCAGAGTGAGGTGGAAAGTATAACTTTAATGGCATATGTAAATTATTTATGGGTCGTAATAAAACCTTGCTTAGCTTGAAATGTCCTCGTTTGATGAAGGTCCTTGATTTTTAATGAGGGATAAATTTAACGCTAAAATTGAATCAAAAGAGCTGAATTATGGCTTTCTGGCAGCTGGTATGGATTCTTTGTGAGGTTTCGCTGCACTCATGAGTGGGTATAATAATCTCGAAAAATTCACAGGAAACTTCATTGGTTTTGTGCGGAACAGCGAAATTCTGAATGAAACATTGAAAGAATTAAAATAGTTGTATTGAAATCTCGTTGCATTGTTTTGTATCAACTCAATGCTATTATTAAACCTTTGTATTGCCCAACGGCAACTCAGCTTGTTGGATTTGATTTTCAAACGGATTTCAAATATTCTTTATATTTAAATTTTTTTACTATATAATTATTTATATTTGAAATATTTTTAATATTTTATTAATTCTTAATATTTATATTCAAACAATCTTAATATATTTATTTTTCTACTTTAAATATTTCAAATATTCGGAGTTATTCTAGTCATTGATTAGACACAGCTCGTAGTGAGTGGTGAATGCACTTTGAGTGGAGTAATTTACGCTGAGTCTACACTGGCTTTTCAACGCCGTTTTGGCTTATTTGACGTTTGATGCAATCATGACATTTTTTAACTTGATGAGCAGATTGTGTCAAGACAATTCATTTGACAAAACAGCTTTAAGACAACAACGTCGGGATTTTGAAACAATCATCGCATTACACTGCTTATAATAAATGAAAAGAAAGGGTTTGAGGAAAAGTAGAAAAAAGAATTTTGGGTGAAACTGTTTTGATCCCGACGTGATCAATTTGATATTGAGGCAAATTTATCAAAGGAGTTATTATGGACTATAAGTAACTCGTTAAGTATTGTTGTGCTGTACACAATTTTCTAACAAATAATCGACATACCACGGCAGATGGCGGTGTTGTGAAAAGAGATTCGCTAGAAAAATGTTCATCCTTAGCATCTTCTTCCAAACAAATCACGTGTATAACTTTGCATGTTGTGTACGAGAAAATAAAACCCGATACTATATTACAGAATAAATCAGCCGTCCAGTGTGGAAGTTTTATTTGGAAAAAATTTTCTTTTTGAGTGTATCAGACAATCGCCGTGCGAAAATTCAAATGTCTCACTGTCTCAATAAAAAAAGGGGTTGTCGGTTGGAGTAGACGTTTTACAAAGGGAATGAAAATGGCAACAACCGTTGAAGCCGATGGCTCTTCTGCAAAAAGCGGAAGAGAATCGAGCCTACAATCGAATCTTGAACTAAGCCAGGAACTAGTAGCAAGATCCTACCATCAGAAGCTTTATCTAGCTGCATCAAGGAAGGACGAAATCAGTACGAGCCGGTGGATCAATACGAGTATGAAAGTGTTGAATATCATCAACACTGCTGCTGATGATTTTAAGGAAGTCGCCAAGAAGAATGCGCCTAAATTGAAGAAGCAAACAGTCACCGAAGTGCCAACAACCTCAAATCATTTTGTTGAGCTGCGGGAACAACTACAAGTAAATTTAATTCTAACAATAATATAAGTAATAAGTTTGAGTGGTGCCCTTCAATATTTGTGGGCAAAGTGAGTGCTTAAAATATTGTGGACGCCACTAAGAAAATTAATGCATCCACAAAAATAAGGATTGAAACCGTTTCAAAGAGTCGGTACAAAGTTCGCGTTTGTTCCGTGGAAACTTACTTGGAGTCTTGAGTGTCTGACAAAGACTGAAGCAGAGACCTTCTCTTTAACCCGGAACTCTTTAAGTAAGTATTCCGTTGTCCGTAAGTGCCCGTTGAATTCTCTAGTGAAGAAATTCAGAAGGATATAATTGCATAAAGACGGGCATAAATATTGAAAATATTTCGAAGCTCTCCACTACGTGGTGAAAACGGGAGGGAATAATTCTCAAACTATTCCGCATTAATCTTAAAATTGAAGAGGATTCGAAAATGATATTCAAAATCAAGTACATTTTATCTGAAAAAATTTCTTGGGAAAATCCCAAACAGAAAGGAAGCTTGACGCAATACTAAACCGTTGCCGACGGTTTGGCCCCGTTTCGGCCAACTGTGCTTATCATGTACGTTGTGTTAAGCGTAACAAAGCACGTTCTAAAGAAAGACTTTGTGAACGCGACCCGCCAAAAGAGGATAGGCCTCCTCCGTTTTGTGTCAACAGCGGGCAAAGCGGACATCCAGCAAATTTTTCCGGTTGTTTAATTTACCAGAAAAAAAACTTAGAAACTGTCCATCGTTTACCATCAGCTCCTTGCAAGCAAACACGTACTTTTCCTTCAACCCAACACAACCTCTCTTATGCAGCAGTGGCTCGTGGAACCTCAAACACCAGAATGTCTTTCACCCGGAACCACAACCCCAGCCCATACTCAACCTCTCGACTGAACTGTTTGGAATTGACTTCAGTTTTCTGCTAGAGAATGCAACGTCATTTATGTGCAATATCAATACTCTTACTACTTGGCACAATCCTCGAAAGGATAATCGCAAAAAATTTTGACAATTACTTTGCCCCTACGCAGCCAAATATACAATTCGGTTTCACCTCCAAACACTCTACAGAGCATGCTGTCCTGGTACTGGCAGACGACATAATTGCTGGGCTGAGATGGAGACAGGCAACAGTGGCCTGCGCTCTGGATCTGGAGGATGCGTTTGATAAGATATGGATGAATGGTCCGTTGTACAAACTGATTACCTGATAGCTGATTACCTGGTGCGGATAGTTCCAAATTACCTGAAGGATCGCAGCCAGATCTATGACACGGCGCAAGGTCGACGGAGGATGCTAGTGACATCAGGTATGGCCCAAGGTTCCATCATCGGTCCGGACTTGTGGAACGTCCCCTACACCTAGGAGTTGCGACTGATCGGCTATGTAGATGATGTTGCGACACTAATGGCTGGGCGCACAGTCGATAAAGTGCAATTGAGGCTAAATGTAGGTTCTTATGCGCCGGGTATGGAGCTGGATGACCACTCACGGATTTAACATAGCGTTTGAGAAAACCGATGTGGTCATCCTGACTAAGAAGAGGATCCCCAAAGTAAAAACGGTCCGAGTCAGGGACACATTATTACAGTCAAAACTATCAGTTAAGTATCTGGGGTCGCTCAAAGACTCTAAACTGAGTTTCTTGGAACAAATCAAGGCAAGAACAAACAAGGCCGCAGCAGGGGTCTCGGCAATTAGTCAACTAATGGCCAATCATGGGGGCCAAGTCCAACAAAAAGGCAGCTGCTAATGAATGTAGTTCAATCTACGCTTCTATATGGAGCAGAGATATGGAGTGAAGCTCTCAACAAGGAACTGCACCGAAAACGGCTGGCACAGGTGCAGAGACGAGTAGCACTGCGGATTGCATCAGCATACGGTACAGTCTCTGAGTCAGCGGTGTTGGTAATTGCAAGGATGATACCCATTGCGCTCCTTGCTAGGGACCGTAAAAGAACCTACCTCCAAAGGCACGAGGGTAATAAAGAAAAAGTTGCTCGCGATGAAAGACGATGCACTCTCGACGAATGGCAACAATCTTGGGAACGTGAGCTAAAAGGAAGATTGACTGCGCGGCTCATTAACGATTTAAGATCGTGGCTCAGTCGAATGCATGGTGAGCGCTGTGATCTTGCCGAAAAAGTGGGAGAACTTCGTCCAGATAGCCTAATCGATGAGATGCTGAAATCAGTTGGCAAATAGAACTAGGTAGTACATTGCGTTCGGGCAATCCTAGCTACAAAGAAGGCATACTTGATCGGCTGGAGGCGTTGAGGGTGGAGGTTTTCTTTCTCTAGCAATCTTCCTCCTCCTTCCTTCGCCACTGGAGAAAGAAACCCTGTAACCCGAAGGCGCCAAAAGACGTAAAACTGGGAGGCCTAGCCCGAAGTAATGTGTCAAACGGTTCCAGGCTACCCACTCCGGTGTTTAGTCAGTAGTCCAGTAGGCTTGTTGTGACAGCATTGAGTCCGACAACGAAGGCATAAATAGCCTTCACCTTCAACTGATTACAAGTCAAAGTCCTTTACCTCTTCTCAGATTCATGGTAAGCTACTGACCAGAAAGGGTTTTAATGCAGACTCGTACTTTTATCTTGCTTACGTTATTCATAGGCTGCGTTAGTGCCTCTTTCCGTTTTCGAAGAGTAGCAGAAAATGAAGATATGTGCCGCCTTCAGAAATTGGAAATCCATCATGTAGTAGCTCAACAGAATGGAATTCTTAATCTTCTGGACTTAGGTGGTATTCATCAGCATCGCTTGCAGGACCGGTAATATTAATTATGATCTCAAGAAAAGCAGGTTGTGAGTTAATGAATACGGGAAACCCACAGCTAAATTCACGTTTTTCTAGAGCAGAATTGTTATTCCGAAGTTCAACTTTCTCAAGGTTTTCTTTTTGCGCTTCGAACTGTCTCTTTTTTCTTCAAAAATTTCTCTTCTTCTTTAAATTATTTCCGTTGCCTTTTCAATTTTTCTTGAAAATTTCGTCCCGCCTTACTAGCATCCCTCGCTTCAGTAAGAACATTTGTACGATGTCGAAGTAGGTCAATTCTCTTCATAAGAATATCTTGAGCCAGTTGGTTAGATAATCGATCGTTTTCCTAGGTGTGCTATTTCTGTCAATCAACGACAAAAAGGATGAACAATATTGAAAAAGGAAAGGATAAGACTGTTGACGACACTACTATCTAGTTTGGGCTATATACGTTGCTTGCAGGGATTCATTTTTTTCAATGTCTCTTGCATTTCTTATCGTTTGGAGCTTAACAAATGGCAGGAAGGGAGTTCAAACAACACTCCATTGCAATGTCACAAGACCGTTCTCCAAAAAAAATTTTCAAAATCTGCTGAGCTAACAGGGATCATTTTCATTTTGGTTAGATGGTCTAATTTGACTGGCATACCAAAGCAAAGCATTATTTGCTACAGTACATCTTGAACTCTCAGCATTTGACAGTAAACAAATTGGCGATTGTCGATTTACCAGCTCATAAGCCACCTTGATAGTCCCCAATAAAAGTTTTGGCTCATGATCTGATCTTCTTTCCCAAGCTCTCTAAAAAAAAATTGTGTACGCTCCTCAAAGTAGTGATATACTTCTACAATTTACGCACAGGAGCTTGCCACCTTGTTTGTGGATATCGAATATAATTGATTGGCTCCAATCGTTGGGCATATGTTCGTATTGCCGGATGTGTTAGAGGTTTAGAGGGTGGCCTTCTGAACACTCCTGCTACCATATTTAATGAGCCCCACTGGAATCTCATCGAATACCGGTGCTTTCTTATTTTTTTGAGCTCTGATGGCGGAAAAATCTTCATACAGAATTGGCGGCGCCTATGGGATCTCTCCAGAATTATTGGTATCTATGGGTTCCAATGTTCTGGAGCTGTTTGAAGCATTAAGGAATATCTTGAAAGATGAAGCCGATGTTTTCTGAACCCTGCTTTCATCAGCCATGATGTTTTCGATGTAATCTCGGCAGAGCATGGTCTTCAGTGGTAACCTCGCTTCTAACTTTTCACTACTTTATACGTTTGTCGTGTTTTGCTGCTTGCTAGACCTACAATGACGCTAATCAATATTTTTCTGTGGTGGTGGGGTGAAGCATATTTACAACCTGCGTGTTGGACTCCCAGATGCGCAATCTTTCTAGACTATCCATCAAATACTTCCTCGTTTCATCAGAGTACCTAGTCTGGAACCATTTGACACATTACTTCGGACTAGACCTTATGTTCCTACGCCTAGAGGTGCCTTATGGTTATGGGAATTTCTCCTCTGGCGGGAATAAAGAGAGAGGAAGGAAGTGCTAGCAAAGAGATCCTCCTCCCATAAATAGCTTGTCAATGGCAGCAATACCCGTGCATAATGTGCTTTTCTGATTTTCTGTGTTCCCATCCAGTAATACCCAGGTGATTTTATGTATACGTCAATATGGCAAGCAAGTCAAATGTATGACTAGATTTCTGCTACATGTATTGCAAATCAGGCCCTGGCTTTTGTCGTTTCATTAATCATGTAGGCTATATCATTCAGTCATTGCCAACTTTAGCGTTGAAACCTGAAGTATTTTTGCGTCGTGGGTAGGCAATGAGTCGACTTGTCTTTTCAGGTGACTGTAGAACGTTTCCTTCGTTTCCTTCTCCTGTTCTTCAGATAGGTGTGTACGTTTTTACGTTTTACGTTCAACGCCAATTTTTGGAGAAGTTCGCTTTCATACGGAATCGTTTATGTATACAACTATTAATTGACTGCTTAAAGTCAATGACATGTAAATTTAATATCTCTATCACAATAATAGCCACACCAAATTCTGGCTATGGGCTTCCGATCTCTTATTTTGAATATCGCTACCAGTCCGATTCGATTCCAGGATTGCCAGTATGTTCAACACAAGTTGGCTGGCATTTTGAAAAAGGTCCTGACAGGGCCAGGTGTTTTCAGTGATCTGACAGGATCCAATGACATAGTCCAATCCAATCCAAGGCTCTGCTGCAGATTTCGAAATTATGAAGGGGTTTTACAATGACGAGGAGTAAGCCCGTCGCAAAACCTCCACTCCGGTGGCATTGTTATCACTTTGATTCAATTATTAGGCGAAGAATGCCTGCCTCGGCCTCATACGTAGTGTAAGAAAGATTAGGAACAGAGCTGTAGGTGTATTTCCAGGTATTGGCATTCCCCGGCATTGAGTGTCCCATCATAAGGGCACCAGTTGCTACCATTTATTCACGAGAGTTGGGATGAGGAAAGCTGGGTTCAGTTAGGGAAGCAAGGAGATCCCTCATTTTTTTAAAGGGTCGTCTATAGCGAATTTTGCTAGGTCATAGTCAAATATAAATAAACTTTGTTTCTCATGTGCAATAGAAAGCTTTCCTTGAAAGCTGTGTAGCTTTTCCAGTAATTTGGTAACGGGTGTTTCTTCCAGTTCTGGAGCATTTGGACGAAGGTTATGGGCCTTGAGCCTGTGGAAGATTTTATTTGGTTGACTTTGTGCTCTGCAACTTACATTTCAATATATGTGTAACTTTAAAAATAAATTCAGTCTGGCTATCTTACTGAGAGCCACTCATTAGTAGATTTTGAATAACATTATTCAATTGCATATTTTCATTTTCATTTTGTATCTTTCTTGTTATTAGCACTTCAGCCCCTTGGGTTTTTGCTTCCTTCAAAAATCGCGTGGCGCCTGCCTTGGTCCTTTGATCGTGTCCCCCAATTTTGAAAGTCGAGCGTTTACTCGGTTTCGCCAATGATCTCGGCACTTCAGCCCTACCTATGAATACCTTTTTCCGTATCCGTTATGCGTCTATACGATTCATATGGCCAGCCCATTGCAGCTTCCGCAGTCTCGCAATCGTTGAGACCTCTGGCTTGTCAAAAATTTCATACAACTCGTGTTTTTTTCGTACGACTCATGATTTTTTATTCAGTCCACCTTTGTTTTTAATCTAGATTCAAATTCGCTCTTAGTTCTCTTGTGTGCTTTATTTCTTCATTTGATTCATCAGTTTTCAATAATTCTTGTTTGCAGAAGTACATTCTATTTGAACGAAGCCTACTAAAATATGTACCACTTAATGATGAAAAACAAGATCGTTCAGGCCTCTTAAACCATTGTCCCGCAAGTCAGGATAGGCTCCAAAATTCAAGATGTACCCATGCATTTCACCTAAATGTGTTTTTAAGCAAACATGCTTCGCTTTGTGCTTTCAATTAATTTAATACAATCCTTCTTTGATTGTTCCACCCACTGCCTTAGTGCTGACACCATAGCGTTTGAAAATACGTTCCATACCAGTTTGAAAATACTTCAGATCTCTCCACATCACTCCAGGTCTTTTTATTCGATCAAAACAAATGGTGTTTTGTTTGGATTGGCAAATTCCCACTCATTTATTTCCACTTTGCTTCAAACAGGAATATCTCTCTCAAAATTGCTGTAATACTAATAAACCTTCTGTCAAAAAAGTGCCGGGAATTTGTTATTTAAAACGCCCGCGCTGAGTGGATTTTGAATGTTTTTTTTCTTAGGTTACTAGGACTGTAATTCATTATTATAAGTGCCATATGTCAATCACTTTGTTTACAGCGGCTGATAAAGAAAGTCAATCTCGTTAGTGCGTGCCAATTTTTAACATGAACGAAATTATTGAACAAAGATATTGCCATAAATATTGTGCTGCAAAGAAAATTTCTTGTGCTGACGCATTGGAAATGTTGGAAAGGCTTATGCGGATTTAGTTTTATCCAAAATACATGCATATGAGTGGTACAAAGCGATCGAAGAGGGCCGTGCAATCGTCGGAGACATGCCTCGTTCTGGACGACGAATACGACAAAATAAATTTTTATGATTAAATGTAAAATGTGTGTTTTATTTACAAATTGCCTTTGTTTTTTTGACAGAAGGTAAATCTGATTTAAAGATAAGTAGGACTTGTTTGTTTTTTTTAGAGGTTTGGGTTGCTTGAGGGGTTAGATGTTCGGCTATTGTTAGATCCAATTGAGCTGATTTTACGCTGTTTCTTGGTGGAGAACTAGATTTTTGATACCTACATGCAAAGTCAATCAGGCGTTGGCCGTTGTCGTCTGGAATCTGTAATCTCAACTACTATGACGTGTAACATTAGTGTAAAGTTTTGACGCGTTTCTTTACTTAAGGAATTTCGATTCTTTATTTAGTACGGAAGCAAACGTTGAATGCCTTCCTAAGAGCATGTTTGTTTTATGTTATCTCTGGATATATTCTATTCACAAAGCTAAGAAAACCTTTATGTGTTTAATCTCCATGTATAGAGTTAATGAAAACCACGGATAAATTGAATACAATATCGACACAACCAAGTAAAATGAAATTCCGGAATGCCAAGTTCTGTAAATATCTGAGAAGGATTTACAAAGACCACATTTAATCACGTAAGAAAAAGAACATATAAACACGGAAGCCTTTTAAGAAAGTTCAAACTACAAATCGGAGCCAACAGGACCATTAAAATTAAAAAGAAAACGAAGCAACAAGTCTACCTAGATATTAAAAAGGTTTCAAATTGTTGAATTCACAAAAAGACACCAACAACATAGTCGACCATACACATATAACAAGACTGGATATTACTAGGCAACGCAATTACAGAAACATACATATCAGTCCTATTCTCTGGCTCACTCAATGACCCTATTACACAAAAAAAGAACAAACAAAAACTATTATACTGAAAAAAAGTAGAAATGAACAAATCAAAGGAAATGAATTTAAAAATAATGACCAAAAAGCTATTGATCAGCTCTGACCTCAATATAACTTTTATAAGGAAAAAAGTAAAAGGAGCAGGCAATGACAATTGTTCAAAACCATTCATATGTTATAACCCTCCTGAAACTGTTATCCGGAACAACCAACTCTCATAAACTGTCATATAAGAAACTGGCTGGCACATGAAACCTCGAATCTTCAATCCTTAAAAACGAATGAAGGTCGTACTTAGCCAAGAACCATCAAGAATTCGATGGACATAAGAAATATGTAAATAAACAGTCACCCGTAGCCACGACATGTTTTTGTTTATTACATGTGATTCCATATCCTTTTCCAATATAAGAGCAGCAAGTGGAGCAATAATATAATTGACTTAGCTTTTGGGTACTGCTTTATTTAGTGAAACGAAAGTCCTGAAGGTGTACATACGTTTCAGATGAATTACAGTAAAGCAAAAAACAGGAGGTGAATAAATTTTTTATAAATATTCCGGGACCTTTCATGGATATACCAACAATAGAATTGAAAAAGGATATTCGTTTGCTTCCGTGTATTTTAAACCAAAAGCAGACGTAAATATATAATTCAACTCCTACCTATCCTATACAAATACTTTTTCTGACATTGTGATCAACACAAATCCTTGCATTGGAAAAAAACCTCTTCACAGTACAAACTTCTACATAGAGCATGTTCAATTTTACCCAGCAGTCCTGGCAATGGTTGCAAAAAGCATAAAGAACTTCCGGTGCAACATTAGCTTTTACCGACTCTTAGTCTATAAATCACAGAATCCTGAGGGAGACTGGTATCAAAGGGCTTGGAAGTCCTCCCTACACAATCGCTGCACATTTTCACTTCAGATTATACTTTTTCTCGCTTCACGTTACATTGCGCAGAGCACTACATTTTTCAATACATTCTTGCTCCTTTTTTGTTCCTATTCGGGAATTCACTTAAGATTTATGTGGCAAGGGGTGCTGTGTCAGGGATTGAAATAATGAGGGCATCCCCGAATTCTTTGCACGAGTGAAGATTTCGAGTGTGATTGCGAACTTTTAAAACTAATTTTTATTGATTCTGTTCAGAGCATTGCTAAGTTATAGACATAATTATTGTTGATAGAGATATGTTTCGGCAAATGAAGTAAACAATGTACTTTTAAGTAAACTCCTTGAAGCAATTCAGCAATAATAACACTGTGAAGCCAATTGCAATGATGAGTATTTTAGGTTCATAACTGACCTTCTTTTATTTTAGTACTTTAATACATTCTCTCCATGATTACCATTAGTGGAAACAATAAAAAGGAAGAGGAATGATGTAATGAACACATCGTAATCGAAAACGTTTTCAAGGGGTAATCGGGTTTAAGCAAGGTCGTGTCAAACTAAAGGACTTACCTAAGTAACGTTCTCAGTCCGACCAACTTGATGACGGAGAATTCAAACAGTATCGAAGAGTTCCTATGCGTAGGTTTCATTTCGCTGACGATATAAACTACCCAGATACCTTGCTGGTTCCTCCAAGGGAGTATCCGAAAGAATTTCTTCCGCCCGAGTCATACTTACGACTTTATCGGTTGCTCTTTATGGCACCATTAGGGCTTATCATATCTAATAAATTTTGATAACGCCTATTAGTACTACGTTAGGATTTGGGACTTTGGTCGTATAGACTATAACTAAAAGTTCCCGACTGACTCATCCATAGGCCTTCGTCTTATTTCCATTCCCGAAACCTTTATGATAATCGCTAATATCTGACTTCGAATAATTTCATTTCATTGGAATTCCTCTCTTCTTCCGCATCTTGTAATTTACTTCTATACGTTCAAACTTTGTTGCTGTGTCGTACGCGGACAAGTATGAGGTGCATACTTTTGGGGTGGAAAACGACTATTTCACTGCAAAATCTCCTGTAAATTATTAATCCTACGTTAAAGTGCGTCTTTAATATCTTTTTTCAAGGTTTTGATTTAATAACAAATGAATGTTATAACCAAATTTTTACGTTCATCTTTCCCATTACCGTGTTGGTTCGAAGTTGAGAATTTGAGAGGCAAGCATTTGAGAATTTGAGGCCTGCATGATTCGAAGGAAATTCCAGTAAAATATATAGAAAATGAGCGATAATCATGTAATATGAAGGAATCACGGTGCATTCAGTTTTTTCCTGAGCTTTTTTCATAGAAGGAAAAAAGATCTCGTTGTGGAATTTCACGCAGAAATTTATCAACATTTAAGGTTTGAGGCTTGTTTATGGATCTTACGAATTAATAAGATGCCCAAAATTGATGTCGGGCGAGTTTTCTCGATTCTGGAACATCTGAGAAAAAATAACAAACGGAAATTAACACTTGTTTAAGTGGTTATCGCGTGAACTAGGATAATTTTTTCCCACTGAAAAATCACGAAATGGCAGCTTTTTGAAAAAATAATAATAATTAGTTATTGAGGTTAGAAAATCGGTTGAAAATAAGATAATTTATTGCGGATTAACATGATCCTACAGCGTGGGGCAAATCAAACAGTGCAGTTTTGAAAGGTTGGTACTTCCCGTGTGGTGGGGATATTGCGATTATGATGGGTTCATTTCGTTGGGCGGGCCATGCCGTCATCAGTCATTACCATGGTTTGGTCGGGTGAACTATGGGGCCTTGCCGTCCGTATGTTTTTTGAAAATGGTCGATCTTTCATCGCAACTCAGCGAGCTTTCCGGCTGTAATTTAACCTTGCCGGTCATGATACCGTTCCTCACCGTAATGTAATCGCGAATTGGGGGTGTACATTTGAAGAAACTGGTTCTACCCTAAAACCTAGTGGTTCAGGTAAATCCAAAAAAACACACGAAAATTTGACGAGAATGAGATAAGCTATTGCGCAGTCACCTACGCGTTCTGCCCGGAAGCATTCCATCGCATTGGGAGTTTCTAACCGCTCAGTAAGGAGAATTTTGCATCAAGACTTATTCTTCCACTCCTACAAGATTATGATTGTCCAAGAGTTGAGTCGACTCGACTATGAAAATTGCATGAATTGCTCACAAGATATTTTGAACAGTATTCATGTGAGGTCAACATTTTTCAGTAGTGACGAAGCTCACTTTCATCTCAGTGGAGCAGTGAATAAACAAAATTTTCGCTTTAGGGCAGAAAATAATCCACGGCAAATTCACGAGAGACACCTTCACTTCGCAAAAGTGACCGTTTGGTGCGCGATTTCAAAATTTGGGGCTATTGTGCCTTATTTTTTTGAGGAGAATGGACAAATCGTAAATGTCAACGCTCAAGGTTACGTATCCATGTTGGACAATTTTTTTGTACCTCAAGTGGAAGAGCTCATGGAAGAAACAAATATGGGAGACATCTGGTTCCAACAGGATGGGGCTACGGCAAATACTGCTCGAGTTTCGATGACGAAGCTGCGACAGATTTTCCCTACGCACTTCGTCTCTCTGAGGAGTGATGTGAGGTGGCCCGCGCGCTCACGGATTGCATTTGGTGATAGCATTGGTGATAGCATTTGTGATTTTTTCTTGTGGGGCTACCTGAAGCAAAAGGATTTTAAAAGTTTTAAACATCGGCCAAACACCTTGGAAGAACTCAAAGAGCGAATTAGGGTGGAAATTGGCACTATACCAGTCAAAATCTACAAAAATGCCGCTGAAAACTTCTGAAAACGTCATGTTAAGAACTCGATACATCAAACGGCATGATGTACTGAATAAAATTAAATAAATATAATTTCTGTAAGTTGCGTAGTTTTTTTAATAGCCTTTCAAAACTGCACCGTCTGATTCGCCCCACCGTGTAGTTTACGCGATAGTTAGATATGTCATCAATAACGTTTCGAAAATTCAGAGCATTTAAATGCTTTCCCCTTTCGAAAATGATAACGTATTTGTTGTTGCTTTGGTTGTCATTGTTTTTCCTGTGTTTTTGCGGCTACAGTGGCGGGTGAAATTATTTGAACGCGTAACACATTCCCCACCTTATATCTTTTGCACTTCGAAAAGATGTCACATTAGGTGTCTCAACGTCTTCCTGATGATAATATTCAGCAAGGTGGTCCAGGTGTACAATTTTCGAATTTACTCCCGGCTTATGGTGCTCCTGCATCCGCTAGACCACATCGTTGATTCGTTTAAAGATCCGGTAGGGTCCCTTCTTATTCTGTTCCAACCTCAGAGTTCTGCTAGTTCACTTTACGGTTTCAAAAAAATCGGATTTTTTTTTGCATTTTTCACTTCCTTAGGCCCCTACTAGAATATTTTGAAGAAATTCGAGCTCTAACACCATTAAATAAGTGGACGCGTATGCGTGCTCTCAGCTGTACGTACTTACTTATGCAGCTGCCAGTGACGTGACGTTCTTTGTTTATTTTCTCACACCGAGCATCGGATTTTGGGTACACAATCAATCCGGTTATTACAGGCCTTCTCAGTGTTTGTTGAGTTCCTTCTTGAAGTGTTGTGTTCCCACAAAATGAGTTCTTATAAGGAAAGTAAAAAACTAATGGGTAAAAAAAAGAAAGATTTGAGACTAAGTCAGGGATTCCATGATAATCAAAACACTTTTGAACATAATACCGAATTCACCAGTGCATCAGCAAGAAAATTGTCAACGAATTCTGATTTTGATGTTAAGTGTGACGATACTTTCAGTTATTGTATACTGACGTTTCCACTCGTATTTACGGCGTTGGCGCATATGTTGAAATGTAAACCTTGTGAAAAAGATGTTAAATTATCTTAAATTAGTATACGGGCACTAGGATTTAAAATTAATGTAGAGTGCAATTGTGGTGATTGACAAATAAATTCTTCACATATTATAAATACTGGTTTTGAAAATAATCGTCGCATTGTTTTTATCATGAGAGTCTTATGCTCGTTGATGGTCATGACATCGGATTTTGGTAAAACAAAATACTACAAGCTTTAGAAAATGTCCAAATTGCAACGAAAAATATCGCCGACATTTCTCTTAAAAAAGCTGGTGAGGAGGAAAAGCAGAAAAATGTAGAAAATAGTTTACCTGAGTACGAATGAGTAGTTTCAGGAGACGGCACATGGTCAAAACGTGGCTTTAGCTCACTGATTGGCGTTTGTACCGTAAAAGGTAAATACACAGGCAAAGTGTTAGATTATTTCGTTTCTTCCAAGCTTTGCAAAGCTTACGCGATTATCAAGAAATAATAAAATCGCATTGATTTTGACATTTGGAACGAGTGAACATGAAGCAGAGTGTTCTGTGAATTACGAAGGAAGTTCCGGAGGTATGGAGGTACAAGGAATTAGTGAAATTTTTAAAAATTCCTTAAACATCCATAAGGCTGAATACACCTACCACATAGATGATGGGGACTCAAAAACGCTTATCGATCTGTCTGAAGCTAAACCGTATGGAGATTTTATTATACAAAAATTGGAGTGTGTATTGCACGTCAGAAAACGGATTTTTCGTTATCTGAAAGAAGCAAAAAAGACTTTAGTCGAGTTACGAAAATTTCGAAAAGCTGAAGATAAGAAGAAAGAAACACAAATGAATCAGGAAAAACCATAAAATAAAATAAACATAAATAAAAATTTACAACATGATTTCCACTGATGACACCCCGAAGGACGATTGCTGCAATCCACACTGGTGTAAATACCTACAAGCATAAGCTAAAAATTAGCCATTTAAACATGAACCTGCTCTGAGTGCGGAAGTCCAGGAACACATTTAGCCGGCCTTCGAAAATATGGCGAAATGCACTGTAAGAAACCGTCCTTTTTAAGAAACTATTTGATTTATTGTTCCAGGATTGCTGATTCGGAGATTAAATGTCCACCATGGACTTTTTTTTGAGGCTTGACGTTGGCGGTTTCTGGATATAGGTATAAAAATTATAACTAAAAAACCATAAAATAGAAAAGTTTTAACTTAATGTCTATTAATGGGACTTAGAGAAAAAAAATATTATGTTGTCCGTGTTTTCCGTATTCCTTGCAGCTCACACATTTCTCCAAAAACTTGTGACTCGAAGTTTCGGCCTTGATATGAATGTAATTCACACGATACGCCATGCCTGTTGACCCATTGTGACACGATCTCCTCGGCTATGGTAGTTGCCTCCTTGTTAGGAATTGGAAACCCAGCCCTGAGGTCACGCCTAGGTTCTACCTCATGACAGTCCCAAGCCCGTGGAAATGGGAAGAGGTAGATGGGTGCTCACGGATTATACTAACGGAGACTATGAAGTCAATCATGTAATGTTGTGAAGTCGATGGAGTCAACGAAGTTAGCGGCATGCCGGTGAAATTGACGGATTCGTGAGATGAAGTCGATGAAGTTGCTACCGAGCTGAGCTGGCATGACCGGTAGGTCCCAACCAAGATAGTCCCAATCTTGAAAGAAGAGGGGAAACATCCGCAGTGTGGCGGATCTGGTAGAATAAATCTTTGTCCCCATTGCTGGGTTAAAGATTCGATTCCAGTGAAGCCGATGGGGAGTGGTTAACCCTGCGGTCCTTAGCCCAGTAAAAACACTAGAACTGGGTTCTCGATTCCAAGCATAGCGACCGAGATCGTTAAGATACTACCGTATGGAGTTCAATATGACTTCGCAGCGAACTTTAACCTTGGGGTATCTTCAGGTACGCGGGAAGCTGATAAGCCGTCATCCTCGGAAGGTTCAGCTTGTTGGTATTGGTCCTCCGGGGAGTATCGCGGTGGCTGTAGTGCATTAAGCATGGCGTTGTCCCTTAACAACGTCAGGAATAGCTAGGTTCCGCATCCACCTGTATGTAAAAATTGTAGAACCACGATTCTAACAGGTATTGCGTTCTCACAGCAAGAATACAAGAAAGCTAAATACGAATTGTCTAGTTTCGGCCGATTTGATATCAAACTTGATTGCTAAGTTTCAAATCAATGAGGCCACATAAAGAACATAGAGAGTTACATGGAAATAGATGTGCCTGGTGGTACTGTGTTACCCATTGGGCATTACCTATAAAAATGACACCTCTCGTAAGGACTTAATATAATACATGAAAATAATAACACATTAAACTTTAAGATTTTAATATAGAGGAAGTAGCTATAAAGCAGAAATGTGCACTCTCGGAAGATTTGGGAGTTCAAATATGGGAATAATTCGTGTATCGAACATGCTTCTGAACGAACAAGCTTCCAAAATCTTGCAATTAGAACGAAAGTAAATATTGACTCGAGGAGTATGCTGGTTCAGCGCAGGGAGGTAATCGTCTCTTACATGCGCATTCGTACGTTCGCTCAATCGTTCATATGTCTTATCTTGGTTAGATGTAAACTAAACTTACCTTGATTCAACTCAGGGTACAGCACTGAGGTTTGGCCGCGAGGCTTAGTAACTCAAAAGTGCAGGTTAGTGCATCCACAAGGTTGTTATCAATTGAACATACTTCTGGCCACTTACTGTAGTAACCAGCCACAACGAGTTTATACGGGATTTCTACGATTTTCGATTTTTTGATTTTCGAGTTTATAAAGATGAAACTCGTGAAAGGGTCCTGCAATATCTACGCTTATCCTCTCGAATGGTACTCCCACGGTAAAGGTCTGCATTTTGTATCCCGGAATTCGCGTTGCATTTAACCTTCGTTGATTTCAGTCATCATTAAACGCACATTCACACCTGGTTCCTTTTACTCGAATCGTTGGCAATGTTTCCAATGAGCTAGATAGGGGTGACAGTACAAATGGTCGGCATTTCCATGGACACCACATTTCCAATGGATAATTCCGTAGTCATATGACTGCAGTCTTTCCATCCTCCGAGCGAACCTCAGTCGCATGAAGTCGATTTTTATGCGTTTCTCCAACACCTTGAATAGGGTGCCTTATTTCAAGGCATCTGGTCTGGGTTTCTTTCTAACGGCAGACGCTGGGCAAATGTTTCTTTCGCAGTCTGGAGTCTAGTTGCAGATGTCCTCGTCCTAGTTGCAGATGTCCTCCCACATCCTGGTGGACAGCAAGTTGCAGTTCCCTGTCGTGCAATGCGCTAATAAACGCTTCCGTTGTCCCATAGTCTCGATGGTCTAGGTTATATGCTAGGTAAGCTAATAGTTCCAGTTTTTCAATTTCCTGGGCTAGCTGCCGCGGGGTTTCGACTGGTTTCTGCATCCAATTCTGTAGCAACAACCTATAGATCCGCTTTAGGTGCTCGTCTCCACATCTCATGCCAAGTGAATCCATGGTAGCGATAGAGTTTGGCTGTGATACAACGGGGAAAGTTTGAAAAATCTCAGGGTAAAAATTATGACAGTCACTCGTTCTTGCTCGTTCCAGGGATTTGTTTTAGCCGGGGCTTCCTTCTGAGTTTTATAAACGCTCCAAGCCATGTGTCCATCAAATTTTGGTGCTTTTACAGCTTTTGATCAGACATTCATTGTACTCGCTATAGGGACCGAGGTACTGGCTGTGGTAAGCTTTGTTTGTCTTAAGTTTTTTATCCTGTTTTTTCTTTCTTCAAGCACCTTCCACTTTGTTCATCCTTTCGTCCATTTGTTCAGACATTCTTCAAAACATTTGGTTTACAGATCCAGCTTTTATCGTATATCAACTAAATCTGCTTTTAAATGGGCTGATTGTGTTTCCAACTTCATTGTTTGTTGGTCGAACTTCTGGCTTAAGTCATCTGTTTGCCAATTGAGCTTCTAGCTTATCACGGTTGATTGCTCATGTATTAGCATCAATATCCGCCTCAGCTTTTTCGCAAGCATAATTTTTTCCTACTCGTCTCCTCCAGTGCAACTTCCCGTATTGGGAAACTCAAACAACTTCGCTGCCCGCACTTCGTTTAACCGGCTGATTAATCTCGTCTTGCTACGTTCGGTGTTAATGTTCCGCTTTTTTAATTCTTCTTGCAATGTAGTGCGTTGATATTGCGCAGCATGTTATTGATAAGTTACCTTTGATGTCAATTCACAAAATTAAAATGTCCACAAGTTCACTCTCAATTTACTAGTTTTTTTACTAAAGTGTTCAATTATGTTCACTTTTTCAACGATAATCCCACTTCTGACACCAGTGTTGCGCTGATTCTGGATCTTGGATGCGTAACTAGGTGAAAATATTGCACTCCACCATTTAATTAATTTTCACATTTTCAGCGATGCGTCTGACGTTTTATTATTTTTTGAAATGTTTGCACTGTTCCCAAACAGTGTGCCTTGATTCCAAAGTCTCTGCACCCTGCGGGATAGATGCATGCACGTGCGAAATGTCTTTTTTTAACATAAGTGGTTGCTGACGCGTGTCAATAGGCTAAAATTCCTTTTGTAATACGTATCAGTTGCATTGTTTTTAATATTCTTGCAAATCAAGTTGGAATCCTTCATTAAAAAGGCAAGTAACAATTTGAGCAGTTATTTTGATAATGCTCAAATGCGCAAAAGTATACTTAGGAATGAAATTGCAAACAAATTCACTGATGTCAAGTCTTCATAGATGGGTTTAATGATTTTCTGTGCTTTCCTGTCCTTTGGCCACGAGGTAAACAAGTTTATAGTTTTTTTAATTCACCAGTCACCTCAGCTTTATAATAATGGCGTCAAGAGCCAGTACCAGCTTGACAATGGTTATGCTGTGGATTTTAATTGGTAGATATGTTGTGATTAAACGGTGCTGAAATTTTGAAAACACAGCAAAAACGTTTCATTTTTGCAATTTGTTTGCAAATTTTTCATTAATTTAATTGTTAGTTTGGATAAATTTCAGTGTTTGCCGTTTCCGGAGTTTTTTCGGTTCATTTTCTTGTTTAGGTTTACACGAATTTTCAGCCTTCTTTCCTTCCTTTGTCCTTCTAAATGATCCAATTTTAACATTCGAACCCCTTCTTTCTATATAATTGTAAAATAAGGATCATAAAATAAGGATCATAATCGAATCTTTGAAACATTTCTACCATCCATCTACTTCCATTTTTCCTGCAGAACCTACATGACTTATTTGCCATTGTTCTTCATTATCGGACTCTAAAGTATCTTTTTCTCCAGCTAACAAAGAACACTGCTTTAAAAATTTACTTTTGACAATCGAAGAAGAAGATCCCCGTCTTAATTAGGATCCGTGATCTGAAACTGTCAATAAATTTTCTATATTGCCTGCAGCTTTAATCGAATTTCGTTCTTCATTTGCAGCTCTATTCAGGATCAATTTCAACACGGGACCGATGGAAATTTTAATACTGTTTACACAGCAGTAGTTAAAAAAAGTATTGTAAGTCCATAAAACTAATGAAGTTCTTGATGTCAGATAAACATTTAATATTTTTATTATTTTTAAGTCTGCGAATTTGCGATTTATTTTAAATGCTCGTTCTATTTTTGGAGATGAATGAGATAGAATTTCATCGAACTGGCACGTCACACAAGGAATATAACCAGAGCCTTTTTCATCCTTATTTGAAAATTTCACATCTTTGTCACATTTTTCACATTTCAATATTTAAAAAAACATTATATTAAAAGAAACAGTACTGAAAACTTGAATCCACACTAACGCCAAATTTTTCACTATGTTTTAACTTTTTTTGCTGAGACACTTTTAAAATCCGGACTTTTTTCAACCTCATGTCAGTTCCCATGAAACTTTCTTTTATTCTGTGTCCCATATACTATGCTTCTTTGAATCCATGTTCTGCGTCTTATTGTACGGTTTTCGGCTTCACTTCATTCAACCTAGTCAGAAACCCCTTTTCGGCTACTCTGGAGATTGACGAGAGAAGGCTTATGGGTCTCCAGTTTTTGGGGAAGGCATGTTTTTTTCCGGGTTCTGGTACTACTGTTATGATAACCGATTTCCAGGCCAGACGAACCTCCGCAAACGGAACATTGTGTTGATTGTGTCTGTTAGAATGCTTAAGACGTTGTCTTCAAGCCATTTCAATATTTTGGTCGTAACTGCATCGGGTCCTGGTATTAAGCCTTAGTATTAAGCCCTTCGTTTCCAGTGTGTTAAGTGGCCGTATCACCTCTTAAGCTTGTAGTATTTTTCTAGAAACTCTCTGAATTTGTTAAATATTACATCCTCTTCGTCAAGATCATCATCTCACGCGAAATTTTCGCAGATTTTAATGTGCAGCATATCTACAAATGTTTCTGCTTTATCGGATTTGTCATACTTTAATTTGTTTGCACCATGTATTGATGGCACTATCACCTTGTTCTGTGTGCTGTACTATTTGGATATCTTCTAATATGCATTCTTGCCAGGCTCAAGATTTCGCAAAAAAACTCTCCCATTGTTTAGTTTGAAACTGCTGAAGCTAGCTTGTTTGCTTCATATTATTCCTAACTATCTCTATAATTTTAGTTACTTTCATTAACCAAATGGTTGTCGAAAGCTTTCCAGTCGGTTTTCTTTCTATTTCTTGTAGGTTCATCTATAAAGACGCCCTCTATTAGGAAGTGTATGGGTTGGTGATTTGAGGCAAACTCGTCGAGGACATTTATTCGAATATTTGCCTGGAATTCTCGGGAAATTCAAAAGTCAAGGATATTTCCGCGTATCTGACCAAAATGCGGTGGCTCATTGGGTATGTGCAAGCTTACGTTATTGCTTATGATGAATCTGCTTAGCTTAGTCCCAGCTTGATTACTTCTCACAGCATCCCTTTGCCTGTGATAGGCACTAAGATTTCGAATGACCAGAAGCGGCCATTCTTTTTTAAACAAGGTATGTAAATCTTAATCTAAATCGAAATGCCCTTTTTTAGTGGATTGTACATCGGAATAACCAAAAACTCAAAAGAATCCGTCTGCACTTTTTCTTCTGTTGTGTGTTACTCTGGTATATATATCAGGTGTTGTCTCACAGTTCTCCTCACGGGAATGATCGTTCCTCTTCCCTTGCCTGTCATTCCTGTACAGATTGTAGTTAGGGAAGTGGAGACGAAAGCCCGGTTTAAGGAGCTTTCCTGTATGAGAGTAATTACAAATTTTTTGTCGAGAATTAAATGCCTTAACTTTTCATTTCGTTGAAGCAAGGATTTAGCATTTCACAAGAGTATAGAGACGTCATTAAGCTGGTTCATTTGGGTTCAAGTGTAGTAAGTTGTGCTGTCAACATGCGCTGTACAATTTTTGCTATCATGTCTTGCATCATCAGATGAACCTTTGAAAGCTTGCTGGCAAAATATTACCTCATGTCTAGACATGTTAATGTTTGTTTGCAGTGTCGTGTTTGATTTTTGTTCATTGTTTGTGGAGTGTTGGGGGTTTGTGTTGTTGTTTGTGTCAGCTGTCTCGTGCGGCAATCTGTGCAAACGTCTTCGTAACGTATTTGGGTTTTTTTTGGGCAACGTCAATAGCTTGCAGGATGTTCTCCGGCGCTTATTCATTTTGTGTTTTCTTCAATGGTTTTCTTGCATTGCGTGAAGTGATGCAAGCCGCCACACCTCACAGAACGACCTTTAGCTGGCGATTGCCCAAGCAGTGTCCGAATTATTGGCAATTGTGGCACATCGGCTGTCCACTACGAGGTTTGATGGATGGCATACAGCTGTTATATTATAAATGGCTGTTTCCTTCTAAGCGAACAGGATTTTGACGAGTTTGGAGGGTCAAGGTTAAGTCTTGAGCCAGAATACTTCCAAAGGTTCGAAGCCCTGGAATTTTAGGTTTATTTTGATCTCCACTAATTCTTGGCCGCGGAGGCCACGAATGACGACGTAGAGGTTTCTTTCCTTTGGGAGGTAATAAGTGTTATATCGCCACTTATCATTAGTCGGAAGTCTTGTGATTTATCTTTGGTCCTGTGTTGTGTCAGGTATTATCTGGATATCTAGATAAGCCCTCTCTGCGGAAGCTGTCTTTATTTTATTCAACATATAAGTGGATTTAACAATGTCTATTTGTCCCTCTAACGTAAGATGATTGATACTGTCCGTTTTTCTGTTTTTTTTTTTTGGTTGTTTCTATTGTGGTCGTATTGGTTTTTAGTGGTAGATGTGATGGGTTGTAGTGTAGCTTACCTTCATGGTTGTTGTTGGCTGTGGGAGCCTTACGGTGAGTTTTGGGATTGATAAGAGTAGGAACTCTATGCCTTTTATTTGATCTCTTTCACAATTTCCTCTGCCTCTCCGTTTTATGTCTTTATTTCCTTCTTCTTATTTCTTCTTTAATTCTTATATTTTTCTTAGGACAGGTAATTTTTGCCGCTGATCGGCAAGTTCATCAAGAGCCTTTTGCAGTTTCTCTCGGTCCAGGTGGTCTACCGGTGACACGTTCGTCTTGTACTTATCAGGATCTTTTCATCCCCCATCCTGTAAATAAAACCACGGTTTTTTCTTTATCATTTTCCTTGAGCTTGCTCAAGGTTCAAGCTTCAGATTAATTTACATATCTTGTTTTATCACAATTTTTTTTTAATAATATTTTATATTTTTGAGTTCAAATATGTAGATTAAATTGTTTATAATGTATACCGCGACGTGTTAGGTATTCAACATACCTCAGAAATTCCTCAGAAATATTTTCACTTCTTCTGTCCTTTTCTAGTCCCTCACAACAGGTGTTGTCGAATTCCCATTCCTAGGCCCGGATGCAACGTTGAAATCCATAATTTTCGTCCAATATCCTTGTTGTCAAAACTTGGCAAAGTTCTGGAAAAAGTCATTCAAGCTCGGTGCAAAACCTTCTATTGTCCTCTCATCCCAGAATTCCAATTTGGATTTGAAGCGGCAACGTCAACAGAGCAAGCCATTATGACTCTTCACAACAGGTTCACACGCAATCTTCAAAATAAAAAGTGTACAGTTGCGTGCGCATTAGATCTGCAGAAGGCTTTCGACTCTCAGCTTCCTGTCCAATAGCCCTAATCCGTATCCTATCCAGCTTCCTACAAGGTAGATTTACTGTGATTCAAACTGTACAAGAATCATCCCGACCTATCCCAGAGTCCTATCTGGAGTCTGGGACAGGATTTGGAGTCCTATCTGGAGTCCCACAAGGATCCATTCTTGGTCCATCACTATTCAATATCTTTCTGTATGACCACGAGCACATACTGTTTGCCATGATCCTCTAACCGCTACTCTTAATGGTAACATTGAGGCTATCATGTATGCTGACGACATACTATTAACTGCAGAACATGCTCTCCCTCTCAGAGCTGCAGAGAGCAATCGACACTTCGGCATTATATCTCAATCAATGGGGTCTTACTATCAACGCACTCAAATGCGAACTTATATGTTTACGTAATGGTAGTGGTAAAGGACATCGATTAGCGATGAAAAAAAAAGTAGGCTCTTTCAGGTACACAATGAAAGAGAAGCCATTTCTCTCAAAGAAATCATCAAATATCTGGGTGTAAATGTCACTAACAAATTTAAAATGAACCCACGTGCTGGAAATGCCTTGAACAAAGCCAAATGTGCTGCCACGCTGATAGCTCCCCTCCTTGCCTCGAAATTCGTCCAACTAAATGTTACTTTATGTACAAAACATTAATAAGCCCAATACTAGCGTATTCCTTCGCAACCAGGCTCACGATATCCCTAGCAGCAGCTAAAGAGCTAGAAATTTTCGAGAGGAGAATTTTCCGGAAGTGTACTTCGAAATACCGTATGCCGAATAAAAAATATTACCGAAATAGCTGGATATATACAGAGAGCGGAATAACTCCCCGAAATAACTCTTACTCTCTCTTACCATACTGTATGTACTGTATGTACTGCCAGTATATAATATACTGGCCAACTACAAGCCCGATGAAGTAAATTGCACTCCAACGCCCCGTTTCTACACAATGACTGCTCCCAACGCACACTGGGGCTGACCTCTTTAGATATATGAAGGAAGCTTAATTTTTACTTTAAGGAAAAAAAATATTAGCTGTTATGTTAAGCCAAATTGGATAGTTATAAGTTATTACGAAGCTTAGTAATATAGGTCTGAGCGCATCTCTCCTCCATTACTACATCTAAAATTTTGTTATGGAGAGAACATGCGACCAGCCAATACCTTGTTAAATAAAATAAAATATATATAAAAAATATTGCCAGGATAAAGTTAAAGCTAGACAAAAGTTGCGTTACTGTTATTTGTTTATTTATTTATTCAATTAGAATAGGTATCACAATTAGTTTGGGATAATTAAGTTACGACCATGAGACGACTGGAAATCACTTGTTGCGTCACTCACAAGGTTTCAGGAAGCCCCTCTTCAATTTGTCATGGCTATCGGTTCAATGATGCTTCCAACTCAGCATCTTCAAAGTTTTCTGGCCTCCTTCGCGTTCTTTGGCGTTCTATTTTTATTTAAAGAATATGCTCTCCATATGCTTCACAAAGCAGTTGATGTTCTTCAGCTGCACTTTTCTTCAAGTTGAAGCAAAAAACAGCCTTTCCGCATATGTTATTTTGTTAGCACGAAAGTTGTCATAGTTGAATCACACAAATGCGTATTGTGAGACTCACATGTTGTGAGAGGAAAATTGTGCCGTTTTAACATGAATATATAAGTTACAATTTAGTCCGATGCGGTGTTTTTTTTTGTTAGGGACGTGAAGGCTATTTACGCGGTGAGTGTTGGACTCCCAGTAGACTTACTGGACTACCGACTAAATACCTCCCCTGTCAATATTTGGCATATTACTTCGGGCTAGGCCTCCCAATTTTACGCCTTTTGGCGCCTTCGGGTTACAGGGATTCATTCTCCAGTGGGATGGGAAAGAGGAGGAAGATTGCTCGAGAAGGAAACCCTCCACCCTCTAAGTATGCATCTTTTCATGACTATAATTGCATGAGCGTAATGTACCACTTGATTTAATTTGTCAAATGATCTCAGCATCTCTTCGATTAGACTATCTGTATGGAGCTCTCGCACTTTCTCGGCAAGATCACCGCACTGTTTGTCCCATATTTTACATGAAAAGAAAGAATGACAGGCATCATCCTTCACACCAATGCGGAATATGCAATCTGTAGACCGTGGCTTATGAATCTTTCGCAGGTGAGACTGAAAACAACCGTGTCCGCTCAGTAGCCGGGTTAATTAGAAGTCAGTCTCACCATGCGTTCGATTGAGCCACAATCTCAAATCGTCTAAAATGTGAGCTTCACTTCATAGCTCTTCTCCTTATAGAAGCGAAGATTGCACTACACTCACTAGCAGACGCCTTTTTGTTGTACTTGGTCCCCCATGATTGGCGATTAGTCGACTAATTTCCGAGACGCCTGCTGCGGACTTGTCTGTCGTTACCTTGATTTGCTCCGACAAACACAGTTTAGAGTCTATCAGCGACCCCAGATACGTAACTGATAGTTTCAACTCTACTAATAGATCCTGACTCGGACCATTGTTACTCTGGGATCCTCTTCTGGGTCAGGATGACCACTTCGGTTTTCTCTAACGCTACGTTAAACCCGTGACTGGTCATCTAGCTCCCCATCCGGCGCATTAGTCATTCAGCCTAAATTGCGCTTGCTCGAGCGTACGCCCAGCCACTAGTGTCGCAACATCATCTGCAAAGCTGATGTCGCGACTCTTCCGGCAGTTCAAGTCTGAGCAATCCGTCGTAGGAGACGTTCCACAAGTCCGGACCGAGGATGGAGCCTTGGGCCATACCTGGTGTGATCCTTCAGGTAATTCCGGACTATCCGTATCAGATATTCTGGAACTAGAATAGAGTTTTCCAGGTCTTCCAGAGTATCCTTCTATCCTTCTATCTATTCTGAAACCGTTCTGCCTAGGAGAAAGATCCCCAGAGGCGTGGTCTTCTCTTTGTCGGTTTCTCGAGCACTTCCCCGGCCGTGTCTAGCAGTCATAACGGTCGGTATGCTGACGGCGACTCGGGATTGCCCTTCTCCTTGGTGATCAGCACGAGTCTTGCCGTCTTCCAACGCTCAGGAAAAACGCCTTCTCGCAAGCAGGCATTAAACCCACTGAGCAGCAAGCCAGGACAACAGTGATAGGCCAGTTGCAGTACCTCGGCTGGAATACCGTCTGAGCTCGGAGCGTTCTTCACCTTCATGGAGAAAACTGCTAGTTCCAGCTCGTTTCTCATGAAGAATTGACAGTCTGATGTCACGAGTCTGATCAACACGGACGAGGTGTTGGGGGAAAAGTGCCCGTAGTATCTCGTCCATCATGTCCAGTTTATGGACAGCCTTTGAACGAGCAGCATAGTCACGTGCGATCCTCATTTATGTCATTAAAATTTGTGAACACAGTCATTTTGTTCGATGTAATTATATAGTGTAACTCCTCAACGCTTCACAATCTAATTCAAGTTGTTCCATCTTTTGTAAATCCTTCAAAACTTATCTGAAGACGAAATATTTAATATAAAATTGTAACATCTGCTTTGACAGAATACTTCATACTGACTATCACATTAGATTTTATTATTGGTTTTCCCACAAAACGAAAACTTTTTTCCATCCTAGAAATTATTATCTATGATAAAAGTATGCATAGCGTAGATGGATGTCTTTTGAAATGCTGAGAACAAATCAAAAGGATCATTCCGTTAAGTAGAGATGATATGCATATCAAATGGTGCAAGAGATTAAATCAAAATATAGTAAAATTCCTAAGATATATAAAAAATGTCAAAAGATTTGTCGCAATAGAACGTGGGAAGGGAAACACAGCGATAAGGGGATTTTGTAGAAGAAATGTCGGAAGGCGAACATAGTACGCAATGTATAATCAGATTTATAAGTATGAATTGACAAGTCTAGATCTCAAGAAAAAGATTTTCAAAGCTGAGCTTAGTATTTATGTTTATGTTTATGTTTAATTACTCCAACTTTATTAATTTATATTTATTATATTCCCGGTATACAATTTATATTGTATGCGTGGACCGGTATTCAAAAAGGACAGAGGCTTGTCCGTACCTTTTGACGCGAAGAAATAACTCTTGCTCTTTAAAACAATTTTACTACTATTCATATCACTCATTGCCTACTTTGTTTACTTTAATTCAATTCAAAATATCAATGCCTACTTTGTTTACAACTTTAATTCAAAATAATTATGTCTACTTTGTTTGTATTTATTAAATGTGTGTGATTTGTATATTGTGGGATCGATTTGCGTAAGTGTAACACTTAGTCTGGTTTGAAGCTGGCTCAGGTAAACTAAATTTAAATGAATTCCTGAGAATAGTTGAGCACTCAAAAAAGGTTATTACCATATATACCAAGAAATGCCTGTTTGAATTCCTTTAGATGTCTCCGTTATCTCCTTATTCGTCCTTAATATTATAGATCAGATTGTTCTGAAACGAATTTCAATTTCTTGCTCATTTTTCGTTATTTGTTTCCGTTCCAAAAGTCCATATAGCGCTAACCCTCACAAAATTGCAATCAATTATCATTAATCTTTTTACCTCATCACCTACACTGAAACATATCGAGACTCTAATGCCATACAAATTTGCATTTAATTGCTCCAACGTATGTTACTTCCCGCCGTAGCGTGGCAAGAGCCACTATGTTTGAAATGTATCAACAAAAGAAGTACAAAACCCAAGCTCATATCCTGAAGTCACATGTACAACGTTAACGTATTTCCGCCTAACTTCTGGAAAATTATGCTACTGATAACAATCGGCCAATGTTTTGTGCCGGTATTACACAATATATTCTCCTCAAAATACAATGACAATGGCAACAACCATAAAAAAAAGGAAAACGAGTAGGCGTGCCAAATTTGTAGGTGACACTAAAACTGAAAATTTATATAATACGGTATATCTTTGAAATGGTAAATATTTTTCGGGTAAAAGCGAAATAATATATACGAATATTACAAACGTAGCAATCAAGCGAAAAAAGGAAGAAAGAAAAAGTTCGATGGAAAGGTTGAATACATTTGGACAACAATTTTGTCAACCAATTATTTGATGTCATTATATGGAAAAAAATTGCAAAGTAGGGCTCACTTTATCAGGACCTTGGCTTCTGCTCGAAAACATTACAATAAACGTACTTATAAATAGTTGCTGAACGAATGATTCATTTGTAGATGACGTATATAGCGAGTTTTTCCAGTTGCTCCGGTTGAAAATTTATCTTTACCACACACAGCTGGTTGCAGCATATATCAAACATTGCATGTTATGTGTTGCTAATTCAGCTCTTAAATTTTTGCTTCGGATACATACCACTGGATTCCCTCATGAGAAAACATATAGGGCAAAGTTAATTAACTATATAAAAACTCACATTTTGTTCCGAAAGTAAACTTTTCCTTCTCATATTTCAGAATGTTTTTTTCTGGCTTTTTGAGTAACCAATAACTTGACATATTTGTCGTCAAAAACTTGAACTTGAAGCCCTCGGCAAAACAAATCACGCCATTGATTTTTGATTCCAAAATACAATTAACCCTCGGTAATGAGTACTCTTCGAAATATAACCTCCGAAATATTACTTCAACATTGACGTTTTTGCATTGAACATGTGTCACAAGCAATAGTGAAAGTATACGAGTAAGTTCAGTTTATCATGTACCGAGCTATTTAACCCTAAAATGCGTTTTGTATCATAAATAATACATACTGGAAGAATCAATATTAATCGGCATAGAATATCACTTTCATCACAACGCTAATTTCATCATATTTGTAACAAAGCGCTCCAACCATTTTGCATCAAACTGTAAAGAGAAATGCGACAATGGTAACGGCACTTCTGATTTTGCGAAGAAGTGACACTTAGGAGCTCATCAGTGGTTTTAGTGGTGCTTGTTTGATTTTGTTTAGGTGTTCGTAATTGACCCTAAGTTTTGAAAAAAATTAATAATATTTGCGAATATCTCCCGATTGTGTCAGTGGTGCTTCCATAAGAAAGAAGCAGTGCTTTTGATGTAAGTGGGAATTTTGTGGTATGTATCAAATATGTTACAGTGTTCTTTGCTTTATATTTAGAATGAACCCAGGTGAAAACGAAAGGCCCCTGAAACCGCATGAGCTGCAGTTTATAATTGACAATTGGGATGTTAGCGAAGATGAATTCGATCATTCTGAAGATGAAGAAAACTTCGATATCGAAAACATTCCAATTGTTTTTGATTATGAATCAGAAGAGGAAGTAAATGTGACTGAAAATGAACGTCTAAATCAAGAATATGATGAACGTGAATTGCAAAATTATAAAGATTCTTTCAAAAATATAATTTGGAAGAAAAAAAACCTTATATTAAATGAAGAGCAAAAGCAGTTCAGAGGAGACAGTAATCTGCCTTTATCGGTATCGACATGAGAAAGTCCCTACGATTATTTCCGATACTTCTTTGATGATGAATTGATCAACTCAATTGTACAAGAGTCCAACGTATATGCAAAACAGAAAGATATAGGTACTACAAACCATTTCAAGGCTGCAGATGTAAAAAAATATTTGGGGGTATGTATATTCATGTCTGTTATACACTTACCCAATATAAGATGCTATTGGACTACAAAGCTTGGAGTGCCACATATCAAAGAAACGATTAGCCAAAAACATTTCGAGAATGTGACGAAATTCGTATATTTCAACAATAATTCAAAAATGCAACCTAAGGATAATGACGATTTTGATCGATTGTTTAAACTTCGGCCTGTTTTGGATTATTTAAACGTTAAATTTGCAAGCATACCATGCGAACAATATTTGTGTGTGGACGAGCAAATATGTTCAAAAAAAACGAAGCACTATCTCAAACAATATTTGCCGAAGAAGCCCCATAAATGGGGTTTCAAATTTTTAGTTTTGAGCGGCATCAGTGGATATGCTTATAACTTTGAAATATATACGGGATCCAATATAAAGACACTACCAACAGAGCCAGACTTGGAATATTGTGCTAATGTTGTAGTCCGGCTTCTTCGAAACGTCCCAAAAAACCAAAATTTTCGAATTTTCTTTGATAACTTTTATTTGACGATACCTTTGATTTCCTATTATCTTCCATGGGTATATTTTCTTTAGGGACAATAAGAATGAATAGAATTCCTAATTGTAAATTGCCTACTGACACTGACACAGAAGAGGATCCAAGAGGCAGTATTTATGAACTCGTTTCTAATGCAAACGGCACAGATATTACAACTGTTGCGTGGAAGGACAATAAACTTGTCACATTGGTGTCGAATTTTGTCGGTGCATTACCTTTAGCAAAAATTCAAAGATTCGACAAAAAACAAAAAAAAAAGTTGTAGAAATTTCATGTCCTTCGATTGTCAAAGAATGCAATCGACACATGGGTGGTGTTGATCTTCTAGACAGTTTGATCGGAAGATATAAAATAATGATTCGAACGCGAAAGTGGTACTTACGAATATTTTATCATTTACTTGACCTTACCCTTATGAATAGCTGGTTGCTATATAGAAAAGCTTGCATTATCAAGAAGGAAAATTTTTTGAACTTGGCGGAATTTCGATTTGAAGTTGCAGAATGCTTGTGCAAATCTGACTACGTAGTGACACCTAAACGAGGTAGACCAAGTCTGGTCAATATCGAGAATGAAATTCAGGCGAAAAAATTGATAGGACCAACGAGCTACATCCCCCCGAAACCAATACGTACTGATGATATAGGACATTGGTGCCATTACACCGAAACTAGAAACAGATGCGAAATTGCCAGGGTGCAAAAAGCTTACACATGTAATTTGTGAAAAGTGCGGAGTTGCACTTTGTTTCAATAAAGGAAACAATTGTTTTAAAGATTTCCACCAATAAATTTTTATTGCCCCACTAAGAAAGCCTAAATTTGAGTTTTTTATTTACAATGTTAGAACATAACTAATGATTTATTTATTTTCATAATTGAATTAAGATTATAATAAATGTTGTGATACTTATTACTAGAGAAAAAGAACTGAATTACTTTTGTCAATACCAAAATAAGAATAACAATAAACTGTACTGCATAAATTGACTTCAACTTTCTATTTTTAATACTACCCCCAATCGAATTTTCAGGACATTAGGACATAATTGATTTTTTTCATTATTTTTCCCGAATTTTACGTTAGAATACATAACTGTGATTTTTTTCGCTCAAAACAAAAAAAATTGTGCATTTTAGGGTTAAAGTTAAAATAAAATGTTTTTTTTGTTTGTTTCCAAACGGATTTATTTCACTTTCAAAAATAACATCGTGTAAGACATAAAATCAAAAGGAAATTTAAGTCCATGTTTTTATAGACAGTAGCTTAACTGAAAACAATTTTTCTAATGCAAAAAAGTTATACCTAAATTGAAGACGTTCAAACACACAAACCACCAAGTTTATTAAAAATGAGTTCAGTCATATTAAAATGACAATATCAATGTCGACATCCAAGTATAAATTCCTTTGTCAATATTACTCAAAACAAATGTATATATAAATAAATATATATCACAGTTAGTGTAGTGAATTATTCCTGGTAAATACGAGGGCAATTCAATGTGTACCCGTGTTTGACAGAAAAAGGCGTTCCTGAGAGAAAGTGTGATTGACTTCGCGTGCTACTATCTATCCAACGACGATAAAACAAATTTCGGGCTAATTGAAGGGTTAGTTTGGATTTGGCAGCCATTCGAACAAGACGTGTTTCGTGATGTTCGCTAAGATGGAAAAATTCAGTATCTTTGTTAATTCGCTCTTTGTTTTTGGATCAGAAAAATGCGAAGAGATAACAGCAATGTTGGATGATGTCTATGGGGGCACTTCGCCATCTATGACCACAGCTAGATATTGGTTAAACGAATTTGTATGAGAGCGAATGTCCGTTTTCGATGAGGAGCAACCAGGACGCCTAGCAGACGTGGTTATCGAGGAAATAATTCAAAAAGGGGCAAAAATTTAGCCCAAATGAAGAAGTCATCGCCAAAAGAAATAAATATTTTGAAAAGTTTGACAAATCCTATTTTTTGGAGGGGTTAAAAATTTGTAAGAACGTTAGGAGAAGTGCATGTTTCTAAAAGAGAACTATGTTTTTGAAAAAGTGATGTGAAAGAAAATTCAACTGCACTCGTATGTAGAAGGAAAAGTTCTACAGGTCGTAAATGTTTGAAAAGTTCGTTGAATGCTTGTAGTCCACGAATCGTTGAACATGACTGACCGAGCAGATAAAGAACATGACTTTTTTAAGCAAACCAGTGGGATGATGAGGTGTTTCGTCGCTTGATCGAACTGTTATTATAGTCTGTGCAATTGAAATCGAAAAAGAAACGCTTGAACAAGAAATCATAACACCATATTAAAAATTAAATTCAAATTTTAACGCCAGACATGCCGATTTCAAAGCATCTTTATGGTATGTAAGTATTGAGTCAAAATTTGCATGCCAGGGAAAATAGATTTGTCGAGTTAACAAATTCAAAAAAAGGGAGGAAAGCAGTTGTGGTATGTACGGCAGCGAACTCATCATAATACTTTTATATCGTGGCAACATGGAAATTGCGCCGAGGTTTTTAAGTCTTCCTTGTTTTCCAAATATATTCGTTCAATGGAGCATGTTCCTCCATATAAGTTTTATAAAAAATTTGTACAGTGCATCCCTTTTAAACTTCAATTTCAAACAGTACAATTTCTCCGTCAGCTATTTTTTTGCAAACTTTTAATTGCAGTCTTTCTACAGTAAATAGTTGATCCTTTTTTAACCTCCCGAGTTCCAGTGTAACTTTTTTTGGAATTTAAATTTAAGACTCTTATAATCCCACTTTGATGAAGTCTTATTATTGGAAAAATTAGTAGAAAAAATATGTGACATAAAATTAGGTTTTTGGTATGTCCTTTTGAAAAAACAATGCCATTTAATTAATATATCATGCGTAATTGTATTAGAAAATTCGGAAATACTTTTTCGTTCTTTTTTTTTACTTTCACTTTTCCGTCTCTTGGGTGCACTATTACTTCTCAAAGATACATCTCAAGGAGTCAAGAATAGTGAGTGTGTTGTAGTTAGAATATTTCAGTTTTGTCTTCATTATGTATTTATATTAAAGACATCAAAATAAACAAAAACAAAACTTTCCTTAAAAATTATCATCGAAATTTAAACTCATTTGCAAAATCAAAGCAATTCAAAATATGAACATTTTATCTCTTTTCATGAAATTTCGAACGAAATCTGCGCCTGGGGGTAACACATAAGTGAATCCCACATTTTCAACAAAACACTGTAGTTTTTTTTTATTTTATTAGTTTTCACAGCCACTTTTTCTACAGCGACATTGTTTCTTGGTGGGACTGGATTTAGTTGCTTGGGACAGTACGGCCGTATGTGACATTTCCCAGTAAAAGGGATGATCATCTCATTAACACTCATTTCCCTTTGACGATTTTATTCGGGACATGCAGCTAGGATGCCCAAATTTCCAAATTTTTTGAAGCTTTTGTTTCGTAACCGCTTCAGGATCATAGACACATTTCAGCCTCAGTCTTATGAAAAAATCTATTTCGGATTATGGCTATTGCTATTATTGGTACCCTCCATTTTTCTGACCCATACGTTGATATCTGCGGATACTGTAATGCAGACATGACCATGGTAATTTCCATATGGACTTACAGCTCCTCGAATGTTAGCCGTAAGGATTTACCAGTTTCTAAACATGGGTTCTACTGGCAGAGTCAACCATATGAGTATCAACATTATCATCTTTGTATTAGTCATAGAATTGGTGCCATTCCGTTGATTCTGTACTTTTTTTGATGAATGCTGGCTGCATTAAATCATTTGTTTCTGACTCGAGATTGGTAAGGATCCAACTATAACATTAGTGTTATAGTTGGGACGTTAGCGTTGTTTTTCCTTTTTCTGATAGCGATCTGTCGGGCAGATAATGATATCGAACTTTCACTAAGGCCATGGTGACGAATAAGTACCTGCCCACGCAAAGTACTGCTGGCTTGACTTCTTGCTGGTTGTACATACGACAAAGTGATTGATACGAAATTAGTATTGTCGCAGCGAGTGTCAAACGTTACTGATACTACTTTCGCTATTACCGTGACACGTTTTTTGTTTGACGGAAGAAACTCCGGATCTTCATCCGAATCGTCTGCAAAAAAGTCAAATTGTGAGTCATTCAAAGTTTCTGCAATTTCCTTATCTGTCAAACTTACAAAAACATAAAATGACCAAAAAATCCGTCTTTGTACTTTGGATAGGACATGGGAACACAGGTAACACAAATATTAATTACGTGCTGTCGTACTTGGCAAAGAACATATTAAAGATATCGAGCGAATAGCCAACTATCTAGTATTTCAAGAAAATGTTTTTAGTTCATAACACTTATCAAGCTATTTATCACCAAAATTTCGCCGAAAAAGACACATGATTAATAAAAAATTCAACAGATGATTATGGATTTACTTACCTTTGCGTGGCTACATGTTGTGACATTTATATGTCTCTGCTTTTTTGAACACTAGAGATAGATAGATGAATTTATTGAGGCTTTATACGTACATGTCATTCTTAACTAACTACGGCAAATATTTTACAGCAACAAATTGCCACACAGCTTTTGAAAAAGTAAAATCTGATCGTAACCGATTCTTATGCTAGATTGGAGCTGTAGTTTTTATTCATCTTTTGTTCGAAAAGTTTTTATTTGATTTTGATTACAATGTTCTTATATTAACTTATATCTAAATTATCCTAGTTTATTTACAATTAGGGTTAGTGGTCTGATGAAAGAGGGGTGTAAGTCTGAAGGGGTTGAGGACCAGATGCTCTTCGGTTGACTTGGGCTCTCTATAATCTTCGGTGACATGTGCCGACCCAAGTCTTTGAGGTTGGGACTATGAGTGCCGTGTGTTCACCCACGGTCTTCAGGTCCAGGTTGGATATAGAATGGTGGCCTATATTGTGACGACGCAGGAGTTTGATGGGGGCTAGGTAGGCTGAGGAGGCGTTAAGCGACATTTTCCGGTAATATAGGTCACGTACAATAGCTTCGGGGTGATTTGACCATCTACTCAGTCTCTTGGCACTTGTTTGGATCATATAACTAAGGATGCGTTGGATTTTTGTTTCCTCGTAAAACATGCTGCTGCGGTAGTGCTTTTTATTGGGCTTTTGATATTTGGACAGGCACTTTCTAAGAATCTTTCTTTCAAAAATCTGCAGTTCTTCAGCTACAGTAGGGGAAATCGTTAGCCAAACCGGGAAGCAGTATGATATTATGGGCCTGATCAGGGTTTTGTACATGAGCAGCTTTGTGCTGATGCTAACGGATCTGCTGGAGAGCAGTGGTGCCAGCGCTGCAGAGGCTATGGTTGCTTTGGAAACGGTCGCGCGTGCGTGCAGGAACAGGACACCCAAATATTTTATAGTATTCTTTAGCGGCGTGGGGGAGTTGTCGATACGTAGAGTGAGTTCTCTACTCTCTGAAGGTGCCAATCGGTGGCCTTTTCCGGAGGAATTACGAAAGCAAATTAGTTCGCATTTTCCGGCGTTAATGGATAGCGCCCATTTTCTGAAGTACAATTGGAGGGATTGTATGCGTGGTGTGATGGTCCCCAAGGATGTGTCCGCTATCTTTACGGAACAGAACCTTTCTTGGAGAAAGTCAGCTATGATGCGTTCAACTGGAATAGGGCATTCGTTGTTGAGGAGTTTATAAATAAGTCCATTTGACCACACTGAATTGAATGCTTTTTTGAGATCAATGGAGCATGCCACGGTTGTTTGCTTCATTCTTAGCCCAGTCGAAATTCAGTCGTGTAGCAGAAGCGCTGCTTGCTCCGTAGATAACTTATCTTGAAATCCAAATTGCTGGGCTGGGTAGAGGGGTTTAGCAAATGGTTTGAACGATAGAAGTATTATCTTCTCTAATATCTTCCCTAAATTCGAGAGCATGGATATTGCCCTAAATTTACCTATATCTCCCGTTGGTACCCGTTGTTTACGCACTGGTTTAAAATGCAGGTGAGGGGTCTAAATACGTTGGCGGAACATTTCTTTAGCACTTAGTTGGAGATTTCGTCTCGCCCAGCTGACTTTTTATGGTTTAATGAGCTTAATGTGGAGAGGACTTGGTCGGGCGTTGCAAAGAAGCATTTGAAGGGTTCGCTTGAAGGACATATAGCTCGGTTAGTGGAGGAGAAGATTGTCAGAAAGGAGCCCTGGTATCCTTATAGAATCTCGTTGACTTTCCGCTCAACAGAGGCGTTGAAGTTGCGATCAGCGGAGGACTTCTTTGCGAACAGATGGTGGAAGTAGTTGGGGCACGCAGATAGTTTTTGCTCCGTTGACGTTACTGTTTCCCCATTCAGTTGCATTGGGCTCTTGTTTATGTCGAAGTTTGAAGTCCGCCGGCTGGTGAGGGCGTTGATTTCCTTGAAAACCTTTGCGGATGGTTTTAAGGTGGATAGGCGATCTTTGAACATTTTGTTCAGCTCTGCACGTGTGTTCGCCCTTATAAGGATGTCAACACAGTTTATTTGGGCTTTCATTGAAACGTATTCATCGTTAGTGTGGTTTAGATTCTATGAATGATTCTCTTAAGGCGTTGCTGCCACATAGCTTTGGTTCGGGTGAGGCGAGTGGTATGAGGAGATAATTTTCCATATTGGAAAAACGATGGTGGTTTGGCGGGTGCGTATTTGTTTAGGGCCTTTAGTATGCTCGCAGAGAGTTCTTAGATGGAGGTGTCTATTTCTGAATTACTGAGTATCTTATGGTCCGGATACTTTCCCTCAAGTTGATCTGAAAGTTCGTCGTTGAATGCTGACCAGTCTAGGGCTGCGAAACAACGACTTAGCCCCTGAGGCAAAAGCGCGAAGTGGTCGGAAGGTGCCGGCGTGGTAGTGCACTTGAGATTTGGGTGGTTTGGGGTCAGAAGAGAGGCGGACACCAGGAAATTGTCTAGGAAAGAGCTGCCGTCGGAAATGTTGGTTCACCTGCATTAATAATACAAAGGAATGTTTGGTTGATGTATTGAAGCCAATTGAAGAGTGTTGAACCATTGGTATTAGTTGCGCTATCGTCCCATGAAGGGTATCTGGCGTTGAGATCACCTCCTATAATTATTCCGTCGCAGCTCTGTCCGATGTTTTTTATTTGGCTGAGTTTGGATTCAATAGGGATTCCGGTTCCGCATGGTACGTACAATGCTCCTCGCCATACTTTACGTAGATGGCTTTGGCTTACCCGCAGATGAACAGTGACTAGAGTACACGAAAGGGGAGTGACGGTGCATTCCACCTGGTAGGTGGTATGGATCGTTAAAACCATGATTAGGGTACCTGTGCCTTCGTCATTACGGAATATGTTATAGTGTGGGAAGTGCAGTTTGTGTCTTACTGATAAGTGAGTTTCGCTGATGAGAGTGAAATCTGGTGAGTACCGTTCTAACAGGTGTTGTACCGCTAAGCGTTTGTCGTGTCTCTGGAGGTAGTTTATATTTAGCGATAAGAATCTTAGCTTACTGCCCTCCAGTGACATACAGACAGTAGTTGCGTCTGGTTTCTTTTCTTGAAGCAAATGCTTGTAGGTTGCCCAGAATTCGCGGGCTTTTATGATTAGGCATGGGAGTGAGATTCCAAACATGTTTTGAGTTTCCTGAGCAATGAGGTTCAAATGGTTTTCCTCCTGGTATTGTTCACGCCGATATTGCGGGTTGCTGGGAGGGGAAGAATTTTTTGCCACGGAAGCATACGATTCTCTGTTGACTGGTGGTAGGTGGATGGTGCTTTGTTATTGCGGACACTCATCGGAAGATTTGGGGAATGAAAGTTTTGAGGGTCTAAAGTCAGCTGGTTGTCGTTTATCTGAGCTCGATTTTGACGAATTCGGTCCCTAAGTTTATTTACTGTATACCTGTTCAAGCTATACTGCCTCGCAACAGCAGCCATCTTCTGTCCACTCTCCGCTTTGTTCATAATCTCTTGCTTGGTTTTGATGGTGAGCAAATTTTTTGACCCTCGACACATTTTGTGACCCATAATTTTCAGATTTTAAGTTTTGTTTTATATAGAGGGTTCAGAATACACTTTCCAAAATTTAGAGGAACAAAAGCAACTACCGTACACAATTGACAAAGTTACGGAATTGAAAAAGCTTCGCTGTGGTATGTGACAACGCGGGACATCGAGTCGTGCCTACGTCATATGGTTCACGTTAGCACCACAAGTGTCTTATCAACACCATTTGCTCCGAGAGCCGAAAAGCGTTCGTTAGAATTCGTTTGGCGCGTCGTGCGAACACAAAAATCTTTCGTAAAAGTGTTCGTTGTCCGATTTCTTCGCGTTTAGAAATCTAATCGAAATCTTTTATAATATATAAAATAAATAATGGTGATTTTTTTCTCGGTACTTGTACCGTCTGATCACTTTTCGCCTTCTCTTTATATGCATATATATATATGCATTTATGCATATAAAGAGCGTATATAAATATATATATATATACGCATCTGACACCCATTAAACCTCTTACAGGTTCTTATGATACTCCTTTGATAATGACTTACATTGTGGCTCGTGAGTTTGTAATCAAACTTGCCAGGCCCATCTTTTCTGAAGACTGAGTAATCGGGCGACGCTAAGCTCTGGCAAGTTTCTCAATAGGTAATGATAATCCTCAGGTGTTTACGAAAAGTCTTCCATTGAACATCGTTCAGATTAAGAACTCCAGTGCAATGGATCATCAAGAATGGTACTCGTGCAACATAAACGACGAAAAGTATTTGACAATATGAATGACTTTATAAATACGAATAGCCCAATTTTCACTGTCTTCTCCATGATCTGCTTGAGGCAAACCGTATTATATTTTTTCATCATCGAAATGAGATGAAACTTGCAAAAGGATTTCGGAAAACTAGGCCGTAACCAAGGCATTGATCTACCAAAGAAGTTGTCTATTCCTGTGTTCTGTCTCAGTTATGTCGGCCATGTCAAAGTTGTATCGCTTATTATACTCATAGGTCAGCTGGCTCTCAGGTGGTACTTTAATAATCGAAATCTATTTTTTGAAACTCTTTTGGCTCAATGTTGGAAGCGTGGACTGCAAGAAGTTTGTTATCCACCGCCTTTTCAACATATGACCTTTGGACACGTTATTACACATATGGGTTACCATCGTCTAAAATGCTCCCTCTCACACATGTTTCCGATTCCTATTCCTCCTGTGTTCTTTGGTACTGTAGTAGATCTGTGCTGATAGATCTAGCCCAGGGTATCAGTTTCTGTAGACTCTTCATGCGCTTTTATTCATCTACTTTTGGTTTGTCCAATTGGGTCAGACAATTATATATAATAGACAGAACATTATTGAAATGTTTCATCTTTTCTATGACATTTACTGCCATTTGTGTGAGTGCTTTCTAAGAAGCAGTTTAGTGGGTGGAGTCTTAGCTCATTTTTATTTTTCCACCAAAAAAGGAGATTTGATTGTATGGTTTGGAGCATCGCACGACATCATGCCTTGAATCTTCTTGATTCTACTGGTTTCTCCTTAAATTGACAGTTCATGCTTTTGAACTTATCACTCTAGTGCTATAGTCAAGTCTCTTTCCTCATCTTTCAATTCACGAGCAATTACACGAGTATCATTGGGTACATCTGGCTTGTCGGAACTGGGTCCCGCGTAGATGCATGCATGAATAGTAACTAGAATTTTTGGTCGAACAGGAAGAGACAATCATATACGATGTCATGTTTGCTGATGTTTCATGATATCTGATACCCGTGATCACTATTTTTTATTAAGAACTTATCTGGACATGATTTTTTTTTAACCATTTAAACTACTGCAGAATGTTCTTACAACTAACTGATTACCTGCTCCTTTTGTGTCATCACTATTGTCATACATATGCGAGGATGAATGTGAGGACTCTTCCAGCTGATCCAAGATCTTTTTCAAAATATCGAATAAATAGATTGTTCCCTTACTTACTTTTATCGCTGATCCTTTTATCACATTTTTCGACTAGAAGAGAAAGTACCGGGAGGTTCATATCTGTTAATTGGAATGTGTATGCACTCATTTACTTTGCCACTTGATGACGACAGTAGCTCGCATTAGTATGAAGGGGGTCACCTCATGTAAATCGAAAAAAAAGGTGGTTTTTCGGGAATTTTTTTTAATGACAAGGAATTATTATGCATTGTTTGTTCGATAGGTATATCTGAGACAACTTTAAAGCAATTAAAAAAAAAATCTTGAAAAAGTTCAAAACTGGCGGAATAATCAGAAGTCTAGTAGAGCCTGTCGCTGATGAATTAGTCCCATTGTGTACACGATAGGGCCCGTAATTTTCAACTGAAACAGAAACCATTTGTACCTCGTTAATTTTTAAAGTTTTTTACTCTATATGAACCTCAAAAACCTAATGAAAACCGGAAATAAATAATTTTTATCTTGTTTTGAAGTTAGAGATGCAATTTTCACTCAAAATTTTTGTTTATTTCTTATTTTTACACTATGATAAACAATTAAAGTTGTATGAAACTGTGGTTCATATAGAACAGTTTTTAAAACTCTACAAAGCGCAATTTGAATTAGGTCGATAGGTCAAATAGTTTTCCCGCAATCGTGTACACAAGTTGCAAAAATGTGATTTTGAGAAAAAACGTTTTAAAGTTTTGGTACATCGCAGCTCTGAAAATATTTAACTTACAGCAATCCAGTTCTAATCAGCTACTCCAGCTCCATAAAGCAACCCCTCAACTTCCTCATAGAACTCGTCCTTTTGTATTCTCTCAGCTCTACGAGCAGTGCGAGCCTCTTTTGTGCTGCTGCTAGATCGTACTTCGGCGCGCGCGATCCGCGTCTCATCTGCGTTCTCGGCAAAAATCTTGCATTGCTCGCCGACAGTCAAATCGAGCAAATCCATCATGTTTATAATTGCGTAGTAGCCCTCGTTAAACATGCCTGCTGCTAAATACGCAGCAATTTGAATAATTTTTTGACCAGAATTCAAATGTTTTGGGGCGATTCGCCAAACTGCGGCGTTGAAGGACTCGTTAGCGTTCTGTGTATGACCGCCTAGGCACCTGAGTAGTAGATCGTCGTTTGATAGTTCTTTGTATATTGGACGAATATGCTTTTCTACATCGGGTCGTATAACACACGGATCAGGATGATGGTAATTTTTCAGTTTCTTAGCAGCTTTCGCTTTCTGCCATTCACACCAACTGTCAGAACCCACAGGACAAAGTTTATGATTCGAAGATTTGTCGGTTGAACAATAATGTTCCAAAGTTGCCATTATTGCTTTTCGCATTTCGTCACTAGAGTCCACGTGTCTTCTAATCGCCAATCCGTAAAAAGTCGTCAGTTTTTTGATGAGCGCGTCAGTCAGCCGTCCCTTCCCTCCAAGTTTTTCTTTTTTCTTCACGTTTGGCAGGCGCGTGCCCATTCGCTTTTGCACGTGACCAACGCACTCACTTTTTTTCACTGGAAAATTTTCACCATAAGGGTTATTCTTGACAATGCTGCTAAAAGTCTTGGAATCACCGTCTCCGATGTAGTTTAAATATTTGACGCCGAATTTTTCTTCTGATCTTGCAAACATCTCGTTAATAGAGTCGACCTCCATTTTCCCCGCGGAACCATCGTGATTTTTTGAGCATTTTTCTGAATGTGCGCCAAACCAAATTTCATGTTCTTCAGTCCCTTTTTTTGAGTTCCAATGCAGGCATGCTTGACAGAATGAACTTTTTACCAGGAGGTCAATTACTTTTCCGGTGTGATAACCAATAAGCGTTGTAACGCCGTACAATGATGTAAATCCGCGCTTTTTCCATGAGCCGTCTCCGGACACTTTGAAATCGTTTTCTGGTCTCCCATGTTCGCGATTTTTCTGCTTCTCTTCTTCAACAGCTTTTTTTGATATTTTTTCGAATAGAGTAGTTGCCGCAGAGTAGATATGCGTTATTATTGCATCGTATGCTTTTCTTGATAAACCAGAACCCATATCCATGAGGCCACAAAAAATGTTTATGCCGTCTAGTCCCACGCCGAGTAAACGCATAACAAATACAATTTTGCGGTTAATTTCGTACGCATTTCTGATCGTAGGACCCGAAAGAATGCTCCTGTGACCGCAACTACACGTGGAAACGATGTGAAAACCGAGGCCGCGATGATTACTTTGATCGAATGTCACTTTGTTTTTGCAGGTACCACACACCACGAACTCAGAAATTGCATTAAACACTGAAAAAAATTCGATGATCCGGTAACAGTAAGCAAGACTCGCTCCAACATCGTTTGCGCTTGAGCTGCTCAATTTTCTTGCCGTTGTGCTAACTTCTGGAGCCTTATTTTTGTCAGTGGTATACTGATTACCGCTAAATCTTCGTTTCCGCGGCCGCGAAGATCGCTCAGAACTCCCACTCGTTCTTTTCGGATACATATTTTGACGCGACGAGATTGAAGCAGCACTAAACTTCAAATCACAAATTCTATTTCTGTACAGTAAAACTAACACATTTACAAAACGCATACACAAAAATTCATTACAAAAGACCTACAGATAAACGAGAAAACTGGAAATAGTAGAAAAAGTCCCACAAAGCCTTCTTATCGCTAAAGGAATGCAATTTATCATCCCAATCTGCAGCGCGCACGGTCAATCTCACCGAAGTTCGACACGTGAACACGTTACAGGCAACAACTCCTAAAATACGTTGAATTCAGGTCTATAATTTTAAGAGAATGTTAACAGATAGTTTTGGAACAGATTAAGCTAAAAAAATCGATTTTTTTTTTTCGATTTACATGAGGTGACCCCCTGAAGACACATATGGCTAATGTTTAATGAGATTCTTGGATGGGATGGAAATCCTCGAACTTTTTCGCGCTCTTACTCATTCTCAATCATAATTTCGCTGGCAAAGGTGTATTGTATGAAATATCTTGTTTTAGATTGAACTCTTGCAAGTTCTTTAAAAAAATAATGACAATTTAGGATATAAATGTTAATGAATCCTTTTGACACTTATATCGTCGAGGTTGTTTACCTTTCATCATTTGTATTGAAAGAGTTAATTTCCTTCAATCAGTAATGATCCTTGCAATACAAAGGCACTAAACGGAATAAATTATCAAATTATTGAGCTTGGGCATATTTCGAACAAAGGAGTTCTAAACCAGCAGATCTACATCATTAATGTTTCAGACCCGTTACACGTATCTTTTAGCAAAAGGTTAGCGCATTAACTTGCGAGGAAAAAGGACTTCTTAACGTTGTGTTTCGCTGTACCTATTTAATTCAGGGCCCATAGCAATTCCTTTGATTTATGCTTGTTCGCGTGTTCTTAAAGGTTTATCCGTGTAAATCTTTTTCGATTTGTGTACATACCGTCTGAGAAACGATTTGTTGTCATGGAGCTGTACTATGGGTGCTCAATGCGAAAGCATAAATTGTTTGGACTTACTTATATATATTTACTTTAAGTCGATAGTGGGAATCGTTTATGGAAATCCACAAGCAATTCATGGAACCACAAATCGAAACAATCGACACATCTGTTGAACTGAATTAAGGATAAATGCCAGCATCAGCAAGGAATTATCGGATTTCCCTTTGATCCTGAATGTTTTTTGGGGAAATTTAGGAAAGCTTAGTGCTTGCCGTTTATGTAAACACAAGGTGCCAATAAAGTAAAATTTTAATGTTCGAAATAACTGAAAGAATTCATTTTTGATGACTTTCGAAAGTTAAAGCTATTTCTGAGCGTTTTAATGTTTTCAGTTTCATCTAACTAGGATTCGACCACTTGCCAAATGTTTGATACAATTCCATACTTAAAATTATATGCATTGAGGTTAACAGTTCACTCTGTTATTCCTCTAATGGCGAAGCATCAGAGTTCTTACACTGCTGATACTTAAATCATGCTTTGACAGAAAATTTTGGGAGGGGGTGGTTTCACTCAAATATTAAGATGACATTTTATTGAATCTTGTGTTCCAGATTGGCAGTTGCTTCCTTTCACACTAATCTAGTGATTCTGTTTTCCAGTATAGGGGCCTTAGTAGGTATCCTTCAACTTCTACTAACTGCCTTCAACACACATTGATGAGAAAGGATCAATAAAGTCTCCAATGTATTCTCGGGTTCATCGGGTTCAATAAGCATTCTTTTGGGTTGAATGTCATTTCAGTAAATTTCAAAACTTCTTCTTTCAGCTAATTGTCTTCTTCAGTTAAAACGATCCAAGAATAATGAGTTGATACGGCATACAGCTTTGGCCGAAAGCGTAAACCTATCCTGAAAAAGTAACATGTCGCATGGTACATTGATATTTGTTGAAAAAATGGGCACAGTAATTTTTTTTTCAATTTATTTTATTAAAAGAAGTCAGTATTTGGTTTAATATCCTTTTACAACCGGAGCACTTTTTCTTGGCATATTGGCTATGTTGTTTTGACATTCTTCAGAAGTTATTGGACTCAACTCTTCGTTCGAAGCACAAGTGAAATGTTTTTTGACAAGTATGGAACGGTCATTAATCCTTATTCTCAGATTTCAGATTCTTCAGACTTTTGACAAGTTACCATATCTTGCTGGAATCGAAGATCACGAAAGTTTTTTCGTCAAAAAACTTGACTGCTGATTCAAAGAGTGTGTTTTCTAGATCGGAAACGTATTTCATAGGCTCTATTCAACCGTCACATTCATGCAGATTTTCTACTCCGCTCGAATGTGTGCAATGTTGCCGTGTCCTGTGGCTATGTTGCCATGCATCGCTAATTCTGCGGTCGCACCCGGAATTCCAAGAATCTCAAAATATTTTAAAAATAATGTGCGTCCTATAAAATCCATCAATCCCTGAATCAATAAGATGATTTCAGATGATACACATACGGCTTTAAAAACTTACATTAAAGCATGATTCGTCTGACCCATCTTCTTTGTTGAAACATTGGTGCCTCAGAGTCTATTTCAGTTGAACTTTCTTGCTTTCTTTCTCATAGTAGAAACAGAAGTAGAAACCCTCATAGGAGAATTCCTTCCCGCCTTACAGCGTGTAAGGTCTTTTCGCATTGACGTCTGCTTGCCATTCTGAGAGACGATTTTTTAAAACTCTTTTGACAGTTGACGTGGCAGATGTTTTTTTTTTTTACAAGAACGTGCAATTACTCTATGCTCTTGTATAGCTTACATGTTTTTTTCGACCGCTATTGATTAAATTCATATCGAACAATCGAACAATCGAGCCGGTAGCTTCTCAGATGAAAATCAACCAGTGAATTACAGGCATTTAAGCTTAAGCTTATATTTTTGGCTTATACTTTTGGCAAAGTCTACATTTTGCTGAATTTACCTACACACATTTCTAGACTTAAGTGTGAAGCTTACAATGGTAAGCATTTTCGGTCTGGTCTTATATCATAAAAGTGTAGAGCGAAATATTTTGATACAAGTTGAACTGATTTTTTTGTTTTTGGTAGGGAGGTGAAGGCTGTTCTCGTCCTGGATGTGGGACTCCCAGACGCGCAATGCTGTTGGTAATTATTATTACAATTTTCATTATGGTATTATTATTATCCCTATTACCAGATACCGATCGTCAGGATTGCGTCTTATTTTCGAAAGTGTTGGCTTGAGGACGAAAAGAGTGTCAATCCCATCCAATAACAGTTGTGAAGAAGTAAAGTGTGAATAAATATAATGCATAAAGTGAAAATCTGCGCCTAAAGAAAATCTGAAAGAGCAAATATGAGTGGGACTAGGGCCGTAGAATGTTCAATCGACGGATATATTTTCAAATTTTCTACTCAGAAGCAAAGAAATTGTATGAAACGATTCTCGAAGGAGTAGCAGAAAAACAAAGAGAGCGTATGGCAGTGGAGCACAATGTAGCAAGTTTAGAAGAACCAAATGAAAATAAGCTCAGAAGCTTCTGAATAACAACCTAGGATGAGTTTATAAGTATTTTCTTCTCTCAATTATATAATAATAATTATATAATTATAATTATAAAATCACAATATAATTTAAGTTTATTTTGGTTTTACATATGTAATTAACTAGTGGTAAAAAAATTGACACTGGACTAATCTGAAACAATAAAATTTGATGGCAAATCAGATAGTCAAGGTTCTCGAAGCCGCTTAATGTGGATAGAAAACGTTTTTCAGAAAGATTTTCTTAGCTTTGCACAGTGTAGGTGATTGATTTCTTATTTGATGCTGTTGGCAGTAAACTCCGGTAGGTCGTGTTCTAATTTGGTACATTATCTAAAACCAATGACACAATCAACTGGTGCGAAGTTCGTTTTATCCCAGACTTATAAGTCTTATAGTTTCAGCTAGAGCACCACCAATTCTTTCAATTCACCACACCGAGTCTTTTGCTTCTTATCACTTCAGCTGTATCAAGATATTGAGGAAAAAGAAATTCGGGTATTCTCACGGAAAAGACTGTTTCTTACTTTAGCCGCTGAAAAAGTTTATGAACGTCAAGATGCTTTCCTTATGTAAAAAATTTATGTTTCCAAATTTGTTGCCTTCCTTATGATAACACATCTTCAAATTGCTGCACATAAAATTCAAAGATGTCCTCAGAAAACGAAAATGAAATTCAATGCATCTAAGATTTGTGAGGGCTTGATATTTCAAGTAGAAACCTTTTTGAATTTGAAATATTGTTTTCTTTTTGATATCAGTTAAGTGATCACAATTTCCACTAGATCGATATATTCGGAAAGAGGAAGACTATTGTTAACCTTGGTGTAGAACTCTTTCCAGCACAAGACTTTAGGTTACCCATTAAACCAGCTCGCTTGACCCACTCTAGGCTCCACACAGGCTCGACCCACTTAAGTCAAATATTTCAATTCATCCTCATTTTATTATGTGGTTAGTTATCTCTTTTTAATTTTATTATCTCTTTTCCAGCGGTCACAATAACGAAATAAGAAATTGCTGTAAATGGGACTCTACCGCTTCCAATTCTAACACATAATAATCTATAGCCTTTTCAAAATATCGCACTTATCGGGTCCTAGCCCCAAAGCATCTATTTGTCATAAGAAGTAATTACCTCTCCAATAAAACTCTTTGGAGAGATGATCTCCATTTCCGTATATGTTTCACCTTGCTGCCTATTTAATCCATAGGAAATAACTTAAATGTTATGCAGGTAATAGCGGAAGCATTCATCTCTGCTGAAAATATGTAACTTGTGAACAGCAGTCTTATGACACTTCTATTCAGCCGGTATACGGAGCTGTCATGAAACGTCAATCGACCATGCTTTTCTTTCCTCCAGGGTTCTTATCACCTCCTGAGTATGTGCGATGTCTCATTAGCCAAAGTATACCTCTTTCCTCGGCTTCTGTGCATTCAAAATTTCTCTGTGCCTATTCTTTCGAGCATGAAACGCGGTATATGATATGAAGGTATGAATATGCTTGTTTTGATTCAACTAGTATCTTCCTTGCTGCCTGCTTAGCTTTTCAACTGCCAGTATTATTTTCTTTGTTATTATGATCATCGGAGTTTTCCAAACTGCTAGACCAAGTTCGCAAATGGTGATCTATGCCATACTTTAGGACATTAGAATTCCTTGTTGTAATTACGCTTGCTCATCGATGCGTCTAGTGATCAGCATGTTTGATGATGCTTTGCCATGTATCTGACATCGATTCTTTATCCACCTACCTGGTGTAGGGGATTCTACTCCTAGAAGTAGTTGCTCAGAATACTTTCAAGATATTCTGAACTCCGATGTTTTTTGGTGATTCCAGGATATCTTGCGAAGCACCGTTTGTAGTATATAATATACGTAACGTGAATATGTGTGCCATTTGTAGATTGGTTGTAGATTGAGCTATCTTTTCTTCTCTTCCTTATGGGTGATTTTCGTTAAACAGTTAGTCAAAAAGCGCACCAAACGTGGGACTGGAAAAAAATAGCTCACTCTTTTAATGTGAAAAACCTTGACAAAGACTTCCATCTCCTTAACTGGAAAGAAGCAGGACGTTATGCACGAATTTATCGCAAGAACAGGTCATCTGAATTTGAGATAAACCCTCTTTCTACTTAACCTGAATATTGCTGATGTAATTCTGTCATCCCGTTTCCATGGCATTTGCACTTCTCCCCTCAGTTCATTCTAATCAGAACACGTAAAATTACGTTTTCCGCAAACTGTGGAAAGAGGATGGACCACGTAGTAACACGTTATATATAGCCTGATGGAAGAGGATGAATTTAGGAATTTTAAGTCGTTTTATGTTTGGTGAATTCGTGTACTTATCAGTGCTAAGATGTCTCCTTAGGAAGAATAGTACTTTCCACGTTACAAACCTATAGTGTGACGTGTGACTATAGTGTGACGTGTGTGACTATAGTGTGACCTATAGTGTGACTATAGTGTGACGTGTTCAGGTCACGCGAACTGTAGTCGGCGTAAATAAAAAGTCGTAAACATGTTTACGACTATCTGCTACCAACACATCGATTGTTTTCGTGTGCGCAAGCATAAACACGTCACGCGCATCAAGTACAACAGATCCCGGTGCAAGCGACTCGACGCGTACACGCGAGAACAATCTGTATGGAAGGTTCTGGGATGGTTGGTAGTGGTATATAAGCGACTACGGCGAGCGACGAGACAAGCAGTTGTGAATGAAAAACGCGAGAGTACGCGACAGTGCGCGCCAGACAAATTCTAAATAAGAAAAAGTGAGAAAAGTGTTAAATAATTGAATTAGTGTTTAATTATGTTGAATAAGTGTTAATTAATTAATTTAATTCATTAAAGTGATTAGTGATTTTAGTAAATTAATCATAAAGTGTAGAAGCATCTTAATAAAATTTTAAGAATTAATTTTAAAATAGTTCGCGAGTGTTTTATTTCACTATTAGCAATATTTGCGAATAGCAAACAGGTCGCGCACCTGCTCAACGCGCAACACTGGTGTCAGAAGTGGGATAATTCGTGCAATAGTGAAGTGAAAAATAACTCAAACACTTTAAAAAAAAAAAAAAATCGTGAACTATAGTGAACACTTTTGAACTTTTGAAGTAAACTTGTAAGAAAAATGCCGCGCAAAATCAACGCTCTCACTTTGCCGGAACTGAAGGAGGAATCAGAAAAGCGGAAAATTTCAACCGAAGGAAGCAAAGCTAGACTGATCACGCGGTTGAACGAAGCGCTGGCAGCGGAAGGGATGGATCCAGAGTCCTTTGAGTTTCAGCTTTGCAACCATACTTCCCCCGGAGCCCAAAAGCTTTGGTTTCCCGAGAAGCGACTGAGAGAGCCATAGTAGTAGCTACACCCAATTGCTAGCTGGCATCGTTTATGGTTAGAACTAGGGCGGTATCTGATCGCCTTCGAACCTCTAACTTTCGTTCTTGATTAATGAAAACATCTTTGGCAAATGCTTTCGCTTAAGTTAGTCTTACGACGGTCCAAGAATTTCACCTCTCGCGTCGTAATACTAATGCCCCCAACTGCTTCTATTAATCATTACCTCTTGATCTAAAAACCAATGAAAGTAGAACAGAGGTCTTATTCCATTATTCCATGCACAAAATATTCAGGCATTTGAAGCCTGCTTTAAGCACTCTAATTTGTTCAAAGTAATTGTACCGGCCCACAACAACACTCGGTTAAGAGCACTGAAGCAGGTTTAAATAGGAGTTAAATAGAATGATAACGCATAACGCACCATCTATTAAAACTCCACCGGTAATACGCTCGCATACAATGGCAACGTACAAACCAAATAATGGTGTACTACCCGTATGGAGCACAAGTTCAACTACGAACGTTTTAACCGCAACAACTTTAATATACGCTATTGGAGCTGGAATTACCGCGGCTGCTGGCACCAGACTTGCCCTCCAATAGGTCCTCGTTAAAGGATTTAAAGTGTACTCATTCCAATTACAGGGCCTCGGATATGAGTCCTGTATTGTTATTTTTCGTCACTACCTCCCCGTGCTCAGGTTACGCGGAAAAGAATCGCCCTTTTATTTGGAATGAACAGTGCGAAAAAGCCTTCGAGACGTTGAAGAATAAGCTCTGTGAATCACCGGTTTTAGCATATCCCAAGCCTGGAAGAATGTTCGTGGTTGATACCGATGCGAGTAACAACGGGATCGGGGCCGTATTGTCACAGCAGATCGACGGTGAGGAGCGAGTAATCTCATACTACAGTCGAGTTCTGTCAAAGAGTGAAAAGAACTACTGCGTAACCAGGAAAGAACTACTAGCTATAATTGAAGCAACAAAGCAGTTTCACAAGTACCTTTACGGACAGAAATTCGTTCTTCGCACAGATCATGCTTCCCTGAGATGGCTGCTCCATTTCAAAAACCCAGAAGGGCAAGTTGCTAGATGGATAGAAAGGCTACAGTCCTATGATTACGAAATCGTCCATCGAAAAGGAGGAGTGCATGGGAATGCCGACGCTTTATCCCGTCGCCCATGTCCAGCAGCTTGTAAACACTGCCGACGGTCTGAGGAAAAAGAACAAGGCGTGGATCTGCGTGTAGTCACAACAGAAGTCGACGAGGGTTGGACGCAGCACGCACTGCGGGACGCTCAGCTAGCAGATGATGATGTTGGACCATTGTTGGTATGGAAGGAGACAACTGGACGTCCTGAGTGGAAGGACATATCAGCACGCGGCACGGTGTTGAAAAGTTATTGGGCTCAATGGAACTCCCTTGAGGTCGAAGATGGAGTTTTGAAACGGAAATGGGAAACGGCAGATGGCACTTCACATAGGATGCAAATTGTTCTTCCCAAGAGTCGGGTCAAAGGAGTAATGAAGGAGATGCATGAAGGCACATCGGGAGGTCACCTTGGGGTAAACAAAACCCTGACAAAGGTGCGAGAAAGGTTCTATTGGCTCCACGCTCGAGAGGATGTTCTTGACTGGTGTCGAAAATGCACAATATGTGCTTCCGTCAAAGGCCCAAGTCGAAGAACGCGAGGACGAATGCAGACCTATAACGTCGGGGTACCATTCGAAAGAATAGCTGTGGACATCGCAGGACCCTTTCCCGAGTCCGAATGGGGAAATCGGTATTTACTAGTTGTAGCTGATTACTTCAGCAAGTGGCCAGAAGTCTACCCAATTCCTAACCAGGAAGCAACTACTGTAGCGGAACAAATCGTTTCTCAGTGGGTTAGTAGATATGGCGTACCCCATGAACTACATTCAGACCAAGGCAGAAACTTCGAGTCACAAGTTTTTGCTGAAATGTGTGAACTGCTGGGTATACGGAAAACACGGACAACGCCACTTCACCCTCAGTCCGATGGAATGGTCGAACGGTTCAATGACACGCTTAATAAACATTTGGCCAAGATGGTGGATGAAAACCAGAGAGATTGGGATCGACGCATTCCATTATTTTTGATGGCATACCGAACTGCGGAACATGCATCGACTGGAGAAGCACCCGCAAAAGTCATCTTTGGAAAAATGATTCGTCTACCAGCTGATGTGAAGTTTGGGACACCCCCTGAGAAGCCCCAACCTATTTCGGAGTATACAAGCGATTTAAGGCAACGGCTGAGTCAGATGCACCAATTAGTGCGGAAACAAATAGAGTCAGCCACTGATCGCATGAAAACCAGATATGACTTAATGGCAAACTCATCTGGTTTCCAGACGGACGACTTGGTTTGGCTATATAACCCCCGGCGTCGTAAAGGCAGATCTCCGAAGCTACAGCCGAATTGGGAAGGACCCTATAGAATCGTCAAACGGATCAACGATGTGGTATACCGGATACAAGAACACCAGAAACCTAGGGCAAAAAATGAAAATTGTGCATCTGGACCGCCTTGCCCCATATTATCAGCAGGAAGACGCGGAGATGGTTAATGTCACACTTTTTCGGGGCGAAAAAGATTTAAGGCGGGGATAGTGTGACGTGTTCAGGTCACGCGAACTGTAGTCGGCGTAAATAAAAAGTCGTAAACATGTTTACGACTATCTGCTACCAACACATCGATTGTTTTCGTGTGCGCAAGCATAAACACGTCACGCGCATCAAGTACAACAGATCCCGGTGCAAGCGACTCGACGCGTACACGCGAGAACAATCTGTATGGAAGGTTCTGGGATGGTTGGTAGTGGTATATAAGCGACTACGGCGAGCGACGAGACAAGCAGTTGTGAATGAAAAACGCGAGAGTACGCGACAGTGCGCGCCAGAAAAATTCTAAATAAGAAAAAGTGAGAAAAGTGTTAAATAATTGAATTAGTGTTTAATTATGTTGAATAAGTGTTAATTAATTAATTTAATTCATTAAAGTGATTAGTGATTTTAGTAAATTAATCATAAAGTGTAGAAGCATCTTAATAAAATTTTAAGAATTAATTTTAAAATAGTTCGCGAGTGTTTTATTTCACTATTAGCAATATTTGCGAATAGCAAACAGGTCGCGCACCTGCTCAACGCGCAACATTACTTTCAAAAATCGCTATAGAACGCAATAGAACCCTTTTAATAATTGGTTTTGCTTTGGAAATGGAAGATAATTATTTCTTATGTATGAATATTTTATATACTGATTAAATGAGATAAAATGACAACCAAAGCGATCAGAAAATTTGTGCGGACAATTTGTCAGATACAGGGTGGGCCATTTAAAGTGGAAGCATCGGGCAACCCAATAACTTTTGACAGAATTATCAGATCGACTAATGACATACCGCGTTGGAAGCGTCATTCCAAGACAATTTTATCATGGAACAGAACACACCAAAAGAATGCGCTGAAATCGTTCAGCTTTACATTCAAAATAACTTTTCAATTGTGAAAACCAAACGTGTGTTTCGTTCGAAAAATAAAGTTAAAAATACTCCCGATGATAACATTATAAGACGTTTCTACGCAAAATTTGTGAATTGTGATAATGTTATTAATGCCAGTCATGCATCCAGACAACGAACAAGACGTCCCACTGAAAATATTGAAGCTGTACGAGCCAGTGTTGAGGAGGAGCCGACAACATCGTCTCGTCGCCGTTCTCAGGAGTTGGGCATCGCTCGGACCACTCTCCGACGCATAATTCGTGTCGATTTGAAGATGTTTCCGTACACAATTCAAATGGCACATAAACTGAACCCAGGTGATTATCTGCGTCGCTTCAATTATGCCAAATGGATCATCAAAATGGCCGAGGACGTGGACAACTTTTGACGAAAAATCATCATGTCAGACGAGGCACATTTCACGTTAAATGGAAGCGTTAATAAGCAAAATCGTCGGTTCTTTGCCACTGAAAACCCTAAATTGATTGAGGAACAGTCTCTATACAACCAAAAAGTTACAGTTTGGTGTGGTGTTTGTGCGGATATGGTCATTGGTCCCTATTTTTTTCGAAAATGATGATGGAGCAACAAAAACTGTTAATGGCTAACGTTATGGAGCCATAAGAAATGATTTTGTGATGTGGTGCAGGACGGTGCAACATGCCATACAGGTCGGCTAACAATCGATTTGTTACGACCATTGTTCCCCGGACGAGTTATATCGAAAAACGGTGATTTTGACTGGCCCCCGAGATCACCCGATTTGACGCCACCAGAAACAAATGCTTCCACTCTAAATGGCCCACTTCCTTCCACTTTTAAATTTAAGGAGGTAAGTGACGATGAAGACAGTTTTCCACGACCTCGAATTTCTTTCCGTCAAACTATTCCAAATGAGTCTGAATCAAGTTCTGACGAATATGAAGAAAAATGATCATCGACTGATAATCTGATAATATTCGATCATATAGAAGTTTTAAGGTCGCCCTGGGATAAATATTAATACTGTTCCCGAATCCATGATGAATGCGTTGAAATTGTGTGTTGGAGATGACTTATTCACATATTTTGTAAAAAAATCGAATAGGTATGAATACCTAAATATTAATAATTTCGAAATACGTCAAAAATGTGTGAAAAGGAAGGAAATCACAATATCGGAAATGAAGAAATGTTTGGGATTGCTTTCATGGGGTAAGTTCGAAAAGATAGAAAAGACGTGTACTGAACCACAGATCCTTGCACAGAAACGCCCTTCTTTGCAAAAACAATGTCTAGAGATTAATTCCGGTAAATATGGAAGGCTTCACTTAGGATCGAACAAAGGCAGCCCCATGATTGACCATTTTTTCCCGAATCCGTGAACATATACAGACCTATACAGCAAGTATTCTTGGATGAAGACATTATACCTTGGAGAGGATGATTTTTCTGAACTCATAATGCAGGAAAACCTATAAAATACGTCACGCAAGTGAGAATGTTATATAAGAGTGATACAGGATCTGTAATTTTGCGATTTGTTCTTGCCAGAAGTCATTCTTATAAAGACAATACAGGCTGTTGTATCTCCATGTACAGATGGCTGGAACTATCTACCATAGTGTCAGTAAGACTCAAGCCCTTTTGCGGAAAAAGTTAGAGTAGGTGGAACTATCAGGAAAAAATAGAGGTTTACCGGAGTTTCTAAAAAAGATAAGTCTCAGAAAAGGACAGCCAATATTTCACCGTGAAGGGGATATTAAACTTCAAATCTGGCAACCAAAGAAATAAGTGGGCCACATGCATCCGGAAGTAATGAAATAGAGTCATAATATTGACAGAACAACACTCAAAAAATTACTGAACCAAATGAATTGATTGAGTATAACAACTTTGTGAAAGGTGTCAACCGAGCTGATGAGTATTTGTCTTACGATTCAATACTACGAAAGACGACGAAATGGATAAAACTAGTAACAATGTATATGATAAATTGTGCATTGTTCAATTCCTTTGTTGTCTATAATTCAACAATAAAGAACAAAGTAAAATATAAGAAATTTTTATATGAAGTACCTGTCCATTGGGTTACTGATTCAGTACCAATAGAAGATAACAATCAAGAGCCAGGGCAACCCACTGTCAAGAAAAGGGGGCCTAAACAAGATCAGCCAGGAACATAGTCGATGGGTATGAAATGCGTTCTAGAAAAAATTGCAGGAATCGGAAGCAAAACATTAGCCCAAGGACAATGTTGCGTGTGTGCATCTCAAAAAATAAGAGATGCAGCTTCTTTCATGTGTAAATTTTGCAGCGAAGATTTTCAGAGAGGTGCGCCATAAAATTAATTTTTTATTCATACCTTTTTTTTTGTTTGGGAAGTGAAGGCTATTTACGCTCTGAGTGTCGGACTCCTGCTACTGGACTACCCACTAAACACATCTCCTGTCACGCCGAGAACCTAGCCTGGAACTGTTTGTCACATTCCTTCGGACTAGGCCTCATTTATCATGGCTTCGCGGTGCCTTTAGATTAAGGGAAATCCCTCTTTCTACACGGATGGACAGGAAGGAAGAGAATTGCTGTTACAGAGATCGCCCTTCCCTCACTAAGCGATCCATCATGCCCTCCTTTATAAGAAGTACTGTCCGTATGTAAAGCAACACACAGTTCCAATTGCATCATTTTTCCCGTTACATTTTCTGGGGAGAGCACGAATATTTTCTGTGAGAGATGCGAACGGAGTGTTTTACATCTGGTACACGTTAAGAACGTGTGGCAGGCGTCATCCGTCATCCCCGGACAGAACACGCAAGTTGGGGATAGTGACTTTCCCATCTTATACAGGTAAGACTGAAAATACCCACTGAGTAGTTGCGTCAGGTAATAATCAGTCTCACCATGCATTCTGTTGAACCACGGCCCCAAGTCACTAATCAGCCGTGCGGTTCACCTGCCTCCTGTTTTGTTTTCCCATGCTTGCTGCCACAAGGTTAGGGTCCTTCTCGGTTCCTCTCCGCTGATAGTTTCGCTTGCCGACTCATTAAAACATTACACCGTAAACATTACACCTTAAAACATTATTAAAGTTCATTATTTGTTTCATTAAGTTGTTGATTGAAAAAATTTGGTAATAAATAATGTTGACGTAAATTACAATTTTTTTCTGATTTTGACTTTCATCTGTATATTATATAATCATTTATACAAAAAGAGCTTTACACCTATCTTTCATAATAATGACCAAGAATACATTCTAAGTTGAAAAATTCAGTTTCGTTAAAAATTTTCAAGTAGTTTCCAATTCACAGTGATTTTACGTAACGCCTTGAAATAACGTAACGAACGTAATAACGTAAAAGTCGCGCGGACTTGTCAAAAAATCGCCCGTTCCTGCCATAACGCACCGACGTGAAGTGCCTGGTAACAATGTGTTAACTTACTACACTTTCTCTACCGCTTAGCAATTTCACTTTGCTACCAGTATCTTGGTAACCTTTTGGAAGGCTTGCAAGAATACCAAATAGTACTCATAGTTAAGCGCACCTCGTCTTCGGCTGTCAATCTCGTTAAAAACTCTAGTGAGCAACTCTAGGCAGCCATGGGTTCATTCCCAAAATCCTTTCGAAGGAATTCCAGCAGAGGAAGCTTTATCATTAATCCCATGTGAAAATTATTGATGATTACTTGCTGAGTAGTCCCTTAGCACTCGCAGTTCTGTCCGCTAGAAAATTATTTACTATTAGTGAAGATGTTGATGAATCCTAAGCCCTTAGACTTCAAAACTTGACCAGATCAGTCACTGATATAATGATCGCTTACTTTTTCACAGTATTAATGAATCTGCATTTAGCAAACAAAAAACAATCCAAACACTGAAAAAAGATGTAAATAATTGAGAGATACCTTAACGCACTTAGCCTGTTCCATTACAATAGTTTGTAAAATATGATTACAATTACAACATGTATCCCTAAATTAAAATGATGTTCAAACTACAAATCGGAGGTATTTTCAAAGTTTACAATGCACACTGCCATTTTCATGTAAAGTTTCCACAAACACATGACCAACACATTGTAACATCATATCAAATCAAAAAGTGCTGTTTATGCATCCTAAACAAATATTTTCGCACACCCTATTTGTTTTATGTTGTTCAATTTTCATTTTTAGCCAAAAATCCTTCAATACTGCCTCGGGCTTACCTTTGTTGTTTACCCAAATTCAATTTTTTTTTCATTTCGCCTGTTGCAAGCAAAGCAATACCCTATCCTTGATTATAGATCAAAATGTTCGGAATAAGCCTTGAAAATAATCAAGGTTACTCCTTGCTATCCCTTTCAAAAAATTCATCGCACTTTTCAGCATAATCTCAAGGAAATTGAAATTTATGAAGAGTACTAATAAGAGCTGGAGGAAAGGTTAAAAAAAATTATTAATGAACAGAAATGGACAGAATGAAAGAATTGAAATTGTTTCATTGAATTTCTTTAAGATATGGAAGGAAATTAAATTTGGGTTCCGAACAATGCATTTCCGCAAGAAAGGAATGAACATTATGCTACTAGCCTTCCATAAGGACGAAGATTTTCTTGGTTAAGTCCACTTGCGTACATTCATCATCATACTACTGAACTACATCATAGTTCAGTATCCGGCGGGGCATAGATGACTTACAAGCGGAAATGATCGTTCACATTGTGGAGTTCACCATGTTTTTATCAGTCAGTTCTCTGGGCCCCCACGATAAGCCAACTAGTGGTGAGCATGTCATGAGCGTGTCGACAAAATTCTCCACGTCCATCCTCTTAGTGTTCCACACGAAGGCGGAGGGCTGAGTGTCCTGGAATGTAGGAACATTGTCGCGGTTATTTATGTTATTGTTTTATTATGTTATTGGTTCGTTCGGTGTTAAGTACACACTAAAGAATGTTATTTCTTGGCACCGGAACCACACGAAACCATCTTTTCGCCCACGGCCCTGAACTCGCATTTGGGTGCCGTTTCGAAGCCATTTGGAGTAAGTTCCAGATTCATCAGGGTACCATGCTGATGAATTTTCATCTCGGTGTTTTTCACTAAGCAGCAATAAATGGGCTTTCATATCCCTCGCGAACTGCTCAAGCAGGTCTCGGGCGTTTGAGCTCCGATGTAAGTTTATCTGCAGGACACGGGTCATTGCAGAGCTGCTTTGGTTTTGGTTAGGGCTTCTTTGAATACCCGGCACTTCCCTGTCCCTGGAATTTGTCTCAGGTCATTAGTTCTGGAATCAGCGTTCTCGCAGAGGATACAGTGCGCCTATCTCCTATCAAGAGATTTTGAGGAGAGAGGAATTTTGCGGCTTGTTTCTTGGTTAGGTCGACTATGGACTTGCGCTGCCCTCTATTATTTTCAGGGGTTAGTCGTTATTTGAGCCCACTTAATTACTTTTGGGGCACTCTTCCACCTCCGTCCTGTCTGTAACGCAGTCAATGTACCTGACCACTGTTGCCTTTTCCCCAAGAGCTTTTTTGACTGCGTTACGGAATGAATCGTTATTTCTCAGGTCCAAATTCTACAAAGAGGCCACCAGATCTGGTTGGCCAGGCGGTTCTGATGGCAGTTTGAGGGTCATCGGTTCTAACAGCTCCCTTGATTTCCCGCAGAACGTCTGCGTATGTCCCGCCAACTGTAGACTAGTAGACTTCTAACTCTGGGACTAGAATTTTCAAAAAATAGAATTGCTTATCCAGCTGCAATTAATTCCAGCAAGCACTTCGTAGAGCTCGGAGTCAAGCGTAATCCTACAGAGGTTGTGGTTGAAAATATATTGGGCCCTCTCTATTTGGCAGTTGCTCTCACATTGATCTGATTTCCAAATGCTAAATGTAAATTAATTTAGAGTAAAAAAAATTTAACCAATCTTGCTAGGTAATTACGTAATGGCTTGGCAACCCGTGAGTCCTTGACAATGAATATCTTCTGGCTCCAGTGCTGTCGATTTGTGCAAAGTTCTTGCCGGTAAGAGCACTTAACAAGCACACTGAAGTACACTCCACCCTGCGGTTTTGAATTTGATTGCATGAACCCGGAAATGGAAAAAGGACCACACTCGGGTAGTACTGCAACTACTCAGCTGATCTTGCAATTTTCTTTATGACACACTTTTTGTGGAAATATACGATTACGACCGTTTCGGCCGGATTCTCCTACACATGTCAAACATATCCTGAAGAAGTTTGCCTTGGAAAGAGTTTAGCTGGTATCCACTGATACTCTTTCCTTCTGGCCACGCATTGAACTTCCAGGGAAAATCAATCAAAATAATCTTAGGATAAACTGCATTTCGAGCGAATCCTAGTTTGTAGATTCGGCCTCAAATTTTACGCAGAAGTCATATATGTTGCCATATGAACAGGCTTTATACGGGCTGATGTGTTCTGGAAATCTAATGTTTTTTTAAAAAATATGAATTTCTCATTCTAACGATATAAATGCACATAGATAAAACCTTAATATATTTCTTACGAGGGGTATTTTCCATCATTGCACTTGTATCTGCAATTTCGGCCCATTCTAAAAGGGGATGTCCTTAGACCTCAGATGTTAAGCCTTTGTTCTTATATTCTCATGCATTTGGAAGAATGCTATATAAAAGCTAGCATCGATCTCTTCACGATCTCGAGCCTTTCGTTATGTTCCGGTTTGAATTGGTAACTGGATTTCTTTCCCCTGGAAGCAGGATTTTCAATGGTAGCTGTATATTTGTTAAACTTCTCCGAATCCTTTCAATGCCTTTCCAGAAGTTTTTTGACGTCATTATTATTAATCTTAATTTTAAGTTATTCGTTGATTGAACATGTAAAGGCTTTTGATCCATGACTAAAAGAGCGCAAAACGTTCCAAAAAGGCTTGCATTACGACTATTTTCTTTCAATTCTACGTCAGTGTTGTGAATAGGAGGGCATATGCTTATACTGCGGCAAGTGAATATGCGTAGCCTCGAATCGTCAATTGTCGAGGTAAGCCATTTCGTGGAAAAGTTTTGCACAATCGAAAAATTTCTAGCAAGTTATTTTCAGCCTGGTTCCTGGAAAGAATCCCTAATGGGTCGACCCATAGATTCCTATCTTTAATCTTGACCATAATTTTTTTTCTTGAGATACTTTTAGTTTCTGAATAATTCAACTGACAAGTAGCATATCAAAGTGTCAACCTTCTGCCACCAAGTTCAATGCTACTTCTGAATGCATTGATATCCCTTTAGAAATCCCTACCCGATCGGCATCAATAAGAGAATAAATATAAACTCCTTTTCAGATCGTTAATTTTGGGAAAAATTTCTGAGAACCTGCTAAGGTAATATCAGCATCATCGATTTAATCAAACTGATAGATACTTACTCCTACTATAAGTAGATGTTGATTCAATTAGTACATATAGTTTTTCCGTCTCCGTTATACCACATATATATGCGACACATTTAACATAAAATCGACAAAGTGTCCCTATTTTCATTTCCTGCAACATTTCATTTGTAATATAAAGCAATTTATTTTCCTCGACTCTAAAAATTTTTCTGCTTAAAATGACTGCAAGTACCTGCAAGAGGATACCTTTCCTGTCACGTAAAAGTTTTGGTTTTTTTTTTCAAGTTACGAACGACTCGAAAACCAATGCTAGTGTGCCAGATAGGAAAGTCATCGGCCACAATTTTTGTGTATATATCTCCTTTGGGGTAAGTTTTTCATTTCAGAAACGCCATTTTGATTCTTCTTTCACATCTTTCTCCACATCCTGATCACTAGCTGCAAAGCAAATGAACTGGAAACAAAAAAAAGAGAAGCCTAAACTTTCAAGTTTCCTATTCAATACCCTTCACGCCTTTATCCTGCTGGCATCTATTAGCCATACAATAAACCAAGACATACTAAAGCATTTTCCTTCGCCTTTTTGTTTAGGGAAACTGCTTTCAGCTTCCTTTTTACAACTTTCCGTTACATACATAACTACCGAAATGGAAAGCAAAATGAAACGAGAACGGATTTCCTTTTTGTGATGACAACGCTACATTGAACTCGAGCTACAGTCGGAAAGTAACGTAAGCTTTCCGTACAATCTAGCCAACAAAATCTAAGGAATCCTTTGGGATCAATATGATGGCCATGTGACTGTTTCGTTTTTTGTTCAATGGCCACTTTTGGCACGACTTGAATTTCGTGTGGCTTATTTTCACCTTTGAACCGTCGGAGATTTTGCAACACATCCAACAATATGGCGAAAGAAATATGGCTTCAATTTGGTTCATTCGTGCAAAAGATAGCAATGGAAAAGATTTCAACAACGCAAGGCATTTGCGAATGGACAAATGCATTGTAGCATTTTCAAAAAGGCTGAATTTCATGTGAGCCTGTAAATTGAAATGCTAATACGTTAACTTCTTTTCTGAAAAAATCTAAAAACGAATCTAAATTAAGCTTCAAAACATGTAGTCAAAAGATGTGTGTTGTTTTGTACAGAAAGCAGTAACTTTGAACATGTCCAATATTGTTGGGAGCATGTTGAAAGCATGTCTTCAAATTTAATTACACCTTTGAAAATTTAATTCCTACTTACCAGCACAAGACAGCGTAATCCTTAGCATTATGCTGCCTTGCAATCTCCCAAAAAAGTATCATATTGCATCATGTATCCGAATACTGTTAATTCTAACTAAACCATTTACCCAGCGCACTTAACATGAATACACAATATCTCCCCAAAGAATACTTTGAAAAGTGGATAAAATAATGGAAAGTTGGCGCTCACTTTCAAATTTAATTAAATTTCACAAAGTCCACTAAATTGGCAGTTTGTGTGTCTAACCTGTTACTGTTGAAAGTGGTGTGCACTCAATTGTTCGGGGCTGCATGGGTGAGTTTAAGGATTCAAAATATCACTTTACAATGACAGTCTATACGAGTATTGCATAATGCGAGGATCGCCAAAGTGTTTATCAAGGTATTTACTTCTCAAAAAGAGAAACGTATTTTATTTCGGTCGTTGGTTTAGAAACTGAAGGAATGCAATCCTGAAGAAAACTGCGTAATTGGCTTTCGGGTTAATATGAGTCTCAGACAGGGTTATTTGAATTCTCGAGACAAGCCTAAAACCAGAATGAAATGGATTCCGATAATATTTATTTAAGGGAAAATATTTTCTCTGTTTATTGTTCAAAGTAGGTGTTAAAGGATACAGATATGTGAGCTTAAATACTAGTTAACAATTATTTAATGTTATTCATTCCGTTCAGGTGCTATTGGAAAGTAATTTATTGTTGCACTTTTTCAGGTGCGCGACCTGTTTGCTCTTCGCAAATATCAGCAATAGTGAATGAAACACACCCGAATAATTTAAAATTAGGTGCTTGAAATTTTATTCTTAAAAATCACTAAAACTTTATATAATTATATAAATTTATATAATTTTAAAGTTTTATATAATTATATAACTTTATATAATGTTTATATAATTATATACCTTTATATAATTATAAAGTTTTAGTGGATTTTAAGAATAAAATTTCAAGCACATAGTTTTAAATTATTACATTTATATTAATTACTGTACATTAATTAATCATCACTTTTACTTGCTACTTAATTTCGAATATGATTTTATTTCACAACACTTTTACCGCACTACTTTTAACGCGCACTGTCGCTCGCTTCATTACTTCATATACAAGACTCTCTTCGCCGCTCGCCGTAGTCGCTTTTATACAACTACCAATCAACCCAGAATCTCCAATGCGGATTGTTCTCATGTTTACGCGCTGAGTCATTTGCGCACGACAGCAGTGAGTTGTCAGCAGAACTCTTGCGTTGTTAGCAGAACTCCTTACGGGATCATCTGAAGTAGAAAAAATACGTGTTTAGTCAAGACTATAAACTAGAGGTAAGACGAATGAGAATAAATTAAAAATTGGATTTTTGGCTGAACTTTTAACAACAATATGACGGTAAACATTTATCTACCTTTTTTTGAAATCTTTCATCCAACTCATTGTAAATTGCATTTCAAATTGTATTTCAAATTTTGACAACTGACTTTGAAAACACCGTTTGAAAAAACACAGAAAACACGTTTTTAAAGTAATGAGTTACAACAAAATTTGGAAAAAGTATTATTTTCAACTTATATTGAATCGTCAATTCCTGGGCCATAATGCAAAGAATCTGCTTCAGCTCCAATATCCCAGGTATCGTTTTGCTCTTGCATGTGATTTTTTTTTTGTTTGGCAGGTGAAGGCTATTTACGCCCTGAGTGTCGGACTCCCCCGCTACCGGACTACCGACTAAACACCTCCCCTGTCACACCGAGAACCTAGCCTGGAACTGTTTGTCACATTACTTTGGACTAGGCCTCATTAATCATCGCTTAGCGATGTCTTCAGGCTAAGGGAAATCTCTCTTCACGGATGGATAGGAAGGAATTGCGATTAGTAACTATAAAATTGCGTTACAGAGATGTTCCCTCCCTCGCCAAGCGATCCATTATGTCCTTCTTTATAATGAGTACTGTCCGTACCTAATGCGAAACACAGTTCCAATTGTCCTTTGATTTCATCATTTTTCCCGTTAAATTTTCTGGAGAAATTACGTCAATTTTCTCCGAGAGATGCGAACGGAGTCTTGTAAATCTATTACACGTAAAGAACGTGTGGCAGGCGTCGTCCGTCATCCCCGGGCAGAACACGCAAGTTGGAGATGGTGTCTTTCCCATCTTATACAGGTAAGACTGAAAACACCCGTGACCACTGAGTAGTTGCGTCAGATAATAATCAGTCTCACCATGCATTCTGTAGAACAACGGCCCCAAGTCACTTATCAGCCGTGCGGTCCATCTGCCTCGCGTTTCGTTTTCCCATGTTTGCTGCAATAAGATAAGGGTTCTTCTCCGTTCCTCTGGGCTGACGGTTTCTCTCGCCGACTCCCCCCTACGTGGATACACGGGTCATTGCAGAGCTGCTTTGGTTTTGGTTAGGGCTTCTTTGAATACCCGGCACTTCCCTGTCCCTGGAATTTGTCTCAGGTCATTAGTTCTGGAATCAGCGTTCTCGGAGAGGATACAGTGCGCCTATCTCCTATCAAGAGATTTTGAGGAGAGAGGAATTTTGCGGCTTGTTTCTTGGTTAGGTCGACTATGGACTTGCGCTGCCCTCTATTATTTTCAGGGGTTAGTCGTTATTTGAGCCCACTTAATTACTTTTGGGGCACTCTTCCACCTCCGTCCTGTCTGTAACGCAGTCAATGTACCTGACCACTGTTGCCTTTTCCCCAAGAGCTTTTTTGACTGCGTTACGGAATGAATCGTTATTTCTCAGGTCCAAATTCTACAAAGAGGCCACCAGATCTGGTTGGCCAGGCGGTTCTGATGGCAGTTTGAGGGTCATCGGGTCTAACAGCTCCCTTGATTTCCCGCAGAACGTCTGCGTATGTCCCGCCAACTGTAGACTAGTAGACTTCTAACTCTGGGACTAGAATTTTCAAAAAATAGAATTGCTTATCCAGCTGCAATTAATTCCAGCAAGCACTTCGCAGAGCTCGGAGTCAAGCGTAATCCTACAGAGGTTGTGGTTGAAAATATATTGGGCCCTCTCTATTTGGCAGTTGCTCTCACATTGATCTGATTTCCAAATGCTAAATGTAAATTAATTTAGAGTAAAAAAAATTTAACCAATCTTGCTAGGTAATTACGTAATGGCTTGGCAACCCGTGAGTCCTTGACAATGAATATCTTCTGGCTCCAGTGCTGTCGATTTGTGCAAAGTTCTTGCCGGTAAGAGCACTTAACAAGCACACTGAAGTACACTCCACCCTGCGGTTTTGAATTTGATTGCATGAACCCGGAAATGGAAAAAGGACCACACTCGGGTAGTACTGCAACTACTCAGCTGATCTTGCAATTTTCTTTATGACACACTTTTTGTGGAAATATACGATTACGACCGTTTCGGCCGGATTCTCCTACACATGTCAAACATATCCTGAAGTAGTTTGCTATTTACGCCCTGAGTGTCGGACTCCCCCGCTACCGGACTACCGACTAAACACCTCCCCTGTCACACCGAGAACCTAGCCTGGAACTGTTTGTCACATTACTTTGGACTAGGCCTCATTAATCATCGCTTAGCGATGTCTTCAGGCTAAGGGAAATCTCTCTTCACGGATGGATAGGAAGGAATTGCGATTAGTAACTATAAAATTGCGTTACAGAGATGTTCCCTCCCTCGCCAAGCGATCCATTATGTCCTTCTTTATAATGAGTACTGTCCGTACCTAATGCGAAACACAGTTCCAATTGTCCTTTGATTTCATCATTTTTCCCGTTAAATTTTCTGGAGAAATTACGTCAATTTTCTCCGAGAGATGCGAACGGAGTCTTGTGAATCTATTACACGTAAAGAACGTGTGGCAGGCGTCGTCCGTCATCCCCGGGCAGAACACGCAAGTTGGAGATGGTGTCTTTCCCATCTTATACAGGTAAGACTGAAAACACCCGTGACCACTGAGTAGTTGCGTCAGATAATAATCAGTCTCACCATGCATTCTGTAGAACAACGGCCCCAAGTCACTTATCAGCCGTGCGGTCCATCTGCCTCGCGTTTCGTTTTCCCATGTTTGCTGCAATAAGATAAGGGTTCTTCTCCGTTCCTCTGGGCTGACGGTTTCTCTCGCCGACTCCCCCGTACGTGGATATACACGTTTCCGTTCGTCTGCAAGTAATTTAATTGTAACCACCCTCGAGATTACCAGCACTGCAGGTTCAGAGACAGTGCGGTATGCAGCGGCTATCCGGAAAACTCCTTGCCTCTGCACCTGTGCCAGACACCTTCGGTACGTCTCTTTACTAAGAGCGTCAGCCCAAACCTCGGAGCCATACAAGAGCACTGACTCCATTGCACTCATCAGTAGACGTCTTTTGCTCGAGGTTGGCCCCTGCGTGTTGGCCATAATGCGGTTTAGCGCCGATACCCGCACGGAGGGCTTATCTGCCGACGCTCAAACCTGCACGAAAAAACTCATCTTCGAATCAATTATCAAGCCAAGGTATCTGATTGATTCTTTTGACTCGATGGTCATTTCCCCTACACGAACCGGCATAACACGAGATATTTGCTTCTTTGTGAGGACGACAACCTCGGTCTTTTCCAGCTCTAGGCTAAGCCCACGGTCTGTCATCCAATCGCTCACTCGGCGTATTACCGCATCCAGTTTGAGCTGCATCTGTCCGCCAGTATGTCCGGCGACTAGTACTGCTACGTCATCTGCGTAGCCAACCAGGCGCGACTTCCCCGGTAACTGCAGCCTCAAAAGCTCATCGTACGAGACATTCCAGAGGTCCGGGCCCAGAACGGAACATTGCGCGACCCCTGATGTCAAATCAATTCTTCGCCGGCCTCCCAACGAGTCATAGATCAGTTTCCGATTTTTGAGGTAGTCTTTCAATATCCGCATCAGGTACCTCGGCACCCTGAAATATTCCAGAGCACCAAAAATATCTGTCCATCTAGCAGAGTTGAAGGCATTTCTCACAACTAGAGTTATGAGCAGTACTATTCGTCTCGAGTAATGATTGTGGGCTTCTGCCTGCTGGACCGCACTCACTACCTCTGCTATTGCACCAATTGTGGATCGACCAGCCCTGAAGCCGTACTGCTGAGGAGACAGATCCCCGGCTGTTCGAATGGTTTCTCCAAGTCTTTCTCTAATGCGCCTCTCGAGTACCTTCCCAGCGGCGTTCAGCATATATAGGGGCCGATATGTAGATGGTTGCTCTGCGTTCCCCTTCCCCTTGTGGATCAGCACGAGCCTCGCCTCTTTCCAGCAATTTGGAAACACGCCCTGCCGCAAACAGGCATTGAAGGTGGTGAGCAGCTCTTCAGGACAAAGTTGATGTGCAAGCTGTATCACTTCCGCTGGTATACCGTCTGGTCCTGGGGCCTTTTTCGATTTTAAAGCTTTTACCGCATCATCCAGTTCGATGGCGGTGAAAAGTGGGCATTCTCCAGGACATTCAACATCTGCATCAACGGGACGAATAGGATGCATAGGGAAGAGCGCTCTACCAATCTGGTCCATTTTTCCGTTTCAAGGACACAGGGCCTCCTTGCAGCTCCTAGTTTCCACATGGCATGCTTAAAACCCAGCCCCCACGGGTCTCTGTCGATGTCCACAACTAAATTGCGCCAGCAGCGAGCCTTGCTTTCGTTAATTAACCTACGGAGAACTTTTCTAGCCGACCTGTATGCCAGCGTTCGGGAGTGTGACTCGTCTCGATTTCTTAAACGTTGAGATTCGCGGCGGAGTTTGTGACATTCTCTCCGCTTTTCGGCGATTTCTGCCGACCACCAGTATACAGCAGGCTTATTGTGTCGAGGCCGTTGCCTGGGCATAGAGCAGTCGCACGCATTCTTGATGAGCCTAATGGTGGAGTTCACCATGTTTTCAGCTGACGCTCCTCCCGTTACCGTCATAGTTTCACCTCTCATAAGAGCTGCGGCGAACGCGTCGACATCTATTTTAGATATATTCCAACCTACAGTTGAGGGTTGGGTTGCTACGCGTCGAGTAGCACAGTCGCCAATTGCGAAAGCAATGTACTGATGATCGCTCGCCGAGTAGTCCTCCAGTACCCTCCATCTGTGTATCCTAGGCACTAAGGACTCCGAAGCAAATGTCACATCCGGTATAGTTCCCAAGCAGCCTCCCCGTCGAAAAGTTGGTGTGTTCCCAACGTTCATGATGACAAGTTGCCTCCTAGCCGCCATTTCTAGGATTCTTTTTCCTCTCGAGTCTGGCAGAGGCATTCCCCATTCTATCGCCATGGCGTTAAAGTCACCGCCAACAAGGATTCGGCCTTCTGTGCTCGAGACAGCTTCCTCCAGTTCATCGAGCCTGCTCTGAAAGCATGAAATTGACTCATTCGGAGTGAAATAGACGCTTATGAATGTCAAATCGGCGCACCCAATGAGCACGAAGCCATTTCCACTGATGCAAGTCCGAGCTGTGGGTAGAGCCCTATCACGTACCCAGATGGCGGCGGTGCCGGATCGATCACAATACCATCCAGCTTCCTTTTTGTTGTGGTGTTGCTCAGATATCAGTAACAAGTCAACTTTTTTCTCTCTTGCAACCTGGTCTAGTAAATCTTGTGCGGTTGAGCTACGGTGTAGGTTGATTTGCAGGACTTGGATCATGTCTTTGCTCTTTTCTTGCTTTGTGCCTCTTTGAACTCCTGGCACCTACCACTTCCTGGAATGTGAGTCAGATCTTCAGACTTCCATCCCTTATCTTTGCACAAGATACAACTGGGATCGTTTGGGCAGTCTTTCGCCTTATGACCGGAAGTGCTACACCTGTAGCACAGTTTGCTTCGATCTGGCCCCTTGCAGTTCAAGGAGATGTGTCCGAAGTTAAGGCACTTGTAGCATCGAGTTAGGGCTACCCTCCGACGTATCCTGCACACAACCCAGTCGACTTTAATTTTCTCCTTGGCCAGGAGTTGCACAGCGTCTTTCTCTGGGATGTCTATTATTGCCGCCCTTTGTCCTCTAGGGTTGGTAGGCGTTAGCCTTACCCTAAAGTTCTCTGCCGTAGGAAGAATTGACCTAATTGAATCTTCTACTTCTTTGGCATCCGCAATGCAGTCAAGGTCTCTTATTTCCAAAGACGCCATTGGCTGCAAAGTCGAGATAACAACTTTAGAGCCCAGGAGGTCCTTGACAGCGCTCTCGAACCGTCCCTTGTCGGTGGATTCCGCTCCGAGTTCTACGAGGAGACCGCCTGTTCTGGTCGCTCTTACTGTTCGTATACAGACACCGTTTTTTTCGGGTTCCACATTTTGCCTGATTTCCTTGAGGACCTCGGCGTAAGTTCTCGCGTCGGCAGGCTTGATCACTAGAGCATCCCTGAGCTGCTTGCTCCTGGTCTTTTTTGGCATTGCGCTGTGGTTCGTGCCTTCTTGCTTTTCGGGCACCTGTTTGGAATCTTTTGTTATCGCTTGGTGTATCTTCTTTGCAGCCTTCTGTTGCGATTTAGAGCGCACTAATTGAAAGCCATCATTTTCCTCCTCCCCTTGACTGTTGTCTCGATATAATGTCAGCAGAAGGGTCTTGTTGTAGTTGAGCATCATTGGTTTCGCCTTCCACGTTGTTCAGTATATGACTTTTAATGGCCCCTGGAGAATGGCACTTCGGATCGATGACTCCACTGCCCGAAGCCTCCACTACGCTTCTGGTATCATTCGCTCCATCGCCTTGTGTAGGAGGAATGTTTTGGACAAGCACCTTTTTCGCTGTTGCAAAGCGTTCGATGGAGGTTTGCTTGCACGATGTTTTCTCGTTGCCTTGATTAGGCTTGGCTACTCTTTGAGGCGGAGTTCGCAGTAGTTTTGGCCTTCGGGCGAACATGCTTGCGTCGTTGATTATTTCACTTGTAATTTTTGATTCTTCAGTGGCCAAGTGTTCCACCACTGAAAAATGCCCTGGCGACTTATCCCCAGCATGAATGCTGGAGAGAAGCCCGCATGAGGTCGAGGCTCCCTCACACGTCGGGGTGTATATCCCCATCCCTAATTTACTATTTTTGTTATCACTCATTATATATTTTTTGTTTTTGGTGGGTGCTTTTAGTGACTTGATCACGCGTCTGGATGACGGGCAACCTCGTCAAGCCCCCCCACCACGACAAGGTAGCACCCATGGGGGATGCGTTGTTAGCAGAACTCTTTACGGGTTCATCTGAAGTAGAAAAAATCCGTGTTTAGTCAAAACTTTAAACTAGAGGTGAGACGAAGGAGAATAAATTAAAAATTGGATTTTTGGCTGAACTTTTAACAACAATATGACGGTAAACATTTATCTACCTTTTTTTGAAATCTCTCATCCAACTCATTGTAAATTGCATTTCGAATTGCATTTCAAATTTTGACAACTGACTATGAAAACACAGTTTGAAAAAACACAGAAAACACGTGTTTAAAGTAATGAGTTACAATAAAATTTGGAAAAAGTATTATTTTCAACTTACATTGAATCGTTAATTCCTGGACCATAATGTAAAGAATCTGCTGCAGCTCCAATATCCCAGGTATGGTTTTGCTCTTGCGTGTGATGAATCCTGGATTCACGTGCAAATTTTATTCTCGGCTCCGCATACAAAGTTTTCATCACCTTTTGCAGCATATTCGTGACAGTTTAGGCCAAGTTTAAAATCCATACCGTGCATAATTTATAATCTGTCGTTCCTCCAAACAGCGATCAATGCAGAAATATTAACGATCTTTGCACCAGCACGATGTATTTTAGGAGTGATTCTCCAGATCAACTGGTTAAAACTTTCGTTGTTTTTTGTGTGAAACCAGAACCACTTCAAAAGCTCACTCTTTCGAAGATCTTCATAAATAGTGTACTCGTGTTTGAAGGCGCCAGGCGTACCTCAAGTTGGGACCTTTTGAGCAAATATCATGCTGAGTTTTTTTCTCTGTAAAACTGTAATGGTAATAAGTAGCCCATATAGCGTCTTTCATTTCTTCCACTGAATCACAATTTCTTCTTATTCAATACCAGTTTTTACATTTATGACAACTTTTTCGAGTGCTTTTATTTGTGGCTCGACCGAGAACATGACATCTTCCAAATTTTCTTGTTTTGGCTCTGGGGGTTGAATTTCTTCTTCTATTTTATAGCAACAATTTCCTACGTCGTTTTATTTCACTTGGAATTGTCTCTGTATAGAGTGATAGGTTTTTCAAAAAGTTATTTCGAGACAATTTAATTTCTTTATTATTCTCTTTGTAAACAATGTTTGCATTTACTCCTGCAGTATTTAGAATATGAAAAAATACTGTTCGAGGCCATCTGCGAGAATTTCTTGACACATCGTATAAGTTGCGCATTTTCTCCAACAGGTCTACCCCGCATTTGGTGTTGATGTAGGCTGTTATAATCTCAGGTTTATTTTGTTCACCAGTAGCCTCATCTATATTATTGTCAAAATGCATTGATCAAATGGCAAGGAGAGCCCTACATTTTTTTGACACGATCGAGACTAATGTGTAATTATTATCGAACCCAAATATTGAACTATTCAGTCCTCGACTTTAGGATGGTAAAAATTGTGAGGGTAGTTGACACTTATTTTTTTGAATGTACGAATGTAGATCAATTTTTTCTCCAAAAGTTCCTTTATCAAAGAAGTTGAACTAAACCAGTTATCGACCGTAACATTCATATTTGTTCCCTCAACTGGCTTCACTAATCTCAATACTACATATTTTGGTTTATAACTTAGTTTGTAGAGACCTTCCGGTTGCGTTCCTAAGTACACTTCAAGGTTATGAGAAACATATTATGAGCAACAACTATCGCAGAAATCTTGATCCCATATTTAGATGATTTTGAAGGTATCTACAGTTTGAAAGAGCAACTTCCTCGAAAAGCAATCGACTGTTCGTTGATTGTCAAATAGAAATTTGCTGAATAGCTTTTTTAACAGTTTTTCACTAACTTTTCAAACGATTCCCGTATTGGAGCCATTTTATCAATGGCCTTACGAACCTCTCAATCTCTGATATCATCAAACCGCAGGCAGCGCATTAGAAACCAACTCTTTGTTGACTCATTGTAGCTTAAATTGCATCAAATCCGGTCCTTCTACAATTTTCCCACATATCAAGAATATTCAATCTAACTGACTTTAGTGTCCCAGCTAACAATAAGATACTAATCAAGGATCAAGGATTTTACACTCATCTGTACGTTTGGCGTCGCGCTCAGGAGAAAATTTAATTTTTATTTTATGAATAGAAATATTTCTATACTTAGTTATACATGGAACATGAATATCCACATCAATCATGCATTCAAATCATTGCAAGTAAGTATTTACGTGTTTTGCAAGTTTTACATTGCGAGTAAGTATTTACTTCGAACCCGAGAAATGGATGCTAACACATTTTTAATCAATTTTGTGACCCCATCTTTGCGAGCAAAAAAGTCTGTCGATACAGCCTGTTCACATAGTACGGAAATTTCGTCATCCTTTTCCTTAGATTTGGCATAACGTAAGCACATTGCTTGCATTGAGCACAACAAATACGTGAGTAAATGACTCAGCGCGTAAACTCGAGAATGATCCACGTGGAAGATTCGGGATTTGTTGAAACGTGTATAAAAGCGACTACAGCAAGCGGCGAAGAGAAGTCTTGTGGGTGAAGCGAAGTCGTGTTGCATAAGCAAAAAGCGACAGTGCGCGTTAAAAGTAATGCGGTAACCAAATAGTGTTGAAGTAAAATAAAATCGTACGCAGATTAAAAAGCGAGTGAAAGTAATTGAGTTAATTAATTTGTTAAAATAAAAGTGAAAAAGTAATTGAGTGAAAATAATCGTGAAGTGTTAGTGAAATTTGTTCACAGAATAAGTTCTCAAACAACTAATTTTAAATCAGTCGGGTGTGTTTAATTCACTTTATCGAAAATTTGCGAAGCAAACAGGTTAATCACCAGGGAAAGCGCCACAATATCTTACAACTATGCTGACTGATTTTTTTTAGGAAGGTACTGAAAGATAAGAGCTCGTCAGTGGTGTCAACTGTAAGGAAAAAAATAGGGTCGGATTACAATAGGAATCCGCGCGACTACTGCAATGTTAACAGAGTATATTATGAAATCCCAATCCCCTATCGAATTTACGTACCTGGAGTCATATTTTACAGAAAAGCATTTAAACATTTCAATATTGAAAGATACGTTCATGTTCTCAGATGCTGCAGTGCGATCGGCGATACATTGATTTGTTGTGGTGTGTCCTTCCTTCCACACTTCATACTCTGCCGTATTTGATTTTTGCTCCCATGATTCACATTATTTACATTAAGAGCATACAACAAGCGCGTCTAAGACTTTTCTCGAACTATATTCAAAAAGTAAACTGACACCACACAGGTCGGTATTCTTCCATGACCCATCACCTGAACAATTACACCTGTCGTATCTTCAACGTAGTTTTCAAAACATGATAATTGCTTTTCTTTTTTAGCAGCAGAGTAGAAAAGTGTCTCAGCAACTGTCACAATACACTCTTGTATTTTATCAACAAAAAAATCATATACTGATTGATTCAAAAACGAGCTGCACAACTTCTTTCATTCGGCAAGACTGCCGATTTGGTTCATACATTTTGCCAATTTTTAGCATGGTATATTATATTTCGAATTACATTGTTCAGATGCTACCACAATTCGAATTGATCGAATTGGGAGCATCTACTTTTCAATTATACAGTTAACCCGCAGGGGGAATGCTGGTTACCAGGACCGTTCCTGAAAGCTAGTATTCTTTGGGGACTGCCACCCCAACGTACCCGAGGAAATTGAGGACATCACGGAATATGACCCTGAACCAATTGTGGACTACGATTCGACTGATTAACCAAAATTGATGCTTTGGGCTGGCGGATATGATGTTTTGGACCTAGTTGCGTCGCATGGTAGCACCGAGGCGACACTCGAGTATGAACGGCTCCAATCTAACGATCATACCGTCTCCGTCCCGGTAAAACCTTGGCAGGCCTCGGAGTACGTTCGAAGCTCGCACCATTGAGTTGGTGGTGTAGGTTCGGTTGAGACGAACTCCCGTTTAGCGTCGGTCTGGCCCTGAGCACCTGTCCCCATAAGGGCTGGTGCCGAACCCCGCATGGCCTCCCTGCTTAGCAAAGATACCCATGGGACCAATAAGGTGACTACACACACGAGTGGAGATAGCGGCTCTGAGGGGGGACCCATAAGAAATGATAACAAAAAAATTATACACAATTGAAAATATGTCAGAACAGAAATATTCGAAAACGGATGGAAGAAAAGCAGGAATTCGGGTACAACCAGATATTTTAACAGCATTTGGGCGCAGTAAAAAAACCATGCGCACACCAGAGCGACCAAAACAAGAAGAACAGAGCCTCTTGCAAGCTGGAAGAAACGAACACACGGTGGAGAAATGCGAAACGGTTGAGAAACCTATGATTGTTGCCATCACCACCGAAGCAACTGAAGCACGGGACACAAATAAAGAAATCCCTGCACGTCAGACACGGAGCACTTCGATTATCATGGATCGTGCAGAGGAAGAGCGGCTATACCGTAAAGCAAAAAGGGTTATTAAACGCATCACTGCCACATGCAACGCACAATATAACCTTAGCAACGAGGTTAAAAACGGAGTTCTGGAGTTGGAAGACCTCCTAACCCGAATAGGTTATTAGAGAAGCAGGTGGCTAAAGGCAGAGGAAGAGCAACAGGCTAACACATTCGACAGCGCAGTAGCCGTCCCAATTTCTACTGCCACCAAAAGGTTGGCCTGCAGTCCAATCAAAGGGGATCGGGATAAACGGGGGAAGGACGAGGACAGGACGCCGAACGATCAAATCGCGATTGAGGAGGGTTTTCAGACGGCACTATCCAAAGCTGCCAAAAAGGCAGCTAAAAAAGCGGCCCTGAAGTTCAAAATTGATAAATACCCACAGGAACCGAAATGCAGTGTATCATCGCAGATAACCCAGGAAAATAAGATTAGGAAGTGTCGGAAACCCATTGGGCAGGCAATGCTGGTTAAACCCACCGACGGTAGATCCTATGTGTATGTTCTGTAAGAAATCAAGGGAGCGGTGAAACCCGAAGACATACAAACTGCAATAAAAGCTGTACGGCCAACTCGCTCGGGGGATCTACTTGTTGAGTTCGGATCAGATGCAAACAATAAAGACGCGTTCCGTGACGCAGTCAAAAGAGTCCTTGGAGAGAAGGCAATTGTAGCCTCACTCGAGCATAAGGCCACACTGGAAATTAGAGACATCGACTGCGTTACGGATCTGCCCGAAATAGAATTCGCCTTAAAACGCGACTTCCCCGTACTAGGCGAGACGAAAGTCAGATTGGCCAAACCAAACAACAGGGGTAAACCATAATCGACCTCACAGAGAAGGAAGCAGAAAAGCTTCTGAAGCAGGGCAAAATAAGAATAGGGTGGGTTATTTGTCGGATACGGCGAAGGGCCATTCCCCTTCGTTGTTTCAAGTGCCTCGGATATCTACCGCATATCTCTACCGCACTGACATGTAATTGAACTGACCGAAGCTCCTCGTGCTACAATTGCGGTAAGACAGGGCATTAAAGCAAGGAATGCACAGACGAGTCACACTGTGATCTCTGCCAGGAGTATAACCCGAGACCAGAGGATTTTAAACATATTCCAAGCACAGGGAAGTGTCGGGTCTCCCAAGAAGCCCTAACCAAGGCAAAAGCGCTTCTGCAATGATTTTTATACTTGAAATCAATCTACATCGAAGCATCATCGCCCAAGACCTACTGGAACAGTTCGCGAGAGACAGGCAAGCTGACTTACTACTGCTGAGTAAGCAACATCACACCAGAAACTCATCAACATGGTATCCTGACGAATCCGGCACAACTGCCATCTGGGTTCGCACCAGTGCTCACCTACAAGTGCATGATCTGCGGCGAGGAGATGGTTTTGTTTGGGTTCGGTGCTCGGGAACTACACTCTTCAGTGTATACCTAACTCCGAACGAATTGTTGTCATCCTTTCAACTTAGGCTCAATACTTTGGAGGCCGCTGTTTCGAGTATTGAGGGCCATGTGCTCATCGGAGAGGACTTCAATTCAAAGGAAATCGAGTGGGGCATGCCCCAGTCAGACGCTCGGGGCAAACGGATCGTGGGAGTGGCAGCACGAACTGGGCTCGTCGTACTGAACACAGGTCATACCCCTACTTTCCGTCGATGGGGTTGCGTCGGCACCATATCTGATGTGACATTCGCCTCGGAGTGCCTTGCACAATCAGTTAAAAATTGGAGAGTGCTAGAGGATTACTCGACCAGTGATCACCAGTACATAGCTCTGGAGATCCATCACGGTGCTCCCCGAAGAACACGCGCTTGTTCTTCTGCGCTCCGGTGTAATACTGAGAAAGCGGATATTGAGAACTTTGTTGAAGTGCTTATGGCACGATCGCCGCTGTCGGAAGCAACGCTAGAGGACGGAGAACGCGCGGCAAGAGAAGTTGTTAACTCAACTATGCGAATCATTACATCCGCCTGCAGGTCTTCAATGCCCCTACGAAGACCCCGGCACAACAAGCCTCCAGTATACTGGTGGTCACCTGAAATTGCCGAAAAACGAAGGGAGTGTCACAAACTACGACGCAGGACACAGCGAGCTCGAACCCGGGAAGAGGCATGTATCCGATTAGCTGCTTACAAGTCATCTAGAAAATGCCTCCGTAGACTTCATCAACAGCAGCAAGGCCAGCCGCTGGCAAAACCTGGTGGACAACCTGAACAGAGACCAATGGGGCCTGGGTAAAAAATAGTAATGCGGAAGCTCGGTATCCAAAGGTCACCTCACTCATACGAGGCAGAAAAGATGGACGAAATCGTGCGCGCTCTCTTCCCCATCTATCTCGCCATCGTTGAAGTCGTTCACTATGAAACACCAATGCAATTTCCATTTTTCACGAAGATGGAATTGGAGAAAGCAGTCTTGTGTATGAAGGCCAGAAAGGCTCCAGGACCAGATGGGGTTCCAGCAAAGGTGCTACAAATGGTCTTCCACGTTAGAGAAGAGATTCCCATAATGCGAAGGCGCCTCTAGGCGTAGGAACTCGAGGCCTAGCCCGAAGTAATGTATCAAACGATTCCAGGCTAGGTTCCCACGTTGATAGGGGAGGTGTTTAGTGGGAAGTCCAAAACCATTTTGCGTCTGGGAGTCCCACACTCAGGGCGTAAGCAGCCTTCACCTCCCTACCACAAAAAAAAGTATGGAGTTTATCTTCGCGGGTGCCATGAAAATTTTAAGAGCATCGCAGAAAACATGAAAGTGTTGAAAAAGCCAGAGGAAAGTCTATGATCGAATATTGGAGCGTGTCTTCCTCTTGCACATGCTGTTTATCGTTAGCTTTTAACTTTTCTGCCGACATAATCCTGAAGGAATCGTCGCGTATCTCAATATTTTTCGAATTAATTGATTGTCTCCTTTTCCTAGGTCTATCTTTTCTGCGAGGACCAACCGATATCTGAGTTCTAGAAACTTCTGGCATTTTTAATTCGATGAAATTTACAACGGACAGTTAAAACCTCAAAATAAACTTCGTGACTCAACAAGTAATCATCAAATGAAATATTTTTAACTATAGTTGCTCTTACAGAGTGAGCTGCTCCGTTATACCTGCGGCACGCTAAGCCTAGATGGCCTCAAGCTCGCAGCTTCTCAAGGCTGTATCTCCTAAACTATTACTTGGATCAACTCGATAGTGTAGGACAATATTCCAGATATCTTGTAGAATTTAATAAGGTAATAAAGAAAATTCGATTTTCTGAAACCGCGAAACCCATGTAACCCTCCAAAATTGCAGCGGACGTTATCTCTCAGCACTTAGCAAGACGGAATTAGAATGGCGACGTTATGGTTGCTTATTTTTATATGTGAGGCGTCTATAGCACATTATACTTTCATCCTTATTGAATGAGTCTTGGTATAAGAAGGGCATTATTGGTGCAACTTTCTTATTGTTGTTTATAAGGAAAGCTGATTGTTACTGAAATAAGTCCTCATCCTCAACTAATCAAATTGACAGAACCAAAAAAAAATCAACTACTTATAACAACCTGTATGTTCCGAAATGTGGTCTGATTGACATATCGTAGGCTCCATTTGAGTTGTTTATGTTTAGTTCACATCGTAACCACATAGCGGTGCCAATACTTCGAATAAACTTCCAATCTAATGGTTTTCGATTCCAATTTTTCAGATGCATTGGCACGAGGTGGTGAACTTGTTAAATCTTATATTACATTGCTCAAAAAATTTTTAAAATTTCGTCTTTTATACTACGCGGTTTCTCTTCAATAATGTCAGCATTTGTCTTTTCATCAGAGAAAATAAAAAAAGGAGTAAGAGAAAATATCAGTTGAGGAACGGTGATGAAGCATAGGGTTCACAGACAGAACTGTGAGAGTAGAGATGTTATTGATGTGGAAAACCATCCACCCAACTGCCATAAAACAGGACTGTTGAGCAATGTTTCCAATACTTGCAGGTAGAATACCTGGTTAACTGTCTCACTTCGCGGGAAAAACTCTGGAGAGATAACTCATCCTTCGGAGAAATCAAACCAGCATTTTTTGGATACTTCATTTCACTTGGTGAGCTTTTTTGGGAGCAAGGCGGTGTCAGTTGTTCGTTACAGGAACGTTCCTTCGTTACAGGAACGTAACCAAGCCCCGTGTTGTGCCACCGCTAATAATCTGAGAAGAATAAATTTGAATTGTTTTGGACCTCATTTTTTAAAATCAAGAATGCCTCCACGCCACCTGGTTTTAATGAAGAAGTCTGCAGTCACAGAATTCAGCAGATTCCTTTTTCATACTTAAAACTTCCGTTGAAACTGAACATGAAGTCACCCCAGATAGCTCCACAAAATCTTTAATAGTCAATCATCGATTTTCCAGGGTCAATCGGCAATTTTTTCAACATTTTCTTCGGTTCGGATCTTGGACGCATGGACAGTGCGATGTTTGTTCTTAATTGATATTTCAACATTTTCGAAACGGAAAAACCACTCAAACATTTGAGTTTTTCCTATAGTTTCATCGTTGTAGGCAGTTTTGAGTATTGCAAGAGTTTCTGTTACAGTTTTTTCCACCAAGAAACAAAACTTTTCGGACGGGCAGTATTCGCGAGAATCAACCATAGCAAATAAGGACGAGCACACAATTAACTAGCAGTTCAACAAATTCATTCAAATCGAACAAACCCGTCTTTAGCGATGGCGCATGGCATACTGCCTCCCAAATGGTGGATCTATACGGATTCTTTTCAGTTCCCCTTCATTTTTCTCAGGAAAATTTGTTGGAGATAGGAAAAAGAGATGAATGTGCGGATGGATGCACATTAATATTCTCTTAAATGTTGTATTCACATACAATAAGTGACATATTCTATTAGACTGGAGGATCCTTTTTTGCCGTTCATTTAATCTCAGAGATATCATGAAACCAAAAACAAGCGAAACACTCCAAAAAAAAACCTCCAATTCAACGGCGTTTGGCTCCTATTTTAGATGCATCGGTACTTGAAGGCAAAACCTGTTGGAGATAGAACATGAAAATGAAGGTTCAATGAGCCAAGCTCAACCAAACGCGTTCGACAGGACCAGTCGCGGAACGCAGTAAAAGGGGCCAAATCGAAATTCCAAACCCAAACAGAAATGTGAGACACCTCCTGACAAATCAAAAACAACTAACAGCAGGACAACTAACGAAGCTGTGTACAGCCCCGTGGATGTAATTTTTCCGACACTCAGCGGCTTACGATTTACGGCGAGCCATCTTGTTTTGTGCGCGGACGATAAACAGTTTTTGACATACCTGAACCCTTTTTCATACCCGATACAATGTGCCCCAGAGTCTGCAATTTCTTGAACAACCTTGCAAACTACTAGGTTGCCTGCTTATAAACCATCAAGGTATTCATATTCGAAATGGATGAATCGACTTCATCAAAACAGTAACCGATGGTGACATTTTTGATAAAAGCAACTTTCCCGAACGAACAAATAAGTAACATAACCCCAAAAAGCGGAGTTATTATAAACATGTTGATCGCTGAGCGATGTGGAGGAGGCGAACGAACCGGTGAAGCTGTCCAAAGCGATTTGGAAACATGAAATTGACATCGAAAATTTATTTCTTGGATGAATAAAATTGACAGCATTTCCGTTTTCATGAGGTTTTCCAAATATCTACCTTTGGTTGGAACAAACATAAAAAGATATTGTTTCCGCCGTAATTTTAATGCTTTTCGAGGTCGTTTTCTAATCGCATACATCCAAATTGATCTGTCTTGTGACGATTCATGTTGACATGCGTAGTTTATTTATAAACAAAGTTAGATAAAAACTTTAAATTTTTAAGTTTTGTGTGCAATAGACGGATTTGTATTCGATGTACTACCGAAATAAGCCGCATTAAAAATCCGCACCCGCGATAAAGTGAGACTGCAGAATCTGAATATTTTGAGTAAGGTTGTATGATGATTATCTAAATTATATCAATTATATTTTTCGAGGGTACCTTACACAATTATAATTATCGACTTTTATGAATTTGTCGTTGCAGAAGAAATTTCCAATTCGGAGCGTAAGTGCTAATTTTTGGATGAAATATCTACGATGGACAAAAGGTTGCAATCATTGATGTGAAGAAAAACGCATTTGTTATTTTTACTTCAGATACTATAAGCTATGCAAAGCTAAACTTTGAGGTAGGCACCTTATTGCATTTGTATGAATATTTTTATGGTGCATTGTATATCAAAGCGAAATTTGATTTGGTTCCTCATCAAATGTACAAAAAATGTTGCACACCTAAGCAATTTTGTTCACTTTCAGTAAAACGCATAATAAACCTCAAAAAATAACTTAATATAATCCCACGACAGGAAGTTTTCATAAGCGTGATATAGGCATTGGTGATATAGACAGTAGTAGTCGTCGAATGAAAAGTAGTTGCTCAATCGCCTTTTTCCCGTAAGTAGGACATTAGGGACATAAGTGCCAATATTTTATCCAACATTAACGCTGGTGGAAAGATGCTAGAACAATCTGCATTTTTGCAGTTGTTTGCTGTATGGTGGTTACCCAAATGCGACGAAAATTTCAAACTGCATCTAATAAATTTGCATTTGCGTATCTCCTTTAGAAGTATTCTTGGATCTAATGGAACAGCCGATCAAAGGTCAAATAATGGTTTTGTCAAAACCACAGCTTAGCTAAATACAGCAATAACACTCTTAAATGACTTGTCTGAGAGAGAGATAGAAAAAGTCCAATTAGATCTGTTTTTAAGTTTGCGATTTTTCGACAAAAAATTGAGAGTTGTTATCTCGTCTTATGCAAAAATGAGAAGACACTTTCCAAATTCCACTCACATCGGTCAAATACCTATAGATCGGAAATTTGTTCGAAATTTAAGAGTTTGAAAACTGTTGTATTGACCATAGGAAATGTACTTTTTATATAATTATTTGAAGTTGCCAAAAAATCTCCAATTAATCGCAACGTAGCATCTGAGAAGAGATGCGATTAATCAGCTCCAATTAGGCTGCATTCAACGTAGATATAGTACCTGTAGAAAGTAGAAAGACCATTCACTTAATTTTCTTAGGGTTTCAGGTCACTTTATTGGTTTTTGGTTTGATTGTGATTTGATTTTGATCGCGACGCAATGTCTTGCCAAATTATTTATATTCATTTTCAGGATTCAGTACAGGATCTTAAATAAAAGTCTGACATCTGCGACGTCAACCACAAAACACATGAACTGTTTGGACGATGTAGTTTGTTTCAACTATTCCAGCTAAAGAATTCATGATATTAATGCATATTCGCATATGCAACGTGAGAACCCCCAGTAAAGCTTTTTTGCTAGATAAACGAGTTGTCCTCATATCCTGTTCGACTTACCATTCTAGTTCCGATTCAAACTACCTAGTAATTCCAACTACCATTGCTCGCAGATTGTCAAAGATTTTTATTCAAATGCTTATTAGACACAAGTGACTTATGATATAGGTAAATCCCTTACTTTCTGAATGAGCTTCACGAACATTCTGAAGATCCTTCTTTAATGACCAAAAATGGTTTTTCAAAGATGATTATTCTGAAATAAGTGGAGGAATAAAAATAAGTTATTTCTTTTCTAATAAATTTCCTTTATAATTTTAAAGAAAAACAGTGAAGATCTCACTACAAGTAGAAAATATTTTTGACATTTTAAATGTAACAAGAATATTGCAGCATGTAGACTAATTGTCTATATAATTGTCTAGACTAATTGTCTTGTAGCATTGCTCCAAAAAAATTATTTGATCAAAATTTACCTAACACTAAAAGGGATTTACACTCTGCATACGTCTATTGAGTTTGAATGAGTTTAGATTCGTAGACAAATGAATGATCAATTATCTGACACTATAACTAGGACGTCGTATCTCGCGATTTCTGAAAACTACTTAAGGGGGTCTTACTATGTAACAGTTTCAAAATATCGGTTTTTTTAAACACTTTTTTCATCTAAATAGTGTTAGAAATACGCTGGTAAAAGGATTTAACTGTGAACGGGCTCGTTTGGCAGTGACAGAGCATTTTTCACGGTCACGCGCGGTCGTTTATCACGTTTCTGCTGTAGTCCCGCGTGGGACCGTTTTTCGAGGTGCGGAACTGATTTATACGAATGTATACGAATCTGTTTTAAAAAAAGCTGTCGACGAAGAAAAAGAACTAAGTGTGTTGCGTGGAAACGATGAGAATAATTTGACAGTTTCGGGGGATGGAACGTGGAAGAAGAGAGGTTTTTCTTCTTTGTTCGGTGTCTCAACACTCATTGGAATCTATAGCAAAAAAGTGATAGACGCGGTAATGAAATTCTTTTTTTTGTCAAGCCTTCACATCTCATAAAAGGTTGACAAACGGGAGCTCAGATGATTTCGAAGAATGGTATAAACGCCATGAACAAGATTGTCACGCAAACCACGAAGGAAGCTCTAGAAAAATGGAAGTTGACGGTGTAACGGAGATGTTCAAACGATCCACAGAGAAGTATGGCGTGAAGTACGTTACGTATGTAGGTGATGGTGACAGCAAAACTTACAATGGAATCGTTTCATCAAAACCATATGGAGACAGTATTCTCGTTAAAAAAAAAAGAATGCGTCATCCATGTGGAAAAGCGGATGGGCACGAGGCTTAGGAACATGAAAAAATTCAAGAAAGCGTTCGGAGGGAAAAGAAAGGGAAAGCTAACTGACTAAATCATCAGGGAATCTACAAAATTTTACGGTTTGGCGATAAGAAGAAATCCCGATTCCGTTGAAAAAAATGTGGGAGGCAATTTGGGCTACGTTAGATCACTGCAGCTCAAGTGATGATAATCCTAAGCATTCAAAGTGCCCACCTGGCAAGGAGAGTTGGTGCAAGTGGCGTCAGGCCGAAGCAACCGGAACTTTGGGAGCTTTTGAACATACACGTGTTCCTCTGATTCCTCTAGTCATAGAAGCTATCGAGCCGATTTACCGAGACTTGTCCTCGACCGATTTGCTATAGCGGTGCATCGGAGCTTTCAAGCAGAGCAGCAACGAATCCTTGAATAGTTGAATTTGGCTAATGGCGTCCATACATTTGCACTCAGGTAAGCAGGTGGTCGACATTGCTACCTGTTTGGCAGTAATGGTATTCAATGAAGGATACCGAACGATTCTCAAAACCATGACTACTATGGGAATCACGTTGGGGCATCAAGCAGAGGCGTGCGCCGCGCGACTTAACGAGCAACGCATCGACCACTCGGAGAATAGGGTGACTGATGCAGCAAAAAGGGCCAGGATCTAGCAAAGAGAAGAGCAAGTGGTTCAACGCGAATTCCTCCTCGAACAAGAAGGTGAACTCTACGGACCTGGGATCGCAGATTGATCGTAAAAATTTTTAACAATATTTTATTACGTTGTCAATCTTTACACATGTTTTTCCGAAAGTCGTCTTTTTTTAGGTGGGGTGAACGTTTTCGAAAAATCTACCTGACCAATCTTGTCATACTAAACATTTTTATTTTAAGAAAATATGTCGAAACAGATAGACACGAGCTTTTTTTGAAATTCTTGTCCAAAAATTTTTAACAGCCTTGAAGAAAAAAGAAAGTGTCAAAAAAATTTTTTTTTATACTTCTATTACTATAACAATTTTTTGAGTTTTTGAAAAAGTTCGTGTCTATCCATAGCCAAGGGGATGAGAAAAATAAATTTTAAAGGTTTTCTGGTTTCAGATCATCTGATCGGTCAAAATCGTTCACCCCGTGCGCCCTGGACACTTTTGACGAGGACACAGTGAAGAACGTGTAGCGGTCTTATACGTCATTACGTCAAAACCAAAAAAACTGTGTAAAGTTCAATAATGAATGAAAAGATTACAAAAAACTACTTCCCGAAATCATTTGCACTAGTAATCAATTTTTGAATATAGCGCTCGGAAATGAGGTATTATTTAGTAAGACCCCCTTAAGGAAAATTAACCGAAGGATGTTTAAAATTTATCATCAAAAACAACCAAATTTATGGCCATAGAGAACTACAAATACAAAAATCTTCAGACAAGTAACTGTTACGTATTCCGTTGAGCGGGCAACATAAAAACAAACAAACAAAAAAAAAAGTCTCAATAAAAAAAATTTCAGAAAAATAAAGTTTCAGAAAAAAATTCTTAGTAGAAAAAAAAATTCTTAGAACGCTATTGAGTAAAATTTTCATTTAATATGATTCATTTGTTTGTTGTGAACATATAGCTATAAGAAGGAAAGAAATTATGTCAAATTTAGAGGATATAGAAATTGTGACCTACGCATTGAGGATACAGAAATTGTGGATTAAGTGTTGACGATAATAAGGAGAAATTTTGAATCAAGTATTGAGGATGATAAAGAGAATCAAGAAGTAGTAGCAGTTGTGAAGTGTTTAGCATTTATGTTTCTTCAACGGAGAAGATAAATACAACTCTTGTTTCACTTAATAACACCAACTTTTATCATATTCCCGGTATACAATTTATATTGTATACATGAACCGGTATTCAAAAAGGCACCCCAATGCAGCCTCACATTGGGTGATAGGAAACAGAGGCTTGTTCGTACCTTTCGACGCGAAGAAATAACTCTTCTTCTTCAGGAAGATTTCACTACTATTCAATTCGATTACTATTTGATTTCACTTTCAAAAATATAAATGCCTACTTTGTTTGCTTTAGTTCAATTCAAAATATTAATGCCTACTTTTTTTACAACTTTAATTCAAAATAACTATGTCTACTTTGTTTGTGTTAATTCAAGGTATGTGATTTGTATATAGTGTAACATTTAGCCCCAGAAGTCCTTGAGTCGCAATATCTTGGAATTAGAAAGCTCAGGAGAATATTTTGATTAAAATGGATGCCAAGAAGATAGTAAAGGGGTAGCAGAGGTGGTCAGAATCAGCGTAGCAGAATTCATACGTTCAATTGAAGTCCCAAAACCAACCTGAAATGGACATTTGTGTTCGAGGAAGCAGAGATGGTCAGAATCAGCACAGCAGAAGCAAGTAAAGTCCGGAAATCAAGCAGAGGTGGAGATTCGTGTTTGACACAGCGCAGCAGAACTCATACGCTCAAGGGAAGTCCCGAAATAAAGCAGAGCTGGTCAGGATCAGAGCAGCAGAATTCATGTAAATTATATATTTTATATATTCGTTTTATTATATATTTACTTACTTTCATTTGATAATTTCTATTTTTTAATTTATTTTGTCTAATATGAAAGAATAAGCTCTTTCTTTGCGTTTGTGTATGTGCAATGGAAGGATCAGGGCTTAAATAATGCCCTTAAATCCCCACGCCCGCGCGGTGAACTAGTCGATTAAAAGTAACTTCCTTCCAATGAACTAATAATTAACTGTCATGAAATGACAGCAGCAGCCACTTGTGTATTAGAACTGTCGTGAATTGACAGCAGCAGCCACTTGTGTCTCTTTTGTTCCCATGTACTTTGTCCCGTTTTAACACGTTCTCCTCCGTTCAATTTTACTACGCTCACGTACAGTGTACGTGAGCGATATAGCTCTTCCTTTAATTATTAGTTCATTGCTTCCTTCGGCCGCCATTATGCGGCCTTTGTATTTTCAAGAAAGCCCCTCTTTTTAACATTGTTCGTTTTTTATTGCTGCAGGTGCAACCTATCGGGTGTGACTTATCGGTTGCGACAATTACATCATTATTTTTATTAATTATTTATTATATTTGTTTTTTGAAAATAAATCACACAAATCTCTCTTTTGACTGCCGTTGCTAAAGAGTCCTTTTAAAAAATAGTAACTCAATAATCTTCTAAGTGATAAACATGATCATGCCTGTAAACTTCAAAGAAATGAAAGCAGTGGGAAAGGTGGAATTAGGTCAAGAGATTTTCATTGCATGAATATTTCCATATATCAGGCTTACAGCTTTTTTTCCTTTGACTTTTATATAAGTGCTTGGAAGTTTGCGAGAAAAGTGTGCCAAATGAAAGTCTTACAATTCCACATGAAATTGAATAGTATAAATTACCGTCGCTATGCTTCAACTAACATATTACACGCATGGTGTTGGTGGAACATGACGTGGAGAAAAATAGGATGTCATACATCACGGCTTATAAGTATTCAAATGGAAGTCATCGTGTTAATGAATTCCAGCATTTCAAGCAGTGGAATAAACAGTGTACTCCACATTTCATGTGTGGAAGTTTCAAAGGAACCCGCAGGAAATAGTCGTATTAGTTCAGTGAGATAATTTATGCGAGGTAGTGGTGTAACAACTTTACTGGATATGAAAAACAAAGTAACTACATATGCTGGTACTGGTTCAAAGGAAAAACTGGATCCCTATTAAGATGCATGTATGTTAGCCAGTATGTGCAATAACATGAGATTAACAAGCGAAGGCACAGCACGATATGAAAATTATTAAGGAAAACTTGAAAATATTTACTAATTAAATGCAGAGTTATTATGAGAATTCTGCTTTCTATAATTCTGAAACATGAAAGGCAAACTTTCCATAAAATATTACCATCATACCAACAAGAGTTACGAAATTACCTTCTAAGATTTTAGTATAGGTAAATCTGTGTTAGTCAAGGAGAATAGTTCCAGACAATTTCAACTCAAAACGATGAAAATTAAACCGAATTGATTGTTTCACTTACGCATAAATCTCATCTGCAGCATATTGTGTGGTCTTGATTAAAATTTTCCAACACCGTCAAAACAATAAAACGAAACTTCAAATTCATCGAAAATGGTACTTACGACTCAAGTTATAAATTTTCAAGAACAATCTATCCATGATAATTTGTTGATAATCTTACGGGGTTAGGCCACTGTAGAGGCCGAAAAAATACTCTTTTTTAAGGACTTTTTTTTTCTAGAAATGCTACAGAATAAATCGGGATTTCAATTAAAAATATTTATTATGCATATGAACAACTGTATACAATTTTTTTTTTTGCAGCGATTCATTGCAATATGATGGCTGTGCAGCATTTTTCTGATAACGCTAGGCTTACAGCGATCTCTCTGCATGCTTTATACGCTCTTTGTCGATTTCCAGGCACGTTTCGCAGCTTCTCGGTCCAATTTTCAAGTCCATTGCCTCCATTATGTGCAGATTGAAGAAAATGCGTCATTGTACACACAAACTGCAATATCTGTAGCAACATTCAAGACTGTTTTACCACTCGCAATGGATTTCGAGGCCAATGCCCATACAGTTGAGTTGAAGCTTTTGTTACTATTTTATGTGTGACCGCCGATGCGCCGAGTTAGAAGATTTTCACTGGTCAGTTCTTCATAGACTGCTTTAATAGCTTCATATACTTCAATTCTTCAATACTTCAATTTGAAGAGCTGGCTTATGTGTATACTCATTCAAAGTATTCGAAGCTTTAGCCCGTTGCCATGAACACCATGAATCTTCTCCAAAAGGACATCGGTCGTGCTGCGGTTTGTCATCATTAGATCATTTATGATCCAGTGTAGCCCATGTACTGCTTCGCATATTCACAACTGAATCACTGCCTCTACAAATTGCTAATTCATAATAAGTAGATAGCTTATCTATAAGGTTTTCAGTTAATTTTCCTCTTCCACCGAGACCTTTTATCTTTTTTTTTTTTCAAATTATGAAGTCGGGTGCCCATTCGTTTTTGTACGTGATCTATACACTCTATCTTGAGAACTGTGAAATCCAGATACGGCTTAGCATCTGTAATGCCTTTAAAAGTCTTAGAATCACCGTCGCCAATATAGGGAATGTATTTGACCTGGTGTTTCAGAGCACCTAAACATCTCAACTAATGTGTCGACTTCCATTTTTCCTGCAGATCCATCATGATTCACAGCGCATTCTTCTTTACAATTTTCTGCCTACTCTGCATATTCTTCGGTGTCTTTTTTTTGGGCCCAATATTCATAAGACTTACAGTATTTCGATTTCACCACACAATCAACGATTTTTCTACTGTTGCTGCCGATTAGAGTCACTAACCCGTATAAAGACGTAAACACACGTTTTCCCCACTTACCATCGCCTGATAATATAATTCCATTTTCTCCATTTTCAGAAGAAACCATTTTCTCTTCTTCCGCAGCTCTCACCACACTGTTCTAGGAAACTAGATTGTTTGCAGTGAATATTAATTTGAAAATTTTGTCATAGAATGAGTGAAAGGTAGGTACCGAGGTAATTCCCTGAATGCACAGAATTTTCTTATTCCGTGCCAACCAACTACAAGTTATCGCATGGCAAGTACGATTCTTCGGTTTATTTCATAACCTTTGTTAACAAATGAACAACTCGGTATCTTAGTCTTTTCCCAATTCTCACAGTTCTCTACTAGTTTGAATCCAAAACGACGTTTGCTAGTTTCACTGCCGAATGACATACCTTCCAGACAACAATGTTTGAAATAGCCGAAAATATAGGAATAAAATTGATTAAACGGTAACCAAACGCTTCGCTCACTCCAACATCATACATATCTTCCGATTGTTTCAGTTTTTTCGCCGATGTACTGGCATTCAAGTCATCTGGTGCTTCTAACTCATAGCGATTCAATGGTTTTCTTCGAGACGCTATTGGTCTCTTGCTGTTATTATATACCGTTTTTCCTCCTTTCTTTTCACTGTACACCGCTTTATCACTCATTGTTAAAAGAAAAATTATTAAACAGGTGAAAAAAATTACCTCACAGAAGTAAAAACAAGCTTGGCTCAATTGCTTGGCTGTGCCTAACTGACTGAAAAAGACGTTAGACAAGTTTAAACTTGTCTAGCATAGTCTGTACACAAATCGTTTCAATATTCTCTCCCGCATACCTGTTCCGAGTCCTTAACGTCCCTTTTCTCGAGCGGTCACGAAAGCAGACCAGGGAGCCTTGTACTAAAATTTAAAAACCACATACTTAGAAATTTTTCCAGATTATAATCTTTTGGCACTTCGTTTTTGAGATCTTAAGGGACAATTTAACACAAAAAACCGATTTTAAGAAAATTCTAGAGTAGCGGGACGCCTTAAGAAAAATGATAGATTTCAATGAATTTTAGTTCCTCCTTCCTTTGTATTGATAACCATCGTGCCACCATTAGATTCCTTAACGTCATCTTCATCGCGTCCTGGAGAGTAAGTAGCAGACAGCGGCTGTTCGTGGATGTGGCTTTTATTTTTAATCTATCGTCACCTGTAAACCAAGCTCTTCCTCGATCTTTATTCCTTCTCCTTATTAATGCCTGTGTGATCGTGTTTTTCAGAGATTCAATGGTTTTCTCTATGTAGTCTTCTATGTCGCTTCAGGTCTCTGATGGTTTGTTTCATTGGTCAACGTTACTTGGAAAGCTTTCAATCTGTCATTTTTTTTCCCAAGCGAGCTTCTGAGAAGCTTTTTCCTATTTGGAAAAGAACCGGCTTATGGTCTGATGAGTTCGTGGAGGAAGTTTTTGCTGAATTACGTGATATGGCGATGTGTTTTGCTTGACCATGTGTTATTCCGTAATGGCATGGTTCGTTAGGGATATGCAAGCTAAATTGATTTGCTGTAAAGTACTTGTTAAGCCCAATCCCAAATTGATTGCCTCTCACAGCTCCTCATAGGCGATGTTTGGCGTTAAGGTCTTCGACTATTAATATTGGACTATAGAAAGATATAAGTGCCTCAAAATCATCGGCATGGTAGTAGCTTCCATTTCTGTGGGGGTTATATGGGAAGAGTCTGAAAAATTCCAGTAAATCAGCACGCACCTATATAACAATTGCTTTCATGTGTTGGAGGAGGGTGGGGGTGTGTTGATAATATTAAGAATCAAATTTTGCCTCACGAGAATGGCTGTACCGCTTCTTCTACCCGTTAGTCTATCATTCCTACATGAAATGTAGTTAAATATATGGAATCGGTTTCCCGGCTCCAAAAACTTCTATTGATGTCGAATTTGCGATCGAATACGAATTTTCCAACTCACCAAAGTTCCCAAGTAAGGATTTTGCACTCCACGTGACCCATTCATGTCATCAATGTTTTTTATTTGCACCATTTTGTGCGGCAGAATTGAGGGAGGGGGATTGTTTAGGTGTTGGGGTACTTGTTTGCTATGTTTACTTGTACGAACGATTTTCTAAAATTTGCCAGATTCCTGGGGCAGCTCCAAATGTTAGCTGTTTGCCCCCACAGTTTACGCGTTTTGACTTTTCTTCTGCCTTGTTTTGACATACGAAGAAATGGTAGAGCTGGTCGCACTTGATGACTGTGCGTGGCACCCTGCAGCAGAGTCACCAAACTACTGACAGTTATGGCACATAGCTTGACCAGTCCAGGGGCGTTGCACCTCAAGGGTGCAGGTTAGCTAGCCAATAACCTTGTTAGAAAATATTTCGGTCGAAAACTGCGAATTGAATAGAAATCTTTGACAAGTTTGAAGAATGCTTCGGTTGGATTAAATTGCTGAGCTTTCAAGTCTTCTACTATTTTTGCTAACTCTAGGTCGTGTTCCCAAATGGTTGCCAAGTTTGACTGTCTGTCTGCAGGTAAAATGTATTTTCTGTCCTGTCAGTAATTTTGTGAGTTGTTTGGGGTCAGCCGGAGCCTTGGGTACAACTTGGATGCCCAGGTATTCCCTTTTGGCTGAGGTGAAGGATATGTTATTCCTCTTCATTATTAATAGCACTTTTCACCACTTGGTTTGCTCCCTCATTATAATAGGAACTGTGCCGTTCTCTGTTTGCATCGGTTTTTTGGGTAATGATTTCGGGGTTGGTTGCTTTCTCGGAGCAACGACCATCTCCTGAAAATAGGCTGAGGGTTTTTTTTGGGAGGGCGGGGGTGAGAGAACTGAAAACTCCTTTTTCCTCCACTGAGGAGTTCGCTGATTCCATACTGTAATCGTTGCGTTTCTCGGTTTCTGTCTTTTCAAAAGGGGAAGAAAAAAGTTTCGTAGAATTTTTTTCGCGGATTTGGTTGTTAGCTAATCGCGTGTTCAGTTCTTTGCTAACACGCCTCTGCTCGGCCAGATCAGTATTCGTCTCAACCCTCTAATTGGATAAAGTGTTGATTTTTTCCAATTCGATATCCCATTTAGTGATAATTTTGTTAAGCTGACCGGGCAGACCCGGGATCTGCTGATCTTTTGTGAAATTGGGTGCGGATTTCTTGCCACCTTCCATGGTCATCCGTTCTTCCAGAAAGAAGTGACCCAAATTTTAATTTATCCGCCAAATTAAACTCACAATTGAATTGCTTCAAAATCGACCAATTGAATACAAAGGCTGAAATGATATCGTAAATGGTATCAAAGCACTCACCTAGAGTCCCCTTATGGCTTCAGCTTTTTTCGAGGTGGTTTCCGCTTGTATTTTCCTGGTATTTCTTTTCAGCACTGTCACTTTTACACCTAACTTTTGTCCTCTTTTGCAATGTGTTGCATTATCACGCATTATCACATGCGGATAATGCACGCATTATCCGCATGTGAATGAAATACACAACTTCCGAATACCTCGACGATCGGCTCTCTTCTTTTTTCTCACTATTTAATGTCTGATTTCCGTCGCTCTTCTAAATTCTCAGTTTGGTTGGTTTGGTGCACGCTTTCAGTTTCTCACACGGGAATACGAAAACACTGATCTATTTAACACTGGGTCGAGTACCCACGTGACCGCTTCACACACGCGACTATTGCCCCCTGACAGTATGTGTTTTAGTTTTATATCATGCTCCTCTATATTCCAAGTTTTCGATCGTAGAAGATTTTCGTCTGGAACATTGGTATTCATTTGGTTTTTGTAGTTGGCTTTTTTCAGCTTGAGTATAAAAACTAATGAATCCCTCTTCAGTTAAAAAATTATCTTCTCAATAGGGAAGCTCCATTTTGTCTACCAGAATATTATAGGCATATCCGCTTTCATAGCATGATCGGATAGACTTTGTCGTTCCGTTGTTATTGTCATGGCTCAGGATGTTAATGGTCCTGAAGAATTTTCTCCGGTTTCACAAGTTCTGTTAAGGAGGCCCCTGCTACAGTTAACATGGGTTACTCGTTCAACATCTCCAACCAGGAAGCGTGGAAAGTATTGAAGTTATAGGATTTCTATCCTTTTTGCTCACCACGATCCTTTTTTCATTTGAAACTTGCGTCCGAGTTAAGTTGGAACATGAGTTGCCGAAAAGGATTATGATTAAAATTCAAAATGGTCATTATATTCAAAATGGTGCGGAGTATATCCTGGCTCAAAAATACTGGTAATAATTCCGAAGGAGGGGGAATAGCTTTGAGCGATGAGTTGTGGATATGTAAACGAAGTGTTTGTATTAGACCGTCAACATTTACTGGAAAATGTACTTGAACACAAAAGGATGACAGTTATTGGCGCACTCATCTATGATTGTTCGCGAGAAATTTAGGGGTTTTCCAAGTTGCACCGACAACCTACTTCCAGTCTTATCGTTTCAATGTATTCTAAATTCGGGGTCATCAATTACAAGCCTAAATAAGCATAATTTGTACCTTTTTCTGGGAAATAGGTATTTTCATCTCAAAATTAAATCGTTTTCTGCAAGTCATAAATGGAGCTTCATTTAATAGGCTGTTTAATGTCAGAAAACGCATAATTTTCACATCTAAGTTCGAGTTTTATTCCTGGGCTGACTGCTATTCCACCTGGGAAACGTGCATGCATATATGTTCTGATGGGAAAGCTTGCGTTCACAACATATTGAGCCCACATTGAGTCGGGTGAAACATGTACATACGCAATAATGTGCGAAGAATTCTCCAAAGTGAATTATGACTGGAAGCAAGTGAAACGGTTGTAATTAAATATCGCCAACGTTGTTAATGGGGTGTTAATTTTTGAAATATGAAGTAGAGTGTTATTGCTATGAGCTTATTAGATGAATAATTCAAATTGCTCAAAAGTTAGAAGCTATCTAATGTCTATGTGAAGCACGGAAGTGAATGTGCCGTTTAAACAATATAATTATTTTAAGTGGTCTCATTGAAGGATGGTTTTAACGCATTGTTAGCTGTGTAATTATGCATGTCAGGAGGGCAAGGCACATACGTTTTTACTAAAAACTTAATTTGATGTTACAATTTATAACAAATAAAATTAAGAGCACGAAAATTTTCTGATCTTATTCTAATATGTAATATGCGACTTGTCACGTAAGCAAATGCTTTTATTTTGAAAAGCTCCTTTTCAGACGGCATTATATCCTATATCACAAATTCCACCAACATTCTTTTCTTTATTTCTTTTACATTCATATGGATTCAGATTTTAATGAGAACAATGATTTTTAATGCTCGACATTCCTTCACATTGTTCAAACAAATAATTTGTAAAATTTTCATTTGTGCCGTTTGCATAACTCATTTTTGTTTTCACCCTTCGAAATTTTCATTCAATCGTTTTCTCCACAACATTTTTACTGTAAAAATGTTCAAATCTATTCGTTACCAACTTGATTGTATTTCAGTAATGCTCTAATGATTCATTGTGATCCTTGCACCAGACACAAAAATGGTTTTGAGAAAAAAAAATTCTACCATATCCTTTCTACTGCTAAAAAGAGGGAAAAAGAAACGACCACGAACATTTGGCAGACCACATTCAGTGTCGACCTTAATTTTCATAGCCGTTGAAATTAATCCTCGAATAATGGCGGGCATATTTCGCATGTTTAAAACTTTTGCTTGGGAGAGTGTCTTTTTGCATCAAAGCAGTGTGTTCAGTTTCGGATTGAAGAACAAAAGTCCCGCAGGGCCCATGAAATAATTTATACACTCATTTCACTGTTTGCAGGATCGTGCCGTGGCCAGTCATGTTTAATTAAAGTACGGCGGGAAAAGAGACCACTTAATCACAGCTGATGAATTATTTAGAAAGTTTTTCATATGGTTGAAAAAATACAATAAAGCAACCAGGATAGAAAGCGAGGGAGTCGTGTCAAGCATTTTAGCAATGTCCTCGGAGCTTACTGCTCAATCTTGAATTTTTAGTTATTCAACCTCCTTGTTACCATCGGTGCTATGTACATTTTAGCGTCACTTATTAGCGAACATATGTGTTCTGAGCGACATGGTTTTATAGGAATTTGCCAAGGAGTAAGTAGAAAGAAATGAGGAAGATTCAATTTAAATTGTCAATGTACGAATCAAGGGAGTTACTTGTACCAGTCAAATAAAAGTTGGCAGAAACAATTAAAATTCTCTGAATTAGGAACAATCACTGAACTTAGGAAGATTTACAATGTTCATAATATTTCGCGAGTTTTATGGTTTCGCAAGTCGGATTATACCATCCATAAAGGAATCCAAGCAAGAACAAGCATACTATCTTTTCCTTGCTGCAATTCTGTGTTTGATTAGCCAATATGATACAATTAGAATGATATATATATGTTGAAAATATGATACATTATTTTTCTCCTTTTTAACGCTGTCCTGAATTCAGATACTCTAGAAATTAACCCGGCAGGAGGGTGGTAGGGTGTGAGATACTGCATCTTTTGTATTCGGCGTAGTATGTTCTTATTTTTCAATGTGATATTTTAGTGGGTACGTGTAGCTGACGCTGAGGTAGGGCTGAAGGGATAGTGCCGTGACCGCAGTCTTGCGTCGGCAAGCGTTCGACATACACGCGCGTAAAAGTTCATAGGGCCTGTGACGTCTCGCCACATAGCTAGTGTTTGCGTTTCGCAACAAAATTATCTAGTGTTTATTTTTGCCAAGTTTAGATTTGCTTTGTTTTTAGAATTTTTGTCAAATATGGATAAGATAAGTGGTGCAAAAAGACTTAGGTCTACGTTGCAAGACTTGTTGGAAAATTCTTCGGATGAATCAAGTTCGACAGAAGTGTCTAATCATTGCAGCGAACACAATCAAGAATCTAATACAGGATGTGAGGTTAATTATGATAAAGTGGAAAGCGGCAGTGATTCGGATTCGGAGGAAAGTATTCCTGTTTCAGTTCTGAGGACACGTCCCTCATCTGCCCAAATTCATGCGCCTCAATACAAATCTAAAGATGGTCAGATATGGCATAAACAATCGCCACAAATGTGCGAACTCGATACAAAAAAATATAGTTTATGAGTGTCGTGGAGTCAAAGAAACAACGAAAGAAGGGAAAACTGAAACGGAATGTTGGAATACCTTTTCTTACCAAGGAAATGAAGTGCGCTTTGTTGAAACATTCAAACGAAGAAATCTTGAGACGACAGGTAACCTGCAAAAACCCCGTAAACCTACATGAAAGAAACAACATCTACTGAACTTGATGCATTTTTGGCTTGCTTTACATAGCTAGTCTGAATAAATCAAGCCGGCAAAGCCTGAAAGACGTATGGAGAGCTGATGGAACAGAAGTTGATATATTTTCGACGACAATTTTGTTGCAACCATTTTACTTTTTACAAAATTGCGTTCGCTCTGATCCCAAACCTTCGAGGGAGGATCGAAAGAAAGTTGACAATATGACTCATATTAGAACAATCTTTGGCCACTTTGCTTTTCGATGCTGCAAAGACACGCATATATGACAATGGATGAGATACTTTTGGCATTATAAGGACGTTGCCCCTTCCGAGTTTATATACATACCTAGCAATCCTATTGAATAAGGAGTCGAAATTCTAGCACTTGTACAAATTTCTAGCAGCGTGTGCTCTCAGTAACAGCACTTTTGCTGCAGTAGAAATATTGATTATGTCAACATCTAAGTCGAACCGCAATTTGACGTTTGCCATTTAATTTACCAGTCTTTTGACGATGCATCTTTTGTCAGATCATCGCCTAACTTCCGTTGGAACAGTTCAGGAAGAACAGGAGAAAGAGCCAGTTACTTCAATGTTCGGTTTCCTGAAGGGTATCTATTTGGTTTCTTTTGCTACTAAGAAGAATAAAGTAGTAGTTGCAATATCCAACTTTCACCACGACGAAAAAATTGATGAGAGAACTCGAGATAAGAAAAAAAAAAGAGTTTCTCCGTAATTTTGGATTGAGTTTGATGCATACTTATTTGCGACAGCGAGCAGATCAAAAGAATACTCCCAAAAATATAAGGCAGAGAATTTCTTCTCAAATCAATGAATCATTGTCCAGTTGTCCAGAATGTTACGAGACTTTACGTTCGATATGTTGACAAAGATCGGCAAAGATCGAACAAAAAACTCATGTAAAGATGTGGACTAGACATATGCCTGAAACATACAATTCTTTTCAAGACCGCGCTGATTTCGAATTTAGTTCTAAAGATGTTCTTTAATAATAACTTCGAAGTCAACATGATACGTGTCATTCGCGAGATACCTGGTGGTATGCTGGAACACGTCGTCTAAAATTGAATCCTCAGGATGAACCATTTACGGCATTGTTGCGGTCTTCATTCAAACGAGATAATCTTTGAAAGTAAATGTCATGGATTGTTCTATCGACTTACAATAACATTTTTACTATAGCATTCGACTTTATGCCTTTCATTTGAGATATACGAGGTCTGTTCAAGAAGTACCCCGAATTTTCGCTTTTTCAGAAAATATTTATTTATTCGTCTACATCAATGTGGTCCCCTTCAAAGTAGTCCCCCCCAGATAGAATACACTTATGCCAGCGTTATTTCCAATCTTCGAAGCACTTTTGATATTCACTTTTTGGTATGTCCTTGAGCACTCAAAGCGATTCGGCCTTTATTTCTTCAATCGAGGAAAAACGCTGTACTTTCATGGGTCTCTTCAAGTTTCGGAACAGGAAAAAGTCACACGGAGCCATATCTGGTGAATATGGAGGTTGGGGCATGACTACGGTATTGCTTTTGGCCGAAAAATTACGAACAAGCAACGACGAGTGAGCAGGTGCGTTATCATGGTGCACAAGCCATGAATTTTTTTTCCATAAATCGGGGCGTTTTTTCGGATTGCTTCACGCAAACGGCGCATAACTTCAAGGTAATACTCTTTATTAACCGTTCGACCTTGTGGTAAGGACTCTTGATGCACTTTGTCATTATAATTGAAGAAAACAGTAAGTAAAACCTTGACATTTGATCGAACTTGACGTGCTTTTTTCGCTCTTGGTGACGTTGAATGCTTCCAGGTGGACGATTGTGCTTTGGTTTCGACATCATAACCGTACACCCATGTTTCATCGCCAATTATGACCCTTTCAAGCAATATTGGATCGTCGTTGACGTCATTTAACAGCTACTGAGCGATGTTCATGCGATTGTTTTTTTGGTCAAAATTCAGCAGTATGGGAATGAATTTTGCTGCCACTCGTTTCATGCCCAAAACTTTTGAAAAAATCTTATGACATGAGCCAATCGATATGACAACTTCATCAGCAACTTCTCTGATTGTTGTTCGGCGATCATTTATAACCATTTTTTCCACATTTTCATCGATTATTGACGTGCTGGGTCGACCGGAGCGTTCGTCATCTTCAACGTCTTCGCAGCCATCTTGGAAACGCTTATACCACTCGTAAAGACTAGTTTTTTTTAGACTCACAATAGGTTGTTTGTAACATTTCACACACTTTGTTACACTTTTTTTCATTTTTTACGCAAAATTTAATACAAATTCTTTGACTCTTCAATTCTTCCATTGTTTAAACAAGCAAAAATCGCCGAGCTCGTAAAAACACGTCGAACCTTAGCGACTACCACAGACAAAGTAAACAGTGAATATGGCTGAAAATTTTATCATACTTTAGGGGCATGTATACCAATACAATAAAAAAAATTGTGACAATCGGACTCTCCAGACCCGCGAAATTTAAAAATTCCGGGTGCTTTTTGAACAGACCTCGTAAAACCAAACGTCATAATGAATCACACATTCATTCCGTATATTGTTTGAAGATAGGATAACCATGTTTTTCTTTAGTGCGTACTAAATACTGAATGGGGGGGGAGAGCCAAGTGAGCATTTTTGAAAAATTATAAAATAGAAACAAGGATATACATAAAACAAATGTTTTTATTTTGGAAACCAATAGAACTTACCATTTCATATTTTTGAAATTTTCGACAATGTTATTAAGATGGCGGCCGTTACTTTCAGCATATTACTTAGGAAAATTTCTGAAGTTTTGATCAGCCCATCAACACATTTTATAGAGTGCCTTAATTAATTCTTCGAAAATCCACTTGCTTAGCTCGAGCATGTTTTCGGGGCGACGATTGACTACTTTTTCCTTAAGGTATCTCCAACAAAAGGAATCGAAACTTGAGTCATACGATCGCGTAGGCCACCCTACGTCACCTCTCGAGGACACTAGATATCAAGAATTACATATTCTTCAGAGAATTTTGGACTGTGTGCACTGTAGCCCTATTTTTCTTGGAACCAAAAGTACCTTTAACTCCCCCCTTCCAAAACCACTTTCAATCGGGCCGCAAAAAACTTTGCAACATTAAAATATAACGCTTGGAACTAACGGTCGCGGTGACTCCTTCTTCTTCAAGGAATTGTGGGCCTATAACTCTACACTTTCAGCTTCGGGGAATATAGCCGTCTTTCGTGAAAAATTCGTTGGTTATTTTCAACTCAACAGCCAAAACTTCATTTATTAACCATCCAACTAAGTGAATATATGCCTCGTTGCTGCTGAAGAATGTTGTCTCAGAATGGATCGCTGCCAGCATTTTCTTACACAGATTTGACGTACATTCCTTTGTGAGCCATCACTCTTTTGGAGATATGAAAGTTCAAAACTAAATGCGGAAACTCACAATGCAGTAGTTTGCTTTTGAACACAATATCGCTAGACTGCTGCTCTCGCTAGGTCCACATTTTCTGGTGTTCTGCTGGATTTTCTGAGTGTGGTACCATTTTATTTAAAATGCCGAATCCCGGATCAAATTGTGTTCACTGTGGAATTACCTTACCGTTACTGAAAATCACTTTGCGCCGCAATGGTAAATTGGTTGTTGTTTTAAAATTTCTGTTTAATTATAGGAGATGTTAGGCAGCTGCCTAACACCACCACCACCGCTAAATTACCTGTTCCTCTAAACTGAATGTCTTTTTTAGTGTTCTTTTCTAATCACACTAAATAAAATTCTTAACATAGTCCCTAACTAAAGATTAATTTATACACCATCTCTGGACAAGCCAATATTTTGGCTCTTCGCCAATACAAGTCAAAATTAATTACGCGAATACTGGGGATATCGCATTTCCAGCAGTGTATGTTCATCCCATCACCCATGGTGTTCACAAAAGTATGATACCCCAAATGTGTTACTATAACTCTCTTTTAGAGGACGTCTTCATAGATGAACCACTTAAAGCAAAACAAAAAACAAATTGGTGGGCTTTCCGTGAAAATCAAGGAAATGAAAGTTTCACCCCAGAGTTAATAACCTCGACAATAGAATTCAATTAGTAACAGAGAAAATCAAACAGGCAAAGGAGACCTACGACTCCTGCTAAGTATCATAGTCCCTACGAACTCCATCAGGCGCTTACAAATCTGTTAAGCCCAGAGAAGGGCTAGGAATATGGATGATCCTAGACTAAAAACGAAATCCTGCCAGTTGACCAACAAACACCGAAAACAAATACTTGAGTTCCGAAACGAACAATGGGAGGATCTTAAGCTAGGAGCCTGGCGAGAATGCTTTCTGGTGGATATCCAAATATTTACGAACCAGAAACAAAACAGGTGTGCAACCTATCCATGGACTAAAGGGACTCCAATACGATATTCTAGGTAAGGCGGAAGCGTTTGCGGACACTCTAGAAAGCAACTTCCCGAATAAATCTTCCCGGAGGAGGACCTTGACGAGGAAGACCCTGACGAAGAGGAATCAATCCAAATAAAAGCCAGGAAAATAATATTATCGCCATTACAGGAAGAGTATGTAATACGACCAATGGACCTCTATGAGACAAAGAACATTTTACTGGGACTGAACAAACGAAAGGCGCCTGGGCCAGACATGACCACGAACACAATGCTTAAATGGCTCCCTGACAACATAAAAGCGACAATAACGAACATCAACAAATTATTCACTTTTCTCTCAAAGACAGAACCTTTCGTGTCAGGATTGACAATCACCTCTCAAGCATGCGAACTATCGAAGCTGGAGTTCCGCAAGGATCACCTATCCCACCAATTCTCTTTCGTAGTCCATACGTCGCGGATTTACCTTGTCTGCCAAAAAAACGTGCGCTTATATTTAAACGCAGATGATATCGATGTCCTCCTGGGATACTTTCGTAAATGGAAAATAACACTTAACAAAGACAAAACCCAGGCAATGTTTGTTACTAGAAAGGAACAGCAACGCCCTCACTAATTACATGTCGACGATGAACAGATAACATGAAACAGGACAGCAAAATACTAAAGACTATGATTCACCAATGCCTAATGAAATGACCACATACGACAAAAACGACTTCACTGTATCTAAATTGTCGTATCTGAACAACGTATCCTCAAAGCCGGCCACCTGAACATGACCGAAAAAAATCTAATGTACACACAAATAATACGACCAACTTTACTCTACGGCAGTATTGCATTTTACCACACATCAAAGACAAATAAAACAGCATTTCAGGCAATACATAATAAGGCTCTGAAATGGATTGAATCAACACCATGGTACATTCGAAACGTTGACATACACAAGGACTTTAGACTCGACACAATCAGCAAATATATACGCGAAAGAGCACTAAAACTTTTCAACCAAATAGACAGATACTCTCGTAAGACCATGGAATTCCTCAACATCCCCGAAAAAAGGCCAAAAATAAGGGCTCAAGGGCCCAAGGGACCAACTACTCCAAGATGTGGTACTATGATTTTTTGCTTATGCGCTCTACTTTGAATTTAACAATTACACATATTTTTACATGCGAGAATTCATATTTCTAGTTGACTGTAATTTATGTTGAAAAATTATGATCGCATTGTATTTTAGTATTTAAAAAGTTCCTTATATAGGACTTATATACACAGAATACCGCAGAGTGAGCAAGGACTAACCGAGCTAAACACGCAGCAACAAAAACGTGCACTTTTGATTGATAATCCAGTCTTCTGCCACCAGCATTCTAGTTTTTACTCCAAAAGTCGTTCCATATCTTCGTTCTCATTTTATTATTCAAATACCCTTCTGATTTTGTAAGAGGACACTGCAACATAAATAGCAAAAAATCGAGAACACGATTGATTGCCAAGTGAATCTTCTACGCTCAGCATTTTCATCCACAATAAATTTTAACTACCAGCTCTTATGTAAGTTTCCACAATATCCCAGAGCTAAACCTGCTATCTGATGGTTGACGTTATAATCTGTAGAGCGAAACGATTGATGTTCCTTCTCCACGGAGCCGTCAGATATTTTCAATATGATGAAAAACCAGCACAATCCTTTCATAGAGAAAATTTAATGATTTTCCATTGCTGAAGGCGCAGCTGGTAGCGATGTAACAACTTGTGCTGATGTTCATTGATATGTCTGGCTCATGTTATTTTAGATGAAATCAATTGCAATTTTCGTCAGGATTTAATTTTTCTAGAAGGAGCTGGATACGATGCAGTGCTGATAAGGAAGAACTGTTTAGTTTCGAGACACTTGAAGGAGATCTTGTCGCCACTTGAAATCCTCCATATGCACGTGTGGAATCTTGTTGAGAGAACAAAAGTCTGTAAAAGTATCAAAACAAATAAATTAAATTCACGTGAAGACAAACAGATTGTCATTTATGTGCTGAATGCATATTCGGAGTATTTATTACTCTTTTCAACATTTTAACAGGATCAAAAACTAAAAACAAAACCAGTATATTATTTTTCAAGAGTTTAGTAAAATTTCAACTTTAGAAATGTCATTAGTAATATCTAACCTCTGCCTATCTTGCGAAAACCTATACTTTAAGTTCATCCGAAAAGAGCCGTGTCAAGTTTACTTAATCAGAAAAGGCAATGGAAAATTTTCTTCTCCGCCTGTTAGTTCATCGAACAAAGCAGAAACCAAATTTGCCAGTCACTAAAAGGAGCAGTCATTCAATACACTTGCTTGCAGCTACTCTAATCTGTGGAACAAAATCCTCTTCCACCCATGCAAATAGCAGAGTGTTGTGTCCACACACGAGTATCCAATCTGCAAGGACTTTCGGCTTAGTCATACTAAATGTATTGTGTTAGTGTATGTTGGTAGTGACGAACTGATAATCTCTTAGAAGAAAATCACACCATTTCTGAGGAGTTTTTCCTTCTAATGATGTGAACAATGATGAAACAGCTCATTAATCATCCGAGCGATGGATAAGTTGCCCATCTAACTCGGCCTATTAAGAGTCAATTAGAAAATTATAACCACGCAGTGGACCTTGGCTATCAGTGGAAGGCATAGAAGAAGCGCTTAAATGGCGCCATTTCTTAAAATTCTTAAGTATCTGAGTCAGGAATCAGTACAATGGCATTGTCAAATATTTGGCTAGAGAGACTGGGATCAATTTAATTTGATCTTCTTTCGAAAAATCACTGCTGACTTATATTTTTTCCTTCGCATTGAACAGGCTAAATGAATTTTCGAACATGAACAGACAGTCTATGAATGATTTTGAAATATTGTTTCGTGTAAGCGTGCCAGATTTATTAAAATGCGTTGATAAATATATGGCATACAGTAGAACCCTTCCCTACCAGCCTCGCATTAACTGGTCTTCGTTTCAATCCGCCCAATAAGTCAATGGACTTGAAAAAATTTGATTTTGAAAATTCTCGGGGAATTAGAATGCCCAGGATCGAACATTATGTACGTAATAAGACGACCCTTCCAGTAAATCGACATTTGGTTTTAAATTAAACTTGATCCTTTTGTTTTAGATCTTGTATTGAAAATTTATTAAAAAAATTTAATTTACGCATAAAAGATTGCCCGTCCTTAGTCTGTCAACAGGCACATACCATAGTAATATTCAATATTTTTTTGAATTTGGATTTCCTTAAATTTACCCTTTATCTAAAAATTACTCCTCACTTTCAGATGAAATGTATAAGGTGTATCCAGGAAATTTTATCGGTTTCAAATTAATTTTTTTTTAAATGATTGACTTATTTAAATTCTAATCTATTCTCTTATTTATAATCTGGAGTATTATCTTCTCCAACATTCAGGAAGCTGCTTTATCTCTCTCATGAAGAAACCGTTCTCCATGCCCTTGAAGAAGATTGCTAGTTTTGTACGAAGATCCTTTTTAGGGTTTTATTCCCTTTCCTTTGGGTATTTGTCCAAGGACCAAGGAAAAGTGATAATACTCCTTGGAACAAGATCGGGAGTATATGGTACGTAGAGTAAAAGTCCTCAGCCAATCTCCATTTAGTCAATCAGCGTAACTACACCTATTTGCAGGCTAGCTTTACCATGGTGAAACATGATTCAGCTACGTTTGACATATGCAGGACACTTATCACGCATTGATGTCAAAGCGGCTCTAAATGCTGGCGGTACAAGTCTGCATTTCAACCTTGATTTCGTTCCAGAAGCTCCAATTAAATTCATCCTCGAGAATTCACCAAGCAGACAATAAAACATTCGGTAGACGCAAGCCTGGTTTTGAAGCGTGTACTGGTGGTTCGCTTCCCCAGAAAATTCTCGGGCACCGGTCGATGTTATTGCAAAGGACTCACTTTTCACCTGCACCAGCCTTTTTGTTGAAGAAATTCTTCATTAGTTTGACGAGCATGTAAGGAAACACAGCAGGCCATTCTGTCTTCCTTGTTTGTATGAAGTCAAATCGATCACAATCTGTCACTCCCTTGAGCCCTATTGGTCCTAACTGATCTTCAAACTGCCGTTCTACTTTACGAAAGCGATTATACCGCTGTTGACATGCTCGTTATATTATCGAGCACTATTGAAATGCTTGATTTCTCACTAAATTCCGCTCGTATCTCGATGATCCTTCGCTGTGACGTGTTCAATACCAAACTCGTTTAGTTGACAATGCATGATGTGCACTGTATCAGCTTAAATATTTGTCTTACCACTTTTGTTTAAAAGCTCAAACGCAAACGCAAAGAAAATTCCTTTTTATAATCGTAACGGTGAGATTTTCCATTTTTCCATTTTTTGTCAATGCAGGCAGCATTGCCTGTTGCCGAAATGGGATGAAGGATTTACGATTTGTATTCCAAAGAAGATTCATAAGAAAAACCCGACAAAACTTTTGCAAACATCCCATACTTCCAGGAAAGAGTCGATGTTAATCTTGTCTTCCACAGTGCATTTGTGTGTAAGTTGGATTATACTAGCTAGTGTAATCAATTTCAATCAATATATATGCAATGAATAAGTCCAGTGCAAAACAAAAACCCTTTTTTTCTGAGTATTAACACGTCATACCAGGTTCTAAAGAGAGTTCATAGAGATGAATCTGCGGCAAAAACTTCTCAGAATAGGAATTACTGCCAAAGGAATACACCAGCAGTTGGAAACTTTATCCTAAAACTCGAATCAGACAAATATTTACGAACCGTTGAACAAAAAACCACACTAAGACAATGTTGGGAAAACTTGACGGACGCGATTTCATCAGGAATGGCAGAGGAGTGCATCAATGAGTAGACCCATTACAAAAGGAAAACCAATAACCATACAATGGGAAATAGAAGGTCTTCAAATGCACCACTTTCAGGAATCTATAGCAATATTGCACCTTTTCTTGCCTTTTCTCATATATAGTTTCCACAAGGGGAATGCTGTTCAATAGAAGTATTCCTGTGAACTACTATTCTTGGGGAGTGCCACCCCCCACGAACCCGAGGAAACGGAGGACTTCGAGGAATATGACTCTGAACCAAAACTGGACTATAATACGGCTTATTATCTGAAATTGATGTTTTGAGAAGGCGGATATGATGTTACAAGGCCTCCCTAATTTGGAAAGACAACCATGGGACCATTAAGGAAACTAAACAAACGAACGGAAATAGCGACTCCGATGAGGACTCATAGCAATGATATCCGACATATTCTATGCAAATGAAAAGATAACGACGGAACAGAAACATTAAAAAACGCGAAAATTAGAAAATCTGGTACAACCAGCAATTCTTACTGCATCATCGTGCAGCAGGAGAATCATGCGCACACCGGAGCGACATACAAAAGAAGAGCAGAGACTTTTGCAGCGTGGGAGAGATAAACACACGTTTGAGAAACACGAAAAGGCAGACACCGAGCACTTTGATTAGTTAGTAGTCGTCCTAATTTTACTACGAGCAAAAGGTTAGCCTTCAGTCAAAAAAAGGGGATCGGGATAAACGAAGGATGGTAGAGGACAAAGCGTCGAACGATCGAATTGCGATGGTGTAAGGGTTTCAGACGGTACTGTCCAGCGCCCAAGAAACAAGCTTAAAAAACGATTCTAAAGTTAAAAATCTACGAAGGAGGAACCGAAATGCAAAAAATCACCTCACGTAACCCAAAAAACAAAGATTCAGAAGCGTAGAAAAACTTTTTGAAATGCACTGTCTTTTAACTCACCGACGTTAGATTTTATGCCGGTGTCTTGTAAGAAATCACGGTCAAACCGGAAGATATCCAAACTGCAATCAAAGCTGTACAGCCAACGCGGTATGATCTACTGGTTGAGTTCGGACCAGATGAAAATAATAAAAACGAGTTCCGTGACGCAGTCCATGTAGAGATAGACCAAACCAGGTAAACCCCACCAAAGAATCGGGGTCAACGTATGGCCAAAGTCGACTTCACAGGGAGAGAAGCGGAAGAGCTATCAAAGAAGAGCAAAATTAGCATTAGGTGGGTTATTTGTGGGATACGACGAAGAATGATTCCTCTCCAGTGTTTCAAATGCCTTGGCTACTGGCTTACCGCACATGCATGTAATGGAACTGATAGAAGTTCCTTGTACTACAATACGGCAAGAATGGACATAAAAAGAAGGAGTGCACAGACGAGTCACACTGTGTTCTTTGCCAGGAGTATGACCTGAAACCAGATGATTTCAAACACATTCCGGGTGTCGGGTCATTCAACTAAGGCGCTTCTGCAATTATTCGTATCCTTCAAGTTAATCTGGTCCAAGTATAATTACCCGAGAACCACTCGAATAGTTTGCGAGAGAGACAGAAAAGCCAGCTTGTTGCTGCTCAGCGACCAACTTCACACAGAAGTTCATCAAAATGGTATCCTGACGAATCCGATACAGCCACTATTTGGGTTTGGAACAATGTTGACCTCGAACCCCAGGGACGAGGAGATGTGTTTGTTTGGGCTTGGTGTCCGGGAACTGCACTCTTTAGTGTATTCCTAACGCCGAACGAATCGTTATCATCATTCAACTTTGGCTAAGTGCTTGAGAAGACGCTGTTTTGAGTATAAAGGGCCATGTGCTACACGGAGATGATTTCAACGCTAGAAAATTGAATCGAATCGACGCTGGAATCGAATGAGGTATGCCTCAATCAGATGCTTGGGGGAAACGGATCCTGGACATAGCCACCAGCACTGGACTCGTAGTATTGAACACAGGCCATACCCCAAATTTTCGGTAATGACGCTGCGTTGAGACCATACCTGGTGTGACATTCGCTTTAGAGGGCCTAGTACAATCAGCTAAAAATTGGAGAGTGCTAGAAGATTACGCAGACAGTGATCTACGGTACAAAGCGCTGGAGACCCATGGCGGTGCTTCCCAAAGATTTCGCGCTCAATATTCTGCGCCCTAGTGGAATACAGAGAAAGAAGATACTGAGAAGTTTGTTGGTGTGCTTATGGTACGATCGTCGCTGGGGAGAATCATTACGTCCGCCTGCAAGTCTTACATATCCAAACGAAGATCTCGATAGGGCAAGCCCTCACTATACTGGGAGGTACCGGAAATTGCCAAAAAACGAAGGGAGTTTTACAAACTACGACGAAAGGCACATCGGCCAGGGAAGTAGCATGTCTCTGCGGCTTAATCAGCAGCTATAAGGCTACTCATGGACCTTGAGCTGTGCAATATTAATGCAAAATATTAATACGGTACCTTGAGCACCGAGCTTTCGCCTTAATATAACCTTTGCTACTAACGTCTAGCCTACTAATACTCACCTCTGCTGTCTCTCTATTCTTAACTTGTTGGGCATCCTGTACAACTTTTCCATTTTTTGATTTTTGCAGTTTTTTTTTCATCATCAGTCTTGTATGACTTGTATGACCACGTTCGAATTCCAATACCCAAAATAACATAACTGTAAATAATACAAGTAAGGAAAATATATTTTTAATCAATGACAATTTTCCCATTGTTGACTGATGATTATTTGACATTTGTTGATAGTTGATATTAAAAATATCCAGAAACTTATAAATAAATTAATTTGTACAGTATTTTACATTGAAGACAATGCTACCATGAAAAATATTGAAAATGATAAATTTCGAAAGCGAAAAATCGGATTTGTATCTGTCTAACGATTAATTACTGTATAAATGACAAAATACTTAAAAAAACCTAAGGAATGTCTATACACAGCTAAGAGAAAAGCAAGCAATCCACATTTCCATGAAATCATGATCACATTCACAGAGCGTCTCTAAAAAAAAGAAATTTCGGTATTTGAAATTTCAGAAATTTCGGTACTTGAAATCCAACTTTCTTGACTTTGCTCATTTTTTTTGATTTGAAAATTATTCGAAATTTCAAAAACGGGAAATCAGTCAGGAAAATATCGCGAATTTTCGGGAAATCGTCTATAACATTATAAGAATTGATAAGGCTGAAAACAGCGTGCAACCAAAAATCGTACGGTTCTCAAAATAGGTTTCAAACAAAGGTGTTTTTTCCGTATGTACTTCTCAAGGTTAGATAAAATCCCCTTTTGTCAGGTCCAAAAATTTTTTCTGTAGTTTTTTTAGTAAAATTTGAGTAAAATTATAATAAAGTGTGAGTACGGAGTGCGAGAAAGTGGGGACTGAAGACAATTCTTTTGAAGATAAAAGTATTCAGATCCAAAGTATGTGTCCTTGGATAATAAATTATTGGGTTTGTACAACTACCCGAAGATATTATCAACCAAATTACTTGGACTTTTCCTGCTATACTTGCAGAGAATTTATTAAGGTAAGAACCAAAATATTTATATCTATTAATAAAAGACTTTTTACTAAAGCCTATGAAGCTGCAGGCAAAGGAGTGCGGTACCAAATCAAGGGACTCCCAAAAAATAGAAAGTCGTGGACTTACCCCCTCCATCCCACATAACAGCAAAACCCGTACCTGTATAAAAGGACCCTCTCTTGCTTGTGTAAACGACGGACTTACAAATGAGGACTAATAAGACTTCAGAAAACTGAAGAACGACAAATTCTGGGCAAAATCACACACCGCCGAAACGCATATGTGTACGCTACAAGGAAACAGATGATACAAATAAAATCCAAATCATAGAACTGCCTCACACGTAAATGACGGAATCAATGTCATCATCAAACTCATCCCAACCTATACTTGCATACAAGGGCCAATGCCTGCTTGTGTACAGAACTGACCTATAAATATGGAGACCTAAGACCAACAATTTCAGGACATAACCAAATACAGAAGATGCTATACTACCCTACCCTGTGTTTTTACGACACTAGGATACAGACGTGCAACGACGGAACTTCGTTTTAGGAACAAAACGAAGTTATTTTATTATGAAACTTATTAATTGTAGACTAGTATTGTTTACGAGGTTTGTTCAAAAAATATCGCGAATTTCATGTTTTTTCAAGATTTATTTATTCATGAATATCTATTTTGTCCCCTTCAGAGTAATCCCCGTCAGACATTATACACTTGTGATAACGTTTTTTCCAATCCTCCAAGAATTTTGAAAAATCATTTTTTGTGATCCTGTTCAGCTCCTCCTTCGATGCCGTCTTTATCTCCTCCATCGTGACGTAGCGTGGTCCTTTCATGAGCCTCTTCAGTTTCGGGAACAGGAAGTCACAGGGGGCCAGGTCTAGGGAATACGGTGGCTGCGGCATTATGAGAGTGTTGTTTTTGACCAAAAATTTGCGCCCAAGTAACGATGTGTGAGCAGGGGCGTTATCATGGTGCAAAAGCCAATTTTTGTTCTTCTACAAATCCGTGCGTTTTTGGCGAATTGCTTCTCGCAAATTGCGCATTACTTGAAGTTAATATTCCTTATTAACCGTTCCACCCTGCGGCAGGAACTCATAATGCACCACGCCCCTTCAATCGAAGAGAACTGTCAGCAAACCTTCACATTCGACCGAACTTGGCGTGCTTTTTTCGGTCCCTCTGAGAACATTTTGTACCACCGATAAACGTTGCTTTTGTCCAAAGTAGCTTCGCCGTATGCAACGGTCAGCATTCTGAATTCATCCGCGCACTTTAATTTGAACTTCACACAAAATTTAACACAAATTCTTTGATCCATTTTTTGGGATAGACGAAAATCGAAGACAAGCTAAAACACGTCTACGTACAATAACTGTCAAAAACTGACTGGACATTCAAAATGGCCGGAATTGTCAACGTAAGTGAGGGTCATGAGTACCAACATAACGTCACCAAAAGATCAAAAATCGAACATACGTAGCCCGCGTAAATTTAAAATTCGTAATACTTTTTGAACAAACCTCGTATACGCGATTTCGGGCGGATTTTTTCAAGATACGTTACTTATTATTTTTATATGTTAGGCTTACTTCTTGTCATCTTTCGGGAGAATAAATCTCTTATACATAGTTTCGAAAAAAGAAGGGATGGTCAAGGGGTTTTTAAAAATGCTGGAACCATCCGTATTCCCAGCTCTTACCCAGATTTGATCTCTCCTCCTTGTCAAAATACTGTTTACCTGAACCAGTTAATGAAGTCTTTTTGACTCCTAGGTAGAATTTTTAAATGATGCAGAGAGACTTCATTGCGTCACCTCTAGAGAAAGCAGTCCTTTTTTCACGGGCCGTGTTTCAGTGGTAATGGAAGCAACTATATGCTTTTTCACCATTATAATCTCTCATAGGAGTTAGATTAGAGTCTTTGGCGTATACGAGTATTTCAGGAAAACTCTTGCCGGCCATCATCTGCCTATTCCGTTACAAGTTCAGAGGAGGAATCGGCAAGATGAAATCTTCTACGATGGCTTATCAGCGTTCCATGAAAATTTTTTTATTCAATTGACAGTGGCAGCGTGTTTGTAGCATTCGTTCGAACTTTCGGGCAAGGCAAACTTTAAATTGTGTTGACTAGTTATAACTCTCTTTCGAAACGTTTGAATAAATCGAAAAAGTGTGTGCAGGCATGGCTTAATCGATTAATAATAGTTGGCTTAAATGAGAACAAAGAACACAAAATTTAGAAAAGGTTTCATAATACCTTGGAATCGAACCTTCGAATAATTGATGGGCTTGAATCTACCATGGACTTTAAAATCAAAAATGAAATTCGTTGCAAAGTGAACGAAAAACAAGACTCCGGGACAGTTGTACTCGCTTTTCTCCATATGAATAGGCTGTCGGATAAAATTTAACTGAATTTAATATTCCAAGAACTTATTTACAGGCTGAACCAAATACCACTTTGTTGCAGATAGCAAAACGTGGTGTTTTTGCTTTAACCACCAAAAAAACCTTGAAAGCGCCGAATGCGCGTATTCTTCTAGCCCCATTAGAACGCAGCGAAAAAGTGATTGCCCAGAAAATCTCTTCTCAACATCTTTCTCTTTTTTCAGGGATCTCGCTGGAAGAACCATGGGACACTTTTCGATTGTCAGATATTTTACTGGTCATATTTTTGAATGGCACATAGAGAGTGTTTTTGATAATCATCAAATAGTAATCTCCATCAAAAAAAGCCCACTCGGGAACCATAGGTAGTTTGAATAAAAAATTATATGATACTCAGGTTTAAAAAAAGTCACAGCTAAATTTAAAATGGGATCTGCTTTCCATCACATTAATTTTTAACGCTTGTCAGACGTTCATTTTCATGTTGAACTCTCGCAACAAGTAAATCCATCTTACGACATTTTACATTATTTTTAACTTCGAACTGAAAAAAGCAATTTACGAAAAAGGTTATACTGAATGAAAGTGCACAATACAATTCAGGACGAAAAGTTTTTTTTCTACATTCGCTTTTTATGCTCATTCCAAACAAGTTCTTGGAAACATGAAAATGTGATTGTGTGGGAGCCGTTGTAGTTGTGCAGGACAATGGAAAATTCTGATAAACCCAAAAGAGTTTATCCATAGATTGGACAACAGATGGACGCTCGGACCAACAGACTGGCAAACTATTGTCCTGTACAATTCAAGTGTCCCTTTTACGATGATAGCTGTTATTTTATTTTAATGGACTGCAGGGACTTAAACTTTTATTACTACTTTTATGTGCGGCAAACTACTGCCTCCGCATCCCAGCGCCAAACTATTCGAAGTTCCCATAGAAACACAAATGTAAAAGTGATACATGACATGGCTTCGTGATTTCAAATTAGTGTGGTTATGTACATTTGGCACAGCAAACGGACCTAATATGGTTTCGCGGCCAGAATGTCCTGTTTTGAATGTTGTTATTAGCTAAACTCTTTGGAACATTACTGGTTGCGTTTTAGTTGTCCCTCACGTATGTAAAGCTTATTTGGATACAGTGAAAAAGCGCAAAGAGCACATATGGTTGTTTATGGTCAATACTAAAACTCTTCAATGCTGCAGGGAATAGAATATTAGATTTTGTTAAAAATATGTCCAATATACATCTAAACAAAACGAGAGAAGCTTGGGATTCGTTTGCAGTGGCGTACTTAGATTTATTGGTTCAGTCAATCATTTTTGATAAGATCCTGTTTGTGTTAGGGTAGAATAGTTAAATTTTTTCGTATAGTGTTTGCAGTACTTATAGTAATATTTCTTCCAAAAATCATGAACAAATACTGGGGCAACAAAAAAAAATGGTGACATTTAACCAACAGAATATGAGAGAAAAAACATTTTTATTGGATTAAGTAACGTCAAAAGAAAGTCAGATACAGGTAAGTTTTTGGAGCAAATTTTTTTGTTTGCATCTTATTATTTAAATTTTCGCTCATTCTAAAACATTTACTAAAAAAAGACAATACTACCATACCCTTATAACGTTAATTTTACTTGAAGAGAAAGTAAAAAAAAAACCTTTTTTCGCTGGTAAGAAAACTAATTCTAAAAATTTTACAATATAAAAAATATCAAAGTAAGTAGCATAAGTTGGTAGGGTTTTCACGGAGGGAAGTACTTCCTAGATACTCTCTGTCAAGCGAAGTACCTAGCCTGGAACTGTTTACACATTGCAGCAGGCTAGGCTTCCCTATTCTACGCCTATTCTAATGACGCTTTTGGGTCAAGGAAATTCCTTTTCTAATGGGAGGGGAAACAAGAGGATTTCTAGAGTAGAGATCTTTCCACCTTCAACACATCCAATCAATGAACTATGCGTTTTTGAGTAATAAAAATTGCCTTAACGTTATGTACCAATTGCTTCTAATTATCAACAGATATCAGCACCTGTTCGATTAGGCTATCCATGTGGAGGTTTCCCACTTCTTTGGCAAGTTTCATGGGGAAATCAATCCTTTATTCTACGTGAAAAAAGTATGACATGCATGATCTTTCTCTCCAATGCAGAATGTGCGTGATAAACCATGGTTTATCACTTTTATGAAGGTAAGACTGAAAACAACCATGTCCGGTCAATAGCTGATTCAGGTATCAGTTAGTCTTACCATGCCTTCAACTTATTTGGCTTGCTTGCTGCCACTGGTTGAGAGTGCGTCGTCTTCTTTCTACAGCTACTTATTTTATGCTACCCTCGTTTCTTCGGATTATCTTTGAAATTATTTTAAGCTCCCTCAAAAGGCGGGTGATGGGTATCATCCCTGCAATAAAAACAGAGACATATATTCCGTTATTCTGATTTGATTGGCAGTGCTCTTCGTCTTTGTATCTGTGCGAGTCCTTTTTCAACTTCTTATTGATAACGTCAGTCCATATCTCCGCTTCATATAGAGGCGCAGATTGTACGACATTCGCCTTTTTCGGACTGGGTCACCCAATATTGACCATTAGTACACTGATAACTGAGACTTTTATCGTGATCTTATTTGCCGTTGCCCTAATTCGCTTTATCTATCTCTCAGAAAGCCCAGGTACTAAACTGATAAATTGGACTCTACTTATGTTCTCCGGGGCTGATAATTCATACTGGAAGGATCCTCTTCTTTGACAGGATGACGCCTATAGTTTTCACTAGCGCTAGGCTAAATTTATGAGTAGTCACTTAGCTCCCTCTCCAGTGCATCAGCACGTTTACTCTTAATTGCCCTTGATTGATTGGCCCCGTGCACCCTGTGACCAGTGCCACTGCATCGTCCACATAGCCGATCAGTCGTAAATCCTATGGTAGTGCGAGACCGAGCAATCTATCGTAGCAGATGTTCTACTAGTCTGGATTGAATATGGAGCTTTGAAACTCACTTGATGTGTGTATAATTCCGAATTCCTCGCATCAGATTATCTGGTACTTGGAATGGGTTTTCCGGGGAATCCAGAATATTCGTCCATCTAGTCGAGTTTGACGCATTCCTGATGTTCAGCGTCACTAAGAGATGTACCTATCGGTTGGACCGACCGATTTCTCCGCCAGCTCGACTGCATCTATTGTGGTGCACCATGCCCGGAAACCGTACTGCCGTGAAGAAAGGTGTCTAGCGGCGTGGACATCGTCAGTGAGTCTTACTTTTATAAGTTACTCGAGCACTTTCTCGGCAGTATGTAATCCGCTTAACGGGCAGTATACTGACGGCGGCTCGAAATCTCCCTTCCCCTTTCTAATCAGCACGGGAAATCTCCTTCTTACATGCAGCCATTTAAAATACTGAGCAGTAAATCAAAGCAAAAGTGATAGAGCAGTTGTCAAACCTTGACAGTAAAACCGTCTGGTTCTCCAGCCTTCTTCAACTCCATGGAAAGAACTGCTTATTACTGTTCTCTCTTTGGGGAGAGTGTACTGATATATACTGTGGTCTCGCTGTGGGTAGCCTCATCTTTTCGGTTTTGTATACACGTCTGTCGTGGGTCTCGAATGCTGTGTACTGATGGTAACTATGTGAATATTCTACTAGAACTCTCAAATCGTGTATCTATGAAAAGAGGGATGGAGTTCGTAGATTTTAGAATCAGAGTAAATTTTGTTGGAGTTTCATGTTGAGCTCTAGTGTAGGGGCTATTTTTGGGCTCGAAGAGGTCGTCACTAGAGTGGAGCACTGTAAATAGTTAAGGCAAGCAGTGCTTCTTCGGTTGCAACTTCGTTGGGATTGTTGAGACTTCATTCGGGAGGCCAAATCATTTCGCTAATGTTTTGAGAAAGTATGATATGGAAATGGGCAACCTGAGATATTGCTATAGCAAATTCTGAAGACATAAACAGAGAGGCGGAGGACTGAACGCTCCTTAACCCAAAGATGGAACTTTTGAGCTGATAATAAATTAGTTTTTATAGTTTTAACAAAGTTTTCTATGAGGATTGAAGGTCATTGGCTCTTATTTCAAGATCGATATAAAACTGTTGCTTAACAGTCAAAAAATTTTATACCGGAAAGGAATACCACCACTGTAATGAAGAAATTGACATTCAGTTGACAAGTTATTTGGTTGTCACTTATAAAAACTTCGATTTGTGGATATGGTGTTTTTGTATATTTTTAAATTTGACTACAGTCGAATACACTGCGACCAATTGGAATTCTTGTCTTATTTTGATCTAAAAATAAGGTGACTTTACCATGGAAACGTTCAAAAGTTAATGAAGGGCTCTTCACTATTTATTTGTTTTAAATCCAAGCACACACGCAGATTTCGTACAAAAATAAATGTATTTTCTGGAATTATCTTCATTTTGCTGGAATATAAATAACTTCACAGACAAATTCTCTCACAAGTACTTCATTTAGCACTCAGTATCAAAATCTAACCTTCAACAAATATAAACCAAAGCCTTCAACTTAGCAAAAGGCAAATCCTATCCAATCACAAAAGATTTCATCTCAAGTACTCGTGAGTATTTGTAATGTGTCACCTGGATTGGATTCGTAAGTCGTTTCGTTTTCTCGTTATTACTTCCTAAATGGCACGTTAACTTCCCTAAATCGTCCACAATCATTACATTTCAAGCGCAATAACAACAAAATGATGATCCATTAACCATGAACCCTCTTTTGCTTTTATATGAACATCTTTTTCGACAGATCATAAAGAAATGTGGAAAGGAGCAACACTGGTAGATATAGGTGGGTTGGATTTTGCAAAAGGTTTGCCATGTAAAACGTAGACTCGGAATAAAATAGTACTAAACATCACCAGTGCAAGAGATACTTACGACCATAAAGAAGCATCTCAATAAAGGATAAATCTCTTCATAACGAGTCAAGGGAAAGATTGATTTCTTCTTTGCGACTTGCATTCGGAGTGTAATATTTAATGGGGAAAGCATGGGTTTTATACTTTTATAGTACACAACGTACTTACTTCCGTCGGGAATTGTGAAATATTTTGCGAGCTGTACGTTTCATTCTAGCAACAAGCTGTGTCGAGTTTTTATTGAAAATTTCCTTTGACAAGGTAAACGTGGACGGCTTAAAGCAAAGTCATCTGTATAAGTTCATTTTATCTACATTTTTGATCATTTTTGCACCAAAACAAAGTAAATTTGTCCGTCTGCCTGTGCATACACATCTGATGAATAAAATAATTACCATATCAGGACAACAAATTCATCTGAGAATAAAGCACAAGATCCATTGTGAATAAAATAAAAAAAGTATGTATAAAGCATGGAACAACCCACACTCTCCACATTTCTACAGGATATTCTCATGAGCAGTAAAGGTTGAAAAGGATAGGCTAGACCGTAATCTATTGAAAGTCTTGTGTGATTCTTGCAAATAGAGGTTGGTTAAGCCAAACCTTAGGGCACAAGTAATGTATATAAATTTTGCTATTTTCTCTGAGCATAAGAGCGATTACGAATATCCTTTTTCCCACGAGAAATACATTGAATGCAGTGAAATGCCAAGGAGCGAGGCCTCACTAACAAATGGAAAACTATTGAAATCATCAAAAGGAACTTAGGCTTCTCAACATGTTATACAATTCACACTTAGGCTTGGGTTCTTGTCTAGAACTGATATCAATCATATAGTTTAAATGTCGATAGTTATATACACACGATATTTGATATTGGAACTAGGATATGAAAATTATCAGGGGTATTGGACGGGTGTAGGATATTTGGGGTTGAGTTTGTTGATAGAATTAAATTTGAGCTGATGTATAGGTATTTTGTACCATGTCTAATGTTTAATGCCTACCATGTTCATTATAATTATCTTTAAGCATATTTCTGATGGTTTTCATCTCAGCTATATGTTGATTTAGGGAAACAAGAAGTAAAGAACTAGAATTAACTCACCAATCTTTCCTAGATTTTGAAGCTCTCGCGGGAATTTTTATTTTTATTTTATAGTCAAAGGATTCATAAAATGTGAGATTTAGACAATAATCTGAGACATGAAATTGGCGACAACAAACACAAGCAATAAAATTACGTCATTCGAAAGTAATTTAACAAAAAAACAGGCATGCTATGGTTTGAACTAAAATATTATAACTAATTAAATTTTACTTACTAGTGTCAGTCACGGTACTTTGCATTGAAGATACGAAACGTGATCCAATTCGGAAAATTACAAGACAGGACATAGATAAATTGGTGGATAGGAATTATCATCAACAATACCTTTCCTTAGTGTGCTTTTCTTTTTGAAAAGCGCGAATGCTCTCTCCGTCAGGATTACTTGTGCTCCTAAAATTACAAGCCCATTACAAGCTCAACCTCTTTAGTTTGAGTAAATTATTTCTATGAAAGCAGCGTCTCATAAAGCAAAGAGAGTTCATTATCATAGACTTCATTTTTTAATTTGTGTCTTAAAGCCACAGCCAGATAGTAAATAGAGAAAAAAACAAAGAATATTATTAGCTGTGTGCTACAAAAATGTATATTTTGATACTGCTACAAATACAATGGCTCAAGAAAATCCAAAACGACTACACTTCGAGGTGTATGCATAAGTTTTTTTTCCACTTTTAATAAAAGATGGTGCCATCGAAAAGTACGCAGCGAGTTAATCTAACACGCACGCCATTTTGTTCGTCTGACATTCAGCTACAAATACACAAGTTGAGTACGTCAAAACAAATGTGATTGTTTTATCGAGTTGATCAACCGTGTCGAATTTTGTGCCTGAAGAAGAGATTTTAAGACACGCATTGCTTTTCCTGTTTAATCAAAAAAAAGAATGTTGAAAGTCGTCGTTTGCTGGTAAAAACATATGATGGACACGCTGCATTAGACATGTGACACATGATTTGAACAATTCAAAAGTGGTAATTTCAATGTAATAGACAGTGCGCGCTCTGGTGGACCACAAAATGGTAGACTGTGAAGTGTCTACCATTTTGTGGTCACTTTGACAGACACTTTGGTAAACACTTCGCTCTGGCAGACCACAAAATTGTAGACAAACTTCACAAAATGTGAAGGGGAGGAATCGCAGGAGTTATTGGATGGTGATACAACTTAAACTCAACGGTAATTGTCAGAAGCATTGAATGTGTGACAGGAAATGAGCAGCAGAAGCTTACGAGCAATGGGTAAGATCAATAAACTCGCTAAATGGATCCCACCCGATGTGAATGAACATCAAATGAAAAATCGCAAAGTCACTTGTGAAATGCTGTCCCGGCGCCACGAAAGGAAATCATGTTCTGATTAATTTGTGACGGGTGACTATGGGAGTAGATTTATTTTGAAAACCCGACGCGAAATCATTAAATCAGTGAATTTCAGTTTTCGAAGCCGGTTCTTGAACACCAAGACCAAATCGCGTCGGTAGGAGGACTATGTGTCTGGTGAGACGATAGTGGTAATCGCGTTTTGATCGAAAATGACCGGAATTGGCCAGAAGCCATGGCGGTGATTTTGTTGCACATCAACGCGCTGTCGCACACTGGAAAACTAGCGAAAGACACAGTGAAATCGCTTTTACGGAAGATCCTGCGATACCCGCTGTACTATTCAAACTTGGCGCGATCTGACTATCACCTCTTAGTTTCAATGGCCACACGCTCGAAGAGCAGTATTTCAGCGATTTAAAGTAACTTGGAAAGTGGCTTGACGAAAGGCAAACAGTTTTTCTGGCATGCTTTTCATAAATAATCCGAAAGATGGGTGAAATCCGATGGGCAGTATTTTAAACAAAAAAAAAACCCTTCAAAATTACTTATTTTAAACAAAAACGCAAAAAACACAAACATACATCTGGTATACCAACTACGTTTACGTTAGCTTTACAATACTCAGTTTTTTTATAAATTCTCAAATTTTAAATACGTTTATCAGCTGCCATCAGAATGGTATTTACACAAGCAATCACTATTTTATTATTATATGTAACAACTTAATTTAACAAAACTGATACTCTGTTTTCATGAAAAGTTCAATCAAAAGACTTTTAACAGACAGGAGACAGCCATACGGATTGCGCCCTCTAACGTTTGGACGGTTTGATGACATTTCCGATGTGACAGAAAGTTAGTTCGCGGTAATTGAACAAAGTTGCGAAAATTAAAAGATTATTTCCGAGAAAGTGACTCTTCTTCTCCAACTGTAAGAAATTTAGGAGAAAAATTTACAAAAAGGTTGGTCAAAAACGCTGAAAATTGGTGGAGCGAGTTCAGAAAACTGGATTGTTATTGGATAAAACAACTTGTCTACGTCCTCGTCCGATGCGTTCTACTGAAAACGTCGCTTACGTTGCTCAGAGTGAACAGCCATTAAGATCAACTCTTCATGGATGCGTACAAAGTTCAATTAGTGCAAGAGCTGAATCCGAAGCGTCTCCGATGGACCGAAGCCCGCTTCATCGGCGATGATAATTTTTAAGTGAATAATTTTCTTTGCAGATGAAGCTCATTACCACCTCGATGGATGCCTTAACAAGCAAAGTTGTCGTATCTGCGACTCAAAAATCCATTGTGGAGATTGGCATTGTAGAGCACCAATGCATGCAAAAAGAGTGCCTGTCTGGAGCACTATCGTGTGTGGCGACATTATATTGGCTAAATTTCTTCAAAAACGAACAAAAGAACGCCGTGACATTGAATTTCAATCGCTACCGCACCACCGTAAGCGATTTTTTTCTCCCCAAAATTGAAAAGGGTCGCATTGGCGATCTTTTACGCTGTGTTTTCGAAAATTGCACGATCAACTAAAATGTTAATAACAATTGGCTACTTTGAGGCTGTGATTTGACTCGATTGGCAAGTGATGACTCGATTGACGATGATGCAATTTGACAAGTGTTGCGTTTACCACCCAAGGAAGACTGATGACTTGAAACGTAATAAAGAAGTTGCGAACGACGAAATAGAGGCCATACCAATCGAAAATAGGCTAAGGCTAACCGTGTCAGTCATTTCGATTATGTTGTCCTCCATAACTAAATGGAAAAGATTCAATCTTGCGCTCATTAAACCCAATAAAATGGTTCATTGGCTTTTTTAGCCGATTCAAATTCCAAATCATAAATGGCCAATTCTGTATTTTTGGCTGCTGTACTTGATTATGCAACTGTTTGTTTCTTCCTAACTCATGAGAAGAAACTAATGCACCTTTATCTTTGGGGCAATTCTGTCCTGGACCTAGAACCTTCCTTTCAGAGCCTACTGTCTAGATCCAATCCTGTCCACTATCTCTGAAGTCCTGTCAGTTTCTACATATCCAACTAAGTCTGATATATGTACGTTCTTCACATGCCTGACATAACAAAACGAACAATGAAAGTCTTCTCATTTCGTGACAATTTTACTTATAAAAAAGGTGCATAATCCGACATTTTATTACTTAAAGTTTGCGGACATGATAACGTTTATATACATAAAGTTTGTATACTATGTCTGTGCTCATTGTTTTACTCTGATTACTGATAAATGGCCTTTCTTAAATTTATAACTTCACAGTCATTATCTTCAAATTTTAAATTCTCTGGTAGTTGCCTATACACTGTTTCATCTAATTGGCCATTCAAGAAAGCTGTAGTTACATCTAAACGGGCAATGGTTGAGTTTTCTAAGCACTACTAGCTTAAACAAAAAAAACAACAATTTTTGTCCAGTTTAGTAGCAAAAAATAGGCACCGAGATTTTTCCAAAACGGCTCTATTTCGGCGCTCACAGATGCCATTTTTCTGTGGTGTATGTAGGATTGCTTTTTGATGCACAATCTCGGCTTTCTTTCTTTTCATTTCTGAAGAATATATTCTCCATTTCAGGGAACGAATCCTCTACCGTTGTTTATGCTCAATGCCGTAATATGCAATCCTGTCCTCTTTGAATTTAGGGTGTAGATGAATGTCATTCTGCTGTAATCTTCGATAAATAAGAGAAAATAACAGGGCATTTCTACTAAGGTGATCTTGATGGGGCTAAAAAGTCTGAGCCATCCGTCGTAGGAGACGTTCCACAAGTCCTGACCGAGAATGGAGCCTTGGGCCACACCTGATGTGACTAGCATCCTCCGGCGACCTCGTGCCGTGCTGTAGATCAGGCTTTGATCCTTCAGGTAATTTGAGACTATCCGCATTAGATATTCTGGTACTTCGAAAAAGATTTCCAGGGCTTCCAGAATATCCGTCCATCTAGCGGATTCAAAAGCGTTCTTTATGTCCAGCATCACTAGAAGGACTACCCGACGTTTGTATCGACTGCGTGCTTCCGCCTGTTGGATTGCACACAGCATTTCTGTGAACGTCCCGTTCTGAAACCATACTGCCTTGGAAAAAGATCCCCAGTGGCGTGGATAACGTTAGCGAGTCTTCTCCTATCTGTTTCTCGAGAAATTTCCCGCCAGTGTCTAGCATGCATAACGGTCGGTATGCTGACGGCGACTTGGGATTTCCCTTCCCCTTGCTGATCAGCACGAGTCTTGTCGTCTTCCAACGCTCAGGGAAAACGCCTTTAATGCCTTCCCACAAGCAGGCATTAAACGCACTGAGCACAAAGTCAGGGAAGAGTGATACGCCAGTCGCAGTACCTCGGCTGGAATACCGTCTGGGCCCCGAGCCTTTTTCGCCTTCGTGGAAAGAACTGCTAGTTTCAGCTCGTTCCTTGTGAAAAGTGGACAGTCTGATGTTGTTTTCCTCTGGGCGGCATTGATACGGACGGGATGTTGGGGAAAAACTGTTCTTACTATCCCGTCCATTATGTCCACTTCAGGTACGCAGGGGGCCCGTACAGTGCCGAGCTTGCGCATAACTAGTATATAGCCCCGGGCCACACGGGTCCCTGTTCACGTTTTCAACGAAGTTCTGCCAACAAGGGGCCTTACTCCTGTTGATCAGTTTGCGAAGGCATTTTCTGGCCGAGCGATATACTACCATTCTGTTGCATGCCTCGTCCTGGGTTCGCACTAGTTGAGCTTCTCGCCGGAGTTTTTGGCACTCCCTTCGTTGCTCAGCTATTTCCCTGGACCACCAGTACACCGGAGGCTTTCCGTATCTACATCTTCGACGGGGCATAGATGACTTACAAGCGGAGATGATGGTACTCATTGTGGAGTTCACCATATCTTCAGCAGTCAGTTCTCTGCGCCCCGGCAATGAGCCAAACGAGGGTGACCATCTCATGAGCGTGTCAACAACCTTCTCCACTTCCATCGTCTCAGTATTCCACACGAAGGCGGAGCGCTGAGTGTCTGGGTGTGTAGAAACAACAGCGGATCTTGAATGCTATGTACTGATGATCACTGGCCGAGTAGTCTTCTAGAACTTTCCAATTGTGTGTCGTAGACGAGAGGGACTCCGAAGCGAATGTCACGTCCGGAATGGTACCCACGCAGCCCAAGTGGCGGAAAGTAAGAGTGTTACGAGTTTTCACCACGGCTAGCTCTACTCTGGCTGCCATCTCTAGAATTCGGTTCTCGCTGGGATCTGACTTCGGCATGCTCCATTCAATATCCTCGACGTTAAAGTCTCCCCCGGTAAGAACATGACCCTCTGTGCTCAAGACGGCGTCCTCCAAAGTGTTGAGCTTCGCCTGAAAAGATGTTAATGGTTCGTTAGGTGTCAAGTACACACTAAAGAATGTTATTCCTGAGCACCAGACCCACACGAAACCATCTTTTCGCCCATGACCCTGAGCTCTCAGTTGGGTGCCGTTTCGAACCCATCTGGAACAAGTACCAGCTTCATCAGGGTACCATGCTGATGAATTTTTATCTGGGTGCTGTTCACTAAGCAGCAATAGATTGGCTTTCATATCCCCCATGAACTGGTGAAGCAGGTCTTGGGCATTTGAGGTCGATTGTAGTTTTATCTGAAGAACACGGGTCATTGCAGAGCTGCTTTGGCTTTGGTTAGGGCTTCTTTGAATACCCGGCATATCACAGCTGATCCCAATATATCAGGTCTGGGATCAGCGTTCTCGCAGAGGATACAGTGCGCCTCTCTCGGGCATTCTGTTCTTTTATGCCCTGCGTTGCCGTGCTTATAGCACAAGGAGCTCCTATCAGGCGCTTTGCAGCCTTGTGCTGTATGACTGAAGCTTAGGCGTTTGAAATAGCGGAGAGGAACTGCTCTTCGCCGTATTCTGTAGACTACTCAACCTATTTTTATTTTGCCCATGCAGAGGAGTTTTTCGGCTTGTTTCTTGGTTAGGTCGACTATGGACTTGTGCTGCCCTCTGTTATTTTCAGCGGTTAGTCGTAATTTGATCCCATTTAATTCGGGTGAAACCCGTTTGGGGCACTCTTCCACCTCCGTCCTGTTCCCTGATTTAGAGGGAAGCCATTGTTGCCTTTTCCCCAAGAGCATGGTTGACTGCGTCATGAAATGAATCCTTCTTTGGTGCCTCAGGTCCAAATTCTACAAGGAGACCACCAGATCTGGTTGGCTGGACAGTTCTGATGGCAGTTTGAGTGTCATCGGGTCTTACAGCTCCTTTGATTTCCCGCAAAACGTCTGCGTAAGTTCTCCCATCCGTTGGTTTGACCAGCAGTGTATGCCTTAGGGGCTTGCATCGTGGCTTACTTCGTGGTCCTTGTTTCTTTGGCTTTGTACCCAGGAAGGAGCTTATCATTGGTGACTTTTTCTGGGAAAAGCCTTTTGGACGCTTTTTTGGTGGCCTTGGTTGCTACCACCTGAAATCCATCATCCGACGTAACCTTTCTGTTTACTGCTTTGTCCTTCCTCCTTTTGTCTAGGTCCCCTGATTTAGTGCTTGATTCGGTCTAAGAGCTCTTCGAGCTCTAAAAGACCGTCCCTAATGTCCTTGCTTATATTTTTCTGGGTATTGCAGGAATCTTTGATCTTTTAAACTGTGTTTCCTGCCTTACGCATGTGGCGTTCTTCTTTGTGACGATCCAATACAATGAGATTGCACTGCGCCTCGTTTTGAGGCGGGCTTTTTCTGTTGCGTCAGGATCTAGAGATCAGTGTCAGTGGCAGCATCGGGCCCAATCATGTTTTGAATATTATTGGTGGTTTCTCCCTCCGTGTGTTTCCCAGGGATTTGTAATTCATACTTTTCCCCATGTCTTACGGGACGTCCCGGCGTGCGTATTGTTATTTTGGTGCGTCCGAATGACGCCAGTATTTCTGGTTAATAGAGGCTCTCTGCCTTTTTGTGTTCATTCGTCTGTTTGCCGTCTGGGTTTGGTAGTTTTCTCGATGTTTTTGATTTTGTTGCAGTTGATATTAATTTGTAAGGCGTCATGATAAAAGGGTTTCCCTCGTGGCCGCTATCTCTACTCGTATGTGTAGTCGCCTAAATGGCCCTTATGAGGACAGGTGCTCAGAGCCAGACCAGCGCTAATCGGGAGTTCGTCTTAGCCGAAGCTTGAGGTGATACCAACTTGATGGTGCGAGCTTCAAACGTACTGCGAGGCCTACCAAGGTCTTACCGGGATGGAGACAATACGATACTGATATTGGAGCCGTTTGCGCGCGAGTTTCACTTCGGTGGTACTTGGTCCAAAATATCGTGTCCGCCAGCGCAAGTGCGCCAATTGGAATTCGTTGGTCGTTTCGTTTTCCAGAGTCGTTGCAGGGTCCTTATCCACTGGAGGGGGCTTGCAGAGACCTCCAGGTTCTCAGGTACGTGGAGGTGACACTCCGCAAAGATTACTGGCTCCCGCAAGTACTCCTGTAGACCAGCATTCCCCCTGCGGGGGAGTTTAGCCTTTATGAGTTTAGCCTTTCAGTTAAGGGAATCCACATCAAAAATTTCAGCAAGATCCTTTTTATGTTCGTCCTCGCTTTCAAGATATAAAAAGATTTTCACTGCGAATGCCCACTCGCCATAATTCTCTCGGTCCTTGAGTTTTGTTGAAATAACTGCCAGCCATAGTTCAAGAAACGTGATAAACATTCTCGACATAATCAACAACTTCATTCAAATACTGGAGGAACCAATGGTATCCATACTTTTCATCCTCTATTACTTTTTCCACTTACATAAATTTGATGTACCATGATTGATTTATTCCTAAAATCATCAACAGTGTGGCAGATGAAGATTTTGTTGCCATGATCATTTACAATGTGACATTTCAACCCAACCCTTAATTCATCCTTGATTCATCCCAAATCATCAGTAGTCATTAACTTTAGTCGCTGAGGTTTCGCCAATTTCCCTGGGAGCTAAATTTTTTGCCTTCCATTTTTCATTGATGATTTCAAAGCAACATAGCTAGCCAAGGCATTTTGATTCAATTAAGCCTCATAGTTTAATCGTAAATTAAATTCAACTCATTTTTGGACAATATTTCCTTTTTGTGCTATGTTTTTCTACAGAAGTATCCAAGTTTCCAGAAGTTTAAGCTTCACTTTCGTTCTCCAAGTAAGTTTCAACTTTAGTGTCCTTTCTGCTGGATACATCTCCAGGCACATGCATGTGTGGGAAAATTCAAAGTAATAATCCTTCTAGAATGATTTTATGCGCTATCGAAGGAATGTAGTCTAACGCTATCAGAAGAATTTAAAAAAAAAAATTCAATACTTTGAACTGTTTAATTTAAATTAACCAAATAAACATCCTCGTCTAATTCTACGGTAAACAAATATGTGTATTTAGTTAATGTCAAAGAGGTACAGCAGAAGTTCTTACTTCAAAGCGGTCGTTCTTATGCCGTCTCCTTAAATTGTTCTATGATGCTTTCCACAGTGAAAATGTCTATTTTCTTCAGTCTATTTTGATAAAGTCTATTTAGAAAAAGTCTATTCCAAAGGGCGGGGGCTTAGTTCCAAGGAAAAACTTCCCGCGTAGGAGTTGACAACCACGTCTTCAACCTGTGGCCAATTGAAGCTAGAGTCCCACAAGGATCGTCACCATCGCCCATACTCTATAACATCTACAAGACGGATCTTTGATGATACTTGTATATATTATACATCCAGACAAGCAAAAGACATCACTTTGATACTGCAATAGCCCATCAGCGTGCCTTTGAGATAGTTTTGCAAATTGAAGATAAAAATCAGCAGAGAAAAAAGTCAAAACATATTTATCACACGACGAGTGTTCCACCACCACTCTTAACAATACAAGAAGAACACATATAATGGAAAACGAGCAAAACTAAGAATATTTTCTGACATCTTTCATACCTACTCCCTCTAGTGAAATGAAAGCAATTAAATATGAAAAACAGGCTCATGATTTTTAAACCGTTTTTATTACTGATGATACTCTACGGCAGAACTGCTTCCTGCCAGACAACGAAAACTAATCAAAAAGTACGAAAACTAATCAAAATATCCACTACCTTGGATATTCTAAGAATCTGGACGTATCAAATAATTACGAAAAATAATTGACTGAGCGGATCACCAATATAACTGAGCGGTAAAACTGCGCAATTATTGTCCTTTTCTTTCGGCTGTTGGCGCCCTCGATTAAAAGAATCCTACTTTCAAGTAGAAGAAACAAAGGCGGTTTACTATTAACGTTGTCACTCTTCTCACTTCATCGGCCAGCACTCTTCTGGCTGAATTGGCGCTAGGTCAAAGAAAATACCCAAGTGAAATTGATTGATTGAAAGACATTCAATTGGTGATATTATATACGCTTCCAAAAGGAGTATCAATTTCCAGATTCAATTTCCTGATTTCCTTGCAAAGCAAAATAAATTGATTCACCGCGTTTTCACGTCTTTTAATTAGGATGGTTCTTACCCATGCCCACTGAGGTGTTAAGTTGGGTAGTACTCTGTCTTGCCGAGCCCTTAACTGTGCCATGTTACCAGTGAGCCACGCCATCTACCCCGGATCTAATGTCCCCAGTTGTTCTTTCACAACGCTGTAGGTTCTCTTTTGACGTGCCCCACAAAAGCCTACCTCTTGTCTTAATCCGGCCGAAGAATTATCCTCTAAACTCTTTTGCTAGGAGAGCGTTGTGATTCACTTCTGCAGCTGCCATCACCACTCCTCGAATTAAGTTGTAATATGTGGATGCGATTTTTAGGGCTTCACTCGTCTGCATATAAACGCAACCCTTCCCATACCTTACATTTTCAGAACGTTAGCCTAGACGTCGAATCTGTATAAAGGACTGGACTTCATCGAGTTAATAAGCAGGCGTCTTCTGCTTGATAATGGTCCACTTATGTTGTCAATAACCCGGTCAAAACCTGACACTCATCATTGTTTCTCTCCAAGGATGCTCATCATAGAATCTTTTATCAGGTACTTGAATGCATTTTTTGGTTCTATCAAAGAAGTGACAGCACGTCTCCATCCTTTTTCTGCATCTTGCAATAGACGTTCCTTAAATGTTTCCTCGTTTCAAAAGACCATCATATGAAGCGTTCTCAAAGTTAGGATCTTTTGCAACTCTTGAGGATACTTCCTTGACTCTTCGTTCTCCTAGCTTATAATTCGGCAACCTGCGTTTTGTCGGTTTCTTCTCTTCTAGACTAAGTCAGAGGACACTTAGGACACTCTTCTATTTTACAATCCTACCATCCGATATCACAATCAACACCATTCACTTTTAGCCTCATTTGTGAGCTTAATCTTTTCAAGCCGCGTTTATCACCTCTATGGTTTGATGGCTTTGGGAAGTTTTCTTTTGATAAGCTTCTCAATCACTTTTCCAGCTACATTCAGCGCACAGATTGGGTACTATGAAAATGATAGCTCAGGATCTCACTTCTTTTTGTTTATTTTCTCCAGCTATGCCTTTTCCAGGATGGTGGAACACTCACCTCCAAGCAAACCTCCAAGTTTGAAATTTTTCAGATAGGATGTGATCCGCGGATAACATTTTACGGATGATGGGATGTCATCCGTAAAATGTGGACAGTCAAGCAGAATCCTCTCGGGTGGTGCATCCTAGTGCAGAGAATGAGTCAGGAAGAGTGTTTAAACGATACCTTTGATCACTTCTGTTTCAAGAAATCACGGCAGCCAGTTCTCAAGGTTTGACGATTTACACGATATCTTTGAGGATTTTGCAGTATTAAGCAGGATGTTGCAGTGTTAAGCGCGTGAACAGTCTCTCACTGAGCGTGAGAGAAGTACAGCCTTCTGTACTTCCTTCCACACAGCTTCCATATCGTTCGCTTTAGCTTCTTTTGGAAGCTTATTTCTTTGGTTTTTCGGGAATTCTTTGCGTTATTTCATGTCCAATTAGAGTGAGTTTCACAAATAACTTTTGATCCGATTCTATAGAGTGGATGGTTTGTATCAGTGTTGTGCTGGAATTGAGGTCCTTTGGTTCTTTTTTTGTACTTCTGTGACGGTATTGCTATAGCTTTGAACTTTCCGATATCATGCTATATACTCTGGACGAATGTAGGTCTTAATTGTGGTTTATTTCTATTCTCAGTGTTTCTCAGTGAAATTGAGCCGGCTAACAGCCTCTGATCGCCTCAATAATGCTTGGATGTGAAGGTCTTTCACTCAGAGGCCGATTCTTCCTTATCATCGAAAATTCCGAGCAATTAATCGCTGTGCCTTCTTCGGCATAGTCCTAATGTTGTGTTATCCGTAAGTAAGCAGTTTTGATTTGCGAGCAAACATTTTCACCTCCTCAGCCCGATCGCCTGTTGCATTCGACTCATCAGTGGTCATTTGTCCCATCAATATAGAAGCCATATGAAGCTTCTATATTCGGTTCCCTTTACATAGGTTAATTTTCTATGCCAACAACTCGCCTAGATAACGGACAGCTCCACGAAGCTCCTTTTGACCTCGCTATAGCTGTACCCATCGTGAGGCTCTATAGGGATATGTACCTAAATCGGATTTCTACAACCTGCAAAATCTTCAAGGTGGTTGTTTTTTCTTTTAATCCACGTATCATCCCAGCACTCATATTTATCCTTTGAACGGAGTAATATTGTGTTCCAAGTTCATAAATGTTTATAAAACCTAAAATCAACTATTTCTGGTCAGACCCCAGAGGTTTGAGAACGCTTTTCTGAACTACTCATTAATTCAAATATTGTACCCATTTCAAGTCCTTCGTTCACATCAGAAATTCGCAACAACATAAGGATTAGTTATGTCAAAGAGGGATTTCAGTTTCCAACATATGCCCCATCCATTTGCTGTCAAGTGAAGTGTTGTCAACCTTTAAAGTCAATATTCAATAAATATTCACTTCTTTGGGAAGCCTAGCTTCATTTAATCGAGACATACCCTCTTATTTGCTAACGAACACACCTCGGTTCAGTCCACCAGGAAATTTTTAAAAAAACATGTTCATCTACATGCATACAATACAAAAAGAGTGCGAAACACCCACATGGATTACGTAACGGAATAATACACCCAGGCCAGAAGACAAGAAGAAGAAAATTAAAGGGAAAAGAGGTCCACACATCCTTTATAACGAACGAGATGTTTATCTATGGTTGTCCATTACCACTACAAATTGAAGGACGATTAAGGATTAATACACCAGAAGGTGGTCATTTAATATTCACTTTATCCTTATCTTTGCTCTTAACTTCCTCTTCTTGCGGTCATTGGAAACAGATGGCTACAGGGCGTAAGCTCTAATATCTTCCCACAACCACGAACAGATATTTCTATCGTTTGATCGATTTATTCGGCATAGGATCTGTATTTGGAATTCAGGACTCTGGGAATCGGGCGGCATGGCATTATTCACACCCATATTAGTATTTAAGCAAGCAAAGGCTGCTGTAGTTTATGTTCATTTTAGTGTGTTTGATGTATGAAATTTAATTTGGACGCATCGTATGTAACACATTGATGACCAGGGGCCCTTTCAGGATCAAAATAAACATTGTTTCGGCTTTTTATGGACGACTAAATTTATTACGATTCATAATAGGCTTAATGGGGCGATGTTATTAGCCATAATTATTAGTTTGCTTTGTGACAGCTGCTGGTGATACTGCTGTCGTTGCTTTAAATTGTTATCCTTGCGTCGAGTTATGTCTACACTTAGGGGAAGTCATGCTTTTTGTCGACAAAGAAGTGCTTATTCAGCACAAACAATAACATTTTTTTGAGTTTCAAATTTAATAAGGCAATGTGGGCCAATTAGTGGGCGATTTTATTATAACGCATTTGATTTTATTGCATGTATTTGGTTTATGAAAAAAGTTATATCATATCCATTCCATTCGATATTTGATTGTTTAAGCTGATTTTTTCAATCTGGCATTTCTTCATTTTAAAACGCAAGCTTTAATCATCCATTAAGCAGTTAACCCTAATTGGAGAAAGTTGTTCGATCATAACTTTTAGCAAAAAGTCCATTTCTCGTTAACCACAAGACAATTTTCATTACGTTTCGGTTTATTACTTTGAAAACACACTACCAAACTTTTCTGGCAGTTTTCTTCTTATCTAGGGTTGATCGAAATAACTACAGTCCTTGCTTGGGACACTCTTCTTTCGTCATTTCGACAGAAATATCTGTACACAGTAGAGAAAAGACAAGTACTATGTGTACAACTTAAGTTTTCACACTTTTGGCATCTTCAGGAAATGCTCACAGTCTGCGATGCCGAGTCCTTGGGGGAATCAAAATGAACGTACAAATGGGAAATATTTTCAGATAATGAGAGCTATAAGTTGACTTAGAGTAATAAATATGATGAAGTAACCGATGGGACAAATCGTTATAAATATAAAAAGGACGAAAAGTTTATAAGAAACGAAAGTTTGTCCTCTAAGTTTGCTTTTCGATGATTTAGTGTAGTAGGCTATTTGAAATATGAGACATAAGGGCAAGCAAAGTCGAATATTTATGGTGTTCTTATTCCCTGCGCCGGAGGATATTGTTCGATACTGCGATTTTGCTGATTTGGGGTTGATTAAATTATAGGTCCCGAGAAGCAAGAAAGATACTTTGTTTTCCAAACATAAAATGATTATTTCGCAATAAGAGGACTAAAATAGTGTGCACATACATATTTATTGCGAACGAAGCAATTTCGTCGAAATGTTTTGAAAATTGTTACACCCGTGGGAAAACCCAGAAGATGCTGAACAGTATACACGGGTAATAAGTAGAAGAAACAATTCATTATTTTGTTTCTTTAACATTGAGCTAAATAAATGTCCTTGCAATTGTATCCATGAACCTTTTTCTCAAATTTTAATATATATTAGAAAGGAACATTTTTAAACTTTTTTATTACCATACTTTGTCAGTTTACAAATCTTATTGGTATTGTGAAAACAAAAACGACGAGAAAACGTTAACTTAAATTTAGAGTAATGAATTGACAGGGTGTTTTTTGATCCAATTTTCTGGTTCTCTCGTCAAATCGATCAAATAAGAATGCATACTCATTTTGCGGGATAACTTCACTAGTATAGTGAATACTTGAATAGTAATGCTGACTTATGCCGAGTTGAGTGTGAAGTCGACTGAAGCCAACAGTCCTGGCGTAGGCAGGATAAAAAGCCGGAATTCATCACGGTTCAGCAATTTCCCAGGGATCACTTTAAAATGCCGCGAAATTCAGCAACTACCTAAACAGAAAATATCGGTATCCTCGTTAAAATCGTTAATCTGAAAATGTACGTGGAAGGTTTCCCAGGGACTATACGCACTTTAGACAAACTTTTGCAGTTTTCGAGAGAGGTAGAGCGGTTTGTTCACCGAAGCAAAGGGTATCTAGTTTGTGGATACTTCTATGCCTGACGCTGGCAATGCCACGACTTGCTTTTGAACCGAACGGTGCGAATAATTCACTAGGTATCCAGGGAAAAGAACATATTAACTCATACACCTGAAGAGCCAACGTGTATTTCATCAGAAGGAGCTGGGCCTGTCTTCGATGTAGTTCTAAGCGATGAAAAAGTTGACATATCAGAGCTAAGTGTCTTACATGCCTTACCATCCCCGCACATACCTATCTTAATTTCTCTTGTCGATGCAATAAGCCCCCGTGAAGAGAATCACCAATTTTTCGTCTTCAAAGAAGCTTTAAGGACTAAATATAGAAATAAAATTAATGAAAAACTAAATAAATTCTATAAACAAAACTAGAAATTAAACAGGGTCAACTCGGAATCTTATCTATCGAAGCGGTAAATGCTGGTATTGAAAGATTCAAAAATATTATTTCACAAGCTATCCACTCAGGTGTTCTAAAAACCTAGCAGCAGGAACATAATTGTTTTTTGCTAGGCAATGAGGCCTACAACTAGATCAAGAATCGAAATACTTTGGGGAGAAAGCAGCACAGAGCTGGACATCCTACTATAAAAATCGGTGAAAACAGCCTCATGTTAGTGATCCACAAAAAATTTGACGAAACGAAACAAAAGATGGAGCGATATGTTTAGAAATTAAGATTTTAATAATAGAATTATACGGAAAATGAACAGAGTGTTCAACTGAAAACAACACAGGCAGACAGAAGAGTATTATTTTTGAGTTTTGGGAAAGCTGAAGTCCTTGCTTAAAAGTTCTAATCATTCCATACTCTGACGCAAGCAACGCATAGTTTTATTACCGAATCGATGGTGTCCCAACTTTCTTCAGCGAATGATTTCCTCCTCGGGGTAGTCATATTAATTATTGATTAATTGAAACCATGAAAACAATCAAACTCCCAGTAAAGGCGGTATGCCGAGCATCGCATTAAAGAAGCTTCCAAGGAAAGTAATTTTTTTCACTGAGTCACTTCCCATCAGATTTGAAACATGGAGTTGTTTTTCCGATCCTGAAACCAGGGAAAATTCCGAATCCACCCGAAATCCGCAGACCAACAAGTTTACTAACATTGAATTCTGAATTTGCAAATAGTCAAAATGTATTCTTCCACTTTCAATTTGACTTCAGGAGTGAATTCTCAAGGGAACATCAACTGTTTCGGATTACACATAAAAGCTTCTAAGCGGGTTAGACATAAAAGCACAAGACATAAAAGGTGCTTTCAACGGAAAATAGGTATGACACATTAGATATAGAAAAGGTCTTCGATACCTTTCGCCATATAGGGGCTTCTATATAAACTTGAAGAGTACGAATTCCAAGCCCATTCAGCACCGCTAAGTGTTAATTCTTACACGACAGAAATTGTCACATCAAGGTACGAGGAAGTTCTTCTTGAAATAAAAATACAACTGCAGGCGTTCCACAAGGCTCTTGTCGGAGCCCTACTTTAAATAACATCTACAAATCTGATTAAAACTGCTAGAGAATCACTTTGCTGTCTCAGCCTTGTTAACCTTTTGTAAATAGTATAAAAAGTAAATACATTTCCATTTTCCTTGTTGAAGAATAGTCTGTAAGTAGTTAAAGATAGGAATTAAATCATCTCAAAACAACACAACTAACGAATGTTTTTGCAATGTTATGTGTTTCCTAGAAAGATTCATACCTTTCATTTATGAATTGAAGAAAATATTATTCAAATCATTCGAACAGCACAATTTTTCAGTACATTTAGGATTGTTTGGGACTCCATTTCGTCAATTGCTTGGGCGTGAGTTTCGAAACTTCGATTTCATTTTCAAAGTAACCAATCGCCTTTGGAAGTTTGGAAGTCCTGAACGGCTCCCAAACAGAAAACGTCCAACAGAGTGAAATCTCAGCTTTGAGTTGGCCAATCACCATAATTACTTCGGCTGACTTTGTGATTTTCAAAGACAGTGTGCAAAAGATCAACTTGTACCATGGCGGCACATTACGCTGTGTTGTCGAAACCAAATGTCATATAAGTCTGCCTTTTCAATTAAGGGAGGAGAAATCGCTTAGTATGGCGCAGTACCATTTCAGATCGCCATTCACTTTAGTGGCATTATGGTGCCCATTTTCTAAGAAAAATGGCCCTAATGCTTATTTTCTATCAAGTGGTTTTCGCTCTATTGAGCAAACCGAAATCGCATCCAATGCTCACGCGGCTTCAGCATTAATTGGCACTAATTGAACTTTGCATGCATTCACACCGAGATCTTTATTTAAAATTCTTCTCAAAGAAGTGCGCGAATATTCGATTTTTGAGAACGATTACAAGTTGATTATGATGGTTGTTCACGTTGAGCAACACGAGGGATGTTTTGTTATTGAGCGCACTGGAAGAGTGAGTACATCGGTTGTTTTATGCAACAACGATCCGGTTTCAAGAACTCGCTTCACAAATTCATCCACAAAATTTTGGCATATCTTATTTTGTCATTTTTGTATAGTCATTAATGTTTTCCAACTTGCTCAAGCGAGAAGCAACGTATTTCTTAAATGTCAAATATAAAATTAAATTTCTTTCACATTGGAAGTATCAGCGAACTTCCAAACCAAAAAACAACCTATAGGCCTAATGCCGAAAATTACATAGCGCACCCTGTATTACCAGGTCTAAGCATAAGTTTTTTCCGGTATTTTGGTAAAAAATACGTAGTTGTCTGGGGGAATTTTTTTATATTTAAGACTCTGGCTTTGGGCTTCTAGACACTTCGACCGTCTTTCAGGTTATCTGTGAACAAATTGGTAGAAAAACCTTCCGTTTCTCCTGCCCATTCCGATCGTTTTTCGATTAATTCGTGATTTTTCGATTAATGCTTTATTAATGTTTTTCGATTAATGCGTGGTTTAAATTGATCATGTACTGACGATAGTGTTCTGCATAAACGCCGAGCTTCAATACTTTATAACACACAACACCATTCTGGTCCCACCAGACAAAGAGCGTGGTCTTCTTTCCGAAGCGATTTGGCCTTTGTTTTGAAGGAATGGCTTCGCCAGTTGAATGGTTCGAGTTTTTCCGCTTCGGGTTTACAAAATTAATCCACTTAACGTCACCCGTCACTATTCAATGCAATACTAATTTCCTTTCGTGGAGCTGAAGCTGCATTTCACATTTGACTTTGCAATTTTTCATTTGAAGTTCATTAAAATCGTGTGGGGACCATTGACCGAGTTTATTGATTTTACCCCTTGCTCGTAAGCGTCTGCTGATCATTTCCAGTGACTCATTTAATGCTTCTGCTAATCGCCGCTGAGTTTGAGCTGATTCATTATCCGATAACTCCTGCAATTCCTCCTATTCGCAATTTGGTTGTCTACCAGAATTCTCTCTGCCTTTCACAGTAAAATTGCCGAAACCATGTGCCACACGGAAACCATGTGTCACCAAAATGATGGAGCATGTCCATCATATATTTTAATAGCGAACAATGACTTTCAACAGGCTTTGTTTTTTTAGTAAACAAGAAAAGCAATGCGTGCCACAAAGTTCTTTTTCAGGCGGAAAGTTTGACATGATGATCAACACGATAAAGCAAGCACGCTAGTTCTCGGACTCAACTTATGTGTGCTTCTAGCTGAATGTCCCACGATCAAAATGGCGTATGTGTCACATTAATGCGATGCGCACTTTTCGCTGGCGCCTTCTCGTATTACAACCGGAAAAAACTTATGCATACACTTGCGATACTGATTAATCGTCATCAAATGCTAAATATGGGATTTCTTTTGTAGTATTTAAGTACCGTTTTATGCCGTATCTGGTCCTGGGAGGTATTTTCTCTCTCATGTCATTAAGATTGCATACTTTATTGAATTCATTGGCAAGTCGACCTTATACAATATATTGGCTGAAATTGAGTTAAAACTCAGTTAAAGGTCTATTATCGGGCGGAAACGGGAAACTTTTGAACCACATACCCATCTTTTATGTACTAAAATCAATCGTTTGTGAACAAAATTCATTTGATTTTAAGGGAGTTAATCAGTTTTGATGGGAAATCAGTGTAATGAAAGTTTAATCTACTTTAAGTCAGTGAAATTTAGAGAAAGTCTTTTTAAATAAATTCCTCCAAATCTTCAGTGAATAAATATACGCAATGACCTGCTTTTTCTTCTCTGTAACACCACAAGAGTGATCGCAAGGCAAAATTTTTGACAAAGTTCTCTTAAATGGTAGAAAATCTTCAGATTCCTTAATTTGAGGCGAGGCGCACTCCATAATGCAGCATACACGATCGCTACCAACTAAAGAATCTCCCAATAAAGTTTTGGTAAAATTTTGAAAAAACGCAGATAATTCAAAGAAACAATTTTTCGGGTTATATTTTTTAATATTTTAAGAAAGCAGAATAAAGTACCTATGAATTGATGTAGTGTCTGCTTTTTTTAATGATATAAGCATAGAAGCATAAAATTAAACGTCTTTTGCACATGAACGATAAAGAAATATAAATTCGACTGGAAACATATTAAAAAGTTTAAAAACGCGATTGGTTTCAAAGGAACGTATTCTTATTTATAATAATAATTATGACGTATATTAATTTGGCTTTTGTGAAAAAAATTTCCACGTTTAAACTTAAAATTACCAGTCTTCTCATATAATATGGCTTTATTTTTGGCTCATTTTTCATAAATAGGAACGGAATTTTCTCTGTATGTATTTTATTTTAATCAGTCTTAATTTTGTAAACTTTTTTTCAAGGACTAAAGAATTATTCCGGTTGTTTTCGTATCCAACTGCTTACAGCGGCTTTCATTTTTTCGTTATTGGCGTAACTGTTTCCCTTAAGGCACGTTTTTAATAGAGGAATTAAGTAAAAATCAAACGGAGCCGAACCTGGGTGGTACGGAGGATGAATAACAGCATCAAATTTCAGGCGTTACATCGCTTCTTGAGTGGCGTGTGACATGTGCGGTCTGGCATTGTCATAGTGCATAAAACTCGGTCACTAGTAGATCGCCCTCGTCAAAAATGTTGCCTTAACGTCTGAATGTAGCGTTCCGAATTTACAGTACACACTTTTTCGTGGTATTCCATCATCACCGCTCCTCGAGCGTCCCAGAAAGCAGTGAACAAATCTTGTCGCTGAAGGCTGAAGAATACCTGATTTTTATTTCCCACCTATTCACAGTACTCCCGTCAAACACCTCAGCTCCATAAATAGCCTGAAAAATTACCGCTGTCAAAAACTCAATCACTGCTCGTTGTTTCAAGCGCGTGCACATAGCTCGTGTTTGGCTTACTATTGTAACACGTATGAACCAGCAACCCTTTGTATCATTTCAAAATTCAATACCTCTAAAAGTACATCCTTTATTATGGTGCTATTATTAGCCTCTTGATTCTTCCAGGCTAACACTTTGCTATTGTACGCCATGAACTCTCGGAACTACTTTTACTTTTTACCAGTAAATATCAACTTTGAATGTCATAAAAATCCTACGACGAAAAAAAAAAAGAAATGCTTTTAGCTATCCTTTGAAGAAGAATTTAAGTTGAATAAAATTTGAATAAAAAAGTTGAATCACTATAGCTCCGAAATAATTCTTAACTTTTCACTCAAGGACGAAAACATTTCCTCAAAGTGATGCCCTTAGTGGTTAGCAAGTTTATACCAAGCGTGTCCTGTCTATTGCAGCGAACATTTTTACAAGAATTATCATCTTACGTAATCGAAACAAGCCTACGCGCCACCATCATTATCTAATTTATTAGCACGGCGAATAACATCTTTGAAAAAATGTTCATGTAACGTCCGTTTGAATCATAAACTTTTATGAGGCATGAAGGAACTTAACATTTAAAATTTTTCTTACCTTTTATGATATGACAGACCAGCGTACGAACTTTACTGGCAGATTATCGTCTTCTGGGAAATATATTGCAATTCATAATAATTTCCAAATAGAGAAAGTTTTGAAAGCACTCTATGTTAGGGGATTTTGCCTCAATATGAAAGTGTCTGTTGAGAAACACTATTTAGTTCAATTTAAACAGATTTTGTAGGAAAATATTATGAAAAAGTGTATTGAGTTACTCCGTGAAAGACAAAAGGACAATAAAATAATTATACGATGATTAGAAACTTATCAGTGAGAAAATAATCTCAATATATTACTTCGTTTTTACAATGATTAGTGCAACATACAGAACTACATATAAATCTAAACTACATAAAACAAATATTTTACACATATTTGCCGGGTTTTTAAACTTAAAAACCTTTTAGTTTAGTTTAGAACTGGATGACTGAGACAGAAGTCTATGGAGTCAAGGCTACAAACTAGTGATTCGAATTAGATACAGAAATCATTGTCGTGGTTTTACATTCACCAAATCTTTATCCATTTCTTATCATCCCATATCGATCTCTCTCCTGTTAGGATTTGAATAACGGTGAAAACCTCACTTTTCACCCAAAGGAAACTTAAGGAAACCGTTTGGTATATAGACAAGTAAGGCTTCAGAGTTTAGAGTTCCAGCGAAATTGCTGTCCTTTACTTTTGCTCGCATCCGCACCTTAGCTCATTCAATGCACGCCTGTCTGAAGGTGAGTTCTCATCAAAGTGCTTGAAGGCTACCAAGCTCATGCTGACCAGCAAGGGAAATGGTAATCCGGATTCGCCATATGCGTAACGCCTATTGTGTATACGGTCAGAAAATTTCCCGAAAAACTCATCAGGCGTAGGGCTTCGGTGGCATGACTGGTATCGCCGCAGGTCTTCAAAGGGGTACGGCTTTAGAATGCGCTACACGGTATTGTATCCTTGAAGGCTGAAATACAATAGCGCGAGACTGCGATACGAGAGCGGGACGACAGTATCGCAGCAAATGTCAAGCAGTTTTCGCAACATGGGTTTGTATGCGACTTCATACAATGATTGCGATGCGTCAAAGCGAGGCGGGAAATATTCGGAAAAACGAAAATTCCTCGGAACGAGGTGCGTGACATTTGTCAAATGCAATATGGCGCTTAAATGAAATTTGAAATTCAAACGCCTTAATTACTTTTTAAGTACTATGGTTATTTTAAATGAATTTTGAATGAAAATTTCATGCATCTTAGTTGAGGCTTTTATTTGCTAAACGAAGGAACATTCCAAATTCAATGGTTTTAAAAAATCAAAAACAGTTTCATTTGAAACGTCACCTATTTGACATTTGTCATATGAACATTAGTGTTCCCCGCATCGAGTGCATAGAAATTGAATGCGTTGCGTGACAGCGAGGGAGAATCGCATCACGCTCACGTATCGCCGTCACGCAGTATTGTATTTCGGCTTTCATTTGCTTGAAAAACGGTTTCCCCGAAACGCCTAATTATCTCGCAAAAAGATCTCATATGGATTCTGAGGGACGTAGGGTTAACACGTTCCCTGTCGACTGAACCACATGTGGCTCAGGAAACGTGCATATGGATTGCACATCTACGTTCATGAGCCATATGTGGTTCAGCGGATACCTAAAACTTGTATTAAGAATTACTTCGCGAAACGTGGCAGGACGCGACTGTTTTTCTATGGGACGCATCAGGCCGATCATAACATATTAACACTGGGACGTACGAGAATTTTTTTTTTTACAGAAAATGAAAAATTCATTACTTTTTGTGTTTATTCATTTGTTGTTTATTGTACTTATGGGGTAAGTTGCATGACCTCTCTCCTCTCTGCAAACCACTTGGTCCTGGTTGAGAAAGATCCGGAATCACATCGTACGGCACATCAATGGGCGAGTTTCTGCTGCACTCTCCAAAGGTAGCGTCGGTTGAACTATCTGCATCAGAAACCTCATCAGGATCAAAGTCACGATCATCAAAGTCATCATCACCGAAAATACTCGGCTCTTTGACATCTTTCTCAGAATCATCCGAGTCTACCACGATTTGCGCACCACGGTTATTTTCGTTTGAATCCGATTCGTTATCACTAAATTCGAAGTCACTTTCTTCCAATAAACGTCGCGCGTCTTCACTTGTAAGATTTTTTTTGTAAGCTTAGGGCCGTTTCGGAGGCATTTTCGAGCAGAAACAATCAATAGCACTAGCAATGATCGCGGTTTCATGGAAACTGAAAGTGACCGACAACTGTTTATGTGACAAGACAATGATCTTACGGCATCCAAACTTGCCAGATCTAAAATAATATTTTCAAAAGACAAAAATGAATGAATTTCGTTATAATGATATCAAATGTATTGTATATTATAAAAAATTACAATAAATAAATACCCGAGACACATATGGGTCAACGAGCGTGCAGCGACTAAAAAGATTCTGTACGCTCCTGAACCATATGTGGTTCAGGTAAATAAATATAAATATTACCTACTTCTATTTTTTATCAATGTTTTTCTACGCTTGGGGTTTTTATGCAATCAAATAAAACCAATTGTCATCAAAAAGTAATTTGATCTTGGGGAGCTATTTTATCGATTTGTTCAGGACAGGGAACGTGTTAAAGGAAAAATACTTGCACTGAAGCAACCAATGCGAGATGATAACTTCAATGTAATTTCTACCGCCAACATCTTCAAACGGGAGAATAGCCACGCAATTTTAACTGCTGTCAATCATCAACGAAGGTAAATGGATTAAATGTTATAGAACAAATGTGGCACAAAGGAAGCACGTTGTTTTTTTTTGCCGTTAGTATGCCCCGAGGCCATATGATTTGAAACACATACCAGATACAGGTACGTGCCAGATCCGCTAAGAAGCCCTAACTATGGTAAAAGCGCTTCTTCGATGATTTGCATCCTTCAAATTAATCTAAATCGAAGCATAACCGTACTAGATCTGCTCAAGGAGCAACGTTAGACTAGAAGCTCACCAACATTCGAGTACAGAGGTCATATGCTCGTCGGAAGAGACTTCAACTAGAGGAATCAAAGTGGGCATGTCTACTTCAGATGCTCAGAGCAAGTGGATCCTGGAAATCGCAAGCAGCTGCAGAGTGCTGGAAGCTGGCGATGCTTGTGCTGATTAGCAAGAGTAACGGGAACCCGTGCTGCATACCGCCCATTATGTATGATAGCAACGGCCGGAAAAGTTTTCGAAAAACCAATCAGGGCAAGACTCGCTGACATAATTCGTGCTACCGGGGACCTATCTCTGCAGCAGTATGGCTTCAGAGCACATCGCTGCACCATCGATGTAATCGGAGAAATAGGGTGCGCGATTAATCGTGCGGAGGTACACAGCAGTTCCACTCAACTGCTCGTTAGTTTGGATGCCCAACATGCATTTAATTTCGCTAGATGGGTGGATATTCTGGAAGCGCTTGACAATCATTACTTCAGGTGTCTTTCTGGGCTCCATCCTCGGTCTAGACATCTATCCTCAGCCCAGAGATGATAGACGGCAGCGTCTTGAACTAACGGATGAGATACACTTGATCGGCTATGCGGATAATGTCGCGGATATCACAGGATGCACAATCGACCATGCGCAGCTCAGACTAAATATGCTTATGTGGTGAGTAATGGGCTGGATGACCGCTCACAGTTTCAGACTGACACTGGAAAAACTTCACTTCATTTTGACAAAGAAGAGAATACCCAGAGTCTGACCTATCAGTGTTGAGGGCGCGCTGGTTGAATCAAAATCAGTAGTGGACTACTTGGCAGTCCTAATAGACTTGAAGCTAAGTTTTTTTCAACAAATCAAGGCAGCAGCTGACAAGTCTACAGTGCGTATGATGGCCCTCAACATCGGGGAAGCGACTACTAATGAGCGCTGTGCAGTTGGGGTGACGCTCTCAGTAAGGAATTACATCTAAGGTGGTGTGCGAAATGCATGCACATATCTAATAGTTTTTGGGACAGCAGGGCTGGTAATCGCAGAAAGGGCTATTTATCGTCTTCCTTGGGAGAAAGCGAACAAATATTTGTGACCTCTTCAACGAAATTAGGGAGCTCTGCTTGGATACTATAATCAGGAAAATTCGAGATAATGAACCCCAATGATGCGCTACTATCCGGGATGACGCCAAACTAATATGCGTCAAGCGCAAATCAAACTGAGTGCTAAGCCGTAGACTTAGCCTAGCGCTTGAAAAGACCGAGGTCGTCATACTTATCAAGACGGCCACCCATCGTGGTGTTTCCGTCCGGATCGAAACAATCATCGAGTCAAAGGAGCCAACAAGATAACTTGGCTTGATAAGGCTTGGCTCGTTCCTTCGAGCAGGTTCGAGCGTCTGTGGATAAGGCCAACACTAGCGGACGAACGTCGAGAAAGAGACCGCACTGTCCCTGAGCCGGCAATGCCGGTTAGCTCAAGGATGGTCTCTCTTATGATTATTGCCGAGGAACGAAAGCAACGGTAACTACGTCGAGGGGAGTCGGCGAGAGAAGTCGTCGGCCGATAGGATAGGAGAATGATCCTAGCTTTTTGAAAGTAATTATTGCAAGCAAGCACTTGGGGCCGTGGTTCTGCAGAACACATGGTCAGACAGACTTTTATAATCTGACGTAACTACTCTATGGACACGATAATTTTCAGTCTTACCTGTATAAGATGGGAAAGTCATCATCTTCAGCTCGCTTGTTCTGCCCAGGGATGACAGATGACGCCTGCCACACGTTCTTTGCTTGCGGAAGATGGGCAAGACTCCGTTCGCATCTCTCGGAGAAAACAGACACGTTCTGTCCAGAAAACGTAACCGGGAAAATGATAAAATCAAAAGGCAATCGGTGCGTGTTGCATTACGTACGGACGGTTCTTCTTATGAGGAAAGGTATTATGGATCGCTTGGTGATGCTGAAAGAAGGGGATCTCTCTGACAGCAATTCTGTTCCTTCCCATCCATCCGTACTGAAAGAGGGATTTGTTTTAACTAGAAGGTGCCGCTAGGCAATAATTAATGAAGCCTAGTCCGAAGTAATGTAACAAACAGTTCCAGGCTAGTCTCTCGGTGTGACAGGGGAAGTGTTTAGTCGGTAGTCCGGTTGCCACTGAGAGATGCTGCTGTCTAAGGACAAAGGGAACTGTATGTCGCACTACGCTCGGGCAGTTCTCACTACGAAGAAGGGCATCGTCGATCGCTTGCCGGTACAGAGGGAAGTCTGTCCACCTTTCTCTCCATCCCTGCTGAGGAAGGGATCTCTCTAATCCAAAAGTGCAGCTAGGCGAGATTTGAGCGGCCTAGTCCAAAGTAGTGTGACAAATAGTTCCAGGCTAGGTTCTCGCTGTGATAAGGGAGGTGTTTAGTTGGTAGTTCAGTTGCTGTGTGCCTCTGAGAGTCCGATACTCACGACGTTAAAAGCCTTCACCTCCTAACATTAAAAAAAGCTTATTTTGTATGGCTAATCAGCGTAATTTTTGTCCAGCTTTATCAACTAGTTGATTGGCTGGTGGTTGACGTTTTTTCAGTATCAGAACTAGATTGACTTTTTGCTATTTTGCGCTGATTGTCATTGTTACTGTCCACTCTTCGAGGGTATCTCTCTTCAAGTTAATGTCTAAATGCTTCCTCTATGACAAGAAAAGTTGGCCTGGTATAAACCTGTTAATGACGGTGTTTCACGATTGATTGTTAGTTATCGTTATGTTTTAATTTTTTATAGACCGCTTGCGTATTTGTAAAATGTTTTTAATCGATAGATGCTAAAGTAAAGCTTCAGTCGAGTTTAATAGCTTTTTTATGTTTGGTGTATTTCGTCTCAAAATTCTGATATACTTTTAGCTCATAGTTCCATGAATACGCTGCTCCGCGAGTCTCAGTCTCAAGAAATGTATACGATTCTGTTTTTGATGAATGTAGCATATGATAACAATTATTAAACAGAAAGTTGTTGCTATGATCACCCGATGCCAGAGCAAGTTCTCCTAGAAATTATAATACTGCCTTAATTACATTTGAGACAAGGATTGGGTCTTTTTCATTACTCATTCTAGTAGCTACTTAGTGGTAAGACGATTCTGCACGACATGCAACAACTGTTAAAGGACACCATCAACAATTTTTTAAACCTTCGACAAAAGTGTTATATATTAAAAACAAACAGCAAAACCAGGAAAACAATTTCTAAGTGTATACATTGCTGATTAATCCCACCATTGAACCATACTAAACTACCCTCACCCCATTGAGAGGGTAGCATAGAATCAAATAAACTCGACGTCAATTTTCTTTTGCGAAATTTGTGGACGCTTCCTTTTCTCTGTGGCTTTGAAATGTTACTATCATAATTCCAAACGAAGGCTTACCAAACGTCGACATGACTACAAAGTTTTCCAATCCCACCAGTATTCAAACGAATATTTACTTTCGCACGCTGCTCCTTACAAATACACTAACATGCCTTTTGCGACTATTACAGGTACAAAATGGTTTTCCTACAGCAAACATTGAGAAAAGTTTTGTACCAGAAAGTTTGCGGTGATGAAATAAGTTTACAATATGTTTTCTAAACTGCAATGGCAAACTGTTTTGTTCAGTAAACGAATTATAGAAATACAACAAACATTCGTACTTAGTTTTATGAGTTTACCCCAAAGCTACACATTAACATAATCGCAGATGCACTTTTATGTCATTTTGTTCCTATAGAAATAAATGTACTATTCTCTTTGATTTTTGTGCTCACACGAGTGCTTACAAACATCCTTGAGGGACTGTATAAAGCTGATTTCGACTTTTGTTATAGAGAAATATATCGGACGAACCGCTCATTTTAAGTGTTCCTTGCTCCGAAAAGCCTCATATGGTTGCATTTAATTGCCTGATGTTGCAAATTCATATATTGTAAGTTTGCTGAAATTTGATTTGAGCATTCGAATTTTATTCCTCGTTTAACGACAAGTCCTTTTTGCCCGTCACTTGTTCTTGAAATGGCTCAATGAAACCTTTTTCGAGTTAATGTTATTTGGATAACTATTTTTGAGCTTGATGGTTAAATGGACACCAAATGGCTACACAAATATACTCGACTGTGCACTGCATTTACAGTTCAAGGACAACAACTTCATAAGTACTGACTCCTCGACTAACGGAGGAGGGACAGCAGTAATGCTCACACGACATATCAAATACGAACATGTAAACAGACCAGAATTCAGTGAATTTGAAAGCCTTGAGTTGATATGCATAAAGCTCGAAATGCAAGGTGGCCAACATCTCTTTGTTATCTCCGCATATCCATCGCAAAATCTGAGTACGAAATTCAGGGAAGAGTTCAACCTCGTGTTTCAACTTCTTCGACTAGATGATCCCAATAATTATTATGTTCTAGCAGGTGAACTGAACGCAAAACATAGCGACTGGGTAAACGAGTAGGGAGAAGTGGCATGAAGGAGCCAGGTTTTGAAAGAACCACTTCTATTATTTCGGTACTTTAGGAACGGATTTGGTTGGGGATTTTATTTTTAAGTGGCAACACTGATTTCTCGTCACCCACAAACATTTGACAGTTCACCGATATCAACGGATGCCGGTGTATTAAGTTAAAGTTTTTGGCACTAAAAAGTAAGTATTTTAATTAATTTAAGTTGTTTTTTGATATTTTTCTGTAAACAAATATAGGTACATGAATCGTAGACTGAGTTTGTGCATATGTTTGGCTTTGCAGCTGCATAAAAACTGAGTCGCGAAAGCTTCGATATTGTTGTTATTTTTAAGGTTATATTTTTTTGAGAATAAGTTTTGAAAGAGCCGGGGGAATGGGCCATAAAAGAGCTAGCTCTTTTATAGCCAGCTTGTTCATAACCCTGCATTTGAATTTTGTAAATAAAATATACTAATAATACATATGCATTTTTTTATATATCATTAATATATTTACTTCGGATATTGCATTATGGAGAAGCCTGGTCTAAAAAAACGAAAAAGACGCGAAAAATCGGTAATTGAAGAAGCAGTCAATGAAATTTTGGAGATAGGTCAGTCCATAAACAAAACTGCACTTGCTTTAAATATATCGAGGGCTTACTTAGCTAAAATAGTTAAAAAAGTAAAAGCTTCTGGTGGATCATCTTATAAACACTGTCCCAATATAGGAAATAAGTGTATTTTCACAACAGACCAGGAAAATATGCTTGCGAATTATTTAAAGACTGCTTCTAATTTGTGCTATGGCCTAACAAGACATCAAACTAAGAAGCTGGCATTTGATTACGCCATGGCCAACGATACCTGCCCAGATAAATAGAAGGAAATTAAAACTGCAAGTAATGATTGGCTCAAAGGATTTATGAGCAGACACAACGTTTTAGCTGTGAGAAAACCTGAAAGCACTTCTCTAGCCCGTGGAACAAGTTTTAATAAAAATAATGTAAACACGTTTTTTGAGAAACTAAGCACTGTTTTACGCAAATACAATTTTTCTCCCCATATGATTTTTAACGCCGACGAAACAGGCTGCAGCACCGTCACCAATCCTCCGAAAGTCATAGCTGAAAGAGGTTCGAAACAAATTGGGCAAGTTACCTCAGCTGAACGAGGAGCATTGGTGACAACTCTGTTCTTTATTAATGCTGCTGGTGGTTTTTTACCGCCTATTTTTGTGTTTCCTAGCGTAAACTATAAAGATATTATGTTAAATAATGGTCCGCCTGGAGCTCTAGGGATGGCTCAAGCTTCTGGATGGATGACTGAGGACTGTTTTGTTAAAGCGCTTGAACACTTTGTGATGCATATTAGGCCATCAAAGGAGAATCCAGCATTGATATTGATGGATAATCACAGCTCTCATGTGAATCCTAAAGTGGTTAAATTTGCCAGACAAAACTCAATCATTATAGTCACATTCTCGCCGCACTGCAGTCATAAACTACAACCACTCGATGTCACAGTATATGGGCATTTCAAAACTAGATACCACTTTGCCATGAATGAATGGATGTTGTCAAACCCTGGTAAAACGGTGACTATTTATGAATTTGGACAATTTTTAAAAGAAGCATATCTCTCAGCTTTTAGCCCTCAGAATATAACACAAGGATTTTTGAAAACGGGAATTTACCCCTTAAATTCTAATATATTTGATGAAGAAGAATTTTTATCTTCATATGTGACTGATAGACCTGATTCATCACAGTCAAACGGTGGTACTGAGTTGAACTTCGACAAAGAAAATATGAAAACCAACTTAAGATCAAAACCCCTGCCTTCTACAAAACCACCTGAAGCTCACGAAGAAAATGAGGTTGTAACAGATCAGAATATCAGACCATCTCTCCATTTAACCTCTACTCCTACGGTTGCGATGCCGAGTACTTCAAGGCAACAAATTATACCACCGGAAAGGATAAGACCATTTTCTAAAGCGGGGCTAAGACAAAACACGACACGCAATAAGAGAAAAATGTGCTCTGCCATCGTAACTGAAACTCCCGAAAAGAAAAAATTAGAAGAGAAAGAGGGTAATGCAAAGAAACCAAGAAAATATTATTAAGAAACTGACTACAAAACAGTCCATAAAAACCCGTAATAGAAAATCAACAGTAAATCAAGAAAATTCCGTAAAATTTGTTCTGGTTGAGCTCATGAATCCTGTCGCATTAAGGGGAAATTTAATTTCTTTGGCAAGACATGCTTCTAATTTCAAGAAAATGACATTATATTCTAAAGTCCCTAAAAAGTCTGAATCTTAAACTTAAGCAAATTGATAGTTAAGATTTTGAAGCTTAAAGTAAGCAATTTTTTTTTGAATTTCTTAAAGATTTAACGATGTTGTTTTTGAAAGAAGATATTATTTTTTTATCTTGTTAAATTTTTGAGATTATTATTAATAAAAAATAATCCTTCTCTAATATATTAAGATTATATATATTATAATAGGTATGACTGAATAATATGTTAAGATGAAAGCGCTTGTTAAAATGACTTAAAATTACTGATAGAATTAAAATTTTTTTAAAAAAGTAATTAGTTTACAAAAAGGATTTGTAAGAATTGTATTTTTGTTATTTTATAGGGCAATAATTATTATTTTGCATAATTTTCACAGACTGGCTCATTCATAACTTTTGGTGGCTCTTTCAGTACCGAAAAGTAATGAAACAGCCAAAAAACACATATTTTAGAAATGAATATTTCACTGATTTTTGTAATGTGTTTAAGGTTTTTTCGTATGAAATTACCTACTTTAATAAATAAATAATAGTTTGACAGAAAAAAATCGTCATTTCTTAGATTAAAAGTATATTTCTTTGCTCCGTTTAGTAAACTGGCTCTTTCATACCACTTCTCCCCTACGCCAATCCGCTTTAGAAGTATTTCTAAAGCGATGGATTGATGAGAATCAAATGGAGTACCGATGCCAGCTCGTCGGGCCGGGGACTCCTACATTTCCTTGATCTGGATCGTATATAGATCTTTGCATAGTTGATATGCGTTTGAAACTTACTGGCTTGACAGTGGACCACAAACTGCAAACCTTACACTATGACAGAGACTACAAAGCAATACAAATAAGGATTGCTAAAGAGAACAGCGACTTATTCTTTCTTACTGCCCAACAAACACCCAACAAATACAATTACAGAAAAACGAATTGGACGAAATTCAACCAAACACTAACACAAATACACGACCTACTTGTACAAAACTCAACCACCTACATTCCGAATAATAGAAACTTGACTAACAACCAAATTGACGAATACGTAAACGAAATAAATAAACTTATACTCACAGCAGTGGACCAGACCATACTAAAAATTACACCACGAAACAACATGGACCAATACTTGACCCGACGCATCAAAAAACTAAAAAAGCTGAAAAGTCTGATTCTGACGTATATCAACAGTATATATAGGCGTCCCGCTGCGGGCTGGCATCCGCATTTAAAAACTCTCAAAGAAATCATGAAGGCTGTGCGTTATCGCATCAAGTTGAGAAATAAACCAATAGTGGGCTGAGAAAGCGCAGAGCATTCATCCACAGGATCCGGATGGAATGTTCAGCCTGATCAACGCTTTCTTCAGGTCGAAGAAGCCGCCAACGGTGTCGACTTTGAAAATCCCGTTAGAACATGATGAATATAGGATCATAGAAACAGATGAACCCGACAACATTCAACGTCCCATACAATACAAAACTGTAACGAACGAGACAGAAAAATTAGACGTAAGTGGTATGAGTATGGAATCAGTCCATCGACAAAACTCAAATCTAGGTAGTTCTCGATTGATAGAAATTGTCAAAAACAAAGTTGAAGAATTCCTAACTTCTTGCAGTCGAGAACCCACTCTCCATTTCAGTGAGTCATTAAATTCAAATATGCTGCCACAGAACAGCTTGAAAGACTATTTTGTGTCGAAGGAGGATGTACAGCCTGCCTTTCGGACACTTAATAACAAAAATTCAACTGACATTGAAGGCATACCCAACATTGTCCTCAAACACTTACCAGAACCAATAATGACCGAATTTACATGCATCTTCAATAATGCACTTAATAATAAATACTTTCCACAAAATTGGAAGAAGGCCAGGGTCATTCCAATTTTGAAGAAGGGAAAAGATCCTAGCGATCCGAAAAGCTATCGACTGATAAGCTTATTGTCGAATGCAGCCAAAGTCCTTGAGAGTTTCTTGAACAGAAATATCAACAAATGTCTCGGCGACAAAGATATCATCAGCAATAGTCAGTTTGGCTTTCGTAGAAGCCATTCTACTATCCATGCTATCACGAAAGTGACGTCAGATATCTGCTGGCATTTAAACGGAGGAAAGTGTGTTGGAGCATGCCTCATTAATATGGATAGAGCCTTCGATACAGTTTGGCTTGATGGACTTATTTTCAGACTCATACAGAATTGGTTCTGTAATGATTTGAGTATGCTGTATGGAAAAGAATTTATTGTCAAAGTCGGGGGAAATACTTCCAGTAGAGTATTTCAGGTCTCTGACGGTCTACAACAAGCAACAGTGACAACGCCAACGCTATTCGCGATATTATTGAATCCTCTTTTGAAGTCATTTGGCTTTAATGATAGTCCTAAACGGATGATCGTGGCGTTTGCTGACGACTTGATCATATATACTGCAGCCATTAAAGCTTCGGTGGTTCAAGCTGAGATGCAAAGTATGTTTCAAGATGTCTAAACGTTCACAAATGCTTGGAAGATGAGGATCAATGATAAAAAATGTGAGACTATTTTGTTTCGTGGACCACTGGCAAAGGGAGGATTTCCATATAAAGTCGAACGAAGAACGCATGCCACACAAGACCACCGTGAGGTACTTGGGCGTGTTCCTCGACGATCAATTGCAGTAAATCCAACATGCGAAAATTCAGCTCTAGAAAGCAAGAACGGCATTCATGTCTTTTAAGATACTCTTCTATGCGAAACACCTGAAGACACGTGTCAAGGTCATGTGTTATCAATGTCTCGTAACACCCATTATAACATACGCGTGTCCCATACGGTTTAACCTGAGTGCTTCCACCATGGAGAAAATCAGGGTGTTTGAGCGAAAATGCTTAAGAGCTTGCACTGGATTGTACAAAACAGCGGATACCGAATTCAAGTATTATAACTCGGATAGGGAGCTTTACGATGCAGCAGATATTCCAAGGGTAGACTCTTGCATTATACATCAAGTGAATAGACACTGTCTGCGATCGAGCATGACTGATGAGAATATGTGGATCAGTCATCCATATTATCGTAGTCAGTTTTACTTTGAACGATGCAGAGGGACAGGAATTCATACCACCAGAAGCATTTCCTTACTTAGATGGAAAGGGACTTATCGTTGACTGGCGCGGAATACCTATTATCTACCACATTTACAGACGAAACACAGACAAGAGACTTATATATGAGGATAGTATAGACTGCCACAATACTGAGGTTGATTTACGATATTCGATGCATATGTGTCATAAACAGAATAACCACCAACAGTATTAGTGGCTGAAGTGAGATTCTAGTGGTCGGGTGAACGGTTGGCGTGCCTATGACACGTGGAGTTGTGAATCTCGGATGATTTTAGTGCATATTCCCGCCTTAATCTGTGTTTTTTTAGCGAGATATTAGCTTATAATGTAAGTAAGTTGTATATATTTTGCTATATGTAATTATAAACAAATAAAAATGAATAAATTATAAACAGAAAAAAAAACAAAAATTTGAAATCAATAAATACAAATGAAAAAAAAACAATCGGTAAACGTAAGTAATTAATGGTTATGATGTTGACCTTTAGCCTAGGACTTAAGAATCTTTAGCAATAGTTAAATTATACATGAAATTTTACTTTCTGTTCCTTTATATGTCTTCTCTTTCTTCCATTGTTATTATTTATTTGTTATTTCTTCTTTTATTTCTATTTTCTCCTGCTTCTTGTACATAAGGTAGTATTAAGATCCGAAATGAAAAAAAATAAAACTAAAAAATAAATATAATGCATTAAAAACAAAATATTAAATTAGAACTATAGAAAACTAAATAGTTATTATTTAAATTAAGCTCTATTTCTTAATAGGATTAAGTAGACTTAAGTTAGCGATAGTCCTTGAAGTTATTGCAATTTTTCTTCAATTATTAATTATAAATCAATTAATCTTAGCAAATAGTGTAAGGGATCATCCCCAGATAATGTGACTGGCCTAGACCAGAGTGCCCTAAGTGGCCATAGGTTTAAATACACGTAAGATAGCTTAACCATTTTTTGTTCTCTTTTTGTGGAAATGTGTAATCTGTATGATATTATCAAGGAAAATAAAGAGATTTTTTTACTTTACTTTACTTAACTGTGTACTGCATGTGAGAATACTTTCAACAGAATGCAATTCGTTTTAAAAAATGATGGCTCTAGCCCCGACGCTGAATAATGATTGCTCCGATTTAAGAGGGAAGAACTCTTGGTGCCCAGAAATTTTCGGAGATGGATTGGCTGAAAAAGTATAATTGATAGGATTTGAAAAAAAAACATAAGATACGAGTCTATTAGTCCTTAACGTAGCTTTTTTGAAAATATTGGCTTATAAGAAAGTAATAATAGCTAAAGACTAGACTAATGTTTGCAAGAAATATGCACAATTTGAAGGAAACCCATCCTCAAAATATGTAAAAATCAAGCTTATCCCAACCATTTGTTGGAACTTAAATCCACATTAATATGTTTTGTGGTTTTACAACATTTTCGTATTGAGCTTGCTCTTGTTTATAGTTATATAATTTGTCTCCAAGTTTGTCTTGTTGTTATGATTATGGTAAGGGAGCCCTATATGAGATACAATTTTGTTTTTTGCTGATTTTTCGAAAAATATCAGAGCTAGGATAACTAGAAAATGTGATAATAAATTATATTCATGCACTCCAAGTAGTCAAGCGATAGTGTCAGTCGAATCTATAAAATAAATGGCATAAAACAATAACCCCTTTTTTTTCTGTCTACAAAAGGAGGTATCCTAATATACGATACTTGGGGTTCCTAAATTGAGATATGTCTCGTTTAAGGGAACCCAATTTTTGAATTGATTTAAATGAGAATATAATTTCTTATATGCTTAAGTAACAATGAGCCTTTATTATTAGATAGAAATAATAGATTTTTTAACACCTAACGGTTATCAGAAAAAAGTCTTACTTATTCAATTTTCACTAACAGTTTTGTTTATAAATTAATCATAATTCATTGGCTGATCTTCGGTCAAAGTTATTCAACCTTCACCTGACATGCTCATCCTGAGTAACATACCTGGACTCGTGGGGTACGTATGAACCCCAGTGATAAATATCTTTGTAAAAATTGAAATATTGGTTATTTTGTCTTAAAAAAAATCAGAGATCATCTTTAGATGCCATTTTCAACTGTATAATAGTCCAAGTTGAAAAAAATAATGATCAGCGTTCATAAAAAATCCGGAAACCTGGAAAACTTGAAAAAAATGCGTTTTTACAAAAAAATTCATAACTTTTTTGTTTTTCGATAAAAACGGGAGGAATTTTAGCTGTGTCTTCTTCTGTTACATCAATTTAAAAGAATAAAAATAATAGTTTTCATGGGTCTTAGAAAAAAGGTATTTATTTTGAGAAATTACAGTATGGGTTATACGAAAACAAAATGAATTTCGAAATATAGTAAAAAGTCGTTGTTTTTTATTTTTTAAACAAATGTATTACAAAATCATCATTGAAAGAAGTAGAGTTAATGAAAAAAAAGCTTTGCAGCTTATAAAAAAATTTAAATTGATGACCGGTACAATCGGAGCACATCAAAATCCTATGGTCTACGCATATAGGGCGTTAGCAGGATGCACATCCTTTATGTGTCTTCTTGTCTTTCTTCCGATCACATAATGCGTATTGCCATGTCGAAGATGCCTTGAAAATATCGCTGCGGCCACCTGTACGTCTTTTTACGCACACTGAAAAAGTGACACAACTTATCAAAAGTGTCCGTCCCTCCTTTATTTTTGTTATAATAAAGGACAATATTAGGTTTATCCTTTGTCATTTCTTCTGTGTGAAGAAACAAGGAGGCCAGGAGGACAATTTTTTCAGATTTTTTTTTCTTCGGAGCATAGCTGAAAAGCATTAAATTTTCAGCATGGCAGAACTTTGTGAGTGGTCGATCTTTTTTTGGAACCTTCGCAATAAAATCCCCTGGAATTTCCCTTTTGTTCTTGCGAATGGTACCGGTAATTCTCAAATTATATGGTTCCTCGTACATTCGTTGAAGCAATTTAATTGACGTATACCAATTGTCACACGTTACTGATCGGTTTGTGTTGTAAATAGGTTGAGTTACTAATCTAAAGTAATACTCGGGAACTTTTTCATCACCTTCTACGATTTCAGTTTTCTTCCCTAAATATGGAATCGCGTGGCAACACCTGGCAACGCTAGTTGTCTTTTGACACTTGAGATGAGAATTCACCGAATTATAACGGATTTAGTGTGAACTAACGAATAAGTTACTCGTTGCGAAATTTTTGTAGCCAATTTTTTATGGGTCGTTGCGGTATAGAAACTACTAACGAAGTTTGGAAATTGGTCATAAGACATCACAAAAAAGGGATGGCTTGTAGTGACTACTGACCTGAAGAAGGCGCCACCATCTTTTCCCGCAGTCGAAAGTTCAGCGGACAGGTCGAAAGTCAGCTGACCTACGACCTGGCGACCACTTCAGGTCAGAAGACAGTTTTTTTCTATTTCCGGAAGAGAGAGGTGCAGGCATGGCTGAATAAATGACAATTTTGCGTCTTTGTTAAATAAAATCGGTAAATTCAGTGCCAAAATATTAAGTGAGGAACGTAAACTCCAGTTAAATACCGGCGTTCAGTTTCCCGTGCGTTGTAACATCATTTTTCCGCGAAGAACGTGATGCATCAACAAGTTGTCAACACGTTTCGAAGGTTCAACTCGCTAATCACTTCCTAGATTGATTCACACCTAAAAGTAGGGTTATTCGACCTTTTAAGCGTGTAGGGATCAGTTTTAAACATCTCAAGAAGGCGCCGCCCGAATGAAGACAAGGCGAAGGAACATCTTTCAACCAATTGGAATTTTTATCGTGAACATTAACAACTGGTGCACGGGACGGTTCAGCTTATGTTTTACGGACGTATTGCTTGCTGCTATCAATTTGGTTGATCGATTCCGCAATCGGATGACGGGGAAACCGAGACATATAGCCTGCATCAGTGTGGCACCATTTCATTCGGCCATTAAACAATTACAATTGGAGCGATCCATTTCGATGGTGTAGCAACAATATCACAGGTTGGCTGCACTGCTCGCGATTTGGAACGTATGGCCGGTGTTATTGAGAATAAACTTGGTGTCCAATTCGGTCATCCACCAGAAACAGTTCTGAACTTTGTACGTGTCTACTATATTCTATTCAGACGTCTGCCAATGGAAATGGGAGGGTGTTCATTGATCAATTCGATAAAGTCAGTAAGTTGGCAGATTTTAATGTAGCATTAGTTTGTAATCATATTGAAATGCATTTGGACAAAAGCTATTCAATGCAAAGTCCAGAGATTAAAAGACTTGCTGATTATGCTGTATACATGTATCTACCATTGAAGTACACCGTGGAAGCATGATTGATGAAAATATTACTCGCTTAAGAACAGAAAGCTCAAGTTCCACAAATATCAAGAAGTGGCCGTTTAGTGCAAATAATTTAGCTTATAAGCCATATAATCTCAATTAAGGACAGGTTTTAATCAATAGCTGAAAAAAAAGGTTAATTGTGCTACATAAAACGGGAAAAGTATAATTTCGAAGAAGACAGAAAAGATTGCGAACTATTAGTATTTCTTCGGTTATTTATGTTAGCGTTTTTAAATATTTTTCGGACATAATGTCTGCTTTCTCTGTTTAAATCAATTTGACCTGTGTATAGTTATTGATCTATACAAAAGTTTTGGCTAAATTTTGTGGCCTATCGAAAATGTTATTGATCACATAAAAGCAAGATACAAGAATCAAGCATCCAACATAGTTAGACAATATTAAACGCTTGCGGTTCATTATAGTGTGTTGGAAAGCACAAGTCTAAATCAATTTCTTAGCAATCTGCTAAGATAAATTTGAAATATATTGAAGAGGAATTATTGTGAGATTAAAAAAAAAAAAATGTTCATAATGACGAAAACGATGAAAGTGGACGAGTTTTCCGCGACTATTCACTTGGAGAATAATTGGTAATTTAAATCAGGATCTGAATCGTTTATGAATTTTAATACCACCCATCGTAAAGAATTATTGTAAAATATCGTGATCGGTATATCGTAAGCAGCTACCTCTGAATTTAGGCTGTATTATGCAAAGGTTCTAAAATATATTATGAAAAGGGTCTTCCTGTATTATGATTTAGGTCAAATGTACTTATTTTTGGTACCAAAAGTAAAAACAAAAAAATTTTTTTTGTTAAGAATAGTCAACTTTCTATAATTTCCAACAAGTATAAGTTCTAATTTATTTCTATATATTTCTATCAGTTGTATATTTCAATGATTATATTTCCATAAAATTATTCGGTTTTGAATTACATAAATAAAGCAAAGATGAATTATTAGAGATAACAAGATTTTCCTTCCATCACCCTTTTCTTTCAGGAGGAAATGGCGCACAGGTAAGTGTGTAATGGTGTAGGGACAGGAGGTGTTTCGTCGTTCGGGTCCCGCGGTGCAGTAGTTTTGTTCCGGTAATAATTTGTAGTCGTGTCGCGAACTACTAGTTCAGTTTTTCGGGTTCGCGTGTTTTACGTTCGCATGCAATTAACGTAGGCTGTTTTCGGGCACCGCGGTAATATCGGTTCGTGAATGCGCGTTAGTCGGGGAGTTTGATTCTTGGATCTTGATGGTAAAAATTAGAGTAAAGTAACGTAATTTGTTTAGAAACGTCGCATAGTAAATCGGGCTTTTCGGTGGCTGGTTCAAATAGAACCAAGAGCGGAAGTTCACTTGGGTCCGACCCACGTCCGCAATCCTCGCCGCACTGAGCTAGCTAGCCAGCAGCCACCACGCGAGTGAACTTCCGAGTGGCCGAGTTGTTGACCCGCGGGGTACGCCTCGTTGCCACGCCTCAAGGACTGCACGTCCAAGTGTCGGTGCGAGGCCGACTTTCATCCCGAGTCGTCGCCGTGACGACCTGGGATTCAAAATCCATTACTGGCTGTACGAGAAAATGGGCAAATCATCGGTGGAAGTCATTTGACAGTTCATGACATCATTGAGCGTTTCAATATTTATAGAAGTATTGAAAATAATCATAAATCCTAGATTTCCGAGGCAATTGAACGGTGAATCGTGTAGCAAATAAGGAAAAATCGCAAGGTGAGTGCGACAAAGTTGACACTAAAAGTGTCAAACTACCTCTACATTACTGCAAGTACAGAATCTGTGAGAAAAGTTCTACGGAGTGACGATTTTATTGGCAGAGTTCCACGCAAAAATCCTTTTCTAAATAAGAAAAATCAGCTAGAGCGACTTAAGTTTGCTAGCATAAATCGCGTGACTTTTCCTATTGGCGCACAGTGTAATTTACTGACGAGAGCAAATTTTATGTTTTCTCGTCAGATGGACAAACATATGTGTGTAGAGGACCAAGTTCAAAGAGTTCAAACCTGGTAACCTTCAGCCGACCGTAAAACATGGAGCTGGATCATTAATGCTTTAGGCCGTATGGCTGCCTATGGACCAGGAAAGCTAGTTTTAATTGATTGTATAATGGACCAACACGAGCACATACCCATTTCAAAAGCAAATCTTAAAGAGAGGTGGATAAATTAGGCATTTCTGAGACATTTTTGTACTATTTAGAAAATGACCCAAAACAGAAAGCACTCAATACGCGCATGTGGTTGTTGTATAAGTGTCCTCACGTGATGGAAACGCCCCCACGATCTCCGGATATAAATGTTTTCGAACATTTGTGCGCCTTTTATGAAAACAAATTGAATTCGCGGGTAATTTCTTTGTAGGCTCAGCTTAAATGGCTCTGGAGGACGAATGGAAAAGTCGATTCCTCTTATTGCAGGTCGTTCGTGGAATCTATTCCAAGAAGCATGGACGCCATTCGGAAAACAAAAGGTTTCCAACAAAATACTAAAACAAGAAAAATACATTTTTTATACTTAGTTTACTATAATTATTGAAACACCATCAAAACTGTATAGTAAGGTGGCGGCGGCGTAATGGTATGGGGCTGTATGGCTGCCAGCGAGGTTGGACAGCTGGAAATTATTAAAGGAATTTTGGACCATCGTCCATGTATCGAAGTTGTTAAAAAAAATTTAGAGCTAAGTGTCAAAAAATTGGGAGTGTCAGAGGATTATTATTTTCAACAAGATAATGACCAAGCGCATGCCACGCCGCCTTAAAGCAGTGATTAAAAAAAAAGGCTACCCAACTAAATATTAACAAAAAATGTATATTTAGGTTTTAAGATTTTTTATAAATTGTTTCGTAAGTGTACGATGACATTATTGGAAGTGGATAGTCGACTTTGTTTTATTATTAGTTAATAAGATTGTTTATTATTGTTAATAAGATTGTTATTGTTAATAAGATTAATAATTGAAATGGATTAGTTTTTGCTTCTAAATTAAATAAAAGTGTTTAATGAATAAACTTGCATTAAAACTTTTTCAAATTTCTTGCAGCAATTTGTTGTTTTCTATCACTTGATTTTCAAATAGCTGCTGTACGAAGACATTATTGGTACACTAATGTAGTAGTTTATGATGTTCGCATATCACGAAATAGTTCTGGATGTGTATATTTTCCCCTTTTGTCCACAACATTGAAAAATAATCATCAACAAACATTCAATAACGCCAGTATGGTAAATAATTTTAAGTTTTCAAAAACCTTTTATCGACATAAAATATTGGCCTTCGCAAAAACCATGATACTCATACAACAGAGCCCTTGATTCATAAAACCTCAAAAAGTTGGTCCTAGTCTTATGCATGTCCTTTTGAACTTAATCCACACACAAGTCGTCAACTCATCTATGTTTTAGCTTGCAGCAATTTTCAAAGCTCTTCCTTACAGAGAAGATGGATGATGTGTTATCTTTTAATACTCACTTTCAGTAATGTCATGTCCTTACTTTATGAACGTAACGACTCACATAGTTTCACACCTTTCACACGTACATTCACCTGTAAGCAAAGTTAGTGAATAACCAATTTATGCAGCACGTAGAACATTGCTTAAAAGGTGACTAGAATTTTCACACTGTTTTCGTGAAAGGTAGGAAAATGTATAACGTGTGTATAGACATGTTCACACGGTTATCGTACGCTAGGATACCGTTCTTGTGACTTGCGATTATTTTAACGTAGGTAAAATGAGATGAGAGATTTTCATTTTGCAAGTTGCACTTATGGGCTACAAGCGGGAGTAACGAAGGAAGAGTATTTGAATCAAAGCTTTTCCATATTATTGATAGATCTATTTCGTGTGAGACTAATGGAAAATAAATTATTATTACAAAATAGCTAAAGAACCATTCATGGCTCTAACGTTCAAAATATGAAATTCAGAATCAGAATGTTAGCGGAGAGGATCATTAGTAACTATGGAATAATTAACCCGGGGTCTGAACACTTAATTTTCGAGGACGCGGTGAGTATTTTCGGACGCGGTATTTTCACTTTATAACTATTTCACTTATTCACTTTTATTTTAATTAATTTATTATTGCAATCACTTTCACTCGCTTTATAATCCGCGTACGATTTTACTTTCCTTCAACACTATTCGATAACCGCACTACTTTTAACGTGCACTGTCGCTTTTCACTTATGTAACTTCGCTTCATCCACAAGAGTCCTCTACGCCGCTTGCTGTAGTCGGTTGTATACATGTTTCAACCAATCCTGAATCTTCCACGTGGATCATTCTCGAGTTTACGCGCGGAGTCATTTACACACGTATTTGTTGTACTCAATGTACGCAATGTGTTCACGTTATGCCTATTTTCTCTTCAAGAATGATCTTCGAAATTCGGTTTGTGATGTAGGGGGACGGAGAAATGCCTCCATTTCAAAGTATTTCACGTTAGTAATTTTCTTAGACCCTTAAACACGGATCTCGTTATTTTCTCTAAAAGACTTAAAAATTTTAAAAATATTTCCTATAAGTTCGGATGGCATATTCCTTTCCATCAATTATTTCTTGGATCTCGCATCATAATGCTTGACTCATGTTTCATACAAAGATAAAACAGAGCCAAAATGTTAATGTTGGAGCTTTTACTGCTAAAGAACTTTTTTGATCGTCTTTGTTTTCCTTAAACTTGACTGATCAACGGCGATTATTTCCATTCGCAATTCATTGGTATAGATTCTTTAGATTTAGCTATCAAAGGTGTCACTTTATATCTATTAACAACGGATCAATTATAATTTTCATGCCTTCTTGGTCATGGCACGTTATGGACAGCTTTAACGATTCTTTTCTTATTTCATAACAAATCATAACAAAATAAATGCATACTTATATGTAAATAAACCTTTTTGGAGATAGCATATGTAGGCGAAAGCGTGGCGCGAAACGTATATATAAAAACCACCAAAATCTATATACGAAACCACTATAGTTTACATCTAAAATCATGCGTGCAATCAGCTGTGATCTCTATTGTGAATTTTTCGTTTGCTTTGCAATCTTTTTTATTATATTATCCTCTGTGAGGCCTGACCTTCAAATTCCTATAAAAAGTTATGTAATTCATTTTCTGTAAACTTTCTCACCAAGTTAACTTCCTGACCTTGCGAGAGAGCCAAGGAGCTCAGTCTGAAGCATACGGAAAAGAAGAGATTTATATCCTATATAAAGGAATATGTACCGTATAAACCATATTTACCGTATATTTATAAGCCCTAAGCATAGCGTGAATACGTAGGACACTAAAATTTTGAAAAAACTCCAATGCTAATTGAATTTGACCAAAATAAGTGGCAGTGTATTTCTTCTGCTTGTTCTTCTTCGCACTACAGCCCCTACAATAAGTGCATCCAACCATTAACCGCGTCCTCCAATTTTGAAATCAGAGCAGCGATGTACTGTCTTAGTCAACTAAATCAAACTAGAGTTTCCCCTCTGGTATTCGCCTGTCAGTTCTCCTAACGAATACCTATTTATGTATCCGTTGTTCGTTCGTACATTTGCAGCTTCCGCAGTCTTACAATCGTTGATAACTCCAGCCCGTCAAAATGTTATACAGATTTTGATTGATTTGAATTTGCCATTGATCCCCGACTAGCTTCGCTCCAATTATCTATTTCGAGGCCCATCGCTCAAAGGCGTTCCAAAAATTTGCGGATGCTTGGGTTAGGGTCCATGTTTCACACCCATAGCATAGCACAGGTCACAATACACTAATTGTATTTGGATTGATAAATTCCTTACATTTTGTCGTATAAGATGACAATCCCTCTCAAATCTTGTGCATGAAATCGTCTTCCAAAATATATCTTTCTGTGCCTTTTCTTCCTTTATCTGAGAGAAGTGAGAATGTTACCCATGAATGTATCACCAAGGAGTGTAAGCGACGCATGTATCTAGACAGGACTTTAAGTAGAATGTTTTCGCTACACTGGTATTAATATGATGATCCCTATTAATTTAACGCCCATTTTGTGTTGATTATTATATTTCGTCAAATTTTCACCAACTTCACAAAATTTTGAGTTGGTGACCATTTCATGAAGTTCAATTTAAGATTATGTAACAAATACCCCATTTTGACTTTTTTGAAACGACTACTCGCAATACCCTTAAACTTAAACCAGGTTTTGTAGCGTTTGAGACTTTTTCTCAAAATGGCCTGATAAGTTTTTGAATCGACTTAAGCTCTTGAAGAGAAGCTCTTCCAAATCTTCTACCTCAAAATGATCCCTTTAAATCTGGAAGGTGACAGCGGAAGCGCTGTTTAAAGAAAAACAACTTTTCGCTGACACAATCGTTGTTTAACAGAAATACACATATTATTTAGTCCATTTAAAAAAACAATTGCAAGTTGTTTCTTAGTTTTTTAATTATGTAAGTGACATGTTATGTATGATGACATCGATCAGTAATTGCCAACAACTGCTCATCCTGATTTAAATTAATTCAATTGTTATCGAAAGTACCTCATAAGTCACGAAAGATTTGAATTGTCCACTATTAACGCCGAATTCTGAAAGGCGGAACGCCATTGGGGTGCCCTTCGGGGAGTGGAAGAGCTGGAGTCGAGGGAATGGTGGAGTCAACGATGCACCTCATCACTTCTGCCTATAGCTCATCTATGCCTCGACGGAGACCTCGACATGACAAGCCTGGTGTATATTAGTGGTCAAAAGATATCGCAGACAAACGAGGCAAGTGTCACAGACTTCGACGTGCAGCTCAGTGCTCGAGAAACGTAGAGGAAGCACCCAATAGGACAGCAGCATACAGATCAGCGAGGAAAGAACTCCGAAGACTCACGGAAGCCGTGTTTACTTCAAGCAGACAAGATGGACGGCATAGTGCAGGCGCTTTTTCCAACTCATCCTGTCCGTGTTGATGCTGCCCACGAGGTCGACTCAGGCGAATGTCCATCGTTCACTAAAAATGAGCTGAGGGATGCGGTGCTTTTTATGAAACCTCGAAAGGCACCAGGACCAGACGGCATTCCAACAGAGATGCTACAAATGGTTTACCAAGTTTGTCCTGAGTTGCTAGTCAATGTGTTTAACGCTTGCCTTAGAGTAGGTGTATTCCCATCTCGCTAGATGGTGGCGAGGCTCACATTGATCAGCAAGGGAAAAGGGGACCCCGTGATGCCATCTAGATACCGCCCGCTTTGTATACTGGACACAGCCGGGAAAGTGTTCGAAAAGCTCATCAAGAGAAGACTCACAGACGCACTTCGTGCTGCAGGGGACCTATCTCCTCGGCAGTATGGCTTTAGAGCAGGACGATCCACTTCCGATGCCATCATGGAAGTGGTGAATGCAGTCCGTCGAGCCAAAGCGCACAAAACTGACTCCAAACGAGTTGTCTTGCTAGTGAGGCTTGACCTCAGAAATGCCTTCAACTCCGCCAGATGGTCGGATATTCTTGGCACATTGGCAAATTTTTTCCGATTGCCAGGGTATCTGATCCGGATTTTGACGGATTAATTGAATTTCCGCAGTCTGCTCTACGACACACAAGATGGGCGGCGAAATTTAGAGATAACGTCTGGTGTAGCGCAAGGCTCCATACTTGGCCCAGACTTGATGAACGCCTCATATGACGGGCTATTGAGGCTAGAGCTGCCAGATGAGTTGCGCTTGGTCGGCTATGCAGATGATATAGCAGCACTGGTCACCAGGCGCACAGTCGAACATGCGCAGCGCAGACTGGGAATGCTAATGCGTCAAGTGAGGGAATGGATGCCGACCCGCGGGTTCAGGTTGGTACTAGAGAAAACTGAGGTGGTCATTCTCACGAAGAAAAGAATTCCCACGGTAATTCCTCTGTAGATCGGAGATGCGACTGTTGAGTCTAAACTTGCAAGAAAATATTTGGGACTATTGATCGATTCCAAAATGAGCTTTTCCGAACAGATCAGGGCAACGGCGAAAAAGGCCGCGATAGGCGTCTCAGCTCTAAGTCGGCTAATGTGCAACATCGGTAGGCCCACGCCGAGCAAACGCCGACTTCTCATGAGTGCTGTACAGTCAGTGCTACTGTACGGCTCTGAGGTTTGGGCTGGAGCTCTCAGTAAGGAGCAATACCAAATGCGCTTGGCCCAGGTACAGAGACGAGGAGCTTTGCGGGTTGCGTCTGCATACCGCACTGTCACTGAGTCGCCGGTGCTGGTGATCGCAGATAGATATCTCGATAGATAGCGACGGAGAATTAATGACCGAGAAGTGGAGGGTTCAAGATATGCTGTAAACCAAGAGAGAGGCAGCGCACAATACTCGACTGGCAACAGTCCGGGGAAGGTGACTCTAATGGCCGCTGGACTGCCCGCCCTATAGGGGACGTGGAATCGTGGCTAAATCGAAGGCACGGTGAGACTGATTATCACCTTACCCAGCTTCTTAGTGGGCATGGGTATTTTCAGTCTTACTTGCACAAGATTGGTAAATCACGGTCTCAAGACCGCATTTTCTGCCCCAGGGAAAGGGACGACGCATGTCACACCTTCTTCAACTGTAGAAGGTGGAACGGGATGCGGCAGGACTTGTGGGAGGTGTTGGCACAGCTTTCTCCAGACAACCTGATCGGAGAAATGCTGAAAACTTTCGACAAATGGACCTGTGTGGCACAATACTCTCGGGCAATACTTACTGCCGAAAAATGTACCATGGATAACCTTGGGTGCGGGGTCCAGGGGGGTCTCCTTTCCAGCAGTCCTCCTCCATCCTGCCCTCCCCCGGTGGGGGGGAGATTTCTCTAGACTGACGGCGCCCTAGGGCGAAGTAAAAAGAGGCCTAGCCCGAAGTAATGTGTCAAACGGTTCCAGGCTAGAGTCTCTTGACAGAGGGTGTTTAGTGGGTAGTCTGGTAGCATGCGCTCCTAGGAGTCACACACTCCGGGCGTAAATCGCTTTCACTCTCCAACCCAAAAAAAAAACTATTAACACCGAAAAGTATTGCCAGGAACAATTGTAAGTAGCAAACTAGCTGACAGTACAGGATATGTAAAAATGGGGTCCCAAAACGATAGAAAAACTGGTTTTTCTTGTTGACCATTCCGCGCTTTCTGATGAAAGATCTAAGTTTAGTTGAATCAATTAGTGAAGGCTACTCACCACGCAAAGCGAAAAGGACTCGTGGAATGAATGACAGAAGAAAAACAATTAGTGAATACTGATTTTCAAGTGATATCATTGTCGATGAATCTCATTTTCATCTTCAAAGTTTCGTAAATCAGCGTGTTGAATTTGTAGTTCCGAGAATCTAATCGTGGTTGTCGAGGAAAAAAACTAATTTATCTGGTTTAGGCTGTATGCATCATTGGATCATTTTTGTTTGAACATACTCCTAGTCTGGAAATAATTGTTATTGTTTCTCGCTATCGCGATATGGTAAGCCATTTCCTTGAACCTAAATTGCAAGGTATGGATTCACCTGATCTATAATTTAAGCAAAATAGTTTGACATTCCACACGACAGGAAAGCAATTTAATTATTGCATTTGTCTTTCCCTGCCGTGGATCGTCAGTTGTTCCGTCGGTAAAACTCCTTACCAGGAGAGTCAGGCCTGACTTTGGAGCCCTACAAGAGCACTGACTCCCTCGCATGCATGAGAAGACGTCTTCTTGGGGTTGGTCCCCCAGTGTAGGCCATGTGGTGCTTAGGAGCCGAAACTCCCGCAGCAGCTTTATCAGCTGATGCTCAGAATTGATCAACTGAGTTCATGTTCGATTCAATAATGAAGTCAAAGTAATTCATAGATTCCTTCGACTCGCTGATCATATCTCCAACTTGTTGCCCCACATCAGTATGACGGCCTAGGTTTTATCCTTGGTTAGGGTAAACTTACGGATGGTAATTCACTCATCCACACGGCCTTGCATCATACCTAGTTAGTAATGTTCGACAGTACGTCTTGCAACTAGTGCTGCTACGTCATCAGCAAATATGATCAAATCTTCAATTTCAAAAGCACGCCTACGTTCCACAGGTCTGGGCCAAGAATCGAACCTTGCGCCAACTTTGATGTTAAATTCATGCTTTCCTGACCCCAAATGTGTCATAAACGAGCCTCCAGCTATTGATGAAGTCTTTTAATATCCGTATCAGATACTTCGGCATCCTGAGATATACTAGAACACCGAAAATATCTACCCAACTTGCAGAATTGTAGGCATTCCTCATATCGAGTGTTATCAACAGTATCTCGTTGTTTATCACATTTTCAGCTGAGATTATCACAGTGCCTGTCATCGATATACCGTCCATGAAAGCTATTGCCAGCGCATCGATATCTATTTTAGTAATGTTTCAACATTCGACTCACGGTCGGGTTTCAGCGCTCTTCGAGCAACACAGCCGAGTCAACACAGTTCTTGCCGCATAATCCTCCAGGACTCTTCATTAGTGTGTCATAGGGACTAGTGACATTGAAGCGAACACTTATTTTTTCACGCTTATCCTGAAACTAATCACGTCTTTGCTCTTACCCTGACTTCCATATTCCACGTTCATTTAGGGAGACCTACTTTTGAGTTGCAAATTGCAGAATGTAAAGGGATGGGGAAGGGGAAGGTGAAGGTGAAGGGGAATGGGAAGGGAAATGGAAAGGGAAAGGGAAAGGGAAAGGGAAAGGGAAAAGGAAAGGGAAAGGGAAAGGGAAAGGGAAAGGGAAAGGGAAAGAGAAAGAGAAAGAGAAAGGGAAAGGGAAAGGGAAAGGGAAAGGGAAAGGGAAAGGGAAAGGGAAAGGGAAAGGGAAAGGGAAAGGGAAAGGGAAAGGGAAAGGGAAAGGGAAAGGGAAAGGGAAAGGGAAAGGGAAAGGGAAAGGGAAAGGGAAAGGGAAAGGGAAAGGGAAAGGGAAAGGGAAAGGGAAAGGGAAAGGGAAAGGGAAAGGGAAAGGGAAAGGGAAAGGGAAAGGGAAAGGGAAAGGGAAAGGGAAAGGGAAAGGGAAAGGGAAAGGGAAAGGGAAAGGGAAAGGGAAAGGGAAAGGGAAAGGGAAAGGGAAAGGGAAAGGGAAAGGGAAAGGGAAAGGGAAAGGGAAAGGGAAAGGGAAAGGGAAAGGGAAAGGGAAAGGGAAAGGGAAAGGGAAAGGGAAAGGGAAAGGGAAAGGGAAAGGGAAAGGGAAAGGGAAAGGGAAAGGAAAGGAAAGGAATAATTTTGTCCTGAAAAATGATCCGCAATTAAATCGATTATGCGTAAATTCTCCCGTACATGAAGTCATGCATATTTCCACGGTTCGTTTGATGCTTGGGTTTTACTTATTTAACTACCTGAAAAGAACTCATCCCCTTTTAGCGTTCGATGTAAACATAACCTCCCCGATCTTACACATACGAACAACGTGTATCACCTATATTCGCCGGGCGAAAGAAGAACGCATGTTATCCGGATTTTCCAATTTTAAGGAAATTAGAATAAATATAGCCGTGTTTCTAAGCAGTTCAGGTTTTGATCAGTCTTATCAAGCATCTGATTTTATAGCTCAAGGCCTTTGGTAAAGTAAGTCTGTCAAATGGAAACCAACCTCTACTTAGCTTCCATTTCGTTGACTGTCTCTTCCTGCTAAAGAAGAAATGCCATCTCTGAGAGGGCCACTTTCACATTGTTCCGCACAACGCAAGTAGATATATCTTTGCTCTCTTATAGAGAGAGCTATGGAGCTACCCTTGCCTTAAGCAACACCATCGGCTTAGAAATACCCGATATGTTGAAAAAACCAGTGAATCTCATATTTTCACCTACACAGCTGGACAAAATAATAGGTGTGAGTCCCAAAATTTGTAAAATGTAGATAATATATTGTATAACATTTTGTACGATCAAAGAATCAGTTTGCAAATATGGTGGCCCTGATTAGCAATGTAATAGGGTAATCCCCGCAATAAAACTACTAACTGTCAAATATTGCAGCTTATTAATTTGTTCACCCTTTAAATTGAGTTGGGCAATAAAATAGGTGTGCATTGATAGAAAGTTAAAATAAATAAATTTAAAGTGTTATTTAGTTGCAAAAGGTAAGATGTTGAGAAATTAAAACGAAATGGATGTTTATTTACATTATTATAATGATATTAGATGGGTCGTGGACATCATTGCAGTGCACAAGAGAGAAGACTTGTTCGTCAGCTCCGAAATGAAGGAAGGACCTACAAATTCATTGCCACATTAATGGGACGGTCCGAAAAATTCGTAACAAATGCTCTTAAGCCAGAAAAGTCCATTGAAACGCGTGGGGCTCCTAAAATAACCTCACCGGTGACCGACAATCATATCATTACACTAGCTAAACGTGACCCATTCACATCATCCAGGACAATTGCAAGTGAAATTGGGAATGTTGTATCATCACGAACCGTTCGGCGATGGTTAGTAATTGCGAAACTACCAGGAAGGATTGCCCCAAAAATTCCTCTGCTTCGAACTACAAATTTGAAGAAGAGGAAAAAATTCGCACTGGTTCATAAGACCTGGTGTGGACAACAGGGTGAAAAAAGTGGCGTAATATCCTCTGGAGTGATGAAACAAAGATACATTTTTTTGGAAACGATGTAGAAAGAAATGTTCGCCGACCAAAACGCAAGGAATTTCATGGCAGGTTTACAAAAAAAACAGTTAAACACGGAGGTGGCAGCTTGATGGTATGGGGCTGCTTTTCTTGGCAAGGAGTAGGTCCCATACATCGAATCGATGGAACAATGGATAGATTCGTGTACAAGGATTTGTTGCAGACTATAATGCTACCATACGCCGAAGAAAATATGTCGCTTTTGTGGACATTCCAACAGGATAATGATCCTAAACATTCATCGCGATTGGTGAAAACATGGTTCCAAGAGCATAACGTAGACGTCCTTGAGTGACCAAGTCAATCCCCAGACCCCAATCCTATTGAGAACCTCTGGGGTCAACTTAAAAGAGATGTTTCAAAGACGGTTTGCCAGAACAAAAACCAGTAATGGGAAAATATTCAACGAGTTTGGTATAGTCTTCCCGTACAAACTTGTCAGAAACTGTTATCGTCTATGCCCAAAAGAATGGAAAAAGTCATCAAGAAAAATGGCGGATATTCAGGGTATTAAATGCATTCTTAGTAATTCAGTATTAAATGGAACGGCAACTAACGAAATTTTAATGTTAATTAATAACTTTATTGGGCACACCTATTATTCTGACCATTCAAAAATTGGTGTATTCCATGAATTAACGATATATTAAGTTTTTTTTTAGTTGGCGATTTAGTTTTTATTCTTTATTACGACGATGAACTATGCTAACTCATTTTTTGAGGAATAAAAAAGATATTTATGGAAATGCAACTTGTTTGTAAATATGAATGTTTACACCTATTATTTTGTCCAGTTGTGTATATCAAATATATCAATCCATGTATATCAAATATTTCATCCATCTACAGTTAAAATCCTTAATAATAGGGTCAACTCAAACCTTGTGGGCAAGGCTGAGCCCACGGTCTGTTATTCGTTTGATTACTTGACATAGCACCAAGGCTAAGTTGGGTTGCAATCTCTCAACAGTCCATCCGGTTTCCAACAAAACTACGCCTTCAGCATATATGATGGTGGTTATTTCCTAACGCTGCTGGAGTCTGAGGACTTCATCTTACTAATTAATTGCAGGGGTATGGGATTGTATATTACCATATGATTAAGAACCTCAATCAACCTTTGACATCAACCCCCGTCATTGAGATCCTTGTCAGGTTGAATGATTCGCCCGTTTAAAAATATGATTTTCTCCTGCACAGCACGGGCTGAACCTCTTGCTAGCATTAAATTATGCCCTTCGTATGTTAATTTTGAGTGTGCTAAGATCACAATTGTGAACAAATTTCAGGTTGGTTTGGGTACATCTGGTCCAGTGGCTTTTTAGTTCTTAGTTAAGTTTAAAAGTCTGCATAACTGTATCAATTTCTCTCTCTTGGCGGGAAAAATTGGCGAGAAAGACAGGAAGTGAGTGCCCAAAAATCTTCCGACTCGAGTTTTCATAGCCTCTTTAAGGCACATAGTACTGCGGAACTAACTCAGAGCTCAGAACCACCCATCCTTCCAGATGAACTATGATCTGACAGCAACAGGGTTTACTCTCTTTAATCAGTATGAAGCCTGCTAGGTTTCAAGTACTCATTCGGATGTGGTTTTCCGACACTCTCATCGCATTGTTGAAAAATGCTTTATTTGGGGGGTAGGGAGGTGAAGGCTATTTACGCCCTGAGTGTTGGACTCGCAGTGTCACAACACACCTACTGGACTACCGACTAAACACGTCATCCTTCACACCAATGCAGGATATGCAATCTGCAGACCGTGTCTGTGTATGCAATCTGCAGACTTACCAATCTTGTGCAAGTAAGACTGAAAACAACCATGACCGCTTACTAGCTGGGTCATGATTGTTGCCATTCGTCAAGTGTGAATCGTCTTTCGTCGCGAGTAACTTTTCCTTTATTACCCTTGGGCCTTCGGAGGTTGAAAGTAAAGTCTAAAGTAAAGTAGAATATACAAGCCAAAGACCTTCGCTGTAGGAATACAGGTACCCCAAATAATGCTATGTTCATTTTTTTCCCCCAATTGACTCAGCAGGTCTTTTGGAATTGGACAGTGCAGGTCAGACTGTTTCAAGAGTATAATAATTTAGAAATAAAACAATTTTATATACTGAATTGAAACACAAGTTGCAAAGAGCAAGTAGTGAATGCATTAAGCTGGGACTTATTTTAAAATTATGGCAGACAAAATAAGGAAATTAAAATTAAAAATCTTGAACTGCTTAAGTTCGCTGGCATAAAAAAAATTTAAGATTTCCAAACCACTACGAATCTGATAGTGAAGGGTGTGAATCATCGATATATTGCCACGTATCGTATCTTACATTTGCTGAAAGTCAACCATTTGACATATCATAAACCAAAGCATATAATGTTATTAAACGATATGACGCGATACCCTTCGAGTCCGGGTAAACACTTCCCGGCTAAATTTCAAGTTTCAGCTGAAAAATCTCCTACTTTTTTCCATCAATATTTTTTTTTACTTCGCCGAATGAAATCAGTTAATTTATCTTTTTTCAAAAACACTCGACAACAATATGCCTGCAGGCTTTAGCAATAATCCTGACAAGCACAGCCGCTGTACATATGAACACTCTCAATTTTCCGATTTATTAAGCAGAATCGATTTGTTTTGCGCTCACGTTTCACAAATATCCCCATTCTAAGGAATGTGACCAGCTCGAATTATGTATCCTTTCCGAAACAACAACGCCACTGGGAGCTGTAACGTCCTAGTCAATCGCCTACGTTTAATTCAGCTTTGTTAGAACTCCAGGCTAGTACCAAACGGAGAGTGTACTCATCACGTTTATCAGGAAAGGGCAGTAACAGTGGAAAGAGCAATCGGCCATTTTCCGCTTATTTTATGCGACATTCCCATCCTTCTGCCGAGCACAACGATACACACGGCCAAAGTTATACTTCGGTTGAAGGAATTACAATACCGTGAGCTGGCTTGATACTTTTCCAATACACCACTACATCGTGGCCTTTTTCTTTCGCAAGTGGATACAATTTATACATTCGAGCGAGCATTTTCGGGACATGTTACTTCAATTTGGTATTCACTCAGTTGCCACATTGACCCTCGTTTTGCTATTCAGTACCCCACTAAATGGCTAAGTCTCGACGTGGATGGACGATAATAGACTACAGACTTAAAGGCTTGTGGCCAATGGTTCTGCATTTAGAAATGAGGGTTTGAAATGCTTTTTTTTGGCAAAAAGCTGTAGATATAATCAAAATCAAAATATTTTCATGTACTATTTTTTGCAACGCATCGCAACGCAAGTGTGAGTCCTTCGTGGAATATGCATTGATTTATTGAGTAAACTTGCTTCTTTAGCGAGTGTTTGGATCATGGTCTTCAGTGCATTGTTTCAAGAAAAAAAAATATTTATAAAAATGGACTAAGAAGATTGAAATTTAAAGTTCAGTTTGAATTAATAGTTGAGAACTAACAAACGCACACGAACCACTAACTTTATTCACATGACCAACCCTACACATACACTCCATACCGTGAAATAAACCCAGCTAGATAAAAATGAAGCTATAAAATATATCGGAAAGTTAACCCTAGATATAAAACGTTTTACTTTTATCCTTTTACTACCTTCAAGAACAAATCGGTTCGGTTTAAGTCTATAAAACGCTCAGATAAATAGACAAATTTTAAACGAAACCAATAACAGCGAACCTACCCACCAAAAGCTGTATTACATTCCCATCATCCATTCACTCCAGTAATCGAAGGGAGGAAAAAGACTAGGGATTTTAGGAGTGCTTTATTTTTGACCCGCCATGAATTTTTCTTGTTTTCTTGTCGTGCTACTATTTTTTGCCAACGAATTGAGCCTTAAGGTTTACCCAGTTTGGTTTTTATGCCAACCGAATATTTCCTATCGTCGAAGCCTACTTGGTCCTGCGGCGAAAAAACAAAATGTATATTTACCCTTTTTAAGTGCGAAGCCTCTTATGTTCAGAAAACCCACTTCGGCAACATTATCCAATTTTGCCGAATTTTCTGTCTTAACTTAAGATGTTGGTAAGTTTAATCTTTAACCTAATATTTATTTATTTATTTATTTTTGTTTTGCTATTTCGGGTCCGTATCAAATTAAAGATTTTGTGTGATCGAATAATTCAACAGAATCTATATTTTGTTAGGATGATAAAATGGTAATATTTGTTTTGTAATTCAGCTGATTATATGAAACTGAAAACGGGCTCTGGTTGCTCGGTCTCAAAAAAGGCCAAAGATGGGTATATAAAGGAATAAGGGAATAAATAAAGATTGAAAATTGGGTGAATCGAAACGCAGCCGATTTTGTTCATAGTACTTTAACTGCATCACAGCGTACATACTTTTTACGCTTCAGCCTATAAAAATGTCCTTCCTAACCGTCAACTATCACTTGACTGCTAGAATTCACACACAACATATTTGGCTTATTGACTTATTTACCATAAACATTCCATGCTTCTTATTATTAGTGCCAGATACGACCAATATATATAGCAAAATTTATCTTATCGTCTTCAGGCATTGTGCCAAAGGACATAAAACCTTATTGAAATTTTAGTTTTTTTAAGAAAATTCTAAAGTACTATTGCACATGGCCTTGACTTTTTGTTCTTTACATCAAATCAGGTAAAGAATAAAAAAAAAACGGATTCGGATTTTTAAATTTTTTTTTGCTTTATATTTCAACATAATCTCCATCAACACTGAAACATTTCTCAGAACGGTGTTCTAATTTAGTTATACCAGTTTTAAACGTTGATTCATCAAGCTCCTCAAAATACTGATTTACGGCTTCATCATTTCTTCGTTGATCTCAAATCTTTTACCGCCAAGCCATTTTTTTTGAGGTTAGGAAACATGTAATTGTTGCTAGGGGCTGTCTGGAGAGTAGGGAGGATGCGGCATCAATTCAAACTTCAATTCGTGGATTTTGGACATGGCAACAATCGACGAATGCGCTGGTGCGATATCGTGCTGAAAAAAATTTTTTCTTCGCCAAATGAGGTTGTTTAACTTGCACCTCGTGCTTCAAACGTTGCAATAAATCTGCGTAGTATTGACCTGTGATAGTCTTACCCTTTTTAAGGTAGTAGTAGCAGTAGCCATAACCTTGTTTGCCGATAAAATTGTTTTTGGCTTCTTTGGAGTTGGTTCCCCTTTTCCAACCCACTGTTTTGACTGTTCTGTAATTTCAGGAGTGTAGTGGTGGTCCCAAGTCTCATCAACAGTTATGAATCGACGTGAAATTCGTTGGGATTACGCCTATACAGCGCCAAATTATCGGTAGAAATGTTTTTTCGAATCAGTTTTTGGTCGAGCGTTAGCAAACGCGGCACTCACCTTACACACAGCTTTTCCATGCTCAAATGGGTGTACAAAATATTTCGCACACGTTCAGCTGTCATCCTTTACGTCTCGGCTATCTCATGCACTTTCAACCTGCGGTCTTACAACACTATTTGATGGATTTTCTCAATCATTTCTGAAGTTGTGACGTCAACGGGCCGTCCTGGGCGAGGTTCGTCAGAGGTGCTCACACGACCCATTTTAAATTCAGAAACCCGATGCTTAATAGCTGAATATGATGGGGAAGAGTATCTTTGTGTTGAATCCATCTCTTCTTTTTTTGGTTTGGTGTAAAACTTTTCAAATAGAAGTATTTGATCACAGCAAGTTTTTCCAATTTTTTTCATTTTCATAAAAACAACAGAAGCATCTCGCGCAATGTGCTCTCAAACGCAAACAAACGTAGCAATTGAGTGTAAACTGTACACACAAGTTCGGTAGGAATGGTACTGTTTTTTTTGGGTAGGGAGGTGCAGGCTATTTACGCCCTGAGTGTCGGACTCCCAGTGGACCTACTGGACTACCGACTAAACACCTCCCCTGTCCCCTCTCCGGAGCGCCTAGGCTGGAAGCGTTTGATATATTACTTTGGCATAGGCCTCTCAATTTTCTGCCTTTTGACACCTTCGGGTTACAGGGATTCCTTCAACAGTTCGGTGGGAAAGAGGAGGAGGAATGCTAGAGACGGAAACCCTCCATCCTCGACGCATCCAGCCGATCAAGTATTCCTTTTATCATTACTAAGATTACCGAGCGTAATGTGCCACTTGATTCCATTTATCAAATGATTTCAGCATCTCTTCGATCAAGCTATCTGGATGGAGCTCTCCCAGTTTTTCGGCAAGATCACCGCACTGTTTGTCCCATCTTCTGCATAAAAAGAAAGTATGACCGGCGTCATCCTTCACACCAATGCAGAATATGCAATCTGGAGACCGTGACTTACCTATCTTTAGCAGGTAAGACTGAAAACAACCGTGTCCACTCAGCAGCTGGATCAGGTAGAAGTCAGTCTCACCATGCGTTCGACTGAGCCACGATCTCAAGTCGTTGATGAGCCGCGCGGTCCATCTTCCTTTTAGCTCACGTTCCCATCATTGTTGCCATTCGTCGAGAGTGCATCGTCTTTCATCGCGAGCAACTTTTTTTTTAATACCCGCGTGCCTTCGGAGTTAGGCTATTGCGCTCTCTAGCAAGGAGAGCGATTGGAATAACCCCTGCAATTACCAGCACCGCTGCCTCAGAGACTGTATGGTATGCTGATGCAATCCGCAGTGCTCCTCGTCTCTGCACCTGTGTCAGCCGTTTTCGGTGCAGTTCCTTGTTGAGAGCTTCACTCCATATCGCTGCTCCATAAAGAAGCGTAGATTGCACTACACTCATTAGCAGACGCCTTTTTGTTGGACTTGGTCCCCCATGATTCGCCATTAGTCGACTAATTGCCGAGACCTCTGCTGCGGCCTTGTTTGTGGTTGCCTTAATTTGCTCCGAGAAACTCAGTTTAGAGTCTATCAGTAAGCCCAGAAACTTGACTGATAGTTTCAACTCTACTAATGCGTCCCCGACTCGGACCATTCTTACTCTGGGGATCCTCTTCTTGGTCAGGATGACTACTTCGGTTTTCTCTTACGCTAGGTTAAACCCGTGAGTGGTCATCCAGCTCCCCACCCGGCGCATTACTACAGTCAGCCTTAATTGCGCTTGATCGACCGTGCGCCCAGCCACTAGTGCCGCAACGTCATCTGCATAGCCGATCAGTCGCGACTCTGCCGGCAGTTCAAGTCTGAGCAGGCCGTCGTAGGATCCTTCGATCCTTCAGGTTACTTCATCCTATCCGCATCAGATATTCTGGTACTTGGAAAGTGTTTTCCAGGGCTTCCAGAAACCCCGTCCATCTAGCGGAGTTGAAGCCATTCCTTATGACCAGCGTCACTAGAAGGACTACCCGACGGTTGAATTGACTGCATGTCTCCACCTGTTGGACCGCAATCACCACTCCCGCGACTACATCTATAGTGGAACGTTCCGTTCTGAAACTGTACTGCCTTGGAGAAAGATCCCCAGTGGCGTGGATAACGTTAGCGAGTCTTCTCTTTATCAGTTTACCGATCACTTCCCCGGCCGTGCCTAGCATGCATAACGGTCGGTATGCGGATGGCGACTCGGGATTTCCCTTCCCCTTGCTAATCAGCACGAGTCTTGCCGTCTTCCAGCGCTCAGGGGAAATACCTTTAATACCTTCCCGCAAACAGGCATTAAACGCACTGAGCAGCAAGTCAGGGAAAGTGTGATAGGCCAGTTGCAGTGCCTTGGCTGGAATACCGTCTGGGCCCGGAGCCTTCTTCACCTTCGTGGAAAGAACTGCTAGTTCCAGTTCATTCCTCGTGAAGAGTGGACATTCTGATATTGTTTTCCTGTTGGCGGCATCAACGCAGACGGGATGTAGGGGGAAAACCACCTGAACTATCTCGTCCATCATGTCTGTTTCAAGTACCCAGCGGGCCCGTAGAGTGCCGAACTTCCGCATAATTAGTGTATAGCCCAAGCCCCACGGGTCTCTGTTCACGTCTGCGACGAGGTTGTGCCAGCAACGAGCTTTACTCCTGTTGATCAGTCCACGAAGGCATTTCCTAGCCGACCGATATACTGCCATTCTGGTCCATGCCTCGTCCTGGGTTCGTCCTGCGCTCGTTGAGCTTATCGCCGGAGTTTGTGACACTTCCTTCGTTGCTAAGCTATTTCAGTGGAACACCAGTATACTGGAGGCTTGCCTGTCTAGTCCTAGGTTTTGCGTGTCTAGGTCTCCGGTGGGGCATAGATGACTTGCAAGCGTAGATGATGGTACTCATTGTGGAGTTCCCCATGTCTTCAGCAGTCGGTTCTCTGCTCCCTGGCGATGATCCAAGCTATGGTAAGCATGTCATGAGCGTGTCGACAAACTTCTCCACGTCCATCCTCACAGTATTCCACACGAAGGCGGAGCGCCACCGAGGCGAATGTCACGTCCGGGATGGTACCCACGCAGCCCAAGCGGCGGAAAGTAGGAGTTTTACTAGTGTTCACCACGGCTAGCCCTACTCTGGTTGCCTACTCCAAGATTCGATTCCCCATGGGGTCTGACTTAGGCATGCCTCCCCCCCCGATAAGAACATGACCTTCTGTGCTCAAGACGATGTCTTCCAAAGTGTTGAGCTTCGCCTGGAAAGATGTTTTTGTTCGTTCGGTGTCAAGTACACACTAAAGAATGTTATTCCTGGACAACGGACCCACACGAAACCATCTTTCGCCCATGGCCCCGAACTCTCAGTTGTGTGCTGTTTCGAACCCATATGGCACAAGTACCAGATTCATCAGGGTACCAAGCTGATGAATGTTTATCTCGGTGTTGTTCGCTAAGCAGCAATAGATCGGCTTTCATATCCCTCACGAATTGGTCAAGCAGGTCTTGGGCGTTTGAGCTCCGATGTAAGTTTATCTGTAGGACGCGGGTCATTGCAGAGCTGCTTTGGCTTTGGTTAGGGTTTCTTTGAATACCCGACAATTCCCTGTCCCTGGAATATGTCTCAGGTCATCAGGTCTGGGATCAGCGTCGTCGCAGAGGATACAGCGCGCCTCTCCCGGGCATTCAGTTCTTTTATGTCCTGCGTTGCCGCATTTATAGCACAAGGAGCTCGTATCAGGCCCTTTGCAGCCTTGTGCTGTATGACCCTATCTTAGGCGTTTGAAACAGCGGAGAGGAACTGCTCTTCGCCGTATTCTGCAGACCACCCAACCTATTATTATTTTGCCCATGCAGAAGAGTTTTTCGTCATGTTTCTTGGTTAGGTCGACTATGGCCATGCGCTGTCCTCTAATATTTTCAGGGGTTAGTTGTAATTTGATCCCAGTTAATTTGGGTGAAACCCTTTTGAGGCACTCTTCTGACTCCGTCCTGTCCGTAACGCAGTCAATGTCCCTAATTTCGAGGGTGGCCATTGGCTTATGTGAAGCTACTGTTGCCTTTTCCTCTAGAGCCTTTTTGACTGCATCCCAGGATAAGTCGTTATTTGTTGTCTCAGGCCAACCAGATTTGATAGGCCGGACGGTTCTGATGGCAGTTTGAGTGTCATCGGGTCTTACATCAAGCTCTAAAATACCGTCCCTAATGTCCTTGCTTGTGTTTTACTGGGTATTGCAGGAAGCTTTGATCTTTTTAACTACGTTTCTCGCCTTACGCATGAGACGCTCTTGTTCGTGCCGATCCAATACAATGAGATTGTTCTGCGCCTGCGGAATGGTACTGTAGGACGCCAAAAGTAGACTTAGTGGCGCCATCTCTTGTTCAGATCGGAAACTTTTCACCTCACCCACGTAATATTTACAAATATTTACAATTTGGTATTCCTTTCTTGTGCGGTACAATCTAAGTCTAGTTAGGAAATTTAACTGCATTATCTGGATTCGTTTGATCCTTAATTCATATTAGCGTAGCTGTCTTTAAAGGTATTCTCAATGCAAAAGGCACACAAAACTTATTTAAAGTAAGTTCCATCTTAATTTTCTTTAGAATATCCTGAAAACCAGTTTGTTAGCTAGACTTAAACCGTAGGACGATAACCTTCAATTGTTACTACATATTTATTAGACTGAATATTAATGGGTTGATTGCAGCGTTAACCTTGGCTCTCATTTTTCACGTTTGTTCCTCTGAGGGTTTTTGAATGCTCTGCAGTCCAGCAAGCTGATGGAGTCTCACAACGGAGAAATATAAGTGTTTATGGAATAATATTCTGAGGCAACTATTTTGCGCGACTTGGAACTTTGTCTTCGGGAAATGAGCGTATTGTCTACAAGTAGGAGCTCTTCAGAGCATTACAGGACAAGCTCTGTCCTGTCCTCTACTAATATTTTAAGCATGATTCGGAGGTTTGATGAAGGGAGGTGTTTGGAGGGTAGTCTAGCTTCCAAGCAGTGGAAGGCTACTAGACTACCCTCCAAACACCTCCCCTGTCACACTGAAAACCCAGCCTGGAACTATTTGTCAGATTACTTCGAGCTAGGCCTCTTTTTCCTTGCCAATTGGCGCCTTCGTCAGCCGAGTCCCTTTTTCAGCCGGAGGGTACGGAAGGGGTAGAGGTTACTGTAAAAGTTACCCCGGTTCCCTCTGCATCAGCCAGCGGTCCAAGATGCCTTTCTTTGTCAGAAAAATCGCCCGAGCGTAATATGCCACACAGTTCTATTTGTCAATTGATGATATCATCACATCCACCAGACTTTCTGGAAAGAGTTAACCTATTCTCTCGGGAAGGAGAGAGCACTCGTTTCTCCACCATTTGCACTCGAAAAAGGTGTATTACGCGTCGTCCACGCTCCCCGGGCAGAACAAGCAGTGGAGGGACCGCGTCTTTCCCATCTTGTGCAGGTAAGACAGGAAATACCCATGCCCACTGAGGAGCTGGGTCTCGCCATAACCCCGATTAAACCATGGCCTCACGTCGCTAATGGGTCGTGCTGTCCACATACCCCACGTCTCATGTACCCAGTTGTGTAACGTCATCCGCGTAGCCGATCAGCCGCGTCTCTTCTGTCAGTCGCAGCCTCACCTCAAAAGTCGTCAAAGTCAATAGTTACAAAGGATCGTTGTATGAGTTGTTCCATATATCAGGGCCCAGGATGGGACCCCGGACCCATCACTCGGTGTCGTTCCGGCGTGTCATATAGCAACCTGCGATCCCCCAGATAATCCTCCAGTATCGTCATCAAATATTCATTTACTATGAAAGCATATTCGAGAGCGCTAATGACACTCGTCCATCTTGCGGAGTGGAAAGCATTCTTGACGTCCAACGTCACAAGCAGAACAATCCGCCTTGAGCGCTGGTTGCGGGCTTTCGCTCTCCGAACCGCATTTTTCACTTCCATGATGACGTCTACCGTGGATCTCCCAGACTGGAAGCCGTAATGGTGTAAAGACAAATCTCCAGTGGCTTCGATTGCGTCGGTGAGTCTTCTCTTGATAAGAGAAGCATGCGTAGTCTAGCATGCGCAGCAGGTGGTATGGGGTTTGTAGCTTAGGGTCTTCCTTTCCTGTGTTGACTAACAACAGCCTCGCTTCCTTCCTGCGTAACAGAAAAACACCCTCTTCCAAGCAAGCGATGAAGGTGCGAAGCAACAAATCAGGGCAACGATGGTGGACCAGTTGCAGTATCTCTGCCAGAATACCATCTGATCCCGTAGCCTTCCACTTTTTCAATGACACCATGGCTAGCTCTAGTTCTTCTGTGCCATAGCTGGATCTAGTTCTTTCCACAGTGAAGTGTGGCCAGCCAAGCAAGGCATCCTCAGGTGGTGTGTCATAACGACGAGGATGGGTTGGGAACAGTGTTCTGACACACAACACAGAACAAGAACACACGGCGCCTGCGAGGCACTGGGCTTCTGCAGTACCAACTTCTAGCCCAGTCCCCACGGGTTCCTATTCACATCGTTGACGAGCTCCTGCCTGCAGCAGATTTTGCTGTATCTGATCATTTTGCGAAGGAGTTTATTTTAACGATGATAGTCATGTTTCTAGTATCATACTTAGACTTCCGAAACAACAATATAATAGACAATGTTTTGGAGACTGTTGCAGGTTGCATTGGTATGATTTTCAAAAGCTCATTTATTTTCCAGAGTAAATCTAAATAAATATAAATGTTAGAGGTACAATATAAAAGGATAATACGCCAATAACTTTGCTGTTTAACCAGAGCAGCCAAGCTGCAATCATCTCTATTCAATCAATTCTCCAAGTTAACTAGAATCGCCTGCTTTATCCAGTTCACGCTATTCTCAACAGGTTAAGGGTCCAGAGAGCGAATAAACTGGATACGCATAAAAATATTTTGTACAGTCAGATTTTAAAGCCTGTTGAAAATACTGAACAAGCGCTGAAGAAGTGCGGGAAAAGTTAAAATCAGTTAAAAGTGTATGAAGTCGCGGAAACGAAGGCCAAGTGAAATGGTGAGTTCAAATATAAGAATCAAACCGTTGAGCGCTGAAAAGTATGATACGTGGGATTAGAGATGCGTACAATCGTAGTAAAATTATGGGAAAAGGACGACAACGATTCGTTTATCTGAATTTGTTCGTTTGCTCGTAAACTTAAAGATTGGAATATATCTTCGTGCAGAAGAGCAAGGAAAACTGTACAATACTGATAAGTAAAACAGATGGATATGCCACCACCATCATTGTAAATTTGGCTAGGCAGTATTTCTGGAATACAGCGTTTATAGGCTTGAAATAGGTGATGTTCCCAATACAGTCCCTCTGCGACAACAACAAGCATTAAGCAACAAGCACCTCCAACTATATCGAGCCATTTATCAATCGCGTCCTTAAATTATGAAATCCGCACAGTGATGAACTGTCATTGTCCACATTGTTATGCCAGCGTTTTCTTGGTTTCATCACTGGCTTCCGTTCTTCCGTTCTCCCAACCAATACCTTTTCGGGTATTCGTTATTCGTCGGTGTGAATCATATGGCCAGTCCATTAGAGCTTTCATAGTCTTCATACAGTCATACAGTCTTTCATACAGCATATGATTGTATCAAATTTGCCACTGTTCCGCGTCTAACTTCACTCCAATTACCCGCCTCAGCACCCGTCACTCAAAGGCGTTCAATATATTTGACTAGGGTCCATGTTTCAAACCCATAGCATAGCACAGGTCTTGTCAAAGATTTGTACACTTAGAGATTTGTTTTCCTGTGTATATAGCTGTCGTTTATTGTCGGTAAATCTGAATAAAGCATTTTTTTTGCGAGCTCTACTCTTTGGCGTATTTCGTCTCTGCCATTGACCGTTTTCGTTCGTTGTTTTGTTTGATAGTGTACCTCTTGTATCGACAGGTGGCTTTTTTATGACATAGTTCAGAGCCAAATTAAATAACAAAGGGGCCAGCCCATCTCGCTGCAAAAGCCCAGTTTTTGTGTCACAGGCGCCGGAGAACTGGTTATTGATGTGGACACGTGAGGCTATCGATGCAATTTTCATTTTAGTAAGACGGACTTATTCATCGGAGATACCAAAGCGAAACATTATGTGATACAGTACTTTATGATAAATACTATCGTATGCTTACTTAAAGTCAATGAAAAACGTTTGACAAACGTCTAAGTTGAACACAGAGCACGTTCGGCATATATTGCTGTTCCTAGATGGGCTGGATGATTTTTTGAATGGCGTTCTGAACACTGCAGCCACTATATGTATTGAGCTCCACTGGAATCTCATCGATGCCCAGCGCTTTGGTATTCGTTGAGCTTTCGTTTGGGCGCGTCGGCCGGAACAGACTCCTCCCAGAGTTGCTTGGGCCAATGGAAGCTTTCCAGGAGTATATATATCTAAAGGCTCCAATGTTCTGGAGCTATGTGAATGAGTAAGAAGTTTCTTGAAATATGAAGCCCATCTTTCCTTAACCATCTATTAATAACAAGATTAAGTGCTTCCGAATCATGATCATCAAAAATTTAGTAATGCAAACTCTCCGGTCATACAAGTAGAAGCAAAAACTTGACATATTTTGTTTTATGGACTGAGCATTTAGCACAATTCTTTCGTCCTTGTGCTTTGTAATGTTTCGGTCTTGGCAATTCTTTTTGGATCACTTTAATAGCCCTTCATTAATGAAAACATTTACCATAAGGTGTCATAGTTTTATATTTTTGATACAAAAGTAACCTTCATACCAGCAATTTGAATCGTTTTCGAAAGACTGAAATTTGACAATCGATTGTTTGGCGATGTCTCTATAAACAACTGTCTCACGACAACTGTCTCTATAAACTAATCTTCACCTCCATTAAAATTATACTTTAGTGGGAACACAACGAAAAAGAAAACCTGAAAAATATTATAGCAGGAACGAGCCCTAGCTTTTGCCTCGGCAAAGAAGCAATTTCATTGTTATGCATTGGAACAAAGGTAGTTAATTGAACCCATTTATATTTAATTTGTAGTTGCACGTTTAAACTCTTTCACAAGTTCGCTATAATCCTGTAGTGAAAGAAATTAATACTAACTAGATAAAAGTCATTATTACTGGAGGAGACACCAGCCAATTTGCCATTCTTTTCTTTTATAAGCATTCTGGTCACGAGAGAATCATATCTAAATGTACCCCACGTAGGGGTTCTCAGTGCTTATCTTTAAAGCTTGCTTATTTATTGTATTTTGTCGTAGTGTATTCCTTGAGCTTATGAAATTTTGGAAGCGTTTTATTATTTTCCAAGTAATCAGGTCAAAATAATGTACAACGCCGACTCGGATTTCGTAGAAATTGTATTTGGATAAATATTTCCTTGTAAAAAGTCCCCGAAATAAGGGCCCTACTCATTTATTTATTAATTTTTCCTTGTTTGTGATGATAAGGAAAAGGAAGTCAAATTTTTCCATGAAAATTTCTGTCAAAAATAAAAACTGATTGCTTCTCATTTTACCTTAAAGTGCATTGTTAGTGCCCACCTTTAAACTTGATACTATATATCTATTGATACATCTTTGCATTCGCATTTCCATGACGATGTTGCTTGTTATGCTGAGATTTCGACGATAAAAGCCTTCAGACTTTTCATGAAACCACCTTCAGAAAGAAGCAAGTAACGTCCCAAACAAGATAAGCAAGCAAATAACGACTACAGGACAAAATTGCGTTTCTTTCAAATTATCTACTATATTTATTTTTATTATATTCCGATGCATACATTGAAATTTATGTTCACGATACACGAAAAGCATATCCTATGTTAGTATGAACATCCTCATGCCCTTAGTTGAGCAACATGAGATAGCTCCTAACTGTTTCCAGAGATAATACAATTCAATCGCCACAATTTTCAGGATACCCTTGGAGCTTACATCCGTTCACTTGCCATTCCCAAGGGCATCGGTTGAACCGTGAAAATGTATTCTATTCCCATGGCTCATAAAACTTCTCGTCGTTAGACCCCAATTTTATTTTTCCAGCAATCACCGAAAACATTTGTACATCCACGATGAATGGCGGCGGCAGGATGGCATTGAAGTTGAGTGGGTGATGTAGGATGTGTGCAAAAATCTTGAATAGTGTCAAGAAATATGTAGATGTAGTTGAAACGCTGTTCAATTGTCCATTCCATGAAGACAAAAATGAAGAAAAAAAAACCATTTTCCCTGCGGCCCGACGACGTTTAGTCTCCTTTTTCCTTTTAAAAAGATAAACTTGGGGCTTAAGTGGAAAATTTTATAATTTGACAGAATTGAGCTAATGAAAATTTCATTTAGATGGAAAGTGTAAAGGAAAATTAGAAGTTAAAAGGAAAGCCCTCATATCGGACATCTATTTCAATATGACGCTCTATCAATTTTTTAAGACTTTATTGCGATTTTAGAAAAGGTATCAATGTACTAAATTGTCCTTTGAACATTTCTTGAGCAAAACGTCGAAGGTATCGTCAAGATCTTACGAAGTGATTAAACATCCTAAGCTTTTATCATCTAAACATCAAAAATCTTCCTCCAAATTTAGGGATCAAAGATGCAGCTAAGCTTTCGGATTATGCGTGGTAAAGATTGTTGATTCTTTATTTTATTTTGAATATGGTCCAGGTATAGAAGCATGAAACCGCAATTTCCCAACAGATGATGTTTGTTATCAGTTTTTGGACCGGAAAAACGGTTCTGCAGCGCCATCTTCTTGCTCTAAAAGCTGACAAAATGTTTCATCACACAATAACCTAAGTTCTATACACCGGTATACTTTTCTAAAACTTTTCGTTTTGTGCTTACATACTATGAGTTGCGGACAGCATTGGTTTTCTGCTATCATTTGAAGAAAACTGGCGCTGAATCGCACCAGTGATATAGAAAACATGGTTCTGTTTTTTCAAAGGAAAAAAAAATAAATGTTGTAATAAATAAATAAATAATAATAATAATAATAATAATAATAATAATAATAATAATAATAATAATAATAATAATAATCATAATAATCATAATAACAATAGGTGCAAACGATACGTCGCGCCTGCAACGAAGAAGGATCAAGATTAGAAAGACTAGGTTGTTTCAAAATTCAAAGGCCACCGAAAGAAGTAACTTTTAGACAACAAGCTCGTGGGGGGGGATGTGTAGGAGGGTTACGACATTTTGGAAGACCTGATCCTTATATATCAAACACACACACGAAGAAATCTTATTGTTTCATTTTATACAAATAAACCAAATTTTATACAATTTTTACGCAAATTTTATATGAAAATACAAATACAAATATAATCATGCAAAACAAATAACTAAATAAATAAAAACATAGTCGATTTATATGAACAAGTCCTGCTGCGTCTATTCTGATCACTTATGCTGCCTCCAACACGAGTTTTTATCTCACCTCGATTTCAGGACTTCACCTAAGCATCTTCTTTCACTATACCCTTAACTTCATCTGGGATTCGAAGGTATTGGATTGTGTTCCTTCGAATATAGCTTACTGGCAAATTACAGGGCGCAAATTTATATTCATCCAAGTGTCTTCTAGTGTAGTCAAGATACTTAGATAATCAGTCAACCACCAACGGACACAATCTCCGTTCCGAAATGCTCGTATTCAATTTTCCGTTATCCGCTGATCTGTATGATAAAAATTATTGCAGTTGTATTCAGAACAAGGGTCCGTTTATCCTCCTTTTACTTTTTTTTTTACACTTTATATGCATATATTTTATTGTTTTCACTTTCTTTTCTTCTTAATATTTTTCCCCATTTTTATTACTTTACTCTTCTATACTTTTATTTACTCTATTCGTTATTTTTTTCTTCTTCTATATTTAATTTATACTTTATTTACTTTGCTTTCTTTTGCTATATTGACTTTTATACTTTGTTCACTTTTCTTTATTTTATTCACGTTTCTTTCTTTTCTCCATTACCTTCTTTTTTGTCTTTGACATTTACATTTTTTCCTCCTCATTGTTAATTATTGACTACAAATTTTTTTGATTTTCATTTCCACATATTTTTAACAATGTAAGCTCATTGTTAAAAATGAATTTAATATTATTCATGTGAAACTGCGATTGTCTGCTTTATTAAAAATTATATTCAAATATTAGAATTTATTGAGTATTAAAATAGTAGAATTGTGTTTCTATTAGAAACACGAACCACACACTAGGACATACGAAAGAAAACTAAACAAATTCAGAGGAATAAAATTGTTATCTTGGAATTTCATCATAGGAAGAATACCGTTATCTGGCTAACAATTTTGTTATTGTTGACAATACTAAAGTGCAGTGACACTGAAGTCATAATAATCAATAAGAATCGCAAAAAGAAAAAGCTGAACAAAGAACCAAAAACAATAACCACCTTAAAAAGTAACGGAAAACTAACAATATTATAACAGCAAAAGCAGACAAAAGGAACACAACAGTGTTAATAAACAAGGAAGAATATATTGGAAGAATAGAGAAACTCATTGAGCAAACGAAATGCAGGAAAATAAGAAAAGATCCTACCGACGGATCCTAGAAAAGGCAACGAAAATAATAGACCCTAAAGTTTCGCAGACGCTGACAACAAAGAATCCTCCTGCAGCACCAGTAATTGCGCTACCAAAGCTACACAAAGCGAACACTCTAATGATGCCCATAATTAATTATGCATCGGCCCCAGGATACAAACTATCCAAACACTTAGCAATAATGTTAAGGAACAACTTCGAGCTTCCTATCAAATTTGCGATATCCACCATCAAGGTGCTGATTGACAAATTAAACGTCATGAGACCAGCAGAAAACACCAAACTAGGATCATTTGATATCAAAAATCAATATCGGTAACAGAAACAATCAATATACGGCAAGGAGCACTACTTGACAAAAAGAAGGACAGCTCTTTCTACAAAGCTCAAAAGCCTCCTCAAAACAAACTTACATCAAAACTTGGTTCAACAACAATATCGATAGACAAACAAACGGGCTAGGAATGGGAAGTCCAACACCAGCCATTCTCATGGAAACCTTCATTCAAAAGAGAGTGCATTGAAAGAGCTTAAGAAAGCTCCTGAAAATAAAACTCCCTTCACTGCAAATGCTACTCCTCTCGTAGAAGGCAAAAGGGCGGCATGTAGCCCACTTAAACCTGAACGTAGGAAATGGGCGAAGGGGCCGATAACAGTCAAGACTGGAGACATCAGTCAAGGAGAGGAGAGAAATGCTGGCTTTCAATTGGCGAAGAAGATACACCACGCGAAAACAAAAGATTCCAAACAGGCGCCCGAAAAGCAAGAAGGCACGAAACAAAGCGCAATGCCAAAACACACCAGGGACAAGCAGCGCAGGGATGTTCTACTGATCAAGCATGCAGACGGGAGAACTTACGCCGAGGTCCTCAAGGAAATCAGGCAAAATGTGAAACTTGAAAAAAGGGTGTATGTATACGAATGGTAAGAGCGACCAGAACAGGCGGTCTCCTCGTAGAACTCGCAGTGGAATCCACCGACAAGGGCCTGTTCGAGAGCGCTGTCAAGGACCTTCTGGGCTCTAAAGCTGTTATCTCAACATTACAGTCAATGGCCTCTTTGGAAACAAGAGACCTTGACTTCATTGCGGATGCCACAGAAGTATAAGATTCCATTAGGTTAATTCTTCCTACGGCAGAGAGCTTTAGGGTAAGGCCAACGCCTAACAATCCTAAAGGGCAGAGGGCGGCAATAATAGACATCCCAGAGAAAACGCTGTGCAACTCCGGGCCGAGGAGAAAATTAAAGTCGGCTGGGTTATGTGCAGGATACGTCGGAGGGTAGTCCTAGACCGATGCTACAAGTGCCTTAACTTCGGACACGTCTCCTTGAACTGCAAGGGGCCAGATCGAAGATAATTGTGCTACAGGTGTGGCACTTCCGGCCACATGGCGAAAGACTGCCCAAACGAACCCAGTTACATCTTGTGCAAAGATAAGGAACGGAAGTCTGAAGATCTGGCTCATATTCCAGGAAGAGGTAGGTGCCAGGAGTTCAAAGAGGCACTAAGCAAGAAAAGAGCAAAGACATGATTCAAGTCTTTCGATGAACCTAAACCGTAGCTCAACTGCACAAGATTTACTAGACCAGGTTGCGAGAGAGAAAAAAGTCGACTTGTTGCTGATATCTTAGCAACACTACGACAAGGAGGAGGATGGATGGTATTGTGATCGATCCGGCACCGCCGCCATCTGGGTACGTGATAGGGCTCTACTCACAGCTCGGACTTGCGCCAGCGGAAATGACTTCGTGCTCATTGGGTGCGCCGATTTTACATTCATAAGCGTCTATTTCACGCCGAATAAGTCAATTTCATGTTTTCAGAACAGGCTCGATGAACTGTAGGAAGCTGGCTCGAGAACGGAAGGCCAAATCCTTTATGGCCGTGACCTTAATGCCAAGGCGATAGAATGGGGAATGCCTCTTCCAGAGTCGAGAGGAAAAAGAATCGTAGAAATGGCGGCTAGGATGCAACTTGTCATCATGAACGTTGGGAACACACCAACTTTTCGACGGGGAGGCTGCTTGGATACTATTCCGGATGTGACATTTGCTTCGGAGTCCTTAGTGTCTACGATACACAGATGCATGGTACTGGACGACTACTCGGCGAGCGATCATCAGTATATCGCTTTCGAAATTGGCGAGCGTGCTACTCGACGCGTAGCAACCCAACCCCCAACTGTAGGTTGGAATATTTCTAAAATAGATGTCGACTCGTTCGTCGCAGTTCTTATGAGCGGTGATACTATGACGGTGACGATGAAGCATGGTGAACTCATCATGGTGAGCTCATCAAGATTGCGTGCGACTGCTCTATGTTCAGGCGAGGGCCTCAACACGATTAGCTTGCTGTGTACTGATGGTCGGCAGGAATCGCTGAAAAGCGAAGAGAATGTAACAAACTTCGCCGTGAATCTCAACGTTTAAGAAATCGAGACGAGTCACATTCCCGAACGCTGGCATACAGGTCGGCTAGAAAACTCCTCCGTAGGTTGATTAACGAAAGCAAGGCTCACTGCTGGCACAACCTCGTTGAGGACATCGATAGAGACCCGTGGGGGCTGGATTATAAGCTTGTCATGCGGAAACTAGGAGCTGCAAGGAGGCCCAGTGTCCTTGAGGTGGAAAAAAATGGACGAGATTGTTCGAGCGCGTTTCCCTATGCATTGTGTTCGTCCCAATGATTAAGATGTTGAATGTCCTGGAGACTGCCCACTTTTTAGCGCCATCAAGCTGGATCATGCGGTGAAATCATTGAAATCGAAAAAGGCCCCAGGGCCAGACGGTATACCAGCGGAAGTTATACAGCTTGCACATCAACTTTGCACTGACAAGCTGCTCACCACTTTCAATACCTGTCTGCAGCAGGGCGTGTTTCCAAATTGCTGGAAAATGGCGAGGCTCGTACTGATCCACAAGGGGAAGGGTAAAGTGGAGCAACCATCTTCATATCGGCCTCTATCACCTTCATATCGGCCCCTATGTTTGTTGAACGCCGCTGGGAAAGTGCTCGAGAGGCTCATTGGACTAAGACTCAGAGAGGCCATCCGAACTGTCGTGGATCAGCAGTACGGCTTCAGGGCTGCTCGATCCACGATCGATGCAATAGAAGAGATAGTGAGTGCGGTCCAGCAGGCAGAAGCCCACAATCACTACTCGAGACGAATAGTACTGCTCATAACACTAGATGTGAGAAACGTCTTCAATTCTGCTAGATGGACAGATATTCTCCGTGCTCTAGAATATTTCTGGGTGCCGAGGTATCTGACACGGATATTGAAGGACTATCTCAAAAACCGGAAACTCATCTATGACACATTGGGAGGCCGGCGAAGAATTGATTTGACATCAGGTTCCGTTCTGGGCGCGGACCTCTGGAATGTCTCGTACGATGAGCTTTTGAGGTTGCAGTTACTGGGGGAGTCGCACCTGGTTGGCTACGCAGATAACGTAGCAATACTAGTAATACAACTCAAACTGGGTGCGGTTATACGTCGAGTGAGCGAGTGACTGGCAGAACGTGGACTTAGCCTAGCGCTGGAAAAGATCGAGGTAGTCGTCCTGACCAAGAAGTGGATCCCTCGTGTTATTCCCGTTCGGTGGAGGGTGGGGGAAATGATCATCGAGTCGAAAGAATCACTCAGATACCTTGGCTTCTGTGCGAGTATCAGCTCTCAGTCACCTTATGGCCAGCACGCGAGGACCAACCTCGGGCAAAAGACGTCTACTGATGAGTGCAATGGAGTCAGTGCTCTTGTATGGTCCCGAGGTTTGGGCTGACGCTCTTAGTAAAAAGACGCACCGAAGGCGTCTGGCACAGGTGCAGACGCAAGGAGCTTTGCGAATAGCGCCTGCTTATCGCACTGTTTCTGAACCTGCAGTGCTGGTAATCTCGAGGGTGGTTCCTATTAAGTTACTTGCAGAAGAACGGAAACGTGTATGCTTACGTAGGGGGGAGTCGGCGAGAGAAACCCTCAGCCGAGAGGAATGGAGAAGAACACTAACCTTGTAGCAGCAAACATGGGAAAATGAAACGCGAGGCAGGTGGACGCACGGCTGATTAGTGACTTGGGGCCGTGGTTCTACAGAATGCATGGTGAGACTGATTATTACCTGACGCAACTACTCAATGGTCACGGGTATTTTCAGTCTTACCTGTATAAGATGGGAAAGTCACCATCCTCAACTTGCGTGTTCTGCCCGGGGTTGACGGATGACGCCTGTCACACGTTCTTTACGGGTACCAGATGGACAAGACTCTGATCGCATCTATCGGAGAAAGTTGGCGTCATTTACCCAGAAAATGTAACGGGAAAAATGATGCAATCGAAAGACAACTGGAACTGCGTGTCGCACTACGTACGGACAGTACTTATTATAAAGAAGGGCATGATGGATCGCTTGGCGAGAGAAGCCGGATCTCTGTAACGCAATTCTCTTATCTAATTCTAATCGCAATTCCTTCCTATCCATCCGTGCAGAAAGAAGGATTTCTCTTAACCTGAAGGTAACGCTAAGCGATGATTAATGAGTCCTAGTCCGAAATAATGTGACAAACAGTTCCAGGCTAAGTGCTCGGTGTGACGGGGCATGTAATCCGGTAGCGGGAGTCTGACACTCAGGGCGTGTATAGCCTTCACCTCCCAAAAAAAAAGAACAACGAGGATAAAATTCTAGATTATCTCAACCAACAACAACAACCAACCGACAAAAATTCTAGATTATCTCTCGATAAACAACAGTAAAACATCAAACGAATTCGAGATATATAGAAAACCAACAGCTACAGACACAATAATACACAACCCCAACAGCATTAAAAACTAGCAATCAGACAATTATTAACAAGACTGGAGCATACACCTCTAACTGGCCAAGCCTACATCAAGGAATTAAACACTATATGCACGATAGCAGAACCCATAAGTTACAAGCTAATCCTGATATAAGAAAGATCAATATAAGAACGTTCTTAAACACATCCAAAAAGCACAGAAAAGAAGAACAAAGCGAAAAAAAAGCTTGGACAAGATTTCCCAGCAAATTTTTCCAGGGAAAAACAACATACAAATTGGCGAAGTTGTTCAAAAAATACATCAACACGGCTTTCAAATCAGGGAGCGATTTGGGACATATACTATAGACGAACATAAACGAAGAGGACCCGCTGGACAAACAGGGTGCTTAAAAGTTAACCTATACGTGCCATCATAGCTACATCAGTCAATCAGGACAAGATTACGCGAACACATGAGGGACTAAAACAAAAGTGTAAGAAAACCGGACGTGACAATTGAGTACCAGTTCGCAAACCACATGATTGACAACAAATGTATACCAAATCATATTACCACCACTACATGTACAACATAGAGAACGACGGTTGAACGCACTAGAAAACATGAAAATATACAAACAAAAAACATTTGACGGACCTATCGTCAACAAACAAACACGCTCTCATTCAGTCCTCATCTTCGAGTCGCTAAAACTGCTCTACAGAACTCAAAAGAAGCGCCATACGACAACAATAGATGAAGAAGCGCGAGACGAAATCGTAAAGCGCCCTCTTAACAATAATATCGCTGACATTTTCCTACCAGAATAAAAGGACACCCACCTTGCATAAATAATGGACCTTTAAATCAAGACACTTGACATCGACAAAACTCAGTAAGCCCTAGAAATAAGAATATCCCTCCAATAATAGGGAATAATTTAATCATTCGGGCAGCAAGATGTGAAATAATTGCTTTCGGAATTAATCCAAACACTTTCACTATATCGCAAGGTTTCAATAACAATCGTTGTGTGATTTATTGCAACGAATTAGATACGCTAAATAAATTATTAGAGATTTTAAAAGCCCAAGAAGTCAACTATTTCACGTACACCCCTAAGACAGACAAAAGTGTGAATTTAATACTCAAAAATCGATGTGAGGAGTTCCTCCACGGATTAAATTTATAATGCACTAAGTGAATTAGGACTTAACGCACTGGATAAAGTGGTTAAGTTTAACTCTAGAAGACATCCCAATTTGAATTTTTTCATGTTAAAGCTTGTATGCTACCACCAGCATAACTGATTACATGAAAACTAAATTTTTATTTAATCAGAGGGTTACTATTGAAAAACTCGTGGACCCTTAATTGACACAATGCTTTAATTGCCAGCGGATTGGCCATATTGCATCGAACTGCAGCATGAAGACGAGGTGTGTTTAAAATGCCTAAAGGTACATGACAGGGGGATGTGCTCAGTTACTGAGAAAGAAACTGCCGTGGATGCTCTATGCAAGGAGGCTGGTCATACTGCAAGTTTCCGAGGCTGCTTCACATGGCGAAAAATGTTTACAAAAAAAACCCAATCCCCAACCATGCGACAAATACCACGCACTCCTTATATTTTGGATAGTATTTCGTGTTCACAAGCTATCCGAGATGGTCTAACCAACACAGGTCCAACAAAAAATAATAATTTTAAGGCCTTCTTAGACGAAGCTTCGAATGAATGCTTTGGTACTGATTTTGAAGATTTCATGGTACAAGTCAAAAATTACGCTACATATTACAGGACACTGAATTACCTAGCCGAGGAAAAGAAAGCGTTATTCGACTTTACGTTACAATTGATAATAAATGATTTCTAATCTTAAAATTCTAACTATTAATGTGCGATCAATAGTTTCCCATAGAAAAAGTAGAACTAGAGGAATGACTTAGGACTCAAAAACCGGATGTTATACTTCTTCAGGAAACTAGGCTCAGAAACAGAAATCGGGTATTTTTTAAGGGTTTCGATCTAATAAGAAGTGATGAGGGAAGTATTGGTACAGCCATTCTTATTAAAAGTTGCTTTCAATACAAGCAAAAACATTTACCCAACTATTCAAATGAAAATTTAACAATGGCGGAACGAAAAGTATACGAAATGTGGTTTCCTCTTGTTTCTGTATATTTCAAGACAGATGAACTGTCAACTGATCTACTGGACAATATCTACACCTATTTCGGAAGTAATTCCTCTATTGTTTTGGGAGGGGATTTCAACGCTAGGCATGGTAATTGGAAAAATTATTCTAATAGTAATTACTGTTTTTTGTGGAAGGGAGGTGAAGGCTGTTTACGCCCTGAGTGTGGGATTCCCAGACGCGAAATTCTTTTGGAGTACCCACTAAACACCTCCCCTGTCAACCTGAGAACCTAGCCTGGAATCGTTTGACACATTACTTCGAGCTAGGCCTCGTGTTTCTACGCCTAGAGGCGCCTTCGGACTATGGGAATCTCTTCTCTAACAGGAAGAACGAAAGAGGAAGGAAGTGCTAGAAAAGAGATCCTTTCATCCCCGACGCCTCCCAGCGCTCCAATAAAGCTTTCTTCAGTATCAGCACTGCCCGAGCATACTGTGCCACGCGATTCCAATTCTCAACTGTTTCCATAGTTTCCGGACAGAGCTCTCCAATTTCGCTGAGGAGGTGCCCTCGCTTCGGAGTCCACCTTTTACAGTAGAAGAATGTATGACAGGCGTCATCCTATTCTCCTGCACAAAACACACAGTTAGGTCTCACCATGCACTCAATTGAGCCACGGCCTTAGGTCGAGGATTAGAAGTGCAGTCCACCTTCCCCGTTTTTCTTGCTCGCAGGACTGTTGCCAATCGCTGAGAGAGCGACGTCTCGCTTCCCTGGTGATCTCTCCTCTTCGGTTTTCGCCTCTGCGCAGGTAAATACTTCTACGCTCTCTCGCAAGGAGGGTGATAGGTATCACCCCTGCGATTACCAGCACAGCCGCCCCGGAGACCGTTCGGTATGCGCATGCGATTTGCAATGCTTCTTGTCTCTGCAACTGTGCCAACCGCTTCCGGTGTAACTCCTTGCTGAGAGCATCGTCCCACAGTTCTGAACCGTATAGTAGGAGCAACTGCACAACGCTCATTAAGAGTCGTCTCCCTGATGTGGTGGGCCCTCCTATGTTCGCCATTGATCGGGTGAGTGCTGTCACACGCGCTGCAGCCTTGTCAGCTGCTGCTCTGATTTGTTGGGAAAAACTCATCTTCAGGATCTATCAGGACGCCCAGGTACTTTACTGCTGATTTCCATTCAACCGACTGATAGGCCTTCCTCTGCGGATTCTCTTCTTCGTTAGGATGACCACTTTGGTTTTTTCCAGTGCCAGCTTGAATCCGTGAGCGGTCATCCAGTCCCCATTACCCTCCGCATTAACGTATTGAGTCTGAATTGCACATGGTCTACTGAGCGTCCAGCGACCAGTGCCGCGACATCGTCCGCATAGCGGATCAAACGTGACTCATCCGGCAGTTCAAGCTGCAGGAGTCCATCGTAGGAGATGTTGCACAGGTCCGGGCCATGGATAGAGCCCTGAGCGACAACTGAAGTAAGAATTGTACTTCGCCTACCCTCCTTCGAGTCGTATAGTAGGCTGCGGTCCTTCAAATAGTTCCTGAGAATCCGCATCAGGTATACTGGTACTTGAAAACGTTTTTCTACCAATATTTCTACATGTATGTGACAGTAAGCTCTTCAAATATAGTATCAAGGACAAAATTCTGAAGCATTGTGAGGATGCGGATGTATTTAATAAGCGAAAATTTGGTTTCTGCTGGAACAAATCCACCTCCCATGCACTCATAACACTTGCTACGAATGTTAACTCCGGATTCAGAAAGAAAAATACCACACTAGCTTGTGCAATTGACATAAGCAAAGCTTTTGACACAGAATGGATAGCTGGTATTATTTTTAAAATGAAACAATTAAAGTTTCCCAACAATTTATGTCATCTAAGTTTGCACTACTTAAAACAAAAAACTATGCGGGTTAGATATAACAATGTTTCGTCGAACACGCTTGATATGAAAGGAGTACCCCAAGTGTCTGTACTGGATCCAATATTATTTAAAACCTATCATACCTTTCAGATGTGATATTTTTTCAAAAAAAATTGTAAATATATAATTAGTAAATAAAAATAATAAAATAAATATTGGGCCCCACTTTGGGCGCCATGTGATGTATTTTCAAAAAAATAATAATATATAATTAAGTGGGGGGTCTTAGGACATTATTTAAGCCCGAATCCTTCCATGTCACATACACACACACACAGTAAGAGCTTACTCTTTCATATTAGATAAAATTAATCAATAAACAGAATGGATCAAATAAATAAGAAAATATAAAATATTTAATATACGTGAATTGTGCTGCGCTGATTCTGACCACCTCTGCTTCCTCTAGCACGAATCTCCACCTCAGGTTGGTTTCGGCACTTCACTTGCTTCTGCTGCGCTACCTCTGACCACCTTTGCTTGATTGCGAGACGTCAAGGAATTCCGCTGCGCTGCGTCCTGAACACCTCTGTTGCCTGCTTACTATCTTCTTGGCCTCGATCTTAATGTTCCCTTGGGCTTTGTGATTTTGCAATTCGAGGACTTCATTTAGGAAGCTTAGAAGACACATCAGGCCAAAAACTTATAACGACAAACACAGCATTACCCTGTATGTAAATAATTGTAAAATTGAAATCATAGAAAAAATACCTAGGAGTTATGTTAGACAATGCCTGGTCACCTATTTCACATGTAGATAGCACTCTACGGAAGGCAAAATTTGCTCTCAGGGACCTCAACTCAGAAATGAAGCTAACTCTATATAAACAACTTATTAAGCCAATATTAGCTTACAACTTTGAAACTTGGTGCAACATATCATCCAATCAGATGAGGAGATTGAAAATTTTGAAAGAAACAGCCTATACAAAACACTACCAGTGGAGACAGTCTGCAAGCGACTTAGAAATACTAATGGAATCTATGTAAAAATTAGTGTAGAAAATTTATATAGTAAGATGACAAAATTAATTAAGAAATTTGATAAACTACAAGATAATACATTTGATCAACTTTGTAACATTAATTTTCTAACTAGTTTATATTCGGAAGTACAAGACATGAATAAATATAAAGTCTTCCCTCCTTCTTACCTCTATTATTTGAACATTATTGGTAAAGGACCTTAGTATATTACGTTAAGTTGGTGGAGGCTTTTCCCACTATCAGATGTCAATTATATGATGGGGGACGCCGAATGTTCCGAATACGAACAAAAAAAGAGAGTTGTCAATTATAGTTATAAGGAATGGATTTCTTTATTTTACTGCTAAATTCTTTTGATTAACCGTACACCATTGAATATACATTCGCATACAGTGATTATAAATATGGGGAGAAAGTATCTTTATCTTCCTAAAACCTGCGTTAACCCATTTGTATTAAAGAGTGGACTTAGACCACTTTCAAAAATAATACCTCAAAATAAGGCGTCAAAACTTGGGGGAAAACTCATACGCTAATTTTTCTTCCTTTTATTAATCCTGTTCCTGTTATTCCTTTTATAGCATTGACTAATAACGAACGAATGTTTGGTCCTTTTTGTCTGATTATCTTTTGCAGTATTAACTCATTAAACCTTTGTTGAGAAAAGCATGGGAACATCCATGAACTGAATTGAAACTACATAGTAATCTGCATACCACCGCAATTCAGAGTGACTCCAACATATTACCAATTCAATGTAATTCGAGTTTAGATTTGATCTTCATATTTAAATACACAGTAGCTGGGATATAACTATCGTTTTTAAAAGTGGAGAGTTAAAGAAATATAATCTATATCATATCTGTTTCACATATCTGATAAGCGGCAATTTACCCAGCAAAAACTGCCAATTTGTTTAACTGTATTGCCTATTGGCAGTGTGTTCTGAGATCAAATAACAAACCAAGAATTAAAAAATATACAAAATAATTCTTCCTGTGTATTGTAACTTTAATTTGCCGTGCTACTTTTGAGTTTCGTTATAAACTTTCAGCCATTTTTTTTTAAACTTATCTAGCAACCTTTTGTCACACGTGGCTGCAATGAATTTCTATTCACAAAGACCCTCATAAATGTAAACGATAACTTATCTTGTCTGACAAATATTCTCTAACAAACAGCCCTTTTTTGAAAGTGTCTTTCGTAAACAACCTTGAATGTATCATATGCCAAGAAAAATAACACCCCTAACGTCGAAATGCATCCACCAAACCAATAACTGATTCTTTCACCAATGGAATGATTCTTCATCAACATTCATGACTCCCTTCGGGGGAAATTTGTTTCTCTCCTTTTTGACTTAACGTAGGCACCGACTTTTTATTGCTGAGCAGCTTTCGAGTTTACTTGAACTACCACAAATTTCGTTCTTCGTTAGCTTAAGCCGCACCGTCATAAACGAGTGTTGTTATGGCCAACAGCGTTTAGAGCTGATGAAGTATCGCATCTTCCTTAACGTTTTCCTACCATGAATATACCCATAAAACTGACAAAAAAGGAAATGAACACCAAAAAAAGCACAAATCCTCTAACGAAACTTATATTGCCACACAGCCGACCATCCTGCCGTGACGCCAAAGAAAGGTAAGTTAACATACATAAATGAACGTATTTCCACAGGATTGGGATATTAAGAGCCCCTAAGTGATTTCTAGTAACACTAAAAACACTCGCGATTACGATCAGCAATTTTTGGCTTCTTTTATAAAAAGCACCACCGAAGCAAAAGCCGTTAGCTATGAGGGTTCGTGGGGTGTTGATACATTACCTTTCTATTCCTGGCTAGTATTAAGGATGATTGATACAAGTATTTAGGATCCATGAGTAAAAGTTGGGCTCAACTAGAGTCAGTAAATCAGTAAAATTGCAGCCACAAAATAAGTCCTGAGTGTTATTTGGCGCTAAAGCAACAATTTGGGAGCGAAGAATACTTTCTTTACTATTTGAAATGCGAATTTATCCTCGCTTATCGGTCCCCTATATACTGTATGCGGGAGAGTAAATGAAAAAATTAATAAATATCTAAATAAGTTTAATAAATCCAATTTCAAAATAAATAAATTTAATTTGAAGTCAACCATTTTCTTTATAAGGTGAATTGCGCGTACCAATCTAACTAAATTTAGCTACCCTTCGTTCAAAATATGAGGCACACGTGATTATGATATCAAATAAAGTCGGATTAGTAATTTAACTCCATCAATTATCAAAAATACAAAATCAATCAACGAAACCAATGAACAAGCAGATGTCAGACTGAATGAAAGGTATGATATCAAAACTAAAGTATCTGAACACCGCAAGACTATGCTAGACTCACCAAAAATTGGATGAAGGGTGTTTTTTTGCGTTGTACTTCTTGGTATATAATCCACGAGTTGGCAAATACGTACATCAACGTTTTTTGAGTCATTTTTTTCCACCATTTATTTGACATTCTGTTTGGATCGTACAATGCTGAAAATAGATCTTCACTATGAACTCCGCCCATATGTTGGTTATAAAACGCAAAAGCTTCTGCGCAAGATACAGCTTCCCTGAAACCATCTTTTGTAGTTCTTTTTATACCAGTTCTTTTATTTATATTTTTCTTTGAATACCTTGACTCTACAGACACCAGAATCATTGTCAGAACTAGAGGAAGCAGTGCAAGATCTCAAATGGGATATATTGGGACTGTGTGAATTGCGCAGAACAGGGGAATCAATAGTTGAAAGCTCGGACTGTATAATGTACACTATTGGTAGTCCAGGAGGAAAGGGAGGAGTCGGTTTTCTGGTGAAAAAAGATTACAAGAAACATATACAAGATTTCACTTCAAACACAGATAGAGTTGCCAGTATGAACATCACTCTACCAAATTACAACAAAACATGTACAATAATTCAGATCTACGCACCGACAGAAAGAGCAACAAAGGAAGAACACGATGCATTTTACAATACTGTCTCTAATACACTACATAAATACTCAAACAAAATAATCATACTAATGGGAGACTTAAACGCACAAATAGGAACAAAACAAAACAAAGATGAATATGTACTAGGCGAATCCGGCCATGGAGAAAGTAGTGAAAGTGGAGGTAGACTCGTGAATTTATTATCAGAACATAACCTGACTCTTTTGAACAGCATATTTAAGAAAAATAAAAATAACAAATGGACATGGTTATCTCCCGGAGGATTGCATAGAAATGAAATAGATTACATCATCAGCAGCCATTCAAAACTATTCACAGACACATCAGTTATACCAAGATTCAATTTCAATACTAATCATCGTATGGTCCGAGCCTCAATCAGAATCAAACAACCCAAAGTGTCAAGAAAACATTCGAAATCACCTAAATAAAATCTGCAGAAAAGAAACCATCGATACGTCATTAAGTGACTCATTTTCTAAATTTGGCGAAGAGATACTGAATATATCGGATGTCAAAGTCAGTTATGCCAAACTTCAGAACCAGCTCGCTGATATCAGAAATGACAAAAAGAACCAAACAGAAAGACATTTTAAGTCATTCGACAGTACAGCTTATAAATGAGAGGAAAAGTATTTTTTCTGGTGAAAAGAAGACACAAAATATCAAAAGAATAACATATTGGATTGTGTAATAAGTACCTGCATTTTTTTTTTTTCAACTTTATTTTTTCTTTATGATTTTATGTTTTGTTTCGTAAAGTGAACACATGCATTCGAAAGGTCTCTTTCCGCTCTACAAATCCCTGTGCTTCAATTTTTTAAATGTGTTATTTCAAACAAACTTTCAAGCTCTTAAAATTGATATCCCAGGCGGTAAAAAAGTTAATTTTCGACACCTGCTTTACTTTGCCTTTTGTCGTGGTCAAAAAGCGACGGAAGCTGTCAGGGACATCTGCGACGTGTACGGGACAGATGCTTCAGCTGCTAGAACTTCTTAAGACTGGTACAAAATATTCAAAAGCGGCCGTTTTGACCTGGACGACACGTCTCGCTCCGGTTGACCTTCCGAGTTCGACGAGGCCCATCTCAAGGCGCTTTTGAAGGATGATGCTCGTCAAACGACACGAGAATTTGCCGTAATGTTAGGCTGTGGCTTCAAGACCATCGCCAGCCACCTTGACTTCATGGGCTTTAAGCAAAAGCTGGGAGCTTGGGTTCCGCACAACTTGAGTGACCTCAACAAGCAAAATCGTCGGGAAAAGGTAGCTCAAAACCTTGCCCGACATCGAGCAACTCGCGGCCACAAGCAACGATTTTCGTACCGAATCGTCACTAGGGATGAGAAGTGGTGTCTTTACATTAACATCAAGCAAAAAATGGAGTGGACGGCACCAGGAGAGACACCAAAGCCCAGAATTAAGCAGGGACTACGAAGGCGTGATTTACTGGGAGATGCTGGAGAAGAACAAGACTGTGAACAAGGAATGCTATCTTACCCAACTTCATCGTGTCAATGAAGCAATTCAGCAAAAAATAGCAGATCGGCGCGGTCAAGTCATTCTTCTTCACGAAAATGCGCGCCACACTGCACACACTGCAAATATCGTTACGGAGGCTCTTAACGAACTTGAATGGGAAGTTCTACCGCATTCACCGTACTCTCCGGACCTTGCACCAACGGATTATCATCTATTCCGATCGATGTCGAACCAAACGAGGGGCAAAATCTCCGACAGCGAATACGACCTCAAAACCTAGATTACCCACTTCTATGAGACCCGGACCAATGATTTTCGGCGAAATGGAATCAATCAACTGGTTGAGAGGTGGGAGCAGGTCGTCAACGATGACTAGGACTATATCATTGACTAATTTGTTATGTTTTTGTTCAGTAAATTTCGCTGGTAGAAAAAATAACGCGGGAATTCATTACACAACCCAATACTTAAGCAAGAAAATCAGGGAAAATAATAAAAAAAGAAGGAAAATCCAGCGGCTTACAGTACTAGAAAAACATATTATTGCAACAGGAGGAACGAAGAAAGCCCTAAAAGAGCTACCTGTATGCGGATACTTAACCTAAAAAAGAATCAAACTAAAATAGCAAGTAGAAAACACATCAGCAACCTAGCAACAGCATTTTATAAAAATCTCTACTCTAGAAAACACAAAAAGGTGGACCAAAATAAGTGTGAATCTTCTAAATTAGAACTGAAACAAACTCCTGCACCCGAACCTGAAATTCCTGAACCTGAGTGGAAGTTATGAAAGCTATATTGAGTCAAAAGTCGGATAAAGCCCCAGGGCCAGATAGGATCACCAATGAAATATTGAAAGGCACTCTAGAAGAACTTGTTCCCATCCTGAAGAAAATCTTCAATGATGTATTAACATCAGGCATAATTCTAGAGCAATGGCAAACGTCACATATAACCCTTATACATAAAAACGGTCCAAAAGAAGATATTGAAAACTATAGACCAATAAACCTGATGTCCAATATATATGAAGTTTTTCGAAGATTGTATTGCGCCGGATAACAAACAAACTGGACGAAAACCAACCAAAGAAACAAGCTGGTTTTAGAAGAGATTTTGCTACTATAGCTACTATTTTGCTCACATACACACAGTGAAACAAATTCTAGAAAAATAAAATGAGTACAATAAGCCCCTGTATGTAGCCCTTATAGATTACACGAAGGCTTTCGACAGTATTAGTCACGAAACAATATGGGAAAGCTTAGAGAACCAAGGCATCCCTAAACTATATATAAATATTATTAAAAACATATACAGCAAAAGTAAAGCAAAAATATTCAATTGGAGTCTCTTGGCCAACCCTTCAAAATGGAACGAGGAGTCCGACAGGGACACCCACTGTCTCCTTAGCTTTTCTCCGCAGTATTCGAAAACATATTCCAAAAATTGGAGTGGGAAGGATTCGGTTTAAACATAAATGGAAAAAAAACTAAGCCATCTAATATTTGCAGACGACATCATCGTACTCGCAGAAAACCCATAAAACTTGGAGAAAATGATAAAGAACTGAAATAAAGAAAGCGAAAAAGTTGGACTTTTCATGAATGTGGAAAAAACTATGTTGCTAACTAACTCTGGAACACACAAAATTCAATTAAAAGAACAACCTCTGGAATATGTAGACGTATATATATATATTTGGGTCAAATTATTTCACACAATATATGACAAGCACAGAAATAACCAGAAGAATAGCCAACCGCTGTATTGGTCAAAGTATTGGTCATTAAAAGAAATAATGAAATCTGAGATTCGCAATACAATAAAACGAAGATTCTTCAACACCTGCATACTACCTTGCATGACATATGGCTGTAAAACTTGGGCAATTACAAAATACCATAGAGGCATGCTAAAACTCTGTCAAAGAGCAATGGAACGAAGCATGCTGGGAATAAAACGTCAGGACAGGCGCAGAAATACGTTTATAAGATCCAAAACTAAAGTTATTGATGTTCTTGAAAAAATAGAACAACTATAATGAAGCTGGACCGGTCATATGATGCGGAGCAGACACGAAAAATGGAGCAAAGACGTCACCAACTGGTACCCTAAAAAAGGCAAAAGAAAAAGAGGCAGACAAAATAAAAGATGGGAAGACGATAGAAAATTAACAGCGGGGCCATACTGGAGAAGAGTAGCAAGGGATGGACACCAGTGGAAAATGTTAGAGGAGGCGTATGCCATGAGGCACACTGAGCTCAACACCAAGTAAAACAAATAAAAAGCTCAGGATGAAGAAGCTATATAGATAGATAGAAAGGACAAATGACTAACTTCCACTTGATTGCCGATGATCCAAAATTCTTGCAGGGCATATGCGAGCGTGGTTTTTGAGACAGATTTTCCTCAAATTTGGTTACATTTCTTCTATTCGTCGTGCCAATCTATTGTCCTTCCTCCTTTCCTGCGTACACATTCACACCATATACGCATCTCATTTTTGAGTCGCAGCGCAGCCATAGCTTTATTCCTCGCTTTATGGGTTTTAAATGCGATATTCTTTTAGGGATGACCTACCTTTGTACTTTGTCATAATTTCATCAATACGTTGGAATGGTGAATCTAGTGGTACACGCTGGAAAATCATTTTGCAACACGCATTTAGCTCATTTATTTAGTAAGTCTTTAATGCAATATCTGGCTTAATTGGATCGTTCATGTATAGTTTTGAAGACAAACGAAGAAATCGGTCTCTGCTCATTGCCTTCTTTATTGTTGACTTTCCCAAAGATGTATTTTGGGACCAATACGTATTGGCTTTTGGTACACGATTGTACCAAAATGTTTAGGCTTGTTTCATATTAGATGTTTGAGATAATTTTTTTTTACATTGTATCCAACGTGTTTTTATATGGACTTAGGTTGATTGAATCCCTAAATTGGTGACCCCGACGTGATTTCCTTGGTTAAAATGACATTTCGATTGACATTAAACCGTGAAAAACCTTGTTTTCGTATGTTGAGACACCGAAAACATATAAAACCCCAAGTGTGCTACCACAGATCGCGCCGCGACCTTCAACATTCGCGAATCTGTTCGTAGAAGCGTCGTGAATTACGAAATTCCGAGCATTTTACAGACCGGATCCCGAATTCTCGTTCGAGCAGGTGGAAGCCACTTCTCATACCCACCACATCACGCAAGATGAGACGAAATTCAAGTACGTCATCCAGTATGCGGAACCGGACATTTTGTCTCACGTCATTTCAATCGCCAGGACTCCACCGTTGGAAATCAAATATGTAGCCTTAAAGCAGTGGATGTTGATGAGATTCGCAGAACCCACTGAGTCAAAATTGAGGGGTATATTCCAAGGCCAAAATCTAGAAGGCAAGAAACTATCACATCACTTGCGGGATCTGCGCTATACGGGAGGAGAGCAGGTAACGGACGCGATGCTCCATTCGCTGTTGTTGGAGCAACTTCCCGAAAATGTAAGAGTCGTTTTGGCCATAGCAAGAGAACCCGACGTAGAGAAACTTGCGAAGATGGCAGATTTAATGTTGGAGTTGCAAAATCCACCTAGAATCTCAACAGTTTGTCCACAACCAGAGTCAACGGTAAAAAACGAAGTGCTATCCCAAATCCTAGACCGTCTTGAGAAATTAGAATTGCGGACGCAAAACCGATCTTATTTTAAAACGCGCAGCAGACCGAACATAAGACGATCGCGGTCTAGGGGAAAATTTTGCTTTTTCCACACGCGCTTTGGCAAACTAGCCAGAACTTGCAAAGCATCCTGCAAGAATTCCGTAACGACGTCGGAAAACTGTATTCGTCGTCTCGCATTTCGGCAGCCGAGGACGACTCACCCCACCAACGCCGACTTATCATTACGGATAGAAAATCCTGACTGCGATTCTTGGTCCATACAGGTGCTGACGTGTCACTCCTTCCAAAATCAAATCAGCACAAAATACCATCAAAGTACAAATTATATGCTGCCAACAATACACCCATTTTTTAACACTGGATCTCGGTTTGCGACGAGAATTCCCTTGGAAATTTACAGTCGCAGAAGTTCAACAACCCATCGTTGGAGCAGACTTACTACGTTATTTCGGTTTGTTAGTTGACTTCCGACGGAAGTTAGTCGTGGATAACAAAATCAACTTGAAATCCATCGGCGATATTCACGAGAATGCCAGTTTTAGATTATGGACTGTTTCACAACACCAACCTTATCACTATTTGCTGAAAAGGTGTCATGATGTAACTCTTCCTGGTAGCATTTAAAAGGTCATGAACCACGGCGTCTACCACCACATATTAACCAACGGACCACCTGTAGCTGAGCGAGCAAGGAGACTACCACCAGAAAAGTTGCGCGAAGCAAAAGCAGAATTCGAATTTATGCTTGGACTCGGCATATGTCAACCTTCGACCTAAGAAAAGCGGCCATTGGCGCCCATGTGGTGATTATCGCCGTCTCAATGCTGTCACCTGATAATGACCATCCCTGATGACCATCCCTGATAAATATCCTTTCGCCCATTTAAATGAGTTCACCCATAATCTAAACGGATGCAAGATATTTTCGACGTTGGATTTCACGCGTGTATATATTCAAATTCCTGTAGCACCCGACGATATTCCGAAGACTGCCGTTATCACCCCATTTGGACTTTTCGAGTTTAAGGTGATGACATTTGAACTCTGCAATGCTGCTCAGACCTTCCAGCGCTACATCGACTCAGCACTACGTGGATAAGAATTTTGCTAAGCTTACATCGATGACATTTTGGTAGCATCGAAATCACACGAAGAACATCAAAAGCATCTGGAAATTACTTTCGGCTGGTTAAGAGAATACGGCTTATCCATAAATATTGCAAAATGCATTTTTGGATCATCATCAGTAGAATATTATGGATATCTTATTGATGAAAATGACATCAGTCCTCTTCCCGCTCGCGTGCAAAGCATCCTGCAGTTCAGAAAACCATCAACTATTGCGGACTTACTAAGATTTCTTGGTGCCATCAACTTCTATCGAAAATCCTTGCGAAATGCAGCTGAAATTCAAGCACCACAGCATAAATTTCTAGTTGGCGCTAAGAAAAAGGACAAATCACCAATAGTTTGGAATCCTGAAGCCGAAGCGTCTTTCAAGCAGTGCAATGAGCAGATTGCAAACGGAACGTTACTACGACACCCTATTGAAAATGCGTACCGTCCTCTTAAATGCGATGCGTCAGACACTGCCATGGGAGCAGTGTTAAAACAAATGAACGAGAACCCACGCAGAAGTGTGGGAACCATTAGGCTTCTTTTCCAAAAAGTTCACCGCTACGCAATGCAGACACAGTACTTATGATGGAGAGCTACAAGCCATCTACAGCGCTGTGAAATATTTCCGTAGCATGATCGAAGGACGGGCTCTAGTTATTAAAACAGACCATAAACCACTTACGTTCATGTTCAATCAAAAATCCGAGAAAGCTTCACCACGACAGTTGTGGCAATTGGATTACATTAGCCAATTTTCGACGACTTTAGTTTACATTGCGGGAAATGACAACTTCACAGCAGACGCATTGTTACGAATCAGCTCAATCACTAAGCCAGCATCCATCACCAACCAAGACTTAGCGGCAGCTCAAAAGGACGATGACGAGCTGAAGCAGTTACTTCGAGGGGAAACATCGTTGAAATTGCGTAAACTTCGCATCGGCGACTCGGATACAACAGTATATTGTGTCGTATCCACTGCGGAAATCCGTCCATACATTCCAAAAATTTTCAGACAGAAAATATTTGAAATGACACACAGTCTGTCTCATCCTGGGGGACGAACCACGAAGAAAATAATCAGCCGGAAGTATTTTTGGCCCTGCATATCAAAAGACATCCTCGAATGGTCCAGATTATGTCTCGCATGTTAACGGAGTAAAACCGGACGGTATGCAAAACTTCTACAATGTCATATCCAAATGCCTGACGCAATGTTTAATCACGTCCATATTGACATAGTTGGACCCTTGAATCCATCAAAAGGATTTCAATACGTACTAACCATCATCGATCGCTTTACGAAAAACGATTACTGCGGATGAGATTGCCACCACCTTTTACGCAAACTGGATAGCGCGTTTTGGAGCTCCTGCTATTTTGACATCAGACCAGGGATCACAGTTCGAATCACTCATCTTTCAATCACTAATTCATTTAGTAGGCTGCAAGAAAATACGAACCACAGCTTATCATCCTGCAGTGAATGGAATGATCGAGCGATGGCACCGGTCGTTATAACAGCTAAAAGTCATAACAGCAACAAGTGGGTCGACATTCTTCCCACCGTCTTATTGGGACTTCGCGCCAGTATTAATACGACATTGGCGCAACATCGGCAGAGCTCGTCTATGGGACAACACTCCGTATGTCAGAAGAATTCTTCTTCAATGAGGACATGCCACCTGATCCCAAGCTTTTCGTTCAAAAATTCCGTAAACATATGAAGGACATACAAGCAATACCAGCATCACGTCATGACAAACGCAAGGTTTTTGTCCACAAAGACCTTTCAATTTGCTCGCATGTTTTCATTCGTGTCGACCGAGTAAGGAAGCCTTTGGAGCATCCATATGAAGGCCCCTACAAAGTCATTGAACGAACGTCCGGAAATGTCTTCAATCTGGAAGTAAATGGGAAACATATTAACATCAGCACCGAACGAATCAAACCTGCATATTTCGAATCCACTGCAGATGCAGCTATGCAGCCGTGTTCAGATCAGCAAAAACAAATTCCCAGAACGTATGCTGGTCCAAAAACAAAAAATCGAAATCTGACATTCAGCAATGATTAGTATTCAATTGCCGACATTTGCTAAGTTTTCAGACGTCCAATGTATCCAGGAGGGTGTACTGTGGCGACACCGCCTACTCAAACCACCAAATATGGAACGAAGTAAGGATCGTCAGGATATAAATTTTTGACTGGTTCCTGTAATCACTCTCTCACAAGTGAACCGCCATATATTATAGACGTGTTTTTTCCTAGATAATAAATATATTTTTTTTACATTGTATCCAACGTGTTTTTATATGTACTTAGGTTGAGTGAATCCCTTAAAAGTGGAAAAAAACCATGCGGTCTCTTTTGTTATTTTTCCCTGAACGATACTCATTGTGCAACATCGCCGTGTGTTTGGTCCCTGAGTGCGTTCCACATTGTTGGCGAATTTTCCAAGTGAAATGGCAACAGAAAGTCTATTTTGACGAATTATTTTCTCACTAGAGTGCAGCAGTTGGTAGCTCGGAACCCAAATCTTTGTAATATGCGGTTGCAGAGTGGAGAAGGATTTTAGAAGGTAAACCTGATTGTGTGCGGAAAAGAGCGCGGGAAGTTGGTGAATTGACTGAAAATTTGCAGCGGGAAATTGGGTAACAGACCGTTTAGGGTGTCCAATTGCGATTTTGATGTTTGGTCTGGTTTTGGCGCTGACAAGGTGTGAGTGGAAACGTCGGAAATAGCGGGAGTGGAGCCAAGTCGAAAACCAGATAATTGGCAGTGAAATCGGCTGAGCTGTGCGGCGATTGATTTTGTTCGCGGCTTACCAGCATCTGTAATAAAACAACAGTGGGTAGTGGAGGCATCGGACCATGTTAGCCATATGGTAGTTAGGATATAAGCTTTAGTGTAAGATGCCTAATATTAGCCTAGGTCTTAAGGTATTCGAAGTATAAGTAGCTGTCAGAATAAAAGAAACTGGAAATAAAGGCTAAGAAACAAATTGCCGAGAGTTTCTCTCCACTAGTTAGAGCAGCACGGAAGGTAAGTTAAATCTTTCAGGCCGCGAACCCTGTCAACAGAAGTTCCTCCGAGGAAGGCGTATCGGCTTATCGCATTCTCCCTGGCGGCATATCGGGGCTCGCTGAAAGCGAGTGGTGCCCATGTGCGTCTCCTACGGACCTACCGGGACAAAGAGCTCCGGCCTGTAACTTTACGGGCAGGAACTGCCGTCAAAATTCCGAGTAACCCTCCCCCAACGATTTGGGAAAAGGGCGGATCTTAAAAACCAGGCACCAGAAGTAACCGTAATAGTACTCTCCTACAATACTAATAAATTGATAATATAAATCAATAACGACAAAACACAGGATATATTTATTGGGACATGAAGATAACAACATTCTCCAACGGCAAAATACATTGGAGTAACTTTTGATCACCGTCTGACATGGAACGAGTACATACGAAAAAAAACGACAGCGCTGCTTACGAGCCCATGTATTCTTGCAGCCAATACTTAAATCCAGCTGCTTTAACCTGGCAAATTTACAAACAGGTAATAAGACCAACTTTAGTATACGGCAGTATTCCGTTTTCCAGACACCAACTACAGGCATCGCAGAATAAGGCTCTGAGAAGGATCGGTTCAATTCCATGGTACATTAAAAACGTGGACATGCAGCAGCACTTTAGAATCGAGACAATAGACAAATATGTATATACGTTACAGAGCCCCCAAACGAATCGACCAAATAGACAGACACCTCAATAAAACCATAGAATCCCTCAAGATCCCAGATAATAGACTAACACAAATGTATTCATTTCCAAGACCAGTTAGATACTAGACAGAAACTATTGCAAATTCTTGTTGCACTGACAGCAGAAATGCTCATAGACAATAATCGAAGGCAGACAATAATCAAAGGTGCTCAACCGACTGACTCCACGAAATCAACTTCTCCGAGGCAAGGACTGGGAAGGATAGACTTTCGGGTTATTTAGCTTTCACGCATTTTTTCGATGTTACTAGGGTTTTCCCTCCACAGTTGATGTTACGCAATTGAAAAGTTATAAAATTCATTAAATTTCTCGAACTGAGTTTATCTGCGTTAACTGCGCTAAACGCGTTAACTGCGATTGAGCCACACATTTTGGATGGTTCGAAAGGATGTACGGTTATTTTGAAACTTTTGTCTGGTTTTCTGGGAGAAAAACTTTGATGAAATTATTTCTGTATGACAGTAGAGATATCGTTGCACCTCAAAAGTAGTTTTGAACTTTATCGGTGAGGTTCAAATGAAAAGGATCAATACACAATTTTATATATCCAACGGACAATGTTGAGATGCTTGAATATGTTTACAATTTAAAAGAATACCAATTATTCCAAGAACTGTTTGTTATAACTAGGCATACTGCTGAAAGATTTTACTGCTGAAAGGTAGATACTAGCTTCAGTACTACTATCTAAAAACTTCCATAGAAATTGAAAATTGAAAATTCTTTGAAAAGGAAACGAAGCGACATAAAAATTCATTACGAAAATTCGAGAGCTAGAAAATTTCAACTGGCACCTGACCTTTCTAATGAACTCATATGTATATAAAAGTTTTACTCGAAAACTTCAGGCTAATAAGGACCTAGTCTAATATACCATTCCCTTCACGGAAGTAAGTAAGCAATAAGGAAACTAATTTACTTGAAAACAAACAAACCAACTAGGACTTTATCATTTGCTCCTAAATACTTTATTTCAGAATTTGTTTGTCATAAAATTAACTTGCTTCCTTGTACGTTATTCTTTAGTAATAACTTATACAAAGCGTATTTCCAACTTATGACCATGAAATTATTTCGTGCCGAGACGCTATTAAACGCTCAGTAAATCTTTAGCAAGCACAAATTGGATAAGGGGTGCGATAGGAAGGCAAAAGGAAGGCTCTGCTTGCGGAAGGCTTTACTTAAAAATGAAACGAACGAAGTTTTCGGAAAAAACTTCAGGTTTAAATACCTTTCACTATTTACCAGAAGGCGAAATTTAGCACATATTATAATCACAAATGTATAATTAAGTTTTAGATACACTGAAAGACAAATACTTTCTTCAAAAAAATCAATCAAAATGCTAAGAAATGTGTAAACTGTATATGGATGTGAATCTTATCCTGTTTGAATCTATCGTCATAAGTGACTTTGTAAGCAAAGTTATCGAGTAATAAATTCGGTCTTATTAATTTGTTGTTAATTCAACGCAATCTGAACTGGTAAAAAGCTCAAACAATTTTCACGTTTCCAGCAGATCCGCGGCGCTTATTCTGCTGTTATAAATACATTTTTTTTACATTTACAAAATACTAGGTCGGTTCAAATATGACCCGGAATTTCTTGATAGACGTGTAAAAAATTGAGTGTCGAAAAAATGGCAGCACTGGATATCAGACTGGCGTGTTAACCGCGTAACCCCACTTTTTAGTATAGTTATAGCCATAAGCAAAATGGATTTACGAGAGTCTGTTACGCATGAATTATTTTTCGACAATAACGCGCGCAGTTCGGGGATGAGTGCGTTTCTAGGAACAAAGTGTATGAGTGGTGTTCCGCTTTGCAAAAAGGCCGAGAAGTGGTTGCGAACTTGCAACACGCGTCTTGCCCTAGATTCAGTTTCACCGATGAAAACGTAAGCGCTGTCGAAAAACTCATTCTGGGTAACTAACGCAATATCGCTGAGGAATTGGCCATCATCGTAGCTATTCTTCAGTAAATAACTCATGAACGGTTGAATTACCGCAAAATTTTAGCCATATGAGTTCCAAAACTTCTTAATTTCGAACAGAAATTCACGCGCTTGGCAGTTTGTACAGTTTGTACGTATAAGAAGAACAGAGATTCTCGCAACCTGGGAGACATGAACATACGGCAAAGAAAAACGTAACGGTTGAGAAGTCTATGAATGTTGCCATCACGAGCGAAGTGGATGAAGCACGGGATTCAAATAAGGAAATCCCTGCACAGCAGACCCAAAGCACTTTAATAACCCTGGATCGTGAAGAGTAAAAGTGGCTCTACCGTAAAGCAGAAAGGGTTATGAAAAGCATAATTGCCACATGTAATGATCGAACGAAACGAATGAAACGAACCTTAGAAAAGAGATTAAAAAAGAAATCCTGGAGTTGGAAAACTTTCTAACGCGAACGGGTCACTTTAGACGCAGATGGTTAAAGGCAGAGGAGGAGTAACAGGCTATTTCCTTCATCAGCGCAGTAGTCGTCCTGGTTTCTACTGCCAGCAAAAGGTTGGCCTGTACCCCAATAAAACGGAAAAAAGGCGGTGACAGTACGCCAAACGATCAAATCGCGATGGAGGAGGGTTTTCAGACGGCACTATCCAAAGACGCCAAGAAAGCAACTAAAATAGCGACCCTAAAGTTGAAAATCGATATGCCTCCACATGAACCGAAACGCTCGCTAGTAACCCAAGAAACAAAGATCAAGAGGCGTCGAAAATCTTTTGCGTAGACAATGCTGGTCAAACCTACGGATGGTATATCCTATGTGGGTGTCCTAAGAGAAATCAAGGGAGTGATAAAACTGGAAGACAGCCAAACAGAAATAAAGGCAACTCGGTCAGGAGATCTACTTATTGAGTTCGGATCAGATGCAAACAATAAAGACGCATTCCGTGACGCATTGACGGTTTTGCGGATCTGTCCGAAATAGAAGACGCCTTAAAACGCGATTTCCCCGTAAAAGGAAAGACGCAAGTCAGCCTGGTCGAACCGAACAGAAGGGTCAACGCATGGACATAGTCGACCTCAGAGAGAGGGAAGCAAAACAACTTTTGAAGCAGGGCAAAATTCAAGTGCCTTGGATACGGTCATACCACACAGGAATGTAATGGAACTGACCGAAGCTCCCTACAGTTGCTGCAAGACAGCGCATAAAAGAAGGAGTGCACAGACGAACATCACTTCGCCAGGAGTATGACCCGAGTTCAAATGATTTGAAACACTTTCCAGGCCAAAGCGCTTCTGCAATGATTCGTTGGCAAAACCTGCTGGACGACGTGAAAACGATCCATGGGGCTTGGGCTACAAACTAGTGATGCAGAAGGTCGGTTTCCAAAGGTCGCCTCATTCACAGGAGATAGAAAAGATGGAAAGAAAATGTGCGGGCTCTTTTCCGTAACCATCTCGCCATCGTTGATGCCGTTCACAATGAAACAGCAGTGGAAATCCCATTTTTCACGATGGTGGATTTGGAGAAAGCAGTCTTGTCTAGCCCAGATGGGATTCCAACTGAGGTGCTATAAGTGGTCTTTCACTGATGCCCTGACCTGCTCTGACTCAATATGTTAATGCGGAGGGTAATGTACTGACTGACCACTCTCAGTTTTAAGCTGGAACTGGAAAAGATCGAAGTGGTTATCCTGACAAAGAAGAGAATCCCTAGAGTAAGGCCTATGAGTGTTGGCGACGCGCTGGTTGAATCGAAATCAGCAGTGAAATACCTGGGCCTCTTGATGGATTCGAAGATGAGTTCTTCCCAACAAATCAAGGCAACAGCTGACAAGGCAGCAGTGCGTGTAGAAAGCTCCAATAGCTTTCTTCAGTATCAGGACTGCCCGCGAATATTGGGCCTCACGATATATTGGAGCGCTGGGAGGCATTGGGGATGCAGGGCTCTCTTTCCCAGCACTTGCTCCCTCTCCCTGCCTTCCCGTTGGAAAAGAGATTCCCATAACCCGAAGGCGCCTCGAGGCGTAGGAACACGAGACCTAGCCCGGAGTTATGTGTCAAACGGTTCTAGGCTAGGTTCTCAGGTTGACAGGGGAGGTATTTAGTGAGTCGTACAAAAGCATTGAGCTTCTGGGAGTGTCACATTCAGGGCATAAACGGCCTTCTGATCCCTACCGCAAAACAAAAAAAATGTTTACTAAAACCACGAAAGTGGCATCGCGAGCTCTTGGTTGTTATTTACACCGGCAGTAGACCGCCGAATTAATAGTTTGGTTTCTTGAGAGCAGCTCAGAATACGCAGGACATTTCCGATTCCACCAAATTGACAGCAAAGTCTTCTTTTGTTGGATATGTGTCTTTGAAGTGGTTTGCAATGACTTATTAGTACATTTTTTACGCGTGAATACGTCCACATTAGTTTGGGAGCACTTGCAGACGACGATTCTATTGGTGCAAACGGTATCGATTTGTAGTTTGCTGATGTTTTTGCATGCGTTTCGATGTATGCTTGAAACTGTTGGCGACTTTCCCTTCATTTTTATTTGGAAAACGCATTCCGAAAACCTTTCTTTAATATGAAAAGGTCTATCGTATAACTGATGGCACGGCGCTTTGTTAGAATCGACACAAACGAATACTTAGCTGCATGTGCCAAATTCGTTGGAAGCAAGAGACTTCAGATAGCTATGGTGAATTGTAGGAGTTGGTTTGATTTGCCTCAACAGTTGTTTAAATTTTCCAATTGAGGTTGGTCCAGATCATCAAAAAAAATCTGTTTTCTGGAACAACGAATTATTTTCATGAATGTATTAAACGATGCGATTCTAGTTGAGAACCTCGATCGATCCTTATCGTTTCGGGCGAACCAAAATTCGATACCCACAGGGTGAAATATACAGTTGCTACTGTATAGTTGTTCAAATCGGTGATTTGTGTTGCTTCGGTCTAGCACGTGAACTGATCGATTATCGTAAGGCTATAACTCTAGCCTTTTGATAGCGGCATCACAATTATTTCTGGATGTAAGTGTTGGGATCGGCCTGAAGGACTTAGAATTGCCTCAGGAACGTTTGTTACTTGACGGTCAACTTTATTCTTTTGGCATATCAAGCAACTTCACGCCCATACTTGAATGTCATTACTCATATTAGTCCACACTTTTTTAAACTGATGACATGCTTTGTCGCTCTCCCGCTTGGATGTGACATTTGATGGTACACCACGAAAATTTTTCTTCGCATCGTATTCGGCATATAAATACATTGGAAAAAAGTAAACTTCGTGTTTTGAGAGAACATTGTTTCTTTTTTGGGCAAAGGGTATGGCTTTATAAAAGTTATAATACATCTGCTCCATTGTATTCAACCAATGAATATTAGTTTACCGGATTTCGTCGTGACGGTAAGAACACCAGGGATACCCCGCGCTTGGGAAGACTCAATAAGGCGATGATTTCGAAAAACATCGAGAAAGTCACGACTTAGGTGTTGTGATTGTAACATTAAATTTTGTGACATAGTTCCTATCATAAGCATATTGAAGGAACGCGTTGGTCATATCATTCAGGAAAATTTACATAAAAGAAAGTTGTGCATGCGCATGGTGCCACGTTTCTCAACAATTGACCAGACATTTTTGGCACAATTGGTTGCAGTCGACGAAAAATAAATTCATCGACGGAATGTTTTTTATATGCTGAAAGTCGTAGGAAGCACCCAAAGACGCGTCAATTACTTCGGAAGGTGCGTATATGGTATAATCTTATTGTTTACTTTGAACATGCAAAAACAAAATTTCCGACATTAATTGGATCGTCCGGACTTTGAAGCCAAGTCTTCATTTAGCTAGAAAAAACACCAATACAACGCTCCAGCTTGTTCGGCTCGCGGTAAGAACGATAAATTGAAGGGATTACGTCACAAATTGGTTGGATACGCTCCATTTTAGCCAGATTTAACTCCCAGCGACTGTTTCCTATATCCTTGGTTGAAAAACCCTCTCAACGGCAAGCTTTTAGCTAAATGAGAAGCTCTAGTATGAAACAAATGCTTATTTGAATGAAATATATATGTTGGATATGTTGATATGTTGAAAGACAGCTACACTGAGTGCATTACTCTTGATGGGGACTACACCGAAAAATAAAATCGTTGTTACACTAAAAATATCGTTTTTTCATTGCTAAGTGTTACACTATATACAAATCACACACCTTGAATTAACACAAACAAAGTAGACATAATTATTTTGAAACAAAGTAGGCATTAATATTTGAATTGAACTAAAGTAAACAAAGTAGGCATTAATATTTTTGAATTGAATTAAATTAAACCAAGTAGGCGATGATTGATATAATTTCTATAACGAAAGTAAAAGTAAGTTGAGGAGACTCAACCAAAAAACTTTAGTTGTTTTAGGTGCCGGTAATACCACAAACGAGTGCGCCCGTAATAACATGGGAACTGCCCCCAACATCTGCCCCCCCCCCCTAACAAAATAAAATCCCTGAACCCATCAACCTAATATCATCAACCTTACAGACAAAACAACGGAAACAAGACACACAGACCCATCAATCAAACTCACATTAATAACTTCAATAATAGAACATATAATAATAGTAATTCTAGGATAATTAATAACGACTATCATAGATGTAGAAATAGTAATCATAATAATAATAATAACAACAGTAGACCTAATAATAACAATTATCACGATAATAATGATTACAATAGGTTCCACAGCAATCATTACAATAATGGATTTAATAATAATAATTATAATAAGTCTAACAACAACTATAGCGGTAACCATAATAACCAAGAAATCAGACTAAGGAATCGCAATCAACGTTACTACGCATATAATCCCCATAACTTAAATCAATATGAAAATCCAAATAACCCTCGATATTTCGAGAGGCAGCCAACTCCTGAACCCATGGATATTAATAAAAACGAGGCCGCAGAAAATTTTCGGCTACAGGCCTCGGACGAAAACTTCCTCATATAAACCTCAAATCGAATTCCAAAACTCTGAAATTCATTATTGATACAGGAGCTACACACTCCATCATAAATCCAGGTATCTGCCATCTCAAATATAAAATAAATACACGCAGTGTCTATCTGAAAACCCTAAAACATATGATCAATATAACTGAAAAAGTACGAATTCCTCTCTTTGAAGAGTTAGGTGGTAGTACTCAAGAAATAGAATTATTCGTATGTCAATTCCATGAACTATATGATGGAATTATAAGATTCAACATACTAAAACAACTCAACGTAACCATCGACTACAAGAACCAACTGTTACATTCTGGGGACAAAATGTTCCCAATACTCTTCGAAAAACAAGAAGAAGATCAATATTGTCTTTTCAATAAAGCCGGATTATATGAAGTATCCGTGCCTGTCAATCACGAAAGTGGCTTGGTACACTTTCCAGGAAAGACCTCCAAAGATGGGAAGGTCCACCTAGAGGAAGGTATCTATGACGTAAAAGACTCTCAAATGCCTGTCCTAATAAAGATATTAGGCGACGGCCCTATTAAGGTCAAATTTGGTCCCCAAGAGAGTACACCCGTAACCCTTGCAAGTTTCAATATAATAGAAAGTAAATCGAAACGGTCCAACTCCATCTTAAATGAAATTAGAATGGACCATCTTCACGAGGAAGAAAAACAGCAATTAATATCAATGGTCAGAAAATTCGCTGATATATTCTACGACGAAAGGTCAGATTTAACCTTCACTAATGTCCTCAAACACGAAATCAGGACAGAAAATAACCTAGCAATTGTTGCAAAAACATACCGATACCCGTACATTCATAAGGATGAAGTACGAAAACAAATCCAAGAAATGTTACAAAAGAATATCATAAGACCAAGCAAATATCCCTATTCCGCACCAGTATGGATTGTGCCAAAAAAAGTAGATGCAAGTGGAAAACAAAAATGGAGACTTGTTATCGATTGTCGTAAACTTAATGAAGTAACCGTCGATGACAAGTATCCTATCCCCAATATTGATGAAACCCTGGAAAAACTTGGAAGAAGCCAATCCTTTTCCAGGCTAGATTTAGCGAAGAGTTTTTATCAAATAGAAATAATGGATAAATATATCCATAAAACCGCCTTTAACGTCGAAGGTGGACATTACGAATTCCTCCGAATGCCATTCGGGCTGAAAACAGTCCCTGCAACCTTTCAACGTCTTATGAATAACATTCTTTCAGATTATATAAACAAGATATGTCTAGTCTATTTATATAACCAACTTGAAAGTTCAGTTGGATAAATCCACACTATAGCACCATAGAGAAGGAAATGTTAGCCATAATCTAGGCAACTAAGTACTTCCGACCCTATCTTTTCGGAAGAAAATTCATAATCGAAATAGATCATAGACCACTAACATGGCTTTTTTTCTATAAAAGAATCGAATTCCAAATTAGTTAGATGGAGACTTAGACTAGCCGATTTTGACTTTACAATTAAGTATAAGGAAGGTGCAAAAAATATAAATGCCGATACTCTTTCTAGAATTCCTATCTCGGAAATAAATTTAGCAGAAAACCCAAGTAATTTACCCACAAGCAGCTCGTGTGTTAACGTTTTCAAGAATCAAATAATTATAAAAAAATCAAATTCAGGCTCTCTCCGAATTAAAGAAGAAAGGATTTTTGACAAGAATAGAACTATAATCCATGCAAAGCAATTACATGAACCCGAAATCATTATCCTTTGGAAAAACCACTTTAACCCAAACGGTTTAAATGCAATTTTTGTGATAAATGAAGAATTCTTTCGAATCATACAGTCTGCTTTCAGCAATAATCTCATAATCAACGGTAAATTTAGAATTATCAGATGTAATACCCTACTAGAAGATATAAGAGACGAAGAAAAATTAGCAAAAATGGTCGAAGAAGAAAATTTGCGAAATAACCATCGTGGCGTAGAAGTAGTTTCAAGAGAACTTAAAACAAAATACTATTGCCCAAAACTTTTTGACAGAATCACAAGTTTCATAAACAATTGTGAAATTTGCAATTGTGAAAAATACGTGCGAAATTCACCTAAACCCTTAATTAAACTTACTGAGACCCCACAAAAACCTGGTGAAATTATCCATGTAGATGTATCGAAAACACACTCGATAAACAATTACTTTTAACGATAATACATAAGTTTTCGAAACATGCTTGTGCAATAAAGATTCTCGCAAGAACTTGGAACGAGTTCAAAAAAGGATTAGCGTATTATTTCAGCCAATTTGGCACAGTTAAAAAGTTAATAGTTGATAATGAACTGGGATTCAAAGCCATTCCCTTGAGAGATTTCCTTACGATCGAAAATATGGAAATTCACTATACTTCTAGCAGTAACCAAACTTCTAATGCAGACAAAGAAATACTGCATAATACAATAAATGAACACATACGATTATTAAAGCATGATTACCTTAATAACCAGGGTACGGTTGAAGAGGAAATACTCAAAATCATATCATTGTACAACAACACTATTCACTCTACCACAAATAAAAGGCCAATAGACTTCATTAATGGGAAAATACATCAAGACTATTCGTCTTGATGTATTTTCCCATTAATTCCAATCAATTCCATACACGATATGATCCTCGAGAAAAAACAGAAAATTATCAATAAATTGAACCAAACCAGATATAATAATGAAATAAATGCTGGACTTAATTTTATTATAGGAACTAGAGGAGGGGAAAATCACTCCAAATTTAGAAAAATCAGCGCAAGAAAATTTGATGAAGAGCATATAATCGACCTTGAAAATCAACTCAAATACTTCCGAAGTCACATTAAAAGTAAGAAGAAAAATCAAAACTTCAATCATCCAACAATTAAAGCTACAAGAAAGAAGAAAAGTAAAAATCACCCTTCAACTTCTCGTCCCCCAGCCCATGACCAAAATACATAAAATATATATTCTCATATTTCTTTCAGAAACGACTCTCCTCTTTATGATAACCTTCTGGACAACGGTAAAAACATCCTTACCAAGACGGAACTATAGTTTTTAGAGACTTCTTCAAATACTTACCTATAAAAACGGTTGTTTCGTCGATTAAAATATCAAAAATAAAATTTTCAAAATCATTTTTACATTTTTTTTCAAACCCTTTCGAAAGTTACTCTCGAACTGATCTCAACCATCCAAAGTAGATCATTAACACCAATACAATAATAATAAGCCCTTACAACCAAATTTATAATGTAAATGTTAAAAACAATTTAAAAACAATTTAGTGGAAATTAAAGATAAAAGTATCAGAAGCATTATAGAACCCAGGGAATCTCGATCTAATATGAAAATATTCAATTACCAATAAATTAGACAAATTGTACCAGACATTTTAATCTGTAAAAACCTTTATGAAGAAATATAATTTAAATTGTATTAATAATAACGTTATAGGTCATAGCAATTATAGGTAATTCGATACTTTGTACTGCATATAACTCAGCGACTGCAGCTGAGATATTGATACATCAGTACACCGGTACAAACATTGAGCCTTAAATCAACAATAGTATAAAATAACAAACGATGTACATAGAAAACTTTTGATAGACTTACCAATATGTTACTATGCTTTTGTGAATGGTAGCCTAAGAATTAAATTGGTATCCGTTCCTCTCTACCGTTCTCATTTTCATCTAAAACGTTCTTGAAAGGTTCTTCTAGTATTCGGCTTCTAATACTCGGGACCATATTATTTGAATAAAGATAATAACCATTTTGCAACCGTCCTATGAACAATTTGTAACTAAAAAACTCACTTCTAGGCAGCTGATATGAAGTTGCTGCCATTATAAGGAAACTAATTGCATCAGAACCCCAATCCAACTAATCCACGACCAACTAATTTCTTCGACGGAGAAGATAAATAAATCTCTTGTTTCACTTAATAACACCAACTTTATTATTTATATTCCTGATACACAATTTCTATTTTATACATAAACCGGTATTCAGAAAGGCATCCCAATGCAGCATAACATTGGGTGATAGGAAACAGAGGCTTGTCCGTACATTTTGACGCGAAGAACTAACTCTCCCCCTTCAGGACGATTTCACTACTATTTATATCATTCATCGCCTACTTGGTTTAATTTAATTCAATTCAAAATATTAATGCCTACTTTGTTTGTATTAATTCAATGTGTTTGATTTGTATGGTATCGATTTGGGTAAGTGTAACATATAACGACACAATAATTCGTTTTTTTTTTGACTAAATATTTAGAAGATATCGGGTCTTATGCTGAAGTAGTCGTTAATCATCTGCATGAAGTTTCTCCTTGATTTCTCTTTTCAAAGCGTACCAAAAATATCCTAAAGAGGACTCCCTTAAAGGGGCTGTTGTATTTAAGTTCCAGTTTGCAGTTTCTCCACACACGAACATTGAGTGCATTTAGCTATCCAATCCATGGTAGATTGTTCCCATCCAACCCCGTGATATCACTGGGTGGTTTCCATCACAGTTTTACTAATACTCAAATTTCGACAACATTTGCGACAGACATATTTCTCTCATTAGTTATCTTAAAATTTTCCAGTATGTATGTTTTATTTTTTAATTTTTTGTCCACATGAATTTCCATAATTTTTGATCCTTATTCTTTTTGTTTGAGGTAATACAAATGTACAGCATCCAGCACCCAGCTGGAGCACTGAGCCCAATATTTTTCTTTATTTGACTGTCAAAAACGATCTATTGACAGCTCGGTTTCTTCCCGTCGCTCTTTGATTTTATGATTAATTTTGATTCAAATTCATTATCCTCTTTATTTTCATAGTCACTTCTACATTTTGCGCAACGCTTGCGAGACTGATACTCTAGCCACTCCAGTACAGACATATAATTTTAAAAGAGCAGCTTTCTTTCTGTTCGTTCTTTCAGACTTTGAAATTTCAGCTGCCATTGTTATTCCGCATAACCCTTAAGTAGAAGACAACCTTTCGTTACATAGTTGTGTGCCACAAATGTCAAATTTTGTAAAAAAAACAGCTTAAAGCAAATTTTTCAGCTGTTTTTATTCTAAAAATGAAAACCTCAAAAATAATGTATGAAGCTCAACGGTGACACTGAGAACCATGTTTTTTCGTTTCCTAGTTACCAATATTAGTCTAGGAATTTTCAAAATCGCGACTTAGAATCATTTGCCAAGAAAGTAAAGGGTGCACCGAAAGTGCTTAAATATATTTATTTGGATATACGACTTAAACAGAAGCCCACACTTGATACCAAACAAAAGAAGAGTTAACAAAATATGTTAGACTATGTTAGAAGTCCTTGAATTTGGCCCGACAATTCATATGAACTCAAGCCACAAGATAAAAAAGACTGTTTAAAAGTATTTGAAACCTACTTAAGCGATGTAAGGAATTTGTTTTTACATTGCAATGGAATAGGTGACTTAAAAACGGATTCTTTTTAACAAACCTTTGAATAGAAGGATTGATGTGGTCTGTGTCGAACCTGTTATGAAATGCCAACGCCGAAGTGTTCTGTATTCATTGGTGGAATTGTAATTTTTTTGTGCTTTGAGCTATGGTAGCGTGTCAAAACTATCTGCGACTGTATTAACAACGCCCCAATGATGTGTTAAAAATGAGCAACGAAAGATCAACTTGAGGGGAACCGTCAAGGAAACCAGCTTGGAAACATTAACGGTTCCTTACAGCATCTCTTCACCTTTTTAGTAGTCAGCTTCACCAGTTTTAGTGGTCATTCAGTCAATAGACTTTGAATATAGAAATTGACTATGGATTGACAAGGATTTGGCTGTGTTGTTGATTGAGCAACTCCTTCAGGACGCAATCCGTGATTAGCCCAAAAAGTTGCTCAATGTTTTGAATAAAACTAATAGTTTCTTTCAATATTTTGCTAGAAATTAGTTTGACATAATCCTTAGTGTATGGATGACAAAGCTACGCCGACAACTTTTGTCCAAATCAGTGAACCCTGAAGCATGCGTTTTTTTTTGTAATCTGCATAAGATGCAAGTGAAGCTCTAACTAAAAGTCTTGAAAGTAAATTTTCAGTGTTAATTTTATGGATAATCCTTATTCATGTAATCCTTATTCATAAAAATGACCCGATTCTCGTTGTTATACAAGATAATCGTATACTAAACAATACCTTCAGTAAATCATCTCCAATTTGCAAATATCTTTAGCTCTCCCAGATGTATGAAATAAACAGGAGTTAGATAGGAAACAACTTTATTCACGTGAAACAAACAAACATTTTATAAGAAGGATGATGAATGCCTATGCTAAAAAACTGCCCGGATAAAAAGGATGTAATGGGTGGCAATTTTGCGGAGAAGCCAAATAATATCCATTCATGAAATTCATTAGGGTGTTAAATGTATTAAAAATGAGAACCCACACTGCGAACATTTTACTGTCGCAGGATCGTATAAATCGCCGTTTTATATTTGCTAGAAGCTGTTCCTGCAGGTATTCCGTGTTTATTTGTTTGTTCGTTTCAAATAGTCTCACGACATTCGTAATAAACGCCGTGGGTGATACCATGTTAAAGGACGCCTGTAAGCATCAAAAGGGTATGAGACAGAAAATGGGAAATATTTTGTCGTGAAGGAACTTGATAAAAGTGACATAAAGCAGCGAAAAAAGTATATTGAAATGAATTTTCAAGAAAATGTTACGTATTTGCTACATGCCAAGTTCATAAATAAAAGATGAGTTTGAAGGTGAAGGAGATGTTAGATAGCATTTATACAAAGCTGCCATGTATTTCGATGCAAATACAATCTTGCTTGATGTGTTCGCTTGTGAGTGCGTTGGTTTTTTCATATCAGTAATGTTGTTCGCTTGTTATGAATTCAGTTAAGAGCCGAGAAGAATTTTCAAAGGTTACCAAAGAGAATTTTCGTCGAATTTTACTTCATGCATGGGAAAAATATACATGTGTAGATTATGGTTTGAGGAAATAACGCAAAAAATGCTGATCAAAGTGCTGATTCCTGGTTGTATTTCGTCAATATAACAATGCCTAAATTTTTCTTAGCCGAAACTGAATTCTGAGTTTTTTTTATATAATTTTCGAGCAACAATCTTAATGATAATTTCTACGCCTCACGCTTTTTCTCTCTGCTTCCGGAAATTACTCGTAGATAAGAGCAACAATCTTGACAAAAGGATTATTTCTTAGATATAAAAAGGTAAACCCGTTTCATTTTAAATTACATTTAATTCGTGTAAGGTAGGATTATGTGGGAAAGCAAAGTTTGTTTTTCTAAAAGAATTTAAAATTTTTTATATCACTGGATAAGAAATTATCAAATGAATTTGCATGACATATACAAAGAAAATGTAACAGAAATCAGAAAAGCCACATGACAATCTGCTCTTATAATCCTCCTATTTAGAGAGTGTCCTTCACCTCATTACAGTGACTTTTTTTTCTACCTTACAATGTAGCCCTTAAACATTTTGAAATTAAAGTTACTCATACGGACTTTTTCCGGAAGTTTTACGGCGTTCTGCATCTTTTATAGAATGAAATTATTGAATTGCAAATTTTTCAATATTGTTGGTCAGTAACTTTTACAATCTTTTAAGGTCTCTTTCTTTTTAAGTAAATACATTCGTTTTAATTAAAAAAAATATTTATTCGAAATAATACGCGTTACAACACAGGCGGCTATCGACTTACTGACTAACTTATTCTTAACATGTTCGTTCTTTATATCGTTCTTAAATTCCTGGCTCAGCTGGGAACAATTAAAATGCACATTAGAAGACCACCGTGAAATTTAAGCTGCAAAGAGCAATTGCAGATGATAAGGTAAACAATTTTCGATGGTAGTCAAAACAATATCAGATGCATTTATCAGCATCATGGCAAGATGCTAAACATGCCTTTCGTTACATATGTAACCTGCATAGATATGGGAAAGATCTATAACTAGTCGCATGAATATGGGAACTACAATGAAAATCAGAGATTAATGCCAGAGAAAATCAGGTACCTTGAGATGAATGCAGAAACATAGGTTCACTATAATATTCATCGTATTACCGCTAGTTTTGGGTAATCCTTTTTGAACGAAAACTATAAATCTTCCAGAAAGTTCCTAGAAACTATGATAAGCCAAATACAGATCTAATTCCCACTTTTTCACCAATGCGTCAAGTTGAACATCACTGACTGTAAAATGCTTGCCACAAAGTGCATGAAAACGGAAACGATTCCAGCTGCAGAGAGATAGACAAACCCTTGACGCACCTTTCTTCAGGTGATAAAACATTTACTTTCGGGCGCATAGGGTCACAAAATAACAGGACTACTGGCTAAATATCTTTCCTGTCACACCTGGAACCTTGTAAGGAACTGTTTGTCATATTTTTTGGGGCTAGGCTTCGTTGATATTACCGAGCAGTATCTTCGGGCTCGGTGATTACCTTTGACTAGGAAAAGAAGGAAAGGAGAAAGATTATGGACAAAGCGATCAGACTTCTTCTGCACTGAGAAGTGCTCCAACAAAACCGCCTTTATTTGAATGGCCGAGGTATGGGTGATTTTGAACTACAGTGAGCAAAAAAGACTTCATCTATACCTCTGGCAAAAAACCATATTTATTACAAAAGTTAAGAATCAAACACAGAAATAAGCTTTCGCAAAGAATCAACAAGCCAGGTCTATTGAATTCAAATATTTTTCAACCATGTTGATCATCAACCCGAAAACAAATACAAAGGGAACCTCGAAGGAAAGTACATATTTCAAGTCAAAAAAATGTCCGCACCTCTAGTTTCCTGCTGCTCAAACATGAGAGTAAAAGATTTCATCAAGATCTCGTTGATTGATATCGATGCTTGATAACAGCCCGTAATTTTTTTTTTGATTGAATGTACTAATTTTCGGTAATATAGGGTGTATTGGAGGGATTTTCCCATTCTCTTCATATCAACCTTTTGCAGTTCCTTTTATTCGCATTCGTGAACGAAGTAACTTCTATGAACTGCCTTACGCGATCGTTGAGCTTTCGCTACAAATGAGCCCGTAAGTGCTCTATTGAATTTGTGTCCGAAGATTGAGCAAGAGTTTTGATAGTGGACTGATAATTATTTAGGGTCCACAGACGGCAGATGTAGTAATAGGTTTGGTATATACACCAAACAATGATAATTTCCCTAATTTTTGAACGTTTTTTTTCAATTCACGTTCTAAAACGCTTAGATATGTGTGTTAGCCCGTTTTTGGACCAGAAAGTGCAATTTTCCAAAATGACTGATCATTGTGACAATTGGACAATTTTAAACTTCAATCACCATGTTTTACAGGAACTTTGATGTTTTTGAATTCTAGCTCATTGTCTTTTCGCTCCACACAAAAATTCTTCAATTCGATCCAGAAAATTTACTTCGTTTCATCCACGAATATTACATTCTCTCAAATATGATATGGGCTTGTTTACATTGTTTTTGGAAAAATTATACCTTGATCTAATATTTTCTTTATAATACTTAATACTTTAGATATGCATTTTTCTTTGCAACCCTACCATGAAACTAGAAACATTTCAGAATGTTTCCTACTGTTTGCGTTGAAATTTTAAAGCTCCTTTGACTCTCTTTCTCTCCTTATACGCCTTTTTTAATCCTGCTCTCAGAAACACGGCCCTCAGGAAGGGGTTACCTTACATTTTTGGCCGAACACATTCTTTTTCCTATATGCAAGAGCTTTGGATGACCGCTTCCAGGATTCTTTTTCCAATTGTTTTATATTGATTAGAATGTTTTATGATGTCTCTAACTGTTGATTTTGTTGATTTTGTGAAATGGTGTTAAGAGAACTACAAGATGTTTTCAAACTTGTTATCCCTCCCCCTTGTTGCAATCGGAGTTCCTCGCCTTCTACTTGCCATTTTAAACGCTTATTCACAATATTCACCAAAACCAAACTCGTTTAAGAATAGGCAACTATTAACTGACAAATTTACATGTAACAGTCGGGGAATCCCCAGCTACATTGAAATTTAACATGATAAGCCATAAATTTGACCTGTGATATAAAAGATGATTTTATTGAAGATAAAAAATTCTGAAAGAAATGAAATAAAAACGAATTGTTTTGATTGCTATGAAATTGGCTTTATTTGAAAAATAATTTTCAGCCTCTCTTTTCGTCTTTCAATATGATTTTAAACATGTGAGCACTTAGACATGTCATTAGAAAAAGTCCAAACGAAAGGTCCATTTTTCGCCTACTCTACCCAATAGTTGGGGCCGTATCTCGCCAATAACGTTGTGAACGTTGTCTTTCGTATGGTCAAGCCTCTCGGTTTTGTCGGCGTAGAAGAAGGATTTGACGTAACCTCATTAGAAATAGTCCGGCGGTGTTAAATCAAATTAAATCAAATTTCAGGCCAGCTTACAGCTTTAAAACGGGAAATTATGCGCTGATCAAATGCTTCATTCAATAAGTCAAAGGTGGCGCCAACTGTATGGCACGTCGGATCATCCTGTTGAAACCAGAGGTCCTCTGCCTTACGGTACGTCGATTCCGGAACGAGAAAGTCATTGATAATGGCGGCGGTGACCATTGACTGTAATGTTATCCCTAACAGTATTTTTGCAAACATATGGAACAATGACTCCATGCTTGGGTGCTTGGCGCATAAAGCACATCAAATCCTGAATTTCGCCGGATGTTGTGGTGTTTGGACATCCACCTGTGGTTGCGCATCACTCCAAATGCGGCAGTTTTTCGAATCGATCTAGAAATTCAACCGGAATTGTTCATTTTGAATTTTTCAAATTGATTGCTGAAAAATTCTAATGTAATTCGGGTTCCACTGCAATTTGTTTTTGGGCCTTTACACCGAATCTACGTCGTGTCCGGTGGTCGTTCTGCTTCGATTCCTGCATAATTTGGATTTCTTAAGTTCTTAAAGGTCCTTCCGTAAAATCGTCTATGATGTGGTTGAGAACAGGTCCCAGTCTTCACGTAGTATACAGCTGCTGTGGTTATTTCATTATGCACTGTACGACGTCTGGTTAGTTGCGTATTATCAGTGAAAGTAAACGGAGTGAGGAAATGATCCAAGGTTAACCGAATCAATGGTTCTGGTGGACGGTTATTCTGGCCTTGAAATTGAAGGAGCGCGTGGTGATTTTCTCAGACAGAACCACTATTCAGAAATAAATATGAACAATTTTAAGACTTTACTCAGGCGTTCACCTTTTCATGATATAATCGCAGCTGTCACACCATACGGAGCATTAAAAAGAGTTGCCGACTAAAAGTTCTATATCTCTTAAAAAACACACACTTTACTTTTCTTCTTTTCTCTTTGAACTCCAATTTTTACTGTGAATTTTTTTCTTAGCTTTCAAAATAAAAGAGAAAACGTACAGAAACACGGAAAAGAAATAATTTGTATTTTTTTTTCAAAGAATGTCCTTACACCAATGTTATATTGTTGTCCACCAATGTTATGTTGTGGTGAGCCACCGCGTAGCTCTACGTCTGGATCTTCCTGTATTCAGAGTGCAAGTTAGTCCACTATCTTAGATTGACTCAAATATTTGACGTTGCATGCCAAACATGTATGATATACATCACCAATTTGGGTTAAAAAAGATTTAAATTTTCGTTTGCGCAGTTGTACGCAACTAATTCAACTTTGTCCTCCCAAAAGAAATGTTGAACGCAGTTGACGTCTGACTTGACGTGGTGTCAGTCACTTTTTACTGATAAGTATTGCCATATTGTCAAGGCATGCCATCATTCTGAAACACGTGCTGTTTAAGCCTTCAGTTTTTAACTGTAAGTACCCTAGTTAATGGTGAAGATATGCCATCTTAAGGTGCATGCCTTCATTCTTTTTTTTTCATTCTTTCAAGCCAGTAAATATACTTATTTATTTGATCAGATGTGCGTCAATTCCATATCATTGGGTAACTGCTATTGTACTTTACGTTTATACTTAAATTAAGTATTAATTTAAGCTCTTTCTATATTGCTAACCGTCGCAATATTAAAGACTCCTTTTGTTTTGCTAACGGTTGCAAATATGTCATGATGGAAAGACTTCTTATCACGCTTCGTTCTACTGCATGAAATGCCGACTTTGTATTGTGTCCTAGTTGGTATGTGTGTTGATCAGGGCAAAATACGTTATGCTTACTGTGATTTTTATAGTTTTTATGTTCTCAGCATGAAACATGGTCAGCTAAAACGTCACATACATAAAGTAATAAGTCCTTTTCATTCATTTTTTGGAAGCCATTGCTATTATTTTCAGGTGGGGCATGTCGGTCATTGGTTTGATCTCCTCATCAGTTGGCCCCAGAAAGTATTTGTTTAATTAGAGGTCCTGCTTCATGTCCACGGCCAATTCCAACTTTGGATCATTTGAAGCTCTTTTTAAAGCCCTTCTTAGTCTAAATTTCTTGCTTACATCTTCAGTTTAGTGCATTCGGAAGTTCCCAAGCTTTCGTTCTTACCTCTTGTATTTTTTTGTGAAGATTTTCGATTGTCCTTCATTCCTAACTTGGTTTGTGCAATAGCTACTTGCGACTATATGACCATTGAGTGTTAGTTTTGATCTCCACATGAGCTTCTATTGTTTGATGTTAGTGGTTGGACACATTTTCATGTAATTATCGACCATTGTATGTGTGAAGCAGTTTATTTTTACCTTTTTGATTTCGCAACTGACTCATATGGTGGGAATTCATATCGTTTAGTAGCGTATGTAAAGACATGAAGGTCTACTTTTCTCGGACAGCAGTAGGCTAATGACATTTTCTCGCCCTTCCGCGCTTCAAAGTTGATCTGATAGTGGTATGACAGGTTAGGTGTGCATCATACTCGTCGGCTTTGCAAACCATCAAATGCTATTCTTATGAGCAAAGTGATTGCTTGTACTACAATTTCATTAAAATTTCTTGTATTATCTTCGTTTCATTAATTGACCTTGGTTATTTCTGAACAACAAAATAGCTGCCCATACTTTTCATCGCTTCCCCAAAACCCTGTTGGTTTTGGTCAACGTATGTTTGAAAGTTGCATTGTTAAAGTCAAAATTAAGTGGTAAATTCGTTGTTCTTAGCATGGTGGTGCCGTCATTTTGCTTGCCTCTGGATAATGCTGTGTATAGTGACTGCATTCTTTACGAAAACTACAATTTTGTGACTTACGCCTTTCAAACGCTTACTGTGGTGAGTTTTGCGTTGCGGGCACGAACACCTTTAGGGTTGCTTTTACTACGGCTTTTTTAATTAAGATATTTTAATTAATTTTTAAGATATTTAAGACACGGCTTATCGTTAGAATTTAAAATCAGACAGCTAACTATCGGTATCATCGCCACTGTGTTGAGATTTTTGCGCCTGATGCGTAAGTGTTCAAGGGATTCTTCTTCATGAAATTTGTAGCGTTATTGCATTTTACTCGTGCATTTTGCCAGCGCATGGAGTTAGTCGATCGTCCCTGCCGTTAATGGTTTGATTGCGGTAGTTCGAAATGATTTTCTTCTTTGAGCTTTGAATTCCTAGTTCAGCTTACGTTCTTCTCAAACCATAAGGTGCAATTCTTTCTTTTATCTTTATGATAAACCTTGTGATCAAAAAAGAACAGGAGTTTTGAATTTGCGCGCTTTTCCAATCGTTAAATTCTTATCCTTAATGTTGACAATACTTTTATTGGTGTTATGTCCAATATTGAAGCATTTCGTACGATAAATATTCAATTGGCGTCTATACGGAGAAGTCGGAAAATTGTTGTCTGCCGATTTTTCTAGTGGGCGAAAAATTAAAACAACGTGCGTGCGAAAATTTTGTGTTAAAAATGAAATTTCATGTGCCGATTGGTTGAAAATGTAACAAAAAGCCTATGGTGAAGCGTGTGTGTCGATAACATGATCATACGAATGGTTTAAAAGGTTCAAAGGCGGCCGAGAGAGCCTAGGGCACGAAGAGATCCCTGGACGGCCATCAACGTCTGTTACCGAAGCAAAATCGTCATCGAAGTCAATCATGTTGGAAAATCATTGTGTATCCATCAAAGAGACCTATGTATTGTAAGGAACCTCATATGGAGCAGCCGGACACATTTTAATTGATATATTGGGCATAAAACGCGTCGCTTCTTGGCTGATGCCAAAAAACCCTGAATTTCATTCAAAAACAGCGTCGTTTTGATGTAAGCGAAGAGATGATTTCCAACGCAGACGGTGACCCAAAATTCATCGAACGCATCATACCTGGTGACAAAACATGGGTTTAGGAATTTAATATGCCGACTGAACAACAATCTTCCGAATGCTGCTTCGAAAATGAGCCAAAACTTAAGAGAGAGTGCCAAATTCGGTCCAAAATCATAGTTTTGCTGACAGTTTTCTTCGTTATTCTTGGTATTGTGCATTACGAATTCCTTCCGGAGGGCTAAACGGTCAATAGAGAATACTGTTCAGGCATTATTGTGAAGCCATTCGCAAAAAAGGCCCGATTTAGGGAACAACTATTCATGGATTTTTAACCACGATAATGTTCCATCTCGTACGGCCTTGATTATTGTGGAATTTTTGGTCAAAAATTCGACCAGTGTCATCAGCAAAGCACCTTACAGTCCAGACATGGCCTTATGCGACTTTTTCTATTTCTCAAACTCAAATTTCCATTGTGGGAAACGCGTTTTGAGACCATAGAGGCCATAGAAGAGAATTCGCTCCGTGAGGCGATACCTTTGCCGGCCTATAAAAAATTTATGGAAAATTAAATCAAACGTCGGCATGCATTTTAAATGGGATAGTAAAAAGTTTAATGAAAATTGAAATTTTGCGTTTTTTAAATCCTCGTTCGTTTTTGATCATAAGGTATGATACAGTTTTCTTCGTAGTGGTCACAAGCTTCCTTGCTTTCCGTGAGCTCACTACTTTCACGGTGACTACGTTCGTTGGAAAATTCTCTCTTCTCACGTTTTGTTTTAGCAATTCATTCTCTTGTGTTTCTCTTTTTTATGGTTTGGTGGATGATCACATCTTTTCGATAGATGAGGTTGCTACACTTGTGTTTTGTTTTTTGAAAGCTGTTGATCATGTAGAGGTTATGCTACCTTGGCGTAAATTGTTGGCCTAATAAAATTGAGCAACTCTAGCCTACTCTAGTTGTTTTTACATCTGTAGTACAGCGGGTACTTAGGGTCCTTTTGATTTTCTTTATCCAAGTTTTTTTAGATTTAATCAACGCTTCGATTCTTTATTTTCGCCAAAGTATAAGCTTTAGGCACATCAGAATTAGTATGCCAGTTTAGTGTTTAGGCAATTGACTATAGTCGAGCTGTATACATACATTTGATATGCTTGGTAATAATCATAATATATTTTGCAGAATAAAAATAAAAGCAGTATTGGAAAGGCCTTATTTCAAAACAATTATTAAGAGCTTCAACTATGCCTAGACATTTTTTTGATCTGTGTAAGAAACCGGGCACCGGCTTATAGGGATTTTTTAAGTTATCCATTTTTGAACTGGTACAAGATACAGTTTCAAGAGCTGATACATAATGTGTAAACAAACAAAAAATATTATTCTGGAATGCACAGAATGTCAAAAATAAGAAAAATTTAAGCTTTCGTTTTCGCTATTAAGAACAAAATAGATGTATTTGCAATAAATGAAACGCGGCTAAGATCACATGATAAGCTTACACAGCCATTATATAAAATATATAAAACTGACCTTGTAGGAAAAATTAGTGACGGTGTAGCCTTGGCCATAAATGAGTCTTTAAAACACCATCAAGTGCCTTCTTTTGAGTCCTCGTCAATTGATTGAAGCGATCAATATTAAAATTTACTCCGTATATTTCTCAGTAAAATCAATCCTGAAAAGAAACGTAGCTTTGAGAGACATCTGAAAAGATTTCCTAACGATAACGAATGGTATCTTCTTTGTGGTGATTTGAATGCCAAACACCAACAGTGGAACTGCCCCCGGTCAAACAAGGTTGGTAGAGCTCTAAACAACATTATATCTAAAACCAGACGAGCCAACATTTTATTCTTATAAGGGTTCGGGTTCAACATTAGACGTCGTTCTGAGTGATGGTCGATGTCATCTTTGCAAATTTTCAGTTCTCGAAGCCCTGACCACACCACATTTGCCCGTTACTTTTTCAATTAAAACGGACGATAGAGTGAAGAACTCCACACAAAACAAATTTTGATACCAAGCTACAAATTGGGTAATGTTTCCACAGCTCATAAATAATAAAATTAGGATAACTCGGAACATTCCAGATCTGATGAGAACAAAATCCCAGATTGATAAGCAAATCGAGAATTTTAATGATACTATGTGGAAAGAAATCCATCGCTGCACACCCAAAAAGAATCCTGACTACAAACTTCTGAAACTGGATGCTGAAACGTACCAAATTATCCGTATGAGAAACTGTCTAAGAAGGCGCTGGCACATAACTAGAGACATACAAATGAAAGTGGAAATCAAAATTTTAACAACTGCTACGCGTATCAAAATCGTCAAACTCCGCCCCCAGTTGGAATTCCATGCTCGGTCAACTAGAATACAATTCTCGCAAAATCTGGCGAATAAATAAAATATTCAAAAGAAATCAATTTCTTGATCCCCCACCGCTTGAGGGAAGTAATGGTGTAAAAGAATTTTCAAATCAAGGCGAAGCCGGGCTCCTTGTTGAAACATTTCTTAAACATCACTCAAAATATGAGAAACCAGCCCACTGAGCTGTTGGTGATGCGAGCTCTGCACGCAGTCCCATCAACTACGTCTGTTGCCATGAACGATCGGATCAAGCCAGGGGAAGTGTTTGAAAACAATAAATCCGAATACACCGAATATAGTTCTGAAGAATCTCCCCAGAAAAGCGGTTTCTACAACTCTACATGGTAGAATGCTATAGTTATTTCGATCCCAAAATCAAATAAGGAACGTCACCTTTCAAACAACTAAAGGCCAATAAGCCTCCTACCGGCACTCGGCAAACTGTTGGAAAAATAAATTCTCGACCAGTTAAACACATTTGTTGAAAATGGTTTTAGTTTAGTCGGTTTTAGTCATGGGCACTCAACCGAGCAACAATTATACCGTGTAAAGGACTCTACAGGAATGATATCATTTGATATCGAAAAGGCATTTGATACAGTTTTGAATAATGGCCTCCCCTACAAGCTGGTTCAACTTAAATTCCCTCCATACTTAGTTAACGTCATCAGCTCCTTCTTAAAAGATCGGAAATATTCTGTTAAAATTCGAGACACCCTATCCCACTCTCATAGTATACCTGCAGGAGTTCCCCAAGGCTCATGTCCCAGCCCACTACTTTTCAACATGTATACTTCGGACATGCATATCCTGGATATATGCAAACTTGCTGCCTTTGCGGACGACACGTATTTTTATACATTTTCAATAGACCCCAATAATAAACTCTGGGTAGCTTGCGTCCGCCGGGCCTTGCTTTGTGGGTCTCGAGGACGCGTATCGGCTGCATACAGCCATCTTCAGCTCGTTCTGATGTCTTTGTCGCGTTGTCCATCTTTTTATATGTGAAACTTTTTTCGGAGGGGTAGGTCTGGTTAATTAGGTGTTAACGAGGGTCATTAAGTTTGGGTCTTTTCAGGATTGTGGGACTATCGTTGTCGGGTTCGTTGCGTTTTCTATTTTTTGACAAGGATTGGGTCGAGGACTGAAAATATTGTGACGGAGTTGGTCATTATTTGTTCGTTGATTATATTTCCGTGGTTTTTTTGTGTTTGTAGATCTCTAATTTCTCTAGCACGTCAAGTCTAAGTCCCTTCTTTTGTTTGGGTAGTAGCGTCATTGAGTTTGCCATGGTATCGGGTTCGTGTGTGTGATTCTGTAGGTGTGTTGCGTAGTTGGAGTCTGCTTTGTTATGTGTAAACGAACGTATGTGCGTATATCTAGTTGTTAGTTTCCGTGTCGTTTTTCCTATGTATACCATGTCGCAGTCCCTGCATATTAGTTTGTATATGCCGCTGTTGTTGTATGTTGGTGTGCTGTTGGGCTTCGGTGTTAGTTTGTTCCCGATGTTGCTGTTGGTTTTGAACGCTGTATGTATTTTGTATTTTTTAGAGAAGCTTGCTAGCTGGTATGTCTCCTTGCCTACGTACGTCAATGTGGTCCATTTGTATGCTTCCTTCGGTTCGTCTGATGGTTGGCGTTTTTTCGTCTTTTGCTGTGCTATCAGTTTGTTTATATCACGTTTCCTGTATCCGTTATTGTCGGCTATCTTATATATGTTGTTCGATTCGTCGGTGTAGTCACTGGAATTCATAGGGATGGAGTGTAGTCTCCGCACCATTGATCTGTATGCTGCTAGTTTGTGTTGGATGGGATGGTTAGATGAAGCGTGTATGGTGTGGTCTGTAGTAGTCGGTTTTCTGTAAATTTTGTGTTCCAAATGGGCTTCTCTGCGTATGATGGTTAGGTCCATGTAGTTGAGTTCTCTGTTTGACTCTTTCTCCATTGTGAACTTTATGTTGGGGTGGATGTTGTTCATGTATGTGAGGAGTTCGTCTTCCGCGTTCGAGTCGATGATGATAAAGCAGTCGTCCATATACCGTTTGTAGTACACGATCTTGAATTGTTCTACTATTTTTGGTATGTGTACTTCCTCTATGTTTTGTAGGAAAACTTCGGACACTATAGATGATATTGGGTGTTCCATGCCCAGTCCGTCTTCTGCAATGTAGATGCTGTTGTCGAACTCAAAGTAATTCTGCTGGAGTGTGATCCTGACGAGGTTCACCAGTTCTTCTTCTTCTCGAGACCCACAAAGCAAGGCCCGGTGGACCCAAGCTACCCAGAGTTAATTTTGGCCTGCGGCAACACCAAAACGAACTTCGCAATAATAAAATTGAAAGTTTAGAATCAGTGCTTGAAAAAATGTACCAATATTACAATCGGTGGAAAATTAAAGTCAATATCTCCAAAAACAAAGAAATGTTCTTTACGAAGAACAGAAAACTGAACCTTCTGCGTAATCGGAACATCAATTTCTTAAGTCAGGGAATAGTATGGTCAATTGAAATTTCATACCTTGGGTTTACTTTTGACAAAAAGCTGACATTCAAAAGCCATATTGTATTGAACAACTCGCATTTAAAAGACGAAGTAAAATGTTGACCAGGGCTATCTACTACCCCAATCCATTGATTTCGGCATTTCTAAATATAAGCACACTATAGCCACCATGCTTTCTTAGTCTATAGCTTATTTAATCCTAAGCTTAAGTGTTTAGTTATAAGGTATTTTAAGTTAGGCTAGGGTAGTTGTAAGGTTAGGTAAGGTTTTTTTAGTTTATTGTTTTTTTCCTTCAAATTTAAATTTAAAAACACTCAATGAAGAAAAATACACACAAGCTATGCTAAATTTTTAAAAATTAAGGTTACAATGTAGAAAATGCAGATCTCCAAACCAGATGTCAAATTAAATACACAGAGAAATATAAATAAAATAATTTTGAAATCGAAAAAAAAGATGTAATTTTAAGACAGAATTTCTCTTCACCAGTATATTTACGATGTAAATAATTGTTTTGCAATTCCTAAAAGAATGGATTCTGTGTGAGAAAAATTAACACTTGAATGCAAGATTTCATACAATAATATTGCACAAATATGATTATTTTAATATTCTCAATGAAAGAAAATTTTCAACTTTTTATGCTTCCTTAAAATGATGATGAATCGACTTCCGATACCTTTTGCTTCTATTTATTTCTGTTAATTTGTGTAAGCAAATTGTCTTTTTGTGCCTTTAAAATGCGATAGCTAATCCATATTACACAAGGACAAATGTAATAACTTATTGTAAAAAAACAAGCTCCATCGATTACTCAATTACTTTTGCCACAAAGCGCAAGTGAAATATAATGTCGTATCAGTGGTCTAATGATTTCTCTCATCTTATTGTCAAGTGAATATTTTCAAAATTAAATAAGTTTGGTTAGTTTTTTTGCACTTTCTCAGAAGCAGTAAACTTCATTGTATGAAGTTTTAATTTCCTCCAATAATGAAAACTTAATTACTTCATAGGAAGTTTCTAGCAAGATTCGCCTGAATATTTCTTAATAAATCAATTCTCGACAAAGGTAAATGGCTTTTGAATAGATCTGTCCTGGGCATAAAAGCTAATTAATTTCAATTGTAAAATTATGATTTTAACGTAGCTGAACAGTAAAATAGGCTCAGCTTATCAGTGAAATATCTCCACCTTTACAGAACTTTAGTAAGAACCTACTTAACAAAGATAAGACACGAATACTTTGGTACCAAATACAAACTGAGTTGAAATCCTCTAAACAAAACTGAACGAAAACTTTACAATAACAACAATCTCATTTAAATTAAATATTCCGTCTTACTCAAGTAAACTGAAATAAGGTTATGGTATAAATGGAATTGTTTCCACTGAAATTTAATTGCTACAGTAGAAGTCTAATAGGATCGACTTCAAACTTCATCATTTAAATGTAACGCAATCACTTAATCAAATCACTCTATTCGAAGCAAGATAGAAACGATACACTAAGGATAAGCACTTTGTCGTTGCCTCGGAACACATTCAACAAGCAATGTCTGTTGACGTATCCTTGTGCTGCCTGTTGGTTGACAAACTAGCCATTGATCCTCTTCCTCTTACTTTAAGGCAAACCAGGCAATTTTTCGAGCAAATCAGGGTACTAACGACCTAAGTGCCATTAATATTCATTAGTTCATGACGACAGTTGCTAAAGCCCTTCGAGGTTTCCATTTTGATTTATTGAATTACTAAGAAAAATGTGAACGAAAATAAAATTGAATTTCAGTGAATCTACTAATGGCCTGAGATTCATTATTCCTTACTTGTTACGTTACCTTCTGTTAACGCGGTCTTAACAGGTTGAAGTCATTGTACCGCGTCTGCTACGAATGTTTTTATCTTAGTCCTTTTCAACCAACCGACCAGTTGCCATCCCATCGAACCATTTGTTCATTTGTTCGTTCGTTTATTCGTTGGTCGTCGTTTCGATTTTCTTGATGAATTCGAAAAGTACTTACCTAATCACCTCATCATCTAATTGCGAAATTATTCAAACTGAAGAAAGTTCAACCGAATTCGCAACGAAAAGGAGAAAATCTTATTTGCATTTGAATGAAATTGCGTGTGCTGGTTTTTATACTCAATGTTGGAATACTTAGCGAGGTACCGAGGACTTCAAGGATAGCGGGCGAGTTAGTATATGCATAAATTAAGTTCAATTTCGAGTACAACCTAATCACTATTATGAAAATAAATCAGGCGACGTTAATGATCACCACATTCGCCAGCATTTGATAACATGGTAATTAGTATTGTGATGGATTTAAAGGAAAACGGATATTGATTACTCCTCAAACGCTCCATATAAGAAAACGCTAAAAACTTTGAGTTTCAACTTTATGTTTTTAACTTTTGACTTCTCCTTAATTCATGAATTGGCAAAGAATTATAAATGAGCATAGTTTGACCAGTATCGGTAAAACTTGAAAGTAATGAGGTCCTGCAGGTCCTTTCGCAGTCAGGAGCATATTTGGCTAGAGAAAATCAACAGTGGTGGGGTTATTCCAGATGAAGATTAAAGCCGATCTTTATTTATTGAAGATATATTTTATTTCAAGATTTCGAACAAAATAAATTCGATATATCAAAATAAATCGGATCAAACTACGGATAAAAACAAACGTATTTTAAGAAAATTAGAGAGTTTTGGTTGCCACTTTGGATGAACAAGGCCCTTTTAATGGAATGAATACGCGAGTTTGGTCTGAACAGCATGGACTAGAATGAGACAATTCCAATATCATGAGTAATTTAAAACATAAAAACAATCACCAGTGCCTTTTATACTATTACTACTACCACTACTAATACTACTACTACAGATACTTATACCTACTGCCCCTAAAATTACTACTACTACTGCTGCTATATCCCTTTCAAGAGTTGCTTGAAATTAGAGGCGATTCTCCACCGTTGTTATATATATATAACAACTTGATATATATATATGTATATATATATATGTGTATATATATATATATATATCTATATATATGCTGGAACTAATCGCATTCTTCTTGAGTATAGAACATAGCACGTGGAAGTTTGAGGTTCAACATCCACTACCCAAATCCCCCCCTGCTGGTGTTCTACAAGGGTCTTGTCTGAGTCCGTGATTAGTTTCAGCAAGTAAGGAGGAGTACTTCACTATTCAAAATTATGAATAAGTCCATTATGCCAGACGGCATCGAACGTCTTTCCAATACCGATAGTCAGCAGGCCACCCGACTGTAATCTAGTTAGTGCTGCTTTGATGTCTTTGGAGACACGTAGTAGTTAGTATTCTGTGGAGTATCAATGTCTGAAGCCAAAGTGGAAGTGAGGGAGGATGTCATTATTTTCGACGTAATCCGTCAACCTCTAGCCGGCAGTCAGCTTATTGGCCGGTAGTTGCTAGTGTCATGCGGACCTTTACCGTGTTTCCAGTAGCTTGGGAAGTGTGACGTTTTCAGACAGATGCTGGAAATATGGAAAATAAGCTCTATTGATTTCTTTAGAAAGTTCTTGATGACAGTATTGGGTATTCCGTCAATTCCAGGAGCATTACCGTTCTTAAGCCTCTATACTTGTTCAATTATGTGTTTCATTTTTATAAAAACACAATGAGGTAAAATGGCGGTGTTAGTGAGCAGGATAGAAGGATAGAAGTGATTTATCTACGTTTACTTCTGCGCTGCTACTTCTCCTGATTAGTTCTGTGGAACTAATCAGCAAGTAACTCTGCTTTCCCATCGTTAGAATGGATCTGGGCACCATTTTGGTCGTTCAGAGCATATGATGTTTTCGTTTCAAAATTTTAGTCAAGTTCCAGACTTTTCGTGTTTTATAGTATATTGCCAATTGTCAATAGCTATTGCCTTGATATCTTTCGTTAGAGAGCTTACGCCAGTTTTAAAGGGGAAGTCACGATTTCTCTGCCACTGGCGCCATAGAGAATTACGCTTGGATCAGTTTATAAGCTTCCTTGTCGAGTTCAATTGAAGACGTGGAGAGGAGAGCGCTTGCAGTACAATGGGTTCCAAGGGGTAGACGTTTACATCACCTATGTCAAACTTGAGAGCAGAACCGATAACTTGAGGGGAGTAGAAAGTCGGTTCTTGGGAGTGGGAAATGAACAGGTTGTTGTCTTGTAGCATGGTATTAACTACTTTGCCCGCTTGGTTGTTGCGTGCGTAAGTTCAACGCGTATGCTGTCCAGCGTCATTAAATGGCAGCACAGTGAGATTAATCTACCTGGTCACGGCTTGTAACTATTGGATCACAATTGATTTCACAGTTACAGGATCAAATTTCTCAGAAATTCTTAGACTACGCAAAGGCTTATAAGCAACTGTGTAAATGACCAATTTTCCCTTGCGGTAGGACGGTGAAGGTTATTTAGGCCCTGAGTGTGGGACTTCCAGACAGCCAATGATTCTTCCACCAGAAACCTCATATGTTTATTACATTACTTTGTTAGTTACATTACTACGTGCTAGGTCACAATCATATTGGTAATTTTCAATCATAGAGGTAACAAATCACTGTGGAAATACCTTCTCTAACAGTCAGTTTGGGAGGGGAAGTGAGTGCCTTGGAAGAGATCAAGTTTGCCGACGCCTGCTTATGTTTCAGTACCCCAATTTTAATGTTTAGGGCTGCCCGAGCGTAATGTGCCACGCGATCCCACTTTATCGTCATTGCAAGCATCTTTCCGACAAAAATGTTAACTAACAGCTTTCTGATTTCGTTGAAAATGTCAGAAGGCTGCCAGCGTTCCCATTTACATAGAAACAAAAAAATTTGACCCGTCTCGTCGACCTTCCCTATGCAAATCAAACAGTTTTTCATAGGGAAACATCCATTCCAACTGAATATGTGAATCAAGTAGAAGTCAGTCTCACCATCAATTCGATTCAGCTACGGCCGCAGGGCAGGGGTCAGACATGCATTACATCTTTTCTTTCTATTGCGCTTCCAAAATTGCTGACAATCGTTGATTGATTATTGTCACGCTTCCCTGATAACCTCATCTCAGTTGCCTTCTCTTCTGTGCCGGCGGAAGTATTTGACGAACGATACCAACGTCTTGGAGCTGGTTCGATATACACATGCAATTCATAACTACTTGTCCTTGCCCCTGTGCTAGCCGCTTTCGATGTTACTTCTTGCTCAAAGCGTCGCCCTATATTTACGCCTCATGCAGTGCAGCATAATGCTCGGAGCTCATGGTTAGTCATCTCCTTGGGGCAAAGCGTCTCCTTATGGTGGGTGTTAACCGAATGATTGCCATTACATTGCATGCAGCCTTCTAATCGGTCTTTTCATAGGTTTTTTACTGCTCCTTTTTTAATGTGCTTTTTTGATAGAATGACCAGTGCTGGTTTTAGCAAGACGTCATTTTACGGCTATTTTCCTTTGTGTAGTAGAGTAGGTCCTCCACTTAGAACTTCAGAATCCGCATCAGATATTCTGGTACTTGAGCGATTTTCAAGCACTTAAATAGTATCCGTCTATCTAGGATAGTGAAATGCGTTCCTCACGACCAGAGTAACTAACAACCCAAACTTTGCTCCTGCTATATGCATCTGCCCACTCCGCGGTGCTCAGTGCTTCTGGTATTTAGTCATACCATCGCGAAGATAGATCAGATGGGAATACCTGCATGAATTGTGCCAAACAGTCTGACGCTTATGAGGCTTTCGATGACATTACGGATGATTTCAGATTTCAGCTCAAGTTCCGGACTACCTTTCCACTTTATGTACAGCACGAGTTGCGTCACATTTCTTAGAACGCCACATTCTGATAACATTTTACCCAAGCATGCGTTGAACGTGCTGAGAAACAGGTCAGGGAAAAAGTAAAAGATAATCAGCAGGATTTCAACTGGACTTGGAGCCTACCTTGGCTTCACTACGTTCTTCAGTTCAGTTTGAATTTCTATCGGTATTGCAATTTGAACAGCCCAAACGCGAGGTAGGTAAGAAAAGGACTTGCACAAATTTGCCAACTTTGTCGCTCTCATCTCAGTGAGGTGACCTTTGAGCACTGAGATTGCTCATCACGTGTTTGTAGTCCAGGCCCTGTTTTAGGCATTCCTAGCAACTAACATCATTGCTGTCAATGGATCTGCGAAGGTCTTTTTAGCCGACTCATAGTTTGCTGATCTAACTAATGCGTCTTCACAAGTTCGTTCTTGCTGAGCATCTTTTTGGCGTCTTTAGCACTGTCTTCCCTTTTCAGAAATTCCTGGTGACTCCCAGTAAATATGGGGCTTACCAAAGGTCGAGGTCTTGGAAACACCACGAAAGAAATGTACTCAGCCGTAACGATTCTTATAGTTGGGTTCACAACATCTTGGTCTGCTGACCCAAACTCCGGTAGCTGAGATCGTGCTATGAGCACTTGAAAGAAATCTTAATTCCCACTTGCTCGGTATTCACAGGAGTGGAGAGGACTTAGGTTTCAAGCTGCAGAAAGCACTTTCAACGGTCTATAATACCTCTAGCATTCTCCAATCTTCAAATTTTAGCACTACTCAATCCAAAACAAGATCAGGTTAGGTATGGCCCCATCGTCGGCTCACCGGCAGAAGTTAAGGGTGAAGCCTGTGTTCAATATGACGTTTCATGTTCGGGATGCACCACTCAGACGTTCAAGTGTTGAAGACCATTGCCAACTGTACTTGTAACAATGTTCTCTAAAACACTCAGCCTAGGTCTCTCCCCTCGTTTAGCTTGTACACTGCAATCGACTGAGATGCTAGCACTGATTAAAAACTAAATGGTGGCTGTACTGTTTTAGTCAGGACGTCGTTTGCCATGTTGGCAAACTTACTACACACTACTTTAGTAGTAGCACTACAAGTGCTTACAATTATAATTATACTGCAACTACTACCACTACTACTTCTACAACAACGACCACTAGTAGCACTAAAGCGAATACAACTGGTACTACTTCATTCAACTTTCATACTCTCGGCAGTCCCACACCTACAATTTTGTACGATAGAACACATATATCCAAATTTCAAACTCAAGCATGCTGCTCGGTGCCAAGAGGAATGTGCGTCCATAACCAAATTTTTTTGTTTTCTTCCTTTATTATTTATTAAAGAATAATGCTAAATAAGCACGAATGCAATACTTGAACGAATGCTCCATGTATGGGTAAAAATTCCGGTTTACCATTGGAGTTAGGGACAAAAAATATCCTTTTTTCAAATTAACTCACATATTAACAATGATGTTTACTGTTTCACCTTGGAATGCCATGGGGACTCGTCAGGTAATGAAAGCTTAGCGTCACTGTTAAATATTTTCAGCGGAAACTACTTACATATTAAGTCGGTTTGGCCCTCCCTTTTCAGGAAATGTCTGGCAAATTTAAAATTTAAAACAAACAAAGATGTATTCTGAAAAGTGTATGCGAAAGGATTTAACCTGCAGTACTCTTCTTCGCGTAGAACTGAACGGAAAACATATATCTGTGTATATACCATTCGCTTCTCTGGCTCTTTTCTCATGGGACGTGAACCTCTAAATTTTTACAAGACGTTGTTGTTGCTACTGCTACTGCTGCTGCTGCTGCTGGCATTCAAGAAATGCTACTTTATTCTTTGGATGTTGTCGTCTGTTCTCTTCATCCATTATGGCTGCTTGGCACTTGTTGGCGTAAACCTTTTCCGTGAAGCTACTACAGAGCAAGGATTCTATAAACTTTTTTGCCACAATGTACTGTTTTTGTTCTTTAGTAATGAAATAGGTAGATGGCTACAACTTAGATGATTTTTTTCTTTCTATTCTTACTCCAGGACAAACCATTAAGTTGTCAGATGTTAATTTGTACGTGCTTTATTTTTTTTATTTTTTTTTTTTTAATATACTCTGCGCATAATTTGGAGTTTGTGAATATTTTAACTTTGACCGAACTATTTAGTGTGAAAGAGGTAAATGCATTTTAGTTCGTAGCTTCCTGTAAGGATTTGCAGGTCAAGCAAAACGTTTAAACGAATTTCAGAGCAGAAATACTTATGCAGACAAATTGATTTAACCGACAAATCAAATTGTTCAAATATCCGCAGTGTTTTGGAAATGTAAGTTGTAAATTTTAAGCATATACTCGTATGCTACGGTTTTCATCCTGCATAAGCTATTATGTAGTTTATCTACGTGCAAGTTCACTTTCATTAAACCGAATCATATGAAGAAAACTATTACAAGCCCAAATAAAAAGAACAAAGTCAAACTATGATGAGCAAAACAAACATAAAAGTTAAACTTATGTTTGAAAATTCGGTTAATGTTGTAAATTTAAGGACATGATATTTTCCAGAAAGGGGAAATGATTTAAAGCACATTGTGTCCCCATTTACTTTGTAAATCGATTTCTGGTCTGAAGTAGAGATAAGACGTTCCTTAAGTAACGTTATTTTGGAACATTATTTTCCCGGAACGTTACATAACGTTCCAAAACGAAGATGGAACGCGTTACTTTGGAACGACAACGAATAACGTCCCTGAAAGTTTCATCGTTTCGCGTAAGCGTTTTCGTTCTTGTCGTTTTTCAGGGTACGGAAACCTTTTTTTTTATTTTCAGGCATTATCGTTTTTCGGAACGCTATCGCGTTTTGTCACTATGACCTTCTTTCGTTGCGTGTAACGTTTTGCAACTTTCATACCTTACATACTTGGTTCTAAGCGCAACGAACGTGGGAAATGTTTATTTCGTTTGGCTTGGTCTTTGATGATCGGGTCGGAACAAGGCCCAGATACAATACTGCGTGATGGCGATGCGAGAACGCGATGCGATTCTCCCTTCTCGTCGCGCAACGCATTCAATTTACAATGCACGCGATGCGAGGAAGAATAATATTCATATGACAAATGTCAAATTGGTGACGTTTCAAATGAAATTTGATTAAAATTGTTTTTGATTTTTTAAAAATTTAAAAATTTGGAATTTTCCTTCGTTTGGCAAATAATAGCCTCAACTAGCATGCACGAAACCTTCATTCAAAATTCATTCCGAATAACCCTCCTACTTAAAAAGTAATAAAGGCGTTTGAATTTCAACTTTTATTTAAGCGCCAAATCGCATCTGGCAAACGTCACGCACCTCGTTGCGAGGAATTTTCGTTTTTCCGAATATTTCTCGCCTCGCATCGACGCATCGCAATCATTGTACGTTGTCGTATACAAATGCCTATTACGAAAACTGCTTGACTTTAGCTGCGAGACTCTCGTCGTGCTCTCGCATTGCCGTCTTGCAGTATTATATTTCGGCCTTCAAGTTATTGTGCTTTTTATGTTCTCATATATTTATGTTATTTTTCTATGTTGGTAGGATTATGATATGATTAATAGAGTTCGGAAAGAAAAAATTATCGATACCTACATGGACGGGTTGATTTAAGTTGAGGTTTGAATGCAATTCTTTGGTAAATAAGTGAACGTTAAATAGCTAATTGGCATTCCGTAAAGGCAACATAATGATGGATAGTATTTGAATTTTTAATGTAAATTTCACGATAGAAGTTTACCTATTGTGGAGGTGGAGAGTAATTTTTTAAGGAAAAATTCTCATGAGGAATTTGCCTATTGCGGGGAAAAATTTATATATATTACATATATATGGAATGTGACGAAATTTGTAAACACGATGGAGGTCGTGATTTTTGTTCGACTTGCATAGAAATTCCAGGAAAGGTGTACCAAGTGAATATCTCAAAATCAGCAAAATCGCTCGAGCGAAAACGAAATGGCGGCCATTATAGACGATAATTAATGATTTCTAGTTTGACCAAAAAAATAGCTCCGATTTGGTGGAAATTTTACATAAAGGTTTATTGAGGTGTACAATAACGCTGAAAACTAAAATCCAAAATCGTACAAGCAGATTCAAAATAAGTGGCCGTTCAAAGGGCAAAAATTGTTCTTATAGCTGTGACCATGCCGTTTAACCGATCTTGATGAAACTTTGTTTTATGGTAGAAACAAAAGATATATAGACAGTTCAATTTTTGAGATCAGGTCCCTAATTTCAAAATGGCGTCTGGTCAAAGTTCAAAATTTTTCATGCCTATAAAAGTCACAATTTCTATTGGATTTTAACCGAACTTTATACCGAACTAGATGTTATCAAGATCTAACGAATTTTATAATTATATTATAAATTATGTATTTATAATACATATTTATCATAAAACAGTGGGTTACAAAATGGCGGGAGTTTAAGAACGCGATTTTGTGATTTTTGAGGCTCTCTAGTGCCCAAACCACTCAACCAATTTTGATGAAACTTAATATTGTACGTTATTGGATCAAGTCCTTTAATCATATGTAAATTGTGAAAATCAGACGATAACTAAAAACTTATTATAATTTTTTTAGGTACTGTTTTTCATCAAAAATTGGTGATTTTCATTCTCTCAAAATAAATCTCTGATATGAATGATATTTGCTACAATGGTTGATGAGACTAAATGATGGGTCTATACACAAACGATGCAAAATTAAATGAACACATTCAAAATGGCGAAATTTATCATTTTGAAATAGCAATGAAAATCAAAGTGCTCATTAGTTTTTCATGAATTCGTTTTTAAACGGTTGAGATTATAGGTGTCTCCAGTTTCAAAATGGCGGCTGACTAAATTTCGAAAGTTTCGAAGGATGTTGAAGACGAGATTTTATACGATAAACAATTTTATTACTCAGATTCGATGTATATAAAGTACATCATGTCAAATATTGTGGCTGTTGGCTCGAAATAACGTTAGTTTTCAGGTTTTTGAGTTCCTATGTGGCGGTCATATCTCCCAATATATTTTATTAAATATGTGTTCTTTTGATTCAAATTCTACATGAATGCAAACTTTTTTGTTAATATAATCGGAATCTAGTAGCGAGCAAGACTATTGGTTTTGTTCTAGAATTTTTTTTGCATTTTTTTTTAATTTTTGATGAATTAATTAAATGTCAATAATTTAGATCTAACAAACGTTGCCTAAATCAACTAGGTGAGTCTTCATTGAGTCTTCGCTGAGTTGACTTAGCAAGGGTATAAATTAATTACAATGTTTTAAGTAAAAATGGAAAAATTTATCTGCCAAAAACTTCTGAAATTGATAAAGCTAACCAAAGGCAATTTGGAAAATAGGATAGGTGCAAGCTGAGAGCAATAATCATAGCAAGTAAAAATAACCAGACGACATCAACTCAGCTGGTTGTGCCAATCGACGCGTCCCGGCTTGTGAGTTGGCACCTGATGAGAAGCGGCAGGGACGCGTGTTCGAAACCAGCTTGAGCTACTTCCGCCTTTGTTTCCAAATATACGTTAAGTAGTTTTCAAGATTTACTTCATCTTTAGCCTTTTCATCAGTAAAACCTTCTCACATTGTTTGAATTATTTCGTTTCCTTAAACCTTTTCTAAAATGTAACGAGTTACTTCACTAGAGTAGTCTTATAGTAAATCCAAAAAATTTTGAAAAAGCATTTGTAGTTTCGGAGATGGGCGAAGGTAAGGTATGCCTAAAATAGCAATTTCATGGGGGCTGCATCTTAAGTAAACAAGATAAAAATTCTCATTTTTATGACTAGCTAGAAAGGTTAGTTGGCAATGATAGATACTGAGTTTTTTTTTGGGAGGCGAAGGCTATTTACGCTCTGAGTGTCGGGCACCCGCTACCGGACTACCGACTAAACACCTCCCCTGTCACACCGAGAACCTATCCTGGAACTGTTTGTCACTATACTTCGGACTAGGCTTCATTAATCATCGCTTAGCGATGTCTTCAGGCTAAGGGAAATCTCTCTTTCTCCACGGATGGATAGGAAGGAATTGCGACTGTAACTATAATATTGCGTTACAGAGATGTTCCCTCCTTCGCCAAGCGATCCATTATGTCCTTCTTTATAATGAGTACTGTCCGTACGTAATGTGACACACAGTTCCAATTGTCCTTTGATTTCATCATTTTTCCCGTTAAATTTTCTGAGGAAATTACGCCAATTTTCTCCGAGAGATGCGAACTGAGTCTTGTGAATCTATTACACGTAAAGAACGTGTGGCAGGCGTCATCCGTCATTCTCGGGCAGAACACGCAAGTTGGGGGTGGTGACTTTCCCATCTTATACAGGTAAGACTGAAAATACCCGTGACAACTGAGTAGTTGCGTCAGATAATAATCAGTCTCACCATGCACTCTGTCGAACCACGGCCCCAAGTCACTAATCAGCCATGCGGTCCACCTAACTCGCGTTTCGTTTTCCCATGTTTCGTGCCATAAGATAAGGGATCTTCTCCGTTCCTCTCGGCTGACGGTTTCTCTCGCCGACTCCCCCCTACGTGAGTATACACGATTCCGTTCGTCTCCAAGTAACTTAATTGAAACCACCCTCGAGATTACCAGCACTGCAGGTTCAGAGACAGTGCGGTATGCAGCGGCTATCCGCAAAGCTCCTTGCCTCTGCACCTGTGCCAGACGCCTTCGGTACTTCTCTTTACTAAGAGCGTCAGCCCAAAATTCGGAGCCACACAAGAGCACTGACTCAATTGCACTCATCAGTAGACGTCTTTTGCTCGAGGTTGGCCCCTGCGTGTTGACCATAATGCGGCTTAGCGCCGATACCCGCACGGAGGCCTTATCTGCTGACGCTCGAACCTGCTCGAAAAAACTCATCTTCGAGTCAATCATTGAGCCAAGGTATCTGATTGATTCTTCTGACTCGATGATCATTTCCCCCACCCAAACCGGAATAACACGAGAGATCCGCTTCTTGGTGAGGACGACAACCTCGGTCTTTTCCAGCGCTAGGCTAAGCCCACGGTCTGTCATCCACTCGCTCACTCGGCGTATTACCGCACCCAGTTTGAGCTGCGTCTGTCCGACAGTACGTCCGGCGACTAGTACTGCTACGTCATCTGCGTAGCCAACCAGGCGTGACTCCCCCGGTAACTGTAGTCTCAAAAGCTCATCGTACGAGACATTCCAGAGGTCCGGGCCCAGAACGTAACCTTGCGCGACCCCTGATGTCAAATCAATTCTTCGCTGGCCTCCCAACGAGTCATAGATGAGTTTCCGATTTTTCAATATCCGCATCAGATCGTAGTTTTAGAGATTCTAGGCTTTTAGATTTGGTAATATTATAGATGCACATCAAAGAGACGTTTGCCTTACAGTGACATTTTACCGCAGAAAATTTGTGTTTGAGGAATATTACCATCGTATAAATATTGACATTACGTCACTCAATTGTTTTGCCTTGCCGTAACCTCTCCATTAACATTTGAAATTATGGTATGGTATTAAAGTTCAAATTGACTTTTAAGTATTATTACGAATCGTTTGTATGGGAGTATAGAAAAGTGTTGCTTTTGGACTTTCTCAGGCAATTTTTTAAATTTTTCTCTTCGTAAGAACCACCCTCGTACTTCAAGGAATATTCTTAAAAAATTATTAGCGAAATTGGTTCACCTATTCTCGAGATTTGCTCTTAGCAGCACATTCAGCGATTCATTTTTATATTATAGATTGTAAACTCATAATCCGATAGGTCAATAGATTCGAGTGAGTCTTGAGGATGGATTTTTATGTGTGAAAAGAGATACTAGTGGTCTATGATCTGTAACAACCACGAAAATGCAGATGCTCTTTCGTGGATGCCAATACAGAGCAACTCATGTGACGAATTGTAGAGGACCTTGTAGAGGTCAAATCGGGACCAGTCAAGGGGAAAGAGTTAGCTGGTGAGACGGCATCAGATTTTGCACTAAACACTGTGTTCCAACACGTCAGATCTGGATGGCCAGATAACGTCTAACCTGAACTGAAGCCATTTTGGAACATACACGCAGAGATTTCAACTCAAAGAGATTGTTTGCCCCGTTCTGATCGAGTAATTATTCCAAAGTCTCTCCGGCAAAGAGTTCTTGATGCTATACATGCTTCACATCTCGGCATTGCACGCACAAAAGCCGCAGCAAGATACTTCGTATGGTGGTCTGGATTGGACAAAGATGTGGAAGTAGCAGTCTACAGCTGTCAAATCTGTCAAGAAAATCAGGACAATCCTTCGACAGCTCCTCCATTGGCTTGGTCAGTATCCAGTCACTCTTGGAAGCGAGTTCACTTAGACTAGGCAGGACCCGTGCAAGGCGATGTATGGCGATCACAAAAGATACTCTTTCTTAATTGCTGATCGTCAAACTTGTCACCTCAATGTCGGCCGCAGAACTAGTGAGAAATGTAGGCGAAATTTTTGCAGGCTACTGAGTACCTTCGCTCATCGTATCAGATAATGGTCTGCAGTTGAGGTCGAAGTAATTCACGGAATTTAGAAAAAAAATGGGGCCTAATTTAAGTTCTCGCCACATTTTCACCCTTCTTCGAACGGAGTGGCAGAACATACGGTACAGAACCTCAAGAATTTGTAGTATAAGCACCGGGAAGCATCCGACAAAGGAGCAAAATTAGCTCGCGTGCTTTTTGCTTTGGGAACAGCAAAGCTTACAAGTGCGCGACCTTCTCCGGGAGAGCTCTTCTACGCTACTTTTAAAATACACTCACCGATCAAGATTATTCGGCCTAAAGAGCCTACAATAGCCCAAGCAAAAACCACCCCAAAAGCTCGAGAATTCCAGATCAACGGAAGCATACGTGTCCGAGACTACAGGCCAAACAAACCAAAATGGTAATGTGGAGTCGTTAAAGCGAAGCTTGGTTTTCGTTTATACGTTTTAGAAGATACAGCAGGAATACAGCATACAAGAAACGTTGACCAACTCATTTCAAATTTGAAAAATTTAGAAGGGAAAGGTAATACGCCCTTGCAAACTAAATCGCCTGTTACTCACCTCAATCAAGAAGCGGAAACGGTGACGGAAATCACGAAACTAAGCGATCCCCCCTCATCTTAGTCGCAGCAGTCAATTCGGGAGCTAACATCAAACCTGGACGATCCGATATGTTCGCTTATGTTGACAAATATAATTGAACGATAAATACTGTAATAAATAGATATTGTAAAATTTTGGAAGTCTTGGCAATTTTTTGGCCATTTTGGGTATCAGCTTACAACATATCTTTGCTTTTCAAAGCTTGAAAAACAATATTCATAGTTTATAAGTTGACTTAAAAGTTAGTTACTTGTTCTGTTGTAAAGAAAGGACGAAGAAACATTATTTGTAATGATTACATACCATACTATGATGCCTGGTTTGAATGCATTGTATGTTTGATATCGCAGATAGCACCTCGCCTACATAAAATCAATAACTTCCTTATGAAATAACAAACATTTCCTTTCTTCCAACTTTCTCCAAAACCTTCAAAACATTTTGAATGCTTAATAGCCCAAAAACCATTTGAAAGGAGCCAGATACAACCGTTAATAATTTTGATGTTTGTTGCATCTTTTATAATGTTATTTCACATATTAATGTGTTTGCCATCAACTTCTGCCGTACTTCATGACATTAAATGAAGATATTGTGTGCAAACAGTCTGCAAATTCACCTTGGAGACACAAATCGTCCATACATATTCCAGCTACTGACATATCAAAGTGAACTCGGTCTCTACTTTTTATTTATTCTTCTTCCAGGAAACAGCGAAATCTTACATTAGATATACGACTATATATCTTTAGACATATAACGTAAGCTGGAAACAAGATGTACAATCAACATCATTGCGTTTTTTACATACTTTGAGCAAAAATGTTCTTCCGCCAGCTCAAACATCGTTAAACTTGCTCGTAAATCCTTTTTGTTAAACTAAAAACTCTACATATCAATTAATTTCTCTCTATACATTGAAAGTAATATATAAAAGAAATTGACATACGAGGTAAACGCTAAAAAATTGCTGCATCATTCTTGATTTCGTCAATCATGTGGAAGACACAACTATAAGTTTTCGAATTCTAGCTCACATACTAATTGATCTCTTCTCTTTTATCGACACCTTCATCAATTGTTTTATTACTTGTTTCATTAAGACTCACAATAGCATATTCTTAACCATTATTACAAGGAACATTTGAATAAACCATTTAAAAGCCCTCATTAAGATTATCATCTTCAATGTCATATTCACTTCACTATAGATAATAACAAAATTTAGTTGTCCTTCGAATAATTTAGTATTTATTACAATGTTTTAGTCTTGCCACAGGAAAAAGTATCCTCACAACCTTTCCTCGGCATTAACACTGCGGCACTAATTGCGGCATCTATGGCACTAGATGCCATTTGCGTTGGTGCGCAACTTAGTGGCGATACGATCGTGTTCGCGAGCGTTTACGTTTATCATGGTTCCCACCACTCAGAGGTCATTACTGACCTAGAAAAAATTTACGGAGGAGACTTCAGCTCTCGACACCCAGCTTGGGGTAACTAGCATGCGAATACATACGGAATCAGTTTACAGGCATGGCTTTCTATCAATCCTCTTAATTTAAAGGTTGTTGCTCCTTCGGAGCCCACATTTCGCAGGTCGTCGAGCGTAATCGACTTCTTCCTTGTATCTCTCAGTCTCATTAGCATTCTAGTTCATTTTGGCTCTTGGTCGTGTGACGTCTTCGACGCAGAATCTGACCACCAACTCGTGCAGGTAAGCTTGTTAAGAAGAAGTGGGCTCGGCTTCTTGGCCTCAGAACCAGAGCTGTATATTCCGTACAATAGAGTTAACTGGGAAAATTTCTCCAGAGAATTAGAAGAAAAACTGAAATACCTAGACCTGGACGATAGGCGAAATCTTTCGCCAGAAGAGATCGACGTCTACATCAACTCACTCAATTGTGTTCTTAATTCAGCCATAGAAAATGAGTCTATTTCCAAAAGATCCCGAAATTATGCCTTTAGAGACCTCCCCCAGGACATTATTGACCTCCACAACAAACGTAGGACCTTAAAAAGACGCCTAACCCGTACATACCATCGACATCTTAACAAAGTAACCCCTGAGCATCGGCAAACCCGCTTCCTAATTAAAAACGTAAACTTCTTGATCATGATTAAAACAGCAACACACATGAACAAAAAGTTTGAAGAACGCCTGAAAAATATTTCCCCTGACCATGATATGTACAGAGAAATCAACCGAATCACCGGCCGCAAAAGAGTGAACGGCAACTTCACATCCGATGGTATTTCCCTTTGCGACGATCATAGTATTGTCAATGCTGCAGCCGAAGCTTACTCGGCGGTTTTCAGTGAAAGTAACGAAAGCTCTGATTCACTATTCACCAATGAAGTAAAAGAAGTGGTGTTGACTTTCTGTCGTAATAACAAAGGCCTCTGTCTGGCAACCTTCAGCCATAAAAACACTGCTGTCTCTCCTTCGGGAATCTCTCTCTTGATCACTCCCGGCACCCTAGTCACTAGTCAACACCTTGACCGGAAAAAATCTTCAGGTGAAGACAGTGTCTCAAATTTCCTCCTGAAGAAACTGCCAACTCTCTACTTCCACCATCTCACAATTATCTTTAATAACTGTCTCAAGATAGGCTACTTCCCGAATGCATGGAAGAGGGCAAAAATTTACCCGTTACCAAAATGTTCTGGCACGTGTGAACTAAGAAAATTTCGTCCCATATCCATGCTCTCCAATGTAGGGAAGCTATTTAAAAAAGTAATTCTATCCGAATTATCAGAAGAGATCAATGAAAGCAACATCATTCCACTCAGACAATTCGGTTTTAAAGCCAAACATTCAACGGTTGACGCACTTTCCGTCTTTAAGGATGCTATTGAGACTGCTGTGAGTGAAAATAAGGTTCTCGGAGCCTGCTTGATTGATGAGAAGAAGGCTTTCGATTCTGTTTGGATCGTTGACCTTATCTTCAAGTTGATCAACCTTGGTATCCCTGTACCTTTTATTCGTCTCATTGAGAGCTTTCTGCAAAACAGATGCGCTTTCGTAGGCCTAAACGGTACCTCTTCTAAAGTCTTTAAAATCAAGCGTGGTGTTCCACAAGGATCAATTTTGGGACCCATACTATTTAATGTCGTTACCGCAGATATCCCAAATATAGTTAACGAAGGAGCCTCTACCCTCAAGGTCAATCTTTATGCGGATGACCTGCTGGTTTGGAGCTCACAGCACAACCCTAGATACGCAGCAATACAGCTGCAGCGATATCTGTCAGAGCTAATCAGCTACTATTCCAAATGGGGCCTTTCCGTCACCCCAAATAAAAGTGAGCTTTTTTCCTTTAGAGGCAATAATGATAGTTACAAGCGCCGTTTCAAAGGTCTACAGCAAGCTAGCGTCACTATAAATGGCACACGTATCATGCCTTCTAGATCAGTTAAATATCTGGGTATGATTTTTGACCCTTTCAGAAAGTTCTCTGCTCAAGCTAAGTCCCGTCTCCAATCTGCAACTTTCGCTTACCATAGACTCAGTTGCCTCTTTAAAGCCAGCTCTCCCTGAATAACAGAGTAAAGTCCACTATCTACAAGCAGCTCATAAGGCCCATCCTTACTTACGCCATTCTGATTTGGTCATCGGTCGGAGCCTACCAAATCGAAAGGTTGGCGAAATTCGAGAGGAGAATTTTCCGAACACACACTAATCTCCACCGAAGAGAAAATGATTACTTCTACCCCAACTCAATACTGTATAAAGCAGCTAAACTTGAGCCCCTCGCACAGCATATTGGGAAACTCCGCGATGCAGCCATCAAACGAGGAAGAAATCACGGTAATCCGAACGTGTCCATAATGTTTAATAACACAAACAGATGACGGCAGCGAACACAGCGTGATATCCGACACAACTGGTCTCAACGAATCACCACGAATCCTATAATCAACACACATCGAATATCAACAATCAACAATACAATGCACCGAACATTAGGCAATGCATTAACCGGCCCGGCCTGAAGCCCAGAAATGTATCAGCACTAGTTTTTAATCTGAAAAGTTTTTTTAAACTGAAATTGATTCATGAAATTTTCCTTTCTTTATATCAAGACGAACTTGAGCAACATGGCGTCAAAGACACAGCTCATAGGTTAAGTTAATTTTAAGTTAATTTCAAATAGTTTGTAGGTACTTGTTGTCTAATTCTAAGAAGATTGTGAATAAAACCTACTATTCATTCATTCATTCCTCGGCATCTGCGTGAAGCCTTCAACCATTTAACGCGTTCGGGGCATTTCACGTGAAGCGGGCAGCGTAATCTGGTCGAGGTTTCCGATTTAGGTTATATTTGAGTATGTTACACATGTACACATAGTTGAACCCCTATTTCACAAATTATGGGATTTATGCTAGATTTGGTGAACCATTAAAAAACCTTTACTATCTCATATTTTGATTTCGTTGTTCATTATTTTTTTGGTATACAAAAGTGTAAAGTTTTTTTTTTCCTATTTTCCAAAGTTCGCATTTTTTAAAAATTTCTGTGCTTATTATTTTGAAAGCTTAAATTGTGTTTCTACTCTACGCAAAATTTCATGGGCCCCGAAGCAGTTTAGGAGTTACGCAAATAACAATTACGAAGTACAGCGTCAGCCGCGTTGTAGCATAAATCCGTCCATAGTTTTGACAACACATTTTCGTTTCACATAAAGGCTAAATAGTGTCATTAATGATTGTGTCTTATTAATTTATATTAGGTGTACAACTTTGCTTCCGCCGTTTTTTTTTCGAAATTCGAAGCTTTGTTGTAAAAAACTGGTTATACATTTATGATTCAAAGTATTGTCTATCGCTGGTCACTACTTTCTCCCATCTTTCGGGCAACGGACGAATCCCGCGTTGAATAAACTGATCATCTTTTGAAGCGATGCACGAATCGATCCAATTTTTACTTCTTCAAAAGACCGGAAGTCGGACCGGGCCGTGTGTCATTGATCGAAACAAGTGATAGTCCAAGGGAACAAGGTCTGGAGAATACGGTGGGTGAGGTAGGACTTCTCATTTCAACATTTCCAAGTAAGTCTTGACCTCATTCGCAACATGGGGTTGAGCATTGTCATTCTGTAAAAGCATTTTATCATGTCTCTGGTTGTATTGCGGCCGTTTGTCTTCCAATGCTCGGGTCAAACGCATGAATTACGTTCGAAAACGATCGTCTGTGATTGTTTCAGTTTCAGGATTTAACAACTCATAATAGACTACACCGAGCAGGTTCCACAAAATACTGAGCATGACCTTGGACCCGTGAATATTCGGTTTGGCCGTCGACGTGGAAGCAAGGCCGGGATATCCCTATGATTTTCTGCGCTTGGGGCTATAAATGAACCCATTTTTCGTCCCCAGACACAATGCGATACAGAAATCCCTTCCGTTTTTGCCTTCACAAGCAAAAAAGCCGTTCAACATCTCTCGGCTTCAACTCGTACGGCACTCAATTTCCTTGTTTCTGAATCATTCCCATGACTTTCAGGCGTTTTGAAATGGCTTGTTGCATCACCCTCAATGATCCCGCCAATTCTTCTTGCGTTTGACACGAGTCTTGATCAAGTAATGCCTCTAATTCTACATCTTCGAAAACCTTCTCTATTCCATCGCCATGCTTATCTTCGACGCCAAAATCACCGTTCTTGAAGCGTTGAAACCCCTCTCTAATAGTGGCCTCACCATAGGTATTTGATAGCATTCGATGATCCTCAGCCGCAGATTTCTCCATATTAAAGCAGAAAATTAAAACCTCCCGCAAATGACGAGAATTTGGCTCGTAAGTTAAAATGTTTAATCGAGAATAACATTTTGATTTTCAATTTCAAAAGTTTTTTTCTTCTGAAAAACTTCTGAAATTGATAAAGCTAACCAAAGGCAATTCGGGAAAATAGGATAAGTTCAAGCTGAGAGCAATAATCATAGCAGGTTGAAATAACCAGACGACAGCCATCTAGCTGGTAGTGCCAATTGACGCGTCCCGGCCTGTGAGTTGGGACCTGATGAGAAGCGGCAGGGACCCGTGTTCGAAACCAGCTTGAGCTCTTGCCACCTTTGTTTCCAAATATAAACTTTATGATGCAGACACAAATCGACTAATATTTCGATGGCGTTATGTTTACAAATACCTAAGTTTATTATATGACATCTACGATCTATTTATTTCTACAGCCATTTATTGCAAAACGGCGGAAGCAAAGTCGTACCTATTCTGAGGATTCTGAGGAGTAGTTAGGTAACATAAAAATAAAACAAAACATCGTAACTTATTCGTTCTGTTATTCACATATCTTATTATCATCTATTTGTTACTTACTTATTTCACCGTTTTGTAAACTAAACGGTTTCGTAATCGGTGCTTTTGAGTTAAACTCTACTCTGGTCAATGTCGCCCTTATCAGATAAAAAATTTCGATGTAATGTAACGATGCTTCGTATAAACGCGTGGGTGTGGTGATGGTTTTTGTGCACCATTTTGTAAGCTTACACGTGTCACCAAGACTATCATATGGTCCTTTGCCATGGGCAGTAGCGTGGAAATGGAGTTCTGCTTCCGTACCAAAAGACTGGTCCGCACATTGAATCACAAAACAGTTCTCAGCGAAATCGCATTGAACAATTAACTCAATCTCGGTTATTTTTTATATTAACGATTTGAAGTATTAAGCTTGCTGTTCAGCGATGAATGCATGTGATTTCTAAATATCTAACGCTGTACACAGGTTTTCTACAAAGTCATCTGAAGAAAAAACTTGAGTGGCGACTGTAAATCGATCAGTACCAGTCTATACGTTAAACTGCACACTTGTGATTTGATTATCAACAAATATTATTATAATGTCAGGTGTTCAAGGATTTCAATAAGGTCAGGACAGTTCCTACAACGTTCATTCAATGGGGATTATCCGGTAGTCAAGGAGCAAATTGGCAAAGGATTTTCCCACAGCATCTTTTTAAGGCAATCTTTGTAACATTTTAAAGGAATTGCTGACTCATTCGTAAGAGTTGGAATGTCCCCATCGTCTTACTCACATCCTGTTGATAAACACTGACGCATACCACATGTGTGCCCAAATCACCAGCAAAAATACATTGTTTAGGGTGCAATGTGAAGGATTTCGTAAAACTCACTTTTATATCAGGATTCTCCTGTTTAAATTGGTTCTATTATTCATCGATGTTGTACATTAAGAGCTGTTTCTGTAAAGGAACTCTTGTTACGGTGTGGGTTCGCTACCCTCGGGGGAAGCTTTCACCACGCAAGGAACCCGACGAACGCGTCTTCCGGGAGTAACGTAAGTGAAGACGAAGCAAACAAGTAAAACCACTACCCTCCGTAAATCCGCGAAGTAGAAGTTGAATTTGTTGCCCGATAGCGAGATCTGCGAAGAGAAACTCGTAGAAAGCTAAATTTAAGTTATTCAGCGATTAACCGAAATAGTGTAAGAAGAATCATAGAAGCAAAGAAGGGAATTGTGGTTGAAATTAAAGAAATGAAGTAATTGTATTCATAGAATGGTAGTTAGCTTGTAAGGGTAGCAGCGAATCAACGGACTAGGCATACGAGATCATTTGTTGATGGAAGCCAGCGAGCAGCGCAAGAATCCACCGACACCAACTTCAAAATAAGGAGCTACCGGAACGAGCTCAACCGGTTGTATGCCGGCTAAGGAAACCAAACCACACACTTAGCCGCGAATCTGGCTCACTTTCGCGATCTTTGGCTGGGCGTAAGGGGCCATGGACACATCACAAAACAGGTACTTACCTCCATATGATAAATAGTCGCGGCAATGAACGTTTAATAAACAAATAAACAAACACAAACTCAAACTTAGAACACACACACAAACTTAATCATCACAAACTCCTTATAACTCGCGCAAATCTCTCGAAATGTACCTCCATATCACAAACGCTTAATAAATAAGTAAACAATAAACAAACACAAACTTAAACACAAATAAATTAACCAGATGTCACAGGTCATCTGTCAGCCGGTAGTTGCGGCGAAGTGTGATGCGACCCAATGTGGATGGTGGAACTCGCCGTACCATAGTTACAGCGGTTCCGGCGAATGGATCGGAGCTCGGGTGGGTCATCGCCCGAAGGGTGAACGGCCGCAGCGGGAGGATCTCGAACCGCTAAATGGACGATGTTAAAACGAAGTGAAAAAGAACGGTGGTGCTCTTTTTTTTTGGTGTCAGACGCGAGACTGTACGGGAGAGTGGAAAGATATAGTAGGAGTGCGATTCCTCTATTAATATAGCTATGTTAGTGCGCGAAGAAGTGTAATTTTTGAGACTGAATAATAGATATAATAAAAGATATAAAAAAAGACTAAATAATTGAGACTGAAGTGTTGAGGCGAGAAGAAGTGTAATTTTTGAGACTAAATAATAGATATAAAAAAAAGACTAAATAAGAAAAGACTAAATAATTGAGACTGAAGTGTTGAGGCGGTGCAGCGCACGGCGATCGTTCGGGTTCCGGAGACTGGGTGTGGAATGCAGGCGAAGATAATTTGAGTCGGCGGAAGCACGGAATCGCGGGGGTGGCCAACGTCGCACAAGTGATAGGCTTGTAATTACAATATTGTTACTATTATATATAAATTATTACTATTATATAGTATATAATATTGTAAGTAGTATATTATTACTATTATATATAAATTTTTACTATTATATATTATCTGTTATTACTGTTCTACTATATTAGCATATCAATAGAGTCTAACAACCTAAACAACACGAGTTTCTCTTCCACGGGTGAGACGGGAGCAACGCGGACGGTAGTCGGTCTTTTGTTTTCAGGGTGTTTTCCTTTTCGTTTACTGTTTCTAGGATCAACGGTTTCCGAGTGGTTGTGGAGGTTCCTTACGAGGAGAGTGGTCTCGTCGCATTCTCGCTTGGCGACGTTTCGGGGCTCGGTAAAGCGAGTGGCGCCCATGCCCGTCTCCGACGGACATATCGGGACCGAGGGCCATGGCCGTTACCTATCCGTACAGGAACGACCGTGGGGGTGCATCGTGCCCAATACCCAAGTTTTTTTTTTGGTATTATTTTGGTTTGTCTTCCCTCAAATAAAACCCTTTCACTTTTACCGTATTTGGTGTTAATTTTCGACCTCCTCGCGAACTGGGCGATGATAAAATGTCTTTTTCCATAACTAGTTCCTTTGCCTTTTTAGCGCGACGTCTGGTTGTATGGGACTCTTCAGCAAGCTGCTTTTTACCCCACGATTTGGCGCCAAAGTGAGAATAGTTGTCTTCATAGCAGTAGATATGGAAGGATCATAACATTTTTCTTTTAACTGCAGAAGAATTTCATTTTCATTCTTGTCATCTGTCTGTGTTGATGCGTTCTTTAACTTGCTTTCCTCAAGAACAATAGAAACACCTTGTGAATGATGTTGAAATTCGATTGACGATTGACTATTCGAGGTGACATTTCGGCTCATTTTTGGCACGGATCCGCTACTGAGAAGCTGGCTGCATTGTTTCCACACATATAAATTACTTGCAAATGACTACTTCACTGCTAATGTCATCGGCAATTTTCTCAAGTTTTTATGTTTTGTATGAAACGATAAACGAAATGGATTGAAACACCGATCAACATAAGAAACCATTATCGTAATACTTAAAATGCAAGTTATATAATTTAATTTTACATCGATTAGAAATGACTTCGAACATAATTCTTCAGAACTAACTTTGAACTGAAATCAAATTAACTTGAATCGAAAGCTGAAACTCGTTACTACAATTATAGTTTCAGAAAAATTTACAAATAGATCGTAGTTTAAAAGGTGTAAATGGTTTTCAGATTTTATTATAGTGCTCTGATATAACTCTGCGTTAGACGGATATAGCGTTTTGTCAAAAGTTCTTTTGTTTGAATTTATTAATGCGTTCACGAGAGAAATCGTGGCGTCGCATTTCTTTTGGGTATTGATTACACTGGTCTGCAACGAAAAACTCCTTTAAACAAAAATATGATCAGTATGAAGTATTCAATATCCTTAATCTAGATCTGTTTTTATATTTTCGCTATCACGTATATATTCTTTAAAAAAATTTTTTTTTTAATAGCTTAAAATTCTATATTTTTTACTGTTTTACGTGCGTTAGCGCAACTTCATTTAGTTGAGATAGTGGTTATGCACAAAAAAACGACTCGTACTGATAGAAAGAGAGAGAACGATACCGACTGGATCATTTTTATACGAATACACGCGCCTGCGCAGTTGTTGCTGTGACTTCGTGGCGCTCAGTACGTTAAAAAGTTGTATAGTGATTGTTTTGGATTTACACGGAATATTTTAGTAAGTTTCGAGCAATATTGATACGTGTGGTGAAAATTACATAATAATCTCAGTTACAGTGCAAAATAAAGTCACACGATAGGAATATTGCTTTGATTTTGTAGCAATTTTTATTATATTGCAGGTACATAATGCCAAGGAATTGCAAAAATTCTCCAGATGTGTTTTGCTACATTTGTGGTGAATTTACTACAAAAGCTCAGAGAAATGGTTTGTCTAGTCTCGTTAAAAGTGCCTATCAGCGTTATTTTGGGTTCCCGGTTGATGACAGGGACAATAGTTGGCTCCCGAAAATGTGCTGCAGCAGTTGCTCAAGAACCTTACGTGGTTGGCTTCGAGGAAGTCATAAGACCATGCCCTTCGCAACGCCTATGATTTGGAGTGAACCACAAAACCATGAAAATGATTGTTATTTTTGTATGACCAAAACAAAGGGATATACGAAATAAAATAAAAATATGATTCAATATCCAGAAATACTGTCTGCACAAAAACCAGTTCCTCCAATGCGTAATAACAGCGCAACCAAAGATGTTTTGCCTCCAATGCGTAATAACAACGATGAAACTCCGATTGACTGAAACTTTTCCCCTCAACTTACTCAATCAAGTACCATAGCTATTTCTTCAGCGTCATCTATAAACTTAGAAAAACCTCATCTACTAACTCAGTCTGATTTGAATGATCTTGTTCGAGATTTAGGACTCTTAAAATCAAAGGCTCAACTTCTCGGATCACGACTTAAACAATGGAATTTGTTAGAGGAAAATACAAGGGTTTCATATTTTTGAAACAAACATGAAGAATTTGTTAGTTACTTCACCAAAGAGAATGATTTGGTATTTTGTAATAATGCTAACGGTCTTCTACAAGAACTAGGTTTTCCTGATGAACCCAAAGAGTGGCGACTTTTCATTGATTCATCTAAAATAAGTTTAAAAGCTGTCCTACTTCACAATGGCAATAAATATCCTTCAGTTCCTCTCGCACATGCAACAAATATGAAAGAAAATTATGTAAATATGAAGTTTTTATTGGAAAAAAATTAAATATTCACAGTATATGTGGAACATTTGCGCTGATCTTAAAGTTGTAGCAATGTTAACTGGCCTACAAGGAGGATATACAAAATATTGTTGTTTTTTGTGTGAGTGGGATCGTTGGGTGAGAGATAAACACTACGTAGTAAAAAGCTGGCCACGAAGAACGAATATCATGCCTGGTTTCAAGAACGTTAATGAAAAACCTTTGGTTCCAAGTGAAAAAATTTTTCTTCCTCCACTCCATATAAAGCTGGGTCTTATAAAGAATTTCGTTAAAGCCATGAATAAGGATGGTGAAAGCTTTCAGTATCTAAAGACAAAATTCCCCCGAATCAGCAATGCAGAATTAACAGAAGGAATCTAAAGAAAAAGAAGGAATCCTAAATACGCGAGCTCATGAAGGACACAAATTTTACAATAAAACTGAACGAACCCGAAATAAGGGCATGGACTGCTTTCGTCGAAGTATGCCATAATTACTACATAATTACAAAAACTACCAGGATACTGTCACAGAACTTATTTCTTCGTATAAAGACCTAGGGTGTTACATGTATTTAAAAATTCATTTTTTGGTCTCTCACTTGGATTTCTTCCCACCTAACCTTGGAGCAGTATCAGATGAACATGGTGAGAGGTTTCATCAAGATATTATGAACATAGAGAGGCGCTACAACGGAAAATGGTCAGAAGGAATGTTTGCAGATTTTTGCTGGTTTATTCAGCGCGAAACTCTACTTGAAAATATGAAAAGAAAGAAAACCACAAAGTAAAATACTATTAATAAGTAAAAAACATATTGTAATATACGTTTTAATGTTTTTTCATGGTCTGTATCCAAAATTATAATAAATAAATATATGATTAAAATATAATGCTATAAAAGAAATTTTATTTAAAAATTCCATTGTAAAAAAATAAACGTGATAGAAAATTTTTGATACCATATTCCTATTTAGAACTATTGAATCAATAATAATAATTCATAGTTATGTAAAGGAGACAAAAAAATTTTTTTGCAGACCAATGTTATCTTATCCAACGTCACTCACGTGTGCTCTACTGCCTAGTAATCAGTTGCTATTCCAACCGGCTAAAAATAAGAATATCGTCTCATTATAACAAAGTCACGTGTACTAAGAAGTACTTTTCTATGTTCAAAGATGGCGCTTTAAAAATACATAAGGACATTATTGGAAGTGTTCTATTACTTCCTTCTTATTGTATCGTGAGGCTTTCACAATGTAAATAACCCGTAAAAGTTGCGCACACCGTACGCAATGCAAGTAATGTGCGGTCAAAGCTATGGACGGAGTTATGCTACAACGGGGCTGCAACACAACACACGTAAGCTGCAATATTGTTTTATCAGGTCATTCCACAAAATTTTGACCAGGGTGTCGAAACTGACCTTGGCCAATTTCATTAAAATTTTGTAGGGGAAGGGTGAGCATAGTGACCACGGCTGTTACTGCACCGTACGGTGCTGCTAGACAGCGGAAGACGCGTCAACTATTCCATTGGTACGCCACCTTAGATGTGATGAAGGTGGAACGTGGAAGGGTTCTCATCGCTAGTTTTAAAAGGTATTAAACATTTTCGTGTTTTTCAACGTCCTGATGTAAGGTAAGTGTATTTAAGGTAGTAGTCCGGTGTGATGGTTTCAAAAAATCTTTTTTTTTTCTTTTACTTTTTTCAATCGAAAAACCTTTCAAAAATATACTGTAAAATTTCTAGGCCGAAATTTTCAATATTTTCGAAGTTATAGGCATAAAAGGAGAGCGCGCCGTAGTGTGTATGAAAGTAGTGGCTACGCCAGCAGCAGCTGCTCTGTCCGGTCCCTCTTATATTCTCCTTCTGACCTTTACTATTCAAAGACACGCAGGCATACTTAATAAATCAAGCATTTCCGATTGACAAAGATGAAATATAAGAATTTTGTACAGTATAACAGAAAGATTTTGAAGTAGTTCATCAGTTACCATTTTTCGCTCGACGAGTGCACATTTTTACTGGGAAAAACATTCTGGGAATTGCTACCAATACGGCTGCCTGTATCTTTACAATAAAAGTATGAGGGTTTTCTACCTGCACTCAAAATTATGGAGGTAATGGGGGTCACAATAGGTCAAACAGCCAGAGATTACGCTGACACTGTACACAATGCACGAGTTTTACGGGCGGAGATAACTGCAGAAGCCAACAGTAAAGTGGCCAGAACTTTACACAGGGCTCTGAAAGCCGCTGAAAATGATAATTTTGAGATAACAGAAGGATTTTTCTATGCACCAGGCATAGATGATTGATTTATGTAAGTATTATTTGTTGTCAAAACTTTGAACGTGTTTTTCTCAAAACTATGATTTAAAATTTCGGGGAAACACTGACTAGAAAGTATTTAACCGATTTAGCTGAAAATTTAACTCGTTATTCTAAATACGTATAGCTAAATACTAAACCTTTGAAACATTTATTTTTTTGATAATTTATTAATTTTTTTAACAATTTTTAGCAAAACAAATTCGATTTTCAGTATCTTTTTTTCACAAGTCCACTATTTATTGTATTTTTCTTTTTTTTTGTATGCATGTTATTAGTTAGTTCACTAGAGTGAACTATAAACAATAATAATCTCTTCGATTTTTTTATTTCTGATGACTACGAAAGGCTGTGTGCTTCTCCGAAACCGCTCAACGTTCCGCTGAGGACTCCACTTCAACACAAAAAATTATGAATAAATCAATGTAAAATTGAGTAAAAAACCGGTAGTTTTTTTGTATGCTTGAAAGTAGTAATAAAAACATGCAAAAAAATACAAAATGATCGCATATCATTTTCCTGCTGAAAAAAAATTCACGAAAAAACGTCGAAATTTCGGCCGTCTCACCGGGCTACTACCTTAATTAACTATTATAACCAAACTTACATTCATTATACAGGCAAATGATAGTGACGTCTTAGAAAAGGTGTATTCATGCTTGAAAATGATGTGTCTGTGTACCGCTTTGCTCGATTTGTTTAGCCAGTATTGTGGCATTTATGTAATAGCGGCGAAGAAGGCAAACTAGCCACGTCCGTGGCCACTTTTCCCAACATAGAGTAAAATATATTTTCATTGAAAAATAGTAGTATAGTAAATTGTTTACAATACTTTAGAGGGTTTCAAACATCATACTAGCGTGTGTTTTATTTGATTTCTAACGACTTAAAACCTAGTGTAGTGGTTTTCACCAGCAACAAATGTATTTTAACAAGTTTTGTAGACTGGTAATTATAATCCAAGATCCATTACTGTACTATGTACTTACATTATACAACAAATTAACATTACTTTAAAAGATTATTGCAGCGTTCATTAAGGTGAAAACGCCGTGTAAATTTCATATTTTAATGCTATTTAAGATGATCAGTTGAAGAGTCAGCTGCAGTCATGGGACCCCGCAGCGATGGAAAGGCCAATCGATACCGTAAAAAGGACGGAATGCCTTATCAGACGGCTTCTAAAACTTACAATGTACCTAGGACCACACTAAAATGTCGTGTACTAAATAAAAATCAAGACGCCACTGACAACAAAAAGTATTCGGCCATTTTCGAGCTGCTTTCAAGGAAGACCAAGAACAGCAGTTGATAAATTATCTCTTGGATATGCAGGTACGTATTTTTACAATTACTGTAGCTGACTTGCGCAGCCTTGCTTATCAACTGGCTAATCGGAATAGCATCCCTCACGATTTCAATAAAGAAACAAAATTAGAAGACAAAGATTGGGTAATTGAACTCAGAAAGCGCCATCCTGAACTTGTGTTAAGAAAGCCTGAAGCGACAGTATCAAGGGCGCCAGTATTTAAGAAAATAAATGTAATCAAGTTTTTTGACATTTTGCAGGATATTCAAAACCATAGCTTGTATCCTCCTCAAAGGGTTTACAATGTTAATGAAATTGGATTTATCTTCAAAAGCTTTTGCGCTAAAAGGGCCACGGCAAGTCGGCTCTCTTACATCTGGAGTGAAAAGTGGTCTCTCTAACACGTTTCAATTTCAGTTGGCGCTCCACCTAGAACAACTTTAGTGTGTCATCCCTCAGGATGGATGAAAACTGAAATTTACACACAATGGTTTGACCATTTTTTCAAGTTTACGAAGCCATCCGAAGACGACCCAGTCTTGCTGATACTTGATTGACATTCCAGTCATACAAAAAATCTATATTTCACTAAAACGAAAATCACACAACTGTAGTTTGCATTCCCTCACACTGCAGTCATAAGCTGCAGCCACTCGACGTTTTTTTCGTGGGGCCTTTCAACACTTATTATGCGGAAGCGATTGAAAGATTCTTGCGTAATAATCCTGGTAGACTAGTGACATAGTATAAGGTATCTAAACTTCTTGGAGAGGCATTCCTCCTTGCAGCTACTCCAACTATTCCGGTAAAGGGGTTTGGAAAACATGGCATAGTTCTAATAAACAGACAGAAGTTTATTGACGCGGATTTTGCTTCAGCCATGACCACAGAAATCTCTGTTCAAGCTTCTACTTCTCTTCAAATAGCTGAAAATCAAGAATTAATAGTTGAAGACCAACAGGAAGTTTCTGCCAATAGAAGAGTTTGCAGATTCGTAGCACAAGATTGCTTGAGGTTGAGAGACACAACCTGCAACCCGCCTTCTTGAGATATAAATTTCGCCCAACAACCTCTGCATCTAACACTGCGGTTCCTATGTTTTCCAATGACTACAGACAAAACGTCACTTTAGGATCTAGAGATCAAAACTCTACATTTATTCTAATCTCTAAAGACACGCCTAAGCCAAGTTATTTAGCATGCCAACCCAGCCCACTGCCTCATTGCAGTACTTCGTGTGATTTAATCAGCATCTCCAAAAGCAATAAGCCCTATACTTTTCCTGTAAGCCCACAGGATATTGTTCCAATCTCAAAAGCAAATACTATCAAAGGAGAGAATAAACGAAGAAAAGGAACTGTTGCAGTTTGACTTCAAGATGGAATTAGTACCCGCAAAAGCAGAAAAAGTAAAAAAGACTTAAGAAAATAAAGCTGGAACTGAAAAAGGAAACACAGAATACGAAAATAAATGAAGAAAAGATGAAAACAATGAAAAAGTTCAAGGAAAGCAGAAAACGAAATCAAAATCAGCGAAACATTTTTTGTTCAACGAATCGGACAGTAACATGAGTGATACTGATTGCCTTTTCTGCGGGGGCTTGTATTCCCAGACAAGGGAAATTGAAGCATGAATAAGGTGTTCGAGCTTCGTACGATGGGCACATGACGCTTGTGCCCGGGTTTGAAGAAGATCCCAATGACTTTATTTCTGACGTTTCTCTACGTGGGTCTGAAACTTTCTCGACGATGCAAATATTGTTTTAATGTTGAAAATACAGTTTTATTTAGTATACAAATTCAAAATATTGCCTAATATAGCTAAATATTTAGGATATCGTATGTATATATAAACTTACGTATGTATGTATAAACTTAAAATCGTATGTATATGTAAACGTATATATAAACTTTATTTCTTATTTATTTTCTTCAAGATTGAAAAGATATTGCTTATCATGGCCGCTTTGCCCACCCTTCCCCTATACATGAAGTACTTCCAGCTGATATGACTCAGGCTTTCTATTTTATCATCGTTTTGTATGAAATTGAAGAGTCTCACATATTTGTACATTTTCATAAAATACAAACCTTTCAACATTCGGAGAAATAACAATTTTTGTCTGTAACGCACCGATATATACTTGATTTTCAAGCAAAAGGTTCAGTCCATCATTCAAAAATTGCGCAGGAAGTATTCGAGATAAAAAAAGATTCAGAGAAAATCTGCATATGTCCTTATCCTTGAAAAGTTTAGAAAGCCATCTCGGAATTGGGCTTTTGATTGTGTTTAAGCTAGTCATGTTAAAAACGCCGTCCTTTAATCTCATGCGTGTACGAAAAGGTGTACATGGTAGAGAACTTTTCAAAACTTACCCTTTCAGATACCTGCAATACACTTCGAATTCGTCCATTGTGCAAACTATTTATCATAATGTCTTCTAACTTTCAGGCTACTTGGTAAAGGTAATTTGGTTTAAGGATTTTTATCATATGACATTGCTTCCTTTCAAGACAAGTTTAGTGTTGTTTAGTATGGAACTTTAAGTTGGCCACACATTTCAATGCTACGTAGGGTGTGGCAAATATCATGGATTTCAGGGTAAGTTTGGTATGCAATTTTATCATAAGTAGATTGACACATAAGCAACGTTTGCATATTGTGCAGTTTTATTTCGATTATAAATGGTTCGGTTCAGGGATTTATGGCGCACTTTATTAATTTTTTGGCCGACATAATCATCCATTAGAACAAATAATTTGATTCATCATGGATCGTTTTCACATCACATTTACTCTCATTGATAATGCGGATCAATCCAAACGTCGTTCAGTGCTTAATGCAGAAATCATAGCAGCTGCAGAAGGTTGTATAGAAAAAGATCCAAGTGAGTCCATTCGACATCGTGGTCAGCAATTAAACCTGTGCTCATCCATATTATAGAGGGATTTTTTTTTAAAGAGAATCAAACTCATGCGAAATTGAACTCATGCAGGGATTAAAGCCGAAACACCACTGGACACGGCGAAAATTCGTTGTATAGGCCCAAGAAAATATAAATTAAAATTCTGAAAATTTTGTTTTGCAATGAGGTTCGTTTCTGGTTGATTGGCTACGTCAATAAATAAAACTTCCGAATGCGGAGTGATCACTAACCACAGGCGGTTGTCTTAGCACCGCTGCATTTGAAGAAAAACACAGTTTGGTGTTTTTAATGGGCTGGTGGAATAATTACTCAATACGTTTTCAAAATGTTACTGTCAATAGCATTCCAGTCGATGGTGACCGCTATAAAGCCATGAGAATTGACTTTCTTGTTTCGTAATCGACTTTCCATAATACAGAGATCCTATGCTTTAAAAAACATGCCACAACATTCCATACAGCTCAAGCCACCATCGACTTATTGAAGGAAGCATTTGATAAGCACATTGTTTCTCGTTTTGGACCTATGAACTGGCCTGCAAGATCTTGTGATTTAACACCGCCGTACTATTTTTTGTAAAGATACGTCAAACCATCCGTCTAAACAGATAATTCCAATTCCTAGATAATTCCGTTTAAACAATAAACCATTTGGAAGGCAAAATTCACTGGAGTATTGGTTATACACGGCCCCAATGATTCTTCCTCCGCCGGTCGTGGCACACGCATGCCTAGATCGGGTTTAGATCCCGTAAAGGTTTACCTTTGCAATTGAAACAATTATATGGCAATCTAAATGATTTATCGGTTTTTTTTCTTCACTAAAACTGTGTATACCTCTAAAAAGATCACCTTATATATGGAAGAAACAAGGCGTATTGTACCATTAAGCTGTAGTACATGCCTAGGCTTTTCTTAGATAAGATGTTTTAAAACAGAAATACTCAGGAGCAGTATGAAACAATCATATGTATGTGTAGTGTTAACATTAATTAACATTGGTTAACATGGTTGAATTGTGTATTTTAGATTGTTTGTTCAAATTTCTGAAACTGCAAGTGCTTTGCAGCAAGGTCCTTCTTTTCTTTTATTACTACTCAATTAAAGATACATTTTTGGAATTCATGTTCTGGATGTTTTAATCTGCCCATTTGAAAAGTTCAGTAGGTGTATTTATTTGTTCCAAATATAGCCTTTGCAAACTAGCTCTCCAGACATTCGAATGTTCTACCTGTTCTACCTCTAATTCTTTCCAGAACTGTGGCAAAAAATTCCATTCAGTCTTGAATCTCTCCTTGTGGGAAGTTGAACTATTAAAAGATTTGTCGTGTAAGTATTGCGATCAAGTTAGTGAATTGTAGTTCAGGATTTATACGAAACATGCAAATAAAGACATTAAAGACATTTCGTAGACATTCAAAATGTCTACGAAAATTTCATCTCCAAAATTGAACCAATCTCACCGCTTGTTTTCAAAATAAATTTTCTTCACATCTAAGCGAAATCACTTTTAATCTTGTACTATTAGTTTTTTGACAAATTTTCTCCTTGTTTCATCCCAAATCCAGTTCCTTGATTTTCGTTGAAATGCATAAAAGGTGAAAAATACTTTGGAAAAGTTTGAAAAAATATAGGTAAAGGCAAAATCTTCATTAATTAACCTCAAATGCAATATAAAACTCAGCCATGGACTACTCTGTTTATTACTCATACTTTAATAGCGTTTTTAATTAAACTTCCTGCAAAGTCTGATTAGCCACTTTTTCCTTTTTCTTACCTTAACGACATTTTCTGATAGTTACATTTTCTCCAACACTCCAGCACTCTTGTGTACTTGTCTTGTTAGTCAAAATATGAGTTAACGATAAGAAGACAAATAAGAAACAGGAACATTGACATCAACGTCTGGTACGTACAAGGAACTTGGGTAAAAAGGAAGGCAGGCCAGATTGCATGTCCTTTAACTCTTTCACAATCCCTTACATTTACTCGATTCGATTTAATCTTCGCTTTGTTACTTCTGCGCTTCCAACCTCTTCTCGGTGAAGTGCTCCTTGAAAAATGACTTTCTGACACGAATGCAATTAGGAAAAGTTAACGTGTGTCGGCAATGCCACTCCTTTACAGTGCCAATGTCGTCATCAGAAGTGTGTTAGAAGCTTAAACCCTAGTTCTTGCTAGCGATAACGTACCACCTACAATTGCTTCTTTATGAGCGTGTTTTAAAGCATTTTGTTGGTCTGCAGCATGCTATAAAGCAAAAAGTCATTAGCATGTATCATTTTTATTCGTTGACAAAATACCAGCCAAGCAAAACCGTCGTGCTTACAGGATATCACGCTGTGCTACAGATTAAAGCACTTGATGACAAATTTTTATCATTCCAACCTAACATAATTTGAAGGATAGAAGCATTGCATCATAAACTAGCTGACAAAAGACATTTTATTGTGCTACTAGGAAAATTCAAATTAAAAACTTCGTTTTTGTGTGTTTTTTGTATAAAAATTTGGAAAGTGAATCCATATAGAAAAAATGAAATTGTGCCACTGATGATAAATTTGTTTTGTGTTTTCAAATAACGTAAAAAAATTTAAATTATAGTTCCATTCTACTACACTTTTTCACTTTCCAACGGCCAGAATTACGTCCATTGAAAGTAGTCCTAATAGGGTTCTATAACATTCTTACGAAAGAATAAAAAAAGTCCTGAAATGCGATCATGACGTTAACTGATTCCACATTAAAAAGTTCACTTCCAAGATACGAGGAAGTGATCAGATATATTATTTGCTCTTTCTGCAAAGAGTGACAAACATGGCAGACCTGAGGAAAATTAAAACAATTCTTCACACAATTGTACGTTGGAACTACTACTCTAACAATCGTAAAGGCTCGACACAATGTCGAAATCGCCAAATGTATGGGCATGATTCCTTACATTGCCATTTAATCACTAAATGTGCCATATGATAGCGGCCCTCTTGAACACTCTAAATGTACATTGCGAAAAGAGCAGAGTAATAGAATAGTATGCAGCAATTGTCATGGTCCACACTTCTCAAATACTCCCGAATGCAAGAGCAGAACAAAATATACCGCGCTTAAAGAAAAGCTACAAAAAAGGAGACACTACCCAAAACCACACGTTTGCACTTTCGGAGAAAAATTTCCCAAGTATTCTCATACTTCAATCCACCAACTCAAGACACCAACCTGTATTGAAAATATTCCAAACTTGCTGACAAACTTAGTAAGTGCAACGAACGCACTTGGAATTTAACTTCAACCTCAACTACCCTACTGTGCAGCCACCAAAAACATTCCCACACTCTCTGGTAAAACTCGTAACGAGGAACTTCTTTCACCAGAAGATTTATTAATCTCTCATGAACTGATTATGAACTTATCTAAGTGTCATAATAAACAAGAACAAATCAGTGTAATGGTTAGCATTTCGGTTAAGTTTCTATATGGCTAAATTAATGAAAATTCTAATCTGGAATGTGAAAAGCATTAAAAATAAGAAAATTGAATTCATTGACTTTGTTTCTAAAATTAAGATTGATATTTGCATTTCAACTGAAACTTGGTTGAGGTCGCATGATAACCTAAGTCATGCTAACTTCCACATTTATCGAAGTGATCGCGAAAATAAAACAGGTGGCGGAGTTGCATTTGCAATAAAAAAACAATTAAGCAAATACCAGAGCCCCCTTTTGAATCGTCTGCCATTGAAAACATAGCGCTAATGTTAGATGAATCTCAAATCAAAATATACGAAGTTTACTTTCCTGGGACAAAACTTCGGAAGGAAAAATTAACTAAATTTAAAAATGATTTAAAAACCAAAAGTACTTGCTCTGTGGTGAGCATTTTTTTTATTCTGATAAAATCGGTCAATGTTTGTATGAAATGTTGAGTGGAAAGAATATTTTTATTCAATTTCCGACCGACCCCACATTATACTAACCTCGAGGTGTTTCGATTTACCCTTTTTTTGAGGGGTGAAGGCTATTTACGCCCTGAGTGTTGGACTCCCGCTACCGGACAACTAACTAACACCTCCCCTCTCACACTGAGAACATAGCCTGGAACTATTTGTCACATTACTTCGGACAACGCCTCATTAATCATCGGTTTGCGGTGCCTTCAGGTTACGGGAAATCCCTCTTTCTGCACGGATGGATTGCTGTTAATTGCTGTTACAGAGATCCCTCCTCCCTCACCGAGCGATTCATCGTGCCCTTTTTTATAAGAAGTACTGTCCGTACATAATGCGACACACAGTGCCAATTGTTATTGTGTTGCTTGGGTCCAACGGGCCTTGCTTTGTTGGTTTCGAGGACGCGTTTCAGCTGTATACAGCCATCTTCAGCTCGCTCGAGTTCCAATTGTCTTTTGATTGCATCATTTTTCCCGTTACATTTTCTGGGGAGAGCACGCCTATTTTCTCCGAGAGATGCGAACGGAGTCTTGTCGATCTGGTACACGTAAAGAACGTGTAGCAGGCGTCATCTGTCATCCCCGGGGCAGAACACGCAAGTTAGGGATGGTGACTTTCCTATCTTATACAGTTAAGACTGAAAATACCCGTGACAACTGAGTAGTTGCGTCAGGTAATAATCAGTCTTACCATATATTCTGTACAACCACGACCCCAAGTCACTAATCAGCCGTGCGGTCCACCTGCCTCGCGTTTCGTTTTCCCATATTTGCTGCCACAAGGTTAGGGACCTTCTCTGTTCCTCTCGGCTGACGGTTTCTCTCGGCGATTCCCCCTACGTAATTATACACGTTTCCGTTCGTCTGCAAGTAACTTAGTAGGAACCACGTTCGAGATTACCAGCACTGCAGGTTCAGAGACAGTGCGATAAGCAGGCGCTATTCGCAAAGCTCCTTGTGTCTGCACCTGTGCCAGACGCCTTCAGTGCGTCTCTTTACTAAGAGCGTCAGCCCAAACCGCGGAGCCATACAAGAGCACTGACTCCATTGCACTCATCAGTAGACGTCTTTTGCTCAAGGTTGGTCCCCGTGTGTTGGCCATAAGGCGACTGAGAGCCGATACTCCTAAAGAAATCTTATACTTAACCTGCTCGAGGAAGCTCATCTTCGAATCAATCTTCAAGCCAAGGTATTTGATTGATTCCTTCGACTCAATGATCATTTCTCCAACCTGAACGGGAATAACCCGAGGGATCCACCCCTTGGTCAGGACGAGGACCTCGGTCTTTTCCAGTGCCTATGTTAAGCAAGATGACAGTCCGTCATCAACTCACTCAATCGACGTATTAACGCACCCAATTTAAGTTGCGCCTGTCCGACATTACATCCGGTGAATAGTACTGCTACGTCATCTGTGTAGCCAACCAGGCGCGACTTCCCCGGTAACTGCAATTTCAATAGCTCATCATACGAGACATTTCAGAGGTCCGGCCCAGAACGGAACCTTGCGCCAACCCTAATGTCAAATCAAATCTTTGCCAGCCTTCCACTGTGTCATAGAGGATTCTCCGGTTTTAGAGATAGTCTATAATATCCGCGGCAGGTACCTCGGCACCCTGAAATATTCCAGAGCACGTAGAATATTTGTCCATCTAGCAGAATTTAAGGCATTTCTCACATCGAGTGTTATGAGCAATATTATTCGTCTCGAGTGGTGATTGTGGGCTTCTGCCTGCTGGACCGGACTCACTTACTCTGGTATTGCACCGATCGTGGATGGACCAGCCCTGAAGCCGTACTGCTGAGGAGACAGATCCCTAACAGTTCGGATGGATAAAATAATAATTGTCTCCTAAATAGTGTTTTTAATGCCTGTCTTAACCCTTAACAAATCACAAGTGTCTCACAATTGTCAAAATCAAATCACAATATCACAATTTTGTTTGATGCGAGTGTGAGGAGAAATTTTTATATATTTAAATTTACTTATAATCGTTTGGTGGGGGTAGTCAATAGCGGCTGCCAGATCTTTGTTTGTGTTACAATCGTAGTCTTTGTAATTGTATCAAATATAAGTGACTAGAAACTTTTGTCATAAAATAGTCGTGTTCTAATATCGTTCCTAATTCAAAGAAATGGCTAAAAGGTAACTAACACAAAGTGAAGCCCGATAGTAATGATGAGATTTTGCTGTCGACAGCTGTTCTGAGAGTGAACGTAATGTGACAGAACCAGCATGTAAGACCGATGATGAGCAATCATGGAGTGAGAGTGATGATGTACCTTGACAAGAAAACGTTTCGATTGACACTTATAAATGAAGAGATGGAGTAATTAGGAAATCAGAACCTGGCAAGCAACGCCGAACGCCTCGACTCAACATTATTAGCAGTGGTATTCATAAGGTGATTCTTCCTCCGGGGCAAGCTATAATAGATCCGAAAGACAGTTTCAGCCTTTTTTTGAAGATCACATATTAGAAATATTAGTGAAATATACCAATACTGAAGGGCTTAGAGTTTTACAATCTCTATAGAAACCAATTGTCTAAATCGAAATGCAAGCTTTTCTAAGTCTTTTATTGACTAAAGGCGTCAATAAACAGAGAGGTTTGAGTTTTAGAGAATGTTGGAACCCAATCTTTGGCAATCCGATATTTCGAGCTACAATGGGAAAAAAAGATTTGCTTCATTACTACGATTCTTAAGATTCGATGATAAAAACAAAATTTGTTTATCTTTTAACTTAGAAAGTTAAACTTAGTTAAGTTTAGAGAGTTAAAAGGAAGAAAATTAGAAGCTAAAAGAAAGTAATCTTTCAACTTAAAAAGTTAAAAGATAAACTTGCACCTATCGGAGAATTCTGGCAATACGTAAACCAGAACCTGAAAAGTGTTATTTGCCTTCAGAAAATCTCACAATTGACAAGCAGCTTGGACCTTTTTGAGGACGCTTATGAAAATTTAGTGGATCTATGACAGCAAAACTAGTTACCCACCATCAGTACGCCATATCTCGGATATTTAGCGTACAATGTAGTCTACCAGTTATGTGAACCACACTTACGTAGTAACAGAAATGTTACTTTTGATAATTATTTCACGAGTCTTGAAATCACAAAATCTTTGCTTCCCCTCTTGGCAGAAGCAGCCTAACAAATCTAATTTCTAATAATAATCTAAGCTTCGATTTGCTATCCCAGCGAAACAACAAATATTGGACTAAAACAACATGAAGGTTGGACTCGAGTTTTATTCAGTCCGATGACATGCAGATGACAGCATTATCCAGTTACACTCGTTAGCAGCTGCGAAAAAATTACCGCGGAAAGCCGACAAAGAAGCAAAACAAATAGGGCTCCAAATCAATGAAAACAAAACGAAAGGATGACACAGACGAGGCGAAAAGGCCAAAATACGCAGACTATCACCCATGAACTGTTGAAAAGAAACAAGGAAGACGTAATATCCAGCAAAATTTCTAATCTTGCTCGTCAAACTCTTGAAGGATTCCTCCGACGGATGGTTACCGGAGAAGTAAAGCGAATTCTGTACAACTGCTTGGAACGATACCGGACAGGTAGCAAAAGAGGTTCAAAATCAAAATCAGGCTTGCACCCACGGAAGGTCTTAATTTCATCGTACATGGTGAAATTTTGGGCTAGTAAGGGGGGAGGATTTGTACTGGAGAGGGAGATAGCAACTTCCAGAACGTTGATGATAAATCCGAAATAATGATAGTGATTATATATTAAAATAAGTTTATATAAGTTAGTGCTTGAAAAAATGCCCTACAGTCTTTTCGCGAGGAGAGACTTGAGGGGAGACTAGTACAGACGTCATGAAAAAACGGACCCAACTCTGACAGTTGTTTTACGCTTGGGTATGGAAAGTGGAGGATCAATGGACCGAAATAGCTGGAGCTACTGTTTGCGATAACTAAAGGCCAAAGAAGAGATATAGTGCTACGTAGAAGAAGAGAAATACAAGCTTGTGGGAATCTCTGCTTTATCAGGACTCTACATGAATGCCTGAGAGCTATAGTTAAGTCAACTGTAATATAGAATAAACACATGCAATAGAGTACTGATTCACATATTTAATTTTTATGATTTGCAGATTGTAACGGACCTTCATTTTCAATAACCTTTTTTTTATTTTGTTTTAGGTTTCAATGGCTACTCAATGCTTATTACTAATTGTGTTTGTCTTTATATCAGTTCTTAAATAAAAAAAATCGATTCTGGTCTACCTGTTCATGTACGAAAATCACCCAGAAATATCTAAGAATGTCATTGTATGTTAATCTATTCGACTTGACCTTAATCAAATAACAATATACGAATCCAGCTTAAAGAAATTTTCATTCTCTTTTCTTCAAAAGTATTTACATTTTATGGCTGTATTACATCCCTTCGTCTAGAAGAAGCTTATTGACCGGAAGCTATATCTGTGCTGGCAAGAATGGCTGATGAGAATAATTCCAATATTATCTTTATCTAAAGGCGAAGCGAAACATATAAAACATCTTTCCCATTAAACACATCTTTCCATTCGCTGGAAGCATTCAAGGTCAGTTTTTGGTTTGTTTGTTGCCAGCGAAAAGACGCAGTATGTTACATAAAATTTTGCCGGGAAAATTAAATTTGTGAGAAATTGCTTTCACATCATGTCAGTGTCAGTACCAACTGCTAGACTATACTTCATAAGGACTCGAAGCTAGAGGAAATAAGATTCGAAGGTTCATATGATGTTCATTTGTTTAATAAACAATTGATTTGAGTTACTACAATTGTGAAGAGATACGTTTTCCCTGCAGTTAATCGATATTTGTAACCAAAATAAAAAAAGGTTGATAGCATGATTTTTGAAGCACATCTATTTGATTTATTATTGTGAGTTATAAAGTCAAAGAAATGAAATAAGTAGGTAATAAAGTTCGCAACAATGTGACACCTTTTAACTCAATAAGCAACGATGTATCGTAGCAAAGCCAAATATGACCTTAAAAGGGTTCAGCAAATGGTCCCAAGAAGTTTAGATTCATGCTAACACTTAAATTGTCAGCTTCAAAACCTGTGCTGAAGCGTGAGGACTACTGTTTCGGCTACTCTCAAGCTTATTCAAAGAGACAATTAATTGAATTGGATTGAAACAAAAATCAGGACGTCAAGTGATTATTGACGAATGTGTATGTTGTAGATGATGTTACAACTATTAGATCCCGTGCCGAAATTATCGCGTTTCTTCACTATTCCCTCGTCACTATCAAAATGGTGATGAAAGTTCATCTGATGGCACCTTGTAGCGTAGCGTAAAAACCAGCGATAACAATTCGAACTTACTCCCTATCAAATGCAACCAAAATAAAAAGAATTTTGTTTTTGTTAATAAATATTTTGTCATTATTCTGTTCAATGCGAACTATTCCCTTCTCTGAAACGTTTGGGGACCAACGCAGAACGCATACATGCATATTACTATTTTTGGCTCTATCTCTTTTAGCCAGAAGCCGACCGGGAGTACTCTTGCTACTTTGTTCTTACGCTATACTTTCAGTCAATCCCATTCTGCATTGCATCCTCTCTGAACAGGCTCTTAGGCATCATACAAATAAAGCCACCCCATTAATCGATATAACTATGAATGACACGGCCAGATTGTACTCCCACCAAAATTAATAAATACAAATCAATGATAATTTAAACAATAACGTCAGTAAGCTATAAAGCAAGAACGTGAAATTGATAAAGATTATAGGGAACATGTTAGAATCTTGTGTAGCATAACTTTTGCAGGTTTTGCAAATTTTTTTCGGTGCGAAGTGACAAAGTGAGGATACTTATAAAAAAAAACAAGGTATTGTTTCCACATGTGATTTAAATAACTGTGTAAGAAGTGGCATTTGCTTTAATGGCAACAGAAACCACTCTGATATTTTTGCTAAGTACACTTCAAAATCTTTTACAAAGTTAAAGAACTAATTTAACTTGAAAATCCGTCGCATAAAACGATGCAATTTCTTAACCAACAGAGAACTCCTATTTACGGTGAAAGTTCAGTCTGAAACAGGAGCATTCTTGCAAAGCGTTCAATCTTAAAATTATAGATACTGTATCCTTGTCATACGGTGACCTTGCTTAAAGATTGAGGTGAACAAACGATAAAAACCTATGAAAGAAATTTGATCTGAATGATCATATCAGCCAAAAAAAAGACTGAAAAAAATAAGGACGAGAAGTCATAACTTAAATGGTGACTTTTAACAGCCAATAAGTGATGACCTGTGAAGTGAAGGAATTCTCTCATAATCAAGTTAGTCAGGTTGGTAAGCGTTCTGTGAAATAGGATGCCTTTCGATTGAAACATTGAAGAATGTAAAACCTGCAAATTCTTACACCAATCCCCCGCGTTTTTATTCGAGAAAATAATGGTTTTACAAGGTGTGTCTAAAAAGCTCCCGAGTTGGTCAAGAATAAAGAAAACTACGAGTGATTTCGGCAAAACGGACTTATTTTATTCAATGCAGTTCCCTTCAGCTATAAGCGTGTCAAATGATTTATTTAACTCATTGTTTGATATCATGTTTAGAATGGCGATCGTCGACTTTTGGATGTCGTCAATGTTTTCAAAACGTTTTTCTTTCAGTGCCAAATGTAATTTACCTAACAGGAAAAAGTCACATGGTGCCAAATCAGGCGAAAATGGCAAGTTTTTGATGAAAAGAACGCCATTTTTTTATCAAAAAATCGGTCACAAGCGTTGAACGATGAGCCAGCGCATTAGCACGTAACAAACGCCAACTTCCACATTCACGATATTCTCGCCGACCACGACGTATATGCAAACGCTTCATAGCACAGCTTTGCGCAGAGGCGATATCGTAACCAATGAGGTTTTACCGAGGTGCGATTATTGCTAGTTGAAAACTTTAACCAATACCCCACCATGGGCACGTGTAATCAAATAACATGGACCAATACTTGACCCGACCTATCAAAAAACTAAAAAACTGATAAGTATGATTTTGACGCATATCAACAGTATATATAGGAGTTCCGCTGCAAGCTGGCATCCGCATTTAGAAACTCTCGAAGAAATCATGAAGGCTGTGCGTTATCTCATCAAGTTGAGCTTCACTCGAGAAATAAACCAACAGTGGGCTGAGAAAGCGCAGAGTATTCATCTTCAAGATTCGGGTGGAATGTTCAGCCAGATCAACGCTTTCTTCAGGTCGAAGAAGCCGCCAACGGTGTCGACTTTGAAAATCCCGTTAGAACATGATGAATATAGGATCATAGAAACAGATGAACCCGACAACATTCAACGTCCCATACAATACAAAACTGTAACGAACGAGACAGAAAAATTAGACGTAATTGGTATGAGTATGGAATCAGTCCATCGACAAAACTCAAATCTAGGTAGTTCTCGATTGATAGAAACTGTCCAAAACAAAGTTGAAGAATTCCTGACTTCTTGCAGTCGAGCAACCACTCTCCATTTCAGTGAGTCATTAAATTCAAATATGCTGCCACAGAACAGCTTGAAAGACTATTTTGTGTCGAAGGAGGATGTACAGCCTGCCTTTCGGACACTTAATAACAAAAATTCAACTGACATTGAAGGCATACCCAACATTGTCCTCAAACACTTACCAGAACCAATAATGACCGAATTAACTTGCATCTTCAATAATGCACTTAATAATAAATATTTCCCACGAAATTGGAAGAAGGCCAGGGTCATTTCAATTTTGAAGAAAGGAAAAGATCCTAGCGACCTGAAAAGCTATCGACCGATAAGCTTATTGTCGAATGCAGGCAAAGTCCTTGGGAGTTTCTTGAACAGAAATATCAAGAAATACCTCGAAGACAAAGACATCATCAGCAATAGTCAGTTTGGCTTTCGCAGAATTCATACTACTATCCATGCTATCACGCAAGTGACGTCAGATATCTGCTGGCATTTAAACGTAGGAAAATGTGTTGGAGCATGCCTCATTGATATGCAGAGAGCCTTCGATACAGTTTGGCCTGTTGGACTAATTTTCAGACTCATACAGAATAGGTTCTGTAATGATTTGATAACCATATTAGTGAGTATGCTGTATGGAAAAGAATTTATTGTCGAAGTCGGGGGAAATACTTCCAGTAGAGTATTTCAGGTCTCTGACGGTCTACAACAAGGAAGGATGACGGCACCAACGCTATTCTCGATATTATTGAATCCTCTTTTGAAGTCATTTGGCTCCAACGATAGTCCTAAACGGATGATCGTGGCGTTTGCTGACGACTTGATCATATATACTGCAGACAGCAAAGCTTCGGTGGTTCAAGCTGAACTGCAAAGTATGTTTCAAGATGTCCAAACGTTCACAAATGCTTGGAAGATGAGGATCAATGATAAAAAATGTGAGACTATTTTATTTCGTGGACCACTGGTAAAGGCCGGCAGAGACTTGAAGCGAAATTGGAAGGATTTCCATATAAAGTCGAACGGAGAACGCATACCACACAAGAACACCGTGTGGTACTTGGGCGTGTTCCTCGACGATCGCTTGCAGTACATCCAACATGCGAAAATGCAGGGCATGGCACACGAATAATTCTGACACATTATGGGGTTAAAATCCATACACCGAAACGTCCAAACTGTAGATATTTTGATGTTGAATTTAAATGTTAAGGAAACCGTAGCAGCTAGACCACATTAACTACATTGCAGTTTCACTGAAATTGAAAAGGAGCACACTATACTACTCAAAGATATCCATTGCTGGGAAGCGTTTTGACGATTGGAAAGACTGATGAGACACCCACGAAAATCCAAGAGCGTAAGAGTCAGAATAAAGCTGCGATAATTTGCAAAAAAACGTATAAAATGGGTTTTCTGCTGCTTGCAGCCCTTCAAATTAAGAGAATTGAAGATATATATCCAGCCCTTATTCTGAAGAGTAGGAATCAGCTCATTTTGCATAAAACGACATTATAGAAGCAGCCTAGCTTTGAAAAGTATGCCAAAGCCATGGAGGCAGGCCAAAGCCGATCTGGCAGCGAAAGTGTGTAAGTATAAGCAGCCTCGACCAAAGGCGTGTGAACCAATTAGTCTAACGTCATTTAAGGTCAAAACAATGAAAAAGGTGGTGAGCAATTAATTCAGGGCAACTACCTTAATTAAATATCCACTAACCCGAAATAACATGCCGAAAGGACGGGACAATCAACAGATTCCATCTTGTAAGTGTTGATCTCGGAAAAGCGAAAAACCTCTGGAATATATATCAGTAACAATAAGTGCATTTCTTGTTACTGAAGAGTCCTTCGACAATACAATCCACTATGACTGAGGCGAACGCTGGTAAAAAAGAGGTTAACCTTATACGCTGGTTACCTCAATCCCTTCGGAGGCGAACCGCGCCATGGTAATTAGGATCAAACACTTTCAAATAACGTACGGATCGTGGAAGTTGGTAAGGTGTTGTTTCGCCCCTACTATAGACTCTTGCCACCGTCGGAGCCATAGTGAGACCGTCAGAGGTTGGGTGACATATCACGCTGTTGAACGAAAAGTATGAAGGAGTTTTGCGTAAAATAATGTAGAACACGTCGAATTGTGGAAAATTGGTACATGGAAAATGATTAAAAGTTCTATCTTGATGAAACCACAATGATGAATCTCTGATTTTTGATGGACGACGTTTGCGCGGAATGTGTTCATTAACGCAATACCCACAAGCCCAACCAACGCTCCGATGGTATCCAAACACTTGCCCGAAAAGTCTTTAGACCAAGAAGAAATTCTTTGTTGAATGTATTCTATTATGTCGAAAACAATCATGATATATGGGCCAGTGGCTTGGGTGAACCGAAGTCTTGGACACACGAGGAGGCTTTCATCTGAGCTTTCGGCCACCTTTGAGAACATTTTTAACTTACCGCCGCTTCACTTATATACCTAAATTGTTAAGGATCTTTCATGATAGAAGAGAATATGATCTAAGAAAAGGCACTAAACGAAGGAGAGTGTCACACGTGAACAGAGCGCTCTGAACATGATTATCTTGGAAGTGAGGCCAAGATGATGAGATGACTCCGTGTTGTTCCTCAAAAAGAAATGAAATCCCAACAAGTCGATTGTTTAACGGCTGATAAAGAATTTTGTAAATATTACTTTTGTTACTAACGCATTAGCAATCGAGCATTTCCCGTAGTTAAAAGTTGAAACATCTAGAGTAAAGAGTAAAGTTTCTATCATGTTTTTTATTGTTTTAGCATATATAACAGGTGTTTTCTTTTGATATTTTCAGTGGAATTAGCATAGACGCAGCCTTTGGATATCAAGAGGCTTCATATATTTTGGGTACTGTTTCGATAATGTAGGTCAGGGGATTGCCAAATCAAGAAAGAACAGCGATACTGGCACAATACATTAGAGCGGTCCGCTATGTACTTAGTCTACAAATGAAAATACCAATATTATTGAAAAAATGTAATTTATCGTTCACACTTGTTTACACATTGTTTACACTTGACCCAGCGATGCTCCAAATTCTTAACCCATCTGAAAAAAAGATTTGATGTCTTCAAAGTAGGCCTCCGCGGCAGTCATTACTTCCTCATTCGAGTGGAATTTCTGCCCGGCAAGTGACTTTTTCAAGTTGGGAAACAAAAAAAAGTCGCATTGGGCCAAATCAGGAGAATATGGTGAATGAGGCAGCAGTTCGTAGCCCAATTTTATCAATTTAGCCCTAACGAGTGCGGAGGTGTGAGCCAGTGTATTGCTGTCGTAGAAGAACATCTTTTTCTTCCCCAAATAGAGCTGTTTTTTTAACTCGGCGTCGAAATTGTCCAATATTCCGACAAAGTGCTGCATTGTGACCGTTTTGCCCTTCTCTAGATGGTCAATGTGACTGTGACCACAGAAAACGGTGGCCATCACATTTTCGGCCAATTGGACAGTCTTTGCCTTCTTCGGAGCAGCTTCATCGTGTAAAGTCCACTCTTACGACTGTCCTTGGTATCTGGTATGTAACAGTAGACCCATGTTTTGCCGACTGTCACGTTACGATATAAAACATCCTTCGGAATGCGCTTAAACAGCGCCAAACACTGCTCTGAAGTGCTCACATAGTTACGCTTGTTATCCAAAGTAAGCCAACGCATCACTCATCTTCCCGAGAGCTTTCTTATACTAAAATTTCATGTACGATATGAGCAACGCGATCTTTTTAGATGTCTACTATCTCAGCTTTCTCGTTCACTTTCAATCGGCGGTCTGCCAAAACGAGATCGTGGCTTTTCGTCACGTTATCCTTCATGGTTGCTGTTTTCGTGGCACCTGGACGTGGCTCATCAAAAACCGGCGTGCGACCGGGCTAAAATTCGTTGAACAAATTTTTGACGGTCACCATCGAAGAAGGAGCGTCCCCATAAGTGCTCTTTGATTTCACTGCGCGATTTCCCTTCCAAAAACAAGAACCCAATCACCGATTGGTATTGCTCCTTTTCCATTTTTTTTAATCAACGGACACTCTTGCTTTCACTCTCTCTCAAAACAGAACTATAAGTCCGATCCGGTTGACATTTGGTCCGGTCGGTAGCCGTCTATAGGAAGGTACTACACAATAGTGTATTGCTCTTGCGATAGTGGCACCATCGGGCAGTGAGACCAAGTACTTATCGGAACGCCTTCCTACGTATTTCATACTTACTATAAAGGATGACATGGAGCACCTTCAAGCAAAGAGCTAGTTAAGGTTCCACTACATCTAAAAAATAATGGATTTTAAATATGATCCTAGAGTACAGGGGAGTTGTTGTAATCCCATTAGCAACATGTAGCGGGCCACATTCGAGAACCAAAACCCATAAATAATATCAATACCCAATTAAAAACGAGGCACGTAATACAAGCATGTATTAAACTAGGATAATTTGGAATGAACTGGACACTCTAGTCAATTGTGATGTTGTTTAGTCAAGTCAAATATCATCACATTCGTAGTCATTACCTAGAATCAATATAAGGTTTAAATGTTGGAATAAAAGCTCCAACGCAAATTTGATTGACTCCCGGATTCCACTGCCAAGCCACAAAAAGCAACAAAATGCAAATATGGCGCCCAAAGACATCTATATTATTAGACAAAAGTTATTTAAAATAGACCAGAACATAGGACTTCTTCCATTGATTCTATATAAAATTGCAAGTCATAGCGCAACCATCTATTAACAATTATCAAGTTAATGGCTTCTGCACGTATTTACATGATATAAATAGCTGCCCAATTCTATGTTTATATTTTTGTTAACATAATATTACGAAACAAAATGAATTGTCGCCGTGGGTTCCGTCCAAGAATGTTCCTTTTGCATAGCTTTTCAATCACAATGAATCCAAGATCCAGTAGAACCCCCAATGCTTAGTATTATTGGAAAATTGATTACAGTATAGAGCTTGTTACGTTTTCCGTTCTGTTGTAGGTGGCATAAAGATATGTTGTAGGTGGAAACAAAAAAAAAATAAATAAAAGAGAGCAAGCAAGCATTTGCACTCATAATATTTTAAGATAAAAAAAAATCAAACGAAAAAAAGTATAACTTTAAACGGAATTAAAATGAAAGCATTTGTAATTAGATTTAGTTATTTAGTAATACCTACATAAATTTACATAAATGATCTCCAAAAAAGCCTCAGTCTAAGTTAAAAGTCTTAGAAAATGACCAACTGTATTCACGGAACGCTTGAGACAAATTTTCGATTAATGTAGTTCGGGTGTTAGTTGTGATCAATAACAATTAAGCAGGCAAGCCTTAAATCACGATCTTTTCGATTGCGCCCTTTTTGCTTTTAATACTGACTTCTGTCTAGTGAGCTAACTTTCGTCTTGTGTCCTTTTTGAGATTCGGAAGTTTATTTTCATCAGTCAGAATTCAAATTGTCGAGTACTGGAGAAGTGAAGAATGTGTTTCAAGATCATTCCACCACCGATCATTTTTGTGACATCTCAGTGGAAAAGCACCTTAAATTACGTGTTTGAATCAGCGCAAGCAGCAACTAAGTGGAAATTTTCTATTTCATGCCTGTATTGTTCTAATCGCATGCAATTTCATTGTGATCCTGACATCTCTACACTTCTAAATCTCGCAACACCATTCAATCTTTCCCCTTCCCTGTCTTGCACCGCGTCGACTTCCCTGGACGCCGCCATCAAAACTGAATTCGAACGGTAAGTCCCTTCAATTAAATCGTATTAACTCGCCGGTGAGAGTGCGAACCCCGTCGATCTGTTGGGCTTGTTCGCATTTTCAGCAAGAAAAAGTAAATATCTGTTAAGTTTTTGTTCGGGTGGACAAATGAAAAGAGTGGAAATACTAGTTTAATTATGTTTATTAATTCAGTTGAGACACATGTGGCCGCGTTCATTCACTTTTTTTAGTGGGAGAAAAACTTTTTGACAGATTTGGTCAATCATCTGCTATAATAGTTAGTGTTGCCAATGTCGATGTTCCTACAATCCCCCTCTCGGAAGGATCACCGATACTGATCATTACGAATGGCTTCCCTGTTGTCGAGTTCCTACTTGAAGCATGCGGTTGCAATGAATATCATGTAGATTCTTACCAAGTGGCTTCGTAAAGATGTCTGCAAGGTTTTTCTCTAATTTCACGTACTTCAACTCGATTGATCCATCCATTACTTTCTCTCGTACAAAATGATATTTTATCGCAATGTGTTTGGTTCGAGAGTTACTAATATAATTTTCTGCATGTGCGATTGCAGCTTGGTTGTCGTACGATATTTGAGTGCTATTTCCTATTAAATCTTCCAGGCTGAGGGATTTGAGTAGTTCCCTCACCCAAGTTGTCTCCTTTGCACAGGCAGCCACCGCTACGTACTCGGCTTCCATCGTGCTGTTATCGTTTGTTTTGTACTTTTCCAGTGTATAAGAGATCCGGCTAACGTTATAACATACCCGCTGATACTTTTACGATCCTCTCTTGAGGTTGCCCAATCCGCGTCTGAGTGCTGAAAGCTTGTGACCGGTAGGTTCGTATCTCAATTTGTAGTCTTTTGTATTCTTCAGATAACGAAGAATCCATTTAGCCGAATTCCAATGACTTCGATTGTAATTTGAAGAATATTGTGCTAGTTTGGTTACGGCGAAAGTAATATCTGGGCGCGTTCTTAGTGACAGATAAAGAAGCTCACCTATGAGCTCACGATAAGGTAGATCAACGGATTCCTGGTTGCTTTCGTCGAAGCTGGCATTGACTTCCATCGGCGTTCTTGTTCCATTTGCATCCTGAAGTATAAGCTGAGTTAGCAGTTTACCCTATTGTGATAGTGAGATAAGGCCGGAGTTTTCCTTTTCGAATTTTAAACCAAGCATTTGAGAGATTTCTCCAAGGTATTTGACCTCAAAGCAGCTTTGAAGTAACATATGAGCTTTATGTTTCGTCGTTACATTTTCCTTTATGACAATCATGTCATCCACGTAGACAGCTATGATCACTCTTCCCTCTTTTGCACATAGTTGGTAAGCACAAGGGTCGATTTCATTTCGAGTAAATCCAATGCTATTCAAAGATTTGTTTAAATGATCATTCCAGCATCTTCCGCTTTGCTTCAATCCGTATATTGATTTTCTCAGCTTTCACACTAAATGTCCTTGTCCTATTTTTACAAATCCTTCTGGTTGCGTCATGTATATCGTCTCCTTCAAATCGCTGTGAAGATAGGTGCTCTTTACATCGTATTGGTCGATGTTCCAATTCTTTTCAACACTTTCAGCAACAAGCAATCGCATTGTTTCAAAGCTGGATACTGGCGCGTATACGTCATCGTAATCCACTCCTTTTCTTTGGCTACAACCTTTAGCCACTAAGCGCGCTTTGAAACTCTCTTTGTTGGCGGATATATTTCTTTTGTATACCCATCTGCATTTCACTGGCGTAATACCGGGAGGTAGTTCTACTAAGTCCCATGATTTGTGCGCTGTTATTGAGTCAATTTCCTCAACCATTGCGTTCATCCACGTTCAGCTCCGATAGTTTGTTGGCTCGTTACACTCAATTTTCTGAGCTGTGAACGTTTGGGCTTTCGCTTCATGATTACTCGCTTTTCTAGGTCGGAGCGTCATCTTATGTTGTCGTAACTGAGTAATCTCGGCTTTTTCGTCTCGCGATGGTAGATCATCGTGATCCTGATTTACCATGTCATTTAGTACTCCTTCCTTGTTGAGATCATCTGTATCGTCTTCCGGATTCACCATGTTATTTGGTATGTCTTCATCTTTGATATCGTCTTGTGGAGTCTGCATATTGATATCCTTACTCATATCAGTCTTAGAATTTGTTGTGGAGAATGTTCTTTGAAAACACAATCCCGTGACTCTTGGACCTGCTGTGTCCCTGGCACCCAAATACAATAACCTCGACCATGCAGTGCATACCCAATAGGAATCCCACGTTCTGCTCTTTTGGATAATTTCGAAGAGCGTTTTTGTTTTGGAATGAGAGCAAAGACTTCGCATCCAATTGCTCGTAAATGTCGTACACTGGGTTTCCTTCCCGTCCACAATTCATATGGAGTTTTTTGTTTGCCATGACTATTTGTAAAACGATTTCGAATGTATGTCGCAGTATGGGTTAACTCCGCCCATGAGTTTTTAGGAAGACCGTTTTCTTGAATTTGTGACCTCACTAAATCCATTAATGTTCTGTTGTATCGCTCAGCAATGCCGTTTTGCCGCGGTGTATAGGTCATTGTCGTTTCATGTCTAATTCCCGTAGACTCGCAAAAAGTCACCCAATTCTTTGAACGAAATTCGAGACCGTTATCGGTGCGAATTCTCTTCAAGCTTTTTCTAGTTTGTTTTTCCGCTTCGATTTTCCATTTCTTGAACTCACTCAGTACGTCACCTTTATTTTTCAAAAATATTACGAAAGCATATCTACTGGCATCATCGATGATGGAAAGTATGTATCTTTTATTTCCCCAACTTGGAATATCGATAGGACCCATGAGATCAGCATGAACCAGTTCCAGGATCGTTGTCCTCTTTTCCTTTGTGTTATTTAAAGATTTATTTGGGAAAGGTATGCGCGTTGACTTTCCAGCTAAACAATGATCGCACAACGTTGGAGATCTTTTCTCACAATTCAGGCCCAAAACTGAATTGTTATTTGCCATTTCTAAAATCTTATGTTTGTTGACATGCATCATCCTTCGATGCCATAAACCGAGTGATTCTGTCTTCGTATCGTGTGCCTTTAACGTATTTAGAGTGCTTTCACTTTTCTCTACTGGTTCTGTATTTATTACATACAATCGATCTTTATTTTTTGCGTCTATTAGCAAGTTTCCCTTTTTGACGTATATTAAGCAGCCTCTTTCATTAAATAAAACTTTATTGTCATTTTCAATGAGTTGTTTGACTGACAAAATGCCATAATTAATACCCGGTACCAGCAATGTATTTTTTGCTTCGAATCTGGTCGCCGATCCCGAATTAGTTTGTTTACTATTATTTTCTCGACGTCTAGAATCTTTTGCTAGTAAGCGTTTTATCGTTGCACATGTGAATTCATTTTCTGGTAAGTTGCAAAGAGCTGATACAGTAGTATCCCAATCGTCTGACAGTCCACATAATATTATCATGGCTAAATCTCCGTCTTCAATCACATCACCGATATTTGACAAATCTGTAACTGTTTTATTAATTTGTCCTAGATAGTTTCTACCGTTTTGTGGTCACACATTTTATACGAATAAAGTTTTCGTCTTAGCTGAACCGTACGAAATTTGCAGTCCTTCGATGCATACAGCTTCTGTAATTCTTCCCATACATCTTTTGGCTTTAGGAGGGAACGTATGTGCATATGTTGTTCATCACAAATCGCAAGAACTATTTTTGCGTGTCCTTTTCCTTGGCGTAATATATATGCCCTTTTTTCATCTGCGTTCGCTTCTTCCGCAGGTTCCTCTTCTCCAGGTTCAATTATTGTCCATAGATTCGCTTCCATAAGCAGCAATTTCATTTGGTTTGACCAAGAGGCATAATTTACGCTGTTCAATTTGTCGATGGAGGCCTTGAATTCCGTCATCATTTGTGCTTGATTTTCCCACTAGGCTTTGTAGAGGAGTTATTGAATTTTCACTGTGATGGACTTTTCTTGTGCAAAACACTTCATGCAGACGAGTTTCGATGGACACATGTAAATCGGATACGATATATGTGCGCGGGCCACGCTTCGGTTTTGTGTGAGCGAACGATGGGAACGAACCGAAAATGGAAATTGACGACGTGTCACTTCACTTCACAGTTTTCACTTAATGCGGCACCTGGGCCCATAACCTTTGTTAAGTTTTTGTTCGGGTGGACAAATGAAAAGAGTGGAAATACTAGTTTAATTATGTATATTAATTCAGTTGACACACATGTGGCCGCATACATTCACTTTTTAGAGGGAGAAAAACTTTTTGACAGATTTGGTCAATCTTCTGCTATAAAAGTAAGTGTTGCCAATGTCGATGTTCCTACAATATCTGAGAAAAAAATTATAAAGTTTGGAAAAAAGGACTAGAAAATATAAACTTAAGGCAAAAATAAAATAAAATTAAGACAAAAAAGTAAATATGAGGTAAACTTAAGAACAAAAAAAAATTATAAAAAAGCAAATAGAAAGTGTCGCAAAGTAAAGGAACAAAAAGTAAAACCGAGAAAAACGGACACTTGGTCAGCTGTTTGCGGGTCGTGCAAATAAATCAAATATGGAGTATTAAAGAGCTCGTGTGAGCATGCATCAGATTTCCCCAAAACAAGCTGTGAGAGAAACTGCCATACTTTATCATACTGATCAGCGAATGACGGAAAGTCGAAAACGAAAAAGTTTTCGGAACTTGAATGGTGTTTTACTGGTTGTCGAAGTGTTTTGACTGCACTAGAAGACACTCAGTAAAGGACTCAAGCTCCTTCAATTCCAGACAAAGTTAAAGATGAAGAAAATGAAAAAGAAGAAGACTACAGGTCAAGTGAAGTCCCGAAGTCGAGCTGAGATAAAACCTCGTGCTGGAGGCGGCAGAGGTGGTCAGAATCAACGCGGCAGGACTGGCGGAAGTAATACGTTCTTAATTCATGTAAATCAACTGATTAGATTTTATTTACTTATTTACTTGTATAGCCTCTTATCTACATTCCATGCATCCATTCCATTGAATTCAAATGTCTATAAATTAAAAGACGAAGCAGTAGGATCTTTCTTTGTGTATGTGTTTGTCAGCTTAGATGTATAAGGATCAGAGTATAATATAAGTATAATCATACGTTTCATTTCATAAGACCTCCCACGCCCGCGTGGTGAGCTTGTCGGTATGTTTTTCAAAAAGTACCTTCCTTCGGCTGTCATTATACGGCATCCATATTTTCAAATTGCTATAATCTTTTTAACCTTGTTCCTTCTTTGCTGCAAGTGTGACCTATCAGTTGGGCCAGGTTTGTTTATTTTAGATAAGCTCATCATTTTTTGCTTGTTTATTTATATTTTTTCCACCAATAACCCCATTCCTACTTCTCTAATCATTTTCTGATCTTATTTCATTGTTCTCCCGCTATTTACCATATCTGTAGTGAATTGTTGAAATACACAATAGTCATAGATAGAAAGATATATATCTTTATTGAGACTTTATCGTACATTGTGTTGTCATTTGACATATAGCATTGTTATTTGACAGCGACTCTATTGTCAAGTACCTTCTTTGTCTAAATCCGATCGTGGTCCATGCTGATTTGATTTATGACAATGTGGTTAATACGTTACCTCTGCTCACAGGCTTGCACATTAATGTGCTTATTTCTAACTTAATCTAGAATAACTTAAACCTTTTTACAATTTTCAGAATTTTAATCGATTGGACAGTGTTTGGAATAGGTGAATTGTCGCAATGAAGTTATCCTCGATCGCCCTGCTTTGAGTTTGTAAAAAGGATGGTTTCAGGTTATGCCACAGCGGACGTGTAGTAAACTCGGATTGGTTGGCAAAGAGAAGTTGTATGGGAGATAAGTAATTCGACGAGTTGTTTAGGGACAGAGTCTGATTATACACTTCCCTGATCATGGGTTCTGGATGGTCAGATCACTCTTTGAATCGTTTTGTTGCGTGTTCGATCATATATCGCAGGAAAGGGGTTATTTTATATTCCTTGTAGAGATGGCAACTCCTAAAATGCTTTTTATTGGGCCGCCTATATTTTGAAAGGCACTTCCGAAGAATTTTTCTTTCGAAGATATGTATTTCTTCCGCAGTAGAGGGGGATATCGTGATGCACACGGGGAAACAGTACGTAATTATAGGCCGTACTAGAGTCTTGTATATGACTAGCTTCGTACTTTTGTCGATAGACTTGCTTGAAAACAGAAGCGCTAGTGCAGCCGATGCTCTGGTGGCTTTATCGAGCGCTTGACCGGCGTGGGGGTTGATTTGAAGCGGAGATGGAAAGGGACTCTCAGGTATTTTATAGATTTTTTTAAACGGACGTTTACTCCGTACATTTCCTTACTTTCTGCAGGAACGGCCCGATAGCCTTTCCCGTTGTCGTTTCGGAAGCATATTAGCTTGCATTTTTCTGTGTTCACATTTAGAGCCCATCTTTTTAGAGATACCATTGGGGTAAAGTGCTTGATGAGCACCAGGACATCATCGGCGTACAAAATTTCTAGGGGAAATACTTGGTTATGAGGAATGTGGTTGGTGCTGTTCCTGTGAGCTAGTTGGCGAACGCTTGTGAGTATATCGTGTAGGAAAAAAATAAATAGATGTGGTCCAACGACCGGAGCGAATATCAATAGCTTCTGAAAAAGTGTAAGCGATTTTTATCCTTAAGTAACGTTTATGCAGATAATTAGTGATTATACGGCTGAGGGAGGTTGGGCATTTAGCCTGGAGAAGGTTGTATATAAGTCCTTTTAACCAGACTGAGTCGAAAGCCTTTTCTAGGTCAACAGTGCATACTACGGGGCAGTTTTCCTTCTAAAGCCGGTGGAGACGTAGTCATGTAAGAAGACAGAAGCTTGTTCGGTAAAGACTTTTTCTTTGAACGAATTGTTCGAAAGGGGATTATGGGTTTTACGAACGTCTGGAAAGTATTGAGAATTGCCTTTTCCAGTATTTTGCCAAGGTTGAAATGCAATGGTTGATGATCGTTGTGAGTGGTCTGTAGATGGCCTCGCTACATTTCTTGAGTACGTAATTGGGAATGCCGTCAGGGTCGGCCGACTTTTTGCTGTTGAGGGATTGAAGGTAGAAGAGTACTTCATCTGGTGTTGTGAAGAGTTCTTTAAATTTGGAGCATGTAGGATTGGAAGCGTGAGTTGTTTAGTGAGAAGACGGTTAAAAGGGTATCCATTGACATCCATTATATCATTATATCATCCTGATATCCATTGACGAAGAGCGCAATTTCATTTCGGTTATTGACTCATCTTCTGGGGCCTGTTTGCGGAAGGACTGGCTGTAGAAGGATGAGCAAACGATTATCTTTTCCTCAATGGTAGTATATGTCTGAACGTTATGTTTCATTGGGCGTTTATTTATGTTGAACTCTGCAGTGAGGCGTCCTGTCAGCGAGTTGATCGCTCTGAAAACGCGAGAGGCAGGCTTCATAGCGACCAGACGAATTTTGAATGCCACGTTTGTCTCAGCGCGAGCTTTTATTCTGATGAACGAGTCTAGACAGCTGATTTGCGATTTTAGCGTTATATACACACTATTCACATGGTTCCAGTTCAGCTTATAGATCAGCTATAAGGTGCATTGGGAGACTTCTCCGAACTTAGTTAATAGGGGCGCCTCTTCTGGGGTATGTGTATCGATCGAATTGCAGATATACGAGGACAGCATTTGAACCTGGTTCTCTATATCTTCGTCACTGTATACCTGATTTTCTGTATACTTGAAGTATACAGAAATTATACTGCTCTAACCGCTCGAACCCACACTGGCGTATGAACGGGAGAGCGTAGCGGGGGGAGTGATTGAAGCGGTTTCTGGGAGAAATATGTTGAGTATCAACACGCGGTGGTCGGAGGTTATCTAGGAAGGAGCTTCCTCTGGGAAATTTAGGAACTCCAACATTGATAACGCACAGAGAAGTTTGGTTACCTGAGAAAATATAGTCGAAGAGAGAGGTTCCGTTGGCATTTGTAATGTGATCTCCCCAGTGTGTGTGTCTCGCATTTATGTCTCCACCTAAAATTATTCCATCGTGACCACAACAGCCATAATGAAAAAAAATCCAATCTCAATTTAAATATTCGAAGATTTCAAACGAACGTGAGCGATAATGAGATTAATTTTGCAAATTACGTTAAATTGTATTAAATTATCCTTTTAATAAATTTGACCACCTTATAAATAATTTCCGAATAAAACGAAATAATTTTCCACATTTCCTTGAACGCACAACTCTACTTGGACGGAAACATTATTTCAATATGCTTTTTCATTTCGTCCTCTAATTTAACGTAATCTTTCGTATGAATGTACAAACGATCTTCCAATAATATACTTTCCTGCATCTGGAAACCTTCACAAACAATGTCATTTTACGTTTGATGCTTTGTCTTCGACATTGTCGTTGGCCTGGTGTTGGCCTTGGGCAGAAATGATGATGTCCTTGCACATTCTCGTTTGAATGGGAGCTTCAATTCGATAGCATATTCAATAAATTTCTGAATGGTAGCCCATGCAGAGTATGAACATATGGTTACATAAACATATCATGTAAGCATACACACGCAGATATAGAATATCTAAAAGGACGAGCATTGTTGCTAATGTTACGTAAGGACATCTCACACTGCTGATGTAGAAGTTCATGGTGTCATTTCAATATTTTTGGTATTCATTAGGGAGTATTTTAGGTTATCTGTGCGTTGGCAGATGTTGACGATGAATATTCGAATAATAATCACAAGTTGTAGCACAAACAAATACTTTGCTCCGCAAATTCTACACAGTTGTTGCTTAGAAGTATCGGGAAGGGAGCATAATTTGTATCTTGTTAGGAAGAAGCTTGAATACTGTTTGTGAAGGAACTATTTTCTAATAAATTTCTAAACTAACAAGACTAGAGATTGTCCATGTGATATGGTTTAGCAAGGATGTGAGTTGGTTTTGTTGGTATGAATGGTAGTACAACATTTTGACTTAATTAAATCTGACTGCATACAAGTATCTTGTCTTTGTTGAATGGTGTCTTCTGGTTTATGTAGATGTTTTGAAGTAATTCGATCTACATCTTGCAGTCGCTTCGAATTAAACTGACTAGCGTTAATCATTCTAAATGCTAGAAAAGTAGAAGCAAAGGATCATAATTCATCCTCTTAAATCTTATCTCTGTAGTGAAGTACTCGTTTTACGTGAGCATACTGAAGTTTATAGACTGAATTGAGCTTTATGAATTAAAGGAATATCATTTTTGTTTTCTTGTGTTTTTAAAAATGTTGAAAAATACAACAATTATCAAAAAGGATACTAGTAAGAGTGGTAGTAGTGTTGTGGTAGTAATATTAGTAATGGTAGAATAGGTAGGAGTAGTTTTTGGTGATGTAGTAATTGTAGTACAAGTCTTAGTACCTAGTACTAGGTTATAGTAGTCACAGAAGTAACAATGTAAATGTAAGTAAATGTAAGAAAAAGAGTAACCACATGGTATTAATACATATATATGCAAACCAATGCACTAATAATTCAGGAAACGCCATGTAACCCTTTCGACGTAGTAAAAATTCCGAATGTTTTATTATTCCTTCAAAGTTTTTATTTAAAGGGGGGTAATTCCCTGGGTAAGTTCTACAACTTAATAACTTCATGTTATTTTAGAAAGATACATTTAGGCCGCCCATCGCATTTTCAATAGATACATTATTTGCTCATTGCATTACAAATATATTTCAACAAAATTCATATCAATTGTGTTGGAGGTTAAGAATAGGTGATTTACGATTTTAAATTATAACACTGTTGATTTGATAAAATGAATATTTTTATTTTAAAAGAATTGCATGAGGAGGAATATCACTTTACTTCACAGAGAGTCATAACTCAACTAACAACTTATCCCTAACTTAACACGTAATTTATAACCATAGAGTCCTAGACCCTTTTCCTTCTTGTTCAAATAAATGGACACATGGCTAAAGAAATATGTAAAAATGATAAACACATGCCATACTTTTATACAGATCTTAATAAGTAAATACAAGAAAGGATTCCTTGTTTGACCCAACTGTTTATGTCATAAAATTAGGATCAGGAATCTTTCCATGTAAACACTATAAAAGTTTTGTTATATTTAAAAACAAGAAAGACAACAGACTTTTGTAACAAGAAATGAACAGCTGTTCAAATATAATAAACAGAAAATATTGTTGATTCATTTTTGAAGAATTCAACAAATTGAAACTATGTTTAAGAAATAAGGATGAAATTGTACGAAACGATACCCCAAATATAAAAGCAAGTTTATGGACATGTATCGTGAATATGGCTATTAAAAGTTGCTGGTGAAATCATTCCAAGCACTTCTGAAAATTCACAATTATTTATTCAGTTATATTTGACAGCATTTTTTTTGTGGCTGGAAGGTGAAGGCTATTTGCGCCCTGAGTGTCGGACTCTCAGTGGCACACAGCAACTGAACTACCGGGTAAACACCTCCGGTCTCAAACCGAGAACCTAACCTGGAACCGTTTGTCACATTACTTCGGACTAGGCCTCCAAAGTCTCGCCTAGCAGCCCCTTCGGATTAGAAAGATCCCTCCCTCAGCAGGGATGGACAGAAAGGAGAGGGATTGCTGAGCGAGTGAGCCCTCTTCCTTCTGCGTGGCCAGCGTGCGACGATGTCCTTCTTCATAGTGAAAAGTGCCCGAACGTAGTGCGACACACAGTTCCATTTGTTCTTAGACACCAGCATATTTTCCACTGGGGTATCTGGAGAGATCTCCCCTATTGTCTCTCTAACGTATAAACGCTGTCTTACCCGCTGTTGGCATGTGTAAAAGGTGTGGCAAGCATCATTCGCAATTCCCGGGCAAAACAGCCAGTCAGGAGACCGTGACTTTTCCATTTTGTGCAGGTAAGACTGAAAACACCCGTGTCCGCGACAAGCTTTTGATAGTGTGGTATGCTGATGCAACCCGCAGAGTGCCTCGTTGTTGCACCTGTTTAGTCGCTTGCGGTACAACTCCTTACTGAGAGCTTCCCCTTGGAGCCATATAGCAGCACTGACTCCACTGCGCTCATCAGTAGGCATCTCCTGGTCGTGACGGATTCCTCAATGTTGGCCATTAGACGTCTGCGCGCCGATACTCCATCTGCGGTCTTGTCCGCTGACGCTCTGATTTGATCAAAGAAGCTCATCTTCGAGTCAATCATCATGCCAAGGTGTATTTGACAGCATTAAAGCTTACACATATATGAATGATTTTTGTAGAACATCAAAATACAAGAGATTACAAGTTTTGTACTTATTTTCAATAACAACTTATTAAACTTATTAAAAATATAAACCCTATTAACATCGTTCGTGACATACGCTCTATGCAAGTTTCGAAACATTATTTTATCTCAGGTACCCAGTGCCATAGTTTTTAATATTTTCTTCAAATACCGGATGATTAGTGTCAGCTTTCTCGGATTTTGCTATCCATTTTCAATGGAATTCAAATCTGGTGTGAATTTCTTGGCCATAGTAGCTAAGGAATATTTCTGTCATGAGTGAATTTTTTTGATGATTTCGACGTGTGATACACCATGCTTAGTAAATATAAACGAGAATCACCAGAAGCCGATCCCATCAAAATATGGTAGTACTGAGATCTCTATAATAGCCTTAGACGCATGGTTCCTCCGACAAAATGCAGTGGTCCTGATGCGCTCATTGGAACCGCTCCCTACACATTATACGAAGGAGGAGCTTTGATGTTTCCCTGGATGCATGACGAATCAACTTTATCTTGCGAGCATTTTTCTACACATCCACCACCTTTTGTGAGGCATTGAAGCTTTGATTCTTCTGTATAAACAATCTGAAAAATATTGCAAAAATAAAATATTACGAGAAAAGTTTTTAAAATTGAAGAGCTCTGGAGCAAAATAGACACATATTCCAGTTTCTTATGGAGGTGTGCAAATACTCATTACCAAATGCAAGTCTTGCGTTTTGTATCCTCCAACTTCACTGCGGACTTGTGCACAGGCCATATATATTGAAATTTGGCATCCTTCAATCTCCTTAATGACTTTCGGCTCTAAATTTCCAAGCTAGCCTCAAGAACTATTTTGTTCAGTTCTCGCAATGGCGTCCTCCGTTTCACCACAGCGATTGACATTTATTTACGGGCTGCTCTATTTGCGATTATTTTTTACGTCTACAATTTGCTAATTGTGAGCAAGTGACTGGTGTATTCTCCTGATTTTTTATTTTTAATTTTTGCCACAACATACGGTGAAGCTTCCTGCAAGCGTCAAATTATTTGTAGCTTTGTTTACAAGTAAGCACAAAACACTAAGCTAAGACTCTATCCAGCATTATAGGCTGTAATAGAATCCTGTTTTTACGATTCCACAAATATTTTCGATTTAGCAATGGGTATAACACTATAATTATGCTTGAAATGTTATTGCATAACATTTAACTTTTTGTCCAGAAGAAGTCTTAAATATGCAATTTTAGCACTCCATGGAATTTCCCTACACAAAAAGTTAATGCATTTGTCAGGAAATTACTTGCAATTTCTCTTTTTGGTTGGCTACATCGATAGTTGTATCGATGTTTGTTTGAATTCTCCATCGATGAAAAAATTGTAAGACTTTTCCTACTGTGATCAAAAAGTAAGCTGAAATTATTTACAAAGTGTAAATTCTTTATTTATTCTTCCAAATCAATTTCATCCCCTTCAAAATCATCCCTGTCCGATAAAATTCACTTTTGCCAACGCTTTTTCCAGTCCTCGAAGCAGTCGGAAAAGTCCTTTTCTGGTATAGCCTTCAAAACCTTCTTCGATTCTGTTTTTATCTCCTCAATCGTGTCAAAATGGCGTCCCCGCATTGGCCTTTTGAATTTGCTGAATAGGCAGAAGTGGCACGGAGCCAAATCAGGCGAATACGGTAGTTGTGGAACTATATGAGTCGAGTTTTTTGGCAAAAAAGTCGCGAAGAACCAATGCAGCATGACATGGTACCGAAACCAAGACGACCAGGAAGAACAACCAAGAGTTGTTCGCCCGTAATTCCAGCCATTTCAGACAAATGTGTTAACGCAAACGAAGCATAACGCTCAAATAATATTTTTTGTCGACATTTTGGCCCAGCGGAAGGAATTCATAGTGCACCACACCACGATAATCAAAGAAAACTGTCAACATGGCCATGATTTTTGATTGACTTCGCCGTGCTTTTTTCGGTCTTGCTCCGCCTTTTACACGATATTCTCTGGATTGGTCGGTGGTTTTAGGGTCGTATGCGTAAATCAAAGTCTCGTCTCGAGTAATTATGCATTCCAAGTGGTCCTGATAGTCAGACAGCAAAGCTTCATACACATCAACGCGACGCTGTTTTTCCAAAAAATTGAGCGATTTTGGCACAAATCGAGACTAGACGCGTTTGAGACACAAAACATTTTTCAAAATGGTTTGGGCTGAGCCAATTGATATTCCAACAATATCAGCGAGATCTGTTATTGTAAATCGACGGTTTTCAAGCACCGAATCTTAGATTTTTGAAACGTGGCCTTCGTCGGTAGACGTTGATGGTCGTCCAGAGCACGATTCATCTTCAACGCGTTTTCAGCCCGCTTTGAACTCTTTGTACCACTTCTAAACGTTTTTTTGTGCCATAGTTTGATCACCAAAGGCCATCTGCAACGCTTTCAACGTGTCCGCACAAGTATATTCGTTTCGCAAACAAAATTTGATACAATTTCCTTGCTCAACAAAATCACCCATTGTAAAAATCCAAAATTCACTTTTGGTTGTTTACAAAAACACGTGTAACTCGAAAATAATTAAACCTTTTGACAAACAGACGCTTGGCAAATGTCATAGACAGTCCTACCAATCTAGAAAAAAAATGTACCTGCCTTCATCATGCCCGGGAGTTTTAAAAGACAATTTCACCTTACTTTTTGATCACAGTAGTATAAGCATTCTTTCAAGAATTCGAAATATCTCAATTGGATCAAGTGATGCCATTTATAAGCATACAGAATTTGTTGATTACATGTCTGAAGTGAAAACGTTAAATGATGTTGGACTGAGACAAGAACCTTCAAGAACCCCAGCTGGTACTATGCAGCTGTTAAATTCAGACTTTCGTATTTTAATCTTGGATGTTCTGTCGTTGATTAAACATGTTGAAACTCAAGCGTAATGAATTTATATAGAAAACTTAAGTACCAAACTGTATTGTTGTTTCCATACCAACAGATATTTTAGTTTCTGAGCTGATCTTATTTCGCCCGACATACGGAATAGCTGACAGTCTGATGAATAATTATTTCCGAAGTCAAATTGAAAATTTGAGAAGATAATGTGATATTTTACAATATCTGCTTTTCGTCTCGGGATCAGGTTTTCAAAAAGATTTCCCAAGGCCGCCAACAAGCTTATTGGCCTACAATTAGTACACAAATGAAGAGATTCGCCTGGTTTGCTAAGTGCATATACTGCTATGTGAAAAATCGTCCAAATTGCAGCAAGCGTTGAACAGATGACACAGATATATCATTCCTCTCTTGGGTAACCTTTTGAACACTTTATTGAGAATGCTGTTAATTTTTGGAGCTTTGCCAGGTTTGAGGTTTTGAAGCATCATTACTATCTCTCTGGGCCTAGCTCTCTCTGAAAAAGGAATGGTTCTCAGCATGGAGAGGAAAACAACCGACTTATTCACCACTGAATCGATGATTACACTGTCATAACAAGATGTTATACCATGGTGATTAGCGAAGATATTCACCAGCTGTACTGGTTTCCGTCCTGGGAGTTTATTTTTCCAATATGCGTGTCTTCAAATGGGAATGGAGTACTCGTTGGGTTACCTGTCAACGTTTAATTTATTTTCCAAAACGTTTAGAGCCATACTCAAGATGGAAGCATGGAATTTCATTTGTTTTTTTTCCCCGGAAAGTCTGAATTTTCGATCAAACAGCTGACTAAAGGCTATTGAACCCAGCTTTTCTGATTATATCTGTCGATCTTTGCCATTGTCACTGCAAATTATTTCTTATTTGGATAAGTTTGAAACTCTTTTGAAGGACATTTGTTTCCCAGGATAGACCTACAATCTATAGCATTCCAAATAATTCCTTGTAATAAATTGATCTCTTCGTCGACCTTCTCATCACTTGCGTCCATGCAGTTAAAGCAACAACCATGGACTTATAGCAACGTCGACTTCGCAGGATGTTTTTATCCACGGCGTTTCTGATATAGTGCCAATTAGCTTTACTGTAAAAATGAACATTTTCATGAGTCTTTTGAGAGCAACCTGAAGATTCTATTTCGCAGAACACGGAAAGATGCGTAGACAAGAAAGCTTGCAGGACGGCGATTTCCGATAGATCTAATTTCCCGTTGGAGAAATTATATCTATCTACTGGGCTAGACTCCTCCCAGATGTAAAAACTCAATTGAATGGCTTAAGCCACGTAAAGTATGATTTTTTAGGAGTAAAAGAACTTCAAAATGAAGCGAAATACAAATAAATTGTTTTGATTGCCATAAAAGTTGTTTTGTGCCGAGATAATTCTCTGTGTTGAATTTTTATTTGAATATGATTTCGAGCATGTGATTGCCATAAGTACCACGTAGTAATTCCAAGCTAGAGGTCCAATTTTCGAATCGGCGTTGCAAATTTTGTCTTCCAAAAGGTCAAGCGTCTCGGGCTTGTCGGCGTAGACGAGTTATTAGACCTTAACTCACAAAAAATTGTCTACTGTCGTTGAACCACATGGTTTTGCAGGCTAATTCAAAGCTCCGAAAAGAAAAATATCCGCTCATCAAATGCTTCTTATAATAAATCGCTGGTTGCACGAGCTGTATGGTATGTCACGCCACTCTGTTGAAACTAGAGGTTCGCTGTGTTACGGCGAGTCAATTTCGGAGCGAGAAAGCCATTGATCGTGTTCACCATTGTAATGTTATTCCCAGGCGTGATTTTGAAAGCATATCGGCCAATGAATTCACTGGATTATAAAGCAAACCAAACAGTGACTTTCTCTGAATTTTTCCAAAGACTGTTAGACCACCGTTTGTGGTTGCCCATCATTTCAAATACGGCCGTTTTTTTGTTAAGAAGGCCATTGAACCGGAAATAAACCTCGCCGCTAAACAAATTTTTTTTATGAAATTTGGGATCTGTAGCAATTTGTTCATGCCATTTCCCGTGTCAAAAATATTGTCAACTTATAGTTAGTTCTACACCCATAAAAAACCCTTAACAAACGTTAGTTTTTATCGCTTTAGAAATAAGATGTGTGCTGATATTTTTACCAAATCGAAAATAATTTGATGTTATATGTGCATGTCAACGAATGTTTTGAAGAAATAAAATAACCAGATGACATATGACTTGTAGATCCATCGAAAGAAAGAGTTAAAACTATTCGATTTCACAATGGAAATAAGTTACTTCTTTTAGTTTACGCTATTATAACTAACCGAAATATTATGTAATATATTATTCCCAAATAAACTGAATGGGTTGAAATACTAATATAAAAAATAGAATGTCTCTGGTGAGTTAAAAGTTAAACGTATGCTTTTTGGGCTTATTAGATGCACACTATAACTAACGTTGTTTCTTATGGATTTTCTTATGCCTTTAAAATTTGGGTTGTCTGAAATCCATAAAAATATAAACACATATTTAAGATAATAAAAACTAATTAATATCACTCCTTCTTCACATTAACTTGGGCTTTATGAAAAATGTTAGCAAACTTTAAATAAGTTCGGACTTGCCTGTCATTACCTTTGCTGTGTATTTTCGAATCCTTTTATAGCTAAACTAAACCTAGCAAACTTGTACGTTCTCAAATCCAGATAATATTGAAAGTATTTACTTAAAAATATAAATATAAGAACTATGAAAAATCCAAAGTCATAAAAATATTAAAAGGATATGAGATTCTAGTAACCAAGGAAGAGAAAGCAGCCTGGAGTTCGTTTTTTCGTAAATTAAAATAAATTGTTAAATAAAACAAATAGAAAGTTAGGTGCTGATTATAAAGATTTTCGTTAAAATTTATTGTAATACAATAGCTGATTTGTTCCATTTATTACTCGTGTAGAAATGCATTTCTTTAAAGGAAACTATGCTTGCCACCAGTTAAAGCAAGGCCAAGTCTAATTTGAGGTAGGAGTACACTTTTTTATTATAAAATGAAACTTTTTTAAAACGTTTACATGAGCCTCGAAAATTATAAATTTTTTTTTTGACATTTTTTGTATTATATAGAGGGCGTCAAAGTAAAGATCCAAAAAAATTCTTCGTCCATGGCCGACAGGTAATCTCCGGATTTGTAATCCTGAAACAAAATAATTCAAGCGGCATTTTAAAAAAGAAGGTTTCGCACACACGAACTTACCTCCATTTATTAAAAAACATAAAAAAAATGGCGGACTTTCGAAAAAAAGTGTTTAAGATTTACACATTTTTCCGATTATTTTTCTTACGCCAAAATTCTCTTTTCTTATTTTTTGGTCTAAATGTGTTAAATTCGTGTGTAAGATGTATTAAAAGGTAAGACGCACCTACGTTTATTAAAATCGGTCCAGCCAATCCAGAGATTAAATGTCGGCCGTGTGAAAAAGAGTACTTTCGAGAAAAACGCTTTTAAAGCTTTTTCTCGTATACAAAGAAAATATAATTGAAAAAATTATATTTGGTCCTTTACAATCGATTAATCCCCTATTCCTGGACCATATAATAGCATGCCTTGATCAATATGGGCCTCTTTCTCCTCTTGTTGGACATTATTTAGCTAACCGTCCCTCTTTCGTTGCCGCCTTGCTTGCCTTTTCAGCCTTGAAAATTCGCTCTTCGTCCTTAGACTTCACATATCTGTATGCAGCTACGCCGATGGTTCATCCCATGGTTTCCATTGTCTTCAACAATGTCATTCTGCCTTCATTAAATATGGCCAACGAAATTTGACCTGCAAGTTCGACCACTTTTTTTTGCCTGCGAATGTATGTTTGGAAACAATGGCCCAAAGAGTTTTGTTATAACATTGGTTTTTGTTTTGGGTATTTTTTCCCAAACAACGTGAGAGCAAATCTTCATTGGTCAGTTTTTCGAACACAGGCTTCAGAAGCTCTTGCACTTGTGTATTAAGAGCCGGTTCGTGTTTGAATAACTCGTTATAATAACTTTGAATAACTGTGCCTTCAAATATTTACACCACTCTGCATTGCAGTGTTGATGTTCTGGTACTTCGTCGGTAGAAATCAGGCTTCATAAAATCCGGCCCATATTTCTCTCTTCATTTCTCCTAAATCATTAGGATATCGTTGGATTGCAAAACTATAATTTATCGACATCTGTTTAATAATTTTGCCCGTAAGATCTGTCGTTTTTGGAAGTCGAGGCTCATTGATTTTCCTCTTTTTACGCGGCTGTTTATCTTTGGATGTGTTTTCTTCTTCAGCCTATTTTTTTTCCTCCGTCCGCTTAATTTTTTTCGTCACGGTAAGAGTTTTTGACATCTTTAAGATATCGAAACATCCGTTTGCCAATGTGCAAAACACATTCCAGTTTTTTAACCGTAAAATTGTCTACGTATGGTTGGGCCATGATTAGTAAACGTTTTTGCGTCACCATCGTCTATATGTTACGCGTATTTAGCCTGTTGAAGGATCATAGAATTCTTTAAAATTTCTATTATACCTTGTACCTCCATCCCACCAGAGCTACCTTTATAATTTACTATACATCCATCTTCATGCTCGCCCTCGTACCAAATTGAAAATTCAACATCATTATGCATTTTTTTCATTATTTCACATACTTTGCAAGTTTTTGATGATACAAAATAGTCCAGTAACTTGCCTGTATTTTTTCCAATAACTGTTGAAACACCAATTAGAGAGCTAAGCCCGCGTTTTGACCAAGTACCATCTCCGGATTCAAAAAACTCATCCTCGGTCAATTCTTTTTCTCGAATCTTTTGCATTTCTTGTTGACCGGTTATTTTAAGCACACATCGGAAATACACTTCGCCGCTATTAAAATATTTTCCGAAATTGCATAATAAGTCGTTTTACCGAAACAAGAAATAATATTTTTAATTGCTTCCATCTTCATAAAATTTCTTTATTTAAAGAAATAATATCCATTAGCCTACAAAGAAGATCTAAACCGTTACGAGCAATAAAGAGCAAGCGCATAACGCAAATCATACGCCAATTGATTTCTAATGCTTTATTTATCACAGGGCATGAATCTATTTGTCGGTCACCACATTCACTTTCAACATTGATTTTAAAAGCAAGACCGCGAATATTTGTTTTGGAAAATTTAATGACATTGTCGCACGTTTTACACTTGAGCATTGGCGATAATGCTCTGAAAACAAGCGTGAACACGAGTATGCAATAACTATAACTTTCATCTATTTTCACCTCAAAATCAGTACTGCCGGATAATTTCTGTGTGGATGCACTAGTAACTGATGTACTTTACTCAGCACTGATTTTCACGAAATCCGTTAGATTTTCTTTTAACGTGACTTTTTTTATTTTAGTAGTTTTTCCCGCTTTTTTGTATGGTGTAGGCATTTTGACGTACTGAAGTACTGTAAATACGTGTGGAAGATGAAAATATTACACTTTATAATGTATGTGCAAGGAACCGGTATTTTAGAAGGTGGCGCGTCATGTATACCGTTGCGCGCTCGACAGCTGCTAAGTGCTGAGAATGCGCGTGCGTTCGTTACTGTTTTTGACCGACTTAGAATTTGAATTTCTATACAAAATTTTAGGAGGTCATTTATAAAGGTAAAAACTGTTGGAAAATACAAAAACAATCGATTTTTCGGCAATTGAAAAGTGTACTCCTACCTTAATTGAGAAAGCAGTGTCAGGGACATAATGTACAAATTTGGAATAAGTTTTTTTGAAATCAAAATACGACGTGTCCATGCTCCGAAACCCAGCAGCAGCAGTGGTAGCAGTAGTTGCAGTAATAGCAATAATAGTAGTAGCTATTGTTGCAGTGGTAGAAGTATTTGCACCGTAGGTGAAAGTGGTTGTCCCTGGGGAAATAACGTTCCAAGACAAAACCAGTAGAGATCGGCTCTAAATTGGGATACTTCACATATCTGACAGTTACTTTTGACATCCATCTGTTATTTTTTGAAATATATTCATTGAAGTTCTAGTGAAATACATCACATATGTAATTAAAACTGTATTAAATTAGTGCGATTGGTTGTTGAGCTAAATTTTGCGAGCATAAGCAAGAAGAGACCGGAAGCTTCATTTATTCCAATGGAAACACATGAGAAGTAAGTTGATGGCCAATGCCAGTCAACATAATGTAACCTTATCGTGACGTAAGTGATTCCTTAATCCTTAAAGCGTCCACACATCAAATTCGAAACATTAATACAAGCTTGAAAGCACGCAAGGCACATTAGTCCTGAATTTTATTCCAATCAAATGATTAAACACCCATCATTGAGCAGCAAATATCCGCAATTGCTGATTAGACCACAGCTACAATAGTGTCAGTCTACCACAGAATATCCTATCCTTCCATTTGTGCAATAACTATGATCACAGTAAATTCTGCCGTCAAGGCTTCACTTACATATGTGCAACTCCCTAGTAAGTCTACTAACAAAATGACTGTCGGATATATTACGCCCGTTTTCCTCTGTACTCCGTACTCTGTTGCATACATATATGAACTTTGTCACCTATCTGCATTATCAATATGTGGTTTTATTTGCAAGCTGATTAAAATATTGATTTTCGTAAGCATCAGCGTAATTATTTCGTCACATATTTACTACTTGAATGGGTAAATTCTGGTAAATTCAATACGCGAGATTGTTAACAGTGAATGATTTTGTTTGATTTAGATCTTGATTTATTGATCAACAAATAAAAATAATTTTCAGCAATTATTATCACACATATTTATCGTATCAGAATTGATTCAATTATGGAAAGCATTTAAATAAGTTCAGATTAGTTTTGAAATATTTTATTGGTTTTGAAAAATGACATGTCAGATTAAATTTATTTTTTGATCCTTTTTCGAAATTTCTTGATTTAGATGAAATATTTTAACCCATAGTTTTTTAAAATATGAGCAAACTTTCTAATGACCGGGGCTGACGACGCCGTTTGAACTAGTTCCTGATCTCATAATGAAGTAACAGTTCAGAAAATTTAAGTTCTCCTGACGTTGACATCATTATAATGTAAAGAATAAGTTCAAAGGACGTCTTTTCTAGACATTATCAACAATATCAACGATATAACGTCATTAATTATCAGATTTTTGTTATTATAGCTGTATTAGATACCTTCCAAAACTATCTCCGATTAGGGGGATAGGATTAATCGATAGGGAATCGTCGGAAATTGCATTTCTTATTTATTATTTTTATGTTGAGGCATATTCCGACCTGTTTTTCATTGTATGCAATTTGAAAGGTTATTGTATGGAAAACACGATAAAAAGATTTCCTTTGCTTCCTTGGAGTGAATTTTGGCAAAGCGTGTCCCCTTCCAACGTAAAGCACTACCACCAATATGTCAACGGCTTAAAAGATCATGTTTACTATTTTTCTGTATGATTTACGTAAGAGGTTGAAAATTTTTTTGGGAATTTTCGCATCAATATAAACCCATATAACCTCCACTATTCTCCTCCTCCACTACTCTTTGCTTTCTTTCGAAAATCCATGTGCACAATTCGTTTGCCAGCTCCATCAAAACGCAGACTACCCTCTCTCAGAATTTTCTCTCCTCGATTTCTCCCACTATTCTGGAGCGCATTTCCATGTTAATACAGCATTCCTTCCTAGACTCGTGGGTCAAGTGGAATTGAATTACCAATTTTTTCAATATTATAATCCGTTTTTGATTAGCCAGTACCGGGCAGGGCGGGCAACATTTTCTCTGTTGGGTCGAAAATGGGTATAGTTTATTCCATTAATGATAATATCCAGTGAAATTTTCAGTTATTTGTAACAAAATGGCATTCAACAACAACAACAACAACAACAACATTCCATTCTTCAGTTATTTGTCTGGCATTTTTTTTTTGGTGAATTAAGAAATAACTCTGAAACGAAGGATACAAGCGGATAAGGATAAACATACGAGGGGTACTGTATGCAAAAAAGATGGCAATACCATAACGTAATAGCAAAACTTCCATACAAGACATCCTCAAACGAGATTCAACCATATCCAATATGATCTTATTTGACAGGATAACACTCTCAAACACTGAGCACTACAACTACAAATCTGTTATTGCTTACTCTATCTCTTTCTTTCAGAAGCCAGCGGAGAGTATTCTTGCTGTTTTATGCTTTTTCGCTTTACTCTGAAAATTTTTGAAGATGCTTCAAAAAGAAATCCTTTCGGGAAGAACATAAATTCGTGGGCTTTGTCGAGCGCCACCTTCACCTTCGTGTCCTATTGGTAATCAAGAAAAATGCCTACATAGCTGATGCAAAGTCATAGTTGTCTGCTCCAAGACCTTACAGGACCTCCCCGATGTATTCTAAACAAGATCACCTTAAACTTCAACATTTCGAGCTGCGCCTTCTAAGTAGGTGCATAGTTCTGTATGTAATTAAAATTTCTTTTGATATATTTCTGTCCTTGAGATGCCTAAGCGATACAGATTGCACCTATCTACTATCTAACCTAAACGTCCGACCATAGGTGACCCAGTGAATTAAGGTTGCTTGAAATTTTGTGGGCTGATCGTTTGTTGATTATAAAATCTCCTTTTCGATCAATAATTGGTTATGCTGGGTTCACTGACCCAACATAAGCTTAACAGTGCTATCACTATTTGTTATTACCTTAGTATCAAAGTCCCAGAGTAAGCGTCTTTTCATTATATCCTTCCGCAGTCTAGTGTTTCCGTTTCTTAGCTATGTGAAAATAATTTTAAATTTATTAAAATTGATTCAAATTTATTAAATTGATTAAATTTAAAAAAAAATAATTTATTATTAAAATAAATAAATTTAAAAAAAATAAAATACATGTAAAAGGATTAAATGCCATTGTGTGTTTTCAGACAGAGATCTATCCGGAAACGATGATCGGAGACGTGCTGAAAACAGTTCACAATTGTAATCGCATGGCACAATCTGCTCGGGCAGTGCTAATACTGAAGAAAGCTTTATTGGAGCACTGGGAGGCATCTGGGATGGAAGGATCTCTTTTCTAGCACTTCCTTCTTCTTCAATCCTTCTCGATAGCGAAGTGATTTACGTAGTCCCAAGGCGCCTCTAGACGTAGGAACACGAGGCCTCGCCCGAAGTTATGTGTCAAACAGTCCCAGACTAGGTCCTCATGTTGACAGGGAAGGTGTTTAATGGGTAGTCCAAAAGCCTTGCGCGTCTGAGAGTCCCACACTGAGGGCGTAAAAAGCCTTCACCTCCCTACCACAACAAAAGATTGTGTCTGTTCAGCAAATTTTAAGGTATCCCATCGGCCTCTCACCTGTATCTCAATTTTTGCTTACAATTTTTGCTTACATGAATTCCTGAACCTCTCCACTGTAACTAGATTTTCAATTGATTCCTATAAACAAATCAACTCATCAAAAGTTACTCTGATCGAAACTAGTTTTGTCCCGAAGAATTATATTGAAATCCTTTTGTAATAAAATCGCACTGCTGCAATTTGGGGTCTGCTTTTAACTGAGTCGTCAGCAGCCAAGATTCTAACCAGTTTTTGCGAAAAGTAAGGCCATCGTTTTCTCAAACTCAGGATATGAGATAACACACAATGTTTAAAAGTGGGAAGCCCACTGCAAAGGGAGAATTCGGAGTGGCCTAGGTATCACCGGATGGCAAAACACAAAATCAGATCGACCATGTTCTGATCCCACAAAGTTGGCCCTCGAACATCCTTGATGTTTCTACATACCGAAGAGCCACTTGTAACACGCATCACTACTTGATTAAACTTATATGACGATGCTGCATGTCAAAGACGTACTTGACGAAGCCCTTTTAAAATTCGACATGGAAATGTTCCAAACGGTGTCTGTGGCCAAACGGAGTACCTTGGCAACCAGCTAGCTCCAATCCATTCAGATACCTTGATGAAAATTAGCAACGAGCTACGGGTAGAAGTGAAAGTGGCACTGAACACCTCGGTATAAGAGATGACTGGATATCAAGCCTGGTGCGAAAGGAATGATTGGTTCAATAAAAAATTTCTGGATGCGACAAGGAAAACCATGACAAATCGAGAAGAATATGAAAATTTCAAAAGAGTCGCTAATAAGATAATTAGAAATAAGAAGAGAAAATACTATAACCATAGAAGGAGCATAGATGTAAATCCAGCGAGCAAAAAAAGAAGACTAGCATGCAAAGTAGTGAAAAACGAGGTTATAAGCTTAATACCATGCTCTGCCGTAATTATATCGGCAACACCATCGCTGCTGACAACCGGTTTCAGGAAAGATGTGTTCCATATTTCAACACAATACTTAATTCTTTGCACAGTTCCAGACAGTTGAAGCTTTTAAATATAAAATTTTTTGGATAGCTTCCATTTTCCCCACCAATTCCAGATGAACTCTGTTCCGCCATCAAAGCCCAAAAGAATAAAGGCCCAGATACAATACTGCGTGACGGCGATGCGAGAGCGCGAAGCGATTCAAACGTTTCAAATGAAATCTGATTAAAATTGTTTTTGATTTTTTAAAAATTTAAAAATTTGGAATTTTCCTTCGTTTGGCGAATAATAGCTTCAACAAAGATGCACAAAATTTTCATTCAAAATTCATTCCGAATAACCCTCATACTTAAAAGGTAATAAAGGCATTTGAATTTCAAATTTCATTTAAGCGCCATCTAGCATCTGACAAACGTGACGCACCTCGTTGCGAGGAATTTTCGTTTTTCCGAATATTTCTCGTCTCGCATCAACGCATCGCAATCATTGTACGATGTCGTATACAAACGCATGGTGCGAAAACTACTTGACTTTTGCTGTGAGACTCTCGTCGCGCTCTCGCATTGCCGTCTCGCAGTATTGTATTTCGGCCTCAAAGTGGCAGGCATCGATGAGATTCCAGTGGAGCTTACACAGTATGGTTGCAGCAGTGTTCAGAAAGCCATACACAAAATCATCCAGCAAACATATACCGAACGAGTGGAGTTTTAAAATGCCTCCGAGAAAAGATATGAGTACAGAAACACGTGCGATTATAATAGCATACCATAAAAGTGGCATCAGTAATCGAGTAATTGCCAAAAAAAATGATAATACTTCACGCTACAACGTAAAAAAATATCGGAAAAGTTGCAGTTATCTTAAAAAAAACGGAGTGGGAGACCGAACGCAACAACATCCGCAGATGATCGTCGTATACAGGTTACCAGCAAATTAAATAGGCATAAAACAAAAAACCCCAAAAATTACCGCAGAATAAAATGTTCGTCGCCCAAACCCCAGTCAGTATTGCAACAGTAAAACGTCGACTACAGAAAGCCGGGCTCCATGGCCGCATTGCAATGAAAAAACCGTTACTTCGGAAACAAAATAAGCGAAAGCGACTTAAATAGGCTCGTGAAGGCCAACATTGGACCATAGAAGTGAGTCCTAATTTGAACTGTTCGGAACCCGATGGTGAATATTCGTGAGGAGATCTGTTGGTGAACGCGCAAGAAAAGCGTGTATTGCTGCTACCGTGAAGCATGGAGGCGGTTCATTGATTTTGTAGGGCTGTTTGTTGGTAGTAGTCTAGGGGATATTGTGTAAAATTGACGGTGTATTAAAAAAATAAGAATATTATGAAATTTCGGAGATATTATCTCTATTTGGAGATAATATTATCTTTCAGCAATATAATAACCCAAAACATTCCTCCAAATTATGCAAAGGCTATCCACGCCATATAGAAGAGGAAAGAACTCTCAAAATTATGGAATGGCCTCCGCAGAGCCCCGACTTGAGTCCAGTCGAGTGATAGTATTGCGCAAACCGCAATGGGCTTCAGTCGTATGGAGGAACAACGAATACCCGAAAAGGTATTTGTTGGGAAAACTGAAGGGCGGAAATCAGTGGGGGAAACGGAGGAAAGGCTGATCTGACTCTGTTGACGAAGACAGTTCATCGCTGCTCCGATTTTAAAATTGAAGGACGTGGTCAATGGACCGAAACAGTTTAAGGCGCTTGTTGCAGGAAAGCGAAAGTCCGAGTGGGGCTGTAGTGTTAAGAAGAAGAAGAAAGCCATTATTGAAGTGTGAGGCCCGAGTTACATATATGATCCAATTTATTGGTCAGTACTCCAGATCGTGTAGTAATTAGAGCATTCGCCCTCTAGACAAGGTACCGCCATCATGCTGATGGCTGTGAAATATTAAATTGTGTGCCTGTTGTCAGAGTATCGACCTACTTGTATGTTAAAGGGCTATCCAGACAAGTTGTTAAGGTGGAGCGTGATCAGATCTAGCGAGGTCACATTGCCCTGGAATGAGGCTGCATCAAGCCGTCGTAAGGCCTGTTGTATGTTATTATATTACAGTATGAACTTTTAATTGAAGAGAATAATGCATTTTTAGACCGCTATTTTTTCTTCTATGTACCATTGTGAGATTTTTACTTGATTAATTCTTCCTCACAATTATACTGAATTAAATACCTACACATCTAACAGCAACTTACCTGTAGCCATATTAGGAATAAATCAACTCATAACTCATATATTACGAAGTAGACATGCCACGAATATTCGACTACTATTCGGTATTCGGCCTATTCGGGCACTTTTTTTGGTATTCGGTATTAGGCCGAATAATACGTACTATTTGGCCGAGTACCGAACACCAAATCATGGACAAAAAGACACATTATATTACTCAAGAAAAACAAGCTTTTCAGCATTTGATGGTAGCAAACGATTACGCTTTTCGTCGTGAATGATACCAGCTTCAGAAAACAACCTCTCACTATACACGCTACTCCCGGGAGAAGAAAGATAAACTTTAGCAAATTTCGAGAGGTTTGGGTATTGTTTTTCGTTTGCTGACCACCACTTGTAAGGATCAGCTTTCCGATCTAGGCGAATTGTTTTCAAATAAAAATCTATCCCATTTGCCACAGTACTCTTCTCCACGTTCTCCTCATCATTACTATTTCGCATATTATCTGTAGCGACTTCCTCAAAGCAGTTTCAAAAACTGTCGTGTATTTCAAATGTCTTATCATTTTCATTCAAGTTTCTTTTCTTACGAAGTGGAGAAGAATCGTCATTGGTACTACTAGATTCATCATTACAACTTAGTTTCAGAGCTTCTAGAGAATTTTTGCACTTGCTCTTTGCGCTTGAACCAATCCTAGGAAACTTGTTTTGAAGCGTGGATCAAGAAACGTAGCGACCAGATATTTGTTGTTTTCCTCAAAGTTAAATCGCTTTTCAAGCTCGGCTTGCAGTGAAGATCTCATTATCACTAAATTTGGTACTCTCTCAGCTATTTCTGCCTTCTTAGATATTTTAATAAAGTAACTGCATGTGGAATCACTTCAGAGATGCAGGAGATACCTGAGCTGGTTGTTTTGGTAATCCCTCCGAATGGTTTGAGAAGTTTGATACATTATTCCATTGGTTTCCATTGAGCATGTGTTAGATTATTTAAAATTTCATGATCTGATATGTACAAGGATACTGCTCGCTTTTGTTTTTATAATTACTCCATTAAATAATACGTAGAATTCCAGCGTGTGCTCACTAGTTTGTGGTTAGGCAAGTTAAGTTCTTGTTGAATGGATTTAAGTTTCTGCTCTACGAAGCCTGAATGGTTAAAATTGGTGACGATTCGTCTCGCAGCAGCTACCATCTGTAATACTTCTGGTTGAGATTTTAGCGACTCCTCTATAGCTCGTTGCAATTAATGAATAAAGCACCTGCCTGAATCATATCCTGAATCTCGCACACCTTTTATCATATTAGCCTCACTATCATGGACAAGTAAATGGATCTTGCTTTTTGGTATAGTCCATCTTTCTGTAAAAGCCTCGAGTTCTTTAGCAATATTGGTACCAGAGCTAAAGTGCCATGTTCCAAAATGAATTCTGAATGATATATCCAATGCGCAGTGAAGCTCAAAAAGCTCTCGTTATTGTGCTGACATGTCCATATATTAGATGTCACTGATACTGCTGTTCCCTGCGAAATACTGGCTTCTATTTTAGACTAAATTCTGCTGCATATATCAGGAACAACTTTCTTGGTCATGTAAGTGCGACCAAGTAATCTATAATGGGGCACAGCGGTTGCGATAAGCCTCTGAAAACCGACCCGTTCAACAAGTGATAATGGTTCGTTGTCTGAAACAAGCATTTCACCAATCAAGTAATGATATTTTATTGATTTCGGATCATTAATGTCCCATAACAATTTCTTTTCACTTGTTTCTTTCGGGGTTAGCTGTCGTTCTCTTGAGCTGAACGTTCCAGGTACTGCTGGTATCTTGGAATCGGTGGAAGTAGAAGTACCGCCCTTATTGCTGCCGCTTGTCGAGGGAACATCAGTTAAAGTAGCGTACTGCTCAGCATGTTTGGTTCTAAGATGGTTTTTTAAAGAAGTGGTTGCTGTAAATAAAAAAAGCTAAAATGAATTACAATAAATTGATTTATGCACTAACATTTTCTAACCACTACAAAAAACGAAACTTTACTTGAAAATGGCTTAGTTATTTATTTATTCACTTAGCGTATTATTTTTAAACATAAATTACGCTTTACCTACTTATTTCATATGCCTTGTCTGTCTTTGAATTTCTTGTACTTGTCTTGTAAGTATCTAGGCCAACAAGTATCTACAGGAAAATTAAAGACATACGTACGTATTACAGCTTGTTCTCACGGCGACGACGCCAGGATTCGTTCTTTATTTGACGGCGGTTATGCCTTTTAAAGTTTTCAAATGACGTGTTCACACAATGACGAATCGTGGAAAATGACGGACAGGTCTCAAATCACGTTTCGAAACGTTTCTCAAAAACACGAATCATGATTTTTTTGTGACGAGAAACGTCGAAACGAAATTCAGAAAATATTCAGATTTTGATGAATCGTGAAAAATAACAATTCGGTACGCAATGTGAACGGCCAACCGTCATGACGTATCGTGTTTTTTGACTAATCCTCAATGACGTAGATATCCCGTGTGATCAAGCCGTTAAATTGACTTTAGTTTTTACTTACTTGCTTTCTTTCCTTCTCCGCCTCTTGAGATCTTGCTGCTACACAACAAACACTCGGCCAGTTTATTCTTTCCACTACCAATCTCATAATATTCTCATATGGGTGATTTTCTATTAACTGGTGTAATTTTTTAACAAACAAACAATTGAAAAAGAACTAACGAATGAACTTTTCTACGAAATCGTAGCTAATGTTTTATTTAATTTATTTTTTATATTGATCTGAAAAAGCGTGCCGTGACGTGATTTACTCGCAATTGAGTTACGTGTGTGGTTCCGAACATCTGAAATTAACGCGAAGAACAAACTCAACTGCTTTCGTTGTCTTATCTCTAACTTTATTTCTACTCAACTGCCGCTTATCCTTTACAATACATTTGCTTTTATACTTATGTCTGATCGCTAACTAATCAAATATTATTATTACGTGTTTTCGTCCTTTTCGGGTCCTTTTCAAGTCTTATCTATTTAAGATACATCTTCTAATTTTAAAAACAACATCTTTGTTCGCTTCAAATCTTACTTTAAATAAACATTACTTTGACCTTTTTCACGTTAGTATTCTAAAAGGCTATTCTAACAGGATTGTATGAAACATCTGGTAATGATTTACATGTTTTTATAATTGTTGGTTTGGTTTGGCTGTTGGTTTGTTTACATAACACCTCCCTCCTTTAAGTGAAGGCTGTCCTCAGGCTTTATAATCGTGATGTTTAATTGTTTGCGGATTTTTCCTGTTGACTATTTTTGTTTTTTTTTCTTATAAAATAGGATTATTATAAGGATTATGATAATAATAATAATAATGATTAAAGTTAAGCTAATGGATATATTCAAGAGTGCATCTGAACCGTGTAACTCGTCAAGCTTTTACATACTTTTACATTTTTTTTTTTTTTGCAAAATTGAAAATTTGCTTATTCGGTTGTTTCTGGTATTACTTGTGGTATAAAATTTTCAGTTATTGTATTAATTATGTTAAACGGTAGTACATATGCTGAGCATCGACACAACTTTCGAATAAGATTAGAGTTTCGGTATTTTCACATGAGTGTTGAATGTGCGTTCTGGTCACATTTGTAAAAACGAATGTCTCTGGGGATATTTTCTCATAAAGTGGAAAAGTGTATAATGTTAATGTATATTCGGGAGGGTTATTTTTCATAATTGATATTATACATTTATCTTTAATTGGATAAAGTGTATCCATATGAAGGGATACCTTATTGTGTACTATAAACTGAAAGGTATCTAAATAAATTTGTAAAGATTTTGTTTTTTTGTTCGGAACGGGCATCAATTTAATTCTGTCTATTGGCTCTGGTTTTTATGGTTTCAGCTTAGTCTTCGATTTCAAAATAGTTAGTAGTAGTGATTCTATTTCTTTCCGCAATATTGGAAGTCCTATGATGACTTTGTTCAGAACTATCTTGTCTTGTTCTGTCTTCATTAACCCATTTACGCCCGCTGTGCCCATTTGAGGACGCATGTTAAAATACCCACATATTTTTTTTTATTGATCCTATGTTCTGTTTGATTGCAATTTTGTGATGCTTAGGAGTGTGCCATTGTGAATTAATTTACAATTACGTGAGTTATTGGATAATTTATGTGAAATATCGGATATAAGCTACAACTTTCTCCGAACCGTGAATAGTAAAAGGTAAGTCGATGTAATTTACATATATATCAGTTTTTCTTCTTCTTGACTACAGTTTATTTCAAGTAAATAAATTATAATATAAGATGTTTTGTCATACTTGACTACTATTTCAAGCAAATAATGATAGTGTCCCCAAATGGGTCCAGCGGGCACATTGATGATTTATTCGTTTTATTTTTCTAGGTATATTTTTTGAAGATAACAATGACAATGAGATTATTTAGTATTGCAAATGATAACCAAGGGCTTGAAGAAGCTATCCAAAGCATTTTGAATGAAGAAGATGACCCAAATGTCGTTTATGACTTGGTAGCAATTCCTCCAGAACCAAGCGTCGTCACAGATGATGAAGAAGGCGATGAAGATGATATCCTGCAAAATATTCTTCCACGAGATATTCCAGGCAAAGTTGAAGTATTTGAGTCCAGAGCTGATGAGGAATGGGATAGTAGTGACGATGAACCTCTACAAAATTTACCGAAAAAAACGACGCTTGGATGTTCAAGAACCACGTTGGCGTAAATGTGATGGTTCTTACGATAGTCTGCCTTCAACTTCAATCAATTTTGAGAAACGAAAAGAAAGTCTCGTCAATGCGATCAAAGACGAAATTTCGGTCAATATTTTCGAAAAGTTTTTTAATGAGGAGGATTTCGACATGATCCTAACAAATTCAAAGTTATATGCTGCACAAAACAATAATCATGATTTTCAAGTAACTGTTAGTGATCTCAAAATATTTTTTGGCATTTAACTCTTGACCGGTTATCATTCTGTGCCTCGAAAAAGACTGTATTGGTCCTTAGATGAAGATTGCAATGTTGCTCTTGTTTCAAAAGCAATGTCGAGAAACAGATTCGTGGAAATAAAAAAGTTCTTACATTTTTGTAACAATGAAGTTGTTGCCTCGACTGACGATAAATTGTTCAAAGTACGTCCACTTGCCGACTTGCTCATCAAAAAATTTCTACAATGGAGTGTGGTTCATGAGTCCCTTTCAATTGATGAATCCATGGTGAAATATTACGGACGTCACCCCGCGAAGCAATTCATTCGAGGCAAGCCGGTACGATTTGGGTATAAAAATTGGATGATTGCAAGTGCTGATGGCTACTGCTATGCTTTTGACATATACTGTGGTAAAACAGCAAGTGACAATAATGAATAATGGCCCCGGCACACATAAACAACAACGCCTTAAACAATGCGTGTGTTAAAAGATGAAAAAAGGCCATTTTAGGAAACCCTATTGCCAAAATTCTTATTATCAGCCCCAGCTGTCTAAGGGTTGATAAAGCAATAATTTTTTTTAGATCAAATTCAAAATGAGCCCCCAGACCAGACATAAACATAGTCAACCCGCCGATCAATAACAAAATTAACGAAACAACAGTAGCGTCAATTAAAATATTAAACCGAATTAGTAAATAAATACCGGCTGTTACAAGAGTTGAAGAATGGACCAAAAAGGACTTTTGCAAAAAATAAATGCTGTGTCACATGAACACATCGTATATTTCGATAACTTTTTTACTAGTCATGCATTGTTGCGAGACTTGCTTGAAAACGGTTATCGTGCGACTGGCACTGTGCGTGAAAACAGGACAAAAAAGTGTCCATTATTACCTGTCAAGTACATGAAAAATTAAAAACGGGCGGAGTTTAACTATCGCTTTGATAAAGTCAATAAAATTTTGTTTGTGCGTTGGGTGGACAACAGCGTGTGTACCATGGGCACTAATTATGACTTCGTGTATCCTTTAGGCAAAGTGAAAAGATGGAGTACAACTGATAGAAAGAAGATAGACGTAGACATTCCCCTAGTATTTCAAAATTACAATAAAGGCATGGGCGGAGTGGATCAGGCTGATCAATCAATTGCTTTATACCGGGTAGCCATAAGAGGCAAAAAGTGGTTGTGGGTATTATTTACCTACTTGTTGGATTTGGCAGTATCAAATGCTTGGCGTCTCCACATAATGTCAGCTGACGATAAATGTGACCAACTTCAGTTTCGACGAAATATTGCCAGATTTTATTTGAAAATTGAAGGTTCTGAAAGACCTGACGCAAGACGGCGAAAACCCTCATCAGCCATACCAAATTTGTGTAAAGATGGCATTGGGCATTTTCCCCAGAAGCTGGACAGCCAGTTGCGGTGTGTGCAATGCCATATGAAAGCCCGATGGCAATGTAAAAAATGTATAAAAACATTATGCATTGAGAAAGGTTGTTTCGAAAACTACCACACTTAAGCCCACTGGCCTCATTTGAGGACGGTGTTTTTTTTAATACAAGAAAAAAACTTTTTTTTATTTTTTTGTCAGATTATGTTTAAATAAGTTTCTACAGATACATAAATAAAGAATTTTAGTTATAAAACTGCTAGTTTGTATTTGGGTCTTAATGGGTTAAAATGGAACCGTTTTGTTGTGCTAGAGATTGTATTTGAATCTCTTGTATTTCTGCCGATATCACGAGAAGTAGGAAAAGTATTTTTGGAACGAAAGTCACTTTGATTCAATTTTGCTTTCTTGAAGTGAGGACCTACTTTTGTTGGATTGGGGTTTTTTACCCATTTGTTGTCCAGTTCTGACATTTTTCTATTTTGATTGGCTTTTTCTAACATTTTAGTTTTGTATTCAGTTAATTTGTTAAAGATGTGTGAAACATCTATTTGATTAAAAAATATATCTGACGGTTTTTCTCCGTATGCCGAATGTCTAGTTGTATTATAATACTGTACACATTCTTGCACAGGATTCAATAATTGTAAGTTCCTATCTTCTTCTTTTTGTATAATTAAAAAAGTGCGCATGTTTTCGTTTAAAGTTCGGTGCGCTATTTCTACATCAGAGTTCCCAGTTTTATGATTTGGATGTGTGAAATGAACTTGAATATTTTCTTCTTTCAACCAATCTTTAGTCTTTTCAGCGTTTACTCCACTTTCGTTGTCGGTGACGACAAGTTTTGTTTTGCCTATTTGGTTAAATATACCTCTCAGTGTGTTCGCTATTGTATCCCATTGCCTATTCTTTAATGGTGATATAGTTAAAAATTTGGAAAATTTGTCTATACATGTGATGTATGGGCTATTTTTGTCTCTGAACCAAACGTCGATATGGTAAATTTCACGTATATTTTTCGGTGTTACTGTTTCCTTGAAAGGTTCTTTGGGTGGATTTCTATCATATTTGGATTGCTGACATACGTCGCATGAATTAATATAGTTTTCAATTAATTCCTTTAAACGAGGAAAATAATATTTATTATGAAGTTCAAAATAGGTTTTATTTATACCTATATGATTACTTTGCTTATGAGATTTAGCAATTACTTCTTGGATTTCACTAAATGAACAGTCATGAAGTAGTTTTTCTGCGTATACTAACGTTACTTTACTATGGGTCAATTTCCTTGTGTTGTATTATTTTTGCAAAATTATGAGTTTTCGTTTATCTGGTAATTTTATGCCTACTGTACCAGTATGTGGTATACGATTATTTAATATGTATTTCGCCTCTTTTTCTGTAAAGGAATAAAATGTAAATATCAACCTTTTCTTTCGTTGAAAGTTTTTTCTGATCGTATTATTTGTTTTGCCTATTTTTATGATGATTTGTAAATTGTAGTAATTGAGTGGTTTTTCTGAAATTGATATACATATAATGTGTGCTATCTTCTGCAGCTGTATGCTGTGTTGCCAATGAATCGCAGTCTTCATTCTCATGAACATTAATTTCAATACGAGAAAGTGCGTCTGCCATTAAATATTCTTTCCCTTTTATATGCTTAATTCCAAGATCATATTCCAATAACTTTAGCTTCCATCTTTGCAGGCGTGGATTATCTGCTTTAAGATTTTCTAAATATGTTAATGGCTTATGATCCGTTATTAACTCGATTTTGTACCCAAAAATGTATGGTCTGAAATATTTAAGTGCGAAAACAATCGCGAGCAACTCCTTTTCTATAGTCGAAAATCGAATTTCTGATTCATTTAAGGTTCTAGATGCAAAACAGATTGGTTTTTGGTCTTGTGATAATACTGCTCCGATAGCGAAATTCGAAGCATCTGTTGTTACAGTAAATGGTTTTGTGAAATTTGAAACTGAAGTATAGGAGGATTTGAAATGTAAAGTTTTAATTTTTCAAATGCTTCATTATACTCTGGGTCCATTGTCTTAATTTTCATATCTTTCTTCAAATATTTAGTCATTGGGCGAGCGATTTTAGAAAAATCTTTGATAAATTTACGATAAAACCCGGCCATTCCTAAAAATGACTTGATTTGTTTTTGAGTAGTAGGAAGGGGAAATTTATCGATTGCTTCAAGTTTCTTAGGGTTTGGTTTTATTCCCTCTTGAGTTATTACGTGACCTAAGAATTCGGTTGACTTTTTTAAGTAATGGGTTTTTTCCATTTCGATTTTTAGATTTGCCTTTCTTAGTGCTGTAAGTACTTTACGAAGAGCTTTTCATGTTCTTCTATTGTTGAAGTATATACCAATATATCGTCCATGAATATAACACAACATTTACCCGTAAGTTCTCCTAGAATTTTGTTCATCACTCTGGTGAATTTTTTAATTTTCTATTTCAATTTGGTGAAAGGCTTTTGCAAGGTCAATGCTGGTAAAATAATTAGCGTGACCCAACTGTCCTAAGATATCGTCGATCTGTGGGATAGGGAATCTGTCAGCTACTGTGACATTGTTAATTTTCCGAAAATCGATGACAAGCCTATTTTTTCCTCCTTTTTTTGGAAGTACCCAAATTGGAGAATTGTAAGGAGAATTTGAAGGTTGAATTATTCTCTGTGCCAGGTCCTCTTGGATCTGTTGTTTTATAAATGGTTTTAAAGAATGCGGGTATCTATAATTCCGCTGATATACAGGAATGTCTGATGTCAACTTTAGACTATGTTTGACGTGATGTGTAAAACTCAACTTTTCATGTTTGTCGTATTGTATATCAATAAACTCGTCTTTTATTCGATCAATGAGGTCTTGTTCTTCTTTTGTATATGCTTCGTCTTGTATTCGTTTCTCAAATGGCATATCATTGATAAATTGTTGTTTTTGTTTGTCATCATCTTGTTCTTAAAGGTTTTCGCATTGGCTCGCTAGTATATTATATAGCTCACCTTCCTAATTTTCGAAGGGAATGGTTATGTTGTTGATAGAAATAGTTTTCAACTCGAAATCTAATTTCGCTTTTGTACCTATCAGAACATTCATACCGATAATACAATCGAAGATGTTTGATGTGACATCTATTAATTTCCATCCAATTCGATGATTTGTACAGAATTCCGATGGAAATTCCGTATCGAAACCGTATTTTACTTCCGTTCTTTGAGCTACGGAGTTTATTATTAAAGGATGAGGAAGAACATATCGTCGTTTTGTACTAACATATTTTGCATTCATGATTCAATGAGTGCTACACGTGTCTATTAAACAGCAGACAGATTTTCCTTCAATTGTTAATCGAAGAATAGGGAGTCCGAGGCTGGTAATCGAAAATTTTGATTTCCAGCGAAAAGGGAACTTCCTGAGGACTGGATTGTATTCATTGATACATCTGTTGCTAAAGAGGGATCATTCCTTTTCATATTTTGACCACTCGGGTTCGTTCTGTAATTTTGCCTATGATAAAAACTATTCTCTGGTTGAGTAGACACATTGGCACCACTGACACTATTTTGGTTTTTTGTATTCTTATTTCCGAAATTGTTTACAGAATTAAATCGATTTTTAGAACCGTAGTGGAGATACCCTGAATTCACCAGCACACAATAAGCATCCTCAAAGGTTTTCGGATTTCTTGCATATATAACACCGCGAATAGGTTCCGGACACTTATCGATATAGCAATTTTTCACAATTTGTCTTCTTTGCTCTATTTCACTTAATTTATTATCTTCACTATATAAACTATTATGCTTGATTTTGTTACAAAGATGGTTCAAGTACTTACTCATATAAGAATATAGTTGGGCTGGGGTGGTGAATTTGGCTCCTAGAATCCGTTCCATTATCCTGGTCTCCGTTTCTGGTTCATCGATGTGTGTGATGAGTGTCGATTTAACAATGGTCCAATCACTATCCAGTAGAGCGTTGATTATCTCCTTGGGTTTCCCAGATAATTTCCCGATGATTTGATATTTGATTAGCGTTTGCTAGATTTCGGGCAATGTCCTTATGGATCCTTGTATTGCATTTTTCGTGTTCACAAATGGATGAACCTCTGATTGATCCCCTGAAAATGTTGGGATGGAATTAATATAGCTGTTTATTATTTTGCAGTCCATGGTGAGATATTTTCGTTGTTCTTCGTTGCGTTGGTCCGGTTTCTGTTCAATTTGCACGTGCTGTATTTCAATCTCAGATAAGGCGCCTTGAAGAACCTTAACCCACGCCACTTTGTAGGTTATATTCGTAAAATTCCAGCACAATACTTCTATTCTGAACTACCGACTGCGCCAGTTACGTGTGTGGTTCCGAACGTCTGAAATTAACGCGAAGAACAAACTCAATTGCTTTCGTTGTCTTATCTCTAACTTTATTTCTACTCAACTGCCGCTTATCCTTTACAATACATTTGCTTTTATACTTATGTCTAATCGCTAACTAAACAAATATTATTATTACGTGTTTTCGCCTTTTTCGGGTCCTTTTCAAGTCTTATCTATTTAAGATACATCTAATTTTAAAATCAACATCTTCTTTGTTCGTTTCAAATCTTACTTTAAATAAACATTACTTTGACCTTTTTCACGTTAGTATTCTAAAAGGCTATTCTAACGGGATTGTATGAAATATCTGGTAATGATTTACATGTTTTTATAATTGTTGGTTAGTTTACATAACAATTGAAACAAACAGTCAAATGGCCGCACGCCCGACCGTGCACGAGTTAGACAGGTTGCGACGCGACTTGTCGTTTGATTCTTTACGCGCTCGACAAGCATGTACTTTGTGCCGAATATTCGACGCTTCGGTCGACAGCGTTGCAGAATATTCAGTATTCGGTATTCGGCCAAATCACTACACGTGGCAACTCTAGTACGTAGGCTGAAATTAACTTTCCAAATGTGACTTTTGGTTTTCAAGTGAAGCTATTTCTATAAACAGTTAAAGCTTCTTATGTTTACCACGTTTAGGAAAACATTTTTTTCGATGAATACAAAACATTTTAACTTTATTTGAGCATCAGCTTCACTACTAGTTCTATTGAAAATCGTATTTGAAAGAAACAGAAATTTTGAGTTCACGAAAAAATATTAAAACGGGCGAAGTCCTTTGAAGGAGTTGGGTTCGAGTATGCATTTTGGATCGCTTAGACTTAGATTCTAAATGTCATGTTCGACACAGTAAAATATTGAAAGACGTTAGAAACGTTTGAATCATGACTTCGCCATTGGGTCAAATATAATTATAATTTATATTTAAGAGGGCATCATAATTTCTAATCAGGCCACAAACTTTGTGTCCTTCATTTATGCTATCATCCTTATTTACGCGGCATTTCCATTTCATGCTGCTGTTTTCACCATTCCTCTCACGATAAAATCTGCAGTAGCAAATAAATCAACGCGAAGGTTTCATATTGCCTACTCAGCAGCTCCAATGAAGTATGGATAAATTTCATTGAAATAGGAATAATTCTTGTTAAAAGACTTTTAATAAAAAATGACAACATTTCATTCAAGTCTTGAGTGAATAATTACATTGGAAATTATGTATACCATTGAATTTGAATTGGTTTATACAACAAATTAATTCATGAAAGGTTCAGCATCGGTAAGCACAATTAGAAGTCTAACTGCTGATAAATGTTCAATTTGCATTATCATTATTTCGCCATTCATACCGAATTACATTTCAGCGTTATAGCCACACACGATCAAGATATTCTGTATATCTGCCAACACGTTAATTTATCTCCTTCTCAAATCTTCTTATTTCGTTTGATTGGCACTTTATTTGGAATGCACGCCGCAACCGTTACTACATAATTTATTTTCGGGCATTATCTCCACTCCTAAGCCTTGTCAAACCAACACATCATCCTTCCACAGTGCCTACTACGACGATTTTCTAGAACGAATAGACATGTAAGGCTAGCGCTACATAATTGTTTCAAATGTGTCCACATCAGGCGAGAATATGTTACTATCGCAGTCGTCAGGTTAATAGCATTATCAAGGACCCAGCCCGAATTCCTAGCACAGTTCTTTCACATTTGTCTCTGTGACATGTTTGAGATGGATTTCGTGCGACAGTATCCTTTTTGGGTGCATAATTAATCAGAGGGATAAACTCCCACTAAATTAATTCTTGATCATTCTATTTTTTGTGGTCTTGTGGCTTGAAATATGGAAAACAGAAGGATTTTAATTTCTCATTAATATATCGTTCTGACGTTAATATTTCTGCAAAAAAAGCACATTCTGTTGAGTAGCTGTCTAAGGAGCTCTAATTACAGTCAGTCTTCACTGTCTTTACAAAGATTCACTGCTAATAATTACCAGATCAAATTTAATTTAACTGCCAATTAAAATTTCACTCGGTGGAGACCAGTTCGCTTGTGGTTTTACAAAATAACGTAAATACAAGGCTTATACCTTGTTCCGGTCTCTCGGTCTAAGATCTCTCGGAGAAAATTGGCGTAATTTCCCCAGAAAATCTAACGGGAAAAATGATGAAATCAAAGGACAATTGGAACTGTGTGTCACATTACGTACGGACAGTACTCATTATAAAGAAGGACATAATGGATCGCTTGGCGAGGGAGGGAACATCTCTGTAACGCAATATTATAGTTACTAATTGCAATTCCTTCCTATCCATCCGTGAAGGGAGTTTTCCCTTAGCCTGAAGACATCGCTAAGCGATGATTAATGAGGCCTAGTCCGAAGTAATGTGACAAACAGTTCCAGGCTAGGTTCTCGGTGTGACAGGGGAGGTGTTTAGTCGGTAGTCCGGTAGCGGGGGAGTCCGACACTCAGGGCGTAAATAGCCTTCACCTCCCAAACAAAAAAAAAAAAAAAAAAAAAAAAAAAAATACCTTGTTCCGGAGAAAACTTTGCAAATTCATGCAAAAGTAATTTTGCAAAGAAAAACCAGACCTTGGAAAAGAAACGTATTAATAATTATCTTTTGCAATATTTAAATACATGCAAAAATGCTTCGAGAATGATTACGTTCCAAGCTTAGGGTATTAGTCTCATGTTCGAACTTCAAAGAGTCATTTTTTTATGTTTTGAAATATTGTGAAAGAATAATTTATTAGAAGTATCGTTGGAAATTTTCAGATCTCTTGCTTTAAAATATAGCGCGTATACGAATGCACGTCGAGTTGCTCGCTAAAGGGTGAATGACAGCTCAGAAAGTCTTCTCTTTCTACTCTTATACTCGAAGCATCAAAGCACATATATTATTATAATGCATACTTGTTTTGACATTGTATAACTGTATAGAAAATAGACGATGAAGACGGATATGTCACGCAGATTCATTAGTTGAAACTTGTTGTTTGGTGACTGGTGAATCTCAAGTCAAATCGGAAAATGCATAAAAAATAAATTTAACGTGAAAATTTCAAGGCAATCGGGATACTATTGAATACGATACTAAATCCGTTAGCACTTCGGCAAGAAAACTCAAAGATTCAAGTGATTTTGTAGCGGCTTACGATGAAAATTTTGATTGAAGTGTTCTAAGTTTTAGTTTAGTATTTACAGCATTACAATCAATAATAAAGTGTAAATTGTGTGATATAATATAATTTATAATCAAAAAACCTCCTTGAGGCTTTGGATTTAAATTTGTGGCGAAGTTTTTCTGCCGAAAGTTTGACAGCGGTTCTGTTTCGATGATAACAAATTCTTACCAAATCAACAGACGTTTGACTTTTACTATGCGTTTATTTTGACTAGGATTACTTGACATAAATAGTTTTTGTTTATGTATGGGATTTGGAACTGGATTTAGTAAAAGTTGTTATTAGGCAATAATTGAGCATTCACATACTGCCTCATTAGTCTAAGGTAATTCTTAAAAAAAATAAAAGAGGAAGAAAAAAAATCATGTATTGAAAAAGGATGTAGTGTAGATCAAATGACAGTTTCTGGCGATGGTTCTTGGACCAAACAGGGATGCAATTCACTTTAACGTATTAAAATAAAATAAAATACAAAAATAAAGTTTTAGATGTGATAGTTAAATCAAAAGTGTTTACGACCACCTCACTCCTAAAGTTGCTATTGTTGAATCAGTTGGAGGAACTAACAGCATAGAAAGTAAACTCTCGGAGGAGAAAGTCGGCGAATAAGACCTGTCGGTTAAGGAGGTTATCGCGGAGAACTGTTCCAAGGAAGAAAAGTTGAATAAAAAATGTTATGCGATCCTCAAACGTATGCAAGGAGCGTGCATAAATCAAAAGGCTATCAGTAAGGATGTAAAAAATGGAGGCATTAAGCTCGAGAACCTCTAAGATCAAGTTGGCCACTACAGGAGACTCTGGAAAAAGCTGGAAGAAGAACATCCAGACCAAACGGTGTACGTTAAAGTTACCTAACCTAACCTAACCTTACGACCATAGGCTTAGCCAGCAAACAGTGCCTGTTCAAACAACGACATATAGCGTGGATCGGCAAGGAAACCGGCAAGGAAAAAGCGAGGAGTCCTTGGAGACGCCATTCTTGTGAAGCCCACCGACGGAAGTAGCTATTCTGACGTTCTACGCGATATCCGCAAGAGTGTCAAGCCGGAGGAAACAGGAATGATTACAAAAACTCTATGATCGATCATGTCCGGGGGGCTACTCATCAAGTTTGAAGCGGACTTCTCCGATAAAACGATATTCTGCGATAAAATAAAGGACGTCCTTGGGGCAAAAGCCACCGTCTCTACCTTGGAGCCAATGACTTCATTGCAAATAAGGGACCTGGACTACATCACCGACCCGGCTGAGGTCGAAGAAGCCATTCAAAAGGAGTTGCCTGGAATAACTCTAGTAAAAGTAAAGCTTTCTCCAGAGAATCGCTGAGGGCAAGGGCTGGCCATACTCGACGTAATAGAAAAAGATGCTGAACAACTCATGGCCAAAGGAAAACTACAAATCAGCTGGATGGTGTGCAGAATTCGCCCTAGATCCATCCCAGTTCGATGCTACAGGTGCCTTGGATATGGGTACACCACTTCGAATGACAAGGGCCCTGAAGGTAGTATGCTTTGCTTTAAATGCGGAGCGTCTGGGCATAAGATAAAAGAGTGCGCTGAGACTTCGAGCTGTTTGTTATGTAATCATCTTAACTCTCAACCGACAGAGCGTTCTCACGTTGCAGGTACAGGCGCGTGTTCAATCTTTAGAGAGGAACTAGCAAAAGCAAAAGCAGCTCCCGGGTGATGATCAGGGCCCTTCAAATTAACTTGCACCGTAGCATCAATGCACAAGATTTGTTAGAGCAGTTCGTCAAAGAAAAGAGGGCTGCTCTGCTGCTGCTGAGCAAACAACATTGAAACAAGACTTCACCAGCCTGGTTCACCAATGCCTCCCATGCTGCCACCGTTTGGGTTCGTGGCAGCATGCGACTCCAGATTCAGGGTCATGGCCGAGGAGATGGTTTTGTGTAGATTCGGTGCCCGGGTATAACTTCAACGCCAACGAGACTTCAACGCCAGAGCCGTTGAGTGGGGCATGTTTCTAATCAATTCCAGAGGGTAACGCATTCTGGAAATGTCGGCGAGGTCCTGGTTGGTGGTATTGAATACCGGTAACGTACCTACATTCTGGCGCTGGCGCCAAAAGGAAGGAACAATCCCAGATGTGACGTTCGTCTCGGAGTCTCTCGCTTCGACGACGCTGAACTGGAGAGTGCTCGAGGATTATTCAGCGAGTGACCACAAACACATCACGTTCGAAATCGGCGATACCACTCCTCGCTCGTCTCAACGAGCTTTCACTCCCGAGTGGAACATCAGAAAAATTGACGTGGAGACTTTCGCCGATGTGATTCTGAAAGGCGGAACGACACCGGGGACCCCTTTGCGGAGGTTAAGGGCTCCAGTCTAGGGAATGGTGGTCAACGATGAGCCTCATTACTTCAGCCTGTAGCTCATCTATGCCTCGATGGAGGCCTGCGAGTGTCACAGACTCTGATGTGCAGCTCAGCGCTCGAGAAGCGTAGAGGAAGCATCCAATAGGACGGCAGCATACAGGTCAGCGAGGTAAGAACTCCCAAGATTCATCAACGAGATTGAGGCACGCTGCTGGCGAGAACTTGTGGACGACGTGAACAGGGATCCATGGGGGCTCGGCTACAAGGTAGTGTGGCGCAAGCTCGGTACCTCACGAAAGCCGTGTTTACTTCAAGCAGATAAGATGGACGGGATAGTGCTGGCGCTTTTTCCAACTCATCCTGTCCGTGTTGATGCTGCCCACGAGGTCGATTGAGTAGAATGTCTATTGCTCACAAAAGATGAGCTGAAGGATGCGGTGCTTTCTATGAAAGCTCGAAAGGCACCAGGGCCAGACGTCATTCCAAACAAGGTGCTACAAATGATCTTCCACGTTTGTCCTGACTTGATACTCAATGTGTTTAACTCTTGCCAGAGAAAAGGTGTATTTCCATCCCGCTGGAAGGTGCCGAGGCTCGCATTGATCAGTAAGGGGAAAGAGAACCTCGGGCCTCCTTCTACATACCGCTCGCTTTGTATGCTGGGCACAGCCGGGAAAGTGTTCGAAAAGCTCATCCAGGGAAGACTCACTGACGCAATCGGTACTGCAGGGGATCTATCTCCTCGGCAGTATGGCTTTAGAGCAGGGTGATCCACTTCCGATGCCATCATGAAAGTGGTGAACGAAGTCCGTTGAGCCGAAGCGCACAAAACTAATTCCAAACGAATTGACTTGCTAGTGACGCTTGACGTCAGAAATGCCTTCAACTCCGCCAGATGGGCGGATATTCTTAGCACATTGGAAAGTTCTTTCCAATTGCCCGAGTATCAGATACGGATTTTGAGGGATTAATTAAAGGACCGCAGTCTGCTCTATGACAAACAAGATGGGTAGCGAAGTATAGACATAACGCCTGGTGTAGCGCAAGGCACCATACTGGGACCAGATTTGAGGAACGCCTCATATGACGGGCTATTGAGGCTAGAGCTGCCAGGTGAGTGGCACTTGGTCGGCTATGCGGATGATATAGCAGCACCCCTCATGAGTGCTGTACAGTCTGTGCTACTGTATGGCTCTGAGGTTTGGGCCGGAGCTCTCAGTAAGGAGCTGTACCGAAACCGCTTGGCGCAGGTACAGAGACGAGGAGCTTTGCGGGTTGTATCTTCTCTGAGTTACGGGTTGCATCTTCTCGCACTGTCTCTGATTCGGTGGTGTTGGTGATCGCAGGAGTGAGACCCATTGCCCTCCTTGCTAGTGATCGCCGGAGAATTTATGACCGAAAAGTGGAGGGTCCAAGATATGCCGTCAACCGAGATGAGAGGCAGCGCACAATACTCGAGTGGCAATAGTCCTGTTAAGGCGATCCTAATGGCCGCTGGACTACCCGCCTTATAGGGGACGTCGGATCTTGGCTCAATCGAAGGCACGGTGAGACTGATTATTACCTTACCCAGCTTCTTGGCGGGCATGGGTATTTTCAGTCTTACCTACACAATATTGGTAAATCACGGTTCCCAGACTGCAGTTTCTGCCCACGGGAAAGGGACGACTTATGTCACACCTTGTTCAACTGTAGAAGAAGGAACAGGATGCGGCAGGACTTGTGGGAGGCAATGGGAGAGCTTTCTCCAGACAATCTGGTCAGAGAAATGCTGAAAACTTTCGACAAATGGACCTGTGTGGCACATAAATCTCGGGCAATACTTACAGCAAAAAAAGTGAGCATGGATAACCTTGGGCGCGATGTCAAGAGGGTCTCCTTTCCATCAATCCTCCTCCATCCTGCCACTTCCCGCTGGGGGGAAATTTCTCTACGCTGACGACGCCCTAGGGCGAAGTAAAAAGAGGCCTAGCCCGAAGTAATGTGTGCCCGAAGTATATGGATATGTTTAGCAGCATGGCGGGCTTGTGTTTTGAACTGAAAAATTTGGCAGCGATCTTCTTCACATTGATCTTGATTTTCCACCCGTTGAAGAGTTCGTAGATTTTTTTCCAGCATTTCTTCTAGATTGGAGATGCTTTGGTTGTTGTTGTTGCCAGAGGTGTAGAGGAAAATGTCATCTGAAAAAGCCGCTAATTGACAATTTTGACTTATGGGAACGTCAGACGTGTGTACATTGTAAAGTGCCGGACTCAGGCATGACGCTTGTGGAACACCAGCAGGAATGGTTTTGGGAGTGGATGTTGCACCTCGAACTTTCACGTGGTATGTTTTGTCACTCAATAAGAATGGAATTAGTTTCAGCAGATAAGGAAGTGTACTACACTCTTTAAGTTTATGAATTAGGCTTTTATGCCAGGCGGTATCAAACGCAAATTCAATATCGATAGTTAGTAGGCCAACCGACTGTTTTCTAGTTCTGTGGAGTATCCATGTCTAAAGCCAATCTAAAAGTAAGTAACGAAGTATTGTTTTCGATGTAACCCATCAGCGTTTTCAAGATTAACTTCTCGAAAAATTTTCTAAGCGTCGGCAGTAAGCTTATTGGCCGGTAGCTGCTAGGGTCATGCGGATTTTTACCGGGCTTCAGAACTGGCATCATGCTAGCGTGTTGTCCTGCAGCTTGGAATGTGTGACGTTTTCAGACAGGCGTAAAAAATGTGTCAAATTAGCACTATTGCATTCTTTGGAAAGTGCTTGATGACGGTATTGGTTATTCCATCAATTCCTGAGGCCTTACCGTTCTTTATCTTCTTTCATTGCTCAATTATGTGTTTTGTTTTTATAAGAGCTCCGGGAGGTAGAATGGCGGTGTTTGGGTCGATAGCAGTGACTTCGCTACTATTACTTCTGCCATGTTGTTGATCATTCTATGGGAGATATTTTGGTGTTCCTGGAACTTATTTGAAAGTCACTCTGCTTTCCCTTCGCTTGAATCAACTGGGGTTTCATTTTCGTCGTTCAGAGCATATGGATGATGTTTTCGTTTCAAAATTTTAGTCAACTTTTTGACTTTCCATGCAGACTTTTCGTGCATTATAGTCAAGGTTGGTGAAAAAATTGTTCCAGTATTTGTTTCCTAGATTCAAATCGTATTTATAAGTGGCTGTGTTGACTTCCACCATCGCTGGTTTTGAAAGCCAAAAAAACAAAAAACAAAAAATTAAAGAAGCCGACAAAAGTTTGCAAAGAATAAAGGTGAAGCTCAACTAAGAGGAAATGGCGTACAAATAAAAGTAACGCTGGAAATTAACGCACTTTCCCTAAATAATAAGGTAATGGTAAAGCTAAGTACTTAATATGGATTAGCAATTTTAAGAAATTGTAATTCCATCGTAGAAAAGAAACAAAAATTTAAAGGCACATACGAAAGTCTACAGGCCTTCAATTCGCCAGAGGGCGCGGGTACCAAAAATTAAAGTATAAAAATTAAGAAAGTACTTTCGAAGATTCACCAGCATTTGATGAAGATAGATCAATGTCCTTTTGCACCAATTTACGAGGAATTATCCGCACCCAGTCTCCCGGATCGATTTCTTGGGATAAATACACAAAATAACAATGAGAATTTTAACCACTGCGTATTAAATTTTGCACCCAGACATTTTTGTCGGCAAAATGACATTGGAGATAGCAACTTCAACTGCTGTCAGAATATTTTATGAAGGATATATATCTGCTTAAAAAAATGTAGCTGTTGTCGTAAAGATTGGTGACAAAATCAATAAAGTACGCACAGAAGTACAACAGGCAACGGATCAGCAACGCGGAGAAGGTGGCTCCCGATGCTTCAAAAAAGGACAGGCTAAACCGCAGGGCTGAAAAAGTTAAAAAAAGATGAAACGAGGAGTAAAAAGAGTTATTTTGTGCACCTAAGATCGCCGATTAATGTAGGTATAGTTTTTCATTTGTAAACTACAAAATTTAACTTTAAACGCGTTTTCCTTGAATGAAAATTTCTAAGTGTGGCGATGGTAATTTACGAAAAATTACTCAATCGATTTGGTGGAATGGAATTGAAATTCGAACATACAATTCTCCACAGCAATAAATCTGTTCGGAACTAGAATCATTCATTTTTACCGAAAATTTTCTTTTTTATCAGATTTGATACGAAAAAATACATAAGTCCTTGAAACTTTTTTTGAAAAGTTCGTCATTTTGTTATGTTTTCATATAATAATAAAATTCTAGTTCGGGACTGAGCCAAAAGCATGTTGAATAATGACCAATTTAGTGTTTTCATGTCAGAAATTTTCGTGAGCTGGAATCACTTGCCCTAGAAACTCTCCTGAAATTGACTGTGTGAAGTTTGTTGATCAGAATAAAAATAAACATAATCTGTAAAATTAAAATAAAACTTCTTAAACTTAATCCATAGATAAAATTTGCATTCGGGTCTATTTCCATAATGTGGTCTATCCATGATTGAAATTCGATTTCAAAATAACCCTTACGAAATAAACAATACTATCGCTAGTAACAACGTAGCACTAGGAATAGGAAAACGCAATTGAAAAGTGTAAACTCGGCCAACACCAACTAATTCAATAGGACCATTACCGGTCTTTGCTTGAGCCTCATTCATTGTCTCCTTGAACCCTTAAGCATGGTTGTTCCTAGTAGATGAGCCAGATTTCCACAAAACATGGGATGCTTTACACATTCTTTTTTATCAAAACCATCTGTCAATCTTCTTTTCCTTGTGGATCTAGGTAGATAAGGCATCTACAATATCACGTGAGAGTTACCTCAACTTTCTCAGTAGCACGGCTTCAAGGCTGGATGATTCATGACTGGTGTTGCAAAAATTTTGACCGTGCTATAGTGGAAAGAAATGCTCAGTTAACTTTCAAACCGTCTCGTTTTCCTTTTGATAACTTCGCTACAGGGGTCTACAAACTTGTCGTAGCCTTGATTTTACGGGTCCAGTTCACATTATGCAATAAGTTTTGCCACTAGATAATCTCGACTCAATGCCCTATGTTCCTCGTTTTGTGACTTGAGACAGTTGCTCATTTGTGTTTCTTTTTTTGACCACATATTGATGCTTGCGGAGCGACATTCCCTCGATGTGGCCTTACAAATTGGCATAATCATACTTCCAGCTTAATTCAAGTTTAGATTACGTTTCGAAATTTCTTAATCTAACCTTCTAATTATCTTCCATGTTGCCAATATAACACTTCCTCTCTGTGGTTAGCAACGGTCCTGGGAGGAAGACACAGAAGAAAGGTAGGCTACACGCCTGATCCCTGACCTAAGCTAAAACGAGTACATGACCAGATTGATTTCTACTTGACACTTCTCTTAAGCGGCAATGGATGTTTTCGGTCATACCTGCACAAGATTGACAGGCCATAGTCTCCTAACTAGATATTTGTGCAGAAGAGGTGGATAACGCCTGGCACACATTTTTTTCTTGCAAAAGCTGCAGTATACAGTGCGGTGATTTCACCTCTTCAACGAAACTGGGGCGCTTTGTCTGGAAACTATGTTTGAAGAAATGCTAAAAACGGTAGATAAATTGAATCGCGTGGAACAATATGCTCAGGCAGTACGGATGCTTAAAACTAGAGCGCTGACAGACGGCGGGGATGAACAAATTTGTAGCATTCCCCACCCCCCTTTCCTTGTTCTAGGCATAAGACGACGAGGCCTAACCGGAAGTAATATGGCTAACGATTCCAGGCTAGGTTCTCAGCATGACAGGTGAGGTATTTAACAGATAATCCAGTATCATAGCGCGTCTGGGAGTCGGACACTCAGGGCATAAACAGAATTCACCACCCAAACACAAAAAAAAAATATTTGATCCCAAGTTGAAGGTTTAGCAGAATTGCTCATTGTATTCAAATCAAACGTGCGAATGGGCATTTGTTGCGAAGTCCTTTATTACTTTCCAGTTGAGCCCCAGAGACACCTGAGCGATTAGAGACGGCAGTAATTCTTCATGCTACTACAAATCCATGTTTCCCTTTAACATCTGATTAATAAAATTCAATTTTTATAGCGTTCAAGCCTCCGCGACGATCTTGCTTCATGAACAGGACACTCTAGAGAGCCTTCGAGAGCGCCTCCTGAGAGAAAGTTAACACTGTTTCATTTTATGTTGAGATCGGACTAACAACATTGAACCAAATCGAAACCAATCATTTCTAGAGAGCTTTGCGTTCAAAGTTAAAGCTGCCCCGGACTCAGACGGCAAGGGATCCAATATTCATGATTTTCTCGGATTTCATATTGTTAGGAAAGTGTCTCAGTGAATTAGAGGAGTGGTTGCAGTTCTTCAAAATTCTGGCACGTTGGTATTTCTAAGGCATGTTTGATATTAATTGTTCGTAGATCAATATCGTTGCAAACGACACAATGCGCCTTCCACGTGAATTTTGTTCTTTTGTATCCCACTTTACACTCATTATAACACCACCATGTTGCAATTCATTACATCTTAAATATTACCATATTCCAATATCATATTTCTTCCTGTCTCGTTTGAGATTCATTCTGCTTTTCTAACCGACACTTTAGCCTAAGCAATCTGCAGCTTCCTGATGATATTTGTCTTGGATCCTTTTATGCCTTATGTCTGAAAACCCATGTGGGCTTTTCTACTCTAATTATAGATAAGGAGGTATAAATATTTTAGCTAATAGGATATATCACCTTAAACCGATAAATATTACCTCGTTTATGATCTTTGCTCCGATCTCAACCAGTACGTTGAGGGATCGATTCGGGCGTACGGTTTTGATACCATTTCCTTCGACATTTGCGTTGACAGTTCTTCAATTTTTAAATGTACGTCTGCATTGGTTTCCGAATCCCTTCGTTTCGATACCAAGGCTTCCTTTAGAGGTTCGTCGTCACAGTTCTTGTGTTGTCTTCCACACTGTATAACAAAATTTCTTAGTTTACCTGTCTCCAGGAAGTGGCTTTTGGAAAATAAACGTTTTGACAGCTGTTGCTATTTGCATATATGTTTGCTGGGAATTTCCTGAATCTCTTTGTCAATGAGATGTTGTCAACTTTGTCTCTTTTATCCTTTCTCGGGTTACGTTGGGTTGCACTGCTGATTAGCTTTCTAGTGGTAGGTACCATGGACAGAGAAAGACAAAGAAACAGAGACAGAAAAAGAATTATATATAATGTCCTGCTCTGCTTTCATTAAGCTCGCGAGAAAAATAACAATGACCTTCCCAACGAAAAGGAAATCGGATTAAAACTGAGTGGTTCTTTTTTTGAATGTTTCCAAATGTTTTTGAACGCTTCTCAAATGTTGAGCTTCTCGCCAATATTTTCTCAATCGTTCGATGGCTTTATATGCTTTCACTCCATTGTGTATTTTGGTAATTGGGTAGTGCATTAGGCAATCTCAGTCTATTACCCCCAATAGCGAATATACACTTTTGCATAGCTTTCTCAACTTGTTTCATTAGGTTTGGATTTGCCATTGTTGTCTGCGTCTTTACCTAAAATTAAAAGTAATTTTCCTTTTTCGGCTTTGACATAGTGAATAGGTTTTAGTTCAAATTTTCGTATGAATGTTTTCTTTTAACCTCTTCAATGGTATCTCCTGAAATGGCTCTCATGCCTTACTTTCTCTAAACTCTGAAGCTGTTCGGAGCAATCGATTTCTTGTGGTTTGTTCTTATAGGGTTGGAAATATTTAATCCTTTGTTTATGAGACGGATTTAATTCTCCATCGATAACTGGTCTTTTGCGAAGCTATAGGCTTTCTAATAAGAATCATGACCAGCAGCTACAAAACACTTTCAATCAACCCAATTTTGACAACATTTTTCAATACATTTAAATTTCCTTTGTGGCACATGGAACATTTCCGTTCAATGTTTCTAGTTTATCAGTATGTTCTAAGTAAATAGTTCATAGGAATCACATTGAATAATCTCGTGAGCCAACTTACTGGACCATTTCTCGAAAAAATGCTGTCTCTAACGTGTAACTTCTTTAATAAGTTAACTATTCCGGTGACATGTAGTGCCATCCTTTCAAACCAAATGTTTTTGATGTTCATCTCATTGTCTAGTGGGAACAAAGACACATTGAACATGGTCCGATAACTGTTTTATTACGAAGTTATCAATTTCAGATGGGTATGGAATGCCTGGCTTGCTCCTTAATTTCATCCGCGGATTTCACCAACCCATTGCTTTCGCCTTTTTTTAACCACGTTTGCCTTAGCCATAGAGTAAGTACATACAGTGCTGTGAAAAATTATAGACTCAACCCAGCTTTCCACATTTTTTCCAAAGTGACTGTAGGGAATCAGTTTTCATGCCTGAACATGCTATTCAGATTATTTCAGAAAACCGTTTCAATTAATTACATGGCTCGCTCTTTCAACCACACTAAGTTCAAGGTTATCACCGAAAACGAGCTTTACAGCTGTGAATAATTCAAAAATAAACTCAGTTGCAGTTTTGACATTACCAGGACAATATGTGTGGTAGGTTTTTAGTTTTAACATAAAGTCTTAATACTCGCAAGGTTTAGAAGTATTTCCTTATAGAATTTTTAAAAAAAGTATAGTTTTGTATAAATTTTCAGGGCTAAGGTTATTGTTAAAATGCCGTGAAGAAAACAGTGAAGTGAAGTTGAATTACAAAGAATTATTGACTTGAAGAATTGAATTTGACAAACTCGAAGAGAAATTGGGAGTGAAACTAAAAGATCGCAAAGTATAGTTAAAAATTGTTTGAAGCAGGGCCTCGAAAATTATGGGAGCAAAAACTCATCGCAACGTGCGCCATAGAAATCGCCTCCTGCTGAAAGCTTAGTTTTAAAGGAATTGTGAAGTACATAAGCTTTATCATTGAAAATTCTCAAATTTTTTTGACTTTGATTCTGGGTTGGTGAGGAAAGAGATATCGTCTTCAGAAAAATTTAATTATAAACTATGTTGACAGAAGCCAACATTAACGAAACGACACATTGATGCAAGACTGAGATTCGCCGAAAATTTGAAAAAGAAACAAACATTTGGGATCATGGCGTCTTCAGTGATGAAAAAATTTAATCTTGTGGATCAAGTGGACCACAATTACTGGAAGAATCTGCGGAGTCACCAAAAAAAAATCTCAAGAAGAGCAAATGGAGGCAGATCTATTATGGTTTGGGCAGGGTTTTTTGAAGGTTTTTTGAAGTCAAACTGCTTTTATAACGAAATAAATAGTCATGTTGATTTCCCGACGTTACTGATGGAACATCTATTATTTTTTGTTGCACAAAAGATGAAAACATTATTTTCCAGAAGGATTATACACTTAGTCCCGACCTGAGCCCTATAGGAAATCGTGGAGAATTTTAGAGAGAAAAGTCTATGCCCAGGGGAAACCATTTATAGAAAATTTTGCACAGCAGAAACGAAGAATAATTGTAGCGTAGAATGAGGCATCTGACAATCTGGCCTTGTTATAATGATGTTATAAAAAATAAAGGAAAATTAAACTAATTATTATTAAACAAACATATCAAATATGATACTGAGCTTATAATTTTTTACTAGATTCAATCCGCATTTTTATGATTTTTTTTCTTATATAAATATTATTCAAGAAAATATGCAGGTATGAAAAATAAAATCTTGCTTTTATAGGAAAACCAAAACTTATAGACTCAAACATATTGTCTATAATTTTTCACAGCTCTGTAAAGCTCAACTCTCTCGGACGGCTTCTATCCTAAAACATAAGTAGATTTCTGTTTGTATTGTGTTTTTCAGAAAACCTTTGAGAGGTATTCTTTTTTTTTTTTCACAGTAAAATGAGTGAAAATAGACCAATCAAAATAAAGTACCACCTTCTTTTGCAAGCAAGAAAATAGACCAATCCAAATAAAGTTCCACTTTCCTTTGTCAAATGTCATTAAATCGCCTTTTGTCTTTATTTCCTTTACTACCGCTTACGGGAACTTCTCGAATTTTCAATGCGCTTTCCTAGGATGAACTGCACTTGCTTCCAATGATTCCCGGTATGATTTTGGTCGTAGCACCAGCTGATGGGTATGAGGCTCTCGTTTACCTCTAATTTGTTCGTCCTTTGAAAGTTCATGTGTGCGGTCAAAAGTGGTCCGTTTACCTTTAGTTATTGGTTGTGACTTCATTTAGTTTACTGTCGAGTTGCTTAATACTAATTTTAATTGTGTTCTTTTCTGCAATCTTCGTTTCATTCGCCGCATGCTTAAGGCCTGTGCAGCTTCACAGTGTGGCTCTTCGGAGCTACTCTTCTTTCTAAACAAGTTTTCAGAAAGTTGATGTCTTCCCTGATCCTCGACACAAATCAATACGGCTCATCGAATCCAGCAGTAAAAACCAGCTCAACAATATCCTTGGATCCGCAAAGGACAAGCAAAAGCCGAATGAAAAATCGGGTATATACCGAATCGAATGCTCTAACTGCCAGGAATTTTACATCGAACAAACAAGGATATTGATAAACCCCAGAGTCCGAGAGCATCTAAGCGAAGCAGCAGCAGCGAAGAAGAAAGGAGAGCAGAGCAATTTCAGATCAGCAGTAGCTGAACATATCATCACGAAAGGGCATGAAATCATCATCAAAGACGTAACACCAGTTAGAGAAGCTAGAGACACAAGGGAACTGGATGCCATAGAAAGCCTAGCGATATTCAGGGTAAGGAACACCCTAATAAACAGCGATGGAGGCAACTTAGCAATCTTAGCTATTTAGGCTGATTGCCAAATTAAAATTTAATTACATACTTACTTAGCTTAAGTGAGATTCCCCTTTTAAGTTAATTTTTATTTTATCTAAGATTAGTATATAAGCAGAATGTGTAGGTTAAGAAAATCAATCGCTGACGAAGACCGAAAGATCACGGTCGAAAAATGATTCCGTAAGGTAAATAAATGCATAAAATTAAGAGGAAGGTTTTTCTTTATTTTTAGCAAAACGATTTTATGAAGACGGAAGCAATGCAAACCGTAAAAGTGATAGGCCTTATGCCCTAAGGAATAAACTTCACCAAACTAAGCCTTATATAATGATTATATTGTTTGCTGGGTTGTGTAATATTACCACAAAGTCCGTGTATAGTAGTCTCTTTGACGTATTGTTTTTCATGTTTTGAATGACATTTTCTATGAGGAAAGCCGATGTTGGACTTCCCATCCTTGACACGTTAGTTTGTATATGAATGTTTCATAAATAATTTTTTTGTGTTGAAGTACTAATGTCTGTTTGGATCCATACATTTGTCGATTATATTATTGATTTGTACATCAAATTATTCTTACTTTGGGTTTTTGTTGAGACCTACTTACTTTCTTGGGCATTCTATGGTAGCACCAGGTGATGACTCAGCGATCAATATAATTAAGGCTCCATTCACTAGAGCTTGTTTTGACAGAAGATCTTGAATGGCTTTCAAGAATTCCTTCTGAAACTTTTAATGACGGCCGCATTTCTTTGGAACTTTCGGGGCGCATCGGTAATTTTCGTGTGTAAAGGATATAGAGTAATCAATTTGGAGTATGACAATGCCAAGATTTTGCTTCTTCAAAGAATTAAAGGATTCATGACCCAAATACTTGAGACTTCAATTTTTTTTGCTCAAAACGTCAATCCTATTTCAAGAAAATTAAATTTGTCTTAAATGATTTAACATGATTTGGTATTGAATAGCTCCTAACCATGCTATACAACAAGTATTTCCTGTCAGCATAATGTATTTTTCAATAAATTCTTGTCTGTTATATGGTTTTCTGTTTTAATTCAAGCGTCACGTTTGTTGCTTCATATTCCTCAACCAACATTTGAAATGTTTGTAATCGAAAAAATGATTAAAAATACATACATTTAAATTTAAGCCCCACAAACTCTCGTGCCCATTTGCGCAACAACATCCTACACACGTTTCACTTGCATATATCAACTCAACTTAAGCCGTTTTCGAAAAAAAGAATGTTAGTAGGCCATAAAACAAACAACTGAACGATTTAAAATGAGATATTGTAGAAGGATTTGCAACATAAAATCACAATTTGTGGACGTAGCCAAGACAATTTCAGGAACAAAGTGCACACGTAACTAATGGTCCCGAATAAATTATGAGGTAGATTTTGTTGAATTTAATCTTTCCTGAGCACATGGAACGTTGGTCTTACATTTATTGGTTAATGGTCATTTTACTTGGTTTGTCTGTTTGCAGGATGTTGGGAGTTGGTGTTAAAATCAATGTTTTCTAGGTTTATTTCTTTCTAGGTGATACTGTAAGGGTAGTTTATGACATGGTTAGGTATGGCTTCAGTGAGGTTATGTTGTGATATTTTGGCTCGGTTGTCAGTGCCAATGTTACTGTAGCATGCTCCCATATTTTTACGTAAAGTTTTTTGCTACCTTTACTTTCACTTTAAATTCAAACAAAATAAAATAAAATTGTGAAACTAAATTCAATATCGGATTGTATTTAACATTATTCCGGGAACATAGCCACAGCGACCAGAAAGAACAGAGAACGTTCGATGAGCCTAATTTTTACATTTTCCAATACAGGTGGTCTAATTTCATCCGTAGCAGATCTTCTTCCAATATTGTTGATCTATCAAAATAGTTATCAAAACTAAAAAAACAGATTTATCAAAACTAAAAATTGGCTGGTTGGTATGCAGAATTCGCCGTCGAGCCATCCCAGTTCGATGCTACAGGTGCCTTGCATACGAGCACACCACTTCGCATTGCAAGGGCCCTGACCCTAGTATGCTTTGCTTTAAACGTGGAGCGTCTGGGCATAAGATAAAAGAGTGCGCTGAGACTCCGCGCTGTTTGCTATGTAATCATCTTAACTCTCAACCGACAGAGCACCTTAACGTTGCAGGTACAGGCGCGTGCCCAATCTTTAGAGAGGCACTAGCAAAAGCAAAAGCAGCTCTGAGGTGATGATCTGGGCCCTTCAAATCAACTTGCACCGTAGCATCAATGCACAAGATTTGTTAGAGTAGTTCGCTAGAGAAAAGGGGGCTGATCTGCTGGTGCTGAGCGAACAACATCGAAACAAGACCTCGCAAGCCTGGTTCTCCGATGACTCCCATACTGCTGCCGTTTGAGTTCGGGGCAGTATGCGACTCAAGATCCAGGGTCACGGCCAAGGAGATGGTTTTGTGTGGATTCGGTGCCCGGGTATAACGTTTTTCAGCGTATACCTGACGCCGAATGAGTCAATGCCATCTTTTCAAACTAGACTGGACACGCTGGAGGATGTTGTTCTGAATACAATGGCAAAGTACTCGTAGTTGGAGACTTCAACGCGAGAGCCGTTGAGTGGAGCATGTCTTAAGCTGATTCTAGAGGGGAACGCATTCTGGGCATGTCGGCGAGGACCGGGTTGGTGGTTTTGAATACCGGTAATGTACCTACATTCTGGCGCTGGCACCAACAGGAAGGAACAATCCCAGATGTGACATTCGTCTCGGAGTCCCTCGCTTCGACGACGCTGAACTGGAGAGTACTCGAGGATTATTCATCGAGTGACCACCAATACATCACGTTCGAAATCGGCGATACCACTCCTCGCTCGTCTCAACGATCTTTCACTCCCGGGTGATACATCAGAAAAATGGACGTGGAGACTTTTGCCTATGTGATTCTGAATGGCGCAACGACATCGGGTAGCCATTCGGGGAGGACAAGGGCTTCAGTTGAGGGAATGGTGGAGTCAACAATGCTCATCTATGCGTCGACGGAGGCCTGGTGTACATTGGTGGTCAAAAGATATGGTGACAAACGAGGCGAGTGTCAGAGACTTCGACGTGCAGCTCAGCACTCGAGAAGCATGGAGGAAGCATCCAATAGGATGGCTGCATACAGGTCAGCGAGGAAAGAACTCCGAAGACTCATCAATGAGAGTAAGGCACGCTGCTGGCGAGAACTTGTGGACGACGTAAACAGGGATCCATGGGGGCTCGGCTACAAGGTAGTGTGGCGCAAGCTCGGTACCTCACGAAAGCCGTGTTTACTTCAAGCAGACAAGATGGACGGGATAGTGCACGCGCTGTTCCCAACTCAACCCCCCCCCCTCCGGCCTGTGTTGATGTAATCAACGAGAACGATTCAGTGAAATGTCCATTGTTCACAAAGAACGAGCTGGAGGATGCGGTGCTTTCTGTCAAAGCTCGAAAGGCACCAGGACCAGACGGCATTCCAATCGAGTTGCTACAAATGGTCTTCCACGTTTGTCATGACTTGCTACTTAATGTGTTTAACGCTTGCCTGAGGGAAGGTGTATTTCCATCCCGCTGGAAAGTGGCGAGGCTCCTATTGATCAGCAAGGGGAAAGGGGACCCGGGGCTGCCATCTACATACCGCCCGCTTTGTACGCTGGACACAGCCGGAAAAGTGTTCGAAAAGCTCGTCAAGAGAAGACTCACGGACGCAATTCGTGTTGCAGGGGACTTTTCTCCTCGGCAGTATGGCTTTAGAGCAGGGCGATCCACTTCCGATGCCATCATGGAAGTGGTGAATGCAGTCCGTCGAGCCCAAGCGCACAAAACTGACTCCAAACGAGTTGTCTTGCTAGTGAGGCTTGACCTCAGAAATGCCTTAAACTCCGCCAGATGTTCGGATATTCTTGGCACATTGGAAAATTCTTTCCGATTGCCAGGGTATCTGAGCCGGATTTTGAGGGATTAATTAAAGGACCGCAGTCTGCTCTATGACACACAAGATGGGCGGCGCAGTATGGAGATAACGTCTGGTAAAGCGCAAGGCTCCATACTGGGACCAGACTTGTGGAACGCCTCATATGACGGGCTATTGAGGCTTGAGTTGCCAGATGAGTAGCGCTTGGTCGGCTATGCAGATGATGTAGCAGCACTGGTCGCCGGACGTACAGTTGAACATGCGCAGCGCAGACTGGGAGTGCTAATGCGTCAAGTGAGGGAATGGATGCCGACCCGCGGGTTCAGTTTGGCACTAGAGAAAACCGAGGTGGTCATTCTCACGAAGAAAAGAATTCCCACGGTAATTCCTTTGCAGATCGGAGATGCGCCACTTTCTCTGAGTCAGCGGTGTTGGTGATCGCAGGAGTGATACCCTTCGCCTTACTTGCTAGAGAGCGACGCAGTATGTATGACAGAAAAGAGGATGGTTCAAGATTTGCTGTCAACCGATAGGAGAGGTAGCGCACAATACTCGAGTGGCAATAGTCCTGGTAAGGTGACTCTAATGGCCACTGGACTACCCGCCTTATAGGGGACGTCGGTTCGTGGCTCAATTGAAGGCACGGTTAGACTGATTATTACCTTACCCAGCTTCCTAGCGAGTATAGGTATTTTTAATCTTACCTGCACAAGATTGGTAAGTCATGGTCCCCAGACTGCATTTTCTGCCCAGGGGAAAGAGACGACGCATGTCACAATTTCTTCAACTGTAGAAGGTGGAACACGATGCGGCGGTACTCGTGGGAGGCAATGGGAGAGCTTTCTCCAGACAATCTGGTCGGAAAAATGCTGAAAACTTTCGACAAATGGACCTGTGTGGCACATTACTCTCGGGCAATACTTACAGAAAAAAAAGGTACCATGGATAACCTTGGGCGCAGTGTCGTGGGGGTCTCTTTTCCAGGAGTCCTCCTCCATCCTGCCACTTCCCGCTGGGGGGAAATTTCTCTACGCTGACGACGCCCTAGGGCGAAGTAAAAAGAGGCCTAGCCCGAAGTAATGTGCCAAACAGTTCCAGGCTAGGGTCTCTTGACAGGGGGGTGTTTAGTGGGTAGTCTGCTGGGAGCACAAGCACTCCCGTGCTCCGGGCGTAAATTGCCTTCACTCCCCAACCCTTAAAAAAAAGAAATTTAAGTAAATATATGTCTAACCGCTCAGAAGACATTGAAATTTTGGTTGACTATAGCATATAATCTTGCATATGAATGGCAGGCACTGTTTGGGCTGAACATTTGACTAGCTGATGAGGAGAAAAAAAAGTTTTAAAAGTTCGGACGCTCATTTACACGGGTAAGACCTATCATTTCTTATACCTCTAAGGTTGCAACACATGAATGTCATATCTGGTAAGACCGGATCTACTAGCACCATGCATAGAAAAAGGGCGTTCGAAAGAGAATGGCTTTGCGCATGGTCAGCTTAGTCAAACTGCCAAAGTTGCGAGAGTATTTACCTTCATATTGAGACTTCTTTAGAAGTATATCATAAGATTTGTTACAGTGATCTACTACCCCAAGATTTGCAGTCGTGCCACCCTGTATACGGATATATTGAGGCTTGTCTCCCCTTTTGCTTAATCAAGTTAATTTTAGCTTAATTTAAGTAAAACATCAAATCGATACGCTTTTATTCTGACAGTGTTCCGATTATTAGATACAGGGGCGGGCCCCCAAAATTCAAATGGAGATACTCTTTTGTTAGATTCGTCGAGGCTGATTGGCCTGACACGTAGCAACGTAGATATTAATGGCTGAATGACGATGTTTAAATTATTTGTGTATGCTCGTGGTTTGTGTTTTTCGTCTTTTTTCTGGTTTCTTTCTTTATTTTTAAAGAAAAATAAAGCTATATTTGGTGATTTTGTAATTTGTTTTTGTTCGTGGGTCAGGGATAAGTTTGAATACTAAATTTGGGTTTTTTGATATGTATATAAATATTACGTTAAGTTATTAGAACAAGGTCACAGAAAACTCTATGCGTTGTTGTTTTGTTCTTGTAATTTTTGGAGTTGTGAACAATAAAAGGTATTTCTTCCTTTGCCCGATTGTATCTTTCAATGTGTTAAAATATTTTTTTAATATTTTATTTATTCAAATATTTTTGATTAATACCACTGGTCTGCAAATCAATTTTCTTCCCTCCTTTCTATTTTATGCATAACGAATGATAAATTAGATAATTTTGAATAAAATTATAGTACTAAATCTTCCGTATCACATAAAATAAATAAATAAATATCACATAAAAAATTTTTTCAATGGTGGTTTGAAATGATACTCACTTTTTTGCTAAAAAGTATATTATAATTGTTATAAGTGATACAAATGTTGGATAAATGTGCTACAAAACTTTGATAACTTTGAAACTTTTTACATTTGATGTTCTCACTGCTGGTTGTTAATACGAGATTTGTTCCAAAACTATCGCGAATTTAGAATTTTCGCGGGCTACGTATGTTTGATTTTTGATCTTTTGGTGGCGTTATGTTGGTACTAATGACCCTTACTTATGTTGATAATTCCGGCCATTTTGAATGTCCAGTCAGCTGTTGACAGTTATTGTGCGTGGACGTGTTTTAGCTTGTCTTCGATTTTCGTCTAACCCAAAAATTGGATCAAAAAATTTGTATTAACTTTTGTGTGAAGAACAAATTAAAGTGCGCGGATGAATTCAGAATGTTGACTGTTGCATACGGCGAAGCTACTTTGGACAAAAGCAACGTTATCGGTGGTACAAAATGTTCTCAGAGGGACCGAAAAAAGCACGCCAAGTTCGGTCGAATGTGAAGGTTTTGCTGACAGTTTTCTTCGATTGCAGGGACGTGGTGCATTATGAGTTCTTGCCGCAGGGTAGAACGGTTAATAAGGAATATTACCTTTAAGCAATGCGCAATTTGCGGAAAGCAATCCGCCAGAAACGCACGGATTTGTGGAAGAACAAAAATTGGCTTTTGCACCATGATAACGCCTCTGATCACACATCGTTACTTGTGTGCGAATTTTTGGCCCAAAACAACACTCTCATAATGCCGCAGCCACCATATTCCCCAGACCTGGCCCTCTGTGACTTTTGCTTGTTCCCGAAACTGAAGAAGCCCATGAAAGGACGACGCTTCGCCACGATTGAGGAGAGAAAGACGGCATCGAAGGAGGAGCTGAACAAGATCACAAAAAATTATATTTCAAAATGCTTCGAGGATTGGAAAAAACGTTATCACAAGTGTATAATGTCTGACGGGGATTATTTTGAAGGGGATAAAATAGATATTCATGAATAAATAAATAATTCTTAAAAAAACATGAAATTCCCGATACTTTTTGAACAAACCTAGTATTTTTCGCTTTGTAGTTTTTCTCCTTTTCATATTTTCTATAGGTGTTTCGCGACGAAGCGAGCAACAGATCCCGGCAAGCATCGAATCTTACCGTTTTTCATTATAGCGTTTTTTGATGTGCAATATGCCTTGATGAAACCTTTCGCCGTGTTCATCTGATACTGCTCCAAGATAAGCGGGGAAAAAAGTCAAAATGAGAATCCAAGAAATGAATTTTTAGGGACATGTTCCATTTTAGGGCTTTGTATGAAGAAAGAAGTTCGAGGATGATTTCACTTTAGACCCCTTTTTTTATTTAAAAGCAAATTATGACATACTTCTAGGAAAGTGGTCCATGCTCTGTTTTCAGTTTCATTCAATGCGCTTTCAAAATTTGAGTCCTTCTTGAGCTCTCGTATTTGGAGACCCACAAAGATTTCTTGTTTCGATTTCGCGTCACTGATTCGAGGAAATTTAGTTTTGAGATATTGAAACCCGCCCTTGTTCATGGCCTTAACAAAATTTTTCATAAGCCCCAACTTTATATGGAGAGGTAGTAGAAAAGTTTTATCACTTTGAACTAAAGGTTCTTTTGCGAATTCTTGATTTCAGGGTTTAAAATCATTCTTTGTGGGCAATTTTTTACTGCGCAATACTTGAAATTTGGTATATCCTCCTTGCATTCCAGTTAACATTGCTACAATTTTTAGATCAGTACATGTCCACGTGTACAGTGAATTTTTAATTCTTTCAAATAACAACTTTTATTCCTTTCTAAACTTACTTTCTTTCCAATAACAACTTATTCCCATAATTTTCTTTTATAATTGTTGCGTCTACAAGAGGAATAGAAGGATACTTATTGCCGTTATGAAGTAAAATCGCTTTCAAACTGATTTTGGACGAATCAATGAAAAGTTGCCATTACTCCAGATCTTCAGGAAATATTTTTTGTAAAAGTCCTGTAGCGTCATTGCAAAATACTAATCCATCCTCTTTGGTTAAGTACCCCATAAAATCTTCTTGTCTGTTACGAAAGTACGAAACTCTCGTCTTTTTGTCTAATAAATTCCATTGTTTTAACCTTGATCCAAGTTGTTGAGCCTTCGATTTTGAGAGTCCTATATCCCGAGATCATTCAAATCAGAATGCGTAAGAAGATGAGGTTTTGTAGAGTCTGTGGATAAACATGAACAAGTAAAGGAGATACTCTATTGACTACGTTTAGGATCAGAGACTCCTTCATTACGCCGATCATCATCATTCACGATTTCGTTGCTGTTTATAAGCACTGGAGATAAATCGTCATTGTTTCGAGAAACTGGTTCTTGTCTGGGTAGTGAATTTTATCCTTATTTTATTTCGGTAATCCTTTTGTCATGGTCAAGCAGAAATAACAATCGTTTTCATGGTTTTGAGATTCACGCCAAACCATGGTCACGGTGACACATCGAGACCTGCGTAGGTGTGCACATTTGTGCTAAAACCTCATCAGCCGATATCTTCCTCTCTCTTTCTATCAGCGCGACCTGTTTTCGTGAGTACTTGGCGATCTGAACTGTATAGAGCAGCGTTAATGCAATGATGTTAGACAAAAACACGTAATTATGAGAAATTAAAAAAAAATACTTTAACCCTTAGTTGGCACACTGGGTCTAAAGGACCCCACGCTCTCTTCAAAGCGATTTTTCACATAGAAATCGTTAGGTTTCGGGCCTGTTGCGTCACCTACATTTAGAGGAGGGTTTGAACTAACATTCCACGCAGGTAAAGGTAGGCATTCATCGCTTACCTGCCAACGCGAGCGGTTCGAAGTTCGGTTGGGGTCCCTCAGACCCCGTGTGTCAGTGATGTCGTTTCAAGTGAAATTCGGAGCAAATTTTTGTGTGCTGTTTTGAGTGATTTGTGAACAATTTATAAAGTAAGTAATTGACTGAAGTCAAAATAAAATTTTTAAATTAATAATAATAAGAATTACAATAATTTTTAAAATCACGTTTCTAGTATTATGGCGTGTTATAATCTAAGGCATCACAACGTGGTCGATTTATTAAAATGTACCGCTTCAAGAACGGCTACGCATGGCTCGTGAACAGGATGCTATGGAGGTAGACCACGAAAGTGATGATTACCGTCCACTGGAGCAACGTCTGGCAGCAAGAGCGCGAAATTCCAGCTCAGATGAAAATCCCGTTAAAAACCGTACCAGATTCGCAATTCTGTTCCACCGAAAATTCGAAAATCATGCTTGTGGCATATACGCCGAAAAAAAAAAGTCGATTTTTTGGCGTCTACTTATTCACAATCGACAGGAATAACGGACGGAAAGCCGAACCTTGTTTTGCACTATAACGATACCAAAGGTGGTACAGATAGATTTGATCAACTGTGTCACGCGTACACGGTCTCTAGGAGAACAAATCGTTGGCCCTTGTGGTTCTTTTTCGGTATTTTGGACCAGGCAGCTGTCAATGCCAGGATTTTGTTAAAATGTGCGTACATAAATGTACAAATTACCGAAAAAGTAAGAGCAAGTAACTGTTTAAATCGACTAGCAGTACATCTTGCGAGGTAATTTATGATGACAAGGCTTGGTAATCCGTCAGTACGAATTACCACAAAGGTGTGCATGAAAGGCATCTTGGGCTTATATGAACCCTCTGTCATCGAAAATGAACGACCACGTCTTCCAACGAAAATGAGATGCACTGTCTGTAGTCGTCACAAAGATAAAAAGACGATAATGCAATGCCCTTCATGCTTGAGACCGATGTGCGATAATCATCGTATGTACTTATGCGTCGAATGTGCCGGAGAAAGCAAATTTTAGCTGGAGGTTTTCCAATTACTTTAAGTAAATATCATTAATTTTAAGTAAGAACATGCATTTATAATGTAAATTGACTTTTTAATACGATTATATTGAAAAAAATATGAAAAAATGCTCTTATTTGAACCTTCATTTTTCTGCATTCATTTTGCAGAATAAATACCTTTTTTAGAAGTACCACTTTTTCCATCATATACATTTTAAAGAACAGCTATTGCTACGTTAACCCTCAAATTTTCATGAAAAAATATTGAAAATTAAAAAAGATATGAATGTTTAAATAAAAAATGCACATTTTTGCTTACTTTTTTTTCGACAATTTTTTAAATAATTTAACAATGAAAATTGACTTAGGACAATTGCAGAGAAAGTTCTTCAACATTGAGTCACCGTCCATGCAAAGTTTATCGATTGGGTCACCAGCATAGAATCAATAAGGCTTTAATTCTGTTTTTATTTATTTGACTCCGATAGTCGTTATCGGATTCAATCTAATATAGAAACGGAATTCGTAATTTATTACGTGATTTGGTTTACCATTAAACTATCATTTAGACTCCAACAATCAAATAATTCAGAGAACCAGTCATTACCCATCAATAATTCAAACATTTAACCACCAGTCAACAAAAACAATCAAACTGTCAATTATGATTTAAATTTAATCAAACCGTCAGTCAAATTTGCCATGAAAATATATGGGTGCGGATCAAATAATACTAGATCCTTTAAATATTTACGTCACCCCAACGCAAGAGACTTTTATTCAAAGCCATTTACAAGCCGTTAACTATTTAACTATGGATATTTCCTCTGAATAAAATTTATCGTCCTGTGCCTGTTAATCCACTGCCATGTCATTTTCAATCCACAATTCTCTTTCCATTTAATGCTTCGACATATTAATTTTGAAACAAAATTTTATTGAATATGCCCCATATTTTTTATGGTATCCTCCTCGAAATTGAGCCCCATAAAAAACGTAAAACGTCCAAGGCTGAGCTCACATTTTCATTGACTTTTCCATTGCCTTTGGCAACGATGATTTTATTTTCATCCGTCACATTGTAAGTATGCAAGCAAATAACAATAAAAAGAATCATTTTGTTTTATTTTACTTTCATGACTGTCGATTACTTTTGTTCTACCTCATCTCGTAAAATAAACAGAAACCGATTGACAAGGAACATATTGCCATCCATTTTATTGTTGTTTCTTGTGAATGTTGAAAAGGATGTTCCAACACTTTGTATTCTAAAACCGTAGATTATATGTTTGAGAGGTTATGAGTGAAGCCATAATCTTTCTAAAACTTGATATTCAAGGGTTTGGTTCAATGCGTTTAGTATGATGAAGGATCCTTTTATATTCACAGAAAAGAACTAAAATATACAACGAATTAACGTTCCGATGAAATCGGAAAAAAGCATAAATAATATTTTGACTGGATTACATTTTTAGTATGTCAGTTTTCATTCAGTTCATTAAACATTTTTTTATAGTTATGAGAGCTTTTTATGCCCACAGGATTTCCAGCATCGCAAGCTCCTGAACTTGACACTGAATCTGAGAGCACAGTCTCACAATGTTTGATACATTTCTTTAGAATATGCCTCGTTTGTCATTACTTTCATGACACTGTCAATTAAAATGAAAATTGACTTCACTGTAAATAGGAAGGAAGTAGGGATACCTGATTCTGCCACGTGATGAAATATGAAGCACGCCTTATGCATGAAGTTCCACTTCTACGCCATACCGAGCTCCTAAACAGTTATTCATGCAGAAGGACTTCTCTGATACCATCCAGGGAGTTGTGATACCTCCTTTAGCATCCCTTAAATAAAAAGAATGTATTGGGACAAACACAGTAAACGGCTTATCCGTAGACTGCAAAATTTTTACTTTACTCTGATCCTTTGAATTTTCGTGCAATGAAACAAAAGCTACCCTATTGTGTTTGTGATCCTTGAAATATGCGTATTCATCTGCACTGCTTTTTTTGCGTTGGAGAGCTTGAGTCTATTGTAGGGTCTGCCGTTCATAAGTCTATTAATAGCCTCAATGTATTTTGGGAGTATATGATTGTTATGATACCAAGGTTTACTGCTACGGTTGAGGTGGTGCGTCTCCTTCCAGATGCAAGAGATGTAATTGCAGGGTTTTTCTCCCATTTTTGTCTGCCGTTGATCTTTGACCTCATCCTTGATTTGAGCGGTTATTTTATCTAGTTCGAAATGCACTTCAGGAGTTCTGTGACTCATTACGCATACCTTGGCTTGCAGGTCAGCTATGTGTGGTGGTGTGATACCAACGTGTCCTGGGGTCAATATGACTCTGCAGGTCATCCCTTGGTATTTGTTCATGGTATCCCATATATCATACGTTATTTTCCTTTTTTCCTGGTTGTTACCTAAACTATTGATTGCATTGTTTGCGTCTGTAGAAGTGACTTCAGTTTTGTGATCCTAGATTTTTCAATTTTTTAGGGCTACTAGTGCTGCTAATAGCTCTGCTTCAGTAATGGTTACGCTATTTCTGAAATTGGAATTGTACTTGCAATTACTATTGAGGTTAATGAACCTGATGCCAGATCAAAGATGTTTTTCAACGTATCTGTGACAAGGATCAAGGTTTCATGCTTCATTTGAATTTTTGTTGTTTCTTGAATATGTAAGTGAGCTTAATTTTACTTTTAATAATTAATTAATTATTTTATTTTATTATATTTTATTAATTAATTATTAACTAATTAATTTTAAATTAATTACAGTTTTTAAGATAAGGAGAGTTTTCTGAACTGGTATCTGCACTTGGTTCTGCTTCTTCTTACCACTACACCCCTCTAGAGCCTTCGGTTCCTGTTTTTTTCTCAGGATCCAATGCCAAAGTCTTTTTTTCGATTGCCAGGTATTTGTCTGATGTAGGTCTAACCCATTCCAAGGCTCTGCTTAAGGTTTCGAAACTATTAACGGGTTTTAAGTGGACCGGGTTTTGACCCATCATTCGACTTCCATTCTGGTGGCTTGGTTATTACTTTGATTCCGTTATCGGACACGGAATGCTCGTGTTTTCTCTGCTACGTCCTTATAAAAAAAGTGTAACTAGGATTAAGTAGCAGCGTTGTAGGTGTATTAACAGGCATTTGTATTTCTCGAAATTTTATGTTCCATCATTGGGAAGCAGTAAACTCAATATACGATCCAGAGACAACTTGCTTTTTGCTCTGTAAATGTTTAGTATATAGTTAAAGCTGCTTATGTAGTCTATTTTGTAGCCTGAACATAAAGGTTTAAGATTTTGACAAAGTATCTGCTTTCCCACTTCTTTGACAGTCAGCACTTCCATTATCCACTTAGCCGTGAGCTCAGTTGCTACACATATGGCACGTGTAAAGGTTTAGTGTGCTGGGAGTTAGATCCCTAGACATTCTTTAATTAATTTGGCTTTTAGTTTTGTCCTTTCTTTTGAATAAAGAAGCAGGTGCGTGTGCAAGTCTGTTTAATTCGTATTCTAATTTTGGTCTGACTAGCATCCAACTAGAGGGACTGAAAGGGCTGGTTGGTTTATTCTGGTTGGTTAATGTTTTTTTTTAATACTCAGGGTAGTAAGATGTTCCTTTTATGTTCGGAAAGTTACTTTAAGGGAGACTTTGTCCTTGGAGTGCCATATTTCAGGTGTTTACATTGTTTTTTAAAGGAAACGAGTAAAGCTTTTTGAGTGCGTTTTTTTTCTTGCTTTTATTCATGATATACAGAAAGTTAAAAAAAAACATCTAAATGGCGGCTGTTGCAGCTCCGCGAAAACAGGTCCTCTAATCGCGGGAAGTAAATGGCGGACATCACTGCCCCCTCTTTGTTGATCTGAAACACAAATTCAAAGCATACTATCAATCTGTGACTCTTTATTCATGGAATGACGGATGGGTTTTTCGTTTGGTAGAAATTTTGGAAAAGGCGGCATTTAAAAAAAATCGAATTTTCACGTTTTTTCTCGCATAAAACGAAAAATAATAAATGTAAAAATTTATCCATCGAAAAAACGATCCATCATTCCTCAAAGATTATTTGCTGAGTATGCTCTCCAAATTTCAGGTCGATATGATATTTACTGCAGTCAGGAGAACGACAGCTATTTTAAATACGTTTTCGAGAAAAACGCGTTTCAAGTTTTGTAATGTTTTTATAATTACCGCTCATCGGCAACGCCTGGTCCATAGAGGCATTCCTCCTCTTCTCCCACTGCTCAATTGGGTCCTTTTTTGCTACGTCTATCACCTGCCTCTCCAGCCACTCGATCCTTGCTTTGTCCCGTGAATAGACGCAGCTCTGTGCGAATGTGCCAATCCGGACACCCATGAGATCCATGGCAATTAACAATGATTTCTCACTATCGGTGAAGATAATCACTACTAATTCCGTGGCAATATTGACCACATCTGCGCCGGAGTGAAGATGTTTGGGCGCACGCATGCAAATCATATTATTAAGTGACTCGTTACTCTTTTGAGTATGAGCATCCAACTGATTCTGTATGAGTATGATTCATCCAACTTTGAAACTGATACCTCGTCGATCACGCATGGAAAAAGCAATTCGTCCGTTGCACTCCCTACACAAAACGTTATCGCTTAAAAAGTTAAAAACTAATACGAATTTTAGAAAGCGGTACACTGAACCAACACTTAGTTCATAACTTCCCGATTCGCTACTTTGTAAAATTTTCTGCGCTGGCGTGCTTGTGAACGACTTGCTCTTTTCAAATTCCCAGCGATTAGGGGTTGCAGATGCAATCTTTTGCGCCCGTACTGTTTCGGATGATCTAGGTACCCTTTCGAGGCATATTGCGCACAAATACGCGATAAATTACTTGAAAATAACGAAAAACAAAAAACACAGACGCTACGATGTTTTTGCTTTCAATGCCGACGACAGACTGTAATAACCGTTGCAAAATCGATAATGGAGAAGGTAGGGAGCCTACTCAAAGGTTTCTAAGCACAACAGGCTCTGTATACCTGCGTCAGACGCGCTGAGACCTGCAGGAACCCAGCTAGCCAGGCGCCCCGCTGAGACGGTTGGAGCGCGCTGGTCGTGTCAACTTCAAACTCGTTCAAAATATCGTAAACGTTCGAAATCCGGTAAACACTTCTACAGATTCATTTCTACTTACATATAGATAAAGAATCCGTAATAAAAAATTGATTTTTTGAAAATTTCAAGGACAAAGTCTCCCCTGAGTAACAAGTATTCCTACATTTTTATTTAGGGCAATATAAAAAATTCTACGTACTTCATGGCAGACACTAAGGTTCAAGATACTCTAAAATACAAATAAATCGAAAAGAACTGTTTGAGAAAGGAGTCCGGCCTGATTGAAAAACGTTGTTCCGAGAAAAACTTAGCCGCGTTCATTTTTACGTTATGGCAAAATAATGGACAAGTCTTCAATACCTCCACCATATAATTGGCCTTCCTGCGTCTTCTCCTCTTGCCTTTCCTTCGCAATCGATTGCGCATCAATTCTCGCCTGTTTTGCTTTATCTGCCCTAGCAATGCGTGTGGCGTCTATCTTAAGGCACATATTGTATAAATTTCTGCCAATTTTCAAGTCCATCGTTCTTAATATATGTGCTTGTGTATCTTAGCTCTTAAGATTCTAATACGTGTCTTTGAATATATTCAGAGGAATAAAGTAAAATCATTAACTATAAGCACTGTATTAACTATAACTGTATTTCTATTCAAAGGAAGTTTTATGCAACAAATAAATATGTATTGTTTTGTATATTTTTATCCCACCTTTATTCAGTTTTATACAAAACTCACGCGAGGAGAGGCAACAGACTTTCGCTCTAGCAGATAAGCATAACAACTAGGAACATGAGACGTGGGGTAGATGGACAGTGCGACTCATTAGCGGCGTGAGCCCATGGTTTAGTCGGGGTCATGGTGAGACCGATTATAATGACCCAGCTCCTCGATGTGCATGGCTAGAGGATAGGTTTCAACCGTCGGAGTGATAGGTTGTGTTAGCTGGGAGGGTGTTTTGGCTAGAAAAGTGATATTGTTTAGCTAGGAAATTATTATCAGTGGTCAAACCGAGGCCTAAGCCCTTAAATTCTTGCTGAGGCTGGCAAGGAGCTGATAATATTCATTCATTCATTCGTTTATTATAGTTTCATAATTAGTTTTAATATTATTAGGACAGTGGGCGAACCGAGGCCTAAGCCCTTAATTTCCTGCCGAGGCCGGCAGGTTGCTGAACATTAACTGTTAATTAAAATATCGTTACATATTAATCAAATTGTCTGGAAGGGGTCCCTTTAATTTAACCCCGCATCCAAGCTCTGTCTTGGAAATAGCGGGAATGGGTGACTCAGAAGCAGAGGGGGAGCTTTCCGCGGCAAAAGCTGCTTTCACACGGAAAGCTAAGAAAAACCTGAAGAGGTTTTGCCAAAAATTTGGGGGTAATATGAAGGAGGAGTTCTTGCTAGATCTCATAGCAAGTTGCAAACTCCAATTGCAAGTCCCAGCAGAAGATCTAGCTGTAGATGGGTGTACCACTACAGAAGGAGACGCTCTGACGGATTGTGACAGTGAGTCCGATCAGGAAGAGTCAATGGATGTGGTCCGGGAGGAGGTTGGTCGGAAAAGGCCAATTGTGTCTCCAACTCCGGAGCCAACCTCAAAACGCTCGGTAAACATGAGCGAAAGGAGTTTCCCGCAGCTTCAGGCTGCGGTTTCAAAAGCTTCAGCTATCAATGAATCTGAAGTCGCACCACCAGGGCGTAGAATAGCTATCGGAGCTAAGGGAAACCCAACTAACATTGCTGCCCCTAAGAAACAGAGGGTTCCACCAATAGTGTGCTATAGGCTTAATCTTAAGCCTTTCAGGGAGAGAATCCATCGAGCATGTGAGAAAAATCAGCTTGATGCTCCAAAATTTGATGTAACCGTCAACAGTTCTACACGAACATCGTTACATCCTAAAACTATAGATGACCATAAAAGTCTCTTTGACTTCTTAAAATGGGACAAAGTGGCATGCTACACCTATACGCTCCCAACTGAGAAAAAACTGACGCTGTTGCTAAAGGGTGTACACACTTCCTACGAAGACAATGATGTCAAGGAAGAACTCCAAGCTATCCTAGGGGAGGATGTTTTGGGAGCCAAAAGGTTCTCAACGGTGGCCTCAAGGAAGGAAAAGAAAACTCTTTCTTCCTTCCTTATTCAATTTAAGCCAGACTTTGACGTCAATAAGGCTATGAACGTAAAAACGCTCCTACACCAAAAGGTACAATGGGAGCGTTTGACTAAATCAAATACCTCGCAGTGTTTCAATTGCCAACGATTTGGACACGTAGCTTCAAATTGCGGAATGGAACCTCGTTGCGTCAAGTGTGACAAACACCACCAGTCAAAAGACTGCTCTATTGAAAAGGAAGAGGGAAAAGATGCAATTTTCTGCGTAAATTGCAACAGCAAAGGCCACCCTTTGTTTCAGGGGCTGTCCCAAGGCCAAGGAGACTGAGGAGAGAAGACGCAATCTCCAAAAGAAAAAGGAGGAACGGAGGGACTTCGTCACTGCTTCCTTAAAAAACACCATTCGAAATGGTGTCTCATTCGCTAGTATAGCAAGGGGTGCAGCCAAGCCAGCTGCAACCCAGCCTGTACGGCAAGCTAAAGCGAATAATAGTCAACAGCAGCAAAAAGACAGAAATTCTGTCATGAATAACGACTGCAATCAATTCTTTGGGTGTGACTTGTTCACTCTCATCCGCAAAGTGGACTCATTCATTCCACAATATAAAAAACTCACTAACCTGAGTGAGAAAAAGGCGGCGTACTTAGACTTCGCCTTCAAAATCTGTTGTCGCGATGAGCCCCATTAAGCTCTCCATCGTCAACATTTGTTCGCTAGCTCCACGTTTCAAAAGGAACTCTGTTCAAGGATACTTGGACATGCATAGACCAGATTTCTTGTTCATTTCAGAAACAAGACTGAAAAGTAAACACAAAGTTCACTTGGGGAAATATAAAGTCATAAGGGATGACGACCCAGATGGAATCCTTGGAGTAGCATCTCAAAATTCAAAGACACTGTCTTCCAAGTCTGAAGTGTGCAGACGTCATTATATTAAGCTCAGTTCTGGGAGGGTTCACCTTTGCATTTGTTGGAATATACGTTAAACACGGATATTCGGGAGGGGATCTCATTGAAGACTTGGAAACAGCCCTTACTTTGTGTGAAAAGTTTGATTTCTTTGCGATAGGGGGTGACTTCAATGCAAGACATCCTTCATGGAGAAATCACGTATCCAATGGATATGGAACGGCTCTGTTCAACTGGGTGCAAGCAAATATGGATCTCATTTTGATTGCGCCAAGCGAGCCCACCTTCCGAAGAAGCTCGTCAACTGTTGATTTTTATATTGTGTCTACCAACCTGGTAAATATCTCCCACAGCTGGAGGAACTTCGAATGTGGAGTTTTCGACGCCAAGTCTGACCATCTTTTGGTAGAGCTGACCATAAGAGTGAAAAAGTGTGTAAAGCTGGAGGTAGCAGACCCTCAGCTCTTTATCCCATACAAGCGTATCGACTGGGAAGCAGTTGGTGCTGACTTGAGTGGAAAACTTGACGATATTTCAATCAACAAATCGAAAAATCTCACAACCACCGAAATCGAAGAGGGAATCGTTTGTTTAAATTCAACCCTTAATACGGTCATCTCAAAGATCTCCATAAAAAACTCCTCCAGGAATTACCTTTATAGAGATTTACCACAGGACATTTTGGAGCTTCATCGCAGACGTAGCACCCTCAGAAAACTACTCTCAAGAATATACCACCGCAACTTGAATGTAGTTAACTGGGAGTATCAGCGGTTACACCTCCTTATACTCTCCCTTAATAGAGTGATCTCGAGAAGAACATCTGATTTTGCCAATGAGAGATTCGAACAGACCCTAGCAAACATCAGACCCGGTGCCTGTATGTTTCCTCAAATTAACAAAATAACTGGCCGTAAGCGCCTGCCAAGAGTTCTCACTTATAACGGTTCCATGCTCATGGATGACAGAGCCGTTGCTGACTCCATCGCAAACCATTTTGCGAAAGTTCTTCAAGGGGAGAAGGCAAGTGATAACTCTGCCTTCAATTCGTTGGTAAAAAGAACAATATCAACGTTCGACAGGGACCACAAAAACTTGTGCTTGACTAGATTTTCCGATTCGAATCCGTCGGACGCTCCTATTGGCAGTACCCTGTTTGTGAGCCCTGAGAGACTCAGGATGCTCGCACTAGAGCAAAATTCCAAAAAATCGGCTGGGGCTGATGGAATTTCAAATTTCTTTATAAAAAAACTTCCCCATACTTATTTTGTTCTTCTCGCAATCCTTCTAAACAACTGCATAAACATTTGCTACTTCCCTCAGCAATGGAAATGCGCCAAAATATTTGTCATTCCGAAAGAGTCCAACAATCCTGACGTAGTCAATACTCGTCCGATATCTCTTCTGTCTAACGTAGGGAAGTTACTGGAAAGAGTGATCCTACAAGGCATCACACAGTTCTCTGAAGAAGCAGGAACTGTACCGGAAAGACAATTCGGCTTTAAAAGAGCTCATTCAACGGTAGACGCGTTGGCTGTTTTTCAAGCCAGTATAAAAAGAAATTGGCAGGCCAGAAAGGTCGTATTAGCGTGCCTCATTGATGTAGAAAAAGCTTTTGATTCGGTTTAGATCGATGGACTTATCTACAAACTAATTCAATTTGGCTTCCCGGTGAGTGTTACAAAAATAGTAGGCAGTTTCATGAGGGGACGTACTGCCTTTGCGGTGTCTGGTGGAGCTAGTTCTGAACCCTTTGTTATCGATTCGGAGGTCCCTCAGGGGTCTATTCTAGGCCCTTTTCTCTTTAATATATTCACGTCTGACATTCCCAGTATCAGAGATGAATTTAAACCTGGAATCGAGGTGAATCTCTTTGCTGATGACTTATTGGCGTGGTCATCTGAGCACAATCTCCGCTTTGCGCGAACGAGACTCCAAAGGTACCTGGACTCGTTAACTGCGTACTACGGAAAGTGGGGGATGAGGGTTAACGCTAGGAAAAGCGAGCTGATTGTGTTCAATGACCCACATCAAAAATATGGACGTTGAACAAAGAACATCTGTGATACCAGAGTAAAATTGAACGGGCAGGTGGTGCACTGCTCCAAACAAACGAAGTATTTGGGGGTGATTTTCGATACAAAAAACACCTTCAGTGCTCACGTAGATTCTGCTTGGAAGAAAGCCATTTATGCATACCATCTTCTTATGCCTCTTTTCAGGAAACAGTCAACGACCAGCAAGCGATTATTGAGATTATTGCTTACAAAGCTCTAATCAGGCCCGTACTCCTGTACGCAGTGCTGATATGGCAGGCAGCACCAAAATGCAAATGGGGCAAGATAGGATTATTGGAACGTAAAATCCTTCGGGCTTGCACTGGAGTATTCAAAAGGGAGGACGGACGGTCCTACCCCAACCGATATCTATACCGGGAGGCAGACGTGGAGCCGATTCACCGCTACGCCCAGAGATTGATCGAACGAGCTGCAAAGCGTATGGCGGAGCACGAGACCGCCACAATTAGTAACGCGGCAGATAGTCGAGCGATGGAGGCAGCCAACGGATAGATTAAGAAATTAATTTTAATAATAGTTATAAGTAAAATATTGTATTAAAAATTTAACAAAAAAAGAAAAATTTAAAACAAAAATTTTATTAATAATTATTGTATATAAATTAAGATTTCAATTAAATAAATATAAAACGACCAAAAACAACAGAGGTCACATTTAGGGTGTAAATGTTAGTAATAATAATTTTCTTTTTTTTGATATATCAGTAATAATTTTTGATATTAAACAAATGTTAGTATAGAGTTCTGGGCACAGCCATTAGGCAAAGCCCGTAGGCTAAGTATTAGGTTAAGAAAATATTGTAAATAATGATTGTATATAGATTGAAAAAAAAAATCACCCAATAAATAAATTCTAATTCTAATTCTAATTCTGTGCATGGCTATTTCGTGTCTTACCTGCACAAGATGGGAAAGACGCGGTCCCTCGACTGCTTTTTCTGCCCGGGGAGCGCGGACGACGTGTACCACATCTTTTTTGAGTGCAGACGGTGGAGAAGCGAGCACTCTCTCCTTTCCGATAGAATAAGTGGACTCTCTCCAGAAAGTTTGGTGGATGTGGTGATATCATCAATCGGCAAATGGAACTGTGTGGCATACTGCGCTCAGGTGGTTCTTCTGACGAAGAAACGCATCTTGGACCGCTGGCTGATGCAGAGGGAACAAGGGTAAATAACCAGTCCACATCCACCTAAGCTGGTAGTGCCAATCGATGCCTCCCGGCCTATGAGTTGGCACTTGACGAGAAGCGGCAGGGACTCGTGTTCGAAACCAGCTTGAGCTCTTTCCACCTTTCTCAATATTAATTCACTTTCGAGATATTCGACAAATTCGATCAGAACTTCCGCACCCATGAGTCTTCGCTGAGTAAGCTTAGCAAGGGTATAAATCACTTACAATGTTGTAAGTGAAAATGGAAAAATTGATCTACCAAAAACTTCTGAAATTAATGTATTCCTGTTGCTAAGCCTTTGGTTAGCCTGTGTCCTGTAGCCAATTTGTAGGCGACAATTTGTATTTGGTTTATGTAAATTTGGTAGTGTGATTAGTGATAGATTGGAATGGTTCATTGTTGAAATTTTCTGCGTATTCGTCGAGTCCTTTATTTCCATTTACTTCTCGATACGCATCGGCCCCTCTTTTGCTTTAGGTTGAAACCTAGCTTAAATGGATGCGGAGCAAGAGTCTCATAGCTACTGAAACCATCACGGGGTTCACGACGAAGATTTTGGGAATCTTGGGTTGTACAACATAATGAGCCTTCTTGTGTCTGTGAGCGACTATCCCCCGGCGACAGCCATGTCATTCTAAGCCTGGTATGAACTGGTATCGCTGAAAAGCGAAAAATGCTAAAAAATGCTTGCATACACATCGGCGACGACCCTTTACAATAGGTAAATGAATGAAACCGAGGGTCGTTGATGGCAATTACTCATTGGGAACATCCAGAGAGATCCACGGAACTTGCGTTATAATCCAAATGGAAGCCCTATGTGCTCCAGGCGGTGAAATGTACTTTTTCATATGCATACGGTTTTGATGCTCTATGCGGCAATTGTCCTTTTGTATGCTTACTTTTCAATTTTTTTGGACTAGACAAAGCGATGTTTCCGCTAAAAAGAAAACGGTAACACTTCAAGACTGTATCCCAACAGAAATGATGCAGCTTGAGTACCAACGTTGATTGGCATCTTATTGCAATGCCTGAATCAAGGAGGGCGCGTTCCCGAATTACTGGACGGAAGCAAAGCTACTGCTGATCAACAAGGGGAAGGCAAATCCGGAACTGCCTTCAAATATCGGCCTCAATGTATGTCGATCGACAGTAGAAAAAGGCTGAAGAAACTCTTCAGAGAGAAAATTGGGAGGCCATTTAAACTGTTGGAGGATTATGGGCTCAGCAGTACGGTTTTAGGGATGAACGATTATCAATCGGCTCAACAACAAAGTTGTAAAAGCGAAGGAGCGGGCAGGAGCCCGAAGCTTAATGTATTATTCATAAAACTCGATGTGAAGAATGCCTTCAACTGCTTGCCTGGTAGATGAATTATCTCAATATTTCAGGGTATTAAAGTATTTGACGACTGCTTCAAAGAACGGAGGATGGTCTTCGGCTCATTGGAGGTTCGACACTCAATCAATGTGACATCGGGCGTGATGCAGGGTTCCATTGTTGGCCTAGACCGAACATTTCTAAATATCTCGTCCAACGAGCTGTTGAAGTTGCAGCTACTGCAGAAGTTTGGCTATGCTGATGAAGTAGAAGCATTAGTCGCTAGACGTACCGTCGAACAGACGCAATTCAAAAGTAATTGTTTTTCCACTGAGTGAGCGAGTGGATGACTGGTCGTGTGTTTAGTCTAGCGCTGAGAAAAACTGAGATCGCCACCAAGAAGCAGACCCCTCGCGTTATTCTCGTCCGTGTTAAAGAAACAATCAACGAGTCGAGGGCATCAAGAAAATAATTTGCTTTGAAGATTGAGTAGATGAGCTTCAGGTCCCCTTGCCAGTGCGTAAGACTGTCTGCAGGAATGTCGCCTCTCAGTCACCTGAAGGCCAACACTGGTGGTCTTATATCGAGCGAAATCCTCCAATTCATGTAGCGGATACATGTAGCGGATACATTCAGTGCTCTTGTACTACTCCGAAGCGTCGGCTGATGCTCTACGTATCGTGTAATACCTGAAGTGTCTTACGTAGGTGCAGAAACGAAGAAGCCTTTCAATTGTATCTGCATTCCACGCTACTTCTGAGCCGGTCATACTGGTCATAGTGAGAGCGGTCTCCTTAGTGTTACTTGCTGAAATGCGCTGGAGAGCGTGACTCATGAATGTCACGCTCCCTGGATTGCTTGTCTTGCCCAAGATCCACAGATGATGTTCAGGTCAACTTCGAATGTGCACGATTCCAAAAACCATTCCATTCCTCTGCTGAAAGACTAGTGAGAACAATGTCGACAATACGTGCGATAGGTCCTTCTTTTCAAGAAGGGCATTATCGATCAATTGTGGATCCACTATCACGGATAGTCTCTCATTGTAATCTCTCTCTATTCTATACGTTCCTGCTGTAAAAGTATTTCCCCTTACCTGAAGGTGCCACGAGGTGAGAATCAAAACTTCCAGTCTGAAACAATGTGGAAAACAGTTCGACTCTAAATTTTACGTGCACCAGTAAAGGTGTTGAATCGGAAGTCCATTTGAGACTCTGTCTGTAAAGATCCTTGCTTACCTTATCACAAAAAATTATAGGAATTTCCATATAATATCATTGTATTAAGTATCAATTTTCAGGTAAGCAGGTTAATATTGATTATATGGAATGCAAACAAGTGCAATTAACAATTCAAAAGCAGGACTTCGCATAATGAACTGCATAAATTGAAATTCGCCAGGAATTCCAATTACGTATACGTGTTCACATAGGAGCATGCATATAAAAATCTGCGCAATGAACCCTCTATATTTTCATGTCCTATACAAACACTTTTGTCCTATGTGAATCAGCTGTCTTGGCGTAGCAGAAGTTTCACAGAAATGGATTTTTTCAAATCAAATCCTTCCTTACCTTGACATATCTGCATACGAATTTTCGTTCCCACGAGACTGTCAATTCTTGTTATCTCTATCAACTCAGTATTTGTAGAACTTAACAAGTCAATTACTAACCCGTTCTTTTAATTTCGCTGCCAGCTTTAGCAAGAGTTTACCTTTAAACGATCCAGTCAACCAAATCAGAGTAATTTGCCGGTTGTCAGTGTCACAATAAACGAGAACTAACCTCCACTTTGTTGTTCTATTTTTTCAAACGTCGTGTCATTGGAAATCGTCAGTATTTAGGGAAGTGTGACATGCTCAAGTGAAAAAAGGGAAAACAGAGTCGAGAGAACAGCAGGAATCTATTTGAATTGACAACAAGTTAAATGGAATGTAATGCATTTTTATTCCAGCGCTGCAGAATACTGCACAAAATACTTTTGCCTGATTTTCAATGTTGAAGTAGTAAAACATACACATTGGCAGATTAGAAAAAAACTACGCGACTGAATTGTATTCAAATTCATGAATACCTTGGATTGAAAATTTCTCCACAGATTTGAGAATAACACGACTAGAACGGATTCTATTTCTTTTACGAAATTTAAATGGAGTCTCATTTGAACGTGCAAAGGTGTAAATTAACAATAGATTTACGGAACCCGTCAATTTGACGAAATTCATAGTTTGCAATGAATATCTCGAAAACCGATTTCAACCGATCAACCGATTTTTTTTATTTTTTCTAGCACTGACTCTGAGGATGAGCTTTCCCAGTACATCCCAAAATGTAGTGGGTGATACTCAGATTGCAATTGTCGGGACACAGTTGACAAACCCGGGAGGATCTAAGGCTAGGACGTACATTCGTATAATTTTCAAGGATATCGGAGGGCCTAGTGCCCATGTCAAAAGAAATTTAATGATGGGTTGCATGTCTAGCGCTTTTGATTTGATAACTGTCAAATATATAACACAACACATAAAGAATTTTACTGAAATTGAGGCACGGCGCGTCTTGAAAACAGACCTGACAATCACAATTGCAAAATAACGAAATTTTATAGTAGTTCTACGCTCAGGGCGCATACGAAGCTTTGAAAGCTTCGTATCTATGCTTTGAAATATGGGGTCACCTTTCTTCAGAAACACAATGAGCAGAGATAAATTTACAGAAATTTTAAGATGCATATTCTCCCTTATTATGAAGAACGGAAAATCATCTTCATCTCCATTAATCGTGTACGCTTTTTGTATTCAAAACTATTTCATAATTATAAATGTTCGTTTAGAACGATTTGTATACTCAAGGCACATTAATTCAAAAAGATTGCTGGTGGAAACTCTATACTGAACAGAGACTGGTATAAATACGTGATAACTACTCTTTAAGTTTGGTTGAATATTTTTTACATGAAAGGTATTTGAATCCACCATTATGAAGTCGCTAGCCATTTAACGATACAACTAATTACCGAAAAAATAACATTATGATAAAGGATCCAATAGAGTAGTAATCCTGGCAATTGGCCTACTCACTGGTGAAATTTATTACAGCCGGAAAATATTATAAGGTACCTGAGTTTACTACTGTTATGTGAAACATCGGCGGAAATGTTTTTGAAAGGTTAACAGGAATTTGACATTTAGGTTAGGTCAAGTACCTGCTATAGTAGCCATATGTTCGAAATGATAATCTAATCATCATCAAAACCACCTTTCAAATAATGTCATATTCGTGGCCATTTTCCTTTTATAGTTAGATACAAAGATCTTTATCTTGAAATTCAAATCCTTATGGGCTCTATTTTACCCGTTCCGGTCTTTTCAAGCCTCAAATGTCATAAACCCGTAAAAATAGCTGCGGTGAGTAAAAGTATACTGACTGATGGCTTCTGAAAGGCTTGAAATTTCTCAAGCAACGATAACGATACAGGCTGTTGAGTCACACAAAACCTTAGTCATGAGTTGCGTCATGGAGTCCACTGAAATATTTTTTATACTGATTCATGACTCAATCTGAAATTGGTATGATATTTGAGCTTACGGCAACTGCCACGAACCAATCAACAATTTTTCGATATTAGCTCTCTGATCTATTGATTCCAACATATTTCCGGGTCATTTGCTTAAACCTGCTGGTATGGCAGCTATTCTTTGCCAAAATAGCAATCATTCTCTTGAGGGATATTCAAGAAGGCCGATAGACTATAGACAACCTACTGTTCGCATCAACATCTTGAGCTGCAGGAAATTAAATAATGACAAAGATACCGTTACACAATAAAAAAAATCATGGCATTTATATTTTACACAGATTCTTTGGTTTTGAACTGCTATTACTTAACCCTTTGCACTCGTATGTCGCCGTAGGAGCGGCAAGATGCGTTTTACCATTGCGCTCGTATGTCGCCGTATAGTCGCCACAGTACGTTTAATCTTTGGACTCGTATGTCGCCGTATAGGCGGCATACTTATGTCTTATCATTAAGCGGGTTGGCCGGTCTGTCATCCTCTAAGCTTATTTCTAATATTTCTAAATTGCTTTCTTAAACCTTCGTTGAGGACATGTTTATGTAAAAATAAAAGATAACATGATATTTATTTTATACTCATACATGCCATCGTAGCTGTTTATTTTATATCTGCTGATGTATATATTACAACCACTTCAGTTCACAAGTGCACCATTTTTGCGTTTTGAATATTACTCAGTTTTATAACTAACACGATTGGGTTAAGTTCGGTGTATTTTTTCTTTATATTTCAAAAAAAAAAAGATTTGAAATGTCCAAGAAATTTTTACAAGGTGAAATTGAAAATGAGTTGCAAAGTAGTGACGATGAATTTTATGTTGACGCGCCTGACAACGATAGATTGGATAGTGATAATATTAGTGAAGAAAGTGACTCTAGTAGGGGTAGCGATATTAAAGTTGCTAAAAGACAGAGAATCATACCTTTACCATCAAGTTCAAGCAGCAGTGAAGACGACGAGAATATAAGACAACCTGGTAATTTTGGTCCATGGCAGGACGTTACATTCCACGATCAGGTACCAGACAGGATTCTATTTACTTCTGGGGATAAAAAGGTAGGACCACAAATACCAGATACTTGTACAAAACCCATAGATTTTTTCAAGCTCTTTTTTACCGATGAGCTAATAATAAAACAAGTGGAACAAACAAATAACTACGCTAGACATAAAATTGCACAGAAGAGGTTGTCAAAACGTTCTACATGGCATACGTGGATAGATGTTACAGTAGAAGAGTTTACCGCATTTATTGGTGTTGTCCTAAATATGGGTACGATAACCGTATCTAATATCCAAGAGTATTGGTCACAACAGTTTAACGCCAAAATACTTTTTTTTAGTAGCATATTTAGAAGAGAATGATTTTTACAAATTTTTTGGATGCTACACTTACATGAAAACGATCCAAATGACCAAACTCTTAGGGCTCGAACTCAGAAAGTCAGTCACTATTTAGATTATTTTGACAAACAATTCAAAGAACATTTTGTTCCATCAAGAGAGGTATCGGTAGACGAATCTGTTGTTGAATTTAAGGGTAAAATTAGTTTCTTAACTCACAAACCTAACAAGCCAACGAAATGGGGGATAAGAATTTATGTAATGGCGGATCCTAACACCGGGTATGTGTATTCAATTTTGCCATACTACGGAAGCTTGACATCGGAAGATTTAGTGAGACCTGATTTACCTGTAAGTACAAGGATAGTGTTACATCTTTGTCAAAAATTATTAGGCGATAACCCAGGATGCAAAGGATATCATTTTTACACCGAAAGATACTATACGAGCTTGCTACTTGCACAAGAGTTGTTAAAACTAAATGTTTATCTGACAGGCACTATTCAAATCAACCGCAAATTTATACCTGATTCTATCAAAAAACCAACATTTGCCGAAGATAATACATTCGCATGCAGATCTGGAAATTTGATGTTATTGGCATGGAAAGGTAAAAGGGTCGTCACCGCACTTACTTCGTGGGATACCTCAGGAACACAGCCCATCAGCAGAAGAGTACGTGGAGGTGACTTACAAGTTGTAAATAAGCTAAATGTAGTGGTCAATTACAATATATTTACGGGAGGTGTCGACCGCGCAGACTCTTATTCAGCGTCATACTGTTTCCTGAGGAAATCTTTGAAATGGTGGCGAAAGTTATTTTTTTGGGGACTCGAAATGTCCAGTGTCAATGCATATTTATTATATAAAATTTCACAACGGGGCCAAAAGAACAAACGAATGACCCATCTAAAGTTTGTTCGGGAATCGGTTGACGAAATGACAAAAAACTTTCGGCAGGGATCCAGAACTTCTGGCAGACCATCATCTGCATATACAGAAGAGCGGCTAAATGGTAAATTGCATATTTTACGCCTATTTATGATGGGAAGAAAAAAGACTGTGCGGTATATTCTAACCGTAAAGTACAAGGCGGCAGGCGGGAAACTAGGTATATTTGTGACACTTGCATCCGTAAGCCTGGACTACATATTGGTGATTGTTTCGAACGGTACCATACACTAAAACATTACAAAACGTAATTTATATTGTGTATAAATTTATTTAGTGATAATGGTAAGGTTAGGTTTGATTTGTGTTTCTCTATTTTTAAAATTTATTATTTTTGTAAGCCATTATTTTTTATTTAGTGTTTTTTAGGGTTTTTTTAGTTAATTATTTTTCATGTTATAATTGTAATAAATTATTGTGCTTAATTTGAATAAAGTGTATTTACTAAGCAATATCAGCGCATTTAAAATTGTTAAGTTGAATCAAATAACCTTTTTCATTTCTAAAGTTGGCGAAATCAAAATGCAAAAATGAAAATTGGTTGGCAGTTCTGTCAGTGACCTTAACCTTCTTATCATACCAAATTGTATTGTGTCATGAGTCAGTTCTGCTCCGATTTGTAATCGTAATTTATTGTTGAAATTTATTGTCATCGACAATTAAAGTTGTAAAAGTCTTGTTCGGCAAGACTAGTTGAGTCTGTTTGACAAAAAGGTACCTTTTTTGTTTACGATTGAAAATTAAATCCATTCTACAAATCAATCTGTCTGGACTATTTGAAGAAAACCCACTACCAAATGAAAACAAAAATAAATCCCAAAGAAAAAAAAAAGCGGATTTATTTATAATTATCTTTCATATTGTAAAATAGGTCAAAATATTGCACAAACTCCAAAACTCATATGATCAATAATCAATCCCTGGTGATCACACCTACCTTACCCAAGGACTTTGATTTCAGGAGGAACTATTTACAGGTTTGCCCGTTGAATTGCGGCTACAAGTGCTGCTCTTCTTCGGACTGTTACTGCTAAATACTTGATGGCTTCAAGTATTGCAGTTGGCTTCCCGCCGGAAGCTGGCGACCCCCCTCCCAGGAGATACTCTAATTTATAGTCTTTCGACTTCAAGCCTGCTCTGATATCATCAAAGGCAGCACATTTAAGCATCATATGCTCTGGGTCTTCAATTGCTTTTAACCCTCAGCATACGCACTTATCCTTGTAAGCACTTGGTAACTTACTTTTTCTTACCAGCTCATTAGTGAACTGGAATGATCCCAATCTTATTCTTAGTAAAGCATCAAAGCCCACTTGAGAAAGATTATGATTCAGCTGCAGTTTTCTTAGTTGCCTGCCACTGTGTATTTTTAAAGATTTACTAATAGTAGATATTTTACTATTATCCCTTTTATTAGCTCTTCCAGAACAGTTGGTTAGTGCGTTCTTCTTGAGTTCCTTAATATTTTGAACTTCTAAGGATATTCTGAACCTCTTTAACCATAAAATAAATCCAAAAGAAAAAAAAATTCCGAGTAGACAGATAAGTAGATAAAATAATAGTCTAAAATAATAGTATAATAGTCATAATAAGGACATATCTACGAGTGCAAAGGGTTAAGTTTCAGCCTTATTAGGAATTCTAAAGGGAGTCTACAGTGGTAAGGCAAATCAAGTGGAATCTTTGGAAGAAGTCAACATAAATGTTACTAAATTTTGCTCCAAATATGCTAGAAATCAAAGCAAAATCTGTTCAAACTTGAACTTTCGCTTCTCCCATACCTTACTCTGGTGAAGAAGTCCAGGAAGAAAGTAGAACCTTAAAGAAAAAATAGGCGAGCGCATTTTAGAAAATATTTTAGCATGGTGAGACTATTTGAACTACATATACAATATCTGTGGTTGGTTCTTCTGACAGAAAAGGATTGTTAAATCACATATCGATGCAGGGGAAAGAAAAGAAGACAAATGTTAGAAGACAAATCCCTCCAGCCAAAAAGCTTTATTGAGTGTGAGTAAAAAGGCAAGAAAAGGTTTAAAAAGAAGTACTAATGTACTTTCGGCAGACGTTTTTGTTGTTAAGCAATTTGTATAAGTTTGTTTAATATTCCAATACAGAAATCTTGCTTTGCCCTCCGGCGTATTCATCAACTTCCTCCTTTATTTTAACGTTCTCCATCTGAATACGTTAATAAAGCTGTCTTTAGAACCGGTTGCTAAGGATGCACTAGTTGTTGAAATGAATTGAAATTCTTAGCATAATACCAGGGTGATGATACGATTTCTACACTTTCAACATTCAATGTTCTACATGACTAGTTTGATAATGCTTTTTTCTTTGGACCATGTACGTTGTATTCGCCTCGTAATTCCTTGAATATTCGCCTCGCCGAGTATTCGTTCCGAATGAATTCTTTAATGTCCAAGCTTTGACCCTTGTTTTTCTTTGGAACTATGGTGTGCTGTCAATGTCAGTTTCTCAGACGAACTAGTTTCGCTACGAGATCATAATAAAATATTTGGTAAAGTTCATTCCAACCAACATTGTCGGCTACTTGATTGATGTTAACCTACAATGGACAATTATCGGGTTTATCAATTTTCCAGAAAAATTTTGAAAACTCTTAGCCATTGTGGATGGTGGATATGAATCTAGCATCTAAATAAATAGTTTTGATGCAATGCGGAGTAGTGATAATTCTATGATTTTCACAGTTTGTCTATTTTAAAATTAAACATATTCGATTAGTTATTCGATAGCATTTTAAGCACTACCGTCACCGCATTTAAATAAAGAAGTTTTTGCTATAGTTTAATTATTTTGAATTAAAATAAAGAATTCTGCATTTAAACAAAGAATTCTGCTATAACTTATGTTTTTTAATTAACATAAGTTTTAAAGTAATTTATATATTAAACATTCTAAATAAGCCATAAATAATAGTAAATGGCATCTTCTAATGATCTTCTAAACATTTTCAGACATATTCAAACTGTCAAAGTTTATTTGACATCTAAATAACGTCAAATGTTACATAGTAATTTAGTTGTCACTGTCAATTGTTTGAATTCTCAATTAAGTTTACTTGCCTACCAAATGGATACTAATGAATGCTGATAACTGGTTCGAGAGCATAAAGTTGACAAAACCTTTGCTAACATAAAACAATTTTTATAATAAATATGTACTAGTTTATAAATCACTTAACCTAAGCAGATTTTTAGTTTAGGATATATGATCATGATTTCTTTTATATACTGTACATTTCACCAAGTGTCTTAGAACCTATGTGTTAATGCCTTAGAACTTGTGTGCTCAAAATGGATTTTAAACGTTAGCTTTTGACCGATTTTTAAACTTAAATATGTCAAAAGTGAAACTTTTGTCTTAGGTAGTTTAGACGCTTGTCACGTAGCATGGTAGTAGCGTGTTAGCATGTTTTCTGGGTCTAAAGAATATTGCCGTGGTTTTCTTAACGGTGAATTTAATTTTGCACCTGTGGAAATATTCGTAGATTTTCTCATTATTATTCGTAGATAGTTAAATATTGGTAGACAATACAATTAACTGTATTGTAGAAAGTATTGGTAGATTTAAGGTGGTTGCCAGAAGTGTAGAAGCGAGTGTCATCCGCAAAAGAAGCTTGTTGGCACTTTTGCCTTGTGGGTATGTTTGACGTGTTTATATTGAAAAGTGTTGGACTCATGCATGAACTTTGTGGAACGTCAGCAGGAGCGGTTGTCACAGTGGATGTTGACCCACAAAAATTAACTTAGTATGTTTTGTCATTCAGGAAGGCTGAAAAAAGTTTGTACAAGTGTTATGGGTAATGGATTAGCCCATGATGCCTAATCCACTGTCATCCTAACCTGTCAATGGATTAGGACGGATCCATTGTCATCCTAATCCGTCAAGGGATTAGATATCGCAGGCTTTTTAATATCGATAATCAGTACGATCATCGCGCTACCTTTATGTCCTTGAACACACATTGTAGCCGATGTTCTGTTAGTATATAAACTAAAAGTTCGGTAGGATGTTGTTTTTTTCAATGTAGTCAGTCAACTTATTCAAGATAAGCTTTTCAAATAGTTCACCAAGCGCAGATAGTAAGCTTATTGAACTGTAGTTGTTAGGAACTCAACGATCTTCAGCAGGCTTCAGGAAAGGCATTATGTGGGCGTGAGCCAACTCAGAAGTTTGGAAAGTACGAAGTTTTCAGAAGAGGCGTTGAATCTCAGATGAACTAACGCTTTTGCTTTTTTCGAAAGATTGTTAATGTTAACCATTCTTTGTGTTTTGAATTCGCTGAATTATATGTTTCGTTTTTATACGAACTCCGGGAGGTCAATTGGTGGTGTTCATGTCAGTTTGCAATGATTTGGCTACTATTATATCCCTTCAGAAGAATGTATCTGTATACCATTGCCGTATTTCGGAGCATATGGAAGATCGTGATACTTTTGTTTCGGTATTTTGGTCAGCTTCGAGACTTTTAATGTCATGTGTTGAAGGTAGCTGAAAAAATTGTCCCAGTGGTTGTTGCGGAGGTTTATAAGTTTGACCTTGATACCTCTCGCTCTTAGAATTCACCCAAGTCCCAAGCACGAGTAAAGATTTTTTAACTGACTTTTAGACTGACGCTGTAGAGATTTACGAGCTTAATGAGCTCAAAACTTTCCTCGTTGAGTTCCATGGTGTGTCTGCGCTGGTACTGTCTTTTGGTGCACTCTTGTCTATTGATCTCCAAATGGTGTTTTTAAGTTCATCTATTTTTTTTCTATTTTTTCTATTTTTTTTTTTCTATAAAGCTCTGATCGGATTATTTAGCCTTACATCTGTACGAAAAGATAATCACCTGTCAGCTTCTGAACTCTTTGAATCCACGTTCGGATCACGGTACGTTTCGACAATGAGCAAAGATCGTTTTATGTTTATGCTGTCTCGTTTACGATTTGACGATAAATCGAGTCGACTTTTAATTGTTCATGGCAAATTTCGGGAATTAAAATTGTGAGGATGTGCGACAGCGGATCTAAATACATGGTGAACGCAATGTCCTACCTTGGTAAAAGCACTAACAAAGGAGATTTACCAATTGCTGAGCATTATTTAAAAGAGCTTTCTAAGAGCATTCATGGAACCAATCGAAATATAACGATTGATAATTGGCTTACACCCATTGCTCTGGCGAAATCCTTGTTTAAAGCGCTTTATAACTTAACTCTTGTATGAACACTATAATCAAATAAAAACAATTCCAGCAGAATTAGGTAACACAAAAGGAAGGAAATGTGCTTCATCAATATTTTGCTACGACCAAGGATTGTGCTTTTGTTGTCGTCTTGCAACGAACAAGGAACTGTAAACAGTAACAGTAAAAAGCCGGAAATAGTCCACTTTTATAATGCTGTAAAAGGCGGGTTTGACACGTTTGACCAGATGTGCAGCACAATGTCATGCTCCGTCAAGACTCATAGGTGGCCAATGTGTGTATTCTATGGAATATTAAACATGGCATTTAAAAATAGCTACGTAATTTACATATATAGCATGTATAGCATTAATTAAAAAACTATGAAATTGTAGGAATTATATGAGAGAAATTCATAAGAGCCTTATTGAACCATGGCTGGGGAAAAGGTTGGAGGTGCCTACTCTACCCATTTTTACCAGAAGTAATATTGAAAATATTGTTGGACAATGTGATAAAAATCAATATTTATGTAAAAGTACCCTAAATACAATGTTAATTAATAAAAAAGATCAATTTGTAGATTTTGTCCATACCAAAAACGTCGTATGACCAAATCTGCATGTGAAAAATGTTCCATTGATAATGTATGGTTGTTTTATAAGATATGAACATCAGTATTTAAATTTTGAGAATTAAACTTTATTCTTTTAAGTGATTTATAAGTTTTTTTTCTTATTTGATTTGATCTCATCTGGACGAACTGAATTCTGTTATGTACCTTATATTACTAATAAAATATGCTTTTCATTGAACCAATATAAAAGAAGCAGTTTATTTCGCTTTCTATAAGATTCAGGAATTGAATAATAATCATACTACCAAGTGTTTGTTTTTTATTAATTTCTTATTGAGTCCATTCGACGAAGGTTATTCTTAATGCATTAAAAATAAGGTTAGTTTTCTAGGGTTAAGAGCCTTAATATCTACTTATACTATCTACAACTAGGCTATACTATAGGCTTAATATCTAGTGGTATAGCCTTTGTTATTAAATACTTCCTTTAGCCTGTTTTGCATGGATTGGTTTGATGTTTTTGTTTTTGGTGGTATATTCCACTCGTTTAAAATAACATTTTTAATATATTATTGCTTGTTATGTCATGCTCTCGAATTTTTCTTTCCAGTAAATCCTACAAATGTTCAATTGGGTTTAAATCTTGTGATTGGGGAGGTATACCTTAGAGTTTTGGGACGTTGTAGGCCAACCAAAGCCTATTTATTTCAGCAATATGTTTGGGTCATAATCGTCCTGAAATAAAAATGCGTTCCTTAGCCACAATTTTTCGGCACTTTGCTTGAATTTATTTTTTTAAATGTTAAGGTACTCAGATTTATCCATTGTAAATTCTATGAATACTAGTTGCTTCACTCCACTGTCTATCACACATAATGTGACCATACGTCCCGAATTGGAGCTCTCTGTCCCGCTGTCCCCAAAATGCATGCAAATGTCGCGCTTTGGCATGACAAAAGCAGTTTGGCGCTCAACACAAAAATTTTGGAGTGTTTTCATCTCCAACTTACTTCACCGCCTCTCACTCTTCTCTTCTACATAACCTGTTTGACGCTGGTTTTTCACTCCACGTCTGGACATGGCCTTTAAGAGGTACCCAAAAATCGTTGCTTGAATAACATCATATACGTATATGTGGCAACGAAGATTCTGGTTTTTACGTTGCAAACATACATCTCTCATTCTCTCTGTTAACAAGGGGAGAGTATGCTTCGGATATTGCCCTTAGCATAGCGTAACAACAAACAGCGCTAACACTCCGACCATCGACCAATCTAACGGATTTTGCAGAATTTTATGAGTGTTAGTAAAAATATTTATTTTTTGCTCGTTTTGTTTACACGCACAATGTAAACAGATGGACAAAATAGAGAAAAATAAACATTTTTACGAACACCAATGCAATTCTCCAGAATTTTTTGAATACCGTTAGATTGGTCGTTTGTTCGGAGTGTTAGCGCTGTTTGTTGTTACGCTATGCCCTTAGTATACACAAATAGATACTGCCCTATTAGCAAGCAGACAAACTCGTCCTACCACGCCGTGTTGTTCAGCTCGTGATACTTACCGCGCCTGCATTTTTTTAGTATAAAATTAGCATGGATATCATGAACTACGACAAGGGTAACACGGAGTTAACCGGGACGATCATTTGGCTGATGAGTCGTAGGTAGTTAAAGAGTCAACCATTTTTTGCTCTTATGTAAACAATTGTGATTGCTCTTTTGATGTTATGTGGGCATATCTCCATACTATTCTATCGATAGCGGCAAGACTTGCTTTTATTTATTTACATTTTCATAAGCTACGAAGAGCTCTAATTATATTTGGATGTGTTATTGGAAGTACAGACCGTTAGGTTTTCCTGGATCTAGGCTATAATTTGACTACAACTTATAATTCTTAGACATTTTTGTTGGGTGAACAGAGTTATTTATGTCCATTCTTTTGTGATCACACTAGTTTTTAGAATTCCTAAACGAAAGTGTTCTTTTAATTTTAATTTACTAGCTAAGTATTCATTTATTAAACAAAGAAGTGTTCCCACAGACGTCACATGTGAAAAGTGTCATACAAATTTTAGTATTGCACACGGTGGTGCTTGTGACATTGAAAAACATTTACGTTCAGAAAAGCACAGACAATCAGAATATGCTGCCGCTTCTAGCTGTTCGATGCTGAATTTCTTTAAGAAATCGGAATCACCGTCTACCAAAGATTTTGATGTTGCCGCAGCGAAGGTGCCTGGGCCTACCACACCGGACAAGAAAATCACAGTTTTCGGTCCAATGATTGTACATCGAATTTAATACAAACATGCTTCGAACAAAAATTTATATGTGCTCGTGCGAAATCCGAAGCTATTGTTTTAAATGTTTTGGCGCCCATGGCAACAGACGAACTAAAACAGCAACTTCGTGGAGCTGCTTGCATAACGTTGCTAACGGATTCTTTAAACCATGGATCTACAAAGCTTTTCCAATTTTAGTACGTAATTTTTTGCCACAGGAAGTTGTAAAAGTGAACATTTTAGAGTTTGCAGAGCAACTAGGGGAAACTTCAGATACCGTTTTGGATTATTTGATGCAGGTAATTAAAGAAATTGGAATGGACAGCATTTTGTGGAGACAATACAAACACCAATTTCGGAGGAAAAAACAGAAAAGCAGTTAATAATGTTTACTCGAAATTGAATCAATCTCTTGGAAAAAAGCTTATTGGAATTGGATATGGAGCACACATAATCCATAATGCGACCAAAACAGCAGCAGATTGTCTTCATGTTGATTTTGAATGCATAATTGTTAAAATTTATTCATTTTTCCACATTTAAAGCGTCCGTATTGAAGCGCTTAAAGAATTCTGTGAAGCAGCCGGCACAGAATATCAAAAAGTTTTAGGCTATAGTAAAACATGATGTCTAGCGCTGCTGCCTGCACTGGAGAGATTATAAAAAATGTTTCAACCATTGAAAAATTACTTTCTGAGTATCGAAAAATGCCTCTGAGCTGTGGTTGTTCCACAGTGCAGTCAGCTGTTTTTCATCAAGCCGTGTTAAAAATTGAGGGGCAATCTGTTTCTGCAGTGGAGGCTGCGAAGGAAAGTAATCGGCTTAAAGACAACTAGGCATTAAAATTAAACTCATGCTTTTTGCCTCACGTTGCCCGTAATATGTAATTGAAATTACAGGAGACTGGTGTTGTTGAAGGAGAAAGTGTGAAATCAGCGGCAGCAGAAGTTTACAAGGAAAGTAAGGAATACTTACAGAATTAGAGGTGTTTGAATGGGCGAATCTAATTTCAAGCAAGTTCAAGTTCAAAACGTGATGGATTTGCTCACAGAAAAGAGATTAATGAGCAGCAGTCAAGACGTAAACGTTTTTAATGAATTTTCTTTAATTTGTAAATATATTACAAATCAAAAAGTAACAGAGTGGAACACCAACAATATTAATACTGAAAATCATTGGATAGAAGTACTTAGGCACTTCCAGGCGAACCAGCTGGAATATAATACATTGATCATAGCATCATAGTTGAATATATTTTATGCCTTCCAGGCAGCAACGCTCCAGTTGAACAGGTATTTTCTCAAATGAACAAAATCTGGACAAGAGAAAACACAGCTGGGAGTCGCAGTACTAAAAGCCATTCTGGTAACAAAACACAACTTCAACATGTCATGCCAACAGCTACATTCACATTTGAAGACGAAACCTGATGTTCTAAACCAAATTTGTTCATCTGAAAAATATAATAAACAAGCACACTAGATTAAAATGCATTGTCATTTCCATTTTTATCATTAAAGATATTATAACTTCATTATATACTCTTATTTAAGTTTTGAAGGAATAAAATTTGACGGCGTCCCGCTTTGAGCAATAAAAAAATGGTCACCTTAATCATACACCACCAATCAGACTGCCACCACCATGCTTTACATTGGGAAGAAAATATTCTTTATTTAATTCTGTGGAGCATTTTCTCCATTTCATTGTAATTTCAATTTTATCTCGTTTTGCTTACAAGCCAAATGTAAATAGATAGACAAAAAAGAGAAAAATAAACATTTTTACGAACACCAATGTAACTCTGCAGAATTTTTTGAATACCGTTAGATCGGTCGTTTGTTCGGAGTGTTAGCCCTGTTTGTTGTTACGCTATGGTTCCGATATGATCGGCTTTTTACGTGCGGGATTTTGTTTCACAGCATTAATAATGCTCCTACGTTCACGTGCTGTAAGTTCAGGAGGATTCTAAAGAATAGTCTTTTGTTCACCAATGGAGTATCGTCACGCAGATCACTGCAAAAAATGTACGCATAACAACTGCACATTTCAGGGAATCCCCAAATTTTGCGATTTTGGGGTCGCTCAATGACTTCCTTCCAAGTACTGGAATTAGTATATCTTCGTTAATTTTGGAAATTTGTGAATCAAACTTGCTTGAATACGTTTCTCATCGTTAAGACATTTTTATCGAAACGATTAAATCTAGATCACATTATTGCCTACAATATTCAGTATTTACTAATAAGAAGATGTGTATGTCACATGCCAAGTGGTAGGGTAGTGAGTTAAAATTCTGGTTCATTCTTAATTTTTTGAGTTTTATTATTTATTTATTTGATTTATATACAAAAAAATAAATTAATTTTATTTATTTAATAAGCAAACCTTAAAAACCTACGACCGATACCAATCGTTCGGTTTCTATACTTTTTAAATTAATTTGAAATTATTGTCTATAATAAAAAGAATTGAAATATCATGGTTAATTACATGTTCATGAATCACCTGAACGTGAAATTAAAGTCCTTGCATATAGTCTGGCTTAAACTTATTGGTTTGATTACTTGACATCAAATTCAATATTCATATTTAAATGATTTTCTAAAAAATATCCGAACTTGAATGATATGACAAGTTAACCAGATGTCAGATTGTTTTCTCGCACTTTTTCACAGCCCTAAAAAGATATAAAAGCATTCGAACATAATTGAATTTAATAGGCCATTTAGGGTAATACCGGCAATAAAATAAAAAAATAAAACAAAAACATTATCCTTGCTTCAGAGCTTGTACTCTTTTTCGCCACTCGTGAGCGATGCTACAATTTTTATTCGTCTGCTGGGTATATAATGCCTTTAATCTCAGACATATATTTTTGCTACTGAAAATTCAGAGCGAATAAAGGCGAGCCCCTGAGAGCATCGAGCCTTAAAATATGCCATAGTACATTTGTGAAACAAGAGATACGATGAACTCGAATAAAATGAAATGAAATAAAATGAAAAACCAAATGAAACAAAACATAGTCAATTCGCGGAACAATAAAAACGACAAGCAAAACACCAACACCATCAATATATTTGAAAGATAGAAAATTTCATTTCCCTGTGGCGTGACCGTTTCAATTACGGAAAGGTCTGCAGGGATTCCAATTTAAATGTTTACTGAACGGCGCCACCATTGGGGCCGGAGAGCGAAAGATTTTCAATGATATTATGTTCATAAGTATGAATCATGGGGAATACCGCGGTTGGTGAGAATTGCTAGTAAAGTTAGCCTTATTTCCTGAATTGCTCCTTCTTGACTCAATTGCTACACTATATTTTTTGTAAAATTCGTCACATTTTCACTAATAAATGTTGTTTTATGCATTAACGTATTGCTCTTAAGCGTAGTCCGCGCATGATTAACTAGATACGGTCGTCTTCATTCAATACCAAATGAATCGATCCTTTTAGTTAAAGAACAGCATTGTCCCTCTCGTTTGCATGCATTCAACTACTGCTTCGCTTCTTGCCTTTACTCTGCGCATCCGACTATCCTTGGACTGTTTCATAGATTCAGACAACTTCGAAAAAGGAAAGTCTCCATTGATTGTTGATTTTATTATATGCGATTTTCGTTCTTCTATCACAGGATACAATTTCGACTCTAAATGCAACCAAGTTTTTTCCTTGAAACTTGCTCTCCAATTTCTTAAATCGATGAGGTTGCGTCGTCTTGAGATTTGTATTATCAAAAATAACAAAATGTCTCTTTTGTACTAGATACAATTCGGCGAAGGATTTCATAAAACTACTCGACAAAAGAGCAATTCATTGAATTATTTTGCAACAGAGCGAGCAACAATGAAATTGGTGACCATCAGAGAATTAAGAATAAGGTGGTGTTTGACATGTTTTCCATGTTTGTTGTCAATATCAATACCAATATCAACATTTTACTATGGAATGTTGGAAGACATATTGTTTTATGTAATGGAAGTATATGCCGCGACTACTAGTATTTTGTGAACTCATCGAACTACAACAATGGAAATAAACAATGATGGCTTGCAATAAAGGAGCAATAAGCAATCATAAGTAAATAAAAAATTAGTGAGAATCCAATCAATACGTTTGTTAACAATCTGGAAGATCTTCGTTTCCTCGATGTTTGTGCGACTTTACAATTTCTTTTTCCATTTCTAAAATTTTTCGTAAGAAAACGCTTTTCTTTTGTTTCTAGCAATTATATGTTTTTGGAGTAATAGTGCTTCATTTTTCAATGATTTTACATATGGTTCAGTTTCTGACCTATTATTCTATTTATACCCTTCATCATTAATTTTGACATTATATCGAAACTTATTAAATAATACTCTTGCCGGCACAATAAGGGATATTAGGCAATTAAAGGAAATATTGGTTTGGGGGAAAAAAAGCTAGAATGATAAAAGGAAAAATAGAATGACCTACGCAGGGTGTACACTTGGAGAGTATTAGAAGAGTATTTCGCCGGAGACCATTAGTGCAAGTTAAATATGGAGTCCGAGCGGAGGCGAAAAAAAATAATTTCTCAACTTAAAATAAAAAAACGAGTTTGTCGTAACTACACTTTTATTGGTCTTTCGATTCTCAAAGATTAACGGGAACTGCGGGGCAGTAGTTATGTTGGGTGTTTTTATAATGTCAGACTTGCTGACGGGGCGTTTCATTTCCAGACGAGTTTACTTCTTTTAAGAATTTTCTCACGTTGTCTAGGTGGGTGTCATATTTAACGTTCCCAGACGATATTGGATACATAACTTGCATTATTCATGAAAACTTGATAATGTCTCGAAACGTACGTACTCTTGACCTTCTACAATTAGGGGGAACATTGTGAGGATAGGCGTTGAAAAGTTTGTTTGGAAACGCAGGACAGGTGGCGTGTCACTGCTGGGAGATTCGCAAGAGATCCAAAAGCTGGCAGCTCAAGAACTCAACTCTGCGTATCATCACGACTGCTTACAGTGATTCTTTGCCCCATTAAACCCCCGACACCACAGCCCCCAGTGTACTGTTGGTCGACTGAAAAGCGAAGGGAGTGTCACAAGCTTCGTTGTGATGCTCAACAGGTCTGGAACCGTGACAAGGCATGCAACCGAGTAGAAGCATATAAGTCGGCCAAGAGATGCCTCTGCCAAGAGAACTGATCAACAGCAGCATGGTTCATCGCTGTCAAGATCTAGTTGATAATATGAGCAAGGAAGCGGAGTCCTTGGCTACAAGGTGTTTCTGCGGAAGCTTGATACTCTACGGATGCCTTGCACACATGAAGCACAAAAGATAGACGAGATAGTGCGGGATCTTTTCCCCACCCACCCGGTCCGTTTTGATGCTGCCCACAGTAAAATAGCACAGTAAAAAAACAGTTGATGGAAAACAACAACGACGCGAAAGGCGGCTGGCCCAGATAGTATTCCAGCTAAGATATCGCAGCTCGTGCATCACCATTGTTCTGACTTGCTGCTCAGCACATACAAAGCCTACCCACGGGAAGGGGTTTTAGCAGAAGGATGGGAAGTGGCGAGACTTGTGCCGATTAGCAAGGGAAAGGAAATCTCGAATCACCACTCGCATACCGTTCGTTATGTATACAAGACACGGCTGGGAAAGTCCTGAAGAAACTCATTGAGGAAAGACTCACTGATACGATTTGTGACTTGTCTCCTTAACAGTACGGTTTCATCGCAGGTTACTTCACCATTTATAAGATTCCAGAGATAGTGAGTGTGAAGATAAGAGGCGATAGCATTAAGGACGCATATAGCCACACCAAATGACGGATCATTCGTTCTGAACATTAGGAACTTCATCAAATCCGCTAGCTAGGAGCAAATTCTAGATACGTTGAAAACCCCTTCTCGAGTTGCGGAATATATTATGCGAGTTTTTAAGCACAATCTCTAGGACGAAAGCCCAGTTTATGATAAGACACAGGGTCAGTAAAGGATAGAGATAAAATCATCGCAGATATGTTCCAGACCCGTAAAACGTGCCTTACTACGGACTACTGAGATGAAAGATACCAGATGAGCACCGTTCGACCAGCTTTGCGGATGATATTGCGGAACTAGTCACTAGACATACCTTTGAACAAGCGCAATTTAGAGATGGTATGCTAATAAATCGAGTAAGAGACTAGATGAACTGAACCCACTCGCGGGATCAGTTTACCACTGGAAATAACTGAATCGGTCAGCTTGACAAAGAAAATAATCCCTAGAGTAAGGATCTTAATCAGAGGTGAAGTGCCTGACGTTACTAAAACAACTCGAAATGAGTTTTTCTGAGCAAATTAGGGCAGCGGTAGAGAAGGCTACGTCGGAAGTATCGACTCTGAGTCGACTGATCGCCAATGTAGTGAGGCACAACCCATCAAGGGACCGCTTCTTGATGAGTATTGCAGAGTAAGTGCTTCGGCATGAAGCAGAAATTTGTGGCGACGCTTTCGGTAAGAAGACGCTACGGCGGCGCGTGGCACAGCTGCAGAGAAGAAGAGCACTGAGAACTATGTCGTCATATCCGACAGTCTCTGATTAGGCCGTGAGAGTCATTCCAGGTGTGCTGCCTATCGTCATCCTTGTTAGGCAGCGCAGCACGATTTGCCTGCGTAGAAACGACGATTCGAGAGAGATAATTTCCAGCGAGGAAAGACAAGGCTCATTCAACGATTGGGAGTAGCCTTGCGTGGATTGCATGAAGTGAAGGTGGACGGCGTAGCTCATCCGGAATGTCATCCGGGCTAAATTGAGGGCATTGTGAAACTGACTTCTATCTAACCCAGCTATTGAACGGACATGGCTGTCTTCAGTCTCACCTGCACACGATTTGTAAATCACCAACCAAAGACTGTAGATCTTGCCCAGGTGAGCAGCATAACGCTTTGCAGGAAAAAAGTGACAGGCTGCGACAGAACCTATGCAGGGAAACAGGAGGATCAGTCTTCTCTTCATTATTGTATCTTTCTTTTTTTCAATGCTCTAGCGTTCTCAGAGTGGTAAACGAGAAGTGGTTTAAGTTCCATATCCCAACTAGCGTTAGTTCCCAAAAGTAACGTCAAACAGTCTTCATGGGTTTATGCTCGGAACATTTTTCTTATCTTTTATAATGTATGCCCAGTTCGGCATTATTTGTTGTGTACAATACCCTCCTGTTTCATTGAACTCTTGAAATTTGACACACTACTTCTCGGCTTCTCCCTATTTCTCAAAAATTTCTCTAACTAACTAGTAACTAGTATGTCTATCATTGAAGAGAAGGCAGTGATAGCCATACTAGTTACATCTCCTTTCAATTCTGGTTCATTTATCCTAACTAAAAACAACTTCTCAATTTTTTCAAGGATGGCACTTCTTTGAAGCGACATAGAAACGATTACTCTGTGTCGCAATCAAATGGATGTTTTTAAGGTTAGAAGACGTGAAAATTAAACAATCTAGGTAAGTGGTCAGAGCGCGATGACTACCTTTCTGAGCTTGAATATGTGTGAGTAATATTTTTTTTTTGTGGTAGGGAGGTGAAGGCTGTTTACGCCCTGAGTGTGGGACTCCCAGACGCAAAATGCATTTGGACTACCCACTAAACACCTCCCCTGTCAACCTGAGAACCTAGTCTGGAACCGTTTGACACATTACTTCGGGCTAGGCCTCGTGTTCCTACGCCTAGAAGCGCCTTCGCATTATGGGTAACCTTCTCTAACGGGAAGGACAGGAGAGGAAGGAAGTGCTAGAAAAGAGATCCATCCATGAGTCCATGGTAATATTCATGAGTAATATTAATTTTCAAGTCATTATGTGTGGATACAAATTTTAAGAGAATTTTATTGCACCTCCCATCAACTCTTCCTTTTTACATTGAATCTGCAACTATTCTACCCTACAAACTTCAATGCATGTAGAAAATATCGTTCCCACTAAATAGGGAATTCGTTTCAAGTCTTGGTTTTAGTTAGAAATCATGCTATGCTATGGACTTATTAGTGTTTGATCCCTGGTTAAGTCTCACAAGTTTTGTGTAAATGAGCTCGAGATGCAAGGATTTAGATCAACTCCTTTTTCAAACAATTTGTAAAGGACAAGAGTACAGCAGGACGAACCTACATTGAAATAATAGAGTACACAAATCGCACTTTGAATAATGCCCGGCGATTTTCAATGATGCACTTTATATCATATCTAGGTTTTCTGAACACAAGAGGACATTAAAGTTTACGAATTGGGGATCATATCTTGACATGATCAAACAGAAAATAAAGTGGAGTGAAAAGGTATGAAACTGAATCGATGTACGCTAGATGCACTTTTTTCTGCTGAAAAGGACGAAGGGCTTAGGTATTTGGAGAATCAATGGCTTAGCATCTACCATAAATAGAGGAAAATATGGTAATGTGGCCCTCTTTTTTGCTTTTGAGGCCTAATGTAATAAAATACTAGACTTATAAATACAATAAGTACTTTATAATGCTCGTTACTCATTGGCCTATGCATGCCTTACTATAGAATAAATAAATAACAACAGAAGGTGATACTGGATTTATGCGTTGTATGAGTTGGGAGGTGGCATAGTTTTCGCGGTCCAGTTCTATTATTTCTAAATTACGGGCGTGACTCTAGTGTCCGTCAACGATGAGCCAGCGGAGCTGGGGTTCGTTTTTTAATAAAATGCATGAAACATTCGGTAAGCGGATTTGATTGAATCCAACTGGATGGATACACTCTACCATTTATTATATAGTTTTTTGTAAGGGAATTCATGAGAGATGGTGCAATGATATCCGAAGCACTCATGCAACAAACTAAAGTACATAGTGAACTTCGTTCTGCAACAGTCAAAGTTCTTATCTGCTTCTTCCCTTTTTCCCCACCACCTGTTGTACTTTTGGCTGCACTATTGTGCGCTCAGTCTCATCAAAATTAAAAATCCTGTCCGAAGGATACTTCTTTTATTGATTTCTGCTTCCAAAATACCAAAAATATCCTAGCTTGCTTCATAGTTAAAGCCTTGGCTACAAGCATACGATATCCCCTATTGGTGTGTTTGGGGATAAACTGTCCTTATCTGACTTCGAAATGTAATCCGACCAAGCAGGTTATGCTACTTCATCTCTAAATTTATTTTCGATGTTGTTTTTGAAAACCAATCGGTAGGCCATTTTTCTAACGTCCATTCTAGTTAGTCCATATTATCTATACTCTAACAAAAAAGTCTAATAGAATATTATATACTAACTTTTCTCCCAGGACAGGCGGAAGTACGGGGTTTCTACCAAATGGCTTATGAACAAATAACTCCAAGTAATCTTGAGTGTCCTTCATCAATCGTTTAAACGTGAATTTCGGCACAAAAAACATTTTTACAGCTCTCTTATAACTCATGACCTGCTTCAATTTCCATTCTTCATGGAGCAGGATCCCATGTTTAAGATGAAAATAACAGACTTAGTCGAGGCATTAGAAAAGAAAATTGCTCCTACATATTATGTGGCCCCCGAGACCATAATAGGAGCAATGTGAGGGGCCAAATTACAAATATTGAAGAATATATAACCAACCCATAATACACATATTTATCACAGTAGGAAAACGTTTTTCTACCAAAATGTCCAAATTACAAAATGTAAAACTTTAATGTAAAATTAATATTATGCAGAGCAATTTTAAAAGTTTGTCATTTGCGTTTACCCGATTGTTCAAAAAACAAAAGCACGTAACGCCATCCCACGGATTTGTTGTTGCACATGCGATAGCTATCACAAGAGCTCCGCATTGCACGCATTCTATAGTCGATGGTGTGATGGGCCGGTGCACCATTACGACCTTCGCCTCAGTTCAAAGTGCATGCTAGTAAAAATAGCAAATGAGAGAATAAAGAGTTCGACAGTGACCACCGGAGAGTGCGCATCATATTCGCGTTTGTACCCGACGGAGTGTTAAACAGTTGTTTTCTCGTGTGTATGTGTTAGCAAAAGTGTATGTTATCATGAGAACCGAAAAGGACGCCACGGACATTTGTGTAAGTGGCAGTGAGAACCTGACCACACGGTCAGGCCAACAATGTATGCGGCTGTAAGAAGCCGAAACAACGGCTCGGCCACAGAAGTTGCTCTGACTCGACAGTGCTTATAAACTAGCTACTTTGGGTGTGTGCGATTTTTCATTCTGATTCTGGTTTATCTGTTTTAAAAGGAGCTATATTCAAAAAGAAAGTAATATTTATATTTCACAAAAATAACTTAATTTGGACTAATATGTACTATACTAATACTATACTATAATAATGTATATACTATACAATACTAATTATTAATATGGAACTTAATATTAAAAACATGGACAAATTCATGACCCAAATGTGAAATCAATTTGCACAAATGATGCAAACGATGATGAGGACAGTAATGAACAATATCTTTGCACAAAACACTGCGAATAAGCAATAACGGCTGTGAATCATGTATCACTCCTAATGGATTGCAACATGGAATGCAAATTCCCTGAAGGAAAAAACGGGAGAACTCAGGCAATTTATTCTAGATAATGAATTCTATGTAGTCCCGATCCAGGAAACTTTTTTGAAACCAGCTACACGATAAAACATGCCCAACTACAATGTGTTCAGAAAAGACAGATTGACTGGTAGGGGAGGCGGTACGGCAATCCTAGTGTGGAGAAACATGAAACACTACCAAATGAACACACAACAATTGCAACGCATGGAAGCCACGGCAATAAAAGTGAATACAAGTGTCTTCGAATTTACAGTAACTATTTTGTACAATCCCGTAAAGTTACTCACGCTAGAGGGTCCCTTATTGATAATACGGGACTTCAACGCATATTACAGAGGCCGGGGTGCCGTGAGAAGCAATTAAGCTGGGACTGAGCTAAATCGATTCATCACGAACGAATAAAACCAGCCTGAAGAACTGACACATTTTGGTCCACAACATGTGGATAAATGTCCTCGAGGAGCTCTCATTAGATCATAAACCGGTGTACTTTCTAATAGGGGACATCTATCTCTAAAAGTAAGGAAGAAAACTAACTGGCAAGCTGTCCAAAACGCTCTGATTAATAAAAGTTTCACCTTAATACAGTCAGAGACATAAATTCGATGATCGGGAAAATAACAAACAAAATGAAACAGGCAAAAGAGGACGCACCAGTCAAAAATCCGGCAAGGGTATATAACCCCTATGAACTCCCTCAGGATATCAAGCTTCTGATAAGGAGGAAGAAACAAGTCCGAAGAAGAGCTAGGAGCACGGGTGATCCTATGTTACGAAAGAAAGCAAACCAGCTAACTAATCAAGTACGAGACCGTATATCTGAATTTAATAACCGTCAATGGGAGAGTTTACTTTAAAGTCTAGAGCCCGTAGATAAGCCGTTCTTGAGAATGGCCAAATACATCAGAGCAAAAAACAAAGCAGTCGTGCCACCAATTCACGGTCCAAACGCAATGCGAAAACGACTGCAATTCGATAACGAAGGCGAAGCTGAAGCCTTTGCTTATACTTTGAAGATGCAATTTCGTGAAAATCATACAGAAGAGAAGAGTTTCCACCACGAGGACCAGGTAGAAAACACAGTGAGACGGATACTGCGTTCAAGACTGGAAGAGGAAGAAGATGTGCCACGGTCACTAGACCCGCATACGGGCACTAGACCTGACAAAGACCAAAGACATGATACAAGGACTAAACAAAAACAAAGCTCCAGGATACGACACACTCACAAATACAATGTTACGATGGCTTCCTCAAAACCTGATACAGAACATCAGGGAGATCATTAATGCTATTTTCCGTCTACGTCAATACCCAGAAAAGTGGAAAACAGCAGTCATTACAGTCATCCCAAAACCAGGCAAAAATCTAACTTTTCCGCAGAATTGAAGGCCCATCAGTCTCCTCTCAGTTGTATCAAAATTAGCGGAAAGAGCGTTGCTCAATCGGCTGAACGGAATAATTGAAAAAAAGCATCTCATTACCGATACACAATATGGTTTTCGACCAGCACATTCTTCGGAAATCCAGCTTACAAAGGTGGTCCAACATATTCGAAATGGGATGAGTCGCAAAAAGTCGACAGGATTAGTTATGTTTGACATAGCTAAAGTCTTCGATAAAGTCTGGCATGCAGAACTCATTTATAAAATGCATGAATTAAAAATTCCACTCATTCTTCACTCAATCCTCCACTCAAATCTTACACGGTCGAACATTTCGGGTCGAAATAGACAACCATCCATCCGAACTGCGACCAATTCAAGCTGGAGTTCCACAAGGATCACCACTCTCCCCCATTCTTTACAGCCTCTACATAGCGGATATGCCTCGCCTGCCAAATAATGTACAAACAGCTTTATATGCTGATGACACATGCACCTATTACTCAGCCAGACAAGCAGAAGTTATCTCTTTAAAATTTCAAATTTCTATTAATATTATTATGGGACATTTTAACAAATGGAAAATAGACATTAACACAGACAAAACGCAAGCCATCCTTATAACTAGGAGAAGTAACCAACAACCGAACTCACTCACCATCAACAACGAGGACATACCATGGAATGCAACACCCACATATCTGGGACTCCTATTCGACGAAAAACTGAACTCGACGCAACATAAACGTTAAAAAACGAGGGCAATGAGTGAGCATCATCAAATCCGTAGATCCCCTCCCTAAACAAAGGCCACCTAAACAACAAAAACAAACTCCTGATCTACAACCAAGTCATAAGACTGACACTGCTGTACGGCAGCACTGCACTAAGCCAAACTATCCGGACAAAGAAAAAAGCCCTCCAAGCCTTCTAGAACATGGCAATAAGGAAAATCTTCAGAATTCCATGATATGTAAGAAGCATAGACATACAAAAAGATATTAAAACAGACACAATTGACAAATACATACGTGACCGAGCACTGAAACTATTTGACAAACTCGACCAACACAACAACAATACCACGGAATTCATAAGACATAGGGAATCGGGAGGACGGCAGGTGTACCCCGGCCTCAGATCGATCAACCAATAACATACCTTCTTGCATAAAATTAAAATATAGCTCTTTTTAACGATATAATCAGCAGGTGGGAGGTCTGCACCCACAGGCATAAGGAAGTAAGGGTGAAGGAAGTAAGAAGAAGGTAAGAAGGAGGTAAGGGTGTTTTATCACACCAACTCCAAGTAAGACCAACGAAGGAGGCAAATGAGAGACTTCCATTCTACGGATCTTCTCGGAAAACTACAATCTCTCGTACAGCTTGATTATAGATTTAGCCGAAATTAAAGCATATTCCGATGAATTTGTCTTGATTGGCGCAAAAATATTAAAGAATATTTTAAAGGACGAAAACTAAGGAAATAATTGATAAGCCAATATAATCCAATATAATCCCTCCCAAGCCAATCCCTCAATAATGTATTACAATTTCAAAGAACTATTATCACCAACCATTTTGTTTGAATAGCCGAAACAAATATTTCACCCAGAAATCTTCCTTACATTTTCATAAAATGAGATCAAGCACATCTACATTTCTCTGCAATTTTCAAATTCTTTTCTCTCCTCCTTCTGAAGAGATTCAGGGTGAAAAAGGAGATAACTTTACCAATCTGATTCGTATTAAGGCGATGTAGGAGGCTGTTTGGAGGTTCATAGGGAAAACGTTGGGAAAGAACGATACTCAGGCTAAGCAGATATTTTACATGCGTAAGTTAAATATAAGAGCAGTGACTTGATCCGGAAAAAAGTGAATGCTGAAAGATTCTAGCACGTGCGAGCATGTGCATTTTTTAGTAAGAATGAAAAGAAATGCTTCAACAGTGCTTCCGACCTTATGCCTGTGAGCATTCCATGCACGTATGATTATATAGTTATGTGATATGCTCCCGACATGCTTCATTGAATATAAATTGTTGTAAATTACCCAGGGGAATATTGAACACATTTGCTAAACTCTCAGTTAAATTACTTTCCCTTTTTCCTGCATTCGTTTTTCCTGCTTTCCTGATGAAATAAAGTACTTAAAAGCAGATCTAACACTTTCTACCTGGAGAAATATCAGCACGTACCTTTTATATGCTGTTATTTAGCCGCATCATCTCTTTGCCAGGATTTGCTTTTCACTTTGGGATAGCAATGTTAATCCGAAAACTTTTGGCAAGATTGATGCCACATCAACAATAACAACCACGTGTTACCACTGAAGCAACCCATGTTTTATTTCATATATTCCCGGCTATAAAGTAAATGAATGACTGCATGAACAATTCGCTAAAATTCTGTTTTGAAATTCTGCAAGCGAACTGAATACTACAAATATCATTTACATTTTTTCACCTAAACTAAACAATTGCAACAAACAAACTTCTATTTGAAACTTCCGACAACTCCTGGGTTAAATGATGAAAATTTTTAAAGTTATCCCGAACACGTAGACAAAGCTACTAAAGCGATCTTGTAACCTCCCTTCCCGGGCAAGAATGCAAATACGAAATTAAAAATTCATAATTCCTTGACGGCACGAAGGAAAGCGTGTTTCCATTCGAGATAATACGATGCCACAAAGGCAGGAATATGATGCAAATTAAAGTTTCTTGAATACCGACAGACCATTCCATCCCGTCTCACTATCAAAGATTTTAGATACTTAAGGTTTTCATATTCATGTATTGAAAGTTATCCCTTAAGCTTCATAATGCCAGTGAATTAGAAAACTTTTCTAAGAGTTCCTGCTCAAGAAACTTGCTAGGATTAAATATTACTTAATTCAAGCATTTTGGGATAGCTACGAGATTAAATTTTAAGCTCAGGAAGTACTTGAAATTAATTTCCAGAATGTAAATGCCGACAATACACGACCTTATCGTTATCAGGTGGGTGTACATCGTTCGTGAAATTTTAACAAGGTGAAATGAAAATTGCATTATTACTCTTCGTTACTACTAATTAAAATATTCTTCATCGCAGAAATTTATTACAAAAGTAGAACAATATTTACTACAAAAGTAGATATTACACACTACTGTACGCATGGAAGGATATCTATTCATTGAAAATTTATTGACAACGAAATCGGGAATTCGCTTAGCCCGCAAGTAATAAGATTGATTATATATTTTATTTTGTAGAGTTGCTTAACCTAACATTTTCATCTTCTCTCATGTCAACTCGGGAAGGCCAAGAGCTAAGACGAGTACTATTCTGATGAAACTGAGATTAATAGAATGCTAGTCATTTCGGACGTCTCACCCATTATTTTACCATCGAGAAATACATAATAAGTAAATAGATATCTATTTATTAATAAATAAAAATATTTTTAAGCCATATTTAGTCAAGAGCACCGACTCTTAAAGTATATTTAGTCAAGAGTACTTACTCTCAAAGTGCACTCATAAGTAGCCGTCTCTTAGTGGAGGTTGCTCTCCCCATGTTGGCCATTAGGCAACTGAGAGCTGACACTCCCGCAGCAGCCTTATCTGCCGATGCTCGAACTTGCTCGAAACAGCTCATCTTCAAGTCAATCATCAAGCCAAGGTATTTTATTGATTCCTTTGACTTGATGATTGTTTCTCTGACTCGGACGGTGATGTCCTTTCAATCCAAGTCCTTCCAGACTGATGTCGCTTCCAATCTTTGCCGACTTTGGAACCCTGAAATATTCCAGAGCACCGAAAATATCTACCCATCTAGCAGAATTGAAAGCATTCCTCACGTCAAGTGTTGCAAATAGTTCGATTCGTCTCGAGTGGTGATTGTAGGTTTCTGTCAACTGGTCCGCGTTCACCAGCTCTGTTTCTCTCTCGGATGAGCCCGGGAGGACTTTCCCAGCGGCGTTTAACATACATAAGGCCAATATGAAGATGGTTGCTCCGAATTCCCCTTCGTCTTGCTGATCAGTATGAGCCATGCATCTTAAGCGATTTGGGAACACGCCCTGCGCAGGCAGGCGTTGAATTTGCTGAGCAACATCTTCGAGCAAAGGTGATGTGCAAGCTGCACCACTTCCGCTGGTATACTGTCTGGCTCCGTGGTGGTTTTAGTTTTTAATAATTTCTTAATAATGTAAATAAATTTCATAATTTAAGAAATATTTTTTTTTTAATTTCACCACCCCGTCCAACTCAATGGAACTTAAAAGTGGGCATTCTGCCGGACTTTCTCCGTCTGAAACGTCGGGGAGGATGGGGTGCACAGAGAAAAGCGCTCAAACAACCTCGTCCATTTTTTCACTTCAAACACACAGCGCAACGAATTTCCGCATGAAAAGCTTGTAGCCCAGACCCTATGGGTCCCTGTTGATTAACGAGCTTGTGCCAGCAGCGAGCCATGCTCTCGTTAATCAACCTACGGAGGAGTTTTCTAGCCGACCTGTATGCCAGCATTTGGGGATGTAACTCGTCTCGATCCATTGAACGTGGGGCTTCGCGACGAAGTCTGTGACATTCTCTTCGGTTTTCAGTGATTTTCGCTACCCACCACTAGACAGCAGGCTCATTGTGTCGTGGCCATCGCCTAGGCATAGACCAGTTGCACGCAGACTTGATGAGTCTCATGGTGGAGTTCACTATGTTTTCAGCCAATCATGGTTTTACCATGCGGGAAACGCGTGAACATCCATTTAAGCAGTGTTCCAACCTATAGTTTAAGGTTGGGTTGCTAGGAGAAGCACGCTCACCAATTTCCAAAACAATGTACTGATTATCCCTCGCTGATTAGTCCTCCAGTACCCTCTATTTGTGTATACTAGGCACTAAGGAATCTGAAGCAAATGTCACGTCCGGAATAGATCCCAAGCAGCCTCGTCGTCGAAAGGTTGGTATGTTCCCAACGTTCATTATGACAAGCTCCATCGTAGACGCCATTCCTAGGTTCGCTTCCCTCTTGGATCTAGATTTTGCGATGGCGTTCCCCATTCTACCGCCTTGGCATTGAAGTCACGGCCCACAAGAATTCGGCCTTTCGTGCTCAAGACAGCGTCCCCCCAGTTCTTCGAGCTCGTTCTGAAAGAATGAAATTGGTTCTTTCGGCGTGAGATAGACGCTTACAAATGTCATATCCGCGCACCCAATCAGCACAAAGTCATCCCCGCTGAAACAAGTCTGAACTGAGAATAGAGCACTATCCCACACCCAGATGGTGGGTGTGCCAGATCGGTCACAAAACCATCCAGCCTCCTCCTTGTTGTGGTCTTACTCAGATATAAACAGCAGGACGACCCTTTTCTCCCTAGCAACCTGGTCGAGTAAGTCTTGTGCGGTTGAGCTATGGTGTACGTTGATCTGCAGTACTTGGATCATGTCTTCGCTTTTCTCTAGCTTTGTGCCTGTTTGAATTCCAGGCACTTACCACATCCTGGAGTATGAGCCGTGTCTTCACGCTTCAGTCCCTTAGCTTTGCACAAGACGCAGTTAGGTTTATTAGGGCACTCCATCGCCTTATGGTCGGGATTTCCACACTTATAGCATAGGTTACTACGATCTGGTTCTTTGCAATTCCAGAAAACGTGTCTCTAATTGAGGCACTTGAACTTCGGCGTATTTGCACACGACCCTGTCGATTTCAATTTTCTCCTTGGCCAGGAGTTGTACAGCGTCGTGTTCTTGCCACCCTTTGCCCTCTAAGATTGCTGCACCTTCACCTTACCCTAAAGCTGTCTGCCGTAGGAAGAATTTGTCTAATGGACTATTCTATTTTTTGGTATCCGCAACACAGTCAATGTCTCTTATTTCCAAAGAGGTCATTGGCTGTAATGCCGACTTACCAGCTTTCGAGTCAAGGAGACCCTTAACGGCACTCTCGAACATGCTCTTGTCAGTGCACTCTGCCTCGAGTTCACCTGTTTAGGTGGCTCTTACCGTTCGTATGCAGGCGCCGTTATTTTGGGATCCAAGTTTTGGCTGATTTCCTTGAGGACCTCGGCCTAAGTCCTCCCGTCTGCAGGCTTGATTAGCAGAGCATCCTTACGCTGCTTTCCCCAGGTCTTTTTAGGCAACGCGCTGGGTTTTGTGCCGTCGTACCTTTCGGTAGGCTGTTCGATCAAATCAGCCTTGTGTTGCAATTTGAAGCGCAGCAGCTGGAAATCAGCATCTTTCTCCTCCCCTTGACTATTGGCTGTTGTTACGATCCTCTTTATCCTTTTCCTGCAATCATGTCTTAGTGGGCTACATGCCGCCCTTTTTCCCTCCACACAAAGAGTAATATTTTCAATGAACGAGGTTTAGTTTTCTTGAGATCTTTCAACTCGCTCTCTGCCCGTAGCCACCTGCGGCGGTAGTGCTGGATTCTGTCAAGAAGGTGCTCCAGTTTTGTTTTCTTTGAAGCCAACTCGTCCTCAGTTGATGCTTTCGGAATTGGGAATTGGAGTGTCTGGTAGCTGCTGAGCACTGTTTTTCTCGCTTTGCACAACAGTCCTTGGCGAATGGCGCTTGGTGTCGATGACTTCGTTCCTTTGCGCCGCTACTACGCATCTTGTATTGTTTACTCCATCGCCTTGAGTAGATGCAGTCTGAGCAAGAGAAGTAGTTTCAGCAAGCGCTTTTGTGGCAACCGTAAAGCAATTAAGGGAAGTATGCTGCCCCCTTTTTTCTCGCGGTTCTGGGTGAGCTTTGGTACACGTTTATGCGGATTCCTCAGCGGTTTTGGTCTCTGGGCAAACATACCTGCCTCGGTGATCTGTTCACCTGTAGCTTTTGATTCATCAGTGGCTAAGTGTTCCACCACTGATAATGCCCTGGCGACTTTTTCCTAGCCAGATTGCTGGAGATAAGCCCGCATGAGGTCGTGGCTCGCTCACATGTCGGAGTGTTTATCCCCACTCCTAGGTTTTTCCTTTTTTTGTAAGTTCATCATTATGTTTTGATTGGGTACTTTAAGTTTCTTGGTCACGTGTCTGGATATTAGATAATTAGTTGCTTTTAATGCGTTCAGGGACTAAAGAAGATTGTGCAGTATGTTCCGACAGGAAAATCCCCGGCAAAAGGCGAGAAACACGCACATACTGTAACACATGTATTTTGAGTCCCGAGCTTCATATCATCGATTGTTTTGATAAATATTACACGTTGTAAAATTGCAAAAGCTAGATCCTTCCGTTTTATGTAGTTTGAACCCTATTTAACTTTAAAAAGTAGCATCAACATAGTGTTTGCCTTTAAATGTATCCATCTTAAGTCGATTAGGAAACATTGACTCCGAAAAGCTAGAATTGTCCCGACATGATGGCACTCACAGCCAAAAAATCTGCCGACCGCAAAGGGTGATGAAGAACAGAATAACATAGCAACTATAATATTGAATTTCAATTGTTAACTAACACACTTTGTCTGGTTTCCCAAATTATTGACTTCGCCCATAGCTGGCTTCTTACTTGCTCACTTTTACATAACATTTCTTATATGTGATTACATCATTCCGATCAATTTACAACCGTACGAAAATGCAAGCAAAAGCATTCACACATAACGAACACAACAACTATAATTAATTAACAGGAATCACACACGATATAAATATCCACCATTAATTTAATTAGACAGAATGCTTGCCATCTTCGATCTAATGGGAACAATAGGAGTACAACGAGGAAGGCGCAGCCCTACCTTCACTTATTAAGGATTTTAATCACTGCATCTTAGTAAAATTGAGTAATCCTTATAAGAGCTCATTATTCAGAAAGCTTCATTTAATCCTTATTGATTACTGCAATCAATTCAGCGACATTGGATTCTAGGGTAAGGACTATTTCCGGTGAATAGAAAGAAAAAAAGAACGATAGGGTAACTATGATAGTATTTACCTAAGTAGGATGTGATTTTGCTCGACTGAACTTGTTCACCAGAACAAAACTAAAAATCCGTAAGGTTTGATCCGAAGAAGAGATAATCAATCAGCTCAGGCTAACGTTTATACATACATTGAGAATGATGGTTCAAGGATCTTTCAAGGAATACTTGTGTAATACCTTGTTAAAATCGCTACAAATCTGCCAATAGGGAGTAGGAAAAACTCTTTATATTGTGGATGGTTACATGTGGACTTATGGCAAGTTGATTGTGTTTGAGCCGCTGTGGGAAACTTGTGTCTAGCAATAATTAGTGAACACTAATTAATTGGTCGGTAATAGGAATTTTTTGAAATGGTCGCTCAATTCCTCTGGGCACATTTTTCTTAAGATAGTCACCCCGTGTGTTATGTTGAAAAAATCGATTTTTTGGTATAAATTTATTCCCAAATCCATACCGCAGGTGCTCCTGAGGCGAGTTACAAGAAAATTACAGTCGTTACGAGGCGAGCTGTTCATCTGTTCTTTATCAACTACACAGCGAAATGGGTTGCAAAATGGTTTTTATTATTTTTATTATGGTTCTGAAACAATACAATGCACACATGGCTTATACATGTGTAGAAGGAAGCAAAGAGAGTAGTAAATTAGATCTCGGTTACATATTTAAGAGTGAAACACATACTATAAATCAATTCGATTTCAAACATCGGTTTGTTCATCAGTTGCCATCACACAAACGTTTTTAAGATCGGTAATACTTTATCGATGGAAATAGCAAAAATTTTGCTAGAGCTTCAAATGCCGAGTCATAGGGAGAATCCTCATTTTCGAAAAAAAAAATCGTAGTGCATGTGGAAAAATGAATAGGCACACGGCTCCGTTGTGTTAAAAAGAGTAACAAAAGGTGGAAAAGGCGACGGCAAACTGACTGACAGCATCATTTATGAAAAAACAAAATTCTATGGATTAGCAATTCGTCGCCATCCAGATTCTGTACAATAAATGAAGAATGAAGTCTGGGCTACTTTCTATTATAACACCTCGTCAAATGAAAAACCACCGCATCAAAACTTTCTAGAAAGTGGCGCAAAGTCGGAAACTTTCTAGAAAGTGGCGACAAGCTGTCACATTTCATCCCAAAAGTTCAAGCGGCCATTAAGCCTGTCTCCAAAAACTTATCAAAAAAAAAAAACCCTGCAGACTCGATGTTTAGGAGCATAGACGCAGAACTCGAATGAATCTCTGAACTCATGGTCTGAACTTTCGTTCCTAAACATCTACACCCTGGTAGTTAAATTGTCGAAATCGCAACTATTTTTGGATGTAATCATTTTCAACAAAGGATTTCAAGGACTAATCAAACAAATGGCAACGATGGGAGGTTCAATTGGCTGCGAAGCGCATGCTTAGGTGCATCGTCGTAATGATGCATGCGTTGCTAGGCTTGAGCGGCGCGTGAGTAGTAGGATGAAACGAGCCAAAATAAGCAAGAGCCGAGATGTAGCTTGGAGAGACTTTGAAGGAGAATAAGAAAGAATACTCTATGGACCAAGCATAGCCGAATAGTGATGAGTTAATTGTTCATTTTGGGTATGGGAATAAGTTTCCGCCGTTTTTTCGACAAAGTTTCTAGTTTACTTCAGCATTAAAGAATACATTCACGCCATTAAAAGCTATGACCTTCTCCTATCTTTCTGGTAGTAGATGGATTCCTCCGCCGAAAGAATCTCCATCCTTCGAGCCATTTTTTGATGACATCATAAAAACTAAATGATTCTCCAGTGAGGGCCGATTGCATGGAACGGAACAAATGGTACTCCGAATGAGCAATGTCTGTTTCCCAATTTCTGTCAATTTCCCAATTCACACCTTCCAAATATTTTTTGACCGGCTTGGCTTTGTGTGGCCTTTCATTGTCATGCAGCAAAATCAGCTTATCGAGTCTGCAAATAAATAAAAGCTTCCTTTTAATTTTGTGTTTTATTTTCTTTCTCGAAACCGGTTTTCGACCGTAATCGTTCGGTCTTCTTCAGCGACTTAACTAATTTCTAAAACAATTTCAGCTTATGTACTAACAGGTCTAAAGGTACTTAACCGAATAAAAGCAATAAAACGTAATTTTCAAGGGGTAATTAGTGAAGATATGAGCAGATAAAGATTTTTTAATTACATTTTTCAACGTTTTGAAAAGAGATTGTTACTTAATTAGTTGGAATAACCATGACCTGCAATTTCCTTCATCCTGGTTCATCAGCTTTTTATTCTCCCGGCTTATTGCGAGGCTTTCTATGACATCCAACTCACGTGTGTCCCTAGCTTCCTTGATGACCTTTGCGTCCCCCATTGTTATGTCGTGCCCTTTCGTGATCATATGTTCCGCTACCGCAGACTTGAAATTTGAAGTTCTTCCCTTCTTCTTTGCTGTTGCTGCTTCGCTTAGATGCTCCTTGATTCTCGTGCCAATAAGTCTCCTCGTTTGCCCTATGTACACTTCGTTGCAGGTGGAACATTCTATGCGATAAACGTCTGGCGTTTATATGCTAGATGCACAACATTTCTTCGGAACCGTGAACGTTCCGTTTTGACGTCGATGGACTTGGTTCACCTGGCATTACCCAACGTTTTGATCGCTGAGGGTTGTCATAGAACATCCCTTTCTCATCCCTATGTCACAACTCGATGCATGAAACTCATTCTTTTTTTCGTTTTGAAGAAGCATCCCGCACGTCGCCATATGCCGTTCGATGTTCCTCTCTCTCAGATGATGCGGCACCCAAGCCCCAGATTTTTGGATCATTCCCATGACGTGCAAGCGCTTACTGACGGTAGATCTGTCAACACTTAACTCCTGCGACAATTCTTCAAAGCTTTGGCTAGAATCTTTATCCAATAATTGCTGTAGTTGCGAATCTTCAAACTTCTTTGGTGCCCCTTCTCAATCTTTATCAGTCACGTCAAAATCACCATTTTTAAAACGCCGAATCCACTCTCTGCATGTCGTTTTAGATGGAGGATGATCACCGTAAACACTGTGCATTATACGGTAAGTTTCCGCAGCACTTTTCTTTAGAATGAAATAATGAACTAAGACTTCCCGCAAATGCAGGTTTCTCGGAATGAAGGTCGACATTTTCAACACGAGAAAAAACGGTGTTCACGTTTTGAAAGAATGTCGACTACAACTGCCAGTTCCAAGACCACTATCACAGCAGACAATAAAATAGCACCTGTAAGGACATCTGTCTACAAACGGCGGAAAGTTATTCCGATACCCAATATTTTAAACCATACTTGAATTTTTAACTCATTTTTTTTAATGATATTTTGTAACTAGTCTCCGCAGTATTCGAAAGACGGTTTGACTTATAGCTTTGCGATTTCGTTGGTAAAATAAGCTTATATAACACCATCTATGAAGCAAGAATAATGCAATGAGGCGGGTTGCAATATGAAGAAATAATAACAAAATCATAAACTTTGAATATTCATGTTTAAAAGCCTGTCAATTATTCAATTTTAAAGATTTTCGAATCAGTTTAGTTCATTCAATTGACACCGTTTCACAAATTGCCATTTGCCATTTGCTTTTTCGAATTCTGATATGTTAATCTGTTGGAATTCTGGTGTCCGTTTTCAAGCTTTTCATGCGAATAAGTCTTGTTGCACTCCTGTAATTCATATCGTAGTGAAAGTTTTAGTTGGAAAATATTTAGAATTATCATTGGCATATCAGTAACTATGAATTAAAAATTTCCAATTGCAAGTTTTTCACTTTTCGTCCAAAACAAAATCCGAAAAAGTGAAAATACCGGCTATCCCATGGGATGATTCCCTTAATGTATTGGGTTGTATTGTCTGAACTGCCAGTCGGAATTATTTGTGTACTTATATAATTTGTATTTAAACGGATTGAGACTTAAATATTACAATAAGTCTTGAATCCATGATAATGTGATTGTTGGAACAGTCCAATAATAGCCAGGCGTTCGGCATTATCCTGTTTTTGTGTTTGTAAATATTAAGCCTGACTATGAATTGAACTTTAACAACGGTGAATTTTCCTTGCAGCCAAACGTGTCATGAATATCAATTTCGGGGTTGTGACACAGATGTCAACAGTTGCAGTTGAATAATCGATTAAATAAGAATCGTTAAAGCCGTGCAACGCACATAGGCGACAAGGATCAATTGATCCCACCGCAAATGAAAAGATGAAACGAAGCTAAGTAGATACTACTTTGGTAGAATATAAGGTTATTCATAAGATTTTGCTTTATCTCGCGACTCCCTTTTAGGCATGAGGATTAATGTCTTCGATTAACTCTCGTCGAATAATAAAACGGTCTACATCGTAATAAAGGATAAGCCCCTAAAAGCGAGCATGAAAACAATCTTGCATACTTCCCAAAATTATCTGATTAAGTTTCACCTGAGATTCAAATACAGAGAAAGATATAAAATTGATGACCGCGCAAATAACCCGGTAAATAAAGAAATTAAAAGACTGTCAGAACACATAATTCCTATCATCTCCATCAAGAAATGAAGCTTCTGATAAGGTGCAAGAACCAAGTTCCCAGAAGAGCTACCTAAAATGTTTGCCATCGCAAAAGTCTTCATAGTACATCCGTTGCTTCATAATGGGTTACTCGATGGACACGACCCAACTTTCCTTAGTTTTCCAACCAAAGCTTCGGTATTATTTTCCTCTTCTGCTGCTTTTTGTAAGAAGATCTCCCATACTTGCTTGCACATTGTAGAATAAGAACTCATTCATACATTCTTATTTAAACGAATTCACAAAGTTGCATGTTTTGGGAATCATTGTCAAATCAAATCGTTATCAGTCAAATAGATATTGATCCAGAATCGCAGCATATGTATATATGTACGTCTGAACTGATCAAACATAATCAATCAAAAGGTCACAGATCAGTTTGATGAGTCTTAGCTGTTGTCAGTGAAATAATCAAATGTGCAGTGAATACAGATCAATCGATTAGAAGATTAGTTTGAACCATCCTTCACCGTTCATTTTGACATGCTTAGATAAATAAGTGCAATGAACAGGAGTGAGTTTTAGAGTACTTAATGAAAACCAGTGCAGAAAAGCAACTACCAACTTTGGGTGAGTGCGATTCCTTTTGGATATATCCTTTGATGAAGGAGCTACATTTAATATTTATATAATATTTTATGAAACACAAAATAAATCAGAACTCTACTCATCAAAACGGGCTCGTTCTTAAATTTACCCTTCCTGATGGCCTGGTTTGAAGCATGGTAGACAAGGTTAGACGGATTTCAGCGTCGATCGAGCAGCTGAGTTATTTTCTATATAGCCAAAAGTAAAGAAAAATAACTCCGACAAGTTCTTAATAAGTAAACATTAACGCGCGAAAACTCAAACCTCAGAAGACCCTCAGAAGTCGAAATCGAAAAAGCGCAAAAACACAAAACGTAAAAAATTTAGACACCACCAATCTCGGCGCATATTATTTTTTCAGAAGAAGAAAGAAGCAATGTTGAAATGATCGATGAAAGGGAACTCCAGTCGATGACCACATGGAGGATGAAGGCAAAGAAGAAGAAGTCGAGAATGTATCCTACGACGATAAGGAACTCGTTTCTTGCCACCGCCGAAAAACTATAGTCATCACAGGATATCCGTCCTCAACAAAACTCCAATTAAAACAGTATCTCCACTGACTTTCACTGCAGGCTCAAATGACGAAGCAAAACCATGGATGGTACCCATTATACTGAGAGGACCGGACAAAGTTTAACCGATACGAAGATAAACAAAGGCTAAACGATAGTCCCAAAAATTTCTTACTAAACTGAATAGGCAATACCAAGAATACTACCTACCTGCAGAGAGAAACCGGAATGTCATCATCAGGGACGAAAAATAAAACTCCATCCAAACAACAAGGCTTCCATCCAATACAGGTAAATTTTTTTAAATTGCAATAAGCGTGGTCAAAACTCGTTGAAGTCCTTGTAAGATATGAACAAACACATATCTACAACATCTTTGCCTCCTGTCATCTCGTCTGCAACGTAGACGTGCCAGGGCCACAAAATCGACAAATGATCTGTAACAACTGTCAATCAATTTGAGTAACTGCCTTTAGGTAACTACCTGCGCAAGGAAGATGCCTGTGGTGCGAAAGGCTCCATCACCCCTCCAAGTGTAAAAACATATCTGAACGAAAACCCCATATATGGCAACTTCAGAGGAGACCATCCCTGAAGCTATAGAAGCTGTGTAAAGAATCCTGAAAATTCAAGGAAGTCGTTTGCACAAGCCAGAGTTCAACACCAACCACCAAACAAATCGATAAAACAAGAACCACAACACAACACAAACTCCACATAGAACGGCAACAAACATCGACCAATTCATGATTCAAATGTAAGGACAATTCGCTGACTGTGATAAATAATATGTTTATCACATATTATCAACTAAACACAGTAAACTACGCTTCTCTCTTTGTATGGAACGCAAGTTCCCTAGAGGGAAAAGCTGGAGAAATCAGGCAATTTCTTATTAATTCTAAGTAGTTCTGATCCAGGAAGCATTTCTAAAATCAGTAACACCGTTCTGAATGCCCTACTACAAAGTGTTCAGAAGCGACGAATTGACTGGTAGGGGATACGATTTATACTAGTAAGGAGAAACCTGAAGCATTCCCAAATCAACATGCTACACTTGCAACGCAGGGAAGTCACAAGGAACGAAGTTCAAACAAGTTCCTTGGAATTCAAAGTGACTTATTTGTAATCTTGTGAAGAATCCTATTTGCAAACAAGACATTAAGCATTGAGGGTACGTTTCACAGGGGACTTCAATGCGTATAACAAAGCCTGGTAAGTAAGTAATTAAGCTGGAATTGAACTTAGAAGATTCATCAAAAACGAACAATTAAGCCAGCAATACCCCAAGGATTTGATTATTTTCAAACTTCGAACACTTATGTACGCTCAAATAAAAGGAAGGGCCTCTCTATATCTTTCGCTTCTATGTTTAATGCATTCTTGTAGGCGGCTGCACTAAAATTTCAACCGAATCGATGTTGTTTAACGAGTTGACCCAACGTAATTGCACGTTAATTTTTAATAAGCCACATTAAGGGGCTCCAAAAACGGCTACTACGAAGGATAGCGCGAAAAAATCCACGATCTCATATTGGAAGACCGCCGATTGCAGGTGCGTGAGATAGCCACAACAGTAGGTATTACAAAAGACCTGCATACAATGTCAGTCGTGAGAAAGCTCTAGGTAAGATAGGAAACGCGTTTTCACACCTCCAACAACAAACGCAACCGTGAGATCAGTTCAGAGCAGTGTTTGATGCTATATAAGCGCAATCACTTAAGTTAAGGCCGAAATACAATACCGCGAGACGACGATACGTGAGCGTGACGAGATTTTCGCTCGTTGTCACGCAACGCATTCAATTTATGATGCACGCGATGCGAGGAACAATAATGTTCATATGACAAATGTCAAATAGGTGACATTTCAAATGAAATTGTTTTTGATTTTTTTAAAGTTTTGAATTTGGATTTTTCCTTCGTCTAGGAAATAATAGCCCCTACAAGCATTCACGAAATTTTCATTCAAAATTCATTCAGAATAACCCTAGTACTTAAAAACTAATTAACGCGTTTGAATTTCAAATTTCATTTCATTTCATTTTCACAGACGTCACGCACCACGTTGCGAGAAAATTTCGTTTTTCCGAATATTTCCCGCCTCGCATCGACACATAGGAATCATTGTACGATGTCGCATACAAATGCATGTTACGAAAAGTGATTGACATTTGCTGCGAAACTGCATTGCATTGCTGCATTAGTCGCGCTCACGTATCGTTGTCTCACGGTATTGTATTTCGGCCTTTAAGCAATAAGTTTTCTCGTCGTTTCAAGACCATCCATAAAACATGGATCAACTGGTACACACTAGAGACCAAGGAATATTCGAATTAGTAGACTTCGCGAGACGAACATGCTCCGAAGAAGGCGATGACTGTCTTATCGGTGGGCAAGATGATTGCTCCCGTTTCCTGGGATTCACAAGCTGTAATCTGCATCGACTACGTGTAGAGGAGAGGGGTAAAACGGTCACTGCACTCTATTTTGCCGAATTATCGGACCGATTTGACGCCGGAGTGGGGTATAAAAGGCCTCGATTGGAGATGTAAGCAATGTTCTTCCACCATGATAATACTCTGGCTTACATCTCTGCCGTCGCAATCGCCAAATTGGTTGAATTGAATTTCGAACTGCTACCCCATCTACCGTTTTCTTATATTCAGCTCCGTGCGAATTCTTTTTGTATACAAAAAAACGTCAGTCACCAGGCAGAAATTTGATTCGGATGACGAGGTAATCGTCGCAACTCGGGCCTTAAGACCTCAAGAAGACGTATATTTCAGACGAATTGAAGAAGGTTAGGCATCACTGGGTGAAGTGTATCGAGCTAAGAGGAGACTATGTTGAGGAATAAATCGCCTCCTTTCCAAAGTTTTCGTTTTTATTTGAAGACTAAGTATTTATCGGACTGATCCCATATGTAGTGAATTGTGTAACTCCAATTTTCGCAAACAGTTTCAATCATAACTCGATAACCGATTTGTCTATGTTACCTCTCTGCAGTAAGCGATTCATATGTTGAATTTTCCTAGACAGTTTTCTTCTAATAATTATTTGAAATTCTAAATGGAACAGATTTTAAAGGGACTTGTTTGTGTCGAAGTATTTAAGCGACAACCAAAAGGAAGAAAAAACAATGAGATAATACTTCCCCGCAAGAATTCGAATCAATTAAATTTGTTCCCTTAACTTCCAAATAAAACAATCATAATTTATTTTTACAAAAATGTCATCATTATATTTATTTCCAGGATTATTTCAGTTTTGTTTGCACATTTATAGACATTTTATCGTTAATAATGGATATTTAATTAAGATCATTCTATTGTTTTAAAAACATCAACGTTTCATTCGTAGTCTTTTCTTAATTTTATCCTTTAGCTTAGTTCTAAATTAAATAAATCTACTTTGAATAACATTCACTTACAAGCATACATTTATTTTTTAACATATTTAGTCAGATCTCTGCTATATTATTACAGTATTTTCATATTTGCGTCAAGCATTGTGTTTAGTGATGTGAGTAGATCCTTTCACTGATACGCGAAAAAGTCAAGTTATTACATCACATTTTGTTTGAAAATAATATCCGTTAAAGGTTTGGAAATTTATTTATTTTTCAGATAAAAGAGATTATATCAAAATATTCCTTAACGCAGCCAAATTAAAATATACATGAATAACTAAAAATTGGCATGAGCAAAGGCTCTGGTCCCTTAGAGAAACAAATAAAATAGACCCACAGTGATAACCACTGGAACCAAATTGTTATTGGAATTAAGAATTTGTTAAACACTAAACAAGAAAAAATTTCTAAAGGATCTCATGTATAGTAACCTGTCAGTTAATGACAGCATTACCTAGTTCTATACAAATCAAATAAACTAAATAGATTATTTCAGGATTCCACCAGAATTAAAAAATGTACACGCATGCATAGAAAATTAAGATGAACATTATTACTGATTGCAATGTATAATTTGTGACATGTAAGTAAATAAATAACCAAGGTAGATATTTTCGTTTAAATAAAAATTATAGAAATTCTAATCATAATAATTTCGTGTAAAAGTAAATTGGTCACACACTTGAACCATTTAATTTATTCGGATGGTTTCCAAATAAATATGAAAAATAGCCAAAGGCAATATCACAGGCAATGTAAAATTAATTTTTAAATTCAACACTGAAAAATTATTGGTGTCATCATGACAAAGTGTTGAAAATAACCACACATAGTAGAAAATCTAAATGGTAGTTTTGTTTTTTTTGAAAATGGAGATTATTCTAGGAAATGGTGAGCCTTTTGTGAAGCTTCTGTCAATTGTTTTATCATTTTCCTATTTATTTGAAGCCTCGCCAAATAATTGCTGAAACTAAAAGAATTTATTCAGTTGCATGAGTACATTGAGTGCGTTACTATTTATCACTTATTTCCTCCAGATATAAATGTATATGTTTCTATACTGGTTTCTTAGTTATTAGAAACGTATTAGATGCTTGATTTACACCCAATAGTTCTTGTGTTTTTTAACTTTCATGAGCATTATGAAATGAGAATATATTTACATATATGACTAGATAATTTGCATATGCATAGTGAATTCAGAGACTATTCGCATTGCTACGTTTAACGGAGTTTATGTATTTAAAACTATCAAAAACACAGGCTTTTCAAAATTCACAAAACAAAAGCTTGTTTATAATGTCCCCAGTGAACTCTCAACTAAAATATTTTTTTTTTTTTGTGACCAAGAAGTCTATTTATCACCCGATATGCGAAAACAATCGCGCACTAATAAAGTCGTTTTACCACGAATGACATTTGGTTATATCATCAAGAAGTGTCAAACTTGCTTGCAAATATGTCTTAGCATACCTTTAATCTTATGTGTTCAGCGTTTCATATTCGGTACAAAATGAAGAGAAATTAGTTTTTTTTGTTTCCAGTCAAAAATGTTCTGGTAAATAATACTAAATGTTTCAAAATGCTCTCAGTGATCAAAATTGATGTCATTCAAAGTGATACAATAGCACTCGAAACTGTCAAAACGGCACCAAATTGTAGAAACGCAACCATTACTGAACAAAGTCGATCTGCAAAAATATATGCTCTCAGCCACATCATTCACATCGACTTTAAGTCTTCCTTTGTCTTTGACTGGAAAACGATGCTTTTCTTTTAAATGTATACAAGTATATGTATTTATTTGTCTACTCCATGCCCACTTGATTCGTCGATTCAAGATGGCATGGAGTGCTTTCGGGAAGAACTCGAAAATATTCAAGTCAAAAATGGAGATATACTTGAAAAAAAAAACCTTCGGCCAATGTATCGTATCAGTCATGCTATACGGTAGTGAAACATGGGCGCTAACAACAAGAACAACAAGGAAACTCCAGGTTGCTCAAAGAGGTATTATTAGGTATTATAGGTTGGTATTAAAGGCATACTTAGTATTACCCGAAAGGATCGCAAGAGACTATCGTGAATACGAGAAAGGAATCAAGTAACAGACGTGATACACAGAGCAAAATCCCTTAAATGGCGATGGGTCGGTCACGTGCTTGATTTAGGGACGACAGATGAACCAGAAGAAAAAAGCAATGGTGCCCAAGAATCAAACGACCGAAAGGATGCCCAAAGAATCAATGGGACTATTATATAAAGATAGTCGCCGGCACATCTCGGATGGGAATAGCTGAAAAGAGGCAGAATTGGAAAGCAATGTATGTATATAAGGAACGCTGCACCATAACTTAGAAATATGGTTGATGATGATGATAATATGGTTGGCTATTATCTGTTAATTGTTTAAGATAAATGATCACTTCCAGCTAAATTTTATCGATTTGAATCCATTGCTGCTAAAATCAACCATAACCCCGGATGCCATGAGGCCCACATTTCAAACATGGTTCATTTCAATTGATTAACATTTTTTCATACATCCTTTTCCTTTTCAAATCGCGCTGTTATTTTTATACGAATATGACTCAAAACTAGTTGAACAAATAAAGGAAATTATTGCAAGGTTAGGAATACTCAAAGCAAATGACGATTTTTTTTTTCAACATTTTTGACGTCCGCAGTGAAAGTTACTCAAACGAAATAATATCTAAAATTGAGATAAAGATAATAAACATTACTTCCTAAAGGTTTTCAAAGATTGTATGAATTCATGGATAAACCGGCATTTAATTATTTATTAAATTTATTTATAAGTTGAATTATTAATTAAATTTCATAAACTATTAACTTCATAAAAATAAGTAATGAAAATAAACTAATAATAAAAAAAAACCAGCGAGAGACTGCTGTATACGGTCAAAACGTGTCCATGACAACAACAAGAAAGTCAACTTTGACAACTGTGTGCAGAAAACGGTAGGAGAACAACTAGTTCTACTACAACAACACAAAAGCAGGGACCTGGGAAAAGGTATGTTCTGTTAAGTCAGATCGGCATGTTAACAAATAGCAAACTAGGACAACAGGATTTCACTCTAGAATTGTTCACGACGTCTACGTAGGTGCAACTCTATGGAGTTGTTGATATCTTCTGAATATACGCGTCAAAATTCGTAGCTAACTTAATACTATAAATTTTTAGTCAACTTCACCATCAACTCTTCCTTCATAACCAACTCAGTCAGCGATCGTAGCGTTCTTCAGGCGGGTGTTACAATCAGATAGTTTTAAGTAGTCAGTAGATTTAATCATATATCTATTTACTGAACGCTCGCGAGGCGTATAGTTATATTATGTCTAGCTTTTATGGTTGTAATTTTCTGTTGAAAGTTCATTTATGTTAAGAATGTTTCTGATTTTTCGTAGGCATTCATTAAAGCGGAATAATGACAATATTGAACAGAGTAGACGCAAGCGATGAGAATGAATGTCGCAAAATGACAACGAATTCGAAGCGTTCAGAGACAGCGAATTTGAAGATATTTTGATAGAAGAAGTTTGCCGATAATGAAGAAGATTGTTCCAGTTCTGTATTCTCAGAGCTTGCCAAAACATGACCTTCGCATACTTATTTCGAATCAACAATGCTTCGAGATAAAAGTAAATATTTCTCGTTGAGGTATTAGGGTCGAAAGCGTTCAAATTGACATAATTCGTTCAAACCGACGCACATAGGGGTATTTTGCTGATCTAGTCGGCCGCAGGTAAAAAACAACTGGTTCCTATAGTTATCGAATGACAAGAGAACAGTAGACAACCCGTCCCGATCTCTTATCGGATGCACCTGCGCGATTGTTTTGTCAGAAGTTAGCCGTCGCTTCAACTGCACGTATCTTATGCGTTTCCTAAATGTGAAAGTATCTGACAAAAAGTTAAATACTTTCGTGACTACTGACTTCTTTTAAAATATTGTTATGGATATGGATCAAGGAGGTGAGAACGCCTTTTGTTAAAATATTATGCCGTATTTTTTTCTGGTAGCGTATTGTTATTTGACGTTTGAAAATATAGTTTAAAATTCTTAACATTTCCAACCCAATTATAAATTTGAAAAGGTTTTTATTGTATTTCCAGTTTTTTCCTGGTTATAATGTTAATTGATAACGACAGGTTATAGTTTATGTTATAGTTTAATATTTTTATATTTAAAATTATTAATCTCTAAGCAGCCGTTCATACCCGCCCCCTTTTTTGCCAGAGGTGACAGAAGAAGACAGTGAAAAATAAATATAAAAATTTTATTTGGAATTTACACTATGTTACTTTGGTAATTATTTGGTTTCAGAGTCACCTGGTCACTCAAGTGTTAGAGTAGTGACCTGTAGATAACTTTTTGATAAAATGAATGAACAAAATTTGGCTTATTTTGAAAAAAAATTAATTAATTGGAAAATTGGATTTTGTCCAGCGAAAACTATTCTGAAGATGAATTAAAGGCGTTAAAGCACAAGTTATCGCATATTAAGTTGGGAGAAGCTAGATTTCTTCATAATAATGACGAATGGCTAAAAATACATTCAAAATACCGAGACCGCAGCCTAAAAGTTTGGGTCGACCATCAAAACCATTTAATGAGCTGAGCGAAAGAAGGAAAATTGACACCTTACGTATTACAGCGGATAATGGTATGTTGATACATGCTGCAAAACAAATTTACAAACATCTGGAAAAAAATTCTTCAAGAATACTCAAGCAGATTATAAATTCTCCACCAAGAGCTACAAAGTTGAAAAAGCATACAAAACAGTACAAGGTGACAAAGAAAAACAGCAAACACCTTTATCGGCACTTTTTGTATTCATGGAAGCTGATCTCACTTGGCGACAATATTAAATAATATTAAGTGCTAGTAAAAAGTTGTTTCCTAGTTACAGTTACAAACGTAGTTAAAGTTACAGTTACAAAAAGCAAAAAGTGACTGCTATCTGCCCAAAGAGTCATACGAAGTGACTGAAACATGCGCACAAGTAAATCTCTAAGGTGTATTTAATCATACTGCAACAAAATTGCTGCCATTTTTGAAGGATGTTCTACGTGATCTAAGACCAGATGAATCTGACTCAGTAGAGCTGTCTTGCAAGTGGGGCTGTGATGGATCACAGCGGGCACCATTCAAACAAAAGATGGAAAATGACGCCACAGATAGTAACATTTTCCAAAATAGCTTTGTACCACTTCGTTTGGTATGTGGTACCAAAACAGTATGGCAAAATCTAACCCCATCCTCATCGCGATATTGTCGTCCTATCAGAATCAAATTCGTTAAAGAAACTGTGGATACAACCCAAGAAGAAATTGAGTATGTGGAAAATGTCATCAACGCCTTACAAAATACAACATTTTTACTAGAGGAAAAGTATTATTTTATAAAACATACTATGATGCTTACAATGGTTGACGTCAAAGGGAAACATCAACAATGAGGTGCTACATTTGTGGAGCACTATCGAAAGAGCTCAACGATTTAACTATCAAAAGAGATGTTGATGCAGACGAATTTTCATTCGGATTCTCCACTTTGCACGCCAGAATTCATCTGTTTGAAAGCATATTACACCTTTCATACAAACTGTCTGTAAAAAAAGAGGCAGTTAAGATCTAACGTTGACAAAACCATTGTTAAGGAGAGGAAAAAAATCATTCAGGAGAATTTAGACGTGAAACTGGTCTAATAGTGGATGTACCGAAAGCTGGGTTTGGAAATACCAATGATGTTAACACAAGTAGAAGATTTTTTTTTCCAATCCTGACTTAGCTGCAGCAAAAACTAGAGTTGATTAGAATTTCATTTACCGACTCAAAGTCATCGTTGAAGTCATATCAAGTGGGCACAAAGTCTATTTGGACAAGTTTGCAGATTATTACATAGACACTGCGAAACTTTATATAAGTTTGTATCCGTGGCATCCTATGACACCTACGATGCACAAGATCCTGGTGCATGGTGCTACTGTCATAGACAAGGCATTGTTGCCAATTGCATTGCTCTAGGAACAAGCCACTAAGGCACGAAATAAACATTTCCGGCTGTACAGGCAAAATTCCGCGAGAAAATTTTCAAAAGTCATATAGTTACTCATTTCTGACCCACTGATTATTGGAATGGCACCAACCCCCAAAAAAAAAACGTTGCCATTCACGAAAGATGCAATTGCTTTGATGATTCCTGCTGTGCATGACTCTGAAAGAGGCTCAGATTCTGATTCGGAGAACGTTTCTGGGCGCACTGAAAGAGATGAGAATGATGAAGAAACATGAGGCTCATCCTCATTATAGTTACATAAATTTTTTATTATTTAGTTTAAGAAAATAATAATCATCAAAGTTATTAGTTACTAAAATATATTTTTATTATACTTGTGCCCAATATTTTAAATCATTATTCATCAAAAAGAATTGTTTTATTTATGACTAGTGAGATTATTGAAAGAATTTTCCGGTGGAAAAATGTAAAAATTGAGTGAAGCGTGAATATTTGGCCAATTACAAATTATGCAAACTCAAGCATTGTTTGATAACGTAGCCTTGAAAGCAGACGAAAGATTTATTTGACAGTTTTAAGGAAAAAAATACCTGAGTATCTAGTTGTGATGAGTAGGGATATTGATGAGTGTGATGAGTAGGGATACTAGCCTTGACTTTATGATCTAAGAGATATTTGGCAGAACCTTTTCAGAAACAAAGTGTGAAGCTATGATGAGTAACCAGGGATCGCATTGATTTCCGTTTTAGATGCCTATGGATGGACCACAAGACCTTACGTCTTCTTGTTCCACGAGAAGATCACTTTATACCAATTACAAAGGTTTGAGAACTTTTGTAAATAAATGCGGAACAAACTATTCTCCATGTAGTTATGAGACTATCGACTAACAGTTGTTAGATTTTCGAGAGGAATGTTCTATTGAATTTGCATTTCAAATAAACCACACTCATATGAATATATAGAAATCCCTATGATATGAAAATCCCTATGATATTTTCCATTCCATTATCGAATTAAGTACATGTTGAATGCTATACAATAAACCGCAACGAAAAAGGCAAGAATAATTAAGGACTCAAGGAGAATATTATACGAAAGAGTTATTTCGCCGTAATTTATGGGACAAATCGATATTTACGGGTGATCATTGGTTCGGTATTACTTGCAGTCACTTTTGCAGGAACCATTCAAACTATAACTTGTAGGTACTATCAAATCTAACAAATCTGAGATTCCTAAGGACAAGGGGCGAAATGACCATTTGGCTCGTCAATTTATTGCTATGAGGGCTGCTTGGAATAACAAGTAAAATGGTTTACTTTTATCATGTGACGTGGAAAGTTTCATCGACCCTATAACTGGAAAGTTAGCGATAGTTGCGTTTTGTTACCAAACTAAGGGTTCCGTCGACACATTTGATGAAGTGCTACATCTATCATTATCGAGAAAAAGAAATAGGTAGCCTATTGCTACTTTTTATAAATTTATTGCTACTTTTTAAAAATTAGCGTAATTTCCCCAGAAAATTTAACGGGAAAAATGATGAAATCAAAGGACAATTGGAACTGTGTGTCGCATTACGTACGGACAGTACTCATTATAAAGAAGGACATAATGGATCGCTTGGCGAGGGAGGGAACATCTCTGTAACGCAATATTATAGTTACTAATTGCAATTCCTTCCTATCCATCCGTGAAGAGAGATTTCCCTTAGCCTGAAGACATCGCTAAGCGATGATTAATGAGGCCTAGTCCGAAGTAATGTGACAAACAGTTCCAGGCTAGGTTCTCGGTGTGACAGGGGAGGTGTTTAGTCGGTAGTCCGGTAGCGGGGGAGTCCGACACTCAGGGCGTAAATAGCCTTCACCTCCCAAACAAAAAAAAAAAAACTTGCTACTTTTTATGGCATGTTAATTACAGGTTTTATATTATATTAGAAATGCACTTAAATAATAGAGAGCACATGAAAACACTCTGGATGAACGAAAGACTTGAAGATTCTTTTTTGCCAAGGCACAATCGCAGCAACATCGAAAATATTCTTCCACAAACAAGATCAAATGCTCTAATAGAAGACCAAATATAATAATATATACTGCAGTAAATACAGTATATATACATATATATACATATATAGTATATATACATATACATATACTGTATTTACTGCATTTCAAAAAAGAAAAAAATGTCGAAAATGACTTGTGTTAAATGAAAAAAGACTGTTTGTGACGAACACAAAAGTGACGTCTGTCATGACTGTCTACAAAATAACTGATAAGAATAAATTGCTAACTTGAGACTGATTCAGGTTTGAATTAGTATTCGACCGTAAAAACAACGTGTATATTGTGATATTTGCTACTTTTAACAGAAGGCTTTTGATTTTTGTTAATTATTCCGATAATTCTTGTGATTTATATTTTTAGCCACTTTAAATGAATGAAATTCAGATTAAGTTGCATTTTATTGTTAGAAATACACAGGTCTTTCGAAATTTCTTGGTTATTTTCTTAGGTTTTAAATACTAATGTATAATAGGGACGTTCAGGGATCGTGCTCATCTGAAGCGTATACTTCTTTTTATGCATTTTTTCATGTGGTTGTTTCTCTAGAGGTCAATAATAAAAGACCACTGGCTTGCCTGGCAGAAGCACCGATTTATATCGAAGTAGTCAGTTGTATGACAACTGCACAAATCGAGTAGCTGAACTGGTCCGGTGCAAGAAGGACACCATTTAAATAATTTGGTCCAATAAAGATCCAATTTTGCAAATTTTAAATTTCAAAGTAATTTGCGTTGATAGAATTGGGATAGAAATGGTCCTTAATAATTGTAGGTATCATTGATATCTACAATTATTAAGGAAACCTGTATTTTTCCACTAGTGGAACCTCATTTATGGCAAACCCAAAATATCACCAAAGGAGTCACGCCAAAGGCAGTTAAATTAAGAATGTCTTTTTCATGTTCGAACAACAGATTCGCTCCAAAAAAGTGGACGTAATATCCTCCGCTATCGAATGTAGAGAGGCCTTTGCAATTCAAATGCTTGGATTTAAATAAATACTTTGTCTAAATCAGAGAAGCAGTCGATTCAGTATGAGTCAGGAAAATGGGTCAAATACTAGGTACTATTCCTAGAATGAGCTATTGTCTCACTCCATCAACACCTCATTGAAACACTTTATTTTAAGATATACACGTAAATATTTTACTAGTCGGAATTGAGTCGTAAGAGATTGAATAAGAAGAATACACAAAATAAGCCGCCTCATAAGAGTTAAACTAGTATTTCCGTTTACTTAACTTTCTGAAAAATATTTGTACTTGTGCGTCATAAATCATTACATGTACACCAAAAAATTGCACATATACTTAAGAATTTCTCGTTTACTTTTTGCAATAGCGAGAATGATGTCCTTAACTGCTATCACTGCTCTTAGGATCCTGCATCGAATGTACCATTTTGTAGTGATATCGGATGTTATTTCGTTTCATATTTTTAAAATAATGTCTTTCAACTGAGCATGGCTAGTAATGTTATGTACGCGACTTTTATTCTAAATAATCCCAAAAATGCTCAATTGGGTTTAAGTTGCGGGATTGAGGTGGATCTGGACGAACAAAAGAAACAATGCAGAGCAGCCATTCATGCTCAAGACTGAGCGTTTGGCACCAGTATTTTGGATAAGCAAAAACAACCATCTGCCATATTGCGATATTTTTTCCAGCTCTTTGTTTGAGATTATTGCTTAAAATGTCCAAATATTTTGATTTGCCCATTGTAATTTCAATAAATACTAAATTACCTACATTATTTGCATCCATTGCCCCCCAAAGCATAACATTTCCCTTCCCATGATTTATGGTAGATTTCCAGTTTTTTTATACCAATGTAGTGTTAACTCTACGCCACATAAATTGCAGTCCATCATCGCCGAAAACATCAAAGCTGCATTCATCTGAAGAGTCTAAAGAGTTCTTGGAAAATTATCTTTCTTCTGAACTCTTCAGACTTCGATTTATATTATTTGGAGTATTGGATTCGGTTTTTTATATTTATCTTAGAAATGAACGGTTTCCTTCGTGCAACACCGCCCTTGTTAACTTTTTTATGTAAGAAATTTCGTAATTTTTGGGGGCTCATGGATATTCCACGATTAAGTTCAAGGTTAGCGGCTATTTTCAGAGCACTTATTTTTGGGTTGTTCTTCACTATTCTTTCAATCCGCATTCCTAAACGTTCATTCAGTATTTTCTTACGGCCTCTCGCCGGAGCAATATCGAGACTGTTTTTAGTTTTTTATTGCACTTTGAATGTTTGCACGTGGTCGTCCTACAATTTTTCCAATGTCTGCATAACTTTTACCTTCCTCTTTGAGCTTAATTATTAGTTCTCTTACTTCAATAGGAACGGTTTTCATCGCTTGTGTCATTTTCAAATGATCTACGCGAATAAAATTACTTAACACTTTGACGAGAACCTTGGAACTGTAACTATCATTGAGAAACAAAAGAGCATAAGCCTGCGTCGAAAATTTAGTACCGTAACATTTCGTTTATGCGAGATTAGTTGATTGATGCGAGATTAGTAGTATTAGCGGTACGAGATTAGTTGTAAGTGAACGTGTTATATTTTGATGTCTATTTAATGACTTATGACGCACAAATGAAAATATTTATGAGAAAATGTATTAAACGGAAATTTTGGTTCCTTGCATTTATAAAAATTAACAAGTAATAAAAAAAATAAAAAACGAAATCAGCTTAAATTCTATGAATTTAAAAAAAGCACTGACTCTGTTCCCTATTATGACTGCTGTAGCCGCAATTTTTCGATATAATATACATCAAAAGAAAAAATGGCATAAATTTGTATAAAAATATTTATTCTGAAATCATACAAGGATATTATTTTATTTTTGTGGTAGGGAGGTGAAGGCTGTTTACGCCCTGAGTGTGGGACTACCAGACGCAAAATGCTTTTGGATTACCCACTAAACACCTCCCCTGTCAACCTGAGAACCTAGCCTGGAACTGTTTGACACATTACTTCGGGCTAGGCCTCGTGTTCCTACGCCTACAGGCGCCTTCGCATTATGGGTATATCTTCTCTTACGGGAAGAAAGGGAGAGGAAGGAAGTGCTAGAAAAGAGACCCATCCATTCCCGATGCCTCCCAGCACTCCAATAAAGCTTTTTTTAATGTAAGCACTGCCCGAACATATTGCGCCAGGCGATTCCAATTGTTTTCAGCATTACTCCGACGATAGTTTCCGGACAAAGCTCTCCGATTTCGCTGAGTAGGACCCCTCGCTGCTGGCTCCACCTTTTGCAGTAGAAGAATGTGTGACAGGCGTCATCCGGTTCCCCTGCACAAAACGCACAGTTAGGAGACCGTGCTTTGTCAATTTTGTACAGGTAGGACCGAAAACAACCGTGCCCGCTTAAGAGCTAGGTCAAGTAGAAATCGGTCTCACCATGCACTCGACTGAACCACGGCCTCAGGTCGGGGATCAGACGTGCAGTCCACCTACCCCTTGTTTCTTGCTCCCGGGACTGTTGCCAATCGCTGAGAGAGCGACGTCTCTCTTCCTTGGTGATCTCTTCTCTTCGATCTTCGCCTCTTCGCAAGTTCTTCTGCGAAAGTACTTACTTCTGCGCTCTCTCGCAAGGAGGGTGATGGTTATCACCCCTGCGATTACCAGCACTGCCGCCCCGGAGACCGTTCGGTATGCGCATGCGATTCGCATTGCTCCTTGTGTCTGCACCTGTGCCAACCGCTTCCGGTGTAACTCCGTGCTGAGAGCGTCACCCCAAAGTTATGATGCGTGGAGTAGAAGTGACTGCACAACGCTCATTAAATGCCGTCTCCTTGATGTGGTGGGCCCCCAGTCCATTACCCTCCGCATTAACGTATTGAGTCTGCGCTGCGAATGATCTACTGTGCGTCCAGCGCCATGACATCGTCCGCATAGCCGATCAAACGTGACTCTTCCGGCAGTTCAAGCTGCAGGAGTCCATCGTAGGAGATGTTCCACAGGTCCGGGCCAAGGATAGAGCCCTGAGCGGCACCTGAAGTAAGATTTGTGCTTCGTCTACCCTCCTTCGAGTCGTAAAGTAGGCTGCGGTCCTTCAAATAGTTCCTGAGAATCCGCATTATGTACACTGGTACTTGAAAACGATTTTCTAGCGCTTCCAGAATATCTACTCATCTAGCGCTGTTAAATGCATTTCGGACATACAGAGTAACCAGTAGGACAAGCCGTCGTGTGGAAATACTGTGAGACTCCACACGTTGGACGGCGCTCACTACTTCTCCAATTGCATGGATGGTGGAGCCGGCTGCTCTGAAGCCATACTGCCGTGGAGATAGATCCCCGGCAATACGAATCACGTCAGCGAGTCTTCCCCTGATAGGTTTTTAAAAACTTTTCCGACGGTGTCAAGCATACACAGTGGGCGGTATGCAGCTGGCGGGATCCCATTTTCCCTTCGTAATGAGCACAAGTCTCGCCACCTTCCAGCACTCCGGGAACAGCTCTTCGCACAGGCATGCGTTGAACATGCGGAGGAGCAGGTGAGGGGAAAAGTGGAAGACCATTTGTAGCACCTCTGCTAGGATCCCACTTGGTCCTGGAGTCTTTCTGGCCTTCATAGACAAGACTGCTTTCTCCAATTCCACCTTCGTGAAAAATGGAATTTCCATTGGTGTTTCATAGTGAACGACTTCAACGATGGCGGGATGGATGGGGAAGAGAGCCCGCACGATTTCGTCCACCTTTTCTGCCTCGTATGAGTGAGGTGACCTTTGGACACCGAGCTTCCGCATTACTATTTTGTTGCCCAGACCCCATGGGTCGGGCTATGAACGAAAACCTGTGTCATCAAACCATCGTAGAACCAAATTTGTTGATTCTACCAAATGTGTTTTCTCCAAGCAGGTACGGATGACTTACCTTTCAAACCAGATGATACTCCCTCAAATGAGTTTTTCATTTTCAAACTTTTTTCCTAAATTCCCTCAGTTCCATATAACATATTCAATCACAAGTATGCCGATTCGGATTTCATAGACTGAAAGATTTTTATATGAATTATGAAAACCTAAATGAGCACATTTCTACGCATTTTTTCTTTTGAAGTTTCAATAACTCCATTGAGTTTCACTTCGCTAAATTTTCTGAAGGATTTTTTCAGTTCTAGTTTCTATGGTCTTTCTAGTACAATTGTCATGTTCGGTAGTAAAGTTAAGGACTTTTCTTAATTCTTTGGTATGTTTTGGTATGATCTATCGTTGGATTTTGTGGTATTTACATCGGTTTTCAGTACTTTCACTGGGTCACTACTAGAATTATTGCATTCGGTACTAGTTCTTCCAATATATTTATCTCAACAATATGAACTTTTTGTAAAAAACTACAAATTTCATAAGCAACTTATTGGAATCTGATAGCCTGCAGAATATGAGTTCAACGAGAAAAACATCAGAACAAATACTTGAAAATTGCTACCGATTTGGAAAGTATAAAAAATGGCCTTATAATAATAGAATGAAAAAATAAGAATTGGTATGACAAATTTCAAATAAGTTATTAATTTGGTACTGGTATATTTTGGCACTGACTATAAGGGATACCCCAATTTTTCAATGCATCAAAAATAAATAATTAATAAATTATTTATTTGTGATAATAAAGTAATAATTAATTAAACACAGTTTTTGATAGTTTTTAATACAAAACTCCCTTCTTTATAATCCACGATTTCTGCAGTATCATTGTATGATTTTCGTGGCATCTTAGTTTGTTATATCTTTATTTAATCGGCTTTATAGAGCAGTATTTGGTATAATAATTTCCTCTATTTCGTTATGGCGCTTTTTTTATTTCTTCAATTTTCACAAAATCGTGTAACCTAGTCATGTTTCACCAATGTTTTATAGTTTATTCAATTATTTCTCTAAAAAAGTTATTCCTGCAACGACCAAGTCGTCATTTCTTTCGCCGACTTATTCCGAGAAGTCTTCACATCAAAAGTGGTTTTTCTAATAGAATATGAAAACAAAAAAAAAACATGCTATAAACATACACAACTAATAAATATAATATTCATATTTTAATCTATGTTTAAGCAAGCTTGTTTTATTTTTACGATTTTTATTTAATCTGCGTATATTCGTTAGTTTTATTAGGTGTATTCATACTTGATATATTCTTTCTTACCTAAAAAAATACTTTAATTTATTGGGTGGTACTTTTCCTAGAATTTCTTCTTGCATTTACAGCCTAGCAGTTTCTTATCAACTAACTGGATAATAAAAGACAGCATATGAAGAGAATGGATGAAACCATGTTCGCAATGGTTGCAGATCGATCTGGAAAAATAGTAAAACATAAAACAAAATTAAGTATCAATCAGCAACTTGTGCGAATGTGTTAATTGTAAAACGTATTCAATTGACAAGCATCAGTAAAAAATTTTATAACACCACCAAAAAACTTTTTTAAAGTAGTTTAAATGTGCCCGTAGCATTTTATATTTAAAATATTTTTATAGTCATAGACTTCTACTTTTTGTTTTTGTACTTTTATTAAAAACACATACAGCACAAGGAAAGCAAAAATTCAATTGGAATCTCATGGCAAACACTTCAAGATCGAACGAGGAGCCCGACAGGGAAACCCACTGTCTCCTAAGCTTTTCTCCGCAGTATTGGAAAACATATTCCAAAAATTGGAGTTGGAAGAATTCGGCTTAAACATATATGGAAAAAAACTAAACTAAACTAAAATGGAGGTGGACCGGTCATATGATGCGGAGCAGACACGAAAAATTGAGCAAAGACGTCACCAACTGGTATCCTAGAGACGGCAAAAGAAAAAGAGGCAGACAAAATACAAGATGGGAAGACGATAGAAAATTAACAGCGGGGCCATACTGGAGAAGAGTAGCAAGGGATAGACACCAGTGGAAAATGTTAGAGGAGGCCTTTGCCATGAGGCACACTGAGCTCAGAGACAAACTATCACAACACGAAGTAAAACAAATAAAAAGCTCAGGATGAAGAAGCTATATAGACAGACAGATAGACTTCTACTTTTAGTCGGTTTTTTATTTTTCTAAGCATGTCAGACACTTGTAGTTAATGCCAAGTTATATTTTCAACTATTGTTTTTACCACATGACACTGAAGAGTTTATTCTCTAATTTGGAAAATAATTCTCAATCTGGTAATGTGGAGTACCTATGTGCGATTTCATCGAATCTTTGTTCGGCTTAATTCGGTTCCTAAGGTTACATGATATACGAGGTCTGGCTTTTAAATAACGAGACTGAATATGAAAAAGGGATTTGTTGCGAAAATAATTCTAAAATCGAATGCTCCACTCCCTTCGCGACACAGCGTTCCAATCGTTTTTTCCATTGGTCAAAACAATGCTGGAAATCTTCTTTTGTGAGACCATCTAGAAACTCCGCTGATTTTCGCTTCACCACTTCCATCGACTCAAACTGGGTTCTTTTAAAGGCAGACTTGATCTTTGGAAACAAGAAAAAGTCACAAGGCGCTAAATGGGCCAGTACGGCGCACTGGAGTTCCTGTAGCGGCTAAATAACGCTTCACAGACAGCATTTTATGGGCAGGCGCGTCGTCTTGGTCCAAGATCAACCATTCGTTTTTCCACAACTTGAGTTCTTACGAACACGCTCTCACAGTGTTGCCAAGTTTTGTTTACCGTTTGAACTCCGGTACCTATCCAATCATCAGGATGCCTTTGATGTAAAAAAAAACGATTACCATGGCCTTAAATTTTGATTTGGACATCCTTTTTTTTTACTTTAGATGAAGGAGTTTTCCAGTGAAAGGATTGCCAAGCAGACACTACACGCGACTAACGCGTTCGTTTCTCTCCCTACCCTCCCTCCCTACCCTCCCTACCCCTCCTTTCCTACCCTTCTAGGACGCATTTTGCGCGCGTAATCTCGTTATATAATAGCCAGACCGCGTATAGACACAAATACTTGCTTCACGACGGACCTTCTCTTATCTTTAAAAACTATTTAAAGATAAAGATAGAAACCAGTAGAAGCAGGAGCATAATAAAAAGAATAATAGGAATAATAAAAAATATAGTTAGTAACCATAGGATAAGTCTACTCCTTAGTCAATAATTTGATTGCGTCTCAAAAAGGCTGAGGAATACATTCTAAACCAATAAAATTTAGCATCGCGAAAATAAAAGCGGATATTCGTGTTATATTTGTGCTACTTTGCTTCTCCCCGTTTCCACATAGTAACCGAATATGCGCATGCGAAAGTTCCCATACAAACAAGTGTAAAATTTGAATATCGCGCCAATGGCGCGTGAATGATATAATGACAAACATGACTGCTGACCGGTGAAGCTAATAAAATATAGTTATCTACATTAAAGGTGAATACGTTTCCACTGTTATACTTTCACAGAGGAACTTAACTTTAACCTGGTCATCTGTTGAGAATTTAGTTTAAATATTTAGGAAAAACGTTTTGCTAAGTAACCAATGTAACGAAAATTTGGCATTGCCGGCAAAATTTGAACGTCTAGTCCTTCATGCACCAGTTGGAGTATGAAATCCACCCCAAGGTCCTTAGCAATTGACCAATGTGTGCATAGGAGGAGTGAACACACTTATTTTATAACCACTTACCTAAATTTAGCAAAAAAAGATAACACATCGAAAAGGCATGACCTCGTTGGGAGAACTGAAGGGCGGAAACCAGCGGGGAAACCGAGAAAATGCTGGTCTGACGCGATGGACAAAGACAGTTCATTGCTGGTCGGATTTCAAAATCGGAGGATGCGGTCAATTGACAATAGCAGGCGCTGTAGGAAGCGAAGGTCTGAGAGGGGCGGTAGTGGTAAGAAAAAGAAGCCAAAGCGTAACACCTACACAATTAACAAAATTAAAATTCAGGCAATATGGCTGACATTTTAATATAATTGGTTGATACTTACAACAGAGGAATTGAGAGACTTGCATGACTGGAGTGTAAGTTACTCATCTAGCCTGTCGGATTTCCTATAGCTTGCCCTTGTAAAAGCGAGCTACATCCTATTGGTGAGCCGCAATCCATTAAAACTGGATTGTAAGTTCTATATAAATGCTACTAAACGATACATAAGTTCATATCATGCGAACCTATTACGAAGTCGAAAAAGCATTGTGAAGGCAAGTGGAGTATCTCACAAGTTTACTGTTCGATAGCTTCAATAAAAAACGTGTCCACGTCCTATCACTAAACAAAAAAAGGTAATCTTGAGGAACAGTGAACTGGAAAAGGTCAGAAAAATACTAAAAAGTCATTCAGGATTGCCCAGTTCAAAAACCGAGACACAGATTCAGAGGTCTGCATGTGAAATCTGAGAGTCTCCAAAACGGATTTGAGAAGAGAAAGAAGGAAATCGTGAAATCTCTTCTGCAGTAACGTTGAAAGACTAAACGAGATATCTATGCTAATAAAAGCTTTAAAAAAATAACCACATGCGAACACGATGCTTCAAAATAGGACGGATCGTGGCAAACAAACATTACAGAAATTATCAGGCTAATAGATAAACGAGAAGAAGATGATGAAGTTAGAATGAGTAATGACCCAATCAAAAGAAATAATAAGTGAAGAAAGGGCTATCAACAAAATCTTTAAAACCTTTGATCCATAAAAATCACCAGGAACCGAAAACATCTTCATGAGAGCCAGGATTGCAATAACCTGGAGGTTGGCTAGATCAACGGAGCCTCTCTATCTAAAGGATGTATCCGTTTGAATCAGAGAGAGGCTAAGCAGTTTCCATATCGATGCGAGCAAAATCTTACTTCTACAGAGTCTATTCACAGAACGTCTTTTATACTGAAAACCCAGGAACACCAAGTAGATGGTTGCATAAAAAACCCGTGGACAAGAAGAACTCTGCTCCAACATTCACGCATGCCTTCCAGGATGCTGAGCAGTGATGGCACTTCATGGGCCTGAATGGAAAGCAGTATGCAAAATAGTTTATAATTTTATGGAGCCTGCAATGTTGTAAAAACTGAAACGAATAGATTCACATCTAATTAAATGAAATTCCTACTAACTATTATATATTAATTAAATGGTTTAATAAAACGCACAGAACTACTCACGGAGAGGAAGATCATATTAGAAATAAAATGGCGTTATTTCCAATAAATGGATGAATAGGGCTCTTGATAATGTGTCATTGAATCTCCGCTTGCCTAGGTACTCACAGTTAGCAAAAAATTTCAACATTTAAACTGGAAGAGCGGGCATACGCTGACGATATTGTTACATTGACTAAAAGAAGGATCCCATATCGGCATGTTAGCCTTGATGCCTACCGCACTATCACTTCTTTTCGTGTGATTTATCAATGCTGATAAAAGAAAGATTACAACAAGTACCAAAAGTTGGAAACGTTTTGATCTCACGTTTTCATGAGCCTCATGAACAAGGCAGAATGCCTAAGAATATTCTTGGACAGAAAACTAACTTGGCTAACTTAGTTTGTAAGCTAACATACATAAGCAAAATCAAACGAAGAACTACAGCGATTCTCTGTACATTGAAAAGAGAAATTAAACGGAAATATAAAAAGACATAAAAGATTAGTGAGATCGATAACCATTTATGATGGAATGGCGTGATCCAGTAAACAAATGGCCCGGCTTGGCATCATACGGGCCATAAAGACTATGCTACAAGCGGATTATGCTCAACCTCATGCCATTCGACTTCATTTTCACGGAGAATTACTTGTGAAGATCAGATTAAAATTCACAAAATTTATCTAAACAACCCCAACGGAGACAATATTATACATTTTGAAACAAGTGGAGAGGATGGCCCTGCCAACTGAAAGAGAGTTAGATGGAACTTAACTGGCGGTGGACACAACGATCTCATAAAAGATCGCCATTCTGACTAGCAAAGAGTGGGTCAGATTCTCTAGAAGTCAAATTGTACCAAAGTACGACAGATGAGGAGCTAAAGGCCGATCCTGTTCTGTTTTTTTATCCTACAATGGAACTCAAGTAAAAAATATATAATTGCATGTAGTTGCAATAAATCATGCCCTCTTTCACTGATTTCGATTTGCTTTCGAGCAGTCTGAAGATTCAATACACTGTATAATTTAAGACTCTACAGAAGAATATCAAAAAATCTGTACCAAAATACAAAGGAAACAAAGAAAATCTTCCACTATGTGTATTTTTCTCATGAACAACAAGAAATTTGACATTTCTCGGGCTCTCATTCCTTTCCCATAAAGTACAGATTGAATCGAGGGGAGTACATCTATTCAACAAAACACGTCAAAGCGTATAACACTACCGGATGGCTCCTCTCAGACAAACAAGGAAGATTCACAAGTAAAATGAAGTTTGTATTTTATTTTTTAGTTTGTGTTTTTACGCAAAACCTCTGTGAGAGGAAGAACGTGTGAGAGAGAGACTTTACCAACCCAATAAAAATAAAAAATATTTTGGTGGAATACCGTCAGGTTGAGAGTTTGAAATGTCAACGCTTGTTATTAGCTTCGCTTTGACAGTCCTAGCAGCGAAATTACTGAGAGTACCGCGAGCGAGCGAACACCGTTTTTCAAGTTTGGAAACATAAATAAATACACGGTTCAGCTCGTAGTCCGATTCGACCAATTTATTCGTGACAAAGGCGCAAATATGAGGCAGTGCGTTGACATGGCAAAGGTGCGAATATCACCTTTCTCTTCGGCAAACAAGGCTCTGTTTCTGCTATTTGGCGTTGAATCGGTGCGATAATTCAAGATCGTAGAGGTCTGGGAGAATTTTGTCTTTCTCTAGATAGTCGATGCAGGTCACACCTTGCGAATCCCAGAACCGGTAGCCACGGGACAGTCCGATAGGCCAATAGGACAGTCCGAAAAGACAGTCTTCGCCTTCTAAACGGCACTTTCTCCAGGTGAAGTTCACTGTTATGACTGTTCCTTACTTTGATACCAGTTCTCTTGGATATCAGTGCACTATTCCCCTTCCAAAAACAAGAATCGAATCACCAACCGATATTGCTCTTTCTCAATTTTCCTGAGATCCACGCACACGTCTGCTTCCAAACTCGGTCATAACAAATTTACTAGTCCAATTTAGCTGAGAATTTGACAGTTGGTTTCTAGAAAACGTTACTCTACGAAAGCGGCCCCATCAGACGGTGAGGCTAAGTACTTATCGAGCCACCCTCGTACACTCTCAAAACGCTTAAATGAAACACAATACAACTACAAATCTGCTATTACTTTCTCTTTGTCTTTTCACGATTATCCCACGAGAATGCTAGAGCTCTATGTTTACTACACAATGGCCATGGAAACAACAAACGTCAAGGGCTCATGAACGAAGCGTAAAACTCCGATAAGAACAGGTTCTTAAGGTAGTAGTCTGGTAACTTATGCCTATTTTCATGACTTTTTTGGAGGGCGGTTTTTAATAGGAAAATAAAAATGAATTATCTTGAATATTTAGAGTGTTTTTATTTACATATTGAAAATATAAAAAAAAATTTATTTGAAAAAATTTAATAGTTTATTACTATTATTATTGTCACTCGAAGTTGGAACCTCAAAAAAAATGCACGTGGGTGGCCCGGGTGATTTTGGCTCTTGATGTTATCTGAAATCAAATATTCTTGATTATTCCTCATCTATAGACATGTAATTCTAGTCGGAACTATGGAAGTTAAATTTCAAGGGTAAATAACAAAATGGCGGACTTTGAAAAAAAAGTCCTTTTATTTTAGCAAAGAAAGGGTTGTAAAATAAAAAGTTAGGGGTGAAAAAAATTCTCGTTAGTACCGACGAGAACTATAAGTGTGTAGAACAGCCTGTTAAAATTTGAAAGCAATCTGTTCAAAAGACAAAAAGTTAGGACCCCGGCCGACCAGAAAAACAATGTTTTGAGAAAAACGCGTTTAAAGTTCAACAACAAATTTTCATAAGTAAACTTATACTTACGTCAATGGTCTATGCCTGGAGCGTATAATAGGCCTTCATCCTGTTCATAGGCATCATTCTCTGCAACTTTGTCCGCTCTTCGACTCTTTCGGGCTTCTTTCGATGACATTGCTGTGGCATTTTCCGCTTTTGCAATACGAGATTTACTGTAGGATTTTGCAAACGCGACAGCGCACGGGCCGAGCGTAACGTCCATGACTTCCAATTTATTTAGTACTGGGAAAAATCCTTCGTTAAATATACATGCTGCAGTGAATGCAGCAATTTCTAACGTTTTTTGGCCTACAAAAATATGTTTTGGTGCAAAACTCCAAACACAATGATTAAAAGCCTCGTTATTATTCTGTGTGTTTCTTCCTAAACATCTTTCCAAAAGATCATCTGATGTCAGATCTTCGTAAATTGGTTCCAAAAGATTTGCAGTGTCTTTATCGAAAGCAGGTGGATGAACATACGTATCTTCATGACCTTCAGATTTCAATTTTTGATACTTGCACCAGAAATCGGGACCCTCTGGGCAATGAGAATGCTGGGGCTCTTCATCAGTTGATATCAAATGATAATAAGTTGCCCATATAGCTTTTCTCATATTTTCAACAGAGTCTTCATTTCTCATAATAGCTAAGCCATAATAAGTACAATAACGTCTATTACTTTATTAGAGTACTTTCCGATTAAAGAAACGATACCTATTAGTGACGTAAAGCCACGTTTTGCCCATGAACCATCACCCGAAACTGTTATTTCATCTGCAGTATTTCCTTCTTGTTCATTTTCTTTTTTTTCTTCTTGTGCTGCTTTACGAAATAAAACTTTAGCAACACTTTTAACAGCAATATGTATTGTATCAAGGATACTGTAGTATCCGCTCTTACTTAACCCTGGTCCCAAATCCATCATGGCACAATAAATGTTTATACCCGATAAACCAACACCGAGTAGTCGCATAACAAAAGTAAGACGTCTGTTGACCTCAAACGCATTCCTCACTTTTGGGCAAGAATTAATGGTAGCAAATTCATCGCACTTACACTTTATACACAAGTTAAATCCCAATCCAACTTGAGATTTTTTAAGAAATTTTATATCACTCTTGCAAGCTTTACAAATCAGAACACTTTCTAAAGCACTGAATACTAAAGTAAAACTTAAAAGAGCGTACGTTGAGCTCTCATCAACCTTCATTTTTTAATTTTTCAGCAAACTTTGTTCACAAATGTTACATATTTTTCAGCAGTGTATCTATTACCGTGAAATTTTCGCTTAATGCCTGGATCTCCAGGACTTTTCGTACCACGTTTTTTTCCTTTCCTATCCATCTTAGATGCTTACGTGTCAACGTACGATCAAATACTAACAGAGTACTGTGAATTTTAACTTAAATATACTTTAAAATTAATATATACTATATATACATAAATATATATATAAATATATATAATAGAATAACAGAGTCAACCCAGGTATAAAAAATGCGCGCAAACAATAGAAGGGTCCAAGCGGTTGCAGCTGCCGGTCGACCTTAAAGGTTGGACTCCGAGGCGCTCTAGGAAACTCGTTATAACTCCCGAAATATTTCGAATTTCTGTCTGAAATTTTCACAGTATATTCTCAAGACATTGTACTTTGACATTAAGCAAAAAAAAAATTTTCGATTTTTTGAACCCAAGTTACCAGACTACTACCTTAATTTATATAGCAAATAACTTTGAAAAATAAATTAAGCCAAACAACGAAGAATAATTCCATCACATCAGTTTGAATGCCGGGATGATACTTTCGGAATGCATTTCATTATAACCGAAATTATTTATTAAATTAATTTAGATAGCGTCGGCTTTATTTGGCTATTGTTGCCGTGGAGAAAACTTAGTTACCCGATTTCAAGTGGGATTTGAGTTCCTTTTTTGACTAAACGAATCACTTTCAAACTACCTACTATGGGTAATTTATACTTCGTGATCACTGAATTCTAATTCAATTCCTTGGAGAACTCGCGCAATTGTAATATGAGCAATAAAGAATTTCTTTTAACTGCAAAAACAAAAACTTCAGGCAGTCGAAATACTATATGGATTCAAGTGGAAATAATAAGCTTTGGCAGATACATTTGCTAGGACTTCTTTCAAAGTTTTTGGGTTTATTTTAATTCAAGGTTCTTAAGCTTTAATAACAAAGTTTTTATCGATTTACCCAATACCAAAAACGCTTCGCCCCAACAAATCATTCGAATTATTCCATTAGCCAAGGAATCACTTCATGTGTGGGAGAGATCGATAAACACTTTAGGCTGCTTTCAAAAATAACTTTCTAAATAAAACATATTAGAAAACACATTTGAAAGGTTTCCTAACATCAATCAGTTAAGACGCACAGTAGCCCCTTTCCCCCTTGAACTCTCTGCTCTGAAATTCATTTAAACAATCTCTAAACTTTTCAAATAATTTCGTTAACTTTATGGATTACGCAGATTGAGTCTCTCATATACCATCGAAATTTTCTATTGAAATATTGTAAATCAAACAACTCCTTCATCATTTAATTATTTGGTAAGCATAAGTATTTTGTGACTTATTACCTTTCAGGCCATCACCTTCCAGTCGTGAAATAGCACTCGAAATTTCTTCTTCGCAAGGCTCCGTGGTCGTTGTCAGTCCTTGATCTGTATCAAAGGAAAGTTATTTGTTTTTCATTTCGATTCAGTTTAGAGCAACAGTGTCACTTACCATAAAATATAGTCTCTCTTCGTTTGGTATAATTAGAGCCAGGCAACGTTAGGACACAATTTATTGGAGTAGGCGATTCGATTTGATCCCGAGGAATTTCCACAGAAACATTCCCACTATATAGATGATTAGGCATTTTCACTATTTTCCTAATTGTTTCTATTGGCTTGTCGTTGTTGAATCTGCTTAGTTAAAAATAGAAAATTGATGCGCTATTAATATTCAGCGACAGGGTTTGAGTCCAAACATCAATACCACATGTCATAACAAAGTTCTATTCATCCCCTAAAAATTTCCGCCTACCTTCTAATCAAAGGAATGCCAATTTCGTTATTGGATTTTCAGTTTTTCGACAAGTAGACATTTATTTATGCCTTATTTATTGGTTTTCTGATTTCTAATTGACTTTACGTGGGAACGCTTGGCATAGAGTTACTGGCTTTGTTTTATCGAACCTTCAATACTTACAATATAGTCAGTTCTGGTTCAGGGAACACATTCTGAACACCGCACACAATATTTACATCATTCGCTCCATAATAAACTTTAGCCGTCAATTGGAAATCCGTTTCGGGTACTGCGAAAGGAAGGCAATAAAATTTTCAGATTGTGAAAATAAGATTTGTAAGTGACTGTTTTTCGAGGAAAATCTAAGTGTACGTTTGCTTTTGCAATTCGTTTTAGGAAAATTATTTTTTCTTTTAATTTTCATTTGAAGGATAAAATGTTAAGTTTCAAATCCAAACCAATAAGTACATAACTTTGATTGCGATGTGACGCATGAAAATTTCGGGTTATCAATATTTCGAGTTATCAATAAAATGCGTACATATGCGACAACTTTTTGTGAATGTACATTTATATTTTTATTTCAGTGACTGTATGTTGCATTCGTGTCCTGACATCTAAGTTTTTCTGCGTAAAAATAACAAAAAATATGAAAAACGACATTCAACATATATGTACGTATGTACATACGAGGGCGGTGCAATAAGTACTTAGGCTCACTGCCCTATTGGGCCCCTATCGCAAGAGAAATACATGACTGACAGAAACGAATGACAGTTCCTCACACACCACAGCTAAAATTATCGAACTGGGCTACGAACTGCTGCTCCATCCACCGTATTCTCCACCCTTGGCCCCATGACACTTCTTTTTGTTTCCAAACTTTAGAAAATCACTTGCCGGCAGAAATTTCACACGAATGAGGAAGTAATCGCTGCCACGGAGGCCTATACTGAAGTACTCGAGAAAACTTTTTTGTCAGACGAAGAAGTTGAAGAAGAGAATCACTGGGGCAAGTGTATCGAACTAAAAGGAGATACTGAAAAATAAATTGCATGTTTCCAATATTTTTGTTTTTTTCATTTATAGGCTCTTCATTTAAGTTCTTATCGGACAGTCCTCGTATAAGCACATATGTATATATGGTACATGCATACACATATATATATGGTATGCAGATCTTTGTATGTATTAACTTCTTCACTGTAAAAAGGCAGTTACTTGTGATTAAGGATTCAAATTTGGTTTTCAAAAGAAACATCTTCAACTTCATTTAAACTTTTATACAGGGAATCGGTTGTACTACATGGGCTGAAAATTTCGGGAAGTCTTAATGAAAACAAGCATTTTTCGGCTTATGAAAACAGTTTTAATGAAAACAAGCATTTTTCGGCAAAGTTATATTTATTCATCAACTGAGTTGCCTTTGAGGGCGATACTCATGGTACAGCGATTTTTCAACATTTCGATGGCCTTTCTGTAATACGCAACATCCAAGCCTTGAAACACGCCTCGGTTTCCGCGATGATTTTCTCATTTAATCTGAATCTATTTTCCTGGAGCCATGGAGATTTGCGAACAGATAATAGTCACTGAGGGCCGAATATGTAGAATACGGTGGATGAGCAACCAATTCCAATCGGAATCTTTCCAATTTGGCCATCGCTTTCAAGGACATGTGTAACGGTGCGATATCGTGATGGTATAGAACTTTTTTCTTCACAATATGGGGCCGATTTTTCTTTATTTCGTCGCTCAGTTTGTCCAATAACGTTGCATAGGTATCATCTGTGCCATTTACATATCAAAAACGCCACGTAAATTATGCCATTTACATATCAAAAAATGGAGGCCATAACCTTGGCGCAACCTGGGCGCATTGGTCGGCTGCAAACTGTCTATTGAACTTAGGCGTACAGCAATGGATTTATGTTTCATTCATCGTCAAAGAAGTCCGGTCGATTATGCTGTAATAACGTAAAACCGTCTGTTGAATCATTAAAGCGGTGTTTTTGGTCGACTTAGTCGATTCATCTCCAAATTATCGTGCATAATGTATCCTGCTCGTTCTTTTAAGATACCCATGGCCTCACCTAACTGGCGGTACTTCACTTTACGATCATTCAAGACGAATCGATGAACTTACGATTCCTGCATTCGTAGCCACATTTGGCCTTCCAGAGCGAGGTTCACCTTCGTTGCGACCCATTTTAAATACACTAAGCCGTCGATAAACACTTGTCCTCGAAAGAGCAGATGTAGAAAAACATTTCTTCAACCATTGGAATGGTTATTCAGAAATTTTCCCCATCAAAAAACCATGTTTGATCAAGACGCGATATTCCTGTTTTTCCATTTCATTTCTGAAAACCAAAATAGCGTCACTCCAACGAATGTACCCTGTAAGCCGATAAACGAAATTTCATAAAACTTCATACATAAGCTAGTGACAGATGGGCCTCTCGAAATGAGTCATGTCCATTTTCAAGTGAGGGGATTTTTTCAGCCCATGTGGTACACTCAACGAATTTTCAACCAATTCGTTCGAAGACGGTAGCTGCAAATCATCTTCTAATTTTTCGTCCGCCGTGTCACCTAGGCAGTCATCTTCGTTTGTCAACTGTACCGGTTCGAATCTGCAGGATACGATGTTATCTTCATAATAAGGAAGCTCCGAAGTAACATCGTCATCCACATGTATAAAATCGTTACCTTCTATGTCTTTAATATTCATCCCAGCTTCGTACTCGATTTGCAGGTGAATTTCGCCTTCACTCTTTTCTTCCGGGTGTTCACTTATGAAAACAAGGAAATTTCATCCCCTTCTCTTCATTCGGAATACTGACGAAATCCGTCTTTTTAATTAATAAAACAATTAGAAATTATTTCAGATTTGAAGTCGATATTCAATGCGTCAGTTGTATCGTCAACACAGTCTATTAATAACCTACAGCGATAATGACATTTTAAACATTTATTATTCCCCAGTCAAGTGGATGTAACTTAGATGTCAATATACTCGGCGGGTAAAAAACAATTTTTTTTTGGGGTTGGGGGTCGGGGGATTTTACGCCCGGAGTGTGGGACTCCTAGCAACGCATGCTACCAGGCTACCCACGAAATACCCCCCTGTCAAGAGACCCTAGCCTGGAACTGTTTGACAGATTACTTCGGGCTAGGCCTCTTTTTAATTCGCCCTAGGGTGCTGTTGGCGTAGATACTCTCCCCTCAGCAGGAGGGGGTAGGATGGGGGAGGACTGCTGGAAAGGAGACCCCCCTAGACCCCGCGCCCAAGGTTATCCATGGTGGTTTTTTTTGCTGTAAGTATTGCCCGAGAGTAATGTGCCACACAGGTCCCTCTTTCGAAAGTTTTCAGCATTTGTCCGACCAGATTGTCTGAAGAAAGCTCTCCCATTACCTTCCACAAGTCCTGCCGCATCCTGTTCCACCTTCTACAGTTGACCAAGAAGAAGGTGTGACATGCGTCTTTCCCTTCCCCTGGGCAGAAAATGCAGTCTGGAGACCGTGACTTACCAATCTTGTGCAGATAAGACTGAAAATACCCATGCCCGCTAAGAAGCTGGGTAAGGTAATAATCAGTCTCACCGTGCCTTCGATTGAGCCACGATCCCACGTCTCATATCAGGCGGGCAGTCCAGCGGCCATTAGGATCGCCTTCCCAGGACTGTTTCCACTCGATTATTGTGCGCTGCCCGTCCTCTCGGTTGACAGCATATCTAGAACCATCCTCTTTTCGGTCATTAATTCTCCATCGCTCTCTCGCAAGGAGGGCGCTGGATATCACTCCTGCGATCACCACCACCGCCGACTCAGACAGTGAGGTATACAGACGCCACCCGCAAAACTTATTGCCTTTAAAAAAAATTCTGACATCGACTCACTCATACGATTATCAACTAAAAACTGCTCGTAGAAAATGGCTGAAGCTTTGTTGAGTAAATGTCAAAAGGTGCCAACCGTATTCACTAGCTTTTATTGACGAGTAGCGCCATCTTTACGTTTTGATCGGATACTTTTCAGACTAACCTCATAGTAGTGAAGAGTTTCGGCCGAGTGTTTAAAATTGATTCTGGTCCGATAGTAAGAATTATTATGAAATCAACAGATATACAATTTTATTATGCGTGTACTTGGAGTAGGATTATCTGGCATAAGTATTTTATCTACGTTACTGGAATTTGGAACCGGATTTAATAACTGGACATTTACATACTGCCGTATAAGTTGTAGGTGATTCAGTTTGAGCAATTAAAAGTCATAAAACAAAAACAACAGAATAACATTGAAAAAGGATGTAGTGTAAATCAGATTAAAGTTTTCGCGATGGTTCTTGGGATTTGTGGCGATTCACTTCACTTTTAGGTATCCTTTGACTAGGAAACTTACAAATAAAATGTTAAATCTATTACTAAAATCGAAAGCGTGCAAAGCTTTCTAAACAGGGAAAGACGAATATTATGAATCACCAAACTCATATTTTCGTTGTGGTAAATTCTAGGGGTATATCTCGCTTGTTTTTCTCATGGTGCCAACTCCAATCTACCTTCTTTTTTGAAGTAAATCAATCGCATCCATTGGGATAACCAAGTTTCGATTAGTGTCTTGAAACAGGGTTGTTAACATGAGCAAAACTTCGGTTGGGACCTGAAACTTTTTTCTCTGAGGCTATCTGTCGGGTCCTTGTCCAGTGCATATATGGTATGTAACTTTTGCGTACATCAGCCAAGTCCATTAATATTATTGCGCACTTCCACGTTTATTGCGCACGAACACTCGGAACGTACGCAAGACTCCGAAAGGATATCGTGTTTCGTGCGTAGGAGTTCTATCAATGAAAACTTTATTTTTCGATTATTTACCAAGACCTTGGAGTAAATTTGCAACCTTTGAGCTGCTGGACCATGAGTTTTTCTCTGCTGCCTTGTTCCACAGTGACCAAACAGAAGTGCACATTTTATGGCCATGAAGTGGGAAAGGATATAACAGCTCGGAAAATCAAACGCTGCTTATATTACGTGCAAGAGAGGCTTTGACTGCTTTTAGGGTTGGATTTGCAAATTAATGTTAGCAGTATTGACCCAATAAATGCTTCTTATTCCTCCTTTACAACGTCGTAGTAGTTTCTTATTTTTGAGAAACTGGTCAGTGTTATGATTTAATTGAAATTTTAGGTATGGGTTTGAAGATCATCTTTTCAACCATATCAGTGTACGGATAAGTCACTGTCAAGTGTCCTAATGCAATACTATCACCCCTGGTAACTAACATCACTGAATGTTATGAAGTTTATTCTTTGTCTTTTTTTGCTACGGATCTCTATTGCTTCCCACATTTCTGGATATACTTTTTCTCATGATCCGTTTCACCTGCAATTTCTGGTTCTTATTCGTCTTCATGAGATGAATCAATCTTACTACCACCACCAGGGAATTACCAGGGAATCTCTGATGCTCAATTGAATCATCAGATTTTAAATGACAGATACTAACAATTAAGCTTTGAAGCGTGAGGAAATAGAGTGTGATGATTTTCCTTACATCCTTTGTCATCTTTGTCAAACTTGCTTTATTCATTATCAACGCTTTCGTATGTTTTCATAGTGTTGCACAAAACTAAAGGTAAAGCCATAGCGTAACCACTGAGCTGCGATAATAGTCTAGAGGATTGGATTGAGTAAATTTTTCAACATCGAGAGCAGAGTTACTGAACGACGTAGGTCGGTGTAAGGGTTTTGATGGCAAGCTTTCTGAGTTTGAATGTTTGTAAGGTTATTGTTTTAGTTGTCATAGTGAAGTATAGATGTGGGTTATCGCGTGAATGGAAACTTAAAGCTAATGTTTATGCACATCTATCCAATTCTTCATCTTTATGTGCTATCTCCAACAAGCCTTTCTTACAAATACAAATGCATCTGGAAAATTGGCGACAACGACCTTTGGATTGAGAGTTTGTTGGAGTGGTGTAGCTCTTTTTAATCTTTTGAGTGGAATTTTCTTAGAAACGATTCAGTTCACCAACGAGTTCTCACCAACTTCCTCAAAAGGATATAGGTTTCGTTCGCTCAAATGTTGCCGGTACAATCCCTTTAATTTCTTGCAGAGGCTGAAATATATTTTGTTTAGTGTGAATAATTAATAATTTTTATTATTTAATTTTTTAATTTTTTTTTTTATTTCTTAGCAGTTTTTGGATCGCTAAGATCTTGTCGCCAACAAATCAATATTTTTAGACAAGATTCATGGAGTTTTTGGTCATTCCAAATAAGTTAGACCGCTTTGGTTTGGAATTGAGCCCACTCGACTAATCCGATTGTAGATCAGCACAATGCTCCTGAATCATTCGTATTACTAAGTGTGCTAAGCAAATGTATTTCTATTAAATCAACGCAGACCAATTCTATCCTTTAATGGTTCTCACAACCTTCAAATAATTTGATGCTGCATGCATCCCCGAAAATAAGATACCCAATCACGATTTCCCTTCAAGCGAGGAACCAAAATCAATGAAAGTATCATTTAGTGCATGAAAAAACGTCCCATTTTAATCCAAAATATGGTTCAAAAATCAACAAAAAACGAAAATAAAACTTAGAAATACTTTTTCTTTATAAAGTTCTAACTTTCCGAAGATACTTCAATCTAATTTTTTTTAATTACCAATTATCTGCAGATGTGATGATTTTCTGTCGGATGACTGAAACGTCTGTACAGAGCATGTATACTCGCCGGTCATATTCCATTCAGGCTTTATAATTGATATCGCTCGATGCCGATGATGGAAATCGGACGATAACGAAAACGCTGTATCGATCCGAGATTTCATTGAGCCCTGTTGAATAAAAAACGTAAATATCATCGTTAGTTAAACGTAAACAGAACGGAAATTTACATCATGCACATTGAAAGGGAAATTTCATTGATGCAGAGAATGCATTGTGGGATCCATCTTTTGTTTCTGAGACAAGAATGCCTATAAGTTGGTTCGAATCTTCCTAAACCACATACGTGTAGAGTTAAAGGAAACCGAAACCTCATTTACAGCATGAAAGTCGATCCAATTGTGGAGTTTACAGGAACATTTTCATTGATACAGGAACGAAATGCCTGGTATGCAAATGATATGCGAATTCCTAAACCTCCTCCTGAAACTTAGACATAACGAATTACATTCTCCTTTGCAAAATAGCAATACTTGGTTGTAATTCCGAAGCAAGAGAAATGCAATCCTATGAAAAACTGAATCCCAACTGCAACCATCTCATTTTGCTTCATAAGCAACTTCGATATAATCTAATGAATTCCTAATTGAAATGTACACAAGTTACACGAGAGTCCTTTCAACGCGACAATACTTCAAGGAAATAGTATGATAAGTGAATAGTTTCGTAGCACTTTGAAATTAAAATGAATTTCGAAAATGCAAATGAGTTGCGTATGAATAAACCTTTCGACAAAGAAAATGGATTCGATGCAACAAACCTTTCGTTGCATCACAGACAAACAACAAAGAAAAGCATTCCCAAAATGCGCCTGCTATCCATATAACAGCTAACTTACACTTTTCACGCAAATACCCGTACCTTTGTAAAATTAATCAAGATCTTTTCGAAAATTCCTGCACAAAAATCATACTTTAAAATGAATTACGGTCGGAGTTTTCCTTTTATGCCACCGAGCGTATTTACCTATTGCACGGCATACATCAGTGCTAGAAGTATGCCAGAAGTTACATTATCATAATTTAAATTCCTCCGAAAGTTGCACTTTCCTCGCCAAAATGCATTCCAGATATACATATACACGTGGATCCCTGTATACCTTTTGAATCCAGCGGCTTTTTCGATGTATACACTACACCGTGTAGGAACAAAGTTTCACGGCAAGGGATTGAAAAAGCTGTGCGACGATGCTGTAACCATTACTTGGATAATGTAGCGTGCACAGCATATGTAGTTGATCCTTAATTTTACAACATGTGTATGCATGTAAATTTCAAATAGCAACGCGATATATGCACACCTGTGCGGCATCATATTAAATTTGTGGCGGGATTTTTTTTAAATCTGAAAGCAAGCGCGATGCAGGATGTTCCCTCAACGTTTCGCGACTCAAGTTGATTAGCTTATTTGAAAATACAAACCACAAAATCCTTCCAACTAGCAGCCTTTACGACAAAAAGTATCTGCATATCAGATGAATGAGAGAAGCAAACTGAAAGTTTTCAAAATCAAAGGGAAGTGTGTCCTGTCGGGTGCAGGATTGAATTCATTTCTAATATGTATGTAGTTACTTTTATTTAAAGTCATTTCATCATGAAAGAGAGAACTCATGAAAATAAGGAGGAAAATATTAAAGGTGTCCGAAGCTTGTTTCAGTTCTGCGCGATTCGGCGAGAAGCAATTTTGATCAAATTTTTAGTGAAAAATATTTTCATTAGAACCAAGACAACTTGCCGCTATACCTCAACCTCTAAGTCATATTACATAACATTATTGAATTGCGTCTCTCTTTTTTACAAACTGTGCTCATCGAGTGAGGCCTAAAGCAACCCCGAAGCATCATATGCGTACCTCCATAGGGATATAACATCGTTCAAATGTTCGCCACAGCGTCTCAGGATGGTACAGATCCGCTGGCACTTGGGCAATGGGATTGATCACAAAGAAATCTATCAATTGCGCTATATTTTAATAGACCTGCGACTTCAGCAGAGCCTACTGGAAAAAAACCACGTGTAGTACTATTGTTTACGGATGGTCCATCCTGTCGTCCTACAGAAACAAAGGAGTTCCCCGAGCTCTATGGTCGACAACTGTTCCAATTCTGTTACGCCAGTACACCTCAGCCAAATAAGGCGTTTGTTGACCAGGCTCGGGCAATCTAGGAGGAAATGTTCTGAACTTTCTTCCTCCTCGTCGCAAGCTCGGCAGGTGTCATCTGTCTGGATTTCTATTCGTTTGGCGTATTGACCTAAAAGATTATGGCCCATTAATACTGCCGCCAATGTTCTAACGCCATTTCTGTTTTTCCCGAGGAGTTATTTTGTCCTCGTTTTATTAGAGTGAGGCCAAAGAGCTCGGCTTATCCTGCAGTCGTTCCTGTTATTCCAAGCCGTATCTGTCTCTTTCCAGAGGATTTCGTCTAGTTCTCTTTTTATCGTTGCTAGTGGCGCTTTAATTGTGTCTATTCTAGAGGCATTTTGTTCAGCTGATCCAGCTCTCGCTAGCTCATCCGCTCTTTCGATACCCTCTACACCGCTGTGTCCAGGGACCCATGTCAGTTTTACATTTACTCGGGTCGTTGCGGCTTTGAGAGCCTGCGTACAATCCTGCACCAGTTGTGAAACTACGCGGTTAGAGGCAAGCGCCTGCAGTGCCGACTTACTGTCCGAGAGTATTTGAATTCTTCCATTAAGGTTGTTTGTTGCCGATTCTATAGACGCTTTTTTTGCCAGCACTTCACACTGGAAAACTCTGGTGTCGCTCTTCAGTTTATATGTTCGGTTGAGTTGCGGGTGATCTGGAACAAAATATTCCGGTACCACTTCCTTCATCCATAATCTACAACCATCAGTGTAGATTATAATCCCACTTTCAAATGTGAAATCCTGCACCGTTTTCCACGCTTCTCTGGTCAGTATGCTGATCTTGTATGGAATCGTTGTGTCCATTATCGGTTGGATTCTATCCAGCTCCCTTTTACTTGACGGGGTCATTTTCTCACTTTTTTCCAAAATGCATACGTACCCCGTTTGCGGGTTGTAAGATAACCCATATGTGGATTTTAATCTGATGCTCGCAAGTGATGCCTCTCTGAAGATGAATTTGTCGAGTGGCATGATACAATAGTGGCATACAATTGGCAATTTTTGTTTTATTCCCAGCTTTTCCCTCCCAATAGTCTTTTCATTGTGAAGAGCGCCAGTGTAGCTCTCCATTTGACAGCTCCTATAAGTGGATTCCAAATTAGTTTACGATCCAAGCTCACTCCCAAGTATTTCACATTGTTTACTAAACTGATATGTTTTCCGTCAATGGTCGAAGATGTGAGAACTTTCCACTTATCAGTATAACGATATCGTCAGCGTACGCTTTCGTTTTGAAACGCTTCCCGATATGGTCTTCCAATATTTGATTAACTGTGAGTATCCAGGCAAGTGGTGATACCATGCCGCCTTGTGGTGTACCCCTGTCGGTCCATTTATTCAAGGTTACGCCGTTTTCTTCGGCTGTAATTTTCCTTTTAGCTTATGGTTCCGTCATCCATTTAGTTAGATATGAATCTATTCCATATCTTTGAATGGCTGCTACTATGCTCTCAGTTTTAACATTATTGAAGGCTCCCTCGATGTCAGTTAAGGCCGCCAAAATATAATCTTTGATTGCAAGGTTCCTATCCATTCGGCTAACGACTTCATGTAGTGCCGTTTCTGTTGAGCGCCCTGGGAGGTATGCATGTTGGTTGGGACAAAGCTCCGTTATGGTCACGGTGCTTTTTATGCTACCATCCACCAGGCGTTCCAGGGTTTCCAACATGAAGCTGTACGAAGCTGTGTGAAGCGGCAAGCTTATAAATCCGTAACTCTATCCCAACCCGTATCTCGGTTTGCGAGGCGAGCTATTCTGAATAGTCGTTGAGTATTTTTCCTGACCTCTTCCAGTTCTTTGTTCCTTAATGGATTCGCTAGATGTGAACCTATATATCTTTTCCAATCCGCTTTTCTAGGATTGCGATAGATCGAACCTTCCTGTATATCGTTCAACGTGGCCTAAAATAAATCGATTATCATCGTTCTGTAATACTCTATGTTGACTTAGATGGCTTTACCAACGTCGTTTTCAGGTCCACTTTATCCACTGTGCCATAACGTCACGAGTACCACGTCATCTGGGGTAAATGTTTGCACTAACAAATAGTTATTTTGATAATAAAGTAATAACATTCGGAGGTGCTGCTCTAATCGTTGAAATTTTCAAGGTGTTTTGACACTGATAATTAAATAATAAACAACAGATTAGATAGCGGCAACAACATGGCTACCACATACTGCAAGCATCCACCCGTCTCAACTGGAAAATATAAAGTTAACTACAGATACTATATATTTTTATATAATATATATATATCATATGTAGCTATTCGCCATCATTTCCAGCGGAGCTAATAAAGAAAAAGTACACGAATTACGCTAAATAGATTCTGAATTTTGAGCAGGTTTAACATGAAACGCTTCATTTTTTCTCCTTTATTTCGTTATTCGAAATTTGTTACTAAGTTAACTTCTGAAATTTCCTGATAATTCGGATATTTTTTTGATACCAAAGTCTTACGTCATTCAAAATCAGGAAGTCTCTTTTCTCACATGACGCCAGCAAAACATGAATTAATTCAGCATTAAAACTCTCAGACAAAGATAGAAAAAAACACTCGTAAATTTATATTTGTGGTACGTTATCGTTTGTATTGTTCCTTGAAAGAGTTTTTTTTTTTTGTTTTACGCAAAAGTTAGAGAAAATTCACCAATCCGAATAAAGCTCCACTTATTTTGGTCGAATACCGATCGTTTATTACTAGCTACGTTATGGCATAAACCTTTGTAGCGGTTTCGCATGATACCGTTTCACATGGCAATGCGTCTGTTCTCTAAAGGAATAATAAATTAGTGGGACGAGTTGAATGTGGAAAACTTTGGCTGAGTTGAAACTGCGCTTTTGCATTCAAAGAAAAAAATAATTAGTCTTGCGGCCAAACCACGCACAGACAACAAAACAGAATTAGTCCATTTTACGTCTGACCAAGATGAGATATATAAAGTCGAAATACGGACATAACAGGTGGTTAGCTCCCTGTAGTATTCCAATGTGATTTCATATTTTACCAATGCAGCGTTTGGCATTTGGTTGTTTAGACTTCAATTACAACAATAAAGCTTTGACTCCTTTTAAGCACGTAACATTTTTCGAGAGTTACCAGAACGGTTCCGTGTAATTGATACAACATCTCGCCAATAACTTGATAAATCCTGTCTTCCAAATGGTCAAGCCATATAAGTATAAGATATAGAGGGGCCCTACCCTTCTACATGAGCATACGTTAGTTACCGAAGCTTTATGCTTATTATTTTCCCCCTCATCAGTTGGTCAAATGTATGTTTTGTCAAAGCTCCAACGTGTCTGTCATTCATGTCATATGCAACATGATTTCCGAAATTCTATAAAGATTTCAATGTTTTCCGGGTGGTTAGAAGCACATACCCTTAATACTCACAATGTACTATCCTATTATAGGGAAAATAGAAAAACTACATTCAAAAATCAATCAATACAACTGAGAAATGCATTTAATTTACATATTTTGTTGGAGGGCATACATCTGCCTTCTAATTAGAAATCATCCATCAATATTATTACGGAAAATCTTAAAAAAATTTAACTAACAAATTAGAGCATATAAATTTCAGAAGTTTTTGGTAGATAAGGGGATGCGTGTTCGAAACCAGCTTGAGCTCTTTCCATCTTTCTAAAATAGAGCATATAAGTTGCAAATCGAATACATTTTCATTTGTGAAATGTTAAAAATAATGTTTACATTTTCCAAAATCTTCGGCTACCTTCGGCTTTAAATTTGACAGTGAGTCGACGTTACAATTAGGAAATCAATTTCTATAAAGGCATAGTCACATATATTCCTTGAATGTTGAAATTATTATAAAGTCAGCCGCTGAATCATACACTTTACTCAGTCTACGATAATTAAAAATGTGATAACGCTTATATTTAGCATATCCAATTCTCATTAAGCATAAGGATGTGCCCATTTATGACATAAACAACGGAATTATTGATTCGAAAATATTTGATGAGTTTAGTGTAGGCTTGATGTCAGCTTAAGATTGCGGTTTCCCATGCTCATTCAGCTCGAGCAAACTGCATCCGAAAACGAGCATCTGTCAAAATCATATACAATGGGCGAGGCTTAATTCTTCGGGAAATGATGTTCGTCTGAAGTTAAATTCCAGTTAAATCGATTCTCCAGTGTCCATGGGCAGCACAAATTTGCTGATGATGGGGCAAATAATGTGTTTTTTATTTGTAATTTTATTGATTTCGAGACGAAATATTGTGTATGAGTATCTAGATTATAAATTACGAATGAAAACACAACGTGTCCTTGAACTATATACAAGTAAATATTGTAATCTTGAGACCATACCGAGTGATTAGACGTGTCTCCTTGAGAAATAGTCCAGCGGTTTACTATATTTTACGGAATTACAAGGCTTTGCAGGCCACTTCACAAGTCAAAAACGAGAAATTATGCGGACATTAAATGATTCTTTCAATAAGCCGTTAGTAAAATTTCTGCATTGCAGCGGATTCCGGAACGAGAAAGTGATTGATCATGGCTCCATAGCAACCATCATTAACTATAAAGTTATTCACAGCAGCACTTTTGAAGACATATTAACCAATGATTCCATCGGTCTATAAAACAGACAACACAGTGACTTGCACCACATGTGACTGTGTTTAGACAACCGCCTATGGTTACTACTCAATTCAAACGCGGCAGTGTTGTTTATAGGCTAATAATTCAATCAGAAATGAGCCTCATTGCTAAAAACAATTTCCTTATGAAATCAGGATCTGCTGTGATTTGTTCTTGGTCCAATTTAAAATCTTGAACTTCAACAATTTTTATTTTTACTAGTCCATTGATTTTGTTACTTATGCTCATGTGCAGAAGATTGATTTTATGAAGGAACCGTGTTGCGTGAAAGCTTAAGCAATGTCGGAGAGTAGGCCAAAGCTCTCCAACTATTAAAACTCTAGCTTTCCGCAAAGTCTACAATTTGGCTTTTATGATTTGATATCATATTGGCCTTTACGTTTCCATGATTTATTATTAGGCTGTAACGTTCTTGCCGGGAATAGTGCTGTAGCAGCTGGCATTGGCTTAACTCCAACTTTTATACTGTTAGATGTGGAACTAGCGTATTTTTTACGTTATTAGGTATTTTGCATGAGGTATTAGGACAGTGTTACTCCTACTCGCCGTAGCCAACACGAAACTCCAAACGAGCCGCAACATGTGATCCATGTGAAGACCAGACTAGACTACTGTATAAATTTCCATATATGGCCATATACCATGCATATGCATAATTTTTTTCCCTTTGCTAAGAGATGGCGTCAGCGAAAAGTCGCAGCGTATTCATTTGACATAAACGCCATTTCGATTGTCTGACATTTACCTACAAGCACACACAAATTGAGTCCGCCAAAAGTAGCGTGTTTGTTTTATCGTGGTGATCAATCATGTCCAATTTTGTGCCTGAAAAAGAGCATTTGTGGTATGCATTGCTTTTCTTGTTAACCCAAAAAGGGAGAGCCAGTCAAGAGTCATCGTTTTCTGGTAAAAACATGTGGTGGACGCGTGCCGTCGATTAGGACATATGAGACATTGTTTCGACACCAAAAAAATGCGAAAAGAAGGAATTGCAGGAGTTATTGGATTGTGGCCCAATTCCAACTCGACGGCAAGTAGCAGAAGCATTGAACGTGTCACAGGAAATGATCAGCAGACGTTTTAGAGCAATGTGTAACATCAATAAACTCGGTTAATGAATGCCACACAATTTGAATGAACGTCAAATGGAAAATCGCAAAGTCACTTGTGAAATGCTACTGGTGTGCCTCGAAAGAAAAACATTCTGGCATGGAATAATGACAGGGTGATGAAAAATCTATTTGTTTTAAAAACCCGAAGCGGGAAAAATCGTGGCTTTCACCTGACGAAGCCGGTCCTTCAACACCAAAGCCAAATCGCCTCGGCTAGAAGACAATTCTTTGTGTCTAGTGGGATCAGTTTGATATTGTGCATTATGAACTCTTGAGGCCCGGCTTAACCGTTAAAACGAAACATTTTCGCCAAAAAGTGATAAATTTCAACCAGGCATTATTTGAAAAACGACCGGAATGGGCCAGGAGACATGAAAAGTGGAAAAAATCGTAATGTTTTGAAAAGAAAAACAAAAAAATATTGAATGAAAAATTTGAAAAAAAAAGAAAAAATTCCTGAAAAAGTAAGTGTTTTTTTACCAAAAAAAGCAGAAAAAAACTTATGCATTATGGTGTATACCAGCAACAACACCAATGAAAAAGCAACTTGCAATCGCCAAACGCCAAACGCCAAATGACAGCTGCACATAATATCAAGTCTACCAAGGCTTGATCGAGCCAGCAAGGTGACTAATCAATACCGGAATATAAGAGCACATAAGTGAAGCAGGAAAAGGAAAGCTGAACATCTGGATATCAGCGGTAGTCGGGCAGATACGAGCAGCAGAAACGAGCAATACAGGAGATAACCCTTGAAAACTTGAGGATTCTAAGAGAAAACAATGCTCTCTTATAGCGAATCGGCTTTTTTATGGAAATAAAATGCGTTTTTACAAAAGCGTTTTAAGAGTGTTATTGATGTCAAACGAAAAAATGAGAAAGAGAAAAATGAGAAAATCAATACAAATAAAAGTAAAGTTCTACTATTCTATTCTATACGATAGCAAAGTTCGCCAAACGGTGTTAGACGACCGCCGAAGTAAAGCGAGAGAGATATAAGAGGTTATGAAAGTGTCCAAAGAACGTGTTTGTCATATATTAAATCAAGATTTAGGCAGTAGAAGGCTGTCTGCGCGTTGGATGTCACGTTTGCTCACGGTAGACCAAAAACAGCTTCAAATGAACATTTCCAACGCCCTGTTGTCGCAGTTTAGGCACAATAAATCTCATAGTATTCCGGGCATTTCCGAAACTTTCTTTAGAAAAATTTTGTTTTTTGTATCGATCGAGTGAACTTTAAAAACGAGTGTTATGTGTTATTATTACGCTGAAAAAGCCTTGGACCGTTTTCTGCCTCATAGTGTGCAACCTAAGTTGGACCTTTATCTGCTTGAATACCAAGTTTTTCTAAATTTATTTTGATGTTGCCTACCTAATGATGGTCCTTTAATGGTGAAAATATCCTTCCTAGGCTTTAGTGTTTCTGTAAGCAATTTTTGAGGCTTGATATTAAAATGCTTATCAGAATGAAAAGCTTGATCCTCCAAATCTTCTCAACTTGATTCTATAACTAAACAGTATATACCTCTGAAAACAAGGCGGATTTTCCTGACGGTTGATGATACTCCTGGTAGTGCATAGTGTTGTTTGAAAGTTTTTTGTAGGGTTTTGTAATGGTTAAAAAGTTTAATTGAACTCTTATGCTTTTTGGCGGAGTTACCTTTTATGTTTTGTCTTGGAACAATCTTGGGTATCTTGGGTTATTTCGCAGACTCCTTTTTGTTGAAGGAACTATAGCGTATGGGTTTAGAGTATATTGAAGGCTTAATAACTTCTGAAAAGGAATTATATGGAGGCGATTCCCAATGTGATTTTTTCTATAGCTCTTGTATGACCTCCTTATGCTCTTGCTTATAAGGATTGAGTTAGCAAATAAGTAGTTTCGCTTTTTTAAAGGGAAATAAAACTCAATTCTTCTATTTAATTCCTCTAAACCTTTTCAAATCTTTAACTTTGGTAAAATCATTCAAATATATTTCATTCCACTCAATGACTATGGTCATCCTTCTGGTGACTTATATCTTCCCACTCAGAGAACATCTGGTCCTGCTTTGCTTCTTCCGCTTTCCTTAGTTTTTGGGAACAAGCATCTGTGGACCATTCGATTGCCTGGAATCAACTAAGAATACAAAACATTTTGTTGTTCCATCAATTGACAGCATGACCTAAGTATGTTGGTGCAATTCAATTTTCGATCTGATGTGTAGTGGTTTGTCATGCATAGACTACTAATGGTGATGTAGACGATTCATTTTCAGCCCAAGCGGATCTAAGAAACATTCCATTGTATTATGAAAAAAAGTTTCTCAAAGTAATTCGTATCATAAGTATTGACTTATTTTTTTAAGTGAATCTCTGAAATACTGGAGAATCCAGTATGTGATTGAGACGGTTTATGTGATTCTCAATTGTTATCTGAAATACATTCAATCTTTTTGAAGCTGCTTCCACATTTATTTGCAAAAAACTTCAAAAGTTCGCCCAAAACACTGATCAGCTTAAGGTAGAAAATCTGCAGAACAGTATTTTCTGGACCACGCCTGACAATCGCGTATTGTTAATACCATAAAATTGATTCAAATGATTCTTTGTGAGATACTGACACTTCATAGGCTTTATGAAAATAAAAACATAATTTTTCAAAAATGCTTACTTTCGGACTGCATCTCAAAATCGTCCACGAATTGGTAGCTCCAAGTAAAATTACGAGGGATTCATTTCTATGGTAACTTAAAAGTGTCACCTTCAAATCGTGCTATGTCTTAAATAGCACAAATTTTCTTCAAAGTGATAAATAAACATAGGGAAGGACAAAAGGTGAGTAAATCAACTTAAACTTATTATTAGAAAACAAACTCATTGCTGTTTAATTACTCACCAACGGAAACGGTTTATGCTCAGGAATCCACTGATATATTTGAGCTCCGTTCAGCAACCACTTTAACACGAATCCTGTCTCTGTCGAATCGACGTCATATTCACAATCTAGCACCAATGGATCCGGATTTTTCGCATCTTCTAGGGTATACGTTGTGGGAACTTTCAGGTTTGTTATCCGAACTGCTAATGAGAAATCTGAAATAAAAAAAATTCATTTATCGTTGGTTATAAATTATTATTACAATTATTAATTATTATTATTACATTTATCGTTGAAAGGTTAATCTCCTCTAATGATTAAACAAATTCAAAATGTATTTAACGATCACTCAATAGCTTTAATGCTGAAGCTGAAGATTTTTGGACTATCTGTGTTTTCCAAATAAAAGACTGCCTTAAGGAAGGAAGAGCGGAAGAGGAAGAGCAATTACAAGAGCAGTGATCCCTGAAACCCTCGGCTGCTGTGAATCCATTTTATTTATTAGGACGGCCCGAACATAAAGTGGGCCATGATCCCACCTCTCCTGTTTCCCTATATTATCTTAAGCATGCAAAAAATGTGCAGGAAGCGTCATCCTCCTCCTCATCCTACGCAAAATCTACAATCGAAAGTCGGCGATTTACAAATCTCGTACAGGTAGGATAGAAATCCCCCATGTCCGCTCAAAAGTTGGCTCAAGTAAAAGTCAATTTGAACCGTCACTCAGAGACTGTCGAGTATGACGATATAATCCTTAGTGCTCCTCTTCTCAGCACCTTCGCCCGGCGCTTTAGCTACGTCTTCTTACTGAGGGGGTCGTCCCGAATTTCTTCTCCATACGGAAGCTCTTACTCAGCGGTTCTCATCGAGAGGCGACTTCTTGATAGGTTTCCCCCCCCCTGCATTTGCCATAAGTCGACTCATATAATATTCACCCACCTAGTGCAGTTGCACGCTTTCTTAACGTTGAGCGTCACCAAAAGAACGATCCGTCGCTTGGTGCGGCTGTTTACCTCTGCCTTTTGGACCACGCTTACCACTTCTATAATCACATCAGTAGTGGAGTGACCTGTTCTAAATTCGTACTAACGAGGAGATATGTCCACAGCAACACGAACCGCGGCAATGAGTCATTCCTGTGAGTCAGTAAGCTGCATGCATAACGGACGATATGCGGACGGCGACACAGGATTTCCCTTCCCCTTGTTAATTAGCGCAACCTTCGCAACTTTCCATCGTTCTAGGAAACCTTCTTCCCATAGATAGGCGTTGTAGGTGCTAGGCAGCAAGTAAGAAGAATGTTGTTACAAGAGCTGCAATATCTCAGCTGGAGTACCGTCTGGGCCAGCAGCATTTTGCGTGTTCAACGAAAGGACTGCTTCTTCCAATTTCGATTACAAACAAGAATTTCGCTCGGGTCCTTTGAAAACCTTTGAGTAGCCGAAAAGGTAATAATAGAGAATGTGCGGTGAGAAGAAGTCCTCACATGTATGAAACTTCTCTTCCAGTTTTTCCGCTTCATGGGTACAAGGCCTTCGTGGGCCCCACGAGTCCATATTCACATTGTCCAGACGTGGCTTGATGTTGCTTATCAGTTCCCAAAGGCATCTCTTGGCCGATTTATATGGTTCTACTCTGTTGCATGTCTTTTCACGGTTCCGGGCCCTTTGAGCTTCACGTCGAAGGGTGTGACACTCCGTTCGCATTTCTGCGATTTCATCCAACCTATTCACTGGGAGCTTTACGTGCTAACGAAGCATAGGTGCACTGCAACCAGTCGTGATAATACTCATGGTTTTGTTCACCACGTCTTGAGCTGTTTGCTTTTTGATCCCCTGCGAATTCTCACGCAGTGATACTCCTCCTGCCCTAAGCACATCGAAAAATCTCTCAAAGTCCATCCTCACAATGTTCCACCCAATTGTGGAACGTCGAGCATGCGTACGTTTCAAGACAGTACCAAGGATTTCAAGCATAATATACCGATGGTCGATGGTTCAACAGTCCTCTAATACTCGCAAATTTTGCACTCTACGTACAAAAAACTCCAGGACGAATGTCACTCCTGGTATGGTTCCTCCGCAGCCCATGCGGCGGAAAGTGTTTAGCACGACGAGCGCTGATCTGGCTACCATTTCTCAGACTCTTTTCCCCCTCGGGTCCACTTGAGTTATGCCCCATTTGATAGCTTAATCGTTGCGTCCCCCAGCGAGTCTCTCAAACGAATAAAGGTACACACTTCAGAAGGCGATTCTCAAGTACCGAACATGCACGAAACCATCCCCACGCTCACAGCTCTCCGAGTGGAAACCATTGTTCCGAAACCAGATGCGGACACTGCCAGCTTTGTCAGGATATCACGCTGCAGAACTTTTGTCGTGGTGTTGTTCACTAAGTAGCAAAACGACAGATTTAGTGTCCCTAAAAAACTAACTCCAGTGTAGGTTTACCTGCAGAATACAGATCATCAGAGATTTGCTATTGCCTTCGCTAGGGCCTCCTGTAAAACCCGATACTCCGCTGATCCCAAAATGTGCCCAAAATCCGCTCCTGGATTAGTATCCTTGCAAAGAACACACTGTGCATTCTACTGCCACGCCATTTTGTGTCCCGTTTCGCCACATGTGTAGTATAGGGAAATCCTATCGGGTCCTGTGCACTCCAATGCGATATGCCTATAGCTAAAACATTTGAAGCATTGGCGAACGCTTCCCTTCACCGTACCCTGCAGTTGAGCCAGCCAATTTTTATTTATTATAATTTTCAAAAAGATCGGTTATAGCCACATCTATCATAGAAATCTGCTTTATTTTTGGCCTCTGCTCCAAAATCCACAAGCATGTGACCCTCTCTTAATGTTCGAAGTTTCAACTAATCTAAAAACTCTGTCAATTGAAAGGAATGAATGGCTGGATAATAAAAATTTAGGGTCAATAACATTTGTGCTATTATCACCTGATTGAACAATGAAACAATTAAGGCGATCTTAATATTTCGATTTTGTCCCGTACACATGTCACTATGTGTAATAATATCGTCTTGGATTGTAACATTCTGAATGTGTTTGTGACAGCATGATGCTTTTTGTTCTGCATCTTTAGGTGGCACAGTTTTCTGTCGTCATGAAAATTATGAGAACCTTCATCCAGGACATACATATTTTACTTATAGTATGCAACAGAATCTGATAGTTTTGGATATTGAAGGAACTTTTAGAATCAAAGGAATATGCAAAATATTTATCTGGGTTCGTGGATGTCAAACTCCGATCTTTTTTTAAAGCTTTTGCCACCAATTCTGCATTGCATAAATGTATGCTATGTTCAAATGAAATGATTTGTTTTTCATTAAAGTTCGAGGTAGCATTGGTTTACATATTTAGGAAGTCGCATTTTTCACGCCTATCTATATTTGAAAAAATTAGCTGGAAAGCTTAAAGTAAAATTATTCATATAAGTTTTCCTATATATTTACTCGCTGAGAATTGTTGTGTTATTCTCCTCGTAGTATGCGAATTACAAGTTGTACATTTTTCTTCCTAGTCCTAATCAGAATTCAGGTTTTATATGTTTGGATTATTTGAACATTTGATTTTTTTTATCTTTTACGGCACCCGTTAGTTCCTTTCATTTTCCTCGTAAGTCTTTTCCTCTTAACTTTACTTTGAGAGCCCTACGTAAACTGCCTTAAGTTTATGTAATGCTTCTATAACGATCTCTCTAACATTCCGCAATACTTTCCTTTCCAATGTTATTTAAAACGTATTTATAATTACACTCTCTTGTTTATCTCTTTAGATTTATAACTAGTCTTCTTTTAAAGACGCCCGTTTCCCAAAATAAATTGAGAAGTCGTACCTATTCAATCACTCTCCGCAATACGATTATTGCACACTTCTTACATTTACAATCCTTATTTTAGAATTTCTTAACAGGATTATTGTCAGTTTTTGTATCATATAGTTTTGCTTTATTTCTTTTACTTTTCATTGTCTTCTGATCATTATTTTCACAAATTCTTGATCGAAAATTAGTAACTTCGTCTTCGTCAAACGTTGGATCACTTAACATCAAAATTCGAATCTTCTAAACTCCAAACTGCTCTCTTGATCCAATTCACCAATTCATCTAATTTTTTCAAAAAAAAATTCCAATGTTCCGACGAAAAATTTTTTTACTATTTTTTTATTCTTTTTCGACTTTTACTCACCAACTTCACTATCAGACCAAATTGACATATTCTTCTCTTAAAGATGGACACGTGAATTCATTGTAAGAAATGTATTTAATATTATTTATGTAAGACTTCGTTTTTCTACTTTATTAACAATTATATTTAAATAATGATCACGTTGCAATCTATTGTGAAACACAAACTAAACAGTAGAAACACAAACCAAACAGTCGGACTTACGAAAGAATACTAAACAAAATCAAAGGAGTAATACGGTTACCTTGGAATTTCATCAGAGAACTGATACAGTTATTTTGTTAAAAATGTTGCTCTTGTTGACAATGCTGAAGCGCAGTGTACACTGAAAACATAATAATCAATAATAATTGCAAAAAGAGTGTTGTTTTAATTTTATTTATGTGGGTGGACTTATTCCACTTTCAAGAAAAAGAAGATTTTTGTAACATTTTGAAGCCGAAATCCTTTTGATTACTTTATAAGAATCGTACAATATTGTATGTGTGTGATTCTAAACACGGAAAGAAGTTGTCTACCCCTTATTGAAATCAGCGTTAACTCTTTTTTTTAAGTGGACTTGTACCCCTTTCAGAAATAACATCTCAAATGATGTTTACGCTCTATGACAGGAGGCCAAAAAAGTGCTCGCTTGACCTAATTATCCTCTTATCTATTTTATTTAGTGATTTAATTTGATTGTCCAATTTAGTGATTGATTGATGTTTTACATTTCGAGTTTCCAATTGATTCAATGTATTCAGATGCGAACTGATTAAAAAGGTGTCGACTTGGCAACTTGGTGAATCAGAAATCTGCGTAAATATTTTAAGAGTTTACTTGAAAACGGTTAACCATTTATGTTGCGTTAAAAAAAATCTAGAACAAGATTCTAGCCTTAAATTTTAAAAAATTTTAATTAGATCCTAGAATAACACGGCTATCTCCGGAACATTTTCAATATGAGCGTTTCTATAATACTTTGTCATATTGGAAATGTCCCGGAGTGTGTCTGGCAGTGTTTTCGATGAGTAGGCGTCCTTAATATTCCCGACTTCAAATTATCGCACCCTCAAACAGTTTAAAAGCCATATTTGCACGCAATAAGAAAAATTTACTCGCACAGAATTGACTTAACTGCTATATAAAGCATAATGTAAGCTATGATTACATACTTCACATGCCATCAGTCAAAGCCTTAAAAGCATAGTCGGAATACTTCTCACTCGAAACTTCATTAATTTGATATTGTTCTCTTCAACGCCAACACACACGTAATGATTGTATGCTTTACAGTCTGGCCTTTACATGCACTCAAGAACAAAAAGGGCATCTAAACAACCATCTTAAAATAAAGGAGGATGAAATAAACAAAAGTTGAAACAGGGAGCAGAACGTTGAAAAAGATTTTGACAAGGATAAAGTTTTCTCGTTATTCTTTTCAGAGCGACGATTCATTTTTTATTCTTTTTGCTTTGAAACGGATTTATTATATAAATTCCTTTACTTCTTCGCATCCGTTTTATATCCTTTCTCTAGGATTTCCTCACCAGACAGGAGTATGTGCTTGCATTCACTTTTTACTCGCTCTCGTACACTTTGTAGTATACTATACTCTGCATGCTATGTACTGTGATTTATTTTGTTGTAAAACGTCAGCTTATATTTTACGTTTTCAAAGTGAAATGTCTGGTGTTTTCCAAAACACTTTGAGAATGAAAACCGCCTCTAAAGGTTGGTGTTTGTTGTTCGTTTGTCTAACCATTACCGTCCAATACATGATTCGTTGAATATCGTGTTTGAATACCACATTTTCATTTCACATCTTCCTGGTTTTACTCCGCAACCTGAACGAGACAGTACGTTTACAGACATGAGAGTACATTTCAATACATAAGAGCTGGGAAAAAAATTAATAAACGGGAAGTATGAATAGAAAGAACAACTACCCCACGAATATAAATTGCAAAAGGGTTGGTTCCACATGTTGCCTTTTTCCATTTTTTACAGCATTCAATTAAAGACGGTACGGTGGCTCTATTGTAGCAATCTATTTTCTTTTTCTGCCTGGATCCTTTGGTTTCCTGGTGTATGCATGGATTGCAAACAAAACTTGATATTGTTTGCTGCATGAAATATATGGAAATCATGAATAAGACCCTTGTGTGAAAATGTTTAGTTACAACAAATTTTAATACTAGCAAAATAAATAAGAGGAAAAGAGTTGTGTGATGCTGAATGCGTCTACCCCATGGTCACATTTGTCATCTACACAAAAAACTCAACCTGAGCATGGAAATAAATGCATCCTTTTAATTTCGTAATTTTTTTATTTTACTTGTAACCGTCTTTCGGCCATAATCTTTCTGTCCTTTACAGCAACTTAGATAATTTTGCTTACAATTTCGGCTTATATAATAACAGGTCTAAAGATACTTAACCCATTTGTTCCCAATGTACTCATCTCAGTATAGTTAAAATAGTTGCATGTTCTGTCTTGCTCGACGGAAAAATGATTTAGCTTTCTAGCGGAACCGTTAACTAGACATAGGGCGAATGTTTTGAGCAAAATATTGAAATTAACATATCCATCAGTGTGATTGGAACCGTTTCTGAACAAAGGTTAAAATAGTGCATAAGGTCTTGCGAGTTTTGTCGGTATATTTCTAAAAAAAATTGTTCTTAAAGTTTTCGAAGGTATTAGTTTTTTTGAACATTTGCAATAACTTAGTGCTTTATGATGCGTACACCATAATCTAAACGATTATGTTGACTTGTACCCGTTAGAGTACAATGGAATTATAAAGAATATGTGCTATAAGTGTTTCGTTTTTAAATAAAACAGTATGAAACCTGTTAGCACGACGTCTTCTGGAGAAAGATTGCGAAATTTGAGTTTCGCTTTATTTAATGTACCAGAACTCGAGCAACCTGTCGACATCGTAATTGTTCCCCCAAAACCAAATTATCCAAGTGATTGTAATATCATTGATGAAGACAATTTTCGCGTAGATATGTTACCGCATAATGTTCAAGGTGAAAATTTCAAAAGTACACACAATCTGATTCTGAAGAAACGACGGAAAACATCCAGAGAAAATGAGGAAATGAACGAGGAGGATCTTGCTTGGACCAAAAGACAAATCGATCTTTTCATGAAGTCTGGAAATACATATCTTCAACGCCAACATAACATGATACATCAGTTAAAAAGTTTGTCACCTGTAGAAGGTTTTGAGGAAATTTTCAAGAGCAACAAAAATGCCTTCCAAAAGAATAATCATGGATTTTTGGTGCCTTAAATTGAAATTCGTTTGCAGCGAATTTCAATTTAAGGCATAAGTAACTTTGCATAAATTGGTATCATCCTTTACTTAGAGAATGGCTGTCTAGTCTAGCGATGAGGACCTTAGGGTCCCAATTTTAGACAACTGTATGAGTCGGCATGTGCACTACGAAATAAAAAAACTTTTTGCATCTTGTTAACAACGATGCTTGCTAAAATCGACATGAAGACACTCTATGAAAAATGTCTCAGTTGAAGCATTTTCCATGAAAGTGAATCGATAGACGAAGTCAAATACTTCGGATATCATTCTCCGAAGCAGTTTATCCGGGGAAAGATTGAGTGCTTTTTAGCTCAACGCGCTACTGTTATCAATTGGATACATATTGTGGTGCAAAACAACATCAAGAAAACGAAGATTTGCCTTTTGGTTCGGAAATTGCGCTGGAACTTCTAAAAGTTGCTGATGAGCCATCCTATCATACTATATTTTTTGATAACTTGTGAACCAAACATTCATTATTGACGAGATCACGAGCAATGGGACTCAAATCAACAGGAACTATTAGGGAAAATCGAACTAAGAATGATACGTTAGTTTTTTCGGCAGAATTTTAAAAAAAAGGAACATAGATACTCGGAGTACATATATGATAAAAAAATTTACTATACTATTACTATATTTACTATTACTATATACTATTACTATATTAACTATTTGTTCGATGGAAAGATGATAGCACAAACGATAGAAGACTATGAATTCTGTGCGAATAAATTTTTTTATTGCATGCAAATATATTTTTAAACTATTTCAGGGTGCGAAAAGTTGAAGTTGGGAATCTTAAGGACGCCTACTCCTGCAACACACTGTCCGACACACTCCGGAGCATTTTCAATATGACAATGTATTTTTAAAAATGGTCATATTGAAAATGTTCCGGAGGTAGCTGTAGTAGAGAAGAGGATTGAGGATAGAAGACTGAATCTTACATCAAGAAAAATCACAACTATGGAAGATAAAAACCTGATAGTACGTACAGCTTGCAAAGCTTCGTATGACGGAAAATAATTTCACCTTCGGGGAAATTTTACAAGACAAACGGAGGAGTAGTGATAGGAAACCCTCTTATACCATTGTTCGGCAAAATATTTATAACACGATATGAAGAGGATATAAACCTATTACCGATATGCTGAATTAGATATGTGGACGATGTTTTTGCGTACGCGAAAAGGAGTGAATTGCACGAAAAGATTGCCGGCCTAAATAAAGCCAATCGGAACATTATGTTCACAGTGGAGGGAGAGAAAGACATAGAACTATTTTTCTAGACACAGCCATAAAGAAACCTTATGTTTTAAGTGTACAGAAACACAACACATACACACATAGAGAACAATTTCAAACACATCAAAACATCCAAAACAACTAAAAATTCTCCAAACTGAGCCATGATTCATCCAATGCTCGATTTGCCAATAAATAAAGAAGCCAAAGTAAAAGATTGGCGGCAAATCATCCAAACAGCGAGATTTGACAGATTCAAGCGCTCGACGATGAAGAGAATGGCACAGAAGATCCAAAAGACCAGAAAGCGACAGGAGTGATTACCGTTAGCAAATGCAGGCACTTAAAGGACATATCGGAAGGCGTTGACATATCATGAAGGTATCAGCAATCGGATAAAAGGGAAAATTAATGAGCATTATCCTGTGGAGTTGATCGAATCAGGTAGCAAGAACCTGCTCAAAAGCATTCTCGGATCTTCGAAGGACAGTCGCCAAACACGAGAGAAACCTGACATTTATCGCATTGACTGTTCAACTTGCAACGAAGTGTACATCGGTCAAACAAGGAGACTCATTGACATGAAAATAAAAGAGCACCTAGGCGGAGCAGCAACAGCAAGAAAGAAGGCAGGAATTTCAAATTTCAAGTCGGCCGTATCATGAAAGGGCACGAAGGATAACAATGGGGGATGCAACAGTCATCCAGGAGACTAGAGATACTCGTGAATTGAATGTCATAGAAAGCCACGCAATAACCCGGAAAAAAGGAAGATGAACCCGGATGAAGGAAACTGTACGGCATGGTTTTTCGTACTTATTAAATAATTTAATACTTTTTGTATTTTGTATAACCTCAGTAATTATCCGTTCTTATCTTATTTTGGAGAGAATTTCTCTTTATTCTTTGCACCATCTTCATATCAAAATCATTGTCACCTCATTCACAAACCTTAATCGCAGGGTAAATTCATATAGCGCTGACGACGTCGGGTGTCTTCACCCAAACAAGAAAAAGTGCAAGTAGATTTATATCTGTAGAAATGCACTTCGAGTTAAGTATGCTCAAGACTATACAATTTATTGCAATCTATGTCCTCATAGGACATTTTCCGAGGAATGATAGAAAAGTTAGCAATACCTGGATTTCCTTTCCATTCGTAAGCCTAGACGGCTAATGTTAATCTTGTTGATAAACAACTGAGCTTTTTTGCCTAACGTTTACCCTAAGCGCCCTTACATATTTCGCACTAACGCAGTTGTATGAAGGACCGTCGCGGTGTTTTTTTTTTTTTTTTGGTAAAATAAATACTGAATTTTCTAGGCGAAAAATTTGTTTTTTATTCAAAATACTGCCCATCGGCTAATCCACATTTCGCCCATTTTTCAAACAATTTATAAATACCAACTTCCTCGAAATCGTTGACGTACTGCTGTGCGAGTGCGTTTCCCATTTATCCGAAGAGGTAATTGCTAGATGGTGCCAAGTCTGGCATTAGTTTTACTGTGTCTGACGGCGCGTTGTCGTGTAACAAAATGGCTATGCCATGTCTTCTAGCCCATTCCAGTCTTGTTTCAAAAGCGATTGTATTAAGAGTTTTGCCAGGCGTCGAGGTCACAAGACTCTGGTAGCACCAGAGTGGCTTTACCGGATACCATGGCCCTGGTTTCCGCTTCGGGTTTTCAAAATAAGCCTATTTCTTGTCACCTTGTCACATTTTGATATAAAAATGATTTCCCTTCGTGGCGCCGAAGCTTATTTGTGTTACGTACCCAAAGCACCTAAAAGCACAAGTGATTTTGCGATTCTTCATTTGACGTTCATTCAAATCGTTTGGGAACACTTTACCGAGTTTATTGATCTTACCCATTGCTCGTAAACGTCTGTTGATCATTTCCAGTAACACATTTAATGTATTCTGCTTACTGACCATGAGTTTGAGTTGGGTCACCATCCAAAAACTCTTGCAATTTCCGCTCTTCGCATTTTTATGGTCTACCAGAGCGCTCACTGTCTTTGACATTGAAATTAGCACTTTTGAATTGTCGAAACTATGTCGCACATGTGCTAACTCATGGAGCGTGTCCATTTTATACATATATTTTTTGCATTTTATATTTTTATAAACAAGCAAATGATGACTATCTACAGCCTTTTTTTGTGGGTGAAGCTTATGCAACGTGTGGGGTGGTAGACTCAGAGATACCGTATGATTTTCTCGCGCTAAGGTAATAATTTCAATATTTTTTGCATGGAAATTTCGACCATGTGGAACTTAAAGCACCAGGTCCTCTTTTATTGGTTTGGTGTTTTAGATAAAATGCATGAACCATTCAGTGAATAAATTACACTTAATCCATCCGGAAGGGTGGTATCTGCCAATGGAACCTGGCGGAGCACTCTTCACGAGCGCATCTGTCATACTTTGCAACGAAAGATTAATAGTGCCGGGGCAAATGTTTCCCCAGCACTCATATAATAAACCACAGTCACTGAAATTCCTCTTTCAGCTGAACAAAATGCGCCAACTTGTCGTTTCCCTTTGAGTCCATTTGCACGTGGAGTTTTCGACTGAACAACAGAACTTGCAGTCCAATCCTAATTGAACCCTCTTTCTGCAGGATACCTGTTTTTTTGGGGCCAGCTTACAGAAGGTCAAAAAAAGCATAGACTTTCTTACTGAAGCCGTTTCCTCCGGAAAAAATGCAAGAGCGCGACGAGAGTCTCGCAGCAAATGTCAAGCAGTTTTCGTAACACGCATTTGTATAGGAAAATTTACAATGATCGCGATGCGTTAATGCGAGGCAAAAAATATTCGCAAAATCGAAAAATCCTCGCAACTTCATGGTGCTTCAATGAAATTTGAAATTCAATCGCCTTTATTACTGTTTAAGTACTAGCGTTATTCTGAATGAATTTTTAGTGAAAATTTCCTAATTTCTGTCCTAATTTCTGTCTTAATTTAAGTCCTGCTGCTTTCGATAGGGATGCATCAGCACGAGCGAGTCTCTGAATATTGGAGCGTGATACGTTGAATTGTTTTGCTGCTTGTTTTAGTACCATTTCATTATGTCTTACGGACAAGATAGCATACGCCATACTATTTTGACTCGGTAGTTTTCTCTTCTCTTCTTTGCGTTGAGCGATTTTCTTGGCATCCGCGAAAATCAAGGAAAGGCAATATGTAATATGTAATGGATAATATGAGCCCTTTGCATTTAGGGGATCATATCCTGAACCCGCTTTGGGGCGCTGATAGAACACTCACTGTTTTTGGAGAAAAATAAGCAATCCATGCTGTTCTCTGGAGCAAAATTTAACAACCACAGTTTTATTGTTCTTAAGTACTGCTGACCCTGTATATAGAAAGTCAAGCAATTGTGAAGTAAATACTCACCTTATAACCTTTCCTTCACTGCGAAAAACAATGTATGGCACACAATGTTCACATATGAACTGAATCAAATCGGTAAAGAGCGAATTCCAAGAGCTGTCAAGATAAATGTTGATTGTTGCCACTAGTCTGCGCAGCTTACTTTAAACGATATGTATAGGGCTCATATTGAATACAGGATACATATTAGTTTCAGTTAGGTACACTTTTATTTAGTTCATACCGACTTTCATGACTTATTTACATTTCACAGGTCAGATTCAAAATTTAATTAATAATTTGCCCTAATCAATAATAGTGTGGCATGTTCGAAAAATTGTCACGCGCCACTGTAGTCGTCTTAAGAGCAAATTCATAAACAAGTATCAATTACCAATACATCGATCATCCTGGAAGGGGAAATGGGCATAACGTAAACTCATTGCGTGCATTGAGTACAACAAAAACGTGTGTAAACTCGAGAATGGTCCACGTGCAAGATTCGGGATCGGTTGGTACATGTATAAAAGCGATTGCAGCGAGCGGCGAAGGGACTCTGGTGAATGAATCGAAGTTCCAGAAGCGAAAAGCGACAGTGCGCGTTAAAAGAATTGCGGTAATCGAATAAGTGAAATAGCAATTAAGTGAAAAAAAATTGTGAAGTGTTAATGAAATTTATTCACAGAATAAATTCTCAACCGACTAATTTTAAATCAGTCGGGTGTGTTTAATTCAATTTTGCGAAAATTTGCGAAGCAAACAGGTCGCGCATCTAAAAAAGCGCAACTATATTATCCGAAAAATGCAAAAAAAACTTAGATTTGATAAAACATTTATATATAATTCAGAGGTAAGAGTTCCTCCTTCTTCAGTGTGAGTTATAGAAAATATCAATAACAAACACTGAAGAAGGAGAAACTCGTATCTCCAAAAAATATATGTATGTTTTATCAAAATTAAATTTATTTGCGTTTTTCCAAAAACATGATTGATTTGGGAAAATTTTTGCAAAAGCACAAAAACGGCGAGATAACGATGAGTTTAGTTATTATCAAACCATCAAACAGGCGTAGCTGGTAAGCAATCTTTTACAATATTTCCGAAAAGCCTCAATAGCAACCAAAGAATGAAAGTAATTTCCTCTAAGGAAACTGTGAAACCGCAATCTCGTTTCCTAAACGGTGCTTTATTGAATGGAGCCATTATGATTAAAACGAAAAAAATTCCTTGTAAAACCCTCCAAGATATTTTCCCACTTAAAATGCCGAAAATGTTTGCTCTCTTAAAAACAATTTATACTCGCATATTTAATAAAAGTAAAAAGTACTACCCAGAAAAGCAAGCTCCAAAAATACACAGCTACAGAAAAATGGCATGAATTTTCCAGATTTGCCTTTAAGGTATATTGCTTCGGCGTCTCTTTATTGCAGCAACATTAGCCTGCCGCTTGTCTTCACATGTTCTCATACGTATGGTGCAGTTGAGCTTTTTACTTTTGAGATACTCCGTGAAAGGTTGGTGGTCGTTACAAATTTAGCTTTCACTTTAATATCTTTTTGACCGTGGAACGAAAAATGCCTCAAGCGGTAACAATCTTTTCATGCTTTTTGTAGTTTTTAACAAATTTGGGAATATTCTGAGGACACCGAGACTTTTTATCGAACAAAACTGTTTGGATACTATCTTCAAACTTTATAGTCAGCTAAGGATGAAACCCTAAAGGGCGCAGAGCGACATTCGAGTTTTTAATTATTTTCATTACAATTTGAAATTGGAACAATAGAGACAAGAACAATTCAATTTAACTTTTGCTGTACCTTTTATGAAAATATCCTTTTCCGTTTTGATAATTCCTTCACAAATGACCCATTTCATAATCTGACAACCTTTAAATTTTCGGCATTTTAAACATCTGACTCTATTTAAGTGTTCTAGTTCTAGTTAGTACTACATGAGTACATAGGGACAAGAGTATTGCTTCAAGCCCGTTACTGCACTAGCATAGTTGAAGGATTCTTCCGTTTCCACTCCTGTGTTCCGTTGCTTCTTCTCAATACTAATCTGTCGTCGGCATTTATTTATGGGCTCGGAAACAATGCTCACTGAAAAACAAGTACAGTACATTCGTCCTTGCCCACTCATGTCGGCAAGTGAAAACAAAAATTAAATGCTTCCTGAATGCAAACCAAGCCTGAAGGAGCGAAAAAACTACTGCCAAGAGCAGGATCAATAGTATCTAAACATAATACCAAGGTGTTGTACCAGAAAAATAAAGAATGGCTTTGGGAGTTTTTTCATCGCCCAAAGTGGGTCAGTACTTTCATTTTACTTCTATTCCCCTGCATTATATATAAGCAAACCCGAAATGAATGCTGTCCCATTTACATGCAGATAGGCATGTTGGCAAAATGGCTTCATAGTTTTTCAACCCTGGGTGAAAAAATCATTTGGAAGGACTTAAAAACAAGGAAAAACATTTTTGGTGTGACTTTATATTTTACTTCCTGTAAAATTTATTGTTGAGGCCACTATGAATTTTTTTTTCTAATATTCAAGCTTTAAAATGCGAAAAGTTTCTGCTAGGATATGTTTAGCTAGTCGGATAATGATAGCAGGGAAAGCATATGAAACAGGATCCTATATATTTCTCGTGGAGCAAGATGTAATCATTTGTATGAAAAGAACGAAGCAGATGATTGTAGGGAAGCTGTGAGTAACTACGAGACTAGGGAGTCGTCTCCTAAACATCGTAACTGTTCCTTAGGATGTTTTCAAAGAAAATTGAAATATTTGTGCTAGGATCCCGGAAACGGTACAGAGCACTTTTTTTTCGTTGTGATTAAATTACCTTTGTGCTTTCAAATAGATACTCCCAGTAAATTTTCTCGAGCAATGCAAACTGTGGTCCCGAGAATTGAAGCAAGGCATCATCAACTTATTAATTTCTACTCTAATCAGAGTCCGTCTTTAATACGGCTAAAATTGGGGCCAATATTTGTACGTAAGGGCTTGAGTTGCAAACTAAATTGTGTAAGACAATAAACAAATTTGAAATGAAAGATTGACTACTGAAATGGACCCAATCTTAATACTTGCATCAGGCAACATTTTTTGCTTACAAAGGGAATATGCTACAAGAAATCTGCCTTAAATAAATACATTCATTCATTCCCATGTGGAATAAAATTCAGCACGCTGCTTAATAACAAACCCTAAATGCACGATATTTTCGTAGTTTCTGTTAGGAAGCTCTATAAATTATTAGTAAGCTTTGTAAATTAAATGAGTTAACTTGGCGAGGAACTAATTAAGTAAATGAAAAAGGACAAACACGGTTTCTTTCGGCTGAATGAAACGTTTGTAACTGCTGGTAGCATTCCAACTCCACTACAAACGGTCCTAAGCCCGGTTTAGAAAGCAGATGAGATCCCATTGTTTCATGGATCCTCATCCGAAATCCCACGAATAAACGGTAGAAAAGAGTCTCGCGGTCGAATATTGAGCTTACTGGTGCCCTGATTATGGGACATTATACACCGGGAAATGCCAATGATTGTAAATACACTTAAAACTCTGCTTCTAAATCCTACTTCAAATTCTTTGTAAGGACGTAAGAGAGTGTAGTCGAGCATTCCGCCACCGGAATGGAGGTTACGCGACGGATAAGATCCCTGTCCCTGTAAAACCCCTTCATTATATCAAAATTCGAGACTGGGAAAGGATTGGATCGACAGCAATGACCTCGCAACAGAAAAAAAGACTATGGCATTGGACCCTGGAGTCTTAGATCACTGAATAACCCTGACTGATTTGGACGAAGAAACGACGGAAACGTTTTCCATTCACCTTGAAAGACTAGTCGACTCATTGTCTACAACGACTGAAAATATTTCTGGGTGACTTCAACGCTAAAGTTTGCAACTAGCTATCTCATAGAGGAACGACTTGAGGATATAGCCGCCATGATGAAAAAAACGACAACGGCCAAAGCCTGATTGACTTTAAAATTATCAGAAATCTAGTCATGCGTTAGACTTACTTTCTACTTCGACGCATAAATTAAATGACCTGGGTATCACAAGATAGCAACAAACAAAACCAAATTGACCGTTTTATGACGCAACAACTTTGGGCCTCGAGCATCCTTGATGTTTGCATATACTGAAGAGCTAGTGGTAATTCAGATCACTACTTGATTAAACTAATCAATCGATATTGCATATCAAAGGTGCATTTGGCAAATACCAGACCTCTCCAAAACTCGACATCCAAAGGCTTCAAACGGCGTCTGTTTCCAAAATTTCACGGAGTCCTTAGACAACCAGCTAGCTTCCATCCTTTTAGATGCCTTACTTGTTCGATGAAAAATTCCAGGATGTGACAAGGAAAACCACGGCAAATAGACAAGAGTGCGAAAACCTCAAAAGTGTAGCGAATAAAATAATTAGAATCAAGAAAAGAAAATAGTATGACGAACAATTGAGGAGCATCGATGTTAGTCCAGCGAGCCACAAGACAAGCATACAAAGTAGTGAAAATCTTGAAGCGAAATGTTCAACCGATGCCATACTCTGCTCTGATGTCATCGCAAAATCTCGCTGATGAAAAAAGAATTCAGGAAAACTGGGCTTCATATTTCGAGAAACTCCATAATCCTTAGCACAGCCTCAAAACATTCGAGCCTTTAGATATAAATATTCTGGAAAGCTTCTAATGGCCCCAAAAACTCTGGATGAAGTCTGTTAAAGAATCATAAAGTGCCGGGCATCGATGAGATACCTGCGGATCTCATTAAATATGGTAACAGCAGTGTTCAGAACGCCATTCACAAAATCATTCAGCAGATCATCCAGCACATCTGGCAACATGATCATATGCCGAGCGAGTAGAGTTAAAATAATATTTCTATCCACAAAAAATGTGACAATCTACAGTGCGAAAACTATAGAGGCATATCGCTACTTTGTTCAGCGTAAAAATATTTTCAGAGATCTTAGAAGAAAAAATCAAATCTTAGGCCAATAATTTTGTTGTGGAGTATCAAGATGGCTTTAGAGCTGTTAGATTGACAGATGGACCAATTGTTTACTATCAAGCAGGTACTTTAAAAGTGCTGGGAATTCAAAATTGATGTTTGCGAAATTTTAATTGGATTTAAGCAAGCATACGACAGTATTGATCGTAACGTACTGAATCAAATAATACTTTGGTATTCCAGCCAAAGTAGTCGTCTTACCAAAATGTCAATGACATCGACAACCTTCTATATCCGTGTCAATAACTGACGCCTTTGATACAAATACCAGCCTAAACCAGAGAGATGGGCTGATCCCTTTACTCTTAAATTTTGACCTGGAATATGTTATAAGAAAGCTACCTGTCGATGCAAGAGGCACCTTTCTAAATAGTAACCTATGCGGATGACATTAAAATAACAACGATCTCTAAATACCCTCAAAGAACTTTAAATGAAACTCATCCGCGCAGCAAAACTTGATCAATGGCAAAACAAATCAATGAGAAAAAATAAAGCGCATGAAGCGAGTCGAGAAAAAATACCCCAGACACAAAATATTACAGGTTGCGAATACAGTATTGAAAACCTGGGTGAATTTGTGTATCTAAGCTCGAAAATAGCAGAACGGTCAGCTCTTAAACAAAACCTTTTATTCAATTGTGACAACAATGAAGACCAGCTACATACACAGGAAAACAAAGCTCCAAGTATGCAAATCTGCGATGAGACTTACCTAGGCTATGGGTGTGAAAGATAGATCCCAACCCAAGCAACCGCAAGTATATTAAACGCCTTTGAGCGACGGGTTCTGAGGCAGATAATTGGAGCGAAGCGGGACGGAGACCAATGGCGAATTCGCTACAACCATGAGATGACAAATTTGGGACTGGATTGGAAGTTGCAATACGCTGGCCATATGAATCCTATGGATGAACAATGGACACCTAAAAAGGTATTCGTTTAGATATCTGAAGGGCGGAGACCAGGTTGGAAACTGAAGAAACATTAGTCTGACTCTGTTGAGGAATACAGCTCATCGCTTTTTGGATTTCAAAATTTCAGGACGCGGTCGATAGACTGAGACAGTTGAAGGCGCTTGTTGGAAGAATGAAAAGCTCGAAGGGGGCTGTAGTGCTAAAAATAAGACGCCGAAACAATGTGTTTACACCGTTTTACCTAGCGATTCCTGTCACCCGAAACCCATGTGCATTTCAAGAATTTTCAACTGCTATATTAACAGACCGTAGAAAAATAGCTTCCCAAAATATATTTCTAAAATTCGTAACCGAAGAGGAGATACATCAGCTTTAATGAGCGCGCGCTCTCGGCTCGACACAGGTGTTCTTCACGGCTGCCGCTCGCAAGGCTTTAAAATATTGCTCTTTTTCCAAAATACTAGTTATATAATTGTGAAACTCCCGAGTTCTCAGATCCATTTTAGTCGTTGCAGTTCTCAGTCGTTTAGTCGTATAGAGTTTTCAGTTCTATTGTGGTCGTTGCAGAAGTACTTTTTCATATAAAAATACCTCCTAAAAGAGCATTTTTTATTTCAGACCCGCTTTTCTAGAGAGTAACTCTACGCAATGAAGCAATGTTTTTTGAAGGGTCTATTTCCGTGCCCTGCATCGGGTGCGCATCGTTTCAAAAAAACATTTTTGTACTCTTCAAGAGTTTTTTATACTATAGAAAAAGTTTGATTACCTTGTCGATAAATTCTGAAAAAATATTGAAAATGTATAATTTTCCAGCTCCTGTTAGGGAATAGTACCTGAAAAGTATATTTCCCATCGCTTCCTCTTTGTGTAAGGAGGTTGAGCTGTCCGTTGAAGAACTTTCAAACAATGCATTTTGAATTTCTTTGATAACGAAGAAGATACGTTCAGAGGAGGCTGATGTTCCCGGTAAATATAACATGTACGCGCCGATTCTCGCTATGTGGTTGTGTGAAATCTGGTTTTTCGTGAAATTTTGGAAACATTCGACCAAATGCTTATGGGCAGCAATACTATTCCCTCCCAAACGAATCTTTTAAAATAGCTCAACTGATCGTATTATTCGATGTCAATCGATTCTATGTCAATCTAAATCTAGCAGTACATTCGACGAATTCCTAAATGTCAAATTACATGATCGGGCAGGCAACTAGCATCACCACAACATGAGATAACACGGCCATTGAATTTCCCACGCAAAAGAGCCATTGCTTCGTTGGCTGTGTGGCAAGTGGCACCATCCTGTTGGAACCACATATCGTACGGGTCCATATCCTTAATTTCAGGTCACATAAAGTCGTTTATCGTCTCGTGATTGTAACTGCTTGGCAAACTTCATTTTCGAAGAAGTACGGCCCGATGACGTGACCCGCCCATAAAACGCACCAAGCAGTCACTCTTTGTCGATGCAGCAGCTTTTAAACAATCGCTCGTGAATTCTCATTTGCAGAAATGCGGCAATTTTGCTTGTTAGCGAATCCACTGAGGTGAAATTTTGCCTCTTCGCTGAAGCTGACTTTCTTTGTAAAGTCACTAATCACATCTGTCTGTTCAACCAACCATTCCGTGTATTGACGACGCTTAAAATTGTCAGTAGGCTTCAGCTCTTGGGTCAATTGAACCTTGTAAGCGTGTCAATTCAAACCTTTATTCAAAATTCGCATCAGTGATGTTCGTGAGATGTTTAATTGTTGTGCACGACGGCAAGTGATGTTTTCATCGAACTTTTCAATTTCAATTTCAACAGCAATGTTTTCCGCAGAACGAACTAGGCGAGCATACACTGATGTGTTCACATTTTCTACAGGCCCGGTTAGCTGAAATTTGCGCACAATTCTCCCGATTGTAGACGTTTTGGTCAATTATGCTTACCAAAAAATCACGAAGTGCACGTTATGCGTTTTGATTTCAAAGCCCATTTTTGCAAACGGTTTCAATAATCTAAGGATGATACTCAATTGTGTACCTCTACATGGTTGAATTTGTCAAAGACTGAAACAAAGAAATGTCAATTAAAGTTGGGCAAAAAAATTGACGTTAAGGTGTGTCTCACAATTAACATCGTGCATTCTGGTTGCACCACCCTTAATATAATAGAAAGTTTACAAAGTTTTAACGAAACCGATGCGATTCATACAGTTTTACACTAAAACCGGTTAATCGACTCGCCCCACCGCGCGATCTGTTGAAGTGTGTTCTTCGCGTCTGACGCAGTGATGATGACCTCTTGTGGTCATGGGATTGGCCCAGGCTGTATCACGGATTTGCTGAAACGTTCAAGGACTTGTCTGATATGCCGACAACCAATTCCTCTGGAGGAACTAACTGACGAAAGAGACGAAAACAGGCCTCAAATATTTTGAAAACTTTGGAAGGACCTACCGTATCAGTTGCTGATGAAAGGCAACCCCATCCCGACTTTAGTAGACCACATTACAGTAGTAGCCACATCACAACCCATTACAGCCACTCTCCGATCATTTATATTTTTAATGAACAGATATTGTTCTCATAATTTCAGAAAGAAAATTGTTGAATTAAGAAAGAAAATCTTAAAATCACAAATACACTCTGAAGCATAAACCCTCCAGTCTGAGAGGAGGAGAGGAATGAATAATTCGTTTCCTTAACACATATTGAATCTGAATCAAAGGCTTCAGAAAAGACCAAAATAAAATAAAACAATAATATAATCTCTTCCGAATCCTTCTATTGATGTGCATATGTTGCTTTCCCAAGCCCCATATGATTTTCGAAAAATGTTCAAAATACTTTGTAAGTACACAATAATTACAATAATCCTGAAAATATAATAATACAAGATTCAGAAAGGGATAAAATGATTTAAATTTTTTTTTTGAGATGTCTTTACGGCAGTATCCCAATAAGTGTGCATATCCTGAATGGTGTGAAAAAGGATGTAATAATAATAGTATATAAAAGAGTACAATTGAGGGTTGAGTCTTAGTTTTATATTAGTTTTAAGACAGAAAAAGTTTAAGTTTAATTTATTTTTTTTTGTGAAGAATCTTTGCTATCATTTGAACACAAACTTAATTCAAACCCGGATGGAGGTAGTGCTGCGTTCGTCAGGATATCATGTTGGTAAGCTTTTGGTGAAAACTCATCAGCGGAAAGTCGATGAGCAGCTTGTCTGTCTTTCCCAAACTATTTGAGCTCAATGCTTCAATGCAGATCGATTTGAATGATGTTTCTGCTCCCTTTTTATCTTTTTATTGCCCATAATTTGTTGGATATCAGTGCTTATGGGTACTCCTTGGTGCCGCTATCTCCGATTGTTTGTGTAGTTTCCTGAATGGTCCCATGGTTGCCTGCATAGCAGGGAGGATGAAGCGATCGACGCAATGAATTCATATCGGTTAATATTTTACTTTGATTAATCAAGTAAAGCGAACAATCTAAAGATAACTTCAGAACTGCTGGTAGGAAGGAGCTCGACAGCTTTTTACCATTATAGGAACCCGAGAAGACATTAAATACGAAATTTGTGCCATAGTCAGAGAAATTCCGCTGATGGCGGATGAAAAACGGAAATAATCGTAGACGAGAGCGAAATGATCACACTTCGAAAATCATGAATTAAGGCTACGGCTACAGTCCTTTGAAAATCTATTCCAGACAGGGATGAAGCCTCAAGACGATTGCAAGTCTTGACAAACGCAAATAAGTGAAAAAACAAAGCCGGAGAAGGCCAAAAATAAACTATCACAGAAGAAATCTTAAGTCCTGGAGGCGCTAACGAAAGTCAAAATAATTATGTAGCACTGTATGAATTACAAGAGGAAATAGAAATTGAAGAAAGTATTAATGTAAGACCCGGTCTCTCTAATAAAGATAACGATATTAATTTTATTCAATACTAAAATAATAAAAAAAAGGAATTCCTCAGAAATAGTCACCACCAACGCAGAAAACGTTCTGCCAATCAATGTATTCGGACAAAGCAGAAGAGATATGCATCGGCTATTGGCAGCCGAAAATACACTAAGAAATGTCGAAATCAAAAGAGTTAATCTAGAAAAATTAACTATTAAAACGAAATCACTAGCTGATTTCAAGTCAGTTAAAAATGCGCATAATTCTGAAAATTTCTGAAAAGGATTAAATGCAATGAAACATGAAAAAAACCATTCTTCATTCTATTTGAGATGTCTTTATGGCGGTAACCTTATAAGCATGAATATCCTGAAACGTTTGAAAAAGGATATAATAAATGATAAATAAATGGTATAAATGGCCTACGATAGAAATGAATTTGAGTATATGAACTAATAATCAAAACAATGTAGGTTAAATACTTTTAATAATTGGACTAGAAGTTCACTTACGAAAAATTAAATTAAAGGCATCAGTACGCACCCAGTACACGCAATTATACCGCGCAATTGTGCATGAAAAAAAATTATACATGCCAAAATGATTTGGCAAAGTTTTTGACCGTGCCGAATAAAACTGAATCCTGTATGCTAACTGGAATCGAATTCTTTAATTAAAATCCAAAATCATCTGCCAAACATTTAATTGCTATTTTGTTTTGATTTCTATGTGAAATCCTTTGTCCCTGCTTTTGTCTGAACTGCATTCAACTGATTTCCATTTCATCAATTCTATTCCCAGCCTAATTTCAAATTCAAATTCAACACAATATACGCAAACATGACCCAATTTGCTTTACCTTTGGTCTATACATTTCCCACAGCATTCACCATTCATAGCTATTGTAAATCAACTAACACAAAGACCATCAATCATGAAAAGGATCAAAGGCATTGACTTCAATTCAAATATATTGCAATCTAATTAAATTCACAATTATATCCTGGGAACATGAAAAGTTTCACATCTACCGCTAATATGTATGAATTATGTTATTGAATGTGGCAACTTGTGGGAAATTGTTAACTAACGATTCGATAAGCAACGGGTGATAGTTAACATTCATTAAGTGAATTACAGGTTGCGCCTTTACAAGTTGGTCATGAATGAGGGAAAGTTCTCTCTAGCTCTCAACTAGAGTAGAGTAAAACGAATTGCAATATCTTTTGTTTACAAAGTGAAAAACGTGCTCTTCGAAAAATCAACAACATGCAAAGTCAGTTTACTCATACATTGTCAAATATTGTACCTGTGTATTGAACGTATTGTACCTTGATATAACTTTTATATCAAGGCGCACTGCTGAGATTAATACGAATCAATGGTTCAAAGCATCTTTCCACTCCAGTATTGCAAAAGGCCAGATTTGTACATTTATAATCCACAATACTCCATAATTCACCAAATTTCAAATTCCGCATATTCCATATGCTATGAGGTGAAAGAATGCTCCGGCCCTAATAAGTGATCATATGGGATAGTCTAAAAAGTATTGAGACTTTTTGTCACTAGGTGGTGTTAAGTGCCAATATCGGGCAATACTAATCAGATTGCGTCAAACTGACATGCGTATGCAAGGTGCCATTCCAGTCTACAATTTTCATAAGGACAGTTTTGTATGTCGCCATTTGTGTCAAAAGTTGTATTCATTTTAAAATGAGTGAATTTTCTGAATAAATTCGTTATATATTACAATATCACTACGATCAAGATGAGAATACATCGCAGGGTCGTGAACAAATTTTTGGTGTCTACGGTCAAGATACTTCATCAAAAGCCACGGCCAAGACGGTCAAGATACCTCATCAAAAGCCACGGCCAAGAGATGGTTCGCTTGCTTTCGTTCGGGAAATTTTGATGTCAAAGATGCACCTCGCTCAGGTCGACCAATCACTAAAAAAGTCGATGAAATCTTACAAAAAATTGTAGAAGACCGACAAATCAGCAGCCATGACATTGCTAAGGAGCTAAATATTCATCACCAAACAGTTTTCAACATTGACGTAAGGCTGGATACACAAAGAAGCTCGACGTTTGGGTGCCGGATGAATTAACACACAAAAATTTGATCGACCGAATTTCCATTTGTGAAATGCTAATAAATCGCAATGAAGTCGAGCCATTTTTGAAGCGCATCATTACGGGCAATCAAAAATGGGTAAGATATGAGAATGTCGTTCGAAAAAGATCAGGGTGAAAAAATGGTGTATCGTCACAAACGACTTTAATGCCATGATTGACACCAAATAAGGTTATGCTAGTTATGGAACCAGTCACTAATGACATGAATCCTGGTAAAGGGTCATAAACGAATGCATTAACGCATTTCCGTGAAATTGACCCTTTTTACTAATTACATGCCTATCATAAACCCTGACTGACCTTTTCTAATATTTCATGGTTTATGATGCTTTTGTCGGGCATGATAATTAGGTTTTTCTCTGAAGTACGTCTTCGTCCTTCCATACAATTAGTTAAGTAATTAAGGATAGATTAGGATAAAGATGTATTTGTAAGAAATAGTTTAGTTGGTAAGATATAAATACAATGTCTAGGTCTTAAGAAATCAGTGTTAAACGTGAAACCAAATAAAGAATTTCACATATTTCTTATTATTTAATTGGCGCAGTCGGGTCGCGGTTTTTATAATTGAGTAAAAATTCATATTTTACGCAAGTTATTATAACCAGACAAAAAGAATCTCCGCGTTAGTTTTGTTCGATACGATAAAGAAAGATTTACTTTCATAAAATCAGTAGAACGTGATAGAACTAGAACTGGACGCATTAATCGCAAAATTTACGTCAATCAATTTAAGAGAAGCAAAAATGGACTACGGGAAATTGAACGCGTTTATTTCATCCATCCCTCAGTTTGATGGAAATCAATCGGATTTATATCCATTTGTTCGTGCCGTAGATGCTATCAAGGACGATTTAAATGCTAGTGATTTCAAGGTTCAGCTAACGCAGCAAGTGCTCTTAAGGATTACAGGAAAGGCCAGGGAAGCGATACTCACCTATAACCCGAGCTCATGGGATGAAGTAAGAAGAACATTGATTGCACATTTTGACACAGCGGAAACGGAGCTACAACTACAGGAGAGACTATGCAGTGCGACGTTTTACACAGCAAATCAACTATATGATTATTTTTGTAAGTGTTTATGTTTGATTAGTCAAAAAATTTTAAATGATAGTAATTATACCAGCAACCAAAAAAGTGATATAGTTAAAAGTAGGTATTTAATGGCAAAAAACATTTACATAAATAAATGTCCAGAACCACTCAAGAGTGTACTGTTGGCTAGGAACCCTGCTAGTTTGGAAGAAGTTAGAATTATCCTTCATGAGACAGGGTACTTAAATTTTGGAAAGCCTCAAAAATTGAAAAAATCAAATTTTCATAGGTTCAATGTGGATACAGTTGAAAATAGTTCAAGTGCAGTTCCCCCCGTAAGTTACACAATGAACCCACAGTGGTTGAGTCAACAACCACACCATATAATAAATAAACAGCCAAATATTGAAAACATTCCACAAACGAACTACGATCCTTCACGGAACACATGTTCGAACTCAAGAAGATTTCATAATCAGCCTGCTGATCACTTTCTGTCAACTGATAGGTCGATGAATACAGTAAAAACAAATGAATCTTCTTTGCATGTAGAAAATTGTAATCAGGATTTTCCTTTACATGCCTCGGAATGTCTACAATATTACCCATCATTAAATTAAGTATTCAGGGTCATATATTACGCTGTCTGATTGATACAGGATCTTCAACGAGTATCATGTCTGCTGAAAAGGTCCATATCTCAGGTAGAGAAAAATTACGACACCCAATTTATCTTCATACACTTCATGGGAAAATTGCGTGTACAGAGACATTTAGGACGTTTGCACCTGAAGAGTTTGGTGTAAAAGCTACAATTAGTTGGAAAATAGCCAATATTTCTTTCTCAAATTTCGATGCTATAATTGGAATGGATATTTTAATAGCTTTAGGTGCTAATATTTGCATATCTCGTTCTGAACTTAAAGTCAACGGCTACGTGATACCATTTGGAACTGATATTCCAACTCAAATTATTCAGGAGTTCTCAAATATAATTGATAGTTTTGACAAACAAATAGATCAACACCCTGATCCTAATAGCTACTCTTCTCAGGAGATAGATGTTATAGCTAGAATTAAGAACGAGTTTAAAGATTTAGAATATGATCCGCAATGTAGATTAACATTTACACACAAAATTAAACATACATTGAAATTAAAAACTGATGAGCCAATTTATCAGCGCAATTATAAGTTGCCATATCATGTGAAAGATTTCATAAAAAACAAATTCAAGAAGATTTGGCACAAGGAATTATTCAGCCATCTTCCAGTCCGTATAATTCACCGATATTGGTGGTACCCAAAAAGGAAAACACATACAGATTAGTCATTGATTTCCGTAAAATCAACTTAGTAACTGTCGAAGATAAATATCCAATTCCCCAAATTGATGACATCCTGGGCAAATTGGGTAATGCAAATTATTTCACTACAATTGACCTGGCGAAAGGATTTCATCAAATTGAAATAGAACCTAAAGATCGCCATAAAACAGCATTTTCGACTGACGAAGGGGATTTTGAATTTACCCGAATGCCTTTCGGATTAAAGAACTCTCCTGCAACTTTCCAAAGATTGATGAACACAATCTTACAGGAGTACGTTTATAAAATATGTATCGTATATATGGACGATATTTTAGTTTTTAGCACTTCATTGGAGGAGCACGAAGTTGAATTGCGTAAGATTTTATCTGCATTACGTTCAGCCAACTTGAAAATTCAAATGTCAAAAACTCAATTTTTAAAAAAATCTACAGAATTTCTGGGACATATTATTACTAAAGACGGTATCAGACCAAATCCTAAGAAAATAGAAGCAATTCGCAAATTTCCTTTACCAAAAACTACAAAAGAGGTCAAATCCTTTTTAGGCCTCACTGGTTTTTACCGGAAATTTATTAAAGACTATGCTTTGATAGCAAAACCACTTACACTCACTTTAAAAAAAACTAATTCAGTAAATATAAATGACTCAGATTATATTGCATCATTTGAGAAATTAAGGAATTATATTTTAAATGAACCTATTTTAACCCACCCTGATTTTAATAAAATATTTACTGTAACAACTGATGCCTCAAACTTTGCATTGGGAGCTGTTTTATCTCAAGGAAGTAATGCAATATGTTATGCATCACGAACTCTAAATGATTCTGAAACACGCATGGCAACTATCGAGAAAGAACTTTTAGCGATAGTTTGGGCGGTCAAATATTTCAGACCCTATTTATACGGACGAAGATTCATATTAGAAACTGATCACAAGCCTCTTACATTTCTACAAAGTATAAAGGAGGATACACCTAAACTTTTCAGATGGAAACTGAAATTAGCTGAGTATGATTTTACTATCAAATATATTAAAGGCAAAGCAAATGTTGTAGCAGATGCACTTTCAAGAATTGAAGTAAATGCGATAGATGTGATGAATAAAAGATCTGACTCTATGGCTACACAGCATACAGCTCGTGAAGACAACACGAGCTATATCAGCATTTCCGAAAAACCATTGAACTGTTTTAAATTACAAATAGTTATAAAAAATGGAAAACGCATTCGTTGCACTACCCAAACATTTCATAGTGGAAAAAGGATAGTTTTTTATTATAAACGATTCACCGCCAAAGAAGCAAGGTATATATTAGAAAATCATGTTCCGATCACTGGAAAAATAGGACTTAAAGTTCCTAATAAATCTATTTTAGCAACTTTTCAGAATGAATATGTAAACTGGAAATTAAATCATCCTAAATTAACTATTGAGAATTGTAACTATATTCTATATGATTGTTCGCACTCAGATATATTGGAAATCATAGCTAAGGAACATCAAGAAACAAACCATCTAGGTATTAACAAATTATATAATAGATTACGCAAAAAATATTACTATCCGAATATGAAACTAGCCATAACAAATTATGTTAATAAATGTACTATCTGCGCAACAGCAAAATATGACAGACATCCTCCAAAGGAACCATTCAGAATGACACTTACTCCATCTGATATAAGAGAAATCTATCATGTTGATATATGGCTTCGTGATAATAAGAGTCCTTATCTTACTTGCATAGATAAATTTAGTAAGTTCCTTACGATACAAAAGCTAGCTAATAGGCAATGGGATACAATTATTAATACGTTGCAAACAATATTTAATAGAATAGGAAGTCCCAAATTCATAGTTTTTGATAACGAGGGAGCTATAACAAGTATCAAAACAAAAGAATGGTTAGACAAACAAGGAATATCTTATCACTTATGCTCACCGTATCATAAAACAGGAAATTCCGATATTGAGGTTGCTCATAGAACCCTAAATGAGCAACTACGAATATTTTTACAAAGGCAAAATCTAGAAGATTCAGATTTAAAACTATTGGATCCAATAGAAGAATGTTTATATTATTATAATAATAACATCCACTCAACGACCGATGAAACTCCGTTCAATATATTTTTTGGCAGAACAAAATTGTACAAAGAAAAAATACTGAAAAATATTCAAAGCAATAAAGAAAAGTGGATTTCCAAAGCAAATGTGAATCGTAAACATTTCCCTCTTGACAATAAATATCGCAGAAACATTCCTAAAAATAAATTAGATCTTAGATATGTATTTGATAAACACAACTCCTAAACACATCCACAAAGGAAAAAGAAATTAAGGAAGCATTATAATTTTCCCGGGGATACTGCTTGTATTAATGATAATATCTCCAGCTCTGGTCCGAGCACAAATGCTTATAACATTATTCCCCCAACAGAACGGCTACATCTTAATGAAAACGGGTAACCTGTTTAAAGCAACACAAAAAAAAAAAAAAAATAAATAATTATCTTATAAATTTATGCCACATAAATTGGAACATATAAAAACTGACGTCCTCATTGAACAACATAAATTAGTAACATTTTTTTAGAACTAACAGACTACCCAATCTATCAGATATTTCCTGTGCCAAACAACAATAACTTAAAATAAACAGCATCCATTCTATATCACTTGGTGTTAAATTTACCGGTTCATGACAACTATCTTATAAGTATATTAAAAAGAAAACCAAATAATTGTACTTTCATTAAAAACACACAAAACCCAATTGTTCAAATTTCAAAGGATGTTTTTGTTAAATATTAATCACTTACAAATTTTTGGACCCAATCGAAAACTATGTAAAATGAATTGATAAGATTCGAAAAAAAAAAAAAAAGTAAATAAAATAAAACAATTCCAAGCAAAGTCGAGGACAACTTTGAACTTGAAGAGGGAGGAGTTATGGAACCAGTCACTAATGACATGAATCCTGGTAAAGGGTCATAAACGAATGCATTAACGCATTTCCGTGAAATTGACCCTTTTTACTAATTACATGCCTATCATAAACCCTGACTGAACTTTTCTAATATTTCATGGTTTATGATGCTTTTGTCGGGCATGATAATTAGGTTTTTCTCTGAAGTACGTCTTCGTCCTTCCATACAATTAGTTAAGTAATTAAGGATAGATTAGGATAAAGATGTATTTGTAAGAAATAGTTTAGTTGGTAAGATATAAATACAATGTCTAGGTCTTAAGAAATCAGTGTTAAACGTGAAACCAAATAAAGAACTTCACATATTTCTTATTATTTAATTATGCTGTGTGTATGGTGGTATTGGAAGGGAATTGTTTATCATGTGGTGCTATAATCTGGTCAAGCACTCAATTCAGCTCTATGTTATCAGCAATCAACCAGATTGCAACAAGGAATTCGAAAAAACCGGCCAGAATTGATCAACAGAAAGGGCGTTGTTTTCCATCAAGACAATGCCAGACCACACACATCTTTGATGACCCATCTTTGATGACACACATCTTTGATGATCCCAAAAATTGACAGAGTTTGGCTGGGAAGTTTTGATGCATCTACTGTGTAGTCCAAAACTTCCACTATCAGACTACCATTTGTTTCGGTCTCTGCAAAACTTCCTTAATGAAAAGAAATTCACTTAAAAAGGGACTGCAAAAATCACTTGGTCAAATTTTTCGTCGATAAACCACAGAAGTTCTACATAGATGGAATAATGGCTCTACCCAGAAAATGGCAAAAGGCCATAGATAATAATGAACAAGATGAACTTAAATCAAATCCATTTTAACTAAAAGAAATATTCAATCGAAAAACGACAAAAAAAAGGCTCAACACTTTTTAGACTTACCAATAGTTGCATTGACCTTTACTAGGACTACTGATTTTGTCAAGCCACCATTAGCCCTGATAACTAGGGCTATCCTGATTGGCATTGAGCCAATAATAATTTTTATGAATTGTCACTAATCTTCTCATTTCACACCTATTCGATTGCCTGTTTCAGCCCATCTTTATTCTTAGTAATATTAATAGTAATTTGTACTCTTTAGAATATTTATTTGTTTTTTCATAATTAGCCACATGTTTTTGATAGGGTTTAATTTAGGCCTATTACCTGTCCATGGCAGCGTGGTAATCTTGTTTTCTGTTAGAAACTCCCTACCCTATCCAAAAACATAGTGATTTGGACAATCAAAGATTATTTATCTTACAGGTAATACATTTTTTTAGAATTAAATAAATAAATGAACCCGAATTCAATATGGCACTATGGCATGGAGGAGAATCATCTTGAAAAATGAAGTCTCCGCAGTGTGTCAGATGGGAATTTATTGATAAATTAAACTCTCTTTAAATTTTTTTTTTATTTTTCTTCATTGACCGTCCCATCTATAAAGTGTATTTGGTCAATTCCAAAGTAGGAAGAAATCCCCAGATCATCACACTTGCCGTGTTTTTCACTATTTTTATTGTACAGGATTCACCAAATCTTTCATATGGCTGACGTTATACATATGTTTTACAATTTTAAAAATTCTGTGTCCAATTTAGGGGAGATCGTTTGATTTTTCGTTAAGAAATTTTTTTGGCTGGTTTTTACTTTTCTTTTTTCTAGTCCACTTCTTTTTTCTCTAAGTCTTCTGCCATTTGTTTCTCGACTTAGTTCTGCTAAGTTGCCGTTTGCTAGATCTCTACATATTTCCTCAGCTGTTTTGAAGCTATTTTCCAAGGATAATCCCGTAATCATGCTATATAAACGCTTATCTGTCTTCCCTTTTCTTCCAGTTACTTTCCTACGCTCTGTAATCCCTGGAAACGATTTTTTTTAAATATTCTTACCACAGTGGATTGATTGTTACTTTTGTAATTGCTATCTGATTAGACATTTGATTGGACCTCAGTCTATTGTACATAATGATAAGAAATACGTGCTGAAAATTCGATACTCTGGGCAGGACTAAACTTTGACTCACTGATTCCATCTCTATCTCTTTTACTTGTAGGTGAACAAAAACAATCCCACTGTTTGTTAAAACATTTAAGATCAAAGAGATAACAATCAGAGGTGATGGAATTTCTATGACCACAACTACAAAGACGAGATTGCAAGCGATGCACATTAAGATTCTCTCAAAATATACATCCAGACTCAACAATTTACATATACGAATGCATCGAAATAAATATTCTCACATACTTTTGAGCGCAAAAAGCTAACCGTCACGTTCATTCCACTCACTTGCGACATTGAATTTTTAAAATATCTTTCTTACAAAACCCGATTTGTTTATCACATCCGTAATACGTACCTCTTTCTTCAGATATCTTTATCATATTCTGAGCACTGGTTAGAAGCTCTACCTTGCTGTGAAAACGCGATCAACCAAAACAGTGGAATTTTATTTGTCTTCAATAACTTTCTTTCATTGATCCGTCTCTCAATTTTTGCTGTCTCACTGATTTTGATATTTATGTGTGGTTGGAGAGTGCTTTTGTACTCGGATTTTGGGTTTCGCATATTTTCGAGTGACTGGACTACCCACTAAATGCCTATCCTATCAACCTGAAAACCTAGTCTGGAATCGTGTGGCACTTTGATTCTAGCCAGGACTGCTTTGCTGTGCTCAGGTTACCGAGAATCTAGGAGCTAGGGGTTACGCACCTCTAGCGGTAGTGCGCTTTCATTTCCATTCCATTCCATTTGTCAACCGGTCCAAGCATTACCGAGATTAGACTGTATGGGGTGAGCTCTCCTGTTTTATGGTGAAGGTACTATTGAAACGAGTCCCATCATTTGCATGCAAAAAAGTGTGACAAGCGTCTTCCTTCTTTCCAGGGCAAAATCTGCAGTCTAGGGTTCGCACCTTAGCAACCTAATGCGAACACTGAAAACGTACATGCATTCTAAAACGCTGGGTCACAAGTATATGTATAATACATGACGCAGCAAGCCCTAGCTAGAAAGCAGATAGGTATCACGCCTACATTGACTCTTACTGCCGAATCAAAGACTATCGGATATGAGGATGAAATCCTCAGTGCTCCCTTTCTCTGCACCTGTTCCAGGCATTGTTGTTAGACCCCCTTCTTAAGAGGATCACCCCATATCCTTTCTGTACATAGAGTCGAGTTGTTTTATGTGAGTCGCTGCCTCCAGGGTCCAACCTCACAGTCATCATTGACGGGGGTGAATAATCCAGCGGTGGAATCCTTATAAGAGCCTGCATGGCGTCGGTTGAAACCGTACGGCACACAGAAATACAACACAACAAAATCACCCTCTGACATGACTTCACAAGACGCCGACCTGTAACTTTACTCATGCATCTGAACAACACAGGCGATTCATATGTTGCGCAAGCCACAAAAAGGCCATCATAAATTGCTCTAGCTGCACGTTTGCCAGGTCCTCACTCACACCTAAGCACAGGACGAATCATGTATGCCAACTGAGAAACTCTCAGCAATTTAAAGTGCTTCCAGAAAGAAAGTCTTTCACTAACCCAAATACCCAAGTATTTCACAGATGTCCTATACCCAAGAGTTCCATCACCCATTACAATCTTAGGAGGACGATTACCACTAAGGCTACCCTTGAGCAACATCATCGCGGTCCTTTCTATGGAAACTGATACACCAACTTTACTACACCATGCAGACACAACCTGCATATACTGAGTCCCCCTAACCTCTAGCTCAAGACGACTTTGATCCTCAACAAGAAGCAAAAGATCATCAGCATATGCACACACTTGTCAAGAAGCAGAAAGCTGAACCAACATTTCATCCATAACAAGGTTGAATATATGCGGACCCACTATGGACCCCTGCGGACGACCCCTGCTCACACTAACTTCCACATCATCCCACAAACGTTGCACAAAAGCACTTTTTCCAGAGAAATAACTCCTCCAAAGCCCAAGATCCCTACAACTAACGTCTGCTAATCTTCCTATTACCGCGGACCAATTCAAATAATCAAAAGCAGCTATAAAATCTACAAAAATACCAAGAACATATTTTTCACTACTATTAGCTATAGAATATAAGAAATATAGCTACGCATCATTAGTGCAACGCTCCGTTCGGAAACCATACAGCCATACACTACCATACACCATCACATAATGGTTCAGGAAAAGCCTGTTCAAGTTTTTGTATCATCAACCTCTCCGACACGCTACCAAGTGCTGGAAGAAGTGAGATACCCCTATAAGACTGCAAGGATCCCCTATCTTTATCAGGCTACATTCAAAGCATAACTACCTTAGCATACTTAAGGCTAACACACACACACTTAAACAAGCTGAAACCACGTTCTCACAAAACATTTTATATAGTCCGATACAACCCTACAGATGCATTAAGCATTTCGCTAGTTATACTGCGCAATCTCTTAATACACGCATCTTTCTCCGAACGCTGTAAAGGCAAAGATGAACTTTGCCCCACAGCATCCTCCAGATGCGACATTAGATCTCCCGCCCTAAGAAAAAACTCCCCAAGTAAGGTTTCAGCACAATCCGACCATGGCGGAGTGACATTCTCACCAATGCGAAGCCCCAAAATACAATCCTTGTGATTTCCACCCCGACACAACTTGTAAGCCTGCTCCCACGGATCATCAGCATTATCACTAACAAAACGTTCCCAATGCTCTATCTTGGATTTTGAGGACAGCCCTCGATATGCTTTCATTAACCTGAGATACTCTACTCTACACGCATCAACGTTGATTGATTGATGATATTGGGCCTTTTGAAATTGTCTTCTAGCACAACAAAGATTCCGCCGTTTGGAAGCCACCTAACATATCCACCACGTAACATATTCACCACCTAACATATCTACATGATCTCAGCTGAGATCTTCCTGACATACTAGAAAAAGCATCCCTAAAACAACCATTTATGAAGGTAAACATCGAACCAACATCTTAACTCAATATAGAATATATAGTATATAAAATATATATTATATTTTCAAATTGCAACTGCAACAAATTCCCAAATACACCCTCAAACGTACAACACTCAGACGGATTATTTAAAATATGCAATCCATGCGCATTAAAGCACTCTATCAACCTATCACCTCTACGTATGGTCCGGGAACGAGCCCCTGAAACGGAATCCGTACTATACCAAACAGGTGAATCAGCATTCGCATCCATAACAATTGCACAAGCTCTAGCACCTATGTGCGGCAAAACCCTATCTAAATAACCAAGGTAAGGCTCAATGGTTAATGGGTGAAAGGACACCCTTCACCCAAACACAAACACCATATTCATACGTGAGCCCATGCATCGGCATGCACTTAACCATATTATCGTTGACTACCACAAAAGCCCCAGAAACCCCGTCCGACGCAAAGACTCTCATACTAGATGGGAGTCCCCTAACAGAACCAAAGGCCCTATAGGGCTCCTATAATAGCGCAGAGCTTATACGTTGCTAACATAAATAAACACCTAACTCAGGCATTACTGCAGCCGTTCTTGCACAGTTCGATTGCACTAGTCTGTGGAGAACCATATTAATGCCCGGAGTTTCCTTTCACTACCTGCTTAGGATATATCGGACAAGGTGGGGATTTAATCGTATGTCCTGCTGGCAAACCATGCAAAGTACAATTCTTACAATGCGGTGGTTTTCACGACGCGAAGCAATGTGAGCATGCGGCCTCTGTGGCCCTACAGTCGACCACACGATGGTTGAACTCCTGCGGTCTAATTCTATATATATACCATTTAACATACAGCTTTTCCCAACACAACAAACTCCTGACAATCCACTCAGTTCCCTCAAGGACAACATTGGCTACAGTCGAACTAGGCCGAGCTCGCCGGGAAACTATCTTAAGTCCTCTTTTGAATATCTCCTCAGAAACCTTCCCGACCAAGTTGTTACAATATATATCGCATAAAAGGTCCTCATCGGAAATATCCTGTTCTGCAGCAAAAAGGACTACTCTCGTGCCTAACTTCTGGCTTACTTCCACATTAAGTTCCTGCTGCACAAACTGCGCGCTAGCAACAGCCAGTTTCCGCTCCCTTACGCTAGGAACTCGGATAGCAACTCCTACTGACTTTAGCTTATTCATTTCATGAACCCTCACCCCCCTTTACGAACAACGTCCTTCCTAACCAGGCCTACTACCTGTTGGTTGTCAATTTTATCCCCCTTCGACCTAATCACTAAGGACCAAGTCTCAGTCGGCTTAGGACTCGAAGTTGGAAGGGCAGGAAAATCCCGAGTCAGATATTGGAGCAGATACAGAATTCCTACTACTCGCACACTCATCAACCCTACCTTAAATCTTGTTACAAACCCTTACCAGTCCAGTAACAACAGAGTTATACTCCCCTAGCAGCTCAAGTATGCCTACTAACCTCTGTCTTCTGGAGACTCTCTTTTTAGGATGTCGGTCCCTCGCCTAACACTCGTTCGCACAATATCAATGCCTAAGTCGAAACCTACCTCCCTATTCAAGTAGTCCAACCGGTTAGCCATGACTCAATTACCCACTGGCTAAGATTCGATTAGTGTGTTTGCAACACTAACCATTTTTCCTCTAGAAATTCCCTTATTTGTCACGATTACCCTTTCAGTTTTCAGTTTTTGAAGGTGTTCCCAATGTTGAGCGACAGCAACAGAACAATTCGTCGTTTGGTGATGATATTTGTCTCATTGATGCTATTGCCTCTTCTCTTTAGGATCGCGCTCATTACCTCCAGAATTTCGTTGACAGTACAGCGACCTGCTCTAAAACCTCACTGTCAAGGAGACAAGTAACAAAACGCGTCAGTGAGTCTTCTCTTGTTTAGTTTCGCTAGCACATTCCCAATCATGTCTAGCATGCACAACTGACGATATGCGGATTGTTTTCTGGAATATTCCTTCCCCTTGCTTATCAACGCGAGTATTGTTACTTATGTTCCTGCAAAACCCCTTACCATAGGCAGGCGTTTTATGTGCTGAGCAAGTCAGGACGATGGTGGGAGACGAGCTGCAATACCGCAGCTAGGATACCATACAGGCCTGAGGCCTTCGTTGTTTTCAATGAAAGGACTGTCTCATCCGATTCCGGCAGCGAAAATATTACCACTGTTACTTAAATTTTAATATAAATTTATTTATCCATGTTCTATCTCCGACTAGGAAGGGCGGAATGGATGTGTGTTTGTGCCTACGCTCTGCCATTACCTGCAGCTATTTATTTGGCTATTTCGCACTTCTCTTACTGCTCTGCAGATTTTCGGATAACAAATATTCAGTCAAAAGTGGTTACCACTTTTCAGAAGTAGGTTCATGTATAATGTCACATAGTCTATAAATAAGGACAACCGTAACCAACTGTCCCTATAATTACTTACAAACACGATGAACTCATAAATTTGTATCGTATTCTCATATATATATCGACATTAAAATGCAGCAGCTGCTAACTATGAGTGAAAACATAATGATAATTTTATTAAATTTAAAGAATTATTGTAATTTTTTTTTAATGTTAGATTTTAACCATGAGAATCACCCTTCAGTTTTATCTATTTTTTTCGGCCATATTACAGGATTTACATTCCTTGCTCCAGAAACCAACTTAGCACAAGAAGTGAATATGGTTTATTCTAGACTGTTGACAGGACAGAAGGACAATCTACCGCATGCTTAAATAGATGATGACGTGGGCACCAATTATGAAACCGAATCGTACATATATTGCAGAGGTATTCTCCTATATTCGTTTGCATAAATACAGAATAAAAATTTATGTCCGTTCGTTGTGCAATACTCAGTGCAGGCAAAATAAACTCAAAATTGTGCCAGACTTTTTTAAAATTATTTCTGTAAATATGCATACGGGCTATCTGAAACTAGAGCAGGACTCTTTTTTTAACTCATTCTCATTCCATACCTTGTGTATATAACATGTAAGCAGTGAAAATATTTCCGGGCGATTAACCAGTTGTCCGCAGAATATTACATTAAAGCCATGATTTCATGAGTTGCTAAAAAAATTTAACATTTAACACTCAAACTTGCAAGTGTGTTTTCCAAACATGATAACATGTAAATGAAAGGACCTTGCTACATCTAAAAGCCATGGAATTATAGAATTAGCAAAAGAACGGATTTGCACTATTTATTAACAGACGTATGAAGTCTGTCTACATATAAATAATCAGATACCAGACACCCCAATGTATTATTTCGAAACTTCGAACCCAATCGAAGAAGCACTTTATATGTCATTTCCTAGATGGTAAATGCTCTGGTACCCAAGAGTGACACGATAGTTGATAGAATTCGCTTATGCTAGCATATACACATATGTACAACTGAACTTCGATTCCTTCACAGTATCGAAGTTTGGAAAAACATTAAATCCATCTATCCAAAGAAAATTTATGAAATGGCCGTCTGAGGTAAAAGCCGTCGAGAATACTTTAGAAACAATGAAAACTGCTCCCATCAGAAATGTTTTAGTCTCCAAACAAACGCAAAGTATCTAGGCATGACGCAATATCAAACACAATGCTTATATAGTTTCCAGATAACATAATACAAACATTAACTCTATTCAAAATACATGAACTCAACTTGCCTCTGCAGCTTGCCTTCTTGGAGGACAGAACATTTCGTGTCAAAACCGACAACCGTCTGTCAACCCTTCGACCCATTGAAGCTGGAGTTCTTCAAGGATCACCTATCTCACCGGTCCTAAAAAATATATACCAGACCTTCCCAACCTGCCCCAGGAGTAAATACTACTGTGTCCAAAAAATAAGGTGACATTGTATTTATTTTGAAAATTCTTTAATTATTCTTCCAAATCAATTCCATCCCCTTCAAAGTAATCCCCTCCCAATGCAATGCACTTATGCCAACGGATTTTCCAATCTTTGAAACACTGATTGTAGTCACTTTCCGGGATGGCCTTCAGTTCCGTCTTCGCTGCGGCTTGAATCTCCTCTATCCTATCAAAACGGTGTCCCAGGAGCGGTCTCTTGAGCTTTCTGAACAGCCACAAGTCACACGGCGCCATATCAGGTGAAAACGGTGGTTGCCGAACGATATGGGTTGAGTTTTTGGCGAAATGATCACGAATTACGAATACAGTATGGGATGGCTCATTATCGTGGTGTAAGCACCAAGAATTGTTTTTCCACAATTCTTGCCTTTTTAGGCAGATAGCATACGCAAACGACGCATAACGTTCAAATACTACTCTTTGTTGACTGTTTGGCCCAGCGGAAGGAATTCATAATGCACAACACCACGATAATCGATGAAAACAGTCAACATTCCCTTGATTTTTGAGCGTTTTTGGCGCGATTTTTTTTGGTTTCGGCTCCCCTTTGGCACGGAATTCGCTTGATTGATCGGTTGTTTTGGGGTCGTAAGCATAGATCCAAGTCTCGTCTCCAGTGATAATGCGTTCCATCTTGTCCTGATAGTCAGAAAGCATCATTTCACACACTTCAACGCGACGCATTTTTTCCAAAAAATTTAATGTTTTCGGTACCAGTCGAGATTTGACGCGCTTGAGGCCCAAAACATCCTTTAAAATGGTATTGACCGAGCCTTTCGATATGCCAACCTCATCAGCAAGGTCTCTACTTGTTAATCGACGGTTTTTCAACACCAAATCTTTGATTTGTTGGTCATGAGCTTCGTCGGTTGAGGTTGATGGTCGCCCAGGACGCTCTTCGTCTTAGACACGTTCACGGCCGGCTTGGAACTCACTATAGCACTTGCAAACTTTTTTTTAGACATAGCCTCATCACCAAAGGCTTTCCGCACCATCCTCAACGTATCCGCAGCAGAAAATTGATTCCGCAAACAAAATTTAATGCAAATTCTTTGCGCAACGATTTTCGACATCGCAAAAAACGAAAAACTCACTTTTAGAAACTCACAAAACGACGCGTATCTCAAACCCTAATGAATATTTTGACATGTAAACTAGACATAGATGTCACTGACAGTACTACCAACCTAAAAAAAATAATTCTCCAACTCCTTCGACGCGCGCAGTTTAAATTCAAATGTCACCTTATTTTTGGACACAGTAGTAAATCACAGAGAGCTGTTGATACCTGTTTCTTTAATAAAAGTCGGCAAGCAAAAGAAATATTTTCAAAATTGCAACGTTCAGCCTACACTTTCTTGGAATATTTTCGCAGATGGAAAATCAATATCTACCCGGAAAAGACACGAGCCATACTCATAACCCCGGAAAATACAACAAACTCCATTGACAATCACAGTCGGTAACGAACCCATAAAATGGAAAAGTAAAGCTAAATACATTGGACTTACTCTGGATGACAGACTTACCTGGAGACAACACATACAAAACAAACGAGGACGCTGTATAAGGCTTCTATCCAAACTATCTAAATCGATCCCACTATCCGTTCTAACCCACTTTCTAAATCCAAGAAACTCAGTATTAAGACCAGGTGCTAATCTACAAACAGATAATCTACAAACAGACTACAAGCATTCCACCAGACGACAAAGACCAATGAGAACCGAGTTAAATTAGTATCTTGGAAACTCCATGGTACATCAGAAATACGGCCACATACAAAGACTTCAAAATAGGGACAAGGCTCTAAAGCTTTTGGACACAATTGACAACCACGAAAACAGTACCCTGGCCTTCCTAAGACACCTACGGAATAAAAAAAATTCCATATATCCAAATATACTCGAAGTAACACAATAGAGTTTAAAGTCCGCAAGCCAGGAGCAAGTCCGGGAGCCAATGTGCTAAATCTAAACCATACACTCCAGAGCTTGACAGTGAAAATACGTTGGGCAAACGAAGTGACCCGCGAAAACGACATAGAACGAGCGCAACAAGAACGTGATATTTGAAAAAGCATCCATTGATACCGCAAAGTCAGACGTCGCTAAATTTACGATAGAAATCGACTACGTACACGATTAGGAATATCTGGAGGTCAATATAAGGATAATAAAATATTACTTGTAAATTGTCAATTTGGCAATCAACTAAATTTTATAGATACATGACCTAGGTACTCAAGTTCGATATCTGAAGTAATCTGTCAGTGTTGTGTTCTATGATACACGGGTTTTTCTGAAGAAATCGCCTCCATAAGTTAGATAAAAGTACTGTCACCGGTAGAGCTCCAAATATTTGAGCTTTGCAATAGCCTTTAAGCTATCGAACCCTTCAAGAGATATTTAATCTGAACTAAATTTACAATTCTGACTAAACGACCTAAGTATGATAACCAAATCCAACGCATAAAACATGTACCCTAGAGATATTCCAATCTGAAATCTTTGTTCTATTTATGATAAATCTGCTAACAAAAGGAAGTCTACAGTGATAGGATACCGATAATATGACAACTTTAATACAGGAAAATCAGAAAAGAATATAGATGACGTGACTTACTATTTACAATGTCATCAGCAATAAACACATAGCGTACTAATTTGACACATACGCCATTTTGATTGTCTGAAATTTAGCTACCAACTCACACAAGTTGAGTCCGCGAAAACTAGCGTGAACGTTTTAACTTGTTGATCAATCATGTCGAATTTCGAGCCCGAAATGAAAATTTTCGGCATGCTTCCCTTGTTTTGTTTAACCAAACGGAAAATGCTCTTGAAATTCATCGTTTGCTGGTAAAAGCATATGATGGACACGTTTCATTAATGAGAACATGTGAGACATGCTTTCGACAATTGAAAAGTAGAAATTTCAATGTGAAAGACGGTAAGCTCCTGGTAATCCACAAAAATGCCGAGACCAGGAATCACAAGGGTTATTTGATGGTGACCAAGCTCAAACTCAGTGGCAATCACCAGAAGCAATCAGCAGAAAAATGTCACAGGAAACGCCAATATTGTCGTTGAATAAACGTCAAATGGAAAATCGCAAAGTTTCTTGTGAAATGCTGCTTTGGCGCCACGAAACGAGATTATTGTTGTGTCGAATTGTGCTGAGTGACGAAAAATGGATTTATTTTGAAAATCCAATGCGGAAAAAATCGTGGCTTTCACATAGTCCTTCAGCACCAAGGACTTCGGCAAGAAGAGCATGCTCTGTGTCTGGTGGGACAAGAGTAGTATTTTGAAATATGAACTCTTGAATCCTGGTTAAACCGTTAATACACAACGCTTTCTTCTAAAAATGATTAATTTATCTCGCGCATTAATCAAAAAACGAGTGGAATGGGCGAGAAGACATGGCAAAGTGATTTTGTTCCACGGCAATGTACCGCCGCACACAGCAAATCCAGTGAAAGACATAGTGAAATCGCTTTGATGAGACATCCTTCTGCACCTGCCGTATTTCCCAGCATTGGCTTCATGCGACTATCACCTCTGCGCCTCAATGGGACAGGCGCTAGCTAAGCAGCATTTCAGCGATTCCGAGGAAGTTGGCAAATGGCTCGATGGTTTGGAATGGTTTCAAAGAATTTCAGGAATGGTTTCCTGAAAAAGGCAAGGAATTTTTCTGGGATGGTATGAATAAATTATCTGAAAGACAGCCGAAATGTTAAGAATATTTGTTCCCAAGAAAATTACGTTTTTGTTTCCAAAAATGCACCTTACCAACTTTAAAATAAAATGTAGAAGCTTAGAAGATAGTATAATCCTTAAGTCTTGGCAAAGACATTCTCGTAGGGCATATTTCTCTGAGCATATAAGCTTTATTATAGTTTAAACAAAAGTGTACTTCGTACCGATTTTTTCTTATAGGAGTTTGAACCCTTTGTAAGGATAACACTTATTGACAACACAGCGTATTTTATGAAAGTCCGTGCAATTCGTAAGATCTCTACCTCTATTATGGTAAGAATTCTAGAATTCTAAGGAAAAAACTGAACGTTATTATGAAGTGAAGACTATTTGAGTGGCAGAACGGACCTACTGGAATACCGACTAAACACCGCCCCTGTCGACCAAAGCGCCTAGCCTTGAACCGTTTGACACATTACTTCGGGCTAGGCCTTCCAATTTTACGTTTTCTGGCGCCTTCGGGTTACAGGGATTCCTTCTCCAGCGGGTAGGGATCAGGATTGCTGAAAATGGAAACCCTCCAATCTCCACGCCTCCAGCCGATCAGGTATACCTTTTTTCGTGGCTAGAATCACCCGAGCGTAATGTGCCACTTGATTCCATTTGTCAATTGATGTCAGCATCTCTTCGATGAGGCTATCTGGATGGAGCTCTCCCACTTTTTCGGCAAGATCACCGCACTTGTCCCATCTTCTGAATGAAAAGAAAGTATAACAGGCGTCATGCTACACACCAATGCAGAATATGCAATCTGGACACCATGACTTACCAATCTTGTGCGGGTAAGACTGAAAACAACCGTATCCACTCAGTAGCTGGGTCAGGTAAAAGTCATTCTCACCATGCGTTCGACTGAGCCACGATCTCAAGCTTAGCTCACGTTCCCATTATTGTTGGCATTCGTCGAGAGTGCATCGTCTTTTATCGCGAGAAACTTTTTCTTTATTACCCTCGTGCCTTTGGGGGTAGATTCTTTTACGCTCTCTAGCAAGGAGAGCGATAGGTATCACCACTGCAATTACCAACACAGCTGACTCAGAGATTGTCCGGTATGCTGATGCAATCCGCAGTGCTCCTCGTCTCTGCACCTGCGCCAGCCGTTTTCAGTGCAGTTCCTTGTTGGCAACTTCACTCCATATATCTGCTCCATATAGAAGCGTAGGTTGCACGACACTCATCAGCAGACGCCTTTTTGTTAGACTTGGCCCCCATGATTGGCTATTCATCGACTTATTGCCGCGACCCCTACTGTGGCCAAGAAAACACTCTAAAATTAACTTTGAATAGTTTCACAAAATTCTGTCGACAGGGTAAATCTGTTTAATACACGTTTATTTATAGTGATACAAAACTTTTACAGATTACTTAGTTCGGAATGGAAGATTTATTCAAGCAACAGCAGGAAGGGGAAAAGGTTACATTTAAATGGAAGAACTACTTGGCCACTTGAAAATGATAGGTAGTCTTTTGCAGTACAGAATCCAAATAATCTGGTCCCAGATGTCAAAAGCGAGGAAACACAGATATAACAAGTACCACTCAAATATAAACGTAATGTCCCAGAGTTATACAAAATCAATGCTACTCGGATAGAGATCATGTCCTTTGTATCACCAAATACTAACCAAATGCTGATAGAATTATTCAACGCTTTCCCGTCATCTTTCTCCTGGGATGCAAACTTCCTCATTTTGAAGACCCAGAGCACACACAAATTATATAGAAACATGAATTTGACAGGAAAAAATGCAAAATTTTCTTAATCATTGACACAAATGTTTTTATTCATTCACATCATTCAGTTTGTCTTCATTCTCTTCTCCAGAATCAAATAGAAATAGTTTATTATCTATTCAGAGAAGAGATACGGTGCACAACAAAAAAACTCCAATTTGTGCCCTTGCTCATGAAATGACTCGGTCTCTCTTACATATGATCAATCCAATATATTTGACGTGAGTGTTTAAAAATAAATTTTTTTGGCACCATAACAATATGAATACAAAGTTGAATTGCATATTTAGAATTTTTCAGAAATCTGCCAAGGGATCATCTCAAATCCAACTGCCTAGCAAAATCATCCACTACAAATGTCCTTTACACGCTATCGCAGACTCAAATAAGAGACGAAATGAAAATTCATATGTGTTGCTTCTAGGAATAGAAATATCGAAAACCGAACTCTAGGCTCAAAACAAGTATTGAATGAGTCAAAGAATATTCTCACGAAGAACTGTAATCTAATGCAGAATCGATGAGATTGTGACCAGAATACTAAAAGGATGGAAATGCCATTAGGTCAACTTACTTTTGACACCCAACTCTCCTTCTTGCTCACAGGAGACATTTCCACTTGGTCTTGCATACTCGAATGGAATAATTCTTTAAAAATTCCACAGCATGCTGTAAAGTCCACTTCCATTGACTTTATCACCATCTTTAACTTTCAGGATATCCATAACACTTAAATAACAAACTTAAAATCAATAACATGTGCACAAATATTCTCAAATTCTCCAGCTCTGAAGCCATTCATGGTGATGTGACTAAAATAGGAATAGGACAGTCATTTCGGACCAGTAGATATTATTTTCGTTTTATAAATGTATTTACAGACATTTTCAGGACCAACCCCTATGTTAGTTAAGTGTTCGCTTGTATACGGCGTACGTGCTATCCGTTTTGGAAGGAGAGTCTTGAGAACGTAAAGCTTAAAAAAAGTTTTTGCAAAGGTATTTTCGTGTTTCCGGAGAAAAGTATTATTTTCGGCGTTAAGCATAATGAATAAACATAATGATACCCCAAGGAAAACTTGAACATTGTTGAAAGTAGAAATTTCACCGACAAAAGAAGAGATGTATCCGGTTACAGGAAACTTTTCACGTTAATTTCTTGCAAAGTTGAAAGCCTGGACATATTTTCGGGTGAATGATTTATTCTCAACGTATAGTACGCAAAACTTTGGAGAGTTTTATATAATAAGCAAAGATATTCTACCCAATTTCATTCTTCCTTTTGTTTATGTCCCATAAATATCACTTTAACGTGAAGAAGAGAACAAAGACTAAGATCTTAAGTGCGAAAAGATTTATGATTCTACCTTTCGCGTTTCACCTTTCAGCTTATAAAAATACTTAAACATTTTATTTTCTATACCAGAAGTTTTAAATTTATTTACACCATTTTAGTGGCATATAATCTGCACGCACACAAACTTACGTGGTTTTTCGTCTCAACTTTTGTTTCTGCCTATTCATTCTATGTTGATTTGAAATATGACTACTTACTTTGTCCTGAAATTTTCGGTTGATAAATTTTTGTCTTCTTGTTCCCATACCAATAACAACGCCTTCCATGAACAACACAGTTCATTGCCTCCTTTTCATTTGCATAGGCACAGCTAGAAAAAATTTCTTGGTTTACTGTCTTTCCTTTATCATTCAGTAATTGCTTTTGCTCTGAGATCCTATTCAAGGAAGTTATATATAAAATTGTATGCATCATTCCTCATGACATAATTTTTCTTCCTCATGAGACCTATTTATAGGGAGCTTTTGTAATTATATTCGAGCCTCTTAACAACAAATGCCTTTTATTTTTTACTATGCTTGTAGATGTGAATGGGTCATGTCATAATACAAGGCCCCACAAGGAAAGATACAATGATACCATCAAGTCAACACGAAATGGAAATCGGAATATATAACAGAAGATATGATGAATATAGAACGAGTATATTTCACTCAGAAATGAATATATCGTGTCAAAAGGATGAGAACAAAAATAGCTTGTGACTTGAGTGTTCTATTTTATTCGAGAAACATTAAAACTGCCTGAGAAAGACTAGAATAACTTCAGGAGTTATCGACCCAAAATTTAAAAATTCAAGCAACTTTCCGAGAAAATTTCCTATTGTTATCACCATAAGCATGAGAACCCTGTTGGAACAGCTGTGAATTAAACTAATTTGACAGTTCTTTAATGAGACATTTACTTTCTAAAATTGATAACAAAATTGATTTGTTTTTATTTCATAAATGTGCTCTGATATATAACGTTAATGTTCTCCCAAACCCGTTTTAAGAAATTCCATTTGTTATCAAAGTTACGCACATAAATGTAACGGTACCGTAAAACAAGTTTTGGAACGTGGAACATAGAGCGCAGTGTGCGCAGCAGCTGCTTCATCTCTTGTATAGTGATGGTTATGTACATTATATAGTTGCTTTGTATCGTTCGTGAGAGAAGTACGTGTTACATTGGTATTGTAAACTAAATGTGTAAAAAGGAAGGTGGAACTGAAAAAGACCCTGGATAAAGTTAACGATATAAAACAAGTTAAAAACAAATTCAAGGCAATCAGTTTGCGGAAAGAAAACCTGAATTGAGAAAAGGAGAATCAGATTCGAATGAAAAAGTTGAAATGTAGCTGACCTTTTGACAGTTTCTGAAGATAGCACTTGGATGAAAAGAGAATTCACGTCATTGCTTGGCGTTTCTCAATTATAGGAGCATTTCGGAATGAAATTCCTAACCTTAACATTAAATCATCTTACTGCCAACCCTGTGCAATCCAGAAAGAACGGTTAAGTGAGTTTTAATTGTAGATGTGGTACGAAAACCATAAAAAAATTCGCGCCTAATCATAGAGTTTCCTCCGGTCGAGATTCTCAAGACTGATTTAGCCTTGGAGATAAAAAATCTTTAAGACTGCTATGAATCCCGCGGCAACTGTCGATAATTGTTGTTTGATGCAAGCCAGCAGAGGGAGCCCCGAATGCTGAAAAGAGGCTTGCTTACAAAAAAAACCTCGACCAAGACTTTATTCCGTTTTCCGTCGTTTAGGCAACATAAAGAAATAAAAACAAAAATTAATTATAAAATAAATAAATAAAAGATAGGATATACGATTATAGGTTATAATTAAGTTTTGTTTGATATTTTTTAAAATTTATTTAATATATATTATTAATAGGTTATATTAATTATTATGTATATTAATATATGATTTAATATATTATGATACAATCATAATATTTAAGTTAAATATAAGTTACATAAGTATTGAATTGAAATAAAAGCCTTTGTAATTAGATATAGGTATTTAGTTAAATAATATTAGAAAAAAGTCTCAGTAAAAAAATAGGCCTCTGTGAAAAAAAGTCTCAGGAAAAACAGCCTCCATTAAATTCTCAGAACACATGCCGCAAATTTTAAATCAATAGAACTCACTTCTTTGTTGTCAACAACTAGCTATAAGGGGGAGAAAATATAAATAGACAAGAAAAAAGAAGGAAACGTGAATAAACAAGCAGTATATAGTATCAAGTAAATATAGAAGTAAGATAAAGTGTAAGGGAAGAAGGAAACGTGAATAAATAAAGAAAACTGATTAGTAAGATAACGTAAATATCGAAGAAAAAAATGTAAGTAAAGTATAAATTAAATATCGAAGAAAGAAAAAGTAAAATAAAGTGTAAAATAAGGAATTAAAGAAATAGAAAAGAAAGGAAAGAAGGAAAGTGAATAAAGAAAGAAAACCGAATAGGAAGATAACGTAAATTATGAAGAAGAGAAAACTGTATAAAATATAATGGCAAGAAAAAGTAACATAAAATAAAACGGACCCTTCCTGTGAGTACAACTGTAATAATTTTTATCATATTGATCAGCCGATGACTGAAAATAGTATACGAGCTTTTCGGAACGTGAATGGTGTCTGTTGGTGTTTGACGGATTATCGAAGTATCTTGACTGCACTAGAAGGCACTTGGATAAATATAAATTTCGACGCTGTAATTTTCACATCAAAATACAAGACCGTTTCTGGCGAATACATAGTCAAGGATATCGTGAAAGTAGACGCTCAGGTGAAGTGAGATAAAAACTCGTGTTGGAGGCAGCAAAGGTGATCAGAATCTACGCACCTGGAATAATTTATATAAATTGACTATTTTTGATAAATATACACATATATATTTATTTACTTGTATTGCATGTTTATATTTGTACTTATATATAAAGTGAAGTAGTAAGATTTTCTGTGTTCGTGTGTGATATGCAAGGCTCAGGACTTTCATAATGTGCTAAGACCCCCACGCTCGCGCGGCGAGCTAATCGGTTATGAGGGGTTGGTCGCGGAGCGCGAAACAGTCATAATTAGCAACGCAAAAATTGTCAAGCCATAACAGCTGCCAACGGAGAGTTTGTTCTTTCTTGTTGTTTGGGTCTGCCGCGCCGTAGCTTTTTGTTGTTAAGGACGCGTTTCGACTGTATGCAGCCATCTGCAGCACACTCTGAGGTCCTTGTGGCGATGTGCATGTTTTAGGTCGGGTTAATTATTCGTTAATGACGATTATGGTGTTTGGGTATTTCTGAGTTCGAGGGCTTGTCATTGTCAGGTTTGTCAATTTTTTTTTTCTGATAAGATTTAAGTCGGGGTCTGAGAAAATTGTGTCGGAAAAATTGACACAATTGAAAATTGTGTGTTGTGTGGTTACTACTTTTTCGAGAAATGTTTCTCCGAGGATTGTCGGCTGTTGTTTGTTAGAATTTCTTTCTTTTGCTATAGTCAGTGTTTCACTCACGAGTATGGATTTGTAAGGTTTGTTGATGTCCAATGAAAGGAGCCGATGGTTGTTGATCAGCGTAATTGAGTTGAGGCAGGCAATTTGCGACTATTTTTTATCATGTATATGTCTATAAGGCTTAGGACGTCTGCTAGTACCAATGCTAGATGTTTTGCTAATATGTAGGTGGGAGCTGGGCGGCAGTTAACGATTAGTCTGGGTAAGTTATTTCATCGTTCTAAAATATTGTACTCGAGTGCGAATATTTGGAAAGTATCACATACATAGTCGATATTTATACTTTAAATTCATAGTAAACGATACAAACAAACAGATGTATGACTTTTTAGTGTTGATATTCAAATTATTAACTAAATAAGTGGGGACAATAAAATATGTCAGTTAGGATCTTATTCTTTTTTCAAACACACAGCAAAATGAATATTAGGACAAAAAATGTTATAAAGGAAATTGAAAAGATTGATTATAAACAATTTTAAAAAATCACCCAAAAAAATTTATTTTATTTTATTGGTTTTTAACAGTCATGGTATGTTATTGACATCAATGTCTGAAATTTGCATGGTCTATAAAAATTTCACTTTTTGAAGTTTTTTCGATTGTTGAACTAAATTTTTTGTAAATATTTCGCAATTTTGGCTTTACCTCGACGAAATACAAAAAGCGTTTCAAACTTTACCTCTCCAATACTAGGATTTCTAGACAAGGAACTAGAACTAGAACTTTCTAGAACATACATGGAATCTTACTTTCAAAGGGAGTTGCATTACTTAGCTCAGGAAAGCTTTATGTTTTAAACAAATCTTGGACCACAAACTACCCTAAGTTAAGCGTAGGAACTAAAAAGCGTATGCATTAAAATGAATTTTGTCCATTCAAGGCATGTTTGTAAGAAACCATATTTTAGGAGAAAAAGTTACAAATCAGATTCCATACTTGCTTTCAAAAGCAAATTCCTTACTTGAAAGGAATCAATAGAACCCACAATATATGCATGAAAGCAAATAAAAAGAGTGACAGAGTCAATATTGGCAAACAAGGAGACCTCAGAAATCAGAGTGAGTAAAGACACTTAATAGCAACAACTTCAGTGAAACGGCACCAAACTAAAATAAGGATGAATTGAAAAATAAATTAATTGGTTACCGCACGCGAGTCCGTTTAATTGTATAAAATATCTTCCAATCATTTTGCCCGACGAAAAAAGCATTTTCACAACAAAATCAAGACCTAACGCAAGCATTGAAGGAATAAATTGAATACTGTGAATACGGTTTGAAGTCGACTTCTCTCTTTTCACAATTTTATCAATAGCTGAGTTTTCTACTTTAAATGGAAAGCCCTTTTTTATCAAAACTAAAATAAGTTATCATCAAGTTAATGCAAAAATATTGAATTCATGCCAACCGTAGGTTTCAACTGTGCCATTCAAACCAAACCTCAATTCCTGCTTGTCCAACTTATTTTCTATGAAAATGCAATACAGCTATAAAGCTAGGAAAAATAGAGCTTATGAAACCATTCTATATCACTCTTTTCAACCTTCAAGTAGCATCAGCATAGGATTCAGGAGCTGCCAGTTAAAGAGTTCTCATATCAAGTGTTCTACATTTTTCTCGCATTTGAATCTGTTCACCAGCGAAAGAAAACTGTGTTCGTTCCAAGTTGCAAGGATCTTCATTATCATCTCTCACAATAATGTCTCTTATGAGGAAATTTCAAAGTAGTATATGATTCGTTTCGTATTAAGTCCTATTTCGCTAGTCCTATAGACAAATTTGTTGCTGTCGTGTTATTTTTAGTCCATTAAAGGATACGAGTATATTCCTCCATGAATTTCTGTATTGCCTTAGCTAGAGTATCCCGACAATCCCACCATCCTAGTCAGACGAGTCATTCAATATCCTAGCACATCGTATTCATTGTCACTCGTTTCGTTATCATGTTAGAGCGGAATACAATATGTAGCAAGCTTGGTACATTCATGCGAGTGAAGTCCTAAGGATGCAACTTATATTACGTGTTTAGCCACTTTCACGGCATATGTGTGGCGCTTTTAACATTAGTCTTCAATGTGCTATTCGTGAAGTTATTTTTGACGGGATCATGTAAGGGAAGAGGCAAAGTCTTGAGCACCCTCAACAACGAATGGATGAAAGTATTGGTGATATATGAGCAAAAGACATGCAATTCACATTTCACATGAGCTTACGGTATAGGAATATTCGGGGTAAAATGGTTTACGTGTTATAACGTTCAGGCTCTATGTAGAAAATATTTGTATGGTAAACTCGTAAAAAGAAACACTCCCATGCTATGTTAGAGTCATTCATTATCATCGATTTTCATTCAACATTGTAGCAGTTTCGAACCCGGATTTGTGTGGAGCATCATTTGAATCTAGTCATGCTTTAGCAGATAACATGCTCTCGAAAATGACAATGGCATTAAAATTACCAGTTTTTGTTACACATATAAAAAAATAAACACATCACAGGCAAAACTTACAGGTTTTGGGGTTTTATATTGCACAAATCTTATATATTTTATCAAATTGAGGACACCACAGACTATATACATGTATATCAATATTTTTCTGGTTGAAAATACATGTATGACTGCATCTTTTTAATAATAATATATGTTGAAAACATTGGGACTGAGTAGCGATGCTTGTGGAACCCCATCGTAGGCAGATACCTTGGTTAATGTGAACCCTCGAACTTAATTCTGTTATTCTTTTTCTTTAAGGAAGGATGAAATCAGATAGTTTTTTTTTCCGGTAAGGAGGTGAAGGCTATTTACGCTCTGAGTGTGGGACTGCGGGCTAGGCCTCACAATTTTACGCCTTTTGGTGCCTTCGAGTTACAGGGATTCCTTCTCCAGTTGGATGGGAAAGAGGAGGAGGAGGATTGCTAGAGAAGGAAACCGTCAACCCTTGACGCCTCCAGCCGATCAAGTATGCCTTTTTTCATTACTAAGATTGCTCGAGCGTAATGTGCCACTTGATTCCATTTGTCAAATGATTTCAACATCTCTTCGATTATGCTATCTGGATGGAGCTCTCGCACTTTTTCGGCAAGATCACCGCGCTCTTTTTCCCAACTTCTGCATGAAAAGAAAGTATGACAGGCGAAAGTATCATGTGCACCTATCTTGTGCAGTAAGGATGAAATCAGATAGGAAAAGTATGTTGGTGTATTGCACACTTCAAGCTTATGAAGTCGGTCTACATGCCAAACGTTGCCACTGGCTTTTTCAATGTATACATGTTTGTATAAAATGCTGTTTTGATGTCTTCAGAAACACGTAATAGCTGGTCTTCCCATTACTAGTTAACTACCCATGTTTGAAGCCAAACTGAAAACTAGCAAGGATTTTATCATTTTGCACGTAACCAGTCAGCCTTTGATGGACAAGCTTCTCGAAACGTTTTCCAGGCGTTGATAACAAGCGTATTGGTCTGTAGATTTTATGATCATGAGGATCTTCTTCTGGTTTCAGAATTGGTATTACGCTGGCATGTTACCGGAAATTAGTGAAAGCTCGAAAGTTACCGGAAAGTGAAGCAATTCAGTTTTTGTGTCAGATCCTCGATAGGTATATCAAGTATTCCATTAATTCCACGGACTTTACCGTGTTAAGGTGCTCATTAATAAAATTTTCTCCCAGTTTTGTTTTGTTTACAACATCATCGAATATTAAAGATCGGACTATAGAATTTTCCATAGACAAGTTTTTATAAGCTCTGGTCTCTGAAATGATCTTCCAGCTCAAGCTATAGTGACAGGAATTGCAGGAATTGAATAATATTGATGCAGATCAAACTTAAAATTAGCTGCACGACATCAAAAATTTCTTTATAAATCAAAAATCAGCAATTTCTCTAATGCAAGAAGACTTTTCTATTTTCATCAAAAACCCCGAACTCTGAGATTTCCCCTGGGAAATGATTCAGATACGTCTTGTTAATAAAAAAGGTGTCTTCTGAAAGGTGTTTTCTTAGAACTTAAGGTTGGCAACCCTTTCCACAGTTTGACAGTTCTCATGTACTCTATGGTTAATTTGGCTTATCAATTTATCATTTAAAGGTTGACGGCTTAATAGAGTCTGTCAATAGCGCACATTTAGTAAACGGTTCTGTTTGGGAAATTTATCGCACACTCCGTCGTTTTTATGGCCAACATAATCATCCATTAGAACAATGAATTCTATTGACTGTTTACTCTCGCTGATAAACCACATCTCTCCAGATGTCGTATAGTGCGTAATGAAGAAAATTTAGTTGCTCAACAATTAAACCTGTGCCCATCCGCATTGTGGAAGATTTTACGGAAGAATTTTGTTTTGCGGGCATACGAAATCCAACTTGTGCAGGAATTGATGACGGACGACCAACGGGCACGGTATCCGCTGCGTGGGCCAAAGAATAAATTACTATAACTCCCGAATTGCATAAGAAAATTTTGTTTAGAGAAAAGGCTCAATTCTGTTCCAATGGTTTCACAATGAGTGGAGTGGATTGATCAGCTAACACAAGTGAATCCAAACACCATTAATTTTGGAAAAAGTCATTATTTGGTGTGCTTTATAGGCTAGTGGAATCATTGGTCCCCATGTTTTCAAAAAAGCTGGTCAGAATAGAATTACAGTCAATTGTGTCGGCTATAGAGCATTGACTCACCTCTCGTTTCAACAGAATGGCACGACTTGTCATACAGCTTTTGAAACGATCGGTTTATGAGAATGAACATTTGATAAGTGCATAATTTCTCGTTTTGGACCTGAGAACTGTGTTGCAATGCACCTCTAAACGTTGGCGATCCAAGCAAGATGGCAGACTTTAGAGATCAATTGCATTGAATTCACCTCGCAGGTATAGCAATCCGAACCGTATTGCACCCAGAAAAAAATAGAGACACATGGTGAGGAAAGCAAAAAGAGTCTAGATCGTGTTACCGGTTGACCGTGAAACTACGCCCATTACACAAGATCTTGTGATTCAACACTATGGACTATATTGTGGGGACTATATTGACATCAAATCAATCGTCTACGTCGTCAAACCCGAACCTCTTGATGATTTGAAAGACGAAATTTGCCGAGTTTTTGGTGATTATCCGGAATTATTGGTTGGAATAGGCAAAAGTTGGATCGATGCGTTTAACTTCCTCTGTGGCAATCGTAGCACTCACATGCCTAAAATAATATTTTAAAAAATCGCAGAGAATAAGCTTTTCAATAAAGCTAATTTCTTGGCTTCTGGCCAATTTCTTGAACCTCTAAAAATCGGACTTTATTTCAACAATTTCCAGGGCTTATTTTAATACATCGAAGATTTTAAATTCAACGGTACAAAGCACTGAAATCGAAAACTATTTCATTCATTAGAAGAAATGAATGAAATTGTTTAACCTTTTAGTTAATTATCAATATCGTCCAATACACAATAAAATATACTCACGTTGAATATACTTTTTGGGTCTTACGTTCTATGACGTTCGCTCTCCTGTGACGATTTGAAGAAAATTCAGGGTTGATGGACCATTCTATTTCCATTTTCAAATACAACTCGACACTTTTTAAACTTTTATTGACAAATTGTCATAAGCTCAATCACATTTGAAAGATTTCTGGCCTTAGGCTGAAGAGCTTTAGACGCTGCAAAGATAGTTTGTAAAATTTAGCAATGGAAAACTAACAACAAAATAAAATTGTAGTTCTCGATCGTCTTCTTGAGTGAATTAGTTTCATTTCTTTCATTTTTTTCCAATTTACCAGAATTGTTATATCGAAAGCGCTTTTTGGACCTCAAAAGCTTCAGCAAAGCAAACTTTTAGAGCAAAATATCGTCATAATGTTTTAATGTTATTGAAGTTAAACACTCCCTTCTTTTATTAGATCCGAAAATTTACAACAGTTTCCATCTTTCGAAAACGTGTCAAAAAAAATTTTTAAATTTGTTGGACTGTTCTTAAAAAAATTTTGCATGTCAAAAATTTCTCGTAATGCTTTATTAAGTACCAGCTTGGAGTTATGAGCAGCATACAGCTCCTGCGAACTTCTACTGCGTTTGCCTCAATATGTTCTATGAATTTTCGAAATCTACCAAAAGTGTCTTTCCATGTTAAGACAAGCATAGCCTTGTCTTTGACACTTATTTAAAGGAATATTTTTGGCATTTATGGGTTCAGCGCTTTGGTTGGTTGACTAAGGCAGTTCGATTTTTAACTTCATGAAATCCTTAAAATAACTCTTTAGTGACGAGCACCCTTGGGATTCAATTTAATTTTTCTCGATCATAAAATAACGGTAAATTTTACATATGAGTTCAGTTTTTGCACGAGTTTGTTTTGAGACGTACCGAATATAAAAGAGTAAAATGGTGCGGCATGGAATTTTGGAATTTATTTTTATTTTGGAATTTTTATTTTTATTTTATTTTTAGAACCAAAACAAAATTTACCGCATTTTGTTGGGTTGAACTTAAGTATTTGATCTAGCCCTTTGGTTTACTTAAGAATTCTAGTAAAATCGAATCATTGTTTGACAATAACTCAACAAAACTCCAAAAGTTTCCTCGCGAGCTCATATCATTGGTGCCTGCCTTTACTCTTTGGCCACGAAAGGCTTTATCAAACGTAGAAAGTGTCAGAGTCATATCGAAGATTTTAGAGAGAACTTGGGCCTAAAAATTGCGCTTAATCTAGTGTTTTGTATAAACGCCACTGATCAAGCAAAAAACATGAATGTGGGTGAATGTTCGATGCCTCTTGTTTGGCATCTACAAAATGTATCCAGTTTTCAAAGCCCTCTATCAAAACATTTCGTACTTTTTGAGATACCTGATTTGCAAATACCCAACATGGTTCATGCTTCATGCCAGACTTTGAAACAAAACTGAGAAGATCTATTGTCACTGTCTTTTAAGAAAGGAACCCTACCTTTTTTCCTCTCGGGTTCTTCGGTATGCAGCCGAACATTAATAAGCCCTGGTTCACTAGGCTCTAACTAGCGTTATCGCTCTTATTTGTGGTATATTAGAACCCGTTCAGGAGTTGGTCTTAGAGGATTGATGGGAATGATATGGTTGTAGGAACCATGTTATGTCAGACTTGGGTTGTATCATATGATGATTTTTGCTAGATCAAGGAAGCTGCAAAGTGAGCTTAGGGGGTCATTTTCATTCTTAATTAATTTATCGTTTATGTTTTTATATTTAAAAATAAGTGTTAAATTACCCCTGCATTCATCACGTCTATTTCCTTACTGTCGTGGCATTAAGGGATGTTGTTACCTTTATTTTGTTAAGCCGTTCTTTGTTATACACTAGACAGAAAAAGTTTGCGTTCACCTGATGCTATTTAGTTTTCAACATTCACAAAACGAAACGTATCCAACATTTTCTAGATTTTGTTTCACCTATCGGAAAACAACTTGTTTATCACCAGGCACTCAAACTTTCATTAATTTCTCCCAAGCAATTTTTAGGTAACTGTACTTTTCGCTGCAAAAATACAAAACCGAGGCAGAAAAAGCCTCCGTTCACTCATTAAATCAGGGTATCCCTCGCAGAACAACTTTTCAAAGGCACTTTCCTAATGTTGCCTTGTGTCATATTAATTTATTGAGTTTTATTTGGGCAAGTGTTTTGTAAGACACTGTAAAGTTTGCATACTGAAGTTTTTGCAATGACAAATAAAAGAAAAGAAGTCAATATGAACGAAAGGCAAATAATTGCGAAATTATGGAAAGAGGGGAAAAGCTTTCGAAACAAAGGAAAAGTCGTTGACAGACAATATTCGTCAATTCAAAGAGTTGTATACAATTTCAAATTGACAAAAGAACTATCCTCGAAATACCGTTTGGGTCCCTGAGCGACACGAGAAAATTATTACATGGTTAAAACAAAAATCCGCGATTGACTACAAGGGAAATAGCAGCAGAAATTAAGCAAAAGTTCTGGAAACAAACCATAAGGAAAAATCTAAAAAAGGCTCAGTACCATGGACGAGTCGCACGACGAAAACCATTCATTTACCGACCAACTGACCATTTATTTAGAAACCCGAATAATCGGAAAAAGCTTGTTGCCTTTGCTAAGGAGAACTTAAACCAACCTCAAGAATTTTGGAATAATGTACATTCTTTGGGCGAGAGCAAATTCTGCATTTTCGTTATAAAAGAACGAAAAAAAGGCTATAGAAAATCAGGAACAACACCACAAAAAAAAACCATTTGTTACCCACTTTAAAACATGGTAGTAGAGGAATGGTTCGTGGATGCATGGTGGCTGCTGGCGTTGGTAACCTAGAATTCATTGAGTCAACAATGAATAAATTCAGTTACCTTAGAATTTTAAGAAACAATTCGGAGCAAAGTGCGCGAAACCTCTGGATGGGTAATGATTATAACTTCCGGCAAGATAATGACCCCAAAGACACAGTGGAAAGCGGAAGGCTCTAGCTACTTTATAACTTCCCAAAACTGCTGCATACGCCACCGCCATCTCCAGAGCTTAATCTGAATAAATCCTTAATCGTAGAGAAGAATTCGACAATATATGATAACGAGCAAAGGATACTCAAAAATTTTCTCAGAGAAAAGTGGGAGAAAACATCACCAAAAGAGAAGTGAAGCTTATCAATTCGATGCCTAGAAAACTTTAAGAGGTCATAAGAAATCGAAGACATCCTTAGAGTTATTGACTGGCTTCCGAACTGTAACTATCAGTCTTTAAAAAATGTTTCTTAAATGTGAACGCATACTTTTTCCGCCTTGATTTTGTATGTTTTTTGTGAAAATTACTTAGCCTTTATTTTTTTGAATTTCCATTCTAAAATGCTATGTGTATAATTTTAACAGATATATATTTCGGAAGGAAGTTACTCCTTTCTTCAGTGTCAATTAGTATCTGAAGAAGGGAGCAACTTACTCCCGAAATACATATCTGGAAATATGAAAAACATAGCATTTTGGAATGCAAATTCTAAAAATAAAAGCTAATTTTGAAGTGCTAAACAAGAGAAAGTACACGCAGTATGAAAAAACTATTTGCTTAAACTATTATTAACTACAGGGTGCGCCATCTAGACAGGACCTATTTAAATGTTGAATAACTCCGCCATTTTTCAGCCGATTTTGGAAAATGAACAAGATTTATTTAGGGTATACAATGCCATTTATTGACAATTCACTCAGAATACAATATCGATCAAATGACCACCTCCATTAGACACACAAAAAGCGGCCCTTTTTTCGGCATTTTGGATTGTATTTGACAACATTTCGGGCGTAATAGCAGCAATTTCCGCTGTGATATTAGCTTTTAGTGCTTCAATAGTCTTCGGTTTGCTGGCATACACCTTACTCTTCAAATAGCCTCACAGAAAAAAGTCCGGCGCCGTCAAATCCGGCGAACGAGGAGGCCACTCCAAATCACCCTTTTTCGACACAACGCGTCCCGGGAACTTGCTCTGCAAAAACTTCATAGTAGCAACTGCGGTGTGACAAGGTGCGCCGTCTTGTTGAAAATAAAAGTTCGTCAGACCGTGTTTACGCATTTCCGGACAAACAAAGTGCGCCAACATCCAACGATAGCGTGCACCGTCGATGGTTTCTCCAACTTTGAAAAAAAATGGTCCAATAATCGTTTTCGAGCACACTCCGGCCCAAACAGTAACTTTTATGTCTTGCAATGGTGTTTCGTGAATGATGTGTGGGTTCTCTGTTCCCCAAATTCGACATTTTTGTTTATTGACCCCGCCAGAGAGCGTAAAATGAGCTTCGTCCGTCATCAAAATTCGGTCCCAAAAATCAGGCTCGGCATCGATCTTTCTTGCGATCATATTCCCATATTCAAGGCGACGCAGCTTGTCCGTTTCCAACAATCTTTGAGTAAGTTGCACTTTTTATGGAAAAAGATTGAGATCATCCTTCAAAATTCTTCTTAAAGTGGTTCCGCTCATGTTCAGCTGCTGAGAACGACGGCGATACGACACACTTGGATTTTCGGCAACACTCTCTCTAATCGCTTCAACAAGTTCATTGGAGCGTCGCGGACGCGGTCGAATGGGTCGCGGGCGAGTAGCTACAGACCCGTGTTCAAAGAAATTTTTCGCCAAAGTACGAATTGTCTTGGTGGAAGGCGCCGAATGTCTCCCATATTTTTACGATAGGCACGCACAGTTTTCAATGAACAGCGCTACAATTTCAGCCCGCTTTTTTGGCGTAAATCGATGCATGACTGAAATGGCAATGACTGACGTTTCAGAATCTGGCTGATTTGACAAAATCAGCTGAAAAATGGCGGAGTTATTCAACATTTAAATAGGTCCTGTCTGGATGGCGCACCCTGTATTAAAGTAAAACTAATGAAATTCTACTCGAAAATAGTCCTTAAAGCTACTTATAAATGCATTAAACCAAATCTGGAATTATTTTATTTTGCTTTTTTCAAACATTTTACTTTGATTGCATGTAGATGAACGAAGACTTTTTCTGCCTAGTGTATATTCTGGTAATAAGCTTCTTCTGTTAACTATTCATTGTTTTTCAGGTTATTGGTATTAAAACTTTTCTGTCAAACCATGTTTTTTGTGGAGATTCGCTAAATTGTTTACCGTTACGCCGGGCATGGAATTATTTTTTTTTTGTTCTCCGTTGCCTGTTCTGAACGGAAGATGGCGTAGCGCCGAATTACGTATGTGGACGAAACAAAGCAAGTGACGGGGAGCAACGGAACGTTCCGAGGACAACAAAAAAAATTTTTTGCCGTTCCTTGATGTTGTGCGTATGCCCAGAAGTCTTGATTTGACGTTGTTGATAATACTAGAAACTTTTCCTTGTCAATTACTATTAATATTCAGGTTCGCTTCCTTTAGGGCAGTGTGGATCGCAATAGTTTCGACGTTATTGATTGTAAAGTACTTCTTCTATCGTATAAATTTGTATAATTTTGAGAAATTTACTTGTAAGCAATGTCTTTAGCCTTTGCCATGTGTTCACCTCAGAGTTTGATCCTTACATTTGTGTAAGTTCAGAATACGGTGGCTTTACACAGAAGTGGTGCGTATATTGATGCTAGGGTTACATTGTTTCTAAGGTAAGTTGTTGTAATAACCACTGATTCTAACTAGCTGTTTTGAATTAGCCGTCTGTCTATTATGCATTTATTTTTTTCAAAAAGAATTCCAACCCCTCCACCTATGATAACATAAATTTATATTGAATTCTAATTACTGACTTTGTTATGATAGGGTTTCTTGTACAAGAGTTGGTGTAATGTTGTATTTTTGAAGGCAGTATTCCCAACTTTCTTTATGTTTTGTTAACGTTTGTATGAAAAGTTGAATGAATTCGTCTTTGGGTTGTTCATTTTGTTTCCTTAAATTTTTGGTTACGTTATTTTCGATCTTTTGTATGGTATCTGTGTTTATCGGAATAATTTCAATGGCGTTTTCCGTTAGTGTTTTTAATTCTTTAATAAGTTTTGACAATATTCTCTCGGCTTTGTTGGTCCTACATGAATTCTTTGCAACCGGAATGACGGATTTATATGATACGACGTTAGTTGCATTTAACTTGGTTAGTGTTCTTGTTGACATGTTTATTTTTCTTTCTCTAGGAGATTGCAGCTATTCGCGAGTTTAAGGATTTCTTTCCTTTTTTTTTGTTTGAAAGGATCCTTTTTTTGTTTTTGAACACCTCTCATTTGATTCATCTGATTCTTTCTGCATGATATTACAAATTGTTCGAAACCAATATCTGGATTCACCTGTAAGTCAAATCCGGCGTATTTATTCGGTACATTAAGAATTGAAAAAATTTCCACTTCGTTCTTGTACATCCACCTATCGGTACCTTTTTTGGTTCGTCGCGCCATGATCCGTATCCTTATACACAGGGTGGGGCAAATCAAATAGTGCACTTATGAAAGGTTGGTACTTTCCGTGTGGTGGGAATATTGCAATTATAATGGTTTCATTTTGTCGGACGGGCGATGCCGTTATCTGTCATTACCATGGTTTGGTCTGGTGAATAACAGGGCTTCGACGTCCGTACGTTTTTTGAAAATGGTCGATCTTTCATCGAAACTCAGCCAGCTTTCCGGCTGCAGTTTAATCTTGCGCGTCATGATACCGTCCCTCACCCTGAGTTCAGATAGTCCCAAAACAAGAACACCCGAAAATTTGACGAGAGTGGGATAAGCTATTGTGTAGTAGCCTACACGTTCTGCCCGAAAGCATTCAATTGCATTGGGCATTTCTAACCGCTCAGTAAGGAGGATCAAGACTTATTCTTCCACCTCTAGAAGATTATGATTGTCCAAGAGTTGAGTCCACTCGACTATGAACATTTCATGAACTGCCCACAAGAAATTTTGAACATGATCCATGTGAGGTCAACATTTTTCAATAGTGACGTGGCTCACTTTTATCTCAGTGGAGCAGTGAATAAACAAAATGTTCGCTATTGAGCAGAAAATAATCCATGGTAAATTCACGGGAGACCTCTTCACTCCCCAAAATTGACCGTGTGGTGTGCGATTTCAAAATTTGGGGTTATTGTGCCTTATTTTTTTTTTTTTTTTGAGGAGAATAGAAAAACCGTAAATGTCAACGCTCAACGTTATGTTTCCATGTTGGACAATTTTTTTGAACCTCAATTGGAAGTGGACAGGGCTACGGCACATACTGCTCGAGTTTCAATGACGAAGCTGGGAGGAATTAGGGAGGAAATTGGCGCTATACTGGTCCAAATGTGTAAAAATGCAGCAGAAAACTGCAGAAATCGCCTTCATCAATGTATCGCTGCTGGCGGCCATCATCTTTTTGATGTCATTTTTAAAACTTGATACATAAAACGGCAGGATATATTGAATAAAATAAAATTAATGTAATTTTTGTAAGTTGCGTAGTTTTTTTAATACCCTTTCAAAACTGCACTGTCTGTTTCGCCCCAGCCTGCAGTAGACCTTCGATAATGTTACAGTTCTCCAATCTCTTCCCCGTATTCCCCATTACAAATCTGTTTTGTTTTGCCCTTAATATATTTCCGTGGAGTCACCAAATCTTCCGTAGTTTAGGTAAGACATTGGTTGTTGATATGTAACTTATAGCATCTGATCTTTCTTTGTCGTTTATAAGCGTCTGCAATGTTAATTTTAGCAAGGTGTTCTCCTCTTTAATTGCAGAGTTTTAAAATCTCAACGAATTCTACCATTAAAACTTCCGTTGAAATGTCCCGGATAACTCCATATCTGTATACGAAATTGCTTGGGATGAATGAAATTGCTAGTTTTGCTGCTTTAGGGCTTTCAAAGATGACCTTTATTCTGTTAAATCCGATTGGCCTTAGGTCCCTAATTCCGTAAAGTCCTATATTCTTATTAAGAATGTGAAATTTCATAGGTTTAATCCTTCATTTGAGATTTTGATTGGTATCACCCATCCACTAAAACTGGGAACTTTGCTTCCGTTGAGTTTTCTGGATATTTATGTGGTGTTCTTGCAATTCGGGGACTCTTGTCTTTTATGGGGTTTCCAAAATGTATGTCGGCTGTTGTGTTAATTGTTCTTTCCGGTTTTTTATTTTTTAACTTCTTCTGGGTTGTGTGGTAAGCTGACTGATTCCACAGTTCGTTTTCACTTTTAATAATGTTCGTTGATCCTTTTAATTTCCTTTTTTTAAACTTACGGTTCGTTCCAGGGTATAGGACTCCACCGGGTCCGGTGGTATATTTTCCCATTCTTCCATCTCCGTTATTTCCTTCACTTTTCTTTACACTATACACTCCTACTACGCACAAGGATATGATATGTATAAATTTAGGAGTACTTTAATGAAGTCTCGTGTAATTGCTTTCCAGTCGCAGCAACTGGGGCGTTCAGTTATGCTATTAGAACCATGTGGTCTCGTGCATAGGGTGTACCGGGAAAAACCATTATTCCATGTTGGTCAGCGACACCAAATGGCTATCTACTATCTGTCACTACTAGCGTTGATGTTTCTCTTTCCATGTTTCGATTAGAAGTGGGCCTTACGTTTACAATGTCTGTTATCGATCACAACCCGTTCCACTTGCCTAGCTTATTCATTAAAATTATCTTTATCAGTAACATGAAGTGATAATGCAATATTTTTCAAATGAAAATATGATTCACTATGATTTCTATTTGTACCTGGTAGTGATTCAGATCTGCTATACGTCAATTTATTCACTTTCGAAGCACTTTTCACACGCTTTTTTCATTTGCAATGCCTTTATAATATTTCATTTCTTTTTTCTGTCTCCTTTCTCTTTTGTTTTCACTTCGTCTTAGATTTTATCCTACAACCGGGCATGTTGATATCAAATTTTACACTCAAATTTATTTTGCCTCTCTTTGCAACTTCAGTAAAGCAAGAATTACGAAAAATCGAAAACAAAAACTACCAATTTATATAAAAATCAAACGTAGAATGCCCAATAGAGCCCTCCGTAATTTTTAAAGTTGGAATCTGGGATTCTCCTGATGCTAATTTTTGCTAGCCTACGCCACGTAAATGGACTTTTTCGGTAAATTCGGGAATTATACGAGCATCGCAAGCTCGCTTGCGCCACTAAAAAACCTTGGCAAAAAATGAAGGGACCAATGGATGGGTTCGAAAATTATAAACATCCTTTTGTTTTGTGTATTCAAAATTATTTTGAATTTGTATAATTCGTCTTAAGTTGTGTTTTGCTCTGATTAATTTTATAAATTGGATTAAAATTAATATTTTTCGATGAATTTTGTTAAAAATCTGAGATTATTCCAGAGCTTTCGGGCTCATGGGCCGGCGTCCTCTCAGATTGGGGGCCCTTTCAGAGTCAACTGTCTTTTTTCATCAGAGAGTTTACCCCAATATTTAAAGCCAACTCACGATTTCTTTAGATAATCAGTTTATTATCTATTTAAATAGTATTTTCAATATTTGTTTAGTATTTTCTTTTTTAGTATTTTTTCTTTTTTAGCTGGACATTTACATTATTTAAGCCTTGCGGAAAATTTTTCGAATGTTTGCTTTGAAGCTTTGTCTATTGGTATACTTAAAATCGCTCCAAAAAAAGTGGTTGGCCAAAGTCATACCATCAATGCTCGACGAATGATCCATCTAGAATACTAAGACAACGTATTCGTTTCTCTTTAACATCTCACACATATGAAAACTGTGTTTTATCGCCGAAAAATCCTAATAAGGATCTTGTTCATCTACTAAGGATGAACCGGTGTTGATCTCTGCGGCAGGAACTGTTTGAAACTTTTTAAAGAATCTACTAAGTCGATTTATGAAAATCAGTTGTCAAAGAAAGGTTCTGCTAGTCTCAAAACAGTTGTCTAAGGTTTTTCGCCTTGTCTGCTCTTTTTCTTGTTTATCACATATACCAACCATTTTTATACCATTTCATGCAGGATTTGATTTCATATATATGCGATAGTTGCATCGTCCTAGTAAAGGCACTAGAATTATATCCGCCGTGAAATACTCCGAACATGTACTAAACATCTCAAATCTTCTCCCTAAACATCTCAAATATATCAGAAATATGAGCTAGGCGGTCAGTAACTCTTTTTTTTCGCGAGTTTGTACATGATAAACCTCAGAGCAGATAATATATATAAGAACCTGTTCAAAGTATCCCTCAGTGGTTGGACTTGAATATAACACTCAGTATTAGAATGTAAATAGGTCATTAGAATGACAAACGAAAACTGACAAGTCATTGCTAGTTTTCTTCCCTAATTAAATATAAGGTTATTCTCTAAGTACCATAAGTAACAGTAACAGGGATACAACAGTCAAATGAAATAAAATACGGAAAAATTGTTTTGAATACAATGCAACTAGTTTTATTAGAAAGATGATTCTTTGCCATTTTTATTTAAATATGATTACGGGCATGTGAACACAACGACTGCCGCGGACGAAGTCCAAACAGACGTCGAATTTTATTCTTTCAATAAGTTGATGGTTAGACGAGCTGTTTGGCATGTCATGCCACCCTATTGAAATCAATGGTTCTCTACAATACGGCGAGTTAATCCCGATACAACAAAGTCATTGGTAATAGCATTATAGCGGTCAACATTATTTGTCATGTTATTCTCACCAATGATTCCAGCGGCCCATAAAACAAACCAAACAGTGACTATCTGCGGATGTAACGGTGTTTGGACCAGCACCTGCGGATGTTTAAATGCAACGGTTTTGCTTATTGACGTAGCCATTCAACTAGTAACAACCGTCACCGCTAAACAAAATTTTCTTATGAAGTGACGCGAGTAATTTCGTAAGAGTAAGCGTGGTGCAAATATGCTCCATGCTAAATCAAATTAATTGTTGTGATGAAAGCCTACGATGGCAATGAAATTGGCGGAGTGCGTAATGAGTGTCTAGAATCAAACCATATTCCATGGGGACGATCTCGAGGTAGTACAAAAAGTAAGGGATACAAGAAAACTGGAAGTTTGGAAAAGCCTTTGAATCATTCGACAACCGGAAAACTCGAAGCTTACGAAGATGTCTGCTACGATTACTTACGTATATTGAAGATAATTAGACCAAAATACCAATGGAACAATAATAGATACAAAACAACATTAATTGCTAATAATAATTCTCATTTCAGATTATTTAAATTAGGTACAAATAAACGCTTTTAATAAAGAGGTGAATGTTAGATAAAGTAATCAAAACATGTAAGATTAATGTAGATTGTTAGGATGATTGAAAAATTTAACAAGGCAATTAAAAGACAAGCGATTTGGGGGAAAATGATAGAATGATCAAGGGTATAAATAATATAATAGTTCTGCAACTAAAATTTATCTACAAATATTGAAGAAGATTACTACCCCGGAAATATTGGCGTGAAAACACAGTCGTAAAGGCGCAAAAACATCAAGGAAACAAAGATTTTCTTAATAATATTTCACTGAGAGTGTAATAAGTGCTAATTCGCGCTGAAACCTTGTACGATTATTAATTTGCACTGAAATTCTCCGCGGTGATGAAAAAAAATTTATTGATTTTTATCGATTCATGGGTAGCATTATTCTGTGAAACGATTGTGATTAATCCAATGCTTTGTAAGAGACTTAGTTATTCGTTAATTAGTATTGGTCTGTATTTTTAAGTAAAACTACTCAATCTACTTGAAATATATCGTAAAAAGAAAACGAAAATATCCTTCTTATGTAGAAAAAACTTCAGGCTATCGATAAAATTTCAGGTCGGTTTTAATATGAGATTATCAAAACTATCGACTATAATTCAAATAATAAACTCTTCTGGATCTGGAATGGAGATGAGATCATGGGATTTAGTTGATAATCTTCTCAGGCTCCGAAAATTGCGGAAAGGATCTGATGGTTGTGAAATTCCGAGGCGAGTTTTTCTGATTACCACGGGCCGTATGAGCAGCTGCACCTTGAATATAATGGCAACGAATCTTACTTTACTTGTAATAATTATTATTAAAATTACTAATTTTCAAAATGGATGAATAAGGCTGGGAACAGATTAACATTTTTAAACCAAAAACAATTTACTCACTTCAAAACTACTATTAAAGATAGCTTTACGTTCGACAAATGGTCTAATATTGCATTTTAACAAATTAATAATAAATAGTAAATTCGACGACCTATTTCCATTTCTAAAACCACTTTTCTAAAACCACTTTTCTAAAACTTTCAGATCTGCCCTCATCATTTGCCTTTTCTTTTTTTTAATTTGTTCATTACTTTTCGAAGTTCCCAAACACATTCATTCTGTACTCGTTTGTTCATCCAACCTGCAGGAAATTATGAATTCAATGCAGACATAAATACCTTCCTAGAATATCCAGCAGCCGTGAGAAACAAATCAATACATTCACTATATGTTGGGGATTCTTTAGACTTGTTTGTCCTTCTTCTGGATGAATACAATTTTGACTCGGCAACTACATCAGCCACTTCAATAGAAACGATACAAGATAGGATGTCAACAATTTTTTGCTGATAGCACTTTGTTATTAATACAATATCCCTTTTAGCCCTTCAGAAGGGTTTCCTTTGTGCAACGGTTGAGTAGAAATTTTCCAAACCTTGTCCTATTATTCTAATAATAAGTGCTAAGTTTAATAGCAGAATAAATTTTCAGCAAATTTTCCAAGAAATTCATTCAAAGGCTTCCATGTCTCTTGAAAAGGCGAGGTCACAACTCTAACTTGAATGAAAATGTGAAAAAAAGCTGAGTTGGATTCAATAGCCTAAAAATATAAGACCTTTAATGAACAGCAAACTTAGGATGTGCTGAAAACTCTTCACAACAGATTCTCAATTTCTTAGAAATCGCTTGTACTTGTTTGAATAACTTCGCGAAAATCAATAAACATTTATGAACATTCATTGGAATGCTTCCCGGAACGCCAAAATGATTTGCTCCAATTATGATTTAAGCTTTAAAGGGAAAACGGTTCAGAATAGAAGGCTTAGAATAATATGTTAGGGATTTTTACCATTAAAAATGGTTTAATTTTTTTATCAAAGTCAACAGAAATTTTAACATGTACCTGTGATCATTACAGCAGAGTTTTATAAATCCCGAATTATATTCAGTTTTATTATTAACACTGCATGATTTTTTATTCTATTGAACTTATGGTGCGTCATGTTGTCAAAGAATTTTCGCCCAACTATCTTTGCCGGTTCAAATTTTCTATTGAGCTGCTTCAAAATTACTGGGAAACGTAGACAAAAAACATATTATACGCATTAGACCTTGAAATCCAATTATTTTCCAGTGAATTGATTCCGAAGCTATTCGGGAATTACATTGAACCTAACAGGGATTAGCATGAAATACATTTATAATAAATTATGTTGCAAAAGGGAATTGAATCTTTTGTCGAATTCATTTCAAACGAGAAACGCGAATGTCAAACCTATAACCAACGGAGTTTATTGTATTCATTTCTAATTAGTTGCTAATAGGATTACATATAGCTTCACCCTGCTATATGTACATTTTACCTTCAATATCAATGATGACATTCATCTGTCACTCACCTTGAAAAACGACTGACGTCCATAATCCAAACAAAAACAACAATTTCCACATGTTTTCCAAGTATTTGGAATTTTCTAATGAGCACGTTGAAGCGAACGTAGCAACCTTTCCACGAATAGTTTCGCTGAAAATCGTCTATCTGGCTGTTGAATTACCTTTTCCCACGAACCTTGAAAAAAGCACTCAAAATTTTTCCGTACACAAAACTTGACACATATCAAAAGGAAGGGACCTTGACAATAGTAAAATTTATTCAATTTCAGCTTAAACAACAAAATATTAATTGGCACTCTTTCGTCGTGAACGGCACACACGCAATCAGGAGTAAGGACTTGGGATGTACTTTCAAACACTACCGTATTAACATCAGGTAATTTCGAGCATTTAGAACAAATAAATTAATACGGCATTTGCTTCTCGGTGGGATTGTAGAACACCTGTTCCTTTACCAACCGCAATCAATTCAGCTTCACTCCAGAGTAGCACAAGGATACCCTAATTGCTCCCGCGAAAGCACGTTAACCTAGTCAGAAAGTAAACAATAGCACATCATGCTGCAGGCAAAACGGCTTCCGCAAAAGGATCACGCACAGAAATTGCAAAAACGACCTTATTGATTGATTTTCGCTGAAACCATCATTGGCCAACAATCCGTAATGGGTCGAAGTATATAATTCGATTCACGAAATACATTTATGCTTGGCAAACCTCAAACGAAATTGAAATCTCGATACGACACCGAAGGACAATACGGGAAGGATTCCGGTTCACAAGACATTTCCGTACCAGGCCATATCGAAAACTGAATGTTTCAACCATTGTTGTCGCTACTTAACCGTTAGTATTTCAGCAAGTCTGCATATATTCTTTGGGGAAACATGACTTGACGACAGCAGAAGTTTCGCTCTATACACACGGGCAGTATATTTCGAAATTACTGAAAAGCTTCGCTACGAAAACGGGGTTGAAAAACTTTTCGAAAATCAACAGTTCGTTGGATTCCAAGTATCCTTTGAAAGTGGCCGAATAGGTTGTCGGGGTAGCTTGGAGCTTTCAAAACGAATGTTCATTGGAATTAAGCTCCCTACTATCGAATGGACTCAATGGTTGAGTGACTCGGGTAAGCGATAACACTTCGAAGAAATTCACTATCTAATGGGATATGAACGATATCTTCTGGATGCATCAGTATTTGTAAAAAAACTGGTTGGACGCCGGCCATACAGACGGAGGTCCGATGATTTCCTCACTAACTCTCTCTTAGAAGTCATATTCATACACAATGGGTAACACATACAACTACATAGGAATGGAATCTCGCGACACAATCAAGTGCAGAAATGCGATGGATGGCCAGGCAATCTGTTCACTTATCAACGTCATTTTATTTTCACGCTCTCTGTCGTCGTTCGCTTAATTTTCTACATGGAAATGTCGCATCATTTTTTTCGTGATGCCCCTCGAGAGTGCAGGCGCTTTCTAGTTGTTACGCTGTGGTAGAAACGAACAAGTTCCTTTTCGAACTAGACCTATAAATGCCTACACAAATCCAGCAAAAAAAGTTTGATGAGAACATCTTAACACGGCTTAAGACTTCCTATATTGGATTGCAAAGTGGCAACAGAAACTTGTGATAAGCCAATCAACAAACTAAACAAATTTTCCCACTCTTTGATAAATGAAAACAGGATCAGAACAAGAACGTTTCACAACTATTTTCAGTTTAGTATCATAACAATTTCCGAACTTTTCAGAATATTACGAAGGACATGTTCAACTTGTTATTGTTATTCATAAGAAATTTTCAAATGCCTTTATATCACACAGCCAAGCAAAAAGTCTTAAGAGCTCCTGAGAACCCTTTTTCGCTTTAATTCTATATTTATCCTTCATAAGGATATCCGCCCCTTGTTGCTTTCTCTTTATTTCCAGACCAATCGACTACGTACTAAGTCAATTTAAGATAGCTATTAGGAACTCTTCTTAAAAGCTTCTTTTTTCTCGTATAACTTAAACATAAACAGGTTGAATGGGTAGAAATATTTATTGAACCGGAAATTAGGGCTAACCTCTAATTTTCTTCAGCCGATATGCGATGAAAAATTGAAAAACAACCAACTTAAAATCAACTCTGGGATGGAATGAGCCTCGGGTTGAAATCTTCGTTAGGGGTTGATGTAAAATTATACTTGATACGGAAAATCAACCAAGAAACCTTAAACGAATTTCAGACTTTGTTCGGACGTCAATCTAACTAACAATAGTCCTGAAGGTATTCTTAATGTTTTTCGATTTTCTCGAACGATTCTTGTATTTTGCTGGAAATCGGTCAAATCATTCAATAAAATTTATGCATCTATCAACACAAACACTGAAACATTAGGAGGATCAAAAGTTTAGTTTTGAAACTGTTCACAGCAATTTCGAATTTTCTTTAGATTTTATCAAAACAATATAAAAATACATCAAAAACATTCATTTCGAGTGAAATATTACAACAAATAACATATGGAATTTCTAAGTACTCTTCCTAAAAATGAAATTATGGAAATTCAATTATTTTTAATTACATCAAAATCTGGCACGTACCTAACAATGATTTAGTGACTTCTGGCAATTTGAAATGGTTAAATATTAATAAATAAAATATAAAAAGGAATAAAAAAAGTTAAATAAACTGATTCAAAAAGTTAATAAGCTTTTAACACAAACTAACCCGGTGCCGATGACGCTGGATCATATTGTCCTAAGAATATTTTAAACAGTCATATTTTACTTTTTACAATTGTTACGCGTTTGAACGCTTTTGTTGGTGTTGACTCACATTTTATCTCTAGAGTTACTGTTCATCTCTACCCGCAAGGTCCGGTTCAGTGCAACGTCCCGTTCAGTGCAACGCCACCCGCCCGGTGAAATACACGTATGACGACTCAAAGGAGCCACTTGGTACGTATAACGCGGAGTGATGGTTAATGTGATATTGTCGTAACATGCGTTAATTTATAATTTCAGTGTTTTTCAACGCATTTTGTGTGTTTTTAGTTTTTTTTTGGATCGGCACAGTGATAGTATCGAAATTGAGTAAGATGTAAAAGATTCGAGTGAGGCGAAATCAGGATGATGGTGATCTATTGACTTTGCAACGAGGATTCTTCAAAGGGAGAAAGGAGGAACCAATAGGGAAAAAATCACCATCATGAGCAAATGTACGTTCAAAATCAGACAATATAATTGCGGAGACTCTTGTTGTAAAGCCAGCTGCTCAAAGTACCTAATCGGTCTCAGATTGTTGGGACGTATTTGTAAATAGTAATATATTGGTAATAGTGATATATATAGACCACATCATCTGGAGTGCGAGTGTCGCAGAATGGATTCGACTTCAAGTGGGCTCGAGTCTCACATAATAGGAGGATTAAAATAGTAGAAAAACAAATGAACAGAATGGAAGGTTTCTTCCATGAAAAACGACATCAATTAACGCCTGAAGAACTAAGAAAAAACTGTTGCCTTCGGAGAAATGTCCTCTTCACAGACGAAAGAAGTTAATCTGTTTAAATCTGATGGGAAGTGACTTCTTTAGGGAAGATCACAGAAGCTTACAATGTTCAATTGTGATTGTGGAACTATATGAGTCGAGTTTTTGGCAAAAAAGTCGCGAAGAACCAATGCAGTATGACATGGTCATTATTGTGATGAAGGCACCAAAACTTGTCGCCCATAATTCCGGCCGTTTCAGACGAATAGCTTCACGCAAACGACGCATAACGCTAATATAATATTTTTATTGACGGTGTGGCCCGGTGAAAGGAACACCACGATAATCAAAGAAAACTGTCAGCATGACCTTGATTTTTGATTGACTTCGCCGTGGTCTTTTCGGTCTAGCTTCACCTTTTGCACGATATTCTCTGGATTGGTCGGTGGTTTCAAGGTCGTATACGTAAACCCAAGTCTCGTCTCGAGTAATGATGCATTACAAGTGGTCCTGATAGTCTAGACAGCAAAGTTTCACACACATCAACGCGACGCTGTTTTTCCAAAAAATTGAGCGATTTCGTCACCAATCGAGACTTGACTCGTTTGAGACACAAAACATCTTTCAAAATGGTTTGGGCTGAGCCAAGTGATATTCCAAAACTATCAGCGAGATCTTTTATTGTCAATCGACGATTTTCAAGCACCAAATCTTTGATGATCTTTGAATCATTTTGAACGTGGCCCGTTGGCGGACGTTGACGGTCATCCAAAGCGCGATTCTTCTTCAAGGCGTTCTCGGCCCGCCTTGAACTTGTTTTACCACTTATAAACGTTTTTGTGTGCCATAGTTGAGACACGTAGAAAATGTTGCGGAACGCCTTTGTTCCGCAACATTTTCTACGTGTCTGCACAAGAATATTCGTTCCGCAAACAAAACTTGATGCAAGTTCTTTGCATAACAAAATCACCCATTATAAGAATCGAAATATTGACTTTTGGTTGTTTACACAAGCACGTGTAACTCGGAGATAATTAAACATTTTGACAAACAGACGCTTGGCAAATGTCATAGACAGTCCTACCAACCTAGGAAAAAAAATTACCTGCCTTCCTAACGCCCGGGAGTTTTAAAGGATAATTTCACCTTACTTTTTGATCACAGTAGTATCTAGTGACAGTTGTCATGCGTTTCGTGGTTAAATTTGTTTGTCATGATGAGGAAGAGGGCTGAGCAACGTCTGAAAATTGGACAGTTTTATTGCGAAAAAACAGTTCTGTTCGAGAAACTCATCGTTCACTCCGTCAATTATATAATAATTTGATGAACATAATTGTCCATCAGAAAAAGTAATTTCATTAACCATGGATTGTTTGCGAACCACGCTCACTTTCACTGACAATACGCATCCATACAGGTATCGTACAGTGCGTAGTAAACAAACCATCGTACTGATAGACATCGCAGTATCGATGGACATGGACAACAATCAAATATGCTCCCAACAATGTGATGCAAAACAATTAAATATGCTCCCATTCGAACTTTACTTCCGGGCTTACAAGATCCAACTCGCGCAAAAATCGAAGCCGAACGACTGCTTGGTATGACTTGGCTTCGGTGTACGGGTAGAAGCACAAATAACAAAGATCCCGAATTTGATAAGAATTTTGTTTAGCGAAGCGTCTCGTTTCTCGTGGAATGGTTCGTCAAGGAAAGAAATTGCCGCTATTAGAGGGATGAGCAACCATCAGCAATTGTCCAAACACTGTTACATCCGGAAAAAGCTACAGTTTGGTGTTTATGTCTTCTATTAATTCTTCTTTTATTAATGTCTTCTTGCTGGGAATAATATTAACGTCAATCATGGCTGCTGTAGATTCTTAAGACTTTCTTGTTCTGGAATTGAATTGCTGTACTGCAAGAGACATCTGGTACTACACAATCTGGTACTTGTGCCATCAGGGTTCGAAACACAATTGGAGAGTTCTAGAGGACTATTCAGCCCGTGATCACAAGTACATAGCATTCAAGATCCGCTACAATGTTTCTACACTCCCAGACACCCAGCGCTCCGCCTTGTCGAAGACGTGATCAAGGACCAATAGGGCCTGGGCTAAAAACTAGTTATGTGGAAAATCGGTGCTCTACGGGTTCCCTGCGTACTTGAAGCGGACATGATGGACGAGATAGTACGGACACTTTTCCCTTTTCCCTCAACATCCCATCCGTGTTGATGCCGCCCACAGGGAAACAACATCAGACTTTCCACTCTTCACGAGGAACGAGCTGGAACTAGCAGTTCTCTCCATGAAGGCGAAGACGGTATTCCAGCCGAGGTACTGCAATTAGCCTATCACTTTTGCCCTAACTTTCTGCTTAGTGTTTTTAATGCCTGCTTACGGGAAGGCGTTTCCCCTGAGCGTTGGAAGACGGCAAGACTCGTGCTCATCAGCACGGGGAAGGAAAATCTCGAGTCGCCGTCAGCATGCTGACCATTATGCATGCTAGATACGGCCGGGAAAGTGTTCGAGAAACTGATAAAGAGAAGACTCACTGACGTTATCCACACCGCTGGGGATCTTTCTCCAAGGCAGTACGGTATCAGAACGGGACGTTCCACTACAGATGCAGTGCTGGAGGTGGTGAGAGCGGTCTAACAGACGGAGGCACGCAGTTGGTCCAACCGTAGGATAGTCCTTCCAGTGACACTGGATACAAAGAATGCTTTCAACTACGCTAGATGGACGGATATTCTAGAAGCCCTGGAAAACTCATTCCAAGTACCAGAATATCTAATACGGATAGTTCGAAATTACCTGAAGGATTGCAGCCTGACCTACGACACGGCACAAGGTCGACGGAGTATGCTAACCACATCAGGTGTGACCCAAGGCTCCATCCTCGATCTGGACTTGTGGAACGCCTTCTACGACGAACTGCTCAGACTTGAACTGCTGGAGGAGTCGCGAAATGATCAGCTATGCAGATAATGTTACGGCACTAGCGGCTGGGCGCACGGTTGATCAAGTGCAATTAAGGCTAAAGGGGTCATCCTAACCAACAAGAGGATCCCCAGGGTAAGAATGGTCTGAGTTGATGACACATTAGTAGAGTCAAAAATATCAGTTAAGTATCTGGGCTTGCTGATAGACTCTAAGCTGAGTTTCTCAGAGCAACTTTAGGCAACGGCAAACAAGGCCGCAGCAGGGGTCTCGGCAATTAGTCGACTAATGGCCAATCATGGGGAATCAAGACCAACAAAAAGGCGACTGCTGATGAGTGTCGTGCAATCTAGGACTCTATATGGAACAGAGATATGGAGTGAAGCTCTCAACAAGGAACTGCACCGAAAACGGCTGGCACAGGTGCAGAGACAAGGAGCACTGCGGATAATCAACATACCGGACAGTTTCTGAGTCAGCGGTGTTGGTAATTACAAAGGTAATACCTATCGTTCTCCTTGCTAAAGAGCGTAAAAGAATCTACTTCCGAAGGCACGAGGGTAATAAAGAAAACGATTTGAGATCGTGGCTTAGTCGAACGCACGGTGGGATTGACTTTTACCTGACCCAGCTGGTGAGCGGTCATGGTTGATTTCAGTCTTACCTACACAAGATTGGTAAGTCAAGGTCTCCAGATTACATATTCTGCATAGGTGTGAAGGATGACGCCTGTCATACTTTCTTTTCATGTAGAAGATAGGACAATCAGCGCGGCGATCTTGCCGAAAAAGTAGGAGAGCTCCATCCATATAGCCTAATCGAAGAGATCCTGACATCAGTTGACAAATGGAATCAAGTTGCACATTACGGCACATAATTCAAGCAACGAAAAAATATTACTTGATCAGCTGGAGGCGTCAAGAGTGGAGGGTTTCCTTCTCTAGCAATTCTCATCCTCTTTCCCTCCCCGCTGGAAAAGGAATCCCTGTAACCTGAAGGCGTTTAGTCAGTAGTCCAGTAGGTCCGTTGTGCCACTGGGAGTTCGACACTAGGGGCGTAAAAAGCCTTCATCTCCCTACCCAAAAAAAGGACAAAACTTGTAAAGCATCGATGTAGAAAATATACGGCTTAATTGGGGGTAAAGCGCTATAAAATTACAAACAAGCCATGAGAAATTGTATTATTTTGTTAATGTTTCAATGGTAAGCTGAACGGACGAGCTTTCAATAACTGTAACTCTATGCTACAAGATTCGAATAGACTATCATGGGTTCTCCACAAAACTTTTTTCGATTCAATACCTTCCCAATGCCTTAAAAACATTCATTCCACTAGCATGAAATTCTAGCCATAACGTCTTTAACACTTGAAACACTCGTCAGCTCAGCGAAATATTACGAATGTGTGGAAAAAGTAAATAAATGCTAAACAGTCCCCCTTGCCTCGATAAAAGAACTTCATTTCCATGAACTCCCTTTCTCATATTTTCCCACATTTCTATTGAATCGGTTTGAAGAAAACTTTATTTTCCAGTATGAACAAACGAAAATTCCCAGCGGCCTGAAAAGACAACGTTTAAAGAAGTGAAGCGGAAGATTAAATTTTTTTTGGGTCAAATAAAAAAAGCTAATTTTATGAACTTTGTTATATGAATTATTTATTTTTGCTTTCTCAGAGCAGAATTGAAAATTAGTTTGGGATGAATTTTATTTAGAATGTTTTAATCTATAAACGTGCAGGCCTCGTTTATTGAATAAAATAAAAGTGTAAGTTTGACATGCGTATGAAATGTGACAAGAGGAAAGGGTTCGAAAAATATTTTCGATTTTTGACGTATTTGCACATTTTCAGATCCTTTGAAGGTGATTACTTTTGAAAATTCAATTCAAAGCTGGTTCGAATTTTTCAGTAAAATGCAAATGGCTGATCAAAGACTAATAGCTAGAAAAAGGTATGACGATATTTTTACCAATAAGAGATGAATACTGATTTTATTTTCTTCACTGGATTTAGTTTAGAAACATAGAAAGTCCTCTAAGCGAAAAGACATACAGTTCAGGTGCCATCCTGCACTGAATAAACCGTTCAGATTTCAGCTATAGCAATATGGTGTTTGAATCAGACCTAGCTTAATAAAATGGAAAAAAACTCAGTTTCACATAGACATCTGGTCCTGTAGCTTCCATGAACGTGATTGGACATATATCAAGTAGTATCCACTTTTGCTGAAAAGATCCAATTTTAGATAAATAAGAAATTTTCTGAATAACTGGGCGCCTTCAACTTGTAACATCCGTATATCAATAATTTTAAGAAGCTCCATGGATCCTGATAACTCGGCATGGACCCAAAAATACCACTGCTTTCATGCAAACCATCTAAGGCGTGATACGAGTATCATCAACTTTCCATCATCCAAAAACCAAGCTCAGGATAACGGCGGTATGGCTGCTGGCACTCAGTTCGGTCAGAAATGATGAACCAGAGCCTTGGCGCTATTATCCTTTCTTGTCAACCTTCCACCTCAACGTTCTGATTCAATCAGCTGAAAAAATCTGCCAAATAGGTAAAGACTAAGCTATACCATCATTTAGCCACTGATTCTACCAAACACTATTATTAAACTTTGCACCTTGTCTTTTCGATTGATCAACTTATCCTTAGGAATATTTTGTTCCATTCAGAAGTACAGAATCGGCATATCCAACAACTATAATTTTCACAGCATGAAAAGCCTGTGATAGTTACTTTGATAGTTCTTCTTCTCTTCTGAAGAAAATCTTCCGGTCACATGTCTACCCGACGTTCATACCAAATTCGACAAATTTTGAGGGAATAACATATGTAGATATGTAGAGCAATAATTAATTGTTCGTCCAGTACCATTGTCTTTGTGTAAGTCTAAGTACCAAAGTCTAGATTTATTTAATGGCTTTTTCTTTCTCCCAGCATTCATGATTTCTTCTTCGTCATCAGATGAGCTGATACCTTTTTACTGCTCAGCATGTTCCCCTACCGCAACATCTGTTCTTTATACACAGGGTTGATTTTCTAAACTCTGTTCTTCACAATTGGACATTATATTTTCAAGATATAGGAGTCCTTCTTCTAGAGCATCTCTTTCACAAGTTGCTTCTCCGTCGACGTTTTTCTGAATCTAGTGTCTGAAAAAAGGATTCGAGCACTATTCGTTCATCTATAGGATGTTTTTTAGCTGCATGAGAAGTTTCGATGGTTGTTGTCTATGGTTTGACAATCAAGAATGTCAAACTGTGTAGACGTTTCTGTTCTGAGTTCATCATAAATCCTTTAACACCAGAAAAACTAATACTAAAACTAAAAACTATAAACTAACACCAGAAACATCTCATTTGTTATAATTTACTTTGAAAAAAAAAAAATCTGTTCGCGAAGTTTATAGAGCACTTCGTACATTTTACGGTCAACATTTCCGGCCCAGAGAGCAAGTAATTCGTGTATTTATTGATCGTTTTTGCATTAATTTCACTCTGCTCGATTCACAACCATCAATGAGACATAAAAATGTGAGTACCGAGGAAAATATTACTGCTGTAGCGGGAAGTGTTGAAGAAGACATCGAAATGTCGTGTAGTCACCGTTTTCAACTAGTTGGTCTTTGTCTTTCGACTACGTGGAAAATTTTACCTAAGAATCTTGGCTTACGTGCCTATAAAATACAACTCATGCAAGAATTAAAGCTAAATCATCATCGTTTACGTCGCATTTATGCCGATTGGGCTTGTTTGAAACTGAAATTTGCATTTTTACCGAGGAATCGTGTTTAGTCATGCAGCTCATTTCCGAGTAAATGACTTCGTCAATGAGCAAAATTTGGAGCGAAAATAATCCTCAAGCCATTAACGAATCACATCCATCCATCAAAATTGACTGTTTGGTGCGGTTTACACGCTGGCCGCATCTTCCTCTTTATTCCTTTCGAAATGAGGAAGAAACTGCCGTTACGGTGAATGCCACGCGCTATCGCGCCATACCGACTGATCTTTTGTTTCCAAAAATTAATCAGCTAAACATCGACAACATGTGGTTCCAACAGACGTCGCAACTTGCGATACAGCGCGCTGAACCATGAATTTATTGCAAAATCAAATTGGTGACAACTTTATTTCAAGCAGTGATCATGTCAACTGGCTCACTCGCTCGTGCGACTTAACACCTTTCGATTACTTACTGGCTGGAAAATGGAAAAGTTTTGTTTATAGAAATTGTCCAAATACGATTTTATACTTGGTTTTACAAACAAAATAGTTTCCTCCATAGTTCAAAAAGGATTGATTTATGGCAAACAAATTCGACCTTTGTTTTTTTATATTAAGAAGGGATGTTTCACACAAAAATGATATTTCGTACTGGAAAATGTTGGAAATTAATGTTTCGCCAGCTATTCAAATATTCAGCAGGGTCATCTTTTTACATTTCACGCATTTTAGGGTGGTGATACAGGGGTTTTCGAAAACGTTTCTTTTTTCTTTAATTTCAAACGTGAATATGAGACAAAAAGGGTATAGGAGCAATGAGAATGGATATATGAACGTAATCATGCGCACATGTCAGAAATTACAAAACTTTGTTTGTTTAGTCTAGTATAAAAGTTTATGACAGAACTTTACACGTGAGAGATGTACGCGCTTCATTAATTTTTTTTTTTTTGGTTGGGAGGTGAAGGCTATTTACGTCCTAAGTGTCGGACTCCCAGTGGCACACAGCAACTGAACTACCGACTAAACATCTCCCCTGTCACACCGAGAACCTAGCCTGGAAGTGTTTGTCACATTACATCGGACTAGGCCTCTTACGTCCCGCCTACCGGCACCTTCGGATTGGAGAGATCACTCCCTCAGCAGAGATGGACAGAAAGTAGAGGGATTACCGAGAGAGTGAGCCCTCTTCCCTCTGTGCTAGCAAGCGATCGACGATGTCCTTCTTCATAGTGAGAACCGCCCGAACGTAGTGCGACACACAGTTCCATTTGTCCTTAGACACCAGCATCTTTTCCAGCGGGGTGTCTGAGAGATCTCCCCTATTGTCTCCCTAAGGTATAAACGCTGTCTCGTCCACCGTTTGCAAGTGAAGAAGGTGTGGCCATCACCATCCACAATCCCCGGGAAAAACAGGCAGTCAGGAGACCGTGACTTTCCCATTTTGACCAGGTAAGACTGAAAACACCCGGGTCCGCTGAGAAGCTGTATCAGGTAGTAATCAGTCTCGCCATGAGCCACGATTCTTTCGATTGAGCCACGGCCCCAGGTCCCTGATTACGCGCGCGGTCTACCTGCCCTGTGTGTCATTTACCCACTCTTCCTGCCACAGAGCGAGAGTCCTTCTTCTCTCCTCGCGTGAAACAGCCTCTCTACCTTCTTCTCCCCTACACAGGTAGAGCCTCCTCCGTTCCTTAGCAAGGAGCACAATAGGTTTCGTACCCACGATGACCAGCACTGCTGGCTAAGAGACAGTGCGGTATGCAGACGCAACCTGCAGAGCACCTGGTCGTTGCACCTGCATTAGACATCTGAGGTACGATACTCCATCTGCGGTCTTGTCCGCTGACGCTCTGATTTGATCGAAGAAGCTCATCTTCGTCTCAATCATAATGCCAAGGTATTTGATCGTCTTCTTGGACCCAATGGTCTCTTTGCCAATCGGGATGGGTATAACTCTGGCAATCTGCTTTTGGGTCAGAATGACAACCTCGGTTTTTTCCAGCGCTAAGCTGAACCCACGGTCTGTCATCCACTCGCTCACTCGACGCATTATCATACCTAGTCTGAGTTGCGCTTGCTCGACAGTGCGTCTGGCGACTAATGCCGCTACGTCACCAGCATAGCCGATATAGCTCAATAGCTCGTCGTACGAAACATTCCATAGGTCTGGGCCGAGAATGGGGCCTTGCGCCACCCTGGAAGTAACATCCATTCTTCGCCGACCCCCCATGTTTCATAGACAAAATTGTGGTCTTTGAGGTAATCCCTCAATATCCGCTTTAGATACCCCAGCACTCTGAAAGATTCCAGAGCACTGAGAATATCTATCCACTTAGCGGAAGTGAAGGCGTTCCTTACGTCAAGCGTGACGAGTAACAGTATGCCCCGCCCTGAAGCCGTTTTGCTGGGAAGACAGATCCCCTGCAGATCGGATGGCCTCCCCGAGCCTCTCTCTGATGAGCTTCTCGAGCACTTTCCCGGCGGCGTTTAGCATACATAGGGACCGACATGCAGATGGTAGCTCCGGATTCCCTTCCCCTGATCAGCGCAAGCCTCGGCTTGTTCCAGCATTTTGGGAATACACCCTCTTGCAGGCATGCATTGAATATGCTGAGCAACATGTCAGGGCAAAGATGGTACACAAGCTGTTACACTTCTGCTGGGATGATTAACTTGCGAAGGAGTTTCCTAACCGACCTGTATGCCATCATTCGGGAATGTGACACATCCAGATCCCTTGAGCGTTGAGCTTCGCGGTGGATTCTGTGACATTCTTTTCGCTTTTTAGCGATATCTGTACTCCACCAGTACACAGCAGGCTTATCACGTCGTGGCCGTCGACGGGGCATAGAGACGTCGCACGCAGACGTGATGAGTTTCATAGTAGAATTCACTGCGTTTTCGGCTGAGACTCCCCTAGTCTCCGTCATGATTTTACTTCCCATGAGATATCTGGTGAACTCCTCGACGTCCATTTTGGCAATGCTCCAACCGACGACGGAAAATCGGGTTGCTGCGCGTCGAGTAGCACGTTTGCCAATTTCGATTGCAATATACTTGTAATCACTCACCGAGTAGTCCTTCAGTACCTTTCATTTGCGTATCATGGGCACAAAGGACTCCGAAGCGAACGTCACATCCAGGATGGTTCCCGAGCAGCCTCTCCGACGAAAGGTTGGTGTGTTCCCAACGTTTATGACGACAAGTCCAGTCCTAGCCGCCATTTCCAAGATTCGTTTCCCTCTGGAGTCTGATGAGGCATTCCCCATTCAACCGCCTTGGCATTGAAGTCTCCGCCAACAAGGATTCGCCCTTCTATGCTCGAAATGGCTCCCTCCAATTCGTGAAGCTTGTACTGGAAAGATGACATTGGCTCATTCGGCGTGAGGTAGACACTGACTAATGTCATATCCACACACCTGATCAGCACAAAGCGATCCCCGGTGGTGCAGATGTGATCTGGGAGCCGAATGCTATTCCGCACCCAGATGGCAGCGATTCCAGATCGGTCCGAGTACCATCCTGCGTCTTCCCTGTTGCGATGCTGTTCAGATATTAGCAGCAGATCGACTTCTTTCTCCCTCGCGACCTGGTCAAGCAAATTCTGTGCGGTCGTGCTACGGTGCAGATTGATCTGGAGGACTCGGATCATAGTTTGCCTTCATTATTTTATTACCAAAGGTACACTTAAAAGTAATTTGATGAGAATCCAGCTTATCCTCAATGATTTTACCAATGTTGGCAATCACAAGTAGGTGGGTTAGTACTCTGAGGTCCTAAGTACAAATTCAATTGACGCTGTCATTAAAACCTGGTATCTGATGCACCAAAGCTGACTAAATAATTGTTCGGACAGTTGACGATTTCGCTTTTCAAACGATGCTCTACAAAATACAAAAACTAAGGTTGAAAATCTTTTTTTATTTTGAAAATAGTATGTTCATTCAAATGTTTTTCGTATAAAAGTGCAAACAAAACTAATGATAACTCAGTATAAATATAAAAAAAAATAATAATAAAATAAATTGTACTTCAGTTTTCTCGCGAAAAAAGTTTTCACATGTATTATACTTCATGTGAATAACATTAAAATAAAGAAACAATATATTGATCTTTAATAGGATGTTGGAGTACGTTTTCTCTTGATTACTTCTTCTAGCTTTCATGGGCAGGATGACACTAGGTTATTGGCTACTTCGGAGGAGATTTCCAACATTCTTCAAGGATGAATTTCTTCAATCGAATCTTACTGCTGCAACGTTGTTGCCTGATTTTATTATCGAGGTGCTCCCACAGATGCATCTTCTAATTTAAGTCAGGCGTTTGTGGTGATGTCTTGAAAAGGTGCGGAGTGTGATTGGAGGCGTTGTCTTGTTGGAAATAGAAAGAGTTTCAAAGACCCAAATTTTCGGCACTTTTTTCGTGTCATTTGTTGAGATATTTAAATAACCCATTTTATACATTATTCCTTCTATTTAAAATAATTTCGCCAATATCTTAAACTGCTATACAACCCCCAACGGTTATTCCACCGCCTCCATGCTTCACAGTAGGTTTTTATTTTTTATGTCCATTTCAGTGTTCGGCCTTCGCCCCATTTATGTTCTCTCACTGCATCCAAAAATGCTAAATTTATTTTCATCTAAAAACAAAATGTTGTTTCAAAAGTCTATATTTTCGTAGTTATGCACTTTGCAAGCCTCTTCTGCTTGTTTAGTAATTCTGAAAACTATTGAACGTTTTTTTTTTCGTTTTTCGATTTAACATTTCTTTTATTTAAAATGGATTTTATTTAATTACATATTGCCCATTATTATCTATGTCCTTTTGCCATTTTTTGGGTAGCGTCATTATTCCATCTGTGTAGAACGTATGTGGTTTATCGGCTTCACATTTTGAAGTGAATTTCTTTTCAAGTTTTGCAGAGACCGAACAGACCGACAAATGGTGGTCTGATGGTGCAAGGTCTGGACTATACGGTGTATGCATCAAAACTTTCCAGGCAATCTCTGTCAATTTTTGCCGTATCATCAAATACGTGTGTGGTCTGACATTGTCAAGATGGAAGACAACGCCCTTTCTATAGATGAATCCTGGACGGTTTTTTATGAATTACTTTTTGCAATCTGGTTAATTGCTGACAGTACAGAGCCAAATTGAGTGTTTGGCCAGGTTTCAGCGCCTCATGATAAACAATTCTCTTCCAATCCCACCATACACACAGGATATCCTTATTTGTTGTCAACCCTAGCTTTGAAGTAGTTTGTGATGATTTACCTTATTTTTGACCAGGATCTTTTTCAAACGACATTCTCGTATCTTACCCAATTTTCATCACCCGTAATGATTTGCTTCAAAAATGGTTAATTCATGTAGCACCCAAACGTCGAGCTTCTTTGTGTATACAGCCTTACGCAAATGGTTCAAAACTGTTTGGTGATGGATATTCAGTTCCTTAGCAATGTCATGGCTGCTTATTATTTTTCAGTGATTGGAGCGAGGTGCATCTGTGATATCGAAATTTCCCGAACGAAAGTGAGCGAACCATCTCTTGGCTGTGGCTTTTGATAAAGTATCTTGACCGTAGACACCACAAAGCCTCTCAAGCCTCCGATGCATTCTCACCTTGATCGTAGTGATATTGTAAAATATAACGAATTTTTCTCTAAGGAATTTCACTAACTTTTAAATGAATACAAGTTTTGACAAGAATGGTAACACACAAAACTGTCCATATCAAAATTGTAGACTGGAATATCACCTTTCAAACGCATGTCAGTTTGACTCAATCTAGTATTGCCCGATATATGGCAACGAACACCAGCAAGTCACAAAAATGGCTCAATACTTTTTAGACTATCCAATATTATAACAAAATTATTATTTATGAACAGTTTTTCCTTGATCTTCTCACCCTGCAATCAACACGTCGAATAATAATTTATTTAGATGTACCAAACAGTCCAATTTGTGGGTCCTTTTTGGTAAATTTGGGAAAAAACTTTATTTCCTTATTGGATATTCTCGTTTTATTTTCATTGATTCTTCGTATTTCCACCCCTTCACAACGCTTGCAACGGTAAATCGCCTTATTATTTCCACAATCTCACCAAATGATTGCATTGTGCACGAAAACTTACAATTTTCACGTTCCGCTAGTGATCTTTTTTTTTTAATTTCCGACTCATTGTTTTTTATTTACACTTCACTATGTTAAAAGTTTAAGTCTCATGCCCTCGACCCAAACTATGAATTATTTACCGGGATTTCCAAAAATGTAATGCTGCCACGGTGAACACTTTTTCAATTTTGGAAACAGAGATCAATTCAGTTTACTGATATAAGGACTCGAAGTCTGAAGAGTGTGGTAACGAACTGTACCCTTCTGATCGACTGTTTGGCCCTCCGAAAATCTTTCCCAATCTTTCTTCAGTATTGAATTTAATTCGTTATAAACATTTTCAACTAATTGCAAGTAGAAATTGGCATTCCATATTAATCATTATAATTTAAATATTAAGATTCGAAAATTTAAATTATGACTGGAATGTAAAAATTTACTGCTAAATAAACAATTTATTGATTTATATATGATATATTATACGTCATTACTTCCTCCGTCATTACCACGATTCTCTTAAAAATGAATGAGTCTACACCTTCAAGATATATCGCCCGTCAAGATGTTGTTTTGCCCATTATGTCTCTTTGACAGTTTTCGCCACTAATGAATTCACTCTTCTCATTCTTAACACTACAGCCCCTCTCGGGCATTCGTTTTCTGCATCAAGGGCCTCCAACAGATTCGATCCACTGACGGCCTCCTCCAATTTGAAATCCGAGCAGCGGTAAACTATCTTCGTCGACAGAGTCAGACTAGTCTTTCTTCGGTCTCCACACTGGTCTCAACCCTTCAGTTCTTTCAAAGAATACCTTATTGGGTATTTGGTGTTCATCCATACGATTCATATGGCCCGCCCATTGCAACTTCCGCTGTCCAACAGACTTGAGACCTCTGGCTCGCCAAAAATTGTATACAGCTAATGATTGTATTGAATTCGCCATTAGTTCATTTTTCCGCCTCAGGCCTCGTCGTTAAAAGGCGACGATATGAGATCGATTTTATCAGATCTTATCACATATTTCTATCCTTGCCTTTTTTTTCCTATGTTTTCAGTTGGTCTTCATAGTTTACAGAATGAATATGCGAGCTGTAGTCTGCGACATATTTCGTCTTCTCCGCCCTATATTTAATTAGTTGTTCTTGTTATTTTGGCGCTTAGATACACAAATTTGCCCACATTTTCAAAACTGTAATCGCCAACGCCAATATTTTGGGGATTGGAGATCTTTCTTTCGACTGCGTCATGAACTTTGTTTTATTCTCATTAATTTGTATTTGTTGCTTCGCTGTCAAGTTTCATTACAGGTTTTTTGGTGATTATTAGCGATCTCGACAAAATGTTAATCTCCTCCGCAAAGGCTACCACTTGGCTTAACTTGGATAACAGTATGCCTCTTGTATCAATAGCATTCTTATCACATACTCGAAAGACGAATTGAATAGCAAAGGGCGCAGCTCACCTCCCTGCTTTAGTCCGGTATTTGTGCCAAAGGCGACGGTGAGTTGATTATTGAAACAGCCTTTGGGATTGTCGACGTCATTGTAATTTTGGTAGGACGAACTTATTTGTTTGGCATGTAAAAACGAAGCATCATTTGATAGAGTACGTTACAATCGTAGAGTACGTTACTAATAGAGTACGTTACTGTCGTATGCTTGCTTTAATTCAACGAAAATCTGGCAAACGTCTATGTTGAACTCCCAGCACATTATATTCGAGGCTCAACATTTTCACCTCATAACATGGTCCATCTAATTTGTTGTGTTGCCATCCGTTGATACTCACATAATTTTATGTATGCGTCAATGTGGGAAGCAAGTCGAATATATGACGAGATTTGAGCTACAGTGGCTCAATAAAGAAGTCGGACACACACCCATATACACTTGAAAACGGAATAAACGACAGAAGAATGTATTTTTTAAAAAACAAAATTTATTTTTTTAGCTCTATATTATCAACTTACGAAAAATAAGAACATTGAAAACATAACTCGATTTTGTGATTATTAAAAAAATAAAAAGTCGAAATGCAGCCAAAATTCATGTCAAAAAAGAACTCGGACAGTTAATTCTTTGTGTGATTTTTGAATTTTATTATTATTTTTAATATTTAGTTGACAATCCTTTATTTTTCAGTATGGTTTCCAATCTTATAGGCATGAATTCGACAAGTTTTTGCCAAAGGAAAGGTCGATTTTGGCCCATTCTGCCTGAAGAGCTACTTTCAAGTCCTCTTTATTTTTAATTTAATAGCTTTTTAATTGGTGTTCTAAATAAGCCCATAAATGCTCGATAGCATTAATGTCAGGAGATTGTGGAGGTGTTTCCAGTACATGTGGACAATTGTACAGCAGCCATAAATGCACATTGAGTGCTTTGTGCTTTGGGTCGTTATCCTGGTAATATTCGAAGTTATCCTTTATTCCGAATTTTTCAGCACTTTCCACTAAATTTTCTTTCAGAATGGTCAAATACTTTGTTTGGTCCATAATTCCATCGATTACAGAAAGTTCACCTGGACCAGCAGCGGACATGCAGCCCAACACCATTATCGAGCCACCTCCATGTTTGACAGTGGATCGTAGATTGCACTCTTTGAGCTCTTCATTAGCTTTTCACCAAACAAAGCATTGCCCATCTGAGCGAAATACATTAAATTTATTTTCTTCCGCGAATATCACAGTTTCCCAGAATGATAGGTCTTTATTTTTATATGTTTCGGCAAACTTGAGTCTCTTTTTCCTATTGCACTTACTAACGAATGGTTTTTCACAGATTAAAACAGATTAAAAAACGTCTTAAAAGAAGAACAAAATCATGAAGTCAAATTTTAATCACAGCCTATCGTTTTGTGACTTGGAAATGACATTTGGGAAAATTCATTAAAAACTATGAAACGAAGCAAAGCCCCTGAGTAAGCGGATGAAGTAACATTATCGATATAGTAACCTAAATAGAGCTCTCTTTGTACGGTGCCTTTAGATGAACACCAACGCAAATCATCCCTAACGGAACACCACTACGGAAAATCTTCGATGCAGTGATAATAAGGTACCCTCAGATCGAAAAAAATTGTCCAGATTGGCATCCTCCGTTACTACCGGCTCGCTGGCAAATGAAGAGATCACTTATGAGTGAAATAATTCTGCTGAATTTTTATTTTTAGGTTGACTTGTTAGCCCTCAAACAGAAGGCTTTTTGCAAGCCGATAAAGTCCCTTCCGCAATGTTATGTCTATTACTGTATGAATAGGCTAGTACATGAATAGGTAAAACATTGAAGATGTTACCTTCTATAGTCCTGAAAAAGCTATTAGTTCTCAAATAATAAAAAAATCTACAACTAAATGCGTACAAATGAAAACCGCGGATACCGTGGTAGGTTTTTAATCTTTAAGGGACGTCCAATACTGGGACGGAGAAGGAGGAGAATGGAGTAGAATAAACTAGAAACTCTTATAGAAAAATAAACCACCGTAAGGGTTGGCTGCAACTAGAGAGAAAGCTTTGGGGGTGCAAGAGTCGTGGAAGAAATAGTTCAGTAAGTGAATAGAAGTCCTGACACACAATCGCTATTTTTTTATGAAGCTTAGTACTACTGGAGTTCTAGATGCTTGACAGACATGATTAATTTACACTAGGCTGATGTAAGGAAATGGTTGGGGGTAGACAAAACATGGGAAAACAACGAACAAGTGGCAATTAATAGAGCCAGTATCCTTGATATGTCCAAAGTATTAATATTTTTACCAGTTCAAGTGCATGCAGATTAAGCTCTAAAGCAACCATTGTCGCTGAACCCAGCCATCGTTTTTCAGGCAAACAGATTTTCTGTGAACGTCCTTTATTTTCTATTCCGCTTGCCCTGAGGTTTTAAGTTCCTCTATTTACACTTAAGATGGGCAGAAATGTGTCAAATGAGGTTTAGACATAGAGGAACTAGAGAAGGCACCAGGAGCTCTATAAATAATAGTTAAGGTTCGAAATAATCGAACCTAAACCCTAGCTTGTGTCCTGGCTGATATGCTGATCCAACATGCGGGACATACACCACTTATCACGCTAGATCAAAAAGCTGAAGATAATACAAGTCCAATATCTACTTAATGGAGCGATCTCAAGGAAAATTTATCAACAAATAACATATGACCAGACTCCCAACATTATAAAAGCTAGCGTTCCATGTCCTTAAATTCGTTATTTAAAATTCAAGAATTTCAAAAAACAGTAAGATCATCTTCAACGGAACTACCAAAATTACATACGTCCAGCTTCACAGATAAGTTTCCAAAACAATAATTTAAACATACCCTCCAAATCAAAAGATTATATTACATGGGATTAATCTTCAGCAACAGCAACTGTGTACAGTTTTCATTTGTATTACACAATGTGGACACGTCTGTGCACTACCCTTTTGTGTTTCACTTTTCTTTTCCACCAACACACCCTTCGAATGAAGAATACAGAATACACTGCATCATCATTTTCTTTGCATTTGATAAAATGCTTAAACAACCCTTGACTGCTCCTAATGCTACATGATATTTGATATATCCACACCAGCTTTCCCAAAGCTCAACAATAAAGATTATATTGAAAGGGTCCGAGAATAGCGAAAACCCTCTCACTGCCTCCTTATTGTTCCCATTGTCTGCCGTATTCTGTTTTATTTGCAAATCATAAAAATGCTGTTGTTCGCTTATTCAACACAGCTTGCAAGCAAACAGATGAGACATGAACAAGAACAAAGTTTATTTTCATCTTCAATAACGTCATACATAGTATCAGTCAGTCAGTAGGGCCATTCTTATTCTTATCTTGCGCTCATCCTTTTTATATACTTGTAGCCAACTGTACAACAATTCCCAACTGAACTAACGTGTATAAAGTTGAATACATGCTGGCTCACATATTTTCTGTAGAATACTTGTTCGTCTTGCTTCGGAAACTTTATTTCACTGTATGTTAAGGACCATTCCAGGATATATGTTGGACATGCTATATAGTGTAGGTAAACATGTAAAGAAATCCATAAAAAATCTCTGATAATGATATTTTCGTATTACAGGGTAGCAATAAGCTTTATTGGACTGCTGGGACTAATTTTTCACACATTACTACCATTTCCACTTTCTCATGTTATAAATGGACTTGGCAAGGATCTTATACGTAAATTGGTTTTTAGAAAATGAAGGACAAAAACCCTGTTTAAATTTCACTTTTTAACACAGTGTTGTAATCATAATACCACATAGGGACTTCGCGTTATCGGGATGGCCGTTTATTTGCTTTTACTTCTGTTGAGTAGATGGTGTCAAAAGTGTTGCTCCAGATGTTACACCAGAACGTATTATAATACTTATTAGCTTCAAATTAACCGTGAAACAATTCTTTCTGTCATTTGATTCTTGCATCTTTGTCTCCAAGTTATCTGGTGGGCATTAGCCTTTTCTCACTCCATGATGTAAACGAAGCCCCTGTCATTCGCCCTCTCCAGGCAAAGCACCAAACAAGGAGACTGCGACTTTCCGATTTTAAGAAGGTAGCACTGGAAATACTACTGCCCGCTGAGAAGCTCCATCAGGGCGTAATCAGGCTCTCCGTCATTGCAGTTAAGCCACGACAGTCGACCTTCTTCGTCTTTCATTCTCCCACCTCTCTGCCACAGATCTAGGTTCCTTCCTATTTCTTCTCTTGCGGTAACCTTTTTAGTACACTCCTTGCTGCAGAGGTAAATTCTCTGTTGTTCACTCGTAAGATACATAACAGCAATCGTACTCGCAATAACAAGTACTGCCGATGAAAAACCAATAATTCGTACCGTCATTACAGGTACGATTTTTGATTTAAAGCTTAAGCTCAAGCCTCGGAGTAACACCAACTTTATCGCCCATTAGTAGATACCTACGGTCGCAACGAGTCCTTCAATAAGGGTCATTAGATCACTCCGTGCCGATATGGAGTATCGGCCATATTCGCCGATAATGACTAATGGCCACCATTGGATTTCGATTGCGTTTAAGTACGCCGGTGCTCAGATTTCATCGAAGAAGCTCACCTTCGAGTCTATCATCAAGCCAAGGTTTGAAAGTTACATCTTGGCCTTGATGGCCTGTATATCAAACCGAATGAGCTAAGTTCTCAGGGTCTGTTGTTTGGTCAGGATAAAGGATTCAGTTTTTTCCAGAGCTGCAGTCAATTCACAAACTGCCGTTGATTCGCGCATACGATGCACATGCCTAGTCTGAGTTGCACTTGCTCGAGTGTAAGTCGAGCTTCTAATGTCTATATGTCATCAACATAGCAAATCCAATACAGCTTATCCGGTAACTTCAGCCTCCAACGCGGGTTTTACGTCACTTTCCACAGTATGGGCCTAGAATGGAACATTGCTACATGAAGTCACGTAGTTTAACGTGGACACATGCCATGATGACTTAATTCAATGGTCTCCATAGACCGGGTTGAAACAATGCGTCAATCACCACCCCTATGATCTGAAACAAGTTTCAGTCTTAGGTCCCAATTTATTCAAAGCTACCTGGATTCTCGAACAAAACTGGTGAATGTTCACCACCACTCTCTAGCCTTCGAAACCACTACCACCACGTTTCAGAAGGGTAGGCTTCTCACCGTATGGTGGGCTGACAGTAACCTGTCATGGGCGTCCCCCAATCCATGATTCAGATGACGGTTCAGATTGCGCTTCCCTATAGTCCGAGGAAACTCTCAGTTTTTGCTCAATGCTCACGGGACTGATAACCCTTCCTCAAACGTCGGGTACGTGGGGTTGGCAATCCCCAAAGACTGAATGGAACAAGCCGAAGCCTAGACCATCAGCCCCCCTGCGTCACTCGGAGTCCTATACACAAGTCTATAGGGTCCGGGTAATCAAACTGTCACAACATGTACTTTGACATAAAATGCATAATTTCTACCACATTTAAACATCCACAATTTAAACATCTGTGTACTAGGCTCGCATCCATCCCATCAACAAGTTAATGTGGCAATGCGAGCTTTTCCAACTGATAAATAAATTTCACTCTAATTCGTGGACTTGTAACAAGACATTCAGCGCGTCACATTCAGTAATTTCTCGGTCGTCTCTCAGTCTGTCATACATAGATCAACTCACTTAACAACATTTTCACTTAACTTCACTTTACAACTACAAATTCTTCCTCGCCTTCCAGAACATTTAATCAACCACATTCTTCTTTTTACATTACACTCTGTTTAATTGACTTCTTCAACATTTGTGTTTTGATCTTCGGAATAATCCTCCAAATTAATGTCAACTTTACTTTCATCATGATTTTAGTCATTTTATGATCTTCTGATCATCTCTTTACACCAAGATCTTCATTTAAATCAACTTCAAAATCTTGCTTCTTTTCTAATCTTTTAAGACTTCGATAACTTTTAATCTTTTCCAGCTATTCTCCTCTTTTCCATCATTTTATGATCTGCCGATCATCTCTATACACCAAGATCCTCATTTATATCAACTTCAATATATTACTTCATTTTTAATCTTTTAAGTCTTCGATTACTTTTAGTCTTTTTCGTCTATTTTCATCTTTTACGTCATTTTACTTACGATCATCTCTTTACATCACTATCAACATCACTTTCACCTTCATCTTCATCTACTACCACCTTCATCATCTTCTTTATCTACTCTGCTTATTATTATTCCACAGTACACTTACACTTCAGTCTACTTTCAGTGCGTCTATTTTACTACCACTTATTCCTTCTTATTAGGTCTAGTCCTCAGTCATCATTCAGTCCATCGATTCATCTCAGCAGCTGAATTCATCAGATCAGCTTCCCTAAGCTTTCCATCAGTGCGCCCCAAATTCCTAAACATTTTGAATCCCATTTGGCGACGTCAATATTACTAACTTCGGTTCGTCCTCTCTTCAGTGACATAGACAACATTGACTCCTCATACGCCAGTCACCTTCTTGTCAACAGTACATCAGTGCATCAGTTCAACTCTCCGTGTATAACTCACCTACATCACTTTCACCATCCGGCATACAGCAGTCAGGTTGTGAACATTCCCTCGGTAGCCCAGGGGGGCCGGTTGGTTTGCTGACAAGTTCCCATTGGTGACGTCTTCGGTCGTGATTTCATCAGAGCTCTTCCAACTACCTCCTTCATCCTCTCACCTCCCTCATTACAGCGGTTACTTCAAGTTCATCTTAGACGTTTAAAAACATTAAATACATTACACAGTCCGTCAGTCTTCATTTCTTCATTGCATCATCTCAACAATAGCACTCAACCAGAGACTAAACAAAAACAACGTCTTCTTTAGCGTCGATTCCACTTTTCAGTTTCCTTACTCAGCTTCCTTTCAACTTCATCGGACAACATGTACCACCACCATCTTCCCTTCCCATTTACACGGGCTTGGGACCGTCATGAGGTAGAACCTAGGCTCTGACCCCAAGGCTGGATTGGAACCTTGCGATAGCTCTTATTTCACGTTCATTCCTCGCGCCCAGAGATAATCTTCTGATCCTAAAGGTAAATTATCAATATCCGCATTGAATAGCCCGGCATCCTGAAAGGTTCTACAACGCTGAAAAATGAGAGAAGAGATCACCAAGGAAGAGAGACGTCGCTCTTTCAGCGATTGGCAACAGTCCTGGGAGCAAGAAACAAGAGGAAGGTGGACTGCACGTCTGATCCCTGACCTAAGGCCGTGGTTCAGTCGAGTGCATGGTGAGACCGATTTCTACTTGACCCAGCTCTTAAGCGGGCACGGTTGTTTTCGGTCCTACCTGTACAAAATTGACAAAGTACGGTCTCCTAACTATGTGTTTTGTGCAGGAGAGTTGGATGACGCCTGTCACACATTCTTCTACTGCAAAAGGATGCGCCAGCAGCTAGGGGTCCTACTCAGCGAAATCGGAGAGCTCTGTCCGGAAACTATCGTCGGAGTAATGCTGGAAACAGTTGACAATTGGAATCACGTGGCGCAATATGTTCGGGCAGTGCTTACATTAAAAAAAGCTTTATTGGAGCGCTTGGAGGCATCAGGGATGGATGGATCTCTTTTGTAGCACTTCCTTCCTCTCCTGTCCTTCCCGTTAGAGAAGAGATACCCATAATGCGAAGGCGCCTCTAGGCGTAGGAACACGAGGCCTAGCCCGAAGTAATGTGTCAAACGGTTTCAGGCTAGATTCTCAGACTGACAGGAGAGGTGTTTAGTGGGTAGTCCAAATGCATTTTGGGTCTGGGAGTCCCACACTCAGGGCGTAAACAGCCTTCACCTCCCTACCACAAAAAAAAACGCTGAAAAATGAAGGCCTTGCTCGCGTCGAGGGGCACAAGATTGGATAACTTTTGACACTTTTAACTGCGCGTTTGATGGGTCGGATTACTTCTCGACCACTTACATTTTCGACAACGCAACTTTACCTTACCACGGGTTAGACCATCGTAACTAGAAGCCGTTCCGCACACGGAGTTACTACTACGTGCATAGGCAAGATTAGTACTATTTTCCAGGTGCAACAGAAATGAGTAAGTGAGTACGGTAGTGCGGATGTAGGAAATTTTGAACATTTGCAATAGTAGGGTAGGGTGGGGCTAGTCGAGTCACTAACACATCAAACTGTGGTTGCGAGAGGAGAACACATCGTGGTAGCTTGTTAATTGAGTGAAGTACATGCACGGGTTGTATATTTTGTGACCAAAACGGAGAAAAATTATGAATGGGAATATTTCTTCTGGACGAGTCAAATATTACCTTTTTTCAATCAGAAGGTGTTAAACTTCTAAAAATTTTTATGTATTTTAAACTTCTATAAGTTTTTTTTTATATGTATGAATGATTCGGATATAATGCTTGCAATTTATTCGTAAACTTACATTTATTTCAAATTTTTGGGATGGGGTTAGTCGAGCAATAGTTGCTCAACTAACTCTATAATTTTAAATGAAAGTTATGTATGTTTCTTATTTTATTGTAGGATGTGAACATACATATCAAAGTAATACTTCAAGAGGTTCTACCGCGACTCAAGACTTAAATGATGCTGCCAAGTCTGTTAATTACGAAGAAGAAGTGTTAATGCCGCCGCCAAAGAATTCGGTATCAAACCGATGACTATGGCAAGATTTTTGAAAAAATTGAAGTATGAAGTTTATGCTTCATCAGTGATTAATGCAACACCGAGGCAAGCGCTTTCATCCTCGCAAGAACAGAGAGAGCATGTAACTAAAGTGCACTGGTGCGATTTTTGATGGTTTTTGTAATTTTTTTTTTTTTGTCATTTTGTGGTACATAGAAATATGAACACATATAAGTTTAAAGAGCACTTCATGCAGGAAGTGGACATGTCATATTTAGAAAGCTCATAATTCGGAAGTGACCCATTTAAACGGTAAATTTTTGAACCATCGACATGCAAAAGCCAGGAGAATAGTTCACAGAGGAAGATTTTTTAAATAAAAAAAAAGGAAGAAAAGTACCCGAAGAATGGAGCCTTAGGGACATCAGATGAAAGACAAACAGAGTGGAAGTTATGCCGTACAGGTTTGAGACACAGCAGGAACGATGGAACCAGTAAGGCTGTAGCCAAGGCTTTAATGATCCCAAGATACCAAAAAGCCTCTAAAACCAGATGTTGATTAAAAGTATCAAATGCCTAAAACAAATCTGAGAAAATCAAATCGACCTGAAGCTGTCTTCGCAACGCCATAGTATTTTCATCTGTGAATGCAGTCAAATTAGTAACGAGAGAGCAACGTTTAAGGTCTGACAGTGAGTTCTGAATATGACGTTCAAATAATTTGGATTATTTCTATGAAATTAGGGATATAGAACGATAGTTGAATATCTATGAAGAATCCCTACTTTTAAAAATTGGGACAGTGATAGTTTGTTTCCAACCAGTGTGAAATATACCAGTACGTAGACTGAGATTGAAAAGAAGTGGCAATGGCACTGACAGAGAGGATGCAAGAGATTTCACAAATATGTTTGGAATGCCACCAGAGCCGGAACTTGAATAGTGATCAATGGAGTCAACGATACTTTCGATTTCGATAGCGTTAGAAATGGAGAGTGGGTCAAGAAATAGAGGAGGTCAAAACATAGAGAGGAACAGGATTGTCAGTTAGTTGGAAGAGCGGTTGATAACGAAGAAAATGCTGAAGAAAACTATAATTATAATAATTCTGAAATATCTTATGGAATAGATATTACAATATCGTCCCAGTGAACCGTACCGGGAGCAGTACCAGAAGATTTGAGCGATGTGTTGTAAGCCCAGAATGGTCTCGTTTTATTGGAGCTGAGTGCATTCCTGAGATATAATTGTTCAAAGCGGCTCTGGTTTCCTTCTTATCCAAAGAGCGCATTAAACAGAAATACGCCCTTGATTCAACTATACCGGACAATTTAAGACAACTATCAGAGCAACTAGCATACACTTAGTAACCCAAGCTTTTTGTTTTGCTTGATCAGGAGTTCGGAGGATAGTAAAATGTCAAATAAGATTATTAAGGTACTCATGAAAAGTGAATGAAGCATATTACCAAAAATGCAGTCCAATCAGCCGACAGATGTTCATTATTCAATAAATCAAAATTTGTATTGGAAAATTGAATTTGGCAGATGGGAGAGGTTTGATGGATGTAGAAGGATCAAAGCCTAGACCAACTGATATTTTCGGGTGATATTGGTTACGAGAAACATACTGTTGCAAGGCGGAAGTAACTGATAGGCGATGAAATAAGGCGATGAAATAAGGCGATGAAACAATATTAAATAAACGACCAAGAGGCTAATGAACAATGTTGAACTGAGACATTGTAAAATGAGAAAGAACAGTTGAAAAGGACATAGAAATGAGATCTGTGGCACAAATGACTAGTATGGACTATGATGACCATTCGATAAAGGAAAAATTCGATACATAATACTATTTCGGAGTAGGGGTGAGCTTCAGTAGAGTATTAAGTATGAAGTCATGAAAAAACTTTTCATTCAAGGATTAAGATGGTCTGCATGGATACAGATGCAGAAAATATTACATTGTCTCGACCGGTAAAGAAGATTTTAACAAACGATTTTAACAATCACTCAAAGCACCTCCACCATCCACCTTGCGGCCACACAATCTCGGTGGCACTGCTAAGTAATGGGGTCAGGACATAGCTCAGAATCTGAAAGTATGTGCTCTTCCTTTATTAAAACTGAAGGAACGACAAACATTTTGTGTAAATACTATTGTTTCGCCTGAACTCTGAAATTGTTTGGAGATAATAAAATAATATCAATTTATAGCATACGAGACGTCTGACATAAGTAAATAAGTCAAACTCAAGGTTTGACTAATGTGTTCAGAGCTCATTCGCATACGATCAGTGATTAGTAGATAAAAAAGAAAAGCATTATCAACAGTAAAGAATCAGTATTATACTTTGTCCGTTAAACATATTTCTCTAATATTTTCGCCTGAAGACTACGCCAAGAACGACTTCAGACGAAACGTCCAATTAATCCTCGGATGTTTACCACGTGATGCGTGAGGAAAAGTGCCCGTAAATCAGAAAACAAGACAGCAGTTATGAAAAGGAAACCGGGAAGAATATTTACATTGTGTTATTTTGTACTATAAATAATAAAAAAAAGTCACACAAGACCTTCTGGTAGCTTTAATTTTTTTCAATAAACATTTTCAACATCTCATATTTTTTTCTTTTTGAGTAAAATATTAAGGCTGTTTATGCCCTGACTGTGGTAGATCCAGCTGCAAAAGACTTCTGGACTAACAAATGGACGGCTCTCCTGTCAAACTCAGAGCCTAAGATAAATGGAAGTATGACTTTACTCTTCGCCAAGTGGCGCTTTTGGTTAGAGAAGTCCACCTTCATTGAGTGGCTTTGGTACAAGTGATTTACAATTAATCAACCAGCTATAAATCAACAATCAACCAACCAACAATGAATCAACTAGCTGCCCAAGATGCTTTTCTTCAGGCATCACGACCTTATTATGACCTAAACCTGATATACCACACAGTTCCATTCGTCCATTGATAACATCACCACATGCGCCAAAATTTCTGAAGATTATCCACTTGAAGGATGTTATTTTTATAGAAATTTTAGTTTGAGTTAGGAAAGCGTTTTAATGCTACGTATGGTGTGACAGCTGCAATGCGTTTTTTCGTTAGTTTAGTTTGCCAATTTATCATGAGTAGGACGCCTAAGCAACGTCTACAAATTATGGAAGATTGTACGGAAATATTTTGTTCTGCGGGCTTGTGAAATTGAACTCACGCAGGAATCAAAGGCGAACCCTCAACGCGCATGGCATGGATTCGCTGTATGGACGCAAGAAGTAATTGCTGCAGATCCCAAATTTCATAAGAAAATTATACTTTGTGATGAGCCTCATTTCTGTGTGAAAAGCTACGTCATAAACAAAACTGCCCAATTTGGAGTGATGAGCGACCACAGGTGGTCGTCCAAACACAGTGAAATTCGGAAAAAGTCACTGTTCGGTGTGCTATGTGGGCTAGCGGGAATTATCGATTCATTTGACTTCAAAATAAGAGAGTCACGGTAAATGACTTTCTGCATCCGGAATGGACTCACCGTAATACAGGGGACATTTAGTTTAAACACGATTGCGTGATATGCCATACGACTTATTCAAGCATTGACTTATTGAAAGAACTTATTAGATTAACACATAATTTTTCGCTTTGGAGCTGGGAACTAGCCTTCAAGATCTTGAGATTTAATTGACCTGGACTTTTTCTTGTGAGAATACGTCAGTCGCTACTCTACGCCAACAAGCTCGAGACCCTTGCTCACCGATAACAAATTATTTGTTAGACTAGTCGAAAGTTGGACCTCTGCCTTTTGAACAAATCAAATTTTTCGGCAATTTAATAAATTTACCCGTACTTTATTTCATTTCAAAGTTCTATGCCTCTAAAAATAACTTCCTGTACAAAGAGCGCTCGTTTGCGCACCGTCTATGTAGTGGATCTTCAACCTAAGTAGTAGATCGACTTTTTCTCATACTGTACACGCAAAACAGAAAATATCTGTATACATCTCCATACCTCAACCTCAATAGTCCATTCAAGTAGTAATCAGTCTCAACTTCACTAAAACTTAGTTAAACTCGTATTTGACAAAGTTCTCGAAATACGAGTTTTCTTTCTAAGTACCGTTCGATTGGTACTACGGATAAGAAAAAGTAGGGAACAATCGATGAAAGGATGAATGCCGAGTTGGATAGAAAACCTGTCAAGAAAAAGCTTATCAGGGGAAGAATTGTTAAAGCGATTTGTGCTGCCAACGACTGCTCTGTTTGACAGTACACCTTCTTTTTCAATGTGATCAAAGATGGGAGGAGGGCTTTCAAACTTCCCCGAGCTAGTTTTTCTGAACATCACTACTGGAAACAAGGTTGCAGTGCATATAACGGGACTCAGATCATAGCTGAAATATTCAACAATGCAAAAGCAAAGACAATAGAGAAAACGTCCCTAAGGAAGAGAAACAATACATCCCTTTTGGCTGGCAACAGTCCCGAATAAAGTTCACAAAGGGAAGGTGAATTTCAATCCTGAACCCGTGGGTCAACAAACCACATGAAAGAACCGATTTACAATTGACACAACCCTTGAACAAGCATGATTGTTTCAGCTCTTATCTGATCAAGATCATTCAACCACGGGTTCCCCAACTACAGTTTTCTACCAAAAAGGATACGACACTTGCTTTGATCCTCTTGCTTATGGATTTGTTAGTGAGACTCTTCTAGAACTTTGTGTTAAATTGTCCTTCGAGTTTACTAATAAGCAAAGCTCTTGCAACATGAATTTTTCGTGCAAATGGCCAATCTTTCAGGCAACATTGGAATTCTGTCGGTCAACGCAACGCAAAAAACTGGACCTGGTAGCGCCTTATTCAAAATTAAGTAGCTTCAGCTCTTGGCGACATGCATAATAAAGGGCACTTTAGTGTTTTGAATACGAGCAAAACACAAATAAAAAAAGGAATTTCCACTTTGCTACTTACTCACTTTGTCATGGCATGCTCGGATGCAAGGAAGAGGGAGTTAAGAAACAAAGATGTGTTTCTTCGTTGCTTTATTATTTACAATTGACAACACTTACGGTCTAAAAAAATTAAATTGGCGTACTAACTATTTCAAATTTATTAAACATTATGTAGAGTGATTAGATGAAAGGGATTGACCGAGCCTGGTATTTTATGGTTAGAGAAAATGTAAGGATTTTTCCTGTCTGGTATTTTATTGCATTTTATGACTCGGGATAATGTTTCTTAGTTTGACTCAACTCATGACTCAATCCAAGAATTGGGTTGAGTTGTGATATAAATAGCCTATGTCGTAACTGAGGGTGTGTGTACACAAATCTCTTTTCGAAAGGAATCCAATCTAAGGGATCCTCTGTTAATCTGCAGGAATAGGGAACCAGTGATAGTGGACAGTGATAACTCACAGCCTGTGAGTTGGCACCTGATGAGAAGCGGCAGGGACGCGTGTTCGAAACCAGCTTGAGCTCTTTCCACAATTCTTTATAAATATTAAATTCACTATCGAGGTATTCGAAACATTTGATCAGAACTTCCGCACCCATGAGTCTTCGCTGAGTTAGCTTAGCAAGGGTATAATTCACTTATAAGTTGTAAGTGAAAAGGGAAAATTGATCTACCAAAAACTTCTGAAATTGATAAAGCCAGACCAAAGGCAATTTGGAATATAGGAAAAAGTTCAAAGCTGTAGAGCAATATTAATAACTAGTAAATAACCAGTCGACATCCACCTAAGCTGGTAGTGCCAATCGACGCGTCCCAGCCTGTGAGTTGGCACCTGATGAGAAGCGGCAGGGACGCGTGTTCGAAACCAGCTTGAGCTCTTTCCACAATTCTTTATAAATAAGAAATAAATAAATTACGAATATAAATCAAAATCAGACTTCAAAATGATAATTAAATCGAAATAAATCAATTCTTCGATACAAGTCTCCATTTTATAAATATTTAACAAGGTGAATTTTCAATCCAGACTAGACATGCATTGATGAAAGCTCGTCGGAAGCAATGGCAGAATCGCACCTGGGAAAAATATTCGATAGATTTAAAAACCGATTTACAAATCCCCCTCCCCTCACTCCAAGAACCAAATTTGTTGGTGGTTTCACCAACCGCAACAGAATCAAACAATCATGAAGGAGAAAACAATCCTTATCGTCCCCAACACACCTTACCATAGAGCGCTCAATCCTGAACGATGAAAATCCTGGGCCAAAATGGATTTTCCACAAGTCTGATTGATAGCCGTACTTTGCATGTAAAGTAGTTTTTTATTCTTCACAATTTGTTTAAATTTTTTATCATGCTCTTTGCTCCATTGTTAGTATTTGGGAGGGCGGGGGGGCACCTGACTCGTAAGCAATGTATATCGCTTACATTTTCATTATGCTACTACTACCATCACTCCAAGATATCTGTGGAGCGTATTCGCTAGATAGTGGATCCTTTTGAAAATAATTTGCGTAGGAACTTTAATACATTTTGGCAGTCATAAAGTTAAAAAAAATTATAAAAAAGGATACTAGATAACGTAAAAGAGAAGCCGAACTAATGCTTACTGGAGTGGAAAATGAAGAGGTAATGCCAATGACTGACATAGTCAGTGAAGGACAGTGAAAAAGTTCGTCTGTTCCAGAGCACTGACCGTCACTGGAAGAAATTCAAACATAAACAGCAACCACTGATAGCATACCCTTGTATTTAGGAGCAAGAGGAGGATTTCAATTGAGTTCGTTAGTTAAATGAGGTAGGTGTTCATACTGATGGGCCATTAAGCGATGTTGTAAACTTATCAGAGGTTTATATGGGCTTCCGTCCTACTCACAGTATATATGCATGCAATTTTATGGATTATCTTGAGTGCTGTTTCTGATATTCATTTATTTCCGAGCTTTATAAATGTGAGCTATTCATCTAAATGCAAAGTGTATAATATGGTGGAAGTCATGTAAAACTTTAAGCAAAAAAGGATACATTTTTCGAATTATTCTCTATACTAACTGGTATATTTTTTTGTTTTAGAAGGTCAATTGTGTTTGAAATACTGAAATTTTTCCACTGTCCTTATGTTAAAGTATCTAGACTGCTATTGTTTTATTTTCAGTATGCCTAAGACACCGAAATTGCGTTAAAGTGAAGAAAATCAGCAGAACGCGATCGAAGATGTATAAAAGTAACAACAAAAAACAAACAATCAAAAAGGTAAATATTTACGTGGTCGAGGGCCGAGCGGACGAAAAAATAAAAATTTCCACCGCAAATAAAAACAACTGTATTAAACTTAGCTTTATTTATTTTAACATCGATTACTAGTATTGCACCTTAGGGCTACGCGACAACTGAGAGAGAGGTTACTCCTCATAGCAAATTTATAGTTTCGTAATTGCTGACACCTGCGTCTGGCTTCTTAGCATTTCCTAGAAATGATTCTGCAGGTGCATGAAAATGTTTTTTTATATGTAACTCGTAATTGCTGACACCTGCGTCTGGCTTCTTAGCATTTCCTAGAAACGATTCTGCAGGTGCATGGAAATGTTTTTTATATGTAACTCAATAGCTGAAAAATATGTTGTTCCATGGTCCAATCTCTGGTACTATATTAAAATCCAGGGTGCAAAAATATATACAATGTTGAACAATTTCCAGTTAAAGAGTCTAATTCTGAACAGTTCTGTTCACCTTTTCGGCTGCTGTAAAAGTTTCCACTCCATTCATTGTTTATCTGTACCAAAGATTGCGAGAAAAATTTTTCGAATCTGTACCTATTGGATGGGAGATGTGAAGTCAAAAATGACTGCAGAAGTTTTCGATGAGTATATTGCTAATGTTTTGCATCCTTATCTTCTCAGTCATAACAATGAACTCCGAGTGATACGCAATGTCGACGGTTTCAAAACTCATTTGAATTTACATTTGAGGCAGCTTTTTACTCATCTTCAGATTGAGTTGATTGCATCCTCGTGCCTGCCTATGTAGCCGCTTTTCGCCCACTGAAAATAGGATGGAGAAAAACTTTAACAAAATGGTGAAATGAAAACATAATAGTAAAGGCGTTACAAAATTGAACTTCCCTGTAATTGAAGTTGTTATAACAAGTCTAAGACCTGAAATACTGGTGAGTGGTTTTAAATCCTGTGGCCTGCATCCATTCAATCCGGACGACATTGATTATAATAACTGCCTTGGTGCTACGAGCAATAATGTAGCTATTCTATTTATATTTTTATTTATATTCACAGTAAAAACTTGTTCCTGACTCAAAATCGATAAGCTACTCTGATTTTACAAAGATAATCGGTGACCATATATTATCAGGTGGTGACCATATGGTTATAATAACCATATATTATCAGTGATTTTGAAAATCGTCGTCTCAATTTTCACTTGAGTTTCCATTTTCTATGACTTCAAGCTCTCTATCTCATCTTTGAAACTTGTTAAAAGTAAAAGAAGAGAAAAAATTGCCTAGAGACAAGAAAAAAGCTAAAAATTCAAAGAAATGGACTAGAAAAACAAAAATCAAAATCATAAAATTCATAAAATTTGTCATAAAATCCAAAAAATAAGCCTTTTAATTCTGAGCAAAAAAGTACAACAGAAAGAAAGAATGACCATCAACAGACTGAAAATGTTATCCAACAAGTCAAACCGATACCACAAAAGTTTAAAAAAGAAGAAATAGCGCCAATATCAGAATCTAAAAAGATAACTATTTTAATGGATAATGCAATATGTTTAAGTATTCTTTAAAAAATGTTCAATTTTTATACTAAAGGGTTAATTAAAAAATGACAAAGGAAGTAAGGGGCACCGACTGTACTTTTAAGCATATTTTAAATATCGATTAAAACATTTTTTTTTTATAAGTTTTTTCCGGGGTTACTAAGAGATTTCGCCAGCAAGAAGTACTAAACTGGTTTTAATTTGACACATACGCCATTAAGTTCGTCCGCACTAAATAGCGAGTTTGTTTTATCGTGCTGATCAATCATGTCGAATTTTTTGCCTGAAAAGAGCATTTGCGGTACGGTACGGTATTATTTTCCTTGTTTAACCTAAAGACAAATGCTGTTGATAGTCATCGTTTTTTGGTAAAAGCATATGGTGGACACACCCCACTAATTAAGGTATATGAGACATTGTTTCGCAAATCAAAAGCGGTAATTTCAATGTGAGAGACAGTGAGTGCAGTAGTAGAAGAAAAAAAATGTGAAGAGGAGAAATGTTAGGAGTTATTGGATGTTGACCCAACTTAAACTTAACGGCAATTAGCAGTAGCATTAAATGTGTAAAGTGTAGGAAACGATCAGCAGATGATCACGAGCGATGGATAAGATCAATTAACTCGGTTAATGGGGAGCTCACGATTCGAATGGACGTCAAATGGGAAATCGCATCGTCACTTGTGAAATGCTCCTTTGACGGCAGGAAAAGAAATCATTTTTTGCATCGAATGTGACGGGTGACGAAATTCAATGGAAGTGGAAAACGTCATGGCTTTCACCTGGCAAGGTCGGTCTTTCAACAATTATGCCAAATCAAATGTAACCTCCGCCACGAGCCTGGTACAAGAACAGGCGAATCAAAGCATACCCCAATGCCATGGAGAAGTCGTATTTTTCTAGCAGCCTCCCACCCCACTAGGATCAAAGCACAACGGTAAATATTCGTATTCTTCATATTAATCGGCATCGGAGCACAATCACCCCAGACCAGCTCGAACAAATTGCGAGAGATAGGCAAGATTGCTTGCTGGTGCTCAGCGAGAATCATCAAACGAATTGCAAGCATGATATCCTGACAAATCCAGTATAGCTACTATCTTGGCTCCGAACAATCAACAAAACAATAAACGAAGAGATGGTTTCGTTTAAATTCTTTGTTTGCTCATTATTTTTTAATGTCTATTTCAGACGAATTATTCGTGATTATGTTGGTCATGAACATTTTTGAGGACGCTGTTTCGACTACAGTGGGTCATGAACTGATCAAAGGTACTTTAACGCTAGAACGATCGAGCGGAACAAACCTCAATAATTTGCAAGGGGAACGAATCCTCGACTTGGCGACCACAAAATACCGTCATACAAACACAAACACAGGTCACATACCTTGTTACTGCCAACTTGCACGTTCTGGTAAAATACTAAGAACGCGGTCTTTGGGAGATTTTTCGAAGTTTTGATGGCACGATCACAATTTGCGGAAGCTCCGCTTGGGAGCAAAGGATCTGAAACTTAATACGTACTGATATCAACAAAGAATCGTTATGGCTACCTGCAATTCTTCCATGCCACTTAGAAGGCTGACCTCGGCACGGTGAACCCCCTATTTACTGATGGTCATCTGAAATTTCTGAAAATCAGAGGGATTTCAACAAACTACGAGCTGCCCAGTGAAGACAAATTTGGAAAGAAGCATATACCAGATCAGCAATTTACGAGGCTGTTACGAAAGGCCTGGGGGAAAAAGGCCTACCTAAGACCTGGTGGACGACTTAAATAGGGATTCGTGGGATCTGGGCTACAAAATAGTGCTGCGAAAGCTTGTTGTCCAAAAGTCAACTTGCATTTACAAGGGAGAAAAGACGGACAAATTCGCTCAGGTTCTCTTTCCTACCCATCATTGTTGAAGCCATTCACGATTAAATACGAGTGGAACGTTCATTTTTTACAAAGAAGGCACTAGAGGAAAAAACTGTCTATAGAAGTCTGATCTATGAAGACTTCAGGGTCCCACAGGATTCTAACTGAGGATTGTTTTTCACTTTCGTCCTTGCCTGCTACTCGACGTGTTCAACGTATGCTAGCCCAATTATGCTACCAGAGTGCTTAAAGGTTGAAAAAATTCCCAAAATCTTACGGGGTTCAGTGTACAATGGCACACGTCAGTTCCACATGACGTTGTCCTTCACTTTAAATACACAGAAATTATAACTGTAATATAAAATTGTTTTCACATAGCAGAATACGTTATGCTAATTCTTAGGGACTATCTCTACGGGGCGACATACCAAGCATTTCAAATTAACTGCGCATATTGCACGCTTTCCAGGACGATGGTGATGTTAGTTACACGGGTGACACCTATCGCCCTGCTCCTTCAAAAATGGAGAAACTTTTTGCAGAAGAAGAATATCAATGCAGAAGAGAATATAACAGCAATAAATATAAGATATAAACAAGAGTCAATATAAGGCCCAGTAAAAGAACACAAAAACACTTCACAACAATCCTGGGGGCATAAAACAATAAGCAGGTAGATTGCAAGTCTGATACCTGACCTGAGGCTGAGCTCAATTGAATGCATGGTAAGACTGATTTCTACTTGACCCAGCTCTTGTGCGGTCATGAATGTTTCCGGTCATGCCTGCACAACACTGGTAGTTCACAGTCCCCCAACGGAACGTTTTGCATGGAAGAGGGGAACAACGAGTACCACACGTCATTCACCCCCACTCAAATCTCCATCTCTATGCTCTATCCAAAAAATGGAGCAAGCAACCTAGTAGTCAATTCAATAAAATTGGAGAGCTGAAAACGATTGACAAATCTATTAGCGTGACACATTATGTTCGGCCAGTCTTAAAAGTTAAAAAAGGCTACGGGAGCATCAGGAGGCATCGGTGATGATGATATCTCTTCTTTACTGCTTTCTTTCTTGCCACTAGAGAACGGATCTCCATAAGCTGAAGGCGCATGTAAGCTTAGAAACACAAGGCGTACTCCGAAGTTATGTGTCAATAAACTCCAGTCTAGGTTCTCAGGTTGACATGGCCGGAAGCGTGGCCCGGAAGCATCGTGCGTATGGGAGTCCCACTCTCACAGTGTAAAAAGCCTTCACAATAGAAATCGATCGACGTCTTTTGGAATATTTTTATATTTGGGTTTGAAAAGCGTCATTAAAGGAAAACCTGGAATAATGTTTCTATGCTTGATAGTCTTATTACAGCAATCGAAACCTGTGTCTGAAAGGGAACCGAAAAACGATGTGAAATTTATAAAAGGAATCATAATTATTTTATGAAAAACAATTCAATATATACGGTCCTGTGGATTCCGTGTATAATCTCAGCAATTGTGGCAGCAGCTTTTAATTGTGACGACATTGGATTCACAATATGGACAGCGATGGCATTCAACGGAAAATGGTATATCGTCTTTATCGGCCATGGAATGGTATGTCTTATCTATATTGAATTAATCCACGATTCGAACGATAAAATTTTCTTTTTTTTTAATTTCTTGAGTTATGTTTGTGTTTGGTTTCATGCTATATTCTTCATTAGTAGCATTTAATGGCAGAAAACATCCAACTTGATCAAGTTTAAAAATAGTTTTTTAAGTTTTTCATAAGACGAGTTTTTCATTTTGAGCCTTATCTCTCATAGTTTCGTCTTGGACAGGTTTTTATCAGTTATAAGAGTCTGTTTGAGTATCGAAACAAAATTTTGTATATCAAAGACAGAGCTTGATTCTGATCATACAATATTTCGTCCGTTCAGTCAAAAATACGAAATCATTGCTTTCCATTTCGTCTTACTTATTAAAAGTTCCTTGCAAAGTTTAGATGCGAATATTTGAAGGTCCGGCATCTCAAAAAATCGCTTTTCTCATTCAGTTAAAAGTTGTGGCCAACAAAATCGATATAATGTTCCAATGGCTCCTAACTGCTTCAATCGCCCAAGTAACGATGTCATTCTTAGATTATACATTATACGTAAAAATAGATGTTTTTACGTATAATGCCGTATCTTCAATACTTTGGATTCTTCGGTGATAGAAATTTTCAAATTTTGTTAATGTTAGCCATGAAATCGACTTGGCTTTCAAATATAGTAATATAGGTATAGTTTTGCATTTGTATGCTCTATCTAGCCTGAGTTATGTACTTGCGGTGACAATATAGACCTAACCATAAAAAATACTTGTGTTTTCCATCGGCTGCGTATATGTGGTTCCGAGCCGATATACTGTATGTTTTTCACATGATTTTAATAGATCCCAAAGCTCAATTAGATGTATCTCTAACACTTCGAACAAACTCCCGGACCGATCGATAAGCAATCAAAAACAGTGAAACATTATTTGTATTGTCCATTAACCTCTCATTTTTAAGTCAAACAAAATGAACTCTTTAAAAGCTTTTTTCAAATTTGCAGTGCATAAATAGTTTTTTCTTTTTCTATCTCCGTCCAAGAGAAATCACACGAAAGTATCAGGACACTACGTAGCTACTATAGACAACCACGAAAAGAAACTAACAGTCCATACGGTTATTACAAAGAAACAAACACGAATCGCTCATATAGCAATAACGTGATCTTTGCAAGAAAGAGATCTTAAAAATTGAACGACGCACAAAGGGGTATTTTGCTGATCTAGTCGGCCATACACCAATTTATAAGAAGTTGTCACAGGTTAAAAACAACTGGTTCCTATAGTTATTGAATGACTAGAGAACAATAGACAACGCGTCCCCGTCTCTTATCGGATGCACCTGCGCGCTTGTTTTGTACAAAAGTGTGAGACCGCGATACGAGAGCGCGACGAGAGTCTCGCAGCAAATGTCAAACAGTTTTCGTAACATGAATTTGTATAGGACAATGTACAATGATTGCGATGCGTCAATGCGAGGCGAGAATTATTCGGAAAATCGAAAAATCCTCGCAACCAGATGCGTTGACGCTTGTCAGGTTCTTGATGGCGCTTAAATGAAATTTGAAATTCAAACGTCTTAATTACTTTTTTAGTACTAGGGTTATTCTGAATGAATTTTGAATGAACAATTCGTGCATTCTTTTATTCGCCAAAGGAAGGAAAATTCCAAATTCAAAACTTTTATCAAAATTTATCTGTTTGAGAGCATATTGCACCTCTCATACAAACTCACTGTAAAAAAGTGACAGTTAAGATCTAAACGTTGACAAAGCCATTGTTAAGCAGAGAGAAAAAATCATTCAAGAGAAATTTAGACGTGAAACTGGTCTAATAGTAGATGTACCGAAAGAAATACGAATAAAATACCAATAATGAAATCCGGACATACCAATAATGGTAACACAAGTAGAAGATTTTTTCCAATCCTGACTTAACTGCAGAAATAACTGGAGTTGATTATAATTTGATTTACCGACTCAAAGTCATCCTTGAAGTAGTATCAAGTGGTCACAAAGTCCATTTGGCCAAGTTTGCAGATTATTGCATAGACATTATTTTGTAGGTTTGTATCCGTGGCATCCTATGACACTTACGAGGCACAAGTTTCTGGTGCATGGTGCTAGTTTCATAGACAAGGCATTGTTGCCAATTGGATTGCTCTCGGAAGACGCCGCAGAGGCACGGAATAAACATTTCCGGCTGTACAGGCAGAATTTCGCTTGAAAATTTTCAAGGGTCAAGTGTAACACTGATATTATAAATAGATTATTACTCATTCTTGACCCACTGATTACTGGAATGACACCAACCCCGAAAAAGATAACGTTGCCATTCACGAAAGAAGCAATTGCCTTAATGATTCCTGCTGTACCTGTCTCTGAAAGAGACTCGGATTCTGATTTGGAGGACGTTTCTGGAAGGACTGAAAGTGATGAGGATGACCATGAGGCTCATCATCATTATAGTTACATAGATTTTCTAGCATTTTGTTTAAGAAAATAATAAATAACGAAGTTATAAATTACTAAAATATATTTTTAGTATATAATAGTAAACATAGGGAAGATAAATATAGGGAAGAGAATGAAAGTCATTGCATTTTACTAAGTAAAACCGTTTTTGCATACCAGTGTTTATAGCATTTGTTCTTATCACATTTTTATTTTCTTTCCTTAGGAGCGTGTTCGTCTCTTTCAACCTGACTCTTCAGTTTTCATATCAACATGGTATTTAATCCTTTATCTCTCCGATCAATTTTACAATACTTTGAGCGCTACCAAATACCGGGGAAATATACTCTAGTACTGATCCGAAATCGTAAGGCATGGCTATAGACGAGTATTGTGTATTGAGTATGTATTGAGTGTATCGAGTATTGTATATATTTTGGAGTTAATATTGTGACATATTCAGAAAAGGTTACGCGCCACTTTAGTCGTCTTAATAGAAAAGCCATAAACAAGTTCTACAACCAATACATCGATAATTCTCGAAAGCATAAACATAAACAAGTTGCGTGCATTGAGTACAACAAATCCGGGTGAAAGTGACTCTGCGCGTAAACACGAGAAATTATTATTAATAATTGATTTATTAATTCTAGATAAATAATAGTGATCCAGTGAAATAATTGTAAAATGATTGAAATTTTAAAAATAAATGCTAAGCACCTAATTTTAAATTATTCGGGTGTGTTTTATTCACTATTGCTAATATTTGCGAAGAGCAAACAGGTCACGCACCTGGCCAAAGCGCAACAATATATTTGAATGAACTACATGCAATAAATAAGGATTTTTTTCACATTTTGATGGATGAGAACGAGTATTTCAAATTCATTGGTTATTCTGAGAATGCAATGATTTTCCAATAATGAAATATGAACTAAATTCCTTTTCTTGGTGTGGTGTTAAAAGCTAAACAACATGTCACGATAACTTTTTCATGCGATTTGATAGTATTATACTCATAGCTTCTTAGGATTGGGAAGTACTCCTGATGAATAAGATCATTAAAACAACCAATGAAGAAAGAAATGAAGCAAATATCTCAGTAGACTTGCAAATCAATAAATCCAACTTGAAAACATTACTCTCAATCGTAATAATCATATTAAATCTCTCCCAATCCATTTGTGGAAACGAAAAGAAACAGCTTCATCTAAACAGCCCAAAGCTGTATACATTCACCCCGCCTACTGATGATCCTTATTTCCTGTAATACGAGCTTTTGTTTACTACAATCTTTGCTCTGTCATCAATTCGACGAATAAAAACTTCCATCCCTTGCTAAACCCCAAATAACAAGCTTGTCCCGTTGACTTCATAAAGCCATACATATTCCATCTTCCAGCACTTCTTTCATATACATTCAAGCTTAGTAAGTGCTTAGTGTCATCGCACTGAAATAAAGCAAAAGAAATGAATATTATCCAACTATTCTTTTATCAGTTTCACCACACGCTTTCATATTCACTGGAGTTCATTAGAAACATGATGTGGGAAGTTGATAATCACCCACCCAACATTAATGTAAGATTTGCAAGTTCGTTTAAGCAGGATTACTTCTATTCGCATCTATCATTTTGCACTAAAGACCCCCATTATATGCACTCACCCCAGGGAAATACTTGAATGAATTATCCAAGAATGTTTCCTTCCTAACACTTCATCGACTTCACTGTCAATTATAAGGAAATATATGCTATGAACTTTAGGCCCTAACATACTCTGTATTATATGTTATAGCCTTCAACCTTCATAATGTATGTATACCTATTCATGTCTTTATATTCGACATAGTCAAAGCACTAACATGTCATTACCAACATGTGACTGATATATACACACATGCATACTTTTGAGAATGGCATTTCGTCCTGCCATTTTTGTATCTCATAAAAAATATGGTACAGAGTATGTTTGCAGCCTTTTCATGTATCCCTTTAGTCTACAAAACATTTACCTTGAATGACTTTTACTCAAATTGTGATTTGAATTTACATATTCTGTAATAGTAAATCCTTTGACGGTTCTACGATTTTTTCACGACTGAGGTTGGGACTTGACGCCGAGAAAAAATGTCTGGCGAATCCATGAGTGCTTGAAATTACATTCTACATTTTCCTAAAGTTGTTCAAAATATTTATCGTGGTTTCAGTGGAGGTTGAAACATTAACTGTCAATGAGAAGTGGATAGGTTAATGGTAGAAACCCTGTAGTTAGAGAAAAAGGATTAAGTCTTCTTGTAATCTTTAAACTGAAGCATATGATTATCCAATTAAGCTTCGAATTTGTACCCTCTCCAAAAAGTTTAAAATTTTATGTAAAAATAGATTGCTTATGGCAACTTGGTTAAAAAGGATATAATCAAAACAAGAATATGAACTGTATGAAAACTCACTGTAAAATCCTGATGAAAAAATGTCAGAATAGGTTCATTTGTTATGCATTCTTGTCGGGTTTATTCGTATGTATGGGAAATGATGTACGTTGGTTGAAACATTCCCATCCTAGTTCCGGCCATATCTCTTTATGCATTCAAACTTTATGGCAGCAAGAGCACAAAAATATTTAACATTAAATCTAAAGCAGGGTTGAAACTGGGTCACTCTTAATGTTAGTTGCTGATGAAAAGTAAAGTAATTTTCAAGTGGACGTTTATGAGCTTCTATTTGCAAATTTGAAACGAATGAAAACCATTAGAAGGATGTTTAACTTTTCGTATAGTTAATACTTACTAGCAGTAAGCCATTAAAACCTTTTCATGTGGGATCATATCGGTAAGAACTACATGCGTAATTTATACTCAAAGATACATAAATGGAGATGTTTGGGTCCCAACAGTAAGAGTCATAGCTCTGAGTTTGAATGTGGATTTTTTTCTACAGTATAAGCTCACCTAGCCGTTGTAGATGCCATCAGAAAAATTGGATCGAAACAAAAGGACTAAACGGAAACCTAAAGAACACGTAGTAAAATTTACGGATGCACTCATATACTGAATACTACCGGCAAGCCGGGCACAAAATAAAATTTAATACAACAATAACTGTCACGAAAATTAGGAAAAAATAGAAAATGCTTAACAAGCCCATATTGCTATTGGCTAAACCTTGCATGAAAGCTCGAATAGCTCCTAATTTATTTATAATCAATTCTTAAGTTTCTGAAAATTTGCAAAATCAACAATTTCTTACTTTTCGTTATGCAAGAATTTTCGAGAGACTTTTTTTTCGAATTTTCTTGGATGATACAGTCAAAAGTAGTTTCCTGGCAAGAAGACGCTTGATTTTCTGGTTTTCATGATCAATAGTCGTTTATTCCACCAACAAACCACTGCTCTGCAGTAATATCCGTGTTATGTGATGCTCACAAGTTGAATTGTAGATTTCTGGATTCTTCAAGACCACTGTTTCCCAGTCGTTAAATAACAATCAACACATTTGAATTAATAGAGCAGCCTGTGGCTCTATGAAAAACTCAAAAGAATTTTCATTTACCACAATTCTTTTGAAATCAATAAAGAATTGATAAATCGTCCAACGCTTCTATTGTTTCAAATAATCGTGAACAGCCATAGCAGCTTGTGGAGATGATAAATATGTATACCATGAAAAAGGCAGAAATATGAGAAATCACCCTTCAAGGGCACCAAAGACACCACTTGCACCAATAAGTATGTAGCGCCACGATTCATTCAGACTGTACCCCAGCAAGCAATTCTAATCGCGAGAGAATCGCGGGCGATCCCTGTAGAAGATGGATTTGTCGCGGATGATCATCGCAGGCGAATCGCTGGAGACGCAGCTGGGAATGAAAAATATACCCTACGGCGATATCGTCCATACGGCTCGCTAGAGAATCAGATTGCGCGACTAGAATGCTAGAATTGCTAGAGAATCAGAATCGTCTAAGAAAATTCTCTAGCAAGCCGTATGGACGACATCCCCGTAGGGTATATTTTTCATTCCCAGCTGCGCCTCCACGATACGCCTGCGATGATCATCCGCGACAAATTCATCTTCTACGGGGATCTCTCTCGCGATAAGAATTGCTTGCTGGATTCTCTATAATAAAAATGCAAGTATTTATAAATACTTATTTGGGATGTTTTCACATTATTGTTTATATTTCACATATTTTTCAATTATTCTGCAACTATTCTATTTTTTTCCTCTTATTGATTCGGTCGGTGGCATGCACAAAGTGTTTTTGGAGCACCAAGTTCATCGCAGTTTCATCACAATTAAACTTATTGTGACAAACATCTATAACAAAATAAAGAAAAACCTTATTAAACATAGGCTATTATAAACTAATATAATGATTTTACCTTTAAGTAATGATATGCAGTAGCTCTTCTCTGCGCTTGGCTTGTCTTTTGTGTCTTTCCATGTAAACTTGGTGGCCAGCTCGTCTGAAAGCGTAATTTTTACTCCCTGTCTTAAAAAAGACGGCATATCGTGTCCACCAGTTCGATTCATTAATTGTTTCTTAATGAAGAATAAGCGATTATTTTGAAATTATTTTTTCTAAAATGAAACTTACAAAATCTCTAACTAAATTACGTTTTTCCAGTAGATTTTTGTTGAACTCGGTGAATGCGATCATTTCCTGACATGGCAAAACAGTCAGTAAGGACTGTTGTATTGCGGTGGTTGACCCACCTCCCAGCTTACGCACCTCTAATTTTAAGCTTGCCACTTCTTCGGTCAGTCTATGGAGTATTTTTTTGGTTTCCTTTTGGAAACTTAGATGCTTCTGCCGGTCTTCTTCCTGCAGTTTTAGCAAATGCTGAATTGCTTTTAACTCAGCTGATGGTTCCGGAGTGATAACTGAAAATAAAAAATTAATTTTATAATAACGCTTTAAAATATTTGTAATCCAACAATTACTTACGTGTTGTAATGGAATGATTGTTGGGATTGTAGCCAAATTCGTTATAGTCGTCGTCTACTAAAGTTATAATTTTTTTAATTAGTTTGTCAGACCAAATTTACAAGTGAAAAATTATTTTTATTACTTCCCATGAGTGTTATCAGCCATGGCTGATGTTAATGACGAATAATTGGTAAAAAAACAAATTTATTATTGACATCGATTAATCTCAATAGCTTTGTGTGTGAAACGGTTCCAGGCTAGGATCTCTTGACAGGGGGGGTGTTTAGTGGGTAGTCTGGTAGCATGCGCTGCTAGGAGTCCCACACTCCGGGCGTAAATTGCCTTCGCCCTCCAACCCAAAAAAAATAGCTTTGTGTTTATTTGTGCAAATGTAAAATTTATTTTGCGGCCAAAAAGAATTTCGTTAACGACATTAAAAATTGCAGAGTTCAATGGCTTAGCAAAGTATGGTAACATATTTTTAATAACAGAACCTACAAACACCGGATCGTTACAATGATTGGAAATTTTTGTAATTTTAATTATGTTGTTGTCCACTAAGCAGTAAGTATCACAACTGTCTAAAGCAAGAAAATAATTTTTATAATTAACGCTTACAAAACTATCATTTACTACTTTACCAAATAAACACTGATCTTTATTTCCTTCCTTTCCTAAACTATAACTAATTTCTACTTGTCTTTTATAAAGTTGCGAAGCTATTCCTGAACTTTTCTGTACTCTTCTCTTAAGTGTACCCAAATAATTTTCAAATCTAAAAGCACTAATGCCCTCTAAAGAACCAAAAGCATTTCCATCTTCATGCAAATGTAACAAACAATGAAAATTATATGTTAAATATGATAAATGGTATAAAATTGGAATTTCATTAACAAAAGATTTAAGTAAATTTTCAGCGCATTTATAATTTTTTTGACAATCTGTTCTATCAAGTAATATTCTCAATGCTAAAGACAGTTTCATAAAATTTGTGTAACGTTCAGCACTTAAAATTCCCTTCAATATACATGGTCCTGTGTATAATAAAAATTGTCTAAGTTCAGTTGCCTTCCACCGATCTAACTCTTGAACATCTCTTGGTTTTCTGTTAAAATCTTTTGTAATATTATTTTTATTTTTTATCAAAACTGTACTTAATTCTTTTATTTTCCATGATGTTAGTGAATAATGTTCCCCTTTCTTTTTTACCCACGCCTTTAATAAACTTCTAACAACACCCAAACATACTACATGCATATAGTCTAAAGAAAATTGACCAACCATGTCGAAACCTGATAATTTTTCAAAAGCAGTCAAAGACTTAATGTTGTGGTGCTCTGGTTGAGAGCGGGATCTGAAACTATGATCATTTCTTAAAATCAAATTATCTTTTGGTGGAAAAACTAATCGATGTTTTACAATATCTCCCTTTTGACAACATCTAACACAGGAATTATAGCCACTATGACCTTTTGTTCCCAAAACAAACGATTTGGCTGGCGCATCCATTACGAAACACCTAACTTTTATATTAATTGTTCTAAATTAATGATTGTTCTAAAATATTAAATGAAATTCCACTTGCTGTTAATTGATTTAACTCTACTACAAATTCCTCTAAAAAAACTTCTGCTGAATTAGGTTTTGAAATGCCTTCGAAAACTCCAACTAAAAAAAACTGTTTTTGTGTTTGCTATATTACCTAGGATGGGCCAGACTTGTTTATTTGAGCTTTTATATAACGGTAATCCGTCAATATTAAAATCTAAGAGTAAATCATCTAATAGGAAATCGTTTATATGTAAAAAATCTGTGAGAGCTGTTTTAAGACCATAGTGAACATATATACCTCCTGCAAGTTTATTTTGCTCAACTGACGTAGGAGTTTTTTAATTGTCCTCGCATCTTTAGGCACATTAATATTTTCACCATTTAACAACTCCAACAAAGCATTTAAAGCGGCATTAGTTATATTAAACTTGATTGCCCACTTGCAAATTCCTTCACTCAAAGTAGCTTGACTTTTTCCATTAACGTCTTCACCTTCTTCTTCGCTATCCTCAAAAAATGTATGCACTATCTCTTCTTCTTCAATATTATACACTATCTCTTCTTCTTCAATATTATGCACTCTCTCCTCAACTGCAATATTATGCACAATCTCTTCTTCAATAATTTCACCTCTTACATTGTTTATTTGTTCTAAAATTTTGCGCGCTTCTGCCTTTGCTTTTTGCCTTATCTGCTTGGACGACAACATAATTTAATTAAATATATTTATAGCGAAAATATTATACTTAATTTACACAAACCAAAATAAACAGCTTCAAATGCTTAAACTATATCTTTAAAATAAATTTTAAGTGACGCTTTTGATTTATTATTGTAAATAGCACTTGCACTTTCTTAACTGAACTGATTAATAAAACAGAAATGTGACAGAAATAATAGAATGTTCTGGAATAAAATATCCCGTTAGCCTGATTTTTCTTGTCTGTTTGTTATTGAAAAACCGGAATTACAAACATTCCATGCAAAAATCAGTAAATAATCGTCTGAAGCGATTCTTCTGCGAAGCGCATAGGAAGATTATTAACAAATAAAAAAAATTAGTACAGAAAATCAGTAAATAATCTTCCTATGCGCCTCGCAGAAGAATCGCTTCAGACGATTATTGCCAACAAATCATCCATTTGCTTGCTGGGACGTGATTACCAACTTTCGACCCAAACGGTACGTTTTATGTCAAGTGATATGCGAGCAACATACTTTCTTGTTCACCTATATCTCGACGAGGACGCATTACAAGTTAAGGTTTTTATGTGCCATTGATATAAATAAATTTAACATCGCTTTCACATTGAATTCTTAACTATTTATTGACGGTGTGCAATCGAATTAGCTAATATGCATGATCAGAGCAAGCCCGATTCGTGATAACATCTTGTGACCTATGAGCGAAACGTCAAAGTGCCGAAATTTCGTGGCTGTAACTACTAATAGAAACCAAATTCCGCACAAACTTAATCACGTAACGTGGATCCTCAGGTAAATTTTTCATTACATTCAAAAGTGTAAAAACGTTTACTTGTTGCTGATGAAGTTTCCAATATATCGATCACGAGGCAGTCGCGATATCAGCCACTGTATGTAGAAACGCTATGATTTTTCCGTCGGGCGAGGCCAAAGATAATTATTGGGACTGATCGTGCCTTACTTTTTATGTATAAGTCTCATCACCGTTAAATACATGTAACTAAAATAAATAGCTAAATTTTCATTTCCGAAAAATGCTTTTCGCTTTTTTTATGCTGAATATCTACAATTATTCTACCTTAAATTAATACCTAAGCGCTCCTCTTTCCTTAGAACCACGCTTCAGAGTGGCTAACATGAAAAAAAGTTGAATTTGATAGCTATCGATATCCACTCGAACTCCGCACCGTCGTTTTAAAGGAACGAACGCATGAAAATCATAAATCCATCTTTTGTACACTCTTGTAATCACTTGTGATCATTTTTTTTATCAAAGTATAAAAGAAAAGTGTATGCGCAAGCATATTTTAGCAACTAACAAGTGCTAACATCTCGAAAATGTCCAATCAATCGAACACTAATAACGGATTGATCTAATCGTTCATGTAACATAGGATATCAAGAGAAAGGCGTGGAAAGAAGAAAAAATTCGATTTATACACAATTACTCACATATATTATATCATATATTATTATTTTCACATCAATATGCTCGAAAAGTTGGTTATCGCGATCCCTATACTTATTTACGACGTTTCGTTTCTAAGCTCTCTGTCTTGCAAAGTTCACTTTTTTTGATGCCCTGTCAAAGTTTGAGCGCTTTTTATTACTTACGCTACGATAAAATTGTCTGTCTGAAGATAAAAAGCGCCTAACTGCCGTTGTCGCCTCTTTCCTCCATCGCCGCTCGCACACGACCGTTTCAAATACGAAAGTTCCCCAAGTTTTCCCCTGATAGGCGTCAGCTTTGACTCCTTTTTGTTTCACTTTCAGAACTCTCCGTTCACACCCATAAAAGTCTCATTACTCCAATTATGACGTATCAGCACAATTTGTATGGGAGCTTTAAAGTTTGTAGAAAATAAGCAGATAATCAGCGTCAACGCCGGCCTATAGCATATTTTGGCGGACGAAATACAATTGATCATGCGTGTAAAATACTGAATGGGCAGAATGTCCACTCAAACAAATTAAGTGGAAAAAGTCGTGACTAGGAAGTGAACAAATTGGAAGGTTAGTGATTATTTTTTGACATTTTGCAACACAATAGCAAAATAATAGTAACCAAAGTCTAAAATTGGATGTGAAATTTGACTGGCGCAAAAAATTACAGCACTTCCACCATTCTTGAACGGACACTGTAAAGGACATTCTGGGCTGTCATATTGATACGTAGATTCGTTTCGAGGGAAAATTTTCTTTTATATTTTTTTATGACTTCTTGCGGGGTATGGCAACTCGTAAATCGCATTTTTAAAAAATTCATTATTTTTACCGGCGAAGACTTCACCTGGTGCTTGGTTAACATCAGCATCAGTTTTGATTGGTTTTTCCTTAATAACTTCTGCAAGGAGAGAAACAAATGCTAGTCGGAGGGTGCGATGCCTGGGGACGTGATGGAATCTCCCACCGTATCTCTACGATTTTCTGACGAGTCGCCATAGCAGCATGTGGTGTGGCATTTTCATGATTCATTATGACGTGCTTGAATTGAACATTGCTGGCCTCTTTTTTCTTATTGCCTTGTAGCAACGTCATTAACATAATATCACCCATTTGTTTACAGTGTCCGAATTAAGCCTTTAAGCGTAATGTATTTCTCCTTGAATGTCCCACCATATGTAATCCATTTTTCATCTCCAGTTAATATCAGGTGTAAGCACAGATATGCATACGACGACTCGATCATTCAAATTTTTCTCAGTTAACTGATTAGTCACCCATCTACAATACTTGTAGACAAATCCTTACTTTCGAAAATGATCGGAAATGGTTTGCTGAGTTGAATCATCAATGCTGTCAAAAAGGGATCTTGCTCTCTCATAGTCTTTATAATGTCGTCAACGATCCAAGATGGCCGTCATGAAAGTGACTTGGCACTTAAGGGGTCTACCCTCTTTAGAACGTCAAAAAACAGGCTTTTTTCAATAATTTTTTTTTTGTTTATATTATAAATATTGATATAGGAGGTATTAAACTCAATAAATATAGTCTCGAAATATATAAAAAAAAATTTTTTTTATTCACTTTTTTAAGTTTTTATGAATGAAAATTCTACATGAAGAAAGGTCCAAAAAAAAGAGGGTTGTGCGCCGTTGATGAGATTTCCGTTATGAATGGTCTGAAACAAAAAAATCAAATAGTTTTAGACTCAGTATGTTAAAAGCTTTCGCGTCAATTGGGCGATTTTTGATTTTTGAAAATTTGACAAAATGGCGGACATTTTTCCAAAAAAACAAAAAAAAAACTTTTTTTTCATCATTTTGTAGTAAAAAAAAAAAATACTTAAAATGAAAATTTCGAAAAACGCTCAATTCATGCGATAGCTATTATCGTAAAGAATGTCTGGTAAAAATTTGGTAAGGATCGGTTCAATAGTTCTCGAGATACGATCAACGCGCCGTTGACAAACCTTGTTTTGAGAAAAACGCGATTAAAGTTTTTTTTTTATTAAAAAACCGAAAAAAAATCCTTACCTATGCTTAATCAGCGATGCCTGCGCCATATAATATGCCTTTTGATTCCTCAAAATGAACGTTTTCATCCAAAATTGCTTTCCTACGATTTGTTCTGGCTTCGCATCGGTGCTGCGACGGTTTGCAACTCTTATGCGATCTCTGTCGCGTTCAGCGGTGAAGTGTACAGCAGTCGGTCCGATTGTGACACCTATTACCTCCAAAATCTTCAAAACTGGTGAAAAACCTTCATTATATATGCAGGCAGCTGTTCGGCAAGAGATCTCAACAATTTTTTTGCCGCTGAAGATGTGTGTGACTCGTTGTTGTTTTGTGTGTTTCCACCTAGGCATCTTTCAAGTAATTCTGGCTTCGTCAGATCTTCATATATTGGCTTTAAGATTTCTTGAACATCTTCAGCAAGAGCAGGAGGATGTTCGAATTGATCAACAGTACCATACTTTACAGCTTTCAAGTATTTGCACCACGAATTCGAGCAGTATGAATGCTGTGGATTATTATCAGTTGATATCTTATGATAATATCCGGCCCAGATCTCTTCCCGCATCTCTTCAACAGAATCGGTGTGTCTTCTAATTGCCAAACCATAATTAGTCTAGAGCTCTTTCATTAGCTTGATCGTTAAATCTTGAGTTTTTTTAACAGGAGCTTTTTTTACGACGGCTTTTTTTCTTCACTACAACTTTTTTAGGTCCTTTTTTTTTTCTTCATTTTTCTGGTTTTTTTTTTGGCAGCTTTTGTTGCCTGTGTTAGAGCTTTTTTAGCTTCACTAGCCCGCTTAAAAATTTTCTTCGCAACATGTAAAACGCACTCCAATTTTTTCACAACAAAGTCACTACCATACGGGGCTGTATCGAGCAGAATTTTGAATGTCTTAGTATCACCGTCACCTATGTAATAGCCATAACACACTTTGAATTTTTCGAGAGATTCCCTAAACATTTCACATATGCCATCAACCTCCATTTTTCCAGCACTTCCTGAATGATTAGCACTACACTGTTCTTTATGCTCCTCATACCACGCAACTAACTCGACCGTGCTCAATTTTGCATTCATTTGTTCACACGCTTTGCAGTGGCTAGATTTAATAACTGCACTTGCAACTTTTTTACAGTGCTTATATATGAGAACGACTATGCCAATTAGAGAAGCATGCCCTCGTCTTTGCCAGGAACCATCACCTGAAACGGTCAAAATATCGTCCGGTTCTTCATGCTCAGCGTTCAAGAGTTTTTCTTCTTTTACAGCCTTGAGCATTGCTATATCGAACACACTTTTCACAGCGATGCTAATCGAATCGATAATTTTATAATAAACAGAGGACGATAATCCAACTCCGAGTTCCATAAGACCACTAAAAACGTTAATATCACTGAAACCAACAGCAATCAAACGCATAACATATACTAAACGGCGATTGATCTCAAATCCAGTTGCAATTAACGGACACGAATTAATATACTTTTCTCCACACTCACACGAAACACAAATCTTAAAACCGAAACCACGTTGCCCATACTTTGAGAAAGATACATCTTTATCACAGACTTTACACTTTACAAACTATTGTAACGTTGAAAAAACTAAGAAAAAATTAATAAAACTATATTCAGACGTTTGATCGACTTTTACATCAAAACTCGTATCTTCAGATTTTTGCAGCTTCTCCGCCGATGTACTGGCATAACTTGTATTTGACTCAAGATTTTGTACTTGTACTCCGCGAAAAACCTTTTTCCTCAGTTTTGAGATCGTACTTGGTCGTCTCCATGGCTCTGTTTGTCGTTTGAGTTTCCTTTCCATTGTAGAAGTCACGAGCACAGATGTTGTTACATCAAAATTTTCAACTCGACTAATAAGAAAGAGCGTTAAGAACCGGTTTTAGTAGCCAACTGGCATTCACTATTGACTCGTAAATATTCAATTCCGAGAAAAAAGGCCGAAATCAACAGATTTAAGTAGGGATAATGTTATATAATAGAATACAACAGCTACTCTACGCAAGCAGAGCCAGATGGGCGTTACCGCTGAGTGCGGAGCAGATGAGCGCGCTAGAGTGACAAAGTGAAAGTCGACTAAAAATACAGTTAGAGTGATCCGATCTTTATGATATTTTAATATGATACTTCTGTATATATATACTTTTCAAAAATGCAATAAAAAAATCGATTTTTTGAAAATTCTAAAGAGGGTAGACCCCTTAAGTCGAAATCACTTGCCTCATATTTTAACAAACATCTTCTGCGCGTTCAGTTGCAAACTCTGCACCGAAAACTGTCACAAAATTTCGACAGGCTTCTGTAGCATTTCTTCCTTGCTGACACTCGTAAAAAATACTTTATCGGTACCCAGCTTATCACGATCGCGTCTCACTTTACAGTGACATAAGACATCTTTGTTCCATATAAGTTTGAGTTTACGCGTGTGTCATTGAAATGATAAATAGTGAGAGTAATATATGACTCAATTTAACATTTGCATTTGGATTGAAACATCTCACTATCGGACACAATTTTCCGGCAGACCTTATTGCTGCACGTATTTTATTTTGATTTTCTTTATGATATTGTCTTCCGTATAGCATATTTATGCACGTTTTCTATTGAATGGTAACTAGAAGTTTGAACCAACGCAAGGTTGAAAATTTGGCCCACTCGCTCCTTCTTATGGCTCAAACGTGCCCTAGGAACGAAGAAACGAAAAACGGACAAAGAAACGAAATTATCTTCTCAATTCATAATCCAAAATCAGTTTGTCGCATTTTTCATGCACATACCTGCTTGAACGAACCAAACAAGTTATGAGCAAAAATGGTTCAAGACAGGACATGAAAAAAGTTCCTCTTTTTTGTATTGCAAAACGTAAAAATGTCCCACGGTATATAGATGACACTGCCAGCAGCAATGAGAGTTTCGAAAACTCAGAAGAATCCCAATTTCGGAAAAGCAATAAGGAAGCCGTATAGATACTTCTATCATGAAAAAGAAGATCAGAGAGGTGACTGTAGATTCAATAGAAATAAATCTTATTTGGTCACTCGTTACTAAGGATCAAATACTAGATAGACTCCTAGAAACAACTTATAACTCAAAAGAGCCTTATACTATCACCCTTATGAACACAAGAGAGTTTTGAGTACTTAACAACGTAGTTACCACTATTATAAACATAATCAATAGGATTTTCTGACTGTAAGAATATCCTTATTCGCGAAATTCAGCATTGGTACTACTAAGAATCATAAAATATTCCTTCATAACTTGAAACTCTCAAACATTCACTGTTTCATACTGTACCACTGTTCCAAAATATAAGAAGTAATATAATAATGAAGTCGGCGTAATGATGACGTTAAAAACTAGTTCAAAGTAGTGGAACTTCAAAGTATCGCCTTTTTCCCCACTCTATATGCCGAAATTTTGCTTGCAATCTAGATTTATCAAGATTACCAAAATTAATCTTCATCCTTAACATCCTTATGAGCCATATCTACGAATGCTCGATGCAAACAACACTTATAATGATTGGGACAGACGATGCCGTTTGAACTAGTTCTTGAAATCGTAATGAAGCTATCATTCTGAAAATATAATGAAGAACTAATTGAAACTTTTATTGCTGTATCACAAGGTCTTCAGGGAATTGGAAAAACGGAGGAGGAACGAGGATGGAGCGTCGAATAATCAATTATCGATGCAGGAGGGGTTAAAAATCAGCAGCTAAAAAATGGGCTCAAAAGTCGAAAATCGATAAACCTCCATAAGAACCGAAATGAAAAGAATCATTGCACTTAGCCCAAGAAAAAACGATGATGAAGCGTCAAAACCAATTGAGCAGGCACTGATTTTTAAACCACTAATATCCCAATAATTTCTTACCCACCGACGCTAGATCCTATGCGGATGCCTTGCAATAAATTAAGGGAGAGGTAAAAGCGGAAAACATCCAAACTGTCATCACAACTGTACGGCCAACTCGATGAGTTGACCTACTGGTTTAATTCAGACCAGATGCAAACAATACAGATACTTTTCACGACGCTGTTAAATGAGTCCTCAGAGAAAAAGCAACTGTTGCCTCGAGACTTTGGCCACATCCCAAATTAAGGACTTTATTTGCGTTTCTGATTCGCCCGAAAAAGAGGACGCCTTATAACACGATTTCTCTGTTCTGAGTGGGGCGAAAGTCTGGTTGACCGAACTAAACAGTAGGGTTCAACGCATGGTCATAGGTGATTGCACAGGAACGGAAGTAGAACAGCTCTTAATGCGAAGCAAAATTAGAAGAGGATGTGTTATTCGTTGCAGACAGTGCAGAGCAATTCCTCTTCGGTGTTTCCAGTGCCTTTGATACTGACATTTTGCCCGGGCATGTAATGGAAGTGATAGACGCGCCTTGTGCTACAGTTGCGGCAAGAAGGGTGATAAAAAGAAGCATTGCACAGAAGAGGCACACTGTATTTTGCCAGGCATATGACCCAAAAGCAGATGATTTGAAACGCATCGCAGTTAGAGGAAAGTAACGGGTTTTCCGATAACCCTTAACCAAGGCCTAAGGGCTTCTGCTGTGACGCGCATCCTTCAAATTTATCTGCGTCGAAGCATAATCTCACAATTATGTTCGTACAGTTTACAAAAGATCGGCAACCAGACTTCAGCTGACTAGCGAGCAATATCATACCAGAAGCTTGCCAAAATGGTGTCCTGGTGAATCCGGTACAGACGACATCTGAGTGCGGTTTCTCACTACCCAGTACAGGATGGGACGAGGAGATGGTGACGTATGGGATCTGTATTCAGGAAGTACACTGACCAGCCCGACAAAAGCCTCAGTTAACTGGTGATCAACTGAAATTGGCGAAAAACGAAGAGAGTGTCAAAAAATACGTTGTAAGGCCAAACGAGTCTGGACCTGAAAGAGGCATGTATTCAATAGCAGCATATGAATCAACTAAGAAATGTCTCCTCAGACTCATCAACACCAGTATGGCCAGCCGTGAACAGAACGTGACGTGAACAGGGGCTTATACAAACAAGAATTATGGAAGCTCGGTGCCCATAGGTCGCCTCACTCATATGAGGTAAAAATGATGGACAGAATTTCCCTTTTCGCTCTTTTTCTTATCCATCGCGACTTTAACATCGAATTATTAAAGTCAAGTGAGTGTTTCATTAAACACAAATCATATTTTTTCAATTTTGACATATGTCAAAAAGTATAATTTCAGACCTGTCTTTTTAGGAATTTTAATGAGCTTATTTTTCAGTAATTTTCAAAACCATGGTTTTTCCAATAAACCAAACGCCGTATGACAATTACAGGCAGGAAGAAATTATGCATTGTTTTTTCAAAGAAACCTGATCACATTCCAAGAAAAATTCTCATGAGAGGTTTGAAGGAAACGGCGTATATGTAGCAACTAAGCTATGAAGCATTACTAGATTTTCTGTCTTAAACATGACTTAATACAAATCCAATCAAAAAACATACATAACTTACATCCGAAAGTCTTGAAATGGCTACATATCCTGGTTAACGGGATTTTTCTTACTAACCTTTCGATTACGTACAGCCTTTGAAGACAAAACAAAAATGTTTTCTAATCATACAATAATGATTCCACTATTTTGTTTCAATTTACTCGACATAAAATCATCGAAACAATTATAAGGTAACAAGAATATACGACTTCCCTTCTGATAATTGTGGATAACAATAAATACACTACACACTAAATCTCTACACACTAAAACCAATAAATCCAAATGAAATTCTTTCTCAAGAAAAAGAATTTTTAGCCAAAGTTTACTTGCAGCACGAAGGATCTATAGACAAGTTCTCGTAGCTCATTACTCATTACGATCAGCTTGTTCAATTATTTGGCTTACCATTAATCACAGACTAGATTGTCAATAAGGGAAACCTTGAAGGCGATTTATAGGACATGCTTTCGTCCTAAGAAAAAATGAGATAAACATCGTATAACAGCAACAAGTAGATTAAATTGAACTACTAATTATCTTTTGGTAAACATTCTGCAATAGTCAATAAATGAAAGATACTCAGTGCCTATTACATACATAAGGAAATACAAGGACATAAGCAAAGCAAGTTTTTCTTGGATTCCTTCTTGAGCCATTAATCAAAAGAACTTCCTTAGGGGAAAATAAGTAAATCCACGTGCCGTTTTCATGGTTGCAAAGCTTGAGTTCAGAAAGGTATCTATGCTTGAAATGTAGCTAGAACAGGATGGAGGGAATTGAATATGAAAAACAGAACAATTATGATCGATTACAAGCATATTGAATTTTTTGTTCAATGCTTTCGCTTCACTACTTGTAATTTAATTCAAGTATTTACAAAACAATCTAACGGCCATCTACGAATAGTACTTCGTCTTCCACATTGCAAGTGTTATACCAATGTTTTAATCAAGATATCGAATTGGAAATCCCTCCGAATTTCCAATAATTTCTTTGTCAAAACTTTTCATTTCATATCACTGCGTTCCTCAATTGGGGCTTAATTCGCTGAAAAAGATTTCTTCTTTTGAGAAATGTGTAGTTATGGATATGCTGATAAAAACTTATAAAAAATATTTAACGAATTGTCCTGTTTTTCAGGCTGTATAGTATTTTGCGTTGCCTTGGTGAGACCGCTTTACATCAATGCCTTAAAACTTAAATGTTTGTAATTGTGATGCAGGAGCTCTGTATAGAATTCAGAAAAACAGAGAAGGTCGTCTGGGCAGAATCTCAGTGGATCCTAGTAATTTTGTCGAATATGACAGCCAGGTAGACTCATACTACAACACCAGAAAGATGAATTCAAATATCAGTGTAACCAGTGGATCTAGAAATTGGTTTAGTTCAAAATAATTTAATTGCGAAGCTGAATCAAATGTAAGTTGCATTTGCCTTTCTGGGCATCTTCAGTAGGAAGAACTGTAGCAAATCCACGATTTGTAACTCAGCCCGCGATTTGCGTATGCATACGTGTCAGGTTTCCATGTGACATTCCAACAAAAAGAACGATCAGACATATCAGGCTATACTTAACTTATGATTAGTATAAGCCTTAGCTAAGCCTTATTCTAATGATTCTGATGATTCTTGGTATTTCCATGATATAAGGGCAAAATACAAAACTGCGAGACTGCGAAACAAGAGCGCGACGAGAGTCTGCTGCGGCAAATGTCAACCCGTTTTCGTAACATTTATTTGTATGCGACATCAATGATTGCGATGCGTCGATGCGAGGCGCGAAATATTCGGAAAAGCGAAAAATCCTCGCAACGAGGTGCGTTGACGTTTGTCAGCTGCTATGACATGACGACGGCGCTTAAATGAAATTTGAAATTAAACTCCTGAATTACTTTTTAAGTACTAGGATGACTCTGAATGAATTTTGAATGAAAATTTCGTGCATCTTTTTGAGGCTTTTATTTGTCAAACGAAGGGAAATTCCAAATTCAAAACTATTAAAAAATCAAAAAATATTGCAAGCAAATTTCATTTAAAACGTCACCAATTTGACATTTGTCATATGAACATTATTCTTCCACGCATCGCGTGCTCTGTAAATTGAATGCGTTGCGTAACGACGAGCGAGAATCGCATCGCGCTCATGCATCGCCGTCACGCAGTATTGTATCTGGGCCTTTAATCAGTTTCAAGTTGTGAAGTTGCGAAGAACGGACGAGCGCGAACAGATTCAGGTCAGATAAGGTTAGTTTTCAAAAGGTTTGTATTGAAAAGTGAGTGACAAATACCTCGAGTGAGTGATAATTTCTGATTAAGTGCAATTTGCGCAGTGCAATCACCACTTCTAGATTGACAAAGTGAAAGAAAATAATTGAAGATAAAGTGTGCAATTTTATATAGCTTAAGTGTCATGGCTGCAATTACATGTGGATATTCGAAACGTCACTATCAACTGCCTGCACAGCACGTGAGGCAAACACTTTTTGAAAAGACTGGTGATTTCGAGCGTCATACGAACAATTGCCTGCCTTTAATTTAAATACTTACAATTTTATTACTGAAGACATTCAAGATAGTGATAACACTGATAGTTGAAGTGATTTTAAAAGAGAATCGGAAAGATCGTTCAAAGAAAAATTGGCGAATTGGATGGTGACCGAAAATATTTCACACAGTACTGGAAATAAATTATTAGCAATATTAAAAAGAGATGCACTTAGGTATGCAATTAGGTACACTCACCTAATTCAGTATCGACTTCATTAGAACTAAATGAAATAGAAAAAAGTTTGATAACGGATGTTTAGTTATATACATTTTGGTATTGTCAAAATTATAAAAAAAAGCAACCTAAATATTGTAATTAATGAAGTAGTCCGTATAGACGTGAATGTAAATGGTCTACCACGTTATAAAATCTTAAATACACAGTTGTGGCCTATTCTAGGAGCCCCTTGTGACAGAAACGATCTCCACACTTTCGTGACAGGATGTTTTGTCGATTGCGCTAAGCCCGAAAATGAGAACAAGTTTTTGGAAAGGTTTATTTGAGAGTTGGTGGAAATTGATCAAAATGGACTTGAAATAAAAAAATTAAAATGTAAATTGGTTATGAGAGCATTTTTTTGTGATGTTCCTGCAAGAGCATTTATGACATCAACAATGTCCCATAATTCTTATCATGGATGTCCTTTATGTAATCAAGTAGGTAGTCGAAATAATAGAAAAATGATATGTTCAACATCCGTTGGAGGACAGATGAAAGCTTTTTGTGTTGTACTGATGTAGATCACCATAGCTACCATAGCATATAGAGACAAACAAAATTTACTAGAAACTTATGGTCTCATACATTAATTTGATATCGGTATAAGCACAACAGTTATATCTGATATTATGAACGGTACAATAGTGAAAAACATTAATATTTCAAAGGAACCAAAAGCGAAGCTTTCAGTGAAACTGTTACAATTAGTAAAGTCAGTCCCTAAGGAATTCAGCAGTAAACCAAGGATTTTTGAAGAACTGCCAAAGTGGAAAGGTACAGAGTTTCGTCAATTAATTTTATACACAGACATTGTAATATGTGAGGACATTTTTGACAAGCAGCTATATGAACATTACTTACTGCTGTGTTGTGCATATCGGCTTTGTGTTGATTCTGACTTATGACGATTCTACTTAAAGAAATGTTGAAATTGTTCGCAAAAAATACTCCATTTTATGGAGACGATAGCGTTTCTTATAAAGTTCATGGTTGTTGCATATAATAGACTAGTAAAGTAGTAGAAATGTCAAAAAGAAGATAAGATATAAATAATAGAGAAGATATATTTTGGGAAAATTACAAAGAACAGTTTAGTGAACGCTGAAGAAGGGAACAAGTGGTTCCCGAAATACGCGTATTTGCTAACTAAACTGTTAAAAAAAACTGTTACTTTAAAAAATAAAAACTGTTACTTTAGTTAAATAAAGGGAAAAAAGATTTTAATTAATACCAATCTATGTGTAACCTCACCGTTATTTATGCCTTATCATAAGGTATAGACAATGACAAAAGATGTAAACCTGATGTTTACGTGGCCCATGTAAACATCAAGGATAAAATAATGTAAAATGTTTGCAGACTGCTAATAGACCTTATTCAATAAGGAATAAACTACACCAAACTAAGTCTTATATAATGATTATATTGTTTGCTGGGATGGAAACCTGACATTTACATACCGCTACCTAACGTTCACTAACACTAACTCTCTACGATGACTTCCCTCAGAGAGAGATCAGGTGTTTTTATGAAATAGCTTTGAGTGGTGAATTGTGGTTTTAAGCCAAAATGAGCGAAAAGTCAATTCAAATATAATTCCACTTGTCACTGTTGCAGATACAAAAAATATCTTATTAAGTATAAGAGTGGTAAGTGAAAAAAATAATTAATCAAAGCTCACATCTAGTTATAGATGGGAACGAAAATGTAAACTTATGGTAAAGGACAAATTAAAAGAAGTCAGTGAAAAAAGTATGGAAATAAATAAAGTGATTGAGGTAAACAAAAGACTACTAAACGAAAAGGAACAATGGAAAAGAGACAAAGTTTTACTAGGTACCGAGTGTTTACGTATGAGTGAAGAGCCAAATATAGTGAACAGTGAAAAAGTAAAAGTAATAAAGGATAATATTAAACTGATAAAGAATATTAGGGAACTAACAATAGAAAACAAAAAATGGGAAAGTCAGCGAAGAAGGAAGAAAAGAAAAAGGCGAACGCGACTACAGACGAAAGCAGTGTAGGAGCGCGGATGGGGGAAGAGCCTGCGATGATACAATACGAAATTACACTGGATAGGGATTTTGAACAGGCAGATTCGAGGAGTGGAGCAAAACTAGAACAATAATCGTACAGCAACAGCACAAGGCAAACGGAAGTGGTGGAAGGACCAAGAATGGATGAATGGCCGGAGGTCGGTACCAAAAAAACGCCTCAAAAGGAACCGGCAAACTGGCGCGTGTGCAAGCGAAAATCCGAATTCCAGAACAACAGAAGCAACTAGCGAGAAAATCAATGCAACAGTCAACATAAACGTAAGAGGAAAAAATAAAATGTGCCGCCAATTAGTGTCTACGACATTAACATTAAGGAAATGAGAAGAAGTAGTTAAAAAAGAAGCCTTTCAGATACAGCAAGGCTACAATAAAAATCGCTCTACTATTTGTTGGGCGGATAACGAAACACGTGATAAAATCATCCAACTTTTGAAGAAATATGCGTGCGATTACTTCACATACACTCCAAAACCAGAAAAGAATGTTAACTTACTGCTTAATAATCTCTCACAAGGCTACTAGACGTAGAAAGCTGAATCTGCTATTAAGGAAATGGGGTATGGTGAATTGGAGAGGGTAGTGACTTTAAATCAAAAAGAAAACCAAACCTAAACTTTTATGTACTAAAACTAAAACCTAAGGCACAGATCAACGATTTCATTAAAATGAAGTCCAGACTAAAGCAAAAGATTAAAATTGAGAAACTAGGGAACCCAGAACTGATACAATGCTACAACTGTTAGCGGCTGGGACATGTGGCAAGGAACTGCGCCATGCAAAGAGATTCGTTGAATGTCTCCAAGAACATGAGGTGCCTGCTCAGCTAGTATCGAAAATGAAGTAGCCCCAAATGCCCCAAATGGCAGGAAATATTGGCCAAAAAAAGCAGGGAGGGGGGGATTCAAACTAAAAGTACTCAGCTGTAAAAACCAAAAATGGTCACAAATAGAACCACTTTTGCACAAACGGTAAGGAACCAAAATAGAACAGAAAACAATGTAAACGTGAGTGCGACATATTTTAACACGTTAGGAGCCTTCTTAGATAAAGTTACGTCTGAATACTTCGAAACATCCTTTAAAAGCTTTGAAAGCGAAAGATTTTGCAAGATAATTGATCTTCAATTGAATTGAGTGTTCAATTCATAATGGAACTGGAAATAGATGAGTTCTTTTATCAAAATCTGGCCCCTGTGGATGGGGGAGGCTAGAATACATCCACAGTAACCCAGCTTGTCTTAAGAGGCGACTAATGGGAACACAGCACCGAACCCGGACTATGATTTCACTCTTGACTTTATTTGACGCATGTGGGCTAGCGGCCATGATATTATGGACCTAGTCGCTTTCTGCGCGGTACCGCCGGGGTGAACCCCGTGCGCGAACGGCTCCAGGCTAATATCACGCCGTCTCCGTCCCAATAAAATCTTGGCAAACCTCAGAGTACGTTCAAAGCTCGCACCATTGAGTTGGTGGTGTAGGTTCGGTTGAGTCGTACTCCCGATTAGCGCTGATCTGGCTCTGAGCACCTGACTCCATAAGGCCAACCCTCGCATGGCCTCCCTGCTTGCATAGATAACCATGGGATCCTTAAGGCGACTACACATTCGAGCGGAGATAGCGGCTCCGAGGGGGGACCCTTAAGAACAAAATGAAGAAACACAACAACAACAACAAACAGAATAATGCAGAGGAGACGAACAAACGAGCCGATGAACATAATTCTGACAACCATAACGATTATCTTGGCGTGTTTTCCCGTAGTGGAAAAACCTCACGTTCACCACCATGGTCTCATTCAGCCCCAAGCGGAAAGAGTAGTGATGGGCCGGTAGTAAATGCGGCTCCGGAGGTTTACGACCACCTCACTCCTAAGGTTGCTACTGCTGAATTGACCTCAGTAGGAGGAACGCACAACATAGAACGTAAGCTCCCGGAAGAGAAAGTCGGCGAATAAGACCTGATTGTTAAGGAGGTTATCGCGGAGAACCGTTCCGAGGAAGAACGGTTGACTAAAAAATGTTATGCGATCTTCAAACGTATGCAAGGAGCGTGCATAAACCAAAAAATAATCAGTAAATATGTAAAAAATGGAGTGTTTGAGCTCGAAGACCTCTTGGATCGAGTTTGCCACTACAGGAGACTCTGGAAAACGCTGGAAGAAAAACATCCAGATCAAACGGTGCCCGTTAAAGTCACCCAACCTTTCCTTCCCAGTATCAAGAGGACTGCTGCTAGCCCTCTTGAGAGCGAACAGGAGAAAAGGCGTAAAGAGAACGTTGAGCCAGAAAAAGAAACGCCACAAAGAAAAGACACCTTCCAACTCGTGATATCTAAGGCGGGAAAAAAATCCGCAAAACGAGAACATAGGCTTAGCCAACAAATAGTGCCTGTTCCAACAACGACAAATTCCGTGGACAAACCAGCAAGAAAAAAGCGAAGAGTCCTTGGGGACGCCATTCTTGTGAAGCCCACCGACGGAAGGAGCTATTCTGACGTTCTACGCGATATCCGCAAGAATGTCAAGCCGGAGGAAACAGGGACGATTACAAAAACTCTACGATCGATGAGGTCCGGGGGGGGGGGGGTACTCGTCGAGTTTGGAGCGGACTCCTCCGATAAATCGATATACCGCGACAAAATAAAGGACGTCCTTGGGGCAAAAGCCACCGTCTAATCATCTTAATTCTTAACCGACAGAAAACCTTCACGTTGCAGGAACAGGCGCGTGCCCAATCTTTAGAGAGGCACTAGCAAAAGCAAAAGCAGCTCTGAGGTGATGATCAGGGCCCTTCAAATTAACTTGCACCCTAGCATCAATGCACAAGATTTGTTAGAGCAGTTCGGCAGAGAAAAGAGAGCTGATCTGCTGCTGCTGAGCGAACAACATCGAAATAAGACCTCACCTGCCTGGTTCTCCGATGACTCCCATACTGCTGTTTGGGTTCGTGGCAGCATGCGACTCCAGATCCAAGGTAATGGCCGAGGAGACGGTTTCGTGTGGATTCGGTGCCCGGGTATAACGTTTTACAGCGTATACCTGACGCCGAATGGGTTAATGCCATCTTTTCAAAATAGACTGACATTCGCCTCGGAGTCCCTCGCTCCGACGACGCTGAACTGCAGAGTATTCGCGGATTATTCAGCGAGTGACCACCAATACATCGCGTTCGAGATCGGCGATACTACTCCTCGCATGTCTCAACGATCTTTCCCTCCCGGGTGAAATATCGGAAAAATGGACGTGGAGACTTTCGCCAATGTGATTCTGGAAGGCGGAACGACTGGAAGGGCTGGTGTCGAGGGAATGGTGGAGTCAACGATGAACCTCATCACTTCTGCCTGTAGCTCATCTATGCCTCGACGGAGACCTCGACATGACAGGCTGGTGTACATTGGTGGTCAAAAGATAACGCAGACAAACGAGTATCACAGACTTCGACGTGCAGCTCAGCGCTCGAGAAACGTAGAGGAAGCATCCAATAGGACAGCAGCATACAGATCAGCGAGAAAAGAACTCCGAAGACTCATCAATGAGAGTAAGGCACGCTGCTGGCGAGAACTTGTGGACGATGTGAACAGGGATCCACGGGGGCTCGGCTACAAGGTAGTGTGGCGCAAATTCGGTACCTCACGGAAGCCGTGTTTGCTTCAAACAGACAAGATGGACGGGATAGTGCTGGCGCTTTCTCCAACTCATCCTGTCCGTGTTGATGCTGCCCACGAGTTCGACTCAGGCGAATGTCCATCGTTCACTAAAAATGAGCTGGGGGATGCGGTGCTTTCTATGAAACCTCGAAAGGCACCAGGACCAGACGGCATTCCAACCGAGGTGCTATAAATGGTTTTCCACGTTTGCCCTGATTTGCTACTCAATGTGTTTAACGCTTGCCTCAGAGAAGGTGTATTCCCATCTCGCTGGAAGGTGGCGAGGCTCACATTGATCAGCAAGGGAAAAGGGGACCCCGGGCTGCCATATACATACCGCCCGCTTTGTATGCTGGATACAGCCGGGAAAGTGTTCGAAAAGCTCATCAAGAGAAGACTCACTGACGCAATTCGTGCTGCAGGGGACCTATCTCCTTTAGAACAGGGCGATTCACTTCCGATGCCATCATGGAAGTGGTGAATGCAGTCCGTCGAGCCCAAGCGCACAAAACTGAAAAACGAGTTGTCTTGCTAGTGACGCTTGACGTCAGGAATGCCTTCAACTCCGCTAGATCGTCGGATATTCTTGACACATTGGAAAATTTTTACGATTACCAGGGTATCTGATGCGGATTTTGAGGGATTACTTAATGGACCGCAGTCTGCTCTATGACACACAAGATGGGTGGCGCAGTATGGAGATAACGTCTGGTGTAGCGCAAGGCTCCATACTGGGATCAGACTTGTGGAACGCCTCATACGACGGACTATTGAGGCTTGAGCTGCCAGATGAGTCGCGCTTGGTCGGCTATGCAGATGATATAGCAGCACTGGTCGCCGTACGCACAGTCGAACATGCGCAGCGCAGACTGGGAATGCTAATGCGTCAAGTGAGGGAATGGATGACCACCCACGGGTTCAGTTTGGCACTAGAGAAAACCGAGGGGGTCGTTGTCACGAAGAAAAGAATCCACAGGGCATGGATTAAGATCACTTGCTGAAGACATTTATATGGGCTTCGCAAAGAAAATGACAACGCTAGCGTGCGCCGTTGATCTACAGAACGCTTCTGACACGGCAGTGGGCGGCAGGGATAATATATAAAATGACAAATACAGGGTATAGACGTAATATTTGTAAACTTATAACAAACTACTTAACGGGAAGGAAGTTCAAGGTTCAATACGACGACATCCTTTCTGAATACGTCAACCAAAAAGCTGGGGTGCCACAGGAATCAATTATGGGACCACTTCTGTTCAATATATATATATATATATATGTCGGATTTCCCAATCGACTTACAGGGAAAAGGTAAAACTATACTATACACAGACGATACGATGATCTACTCATTGGGTCTTTCGGTAAAAAAGCAAGTAAATAACATGAATGGTTTTCCAAAACTTAAAGAAAAATTGGTAAAAGATTTGAAATTGACAATCAATACAACTAAGTCGAAAAGCATCCTTTTTAGAAAATTAGATAGGCAAGTGAAACAAAAAAAAACTTTAAAAGAAATGATAATGTATATTAAAATAATTAAAAGTATCGGACCACCTGGAATACTTGGGCAAAATTCTAACCAACAAGTGAAGTCCTATTAGACATAAAGACAGCATAGTAAGCAGAAGCAAATTCGCCCTGAGCTGAGTTAAGAAAACCTTAAAAATCAGGGACCTACCATGCAACATGAAACTAACTGCATACAAAGAGCTTATAAGACCAATGCTGTCATGTGGGTTTGTAGCCTGATGCAATGCATTTTCTAACCAAATGAAACGCCGCCGAATTGTTTCCAAATTATTATTTTATTCAAAAAAAATGTTTATTCAAATAAAGGTACCGTACCGACCGAACCGTACCGTACCTACCGCTCGGACCGTAAACTAAGGTCGGATAAATGCTAAAAACGGTTGACAAGTGGAATTGTGGTGGCAAAATAAGCTCTAACAGTGCTGATACTAAAAAAAATTTATAATCTCTTTTCTAGCACATCCTTCTTCACCCTTCATTCCCAATGGAAAACAGATTCCCATAATCTGAAAGCACCTCTCGGCGTAGGAACAAGAAATAGTGTGTCCGAAGTAATGTGTCAAACGTTTCCAGGCCAGGTTGGCATGGGAGGTTTTCAGTGGGTAGTCCAAATGTCCAACACTCAAGGCGTAAACAGCCTTCACGTCTCTTAACTTTGGACCGACGTTTTTTAATTTAATTTTCGAAGAATTTTAACTGGAGCGATTAAACCCACGTCTGTATCAAATGAATGCTAGACGAAGTTTTAGTTTGGAGATGGTTTGTACGAATTGCTTAGAAACGAAAAATTAATATAAATGTATAAGACAGGAGTTTGCTACTTGTAAATTAGAAATATTAGAGTGAAAAATCATAATTGATTTTTTTAATTGAAACCAAAAATTATATTAGTAAGTTTAGAAATCTAAGCAAAAGCTTGTAATTCATGGTGAATAATTGTGTTTCTTATTTAACTGCATTTAACTACCCGAACTATTTTTTCAATATTCAATTTTTCACTATTAACTTAACTACTCAATATTTCTCTTTTATGTTTGTACTGAAATGACAGGACAATTTGAATATCGTTAACTTTACAATAGTTTTATATTCCTTTCTTGAAACAAAGTCATAAGGGCTCACCCGGTCATGTGTTATTTTTCTTGCAAGATATTTGAAAGATATTTTCAAGGGCGTGTTACCATTGAAATAATTCAGAAAACGTGTGAAATCGTTTTGCACGCCAAATACACATTTAGGGCTCATATTATTCATAATGACATAGCAAAATTTATTTTCAAATATATTTCCAAGGGATTAGTATGTTTTTTTATATATCAGTCATGGAAAATATTTAGTTTAACAAACTTCACACAAAAATTTCCTGATGTTTTATCCTCATTAGGAACGATTCTATAAGAATGATTCCAAAGTTTTATGAACCTGCTTCATTTCACTGCTATTGCTGCTTCCTAACGAAGTATAAACTGATAAAATGAACTTTGAGCCACCTCATGACACAATCATTTCCATTTCTCTCCTCAACCACCGGTGAAAAGCCTCCGAAATAAGCCATTACATGAAACGAAAAGGGAAAAGGAATATTTATGTGTCCTCGATATATATCAAACGAAACCATCGTAAAGTATGAGCTGGTAATAATTTTGGTATTGTTTGTTCGTTACGCCGTTTCTGAACTCTCGATAATACATCTAACTCCTATATCCCACTTCCTGTATCGAATACCATTCGATAAAAGGAGAGAATAGGCCAACAAACTTGGCTCCGTTCCGCTACGTTCCGATCTATAAAAATGTCGATAAAAAGACAGATAAAATTATTACAGGAATCGGAAAGTCATGTCGTCTTTAATGTTCAGACATAAATCAACCATTTCATAATTTATCGGTAATTTATTATATAGACTGATAACAAACAAGAAATATATGTTTTCCTGAAAGATGGAGGCAATAGATCAGTTCTATTGGTATATTTATTGTTTTTAAAGGGGAAATGGATTTCTTGCGCTGACACATTTGCAATATCTGCTTATCGCCAGAAAATTCACACCCAATAAAAATGCCACGGAGAGTGAAAATTTAAGGATCTCACACACAAAACTTTTCAGCGGCAAGGCGTTGAAATCAGTCAATGAAAACATTTCAAAATATCAACAAAGACAAATATTCTCATCCAAAAGGACATGCCAACACCAAATATTGAAGAGGAAATTCATGCAACCAAAAGTTTTTCTAGCATTTTAAATGTTGAATTTTTCAGAAGTCTTCCCCGGAATTGTATTGAATCCTTTGCTATAAAAAGAATACATTCTATCTTTTATTATAAAATGTATACATTAAATCCTTCGGCATGCATCATGTTTTTCTGGAGCTCTAAAATATTCCACCAGCATAAACTGCATTTTCCAGATGAGCTGCATACATTGGAAACCATTTCATAAGCTGTGACCAAGGCTTTTATGCAAACACAATTGTCATCACATTGACATTCACTTTATGTTTTCATTGCTGTCTGTACCATCTTCCTGTATGTCATTGCAATAATTTCGTTTTTCACACGCCAACAAATTTTTTGAAAGCGCATTAAGCCATTTGTTGTGCTACTCAATGCCCATTCAATATCCTAGCAACAGGAGTAGCGCCCGGAAAGGAATTCCTTGCGTCCGGGCGATGGGTTGCTGTTATTGATTTTATCGAAGGTTTTAGAAAGTTTAGTTTCTCGGTATAAAAAATGACATGGGTAGTCTCATATGGCTTGAAATATCCTTTACCATTTCAAACGGGAGATTAAGGCGGGAATTCTAGAATTCTTTCCATGTGTACGTTGATTGAATTAATACTATTATCGTCAATCCCAACGAAAACATATTCTACGCTACTAAGAGTCACATTCGAATAACAGCAACAGAAGTTATTTGAGCTCCTTTTTTTCTAAAAATAACAAATTAGAAATAAGTAATAAATAAGTATACAATATACTGATGAGAAAATGCGATCCAAGTAAGTAGAGGCAGTTCTTTTATACAGCGTTTCGTTTCATGACATTTTGTGTTATGTGAGCCAACTTTTTGACATTTTTCTTTGTTCACAATTGCTTCCATTATCGCCGAATATTTTTGAAAAATTAAACGAAGATCTTTCTTTTATCATTCCTCGTTAAATAGCAATTTTTCCGTAATCGATTTTTTGTCGTTACCGTTCGGTAATCCTCGGCGACTGCTTTACTTAACGTCAGAGCTTTGCCTGCACACTAAGTCCTTAATTACCAAGTGTAGGCATGTTTTTTCCGGTTTTTCGTTAAAATAAAATATATAACTTTCTAAGGAAAGATTATTATTTTTTTTTAAATACTGGCCATCGGCTTCTACACATTTCGCCCATCTTTCAGTTAATTTCTGAATACCAGACCAGAAAAACTGTTTACCTTTTGCACCGAACTGTTCTTCGAGTAACTTTTCAACTTCATCGAAATGGCTGAAGTGCTGCCCTACGAGGGTATGCCCCGTTGATGTAAACAAGTGATAGTCAAATGGCGCCAGGTCTAGAGAATACAGCGAGCGCAGAAGAATATTCAATCAAAGCGGTTTCACTGTGTCTTTTACTGGTTTTACGGTGTGCGACGGCGCGTTGTCGTTGTTACACGACTTTGCCATGACTTCTGGTCCATTCCGGCCGTTTTCGTTTAATGAGCGGTTGAAATATATTATTTTTTGACGAAAGCGTTGTGTATTAACAGTTTCGATGGGCTTCAAGGGTTTATAATACAGAATACTACTCTAGTCCCCCCGGACACAGAGCATGAGCTTCTTGCTCAAGTGATTTGGCCTTGGTGTTAGAGATCAGCTGCGTCAGGTGAAAGCTATGATTTTGTCCGCTTTAGGTTTCCAAAATAAATCCATTTTTCTTCAACCGTCTCAATTCGATCCAAAAACGATATCCTTTCGTGGTTCCGAAGCAGCATTTCACAAGTGACTTTGCGATTTTCGATTTGAAGTTCATTCAAATCATTTGGGACCAATTTACCGAGCTTACAGATCTTACCCATTCCTTATAAACGTCTGCTGATTGTTTCCTCTAGCACATTTAATGCTTCTGCCTACTGCCGTTGAGTCTGAGTTGGGCCACCATCTAATACAGTTCCTCCTTTTCGCATTATTGTGGTCTAACTGAGCGTTCATTGTCTTTCACATTGAAATTACCACTTTTGAATTGTTGAAACCATGTCTCACATGTCCTTATTGATGGAGTGTGTTCACCATATGTTTATACCAGCAAACGATGGCTTTGATTAACCTTTTTCTTTTGGTCAAACAAGAATAGCAATCTGTGCCGCAAGTGCTTTTCTTCTGGTACAAAACTTAACAAACACACGCTAGTTTTGGCGGACAAAACTTGTGTGTTTATGCTAAATGTCAGACAAATGGATATGGCGTATGTGTCAAATTGATGCACTGCGAACCTTTTTGCTGGTGTCACCTCTTTGTAAACCTGGAAAAACTTATTCATATACCTAGTGCATTGAGGGGTGTTTTCTCAAGATTGAATTTACTGCTTTCAAATTCCATTAGTAACAATTGGTGAAATTACATAACCAAAAACTCAAAAAGTATAATTTGCAATTGCAGTTCATTAGCACGGGATTTTCTCTTAAAATGAAGAAGCTTTCCATTGCATCCAACTCTCCACTGCTGCTATATATATATATATATATATATATATATATATATATATAGGATGTCCCTTAAATTTCAATTTCAGTATATTTTTACGCATACCTTCTAAAAACTTTCGTATTGACCTAATATAGTCTAGAAATAAATATTAGCCCGATTTATAAACGACAACCCGTGCCGACTTCAGTTTTTAACTTGTCCATACAAGTCGCGCGGGTGCAGCGCTGCGACCTGTTACTGCGAGTTTCAATTGTCATTTCATACGTGATTTCTAACATTATTAGTGCGTTGTTGTTTATTGTGTGAAGATGTCTGTGGAATTACGAAGTGATAAACAAAGTATTTACCTTATCGGAGTTCCATGCCACCAGATAAATGGTGCAAAATTACCATCTAATCGACAAGTTCTCACCGTTTTATTTTACAATATTCGTGAAGTCAATCTGACTGTTAGTGAAAGTGCGAATCTTGTTATAAGAGAGTGCATTATATTTTGGGAAAAAGCCAGAATTCCTACAAAGGCGTTTCCTAGCTGCGTGAAAAAACTTGTTGACTTATATCATGTTTGGAGGGATCTGCAAAAAAAAAACTGTAAGAAAACTCAGGTGACGTTCAAGAACCGTGAAAATAATTTTGTAAAAGACCTTAATAACTTATTTGATATTGCACAAGAGAGTTATTGGCTGTTACATGTACTTCTTCGATAGATAGCTTGGAATATCTTGAGAATTCGTATGAGGAACAGATTTCGAACTCTGAACTTAGTACTCAGATTTCTACCCTGAAAAAAGTTCTAAAAGAGGCACGAAAAGTTTCATAACTCCTAAACTGGTAGCAGCTTTAGATCGATGCCAATTAAGCATAAGAGACTCAGTTTACATTCTCCATGCGATTGTAGAAGCGCTTGGTCTGAACAGCGATGATTTCCCTATTAACAAATCCTCGATTCAGCGAATTCGGACTCAGGCGAGAAAATCCAGGGCAGAAGCAATAAAAACTGACTTCCAGAATAACTTGCCTGACGTAGTCACAGTCCATTGGGATGGAAAACTATTACCTGGATTGGATGTACGAAGTTCAAAAGAAGAACGCTTGCCAATTATTGCTTCATTTCACGATAGAGAACAGCTTCTTACAGTACCAAAATTAGAGAGTTCTTCTGGAAAACATCAAGCTAAAGCCATTTCAACTGCACTCTTTGACTGGAACCTCCATGATAAAGTACAGATAATGTGCTGCGATACAACAGCTTCAAATACTGGCCGTTTCAGTGGAGCTTGTCCTATTTTGGAGCAGACTTTAGAAAGGGAATTGCTGCTTTTTGCTTGTCGTCATCATATTTATGAATTGGTGCTTAAAGCTGTTTTTGAAACCAAGGTAAAGCAAATTACAAGTAGCTCTTTGAAAGCTCTAAAAGAATATGAGAAAGTGGACGCGACAAGTTCCAAGGCATCTATAAGCAAGTTTGTTCATCATTTATGGTATTTGTGTGAAGAAACAGTCATGTTATCACTCTTTGATGAAGAAGTTGATTCCAAAACCAAGACAAAAATGATTAACAATTTAAACAAAGACGAAAGTTCAGATTCCGCTAAACGCTATCTCCCATCGAAGGAAGAAATTACGTAAAATTTGTTTGGTAAGCTTAATATTTTCTTGTTTCTTTTTTCAAAGTTTCGTGGCTTAGTTTTTGCATATTTAAACTGTTTTTTCGTTCTTACAGAAATGACGCTGGATGATTTTGTGACTCAAAGAAGCAAACAATTTCTATCTCGACTGCAGATCGACGAAAGTTTTCTTCGGGAAGATGTATCTTCTTGGGGTGACAATCCTGCTTTTTTGTAAGCTAGAAGACAAATAAGTCGTTTGAAGGTCGTAAATGACACTGCTGAAAGAGCTGTTAAATTAATGCAAGATTTTAATGGACTTATCACGGCAGAAGAACAGCAAAAACAGTTTTTGTTGCGTTGTGTTCAGGAACATAGAAATCTGTATCCCGACTTTAAAAAAACTACACTAAAGAGAAGTTACCATAATTAATTATTTATTTATAATATAATTTGTATTTAAATAAAAGTTTATGTTGATCTTATTTTATTTTTACTCATATTTACTTTATTTGTTGCATTTTTATTAGTTTTGGATCAAACCAAAATGTTAGGTCAAAACACCATTTTCTATTAAACTTTAGAGCTCGGTCGGCACGGGTTGCAATCATGCTACAAACATGAAATTTCATATTTAAGTACATTTTAGCATTTTTAAAAAAAGTAAAGGGTATGCGTTTCGAAATTCTAAAAAAAAAATTTTTTACCATATAAGGGACACCCTAATATATATGTTCCGCTGCTGCTGATCTAAAATTGTTACAGTTTCATTTTATCTTCGTTGCACTTGTTTCACTTAAATGTTCTTGAACCCTGTTGTGGATTGTTTTTCTTGTTTGTCCAATGAAAACTTCGTGACAGTCGGGATTTTCGATCCGGTATATACCTAACATCTCGTTTGGTTGCCTCGATTATTTATATGGACTCATAATGTTTCAGCCTCCATTTTAATTAATCAGTGATACCTTCGTTGTAAGTTACTGCCTTCTAGTACGCCTTTCTACAACCCGGATTTAGTAGTTCTGAGCATTTTTTCTTTTATCAAGTTCTTCTGGTTTAATCCACCGTTCGCGAGGTGGTGGAGTGATTCATCCATTTGAATTACAACCGATATGATTTCTCGCATCTCATTTCCCTTGTTGTGAATATTGGCAGAGTTGGACTCGTTACTCTCCCTTTCGATAGTGCACTGATCAGTAGCGTTCAGTTGCAAGCAACTGCAATTTTCAATTGTCTCTTCAAATCGTTTAGGGTAACGGCTCCCTCGTATTTGTCTTTGTCCACAATGACAACTGTGTTCTACAATCCGTTTGGATTAATGAAGCAGACGAGTTTTTTATTTTTCTAATTTGAGAGCTATGACTGCTTCTGGGTTTTCTGTTGACTTGTGAGTTCCCATTATTGTCCTTTCTATCTCCTTCCTAACTGATATTTTATGGGCCTCCGGCAATTAACTAATGGCTGTAATCCATTCTGCACAATGATGTTTTCCTTTAGGGCCCCTGCAGGCTTTACAACATAGTTGAGACCCATATCCGTAGATTTGTTGGCCACTAGCCCAGGGATCTCTTGCAATATATACTATGAAATACTAAGAGAACTTCGGGGTGGGTTCTTCTAATTCCCTTAATTTATGCAAATTTATAGTTCTTTCTTTCTCTTTCGCACATTGGTATGCTCTATTAGCCATGTCCAATAAATCTCCCATGTGACCTTTGCCAAAATACTCTGACTATCGTAAGCTCTATGTACCATTCAGCTTCATATATCGTTGCTTGATGCTCATTTTGATGAGAATCCTTTCTGCAATTTTTGCTTGTCTCATCGCAGTGCAACTTTACTTTTCTGGGTAACTCTTCACTCCAGTCATGTTTTTAAGAATTTTATGTCCGCTCTAATCCTTCCTTTTTTATATTTAACTGGTCGCCACTTTATAGTGTGTAATTGGTATCAACTTCGCAATTTTTTTCTGAAAAATGAAATAAACTGCTTCTTTTAAATTTTGCGTGTTCAATTTTTATCTTTCCGTTATCGATTTTCGACCGTTATCGTCAGGTCTTCTTCTCTATGATTCGCTTTATCTCTTCAACGAGTTACACTTCAATCGCCGCGATATAAGCTGAACTGCCGGGAGGTGGACGAAAAGATTTTATTTGAATGTCAAAATGTAGCGCTCGTTTGCATTAGTGTTTGTATATCGTTTCATCGTTCTATGAAATGCACGAACAATGACAAGATTGATAGGCAAAAACTTTTATCTGAAATTTTTTTATTGATTTATTCTGAGAGTGAGGTTACCTGTCAAACTGTGATTTCTTTAGTGCAATTAGTCTAAGTTTACTAACGGAAAGTTATGCCGCCAGTGAAAAGTCAAGTAACCGCAAAAAAACGCGAAAGGAAGTCAACGATATTAGAAGCAAAGTCAAAAGTTTTATCAGCAAACGTGCAGGACCTGCGGTATTCTAGTTTACAAATGAATTAAACTTGAATCGCACTACGATGCTAACTATTGTGAAAAAAAATTTGAAACCAAACCCGTTTAGGAAATAGTACAAGTATGAAATCGTCAACAATCCAGAAACAACAAGAATATAGATACAAGACTAAATGTGACCACATAAACGCCCATGTCTCTTGTTCTTATACAAAATAAAGCACTCAGTTTATTCAAGGATTTACTGGGGAAGTAACAAGGCAATTAAAAGAAAGGAAAGGTAAATTTCTATAAATTTATATATTTATTTCTATAAATTTATATAAAATTTTTTATAAATTTTATTTTTATCAATTTTAATTTAATTTTAATGGATCATGTGTTTTAAAGACAGTTTTTCAGTCAGTTTTCAGTTTTTTCAGTTTTTCCCGTATTTTTCAACCCATCGTCGCATAAAAAGTTTATCGTTCTTTAAACGCCCATCGTTAAAGCTGCTAAATAAAGTTCTTAAACTTGACGTTAAACTTAAAGCCATAATTTTTTAGATACAAAAACAACCAAAGAAAAGGATACAAATGTAGCTTGTAAATGCTTGTAAGGCGAGCTTTGCAAGGTGGAGAGCTTGAAAGTTGAACGACTCATCTGAGTGGAGAGATCGCGATGGCTACCTTTCTGAGCTTAAATGCATGCAAGATTAATTTTTTCGGTAGAATTATATATGTGAGTAACTGTGAATGAATACAATATTTTAGTGAATGTTAATGCACAGAATTCCCTGCCTTTGCCCGTGTGACTTATCTACAGCACGTTTTGCTTACAAATGCATCTGGAAAACTTTATAGGTTTTTGACGTGCCAAAGGGCGCCATTTCAAGGTATCGATTTTGATTGATTTTAAACTTGGCTTGTTAGTATTCAGCACACAGAGTATATTTGGGTCACCATACAGTCCCAGAAGTTGTATAATTATTTAACGATTCGTGCTATGACTTTGACGTCTAAACGTAAGTTTTCATTAAGTAATAGATAAAATATGAGTACAAGTGGCGATGTCTTGTGCCTTCTACGTTAGTTTTGATTACGAAAATTATAGAAGCCAATAAAAGCCCCAGGTTTATCAAACCGTCATTCCATCAGATCACCAAGCCAAATATGTTATGCCCGGACTTTCCTGTGTAGGATCAAGGAAGATTTATATTTTTTGCTGAAGAACATGGCTTCGATGACTTTGATTTTCTGTCTGTTGAAATTTTATTATTTTTTATTATTTCGAGTGGCCTTTCTAGGTTATTCATAATAATGGTCATACAGTTTCCCGTCTGAATTCCGTGAATTTGCCGTCTGCAAATGTTCGCGATTCGACAGGAACGTTTTCTTAGAAAAGCGAAAAAGTATAACTTGTATAATTTCCAGCGGTCCAGACACGAACCCTATGGTACACCTGCAGTTAGGTTTTTATTTCCTCGAATTTTGACATAGAACTTGTTGCAATGCAGGTAAGAAGCCGAAAGCACAACAAGGATTGGTGGGAACTTGTTGAAGCTGAACTTGGGAAGCTTATATAGGAGTCCTAATTGCCAGACGGTATCGAACGCCTTTTCAATCCCGAAGTAATGTTTCCTGCCGAGAATTCCGCGTTCCATGCAGCTTTTATCCCTTTAGTTACTTGCAAAAGATGCTGGTCCCTAGAATATCTGGTTTCAAAGCTAAACAGGAAGTCAAAAGCTATGCTTTTATTTGCACCTAACTTCGAAAATTGTGTCAAATTTAGTTTCAAAAAGTGGTTTTCAACTTTTGACTATATCCCTTTTGACCTGCAGTTTTTAGTTATGTGAGCAACTTTTTCTGGCTTAAATATCGGGACAACCTTTCGTACTTCGTAAAAGATGGAAAGTGACACGGTTCGAATCAAGGGTTGAATATTAGAATATAAGTTTCCTTGGTAGATTCTTTATTGCAATGTTTAGTAGTCCATCATATCCTGGATCCCTCTTGTTTATCATATGTTTCAGTTCCCGTGGATCTTTCGCTGGTTTGATGAGTTGTGGGCTTGGTACGTTCGCCGACAAAGTCATTTTATCCGGGAAAATTGACACGTTAGTGTCAGTTGTAAACCATGTGTTCCTTGAGTTAGGGCATGCAAAAAGCAGAACTTGTAACCAAGAATCTCTGCTTTTCGGCAGTTAAATAATATTCCATTATTCAGATGGAATATGTGCGGATTGGTTCACATGGAATAGGTGGAATGTGTGATATGTAACACTGAGTTGGTTTCTTCTAGTAATTCAATTAAAATTCATTATTTTCGGAGTGATAGTCCAGGTAGTGAAGCCTATTATCCCATCGTTCGACAGAATCCTTGAGGTTTCCCGCTCTTGCCGTGATGTACTTTTGATTGATAAAATATTGCCTCATCAGGTGAACGTATGAATAGTAGTTTTCCTGGAAATCTTACAAAGCTTTAGTCCTATACGATTGTTGTGAAGGCCTGGCTTATTGTGACGGCAGCAATAGATTTTTATCATCCTTTTCTTGACGGACTGGCACATCCTTGGTGCCGTAACTTTCAGAATATACGCAATAGATTCTTGGAGTTATGGCAAAGTTTGGTATGAATCCGGTGTTAAATGGCTCGATTAAACTGTGATGTATTGGCATATTGAATTTCCGCCTCGAAACCGATTTCAAACTTATTCAAACAATATAAGTGACGTAAACAACATACAGTGGCGAGCACATGTGGATACATGTTAACCAAATTTGGTTTAAAATACTTGTAAAATCCTTAAAAATACATTAATCGATTTAAAATGTTTGCAGTTGAATTCTTTATTAATATATATGTGAAACAAATAATAACATATAAGCAAAATTATAACATATAAGCTCAGTCCAGCTTTTAAAACAAATAATCGAAATGGGCAATGTATTCACTTTTGCACGTTCATAAAAAAGACGCTAATTTTTTTTTTTTTTGTAATATTTTGTCCACAGACCTTTGGCTTTAATAACGGCGAGCATACGCTTAGGCATGCTCTCCACTAATTTTTCAATGAGTTCATGTGGAATATTAATCCACTCCGTCTGAACTCGACACCAAAGCTCATCCAATCGCTTCGGTGCGGTGTCGTACCGAGCTAGTCGTTTTTGCATCAAAGCCCATAAATTTTCGATCGGGTTAAGGTCTGGGCTTTGAGCAGGCCACTGCATTTTTTTAAAACTTTGCCTAATTAGCCACTCCTTAACGATTTTTGCCGTGTGCTTTGGGTCTCCATCCTGCTGAAAAATGACTTCATATTCTGGGTAAGCAGATTCGTCTACGAAATCTGGTAGATTAGACTCCAAAATATGAAGATATTGTTCTTTCCTCATAATGCCATTGATTTTAACCAATTGACCTACGTTCCACCAAGTGAAGCAGCCCCACACCATCAAGCCGCCTCCTCCATGCTTCATCGTTTCTTTCACTTGATGCTTTTTCAATTTTTCATTTGGGCGGTGCCAGTAATACTCCTTACCATCAGACTGATATCGGTTTATTTTGGTCTCGTCGGATCAAATTACCCTCTTCCAATCATCAACGCTCCAATCTTTGTGCTCCTTGCAAAATTTGAGACGTGCTACAACATTTTTCTGTGACAGTGCTGGTTTTTTTTTCTTAACTGCCGCTGTTAGTCCGATCCTGTGAAGAGCTCGGCGTGCTGTCCACTCACTTACGGGCTTTTTAATGGCAACTGTAGCCTCTTTTGGCGTTGTCTTCGGTTTGGTGGTTATGAGGCGCTCCATAGCTCAAGCATCTCTATCAGTTAGCAATCGTGGTCGTGATTTACTAATTTCAGGTGCACTGACATTGCGTCTCTTTCTTACTTGAAGCACGGTTCGGTGGCAAATACCCAGAAATTTAGCTATTTGACGTGCTGACTCGTTGTTTTTCGTCATTTCCACAACTTGATTTTCTAAGTATTCCGTTATTTTCTTCATTTTCGCTTCAAAATTGAAATACTCACAGAAAAAGTAAAAACGCGTGACTAATCAAATCGAACTTTTATGCTTTACCGTGTAAAACACTATTTCGCACAACGTAAACATTCCAATCACTGTGAATCCCTTTATTACGTTTTTTTCGATACACAGATCAGTGTTGCAACATAGAAGAAAGGAAACGTGCAAAAGTGGATACTTTTATAAAAGTGGATAGTTTTAAAATCTAGACTGAGCTTATAAGTTATAATTTTGTTCATTATTTATTTCACATAGATATTAATAAAGAATTCAACTGCAAACATTTCAAATCGATTCATGTATTTTTAAGGATTTTACAAGTGTTTTAAGCCAAATTTGGTTAACATGTATCCACATGTGCTCGCCACTGTATGTATTTACTTCTATGATATGCAGTACGACATATGACAATCATAAAGGCCAACTTTGAGTTTTACGATTGACATTTGATGACACTTTAGTCCAACGAGTCGACTGCTCCTTTGTTGGCATTGTAGGTGTCTATTATTTAAGGTTATTAGATCGTTACTTGGTTACTTGATCGATGTCTGGCTTTTCGTGGCAAGTGAAGAGTATTGAAACTATTCTTGTTTTTTCGTCTTGAAAGAATCCATTGCTTTTAGACCATCAAAACAAAACCTTTATGACCCTATAACTCTAATTTTAGCATTGATTTCCCGCGTATTTTTTGCACCCACTATTGTAAATTTGTATAGGTCTTCCAAAAGTAAATTTGCCAATAGAATTGAAGCGAACCAGTTATCTGAAGATGCATTGTATCCATAGCAAGTTGTTGAGAGCTCTTTCACGAAAAAAATCGGCTAAAGGTAAACCTCAGTAACCAACGATTCGTTTGTATAAGGAATTGCATAAACCATACATTTGTTAGCATTGTCATAAATTAAAACTAAACTTCCGGCAGTATTGTTCGGGCTTGTTCCGGATATATATTTAACTATCCATCATTAGTTAAGACAGAACTGGGTTCGCACAAACACCGATTTTCAGCAATAAGCATATCTCTAATTTCTTTTATTGGAACACATTTGTCTGAAAGTTGCAATAATCGAAGCACTCCAATAAGAAATCAAATCGATTGCAGCTTATAGTCCCGTGTTATCTCTTTCCACTGATTTCCAGATTAAACATCTCCTTTGATAGTAAGTAATTGTCCTTTCGAACAGCCGATAGAACGAATAACCCCATTAGAACATCAAATTCAGCGTAAGTAATCACACCAACAATTTTCGTTTGTACCTTAAAGTTGAGGCAATTGTCATGAATTTTCATGTTTGTATACTGGACAATCTTATTTTTTTCGATTTCATCGGTAAAAAATGGAAATACTTCATTTTTACATTACCATCTGATTGAAGGACTGTACCTTCGTATTGGATTGCGGAGTAAAGTTCTGACTTGTGTTTGGTTGGAATACTCCTGGCAAAATAAATGGAAATTATGAGAAGAGTTTTCTTCTTCATCTTTGCAAGGAATTCATCGAAGCTTGAAAGGTCTGGCGTCTCTGTATCAGGTTTGAAATGAAGTTCTGCATCGGTATCATGACTGTCGATAGCGTGATCATACAGCACATTATCAAATTCATCTTCCGATCTAGATTCACTGGCTTCTAAACGCTCGTACTCTGTTGCAAGTATTGTATCACCCCACTGTCTTATTAGCGAATCGTTCTTTAAACTAATTCACCACTAAACTCAAAATAGTTATCCGCTAAAGCGCAAGAGATCGCAAGAGATCAAATGGCTGCAGCGGTGAATTGAGATATTGCCATGTAGCGCAACACTCACTAGATAGTGTAGTCCAGGTTAGACACATAGCTGGAGAGGAGATTCCATTGGCGTAGATTCAGGGAGAAAACTCAACAGTAACAAAAGCTCACTCCGAATTTAGCTTTACCGGATAAGGTAAAGCTAAATATTACTAAATATTACTAAAGTGATAGTTTATTCTTCAGATATTAGTTTCCGGATTTCAGACTGTAATTAAGGGATTCGAGAAAGTTTTAGCTCTTTTCTTATATGTTTCTCTTATGTCCATCGATGGTCAAAAGTTAGTCCTTTTGCAACTCTATCCATTTCCAGAGAACTTTTCTTTAGACATAGGAGTTTTGTGAACTTCATCTGGTAATTGATATTATCCTTGCGTTATGTTTAATTTAAATTTCAAAGAGAATTTGGTAGGCGTATTGCAGTGTTGAGGTGATATTTCAGACAGTGAAATTACTGCGAGACTCAATGGACATCATTGAAAAATTGGTTTTTTAGAAGAAAACTGGATTGATTTCAAGTTATTTTGGAAAAACCATTTTATTTTGTAATTTGAAGGATTGTTTTTTAAAGAGGATGTTAATTTTCCTCTGCAGGTGAAACAACTAAAAATATCGTTAGAACTGTCAACATCTTACCAGGTACCAGCGGCCACAGGTAGTTTTTCTAATTCTGATTTTTTTCCAATGCATTTCATTTTGTATTTTTATGAAAATAGCTTGTAATAATTTTTCAACACCACATATGAACATATTCTTCTAAAGAATCACTTTAAACAAATTGCTCTTTCATAAGTACTCAACTCAAAAATAATAATATTTCCTTTTATGTTATTGTGAAACACTAACATTGATTTCAATTTGTAAAGTATTGTGAAGTAAAGTCTCGATTGAATTGTTTACAACTGTGTAAATAAAATATGTTATTCAACGTTAATTTAGCTTACATAAACGGCGACAACACTTAAATAAACATTGCCAATAACATCGGAATGTATGCATTTGAGTGCCATGCATGTGAACAACAAACTTCTACACAAACAAATTTTCCTGGTTCAACGTGCACCGCTTGAAAAAGGACACAGTAAACGTTGTGATCCTCCAGAATGTGAAATATCTGCGGAAAGCACGTATTTTTGCTTTTTAAAGCTGTAATTGAATTTTTCCGGTCGATTGAGTGGAAAGCAGACGGAGCAGTTGTTTTTCACGAGTTCCATTGAACACAAATTCAAACTAGTATTTGAGTCAATTCATTCTCTTTCATAATATTGATCTTTATGTATTTCGGAAAGACCATACGATATGGTGATGTTGAAGATACTTTTTGCATTGCATAAAAGTCCTGTTTGCATAGTTATATTGCCGATCCAACGAGAGCGGAATAATAAAATTCTACAAACCACATCATCGCGAGATGAGACCGAATGCATTCAGATTCATTCGGGAAAAAACAACAACATAAGCCACAAAATCGACCTCACTTATCATTGCACTCTGCACTCATACATGAAACCCAACACAAACATAGCCATGAGTAAAGAAATCTATAATGTGAAAACTGAATGCTAGGTACACTTGATGCTCAGTACGTGTACCAATTATATTTGGTTCAGAGTGCATGGATAACAAAAATTGGTCAAATATGCACTTGTAGATTTCCAAGCTGAAAATACTGCATTTGGCTTGTTTTCGAATAGGTTAAGCAAACAATTCAAATTAAAACAACACTTTAGCCAGTAGCCTTCGAAAAAGTTCTCGATTGAAAAAAACTGCGATTTATGGATTCAAATTCTACACTGCAACCTTGTTTTATTTCGTATTCGAGGCCTACATAAATTCATTTAATTTTAGATTACATTTGGTGTGTTTCATCTACTTCCTACAAACGTGGCAATTAAGGTACTCACTTCCAAGCAAAAGGAAACACCTTACACTCTTGGCAAGAGAGAACATCCTGCCAACGTACTTATTCGGCTAGTGGAGACGCAGAACAAACTGAAGGATATGTGTGCTCCTCACTCGCTAATCCCACTTTTTGGGCAATAGACTATATTATTATGTGTATTAGAGAAGAATCGACTTCAAACTTCCTATGGCTTCATTACAATGAGATTCCGTAGATACTATTTCTGAAGATTTTTGTATAGAACAAGAAATCCCAACAAGAACTAGATTTCTCAGGAAATCATTTTTGATGCAATTGAATTCAACAATTACTTAATACACAACACACAATTTCCCAGGAACAACAGCCTTTATCAGTAGTTACACGCATGTTGCATCTATGTTGCACGGTTAGGATATGTGCCCCTGAAATTTCGTTCATTAACCCTTGGATTTTAAACAAATCCGTCCTTGAATTGAACTCTATTATCATTGAACCTTCTTACAACTCGACATTCCTCCGACACTCTTTACTCTCCTTGCCCAATTTTTGCTAAAAGAAAAATTTTCTGGCTCCTAGTTCTAGCCCTACAAAGGCAGCCTTTGGGCGGAATTCTTTGCCAAATATCAAGTATATAAACGCTGAAAATTTCTTCTTCTTAGCTTCATTTTCTGACAGTTTTAAACCTTCATCCTTCGCTTATTCCAGGAAAACTTCCGAAAACGTTTCGTGTGGGTACGTTAAGAGATGACCGAACATGTCACGGTAAATGCTAACTAACTAGTGAAGAAAGCTGTTTCCTCGATTGCCATATTCACTCATTCTCATCTTCTAAGTTTTTCTAGTTTAAGCTTGTTTGGAAACCTCTTCAACAACTTCTTTACAAGGTAGCATAAAACTTCAGCACCCTTGCATAAGGTGTACAAATGGACTCAATACAGTTAAAAAAAAAATAATAACAAAAATAAAAAAATTACGTTCTCGTCCTGTTTCATGATGGCACCAAATAATCCTACACAAAAAATAGCCAATAAGCCATTTTTCTGAAAACACAAAGAAGTATTTTACTTGACCAGTAAAGGTAAGCACTTTGACGTTTTCCTCTATCGTAGGCCATTTCGATCTACGTGTTCATTGACCATGGTGAAATGAGACAAGTTTTGAATACAGTGTTTAACACCGATAGCTAACAAATTCGTAAGACAGTGATGTTTCTGCTGAGATTTCAAGAAAGCCCTTAGTTTATGAGTAATGTCGCAACGCAGTTTGTTGAATCGTCATAACATTTATACCAGCTGAATAAGGTCATATGGGATATGTGCGCCTATTCACTAGATTAAAGTTGTGAAATTCAACACAAGTTGTTAAAAATTTTCCACCTGTTCATGGTTTGAAGCATGAAATGAAGTTTTCACCTAATGACGTTTTTGATGTTTTCTGATGACGTGTCAGATTTCATGAGGTTTGACGTTTGTGCAGGCACTGGTTTCAAAGGATTATGCACGAGCGAAAACACGTGAAATCCAAAAACGTTGCCGAGAAATGGGACCATGCAAGGAATAGTGTTCGGGTGTTATGTTTTCAAGTAGACAATCAACAACCATTTTTAAAACAACCTCAGTTAAATCTTCCTCCGATACATAACAGGATGTTCCCGTCAAATGTAAAGTTTACTGTGTCATCACTTTAAAGATATTTTAGTTTATATGGAAAGCCTATATCTCTTACGTTATTATTCAGAGCCTCGTCGAATTCTTTGACTAGGGAAAAGTCTTTTGTTTATTTCTAGAGTAAATTTATCTTAATCTCGCTTTGAACTCACCCTTGAAGACGAGCTACGATTTTAAACATAATTATCATGATTACTTATGTTTATGAAACTCAATGAAATAGTTACGACGTTACTATTGAGCACTACTTTTCTGACCTTCTCTCCACAAAGCAACGTCGAGAATCTGAAGCTCGTCTAGTCCGAGTCTAGTATCCTCTAGAGTGCAACACCAGTACACCAAAACTATGATTATAATAACAGTTGCGGAGTGGCACTGCAGTTTGAAGGATCCAGTTTTTTGAATATCCGAATCATTCTATTCGAATTAAAAGTTTTGAAGGTAGCAGCTATATCATGAATCCAGGGCAAAACTTTAGTTGAATCTGATCTATAAGTAACCCTAGATAATCTTATTTCAATCGTATTATGCCCCGTATTCAACCCACCCCCAGTCAAGTACAAACATCGTGTAGATCACTAATCGAGTACTTAGTACTGAAGTGTATAATACCAACCAGGTCCTTGTGACGAACTTACTGGATGAAATTCGAGGTTTATGCACAGGAATTCTACATTAACATTAGCCCATCTTCAAATTTCCACTGCATACCAGCGTGACTAGAGGTATGGAAATAAACTGGAAATCGCAAATTAACAACATGTAAATAAAGGTCCCGATACAAAACTGCGTGACGGCGATACGAGACTGCGATGCGATTCTCGCACAGTGCAGTGATTCTCGCAGTGCAGTGAATTGAATTTACAATGCACGCGATGTGATGAAGAATAATGTTCATATGACAAATGTCAAAATGGTGACGTTTTAAATGAAATTTGCTTGCAATTGTATTGATTTTTTGAAAGCTTTGAATTTGGAATTATCCTTCGTTTGGCAGCCTCAACCAGGATACACGAAATTTTCATTCGAAATTCATTCAGAATAATCCTAGTACTTAAAAAGTAGCTAAGACGTTTGAATTTCAAATTTCATTTAAGGGTCATCAAGCATCTGAAAAACACCTCGTTTGTCAGATGATCATCTCATCTCGTTTTCCTCTCGACGGATCGCAATCATTGTACGGTATCGTATACAAACGCATGTTACGAAAACTGCTTGACATTTGCTGCGAAAATCTTGTCGCGCTCTCGTATTGCGGTATTGTATTTCGGCCTTAAGGAAATAAATATTACTGCTGAGCTAGAAGCCACGGTTTGGTATAGAGCATTTCCACATCTTCAAAAAAATTTTGGAAAGAAATTAAGAAATAATTTTAAGAAATAAATAGTTTGAGAAAAAAACCATTGTAGTTCTTTGTGTATTACCTGCACCGGATTATAGTAAAGCTTATTAACATATATAAAAGATCGAAGATCATTTGTTCTGTGTGGGCTCCCGAACATATCTGATCACATGGCTTCTCGGTTCTCAGAACCTTAAGCAAAACTTCAGGAAAATTCCTTTGATTATATCGTTGTCCTCGGTATTCATACATCCTTCCCTTTCCATCCATAAAATCGAGCAACACTGAGAATTTTTAACTTAAGTCAGTTACTGAGATACCAAACAATATCGGGGGAAATCTAACTTTAAAGTCAGGTTCCCCAATTGGGCGAGGTTCCACAATTGAGTCAGGTTCCCGAGGCATGAGAGGCATGCACTATCTTCTGCCTGCATGAATGACGGCTACGCAACTAGAAGGAGAGAACAAGAAGGAGAGGCAAAAATCTCCGTCCTGTCAAAAATCGTAGATTCCTCTTTTGGGAAATATTCGAAAATTCGAAAAAAAGAACCGATTTTTGAGGATATATGCAATTATAGTTTACCTTACAACGCAAAGACGTTCAGCCTCCTCTTTCCACTGTGCTCTTTACACCTTTCCAACCAAACCATATGCTTTAGGGTATGCCTAATTCTGATTGAAATTCGCCCTCGATGTCGTCGAATATTTCAGACTCAAAATTTAATAAATAAATAATAGATCAATTCTCAGTATTTAATAGATAAATTCTCAGATTCGCTCGTTCTCGCTGTTTGGCAAGCTTTTAAATGCACACTGACCTATTCTCAATGTAAATTTTGTTGTTTCCTGGCCTTAAGTCTGTTATTTACGCACATAATCCTTACGCAATCTCAAAACGCCAGTACAAACCAAAATATACCGGCATTCACAGTGTATTCACCTTTTAGAACTTTTAAAACATTTAAATGTTTCTTGCTTTAACTAATTAAAATTTTCTTTAGAATTAATTTTGTTTTTCTTGGCTCTTTCTCTATTGATCATTCCATACAGTATTCACACGAAAGAAAAGTGAGAAATGGAGCAGGACCTCACCTGCGGAAATGAAATAGTGATCTATACCCAGTATTCCAAAACAGATAAGAAAAGTGACGCCAGAATATTCCGAAATGACTATCCGCAACTAAACCGAAGTTATAAACATGACAGTCATACCACAGTTTTCCAGTCGAACGTATTCGCAATATAAGGGACCACAGAATCGACAAAACCAACATTAATGGAAAAATTCATAAATCTCGCTCAGATACTCCGCACTACAAGCCTTTAATTCTATTCGCGCTGTTTTCTAACTGGTCAGGATTCTACACAATTTCTCAAAGCCACAATAGTTGGAGTAGACATAAAATGAACATATATCACTGTACATGAATGTGTAGAGGGAAATGAAGACGGGAGTGAGCTAAGAGAGCTGGCCAAAATTGTACTAGAACAAATATTATCAACATGTCACTAGCAACAGTAAAAAGATAACTACGAAAAACCCAGTTGAAAGTGGTAGCTAAAACTTGCAATGGTTAAAAACGACTGTAGGCCAACTTACATTGAGGGAGCCAGAGAAATCCGATGAACATTAGAAAGTCGTTCGCATAAGTAATCACACAAAAAAGAGGCGCTCGAACACCTCAACCACCCCTCGCCAAACCAGAATCTAACACAAACACCCCCATATATTGTATTAATTTTTGCTAAAATGCAAGCTCATTTCCAAGGCATGATCCAGAAAATGATAGCAAGCATGAGACAAACCATATTAACCGCGACACAAAACGCTGCAAACAAAAAAGTCTAAGTAAAAGTAAAGTAAAAGACACAATGCTATCATAGTTACGTGATAGCTCACTATAAAAATTAACGCTGCGAAAAAAATAGAAATAAGCGAGCATTATTGTTTTACCGAAGCTTAAAAATAAATCAGGACTTATACTCAAATTGTCTGAACTCAACCTGCCACTGCAAATCACCGAAATCATTGGCTTCGTCTTGTAGAGCAGAACATTTCGTATCAAAATCGACAATCATTTACCCATCCTGCAACCCATTGAAGCTGGAGTTCCTCGAGGATTACTTATCTCACTGGTCGTTAATAACATATACACTGCAGACCTTCCCAACCTGCCCCCAGTAATAAAAATCTCACGGTATGCTGATGATACATGTATCTTCACTGTAAGTCGACAAGCAAAAGTCATAACTTCAAAATTGCAACGCTCAACGGGCTCTTTCTTGGGATATTTTCGCAGATGGAAAATCAAAATCAAAGAGACACAAGTCATATTCGACAACGACGACGAAAAACTCCACTGACTATCACAATCGATAATGAGCCCATACAATGGAAAAGTACGGCAAAATACCTTGGACTTATACATTACATATAAATCAAACAAGGACACTTTCTAGGCTTCCTATCCAAACTTTACTTACTTCTTTAATCGAAAAAATTCAGTTTGAAAAACAGAGGGCTAGTCTACAAATAGTTCGTACGACCGACAGTACTGTATGATAGTTCCGCATTCTACCAGACGACATATACAAGAAAAGTATATGTCCAGTTATGTTCCAGTCCTTCCAGAACTGAATTATAAAAAGACTCATGGGAACTCAGTGGTACATCGACGTTAAAATCGGTGAAGACGTTAAAATATAAACGATAGAAAATACGCAGGAAAACCATGTAAATAGTACCCTGGCGTTCGTAAGAAACTTGCGGAATAAAGAAAATTCTAGATACCCAGTTATCTTGAGCGAGCATATAATGCTCACACATAAGAGGAAGTCAAAGTACTAAACCGCACTAACTCATAATCCAGTCACGAAGGCAGAATAAGTCGAAATCGGGGTTTAAAAAATTGGTGCAGGTTAGTGGTAATATTAACGTGCCGCAATCAATAAGGCCAACACGTCAAACGGCTATGAATTCACACGGACCATCTGCTAAGCTTACGGCAAGAAAGGAGAAAGTTCGGTGTACTTCCCTCAAGATTGTCTGAGTCTGATCAATGAAGGACTCACTTGGTTGAGTCGCACAAACGTAAAATACTGGAATTCAAAAAGATGACTTGACGATCATTGATCGAAGTCAATGTCAGTTGAACCCTTTTACTACCGAAGTCAGTTCAACCCTTTTACTCTAAAAGCACACACTAATCGATTGGTATGAATTTGTTGTTTTAAATTACAAGATGCGGCAGAACCAGTGGACCAGTTTTGAAAAGTTAGAGAAAAAAACCAGGGTAGATATGAAACAAACGTTTTCAGTTTTAAAATCAGTCGGACTTACCGTTATTTACTCATTAATTTTGAAAAAAACTCTTTAAGATAGCAGCCGTTAGCCCCAGGATTGGAGATGATTTCTCGAATTTCCAACAGCCCGTTGACACATTTCACAGGGTATCGCGTTTGCTTCTTCAACAATCCGCCCACTTAGCTCTAGCAGGTTTTGGGGGCGACGAATAAAGACTTTATGCAGATATCCTCAAAAGTCACATATGCTTAAATGCGGTGACCCCGCAGACCAACACCTCACGTCAACACCTCGCAAAAACTGCGTGTACACCCGCTGGAAAATCAAGGTAAGTGAACTTATAAGAACATTTCGCTGCCTGTTGGTGGCATTTAACAAGCAATAATGGTGAGAGGTGGAAAAGGGGAGCTTAATTCCCCTCCTCGAAAGAAGGCGGTTAGGGACCTGGTGATGTCTGACATGTTGAAATCCGAATTCTTAAGGAGCCGCGTGAGCGGAAGACGAAGAAGGCTGTTACGAGCGATAGTGCGGCTGAATCGACGTCCAGAATAACCAGGAAGAAGACGGCGATGAATGTTGTGGAGTATGATTCGAAAGCTGATGATGGAAGTGCCAGCGAGACGACTGAGCCTGAGCCAATGAAAAGAAGGAGAAAGAAAGGTCAGGAGCAGACAAAGGTGGAAAATTTCATTGAAAAGGCCAAGGAGATCTCGGCGGAGATTGGTTCGATACTAGTAAAGGCGGAGTGTACAGTGGAATCGATGAGTGGAGTATACCGGTGCCTGGGGGAGATGAACGCCATGATCAGCAAGCTGATGACGGAAAATGCACGCTGCCAGGGAATCATAGAAGAGAACCGCCGTTGGAGGACACAGGCAGCATATAGCCAAACCCAAACTGTTGCAACTGGGCAGATGTCATATGCGGCTGCTGTCGCTGCTGCGCCCACTGCTGAGACGAGCCAGATGCCGGTGCTGGTGGATCGCCCGCCTAAACCTAAACCAATGGAGACCTGGTCTGTTGTTGCCCGTAGCAAAAAACCTGACGTATCTCCCAAGGAAGTAGCGGAAGTTGTAAAGAAGGAGGTACTACCGAATCTAGGAATCAGGGTGTATGGATGCACTCCTCAGTGCTGAGAGGTTATTTGTTAGATGTATGTCGTATCGTGTAAGGTATAGGGATCATGTAAATGCGTGTTTTAGATGTCTAGGGTTCGATCACGTCGTAGCTGTATGTCGAGCAAAAGATATTGTCTGTGGACGCTGCTCGCAGTCGGGACACTGCTCCGGGCGTTGTAATAATCTGCCGCCTTGCAGGAATTGCGCCTTCCGTGGACTTCCTGCTGCACATTCTATTAGATCTGAGGTGTGCCCTGTGTATGCGGATTTAGTCGCGAGGTCGAATGCTAGACATTAGTATGACAGTACACAGAATTGTGCAATTGAACTGCGCGAGGACTGCTGCAGTAATGTACGAATTGGGAGCCTATATGGTGCAGAACCATATAGTCGCTGGCGTATTACAGGAACTGTGGGTTCTTTTTGGATCTGTGAAGGGTTTACCGTCGGGCATGCATGTATATAAATCTGTTGGTGCCAAGTCTGCTCTACTTGTGTCTGGTAATAATGTAGCTAGCTCGGTTGCTATACGCCGTGGGGAGAAGCTAGTCGATTTAATACTTGTACGTGACTTATCTGTTTTGAATGTACCATGTGAACTGTCTACTTTTGATGGGCCAATGGAGTGCAGTGACATTGATGTTACATGTGCTAATAGTGCAGCCATGAGTGTCTTGCAGTTTGACTGGAGACTGGTACCTGGTTGGGGGACGAGTGATCATAACCTCATTGAGATCAGTATGACTTCTAATGAGAAGGTGACTACTCGCCAATTAGCCAGGTGGTCCTGGTTGCATGGGTCCGAGCCCAATAGGGTTCGCTATGAAGCTCTGATGCAAGAATACATTGAAGCAGTTACCATCGCTGACTTTAGTACTCTTAGCATCAGTGACATGATAGCACATATATATGGGTGCTATACTAGAGTAAATAACAAGCTGCTTCGCAAAATGAGCAAACCTGTAAAAGCACGAGTGGCCTGGTGGTCGGTTGATCTTTCTGACAAACGTGCCGAAGTAATGCGCGCTCGTAGATTATTCCAGAAGGCCAGATATCCCAAGTCTGAATTGGTAAATCAGCTAAGGTCGGTTTACAGGAGTTTGGTGAAAGATTACCATAAGATGTTTGCTTCAGCTAAAGAGAGGCACTGGCAATGCTTTGTTAGTGAAAATGCTGATGACCCGTGGGGGAAGGCGTATAGATTCTGTCGTGGAGGTAGTGACAAGCGGCAATTCCATGGGGTTAGAATTGATGGCAACCCGGCGCCGACATGGAAGAACTGTATGGAACATCTGCTGAGGAGTTTATTTCCGACAGCAGATACTGAGACACCTCATGTTGACAGTGCTGAAGGGCAGGAGGCATCTCGCCCTCTTCAGCGATGGGAGATAGATGAGTGTGTGGATAAGTTGCGATGTCGGAAATCACCTGGATGGGATGGAATGACTGGTGAGATGTGTAAAAGCATCTGGCGAGCCATACCAGACTATGTCCAATGTCTGTTGAGTAGATGCTTTCTACTAGGCTCCTTCCCGATGGACTATAAGCGTGCCCAAGTAGTCATACTGCTTAAATCGCCGGAAAAGGATCCAACCCTACCTGGGTCGTATCGGGGCATATCTTTGCTTCCATCGCTTGGTAAAGTGATGGAGCGGATAATGGTCCGGTGACTCGAGAGGCTTGTCTCTGATTCCCTGTCGGATAGGCAGTATGGTTTTCGCGAGAAGCGTTGCACTAGCGATGCATGGTTAGATGTTCTCTCAAAGGTGCGAGCAAGTCGACATAAATATATGCTGGATTTATTCCTAGATTTCAAAGGAGCGTTTGATAATCTTAGCTGGTCTGCCATTCTGGCGAAACTGGTGACGGTCGGGTGTAAAGAGTTGGGCCTCTGGAAGAGCTATTTCTCTGGAAGATCTGCGTTTGTTCAGGGAGTCTGTGATAGTGTTAATGTGTCTGTTGAGAGGGGCTGCCCGCAGGGATCCATTGCTGGACCATTTATTTGGAACATAGTAATGGATGACCTGCTGAAGGAAATAATGAATGTTAGCTATGTGTGTGCGTATGCGGATGATTTGCTGGTGTTGATGGAGGGAAATAGTCGTAGGCAGTTAGAGGTAGTGGCTTTGCAATGCATGGCCAAGGTAGAGGGATGGTGTGGAAAGGTAGGACTGACCATCTCTGTTGATAAATCGTCAATGATGCTACTGAAAGGAGTACTCAATCCGAGTCGCCCTCCATGGGTAAGATATGAGGGACGTGCTCTCAAGTATGTGACTTCTGTCACATACTTGGGAATTCGTATGGGCGAAAGGCTGACCTTCTGGCACCATTTTAGGTGGTTGAATGAACGCCTCAAGCAGCTAGCCTCAAAGTTGCGGAGAATTTGTAAAAAGGACTGGGGTTTGCAAATCTGTAAAAGGTTTGGGATTTGTCGCGGTAGCGACGTATGGTTCTCCTATACTTCTTGAGAGCGCTATGAGTACTACTGGCAGAATCCTCATTGTACGTGGACAAAGAGCGGTGCTTATTGCATCCCTGCGGGTATGTCGTACAGTCTCCACTAGTGCTATGCAGGTCCTCATGGGGGTTCCGCCACTGGATCTGGAAATCATCTGCCGAGGACTGATTTACAGATTGCGGAAGGGTCTCCCTATGGGTGAACATCAATGGCTACGTGGTATGGATCCTAATGGACTAAGTCAGACCGCCATTCGTCAAATGATGGAAGAGGGATTGATTGCTGAATGGCAATCCAGGTGGAGTGAATGTGCGGAGGGTCGTACCACGTATCAGTTCCTACCTGATGTGATGACTGCAATGAAGATGCGGAAGTTTGATTTTTGTTTGGAATTAGGATACTTACTAACTGGGCATGGTAGTTTGAATGAATGGTTGAGTAGTCGTGGTATTAGTAATCAACGTGAATGTCCGTTGTGTGGTGCTGGGAGTGAGACTTGGCAACATGTTTTGTTCGAATGTCAGGCATATGCTGGCCTCCGTTTTGCGCGGGGTATTACTACTTTGAGAACCCCAGAAGATGTCGGGGATGCATTGCTGGATGAAGAGGCCTTTCTAAGGATCAACGGGTCCGCGCGAGAAGCCTTCCGATTATGACTGCAGCACTCTGTTACGCAAGGAAATGCAGGCTCTGTTACTGTCTGCTAGTTCCTAAATGTTGTCTTCGGTATGTGTCCCAGGCTCTATGTTATCTTGTTTTATGTTTTGTCTAGTCCTACTGTTGTTAGTGTATTGCTGTCTGGGGATTACAAATTATTATATTATATTATATATTAGTAGATTGGTAGCGGAACAAGTCTGTGTTCTGCGAAAACCTGAGCAGAGGTTTGATCTGTACCACGGGTTAGGGGGAGGCCCATGACAGGTTACTGTCATCCCCCTACACGGTGAGGAGCCTATCCTGGCTGAAACGTGGTGGTTTGTGGTTCGCGATGTGGCTGGAAATTAGTTTTGAGTACCAACCAGTGTAGCTTGGGATTCCTAATTTTTCATTACTAGGACCTCATTTTATTAATGAGGGGCGTTGGTTGACGCATTATATCAACCCTGTCTTTGAGACCGTGAGGTAAGGCCTAATGGTGGCAGGTATTCACGTTAAACACTTCGACTTCGACTTCGACCTCGCAAAAACTGTTGCCGTCAAGGAAACTATTTCCTTAAAGCATTTACAGAATTTCGGGCTGTGCAGTCTGAACAAGTACAGCTGTATTGTGTAAGCCTCATATTGTTAGAATCAAAAGTCCCCAAATTCCAATTCTCCCTCTCCTCCCAGGTTGAAGGTTGCATTTTGCAGCATTGAAGCATAACGCCTCCCTCTTCAAAGAAGTATGGCCTACAACGCCAAATTATAATACGTCACAGCACACCATTTGTTTAGGAGAATATCGTAAACAATTTAGAGGTTATTTTCAGCCCAATAGTGGAAATTTTGTTTATTTACAATTCCACTTAGCTAAATATGTTCTAGGAATGGTACCTTAGGAGGAGTCGCAGAAAGGATTTCCTCACAGCCATTTTGGAGGTTAACGTAGTCTGCTGGGTTTAATTCTCGAACCATCATTATTTGAAGAGTAGACAAACTGCGGTCTGAATTCCCAATTTGTGCTCTGGAGCATTTCCGGTTTTCTAGTTAAGAAAATTGTTGAGTAGTTTCAAAATAAATAAATAATTAATAATAGCTAGCTCACCGCGTGGACGTGGGGACAATTTGAAAGCCCTGGCCCTTTCAGGACACATACACACACACAGAAAGGAAACTGACTGTTTCATATTTCTTTTTTTTTTACATTTAAAAAAATTACAGACACATATTAAGAATATAAACATAATTCTGTTTTTTCTATTTTCTAAATATTTTATTGTTGTAAAAGATTGCAACTTAGGGATATAACCAACCTTTTTACTAAAAGACACAAAACCACTGAGATAAGACAACTTCTTTGGCCCATTTATCGATCACGTCCAGAGAAGCGATGTCATTGTCAGTTTGCACGTCAAACGTCTCCTAGTGTTTCGACTAGATTATGATGCCTTTTCCACAGATGTCTGCACTCAACTCCACGCATGCATTCTTCCGTTATTACTTTTAGTCTTAAGGATAAGACTTGATTTCCTTGTATTGCAAACTCAAATTCAATTTCTTTGTTCTTTTCTATTTAAATTTAATTGCACTTTTTTTTCTCGGTACTTTATATTTAATTCCACTTTATTTTGTTCTCTTCTCTTTCTACTTTAAATTTAGTTCCATTTTGTTTGTTGGGTCTTAGCACTTTTTTCGAATATCACTCAGGAGTGCCTTTAATTGTGTCAGTTAATGAAATCGATAACATTCTCAGGATACCGTCCTTTTTAGGTTTTCCTCCTTTTCGTGTAGCAGTATAATTCGTAAACCGTCGATAACAATTCGTTACCGCGTTTTGCTTGTCCGAATTCAAATAAATCAAATAACAAAAGGCATTGATTGAAGTTCAATAAACTCCTGTCCGCAACTTGATTCGTTGACGCAATGAACTTAATCTTCATATGGTGGTTCACTACCAACACCCGAATTATAACAATGGAAAATTTCTTTCCAGTTAGAGTTCCCAGAATTTAATAGAGTATTGTTTTGAGAATTTTCTTTCTCTTGTTTTTACTGAGACTTTTTTTTATTATATTATTTGCCTAAATATTGCTTAATACCTTAATCTAAGTACAACTATCATTTCAATTCTAAAATATCATTCGAAATCGGATTGAAGATAGATTGCTTTAGAATCAGGTGACGCCAATGCAACAGACTCCGTCAGCCGATAGGAACGGAGAAGAACCCTTATCTTATGGCAGCAAACATGAGAAAACGAAACGCGAGGCAGGTGGACCGCACGGCTGATAAGTGACTTCGGGCCGTGGTTCTACAGAATGCATGGTGAGACTGATTATTATCTGACGCAACTACTCAGTGGTCACGGGTATTTTCCATCTTACCTGTATAAGATGGGAAAGACACCATCCCCAACTTGCGTGTTCTGCCCGGGGATGACGGATGACGCCTGCCATACGTTCTTTACGTGTAATAGCATAGCGTAAACACAAACAGCGCTCACACTCCGAACAAACGACCGATCTAACGGTATTTGAAAAATTCTGGAGAATCGCATTGGTGTTCGTAAAAATGTTTATTTTTCTCTATTTTGTCTATCTGTTTACATTGTACTTGTAAACAAAACGAGCAAAAAATTAATATTTTTACTAACACTCATACAATTCTGCAAAATCCGTTAGATTGGTCGATGGTAGTAGTGTTATCGCTGTTTGTTCTTACGCTATGGTAATAGATTCACAAGACTCCGTTCGCATCTCTCGGAGAAAATTGGCGTAATTTACCCAGAAAATGTAACGGGAAAAATGATGAAATCAAAGTACAATTGGAACTGTGTGTCGCATTACGTACGGACAGCACTCATTATAAAGAAGGGCATGATGGATCGCTTGGCGAGGGAGGGGACATCTCTGCAACGCAACATGATAATAACTAATCGCAATTCCTTCCTATTCATCCGTGGAGAAAGAGACATTTCCCTTAGCCATAAGACATCGCTAAGCGATGATTAATGAGGCCTAGTCCGAAGTAATGTGACAAACAGTTCCAGGCTAGGTTCTCGGTGTGACAGGGGAGGTAATTAGTCGGTAGTCCGGTAGCGGGGGAGTCCGACACTCAGGGCGTAAATAGCCTTCACCTCCCAAACAAAAAAAAAATGCAACAGACTGACAAATGTGTCAAGTAAAATGCCACCATCTGTAAACACCGACCAGCACTAAACTAAGACACAAATTCTTAATAAAACATGAATTCACTGTTATATTGTAGATACACTGATATTTGTCAACTAAATTTAAGGGGCATATGAACAGAAGATGAAGCTGCTGTGAGATGGAGATTGACATTTTGCTAAAATGTGTATTCACGCATAATTACTTGCTTATACGGTTACAGGAGGAAAACCAGGCGTCGATACCTCTCAACGAACCTACGTTGTTCAAAGAGTACCTCGTCAAGAGCGTACGAGGTCTGCTCTTAAAAAACGAGACAGCTTATGAAAAATTATTCTAAAAGTGACAATGTACAATGAAATACTCATCGTTTGTGTACTCCCCTCGTCACACAACACTCCATTCGTTTTTTCAATTTGTCGAAGCAATGCTGGGAGCCTTCTGTTCTAAAAGAATATAGAAGCGCCATCGATTTTCACTTCAACTCTTTCACCGAGCCGAAATAAGTCCCTTTTGAAGGCAGACATGATCTTCGGAAACAGGAAAAAAGACAGAGTTCAGCAAAGAGTGCTCAATTAGGTAAATTTGGCGCATTTTCAAGCAATAGAACGTCTGTAGTAGTTAAATAACGCTGTCCAGATCTGTCAAAGGACGAGCTTTTGTTGAAAACTCAAATTTTTTGCGACCAACTTCACGCAGACTCTCTTCATGTTCACTTCATCATTCAAAAATTTTCTGATATTTTCTATGCTGGCGTATACTGTCTCAGCAACCATCTGAATATTCATACGAAAATCTCCGGGAACGATTTCAGTTGTTTATAGGGACAAGTTGGCCTGGGCGTTTTATATCCTCCCATAAGTCTCAATAATCTCAATTTGATTGGAAAACTCGCGCAAGAGATAGAGAATCCTTTTATTAATTAACGAAAATTTTCACATTGATTCCTTGGTCATATTTTTCGTCGCACATTTTTGTCGGCACGAAAAAAAACACCTATACAGCTATAGTGCAAAACTTGTTTTCGTATTGGAATCGTAAGCACTTCAGACTTTTCGGTGCTGCATTTGTAAAAGCACCCCCCCCCCCCAAATTACAAGTACAAATTTAATATATACAAATTTTTGACGTTTCCTGTACAGTATCTGAGTTACGTATATTTAAAAATCAATGGGCAGCTTTCGACCCAACGAGCCAAAATAGAACCCATTCTTGAAATATTTTGTAAAACAATTCAACAAACAGGATTATTTATTTAATAGAAATGATATAAGGATGTTAGGTTGGATCACACATTATTCCTGTACTTTATAGTGGGCAGTTGCTGAATATTTACTTATATTATTCGCATTTCTCAGAAATATAAAAATTCCATATAGTTATACTTCAAATTGAAAAAAATGATACATATCCTTAAAAAATAAGTACCTGAAACTTGGAACAAAAGCATGTCTGTATCTGGATTATTTATGCAAAGCAAAAATGGTTTTTAGTAGGTAGAGGACTCTTGTACGTTCCAGAAAAGGTAGAAAGATCATTTCATAGACCTGCAAAAGAAGAAACCCCTCTTAAATCACATATATGTATCATATAGCATATCATGGAAATCACACCATATCGTACAGTGATTTTGTTGAAAAAAGACGTGTGCAATCGATTGTTTTTTATTTGTAAAATTTCGTGGATTTTTTTGACTCGTAAGTATAAATAGTTAAATATAAATTTATTGAATTTTTTTATAGCAATTGTCGAATAAAACCTTTTCGTATATACGAGGTTTGTTCAAAAAGTATCTCGAATTTCAAGGTTAATCGGTTAATCGTAGATCAAGGTGATTCGTAGATAATGAGACGCCAAAACGCCTTGATAATGGAGGAAATTATGGCAATCGTTGATTCTTCTGATGAAGAAAATCAGGTTGTCAGGGAAGCGGACAGATCAGATGAGGTAATCGTGGTATACATGCCTCCAGAAGTGGACGCAGCCAGCGATTTAGAGAATTTGGATGACGAGGCAATTGAGGACAACGGGCCACTTTCAACGGATATCTTTCTCTTTCCAGAGGATTTCGTCTGGTTCCCTTTTCACCGTTGCTAGTGGCGCTTTAATTGTGTCTATTCTAGAGGCATTTTGGTCGGCTGATCCAGCTCTCCACTCTTTCGGTTCCCTCTACACCGCTGTGTCCAGAGACCCATGTCAGTTTTACATTTAATCGGGTTGTTGTGGCTTTGAGAGCCTGCCTACAATCCTGCACCAGTTTTGAAACTACGCCGTTAGAGGCAAGCGCCTCCAGTGCCAACTTACTGTCCAAGAGTATTTGAATTCTTCCATTAAGGTTGTTTTTTGCCGCTTCTATACCCACTTTTATTGCAAACTCTTCCGACTGGAAAACTGTGGTGTGGCTCTCCAGTTTATAAGTTCGGTTGAGTTACAGGTGACCTGGAAAAAGATTCTGGCGCCACTTCCTTCATCCGTAATCTACAACCATCGGTGTAGATTCTAATCTCACTTTCAGATGTGAAATGCTGCACCGTTTTCTACGCTTCTCTGGTCGGTATGCTGATCTTGTATAGAATCGTTGTGTCCACTATCGGTTGGATTCTATCCAGCTCCCTTTTACTCGGCGGGGCCATTCTCTCCATTTTTCCCAAAATGCATGTGTGCCCCGTTTGTGGGTGGTTAGATAACCCATATGTGGATTTAAATCTGATGCGTGCAAGTGATGCCTCTCTGAAGATGATTTTGTCGAGTGGCATGAGATTAAGCATTATCTTCATTGCAGCAGTTGGCGTAGTCCTCATGGCACCTGTGACGCCACGGCAGGCCATTCACTAAATCTTCTCTAGCTTTTTTGCAATGGTTTTCTTTTGTAATGCCTGCCACCAAACCAATGCCCCGTAAGTGCTTATTGGTCCACTACTGTTTTGTAAATCCAGTCGGCAATTTCGGGTTTTATTCTAAATTCTTTATTCTCTATACTAAACTTATATGTTTTCCGTCAATGGTCTGGGGTGAAAATGTCTCAAGTTTACGGCGGTTTGTGTAAAGCATAAACTCCGTTTTGTCGGCATTGATGCGCAGTCCGTTTAGCTTCGCCCACTCAGAAAGATGTGAGAGTTCGGTCTGCATCAATTCCAACATGGTTTCCGGGAACTTTCCACTTATCAGTATAACGATATCGTCAGCGTACGCTATCGTTTTGAAACCCTTCCCGTTGAGGACTTCCACTATTTGGTTCACTGTGAGTACCCAGACAAGTGGTGATACTATGCCACCTTGTGGTGTACCCCTGTTTGTCATTTCAGGCCATCAGGCCATATTCAGGTTTGTCAGGCCATATTCCTTTGGATATGGAGGCTCTTTATATTTTCACCAAAACCCGTATTATTGTGATATCCGCTTTCACAAGCATGATCGGATACACTTTGTCGGTTCCTGGTGATTTGTAAGGTTCGAGGGTATTAATGGCCCATAGGACCTTTTCTTCGCTTACCATTTCTTTTAGAGGGGATGGGGCCTGGTAAGGAGTCACGTTGTTTACTCATTCTGTCTCTTCATCTGTTGAGCCCCGAAAGTGTAGGTTTAGTAGGAGCTTGAGACATTCTATGCTGTTTGTTGTCCACGATCCGTCCTCCTTTTGAAGCATCGTGTCCACATGTGGTTCTCTTTTCAGAGCCCTACTTAGCGTAGATGTCTTGCTTCCTCCCTCAATATTGCTGCAAAAAAGATTCCAGAATTTCCTTTTCCCTCTTCTTAGAGCTGTTTTAAAAATTTTCAGATTTCGCTTATAGTCCTCCTAATCCGTATCTCGGCTTGTGAGGCGAGCTATTCTGAATAGTCTTTGAGTATTTTTCCTGATCTCTTCCAACTCTTTGTTCCACCAGCTTACCTTTTTTTGCTTGACGGTAGTGGTTGGACACATTTCCCTGAAACTATCGACGAGTATACTTGTGATGTATCTCACTTCATTGTCGATGTCCTTTCGACTTCTCAATGGATTCGTCTGGTGTGAACCTATATATCTTTTAGTAGCGTTGGTGTAGCCGTCCCAATCCGCTTTTCTAGGATTGCAGTAGACCAATGTGGTCTTCTCGCCTCTTCTCACTTGAAAGGTGATCCATTGGTGGTCCGACAGGGTAGGTGAGTCACATACTCTCAAGCCGTGCAGGTCCTCCAATGCCTCTGTTGTGATGAGAGTGACGTCAATCACTTCCGCTCTATTTTTTGTTATAAAAGTCGGTGTGTTACCCTTATTCGCTAAGTTGAGGTTAGTAGTAGTAATTGACAAACTGCTCACCTTTTTCGTTGCACTTGGTGCTTCCCCGGAGTTCGTGTTGCGCGTTCGCATCGCATCCGATGATGGCCCGTTTCCCCCATATATGTTCCGATAGGATGTGGAATTCGGTGGTCGGCATCGGAACGTCAAACGGTAGGTATGCTGAGGCCAGCGTTACCTGCCCGTCCCTTCCGTCGCACACCGCCGATGTTAGATCCATGTTGCTGAAATGCGGTAGAACAATTAAACATATCGGGCTCGAAGCTTACGAATAGAAAAGATTTTTTGGTATCCTCTTTCTAAGTGGTTATTACAAACTTTCTCAGTGAAAACTATATTGGTCAAACCAACATACCTTAGGTGTTAAAATTGTAAAGCAGGCTCTTTCGGGATCCGGATTCGAGTCCATCAAAAGATATATTAGTTTCTCAGACAACTCTTATTTGAATAAATCTGATAAATTTGAAAAGTTATAAGCCAATCGTTGATGCTGCAAATAGACCATTTAAGCAGTTTGGAGTATTTTCACATAATTTGTCGATTGATGAACAAATGATACCCTACTTCGGTCGCCATTCATGCAAAATGTTCATTCCTAACAAGCCTATCAGGTTCGGCTTCAAAGCATGGTGCTTGTGTTCTGAAAATGGGTACTCATACCAAACGATATTATATGGAGGAGCTTCTACACCACATGAGAACTCTGTTGGACTTGGTGCTGATTTTGTCCTCAGTTTACTTCAAACAATATTTTTCGACAATATTTTTACATCATACAATTTAATGTGTATCCTGTCTATAAAAGGCTTCTTTGCTACAGGTAAAATATTTCATACTTAATAAAATTATAAAATTTCTTAGTCAATCAGAAAAAAGTAACAGCCGTATTATATTGATATTTACTATTTTAGGAACAATTCGTGCAAATCGAATATGTGGTGCTAAGCTACCTGATCAAATGATGAACGGAGAATACGTTGCATGATATAACAGATAAAAGCAGTTCATTGTGATTAGGTGGAGAGATATTGCGAACGTTACGGTATTGACAAATCATTCAACTGTCGAACCATTAGCTTCAGCTAGACGCTATGATCGTTCTCAAAAGAAGCATATCAACATCAAAGTTTCTTTTATGATCAAAGATTATAACACCAACATGGGTGTTGTAGACCTTCATGATAATGCTCTCGGCGATTATCGTAAAGGTATTCGGTAAACATGATGTTCAACGGATGGAAATTACATGCCATGGTTTCCAAATGTGGAAAAATCAAGCCTTTATTGCAGTTGGAGTTTAGAGACCAAGTTACTCAGGCGCTTTCATTGGCAGATGCACCTGTCAGTGACACAGATAGCCACAAAGCATCAGATCGTAACCTGCCAAGTACGAGTAAGAAAAATCACTTCGTAGATAGAATTCGATGTAAAGTTTGCCACAGCAAGACACCCTTTATTTGCATCAAGTGCAATGTTTCGAAAATTATTCAACTCAAAACTAAGAACAACATTTATAAAGTAAAGTTTTCCTGTACAAAGTATTTTTTTCTAAAATGTCTATACATATTGGACCACTGAAAACCAGCCAGTGAGAAAATTTTTTGATTTTTGATTTTTTTGATTTTTTGATTTAATTAGGTCTTTATGAACAAGTTTCGAAAAAATCTCCAAATCTCAACGGGATCTTGTACTTGTAACCCAAAATGGGTTAATACCTCGTATCTTACAGGGTTACAGGGTTAAACCTCGTATCTTACAGGGTTTTTGCTTATTTGCCACCTGGAGTATTCGTTTCTCTTTCTCCTGATGTCTCTCGGTAGTTTCGCTAGTTCTTAGTAACGCAAAGCGTATTTTCTTAGAAATGATAATTTGATTTTACCATTCGGCGTTGCTTGGGAGGAAGATATTGCAAAACCCGTAATTGAAGTTGATGTGCTAGAATAATTCCTAAGTCCTTCTCAATACTCTACCCACAATTTTGCATAGACTGTGAATTTTTTTTATAGCTCTGCTTTTGTTTATAATTTCGTTTGTTTTATTGTAAAATTGCATGAATATTCGCCTAGCAATACCCTGCCGATACGAATCGACAGGGTAATATGTTTACTTGGCCTTGTGTTATTTTGATCAACAATTGGGTATTAATATCCTACCGGGTATTTAACATAACAATACTGCTTACAGACAATAGGCACTCAAGAAGATCTATGCTTTAGTAAGGAGGCAGTTGATGAAAGGAGGCGGTCGATATAATTGTCGATGGTTTATGTCTCTTTGTGTGTTAATCGTATTGAAAATGTCTTAAAAATAACTTAAATTTTCTAATCAAAATATCAAAATACCATGAAAAAATTGTTTTGAACTATTGATTTTCTGAAACCCCTTCTATAATAAGAGTTGGTGTCCTTTTTGTGATAAATAAATGATGAACAACAGTCGTTATTACCACATGTGATTCTATCACGATAGCTTTTATCGCTACATGTTTATTTATCATATCAATTCAACTGCAATTACTGTAATAAGCTGAAATTGTTAATTCATTTTCCCTGAAATTGATTTGCTCAATGGGAACCCGCTCATGCACTTTGCTGTTGTACCTTGATTCAACTTTCATGTTCAAACTAATCAAGCTGCCAGTACATGGAAATCAATTATACCTCAACCATTATTTCCACCATACAAAGGCAGTTAGCACTACATCACGTTAACGTACCCAATAAGTGCAGGCAAGAGGAAGTCAAATAAATTTGAAACTAATACATATCAATTGGTATTTTCTATTTGCCATATTACTCAATAATAACTTAATCATTACCGTAAAATTGAACGACAATGCCGACACGATAGGATGGAAAGTCTACACATTTTCATCGGGAAAATAATGACACAATTGTTCAGTCCAATTACTGGAGCAATGTAATTTCCTATGAATTTGAAATACCCTTTACCGGTTTCCAAAGGTTTCAACTCGCGATGTTGATAGTTAAAATGTCTATTCAGGAAATATACAGGAGCCACGTGCAAAACAGTAACAACTGAAAAATTGAAGCTGTTTTCTATGCCTCATTATTTTGTGTGAATATGCAGAGAAGACTTTGCTCTCAGTCTAATTTTAGTCTATCCTTCACCAGACAAAATCTAACAACTATATCGAAAGAAAATGAAACCTTCCGATAGGAGAAAATCACATACTCAAAATTACAAATCGAATTTAAACTTTACTTTGTTCAAATTCACCCTCATGTCCCCCAAAACGTTGCCGGCACAAACGTAATACTCAACATGCGATAACAACGAACGCAATAACTTGAATGTCCTGCCAGCGATTTTCCTCTTGGGAAACTTTTTGTTTCATACAACCATCACTCTACACAAGCTCTACAACCGCAATATACTCAAGTCTCTGGTGGAAAATGGAAATCAATGAAATGAGCCAATTATAACGATTTATTCTGCTGAATCCTATTATAGGATATTCTATTACTCTGTTTCCGCTTTCAAACGCTTTTCACCATAGTTCGTAAGCGAATTCCCAGAAATGAAAAGATGATGCGAACAGATAGAGCACATTCACAGCCTCTCTCCGGAAGAAAGCGGAGAAAGTTTTAAACATATTTTTCAATGGCGTGCTAAGACGAGCTTTTTAGTGCCGGTAAATCTAAAATATTTTCCATTTTATGAGGCAGGATATGGAAAATAAGAATTAAATTGAATTCCTGATTTATAACACCTAAGTAGGTTTTTTGAACGCATTTTCATGGTGAGCTTACAGTCATAACTTTTCTAGCGCTGGATTTTAATAAGCTGTGAGAGTTGTAGTGGATTTAAATCCTACAGTGCTTAGCATTGAAATGTCCTTATAATGTAAATCCAATAATTATAATTAGTACATGTATGTATACCGAAATTCAGGTTTTCCAAACGTTTTCTTTCTAAACAAACAGAATTCCCCGATTGTAGAGAATTCCGCGCTGATATTTCTAAGTGTACGAATAATTATAACCCCTATACGTCTAAGATTCAAAAAGAGATCATTTAAGTCAATATTGGTAACTTTTGGGGAAAGTTACAAATATTGAATTCTTTATTTCAATATAAAGAAAGAAAGAAAAATTGGAGAATTGAATAAACTGATGATTACATGCTTGTAACGTATTTCGATGTGTAGGCGACATATGAACAAACTCAAAAAAAAACTCAAAAAAGCCTCAGTAAAAAAACTGTCAGAAAAAAGTCTCAGAAAACAAATTCCCAGTAGAAAAAAAACAAAAAAACATCTTGGAACGCTTCGGGATGAAATTTTCCATCGATATGATTCACTTGTTTGTTGTGAACATATCGCTATAAGAAGGATAGAAATTGTAACTTAAAAATGAAAATAAAGGATAGAATTTGTGACTTAAGTATTGAAGATAAGTCAAATTGTGACTTAGTATTGCAGATATAGAAATTGTGACTTAAGGATTGACGATTATAGAAATTGTGAATTAAGTATTGAGTGATAGAGATTGTGAATAAAGCATTGAAGACAATAAAGATAATCAAGAAGTATTAGCAGCTGTTTGAAGTGTTTAGCCCCAGAAGTCCTCGTTGGACAAAGTCTTTAAATTACAAGGCCCAAGAGAACATTTTGATTAAGATCAAGGTGGTCAGAGGTAGCGCAGCGGAATTCATTAATGTCCCGAAGCCAAAATGAGGTGGAAATTCGTCTTAGAGGTGGTCAGAGGTAGCGCAGCGGAATTCATTGAAGTCCCGAAATCAAGCTGAGGTGGAGATTCGTGTTGGAGGAAGCAGAGGTAGTCAGAGGTACCGCAGCGGAATTAATTGAAGTCCCGAAACCAAGCTGAGGTGGAGATTCGTGTTGGAGGAAGCAGAAGTGGTCAGAATCAGCGCAGCAGAAGCAAGTAAAGTCCCGAAATCAAGATTCGATGGAGATTCATGTTGGACTCAGCGCAGCGCAACTTGTGTAAATTTAATTTTTTATATTTACTTACTTTCATTTGATTATTCCTATTTATTTATTTTGTCTAATATAAAAGAGTAAGCTCTTTCTGTTTGAGTGTGTGTATGTGACTTGGAAGGATCAGGGCTTAAATAATGTCCTAAAACACCCAATATTTATTTATATATATATATATTTTTTTTCTTGAAAATAGATCACAAGCTGTGACAAACGTTTGTGTGGTCTCCCGACTAGGAATAGCTTCAGGCTAGGGTCCGATTTAGAACACGATTTGCCTGAAGATTGATCAAGGATAAATCAGGCTTAGATGACAGAAAAAGTTTACGCCTTGTATGATCTCTACAATATCCGTTCAACCGATCCACTCTAGATTTGTTTTAAGGATGTGATTGTGATAATTAATTATTCTTTGAAGCGGATAAGAGCGTAATATCTACTGATAATTTTTCTATATGTCTTACTAACCAGAATTGGATAAAAAATGCTTACGTAGCGATAAGAATTGAAACAGCGTCATCGTTGAGTTATATTATTATATATATATTAACTAATTAACAATATTAATTAGCCTTAAAATAAATGAATAGTAGTTTTTTGCCTTAACTTTAGTGAAACTTGCAAGGACGTCGCCAGCCACTAAGCTAGGGAGGAAGGGGGGGGGGATGTCAAGCTGTCTGATTGAGGGTACATCTGCAAATAAAATAACTGCAGGTTATGGCAATAAAACAAATATTTTACTGAAAGAAATATGTTTACATACAAATAATAGTACGCTATAAGACATATAATGAACAAAAATTATCTCAATTCACTCGGATTTCTCGCAAATTTATCTACCGCTTTATTGTTGAAATCTGACAAGTTCCTCGCGATAATTTTACTGTGAAGACTCATCATTGCCAGGTTTCCACCATGGTACGCCGAAGCCAAGTTTTAATACGACCCAAGCTGTTGAGGGAGCGTTCTATGGTACAAGTGGTGCACGGTAAAGCTACCAAGATTTAAAGCTCTAGGGGTTTCCGGGAAAAACAGCTTCGTGCCTTCTAGCACTTCAAAAACGGTCAAATCAGTGTTATTGGGTTTGTTTTCCCACATTTACTGCCACTATTCAATTTAATTTTTTATAGTTTACAAATTATAAAATTCGCTAAAGGTTTCGCAAGCTTCAATTAAATTTTTAAGGGACATGGTTTGCATTTGGGCAGGCGGCAACTTTGATAATGCGAAAGCTGCAGTGTTGTCTTCAGTAAAACGTTCTTGTAGTGATCTAATCATGGAACTTAAGTACGGGATTACCAAAGACCTCCTCCAAAACATTGATGGACTGTCTGCTGGATGGTTGCTCCGATAACGCTGTCGTCCAACAAGGCGTGGAATTTCCGAAATATTTTCATACAATCCGAGGTTTTCTACTATGGCAGTAGCGGCTTTCGAAATTCCATTTGTGACTTGATCTGGATAATTTCGGTGCATTTTAAAAAGTTGTAAAAGGCGCTTCATGTGTTGCGAAGTCTTGACCGTATCCAAAGCTACTGCCTGAAGTCCAGTTACCATCGGTTCCATCATATCTGAGTATTTGGCTATCAACAAAAGGCACATAATATAATGAACTCTAGAAGCAGCGAAATAGAGTTGAAAAGCGTGTTTTTGAGTCGCACTATTGTCTTCAACTGATATGGTTTCTTATGCCTCCATTATTGCACAGAAGAGTTCTTTAACACCTCTGAGGTTCTTGTGTTTCCAGCTCCACCGTGTTTCATAGATCCGCGAAATATTGCGCAATAATCAATCGAATCGTTGACTGGGCGTTGCTCTTCACTTCAAATTTTTTATATGTGCTTTTCCTCGAGTTGCCGGCAAAAATCCTAGAAGCGGCAGTGTTTACACATGCCAACACTCGACTTTGTTTTGTGTCGGAATTCTTTTGAAATTCGCTCGTGTCTAAAAATTGTTCCCCCAAACCCTCCTAAGCCAAAATACTAAAAGGTCAATTGGTCTCTAGGGGGCAGAAAGGTGTTTAATTTTGAAAGACGTAAAAAACTAAAATCGATTCGGTGAAGTCGATAAAGTAGTATATCCCCTTAATATAAAAAAGATTTTTCGGTTTTTCTTTTTCAAAGAATCCTCAACTACGGATTGAAGTGATGATGAGACACCTTTCCCAAATGAACAAATTCCGATGAGTCTGACATTGTTTGAATGCCATACACGGTGGATGATGTTTTTCACAACGATTTTATCATTCGAGGTAAATTTGTTAAAATCAATAAAAGACCATCAATTTTGCGATCGTAGAGCTGAGATGTTGGTACCCAATGCCGTAGCCCTTCACATCATTCTCTTCTCTTCATTACTAGTTGATGGATCACTACATTTACAAATGGTTTCATAATCTGAATCCCTCGACAAATTTGGATCAAATTCATCCGTTGATCCTTAATTTCCTCTGTCTTCAGACTCTCCTTCATGTGGTGATGTTATGTTCGCATAGACTGTTTCGGAATTGAGTTACTCTAGATTTTTATCGAAATCCAATCGAATCTACTTTCCCTTGTTAAAGTATGTAAATATTGATTAATTTACACAAAAATTGAACTCCTTCGTCACTGAAACCCGTACTATACTTTCATTCACACACCGCGACAAAGACGTCAGACCGAGCTGAAGATGGCTGTATACAGCCGAAACGCGTCCTCGAAATCCGCGAAGCAAGGCCCGGCGGACCCAAGCTACCTAGAGTTAATTTTGGCCTGCGGCCATCACCAATGCGGCAACATCAAAACGAACTTCATTTTCATTCACTTTTATTACTTTGGGAAATACAAGTTTCGATTGTAAGACGACTTACGATTGTAAGTCTTAGTTATATTGTGCAAAATAATGACAATGACTCTCCAGAATAATGAAACCAGATTATTTTCATTCTTGATTTTCTGATTCTACTCTGAAACTGATATTTGACATCTTTCACTGCTTGAAGATAAGCCTTTTTTTGGGTAGGGAGGTGAAGGCTATTTACGCCCTGAGTGTCAGACTCCCAGTGGACCTACTGGACTACCGACTAAACACCTCCCCTGTCAACCGGAGCGCCTAGCGTGGAACCGTTTCAGTGTAAGACTGAAAACAACCGTGTCCGCTCAGTAGCTGGGTCAGGTAGAAGTCAGTCTCACCATGCGTTCGACTGAGCCACGATCTTAAGTCGTTGAGCCGCGCGGTCCATCTTCCTTTTAGCTCAAGTTCCTATGATTGCTGTCATTCGTCGAGAATGCATCGTCTTTCATCGCGAGCAACTTTTCTTTATTACCTTCATGCCTTCGGAGGTAGACTCTTTTGCGCTCTCTAGCAAGGAAAGCGATGGATATCACCCCTGCAATTACCAACACCGCTGGCTCAGAGACTGTACGATATGCTGATGCAATCCGCAGTGCTGCTCGTCTCTGCACCTGTACCAGCCGTTTTCGGTGCAGTTCCTTGTTGAGAGCTTCACTCCTAACCTCTGCTCCACAAAGAAGCGTAGATTGCACCACACTCATTAGCAGACGCCTTTTCGTTAGGCTTGGTCCCCCATGATTGGCCTTTAGTCGACTAATTGCCGAGACCCCTGCTGCGGCCCCGTTTGTCGTTGCCTTAATTTGAATAATATTTAATTAAGGCTTAATTTGCATTAATAAGCCTTGAGCCCGAGTATAGGAGTCATAGTCATGAACACTGTCGATAGGGGAGCGTAGCAACAAAACAATATATAATATAAGCCAAACTGGCTTCAAAGGGGAAAACGACAAATAACATATTCGTGAGAAATATCTCGAGAGGAAAACCACTGATCAAATTCAAAGAATGATGCTGCTATCGACGATATTTGGTCTGACTCCTCAAAAACTCACTCAAAGAGAAGGGCAGGACAATTCCATTGCATCATTATGAGGAAGAACAACTATTTATTTGTATATGAGTTATATATTTATTATATTGTGCAAAAGTTAACGTACGGTTGGGTAAATTAACTGAGGTGATATTATAGGTTTGATGTGGTGAAATTACATTTCACCTCATCGAAGGAAACAACTTGACGCCAAATTATTGCATATATTTGTGGGAAACGAATAAATGTATATATATACTTTGAGTTAAAGTGTTCTTTTATAGAAATTTTGTTTATCTCAAGCACTGCGAGGAAATGTGTAAAGTTACGTCAAAGAAAATACAATTATTCATTTGAAGAACTGTGGAAAAGCTCACATAGAAATCTTGAGAAATCAGAATGTAGTAGTGTGTAGTTAAATTTTTTTGAAGCTGCGAACCTAAAACTATAGGAAAACGATGTTATCTGGATATCCGCCAAAGTACCTGCTGTTAAACGCTTTATTCTAATGTGATTCTCGAACACAGGAAGCACATAATCCTATTGGGTTGTTCGAATATTCATGTCGTCTTTTCTCATAAATAACGTGAACTGGATATTTCATTTAGTACTAATTGCGTGTATTATACTATTTTATTCTCTTTTAAAGATTAGACTTTAGACTACCTTCAGTCAAAAACTGAGTGTCATTAGTAAATAACAAATTGGTTGAAAATAAACATGAAAATTGACAATCGAAGAGAGCATTGTCCACTTATTTAATTGTTTTACTTCCGAAAGGGCAAACATGCGATGAAGGCTCGAAAGCAGTGATGTGGAGTTTATGATGAGGATTGCCTTCCTGAATGCCGTTGTCAGCGTTGGTTTGCTTGCTTTCGTCAAACCACTCTGATGCCGAAAAACGCCTTAATCAAACTAACCGGCATATGACAACACCAGAGATAGAAGAGAAGTTTGACATATCAAACCCGACCGATTACTTGCACTTACAACCGCTTGGTTACGTAAAAAACTGTAAAGGTCCCTCACGATTTTAAGAGAATCCACCTCACCAAGCGCATAAACATAAATGAAACTATTTGCTGAATCGTAACCAAAACAATCCATTTCTAAAAAGCATCATAACAGGTGATACCAAATGGATTGCTTACGAAAACGCAGTCCGAAAACGATCATGGACCAAGCAAGGTGAGCCCACACAATCGACATCCAAAGCCAATATTCACCAAAAGAAAATTATGCTTTCTTGGTTGTGAGATTCCCAGAATAGAGTCTACTTTGAGCTGCTTCCAAGAAACCAAACTATTAATTCGAATGAGAACTGTCGTCTACTATCGAAACTGAACGAATAAATCAAGAAAAAAGACCCTAAACTGGCCAATCGCAAAGGAGGGATGTTCCATTATGATAGCACCAGAACTTACACCATTTTAATACACCATCAAAAATTTATGGAACTTAATTGAAGGCTGATGTCAAATTTAGCCTATAGCCCGGACTTAAGCCTGTCCGACTATCATTTGTTCCGGTTCGTTCTAAACCATTTTAATCGCAAATTCGATCAGGCTTTCTAAATATTATTTGTTTTAGTATTTTGTTGGGCCCCCTTGAGCATCGAGTACTGCTTGTAGTCTTTGGGACAAAGGAGCGACTAAATTACTGGTTTCCTCCGGCGTTATTTTCTTCCATTCTGCTAGAAGTGCGTCCTTCAGCGAATCCTTGTTTTTTATGGAGTACTTCCTATCGGATTTAAATTCGAGCTTTGGAAAGGATGATTAAGCTGTCTGGGAGCGTAATATAACAACCAGAGTCCCTAACGATATGAGCTGTGTGCTTTGGATCGTTGTCTTGTTGAATAACTCAACTCCTTCCAAGGCACAACTTCTTCTTGTTCCAACTAGCTTTTATATACAAAGCGATCCATGGTGGATTCAATAAATGATAATCTTCGGACTCTAGATGCTTCTCTGGCTCCCCAAACCATGACATTGCCTACACTATGCTTGACTGTAGGTACCGAATTTTTGGGATCTAAGGCAGCGTTGTCTTACCTCCAGGTTTTGGCGCGACCATCACATCGAAAATGTTAAATTTGGTCTCATCAATAAAAAGGATTTGCTTCCAAAAATCCATGCCCTTGTTAAAATGGGACTTTGCGAATTCTTGGCGTAGAAGTCGGTTTTTAGCTGATATTAAACATTTTTTACGGGGTGTTCTGCTTCGAAATCCATTTCCATTCAACTCCCGCCCAATAGTCCATGGATAGACAATCTTTTTACTTAACGTAGCGATATGTTCCGCTAAATTTGCAGCACTCGATTTGGAATTTTTGCCCACTACCTTTGAAATTAGACTGAGGTCTCCCCGCGAAAGTTTTTTCGTTCGACCAGTTTGTGGTTTGTTCTTAATATAACCGGTTTTTTCAAAGTTTTATATTATTTTTTGCATTGAACTTCGTTTTAACTTGAATAATTTCGCTATTTCACCGTACGAATTATTGTCTTTTGTATATTGCACAATCAATCTCGCAAATTGCTGCAAATTTCTTTCCCGAACAACATTTTTTCAACCTTACACTTCAAAACTAGCGTAAGACTATTAAAGCGTTGCAGCTGCACTTCCACAACAAAAAAAAACAAATAAGTTCTTAGACAAATTCTGTTATGTTTCCCAGTACACTGACTGTACGTAGACTTTTGTCACGTCATTTTTTTCGTTTTTATGAATTTATTTTAAAGTTTGTAATGAAACGTTTTTGTTTTTGTTTTTAAAATATATATTTTCGATACTGAAAAAAAAACTATATCAATAGTTTTTGATTAAAGCTTCCAATCACTCAGAAACTCAGTACAAAGTGCTGTATGTAGACTTTTGGCCGCCACTGTATATGTCAAGTCGTTCCAGTCTAAGTTCTTGATGAAAGGTAAGGTTTTAAGTCGTCTGCCCAGTTGATTTGTTTTCTTTTACTTAAATGTATAAATTCTGACTAACATTCTACTCGCTACGTTAGACAACAAAAGGAAGTCATTTTTGCATCGGATAGTTACTGGTGATGAAAAGTGGATCCATTACGACAACCCCAAACGCAAAAAATCATATGTGAAATCCGGCCAACCAGCCAAATCAACGGCAAAGCCGAATATCCATGGCGCGAAGGTAATGCTCTGTATTTGGTGGGATCAGACGGGTGTGCTGTATTATGAGCTGCTAAAACCGGGTTAAACCATCAATGAAGCACGCTACCAAACACAATTAATCCGTTTGAAGAGAGCAGTAGCCGAAAAAAGCCCGGAATATGCGACCAGACACGAGGCAATAATTTTCCATCATGGCAACGCTCGGCCCCACGTTGCTTTTCCGGTTAAGAACTATTTGGAAAACAGTGGATGGGAAGTTTTACTCCACCTGCCTTATAGCCCAGACCTTGCCCCTTCTGACTTTCATTTGTTCCGATCGATGCGGAACGCCCTCACTAGAATACGGTTCACATCAGAGCAGGATATCAAAAATTAGCTTGATTCATTCTTGGTTGCCAAGCCGGTGCAATTCTTTTGGGATGGGATCCACAAATTGCCAAAAAGATGGGAAAAGGTCATAGCTTCAGATCTGCAATACTTTGAATAGTACTATTGTACATGTTTTTCTTCAATAAACGTTCAAATTTTGAAAAAAAAACCGCACGAATTAAGTTATACAGCAATAGCTCCAGCAAGTTCTGGATTTCTCTCTCTTACACATCCATTCTATTTTGAGTGCCCATAACCAATCTCGTTACTTTTACGAGGATATCTGCGTATGTCAAATTTACCAATTTTTTTAACACAAAACTTCACTTTTGAAAGTCTAAAAAGTATTGAAACTTTTTTCTTTGCGTGTTGTACCTTAACGAATATTCCCAAACAAAACAAAGCCATATCCACCACTTCCTGCTGATACAAATCTTTTAACGGTTGCCAACATAATGTTTCCAATATTTCAAGCTAAATGTCAGCATCATTAAACAGCTTTATTTCAATCTTTCCCTGCCGACTTGCCATATCAATGATAATAATGGGAAAAGAGAACGGTAGTGGTATTAGTATCATTTAACATACCTCATAGGGTTTCGTATTGCAAACGGCGATGACGTGGTACGAAAGCGATGTAAAGTCTACCTGAATTGTATATCCTTTTCGATTTATGTAGCATTTTCCCAATTATAAAAATCGTCATCATCGGGAAAACAGCTTACCGTTGGGAAATAAAATACGATTGCTTGCCTATCCGCGCGATACGACTGAGGGTAAATTTTACCTATGCTGACGACGGTCGTAATCTATTTAAATGCGCGAGTCCTGGGGATGAAGTTATTCACGATTTGCTAACGAGAAAATGATGGTTTGGCAATAAGCGAACTTAAATTGCTCCTTTGCCGCACGTACTTTGTGCGATTTGGTGAACAGTCTCGTACACATACATATAATCGCCTTCATGGGAATGATTAAATAAAATTAAGTTGAAACGATGTGATTAACTTTGGCGTTCGTTGAGGGAAATTTTCATTCAAGTTTTGATGTTATAATTTTTTTCCGCGGCTTGCAAAGAAAGCAGAGAACAATTAACTAAGGATTTAGATTGTGATTCTTATTTTAGCAATTGAAATTTGTAAAAACTATCAATCTATTCATACAAAATAAATGTTCATAGTATAATATTTTTGTATATGATATTTAAAACTATTGATCCACTGACAACAGAAGCTTAAGGTAATCTACGTCTTCTTCTTTCTATGGTTGTGGTTTAATGTTCATGGTAACACGATAACATTCTTCCGGTGGGTAGGCTAGAAGATAATCCGTCCAGCCGGAGGCTTAGCGCATGCAGTTTTTCGTTAACATTTCTATGGCATCCTGTCGTCGGATGATGATTTGTATAAGCTAAGTAAATGTTTACCATAGTAAGTAGTACAACTTTTTTGTCTTGTTTTGTTATTTTCGAAGACGTTTTTCTTCCTCAATGGCTGAAAAGTGATAGAGTGAGTTCATCTGCAATCTGCAAATTCGGCGAGATTATTTTCAAATGTGGCATGGTTAGAAAGTTTCATGCAAATAAAAAAGGAATGAGGTTATTGCGCCATTTTTTTTTTTTTATTTTATTCAAATATTCATTACAAAATGTCTTTTATATTGATAAATTATCTTCTTTCAATTGAGTGCATAAAGTATTCTCAATGAGTTCCGGCTCCATATTGTAACTTATATAACCTTTTGAAATTATCCCATTCTAGACTGAATCCACTGTTGTCCATCAACCAAATTATTCGACGCAGCGTTAATCCTAGTTGGAGTTGCCCATACTCAGCTTCACATCTGGTGAATAAAGTCACTACTTCTTCTTTATATACAGAGGCAGCCTCAAAAACTCATCATATTACGCTTTACGAGTTCCCAGGCCCAAAAAGAAACATTGAATAGCATCTACTACTGAGGTGCTAGTTGTCGAGGAGTTATTTTAGTTTTATCTAATTTAATGACCACATATTGCTGAGATTGTAGATGTTATTTCTCTGGAAAGCTTAAAAAGATCCTCCTGGTATTATTATTTGTACTGGGGTCCACTGACTGGAAAAAAGCATAGGCCAGAAGCGGCCCTTAGCTCCCCATTTGTAGTACTATTGTTTACAGATGGTCCATCCTGTCGTCCTACACAAGCCAAGGAGTTCCCCCAGTTCTGTTGTCGACAAGTGTTCCAATTCTGTTACGCCAGTACATCTCAGCCAAGTAAGGCGTTTGTTGGCCAGACTCGGACAACCTAGAAGGAAGTGTTCTATACTTTCTTCTTCCTCACTACAAGCTCGGCAAGTGTCATCCATTTGGATTCCTACTCGTTTGGCGTGTTGATCTAGAACATTATGCCCCGTTTATACTGCCACCAATGTTCTAACGTCATTTCTGTTTTTTTCCAGGAGTTCTTTTTCCTCGTTTAATTAGAGTGAGGCCAAAGAGCTCGGCTTATCCAGCAGTCGTTCCTGTCATTCCAAGCCGTATCTGTCTCTTTTCAGACGATTTCGTCTAGTTCCCACTTTACCGTTGCTAGTGGTGCTTTAATTGTGTCTATTCTAGAGGCATTTTGTTCAGCTGATCCAGCTCTCGCTAGCTCATCCGCTCTTTCGATACCCTATACACCGCTGTGTCCAGGGACCCATGTCAGTTTTACATTTACTCGGGTCGTTGCGGCTTTGAGAGCCTGCGTACAATCCTGCACCAGTTGTGAAACTACGCGGTTAGAGGCAAGCGCCTGCAGTGCCGACTTACTGTCCGAGAGTATTTGCATTCTTCCATTAAGGTTGTTTGTTATCGCTTCTATAGCCGCTTTTATTGCAAACACTTCCGACTGGAAAACTGTGGTGTGGCTCTCCAGTTTATAAGTTCGGTTAAGTTGCGGGTGATCAGGAAAAAAGATGCCGGTGCCACTTCCCTCAATCGTTTCGGAACCATCGGTGTAGATCATGATTTCACTTCCAGATGTGAAATCCTGCACCGTTTTCCACTCTTCCCTGGACGGAATGCTGATCTTGTATGGAATTGTTGTGTCTACTATTGGTTGAATTCTATCCAGCTCCGTTTTACTTGGCGGGGCCATTCTCTCAATTTTTCCAAAATGCATACGTGCCCCATTTGTGGGTGGTTAGATAACCCATATGTGGATTTTAATCTAATGCATGCAAGTGATGCCTCTCTGAAGATGATTTTGTCGAGTGGCATGAGATTTTTTTTTTTTTTGGTTGTGAGGTGAAGGCTTTTTACGCCCTGAGTGTCGGACTTCCAGTGGCACACAGCAACTGAACTACCGACTAAACATTTCCCCTGTCACACCGAGAACCTAGCGTGGAACTTTTTGTCACATTACTTCGGACTAAGCCTCTTAAGTCTCGCCTACCGGCACCTTCGGATTGGAGAGACCCCTCCCTCAGCAGGCATGGACAGAAACGAGAATGATTACTAAGAGAGTGAGCCCTCTTCCCTCTCTGCCGACTGCCAACGTTAAGCTGGTATGTCGATAAGCCGTTGCTTTGTAGTGGCTGGCTTTTGCCGGCTTCGATATTAAAACTACTTTAGCTTCTCTCCAGTCCAAAGTAATATGGTCTTTTGATATGGAGGCTCATTATATTTTCACCAAAACCCGTATTATTGTGATATCCGCTTTCATAAGCATGATCGGATACACTTTGTTGGCTCCTAGTGATTTGTAAGGTTCGAATGTATTAATGGCCCATAGGACCTTTTCTTGGCTAACCATTTCTTTTAGAGAGGAGGACGGGAAAGGCACGGTAAGGAGTCACGTTGTTTACTTGTTCTGTCTCTTCATCTGTTGAGCCCGGAAAGTGTTGGTTTAGTAGGAGCGTTCTATGCTACTTTTTGTCAATGATTCGTTCTCCTTTTGAAGCATCGTGTCCTCATGTGGTTCTCTTTCCAGAGCCCTGCTTAGCCTAGATGTCTCTATATTGTTGCAAAAAAGATTCCAGAATTTCCTTTTCCCTCTTCTTAGAGCTGTTTTAAAAATTTTCAGATTTCGCTTATAGTCCTCCTAATCCGTATCTCGGCTTGTGAGGCGAGCTATTCTGAATAGTCTTTGAGTATTTTTCCTGATCTCTTCCAACTCTTTGTTCCACCAGCTTACCTTTTTTTGCTTGACGGTAGTGGTTGGACAGATTTCACTGAAACTATAGACCAATATACTTGTGATGTATCTCACTTCATTGTCGATGTCCTCTCGACTTCTCAGTGGATTCACCTGGTGTGATCCTATATATCTTTTAGCGTTGGTGTAGCCGTCCCAATCCGCTTTTTTAGGATTGCAGTAGACAAATGGGGTCTTCTCGCCTCTTCTCACTTGAAAGGTGATCCATTGGTGGTCCGACAGGCTAGGTGAGTCACATACTCTCAAGCCGTGCACGTCCTCTAATGCCTCTGATGTGATTAGAGTGACGTCAATCACTTCCGCTCTATTTTTGTTATAAAAGTTGGAGTGTTACCCTTATTTGCTAAGTTGAGGTTAGTAGTTATTAAGTAATTGACTAACAGATCACCTCTTTCGTTGCACTTGGTGCTTCCCCAGAGTTCGTGTTGCGCGTTCGCATCGCATCCGATGATGGCCCGCTTCCCCCGTATATGATCCGATAAGGTGCGGAATTCGGTGGTCGGCCCCGGAGCGTGAAACGGTTGGTGTGCTGAAGCAAGCGTTACTTGCCCGTCCCTTCCGTCGAACACCACTGATGTTAGGTCCATGTCACTGAAATGCGGTAGAAAAATTAAATTAATTTCCTTTCGACATCCTCCTGGTAATGAGAGCCATTTTCGATCGCTTGTCGGTATAGATAATATGGGTAGGTCTTTTTACGCCCGCCCAAATCTAATCTATCTGTTAGATCCTTGTGAAATAGAATGGCAAATTTTTAAACACTCTCAAGACGAAAGTGGAGATCTTTGGCGAGTAATCCGAAAATTTTATGCCTCCAGCAGTTTTATCTGCATAGAGTCAATGTTTATCTCCTTACATATTAAAAAATAATAATAAAAGAAAAAAGTTTTTCTCACCTATGGCTCATAAAAAAGAAGTGGTAATAAAGCAATAAGGAGACCTTGACATTCGTATCTAATGCTCATAAGGTCAAAGATGCCACGCTCCTTCAGTGGTTATCAAGGCAGTGACCAGTCAGACGCAACTCGCAAAGCTCCTCGCTTTTGCATATCTATCAGTCTTTTCAGAATGGGGGAGAGTTTGGTCGAACCTCGAAGTCACTGAACCACTGCACTCACCTGATAGTGTTTTTTGATCAAACAGACAGAACTATTTACTGCTCACAAACTTACTAAGAACTGATGTATCCTGTGCATCCAAGTTGGCTATCACTAGGATTTGACTGTCGTCAACTCAATCATGAAGTCAAGGTGTACTTGGAATCGAGAATCATATCTCCATTTCGGATAGGATTGACTTGCGGATCGAATCCTTAGTTAATACAACCTCCTGAAATTTTCCAGAGCTAGACTTAATTAGCGGCCTTTCATCCACTTAATTTTTCAATACAGCATTATTCCTAGTTTAAGTTGCTCATTTCTTTTAGTCTAGTGACTAGCAGCTAGTGGCTAACTAAAGCTGGGGAATCTAGTGACTAACAGAAACACTTTAATTTACATGCGGTCTGCTGCACTGAAGAGCGCGCAGTCAAGGAAGAAACAAAAGCGAAGCGATTTAACCCGAAGCGATTTAAGCCGAAGCAATTTAACCCCTTTTCCTACTTCGAATGCAAAGGCATCTTGGAGAGACTAAGTGTGTTCGTAACCAAGCTACAGTCCAACCCCAGGCATATTTGCTTGAATCTTTGAAGAAGCTCTGTCTTCATTACTCCTTTCTTTTGTTGATCAACTAGCCTAGAAATTTCGTTGCGGATTGGTATACCAAGACTAATATGTTTGTCTCATCCGGATTCGTTGAATATAAAGTGTTGCATCGTGGTACTTTCTTCACTTATCAATTGTTTGCGCTATTCATCTGTACACAGTAGTTTTACCATGATGTTACTCAAAATATAGTCCATTGCATCTTCAGCTCGGGTGCCTCCCGTTTCTCTATTAAGTTTTGATAGGAGGCCACGTCTCAAAAGAACACCATCGAAATTCAACCTCCCAATTTTTGTTCATTTACGTCCATCTGCTAATTTTCACTATGTTTATGGAGTTCAGGTGGCACAGTCACTGATTTTGAAAATAATATATTGTTGAATGTTTGATTTCTAAAGCTCTCTGAATTTGATTGTTTTCCAGAAAAGAGGTTTTCCGGCATGTGAGCACCCAAATTTATTGTTTCAAGTTGTCTTCTGCTTCTTTTGGGTTATGACCTATTGATAAGGTCCTGTAGCTATTTCATCCTCTTTTCAACATCCTTCTTCATATTTTTTTCCATTGCCAAGGCGTTTCTCATAACTTTCCAAGTGCGCTTAAAGTTCTCTTAACTTTATCCAAAAATATCTTCCTGAGAAACGAAAGCCACAACCGTTTCGATTAACATCTTGTATGATTACTGACCCTCGTTATTCCTATTGCTACCTCTCTTCTGTGCTTGAACTCCAATAGTCTAGTATTATTTATAATCTGGAGAAAGCTACGCATTAATTTACATTGTAATTTTCTAAACCTATCTTGACTTTTCATTTTAAGAGTGATGGACTACCTCTCGCATCAAAAACGTGATACTTTCACTTTGTCTTAGAAGTATCTTTTTTTAAGGCATACACGCCTCAGTAATGTTCCATGAGGCTTACCTGTTTCGCTGATTATTATCATTCTTTCAGGCATTTCATGAAACTTTGCGCAAGCAATAGGATCTAAATTTTACGAAATATATAAAAAAATTATTTAAAGTACTATTACCTATTATAACTGAAAAATCTTTTTTTTTTATACGGATTTCAATATCTTAGATCTTCGAAAATAACTTCTTAGAATAATATACGATAATTCGTAACCGAAAACGGTTTTGCGCTCACATCAACTTTAGTGAGCGCACGCTCTCGGCACTCCGTAGGTGCTGTACGCCGCTGACCTGCCCTTTTTAACCGAAAAACCGGTTACAGTTTTACATCGATATTGTTCGACGACTTATGGGTTCTCAGTTCTATTTTAGTTGTTACAGAAGTACTTTCACACAGAATAATGCCTCGTAAAGAAGCTAATAATTATCCAAAAAGTAGATAAAGTGAAAAACCAAGAAAAAAAAGATGTACGAGATGATTTAATGAAGGACGTCTGATACTGCTGAAAATCATACAACTCATGGGTTACACCATGAGAAACTGCTCTCACGATAACGCATTGAGAAAAGACGAAGAAAGAATTTCGCTGGCAGAAAAACTTAGCAAGGGGGCCACAGAGGAAGGTCGTTATGGTGAAAAAGGACCAATCTCAAGAACACTGGAGATTTGAGGTTGTTGGTTTACTTCTATATGATCCAAGCATTGCAGATTAACTGATGATAAACCATAAAAATCGATTTTTCAAAAGATATGTACTGATTGATGTTCAGTTAAACTCCGAATCTAACGCATTTTATTTTTTGAACTGCGTCTGCAAGAATCGACCACAATCTGATTCAAAAAATGAACAAAAAAAACATTTTAAGTATCAAAAACTTATCAGAAAAAGATCGATGTTCAACCTTTTGAATGAATTTCCACTATTTTTTTATTTTTCAAGTTTTCTTGTCGATTCTTGTGTAAGACGGCTTCCTTTTCCCAACGCATTTTGATTTTTTTTATTTGAGACCCGCCATTACAGAGATTAACTGCCCGCCATGGAGCCATGTTATTTTGATTTCGGGTCGATTTTGGCGCCCTCTATAAGGTGAACAAGGTTTGGAAAATAACAAAAAATTTGGACTCTTCAAATGTTGTTTAATACAATAGAACAATTTCGATTACGTTATTTGATAAATAAAATGTAGAAAAAATATTGATCATGTACCTTTTTTTAAGCTCCTAATAAGTAATAGTACCTTAAATTTATATTTAGATAACCATAATTTAGAAACAATCAAGTATGAGCGTTTTGCAGATAACTAACAGCAACCAATAGGTGGAAAATTGAGCCATAGGTAATTGGAAGAAACGCCATAGGTTAAAATGGAAAAAAAGATTTCCACGAGTCAACATGTTATCCACCTGTATTTCAGCTTAATCCCTTTGACGGCCAATCTTATGCCCATCTGTATATACTTAAGAAAATATCATTTTCTCTTCGTGATTTATTTGGGCTCGAGCAAGTTGCGAAACCTCCGTCGACAGGAAATATACTCGTGTACTTCGAAGGAAGCATTGATTTCACGATCGGAAAAGTTGGAAACAATGATTTTGACAATGCAAATCACAAAGGTGCTACAAGTAGCTACAAATGACATAAGCTTTACTTTCTTTATTTCTAGCCTACGGCGATACTAGCGTTAAAGAAAGCAAACCATTATCATAATCGTAAAGTCTGACATTGCCAAGCATATACTTACGTACTCAGAACGTTTTGATGTAGCAGGGATCTTGCTTTTAAAACAGTTTGAACGCATATGGTACTTTAAAGAAGATTATCGACAGGATTTTCACCGTCTACAAGAATGGTGCTTTAATTATGACAACCATTTTCAGTTGGTTTGAAAATTTTAAAGGGAAAAGTTTTAATCTGGAAGATAAAGCTCAGAACGACCGTTCAATCCATCAAATGTGACAGGTGTCATATTTGAACCAAAAATTGGTTATTGAAAATCGAAAGATAAAAAGTAGTTCCCATAGTTTTCTTGGAAGCCTAGAGACCACAGTTTTCCACAAAGCAAAAAACGGATCAAAATTTAAAATAACTTATCCTTGGACAGTTAAAGATAATAATATTGACATGGAGCTGTTGTTACAGCTGATCAGTTAAGAAATCTACATTGCGTACAACGAAAATAACCTTATTGGTGTCATAGATTATTTTGGAGTGTCTTTAATATATTATTTGTCAACGACTTTGAGATTGCCATAGTCTGATATTCGAAAAGAGAATTTTTGGCGTTCTGTCTCTCAAGGCTCAAAATTGATAACGATTCAAATCCAGATCCAAATCTTTCTAGAGAAGAGTAGATCCAACTACTTTACTTTGACGGACGAACGTTTGGCTAACAGAGATATTCAATGGCAACCATTTGCAGAGAATAGAGGAATTTGAAGTTTGTAGCTTGAAGAATATCCAATGAAAGTCTCATAGTAAATGCTCTCATTGGAATGCGTTTTCATCCTTTATTCGGCGAGCAATTTGCTTGTGGAATAATTAGTGGACGAAAACAACCACGTAAAGGCCCGTTTATATATTCTTCTATAATAAGTACAGATCGATCTTTAAAACATAAAGTGCAACTTGTGCCTTTATATGGCATACCTATAAATAAAAGGGAATGTCCAAGTCCAGGATCAAAGCAATTCTGATTGTTTTTTGTCACAAGAAGGGTGTGCTCCACTCGGAATTTGTGCCTGGAGGACAGTCTGTCAACGGCCCTTTCTACGTTGAAGTGTTGAAAAGATTGAAGAGACGAGTGAACCGAGTGGGACCAGAAATTGCCGCCAGTTGTAAACTGCATCATGACAATGCGCCAAATCACACCTGCTTCGTGGTTACCGAGTATCTAACGAATAATGGCATCACAGTGGTTCCGCAGCCTCCCTACAGACCCGAAACTACCCCAGCAGACTTTTTCATCTTTCTCAAAGCGAAAACCGCTCTCAAAGGACGCCATCACGGAACTCTGGATGCTGTTAAAGCGGCTTGCACGCGTGCTCTGAAGGATACATCGGTTTTGGACTTCCAGAGAGCGTACGAAGCATGGATTGCACGCCTCCAAAAGTGTGTAGATGCTCAAGGAGCATACTTTGAAGAATACTAGGGAAATGTAGCGATATCTGCAATAAATTTTGTTTTCTGGATTTATTCTCATTACTTAAAATACAGAAATAAACAATGTCAGCACTTACGTCTTACGCAACCCACGTAGATGCATATATTTCGGTGGTCCTGCACTTGAACGCATGCATTTTCTAATGTAAATAAAGTCTAAAAGAGGATTGATACATGATACGATTCCGCAGAGACAAGGGGCATTGCGAATCTCATGCGCATACCGAACGGTCTCCGGGGCGGCAGTGCTGGTAATCGCAGGGATGATACCCATCACCCTCCTTGCGAGAGAGCGCAGAAGTATTTACATGTGCAGAGGCGAAGATCGAAGACAGCAGATCACCAAGGAAGAGAGACGTCGCTCTCTCAGCGATTGGCAGCAGTCCTGGGAGCAAGAAACAAGGGGAAGGTGGACTGCACGTCTGATCCGTGACCTGAGGCCATGGTTCGTCGAGTGCATGGTGAGACCGATTTCTACTTGACCCAGCTCTTAAGCGGCCACAGTTGTTTTCGGTCCTACCTGTACAAAATTGACAGAGCACGGTCTCCTAACTGTGTGTTTTGTGCAGGAGAATTGGATGACGCCTGTCACACATTCTTCTACTGCAAAAGGTTGAGCCAGCAGCGAGGGGACCTCCTCAGCGAAATTAGACCGGACCGAAATCTGTCCGGAAACTACCGTCGGAGTAATGCTGAAAACAGTTGACAACTGGAATCGCGTGGCACAATATGCTCGGGTAGTGCTGATACTGAAAAAAGCTTTATTGGAGCGCTGGGAGGCATCGGGGATGGATGGATCTCTTTTCTAGCACTTCCTTCCTCTCCCTTCTTACCCGTTAGAGAAGAAATTCCCATAATCCGAAGGCACCTCTAGGCGTAGGAACACGAGGCCTAGCCCGAAGTAATGTGTCAAACGGTTCCAGGCTAGGTTCTCAGGTTGACAGGGTATTTAGTGGGTAGTCTAAAAGAATTTTGCGTCTGGGAGTCCCACACTCAGGGCGTCAACAGCCTTCACCTCCCTACCACAAAAAAAATGATATAATTCCAAGCATCGTTATTCGCTTTTTGTCTTGATATAATTGATGCTGAGGATCCCATATCACTCATTCTCCCTGATATAGCTCGATAAAGCTCAAAACTTTTTCAAGACTCGACCCTGTCTCCCAAAAATTCACAAACTACAACGACCACCCGCCACAACGTTCACTAGCCATGTAAATAGTGATGAATAAGTAATCACCGCTCACGAATATTCACGAGCAATCCTTAAATTCGTGCAAAAAATTAACGGGCGAATATTCGCCGCGAATACCGAATACACCCGAAAAGATCCTTAATTTAATATTATTTAGCATTCTCAACGTATAAGTATATCAACTTAAATATACTTATTCTTTACAAGTTGGTGTAACACTGCCATAAGGAGTTAATTGCAAAGGCAAAGTCCACCAAAAAAAATTTACAAAAATACTTTAAACTGAAACATTTTCAATTCCCACGAGATCCGAATTCATATTCTAAAATTGAATTTATCGCAAGTTGTCTTAATTGCAATCTCTCGAATAAAACAATCTAAATCTATCAGGATTAAAAACTTAGGATGAGAATTTCAACTTTCCCAACACCAGCACCAATGCCATCATTGTCTCACGATAAAGTTCCATTGGGAAAAACAAGAGCTGAACGCCAAACAAGAAATCATCGGGAAACGACTAACACATTCATAAGGAGTATCAGCCAGAACGACGGCGAAAACGATGAAAAATAAGAGCGAGTAGTTGCTCCGCTTGATGAAATTGCTTTACTACCCTTTTATTGTTAATACAATAATCCTTCAGCCAAAATGTATGAATTCCTTGAACCATTTTACTGTACTAAGTAAAAGCGGATTACAAGTTTGCGTTTATAGATGACAAGATGAGACGAGAATGAGGAATGTTCAGCTGGAGAAAGGACTATTACGGTCCCTGACAATGCCTGCGCTGATGTATACAATATGAATCAGAACTCTTCACCAAAAGACGATAATGATGAAAATTACGATGATGTCGATGATGATTAACCAGCAAGTGTCCTTATTCATGAAGAATGCTCATGAAGGCTTTTATAGTCCTTCGTAATGCTTCCAATGGATTGAAGACATGGAATTGTGGCTTCAAAGGAAGGATTAATAATTTTGAATAAGTGATATGTGTTTATCATGTGCGGTAGGAAAAGCGATTAATTGCAAAAGGCTGAAATTTACAATATAAGGAGCAGTTGTTATCGACATGTTTTGATGATTTAATGTACGTGCCGTTAACTCGATGCTTATTAAATTTTGAAACTCAATTGACATGAACAATTTCAACTTTTACTGAAGAAAGGGAAAATTGATGCGAAAGATAAATTTCTAGGAAACTTCCCTAAACAAAACAAGGATAAAATTATCAAATTTACTTACGACTTATGTTGCTGGTTACATTTAACCACAAATGTGTATACTCTCAGAAATATTGAATAAATATCGAAACGAACATAAGAAATCCTTGGAACGCCAGATCGAAAATAGCAAACATTGGTTGAATTAGATAGCGCATTTTACACAGATACTTTTCAAGAATAACAACTTAGGAGGATTGGCTTGGTTAACGTAATAATATAGTTATATAAAAGCACTTACACTTATCGAAAGGATACATTCAGATACACTCTAAATGATGAAAACAGTTGCTACGTTATAATATTTCCATAATATATTAAAATAGTTACTACCTTATAATATTTCCACGTTTTCCACAAAAAGGATCCTTATCCGTCGTTGAACTATCGTAAGAAGTTATGATATCAATTTTTTCTTAAGTGAATTTCAGCACAATTGAATGTAAAATGTTTGACAATAGAGTCAATCATAGATAGAGATCGAATCTCTTGCTGAACATTGTATCCTACAGGTTTCAATCCGAATTCAATCAAGTACTCTCCTACTTGACGGAGCTATTTCTCCATCAATTTGGAGATGAGAGTATTAAGATGAGTATTATATCCACTGCAGCTTTTGACATAGTGGTTAGGATGGCTGGGGAAACTATCCGTTCGAATTTTCTACGTCCTTCAAGTAAGACTTGCTGTGCTGTACAGACGACCACATTCCTACATCGTACATAAATATTGACCTCAATAAAATAAATTCAGTCAATAAATTTGGGATCTAGGTTCATATCCCTTCGCTAGACTTTTCACTGCGAAAAGGACCCCATCCACTGTATGTCTAAGTTGTCAAATGTGACATTCCATGGCAGTTTGACGATGAAGCTTACTCCTAAATGTTTCATTTTTTCACTAAGCTCATTTGGTTTTATCGGAAAGATTGATAGTGAGAATGATTTCCATTGATTCTCATAAAATAAAAGCTCCTCTTTTTGACGACGATGTTTGATTCATTTGTTGGCATTCAAAACTTTGACAGTAGAAGCGAGTTCTATACTGAACCAGACATGGTCTACTAAAGCTTTCCAATCTTTAGTTTCACGACTTCGTCGACGTATGCCATCCATCTTATGCCCCTTAAGTCGAGGCTGCTTTTAACTGATTTATTGTGGTATGCCACTCTAAGATAGATACTATGCCACTCTGTGCATACATAACGAAGCTTATTCTATTTTGAGGGAGTCCCTTAATTTGAGCCTGCGTTTCTTTGTCAGCTGTCATCATACGGTATGGTTTTTGATTTTCAAAAGCTGTTTTTGCGACTCAAAGATTAAATTTTAATAAGAGCTTGTCTACCAGTTAAGATTCGACCAGCAAGTGTTTTTTGTTTGTAGATGTCCATATTTTTGCGTACATTCAAACTCCGTGCTTTAGTTTGTACATGTAATACTTTTATTATTTTCCTAATTTGAGCTAGTATAGATTTGTCACTAAACATGAGGCTTACATAATTGAATTCAATTGTTACATCCGGCTTTTGTATACATTTGTTGCAATCCCATTTGTTTTTACGAAATCTTGTTCTCATTTTGCGACCTGATTGACGTGTGTAGGAGGGATTAGGGCCAATCAATCCCGGCACGAGAAAGTCATTGATCATGTCTCTATAGCGGCCAGCATTGACTTAAATGTTATTCCCAGCAGCATTTTTGTATACATATGGACAATAATTCCACCAAGCCACAAAAAAAAACAGTGATTTTCTCCGTTTGTAATGATGTTTGGATTATCGCCTGTGGTTGCCCATCACCCTAAATGCAGCAGTTTTTTTTATTAACGTAGCCATTCAACGATTATAAAATATTATAATGATAAAATGATGATATAATGATAAAACGATGAGTTTTTCGAGCAGAACTGTTATTCTCGAAATAAATATGCACAATTCACAGACTGTGAACACAGACTTCAGTTACAACCGATTTATGATAAATGGCAAAACAAACTAATCATAGTGACACTATGGTTAGGACTAACCAAACAAAACTAACGATAGGTGTGACAGTAGTCGCACCATACGTAGCATTAACAAGTGTGGCCAACTCAAAGTTCTACATCTCCAAAAAACACCATTTTATTTGTCGGCTTCTTGAAGGCTACGTTGATGTTATATTTTTATAAAAGTTTTGGTAATTGTTATGTTCCCTTCAACGTCAATGTCCATGTATCCCTTTCGCTTCCTTTTTTCTTTTTTGTACTTTTTCAATGTTTGTAGTTTTTTCTTCCACATCGAGGACTTTTTGTATCACTTGTTTTCACATATCGTGCATGTTATGCTAAATTTACTATCTTATATATCCCATACTCGAATGTTTGTTTGATGGTGTGATATTGCATGATGATTTGTTTGTCTTTATTGTTACGTCAAGGTCATCTACACTTCCTTTTTTTCTGTCCCCATTGTGAATTCTAGTTTTTTGGGTTGTTTGTCGAGGCGTCCAAAATTTGGAGGTAATCCATAGCTAGATCTTAGTTCCTCGTTGTTATGGTTCATTGTATCGAAATGAATGATGCTGTGAAGAATGCTATCAACAAGAATTTTGACATACCTATACGGGGATGGCGCTATAACTATTACAACGTTTCCCAATTTTTTTAAACCCTTTGGATAGGAAAATTCCAATCTGGAATATGATACGCACAACGACCGCCTTAAAACGACAATTGCAGACCTTGAAAGAACCATGCTTGATGTTAACCCGCGTTGCACTTTTCGGAAGGGACTGAACACCAGTAGGACTTCCAACATAACGATGTTAAATCACCTAACCTGTACGGGATATAATCACCGCTGTGGAGTTTCGGTTCCACACTTACTGATGGTTCGATTAACTTCTCTAGCGACATGCGAAGAAACTTTTTTAAGGGGGCTTTTAATGAAACTTGGATTTTTGTGAAAATAAGCACTGGGAAGGCATTTGGTGAATGGATAATAGGCCTTTAACTGTCGCACAGCCGGGGCTTCAACAACAAACATGTTATTTTATCCGATAGGTGGAATCGAACATGGCATAAATTTATACGAGCTCTTTCCTCAAGGTAAAACAATAAATTCTATGGAATACTGACATCAGGTGGATCCAATGGAAGCTGCCGAAGCAACTAAACAGCTAGGATTATATAACTGACGAGACGTTGTCTTTCATGTATTTCGTATTTATTATGAAATTTACGGAAAAACTTAGGAGTAAAGAAGAAAGAAATAAGAAAAAATGTAGACAGCCGAACGCTTACGCTGCTGAGGTAGTAGGGGAGGTAATGTCATCGGATGTACCACCGTCATCTCATTAATGAAACCGCCTATCAACGCGCTAACACACAAAAATAAAGATGAGCAACTCGTGATCCAGCTGTCAAATAGTCCTTTGGTGAAGTAAAGCAGTGAAGTTCTTGTGAACAAAACTCATGAGAGTACAAAATATAGTATTGATTAAAGGTAAAGAACATCGACTCAACACTTTTGAAAAAGGCGAAAGAGAGATTAGGTTGGATTGAACTATTCGCATCATTTGGATCACAAACCAAGAAAAATTGGGTTCAGAAGAACTGCTTTCAATCGGACAATAGTCCGTTCACACGGAAAACTGAATGAGCATTGATAGCTCACCAAGTGTAATACAGTCAATTCTCTTTCCAGAATAAAGTCGAGAAAATAAGGGAAATTCCAGAGCACATCTTGGAATCAATTAAATCTCAACAAACTACAAAAATGTTTTATCGGATACACAGTTAAAGATGTCCTAAAATTTCGCGCTCTAGGGTTGAGAGAGATGAAACGTTTGTTCGAATGTGCAAAACTAGAACACCAACACTTCACACTTAGTCTTAGTAAGGGGCTGAACCAACACCTAGGCAATGTGTTGTTGGACACTTACATATATGGAGAAAACATATATCACCGTTTTTCGTGGCATATTGCGCAGCTTAGCGCACATCAACGGCAGCGACGCCATCAGAAAGCTTTGTTTGTAAGGACGATTTAGTTACCTGTTCATATTTAGATCGTAAATACCATAGCGTGACTACTGACAAGTGCTAATACTTTGAACAAACTGTCAATCTAATGGTGTTTGCTTCCAATGTTTGGAGAACAGCCAAAAGATGCAAGTGCGGAGAAATGCGAATTCCCACACTATTTTGTATTCGTATCTTGCACTCATACCACATGGCAATAAGTAGGCTGACTCGTCGTAAAATTTGTATGGAAGTTTGACAATAGTGTTAAAAAATAGCTTAATCATTCGGTTTTCGCAAGTTTTTTTGAGAAAAAATTGCAAATGAACACTTGCGAAACTTTATCGTATAGAAAGTGAAGTGATTATCGCTAAACAGTATGAATATTTAGTGATCGAAGTAAAAGTTTGTGATATATTTACGTTTCACGTTTACTAGCCGGTGAAAGGGGGGGGGGGGTGCCCAGGTAAGTTACTTAATGCTATAAATAACGGAAAATTGCAAAAATCAAACTTTTCGTTTATGAAATTTGGGCGAAGAAGAACAAGTAGGTGCCTCATGCGCATAAAGGCGGGGTTCCTAGCGCGTACGGGGTATTATTACGTACGAGCCCAATTAATATTTCTGGCTCATATATACGTAAGAATACACCCGAACAATTATTCTTACTTGCAGTTTAGCTAAGAAAGAAAGCCATCGCGATCCCCTCACAAATCAATGTCGTTTAATTTTTAGCGCTCTGAATCTTGCAAAAAGTTTTTTATTTGCTGCATGAAGTATTTATATCTCTTTCTTTGTGATGCCCTCCGAGACATTCAGCGATTTTGATGGTTACGCTATCGACCGACGGACTAACTTGTGTGACCGCACGTGGACCGTGTCGGGAAAAAGTAACGATATTAACGGGATATCGTCTTGTTTTCGTGAAAAAAGTAACTATTACGACCGGCGCCCGACACATCCGTCACGTGGTACCTACAACATGACCTCGAGAAACCATGACAACCACCGAGACAAGCAGACGATACTTGACACCCGAATTAACCTTTCTAAAATCTGCATTTTTGCACTTATAGAAAAATGCAACTTTCTGTGATTTTGGTTTGGTTCAGTTGTATGTTGACACTCGAGGAATAAAGATTTTTAAATTTTCAAAAAAGCGCCTTATGTGGAACGAACATATTTACGAACTCCTAGAACTTCGGGCATACTTTACCGATTTTAACATAATTTTTTATGCTCGAATTTCAATGATTTCCTGTTCCTCCTTATTCCCTACCAATAAACAGGAAGAAAGTCGTAGATACCCTTCCTTTTCTAATAACAACCCTAATTGGTATCCAGTGCAGCAATGTGAACTGCGCTAATAGAAAACACCGACTATTGCAAACTATCGGAAATGCTTCGAGACGCAAAACTGAATGAATGCACCGGGAACGTAACCAAAAATCCACTAGTCAGCTGTGAACTGAGACTAAGCGATGGATACGACGATAGTCAATGGATAGTCCTGAGTGAACCTGACCCAGAATACTTCCTAATCAAAAGGGAAAAGAGATACATTTCACGTCACCCTGTGGACCAAACAACCAGAATGTTAGAAGAACAAAACTGATCTATATGAAGAACTGCCAAATTACCATCAATGGTCTAGAATACATCTCATTGAAAGAAGTTCAATTAAATATGTTCTAGTCATGGTAATTTGGTAAATTTTTGGGACAAAATAAACATTGATCCTTCAATACTCACCATCTGTAAAAACATCAACTCCATGGGCATATCACTTTAAAACCTATAAAATATTCTTTTCCGGAAAGCAGCTTAGTAGAAGAACTCCAGATAAGCATTCAACGCTACCTTGAGCGTAATGGGCACTATCCTAGTTGGTATCATATTCCTAATTGCATTCAGGATACTCAAGAGTCCCAATCGAACATGCTTTGATCTTCCAAACACTTCGAAAATACCTGCAAACGAGCCTCAAGGACTTCATTTCATCTGGCCCTCGCATTCTTCCATGGTGGAGGTCATTCATCCAACCGACACACCTATCACGTAGCCCCTGAAACATGCCCTTGAAAAAACCATGAAAATTGCCGCGAGCAGAGAAGCAGACGATACACGAAGGTCATATTTATTGTCTACATTCGGCTCTCGCAAGACGAGCTGATCAGGGTGAGTTTATTATTTGATTCCAGTGATCTCGACGGACTTTGCCTATCCTGCGCTTCCAAGCTTCGTAAAAACAATAGGACCAATTTCTTAGTTCAAAGCATAGCAGCCGAGCTTGCTAGGGTACCACTATGGGGGTATCATTGATCCATTTTCGGATGGATCAATGCCATTTTGGGACGATCATGAGGTCTGTGGTGCATAAAGACGGCGTTGACCCTTAACGTCAGGAATAGCTAGGCTCCGTTTCTACTTGTGTGAACAATTGAAAAGTCCCAATTGATCGTTTTCAAGATAGAAACGTCGAATGAAAGCAAAACAAAAATAAGTCTTCGTTAGCAAAATTGACTCTGCCTGAAGCTGCAACAAAACTGAGATGGACGGTACAAAGAAACATCAAACATCAAAAGTCTTGGGCTAAAAGGAAACGTAGTTCAGGTTACGCCAGTCCAGATCACATATACAATAAGCAAAACAGATGTCAAAAACGCAATAAATCTACAGAACCATGTTCCGAATTCGACATCGTAGCAGCATTGATTATGCAAATAAATGAGTCAGAGAAAACACCAAGACTTCATATGGCGGGGAAAAAACGCCGCAGGAAAACTAATGAAAAAAGAAGAAACGTTATATATTTATTAGTCTGTATTTCATTTATTGATTTGTATCTCAATCTTTTGCTTGCCTGACCCACATCCTCCTTATGCTTTCTATATCATTAACGCCTGACAAGTGACGTTCCTCTCAACACAATAACTTTCGCCTTGTTATAATATCCTTAAAATCCAAAACCACCAGGCGTATAAAACACAAAAGTACCATTGTAAACTTGTAAATGGGCTTTATAAAAGCCATTTTATTTACCGAATATCTTTTTGATTTGCTTTCCAGCCGTGCTTTTTCGATTGTAACCAAACTGAATCTTTAGAGTAGCTTAGAAGGGTCCTTAAAACATCTGCTACCCAGTATTGGTCTGCCAGTTTCATCGTAGATTACAACCAAATCATACATAACAAGACAAATCAGCTACGAGTAGCTGGCAAGGCAATCACTCGACATACAGCCTATATAATAAAAACAATTTTATTCATAGCAGCAATAAAACGAATTGCACAACTTATAGTCCTGTCGATGTCGGTATGTAAATCTGATGATATTTGAAGGAAGCAGAACCACATAATTTTATTTCGGTAATCAATTGAATCAATCTATAAAAGATGGGAAGATAGCGAAAGCTATAACATTTTACAGGACTCTCTAATTTTCTTGCGGCGTCGGTGTCTTGTACAATATATTTCATAAATAATTTCGACATCCTATTCGAGTTATTTATTCATATTAGGATCAGTGAAAACAACCCGAGAAACTTTTCTCCATCGGTTTAATTTATCATTTTCTTCAAAGTTTGAAACAAATATTTGGGACATAGAAATGTATAATAGTTCAAGGATTAATGTTGCGAAGTCGTCCTTTACAAATACTTGGAACACACTTCAAGCAGACAAGTTTTTAAATGAGTACAAATACAAATTTGAATATTTAGAAGTTACAAAATAAAATCAAAATAAAAAAAAAATAAAACAAAAATAACATCAAAACCAATCGCACAACTAATATACATTAGGAATAAACGAATCAAAGCAGGACACTCATACAGACTCCTACAGAGGGAGCCGGAGCACTTATAAAATGAGCATCACAGATGAAGTTGCCGGGAAAGAAAGGCCATACGGATAAAGCGATTTGTACTTCATTAACCATTTCGTTCTGCGTGTCCTTTTTAGACATTGACCTTCCTCTTCTTTTTCCATCTGCTGTTTTTTCCTTTTTTTTCTTACGTCATCACTTGATTCGAATATTTGATGGCGCGTGAACATCAAAACTTCATTCGCGAACGCAAATATGTGTGCACGACATCGTCTTTAGTGAACTAGCACCCGAAGCTACATACAGCGGCTGTCCTAAGAACCCAAACAACATGAGGAAGATGTTTCCACAAAGAACTGCAGCAAAAATTCAAAACAAAACTACCACACAATAAACACCTTCTAAACCTCGAATTTCTCTGAACACTCCACACCAACTTCTCATGAGAAAACAAATGTTTCAAGGAATTTACTCCTAAACCCTTACTAAACTCAACAGCTATGCTTTAGATATTGCGCTTTCAACCACAACATCAGAACTGGTACTGATTTTCAAAGAATAGGAAGCTCACAAGCCGGTACTGATTTTCAAAGAATAGATTTTCCTCTAAAACTGGAAAAACTTTACGCAAACACCTGATACGGCCAGCAACATAAAAAAAGTAATTGGAGAGATTACTAGCAAAATTATCGCTGCTTAAGATGAAAACACAACCACTCCCTCAGTGAATTAAAAGTCTGATACTGAGATGGAATCAAACCCTGAGACGAGCTAGAAACACAGTTTTAGAGGGCTAACCAAACGGCTCGCAAACATAATTCATGATCAGATCAACTTATTTCGCAATAAGCAGTGGCAGAATTTTTTAACAAAATCTCGAACCGCATGAAGACCAATTCTGGAGAATGACAAAATACTTCTACACGAAGAACAATACCCTAGCTCCTCTTATCCATGGTCAAAGTGGCATGATATTTGATATGGTTGGCAAATCAGAGGCTTTTGACAACCACCTCTCCAACCTGCTGCCAGTTGTGGCTGGAGCTCCCTTAGGATCGCCACTGTTGCCCATACTTTATAACATCTACACGGTCAATCTTCCACAATTATCCAAAAACGTAAAATTATCCCTGTATACAGATGATACTATATCATACATCCAGATAAGCAGAAGTCATCACTTTAAAACTGCAACCTGCTTTTGATAGCACGACAACGTTAGACAGCCGACTTTCCTGGGCAAAACACATATGAACAAAACGAAGACTAGTTTCTGGTATCCTTACATCATTGCTACCCACAGTGAACTCAAAGCAGTAAAATATGAAAAATAGGCTCTTGAACTTTAAACAGATTATACGAGTGTCGCTACTCTACTGACCTCCAATTTTCGTGAACTAGAAGTTTGGTAAATTTGATTCGATTTTTTCAGTTGAATTTTCCACTTCTTAATTTTTTGATTATCATTATTAATTTTTCAGATTATCTGATGCGGATAGTTCGAAATCACCCGAAGAATCGCACGGTGTAAGGTCGACGGAGGATGCTAATCACAACAGGTGTGGCCCAAGGCTCCATCCTCGGTCCGCACTTGTGGAACTGCCGGAAGAGTTGCGACTGATTGGCTATGCAGATGATGTTGTGGCACTAGTGGCTGGGCGCACGGTCGATCAAGCGCAATTAAGGCTGAATGTACTAATGCGCCAGGTAGGGAACTGGATGACCACTCAAAGATTTAACCTAGCGTTAGAGAAAACTGAAGTGGTCTTCGTGACCAAGAAGAGAATCCCCAGAGTAAGAATGGTCTGAGTCGGGGACACATTAGTAGCGTCGAAGCTATACGTTAAGTATCGGGGCTTGCTGATAGACTCTTAATTTAATTTCTCGGAGCAAACCAAGGCAACGGCAAAAAAAGCTGAAGTAGGGGTCTCGGCAATCAGTCGGCTAATGGCAAATCATGGGGTACCAAGTCCAACAAAACGGTGACTGCTGATGAGTATCGTGCTATCTACGCTTCTATATGGCGCACAGATATGGAGTGAAGTTCTCAACAAGGAACTGCATCGAAAACGGCTGGCACAGGTGCAAAGACGAGGAGCACTGCGGGTTGCATTAGGATACCGTACAGTCTCTGAGTCAGCGGTGTTGGTAATTGCAGTGGTGATTCCCATCACTCTCCTTGCTAGAAAGCATAAAAGAATCTACCTCCGAAGGCACGAGATTAATAAAGGAAAAGTTGCTCGCGATGAAAGTCGAAGCACTCTCGACGAATGACAGCAATCATAGGAACTTGAGCTTAAAGGAAGATGGACTGTACGGCTCATCAACGATTTGAGATCGTGGTTCAGTCGAACGCATGGTGAGACTGACTTCTACCTGACCCACCTGACACGAAAAAAAGGCATACTTGATCGGCTGGAGGCGTCGAGGGTTTCCTTCTCTAGCCCTATCTTATCTTCTGTGCCTCCCCGCTAAAAAAGGAGTCCCTGTAACCCGAATGCGCCAAAAGACCTAAAATTCGGAGGCCTAGCACAATGTAATGTGTCAAACGGTTCCACGCTAGTCGCTCCGGTTGACAGGGGAGGTGTTTAGTCGGGAGTCTATTAGGTGCGTTGTGCCACTTGGAGTCCGACACTCAGGGCGTAAATAGCCTTCGCCTCCCTACACCAAAAAAACGTTTATGACACCTTAATGGAAAATTTTGAAAAAGTGATAAAAAGGATGAGTATTCTCACTATTTTGTACTAGAACTGCAACTATCAAGTTCTTTCTATTTGAATATGACAGAGTAATGTTGACAAGCCCTGACGGAATTTAAGTTACTTGTTCGGATCGGAAATTTCAAAAAATCCTTTTTTTTTCGTTTTTCTTTTCTAACTGCCTTCAAAAAAGGACTTCTGAATATATTTCAGTGAAAGGCAAAAAAGAGAGTACTTTGTGATTGTGAAAACGAGCGGGCCACTTCAGTTTTTTCCATACTTTCGCAGTTGTCAGCCGAATATTGTTTTTTGTATATCTCCTCTCTGTATGATTCTGATTCTATTCCAATGAAGTATTTTCGACACTCTCATGTGTTCTCAGTGTCTACTTGGACGTCAAAAAGTATACTTCGCTTACGAAATGCTATAAAGGCTCATCTTCGAAAATCACAAAACTTGAGTTATATCGTTAATTATACTCCCCGTAGCATACTCTATAGTGTGAAAAAAATCGGCACTAAGAAACTTCAACAATAAGCTTCCAGGTGGCACTTGTGCCAATATTGCGTATACATGCTTTTCTCTATTCAAACAAGTCTATTGTGGCAAAACTTATCAGTGCATTCTAAGCCACCGGCATTTCGACACGTGTTTTATCAGAAGTGAATGTAATAACGGCAGATTTTGAGATATACCAGTAGGTTATCTACCTGGTCTATACCCAGAATTGAGAGTCATTACACTAGAACCAACTCTGAAAAACGGTTTAATGAAGGTGGTAAATCCATCGCACAGCTATACAGTGACTACTAAGCTGATTATTAAGGCAGCTATACCGTGACTACAAAGCTAATTATGAAGCTCAAAGCAAAAAAAGCTGGATTTTGGACGTATAGAAACATATTTAATAATGAGTTTAACTAATTATGAGTTTAATTAATTAACTAACAAAAGGATCAATGCAGGAAATGTGTGGAGTATGAAAACGCTGATGTTGAAGAAAAGAAAATATTGGGGGAAAGCTTTTTGTGACATCAGACAGAAAACGTATTAAGCAGAAAGAAATATTGAAAGACAAAAGATAGCTTGCCGAGAATTACAGGCCTCACAGGCCGCACTGCCGACCCCAAGAGGAGATGTATCTACATTTTACCACCGATCAAAACTGTGGCCCTACAAGTTTACGATGTGTGACCTGACAGTAAAAAGAAAAGGGCCAGTTACCTGTTTGAAGGACAAGGAAAAAGAGGGCCTAATGAGGTTCTAATTCGAAATCACTATATGAAGCTGAAAAGTGAATCTTACAATGGTAATGATTTGAAAGTTGAAAAAAACATACTAAGAGAAGATCTCACATATTTTTCCAGTAATCAGCATACTACTGAAAATTCTACTAATACAACTTTTTCTTGATTTAATAACCAGATTAATAATCTGGTTTGATAACAGCCCGTAAAAAACGACCACAGGGAAGTATGTTGGGCAAACTATGAAGTAAGCTCCGACGGAATCAAGGTACAAGATATTCTAAAAATGTTCAAAAATTCTAGTAAACTTTAAAATATCTTATTTTAGTCTTATTTTGATGATTGGGATTCAAAAAATTTCACCAACCTTTCCGATGCCAATCCCTACGGAAACAAACCGTTAAAAGCTTGAGCGCGAAAAGAAAAATTGATGCATCAGTTCCGATGCCAGCAAAAAAGACCGATTAGACGGGCAAAGGATAGGGAAAAGGCATGAAGAAAATATGAGTCAGTTAAGTTTAGCAATCCAACGACGTCCTGATAATAAGGCTAAAATGAAAAGACAGATATGAGCCACTTTTACAATCTCAATTGGAATTTTGATATCTTGAAAATGACGAGAAAAAAGGAAAATTCAAATTTTTTTCAAACAGCCGCCATTTTTTGGACGAAATTTTCACTATCCATGATAAATTTTGTGTGCGAAACTTTTTAAAAAAAATTTTAATTTTTTTTGGGTTTATAATTCGAGTTGGAGAAGGAAGAAAATTCATTCATAGAAAATTGATTCTTTCTTCTTTACTTCTTCGGGGAAAAGAAGATGCCCATAAGTATCAGATCTGGGCTGTCTGGGGGTGATACAACGTGGCAACCCCGTACACCACTTCCGAAATAAGTCGTTTTGAGGAAATCCACCTCGAAAATAAGTCATATTGTGTGCTATGGCAAAACTTCTACCAGATTACAGTTCATTTCCTTATTTGCAGGCTATGCAAATCTACGAGGCATCAAACAGGTGTCACGACAAGTTAGCATAACGAGTTAGCCAAACGAGATTTGCAAGGAGGGACATTACGAATGAAGAAATACGAACAGACCATGCAGCAAATCAAGCAATCTATGCGAAAGCATGTAAATTAAATGAGATAGGTGAGGAAAGTGGTCAGAATGGCTAGGTTTCTAAGCTTAAATGTAAGAGATGATAATTTTTTCGATGTAATAAAATACACGACCCAGAGTTTGTATTTACAAAATTGAAGTCAGTGTTAATTCATGTCAATCCGCGCCATATTCTTTATGTCCTATCTGCATCAAGTTTTGCTTACAAATTCCAATGTATCTGGGAAATATTGGTTTAATACCGTTAAACCGTAAATTTTTTTTAAGTGATAGTGCATCTTAATTGGTATGCTTTGTTCAGACGGCTGATGAGCTGTTTGTGTTGCAGGTGAAACGCAGAAAACAATTCACAACAATACTTTCATTGGAGATACTTTTATGGCAAATTGTGACGTATTCACTCATTAATCTTTTATAAATTTGATATAAATTGAAAAAATAGATAAATTTAATCTTAATAATTAATTAATTTGACCCTATGTGGCTAGTTAAAACAATGTTTGAAAAAGGGTTCTACCTACGAAACACACTCTATTTGATTAGCAATTATTTATCGATGGTTTCTTATCTCAGAATATACTCTGTGTAGAAAAAATTGTTTGCGTTTCTTTTCATGACGAAAGCGAGAAAGCTCTTTTTAATTTCTTTCAACCGCTTCAAAGGACCTCAATTAACTTGCCCTTTATGATAAACATGTATCATTTCCTTAATAACACAAATTAAACTGAAATTAAAATTGATGTTCGTACGACAAAATCAATTTCCTTCTGCTATATAACCAATACGAGGGTAAAATTTCAATCATCTTTAATGATGGCCTTTAAAGGACGAGACGAACATGTTACTATTGCTATAAAATGCACATAGGTATACTATTCGTTCGCCTGTCGGCGCTACACCATCGAAGAGCTGAAGGGTTCTCTAGGGTTATTTTAAGTCCTTGGTTGTTGAAATTATTTTTCTTTTCAAACGCCATTCTCACCTGCTTATGGCGTTCTTCATTTAAAGGACTTTATTGCACCATTCTACACCAGCACTAACAACAAATGGAAGAAATGTGGCAGCAACGATGACTTGAATTTAAAAAAACGTGGAACGAGCAATTTTCTTGCAAGAAAATGTATTAACGGTCCTCACTTCTACATTTATAACCTGCTATAAAATTATTTATGCAGGCGATTTGTTTTGGTTTGGAAATATAACGGTAATAAATGCGTAAAAGGACGACCGATGTTAAACAATGGCTATTTGCGGTTGGGCTTTGTTGTATGAAAGATCTTCTCGCTATTTTTGTGTTATGACTTTCGGTTCACTGAGATTGTAATGTGATGTAGAAAAGGAAATTAAGTTGATTTAAGGGAATTTTGAGAAAAAACTAAGAAATCCATTTGTGATCTTTTAATTGCAACTTATATCTAGTTCAATTTTCTTTGTCATTTATGATTCAATTGCATCTGTTTTGCCCAGATGGATCCAGTTTCCGGTAACTTTACGGATTTTCCGGTTAAATGGCGTTAAAGGTAACTTGTTTGTTAGTCTTTAGCTTGTCCGTATCGCAAACTGTAATCAGAAAAAATCGTGTCTCGCACTGGAGCTCGATTATGTCCAATTAACTGATCTTCACTTCCATTTGAACGCAAGGAATTGAAGACTAGAAGTCACTACTCACAAAAACTCACACACTTTTGGAATATTGGACCAAAAGATGGTCAGACTCTACGTCGATGATTCCACATTCGAAATTCCTCCAGCTATAGGAAATATTTATCAGGTTGGCAGACATATTGCTTGTTTGGCGCAATCAAAATGAGGCCCACATTTGTTTGCAACCAGTTGAACAGAGCCGTTCAATATCCACTGGATATGTGATTACCCCATGCAGAATGTCTTGCGTTGAAATCACCCCCTATCGCAAGAAAATCAAATTTTTCACACAAAGTGAGGACTGTTTCCTAGTCTTCAATGAGATCCCCTCCCGAATACCCATGTTTTACGTATATTCCGACAAATACAAAGGTGTACCCTCCCAGAACAGAGCTCGATATTATGAAATCTGCAATCTGCAATCTGTGTCTTAGAATTTTGAGATGCTCCCTGAAAGCCATAGCTACTCCAAGGATTCCATCTGGATCGTCATCCCTTATAACTTTATATTTCCCCAAGTGAACTTTATGTTTATTTTTGAGTCTTGTTTCTGGAATGAACAAGAAATCTGTTCTTTGCATGTCCAAGTATTTTTGAACAGAGTTCCGTTTATAAATCGGAGCCAGCAAACAGGTGTTAACGATAGAGAGCTTATTGGAGCTCATCGCGACAACAGATTTTGAAGGCAAAGTCCAAGTACGCCGCCTTTTTTAATCAAATTAGTAAGTTTATTGTATTGTGGAATGAATCTTTCAGATGAGATTGTCCACTTTTCAGATGAGATTGAACAAGTCACACCCGAAGAATTGACTCCAGTCGGTATTCGTGACAGAGTTTCTGTCTTTTTGCTGCTGTTAACTTTAATTCGCTTTAGCTGGCCGTAGAGGTTGAGTTGCAGTTGGCTTGGCTGCACGCCTTGCTATACTAGCGAATAAGACACCGTTTTGAATTGTAGCAGTGACAAAGTCCCTCAATTCCTCCTTTTTCTTTTAGAGTTTGCGTCTCCTCTTTCAGACCCCTTGACCTTAGGACGGTCTCTGAAACTCGCGGGGTGACCTTTACTGTTGCAATTTACACAGGAAATTATATATTTTCTCTCTTCCTTTTCAATAGGACAGACTATTGACTGGTGGCGTTTGTAACGCTTGACGGGACGAGGTTTCATTCCGCAATTTGAAACTAAATGTCGAAATCATTGGCAATTGAAACACTGCGAGGTGTTTGATTTAGCCAAACGCTTCCATTGTACTTTCTGATTTAGGAGTATTTGTACATTCATAGCCTTTTTGACGTCAAAGTCTGTCTTAAATTGAATAAGAAAGAAGGAAAAAGTTTCCTTCTGAGTTTCCTCCTTGACATAATTGTCTTCCGCACACCCTTTAGAAACACGGTCAGCGTTTTCTCCATTGGGAGGGTATAAGTGTAGCACGCCACTTTGTCCCATTTTAAAAAGACAAAAAGATTTTTTTTTCATGGTCTTCTATGGTTTATGCGTGTAACGAAGTTAGTGTTGTTACATCAAATTTTGGGGCATCGAGCTGGTTTTTCTGACATGCTTGATCAACTCTTTCCCTGAAAATCTTAAGATTCAGCCTGTAACATACAGTAGGACCCTTTGCCTCCTAGTTGATGCAACGCTGAGCGGACTTTTCTTAGTTTAGACAGCTTTTCTTCGCCCTGGGGCGGATGCAACTTCATCTTATTTACGCTTGTCGAAGCCTTGGAAACGACAACGTGAAGTTCGGGAAAGTTTTTCACCCAGGTCTACTGAGCACTTAGAAGTGGGCTCCGGGGTTGAAGACACAATTGGTCTTTTCCAGTGAGAATGGTCTTCCCAGACCATTTCTATCGGCTCCTCTTGCTTGCACTCTCTGTTACATTCAGCTGGCGCGTCCCGTTCGGTAGTGGGAAAGTACTCGTGATTCCTCTGAAGAAATTTGTAGTTGGAGCTTGCAACTTGCTAGTAAGAATAGCAAGAACTTCTCCCTGATATTCCCTCCAAACATTTCACAAAACCTCTGCAGGTTTTTCTTACTTTCCGCGTGAATGCAGCGGAACCTTTGCAGCGGAGAGCTCTCTCTCTCCGCTCCAAGGCCACCCATTCCCGCTATTTCAAAGACAGAGTTTGGATGCGGGATTAAATTAAGAAGACCCCTTACAGGCAAGTTAACTAATTTGTTCGTATATTCTAATAATATATACATATAATTCAGTAACCGAGCCTGGCAAGAAATTAAGAGCTTAGGCCTTTGTTCGTCCACTAACCTAACGATTCTTAAATTAAAAATATACCCTAAACTATGATAAATAATAAATGGATATTATCAGCTTCTTGTCAGCCTCAGCAAGGATTTAAGAGCTTAAGCTTTGGTTCGACCACTGAGAATATAATTCTTAAGCATTTTTTTCCTAGCTAAGACAACGGCAGTTTGTTGACACAACTTTCTGCAAACCGTTGCCATATAAAGTGCTGCGCAAGTCATAATCGATATCACCGGAAAGATTGACTGGGGAATTGATGAGCTTTATCTCTCATCAATACCAAGTTGTGTCGATCAAAGTCGCCTGTAATGAAAATATTGTCTTCTTGCTTCACGAAAGCAACCGGTGTAGATTTGACAGCAGATTCAGCATTATTAACATCTTCTCTGGGTCTATATGGAATATAGAAAACACCGATGTAAAGGATGGACCACTTAACGTTTTTTTTTTCAGGTTGGTAGGTATGAAAACATTTCAGATGTGACAAACAGTTAATTTTATGTTTGGCATTTATGAAATGGATCGCTTTTCGCTCGAACAAAGTTGGGAAGCAATTAAAACATATTCACAAAGTCGTGAGTCTTCTACTCAAACTGAAAGAAATTTACGATAAAACATTGACGAATAGGACGTGCCAAAACATAGTTTGTAGATCCGTTTGTGAAAAGAGATTGTGAAACGGAATCGTCATTGGTTAAAACAACCGGTGTACGAACTTGTCAACAACTGTACGTACTTGACAGAAACACCTACAACCGAAAACTCTGCTACTGCTAAACAGAACGCGCATGAAGAATCATCAACATAGAATCGTCATTGTTCTCAAGAATTGAACATTTCAAGTACTTCTTTGTGAAGAAGTTGCAAGCAAGCAAGTGAACCAAGAGTTGAAGCTGCATGACTATCCGATGTGTTTAATTTTGCTCAAAGGACCGACAACCGCTAGATCAAATATGAGCGTTTTTACCGGAAAATCATCTTTTCAGATGAAGCTCATTTGCAACTCGGCTAATACGTCAATATGCAAAATTTTCGTATCTGCAGCTCAGCAAATTAACATGTCATCGAGGAAAAATCTGTGCATCCACAATGATTGACTTTCTGGTGAAAATTTTGATCGAGCGGTATTATGAGGCCACTTTTCTTCGAAAATGAAGAAAAAACGCCAATGCAGTCGATAGCGATCATGAAGATGATAACATAAAAGATTTAAATCGAAAATTGAAGATAGCATAGATGACATTTGGTTTCAATGTAACGTCGCAACGGTGGACACAGCCAATGAAACAATTTATCTTTTAGGCGAAAACAATCGAAAATGTCCTGAAAAATTGGAGTTCTGCACGGCTTTTTGTGGCAGTCAAAATCTCAGTTATTTTCCATTCCTAAATTTAATAATAAAATGGTCCAATCTTTCTAAAAACAACTCACAAATTTGAATAAATATTCAAGAATTTTTTTAACAACCGATTTTAAATTCCAAATCTTAAATGCCCCTCCCTGTGTATATTGTTTGTTGGAAATGTGTGGCGCGGTATCAACAAGTTCACTGGAAAAACAGTTATGCGTTGTAATAAGGACACACTACCGAATGACGTTCCGGTACTATGCTCTGTCGTCCGTAAATACAGTCCAGCTTCAAGCGAGAGTCTCTTCATTGGCAAATGAATATGCCTAACTACGTTTCCGTTAGGGAGAGAAAATTGAAGTGGTAAGATTTGGCGTCTACATAAAGTTTAAATATTTTGCACTCATGCCACTGCAGTTGTAATAAAACAGTTTCAGACGTTTTGATGCGAGCAGATTTTTACAAGGGACGAACAAATTTCTGGGTTTGCTTTCTACATTGCTGGAGCGAGAAAATAGCTTATGAACAAAATAGAACGAGAATTTTGAATTGACGCGCTTATTCAATTGGTAAATTTTTATTTTTTGAATGCTGAGAATACTTTCACTGGAGTTTCGTCAAATTTTGACGCATATCTTACGATTAGTATTCAATGGGCGTTTTTACGAAGAAGTCGAAAAATTGTTGTGTGGCGATTTTTATAATAGATTATAAGTTACAAAAACGCGCGTACCTAACATTTTGGGTTAAAACTGAAATTTTGTGTGCCGATTCATTCAAAATGTTACAAAAGGCGTATGGTGACTGACGTGTGTCGAAAAAACTAAAATACGAATGGTAAAAAAGTTTCAAAGGCGGCTAAGAGAGCCTAAAGCATGATGTGATCCCTTAACGGCCATCAACGTCTGTTCCCGAAGAAAAAATCGAGAGGCGAAGCAAATCGTGTTGGAAAATCGCCGTGTATCGATAAGAGAGAATGATGTGTTGTTGAACATCTCATATGGATCAGCCAAACACAACTTAACTGATATTTTAGGCATGATACGCGTCTCTGCTAGGCTGCTGCCAAAATGCTGCATTTGATTCATAAACGGCGTCGTATTAATGTGGCCAAAGAGATGATTTACAACGCCGACAGCGACCCAAAATTCATCGAACGCATCATTAATGGTGACGAAACATGGGTATATGAATTTTATACGCTGGTCGAACAACAATCGTCAGAATGGTGCTTCGAAAATGAGTCGAAACCGAAGAGAGAGCGCCAAAATCAGTCCGAAACATAAGTTTTCTTCTATATTCGTGGTGTGGTGCGCTTCGAATTCGTTTTGCAGGGCCAAACGGCCAATAAAGAATACTATTTAAGCGTTATGCGTCGTTTGCATGAAGCCATTCGCAAAATAAGGCTGATTTTTGGAAGAATAATTTGCGGATTTTACACCACTATAATGCGCCATCTCATACGGCCTCGATTATTTCGGAATTTTTGGCCAAATATTCGAGCTGAAGGCCATACCTTTGGCGGCCTGTTTATTGTTTTAAGAGGAGAGTATTTTGAAGGAGATAATAAAAAAATTTATCAAAAATTGAAATTTTGGCTTTTTCTTTTAAATTCCCGTTCTTTTTTGATCATAAGGTATTATTGGAGCTAATATGCGAATTATAAATATTTGTTACTTGGCTTGATGATAAATCCTCTTCTTCAGTGGATACAATTCACGAATAGCATCAATTCTACAGCAAGTCCTTCACATAGAATTGAGACGGTTTTGTTAGTTTAAGCTTTACCTTCGCTGAAACAGTATCTTACGCTTTATGTAGGTAAGACAGGAATAGTCTGACACGGTAATAACTGCTGAAGTATCTTAGCCTGCAAAGACTTATTTGGACTGTAGATCAATGTGATCAATATGAGTATTAGACAGAGTATTTCTAATAGCTTTCATTTCAGAAAATGATCCAACTAATCAAAAAAGATAAAATTCTTCTTTTCAATTTTGTCTTCTTCAGTGACTTAATTTATTTCCCTTACAATTAATGCTTAAGTGCTGACATGTCTAAAGATACTCAATCTATAAAGGCTTAATATATGTTATAAAACATAATTTTCAAAAGTAATTACTGAAGTTACGAAAAAATAACTACAATAATATTAGAATTTTTCAAACAATATTTTAAAAACAATATTTTCCATCATCTTTACAATAATTCCCCCATTTGTGAAAAATATAGCACAATTATCACTATTCAGCTTGTAACAATTACATCCAATTAAATCCACAATGACCATGACGGTGGTGACGATGGCTCTTCTAATGACTCCTTAAGCACCCAAGAAGGAATAAAACACATAATTATTTTTTCATGAGCAAAAAGCATATGCTAAGCAAACTACGAGTAGTACGAACGTGTGAAAAGGCCTCATTAGGTGATGCATTTTGCGTATGTGTTCGCCGCTTTGAAACGTTCCAAAAGTCAAATTAAGCTCATTAGCAAATTCAAGTCTTAATAGATTTTTATTGAAGTGTTACAGAAGATAAAATGAATGACCAAGCAAAATGAATGTGTCGGGGATGAAGATAACGTAATGTGTTATCATTTTCTCTATAGTTTAAATGAATGTATAGTCAAAATATTCTGTCGGCACTATGAATGCACAGCCGAGCCACTGATGAGTTCATAATTCAATTAAACATACTTTTTCTAAACGGCTTGCAACCGCACAATTATCCAGCATTTCGCCAAAATGGTTATCGTCCTGAAGTTCCGCAAGCTGAAAGCCACTTGAAGTGTAAGTTCAGTGAGGTACGAAATGAGAATAAAGGAATTATCCTTTTATGTTTAGCCGGAGCCGTCCACAATAGATGGCTCCAGGAGACTGTTGCCCAACGTAGTGAACACAATAGAAACAGTAGGCAATAGACTTTTAGTTCAAAATATTGTGAAAGTTTAAGCAACAAACAGTGCCATTGACGACAGCGATGTAACATCCGAAAAGAACGCGACGATCCTATTTACGCGCTTCCATTGAACCAAACGTCTTAAGGCATAGATAATAGAATATTTCTGCCAGAGATATTTTGATAGTCTTTGTCAATGCATTATTAACCAGTAAAGTGTGTTTGACGGCTATATCCGTCATGGATATGTGGCAGAATTTTATGTCATAACGACCATATCCGTCGTGCGTAAAATTTTGTTACAATTTGATATCAACATTGTAATTTTGGCGAAAAATAAGTTTTATTCGGAAATTTTAACATGTTTAAAATGTTCAAAAGTCAAGTCGTAATGAAACAAACAAATAAAAATTATAAATATTTTGAGTTGAATGCATAAATTTCTGAGTGCTACCTCGTCAACTGCATATTTGATTATCCGGATTTACATATAGATGAACCAAAAAAAGGAAATATATTTGATTATCCATCTGCGGTGATTCCTTGAAAGATTTCATGTGCGCGCTTTCTGACTCCTTTTTTACTTGTCTTTTGTGTAAACACTTACCATTCTAAACCATGTTTTCTTCGGAGCAGGCAATTTTTTCCGTTCATTATATATAAACATATGTTTATATTAAGCGACTGTATAAATATTACTAATAAAATTGTTCGTTTTCTAAAATAAAGTCGTTTTTTTAACCAAATATTTCAACAGCGCTACTTACTATGTGTTTGACAACTATAGCATGTCATCGCTTGATAATCGTGACACGCACTGGTGCGCGCTTTGCAAGAAGGTTGCCACACTTAAGTGATTAAAGGCAACACTTAACCAGTCAGCTGTGATTGACGAGTATACTCGTCATGGAGGAGCGGGAGATTGGCTTTGACGCCGGTAGCGTTAGGACGTTTATTCGCTCTGGAAGTTTTGACAGCTGTTACGACAATTGTTTTGCGCATAAATTTTCGATTTTGACATCTGAATCAAAAGTGGAAGTAGAAGTCCTATCCTATAGATAATTCAGCAGGAGTATTTTCATTCATAAATAATTAAAAGAAAACCATAAACCTTGGCGCGAAAAAAAACAGCGTCATTTTTCCCCCTTTCTCGTTTTAGCCCTCCAAAGGCAAAAGTGATAAGCGACAGCTAATATCCTGGCGAGAAACAGAAAGCGGCAAGGCAAAAATACCAAAGAAGTTGAATTCCAGAAGACGAAAAAGAAAGCCAGAAAAGCGTTTTGCTGTCTACAGAAGTGGAAAGGGGAGATTGAACGAGAACTAAAAGTTATCATATCGAAGCAACAGTCTCCGGGCGCCACAAACGAGCAGAAATTCGGAAGTCAAGGAAAATCAGGACACGCAATGTCAGCGGCACGCAATGTCAGCGGACCATCGATGGAGCAACCATCCAAACTCATATCGCCAGGTGGTAGCAACGAGCGTACCAACGTGGAAATGGTGACCGACGTACGGAACATCAGCAAAGAAGCGCAACGAGCGATAGAACTTGACACTGAAAGGTTCAGGCTAGCTACTGGTAGGCTAATTATCAAAAAAGAAACAACAATAGTAGTAATAACGTAGAAAAAGTAGTAGATTCAAGGAACAATAGATTTAAGGATCTAACCCTCCCAGAAAATTCCTCAAGCCCGATGCAGGAAGAGCCCTGCGAGCCAAACACTCGAAACTGGTTACCCCAGATATTTATCAACAATATAACACCACCCATGGTAAGACTGATGATGCGCAGCTTCCCGGAACCTAAATATCGCATAAAATCTTTCTCAGATTCATATTTGAAATTAATCGTAAATCACTGCGACGCTTATGATGGAATAATGAACATCATAAAAGAAAAGAACTTAGGTGGTCATTCATTTACCCCAACCAACCGCAGAAAACCGTAGGCTATTTCAAAAGGCTTAAGCTCTTCTTTCACCCCTTCCGAAATATTTAGCGACATAAAAACACAATTGCCGGAAATAAACCAACTTGATATTACACCATTGTCAACTACCTGGTATCGGCAGAACAAAATCGCGGTGAACATTTTCAGGGTTAAGCTCTCGAAGAAGAAGAGTTGAAAAGTCTCATAAAGTTGAGGTACATCCTCAACTGCCGAATAACCCTGGGAAAAACGTAGGAAAGGCGTTTTGGACATGTAGCCGTGAACTGTGGGTACTCTCCTAGATGCGTGGCATATGGGCATAAACATCGGGGAACTGACTGTCCCCAAAAAACCCTTGGTAATCCTCGCGAAGAGTCCCCAACAGATGCTTCGATCCCTCCAGGAGTTTGACCCTCCTGAGAGGGTCAAACTCAGAGCCCGTATCGCTAAGAAGCTCACCCGACATTTAAACAACGCACACACATTCAACCTGAGTGATTTTCAGCCAGTACCGCAGCTAAACTGCAATATTCCAGATCAAAGAGCTGAGGTCAATCGCGAAGTAACGAATGCGACCCTCTATTCTTCCGTTCTGAATCCAACTAGCGGACCTTTATAATACTCTTAAAAAAAGAACGTGAATTCCAACCTTTATATAGAAATCTTCCCGAGGAAGAGAAATCAGAGGAACTTTTCAACTTTTGTATCCATGTCATCAGATAACAGCCTCAAGATCTTAGCGTTCAATATAATTTCGCTACAGGGACAAGACAAAAGAATAGCTCTCCAACATAACTGTTTCTGAACGTTTTCTGTTTGTTTTCGTTGGTGTTTCTGAACGAGACTCGGCTTCACGCGAGGCACAGGCCACACTTTCCGAACTACACTTTGTTTCGCAATGACAAGCGGCGAGGAAAAGCAATTCTAGCAAGATCCAAGCACACCCCTCATCAGGTTCATTGCCAGGCAAGTAGCCTATCTTGCGCACTAGCCTCCCTTTACCTGCGAAAGCCTTGGGGAGCAACTCACAAAATATTGTTGGGATCTCTATACATACCCTATAGGACGGGTCAAATGATAGAATCCGACCTCAATAGTATTTTAAACAGAGAAAGCGGTCACAATGGAGTAATTTTAGGTGGAGACCTAAACGCGAGACGTACAAATTGGGGAGATCACATTACAAATGCCAACGGAACCTCTCTCTGCGACTGGATCTTTTCAGGTTACCAAACTTCGATGTGCGTTATCAATGCTGGAGTGCCTACATTTCCCAGAGGAAGCTCCTTCTTAGATAACTTCCTGGTGTCGGCCGCTCTCATCAGCCCGGACACTAGTAACATCAATTGCATGAGTGTGCCGGTTTCCTCCTACCACCGTGCGTTGATACTCAACATATTTCTCCCAGAAACCGCTCGAATCACTCCCCCTGCTACGCTCTCCCGTTCATACGCCAGTGTGGATTGGAGCAGACTAAACGAAGAATTGTCGTTTCAATTAGAGGGCAAAGTCGCTGAAAATCAGGTATACAGTGACCAAGATATAGAAAACAATGCTCAAATTCTATCCTCGCATACCCAGAATTCGATCGATATGCATGCCCCAAAAAAGGCGATCTTGTTAACAAAGTTCGGAGAAGTCTCCCAATGCAGGTTGCTGCTGATACTCTCCCGGGCCAGGTGGCAGCAACGACTAAAACGTATATTTCATCTGAACAGGAACCGTGTGAATAGCGAATATATAACGCTAAAATCGCAAATTAGCTGTCTAGACACGCTCATCAGAATAAAACCACGCACGGAGACAAACGCGGCATTCAAAATTCGTCTGGCCGCTATGAAACCTGCCCCTTACGTTTTCAGAGCGATCAACACGCTGACCGGACGCCTCACTGCGGAGTTCAACATAAACAAAGACCAAATATAACGGACAGACATATACCACCCTTGAGGAAAAGATAATCGTTTCCTAATTCTTCTACAGCCAGTCTTTCCGTGAAAAGGCCGCAGAAGATGAATCAATAACTGCTGCCGCCGAAATGAAAGTGCGCACCTTCGTCAATGGATATCAGGGCTCCCTTTTAACCGTCTTCTTACCAAACAACAGCGCTTCCAATCCTACATGCTCCAAATTGAAAGAATTCTTCGAACCGGGTTAATTGTAATCTCCCCTAGCAATTTTGTACGCTGACGACATTCTTGTGCCCTCCAAGCACTTTAGCCCGATGCTAGCACTTCGCTCATCGAATCTCTCCACAACTACTTCAAAAGATGGGCTCTAAACATAAACGCAAAAAATGCGAACTAATTTGCTTCCGAAATGCCTACGGGAAAGGCCATCGGGCCACTCCTGCAGAAAGTAAAGAAATTTCTCTAACGTTAAACGAAGTAAACGCCCCTTTAAAAACATCTATCAAATACATGGGCGTCAATTTCCACCATCGCTTAAAATTCAACCCCCACGCTCCCCAAGCACTCGATAAAGCCACCAGAGCATTGGCTGCACTAGCGCCTCTGTTGTCAAGCAAGTCTATCGACAAAAGTACGAAGCTGCTCATATACAAGACGCTAATACGGCCTATAATTACGTACTGTTTCCCCGTGTGGGTCACGATATCCCCCTCTACTGCGGAAGACATACAAATCTTCGAAAGAAAATTTCTTCGGAAGTGCCTTTCAAAATACAGGTGACTTAATAAAAAGCATTCTAGGAGCTGCCTTCTCTACAAAGAATCTAAAATAACCCCTATCCTGGAATATATGATCGAACAGGCAACAAAACGACTGGAAAAGTGGTCTGACCATCCAGAACCTATGATCAGGGAAATGTATGATCGGAATCTGTCCCTAAAGAACTCGTCGAATTACTTATCTTCCATACAACTTCTCTGCGCCAACCAATCTGAGTTTACTGCACGTCCCGTGAGAAATACCTTGAAACCATCCTTTTATACAAATTCAAATCAGGTTGATCGAGGATAACTTCATTGCGGCAATTCACCTATTCCAAACACACCCACTCACTTAAAATACTGAAAATTTTAAATAGGTTTAAGTTATTCTAGATTAAGTTAGGAATAAGCACATTATTGTAAAAGCCTGTAGCAAAGATAACGTATTTACCACATTGTCATAAAAACGCAAAATCAAATCAGCATCGACCACGGTCGGATTAAGACAAATAAGGTACTTGACAGTAGAGTCGCTGTCAAATAACTATGCTACATTTCAAATAACAACACAATGTACGATAAAGTCTCAATAAAGATATCTATCTATCATGGAGAAGAAATCACCTCCGCAACTATCCGCTGCATGGATACACACGACCCTGCCAGAATAAAGGTCACACCAGAATACGGAGAAGTGTCCGATAATACCCTGAGGCTCAGTCGTACCAAAACTTAGTGGCTGCAGAGGCTAAAGAGAAGCTTCCACCAAAATCTAAACCGTATAACTGCGGGATACACAGCCCTCCGAGCCCAAATAAACTGCCTAGACACAATAATTCGCCAAAAAATACGCATCGAACTAAATGCTCATTTCAGACAACGACTTTCAGCTATGAAACCTCCGAACGTTTTCAAAGAGATCAATAAGCTCACCGGGCGCCTGCTGTAATTTAAATGTAGACCCAGTACGAAATGGAGGCATAACTTTCACCACAACGGAACAAAACATCGCCGCTTGCGCAGAGTTCTATAGATCCCTTTACAGTGCTAGGTATTGAAATGATGAGACCACCAACACAACGGCACAGGGAAAAACCGAAGATTTCCTAAACGGATACAGAGGATCTTTCCTAACTATCATTTCCCCTCAAAACCGCTCATCTAGCCCAGTAAGCGCACAACATAACGATGTCTTCAACTCTCCGAACGAGATCGAATGCCTTCTTCGCTCCCTTAACCGCAAGAAATCCAGTGGGCCCGATGGAAGCCCAAACTACGTCTTGCGTAAATGTGCCTCCACCTTAGCCCTCCCGCTCACAATCGTAGCCAATATTTGCATCAACAACGGATACTTTCCCGAGATCTGGAGAAAGGCCACACTAGTTCCCATTCCAAAAAAACGGTTCCAACGGAGAACAAACCAAACTCAGACCTATATCTCTCCTCTCAAACCTAGGGAAAATCTTAGAAAAGGTAATCTTGCGCTCACTTAGACAATTCATCAACCGCCACATACCAGGAGAGCAATTTGGATTCAAGCAAAAAATGTCCACTGAGCTAGCAGCGCTTTTTCTTTACGACTCCATATGCGAAGCTCTCACAAGAAGAGAAGTCACTGTCGCTCGCGCAATTGACTTGAAGAAAGCGTTCCACTCAGTCTGGCTTGATGGTCTCCTTTTTAAGTTGATCGACCTGTAATTTCTAATATCTTTGAGCCGAATATTGGCTAGCTTTCTGGCAGAAAGACAACTGGTTGTGAAAATAGCTAACCAAACATCAGCACCAGTGCAAGTGCGCTCCGGAGTTCCCCAAGGATACATCCTTGGCCCTGCCCCGTTAAATTTCTATATACATGACATTCCCCGTGACATCAATATACCAAAAAGTTCCTACTTAAACCCAAGACCGCCACCTGTTGCCAATCCCAATCAAAAAGCACTTTTCTATGCGGAAGACATAATATTAGCTACCAGCCATACTCGCCCCTCCGAAGCACAATCCTCAATCAAGGAACAGCTGAGACTCTTACTCAAATACCTAGGAAAATGGGCTTGGAAATGAATGCGGACAAGTGTGAGCTCATATGCTTCCGTAATGCTAGTGGTAAGGGACATAGGGTTGCTCCTTCCGAAAGGAAAGACCTCGTACTCTCAACAAATGGGCAAACTATGCCACTTAAACAATCAATCAAATACCTCGGGATCCACTTTCATCATCGCCTAAAATTCAATCCTCATGTACGAGAAATACTTAAAAAAGCAACAGCTGTATCAGCAACACTGGCCCCGTTACTCTCCAAGAGATGTCTTGAGCCTAGGATGAAACTGCTCATGTACAAAAAGTTGATACGGCCCATCATAGCGTATTTTTTTCCGTCTGGATGACCATATCCCCCACTGCTGCGGAGGAATTACAAGTCTTTGAGCGAAAAATTCTGAGGAAATGCGTCTTAAAATACAGGCGACCTAATAAAAAACACTATAAAAATCAGACACTATATACAGAGGCAAGAATAATCCCATTATTGCAATACCTCATAGAGAGTAGAAGGAAACGTATTTCAGGCTGGGCCACGCACCCTGAACCCATAATAAACAGCCTCTACCACCGAAATATAGCCCAAAACGAAAGCTGCTATCTATCCCCTATCAAACTGTTATCCTCCAGCAATCATTCGCTTCACATACCAGCATCACATCCATTCAAAAAACTAGCCTTCTATAAAACCGCTGAAGACGGTACGGACTGGGGATGATAATATCAGTATCAAAGAATTAAAAAAATGAGAAAAAGTTTTGGTTTTCTCTCCTTTTAGTCAACGTCGGCCAGGAGCTGTGTATCTACCTCTCCCTACCTTCCTTTGACTCCTTTCTTAATCCATAACACTTCCCCACAAAAATCAAAATTGTACATTAAACTAGTTTTAAGACAGGGTTTTACGATAGAATCAAGTAACAGAAAATAATGAAAAACAAAAAAAAAAGAAATGTCTCATGACCACAAAACCATTCGAGCAAATGGTACATTTTCTTATTTCATATAAATCATTACAAGAAAACGTATTGGCTTGGGCCGAATCTTAGTCTAAGTCCATGTTATTTGACAAAAGTGCCAATGTCAAATTAAGTTAAGCTACCATTGTCACTTGTATACATTGTACGTTAAAAGTCTCAATAAAGATTATCTATCTATGTATCATGGAGAAGCGTCACGATTTTGTAATAGTAGTAGTAGTAGTACTTTATTGAGACTTTCTTTTAAATATATGACTTAACCTAGTATATTGATTTACATTTCATTTGACAGTGACTCTGTAGTCAAATGTCATTTTAGATTTATACGCGACCGGAGTCCATTTTTGCAAGTTTTTATTTATTTCAAATATACATTCTTCTACCGTTTGCTCATACGGTTTGATTCGTTAGTGGATAACAACGTAAAACTTAAAACTAACAACACTTAACCTATCCTAAACCTAAAAACTTATGTACTTATATTTATTTACGGTTAAACCTTCTCGTTTGTTCTTGCTGGCCGTATGCTCTCTTCTCAACGCTAAAACAATCCAACTTTCTAAAGAGGGCATATTTCCATCCGACCTGATCTTGCAGGGCATGCAAAGGTATTTGGGAAACTTCTAGTGTAAGAATTAATTCATTTTAACCCCTATAAGTATTGACTGCGGCTATGTGGTAAAAATCCGGTTTTAAGGGACTATGTAGAGGGTTGGCATTGGATTGATATTCTTCTAGGATTCTGAATGGTGAGATGTAATAATGGTTTTCGGGGCAAGGACTGTTATTACATAGGTTTCGAATTAGTGTTGAGTCATGTGTCCGCCATTTGGCTAATGTTATCTTGCTTGTTTCGATTATGTATTGAAAAATGGGACTAATATTGGTCTCTTTATAAAGAGATTGATTTTTATAGTATCTTTTGTTGGGGCGTCGGTATTTCGATACACATTTTCAAGTATCCTTCTTTCGAATATTTCAATTTCTTCTGCTACTGTCGGTGAAATAGTCATCCAATTTTTGGTTTTTGGTGGATCAATTTATCCATTTTCACTTAGAACTTATAAGTGATTTATACCCCTGCTAGCTAACTAAGCGAAGACTCTTGGGTGCGGAAGTTCTGATCAATTTGTCGAATACCTCGAAAGTGAATTTACAAAGAAAGGTGGAAAGAGCTCAATCTGGTTTCGAACACGCGTCCCTGCCGCTTCTCGTCAGGTGCCAACTCACAGGCCGGGACGCATCGATTGGCACTACCAGCTGGGTGAATGTCGTCTGGTTATAATTACGTTTTATCATTTTTGCTCTCAGCTTGAACTTGTCCTATGTTCCAATTTGCCTTTGGTAAGCTTTATCAATTTTTGGTTTTTGGTGGATCAATTTATCCATTTTCACTTAGAACTTATAAGTGATTTATACCCTGCTAGCTAACTTAGCGAAGATTAATGAGTGCGGAAGTTTTCGAACGCGTGTTCCTTCCTATGTTTGAATCCAAACTGAAACTCTGGGATCAGGTTTTTGGAGAACACTTTAAAGCTACGTAGGATGATTCTTTCTAGAACTTTACTTATGTTTGATAGTAGCGAAATAGGTCTGAAGTTTTTAATGTTACCACCACAGTGTGGCTTTGTAATGCGAAAAAGCTTGCCCAATTTCCAGGACTGAGGAAAGTAGCCATTATTGATGCAGTTGTTACAGAGGATTGTCAATGTTTTCGCAACATCTGCTCCACACTTCCTCAAAACTTTGTTGGGTATGCCATCCAGACCAGCGCAGGTCTTGCTATTCATGCAGGCTAGGATCTCTTCAACTTCAGCCTCATTAGTGAACAAGTTACCAAAGATATTCTGTCTAGGTGACAATGCCTTATCTCCTGTGTCTTTACTTTCTCTGGGCTACGTTCTCGGAATAGGTTACTGTAAAAGGAGGAAATTGCTTGGAGTTTTTGATTAACAGTAGAAAAAGATTGCCCTCCACTTTTGACAAGATCTCTATCAATACTGAACTTTTGTTCCTATCGTCTTGTTAAAATATTTATTTCTCTAAAGACATCCGAAGACGGCCTTAGATTGTTCAGTCTACTTTGGTAATTTTCGTTAATTTCCTTTCTCACTTGCTCCCTTATTTTGTTGGACATGGCATTGATTTCCGTTTTGAGTGTGAGACTCAGTTGTAATGCCTATGAAAAATACGTTTCAGCCTCTGGAGTTTCCTTTTTTTCTCAATAATAAGGGCTAATGTATCCTCCGTAAGGCACTTGTACAGCAGTTGCTTTGATGGCTTTCTAGGGGCATGGTAGTCCATGCAGCCTATTATCGACTCAGAGAGGTTTTTTATATGGTTATCTATTTCTTGGTTAGATAGTATTCTATTTGCATGAGGGATAGGGGATAAGAAATCTTCGAGGTCTTTAGTAAACTGTATTCAGTCTACGTGGGAATACGAGCAAATTTTTTTTCGGACTCAGGAAGTTGGTTTCTATATTTTTCAGATTAAGTGTTAGTAGTAGGCCGTAGTGATCGGATATTGATGGAAAGGTTGAGCAGTTATAGGAAGTAGAATTTCGGGCTAACAGATTATGGGATACTATGAAGTTATCAAGGAAGGAACTGCTTCTTGGGTATGTCGGATTTCCTCCATTTATGATGTCGCACGTCGAAAAAGCGTTCGAATAGTACCACTGATGGATACTTTTGCCAGTTAAGCTCCGGCTAGAGTCCCCCCACTGATCGTGTCTCGCGTTCAGGTCCTCCCCCCCCAAGATGATGGAGTCATAGTCAGAAGCTATACTCAAGATTCTATCGAGAAATGTTTGTATAGGATTTCCAAGGTTCCCTGGAATATATACTGAACCAATGAGTATTTTCCCACGATTCCCATTGATTCTCTTTTTATATAAAGGGTAGCTAGCGTGCATGAAATGTCTGTGTGGTCAATGGTTATTTGTTCGACCGAAAGGTTATCGCGGTGTAGAATTGCGGTTCCTCTGCCCGAGTCATTCCTGAGAATTTGGTAATTGTCCACACGGATCTTGTGGGCCGATTTCAGTACAATTTCGTTTAGAAGTACTATGTCTGGCTGTACTGATTTTGTTAAATTAGAAATGAATATTCTTTTCTCATGGGAGACTAAGGAATTTATGTTTAGGCAAATGGATATCAGCTTATTTGCTCCCATAGATATTGAAGTATAGCTCTATCAGTGGTTTGTCTTGTGCTGGTGTAGTATCGTATTTTGGCCAAAATTCTGCGATTTTTTTTAGTAGGTCGCCTGATGACATTCCTAATACAAGCAAGGTTTCTTGCTGTAGGCGTTGAAAGGGATTTCCCTGTACTGATACGCTCCGCGGCGTTTCAGCACAGAATCCTTTCGTGATTTCAGCGTAAGATTAGATTGGATTTGTTGGAGTGTCGGTTGTTGTGTTTTGCGAAGGGCTGGGTCTGTAGACGGGGGCTGGGGTGGGGAAGGCAAGTTGTTTTTTTTTACAGACGCTATTTTTTCCCTAAGCCTTTTCCTTTCGGGGCATCCGGAGTAGTTTGCAGGATGGCCTTTCTCTTTGCAAAGGACGCAGAAGAGTGGCTCATTTTTCTTGTCTGTTTGCTGTCTTGGACACGCCGCATTGCTATGTCCTTCTCCACAAGCGACACATCTTGAGTGAAAGGCGCAGTTTGTCGATACGTGGCCAAACCTCTGGCACCTAAAACATTGGAGTATTTCACTCCTTTTAGGTCTTTCCCAGATTGCCTTTTGATTGAGTATATACCGTACCTTCAGAAGATGATGGAGATCATCATTCTGTTCTACGGTCACTCTATAGAGGTCTAAGCTCACCCCGTTTGCTTTGGATCAACGAAACGGTGCATGCTTTTATGCCGGGGCATTGGTCCTCAATATCCTCTTTTACCTCCTTTTCACCGAAGGTGGAGCCTACTCCTCTAAGGATAGCAGAGTATTTTCTACGTTCTTTTGGGGTGAAGAAGTAACCTTCTGCGTTTGAGTTCCGTATCATCTCAAGCAATTTTTAATGGGTGGCAACGTCGTCTACTATAATTTTCAGTTTTTTAACGTTTAAACGCGTGACTCTGTATTTAGTTGGAGGGTTTTTTTTCCATGATCGTTTTGATCGTCATGGCCAAAATACCCTCTACAAATATTGGGGGACACCATGAAGATTTTTTTTGGGGAATGTTTGTTATTGATGTGTCTTTTGGTGAGCTCTTTGAGAAAGGCGAAAAAGGATTCTCACTATGTTTTAGGCTGGTAAACGTCCAATCCCGACACGATTTTATGTATTGACGAGTATACTCGTCATGTCATTACGTCATTACGCAAAATGGTGCGCACTCGTAAATGAGACCGCCACAATTAACTGGTTAATAAGCATCAATAGCGTTTGTCGTCGAAATTTTTGCAACAAAATGTTCACTAGTATTTCTTGTGCATAATGCTAAAGAGGAACTTATTAGTTTTTCTGACCGACCGCCATTCTTTAGTCTTTCTTGGACAAGAATAGTACGACATCGTTTGATCGCATCTATCTATACTAAGCATGCTCAAATTATACTCGTATCATTTGATTTCATATTCATGTGGCCATGTCTACTTACTGCGATTATTCCAGGATGATGCCTTGTAGAGTAGTAATAGTAATTATTTTTCATTTATCTTACCACGAAACAAAGATTTCACCTTTTCTACGCCAAATATGCTCGCCGCTTTTAAACATTTTTAATGAAACTTCATTTGGGTATCCGAATAAGGCGAAGTGTTCCAGTTGTGTGAGTTTTGATATTTTGTTACTCATTGGGCAATTCAACATTATTATAAAAACTACTCATCTATAAAGTATGTCCTATATTCAAATATGGTTTCACTCCGTAGTACAACATTTTATTAACATCTTTAAATAGAATTTATTGTACTCATTCAGCACTATTTACTGGTTTAATTTCATAATGTACATGAACACATCGTATTAATTGTTGAAAACAACGTCCTGCTATAGTTTACGAAAATATTAGAGCAAAGTATAAGGAGTTATAGCTAAAACAAAATCACGATTTGGTGGTATATAATATATATATTATATATACCTCAATATAATGAGCTTGCAATAAACGCAAGCCAAAATACTTTCGTAATTCCTTTACGTTAGTTTCCTTGAATTCAGCTTTTTACTTTCAAATAAATGTTTGCCGCATTTACTTCTTCCAACAACAATTTTTTGACTCTTTGTTTGTTTTCCGAAGTCAAATTTTCTAATTAGTGCTGCGTCCTCGAGCCATTCAGTTTCATGGTATCCAGTATTTCCATCATCGTTACAATATCGGAAGCATCAACTATACGAACAATCGAACTATACCCTCCACGATGAGGAACAAATATATTTTCTCTGTCTTCAGTTTTAGCACTATGTGAAGGAGAACGCTTTCCACTTTCACAATAATCTTCCGTTAATAATCTTTTACTCTCGCGACGGTTCATACGGGCAAGCCAAAATTATATTTCAAAATAATTAAAAAAAAAACAAATTATGAGTATACAACTCTTGTAAGAATTTGTGAAGTGTTCATAATAATACTCAAAAAGAGACTGAAACAAAATGCGTAGAACTAAAAACTCAGTACAGCTTATTTGAAAATATCACTGTAAGTATTTCAGGCAAAACCATCGAGACTTTCAAAATAGATTTTATATGTAAAGAAAACATACAGTTGCTGTAACTGAATTGGAATCTGTGCCGGTTGGCGAGGAATATGGAATAAAATGACTATTTATGTAAAGATAAACGTTTATTTAGGTAGGATATCTGATGTAAATACGATTTTAATTGCATTTATACATTCAGAAATGTTCTGAAACCTCTAGGGTTTCAGATGCGTTTCACCTGTGATCCTTCGGTTTTTGAGGTTTTGATAATTGGTTGTGAGAGAGCTCAGCAACCGTAATTACTGCAGAAAACATTTGAAAGAGACTTAAACAGAATGCACGAATATTTTGTGCATTTCGTGCATCACGTCTCGCTATTCACGTCGGTATATGCTACCAGCACTCTAGATGCAATTGAAATTTAATTATAAGGCTAAAAGAGATAAAATAACTAGAAAAATTTCCGAAAAACAAATAACACCGTTTCTTATTAAAGGAAGATTCAAGTGTTCAGAAAAAAAATAAAACATCGTGTACATCTATAAGTACACGCATTGGACGTCTATAGACATCTTGACGTCAAGGCAGTGGCGGCTCGTCCGCTCGGTGGGCCTCGCCCACCCTGCAAATCTCAACTTCTTAAAGAACCAATCAAATATTCGAATGTCAATATATTGGATATATTACAATAATTCAAAGTTTAGCTTGAACTTTCAATTACAAATTTGATCTTCTCACATTTTTCGAATATTTTACCATGGATTCGTCATTCATTCATAATTGCATACAAATAAAAGCAAAACATTTTCCTTTGAAACGCATTACAGATTCAGATTCAGATATCTTTATTGAGACTTTATCGTACATTGTGTTGTGATTTGACATGTATCATAGTTATTTGACAGCGACTCTACTGTCAAGTACCTTATTTGTCTTAATCCGACCGTGGTCGATGCTGATTTGACTTTGCGTTTTTATGACAATGTGGTAAATACGTTATCTTTGCTACAGGCTTTTACAATAATGTGCTTATTCCTAACTTAATCTAGAATAACTTAAACCTATTTGAAATTTTCAGTATTTTAAGTGAGTGGGTGTGTTTGGAATAGGTGAATTGCCGCAATGAAGTTATCCTCGATCAACCTGATTTGAATTTATATAAAAGGATGGTTTCAAGGTAGGTCTCAGGGGACGTGCAACAAACTCGGATTGGTTGGCGTAGAGAAGTTGTATGGAAGATAAGTAATACGACGAGTTCTTTAGGGACAGATTCCGATCATACATTTCCCTAATAGGTTCTGGATGGTCAGACCACTTTTCCAGTCGTTTTGTTGCCTGTGCGATCATATATTCCAGGATAGGGGTTATTTTAGATTCTTTGTAGAGAAGGTAGCTCCTAAAATGCTTTTTATTAAGCCGCCTTTATTTTGAAAGGCACTTCCCAAGAATTTTTCTTTCGAAGATTTGTATGTCTTCCGCAGTAGAGGGGGATATCGTGACCCACACGGGGAAACAGTACGTAATTATAGGCCGTATTAGCGTCTTGTATATGAGCAGCTTCGTACTTTTGTCGATAGACTTGCTTGACAACAGAGGCGCTAGTGCAGCCGATGCTCTGGTGGCTTTATCGAGTGCTTGGCGGGCGTGGGGGTTGAATTTTAAGCGATAATGGAAATTGACACCCAGGTATTTGATAGATGTTTTTAAAGGGGCGTTTACTCCGTTTAATGATAGAGAAATTTCTTTACTTTCTGCAGGAGCGGCCCGGTGACCTTTCCCGTAGGCATTTCGGAAGCAAATTAGTTCGCATTTTTCTGCGTTTACGTTTAGAGCCCATCTTTTGAAGTAGTTGTGGAGAGATTCGATGAGCGAAATTAACGAGCGAAGAGCTTGGATAGCACGAGAACGTCGTCGGCGTACAAAATTGCTAGGGGAGATACCCGGTTACGAGGAATGAGGTTTGTGCTGTTTCCGTCAGATAGTTGGCGAATGCTTGTGGGCATATCGTGTAGAAAAAAGTTAAATAGGTGTGGTCCGAGGATCGAGCCCTGTGGGACTCCGGAGCGAACATTGATAGGTTTTGAAAAAGTGTTGGCGATTTTTATCCTTAGAGAACGTTTATGCAGGAAATTGGTGATTTAACGGCTGAGGGGAATTGGGCATTTAGCCTGGAGAAGTTTGTATATAAGTCGTTTTGACCAGACTGAGTCAAAAGCCTTTTCAAGATCAATCGTGCATGCTACGGTGGCAGTTTTCTTTCTTAAGCCGGTGGAGATGTAGTCATGTAAGAAGACAGAAGCTTTTCCAGTAGAGACTTTTTCCTTGAAAGCGAATTGCTCGCAGGGGATTATGGGTTTTGCGAATATCTTGAAAGGTTTGAGTATTGCCTTTTCCAGTATTTTGCCAAGGTTAGAAAGTAGTGATATTGGCCTGAATTTGCTTAGCTCTCCTTTCGACCCTTTCTTGGGGATAGGAAGAAGCGTAGCGGTTTTCCAGGCATTAGGGAGATAACCGTTGTTGATGCAATGGTTGATGATCGTGGTGAGTGGTCTGTAGATGGCCTCGCTACATTTCTTGAGTACGTAATTGGGAATGCCGTCAGGACCGGCCGACTTTTTGCTGTTGAGTGATTGAAGGTAGAAGAGTACTTCATCTGGTGTTGCGAAGAATTCTTTGAATTTGCAGCATGTAGGATTTGAAGCGGTATTGTTTGGTAAGAAGACGGTTAAAAGGGAGCCCTGATATCCATTGACGAAGGAGCGCACTTTCATTTCGGTGGCAGCAGTTATTGATTCATCTTCAGGGGACTATTCGCAGAAAGCCTGGCTGTAGAAGGATGAGCAAACGATTATCTTTTCCTCAAGGGTTGTGTTTGTCTGACCGTTATGTTTTATTTGGTCTTTGTTTATGTTGAACTCTGCAGTGAGGCGTCCTGTCAGCGAGTTGATTGCTCTGAAAACGTGAGGGGCAGGTTTCATGGCGGCCAGACGGGTTTTGAATGCCGCGTTTGTCTCGGCTCGAGCTTTTATTCTGATGAGTGTGTCTAGACAGCTAATTTGCGATTTTAGCGTTATATACTCGCTGTTCACACGGTTCCAGTTCCGATGAAATATACGCTTTAGTCGTTGCTGCCACCTGGCACGGGTGCGTATCAGGTGTAAGGTGCATTGGGAGACTTCTCCGAACTTTGTTAACAGGGGCGCCTTTGCTGGGGCATGCATATCGATCGAATTGCGGATATTCGAGGACAGAGTTTGAACCTTGCTTTCTATATCTTGGTCACTGTATACCTGATTTTCAGCGACTTTGCCCTCTAATTGAAACGACAATTCTTCGTTTAGTCTGCTCTAATCCACACTGGCGTATGAACGGGAGAGCGGAGCGGGGGGAGTGATTGGTGTGGTTTCTGGGAGAAATATGTTGAGTATTAACGCATGGTGACCGAAGGCAGCCAGCAAATTTATGATATTACTAGTGTCCGGGCTGATGAGAGCTGCGGACACCAGGAAGTTATCTAGTAAGGAGCTTCCTCCGGGAAATGTAGGCACTCCAGCATTGATAACGCACATCGAAGTTTGGTAACCTGAAAAGATCCAGTCGCAGAGAGAGGTTCCGTTGGCATTTGTAATGTGATCTCCCCAATTTGTACGTCTCGCGTTTAGGTCTCCACCTAAAATTACTCCATTGTGACCGCTTTCTCTGTTTAAAATACTATTGAGGTCGGATTCTATCATTTGACCCGTCCTATAGGGTATGTATAGAGATCCCAACAATATTTTGTGAGTTGCTCCCCAAGGCTTTCGCAGGTAAAGGGAGGCTAGTGCGCAAGATAGGCTACTTGCCTGGCAATGAACCTGATGAGGGGTGTGCTTGGATCTTGCTAGAATTGCTTTTCCTCGCCGCTTGTCATTGCGAAACAAAGTGTAGTTCGGAAAGTGTGGCCTGTGCCTCGCGTGAAGCCGAGTCTCGTTCAGAAACACCAACGAAAACAAACAGAAAACGTTCAGAAACAGTTATGTTGGAGAGCTATTCTTTTGTCTTGTCCCTGTAGCGAAATTATATTGAACGCTAAGATCTTGAGGCTGTTATCTGATGACATGGATACAAAAGTTGAAAAGTTCCTCTGATTTCTCTTCCTCGGGAAGATTTCTATATAAAGGTTGGAATTCACGTTCTTTTTTTAAGAGTATTATAAAGGTCCGCTAGTTGGATTCAGAACGGAAGAATAGAGGGTCGCATTCGTTACTTCGCGATTGACCTCAGCTCTTTGATCTGGAATATTGCAGTTTAGCTGCGGTACTGGCTGAAAATCACTCAGGTTGAATGTGTGTGCGTTGTTTAAATGTCGGGTGAGCTTCTTAGCGATACGGGCTCTGAGTTTGACCCTCTCAGGGCATTTTGAATAATTGGTTGGATGGCCTATTCAAGCGCATAGTACGCATAAAACTGGAGGGATCGAAGCATCTGTTGGGGACTCTTCGCGAGGATTACCAAGGGTTTTTTGGGGACAGTCAGTTCCCCGATGTTTATGCCCATATGCCACGCATCTAGGAGAGTACCCACAGTTCACGGCTACATGACCAAAACGTTGGCATCTAAAGCACTGTGTGACATCTCCTTTCCTAGGCTTTTCCCAGGTTATTGCGCAGTTGAGGATGTACTTCAATTTTATGAGTCTTTTCAACTCTTCTTCGGACGAGAGCTTAACCCTGAAAAGTTTAAGCGATAATTTGTTCTGCCGAGACCAGGCAGTTGACATTTGTGAAATAACAAGTTGGTTTATTTCCGGTAATTGTGTTTTTATGTCGCTAAATATTTCGGAAGGGGTGAAAAAAGAGCTTAAGCCTTTTGAAATAGCAACCGGTTTTCTGCGGTTGGCTGGAGTGAATGAATGGCCACCTAAGTTCTTTTCTCTCATGATGTTCATTATTCCATCATAAGCATCGCTGTGATTAACGATTAATTTCAGATATGAATCTGAGAAGGATTTTATGCGATATTTAGCTTCCGGAAAGCTTCGCATCATTAGTCTTACCGTGGGTGATGTTATATTGCTTATAAAAATGGGGGAAGCCAGTTTCGAGTGTGTAGCTCGCAGGGCTCTTGCTGCATCGGGCTTGTATTTTCTGGGAGGGTTAGATCCTTAAATCTATTGTTACTTAGGTCTACTACTTTTCCTACGTTATTACTACTATTATTGTTTTTGTTTTTAATAACTAGCCTACCAGTAGCTATCCTGAACCTTTCGGTGTCAGCTTCTATCGCTCGCTGCGCTTCTTCGCTGATGTTGCGGTTGCGTACGTCGCTCACCATTTCCACGTCGTTGCGATCTTTGCTTCCGCCTGGCGATGTGAGTTTAGCTGGTTGCCCCGTCGATGATCGTTTTTTTTGTCTTTCATACGTTTTTTTTTCGTTGCTCTGATGGACAAGCCCAACCCCAGAAAATTTCCAGAAAATTGTGTCAAAGACATTTGTGTCTCTTCTCTCAGTTGGAATCATGGGTAATATAAAATCAAACAAGGATAAACATTTTACGATTTATGTATCTTATATTTTAATGATTGAATTAGCAGAATGAAACTTCAAATATCCCAAAAAAAATTAACGACTTCATACAAATTTTTGGAAATTTTTTGTAAAGTGCTAATCTTTCAGTAACCCGCAATTGCCAGTGAAGTGGAAAAATTAAAGGTTAAATTAAAGGACAACCAGGTTAAAGTTAAAAATAAGTAAGATATAGTCCTTTTTGAAAACAAATTCGGTTCCTTATCGTTAGACAATAATTTATTTATTGTAAGATGACGAACATATCCGAACTTACCCAAAAACTTAATTATTCTGGAGAATAATAACAAATCGCGATCTTTTAATTGTGCTTGGTAAGCGAAATGTGATTGGCTCACTGGTAGTGAAACATTGAATAAAGTATTTTTTAATTTTCGGCCCAGTGTTCGGGAACCAGCATATTAAATTGCCAAATACTTTAACGATTTTAAAAGCTTTATGGAAACATTTTCCGTTTTAAGTGAAGTTTCCAAAACTATCCCAATATAAATAATTAAATAAATAAATGAAGAAATAAATGAAGCACCTAGTTTTTCATGGCAAATCGATGAAACCACTGATGTTTCGAATTTTCCGCAACTATCTGTGATTTTGCAATATATTACAAAGGAAGGTGCATTTGTGGGATTTGTTGATGATGTTCCCGCGGGCGAAACTGCACGCGATTTATTTCAAGTTTTAAGGGATAATTTTACTTGCCCAAACGTACGATGGAGCAGCTGTAATGTCAGGTGACTTAAGTGGTTTGCAAAAAAGTCAAGAGAAACTGCTCCACAAGCATTGTTTATCTATTGTTTGGCTCATAGACTTAATTAGGTTCAGCAAGATTCAGTTTGCAAAATAAATGAATATCGTATCTTTTTTGCACATTTATCCGGTTTTTCTACTTTTTTGGATACTCTAACAAACGGACGTATGTAGTAGATAAAGTTTGTGAGAAACGACGAAAAACAAAGCAGTAGTAATACTCGTTGGTATTTTAAAACACGTATTACTGATATTTTGGTTAATAACCGATGTGATCTGTGACCGATGTGAAAGTCTTTGAAGAAAGTTTAGAGAGCGACGATTTTGCCGCAGGCGAGAAACTTTGCGGGAATCTATAGAGTTCAAATGTATTTTGAACGATTTTCCATTCAATTTTTGCTAAAATCGTTTGATTTGTTCCATCAGCTTACGGATGTTATTTTCAATGCCTTACAGTCAACGTTTTCAGTTTTTTTTTATTACAAAGGAAAATATTTTCGATGATAGAGTAGTGGCAATTAAAATTTTTCTTTTCCCTTTATTTTACTAAAATAATTTTTTATTATTTAACATGTACGCGTATTTCGGAAACTACTTGTTCTCTTCTTCAGTGTTTAAAAAAACTTATTTTAGTGAAATAAAGGGAAAAGAAAAATTTTAATTGCCACTACTCTACATATTTTTTCACTGAAAAAACCGGACCGTATACATTTTACATTTTCGATTATGTTTAGTTGGCCAACCATCAAAGAAGCCTTGAAAATATTTTCGATGATGTTTAGTGGGCCAACCATCAAAGAAAAGAAAATTAGATCATTATGGTACTTTTGAAAAATCATTGTATTTCAAGCATCTTCATGCTGAAACAATAAATTTGGTAAATAAATTAAATTTGTTAAGCCTAATAAGCCCCGCGAAATCTCAGAGTATAAAAACAAATTTCGAATGGATTTACTAGAGTGTCTTTTTCTACATTATCCGAAAATGTTTGAAAAACAAAAGCTTCATAATGAACTTTCAGTTTGTTACTCTGCCCCCAGTTTTATTGGTCTTTCAAAAAATAACGTTAAAACTTCAAAATTTATTTCAAAAATAATTAAAAACTAGTGTTTTTGAGATTTATAAGCTCTCGTGCTTGACTGTGTCTTCAGTGGCTACTTCAGCATCAGTTGAGCGAAATTTTTCTGGTCTTAAAAGTAACAGAAATTACTCCAGAAATTCTATGAGTCAAATGCGTTTGGGCAAATTTTATGATAACGTTATTAATCATTTTGCTATTATAAATTAAGAAATCATAAAATTGACTTACATATAAACATTTATGAATTAATTATTTTGAATTGAATATTTACTCTTTTTTTTTTACTGCACCTTCTCATGTCGAGGGAGCTATAGCCCTTCACTATGGTTCTTGCTGTTAACAAGTACGCTTAACCAGACTATTCTTACTAACATAGAGTGTTACTCAAACCGTGCCCACCCTATACAGGGTTATCCATTTCGTGTAGGAAAAGTATAACCCTGCCATTTGACATCTGTCAAAGTTAAATGTCATCCAAAACGTGTTTTTTTTAGTTGAAGGCTTACCATTTAGAAATATGAATCGTTTAACAGTCGAAGAAAATTATTAAATTTTATTATAAAAATGGTGATTCTGCTGTATCAACGTTTAGAGCTGTACGAGCCAATTATGGTCGACATAATCGACCTACACAGCAAACAATTTCGAACACAGTGAGAAAATTTGAAGAGACTGGATCGGTTTTTGATATTGCAAGGCCTGTGCATCATCGCAACATTCGTTCTGCTGAAAATATCGCTGTCGTTGCTCAAAGTGTGGACGAAGACCCGATTCCTCGTTCGATTCGAATCGAGAGTCGATTCCTCGACGTGCTCAACATTTGGGCTTGTCTTACGGCTCATTGTGGCGGATTTTGCATTTAGATTTGCATCTCCATCCATACAATACCCAACTCACTCAAGAACTTAAACCTCAAGACCATACCCGACGCAGAATGTATGCGAATTGGGTGATTGAACAGCAAGCCATTGATAACGATTTTTCGAACAAAATTTTCTTTAGTGATGAGGATCATTTTTCGCACTGTGGTTACGTAAATAAACAGAATTGCCGCATATGGGGCTCTCAAAATCCTCAGGTGATCGCAGAAAGGCCTTTGCATCCGGAAAAAGTGACCGTTTGGTGCTATTATTGGCCCGTATTTTTTTGAAAACGATCAAGGAAGAGCTATTACAGTCAATTCTGACCGCTATGGACGGATGTTAACCGATAATTTTTGGAGAAAACTTGAAGATTATGATCTGGAGAATATGTGGTTCCAACAAGACGGAGCCACAAGCCACACAACACAGGCTAATCGAGCACTTTTGCAAGAGAAATTTCCAGGACGCGTAATTTCGAGATTGAGTGATGTCAATTGGCCCGCAAGATCCTGCGATCTAACACCTTTGGATTTCTTTTTCTGAGGCTATGCGAAAGATCGTGTTTACTCGAACAATCTTCAAAATCTTGAGCAATTGAAAACCAATATTCGTGAAGTTATGGCCGAGATATTGCCGGAATTGTGCCGAAAAGTCATAGAAAATTACCTCAAATGGATTGAGGCCTGTAAGAGGTCCCGTGGAGGACATTTGAATGATGTCGTGTTTCACGTATAATCGCGTTGGTTCAATTTTTATATTGAATAAAAAATTTCGTTTCCATCTGAATATTTTATGTGTTTTCTTTAGCTTTACTTTCCCAAGCGTAAAATGGATAACCCTATATAAATAATCACGAGCCGCTCCTGCGTCAAGGTATCAATCTTTCTAGAAGAAGCGTCAGCCTATCTATTCGTATAATTCTTCTAACGGAACCTTAAACATCATGACAGCCATACGAACGAGTACGAACGAATTTTAGCATGATAAAATATATTGTGCCCAACAGTTTTCGTAGTTAGTTAGTTTTATTTTTGAGTTATTAAGTGTGTGTTTTTTTAGCATATCTAGTCTGAGATACATGAATGAAACAGACATACTTTACGATTTGACACAAATGAAGTTGAACGTAATGTTGAATGTTTTGGATTGTGTTGTGCATTTCAAGCACTACGGAGACAAGAAAGAACGCGTACAGCAAGCGACATGCTCTCAAATTTCTGAATACATGGATCGCAAAACAATTGACAACATTACATCAGAATGTGTTTTTTTTTTTTGTTTGGATATTCCACTCAGTATTGAGTTTCATAAAAACGACAAATATGTTAGAGGCAAGAACGTCGAGCTTATTGTCGAAAAGAGCAACAGATACACGATTTACCTTCGTTTACAACGATAGGTTCCAACGAGCTTGTCTAAGTCATTGACGCCTCTTTTCGTTTGCTTCCAAAATTAAACTAAGTCGGGTTTTCGTTTTTTAGCTATGATTTCAATATTCATGGGAGAATTGTAGTCAAAAAATAGTATAACAAAATGTATCCGTTTCTGTTACTCAGCATGATGAAGCTTCTTTTTCATGAGCTTCTTTTTCATATCAAATAAAGTCGCTTCATATCTACTATTATTGAAGTTGGAGATTCCCAATGTTAACTGGTATCTTATTACGATGCAATACTGGATTATTTTGACAGTTTTCGTTTCTTTGGTTGATACTGTTGTGATTAATATTTTTTGTATGTTGTGATTAATATATTAATATTTTTTTAATTAATATTTTCCATCCATCAACCTCAAATTTTAGAACTGTCAAAACTTAGTAATGAGGAGAAACATGAAAGAGTGAAAGAGTAAAAAAAGAAAGAAAGCAATTGTATTGTGGAAAGGTAGAAATTGGCGTACGAATTGTAAAAGAAAGTGTCTGTGAAAATCCGCCAAAAACAAGAAAGAAATTGTAATTGCAAGGAAGGTTACGCCGTTCCCGAACTGTCGAGAACAGACTATTCGCTTTTGATTATCCAAAACTGTGAAATAAAGGACGTCTGCAAAATACAAAACTGACTTATTTGATAAATTATTTGGCATTAAAGAATAACAGGTTATGGGCCCAGTTCATGCCCAAAAGTCAGACACGCCAAATTATCAAAAAAGTCAGTCTGGAAAATTGTCATTGTCAATTCGCAGTGAGCAGCCCACGTAAAAACCAAAGTCAGAGCAGTCGCAGTGAGCAGAACCAGCCTAGTCAAGTCGCAGTAAATGCCAGCAAAGTTGTTCAGCCAAACCGAATACAACTCAGCCAGTTCAGCCGTGTGTCCAGCCAAGTGGTCGTCATCGGAGCACCAAGTTGTGAGCAGTATCAACATAACCTCGAAACGTCAAAGCGCAAGTAAAATTGAGTCGATGAAGATAAACTGCGACAAACAAACAGACATTGTTAAATCTTGCGAAAACAATTTTGTAAAGTAACTTTTGAGGTTAGGTTGTCTAAATTTTGATTTGATTTGAAATGGAGTCATCAACAAAGTCGAATATTGAGATGTTGTCAGAAGATCAAGACGGTGAAGTAGATTTCGAAGCTTAGCAATTTAAAATTGATTTAACATTAAAATCAAAGAAAATCTATGAGTATATAACTGCCGCGAAACCAAAACCTGCGGGTAATAATGATGAAAAGGATTTAATTGAATGGGTTGAAAAAGATATTGAGGCACAAACCGTCATTGGCATAAATGTTAGTAAAGCTATTTCGAAAAAGGTTTTGAGTTGTACAACGGCATTTGAAATGTATGAAAAATTGCAAAACTTGTATGGTAAAAAGTCAGACTATGAAATCGAAGGTCTGCAACGAAAATTTTTCAGCTACACACAACTCCAAATCAGCTGTTGCAAATTGCAACGACATTGAACGACTATGAACAATGGGCAATGACTCGTATGCCATCAATACTGCCACCTCATCTGTACCATTTTCGCACATCTTGGGACAACGTAACAGGAAATCAACGAACCATACCCAACCTCCTGGAGAAGCTGAGACTTGAAGAAGACAGAATCAAGGCACAAGAAGGGTCAAGTGAGTCGACATCAAATAATGCCTTGGTGATGCAGCAACGAAAGAAGACGAAACAGCACAACAACCAGAAGCCAGACAAACCAAGTGGAGGCACTGCAATCACTTGTTTTAAATGTGGACTGAAAGGGCACATGAAAAAACAATGCAGAGGAAAACCGTGTGCAAAGTATTTAGCCTACTGCAAAGAAAACTATCCTTATCATGTTTGCGGTCAAAAAGGACACTTTGTCAGAGATTGTCTGAAGAGAAATGATGACAGATCGAACAACGAGAGATCAGACAAAGGTGATAGAAGATACGGAGGTCGGTCAGGAAAACTTTATGTCGCCATTGGATTGTCAAGTGCCGAGGTAAAAAACCAAAAACGAGGAGCAAATGAAAACTGGTACCAGGACAGTGGAGCCACACAACATCAAACCACAAAAGGTGGTTTGTCGAAATGAGAGAACTAGAGCACCCAATCACAGTGTCGATGGGAGACTCTCGTCAACTCAAGGCCACATCAGTGGGAGACATCGAACTGGAAGTCTACAATGGTGTTGAATGGAAATTGGCTACACTTGAAGATTTACTTTATGTACCCGGTTTGAATTTCAACTTGCTTTCTCTCAGTCAAATTATGGATCGAGGTCATACTGAAGAGTGCAACAAGGATGTGTCGGTCATCAAGGCGAAGGAAAGTCAAGCGGTTCTGTCAATGGCTCAACGTGAAGGAAACCTGTACAAGGTCATGTTTCGTCAACCAACTCAGAATACCAGTCTGATTGCAACTTCAATTGTCACCTGGCATGAGAGGCTCGCACATCAGAACCTGAAGTACTTAAGGTTTATTCTGAACAGAAACAACATCAAATTTATAGACGACTGGGGGAACCGAGTCTGTGATGGATGTGTTTTGGGAAAGCAACAACGAGTCTCTCACCCTGGAAATGAAAAAGTAGCTGACCAACCATTGGACTTAGTTCATGTAGATCTTGGAGAAATGAACGAAAGGTCGATTGGAGGGGCGAAGTACTTTCTGGTGTTCAAGGATGACTACTCGCACTTTCGAACCGTCTACTATCTGAAGTCCAAGGATCAAGCAGCAGACAAATTGAGGATGTATTTGAAGGAAGTTGAGAACCAGTTTGGCAGAAATGTGAAGGTTTTGAGATCTGATCATGGCAAAGAAATTGACAATTCCACCACTCGCAAAATTCTGGAGGACCTGGGAGTCAGGCACACATTCTCGAATGTTCACACTCCAGAACAAAATGGCAGAATCGAAAGGGAGATGAGAACAATTGTGGAATCTGCAAGGTCAGCTATGCATGCGAGGAACTTGAAAGACATCTTATGGGCAGAAGCTGTAAACTATGCAGTGTTTACAATCAACCAAAAAGGGACAAGTACAGTCGCCGGGAAAAGCCCAGCTGATCTGTGGTACAATCGTCGCATTGACATCAACAAAATGCGAATCTTCGGATGTGACTGTTGGGTCCTGAACACGAGCCAGACTAGAAAGAAGTTGGACAGGAAGTCAAGAAAAGGAATCTTCATTGGATATGATCTACAATCCTCAAGTTATCGAGTCTACATACCTGGAGAAAGAGAAGTCACCTGTTCGGACAATGTCACCTTCAGCGAAGGGGGGTATCAGTCAGGAGGAAAACCAGTGAAGTCAGCAAACACCCAATCGTCAGAGACAGATCAAAACAGTGGACAAGTGAATGAAGAAGTGAATGAAGAGACGGATGAAACTGGAACGACACAAGAACCGGCCGAAATGAACTTCGAATGTGAGATAACTTCAGACGAAGATGAAGGAACACCAATACAGGAAGATGAGAATGCACAAGACCAAAGAAGAGAAGGACTGCGAGATCGTAGTAAAATATTGAAGCCAGGAAGACTGAAGGATTTCGTTCTCGATTCCTACAACAGAAACGCCAACGTGGCCATAATAGGGGAAGTAGAATATATATCTGTGTCTGAAGCCCTGAAGGATGGAAGCGTGCAATGCAGGAAGAGTTTGATTCACTGATGCAAATGAAAACGTGGAGACTTGTAAAATGCCCTGAAGGCGTCAAACCGTTGACTTGTAGATGGGTGTTACGTGAAAATGCCGATGGAAGATTGAAAGCACGTCTGGTAGCAAGAGGTTTTGAACAGGAAGAAGGAATCAACTACACTGAAACATTCAGTCCAGTCGCTCGTCATGCCTCAATTCGTTTGATGCTAAGTCATGCAGCCACCGAGAAGATGATGCTCGTAGCTTTTGATGTCAAGACAGCCTTCTTGCATGGGAAGCTGGAGGAGGTAATATATATGCGACAACCAGAAGGGTATGATGATGGCACCAACCACGTCTGCGAACTTGAGAAAAGTCTCTGTGGACTGAAGCGAGCACCAAGAAATTGGCACGACACAGTTTCAACATTTTTTGAGAAGAAAGTTGGACTTGTAAGCAGTGATGACGATCCTTGTCTATTCTACAACAGAGACAAGTCGATTATGATGACCTTATTCGTGGAAGACTGACTCATTGCAGGTCGTGATGAAGCTGAAATCTATCGGATGTTGGACATCATAAACAAGAAGTTCGAAATCACTTTCAACAAGAAGGCTCAATAAAAGTTTGCATATCTCGAAATGGAAATTCAATTTGGAAAAAAAGGTATCTTTGTCGGCCAAGCAAAGTACACAAACAAGATCATCAAACGGTTCAAGTCAGACAGTTGCAACCCCAGCCCCACTCCCATGGAGAAAGGAATGATGACAGACGAAGGAGACAAACAGAATGATCAACTTATATCACCAACCATTCCGTACAGAGAAGCAATTGGAAGTCTGCTCTACTTGGCCACCATCTCTCGACCTGACATCTGCTCCGCTGTCAACTACCTGAGTCGCTTCAATGGAAAGGCAAAGATGAGTCTGCTGGGTCAAGAGAATTGGACTCGAATTGGAAATTCTGAAGAATGACGAACCTGTAAAACTTCTGATCGACAATCAGGCAGCAATCCAGATGATGTTGAATGCACATGAAGGCAAAACTACGAAAGGAAAGAAAGACATAGAAATTCCGAGAAGGTTCATACAAGAACATGTCAACAAGACGGTTGCACTTGAACACGTTGAAAGTGCCAACCAGCTTGCCGATATGTTCACAAAACCATTGCCAAGAAAACTGTTTGAAAGTCAGCATTGTAAAATAATTAAGGAGGAATGTTGTGATTAATTATTTGCCATCCATCAACTTCAAATTTTAGAACTGTCAAAACTTAGTAATGAGAAGAAACTTGAAAGAGTGAAAGAGTAAAAAAAGAAAGAAAGCAATTGTATTGTGGAAAGGTAGAAATTGGCGTTCGAATTGTAAAAGAAAGTGTCTGTGAAAATCCGCCAAAAACAAGAAAGATATTGTAACTGCAAGGAAGGTTACGCCGTTCCCGAACTGTCGAGAACAGGCTATTCGCTTTTGATTATCCAAAACTGTGAAATAAAGGACGTCTGCAAAATACAAAACTTACTTATTTGATAAATTATTTGGCCTTAAAGAAAAACAGATACTTTCGCCACCAGATATCACTTTCAATACGTTTTTATAACATCTAATTGATTTTCTTCAATCAATTTTTCAAAAAATTTCAAACACAGACACTATAGATAGTTTATGATTCATTTGATCATATTTATTAGAGAATAAAGCAGACGATAATTTATTGCTTGTCATATCCCTTCATACACACATATCATACCATTTTATGAAGTTTCCTCGTTAAATATTATGTTTAGTTTGGTTCACAAATGCAATATAAAAAAGCTGATTTAAACTAACCATCGAGGCTCATTCATTGATGTTATTGTCTTTGTCTCTTCAAGTGAAGGTTTGCAGCTTCCGCAACAAAACGCCACCTTCCCAATATCTATGAACAATTGAAAGTGGCAGATGTCGAGATCTGTCTAGAACCTAGAATAATTCCTAGCTGCTCGGAGCTGAAATATAACGCAAACTAATCTCTTTTAATCTAGGAGAGACGTGAAAGTTCTAATTTCTACCTTCCTGAAATTATGCAGAGAAAAGCTAAGATTTACTTACTTACATTCTTCAGACACAACGTTTTCCATCGTTATGCTATGCCAATGTAAGGGACACATTATACCTCATTCAAATATAGCCTTAAATGAATCGTTATGTGGCTGACAACCAAATTTGATTGAACGACTTTAATTCAAAATTGTGCAGCTATCCAGCTAACCAGACATCTAAATATATGTCCAAATAAAGACTAGCAAACAAAAGCGCTATTTATGTAAAAAACCATGTATGTATAAAAGTCTGAACAAATATATCATCTTCGTCTTCTTTTTCGTCACACTACAGCCCCTCTCGAACCTTTCTTTTCTGCAGTAACTGCCTTCAACTGTCTCGGTCCATTGACCGCGTCCACCGATTTCGAAACCCGAGCAGCGATGAAGTGTCTTCGTCAGAACAACCCAGCGTTTACTCTGTTTCCCCAATGGTTTCCGCCCTTCAGTTCTCCTATCGAATACCTCTCTGGGTATCTTTCTATCTATCTGTTGGAAAATGTCTTTACATTTTCACTCCCATTGTTTTCTCTGAAGATTTGACGTCCAACACTTTAAAAGAAAAAAAGAAGAGAATGTTTTTTGTACCAAATTTTTCTGAGCTTGGCTGGATCCTTCAGACTCTGTAAAGATTGGCTCGCATACTTAGCATACTATTCTACCCAAGCATCTTTCCTGACTAATCTGACAGTTTTCTTATGCAGATTAGAGCAGTTTTTGTTAGTTTGCAAATACAAGTACAGGATACGCTAAATATCATCCTTGCGTCCTTCCAGAGGTGTATCATATTTTCATTCAATGAAGGAGTAGAGTTTGTTCGGTATTTTAACGAGGTTTAAATACCCTTTTCAGACTTTTCTCTCCAGATGTTAATATTCCATATTAATGACATGTCAGCTCTCAAAATCCGACTTATGACTGTACATTTTCTCTGCGTTACGCAAAAGCTTTGATGATCCACTCGCAAAGTAAGATTTGAATAGTATCCATGAATGGTACGAGAAAGACCATCGGTCAACAGATCAACAGATCGGTCAACAGATCGTCCAATAGTCCTCTCATAAGTGTAATACCAAGCACCTCTCTCCAATCTATAGTTTTCGGAAGTTCGGAAGAAGCTAAGCAAGGCATGTCGTCAATGTACAAGCATTTCAAACTTTTATTGAAATTTCCTGAACTCTCAGTTTCATACGACAGCAGGTGTGAGACAAGACTCATTTGCGAAAAAAAGGATATTTCACTTATCATATAGAATTTATTTCAAACTATAAGTGTTTTTCAGTTTCTGCTAAACCTAAAATTTTACCCAATTATACATTCTCGTATTCTTATTTACATATATTTTAAAAACCAACCACTTAACTTGCAGACAAAAACTTTCAGGACACCAGTCCCACCGTCTGTGCAGCTCTTTAAGGACAACAATGGATTTGGATATGGTAACCAACGTCGTTTGCAAATTCATCGCCGCCCCTATTTCACCGCTTAAATTATGTATTCAAAAGTTTTCTTCAAACTAATTAGCAACTGGAGCGCTAGGACACTAGCGAGCATCCTCGCAGCTGCCTACAGCACCAAACCAACACAATTTTAGCTGTAAATCGGACCAAAAACCGCAAATGAAAAACATGAAAATTGTTCAGGCAGCTAACTTTGGACCAACCGTCCACGTGGAAAACTATTGGCCGTGTCGGAATGGTGGCGGTCCCTGATGAAGGATAATTGATAGAGTTGTGGTATATTTGGGGACAATGAAACCGATTCATTACATTGGCATCTGAGTAATTACCACGAACGGAAATGAATGGCACCTAAATAATAGATATATTACCACACCGTCATACTGTTTCGTGATGTGAGAACAAACCATTTTATACTCTCGTTTAGGGATATTCAGCAGAACAACGAAGGACGATTCGCAGCGTTCCGTTTAACACCCTCATTTTTAATTACAACACACAATGGTATCCTTCTGGACAATATACAGCTCTGTTTCACTTTTACTCAATGGAAAAGTTGAACCAGTTGCTGAGTTGAAGAGAGTGCAGAAGTGATACTGCCTCAGGCAGTAACTAAAGGATGTTACTACACTTAGTTGGCTAATGACCAATTGGACCATAAAGGAACTAGAAAGTGAAATTCGATAAGCGTGACTGAGCATGTATGAGTGCAATAAATATAATTCAATCGAAGCAATACCTCGTCAAAGCAGTCAATTGGTAACACATTTGGTATTTTCCTAACAAAAAACTAGCAAGCTGACATCAAATCCATGATGGAAAGCTCAGTAATGCAGAAAAAATTCACGCTATAGATATGTGTATGTTTCCATAGAACGCCGACAGTATTGGTGAAAATGAGACGTAATGAAGTCAAAACAGAAACAAATTAATGCGGCTTTATTGTGGAATTTAATTGGTATTTTACGATAGAGACACCGCTAAATCAGACTAATAAACACGCGGTTTATTCACGGACCATGAAAATAATTACTGTGAGAGTCATGAAAATCAGTAGTAGATAATTGGAAGTTGAATCGAATATTTAAGGGAATGTGGAGGAATATTTTGCTCAACTCTTTTAAAGCCGCATTGAACATGAATTATTGTATTATACGCTTATAGAATAATGTACGTATGCGTGTTTCGGACGTCTCTTTCGGTAATGATTTCGACCCGGTCCTGAGGTTACAAGGAAACGAACAAATTTGATTCCAAACCATAGGTTTTTGAGATTAATTGTAACTTTGAAAGAAAGATGTAAACTTTCTTTAAAATATAAAGAAAAACTCTTTAAAATATATTGCGTTGGCAAAATTGAATTTATTTGGTTTGAACAATGCAATAAAAGATTTTATTTTTACTTGGAATGAACTTAAATCTACAATGTAGACAAAATATTTTGTTCGTCAACCTTCTGCTATCTCTCTTACGACTTAAAAATTCCACGCTCGTAGAAGTCTTATCCTTTTCAGCCAAAAACTGAGTTAAGTGAGATTTTACAGCGTCCTTATCATTAAAAGGAGTCGTCCAGGGATCGAAATAAGTGGTAAACCGATGGCATGAGATCAGGGCTATATGGTGGGTGTAATATCAATACCCATCCCAACTTATAGCCATCAATTTTTGTCGAGCGGCTAAAGACGTGTGCGGCCCAGCATTGTCCTGGTGGGAAATGAGGCCTTTACGATTAATCAATTATTTGGCCGCTGCATTCAATTTGTCAAGTTGCCAACAGTACACTCTCAAGTTAATGATTTGGTTCCTTGCTAGTAGCTCAAAATACAACGGACATTGTCAATCCAACCAATTCGTCAGCAAAATCTTCTCTTGTTGGATGTGTGCCTTTGAAATGATTTAGACTGATTATGCGTGCACCACGGTCGTTTCCGCCTTAAATGCGCAGGGCGTATTCACTCTACAGATTGCGTGCTACTCTCTTTTCTCGACTTTATCCGGATAAGTAGGCCAGTTTCAGATATACCTGAAGAAGTCCAATGGGCTTTTGCAAAAATATTTGAAATTAACATAGGGCACGCGTCAAGCTATAATATGGGTATGTACGTTTCATGCCCGTGTACCCGCTCCTAAGCCGCTAGTTTTGCATCGAGTCTTGTCGAGTGTAAATCGCAACGAGATCATGTGCAGTTATCCTAAAGGTGAAAATGGGACAGTGATCCACGAAAGCGCAAATTCCATGGTAATCAATTCCTTAGTGAAGAAAGTGAAACAAGAAATTTGTACAGTGCAAGTACCGATAATACAATTGTAAATTCAGACCACTGTTACAGGATAATTGATTTTCTGATAGTGTTTCTTGAAATGTCTAGTGAAGTTTTGTGCCAAACTTGTAAGCAAGACATAACATTTAAAGAGAGGGGTTTATACAGGCTTGAGATTTAAGACTGTGTTGAAATGTTTGTGTGGTCGGTGAGAAATCAAATCAGGACCTACAATACACTGTGGTTACGAGATAAAAAGACGAATCGTCTTTGTGATGAGGCTTCTTGGTGTTGGCCGACAAGGTGTCAATCTGTTTTGTGGACTTATGGACATGAGTAAAGGGTTGGCAAAAGCATCATCTGATAAAATATTCGAGCATATATCCTCAGCCTCTATATCAATGTTTGAATATGTCTGTTAAAAAAGCTGTCAAAGAATAGCAAGGGAAAAATGTAGAAAATGGACGACCAGCAGATGGTTTAAAAGTGTCCCGTGACGGATCATGGAAGAAATGGGATTTCACTTCCTTGTTCGATCTAATAACGCTGATTGGATATTACTTTGGCAAAATAGTCGATCTCATCGTTAAAAGTCGGTACTGCCAATTATTTGTTCAAATGACAAAACAAATAGACACTGACGACTTTGCCGAATGGTTGAAGATCATAAAGAATCATCCTTCGCAAACCACGACGGATCAGCAGGAAAGATGTAGGTGGATTCAATCATTCAGATGTTTTCCAGATCAATTGAAAAATTCAGATTTATGTACAGGAATTATATCGGCGACGGCGATTCTAAAATTTTTGCCGGTATTCTCAATGTACATCCATATGGAGAAAATTCCCCTGTTAATAAAAATGAATGCGTAGGATGCGTTCAAAAACGGATAGGTAATCGACTAAGAAATAAAAGAAAGGGACAGAAACTTGGAGTTAAAAACCGCTTGACGGAGACTGTTATTAAAAAGTTAATCATCTATTATGGTTTGGCAATGATGTGTGATGGCAACGTTGGATCATTATTGTTCAACCGATAAATCTCCTCGCCACGATAATTGTTCAGTAGGCGCCGAAAGCTAGTGAGAATGGTGCAAAGCAGAAGCCACGAATTCTCTTGCATCTTTCAAGCATCCTGCTCGATTAATTGACCAAAATATAGAGAAGCACATTTGTCCAAACTACGAAGAGCTCTCAAATGATGCCCTTTTAATGCGGTTCTTTAGTGGACAGACACAAAATGCAAACGAATCGTTCAACTCCATTGTCTGGCGCATGTGCCCGAAACATTTGCATTCTTGCCAGAAAATCGTTGAAATTGCTGCTCACTTGACTTGGGTTTTTCACTTGGATTTTTGCTTGAAAACTATTGGATGAAATCGATCAAGTTCGTCCCAGCAATAAAAGCGTATTTCATCCAAAACGAAATTTTCCCATCTTTAATGTCCTAATATTAGTATTAGCAATGTATTGAAAGTAGTAAATAAGCAAACGAAATTCAACTCTTTCAACTTCTCGATTCAAATACATTCTATTAAATTTATTTGATTGATAATTTTTAATTCCATTCATTTCTGGCGCATTATTTGAATTTCAAATCCCGCCAATTTCAAAAAAGTCGAACAGACTTTCGCTATCCATCTTTTAATCGCAAGACTGTCATCAAAACATCGCAAAAATTGCAATCAGCATAGTTTCCCAGCCTGTCTCGTGCGACTTATTTACTCTCTCGCCGTCGCTCCGAATCTGTCGAATTTCTCAATATTTTTGTGTTGCCACAACACAAAACACTACGACGTTTTCTGCGTTGCTTGCCTTTGACATCGGTGAAGTGAAAATAAATTGCCCGAATCGCGGACCGAGAAACGGCGTAACTGTCGTCTTCCGCCCGAAAAAAAACTGAAAACGCGACACGGAGTGATTCAAGTGTAAACGCGGGTTTGCTTGGTGCTGTCGCGGGAAACTATGAACTCGGAAAATTGGCAAATTTGAGTGTTTTGTGGTGCGTGAAAGTCGATCAAAAGAGTTTTCAGCCAAGAAATTGTCGGCAAGATGGCGGATCTGGAAGCAGTTTTGGCCGACGTTAGCTACTTGATGGCTATGGAAAAGTCCAAGTGCACCCCAGCGGCTCGAGCTAGCAAGAAGATTGTCTTGCCGGATCCCAGGTGGGTCCATTTGCATTGTATCGCCAGCGATAGGCGCGTAGGAGCGGGTGTCCGCTCCGCGGGACTGTGACGGCCCGTCAAACGGCCGAAGACCCGTGCTACGTCCGGAAGTAGGCTGTCTTTAATCTGTCATCTGTTGTGAGGGCCGTTTCTTAGATTGTTTATTTTATTTTGCCGCCAGCACTCCTTCCGTCCCTCATGCAACGCACACGAAGCAAGCGGGCGGTTTCATCGGCATTTCAATGCGATTATTTGCTGCGAGCGCCGACTTTAGCAAAGCGCTTAGCAATTGATTGGAATTCAAGGTGTGGAATCACCCAACAGCAGGGGCATGCAGGCTCATCGCCTCAGTTGCCGTTCGCCGCCAATTTTAGAGTGCATTGTTCTGAAATGATTCATTTGAACAATACTGCTGCTGTCTGCGAGGAATCCGCTCGTGGAAGCGTAGCCACGGGGTGGTGAGCTCCGATTTCATTCATTTTGTAACGCATTTGAATTTAACATCCGGCTGAATGAAAACCGCAGGAGAGCAACTCACTCCACAGCTCTAATTGGCGTTTATTTACATCGCCGACTTCCAACAGCTCCGCAGCATCTCACCATGCGGACTGCGCCACCCTCTTTCCATATCTCGTCCAAAAAGTCGAGTGTCGTAAACAAAACAAAATATGGAAAATTAATGAGCCGTGAAAAGTTTGGGCAATGGCTAGTTTGCTTGTCGTCAGAATTGTTTCGCTTAGTCCGCACAAACTGTTTCGTCTTTTCGTCAGGCACTTGGCCACCTCCACCAGTAGTAGCAGAGCCTTCCCACCCAGTCTCGGACAACTCATTCCCGTGAGCCCGAATGTGTCAGAAACGAATATGCTGAACGTGTTAGATTATCTCCGGACAACGTTCTTCGGCTCGCCCCCTTCCCAATTTCGTTCTCGCATCTTCCCATTGACTTCAATGAAATATTTGACTTTATCGCAACAAGCTATTTTTTATTGCAATAAACATTCATTTATCCACTTGGTCTAAATTTAGAGCGCTTTGCCAGCCAACCATTAAGATAATGGAGTGTTAGGAATTATTGCACCTGGGTTCATTGCATTACGCGCATCGCATCGCGAGTAGCTACTCATTCACATCGTCGCAAATATTTGGCGCAATAGTTGTTCGTCTGAAATGTTTTGAATGCAACCACGGTGAGAAAACCAATGACTTAATTCGGTCAAGTACTGTTTCGCCATCTAGATTGCGCCATACTTTCCCCGATTGATTGATTTTAAGCCCATGAGCAAAGAGCTTAGGTGCTATCATCTCAGCCAGGCGCTACAAAAATTCAAATCAACCGGGTAACGAACACCAAATGATGGAAGTGATTATTGTAAATAAATCAGAGAATCCTAGTTATAGCGTCCATACACCTAACACGTGAATATATTTTGACATATCCAGATGTATTGCTTGTGGTGTTAGGAAGCAAGAATGTACTTTACATTATTTGATTGTTCAAATTCTCAGGTGTCAAATTTTAACACTCTTTGTTTTTGGTAGATGACTAAACTGAAATTAAACCCTAGTAAAGTGTAAAATATTCAACAAATGTACATAAAATTTACTAAAATTTTGAGTCAAAATATTAAAAATACATTTAAAAAATGAAAAAATTGCAGACCGTTGCAATTGCAACGATGCAAACTTCAGACGCCTAAATTCTCATATGAGCCTGATTTCCATCAACAATTCAATCTGATAACTTGTCGTATAGGTACAGATATGGTAAAATAAACTGATAAGAGGAGTGTATTGAACAAATTTGATAATAGATTACGACTGTGAACTGTACAGATGCGTAGGCTCGTTATACAGACCCCAAACCCTTAAGATCCGTTGAGGAATGTTTTGGATTGCTGATTACTTTCCACGCCCAAAAAATTCCTCCGCCTATAATGCTGTGCACATCTGTATATTTACATTATCTGTCGAAAAAGTTACAAACCCTTCTGAAAATCTACAATTTTTATCTATAAATAAGGATCTCCAGAAGGTAAAAGTTTGATGGTTCTCTGGATGCATGACGACTAAAATTTCTCCTGTGGGCGCGTTCTTACAAATCCACCTACTTCTGTGAGGCATTAAAGCGTTGATTCATGTGTATATACTATCTGAACAATATTGGAAAAATTAAAAAAAGGAGACGATAAAAAAGAAAAAAAAGAGAATTTTAAAATGGGAGACCTGTGGATCAATATCGATAGATATATATTTCCAGTATTCTTTGGAGATGTTTGAATACTCATTAGCAAATGCAAGTCTTGCATTTGTCATCCTCCGACTTAACCGCGATTCTTTCCACTGGCCTTCAACCTCCTTCGTAACTGTCGTCTCGAAATTTAATTTTTTTTTTGTAAGCATTTTATTCAACTCCCACAAGACACTAATTTACTGCCTGTTCTTAGTGTGTTCTTCTTTTTATCTCCCTAATTTGCTCGTTTTGAGCAATTGACCGGTATATGCTCCTTAATTCCGCACCACAACATACGGTGAAACTCTCTGTAAGTGAGAACTTTTTCGTACTGTGTAATTTCCCGTCCTCAAAACTGCCGTGGTTTCTCTTTTTTTTAAGTATATGAAATATCAGTTTTGCATCCCATTTAGAAAGCTGCAAAATATTCGAATATTCATTAAAATTGCCTTCTTGGTACTTTACACTGAAATTGAATGTAATCAATGTTCAATATTTTAAGAGTGGAACAAACCTCGCGCATAAACACAAACAATATTTTTGAATGTAACCCAGTGAGTTTATAATGTCGAAACAAGTATAATAATAGTTATGAAAATAATAAATCGGTGCCTTTTCCTCCTTCACATCATCTGTCATTAAATTCCAATCTTTTGACCTTATTCAAATCCGACTGGACTCTTTATTTTTAAAAAACGCTCATTCTGCTGGTTGTCACGACAACCACTCAGCCAAAAGCTAATTCCTTTATTCATTTAATAAAACACAACAACTTCTGACTGTGCCTTTTCCATCACTGGTATTTTGAAGTTTTACGCAAGCGCAAGAGTCTCGAATTATTTTTTTTTTTACATTTTATGTTTGTTAATATTCACACAGAAATGGCAGTTAACGTCGAAAGAGGTAAAAGAGCGAAAAAAACATACATCAACATTTCAGTCCAATTATCTGAAACAATAATTGACAGAACGTTGGCAAACACGCAGACTTCAGATACCTGTAATCAAATAATTATAGCAAAGGATACTGCTTTCGATTCTTACTTGGAAAGAATGCTCAGTAAGTTGAATACTAGCATAGACACAATTAAAGTGCCACTAGCAACGGTAAAAAGGAAACTAGACGAAATCCTCTGGAAAGAGACAGATACGGTTTGGAATGACAGGAACGACTGTAGGATAAGCCAAGCTCGTTGGCCTCACCCTAATCAAACGAGGACAAAACAACTCCTGGAAAAAAACAGAAATGGCGTTAGAACATTGGTGGCAGTATTAACGCGCTACAATCTTCTAGGTTAACACGCCAAACGAATAGGAATCGAAACGGATGACACCTGCCGAGCTTGCGGCTAGGAGGAAGAAAGTATAGAACACTTCCTCCTAGATTGCCCGAGTCTGGTCAACAAACGCCTTACTTGGCTGAGGTGTACTGGCGCAACAGAATTGGAACACTTGTCGACCACAGAGCTGGGAGAACTCTTTGGCTTCTGTAGGACCATCGACAACCAGGATTATGTAAAACCACCAGGATGGACCATCTGTAAACAATAGTACTACACATGGGGAGCTAAGGGCCGATTCTGGTCTATGCTATTTTGCAGCAAGTTGACCCCAGGACATAATAAAGATGAATATTTCGTTTTGAAGTGATTGAGGTTTACATTCTTGCTATTTGTTTTTTTTTTTTTACTTTTCTAATGTGGTTTGGATAATTAAACTGAAATTTTTATTAATTGTAGTCAATATTTTGAATTATTTGCACTCTTCTGGTTTATAAATGCAGACCAATCAGCGACAAAAATGCAAAAAGTAAAAAGGAAATCGAAACTGTTGCATTTGCAACGATGCAAACTTCAGACTCCTTTGGCTTTGTCATGTTGGTTTTAAATCAGCATCTGCCAGAGCAGATTCGACAAATATTCTCCATAGAACATGCAACGAAAAAATAACGTAGAATCCGAGCAGCCCTTACTTTAATTGAATTAAGGATTATTCAAGCGCAAATCTCACGTGATTCGTGGTTAATTCTCGATTGTAAGTAGTCTTCCCAGCTGTGTAGGAAGCGAGAGGAACCTTTCCTGAGATACTATTCTTACCCTATGAAAAGATTTGTCCTTTACTGGTACTTTATGTCTTGCAACCAAGCAAATACCTACTGTTTTTGCTATAGAAAAGAAGCTTTTAATTCATGAAGACTAATCACCCGAGATTTATGCAAATCTGCACTCGCTATACAATATAAGTGCAATTATCCGTATTAGCCTCACTGACACAAAAGTGTTCAAAATAAAGCAAAGGGAATCCAAAGGGAAACGTGTTAGGTAGAATACGTCGGTGAAGAAATATGATAGTATTGTAGCGACTATTGGATTGTGGATGCATATGAAATATGCGCTTCTTTTTTATTGGAATATAAAAATATTAAAATATTCACTAATAAGGAATTGAATTTCAAATTATCACGAACTCCACGAAATTAAGCCCATTGCTAGAGGCTGTTCAACTCGCAAATTGAAACAAGATCCACAGGCAAATGTTCAAGTTAACAGAAAAATTCTGAAAATTTGTCAATGCAAACAAAATTTAGCACATTTATCTAATAATATAAAAGAAATACATTCTAAAAATGAAAGAACTGAAGGCCGTTGTGTTTGCAACGATGCAATCTTCAGACACTTTATTTTGGGGACATTTTAAAAACCATCATTTTTATTTACAAATTTTTAAAATTTGGTGAGCTCTTAAAAATAAATTATTTATTTTAATATTATTCTATTTTAATATTTATTTAAGGTTAAATGATGTTTAAAAAGAAAGGTGGAGAGCTCAAGCTGGTTTCGAACTAGAATTGATAAAGCTAACCAAAGACAATTTGGAAAATAGGACAAGTTCAAGCTGAGCGCAATAATAATAACAAGTAAAAATAACCAGCCGTCCCAGCCTGTGAGTTGGCACCTGACGAGAAGCGGCTGGGACGCGTGTTCGAAACCAGCTTGAGCTCTTTCCACCTTTCTTTCTAAATATAAATTCACTTTCGGAGTATTCGACAAATTTGATCAAAAACTTCCGCACCCATGAATCTTCGCTAAGTTAGCTTAGCAAGGGTATAAATCACTTACAAGTTGTAAGTGAAAATGGATAAATTGATCTACCAAAAACTTCCAGAATTGTTAAATTATGTTTATTTAAATTCAATTCAGTTAATTCAGTTAATTAAATTCAAAAACTTTAGAACATTAGTCACAAGAACTCACAATAGGGTTCGAAATACATATCTGAATAAAATATAATACTCTATGGTCACAGGTAAATTTATTGTTTTTTTGTCAAACCATAGCAAAAAAAACATCCGACAACCAATACAAAATTCTATAAGGCTCTAGCATTTTGACGCCTCTCCGGGAATTCCCTGATCCTTTTCTTTGGTGGCTGTTATCATTAGTAACGAAGCTACTTAAACCACTTGTAACGAAGAGCCGTTTAATGATTCCCTTCACTTAACAGATCTATGGGTTAAAGAATAGTCAGTTACGTTATGTGCTTTTGAAAGTGACTTCATCATATGAGTATATTACGTGCAGAATAGAATATAGGTATAGGTCGGAAATTACTACATTTGTCCATGTTTTACAAGACTTCAGCACTTGAAGCCATCCAATTCTGAAGCTAATTTAAAATATTTTCATTAAAATGTGGGTGTTTTGAGTTTGTTTTGGTGAAAATAAAACGGTCTCCATTTCTTTTTTACTTTTTGAATATTTCTTGGATAATTTTTATTATTTTCATTTTCTGCAAAATGTTCATTCAAGTTTAAACATCTACTAATAATAAATAGTGAAAAATTGGTCACATTGTGTTTGCAGCGGTGCAAACTTCAGACACCTTAAAATGGAACCGTTCTACGCTATAGGCGGATTGTCTGGATTGGAACAGATAATTCGAAAGAGCAATATCTGATAACACGGGCAGGTCGTGGAGCACTCTCGATTCTCATGCTTTAAGATTTTTTAACCAAATCATCCAAATGCTCTAGCATTGTCAAAATTATCAACTTGTCGAGACGATTCTTTCATTTTCCTCCAACAGCTACAACACTACAAAGGAAAAAGTTGACCCAAAAAAGGTCCAAAGGTATGCGAAGCTTTTATTATTGCAAATGCAACGGACATTTTTTGGATTCTTGGACAATTTTTTTTTTTTTTTGACTTAAATTTTTGCTAAAAAATTTCGCAACCTTGAATTTGCTCTGCTTTCATTTCATTTTTATCTACTGAAAACAAATAGTGGATTAATTTGACAGAGTTCCGTTCATCAGACATCGTCAAGAACAGCCCAACGACTGAAATTACTTGGAATCCACCAGTGTGGTTGCCATGTCTTCACTGTTTTCGCACTGACCTCTGCACAAGTTACAAGGCCGTCCAACTTAAAAGTATAAGTGATCGTTTTTCCCACTGAAGTATCAGCAAGTCTATTGACATCTGCAACCACAAACAAGGGTCTACAAGACAGCAAGTGTTGGGTCCTCTTTTTTATGCGTTAGTCCACTCCTTCCTATAGCGTCAATCCATTTCTGGGCATCATGCATAATCATTGCACCTATCGAAAAAGCGAGCCGTTAAACCTTAAACTTGACCTGTTTGGTACGTTGAAATGAAACGGCCATTTTCTATTATCCCTTTCTTGTTGCCTTTCCCTGTTTGTGCCATTCCAGTACATTCCATCTCAATCATCGGAAAAATACAAACATGTCAAAAATCGAGGCCATTATTTCCGGACGTTTTTATACAAAATTACCACTCACATTTCATCTAAGTGATCATGCATTGATAAAATCGCTATCTTATTGAACTCATGCGGATGTCAATTTCCGTGTCTGTACATTTTTTCGGGACAAAATTGGCACTGATCAGCGGACAACATACATACTTCTTATACAAGGGCAGTCCGGCAAGCACTTATCCATGAGCATGAGAAAGCTTTCGGCGTGATGGTTCCCAAGTGTCCATGCACCATGACAACGCACCGGCTCACACCTCCGTCGTCGCCAGGGCCAAAATGGGCTGATTGGGCTACGAAATGCTACCTCATTCATCGTATTCTGATTTGGCCTCGTGCGACTTCATTTTGTTTCAGCATCACTTGATCCTAAATTTTGGTTTTAAGACCAAGTGATTTTGGTTTCTAAATTTTAGTTTTCACCATTTGATTTTTTCTCTATTTATCAACCGCATTTGCAGTGTTTAGTTTCAGAATATCCCCGTTACTTTTGGAACCTATTATACACTGTTCTGTTTGCCTTTATTCCTTGGCCGAACAAGGGGAGCATAGTGTATCGTTACAGTTATTCTATTTTTGGTTTTTGGTATCCTTTTCTATTGGAAGGAAAACAATTACAGCCATGCCTTTAACGAGTTATCTAAACTTTACACCGTTGTATAGGGTCCGCAAAAAAGATTGCGCCTCTGAACAATTTCTTATTATTTCTTGAAGTACGGGGTACAACACAATAAAATGTTCTACAAATTAGGCACGCAGAGTTTACATTTACAGATTTCAACCTGGAAATATTTGCAGTTTCCTTTTGAGATTTTATGACGAATATGATGAACTTTAAATGTGTCAAAGAGATAATGCTTACCTCTTCAATTCCCTTAGTTTCATACTTAGTTCCTTAAGGCCATTTTAGTTTATATAAACACTCGGGACAGAATATGTAACCACTTAAAGTGAAAAGTTTCAAATCGGGAAAACGGGGCTGGGTAAAGAGCTCTTTCCCTCGAAACTTAAGACAATTTGGAACTACGACGTCAAGAGAATTTTATTGCACGAAGTATAAGCACGAGTCGAAAAAATGTAATAAATTTGATAGATTACCCAACAAGTCAACCACGAGCGATATCACAACATGAAAAGTCTCAAAATTTCTATCTGCCTTTTCCCTAAATTTACAGTCGCGTGAAGTTTGCGTCGTTTCAAACCCAAAGGTCCCGAATTTTTTCACTTTATCATGTTTGTCGACGATTTGATTCATGTGAAAGCTACTAGAGTGAAAACCACGAAAACAAAATTGTCAAAATATTTAAAACCTAGGAAAAACTGTGACCGTTGCCTCGATGCAAACTTCAGACACTTAAATTGACTCACATTGACCCAAATTTATCACTACTACTAAAATGCGCCCTAAGGCAGCCTAAACGCAGGGACCAAAAATTTGGTAATACGAAATATGGCAATAAATATAACGATTTATTCATCAAAATCATTTTCATTACATTGAACTCATCACGAAAAATATAATTACGTTACGCGTCCCAATATCATCAACTTTATATTGCCCATAGATACAGAAAAATCGACCGAAAAATTAATACCCGCCCATTCCATACAATTTTAACCAATGCGCGAATTCGGTTTACTTTTGCTGCAACAGAAGGAACATGTTGGAAAATTTAATCTTCACCGTATGTAAAATCTGAACTAAGCTAATCATTATATGTTTGAATAAATAATTCCTTAGTCAATGTTCTTATAACATACAGAAGTATACAACGTTCATAGTAACATATAAAAGAGACACATTTTTTAGTGATTTATGGATGCATTTTTCATCTTATTGCCTGTGTTTGGGTATTATATTTTATAAGTATTTGTTCTCTACCCGGTTTTAAATCTTTAAAATTCCAATAGAATGTCGAAATCAATGTAACATAATACTCTACTTCAGGCACGAATGTAACCGAATATTTAAACAACTGATGAGGAGGAGGAGGAGGAAATTAACACAAATAAGTCCAAATAAGATATAAAATAATCTCTATAGCAGAAACCACCATTAACCCTTCATCACAGGCAGCATCGTAGTTTATTAATTTAGATAATCCAGATCTGGAGATATTATTTCCGTAACATTCGGAAGGAGGTAATGCCGTGGCAGCATGTGGGTGATGGTATTAAATGGTTTTGGATTTAGCGGTCTATTGAAATTAGTATTCATAAATTTTTTCCGTCTCTGCTCATTTCTAGCAATCTTTTCAACATACACTGAAGGCTACAAGAATACATTATTTCGAATTTTCAAGTGATTTTGGTAGTCGAAAAATTTCCTAGTCAAGTCTGTGACCTGGTTTGGACCTATTGTAACAAAATCATACAAAACAACCATGATATTCATTATTTAAGTCCTTAATTTTTTTTTTCTTTCGTAATGAAATATTATGTAAACTGACGCCCTATTTCTAGAAAATATATGTAATATTCCAACACTCCTTAATATTTTTTTTTTTTTTTTCACTTACTAAACTCTTGCCTTCCTACTTTTGAATTTACGAATAACTTTCTCCATTGTTAAAATTTTTGAAAGAATCAGTAAAAATCGTCAGCTCGAATAACAACATTCACTTTAAACCATTAACTGTAATTGCAATTTGGAATACTTTACAAACAAACAATATATTTATAACAACGTTTCAACTTATTCGTTGACATCGCAGTATTTCGTCCGGTAATCGCAGCCATCACGACCACCCGGCATCAACATTATCGAAAATTGTTGAGGACAGCTGGCTCGATGAGCTTACGTCAAAGGAAAGTCATTTGCGGCTGTCGAGGAGTTGAGAACTATTTTTTAGATGCTGCTGTGAAATTTAATACCGAAATACATTTTAAAAAAATTATACAAAAGCCCTCCCATAAATATGTTTCAATATTGTCGAGGTTTGTTTTTCTCCAAATGTGCAGTCTTTTGTCATTAAATTCGCCATAAACACTTAAATTTTGAAAGAAAAAAAAAACTAAATTTCTTTCAGATATAAAAGTGCCCACGGGCCGAAATTGTATCTTTTTGACATACATCACGCAGTTTGGCAAATAATAAGAGAATGTTTAGGTCTCCTTTCTTTTTTTTTTGCGCACCCTGTAGAACCAAGAGTCTTGAATGTCAAGTCAGCAATATTTCGCAAATTGGAGTTAACTTATTGCACACTACTAGTTTTAGATTTCAGTTCAACCATCGACAAAAATGAAAAAGTAAAAGAATTTAATACCGCTGCGCTTGCAACGATGCAAACTTCAGACACTTCCTTAAATGTAATAACAAAACCCCATTGTTTGCGACATCGTCTCAACACAGGACTTCAAAACAGCGTCTCCACACAGAATATTTGTGAGTCACTCATCGTAGATATTTTGACTTCGAATTTGACTTTCACTCGCTTTTGCAATTTGACACCCAATAACACACGCAATGGAAAATGAAATGACGTTGACTTGATGTGGAAAAATCGTTTCGGCGTTGTGAATGTCCTGTATTCTACTGAACAAGAATCATGTATGAATATCGTGTTCTCAACCTTCAAATGCTTGGCGAAAATTATCCTCTCATCCGTACCTTTCCCCTAACTGTAACCCTAGCATCTAAAAGTTCTTTGATGCTTACTTAAGTACTGTGGAGCCTTTCATATTCTTACTGGCAATGATTTCGCAGGAAGCCTTACCCGAATCCTCGGAATATAAAGATGAAATACTTTCATCAAAGTAATTCATGAATGGCATCTAGGAGGGAAATAATTAAATATAAGTCATAAGCCCGTTGAAATCTTTGTTTTCGAAACGAATTATTGATTTCATTCAATTATCATGATGTCATTTCCCCACATTCCTTGCAAATGAATCTAATCTCTTTACTTCATTTAAATGAATGCGTAATAATTCAAAAATACTTTTCTGTGCTGATTGCAATTGCGAGATAATGTAAAATGTAAACAATTGGAACACTGCAAATGATTAATTTCTTGTAAGCTCACGTCGAAGTGCAAAATGAATCCACCATGTAACGCCAAAGTAACACTCACATGTCTCACTATTACGATAAGGAGGAAGGAGAAAATAAAGTAGCAAACTCGCGGACGATTGAAAACGTCATGAAGTTTTGTTTTGTGACCTTCTCAATGTAGCAACAATGTGTCATTGATGTCACATCAAGCTTTCAAGTGTGCGTGCATGAAGGGTTGTGCGAAGCACGTTCTTTGCAATGAATGCACTTACACTCTCATGACGAAAACAACTAACTGCTGCTATTGTTGCTTTTGCCGACTGCTGCAACAGCTACTGCCACTGATTCGCATTGTTGACAAATGCTCAACGACCGACGACAATTTATTACAGAGTAATTAATTAAGAGATTGAACCATGCATTCCGTTTGCTGTTATTGTTTCTGGTCCCCCCCCCCCCCTCCATTTCGAAACCATTTCATATGCCACCGCATCGTCACATCAAATGTGTATAAACAAGCACACGAGTCGAAAGTCCAAACAATGTCAACAATTCATTCATTGTTGGTTATAATATAATAAAAAATCAAGCTGGACAATTAAAAGTGATATCCTAGTCAATAATTGCCTGACCACGTCGCAAACGTTGTCGTGTGGTCTGATGCGAAATATTTGAAACGTCTAACGTCATTAGGGACCCAAACGAGTACGACATGCTCCTGTTTGTTTTATTATTCACCAAAGAATAATTCGCTGGCGTGGCGAGATCTTATCAGAAATAAATACTTATAATACTCGCACACTAGCCTGCCTGGAAAAATCTGGGCCGTAGGTTGTAAGTGATTATAATTAGGCACTGATTGGATTTTAGTGGCTTAACAGCATTTCAAAATTTTTGTGAGCTCTAGCTGGAAATAGATTTATTTTATGGGCATTTCCGATAGTGAGCATTCGTATGTTAACACGCTATATAAATGTTATAGTCGATGATCGGATCACAGAGGGGTACGAAACAATAAACTGATTTCATTGCGATTAAATTGATGTTTTAATAGGTTCAGGCTGCATATGCTCGATGTGTACTTAGAGTTTAACAAGCTACATGGAAATTGTGAAATAACATCTAAAATAATGTAGACTTGCTGCCGTCAGTGTCCTGAAATTCATAAATTCAATTAATTCTCTGTGGACTGAAACATTGTTTGAAATCGAACAATGGGGGAGCGAAAAATCAACAATTTTAAACCTATATATGCAATTGAAAAAAAGGGGCTTAAACAATTCTATTACATATATTACATTCACTTTTCTGTTTATGCAAGCTTAAGTAAAATTCCACAAAACATTTTACGCTTTACGTTATTGTAAATTACCCTTGATCCTCGTTACATTCGATTATTTGATTGATTGAAAATTTAATTTTCGGAAGTCCTTGACTTCCAGACCCTTTTCAGCATTCCATGTTGCCTGAAAAAATTGAACAATATGGCACTTCACCTTTTCGAACGTTTTGTGCAAGAAGTGCTGTATTTACTTTCTTTATTTTTTCTTTTGCAATTGCTTATCCACCTCAATTGAAACGGGATGCCCTCTTTTAATCTGGGTTCCTGTTTGATCCTGACATAAACAATATGCAATGTCAGTTTTGAATTTCAATAAACTAAACCGACGGCCGGGCTTTAAAAGTTGCGATGTGCAATCTCACTTCGATAAAAACTAAGCTTTGTCTACCATTGAATCTAAGAGGAGGAACATGACGCGATGGTATCACATCTTCGATTGATATTTTATTCGATACAACGCTGTCAATGGATCAACCACATCTACTTCACCCATGTGTTGGTTTAATGTTTTCACTATATTTGGTCGTTGTACACCGATAATTCTTTTTACTTTTTTATCCCTACCATATCAGTATCTCTAATTGATTAAATTTCGCATACGTGCTCATCAAATAAGCGGTCTTATTGTCGCATCACTTCACAGCATTTATAGTGACCCTGACAATAGATGTGAAAAATATCTCATAAATACCCTTGCCCTTAGTTTTTACCGGACGAAAACTCAGTGTCAATTTTAGTCGATCAGACCGCACAGTTGCAACACTCTGAATTCCTAATCTTACCAATTTAGTTACTAATGACACTGTTGAAAACCCACAATTATATTATGTGCCAATTCACTATACCAAATACTGGGTATAATTTTTACTTTCTGTAATTCCACATTTCTGATACTATTTCATTGATATCAGGTACTTCGGCCATATGTATCAATTTTCTCGTGTAAATCTGCAAATGAGTCCTGGTGAGTCTCAGGGTTAAAAAGTATTGTAGCCGCTTTTTTATGGTTTAAGACCTATAGTTTTTAGTTTGTGTTTTCCTTTGAATGATTTAACCGGCTCGGTACCACATACGTGTTCCGATATCAGAAATCGACTAAATTTTTTTGTCAATTTATCAAGAACGGATTTTATTTTTTGTAAAAGACTGATCACTTCTGGTATATTTATTAGCCTTTAAATTTCTACTGAAATCTATGTGAAATATTCGTATAGTTAACTAAAACTTTGTAGGGGTAATGCTAATCTATTTTACAAGGGCAATAACAACTATTATTCTTCGTCTGGGATAGTGGTTGTTAAACACTTCTTTGTGGCCCTCCACCTTCCGCCCCTGACAAGGATTGAATACTCAGTTTTTCAATAACATTCATCCGTCGTCGGGGAAATACCATTACAATTTCATCGGACTCGAAATCTAATAAGACATCATCAATCGTCTAATTATAATTCGTGTGTTATTTCTTTCTGATTTTGCACTCATATGTTGTGTATATGCTGTGAAAACAAAAGAATAAAGTATAAAGATTTATGCGCAATCTTATGAACAAAGCTATAATTATTTGGTAAAATATCTGAATTGAGCCCAGTTAAGGGGTTATACTCATGTGAAGGCTAAAAAACAAGCCTTTTTTCAGGATTTTTTTTTTCAAGGATTTTGAAAAGAAGCTTTTATAAATAATATATCAATATAAAGGGCAACTTTTCGGGAGTGCAAAAAAAATTTTTTATTTTAGATTCAATACAAAATGGCGACCGTAGTGCACGTCAAAGTCACTAGTATTTACAAAAGACGTTCCGCGGCCGGACAATTTTCTCAGCCCCATCTGCATCTGGAACGATAAAAAAAAGTTTTTCATAAACTTCATGAGTTTTGCTAGTGAAGTACACAAGATAAAAATTTAATATCGAATTTTCGCAAAATGGCGACCATTTAACAAAAAAATTGCATTTTCGACCCAAAAAAAAATGACTTCAATTGCTTATAACTTTTTTAAAACAAAACCAATCGCTAAAATCGTGTGTACTTCACTAGATAATCAGATCGAGAAGCTACAGTTATAACGGCAAGTCAATCGGATGAAAACTGAAAGAGTTTCATTTCTGGCAAATTTCAAAAATACACTTTCGAGATAAACGCGTTTAAAGTTTCAAAATCTTGTAAAGTTGTGAATTTTCAAAATTTTACTGTATACAAATTTTTTTACCTTTACTCTGCTATCTCAGCACCATACAGCTGGCCTTCCAAGACCGTGGATTTCTCCTCCTCGTCCTTTCTAGATGCTAAAAGACCGCGTCTCGCCTCTTTTACAACGTCGAAAATTGAGCGCTCAGCAGCCTTTATTCGCTCGGCGTCTGTTTCTAAGCAGAAATTGTAAAAATTAGGTCCTGCAGTCAATCCTAATGAGTCGTAGATGGGGAAGAGGCCCGACAGTCCATCATTAAATAAGATAACTGCGATATCGAGCACCGCCTTGCCGCTCGACACATGTTTCGGCGCGATGGACCACACTACTGCATTGAACGATCTACTATAGTACTTTAACCTCAAATGCAGCGTGTAAACGATCGAGTAAACAGAAGCTCTTCTAGCGTCGTTTACGAAGGAACGTGCCCTATACAGTGTATATTAGTTACTATATAGTATAAAGCGAGCAAATTTTACGTTTTTCGAGCATTGGAGTTGCTTCAGAAAATTGATTCTCAAAAATTTTCTAAAGTATATTAGTATTTGGACCTTTTTGATTTCAATTCTAGGCATGTGTTAGCATACTTTTAGCCAATAAAAAACAATCGAAAAAAAGTCACATAGGTATAACCCCTTAAGGAGGGTTAAGCGTCTTCATCTGAATGTAGAAGAGAAATATTAAAAAGTGTAGAATATATTTGTTATTACAATCTGCCAAAAAGGTATCGTGATTTGTAATGAAAATAAAATTTATTGAATTCACCATTAATATTGTTACTACCTTTTATTAATGCCTACTTTGAAGGCGATAAACTTCAAAGTAGACTTCATTTGATGATATACACATATAGCAACTTATTCTCCAACCCTGAAACATTTTCGGTATAGTCTTCAGCTCCTTCATCAAATTATTCTCCATGTCCTAAGTCGATTGAAAATTGGTTTCTAGAAACGGCATTTAAGTTTTGGGAATAGATAGATAAAGTTTGATCTGAATCTTAATTCAACGCGATTAATTTTTATCGTGCAAAATCCACGCATTGATTACCCAATTCGGATCGTTGTTGACAGATTTCCTCCCAAAAAAATCTTAATACGCCCAATTATTTATAAACAGAGAGCTGATGCTGCACGGAACCTCAAATGTTAACAAAAAAACACCAATAAGACCAATTTGATGGAATTTGACATGATTTCTTAGTTCAGCTTGTTTTTTCTTTTCTATATTGATGATCGTTAGCATTTTTGCATATCAAACACGTAGACCCATGTGTCATCAAGGTGTCTAAACTTTGTATCGTTGCAAACGCAACACTTTCAAATTTCTTCATCATTTCTTTTTAGTAGATGAAAGTTAGGAGTGGTGGAGTGCTAGTGTGCTTCAGCTAGTGGAGTGCGTCAAATGCAGATATTCGAATAAAATTTACCAAATTTTGAGTCTAATTCTCCAAAAAACATTCAAAAAGTGGCAAAATTAGAGGCTATTGCGTTAGCAGCGATGCGAACTTCATGCACCTGTGTCATCACCAGTTATGACTCGTTCCGTAAATGTGTGATTAAAACTTACGCGTGTCAACACGTCAAAAGCGACCTGCTTATAGTAATCTTTTTAGACTTCAAATCTTTTGGAACAATCCTACCGACAACAAAAACTATGCCCAATGTGTTGTTGAAAAATCAACATGGTTCATTAAAATTCCGGTCACTGTTTTGACATCTCAATTGATTTGTATAAATTCGACATCACTACTGGTTTTTCCTCAATGATATTTTCTCAATGGCTTCTGTAGTGAAAAAAGGAACCAAAATCGAGATGGCAATAGTGGATTATTCTATAAATCGATATAAATAAGCTAAGAAACATATAAGGCCTCTGCAATGCGAGTCGTGTATGGATCAACCTTTTGCTCACATGTGATCAATTTGATATAAAGAAAATTGATTCAATATAAAATGCAGCCATTTTTTCGTATTGATTTAGAAACGTTATATACCAACATGCTCCTTTCGCAATCGATAAATTTAACCATATTTGACGGTCTTTTTCTGTCCAAACTAAATATATTTGTGCAGTCTGTAAATGCAGGGCTCCGTTTTCCAAGTTTTAAAAATTTATACATTTGACATTTGTACAACTGAATGTCTGGCTTTGGCTGGTATTATAACCTCAATATTTTTCTCCCTGAAGACAAAAAGCTATAGATTTGCTTGTTACAATGTAAAATTTTTAAATTGAATTTCACTTGTTCAAACTTTAAGTATGCAATTTTTCTCTATTTGATTTATTTCAATCTATAAAAATGTAATGCCGTGTCTTAAATAATCTTTCAACATATTATCCTAGCTTGGTGTTGCTTGGGTCCTAGTTTGCTTTAAAAACTTTATTAATGGAGTAATTAGATTTTGAATACGTTTTGTCAATAGACAGATCCCGAGTTCTATGAAAAGACCGATGGAGAATTTTGAAAGGCCCGTAAAAGTTAGACCAGCTTTTCTTACCTTATTCTCTTTTTGATATTCAATTAAGTTTTTTTAATTTGTATGCTTTTCTACTTTCGTGAAACCAAAGAAACTAATCATGCAAACAAGAATACTTTTGAAGACTATCAACTACACAGTCAACGGTGGGACAAGATTCACTTTGTACTCGTATAATGAGCCACTGTATTCCTGATACCCATTTGATTCAAGCACTATTGTGAGCTTTTCCATTAGTTATTGAAGTTTAAAACACAAAAAGATTGACAAACTAATTATGTTCCTACTACAAAAAAAAAACCACTCATTGATTGTAACAGAGATTGAGCAATAAAACAGATCAAATTTCACCTGGAAAATTAACTTTAAGTTCATAAATTGAAGAAATCTCGATTTAAATGTCGCCTTCGTTATAGAATTTTCAGATAAAGATATCTAATAACCAACTCGTAATTAACAAGGAATCAAAATTTCTCAATGTCAGAATAAAAATGAAACAGATAACAAAAAAAGGAGGGCTCCATTAATTTCTGTGAAAGATAAGCGATTGACTGTCTTCACAAGATATCAAAATTCCATTGTGCACCAGAGGAAGCTCGTAAAAGGGCAACCCAATCGCACAGTTTATATGATAATACAAAGATAGTTGACTTTGCGGCTGGTAAATAAATAGTCATAACCTCTACTTTCGTCTCATATCGCAAAGCTCATTCAAATTTTCATATTAGATTGATTATTTCGTCACCGGAAAAGGGCTACTTCTATCTACGACAATAGATCATATAAGGTGCTGGCTACGGGTCTGACCACTGTCTCTCAATAACGAAAAATCACTGCAAGTATAGGAATTCCCAATTTCATTAACAATCGTGAGTCAGCACTCGGCGTTTTAAAGAAAGCCTAAATCTTGATTTATTATGTGGCAAACACGTTCTTTGGTCATTTTCATAAGCTCTGTCATCTCTCTCACTTTAATTCGGTCTAACACCATTTGGTGAACTTTAGCTATGTTAATGTTAGTAGTCGCAGTTTTTGAACGTCCCGAACGTTCACAATTTCAAACGCTCTAACGGCCACGTTTAAATTCAACTGCCGAAAATTTCATTGTGGTAAACGATGGTGCAGAGTCCCCATACACCCCATACACAAAGTCCAGCTCATCTTTGATTTGCGTAAGCGCATTGCCTTGCCAAACAAAAATTGAATAACAGTTCTATACTCATTTTTTCCCATTTTCACAAAAATACTCACATCGACTCACTCAAACGACTATCAAATAAAAATTACTCGTCCAAAATAGCTGAAACTTTGGTGAGTAACTGTCTAAAGATGTCCAACTACATTCATTAGCTTTTATTGAAAAGTGACGCCACCTTTACGTTGTGGTCGGAAACTTTTCAGACCTCCCACGTAGTGCAATTTTAGGTTGTGCCCGCTTTTTTCTCATATGATCATTGTTGGCGTGATTCGTAAACTATTGTGTTATGCTTATGGACCACCTTTCTGGGCTTTTGTCTGTTCTTTTCTTCAGGTGTCCTGCTTTGCTTCTTTTATTTCCCTATCTCAGTCCAATTATTCACAGCATTCAAAAAGGGACGAAGTCCGAGACTGATATGTTTGCAAAGATAAAAATTTCAGATTACTTTACAGGACTTCAAGGGTTAAACGGTCAATCAATTATAATAAATTAACTTTCAAAATTATCAAATTCAACAGAAAATATGAATCGATCTGTCAATGATTTGTCCAAACAACTACAATCTCATAACTTCCAAATAATTCTGACAAAAGATTGACTACTGCCTATCGATTTGCGTTCTATTATTTAATCACTCAGTATTATCAATAATATGTGTAAATATGTTTTATGAATGAAAAGAAGGTAAACCAGAGAGTGCTACATTGTGTCATGTTTTTATGTGAATTTTGCAAAAATTAAACATAGTCATGAAAATTTTGAAGCATAAATGTCAATATTGTCTAAACAACTTAATTGATTGCTTTCCATTGGTTCTCTGCTGGCAAAACTGAATGAAACAGACAGACCATGCAACCGGATAAGATACTTTATAAATAATTCCACATACGATGAAAATCCATTGCTGGTTCAAGTGGATCCTCATTCTCATTTCATGCAATGTAAGCATTCTAACCGGAAATCGAATTCCGCGCATACGATTATTGCTTCTTATTTGCTTTGAACTTTCGAGCTGTAATTGATCTTTCTTTGGAAATTTTAAATGAAATTCGTTTCCACGATGCAAATGGTACGTTCTACTGCTCTACATTACCAATTTCCATTGTTCCCACTGAACGAATTCTCTAATTTTCTTTGGGTGAGTCTCAGATGAATTGACAGTAATTTACACGAACTTGAGAAATAAAACTTTCTCCCTAATTGAATCGACATACTTTTAGTGGGTGGTCTTAAATAAAGCACTTTCCATTCAAACTCACGAGTCTGCTTACGTTTACAGTCTGCTGCAAAACTTTTCTCCCCCAAATGAAGATGGATTCATCAAGCGAATAAGACACCTTCAATTATGCATCTGTTCTAGCTATTTTTCGGGAACGGAACCATGGAGTAGCGCTTAAGGCTTTATCTATTTGCTTTTCAAATCCGAAAACTCAATAATTTCCTCGACGTCCTTCAAATGTTTGAAACACACAATTCGGTTTCCGTAAACACATTTTCCGTTTGCGCCGCTAAAATGTTTTGCCAATTACTATAAATTACAGCCAAATGACTTTTGGCAATTGTCTGCAATAGGTCTGTGTACGAAAATCGAATCTGTAAGCATAGCCGCGGATGAAAGATAGAGAAAGCATTTCTAAATTCATCCTGTCGCCATGACCACCACATGTTGAGTATGAAAATTCGGAGAGAAATGTTACGTACAAGCGCAATATGCACGTTGGCGGTATGCATTTTCGCTGATAAACACTTGTATGCGACCTCAACCATGTAATGCTTAATTCTATTGACCACCTTGATTGTTCATTCAATCAGCGAGCTTTACTGTCGTATTAACAATTTGCTGGGTCTCTATGTTACAAAACAATTTAATTGCAAAGACTCAAGCGATTGTCATGATTTTGCATTATGAGGAGAGTAATGCTGATTCGGATGAAGAAAAGAATATTTTCAAAATTTTTACGACAATATAGTAATGGTTTATTTAATTAATTTTCAACTAATAATATCATCTGAACGATATTTTGTTAATTTTCAATGCAAGATATTATTCAGCGATCTGTTGGCAACAAATCTCTTGAGACCCCTTGAAAAAAATTGATTTGCGAAGTTTACTATAACGCGTCTATTGGTGCATCTGAAACAAACAGAAAACAAAAAAGGATGTACTATATGAAACGTTTCTCGAGGTAATGCTGTTGAGGCTTTAGTTTTCCATAGAATTTTTCATTTAAGTAGCGTTTGGAAATGATATTGCGATTTTCACTTAACCTGGTGATTTACGTTTCGAAGTCGTATAGAAAACCTTAAACGAATCTGTGCGTTAAATACTGAGCTACAGCATTAACCGGCTTCAATAATTAAAAATTACAGGAAAATGCTTTTAAAGTTATGCTGTTATGTTATAAATAATACCTTGTGCTTCTTTAATACACGGAGTCGTCTTTTCCAGGTAAATTATGTCAAAAACATCTTTTTGTACTTGTCTACGCAAGGGCAGACACAGCTTGTCCCTCTCCACTCATTCGCAAATCATCAACTTGGTCCACATATGAGATGTCTAAATGTCTGAAATATCATAAAATGTCTGAACCCTCCGCCTGAAACAGGGAAATTTCTCATAACACCAATCTTTAAGCTTTTCTTTAATCTTGAATTTTGCAAGTATCAGTTTCTCAACTGCTGCTTTTTGAGCTAAATAAGTACAATAATTAAAAATAGTTAATCGGAGTTTAATTAGAAATTCATACTAAGCTTTAGATTAAATATGTTTCATCTCAAATTTTCTGTTTTGTCTTTTGCATCCCGCTGTTCTAGTCATTAGAATTAGTTCTAATATGCCTGTAACGCGCAGGATATTCTAAAAGCGTGATTGTTCGCATTGAAAAGAATTGAAATCATTTTCGAAAAACAAGCCAATATGGATTTGATCAAAACAAATTTCATCTTAATGCTTAATATCTACTAAAAGAGGTTCAATTCTGGCATCACTACTTACTATTCAGTTCAGAATCACAAATATTCTTATATTTTTATATATTTTATTGTATATATGATATTAAGTCTGGACAAAATTTATTCCTTTATTATAAATAAAATTTATTTATATGTTAACATCATGGTACATTTTTTTTATAAAAATGTGCTTTAATAGTTCTCCTTCGTGTGATATCCTGCAAAGTTCTGGTCTGCTCCAGCATGCAGAATACCAATCCCATCTATATACAAACAATAATAATTACATCTTACATCTCGAAAATCAACTAGATCAGACATCGACAGTCTTCGTGTTTTTAAAGATGATCCAGCACGAAAATCATCTACAATTTCGTGCAACCTTAAAATGTCACAGATGTCAATCTCTCTTTAAGATGTAGCTATTGGTTGCACAAATCCCCAGGAAAAGTTCTCAACCATTTTCATTATGTTCCTATTATACAATATGAATTTGCTAATTGGCCAGTCTTTAAACACCTTCCATCTTAATCTTTAATCACATTTGGTTTGCTAATATTGGCAGTTCCACCTTTGTTCTATTCTGCTATTTGCGTCTGAGGTATCCTACCTGCTGTTCCTGCGTAACAGGTGATAATCTCTAATCGTTCCACATTACTAATAGAGTATTAGCTGATCGATAGGCAGAAGCAATAATATATTTTGTTACAGATCGTTTTTTAATCACAGATCGCAGATGTTTTCTGTTTCTTCCAGTTGTATCGATTAAAAAGCAGCTAAATCTTACAACCTCCTGGGAATCCCTGTAAAACGATCACACGACACCCTCATGCATAAAAATGGTGCAGGTGCCACTGCATCTAAACAAATGTAAATATGGAATTAGTATATCGTCTATTGCCTCAGAGTTCTTAAGAGCGTTCATTGTCCCATTGACAAAACAAAGTTGTCCATTGTTTTGATCCTGTGATCTAAACTGCTGACTATCTGTTGCCGTTTTTAACCTGGGCTCGTCGCTCAATCAATCTGAAATAAGATGGAAAATTCAAAAATTGATAACTTTGGCTTTAAAGCGAGGAAACACGCCGAAAACTATCAATAACAAAATCATTACCTTTCGATAATCTTCAACAAAATAATATGGAAGTGTCTGTATTTCCCAATCAAAACTATGCGCATTTTTGCCATCACTTTTGGCTTTTTTGTGGTTCGCTTAACATGTAAGATCGTTTCTCTTTATCATCTCCCGAGTGTAATTCGTAATATAATTATTTTTTCGGCGACCAAATCCTGATGCAAATTTTATGTAGACGAGTTTATTTATACTTTCTGTATAATACTCGGTGTGTTCGAAGCAGTTGTCAGCCTTTTCCGGCTAGAATTTTTTTTTAAGTGATTCATTTCAAAATGACCTGATGGCGTATACGTTTTCTCAAGGCTCAAAGTCAGACAAACAGATCCTGTAATTTTAATTTCAATTGAACAATTTATTGTTTTTTTATTTTATACAATAACTACTAGAGGAATACGTAGATTTTTTTTCGATATTTTAATTTTTGGCCAAATGGCGATCTTCCAAAGTCAAAAGTGGGAAATTTGCTTAAAAAATCATCAGATAAATATTAATAACAAAGGATCTTTTCAGTTCAAAGAAAATCCTACGTACTTCTATAAACAATATATATTTCAAAATTTCAAGTAAATTGGTTGAAAATTGTCAGATTTATCGAGTTATCGATCGGTCGAAAATTGTCAGAGTTATGTTTCCGGCTAACTCAAAAAATAAAGTTTTGTGATAAACGCGTTTGAAGTTTTGACCTTCCAGGTTATCGTCCTGTTCATGTTTTTCTTTTCTGCTTGATCTTGAAGCGATCCTAACTTCTTTTACTCATTCGGACAGCGATGTGCATGCTTTATGCGCTCTTTTTCGATTTCCAGGCAAATTTCGGAGCTTCTCTGTCCGATTTTCAAGTCCATTGTCTCCATTATGTTCAAGTCCATTGTCTCCATTATGTGCAAAACTGAAGAAAACCCGTCATTGTACACACAAACTACAATGTCTGTAGCCACATCCAAGACTGCTTTACCACTTGCACTGGATTTCGGGGTCAATGCTCGCACAGTCGAGTTGTACCTTTCGGTACTATTTTGTGTGTAACCGCTGATGCATCGATTGAGAAGATTTTCACTGGTCAGTTCTTCATAGGCTAGTCTTATAGTTTTATCATACATATCTTCTGATTGTCTCAGTTTTTTGCCGATGTACTGGCATTTATCTGGTGCTTCTAACTCATGGCGATTCAATGGTCTTCTTTGAGATGCTTTTGGCAGCTTGTTGTTGCCACATACCGATTTTCCTCCTTTTCACTGTACATCACTTCATCACTGATTGTGAAAATAAATAAATAATTGTAGAAGTAAAAAAAAATTATCTTACAGAAGTATCGATAAAAATAAGTATGCATCACTACGAGCGTGCGTAGCGTCCTTCTCAAATGCTTGGCTGACTGAAAAAGACATCAGACAAGTTTAAACTTGTCTAGAATAGTCTATACACAAATGGTTTCAAAAACATCTGCCGTATACCTGCTCCGATCCCTTAATGTCCCTTTTCTCGAGCGGTCACATAGGCAGACCAGGGGCCTTGTACTAAAATTCAAAAACGGCGTAATCGATTTTTAGAAAATTCTAGAGTGGCCTAACGCTTTAACTGTAAGAAAAGCCGGCAGGGCGCACAGTTAAAACAATCATCATCAACAATGTGGGGATGTTTAACTTGCTACATTTTCATTAATACACAAAAATTAACGTAAACCACTAATTTATTAAAACAGTGTATACAAATAACGTCAAACATAAATTTGTTAGAGATTGAAAACTCGAGGACTGGTCTCAATGATGGTTGGAGGAAGAAGAAGGAATCGCAACGTCTTTATTGCTATTTTAGCGCAGCGGTAGCGAGCACTCGAACCTGGTGTTATTAGGGGTCGCCATACGGATTCGCTACAAATCACTTGAAAGAATCTCAAATGACTGAAATTTTTCATAGTGCATAAAATCATTTCAGAATTCTTATATAAGGCATAAATATTAAATGATAACATTCCAATTTTTATGATACTGTAAATGAAAATTTTGAAAAAGTCATAAAAATTATGAGTATTCCTTATATTTTGAGCAACGACTTTGGGTTCTATAGCAGTCAGAATCGTTCAGACCAGATGTAAAATGATACGTGCATGAATGCAGCTGAAGATTAGAGTGGTTTCTTGCTGAGGTGGCTGTGTGCACACATACGGCTGCAAAGAATTGGACCATATTATTTTTTGAACCCCATTTTATCGATTCTTCTTTAAATTAAAAACATAAATATCACCAACAGTCGTTATGTTTCATTTGAAAGTTGCGGCACCCCATATGGTTAACCCTAAAGAAAGTCGATCTTAGGTAAGTCAACCATCAAAAGAATGGATTGATGCCCTTCGGCGATCTCTTGAAGCAAAATAGAACTGAAGGAAGTGGAAACTAAACGTAATTCTGATTTTTCCGCTTCGGTCACTAAATTGAGATGATGCGACATCTGGAGCTCTCTGAACACTTTTGGCGATAGGATATAACAAATACTCATTTTTGGTTACGCGTGTTCAAATGTTACTAAAATTTGTGTATATTTATAATGGGTGTTTTATATCCAAGTAATAGTTATTCTTAAATAATTGACGCATAAAGACAATATGTGTTAATATATCTTTAAAGAAAAGCTAGTTTTTCGATTTACTTTAGATTGTCTCCTATTCTTCTGCAGTGTTGGGAAATCACTCATTATTTTTACTTTTCAAATAACTTAAACCGATGGGATTACTGAATATTTCTAACAACATTTAGTGTTAAATGTGGGCAACTAAATATTTGCAAATTAAATGTTGCGATGCATGATGTATTATCACGAATAATTTTAGTAACAATAGCAACAATCGAAATTTTTAAACAGAAGCCGAGATTGTAGGAAATTTGAAAATTGCCTGGAATGAAAAGTTAAAATCATAATCTTGTTTTTAGTTTCCGCATTCTATCACTTTATTACCTTATATTTCTTCTTGTTTTGATGGTGCAAAGACTCAACTGACAGCTTTACAACAAATCCCCTAAGCAAGCAATTAGATAAAGCAATGGCGGTCTAAAAATCTAAGGAATTAAGCATGTACGAAAATTTTTGAAATGAAAAAGTATGATACTTGGCTTCTTTTTTTTTATTCTACCAAATTGTTCTAGTTTATGGAAACTCAAAACTTGAATCGGTCCTATGGGTGCAAAAAACAAAAATATATTTGCAATTATACCTAATAATCAGGTCGAGAGGTGTGAGCTCAAGTGGAACTCTCTTCAGGTTGAACACAGTTTCTTTCCTGACATCAAAACTAACTCTTTCCAGACAAGGTAGAATCATTACGCTTAACATTCCTTGATATATCTTCCTGTTCAAAATGCCAGTTCTTCTAGGCGTGAGGTCTCAGTGCTATGAATCTGGGTTCACCAATGTTTTGGTGAGATAGAAACCCTCAAATAGGAATCAACACTACAAAGTCCATTTTTATCAACCTCATTTTTCTTAGTCGTCCGATGTGCGACTTGCATTTGAGTTGTTCCTACAATAGAAATGGTTAAGGTAGTCTTCATTCTGAAATTAAAATCCAGATGCAGACATTTCTCGTTCAAGTGTACACTAGTTTGTAGACATTCTAGCTGAGATGCAATGTTCCATATGTATTTGGCATATTGTGTGTTCGTAAAATCGGTTAGCTCCTATCACCAATGATTTAAAATTTCTAATCAACTGAAGTTACAAGAACAGCAAATAAGTAGTATTCAAGGTAAGCAATTTTGAGCTCTTCATTTATATTGCTTACAGTACATACGGAGTTTCATATTCTTATTTCTTCAAAGCCAACAAATCTATTTCCTTTATTCACCCGTGATACAAGTCCACTTGCTATTTACAATCTGTTCACAAAACATTCCCACTTTGATATTATTCTGCCATCAGATTATTAAGATAATAACGACAGTTGATATCCGTCTGATGTTTAACTATGACAATATCCGTTGCCAACTAAAATAAATTGTTTCCTGGATATAGTTTTCGACTCTTAGCGAAGGAAGTTGTGGTAGCAGAACATCTAATCAGACATTTTAGAATTTCACTATGGAATATTGTAAGGATTCTGGTGAGTGATTACCTTTGAATAAAATTTACTGCGGGCAAACTTGTGACAAACTATTGGCTCGATTTTCATTGAAATAACGATGGAAACTTTATTTTAATGCATGTATTAAATTGAAAGTTCATCTACTCGGATTGAATTTATTTACTAAAATTAAGTTTGATGTTTTCGATTAACAATTCCTCTTACTCTTAAATGTGTCATGTAAAATATATCTGTTGAGGAATCATAACACCGTTAAGAGCTTTTATACAGGGTGGACCATCTGTTGGTTTTTTTTATTGTGAAAGAAAACACACTTTTTGTAAGAAAAGATCGGAAATCTTTATTGACTATAAAAGGTTGATCTATGGCAATTATGTATGGAACAAAACATCGCACGTATGCCCACCGCAGCTCTTTTTACAGGCTCTCATTCGAACATCCAAATTTTTTAATTTTCCAGAATTAGCGTTGGTATGGCCGCAATTTCAGCGCGAATGTTCCGCTTATGGTCTTGAATTGTGCGGGGGGCATTCGCGTATACTTTACTTTTCAAAAAACCCCAAAGATATTAATCAAGAGGTGTTAAATCACACGATGTTGGCGGCCAATTGTCGTCAGAATTCCTCGAAATTGTGCGGTCCGGAAATTTTTCCTACAATAAGTTGATGGTTTGGCGAGATGTGTGACCTGTGGCTCAGTGTTGTTGAAATCAAAGATTTTTAGCACCCATACGATTAATTTCCGGCCACAAAAAGTCCTTTATCATAGCCCGATAACGTTCGCCATTGATGTTACCAGCCTTTTCTTCAGGGTTTTCGAAAAAAACGGCCCAATGATACCGCCAGACCAAAGATCACACCACACAGTCACTTATTCGGCATGCAATTGTTGTTCATGATATTCATGAAGATTTTCAGCCCCCCAGGTCCTACAGTTTTGCTTATTAACATGGCCACTGAGATAAAAATGAACTTCATCCGAAAAGATGATTTTGGCTGAAAAACCCTCACTTCTTTCAAACATCCAATCAACGAAATGTCGACGCTGCTGATGGTCTGCCGGCTTCAGTTCTTAAGTTAATTGAATCTTGTATGGATGTAGGTAAAGATCAACATGCTCAATCCTCAATAAAGTGGTCCGAGCAATGACTAATTCCTGTGAACGATGTCTTGTGGATGTGGATGACTGTTGACGGACTCTTTCACTTACTGCAACAATATTTTCAGGAGTACGAACCGGACGATCATTTTGATATGGTCTACGACCCTCTACGGAACCAGTTTCCTCAAAACGTTGAACAACTTTACGTATTCCAGGCTCTGTTGGTCGTCAATGTTGACCAAAACTATTCCGAAGCTTGCGAAACGTTTTTTTTACAGAACGACCGTTTTCGTAAAAAGTTTGCATAACTAAAATGCATTGTTAAAAAGTCCATGTTCACAATTGCCAAACCTTTGACAGTTGATACATGCATACCACATGACAGCTCTCACATATGATATGTCAAATATAGTTAGTTAAAAAAAAAAACAACAGATGGACCAGCATCAACCACCTGTACAATTGAATACATTAATGTGAATAAATTTAATCGAATCACTGTTCCGCGAGTCTAATGCATTGTCGTATTTGAATAGATGTCGTCAAACGATTGATTGTCGATGAACAAAATTAAATTATATTGCTTCTACGCAAATAAAACCACTTGTTCCGGCAGTTTTGCTAAAAGTGCAAGTGTTCCATCTAAGTTGTAAAGTTCGTCAAAAGTCTCGAGAGGCAAGAAAGACAGAACAAGACTTTTGCGATGACTTAGGACCTGATTTGATATCTAATGACAAGATATTTCTCTTGCTTTGATATAATTTATCTAAAATCCAAAAAATCTTCAAATCGACTGTCTACTTCATACATGTCTACTAATCTACTTCAATACTACTGAATTAATTGGAAAGCCACCCTTGTTGCACATGTTCAAAAAACATTAATCTGCTGTTCAAAATGTTTCCACCTTTTCAGTCACTTGGCCCATAATTTTCAGAATGAATTATTGTTTGAATTGAATATTGAATGACAGAATATTGAATTGAATATTGAACATTTTATATTGAATTGAATGACAGTGCAAATCGTAAATTTAAGCACTTTTGTGAGTTCATCTTTCCGACGGCGAAATATTCAGGTTATAGTAACTACAAAATAATGCCGGAAATTGCTTGATTCTTCTCATAAGTTGCATGATAATCCTACACTACTAGTTTACGCATTATATACCAGTTATCGGACAAAACAAATCACATGAAACCACTCCGTAGCAATTGTTAATAGAGATTTGGAGGTACAACCCCATTAACAAAACAACTATTTGGAATATTAGAACAAAACCTAGAGGACTTAAAACAACTTACTTACAAAACTTACAAGAAATTTCACCAATCCGCAGCCTGCAATTACAAACATCAGAAAAAGACCCAAAAATAATATAAAAAACAAGCGAAATTCTAAAATGTTAAATATGTGACTCAAAATTGAGCATTCACTAAGCATATCATTGAGGAGCAAGTTTAAAAGGATCGATAAGACAAGTAACACATATGCAATGATATCATTTGAAATTCGTCGGAGGAATTGATAATATTCGAATGAATATCGATCTGAGAAGCTGTAATTCATGGTTGTTCAGGTTGTGTAATGGTTTAATCGATCAAGTCGACATGAGGACAAGTGCGCCTTCTAAGTTCGAGAAATTCAACTGTTCTCGTATCTGAAAGTCCACTTTATTGGCGGCTGCTGGCAGGCTAGCTTTGTTCAGCGAGGTGTGCAGACATTTTCGGTCTTTCACTCCGGTTCCATTATGAAGTCAGCCACCGTAACACAGGATAATCTGTACTATACTTACTGTACTTTTTATTTCACAAAGCACAACTTAAATCAAAATGAATCTTGGTCGCGCATCTAACTACCTTGTTACTATCGGCAACCCAGCCGATGTTAAAACATAACAATTACATTTAAATTGTAATTTCACTTCGTCTTCTGTCTTCTCAGTGTCTTCATGGGGACCCGAATGACATTGACAGTTCAATGCTCCGAGTGTAAGAGTTTTCCCATCCACCCTTTGCTGGACAGCTCGATCTCAGGATTTCCAATGTATTTTCAAATAAAAGCGTCAAATATATGACTGCTGCCCTCTTGTGGGTATAAACAATGTGCACATAGTATATTGAATACTTAAGTATATTTATTTAATACAAGAAATGTCACATATTGTAGAATGACCTTGATATCCAGTCAACGTATCAGGGGTTTTTTTTTGGCTTCACCATCTCACTGCAGTGTTTCTCTTTAAGAAATAAATCAATCACCGGCGTATTTAATACAATTTATAATCGACTAAATTAGAAGTTAATGCGTATGAGAGACATTCGCGCCTGACTAGAACAATAACATAGTACCGTTTTGGAGATCTACAGCGGTGTGAATAGTTGAAACTCCCAAAACGCCGAGTCAACTCAACAGAGGCCAATTCGATCAAAGAAGAAATTGGGAACGTCGTGAATTCGTGTGTTTTCTGCTTTTACTTAGATAATTTAGCTCACATGATTGGTAAGAGCGGGTGAGTGGGAGGATTGTTATTTCGAATCCTAACACACTTGTCTACGAATACTCCACTTATACACATTTCCGAATCTGCCTTTCTTAAAAAAAATTTGATACAATTTTTAAATCCTATGCTTCACTGGGCGTAGAACCTGTACCCGAAGCGATTTTTGCTTGCTTTAACCCGCGACAGCGGAAATTTCGCCGAAATTTGTGGAGTTTATTCCGCATCATATGTGGAATTTATTCTCATATCTTGCGAGCTATTAAGTTATTAGGTTGGAGGGAAAGTTCTGTCGTATTTAAAATAGGCAAGTAATTTTTCTTGTAAAAACAAAAAACATGTGGCTAGTGAGTCATTCGAATTTTTTTTTTATGTCTTCAGCTGCTGTATAATATAAAAGGAGTAAATTTTTACCGTTCATCATTTACTTCCGATATTTAAAGTGAAAATCATGTCAGTACATAAAATGCATTTAAGACACTACAATTTGTATGAATTTCAAAAAGGAAGCAACGCATCGGAAAAATAATGGAAAATATGTGAAAGATAATTCACATTTAACAAGTCGAAAGTTTTCAGAAGAGTTTGTCATACATCATACAACTGTTGGAGACAGTGGCGTAGCTACCTTGGGTGGCACCCGGTGCGGAAGTTGGTGGTGTCACCCCATCGAAAGTAAAAAGCAATAAATTTTATATGATAAAGGACATGGCTCATTTGTTATTTATAATATTGAAGAAATAACAAAACACAATAATAACTAAGACAGAAAAGGAATTGTTATACAATTAAAATTTCTTCTTTCTAGCTTTGACAGCTGCAAACTCAGCAATAACTTCATCGAAATTTATATTTTGTATTGCCTCGTGTTCGATGGCTAATATACCAAGATTGCTAATATACCGCGATTGGGTCATTGTTGCCCGCAAATAGTTTTTTATTAATTTTAATTTACTGAAACTCCTCTCACATGAAGCTACGGACACGCAAACCGTCATGACCAATTTCAATGCCAATCAGTAACCGTAACATTAGCGGCTTTTAAGTGTCTTCGCAGTCTTGGTATCTCCAAAAGTAATTCGGTTTCTGAGACCTCATCATAAAAATCAGTAAATTTAGATGTAGCTAATTTCAGTTCTTCAGTATTCGCCAAAAGCAAAGCATTAGTTTGTACGATCTCGAACAATGAAGCTACATCTTGAAGAGACTTCGATCTTGTTTGGAGTTCAACTCTGAATCGGTCAAGACATTCCAACATATCTTTTTGAAGTTCCTCTTTCAATGTGAGTCCTGCATCGCTGGCCATCTCACCAACCATCCGTTTTTTTACGCCGAAGTCGTCTTTCTGTTGGAATATCGTAGTCTTCTGATTTTTTTTTACAATGTCTATTGCCTCTTCCACAATGTGATCACGTTTTTCTTCGATATAAAAACGAAGTGCCTCTATTTTTGTAGCAGTTTCGTCAACAGTCAAGCCTTTACTTTGCAATGCAATCTGTGCATCATACCAGAAGAAAAGATAACAAAAAAAGTTTAATTGCACACAGCAGGCATGGGGTTTTGTGCAGCACCTCTGGTGTCTGCATTTTCTCGTCCATCACACAACTCCTCAATTGCGTCTACAAGTCCTTCAAAATTCTCTGCTAGTGCTTTTACTGTACCGTAATGAGCACTCCAACGCGTTGTTGAGAGTCTTTTAACAGATAATTTGCTGTGTTTCATAAGCACTTCCCAACGGCTAGTGGAGGCGGAAAAAAAAATAATGGACTGTACTCCTCCGTGCACACCGCTCATAACAGCAGCATTGTCATAGCCTTGGAAACGACACATCATAATATCTAAATCGTCTGTCTTAAGCTTGTCAAGAATTTCATCGCTTAGATCAGCAGCTTTTTTCCTTGCAAAGGAAAAAATCGAAGGAATGCTTCTTTGACTTCCACTTTCCTATTTTCTATTTTCACATAACGTATCACTTCGGATATTTGGTCAATATGTGAAATTTCAGGTATGCTATCAAACATAATACCAAAATATTTCGCTGATTTAATTTCGTTGACCAGCTTAGTTTTCACATAGTTTGATAGAACATTAATGAATTCATTCTGTATATCTGGTGACAAATATGATACTTTTGAAGTTTTATCTTCCTCCAATTTCATCATGTGTTCTTTCAACACTACATCATACTTTCACAATAGATTTACTAATTCCAAAAAATTGCCTTTATTTTTAGAGTCTTGTCCTTCATCATGTCCACGAAACGCCAAGTTTTGTTTAGCCAGAAATAAAGTTATATCCAGTAATCTAGTCAAAAGATGCTTCCACTTTGTTTTTCTGTATCCATCAATTGCAAAGCTGCATCATCTATTGTTTTATTCAATTTTAGTTTCATTTCTAAAGTTTTCCATTTCTCAAGATTTTCTAGATGTTCATTTGAACATTCGTGGTCAGCTACTTTCGGATTTAATTTCCACCACTTTTGAAATCCAGTCGTAAATGTTCCCGCATTGGTATTATTGGCCATAGCAAATAAACGACAGCAGAAACAGTACAGGTTTTTAGAGGTGAGGGAATAAACCATCCATGACCGTAGGATTTTTTCACCATTAGGCATCATTTTATAAAACCAATCTTTTGAGAGATGACGAGCGTCACCTTTAATTTTGGTTACGTGTCTAGAAACAGTGGCAAATGGTCCTTATTTGTTTTCGAAATATTGACTTCCTTTTTTTATTATTTCAATGCGAACATTCTAAAGAACAGGAATACTCCATTCTGACACATCATTCAATTGAGGCAATGGTTCATTGGTAGCAATAATAGTACTGCTACTATTATTTTCAGCATCTTCTTCGTTTGTGTTAATTAATTCTGTACTATCAATGTTGCTTCCTGAGCTGATATTATCTAAATCATCTCTTGCATTTGCATCAAGGTGAAAATCAGTTTCTTTTGATGAACTTGGGCTGGCATCAATTTTTGTAACATACTTAAAAATTGATCCTGACATACTCTGAGCTACATCCAATCTAGCCTGTTTGGCTTTCCTTTGCTGAAATCCACTTTTTTAAATCACTTAATGTTTGTTTCTTACACTAAAACAAAAACCCAGTTGTTATGGTCTATAATGTGAGAGTATTTTCTCATAAACTAGTTAAGCAAAATGAAACAAATTTACTAAAAACTTTATTAAAAAAAATTGAAATTAATTAATTAGACTACTTAGTAAAATTATTCGAATAACAAGATTTTTAAATTACTAATTTCGCATTTAAATAAAGCTATTAGTAAATTCGGTTTCATTCGAATAACGAAATCATTCATAGTCGCGTACTTGTCGAAGTGTAAATTTCAATTTATTATTGTGCAAAACGTGCGATTTACAACATAGAATGATATTAAAATATGAAAGTAGATAAAATCTCCTGACTTAAATTATAATAATATTAGTTTATAAGGAAATATATTATGTATGTTATAATCAGATAAAAATTCCGTTAAAAGTATAATGACGTATTAGCCCAGTGTAGCTAGCATGCTAATTTTATCCACGGTTTTATAGTAACACAAACGTCAAAAACGTATGGGAACTGACAATTGTGTGACCACATAATCCGACGTAAAAATTAGCATGCTAGCCCCCCAGGTTGACTTTATAGTGCCAGTCCATACGTACTCACGCAAAAATGACTGATATGACATTAGCCATTTTTGCATAACCCTATAAGTTTCGTCCATAGAAGTACTAGGAAATTAACGTAATTATAAAATTATCTTACCTGTAAAATATTCGATATGAATCAATCAATCTTTTTAATCTTCACAAAACAGCATTTAAGTTTCTAAAATATTGTTTTTTTCTTTTCATTATCTATCACTATAGAATAATACACGTTTAACAATTCACGCCAACCAAACATAACACACTTCCTTCACGAAACAAATGAGAACGTCAGGCTCCGAAATGAGAACGTCAGGCTCCACGACAGCGTCAGGCTTTTTCGCGGGAATCCCCGAATTATACATAGAACTGAGCTAGTGCTAGTGGAGGAATCCCCGAAAAAGAAATTTTTGTGCTAGCGGTTTATTTATTTTTTGTTTGTACATTCTTAAAGTTGAGAGACCGGATGGGTGTCACCCCAAAAAAAGTGACACCCGGTGCGGCCCGCCCCCACCGCCCCCCTTTTGCTACGCCACTGGTTGGAGATCACATTAAATATCTTGGGTTTGTGTTAAAGGAACGTGTTTGCGTTCCACATGAATTAACGAAAAAGAATTTATCTGATCGTATAAGAATGTGGTCATCACATCTGTTTAGACACAATTTTGGACCGTTTTTGGACAAGCGGTTTACTGCGGATGAAAAGTGGATTCTTTGCGAGAATATTAAAAGAGAAAAAATCTTACTGCAAACCAGGAACATCATCAGCAACAGTTCCAAAATCAAGTATCCATCAAGGAAAAGTACTACTTTGTTTGTGGTGGGCAGGAAAGGTCCAGTGTACTACGAGTTGCGGAAACAGGGAACAACCATTAACGCGGGTGTGTACTGCAATCAGCTGAATATTTTGAATTCAGCTATCAAAGAAAAAAGGACTGCATTAGCGTGTAGAAAAGGAATACTGTTCCACCACGATATTGCGCGCCCGCAAACTGCAATGGTGACACAACAAAAACTGAATGCGTTAGGATTGGAAGTCCTTAGCCAACCACCGTATTAATCTGACATTTCACCATCTGATTATTACCTGTTAAGATCTCTGCAACATTATCTAACGGTTTCTAAGGCAGTTGCTAACTATTTTAACTCCAAGGACGCGAACTTCTACAAAACAGGAATTCACAGGTTACCTGATAGATGGCAACAGGTTGTAACAAATAACGGAACATTTATAATTGATTAATATTCAACACGTATTTTTATAAATAAATTCAAATATTTTCTTTAAAATACGACAGAACTTTCCCTCCAACCTAATAATTTGGCGATTGGAGATCGCAGTGCTGTCACCGACATCGTACGTACTAATAGGATCTAACTTACCTCCCTCTTTCTTTTCAACCGGGCTAAGGGTATCGGCTCTTAAGTATGAGTGAAATATTCCTTAATTCTTGCTGGCGTGATGGCAAGTTGTAAATGTTTAAGAAATGATTTAATTTTAGAACTCTGAGAACTCAACTTGTGCTTGATTGACATCGGCTTCAGTTTTGATTCTTTTTTTCCTGTCAAAAGTTCTACAAAGATTGAAAAAAGAGATAATCAGAGAGTGCGAAATCTTGAGAGTATCGTGGATGGGACAGAATTTCTCAGCCTAGCTTTGTGGCTGTCTGGCGAGTCTACCAGCCAGCATATGATCTAGCATTATCATGATGTAGTATGACGTGCTTCCTATTGAACATCACCGGCCTCTTTTCTCTTGTTGCTTAATTTAGGTCATACAATTGCACACAGTATCACTCTTAATTTAGGTTTCTAAAATTTGTAATGTATTGGTCCTTTGATGTCCCACCATACACAACATTCGCTTCTTCTGGTTCAAGTTCGGCTTAGAAATGGAGGGAGCAGGCTGTCCGTGCTTTTCCTCACGATTTTCTCGTATGTTCATCCATTTTTCATCACCAGTTATCATCCGGTCCAAGAAAGGTTCGTTTTTGTACTGAGCATATGACGACTTCATATGGAAACTTATCAAAGCATATAAAAACTTCACACTTTACACGATAACATTTCACGCGAGTGTCCTACGTGCACGATCACCTCTTTTTGCCAATGTGATAGATCTAATGAAGACTTACTTCAACAGCTATTTAGCGAGATGCTATATAAATGCTCTTTTCATGAACTTATTGAACTTCCAAATAAAGTGGTTCCTTGAAAGGTTCCTTGAAATGATTAATTCACATCTAGGGCTGTTTATTCATTTTACCATAAGCAAAATTAAAGAAATTAAGATTAACGTATTGCTTTTAAAATATAATCGTCCTTCTGACGAAAATTCGTTATTATGCAAAAAGCCAAGTGAGGAAAATTCGTTGTTTGTATATAACAGAAAATAATTGAATATTATTCTAAGAATTCTGAATTTATCACATAATAATTTAAACAAACTAAGATAGTAGATAGATAGAAAAAAGGTAAAGATAAATAGAGAAAACCTTTCATTAGATAATATATAAACAAGCATAAAACGAATAGATCGTTACTCAAAATTTTTCCAATTTTCTGGTATTAGAATCAATTATTCCTAACACCAGTAGCTGTGCAAATACTTTTATACCATACAATTTCTACAGATAGTGTTAAAAATGACGGCGAATTACCGGACTAATATGTGATACTAATAGATTAACTTGAGATTACTTAAATAACAATGCTGTTATGAACAAAAGTAATGTTTATTATAAAAAGCACTAATCTTCAATTGTATGGCAAAGCACTAAGTATTAATGTATCAAATTCACACGTAAAAACGCCAAATTTCGAATCAATATTGAGATGAAATAAATTGATGTTTGTAAACAATGCAATTATTTATATTGACTTAACTGTTGCGACAAAACAAATCAATTGGCATTGTTTGATATTTTTTTAAATTTTATAGTCCCAATAATTTGTTCTAATCAATTAACCACTCAATCAAGTTCCCCAATTTAAAATATAAGCCACAAACAAATATGACTGGACCAAAGCTTTAATCAAGGTTCTTATCAAATTAAACTACGTTTGCACAATGTATATGCACGGGGCTCTTCGTATATCAGAAATTAATTATAACAAAATTTATTTTTGGAAGTAAAAATTTCAAATAAAGTCATTGTCAGATCCGATGAAATGCACTTAGAGTTTTGGGTTTACTATGAGCTATGGGTTCGTTTATGTATGAACATCTGTATCCTCGTGCAAACACATGCAGGCATACCCAAGGATAATGAAAATAATTGATAGCCGTTGTATGTTTGTGGGATATACATTACGAACTAAATCATAAACTAATTAATTTAATTGCATTGGTTTATTGGTGTTCTCATATGACACGAGGCGGAAAGAAATATTGAAAAAACGTTAAATTCGTCTCCGGGTGTGAAAAGCCGAAAAATCGATTTGTGTTTTTTTTTTGGAATAGGAGCTGAATTTCCACGATGCACTTTTCACAAGAATTTTTCGTTGTTTTGCGACGCGTTCTCAATGGAAGTTGCAAGTAATAATGTAATCAAAATGGTAGTAAAACGTTTTGATATATGTCTGCTCCATAAATAAATTTCCTTGTTGATTTATTAATCTCAAAATCACGAGTGTAGCTTCGTTGTTTGTTTGGGATACTCAACACAACAAAAAGGCTTAATGTCAGGAATAAGTCAAGTTTAGAGCATCCTAATTTGGGAACCACTCAGAAGAAGGCCTTTCCATGGGTATTTAATCAACTCTGTTTGCCCTTCAACTATCCGTTTGCATTTTATCATTGCTTACTAACATTGCCATCAACAATCCCATCACCTAGTGTGCAATGAAATTCTGTGAAAGGAACGCGCTATATGTTGTTTTCATACGTTACTGGCCCACTTTCTTTGTAACTTTGCAAATGAATGGAATCTCCGTTTCTTTCGCTTTGGCTTCTGTAATCTTCAATATTTACATACTCGTTCCCACCTCCTTCGCCCTTTTTGATAGCATGAGTAATGTTCAGTTTAGTAGAACCTTAAACTGGCGCTACTGTGTGCACTCTAGTAGTCATGTTAAATTTGAAAGCATCTTGTTTAAAATGCCGTATGCCACCAATTTTAGTGAATAGAGATAATATTCATAATATTGATTTTTCCTCTCCTTTTCTTTCCGGCTGATGCTGCTACTTTAGTACTACTGTTGCTTTTGCTGTCGCCATTCACGTGGTTGTTGCAAAGGAGACACTACTGCGATCTAGGTAGATAGCACAGTATAGTTTTTTCCTTTCTTCGTCTTTATATTTTAATAAAAAGAGAAGCGTCTACTTACGGGAGGGCATTATAACGAGATTGTGTCAATATTCAAATAAGAGCTTGTCGTTAAAACACCGAGAAGAGAAAAATGAATAAATTATTTTGTATTTTTCTACTTCACTTTATGTGTCTTCCAGGATGTGGTAAACGGATCGATAGTTTCGGCACTAGGTATTTGTTTATGTGGGAAATGATAGTTGCTTGGAAAGAGTACGAATGCTCGAGCGTTTAACACGATTTCCTAAGAAGCTTTAAAATCAAGTTTGCTACCATTATAAATTATTTTTAAATGGTTCAATCCCTAAAGATATTAAGTATTCGTCTGATTGTGTATTAAAAGTAACTTTAAATGGTATGTCTATATATTCTTTTTTTCGTCAATTTTCCCTTGAATTTTGACCGAGATCGGGCGACTATAAGTTTTCTTAGAAGCAAAGACAAAGAAATGTTTAGCAAAAATCAAGAATCGCGAAGTAAACCCACTTTATACCCCTACGTCATGGACTGCTGGCATAAACGACACCTAATAGAACGCATCCGATGTTCTACGAGAAATCTGCGATGCTCTCAAAACCGAAAATGTCATAAGAACAGTCCTGCCGGACCAATTCAGTTAAGGGTAAAGGCAACAAATCATGACACATTTCTTGACTAGATTAAAAAGTCCCTTCAAAAAAGGCAAGAATCATCTCCCTTGGCCAATGGTTATCCTCGAAATTGAGGACTTTGACTGCGTTACGCACATGAAAAAGATGTAAGAGTAAGAGTTAAACAAGATTCCCCCGATCGAATCAGGAAACCTGAAGATAATATAAAACGCAACGCGTTGCTCCGGTTGACATGACTGAGAGAGAAGCTTAAAACTGCTCAGTTAAATCATAGATAGTCTGTATGGATAGAAATATATCATAGAAACTTACATAGAAGCACAAATACCCTCCTTGAACAGTTTGCTGGGGATATAAAGCCGACCTTTTGCTGCTTGGTGGACAATTTCGAAACAAAAATCCTCCAGCACGGCACCCTAACCTTGTTAGATAGACAGATAGACTCTAAGAATAAACACATACTAAAAATGGTCTTAAGTCTGAAACTAATCAGATTGAACATTGGTAACCTTGCAGTCTCTCGCTCCAAATATTTACAATTAGATAGTTCTAGAAGCTTACTCGGCCCGTGAGCTTCAGTGCATAGCTCTAAGGACCCGTGATAGTGCTGCAGGACGCCCATAGACTCAGTGATTTTACCTTCCTGTGGAATGGGGATAAGCTCGGTGACTCGCTCATGAGACCCACATCACAGTTTCGCTCTTAGCTGATGACCAGAAGATTTATTGCTGAAGACATGGTGAAATCTACAATAAGAAACATAATGGCTACTTGTAAGGTATATATGCCCCGCCAGGAACCCAATCGCGGAATGTGTCTTCGAAGATTGGTAATACCAAGGAAATATCGCCCTACTTGCCTGAGAGCTTTCAACAATCTACTTTGGAAAATGCGTGGGAAACAAGGAAGTATCACTATCAACGAGTCGCCACAATCTATTAGGGTGAGCTTTATAGAAAGTGGACCGCGACGCATCAGTCTTTTGAGACCTTGGATCAGTCCAAACATGGGAAGACAGATTTCTACCTGAATTAGCTATGGAAGTAACATGGTTATTTTCTGTTTTTTATCTGGATAAGAACGGTATGCTACGGCCCGATTAACATCCATTTTCCTACACATTTGACATCTCTCAAAGCCTCCGTTGCTTAAAATTCATAGCAGCCAATGATTACTACTTCTTATATAAAAATGGCGCAGCTTTTATACTATGACGTAAGTCTGCCAGTCATTTGTCCGTGGGCTATCCGAACTCAAAGGCCTAGCTCCAAGCAAAGTAATAAGTGTTTCCACACAAGGTTCCCTGATTGTAAGGTGATGTATTCAGTCGACAGTTCATCTCTTTTGCTTAAATAATATTTTATGGTTGGTATTATCCTTTAACAATCTATGAGCCGAATATTTCTTTCTTTAATTACAATATATGTTATGTGTAACTCACATTCTTTTCGTTTAGAAACGAAACCACAGATAAAAATTATTTCAATTCCTAATTTTTTGAGAAAATCATCTTTGATAGTAAACGGGTAGATAAATTAGGAAAATAAGTACATCTTTTGATAAATTCTTTCATTTGTGCCTAGTGTAAGTTCTGTTTTATACGTATAATGAATTGTGGGTGACGTTAGATCTAATGTACAGACACTTTGAAATTAAAAATTAGCTTCATTTATAGATTAGCGCGTGTTTGAATCGATTTGTTTTGTTACATAGGTCACGGCACGCAGTCCTACTTTTATACAACGTGGTACTAGTACTCAATCATATTGTGTATATAAGTTAATTATTAGTTATCTATCGGTTTAGCACGTTTATAGCCAACTCCCTCATTGGATTTTTAAAACGACGCTTTCTTACATTAATAAAATAAATCTTAATACTTAACTAAATATTTATATTGATTTTCACTTTTTCGTTATAAATTGGTTTCATTTATTTTACCTTATTTCATTTCCTTGTTTGGACACGTCACATTCAGTTCACCAGTATAACTCTTTTTCTCTACTAATTAATTCTTTAAGCATTCCTTGAATACATGCAAGTATCGACTAACAACTCATCTTTCCTGCTTGTATTTCATTCTGTTCACATTTAATTGATTGTTTGTAATTAATATATCCTTTAGCGTGCACCCAAAAATGCCTATTTTTACCCTTTTTTAGGTTATTCTTCAGTAATGAGATATAAATGAGGTTATCTTTTATTAAAAAAAAACTACAATACTTGTCACGATTTCGCAATATCCAAGAAATAAAGAAATCATCGAGGTTTTATTTTTGTTTTTGAGTTGAACGATTTGCACAAATAGGATCATTAGTTTTAATTTTCGTTCCTGGTTATTGGGCTATAATTAACCTATATTTAGGATAGATGTGTATGAACACTTAATAATCAAGCTATTTAGTCACGTTACCATCCCAAATATTTCGCAGTTCATTTAAATGTTTCTCAAGCAACACCTCCCCTTAAGTATTCTGACATTTTCCTTATCTAACGATTCGTCGGGTAACGTATCAACGTCTTATTCACATAGAGTTCCCATCACATCTGCCCCGAAATGAATAATTTAACTACGTTTGTTTTTAAGGTAGTAGTCTGGTAACTTATGCCTATTTTCATGACTTCTTTGGAGGGTGGTTTTTTATAGGAAAATAAAAATGAATTATCTTGAATATTTAGAGTGTTTTTATTTACATATTGAAAATACAAAAAAAAATTTATTTGAAAAAATTTAAAAGTTTATTACTATTATTATTGTCACTCGAAGTTGGAACCTCAAAAAAAATGCACGTGGGTGGCCCGGGTGATTTTGGCTCTTGATGTTATCTGAAATCAATTATTCTTGATTATTCTTAATCTATAGACATGTCATTCTGGTCGGAACTATTGAAGTTAAATTTCAAGGGTAAATAACAAAATGGCGGACTTTGAAAAAAGTCCTTTTATTTTAGCAAAGAAAGGGTTGTAAAATAAAAAGTTAGGGGTGAAAAAAATTCTCGTTAGTACCGACGAGAACTATAAGTGTGTAGAACAGCCTGTTAAAATTTGAAAGCAATCGGTTCAATAGAAAAAAAGTTAGGACCCGGGCCGACTAGAAAAACAATGTTTTGAGAAAAACGCGTTTAAAGTTCAACAACAAATTTTCATAAGTAAACTTATACTTACGTCAATCGTCTATACCTGGAGCGTATAATAGGCCTTCATCCTGTTCATAGGCATCATTCTCCGCAACTTTGTCCGCTCTTCGACTCTTTCGGGCTTCTTTCGATGACATTGCTGTGGCATTTGCCGCTTTTGCAATCCGAGATTTATTGTAGGATTTTGCAAACGCAACAGCGCACGAGCCGAGCGTAACGTCCATGACTTCCAATATTTGGGAAAAATCCTTCGTTAAATATACATGCTGCAGTAAATGCAGCAATTTCTAACGTTTTTTGGCCTACAAAAATATGTTTTGGTGCAAAACTCCAAACACAATGATTAAAAGCCTCGCTATTATTCTGTGTGTTTCTTCCTAAACATCTTTCCAAAAGATCATCTGATTACAGATCTTCGTAAATTGGTTCAAAAAGATTTGCAGTGTCTTTATCGAAAGCAGGTGGATGAACAAACGTATCTTCATGACCATTCAGACTTCATCATCAGCTTTACAAATCAGAACCCTTTCTAAAGCACAGAATACTAAAGTAAAACTTAAAAGAGCGTACGTTGAGCTCTCATCAACCTTCATTTTTTAATTTTTCAGCAGACTTTGTTCACAAATGTTACATATTTTTCAGCAGTGTATCTATTACCGTGAAATTTTCGCTTAATGCCTGGATCTCCAGGACTTTTCATACCACGTTTTTTTCCTTTCCTATCCATCTTAGATGCTTACGTGTCAACGTACGATCAAATACTAACAGAGTACTGTGAATTTTAACTTAAATATACTTTAAAATTAGTATATATTATATATACATAAATATATATAATAGAATAACAAAGTCAACCCAGGAATAAAAAATGCGCGCAAACAATAGAAGGGTCCAAGCGGTTGCAGCTTCCGGTCGACCTTAAAGGTTGGACTCCGAGGCGCTCTAGGAAACTCGTTGTAACTCCCGAAATATTTCGAATTTCTGTCTGAAATTTTCACAGTATATTCTCAAGACATTGTACTTTCAAATTAAGCAAAAAAAAAATTTCGATTTTTTGAACCCAAGTTACCAGACTACTACCTTAAATATCGTAATTTTTCACTAACGGATCGCCCACAAAGTCTTGTTCCTGTTACTGACCCCTTTTTAGCCTTGTGAGTAATTTACTGATCAAGAAACGTTCACTAATCAAAAAGAAAATAATAAACTATACAATCATCCATTCAAGATTATTCCAAGATTATTTTGAATGTTTGGTTGTTTCCTTTCACTTAGTTATCCCAATTGTACATTTGCATGAACTTACGAGAACATCTTTATTAGATTTTTCTCGATGCATACCATCATTGTTTACTTCTATTTTTTTCTGTCCAATGAGGATAAAGACTACCACTATCATTGTACTCCTACTAGGATTACTTATTTTGTTTGCTCAACCACTTCAGCGGCTCGCAACGTTTTCTTTTGCAACGCCCTCAAGTGTTTAGTTGACCCTTACAAAAATACAAACAAAGTCTCTTTTGGTCACAGTAATCCGGTATAAACCAATATATTTACGTTTTTTTTAAGTCAGATGTAAAAAAATGTTACTCAAAAACTTCTTGGAAACGTGTACAGATTTGTCGCTTCAAATGTGGTTGGCAACATTTTTTTGTGAACCTCGAAGCACTTTGAACTCCAGCATTCACAAAAAAAGTGATACTAACTGCTTATTTAGTAGGCTTTCAGAAGAATAGTTTTCTTGCTTTAATGGAAGATATCACAAGCATTACTAGAGTGAATGATTATCAATAGAAAAAAAGATTAAATTAAACAAGGTCAGAATTAAACAATTTATGTCGTGCACTATTCCTCTCAAGAACTTCTCGAATCCGCTTAGGAGTTGCACAAAAAAATGAATTTGTGAGTGACTTAGCTCGCTGGACCTAACTATTAATTTAGAAGAATAAATTTCAGATTATCGAAAGAATTACCGAAGATATTTAGAGCCACGCAATTTTCATTTACTACAAACCATCGATTATAGATTGTTTAATAAATTAATTGAACGATTTAATTTAGGCATCCGTTTTTCAAATTTTCGTTTCGTTTTTCAAACAAGTGCCTGTTAATCAGAGATTGAAAATGATATTCACAAATTTAATACAATTCTAGGCATCTCACCATGCACTGGATTGAATCAAGGACTCAGTTCAGCGTACTAGCGTGCAGTCCACATTGTATTTATTATGTAGCTCTCCAAGGCTTGTCGAAAATTGTTGATGATTCTTTGTCACTCTTGACAGCTGATCAATTCCTTGTTGACTTCGCATCTTTGAAGGTGGCAGGTAGAGCGTTGGTGTGCATTTCGATTCCATCAGCGTTTTTCCAATACTCTGCGCGTTATTCTGGAAATTGGATTTGGTTTTTTCCAATATCATTCTGAACTCGTCAGCAGTTATTCACTCATTCACTTAGCAAATTAGCATATTTGGTCTCTGTCGCACATACTCAACTATACTTCGGAAAGATTTTCGTAAATTGGTTCAAAAAGATTTGCAGTGTCTTTATCGAAAGCAGGTGGATGAACAAACGTATCTTCATGACCATTCAGACTTCATCATTAGCTTTACAAATCAGAACCCTTTCTAAAGCACAGAATACTAAAGTAAAACTTAAAAGAGCGTACGTTGAGCTCTCATCAACCTTCATTTTTTAATTTTTCAGCAGACTTTGTTCACAAATGTTACATCTTTTTCAGCAGTGTATCTATTACCGTGAAATTTTCGCTTAATGCCTGGATCTCCAGGACTTTTCATACCACGTTTTTTTCCTTTCCTATCCATCTTAGATGCTTACGTGTCAACGTACGATCAAATACTAACAGAGTACTGTGAATTTTAACTTAAATATACTTTAAAATTAGTATATATTATATATACATAAATATATATATAAATATATATATAAATATATATAATAGAATAACAAAGTCAACCCAGGAATAAAAAATGCGCGCAAACAATAGAAGGGTCCAAGCGGTTGCAGCTTCCGGTCGACCTTAAAGGTTGGACTCCGAGGCGCTCTAGGAAACTCGTTGTAACTCCCGAAATATTTCGAATTTCTGTCTGAAATTTTCACAGTATATTCTCAAGACATTGTACTTTCAAATTAAGCAAAAAAAAATTTTCGATTTTTTGAACCCAAGTTACCAGACTACTACCTTAAATATCGTAATTTTTCACTAACGGATCGCCCACAAAGTCTTGTTCCTGTTACTGACCCCTTTTTAGCCTTGTGAGTAATTTACTGATCAAGAAACGTTCACTAATCAAAAAGAAAATAATAAACTATACAATCATCCATTCAAGATTATTCCAAGATTATTTTGAATGTTTGGTTGTTTCCTTTCACTTAGTTATCCCAATTGTACATTTGCATGAACTTACGAGAACATCTTTATTAGATTTTTCTCGATGCATACCATCATTGTTTACTTCTATTTTTTTCTGTCCAATGAGGATAAAGACTACCACTATCATTGTACTCCTACTAGGATTACTTATTTTGTTTGCTCAACCACTTCAGCGGCTCGCAACGTTTTCTTTTGCAACGCCCTCAAGTGTTTAGTTGACCCTTACAAAAATACAAACAAAGTCTCTTTTGGTCACAGTAATCCGGTATAAACCAATATATTTACGTCTTTTCTAAGTCAGATGTAAAAAAATGTTACTCAAAAACTTCTTGGAAACGTGTACAGATTTGTCGCTTCAAATGTGGTTGGCAACATTTTTTTGTGAACCTCGAAGCACTTTGAACTCCAGCATTCACAAAAAAAGTGATACTAACTGCTTATTTAGTAGGCTTTCAGAAGAATAGTTTTCTTGCTTTAATGGAAGATATCACAAGCATTACTAGAGTGAATGATTATCAATAGAAAAAAAGATTAAATTAAACAAGGTCAGAATTAAACAATTTATGTCGTGCACTATTCCTCTCAAGAACTTCTCGAATCCGCTTAGGGGTTGCACAAAAAAATGAATTTGTGAGTGGCTTAGCTCGCTGCACCTAACTATTAATTTAGAAGAATAAATTTCAGATTATCAAAAGAATTACCGAAGATATTTAGAGCCACGCAATTTTCATTTACTACAAACCATCGATTATAGATTGTTTAATAAATTAATTGAACGATTTAATTTAGGCATCCGTTTTTCAAATTTTCGTTTCGTTTTTCAAACAAGTGCCTGTTAATCAGAGATTGAAAATGATATTCACAAATTTAATACAATTCTAGGCATCTCACCATGCACTGGATTGAATCAAGGACTCAGGTCAGCGTACTAGCGTGCAGTTCACATTGTATTTATTATGTAGCTCTCCAAGGCTTGTCGAAAATTGTTGATGATTCTTTGTCACTCTTGACAGCTGATCAATTCCTTGTTGACTTCGCATCTTTGAAGGTGGCAGGTAGAGCGTTGGTGTGCATTTCGATTCCATCAGCGTTTTTCCAATACTCTGCGCGTTATTCTGGAAATTGGATTTGGTTTTTTCCAATATCATTCTGAACTCGTCAGCAGTTATTCACTCATTCACTTAGCAAATTAGCATATTTGGTCTCTGTCGCACATACTCAACTGTACGTCCAGCAACTAGCAAAGCAATCTAGTCCGCGTAGTCAATCTGTAAGCACAAGCCTTAAAAGTCATTAGACATGTTCCAATGATCGTGGATGACGATGGAGCTCTATGTGAGAGATGGTGGTTACCGAATCCCTCTGATTACATTGCAGGCCAAACTTTTGCCTGCATTAGCTGTTTGGAAGACTACCGCGATATCAGTGAGCGTATTCTTTCGCTCTTTCGCCTTAAGCCAATCGCATCACCCGTTATAGGTCTTCCAGGACTCTTTTTAATCTTTGGCAAGACTCAAAGAGAACCATCAGTTGTTTTGGCAGTCATGTGCTACAATTATAGGTTCCTCTACGCTTTCACTTTTCTCTATCGTATGTTCCTCTATCACAGACTGCAGGACTACTGCTGTTTATTTTTCCGTATATACATGATTTGCTCTACCAAGAATTCAGTAAGAATCTCGGCTGTACCAAGTTTTCTTGTTTCCGCGCTTCTGCTTGCAAATATCTCCGCGTGCCTTTACCTTCCCTTTTGTAACTGAACATGGCTTATCTCCGCACATTTCTGCAGCGGTTTTATCGTTTCCCTATTTATCTCTTCTTCGGAGAGTTTCCACGCTGGGGTTGGCACACTTATGGGGACAGATGCTCAGATACAGACCGACGCTGATCAACAAGACGTCTTAACCGAACCTAGTCAACATTTTATTGGTACGAAGGCGTTATAATCATTAGAGGGAGAAAACTCATTCTAGTGTCACTTTTTTTTACTATGTCAAGAAACTAGATCTCAAACATCATGTTCGCAAGCTCATAAGGTCAATGTCAGTTCATCAGTTTAATCGTAGTCCAAGTATGGTGAGAGTCACATTCCGAGTAGTCCAGAGGGTGCTGCATGGAAATCTCTCTGTTGGGATATGGGGAATGGGGGACACTCAACAAAGAATACTAAGTTCGAGGAGTACTGTCGATCAGCATTTTGCCTGTGCGACGAAAGGAAACATAGATGTGTAATTTTATTCATTTGCCGCTGTGAATGTTTTCAGAATTAAATACAGGCTTCCATTGCTGATAATACTTAATATTTAAAACAAGGAAAAATGTCGACAATCGATTCTCCTCAGCTTTATTTCCGAACAATAATATTATGTTAGTAAATTGTTATCTGGAGGCTTTTCTATCTAGCGCTCGCACTGCTTCGTGGTTATTTGGGCCACACTTGAAATTGGAACCTACATGGATTTAACTTTCGATTCAACTGAGAAAAGTCCAACACAAGAAAAGTAAACATATTGCTTATCGCACAATACTCCCACGAAATAGTTCCGATTCAAACCAATTAGTATTTTATCTGGTTTAATGTGCGCAATAGATCATCTATGTTTAGTAACATCTGAACTTGAAGTACGTTGTTATCTCAACGTTTACCATATGTATAAAATGAGTTTATGTTATCATTGAAATTGTTGCATGCAGCTGACAATATCCCATTGATTCCCATCAATTATTTTGGTTGAAAATAATGCGCTTGATAGACGAGAGCTGTTTCTTCACATTGATCATAATTAGCATAATGTATGATTGTGCACTATACTAACAAATTGACTGCTTATTATTGAACTAGGAAGACCTAGATAGCCCATAGAATACTGGCTGCAGACCAATTGCAAATGGTCTATTAATCAATTTTAATTGAAGCGATTACGTTGGCGGAATCATTGGAATCTATTGGAACACCACATAGCTGTGTCGATTATTATACGTTTTCGTAATACTGATTTCTTATATTTATTTACAAAATTTATATGTTTAAGTAGCGAACATCTGGTGAATGTCTTAAAGTGTTATTTTGTTTTCGAAATGGATGAAAATATCGAAGCAACGAAATTCTAAGTGAATTCGGACCCGCCTTAGCAAAGAGAAAATTTTTTTCGTGGATCATGAATGGATGATTATACAATAAAAAGAGAAAGTTTTAGATTATCTAAACATTGATGAAAATACACTTTCCAAGTTTTAATTTGAATATGCTATATATATAGCGTATTCCATACCATATACCAGCAGATTCTAGACTTCTAATGCCAACAGAGCGACCTTGCAAGTCTTAAATTGTTCTGCATGATTTGATAGCTTTTTGAAATGCAAAGACATAATTTCGCTACATTTTTGGGAAAATGATTCAACATTTGATGATACATTATAATCAAGTTAAATCTACTCCTCACCTTGATTTGTTGGCAATGTTTCAACGTCAGACATGTAAATTTGTTGAAATAACGTAAAAAAATTTGATTAGAAAGCAAAACAACAGAACGCTTTTGTTTAATTATTTTTTAAACTTTCACGCGCATATTTCCGAATTTATCCTCTTTTTTTCTTTTTAATAATAAATTCGCATTTGTTTCTTTACAGTGTTCGTAGCGTAATGTACAAGTATCTTGAAAAGGAGAATGAAATCAGTTTTTACAAAATATTCAATCAAGTATTAGGTTAGTTCAACTATCATCATAAGCCTGTCAAAAAGCAACTGATTCATTTTCTCGTTAATTCTTCACAGGTTTTCTATTGTTTAAGGATTTCTGTGAAAATATCTCGGAAGAACCAGTTCCACAATTAAAGTTTTACGAAGAGGTAAGTACGTTTCATTAAGCAACTTGATTTAGTAAATTTTCTATTTCTTTATTTGCTGAGTCAACTCAAAGCTAAAAATATCCCCGACTTTTTTCCGTAAAAAATATTTCATTTGAAATGCAAGAAATGCATACAATAAATGTTTCGCTTTCAAACCGATCTTACTAACTTAAATAACTTTATTTCTTATTACTTTTATAACCCACCTTCCTTTCTCGTTTAGATTAAAAACTTTGAAAAAACGGAATGTTCGGAAGAGCGAATGAAATTAGCTCGTGAAATTTATGACAATTTTATTATGAAAGAAATGCTTTCTCACACTCATGTAAGTTAGTTCAAAAATAACTTTTACATGAAAATTATTTAATAGAATACATTTTTCATCCATATATTTTTCAACATGTGCTTTTAACGATGTGCTAATGATATTTGTAGCCTAATATAAATTTTACATTTATTTCCAAAGGAATATTCCAAAGAAGCCGTTGCCAATGTACAAAAATACTTAATGAAAAATCAGGTGCCCATTAATTTATTTGAGGTAAGTGTGTTGTTTTCATGTATCATCGGTAGTTTTTCTTATATTTTAATTGTGCATAGATTTCAATTAATATATATATGATCTGTACAACCATATGTGATCGCTAGTTTATCGAGCTTGGTCATCATGATCACCATATCTTTGAAAAACGTCTTGCCCTATCTTTGACATGTGTTATATTGCGAGAGGTCGTCAGTATAAAACCTGCAGCGATAATTATTTGATTTCAAAATAAACATGTACAAAATAAACCGAAATGCTGTGCCAAAAATAATTATTCGACACATTAGAGAAGAGCTCATTAATCCCATCTACATTTTTCAAATCCCCATCTTGCAATAAATTCGCCTCTTTTCTGTTAATAAATTTATGGTAACAGACACTTCTTCCCAACCGTCTTGGATTGGGTTGGCTAATAAGTTCTTTTGGTCGTCCAACACAAACATTTATTGTAATTTGTTACAGAACCTGCACTTTGTCCTACAATTATCACCATTTTGGTAGATTTGAATTTCACATTCAAAGAATTTCAGATTTATAATTCGAAGAACTCCAGTTGATGCGTTTTGACCACCATGTCGAATCGAAGAAAGCGCTGCCAATTGAGATACTTTCGCAAGGACTGAATGAAGAAAAAATCCCAAGGCGCAAGACCAAGTTAGTACGGTGGATGATCCAAACTCCATTTGAATATCTATAATTTGTTCCGGCTCAGCAAAGAAGTGTATAGACGAAAGACTAAACCCATGCGATTAGAAAATTCGGTTGGTTTCTTAAATTTCTGCACTTAATTTTTACAGTGGAGCACACTTCACCTCCGAATGAATTGTATTGTTTGAGAGCAGCTCGCAGGAGATAACACCTTGCAAATCCGATTGACAACTTGATTTTGTTTGAACGCTTTGAACTAAATCTCGTATTTCCCCGCCGATTAAGACAACATCGATTCTTTATAACGTGTCAGCTGATATTTAAATTTAGAAATTTTTAAGCTCCGGCTGCGGTTGTCAAGTTCATGAGAACCCCGAATACCGAACTTGCTGACCTAGTCAAATTTTCGCAGATAAGTTCCTATAGCTTATTTGGATATTTCAAGTATACCAGCCATGTCTCGAATCATATGGTGTGCATTTTTGGAGACAATTCCGACCCCAAACACCGAATATGGAACGAAGTAAGGATCGGCAGAATATAGATTTTTGACAGGTTAAAAATTACATGCATCTACCGCCCACTACCTATTGTAGTCAACTTGAGCGAGTCGCGTGGCCAATCGAAATTGTTCTGGAGCAAAACTTGAAAAAGTATCCATATTGTATCCTCTGTCACAGAATCCTATCCATAACGCATCAATTTATGAAGAATGAAGAACTTGTTCTTCTTTTTATTGAAAAAAAAACATGTTAGGAACGCAAATAAAATCAAAATGCGACTTAAAAGTAAAGCGGTGAGGATTTTTATTAATGCATTATAGGGAGAGGTTTTATTAAGTATAAAAAACCCAAGGATTTGTTTACCGCCCCAATTAATCATTTCAATCATATCCTCACAACTTTTATGTGAGATGTGAACTACTTCGTTGATCCCATCGCTTTTCGCATTTCCAGCGTTAAATAAATCAGACCAACATAAAATGAAGCGCTGCGATTAAATACTGGTTAACTAAACGCTTTACTTTAACCGATATGTCTGTCATAGCATCACTAAAATGGTTTGACACAAAAATCTTCGTACACTGAAATATCTGCAAAATATTTATGAATTTCCGATTCTGCTTAATTTAAGAAACACATTCTAAATAAAAAAAAAAATGTTGGATTTGTTAATACATTCATAGGTTAATTTATTTGTTAAGATAAAAAATGAATGAAGTCATTCTAGAAACGGACAAATCATTGATAATTTATTTAATATTTTGATTTTTCAGCCATATATCGAAGAGATTTTCAACCACTTAAAAGGCAAACCATTTCAGAAATTTTTAGAAAGGTAGTACACATTTAATTTGCTAATTCAATATTTTTACACTTCTAACTATCCTATCTAAATATTTGCAGTGATAAATTTACAAGATTTTGTCAGTGGAAAAATCTAGAACTGAATATACAAGTAAGGATTTTGTACACTTGATTGCATCTTCTCAAAATCTATCAATATACAATAACATTTCACCTCACTATCCTGTTTCTCTCACACTTTAGCTGACAATGAACGATTTTAGTGTACATAGAATAATAGGACGAGGCGGATTCGGTGAAGTGTATGGCTGCCGTAAAGCAGACACGGGTAAAATGTATGCCATGAAGTGTTTAGACAAAAAACGAATAAAAATGAAGCAAGGCGAAACACTGGCCCTAAACGAGCGGACTATGTTATCCTTAGTTAGCACTGGAGTAAGTGAGATTACATATATAAATTCGTGGGTCGTTTTAAGTTTACTGCATATGCGGTTAAATTTTATGTGAAAAGTTTACTTTGAAAATAGATCCTGGTAGACATCTCTTTTTAAAAAAGTTATTTTGTTCGTTTTTCAGGTTGACTGCCCTTTTATAGTTTGTATGACATATGCATTTCACACTCCAGATAAATTATGTTTTATTCTCGACTTGATGAACGGTGGTGACTTACATTATCACTTATCACAACATGGAGTCTTTACAGAGTCTGACATGAAATTTTATGCCGCCGAAGTAAGTTTCCTATAAAAGTAGAATGTGCCCTATAATTGATATAATATCCGCTATCTTCTCATGCCAACAATAGGTAATCCTAGGTTTGGAACATATGCATAAGCGTTTTATAGTTTATAGAGACTTAAAGCCTGCTAATATATTATTGGATGAAAATGGACACGTTAGAATATCAGATTTAGGACTTGCCTGTGATTATTCAAAGAAAAAGCCACACGCCTCAGTGGGTACGCATGGTTATATGGCACCCGAAGTATTATCAAAAGGAACACCATATGACTCTAGTGCTGATTGGTTTAGTTTTGGTTGTATGTTGTACAAACTTTTAAAAGGTCACTCACCTTTCAGACAGCATAAAACGAAAGATAAGCACGAAATCGACAGAATGACACTGACGATGGTAAGTACTTCATTAATAACTTTTCAACACTGCGCAATACATGTTTCATGTGGGAATAATTGTTTTTGCTTAGAATGATTGATATCTCACTATATTAATAGCGAAAGGATTCACTATAAATATGATGAAAGAGTTTGCACATTCTCTAACTTTAAAATGTACCATTCAATATCGGTTTATAGAAATTTCTATAGAGATTTAATTGTGTAGAAGCATTTCATCAACTCGAATCCGTTGCACTTCCTCGTGCAGCATCAATTCCTAATGCTGAAGCCATTCTTCCTCATACATTTCAGAATGTTGAACTGCCCGACTCGTTTAGCGAAGAGTTGAAAGATTTGCTCGAATCGTTGCTACAACGTGATGTCGACAAGAGATTAGGTTGCAAAGGACGGGGGTAAACTAATATGATCCCTATCGTGCGCAAATATTTTCAAATAGCATATCCACTTTTTGATTGTAGAGCGGATGAGGTGAAGGAACATAGATTCTTCGCTGGAATCGATTGGCATCAAGTATACATACAAAAGTACACACCACCGTTAATCCCACCTAGAGGCGAAGTCAATGCAGCAGATGCATTCGATATTGGCTCATTCGATGAAGAAGATACCAAAGGCATTAAGTTAACTGAAGCAGATCAAGAACTTTACAAGTACTTTCCACTCACTATATCTGAGAGGTAATATCAATAAACTTTAGATGTATTCGCAACATCAGCAATGCAATTTCATTCGTTCCTATCACTCGTAATTGCCACTGATTTCTCATTGTTACATTTCTTTTGTTTTCTTTCAAATCGAACACTGATAGGTGGCAACAAGAAGTAGCCGAGACAGTTTTTGAAACAGTTAACATAGAAACAGATAAAATTGAACAGAAGAAAAAGTCAAAACAAAAACAACGTTTTGATGCCGATGAAAAAGAATCAGATTGTATTTTACACGGTTATATTAAAAAATTAGGTGGTGCCTTTGCATCAGTTTGGCAAACACGCTATGCCAAACTCTATCCAAATCGGTAAGAAAATAAAAAAAACTATTTTGTTGATACACTATTATATTCATACACAATTTGCAGACTGGAATTACACACTGAAAGCGGCAATGCAAAACCCGAATTAATATTCATGGACCAAATAGAGGAGGTTTCCCCTGACTTTGTGCAATATAAGAACGAACAATGTATACAGATAAGATTCAAGGATGGTATACGGGATGCGAGAATAGTGTTAACGAATCCAGTAAGTACATAACACTCGATTGTAAACTTATTGAATAACCCTTCATATTGTTATGTTCTATTTCAATTCAAGAATATCATTACAGTCTTTGAAAGTATTAACGCACTGTTAAGATCTTTGAAGTTTGTTTAAACATATAATGATATCATTGACTTGAAAAGTATTTCGATTACGCACAAGTTTCAGTTTGTTGATAAACGATTATTTTGGGCCACTAAATTCATTCAAATAACGATCGCGGAATTGATATTTGAAAGAGACACATGCATATACGTTTGCTTTTAAAAGGCTTTAAAATACCTAAGAAAGCAACGGATGCTTGCAATATCAACGAGAATTTTGTCATATGCAGAGAAGCCCGCACAATTCAAATAACGAATTTCTTATTCTTTTCTATATGTATTGCATTCGTCGTTGACTAGTGACTCAAAGTAGAGAAGCTTCACCTCTAGTGTAGAAAATTGTCACGCCATTAGAATACATTCGGCCTTTCTCCTTTAGCTGCTAGTTACCAACGAAACAGTACTCAGCAATTGTCTTAAATTGGAGGCTTTCAATCGAGATTCTTAGTAGAATGTTTAATAAACTAAAAATTAAGGAATTTTATTTCATAGATTGCTGCCGATGTAGCGCTTGTTGTATTGCTACGGTTATTAATAGTCTGTAGCATTTTGATGATGTAATGAAGAACTGACAGGTAAAACTTTGTTGTGATGGAGTTATACCTGCACTGAAACCAAACATGTTGCTCATGTGATATAAAAAATTAACGATAAATTAAAATATATTTCTTGATACGCTTATACAAATAAAAGGTTAACTTTCACATAGTTGTTTTGAGTTCGCCCATCTTACGTTGACTGCAAACTAATTGAGCTTCGATCTCTGGTTTGCAGCACTAAGAGTCGAATCATTAAAGGTCGTGAGGATAATAGAACTCTTAAACTTTAAGTAGAAAAAAGTTGCAAGGGGTATATTGAATTGATCTTCACAAAGATAAATTCTGTTAGATAGATGAATATACCAGAAGCTCTGGAGTACTCATTCCAAGTACCAGAATATCTGATGCGGATACAGTTGAATTACTTGCAGACTCGCTATCGAGGCAAAGTCAACATATAAGACTCCAAATCGGTGGCACATCTCCTATCGCGGCTTCCTCAGGCTAAAACTGCCGTAGGGCCGTAACTGTGTAGTAACCATGAAAATGATATTGCGGCCTTAGTTGTTGGTAACTACCGAGAATATGCTCAAATGCAACTAAGGTTGAATTCGCTGGTTAGGTTTGGGTACTGGATGACCGTTGATGGTTTCAATTTAACACTGAAATAAACTAAAGGCGCTATCCTTCGAAGAAAGAGGACAATAACCACAAGAACGTCCATTGCCAGTGGAGTCTAAACCAACAGTTTAGTAATTGGCTTTGGCTTATAGCCCTTGTATTGACTTATAGACCAAAAAGTCAATTAATCAGTAAAATTGCCAACACTAAAATTGATTGATAAGGCTGTAGCGGGAGCTAGGCTATCAGCCCAACCGAAGATAATTATTTTTATTTACCAAATAGATGCAGATTCCCCTAACATTTTATTTTATAAAAATTAACAACCTATACAGATAAGACTCATGTACGGAATAGGGTTAAAGAACGCAATAAGCAAATTTTTTGCGGCTGTTAACTTGGGCTATGTTTTTAACCCAACGCCCATCTATCGTCGTGCTAGCCGGACAGCGAGAATGAATCAATCCTCGAAAACGCAGGGAAGTCTCTAGAGGTGGGCGACGAAAGAATATTGATGAGTAGTGAAAATCCTCGGAAGGATGGAAAAAACATAAGATGAACGATAAGGCACATCAACGATTTGAGACTTTGTAGTGATCGAAAACATGCTGAGATTGATATCTATCTAGCCTAGCGACTGATCGGGCGCAATTTTTTCTGTCTTACCTAAGCAGCGTTATTCGCGTTGTATATTCTGCATTTCAAAAAATATGTAACGTCTGTCGCACAATTATACAGAAGAAAGGACAGAGAGCGCAATACCGAGAACGTTGGACGTTACATTTGAGCTATTAGAGATTTTTCTCTCAGTGCAGGTTCTTTTTATCAATGAGTGTTTACAACACTACTTGCTTTACATATTCAATCATTTTAAATAGTTACTAATATGAAGCGTTCAGTCCTGGAGCACGAATTAGTAGTTGATTCTTTTTTGATGCGACAACTCAGACAGATATCTTTTTCTTTTTGTGGCAACAAGGAGAAAACTGCAACGATTCGCTAATGTATAATTGGAATTTTCATTTTCTTTTCCTCAAATCAACCCGTTCGATTTTAGAAGAAAACAATTAACATGAACATCATGTTACTACCAACCTTGTTGTAACACGGTATTGCTGTCTACCTGACAACAAAGGCCAAGAAAAAGGTACCCCCCCCCCACTCAAGAAGATATTACCCTTACAGAAGCGGGCAATTAAAAAAACCTTATCCTAAAATAAACTGCTTCAATTGTTACGCAAAGAACATCACTTCTAATAACAATAAATATTAGTAATGAAAGCCAAACTAAGTATCTCGATTGGAAGTTTTACTTGTATTCCCATTAAGTCATGCATATTCCTCCAACAAAATTCCCGTAGAACATTGAACCCAAAAACAATCTTCAGCCGGAAGCATTAAAATTGTCAAAGTAAAAATTGTAGCTACAGCCCAAAATATATAATTGTTTGATAAAACAATTAAGCGTCTATACTATTTCTTACAGGACGAAATCGGGCTCAAGGAATGGGCATTATCTTTGCGGTCAGCCCACAAAGTATCTCAGGAATTATTAGGCTCAATGGCCAAAAAAGCTGGCAAAATCTATGGAACCGAACGCGAAGCATCCAAAACCCCCCTTATTACGGGAACAAATATTAATACGAAAACAACGAATGGATCCAACTAGCGGTTACTTTTACGATCTCGGTCTTGTTTTATCGAGCCGAATCGTTTGAAGGAATCTATTGACAAGTTCAAATGCAAAGATACGTAGAATGTTTATATTTGAACGAAAAAAACGAATCCGATTTAAAGAAAGAAAAGGAAACATTGAAATAATCGCGAATGAAGAAAATCGTTTAGAAAGCAGAGGACGGGTAGCGAACATGAACATTCAACAGTAATTTGAGAAGTAAAAGCGATAAAATAAAATTATTAAGGTAACTGTATGTGCATATAAAAGAATAGAATACAAAAATATGGAAACTAGATCTAATATTAAGATGAATCATAAAGTTGGAAATGAAAAGGAAATATGTAGTTTCTATCAAATGCATTTGCAATGGGCATATAGGTGAAACAGAAAATGTCAACTAGGAAGAATGGATTTCACATGAATTTTAAACAAAAACAAAACAAATAAATCGCGCAAAAAGTATAAATAATTATAAAACTTTCGGAAATTTTAATGTATGTATAACAAAAGTGGTTGACATTGAACACTAAAAACAACTAGTAAAGTATGAATAGAAATAGTAGCAGTACATATAATATATAGTTTGATCTTCAGTTGATATTTATGGTATGGACTATAACGTCTCTGTTTTGCATTTCATTTCAATTTCAGCAACTATTCATTGTAATATTCGTCTTGACATTTTGCGGCTCTATTTTTCGCTGAACTTTTATATTAACCTCGCAAAAAATATAATAAATATTAGCAGTACAAAACGAATGAATTTGTTTTTGCGTTGTTGGCAAAAATATCGTTTCTACAAGATTGCATTAAAAATCAAATCACAAAAAGCTTTAACGAAATGTTTATTGTTCGCTAAATAAAATTTAATTTGCAAAATACGTACATACAATAGATACATAAAATAGCATAAAAACCAAAAATTTTGAATATTATTTTTATGTTTTGTAGGTCATGTTGATACGATCAACTAATTTGTTATAGAATTCGATTCGATAAAGATTCCTCCTGAGTTTCATTCTTCTTGCTATTACACTCAAATTCTAAGTTTATTTTATTTATTCGACACAAATAATTTTACGTGTGGGTTGTTGAAGTATTGCTTTCTATTTTTGAATGTACGTCTATGTGATTTTACGTTTTTTTATATTTCTAAATTCTCACCGAAAGTTTTTACCAAAATAGATACGCTATGCTAAATCAAAAATGTTATGGTTCCTATAACGAACATTATTTTGCAGTCTCTTGTTTGTTATTTGTCTATATCTAATCAGATAATCGCGTATATCGCAACAAATGAATATTTTCTAAATCAGAGCAACTTGTTATATGTATCATAAGAATCGATTTTTTGCACTTCCTTCGTTCGTGGTCATGAATTCTCTACAGAATAGATGTGTTTTTATATTTGAATTAATTGATCAAGTTTTCATGAATACAAAATCATACAAAATTATTCCTAAATGTACTTTGCAGTTTACTAAGTTAGTTTTAAATTCATTTTCATTACCCATGTACTTTATCAGTATAATTTATGTATTCCGGTATAAAAAAATAAGTTTCTTTATTTCTTATTGGATGCCATTTCACGCTGCTCAATCAATGTATTATTATTAGATTTGACGTTCCATACACGCTTTTTCTTTCTGGTCTCCCGCCCGAACGTATAGTGAAGATACTTTTCCATCTACACGCTGGGTAGCAAATACGTCCGAATAATACGTAAACTCATAAGTTTTTCTGCAAACGCGACCCAAACCACAAATTTCAGCTCGCGGCGTCGCACGTCATATCGACATAGCAACACAGCATCACAAACCTTTCCTAGTTTGTACGCCGGTCACTGTGGCTCGAGTTCCCAAAAGAACATATCGTGAAATTCAAAAGGCAACCCTAGTGACCCCATGTCGTAACATATGTTGCCCCGTAAGATATGTTGCATTTTTGTCGTTGATTACGCTACATAAAAGATAGAGCACCTGTTTGACGTGCTGATTACGTTGTTCCGAAGAATTTGCTAGGATGTGATTGTAAACGGCCTGCTTTACGATCCTTTCGTACAGCTTTCCCTAGAAAAGGATATTATTTTCGTATGTGACCGATTTCAGAACTTCAAATAATATTTTGATGATGCAAAATGATAAATGATAAGATGCAGTGATCGTGCTGATCAGTGAGAACTTACTCCAACAAGCTAGTGCAATCAGAATAAATGTATGTTCGCGCTATCGACACAAATCATTTTCTACACTTGATAAGTCTCCACACTATGGTAAACCATGAATGCCATTTAAGTTTTCCTATCCCCTATGTTCAAATAGTGCACGTTTTGTGATGTGACGTTTTACATCGGAATCCAATTTTTACAAATAAAAGTTCTTAACCAATCGACTGAATGTTCAGCTCACGTCAATGTGAATCGTCGTCAGAATATTGTGGCATTCGCCTTTTTCTCTCAGACTTTGGAATCATTCTCTTCCAAGGATAAGTTACACCTGGCAAGTTTTCCATAATAGGTTGTTACTTTCTCTCCAGCAAAAATATTCCTTCACCTGCGTTTAGGTAGCAGAATAATTTCTCCCTTGCAGCATTAAACTGACTAAGAAACGACCCACATCCAAATCCAGTGCAAACGTCTCGATCGAAAAGGAGACATTGAAAGGAGTTTCAATGTTTAACCTTACCAGGCAAACATTGGAACATTTGAAAACTTCAAATTGACTGACACTCTACCGTCCGCCCGAACTATCTAGTTCTTGATTAAAATCAACGAGGACAAAAGCCGGAATGAACATCTTGTCCGATTTCGAAGCATTGGTGCCCTCCTTTTTTATTTTTCAGAGAAGGTATCTCTAGGACGCACTTCGGCTTTTCCAGATCAACATTGAGTCTGAATTCATTCAGTAAATAGCCCAAACAGAACATAGCTACATACCATGCAAACACTCTAGGACGACTTCTCTCAGCCAGAGACAAAGAACGCACAAGTACATATTTGTATATTGATTTTACACAAAAGTTTTGAGGGGTTTATTCTTGTTTTACGATATGAGAAAAATATTTCCGATCTGAATGAAAGTCCACTTATTTTGGTCAAATACCGTTAGATCAGGAGTTTTTTCGAAATTTGAGCGCTGTACCTAGCTACACTGTGACCCAAGTATCCAAGTTAAGGCGACATGTTCCATGTTTCTTGCGAGAATAATTTAAATCGACGTCTCACAAGTGCCTGAATAGTCCAGTTAATATGTTCAGATGTTACAGTTATCATTATAAAAACATCAGAGTAATTAAAGACGTCCTAAATCCTACCCTCAGAACTTAATCAATCACACAGCATATTCTGCCTCATTGGACCTGCTATCGTTTCAATCTCGTGTTGCACATTGCCGCTGTGCAATGTAATTCGACGAAATTCTAATCGAATGGTTTAGCTATCTTAAAGGGTAAACAAACTTTCATCATCAACTTTCAAAATCAACAACGTGTTTGATCCTCAAAGACTGACAAATTTTTATGTTTGGTTAAAACAATTTAAAAAAAAATTTAAATCTATTATGAATTGAGTCACTTTCATTACACGTAAAACTTACTTAGTTCACCTTTGCACTAATGAAAATATTCATAAAATGGTCGTATCAACACTTACTTCAACCACTTAGACAATTAAAATTCGACTTAAGTCTCATTATGTTTTTATACTGATTAATATAGTTTGTATAAGCAATAAATGCATTTTGCGATTCGAAATACTATCCATAAGTAGCAGCAACAAAAATAGCATAATAATTCGCTTGTTCGCATTGTACCATACGAATATTCACACCAGCCATGTGATTCGTTCCATTATGGAGTAGATTTTGAAATTGTATCGTAGAGTGTAGTATACAGAATTTATTAAATGATTTCGTGACATCTAACTGTGCAATGGAAATGATAAAATGTGCGCAAATTGAAAATATAAATTCAAAATGAATGCCAGGAACTAATTTAGTGAACAGTATTTTTGATGATAGAAATACAATTTATCCAAAGATGAAATCTGAACTTCTGTTTTTCGAGCACATGCACACGAACACATACACACATTAGGCAAAACCATCTTAACGTTTTTGTTTGTCCAAAATACAAAGGCGTTTTTCTTATTATTTATTAATTCTTTCATTATTTATTTAGACCTGAAATTTCCTTTTCCAATTTTTTACTTTTTGTTGCAACAATTCATTTGATTAGTTGTTTTTATACTTCTGCATAAAGAAAATAAAATGTAAATTTAATGGATAACAGTAAAGTGAATAAGCAAATTTACTAATTATTTTAGATTCAGTGAAAGATTGAATTTAGAATAAATAATTATATATACATGAATTACAATGTAAAGAATAAAAATATGGCTTTAAGTAGTCTACTTATGAAAATTTATATAAAATAAATATAAAAAGAAAAACAGAAACAAAAAATATAAATTATATGTATAAAACGTAATGAAAAGTGTAAACATAGAAATGTCTTTAGATGAAAACCGTAACTCGTAATATAGTCACTGAACCAAAAAATATATATTGTGAAAATCGATATAAAAATAAAATGAATAAAAAGCAAAAACAAAATAACTCCTAGATTATATTTAATGTCTACTGTAACTTCCCTACGTTATTGTTGTGTATCCTCTAAGTATTTAAACGTGAACGCCTAACCAATTTTTTATACACTTAGTTCCTCTCCCCTCTACGAGAATAATGATAAACAATTTACATTTAAAACTTTTTTAAGAATAAATGAAATTGTACGAAGTATTAAAAACAATGATTTTATCCATTATCAATTGGTATTTCTGAAAAATGAGAAAAAGTCAATGATATGAAATAAACTTCCCATTTACAAAAACAGCAATATATGTAAAGTTAATAGATGTACTGTGTAGAAAGAGTAAACGGGGATATGACGAGAGAATGTCGTTGGATTCAAGATAATATTAAAGAAAGTCATGCTCGTTAGTTAAGAGGCTTCAGAAGTTTATGAAACTCAATCTCTATAAAAAGTTTTATCTGTATGCAATTTCTTTCCAACCTTCATCCACCCCTTGAATGAAACATGTACATGTGAATAATAAATCTCGAATTGAAACTAACATAACAAATAACTTCGCTGGATCCAATTTTAACGATAAGTGACAAGTATATGTAATATTCCAAAATTAGTCATGGTATTGTCATAATCAATTATAGTCTTTCTTGTTGTTTAGTTTATAAAAAAATAATGACATGAAATGGACTTGCGAAAGTAAATAAAAAATAAAACTTGCAGACGAAAGTTAGAACTAGAACAAATCGAAGCTACTAATGGTGAAACTAAGCAAACTCTGATACATACGGTAATAAAACAATTAAATGATTAGTAGTTCTATGAAGAAAAAATCAATAACATTAGCAAATACGAAATGACTAATATGAAATTATGATCATCATAAACTAGAAACTAGTTTGTACAAGGCAATGTTTCTAATCGTCAATATTTATATATAGTGGTAAACAATTGAAATGAAAACAATTATCAGAATATTGGAAACAATGATAGTAAGATTTAGTAAATGTACAATTCTATATCGAGATGCATGAGTTTTTTTTTCTATGTTAGTCCAGTCATAACTAGCATATAAATATCTAAATTATGAGAGACATTGGAAAACAAGTTTATATAAATGTTGATGTTTGAAAATTATCAAGGTTGTTTGTCAATGAAATAATTTGATTCATTTTTGGATTAGAACATTTTCAGCCTAAACTGTACTGCGCTTTATGTTGAAAATCAAGGATACCTTTCGTACCGTTTGGAATAGCTATTGAAATAATCTTTTCCTAGGATGCATACTAACTCCCAAAGCCTTTCGAGGATAAATTAGGTATTAGATCACTACGTTCGCCTCAAAATCTGACATATTTTCCAAGTAATACTTTATGTAAGTTCTCGATTAGAATAAATATGAGTTATACACAAATACCAATATTAAATATCGTATCCTTTATAAGTTAGTATTCAATGTCTATCGTGCGATTTTATAAAATTTCCGAATTGCATGATAGACAGAATTTTAATTAAAAGATAGAAATCTTCAAGAGAATGCACCGACTATGAAATGTGAACCAAGCCTGTCCAACAAAGAGTAAGTACTCTGATATAATTTATCTGAACATATAATTCATCGAAAATTGGAAAAGGCGAATTATTGATATGAGTGTACCAGGTTATTTTATTATGGTTATGATGGCGCAAACAAAGTAACATGGGATAATGTGACTAAATATTCTTGTTATTGAATACGATTTCCCCTGAATCCAAAATGATTTTCCAGTAAATATGTTAATTCAATTCCATTTTTATTAAGTAAAGTTTTGCAAGACCATCAATATGCGTATTAAAGATAGATATCTCCTGCTAATTTGACGAAAAAACTGAGCTGGTTTTATGAAGTATGAAATCAATGTGGAGCTCCATCAATTCGTTGTGTAAATTACGCAAATTTATAATAGTCAAACTTCTTTCGATTCGTTCGTTGTTCTTAAAAAATTTCTTTAAAAACTGTACTCTTTTTTACCAATTGTTTCGATCTACATTTCACCCACGCCAAGAATCCGCTTTTGTAATTTTAGGCTAAGATATAAGTAGAATCAATGGTTATAAATCTTATGGTTAAATCTCACTTAAAATCAGTTTTATGGTATTGAATAAGATCTAAACATTCTTGAGAAAATAAAGTTCGGTTATTTATTTATTCGGATTTTCATCTCGCCAACAGTTCTTTTAATTTCAAACAATCGTCAAAATATGGTACACCCGTTATATCATATCCTGAGGTATCATAGCATGTGTTGTTTGAATCAACTCAAGTAATTCTCAACCGCGAGATAACTTTTTACTTTTAATGTTTACTCGACCAACATAAATGGAAATCACTCCTTCATCGCAATAAAAAAATATTTTCATTTCAAATTCAAATAAGTGATATTTTAGTGTTGAGTTTAATCAATTTTTCAATCCATTAGAGTTATATTAGAGACACTTTCCTCTTTTGGTTTTTAGATTATGCTTTTTCCAAATTTATTTTTAAGGTTTTTTCTGGCTGCATCATAATTTATTCTGTGCAGTTCCAATGCTCATGGCTTTGAAATCCTCGAACTTCTCCATCCGTTCCAAACCGAAGTTTGCAAGTTAGTCAATAAGTGATCAATATCGGCGAAGACAGCCAATGTGTAGTTTTTGTTGCAAAATTTCCTTCTTTTCTGCCTACTACTAGGTGTATTGCCATCTCTGTTGAGTGCCCTCGTAGGTCTGAGTATTGATTGGGACATTTTAATTCCTTTGGAGCATCCGAATGATACATAGAGCGTTCATAAAGTATTGTTTATTCTCCGCATCATACATATCTACAACAAGGCTGGCAACTTCCACCGCTTTTTGGCAACAAAAAAAAATGTTTGTTACAGGAAAGTTCTATTTTTTTCAATTTGTTTAAATTGAAACTTACTTATTATTCACATTTATAATGTCTTTAGAGCAGCTGAAAGATAAATTTGAAAATTACTGGAAATATTCGATTAACTCAATCAAAAGGATAAATTGTCCCTGCACACTTATTTTCATGTTCCACCTCTTTGTAGGCTCTTTCTTACACAAGTAATCTCATTCTGTTATGAAGTTATCGTGGTCATATGAGGATAATTGTTGAACAATATTCAAATGCAGTACAAAATGTCATATGCATCGTTTCGTCACGATGGATCACACTTAGGGCCCATCGCTACACACCCCATGCAAAACAAGCCAAGAAATTAGTAGGTTCTGATTCTATAACATACCTTTTAACCGCATGAAACGTTTCGGTGACGGCTTTTGGGTATTCGAGTGCTAACATTTTAGTAGACTATTATTGTATCAATTGACAAAGACATTACAATGAAAAATATTTGGTTTTCTAAGCACATTGTCTCTTCTTCATGCACCATATTCCATAACTTGTGATTTCTTCCCGTTTCCAACTAAACTCCAGTCTCCGAATTTGTATCGAATAAGGATGTCGCAATGAAAGTCTTTTATAGGACTTCAGTAGTCATTAGATACACGTATAGGTATTCGATATAATCCGCTTGATTACAAATTGAGCTCGCATATGAGGGGAACACGAATAAAACGGGCTCATCGACATCATTAATAGTTAGAGATATTTGCAAATAAAATATTGTTCGTTAAATTAAAAGCAGAAAATTAGTTTGATTAGAACCTAATTTACATCTTATAGAACCTACATTTCTAATTTAACTAAAAATATACTTTTTTTCTCATTCGAAGTAATGCTAAAAATCCAACAATATCAACTGAATAACTCCAAAGGAAACAAGACAAGAGCAAGCTGATTGCAGGTGTGTATACACCGTTGAGCGTCTTTGACAAGTTTACTACGCGGAAAATGTGAGAAAAAAAATTTATCGATGTAGATTCGAAATAGCTTTTTCACGAAATTTTATAGCTTATACAGTCGACTCTCGATAATTCCAAACTCGAGGGACTCTTAACCCTAGAGCGCATAGTGTGCCACATATGGCACATACACAAATATTGCCTATACGGAAGCACATGATGTAGTGTGCCACCATCCAATTAAAAATATCGTACCTAAACACTACAAAAAGACATAAAAATACCTCAAATTTATTGACATAGCGGTACTAGTAGTCGGGAAACGATTTGAAATTTGATTTAGCTGTAAGTTTGCAAAAATTTTCATTACCTCTGCTATACTCGTGCATAAAAGTTGTGAATTTAGTGCTATCATCCAGAAATAATTCCTAGAAGTAAGTTTATGTTTCTATATTTTTGTGGAATAAGTGTTTGACATTATTAGTTAGTAATCAACAAATAATTGGAAATTTGCTGAATGTGCCTGATATGGGACACTGTGCAACAAGAGAACTATGCATAAATTTGTTTATTTCAGATGACACCTTCCAAACTCGTAACAAAAGATGAATACGAACATATTTTAAATATACCATCAGGCAGTGAAGATGAATTGGAAGTGTCTGATGAGGATAGTGATAATGAGATGTCAAGAATGCGTGATTTGATGGTAAAGCCTAGCGTTTCTGGTCAAATCACTGCACCAACACCAGAAAATAGTGCGACTAGACGGCCGATATTATCTCCTATGGCAAATACCTATACAGTTCGACCTGCCAATCAAACTTTCAAGACAAGTAAGAAGAGGAGAAGATATATATGGCGCCAAACATCTTTTCAATCACCACCTTTATCATTCAAAGATAATGAAAAGTTAGAGGAGCCTATATTGAGCATCCAAACGCCTTTAGACTATTTCTTGTACTTTTTCGATGACGATTTGCTAAAGCATATTGTCGAAGAGTCTACAAAATATAGTATTCAGATGAATCCGTCGAAACCATTTGTTGCTACTAAGAACGAGCTCAGCAAGTATTTAGGAATTTGTCTTCTATTTGGACTGACTTACCAGGCGAATATACGGTCATTTTGGAATTCTGAATTAGGCATGCAACTCATTTACAACTGTATGACGCTTACACATTTTGAGAAAATTCGTCGGTTCATACACTTTAACGACAACCTCAATTTCAAACCAAGAGGCGAACCAGGACATGACCGACTTTTTCGGATTAGACCCATACAAGAAGCATTGAAGAAAAAATGTCAGAGCATCCCGAAAAGAGAAACTCTCTCACTAGACGAGCAAATATGTGCCACCAAGGCTTGCAATTTTTTGCGTCAATATCTCCCAAACAAACCACACAAATGGGGATACAAACTATTTGTTTTATGTGATGACACAAGTTTTGCGTATGATTTTGAAATCTACTCGGGCACAGAAAATGACCCTAACCTTAGAGTAACTGGTGAACCTGATTTAGGCGCGAGTGGCAATATAGTAGTGCGCCTCTGTTGAAGCGTTCCCAAAGCAAAACTACAAAGTTTTCTTCGACAATTATTATACTTCGCCTGAATTGATTGCTCATTTAGCAAAATCAGGAATTCACACTTTAGGCACTGTAAACCGAGGTCGCTTAGGTACGAATATTCAAATACCATCCCATAAGGATCTATTGAACGCCAAGACATCACGTGGGTATTCCGAAGAATGGCAAGCTACTGTAGAGGGTATACCAGTAGTTACGGTTAGGTGGCTGGATAACAAACCAGTGACACTAGCATCTTCTTTTGTGGGCAAGGAACCTAAAGAGCAAATAAAGCGATTTTGTAAGAAGAGCAAACAATACATCAATGTCGATTGTCCCAGCATTATTCGCCACTATAACCAACACATGGGTGGTGTAGACCTGCTTGACTCTTACATCGGGAAACATAAAATAAAAATGCGCACCAGGAAGTGGTACATGCGATTGTTTTACCACTTGCTTGATGTTATGCTCATAAACAGTTGGCTACTTTATAAGAGAGTTGAGAAGCAACGGGGAAATAATTCAAGTGTGGTAAAATTACGCGAGTTTCGACTGGAGGTGGCTAAAGCTCTATGCCTATCTGGAACCTCTCTTGCACGCAAAAGAGGACGACCATCATCATTCATTTCAGATTTGCTTGAAGAGAGGAAGAAAAAAAAGCCAAATGCCGTTGTACCACCTAAAGACGCGAGGACTGATGGGATCGAACATTTTCCATTGTGGTCAACTTCTAGACAACGCTGCAAGATGCCAGCTTGTAAAGGGAAGTCTTTTGTTACGTGCGAGAAATGTAACGTGGCACTGTGCTTAAATAAAGACAAAAACTGTTTTGTCTTGTTCCATAAATGAAAAAGATGTATTTGTTCTAAAACAGAAGACTATTTCTTATGTCGATCTCAATTAGTTCCTATTTTTCTTTTTTTGTTTTCATTTTCTTAATGTGTTAATATAGTTGCTATGGTTCACTTATAAATATATTTTGTTAGTTTTCATTAAAATATCATATATTAGAATTTTGTTACATTTTCTTTGAGCTCCACATATGACTCTATTTACAACCTAATTGCACTGTGTGACATATCTGGCACATACTAAATAACTGAATATATCTCAAGAAATATTCGACACAGATTTTTTTAAATATTTTTCCCTAAATAAGGATTAAATTTAAAGGGTGATATATTTTTTCTGTAACCTAAAAAAAAATCGTGCACTGTAGGGTTAAAATATTTCGAACTATCGAGTGTTTGAAATATCAAATGGGTTGAAATTTTTGAGAGAAAATAAATAAAACTTCGATTTATAAAGTGTTGATTAATTATTATTTATTAACTACTATTCTTTAACAATGACAGAAGTTTAGAGGTTTATTCGTGTACATATTTATAACGTGAATTAATTAATCTTTAAAAATCTTTTTCTTGTTTGCTTCAAAGCACATTGCTGCTGCTCAGACTGATCAATAACTTTTTTTAAGAGAGAAAGTGCCTGAAGTGGTTTTTATCACTTTGGTTTCGTCGGCAGGAGCTTTGTAAGGTATCAAATGAGGCTCTTGCTTCCTTAACTGACACCTCTGCCAAAGGTTCTGATATATCGTCCTCATCTTCATCGTTGCTTGTTTCATTCGTATCTGTCGGAGATGAAATTTCCGGATTGAAACTTATAGAATTTCAAGGATTTAAAATTTTGTTAGTAACTCTGAAACAGCAACATCTTCATCCACTCGAACAAAGTCAGAAAAACTCACACCGCTGATGTCAACTAGTGGTTCTAAGCTGGTTCTTTATCATCCATAATTAAAGAAAGATTTTCTTGATCTTCTTTTATGAAACCGGATTTTTTGAAGCAGTTGAGTTGGGTGTTACAGCACTTCATGCCTTGTCAATCAGTAAAATAGCTGTCAGAACTGCAATATTTGCTTGTGGAAAAATTCTAAAATAAGCCTAACAATTTCTTTGCGGTAAAACGTCTTAAAATTATGGATTCCTTGGTCCAATGGGTGAAATTTTGAAGTTGCCTTCGGCGGAAAGAAGTAGAGTTTTACGTTGGACAATGTAGCAGAACTCTTGTTGATAGTGCAATTGTCTAAAAATAGTAACATTTTCCACTTTTGTCGTTTCATATCCCCATTAAGTGTTAAAAGCCAATTGTTAAAATTGTTCACTCCTTTGAAACATCGCGGTTTCATTGCTTTTCCTATCACTAAGCGTTTAAGTTTTCCCGATCCGTCCATATTTACTGCATGTAAAATTGTCAACGTCTCTTTACTATGTTTTTCCCCATAACATCTTCAAAGTCTTCAATTACCGTGTCAAACTAAGCAAACTGCATCGTTAACACTTCCATTTTCCCCACAAACTTTTGAAACACAACTCCATATCTCTTTTAAAATATTTGCCACCTTTCACTTGCCGCAATGTTTTTGATGCTTAGAATAGAACCTAACTCTTTTGCTTTTTCCTTTAACAAGTTTCCGCTAAAAGACACTTTTTGTCCTCTACACTGTCTTAGCCAAATGACCAGGCTTTCTTCCAGACGAAGAAATTCACCTTTAGTAGTTCTTTCCCGCACTGAAGCAGTTTGAACAGCATAAATGTTCTCCTTGTGTTTTATTATGGTTGAGAGAATACTAAGAGGAAATTTAAATTCTTTTGCAACATCACTATTCTTCTCACCTCCCTCTACTTTTTCGATTAACTTCTTCTCTTCGTCAATTATTTATACTTTTTAGGACTCATAACTAACAAAAACTTTTAATCTGTATACAACCCACGAAAGAGTAACAGTAACTGAAACATAACTAAACAAACCAATTCGTGCAGATGTTTGTGTCGAATTAATCATATCAAAAACAAGGGCTCGTGTACGAGGATAAAAGTTTGAACTTGTCTCAAAATGTACTTACAATGTTACTTTCTCTCTGCTACTTTGAATTGTCAAGTGTTTTACGGCTATGAGTTCGAATTAACGCTTCCTTTTGTTACGTAGCAATGAAAAAATCAATTACCAAGGTCATAAAAATGTATTGATTTAGTTCGAAATATAAATAGATTTTGTAGGGTAAAAATTTGAATTATAGAGAGGTTCGAATTATCGCAAGTTTGAATTAACGAGAGTCGGCTGTGTTTGGAAAAAATGCTGCGCGGGCGAACAAAGTTTTTTGAGCACCTGTTAGTCATATTTCTCTAAACAAAGAGGTATACCCACAAGAAAATTCGGCGAAGTTTCCTGTCGTGTGTGCCCGGATGAATCTTTCGGTTCAGAGTTGACATGTACCATATAAATTGGTTCTCTATCAATCTCTTTCGGTTAGCAACCGTGTTTTCCTCTTAATTTGGTTGTAAAGGTACTCTATACTTGTAAATGACATCGTACTTTTTAGGAGAGGTTTTTGTAAGACTTTTCACAGGCAACACGGGTATAAGACCACAAAGATAACTGTTATTTGCGTCATGAGGAGATAACGTATTTAAATTCATTAACACACTACGCCTCAATTGAAATATCATTTTCTCGACATACTTTTGTCGGCAATTACATGCTGGCCATGCTGGCCTTTAAACATTATTTGTTTTAGAATCAAAGAGGATACTACTTCCTTCTTCACTTTCCATTGCAAAGATAACAGTTCAGATCTATAAAGAAGACACAATTTTAAAAATACTTTCAACAACACTAACCCACGTCGCACAAAAATTAGTGAATCGCTATGAAATACGAAATAAAAACGCAACTAACTGTGGCAGATAGTTATTAATAGCGAAACAATGGTTAACAGTGATAATGAGCACTTTCTTTGCGATGAGCCCCTTTTATTAGTGTACTCTTTATATATCATCAAAGTAGAGTGTTTTGCATATTCTAAGGACAATATAACGTAAATTTTTTGTTGGTATATAAGTAAAAAATTAATTAAAAAGGAAAAAAATAAGTAACGAAAGCCGTCACAGTATGTTCCATTAATTTTTTGATTTGAACCTAATTTTATGCGCATGGTTGGAAAAAGTAAATAGGCAGGTTGATAAAATTATGTTTCCCATATGCTAAAGTTTCCTTTCCATTGAGCACCGCTGTAAGGCATGTAAGAACCATCTCATTTCAAGACCAACGGTAGAACCAGTTGGGCAGATATTCCTCCTTCTGAAACAGAAATTCGAATATTACTGTCTCCAGTAGGCACGACATCTCTCTACACACTACACTATCCGGAGGTGAGTCCTCTGACCATTACACCATTCGGAGTACACATAATTGATTGACACACACATAATTCGCTATTTCATTAAGAAGTTTAAAATCCTATCGGTTTTCATTGTTGAATAATACGTAACCAATCGACTATAGGCTCATCATAGTGAAAAAAAGGCACGGCTGTGGCGGAGAGCGTCGAAATATCGAAGAATCAATTCATCGCAGTTCTTATCAGCTTTGATTGTCATAAATCATAATTTGGAATATTTTACGAGATCTGGATTGAGGACCATTCAAGTTCAATTTCTGGCGTCAACAGTTAATCGTCCAGCTCTGATACTTTCTTCGCATTTACCTTCCGTCTTGTCAGTACACATCATCTTACCGTCCAATGTTTTTGAAAAAATGTTGTAGGGACCTGCATAATAGTGTTAAACTATTTAATTCTAACACAGCACTTTTGTTTGTTTTTGTGACCAACCCTTCGACTGCTGTTCATAGTTGCATGTTAATTGGTTGACACTAACACGAAAATGAAGTTGAGATCTACTGAAGTCCTATCGATATCCGTTGCTTTATTGTTTTTCAGGTATTGTTGCCATCTATCAGGTTGAGAGATCGATATCTATTGTTTCAATAAATTTTAGGCTCACGTACATTTGCATGAGAGGGTCTTCGAACGTCTCTGAAATAAGGCCTTAAATTCTTTATCATAAGCTTTAACTTTTCAATCTTCACTTCTGTTGGATGTATCGTGGAGAGTGTGCACTCCAATAATTTTCGTTTGATCAACTGAATCTCGTTGCCATATGATCTAGCATTCAAAGATCCAATAGCGTATTCCGCGATCCTATCCATTTTATCAGTCTATTTCGAGGTATTTTATTCCATTATTGTTTGTTCTAGTTTTCTTACGGAGGGAGTATTGTGAACTCATTGTTTTAACTCCCAACTTTGAGTAATAGTCTTGATTGTATTTCCAATTTGACTCACATTCACTTTTCTGTGCTACTAAAAAGCATCTTGGCTTTCGCCACGCGGTGGTTGAATTTAGTATTCGATTCAAGAGTAGTCGATTCTGTTTGTCGACTACCAATCCTTTGGATTTTGGGCTCACATAGTCGGTAATCGGCAATGGATGCCAAACGGACCCCTATACGAGTTTGTTTCATGAATCACGCTTTGCGCTGCTGTTCTACAGACCAGTATGGCTAAGAAACTTCGTACGGTGTCTACTATGTCCTAATAATCGTATAAATCAGGCCTCCCCTCAATTTAGGAAAAGTGCGAAATCGAAAAAGCCTCATTTGTATTACAATTATGTGTTTAGAAAGCGATTCACCCCGATATCTGCTTCTATAGGGTTCTCAGATACCGCGAGTATTGGTCAAAGAGGAACAGCATTTGACTTGTCAAGCGAATCAGTTAGCCTGTGTGTTGGCTTGTCTGATGGTCGTTTCCATTGTATTCTTCCCTTTAAAAAACTTAGTGTGTTAGATCATCTCTATGTGATTCACATGACCTAACGATTGCAGTTAATAGCGTAGACACAGGCGGCTGGTAGCATCAAATGTTTGTGTACCTTATTTGCCGCCATTACTGAGCTGAGAATTAGGACCCTCCACTCAAAGGCGTCACTAAGATTTTCAGACGCCTGATTGAAAGTCCACATCTTGCCACCATTGTATAGAATTAGTTTGATGGTTACCGACACTAATTTTGACTTTCCTCTACACATCCTTATTTCTTATTATCGATTGCTTCAGATAAAATAGCTTAATTACCAGCAAGATTTTTCTTTTGATTTCTTCCGTCCCGTCATTATTATGAATCAAATTGATACCTAAATTTATGTTTTCTATGTCCTTCGCTAAGGGTATAATGTTGCCTCTGTTTGACGTCTTTCTGTATTCAGTCATAGGCTTTGCAAATTTTTCTTGTGAATATAATTTACAATATGCTAAAATCTTGGTAGAAATATATTTAATAGCTTATATTCCGTTTTTGTCAATCAGGATTTGCCTCATTCGTAAATTTTGTTTTGGCGTGTTGACTTCTTCATTGCCTTTCCAATAAGCTTGGCTAACTTTTCAGGCATTTCAAAGTCATAAGTGTAAAGGCCTTGTGGTGTAACATACGATTACTTAAAATCTAAAAACTTTGATGAAAATCCCATTGCACTTCCCGTATTTTTCCATCGTTCGCTTAACAAATAAAACATGTTCCGTTTTTTACTTCCCTGGTTAAAGGCTGCCTTGATATTTGCCTACAAGTTTTTCCGCAAAAGGAACTAACTCCTAAAATTTTTATCAACATTCTATATGTCGTGTATGAAAGAGAGATACCTCCTAATTTTCGCTGCATATCTATTCGCGCTTTTATTCAATATTGTGGCATGGCAGAACGATTTCGGTCTCAGGAGAAAATCTTTTGAGAAAAATTGAAGAAGATTAAATGCGATAGAAAGATATTAATTTACTTTTCTGTTTATAAATTTCTAAACATTTCTTTTGAAATGTCCAACTTTCATATCAACTAATTCAATTAAACCATGACCAAATCTTTAACCTTTATTTAAAAGTACGTAATTTAATTTTAACCAAGCTCTAATAATAGTTTTCAATATTTTAATTTTCACCAGAAATGGTACAGAACGTAATCGCTTTATTTACACACCTTTACTCTTTAACCAATGAAGAGTATATCTTTTCATCTCATTTTCATCATCATATCAAACAATATAAAGCATATTTAGGAATGCTTACATGAAAAGAAACGTAATGGTCCTGAGGATGCTTCAATTCAAAAAATAAAAATAAGAAAAATAATCAGAAACAAGGAACAACATTATTTTTATACATTTTCATATAACTATATGAATGGGAATAAAAAATTTTCATTTTACTAATAATATGGAAAAAAGCAGGAAAAACTAACCATTCATAAACAAATTATACATCTTAAACAAATAAAAGCAACACAAACATTTAAAAGTAAGTTTTATTTATTAAATTTAACGTTTAAATTTCTCAACTTACAGAGAAACTCCTTAAAAAATAAAGTATATTCGGTATATTAAAGTATAAAATAAAGTATATTATTAAGTTTTTAACGACATTATATTGTTAGTTCATTTATTTCTAAAATTAATTTGGGTGCTTCGTTTTATCATACCTGCACAGCTTCCAATTTGATCAATTCATTAATATTAATAAAAGTACAGAAGGAACCAAAGTTGTTCTAAATATAAATTGATCATGCAAATTTCGAAGGTAGGTCCCAACGTTAAAGTTGATGCAAATAAACGTGTGATGAGCTACACCAATCATTAGAGGGCAAGCAGCAAATATTTTAATCTTAATTCTGTCACTGAAAACTCGCGTAGAACATCCAACTGGTTCACGTATTTACTGAACATAAAAAATCCACATTCCTTCGATTCATGCTTATATTTGTCGCAATAGTTCCTCCATGTTCGTTACCAATAAGGGTTAGGATTGCGTATTGTGGGCACATGAATCAACCGATTCCAGACTTGCTTGCATAACTACGCCTCTTTATTATACGGTTGTCATTTGAAAAGGACCTGATGATTTGACTAATTGAAAACAGGCTTCACGGAATTAAATATTGAACTATCTCGAGAGATCATTAAACTTGTCAAAAGCTTTTAAAATACTGTTTATATAGTTGCGCCCTTTGATTTGATTTGGGATTTGAAAATCAAATTTTCGAAATTTTTAGACTTTGTAGCGCACATTTCTCTGACTGACTTTAGCAGTCGTTTTGATGTCAGTGAAAATGATTACGAATGCTTGCAATGCTATGCGATTTTTATTTCGTCCAATATACAATTAACCAATAATTTAGAAAAAAACCACGGATTTTATTTGTCGTAGTGATGATAACACGTGATTTCTTTCTATTTGTCAATAGGAGAATCATGAAAGTAGCATTATGCTTTTATCAATAAATAAGATGACAAACATACCGTAAATTGAGGTGTAAAAATATTTCTGCGATTAGAAATGACACTAACACAAACACTGAAGGATATGAAGGCAGGAGGTCTGGCCTAAGTTAGGCTGTTGTCTTGCCGCCGTAAACATCAAAGGCATAATCATGTCATCTTGAACTTCTTGTAAAATGAAAAGCTACTTTATGTGATGTTGCTGTAATAAAATTTAACCTAGAAGTAAACAATGTCAAAAACAGGTGAAAGTAAAACTTCTCATCGAATTTCTCGTATTCACAAGACTGGTGAGCTTGAAAGAATTATCTTATTACAAATGCCAAGAAATCATTGGACGTATGTCATGACATCTTTCGCCTGTATAGGAAAAAAAATCATGGCCATCAACGTCCACCAACCGAAATTTATTACACACTTCTTTCTGTTTGTTGAAACTATCTATATCAGACTTTCATCAGTATAATAATTAAATGCAGTCTGGCAACTCATTTATCAAATTTCCACCTGTGGCTGTGTCTAATATTGAAAGATATGCGCTAAGGTGAACAGGTAAATTTAGGGAAAAACAAATGAATTACACAGAGGAACAACGAATGAATTAATCACTGCCAAGAAGAGCTCCATCTAGAACAAAATTTTATGAAAACAAAAAAACAACAAAAAAATAAACAGTAAATTTAAATTTTCGTTAAGGCATGATCATCGCTAGAATATATACAAAATACAAGTAGTAGGCAAAGCATAGCTCGCTTGGATAATCATTGTTTAATTTCATTCTCAGATTTGTAATAGGTAATTGGAATCATTTAAGTCTTCAATTAAAATCCTTATTGCGTGGACTCTTCAATCATAAATAAGATCAGTTACAGGATTGCTCATAAAAGGTTGTCTATACTGTCGCTAGGCAAAACAAAGGCAATTAAAAAGATCTTCATAGGATATATAAGCAAGTTAACAAACATGCAATAATTATGAAACTCGTGGCGGTTAACCACTGTGAATAAGATAAAAACTGGACGCCGAAGCATTTATGTATCCGGAGATATAAATTTTCTCAGAACAAAGCGCAAGGATCCAATCAATTGGAATTTTAAAGATTACAACTTTATAGCTTGTTCTTGCGTCAGACATCGGCTTCATTGCTTTATTCGGGTTCCGGTACAATTGAGCTATATACAACTTGATCTCATGACTTCAATATTAATTTCGATGTGCTATTAGAGTGTGTTTTAGCAAGCCAATAAAAACCTACCTCGAGGTAGATAGAAAACTGAAGATTTTCTCAAATTTGCTAGAAATTATATACCGTTGAAAATAAATGTTTCAGTTATGAATTAAAATTCTTGTTTTTTTCAAATATTCTAGCTACCATCAGTGAAATTTTATGTCAACTTTGTGTTGATTAGACAAGGTGGCATAGGTTTGATTTTTTCGTGGTCCCAATTTTAACAGCCATATTTAAAGCCCAACTATCTGTATTTCAGTTTCAACAATTAACCTTTAGTCTTATTAGATCACTATTAGATAGAAGTTCTAAGAGATCCACAACTTATGGGGATGAAGACATGAATTCTAGGTTATATGCATCGTTACCCCTGCAAATTTTATCTATCGGTTTGCATAATCAATATCGAATAGTCGAATTTGAGTTTTATCCAATCTGTTAGATGCTCAAGAAAATACCCAACAAGGTGTACACTGTAGATGTTGCTACTAAAGGCATGAAAACACACAGCTTAAGTTTTGTAAAAATTATTATTTCATTTTTTTGTTGTTTCATCAATATCCATAACACAAAGCCGCGTTGTACATAATATTAAAATTTATTCCATGATTTATATTAAGATTAGAAAAATCAGTCACTAAGACACATATTGATCCTTTTTCCCCGAAAAATATGTCATTATGTGTATAAATTGTGTGCTTTCAAAAAACAGCCAAACATTTTATTAGAATCATTATTTGTTTTTCAATCACGGATCCGTTCTTTTCAACTAATTATAAAAAAACGCATTGTTTATTACACAATAATAAGCCACTTGTGTACAGAAATAAATGACAATTTTTTTTATAAAGTACAAAATATATGAATTTCTTCACTATTTGCACGTATATGCTTAAAATGTACAGTTTGATTTCGTTCATATTTAATTTTGATCTATATTTGAATTGGAGCCTTACTATATCTATTATACATACTTTATTGTATACACATATCGACAATTAGAAGAGAAAACAATAAATATAACAGCAATAAGAGTTTTGTTCTTATTAGCGAATTTAATCATACTAGAAAATGCACTTTATTTTAAATATATATCATAGATATCTAAGGTTTAATTTAGATTTGGAAATTAGAAAAGAACCAATATATATAAATTAGGAATTCATACAGCACCGTTTTGAGCTTCATCGATGTACACTTCGCCGGGTATCTGTGCAAGGGAATTCAACTCAATGAATAAGCGATCGATTGTGAGGGGAGTTTTGATTTAAGTCTAATCAATATACCTTTGGTTTAGGTCTATGTGTATTGACGGCATCCACTGGAAGTTTTATATGCTCAACGCGGCATCCGTAAGCTACAGGCGTCAACTTTATCACAGTGTGAAGAGGCACACGTAAATACGGAAGTTCCTCTGTAAAATTTAATTGAAATGTTATAACAGAAATTAAACTTCATTCCAAATTGCTATTTACCGGCTGGTTTGTCTAGAAAATAAGCTAAGAGACATCGCAAAACAGCCTGATGTGACACCACTAAAACATTGCCTTGACGTTCAAGCTCCATTATTACCGGTTCCAGCCGTGCTACTAAATCTTCGTAGCTTTCACCCCGTGGATATCTGTAAGCAAATTTATTCTGGTCTCTGGCTTTAAATTCTTCAGGGAATTTCGCTTGGATTTCTTTATAGGTCATTTCTTCACATGTTCCCTGAAATATAAAGACAAAATATTTTTAATCCGCAAATAAGTACAATGAATAATTGTCGTTATTTAATAAAAGGTTTGAAAAATAAACAGTCGATATATGTACAAAGTGTCCCAAAAGTTTCTTTTCCAGTTGATTTAGCTATTGTCCGATTGTTTTAAGATGTACAGCCAACAGATGGCGAGTATATAGTCAACACCTCACTTGTCTAACAGGTTACTCGTGGTTACTGTAGATTACAGTACCAAACACTAGCGAATTTTTTTCTTGACAATTAATATCCAGTTCCAAATTTAACCCCGATGATTTTTTCATTACAGAGCTACCCTAAGTTCCTAAATGAGCTTCTTATGAGTAACATATGATGTCACCAACATGATGGAACACATTTAGGTAATATTTTTAAGAAATAAATCCCAAGGAACTATACCACAATTTAAATTGTTTCTTATTTATTAAACTGACACTTTATTTTAATATTGATTTTTTATTTTAAAAAGACGATTGGTATGCATTTTGTATAGTCTACAACAATGTAAAGTGGCATTGATTCAAATGTTATTGATCAGATCGATCGAAAACACAATACAAAAGTATAAAATGTAATAACCTGGCAGATACCCGAGTTTTAAGATTTAACTGATCATTTAGATCTATCTATTTCCCTAATGAGAAAAGTAATCGTAAATCGTTGAAGTTACGGGCATTCATGATTTGATAAGAGCAAATTAATTATACCTAGGACTATTACTTATTTATATACATGGAAAAATCAATATTTTTTGTAAAAAATCGGATTCTCTATATTGAAGGCACTCTGAAGAGAATTAAGAAGAAAAAGCTGAAAGATCATCTAGATCTGAACCATTTTTAAGATTCATCGACGTCAATGGAAATACAATAACAAACGGCGGCCATGCAAACAAATAACCAATGTTCGCTCGGGATGTTTTAAATAGAGGACTTCTGGTCGTTCATTTGAAACTCCGACATAATCCTCAAACCCTACTCCTCAAAACACTACCCAAAACCAACAAAGCCAGCATATCTATTAGATCCATGGTCAACTGTTCGGTAGTTCGAATATAAAGTAGGAAACCCCATTGCTGCATTACTGATAATAGATAACCGACACCTTGACGACATATACACGACAAAGAATAGCTCCGAAATGTTTCTACGGTCTTTGAGGATAGAAGATACTGCTGTCAGTTGACATCGCCAATTTTGCATACCATATCCAAGAGCGAAACACTTAGATCTCACAACAAAAAATAACGTGAGCAAACAACGATTTGTGAAAGAATTAGCGAGTCTAAACAAGATAACAGCCAAACAAGCCTACCTCAATTTTAACGACAACGTATGCATTGCTAAAGAAAGACTAGGTGTGGGGTAGGTATAACATCCAATTTTGTTGATAATTTCGACGGTTTTTCTGCCAAGTATAGAATCTTCAAGCGCCGACAAACGTTGAAAAGTTCAACGTTGTATACTACAAGCCTTATCTGGACGATTGTTTTGTCATAAAGGAATCAGATTCAATCATGGGCCGACTACTCAGTCATTAACGGCTTATTTTCGCCTACAAATAAGCTGGATTGGAACGATTGCCTGATCATAATTGAATGGGGAACAAGCATAACCGACATCTTACATGAACAATACGCACAATAAAATATATATGTAGAAAGAATAAGAATGAAGAATAGAACGAAGACCACTTGGAATGGAACACAATCTATTTCATCAAACTAGCTCCACCAGCATAAACTAGACGCAAAAAATACAGATATTTCATTTTATCCCCATGAATTCCAGAAACTACTTCTAAGTCAAGAACATATATAGGATAACTGACAACTATAGATTCAATAAACATAATATTCACAAACTGATCCACAATCTAGAATCCGCGCTAAAAAACGGACCACATTAAATCACATGGACATACAAATCGGCATATTTCTTCAAGATTTTAGAAACCAACGAAACTGAAAACGAACTAAGACTAGTTCTCGCTAAGTAAGTTAACATGACAATCTTAGTATTAAATATCCCTAACAAATTGTTTTTTTCACTAAAACGGAAATCTATATATTATTTTAAGAGGTAACTCACCGCATCGATTTCATTGAGAGCCTTCCATCTTTCCTGTGGTGCTTTAATATCTGCAACTGTTTGTATTGATCGTCGTAGCCAAGAAGTCCAAACACGTAAGCCTTCAATATGTTGTTGGCTTATGTAACCCTCCAAACACTTTGCGTACTGCCGTCCTCGTTCACTTAAACTAGAATCTCCACCAATAATTCCCTTTAAATTATGCTCACTTTCACCATGCTATTGAGAAGATAACAAAATATACATACATATAAATGACCGTAAAAATTACTTAAATTTAAATAACATCAAAAATACAAATTGACTTCCACTCACCCTTGTCAAGTAAATAGTTCGTGGTGTTATATGAATGTTCATAAGATAATAAACAATACGAGATTGTAAATGGCCTTCATTGTTATAGACAACTACTTTTTTCCCTGTATTAAATATTTTCATGAATGACAAATGACGTTCTAAGACTTCATCTAATTTTTGATATTTTTCTTGATAGTGTTCGATACGTAAAAGGAAATCCTTTAAAGCTACTTCTGTATTCATATTTAAGTAATCTGGGCTGCTTACTTTTACTTCCTATGATCATAACAAGTTTTCAAATTAGTTGTTTGTTCTGTTAAGAGTTACATTAGCCCTTACCATAATATTTTGTTCAATAATTGTTGGATCATCACAAATAGATTCTACAAAAAATAGCCGGAATCCCATGTTTCTCACTACAATGTTATAAATGAGCTCTCGTCTGTCTCTAGTAGAGTTTGTTGCATCGAAAACCTAAATTAAGTAGAACTCACATTGAAATTGCATTCATCGTAATATCGAAATAACTTACGGCAACATCTCCTTCTCCTCGTTCTAGCCATTGACATGCGTCTTCTAATGCTTTTACTGCACACCTATTTCGTATAGCCATTGCCTCTTCATTATCAGGCCTGAAAAATTCATGACTTTTATATGCAGTTGTTGCATGCCGACGATACTCTCCCAAATTAAAAACTAAAGGATAAAATTAATTCCAGTGTTAGATATTCCTTTGGAATTTAAATAAAAAGGACGCCCTTACCTCTTGTATTAATACCAATCCAATTAAGATAACGTGATAGTTTCTTCGATATATAAGTTTTCCCTCGAGCAGGCAATCCAACCATCGCGACAACGTGCGGTGCCGTAACTTCATTTATCGTTCGCTCACCTAGGAAACAAATTTATAAGCTTTAATTCGTAGTTGTTGACTATAATTATTGCATAAAATTCAATTTTCGAAATGTTTGAATAGCATTTGAATCCGAATGTTGATATCAACAATATTCTGAATTTTACTATGCTAAATGCTTCTAAATTAACTTGAAATAATCAGTTGCAACGCTGATTCGACAACTGAAGTGGAATTTTAATACAATGATCTAAATTTCCAACATTGGATGAGGTGATGCAATTAGGCGATCTTACTCGAACTTTTGTGGGTAATATGTACCCTGACTTCCTACTAAATTCATTGTATTACAACTTTTGATATTATTTTGAAATTATCGCTTCGTGCATATGATTGAAATAATACAATAAATTAACAAATCGTGATCATGTGATTGTGTAACGTATGGACCGTATCAAAACGAAGTCAATAAAATTTCTTATGAAAAAATTAATGGCTTATAAAGTACTAATACTTATAAAGTACGGACATATTTTTTTCTAACCTGACATCGGTTTAGTTTATTATATTTATACAAAAGATGCCTTATATATACCTTAACTATTCCCTCGTAATTAGCATAAATTATAATACCTTTTGCATTCTACTGTTTGTTTTCCGTAATAATTCATAAACAAAGGTAAAACACAATTATGAAACGGAGGAGTCCATTTAAACTATCTGCTAAGTGCACTGTAGCTCTAAGTAATACAAGTAAATTAATATTCTTAATGGAGATTTTAAATATGGTTTAGATTTCTTCAAGAATAACAAAAGGGAAAATTGTTGAAAAACAAATAAAATTATGAAGAATTCATTAAGCTTGAACCTATATGTACGTTACAAAATGTGCTCTCTCATTTCTGGCATAAGGTTGCAGTGTTTCGAATAACAATGCCTTCAGTTGATAAATCGTTTATTAATCTTTCAAAAGCAATGTTTACTTAAGATTGCTATTGGAATCAATGTAATTTTTATGGAAACAATATATACGCGCACATCAATCTCTTATCTTTTCGGACCGATTGCTATCAACGAGCTTTATCAATAAAGCACACTTCCAATGAACCGTTTTTAAACAAATGTATTACTTAGAAGTTCGAGACAAAAAATGTTTTAATTAGATTAAGATGCATGCTCCAGATTATCCATTGCCATTTATTTTCACAAAATTTATGTAGAACTGAAACATTAAAACCAGATATTATTTCTTAGAGAGATACTGACAATTGTTCTAGCTAGGTTCATTTAAACATGATTGTAAGTAGATTGTTAAATCAGCCCAAAGGTTTTCAATTAGCGTAAAAATGAACATTTATATAGAAATATCAAGCGTAATATGTCGTTTATATTTCTGGTACAACTTGTGAGAATTCTGATTCTCCCCACGCCAGTTTGCAGTTGATAAGTTCCTATTGGGCAACCGAATCTGTATGATATTGTGAATAAAACAAAGAAATCGGCGAGTTCACACAGCGTTGTAATATAGAACAGAACAACATATGTTGACATCATCAGCCATTGAACTTGCATTTTTAGTTTGTTGATCGTTTTTAATTTACAATTATTTAGTTACTTTTTATTTATTCTAAATATAGTTATTATATTTAGCAACAATTATTTTTTTAAATTTAATAGATTTTTGGGAATTTTGTTAATTTACACTTAACTAACGTTAATTCTTGAATCAATACCTATAAGCCAATCCTCAAATTGAGCGTTCATAAGTTTTTCTTTCGTTAATTTTTATTACTGCACAACATTCTTAAGCCGTGAATCTTAAAATGGGACAGATATGTTAGGATTTCATTAGACTAATTAAACTGGCTATAATAAATAAATAAAAATGCTAATTATTACTCTATTTTTCTTCTAGCATTTTAGGAGGACATAAAGCGATGATAGAGAATTGTAACAGCATCCTTTTTTGCTACGTATTTGATCTATTCATGGTGGTTTATTTTCAAAAATTAGACCTAAGTGTTTGACTCATTGTTTACATCTTATTTCTTCCTTATTAATTTTCGAGTTGGTGCTTGTCCGTTGTTAGTCTTGAATTAATCTTAACATTTATTTTCCGAAAATATCCCATGTAAATATTGATTGAGCGTTTCATTTCTGCAGAGATGAACATGATTTTGAATTGCTTATCATCAAAATACAGATATTCTGAGCGCATATGCCCATCTTTACACTTAGGGAAAGTTTGGGAGTATCTGCAGTGAATGGATTACACAGCATTGGAGGTAATGAAATAGATGATTTTTAACCAGCTCCCATCGCAGGTCTGAAAAATTGTTGTCGATTTTAACGAGAAGTACTACCCACTAAGAATGTGCCAATAATCTGCATGAGCTGTAGTGGCACTTGGAATTCATGCACTTCGTATAGCAGTCCTGCGTGATAGATTTCATCTTCTCCCGCTATCAAAATAACGAATTGTTCTAATCTCTTGGTTCACCTTGGAACCTTATTGGTTCTTGGTAAGAAATTTTTCAATTTGAAATCATATTGATGCTCGAGAATAATCCCTTTCTTCTGAATGCTTTCATGTAGCCCAGTTAGCAGCAATCTCTCAGCTTTTTTCCGACAGTATACATACAGTATAAATTGTATCTGATAGTATATAGTTGTGATGAATAGAGGCAGTTAAAAAAGAAGAATTATTGATCTACGAATAAGAAAAATTATAATCTAGGCTGACCGGAATGTATTCAAAAATTTTAGCAGCATAAAAAGACTTTTCATTATGTCTAATAAAGCTAGAAGTATATTGTCTTGCAATTAAAAAAACATGGTATTTGCCAGAGTATCTACGCCTGGAGCATTTCGTTTCGCGATTGTCAGTATACTTGATTTCATGTAAGTTCGTTTATAAAATGATTTCGCATCTTTACTCATGCGAACAACTTAACTGTATCAAGAAATTATAAAATTTGATTCATTAAATAACAACACACAATTAAAATTTCTTATTAAGCCATAAGCCCACTTAAAATGAGCGACATGAACTAAGAAATGAATGTGATCCTTGTGAAAAAGCATATTGAAATTTTATTAATTTAAGAGTTTTCTACCGTAAGAAACTTATTCGTATGTAGTGTGTGTAAAAAGGAATGTTTTCGAAGTAAATCCTTTTTCCTGCTGAATAGCCCGCATGTAGCTGTATTACAATATACAAACAAACCAGAATTATATTAGTGCGACTAAATATATCGCGAGAAGTTTGTTTGAATTGTTAGTTGATAGTTTGAATTGGACAATTTTCGATAGGTGAACATTGATGCCTATATTAGGCAAAACAACTTTCAGATTACTAAGAACAAGCTTTTACATATATTCAAAAGAAATGAGAAAACCTTTTTAACTACGTCATATTATGTTTAATAAATCAAATAATTGTACGTATTGCTGAAGGTATAAATCAGAGAACAAAATTACTCTAGTGAAATTATTATAGGATAATTGACGATTTTTGAATGGTTCAAATTTATCTTATTAGTTCGAATAACCGTCCAGGACATTAACTAGACTAAGTAGATTACTATCTAAGTTCTCTAATAACCGATCCCAATTGGCTCTACAATCCAATATTCCACTGGTTGAGTAGTCTATCGGCCAGCTTTCCGAACGGATTCAATAAAGATGATAATAAATCATAATAAATAAAAATAATAATAAATTAATCATAATAAATAAAAAAGTAAACTTTGTTTACAATCCACTCAAAATAAGCGCAATAGTAAAGTACATGCCACGATTGTAGACTAGAAATGTAGGAAAGTAATGGGAGAAATTGACATTCTGAAGTAGCAATCGACTTTCTAATAATCTACCTTTAATTCTAAGATGCTGTCATCGCGTTGCTCCTACAGAATTAAATTCATTAAAAATTGAAATTGAAAAGTACCGGGCAATTATATTGATCCGTTTTCCGACGAGCCAAGATTACAAGTTTGGAAACGAAGAAAACAATTGCTCAGACTCAACTCTGGTAAACACAAAGGATGTTCTAGCTATACCTCTATTATTTTGTCACAAAACCCTTCCTTTGATGGAAAACTAAAACGTTTTATCACCGAATTTCAAACCAGAAGATTTTCTCTGTCCTCAATTGCTGACAATAATTCTGACCCTTTTGCTATACCATCAATGTAGATGCTTCTATATGCATTCCGAAAAACACTTAGTACTACCTTTTGGGCGGCTTCATAATCAATGATTGGAGCCGATTCTCGATAAGTTTATTTAAATTTTCTTTTGTTAAAAAATTAAATCCTAAATTGCTTGCATGTCAAGTGTTTACCCACATGAATTAGATACACTGTTACGAGAAGCGTCAAAACAGCTTCTGCGATGTTCATATTTTTTTTATTGTGTATGGAATTGTTAATATATTCGAGTAATTAACGGATCTCACTAATGATGATTACTACACTCAAAACGATTTTGATAGTATACGAGCGCTAAATATTGAATTTAACCATTTAACCGCCATGAATTTCAGTTAAGCTGAATCTAGTTTCTCTCTAGTTATTCTTTGTACCAAATTATACAGTTCCTGCTCAAAAAATTAGACGCACTCATATGTGATTCAAAACTTCTTAGAAACGATGCATCATGGTCATGTTATTTCAAGAAAGAAAGGGAATTTAATTTTTTTTTCTGATATTTAAAGACAGAGCGTTCAGTTCATTTATTATAACGCGTCTTGATATTGTTTTGAAAAGGTGTTCAAATCGGTCAAATTCGAGCGATAAAATTCTATGATTAAACTTTAGCAAAGTTATCATAGTGGGTAAGGAGACAAATGTTGAAATGAGTTGTTTACAATTTTCTAAATAAAATTAAATATAAAATGAGTAACGTAAACTAGTTATTACGGGTTTGATAAAATGTTGAAGATTTACAAATCGCGAAATAGTATAGTTCGATCTCTGAGCTCGACTTCTACTTTTTAGAATTAAGAATAAATAAGATGAGGTAGAAAGCGGAAAACAACATAGGGCGGATAGCACGATTATGAGTATTGCTTTGTACAGGCAGCTTACCGTCGATGGTGTTGATGTATGACGACACTACGAAGAAGGTTATAGGAACTCAACTTAAAATGCAGGCGTTCTGCTGAGAAAGCTTACAGAAGGAATATGAAAAAGACGGTACACCTGCCCATAAAAACTCACAAACACCTTTGAAAACTGAGAAAAGGTTTGTTTAAATTCTCGTGAATATGTTTTTTATAGAAGCTTCGAAGTAAACTGTTGCCATATTTCTAAATTTTGATTTTGACAGAATTTCTTTAGCGACGAGTGCCTTTTGCAGACCGTGATGGCGACACAAAATTTTCGTATATTTCGGAACCTTGATAAAAGGACAATGAAGGCTGTGTCTAAAAAGCTTGCATTAGCATTAGACTTGCATTAGCGGTGAGTGTCCGGGCCATATACATTTTATTGAATATATACTCAGCCTATAGGCATTCCAAGCCTTCCTACACATTTTGTTGAGCGCACGTTAAGTTAGGCGCAATATAAACAAATACTTTTTAACGTTTTGTTGCTGGACACAAATTGAGTGCCATATACTCGGTCAAGCTTACATTGTGCAGGAAAAGCACAGAACCACATTTTGTAATTAGTTGAAGATTGCATTGAGTTTCCATGATATGAATCCCATGGCGTACCTTAAATCGAGAGCATATCATAGAAAACATTGGGCAATTTAAATTTTTTAAGAAAATTTGACAATATGTGGAACAATGACATGGAATTGAAAACGGTGGCAAACCCTAGCATCAGAAGTGAACCGCATAGGTTAAAAACACTCATTCAAGCAAGGTAAGGGTAACATAAATTAAGTTAAAATATGTTAAATTAAGTGTTAAAAAATCGTTCAACATAATAAAAAATGAATGTTTCAAGAAGTAAACTTACTGATTTATCGTTATCTCGGTGTTTTTGCGCCATTTAAAAAATTTTAAATTAAAATTAAAACTTACTGATGATAAATTTTCTCATTTATATTTAGCTTATAGCATTTTTGCACTGCGACTAATTTCTTGAACAAAGACTGTAAAATTCTTTGCAAATGTCTTTTATTTTACATAAATAGCGAATTTAGACTCGATATATTGTAAGATGAATATTTTCCCTCTGCATATGCCAGCCATTATTTAAGGGGGTATAAAGACGCGGTAAATTTCTCTTGGAAAGATTGTGTGACATGAAAATCGGCTATTTTTTTCGTGAAAGTGGAACGATTCGAGACGTAAATCTTTCACAACTTTACAAAAAAAAATATGTTGTAAAGACAATAATTATCTCAATATAACTACACTGAATGCCAATGTGAATAGTTTTCATAAACAGATTATGCCTTTAAAATTGTATCACTAGCAGATTTTCTTACAGCAACCGAAAACTAAGCATGAACAGAGTTCGTCGATCTGTTATGAGACTTAGCACGAAATTATACACGAGCTTGAAACTTAATCAGATTATATCACTAATTACATAACTCGAACACGAATTCAATGTTAAATTATTTTTCCAACTTAAATTTACACGTGCATCACATATCAACACCCAATAACGATATATTAACAACATAATATTAGCTAGAATTGAAATAGAAGATTTAAATGAAATTATAATTTCATTAAATAGTGAAAATACCAATATCCATGTCCATCTTAAGATTTCAGTTTTGAACCCAACCACAGCGTCCAATGAACTAAGAGCGAAATTTAAAAGAATTCAACAAACACCTTTACAAAAACTAAGAAAGAAACTTAAAATTCAACTGGGCTAACCGGCCTAACCGGATAACATACGCATGCCTTTTAGTGAACACCAACGATATTCATTTAAACAATATTTCTGCTAACATTTCTTTTCATTGTAAAATTCGACCTACTGAAATAAATGCCGAAAATTGAAATAGGCATTTTTTGGACATTGGAAATAATGCCATTATGACAAAATTTCTTCCACCTTCGCATGTTATTTTTAATTGTAATATGTTCATATTTTAACTTCACTGCATTGTTCATACTCGTCATGAGAACAGTCGCCTTCAGCTGGGAATATGTTTGGAGACGTCTATTTGCAAAAACGTGAATAGCAAATAATGAATATTTTTCATTATTAATATTTCGCTTTGGCATAAGCGATAATTATTTTTTGTTAATATAAATCTCTTGTGAAAAGAGCAGCAAAAATCATCGAAAGTGAGCAGCTTTTTGGGTCACCAAAGCAAATATTGATAATGAACATTAATAACAAACTGTTACTAAGCAGATAACCCCCATCGAAATCAGTAAGAATTTCATTAGTGCACATATATTCTCATCTTATATTTAAAATAAAATTGTGTATTGTGTTCATGCTAGGCTAGGAAAAAACAACAATAAAACGTCACACTGATAATCATCGCTAAACTCTTTTTATTTTTTGCATTGATAGTTCTATTTCAGAACAAAAACTAACATTGAAGGAATTTTAATGACGAATTTTCTAAAATCTCTCGAAGTGATGCTGATAGAGTGGAAAACGGGAACGTGCTTTATTTGTCGATTTTTCGTTTTACAGCATGCGTAAATTGGCATTTAAACAATTTACACATCATAACACAACAAATAAGTTTTAGCATTAAACTCATGCGTGATATATTAATGAAAGCACAGGGTAGCTGCCAAATAAAAAAATTATCTTGTCTAAATGAACCCTTGGTCTTCTTTGACTCAATATATTATATTTTTTGAGCCTATGGTGTGATGGAATTGATGTGATTCAAGAAATTTTTCAATATGGTTACTCAATCCCTTCAATAAAAACGAGAAAATACTTAATGAGTAATTGAAATTAATGTTAAAAACTGAAACTAAAAAAAGTTAAAGAATATGTGAGAAACAAGAGAATCAAAAATTTCGTCAACCAGGAACAATATAAATAAAAGAAGAATTTGAATAGGCCATGAAATGAAACATCTATCATTGACAACAAAGTATTCATATATGTATGCTGTCCATTGCTACATTGGGGTTAACTTTTGGATCTAGTAAAGGTCAACATCGTCTTAGCTCTACGCGTTTAGTATTGTTGTTTACCGATCGTCCTATAATTCTATTAGTCTACGACAAAGCAGTTTGGCGTAATACCGCAGAAACTAGTGGCCCATTGTTAGTGTCAACTATGTTCTTCGAGATTGACTAACTTGTAGCCACCCCCGTTACTTAAAAAAGTTCATCTTGTTTCACTATTTGTGTTTGTTCTAGCTGTTTATAGGTAGTAGTAGATTGATTTACTGATTCAAGTAATGCTAGCACATACGCATATTTAATTATATTTATGATGGCTGCAGGCCCCATTTGCATAAAACGTGGTGTTCCTTTTAGTAATATGAAAGCTTCTATGTAGGTTTTAAGTTTAAGCATCATCCCTTCTTCTTTTTCTTCTTCTTTTCACAACAGCCCCCCTGGGGCTTTCGCTTGCTGCAACAAACGCCTTCAACCGTGTTGGCTCAATGATCGCGTCCTACAATTCCGCGTCCTATCAACACAATCAGACCAGAGTTTCCTAGGTTTCCAAGTTCCAAGGAATAACTTTTTGGCCATCCGTTATACGTCCATACGATTCATATGGCCAGCCTATTGCAGCTTTCGCAATCTTACAAACAAGCGTTGAGACCTCCGGCTCGACAAAATTTTTATAAAACTCACGGTTGTATCGAGTTCGCCATTGGTCCCCGTCTAGCTTCACTCCAATTACCCGCCTTTGGACGCGTCGCTCACAGACCTTCAATATATTTGCGGATGCTTGAGTTAGGGTCCATTTTTCACACCCATAGCTTAGCACAGCTATTATCACAGATTTGTATACTTGGAGCTTTGTTTTCCTGTGTATGCACCTGTCCTTTATAGTAATCAGATCTAAAGAAAACATTTTCTTTGCAAGCTGTACTCTTTAGTGTTTTTTGTCACTGTCATTGGCCGTTCTCGTTATTTAGGCTCCTGGATACACAAGCTTGCCCAATTTCTTAACACGATAACCGCCAACTGCGATATTTTAGGTATTTGAGGTATTTGTTGTTTTCTTCTCACTGATTTGCAGCCCTACTAGTTTTGCTTCGCTGTCAAGTTTCAAGAACATTTCTTTGGCGGTTGTATGCGACCGTGACAAAACGTTGATGTTATCCGCATAGCTTACCACTTGGCATGAATTGTATAATAGTGAGCCTCTTGTATCGGCAGGTAGCTTTCTTATGACATATTTCAGAGCCAAATTGAATATCAAAGGGGCCAGTCCATCTTCCTACTTTAGCACGGTATTTGTGTCGAAGGTGTCGATGAATTGGTTATTGACACGAACTTGGGAGATTGTCGACTTCATTGTCATATTGGTAAGACGGACTAATTCGTTCGGGATACCAAAAGCAAAACGTTATTTGATACAGTATGTGACCATCAATACTGTCGTATGCTTAAAGTCAACGAAAATCTGGCAATCTGTTTATGTTGAACTCCTAAGTAACTGCTTGACAGCAGCTCTAAAGCCACCTTGATACAATAAGTTTTGGCCTATGATCTGATTTTATTTTCTAGGATCTAGCATCAGCTCCACTGCAGCTATTTGCGTAGTTCTATGGTCTCTGTGAAAACTAGGTTGGCCACTCGCTGTATATTTTTAGTTCTCTTATGAAGGTTTTTTTGTATTATCGGTTACTTTTATTCTGCTCTCTAAGTGCTTATTGGTCTGATTATTGTTGCATATATTCGAGGTTTAAATTCCTGGTCCTACCTATCATTCTTTTCGTTATACGAGCGCTAAACACGCAGAGTAGTTTTCAATCTAGCGTTTCTCTTGGCAGAGTGTTCCTTTTTATTTGACTAGGGTAAATGTTTGTCGCATTTTGTAAAAAATTTAAGCTCAATGTTATCGGCGTTGATATTCAGTGCCTTTAACATCGACGATCTGCAAAGTGGCAAGAGTGAAGGCCGACATTGTTCCCGCAAACTTTTCACTCATCCGTGTTGCACTGTGATTGAAGTGCATTCCGTTGCAGTCTCCAAATACTAGGTTGACCGTGCGTATGGAAACTACTGGTGACAAAATGCTGCCCTGTGGTGTACCAATTTTTACCGATTTTTTTTAAGGTTTCGTCGCGTTCTTCACTGACAACCTGAATATGGTTGCAACTACATTTCTGTATATATATTATTAAGCGCGCAATTAATGTTTTTACATTTGATGTTATTTTACTTAACTGCACTCTGCCTTGTTTTGTATTGTGTAGTTTGTTAAGGGTCCAGATAGGTGTTATGGCGCTATATGAGTGAGTAAGGATTCCGTTTTATTCAAAGTTTTCTAAGGCCAATAAACATCCGAAATCTTCTTATATAAGAAATGTTACACTGTCTGATCTGTAATCCTTTGATTTGTAATGGTTTGCTTCTGGCGACTTCTGGCTTCTCTTCCGTCTAGAGTAATAAATCTTTATAACAAGAAGGTTGTCAGTCCATATTAATGCGATACCCGCTTTTCTTACATGGCGAATGTGTTCACTGCATATGAACCGTTCTCACGTCAGAGCATCACGCGAGAGCATCATCAACCTTATCATATTTGTTTATATTTAGCCAAGGCATCTCAATGATTTATCAATGTTAGTGCTCAAGAGACTTCAGGTTTGGTTGTTTTGATAATGTTCAAAAGCATACGGTTGCTTTGATAATCTTTAAATTTCACTTGCAGTCCTAAGAACATACCATCTTGTTTCACATGGCGTGCTTTTCATAAAAAACTTTGTGCGTTGTTTGTAATTTCATCCAGTTTTGTCTTTCATCAATAACATATGCACTTAAAAATAAATATGTTTACTATGATTTTCTTCAAGCGAATGCTCATACAAGTTATAAACAATAAGTTTTCCATTATTTAAGTCTAGTATGAATCTTTTTCTCAAATATTTTTTTTATAATTTCATTCCCGAAATTACTGTAAGATAATATACTTAAAACTTATCAATAAATCCGTTTTCAACTATGCATCTTGTATTTTAGAATTTCAGCATTGGTGCCGCAATGTAGAACCAGTGATTGAACACCATGAATCGTGTCAAAACATCTATTTTCGAGGGGCATAAAACGCTTGTTGGAGGTAGACGAAGCACCGGAAAGGTTATAGGATCCCCTATAGACGGCACGAACGGTTTGTTTAGTTGTCTTCAAAATGAGCGAAAGACAATTTCGTCCTTCGGTTGCGCAACACATCATAATAGAGATTATAGCGAAAGAAGGCGTTAAGCCAGCTGAAATTTTAGATTGATTGCGTACACAAATTGAGAAGAATGCACTTGCAAGGCTAGGAATCAATGCCTGGTGTGCCAAATTTAAAGAACGTCGTGAACAGTGGAAAATATGAGTCACCAGGGACGCCCCAACACCAGCATTATGCCTTACATATAGCAACTGTTCGGGAAGAAACCGTCGCGCTGTTGTAGCAGAAATCAATAAGGGAATGGGAATCAGTGTGGGAAGTGTACAAACCCTCGTCCGAGAATGCCCCGAATTTCGCAAACTTGGCGAGGTGGATCCCACGTCTGCTTATAATGAATACAAAAATTCGAAATTTGAACTTTGTCAATGGCTTCTTGTTCGTTTTCAAGATGTAGGGTAGGCTTCTTGCAACGCACTGCGCCGAGCCGCGAAATGTGGATTTACCACTACACTCCCAAATCGAAAAGGGCTAGTATGTAGTGGAAAAGAAGGGGAAGCCAGGACTATCAAAAGCTGAAATACGCTTGTCAGACGGATATCATTTCCGTCAACGCTTTTTTCGGACTCTCAAGGTGTTTTACTCATTGAGTTTCTTCACGATCGTCACTCAATAAACGCTGCCTACTATTGTGGCCTTCTCGACCATGATCGAGTTGCATATCGGTCAAAAAGACAGCGTCAGCCCATCCGAGACGTCATGCTTCTGCATAAAAATGCAAGCTCCCACATTGCTGCCCTAATTACAAAAACTGCAATGGACTGCGTTTTAAAACCTTCCCGACAGCCCGGACGTTTTACATTTTGATTTCCATATGTTTGGGCCGTTCAAGGAGACACTTGGAGCAGAGCGTTTTTCAGACAATCAACAGGTTTGAACTTTTTTGGGCGCAATTAGGTAGAACCCCGTCCGAAGTCATTCTTCGAAAACGGTATGAAAAACCCACTTGTTCGAAGGGAAAAATGCATTGCAAATTGATTTGAACTATATACTACTATTAATTAAAAATGATTCCTCCATGCATTGCAACGTTACGGGAATAAATATTTCACAAACATAAAATATTCACTCAAAAAGGAAAATCAAAACGAAAATTATCAACTCTTCATCCTTAAAAATTTTAGTATTTTTTTTTTTTTTTTTGTAGAAATTGGTTTCATAAATAACGCTTCCTATTCATAACATGTCACTACTCATTAAATTGAAACGTACAGGACATGCCAAACATCTATGGTTGCACCATAGAGACTCACATCAAGCTTCCAAGACAACATAATTTGATTGATGAACTTGATGCATTTGTATTTGGAAACAAAAATAAGTGGATAGGATGGCAAAGATAAGATGGCAAAGGTGCAATGGATCGCGCACTCACTCATACACTCTCTTAAAACTTGTGTCCATACACATTGATTTACTTATTCAATACCATAGGAAATATTCTGGTTGCAATGCATTCAAATTCATGAAATTACGTTTAATTCGACAGACGTTATTTAATTTTCACTCTCTCTAACATGAGTAAATTGGCTCAATTTGTTATTTAGAATATTATTTCTCTTTCTAGGAGCTGCTTACCCGGTGTATTAACGCTGATTATAAGTTACACTATGGTTGTAATTAATTCGTTATTGAGCCTTCTTGGATCAATATTTTACACAAAATTCATATTGAGCTAATAATTTGAGAAAACTGCTGAAAAAAATAATTTGATTCATTTATTTCTTAGCTTCGATGGCATGTTTCTTGGATGAACCAATACTATTTATTGTTATTATTACTACTATTAATATATTAATATACTATTAATAATAATACTATATTTTATTATTACTAATACTATTATTATTATATAATTATTCGCAGTTGTAACAAAAGGTTGAGTGGATCGCTGTTATGTTTTTTTTTCTTTTTGATACATTGCAGAAAATCTTGGTTAATTATGAAAAATACACCAAATGAAATTATAATTAATAAACACATTGTAATTGACCATTTCATTGTAAAATCCTTCTTGTTTTTTTGATTTTCAATTGAAAATTCATTTTGTCAATTAAATACCCGAAAGTATTCAATTCCGACTGACCTTGCATCAAACGTAATTCGGATTGTACTACGCCAAACTTGTTAATCTCTTTCCCTGAAGCATAAGTTTAATTCATTAAACTCGATCTGTAATATTTTTTGGCAAATCATAACAGCTCTGGCGGATGCTAATTCATTCATAAGTATCATATAGACGTATGTAACACCACGTGAGTCGTGCTATTCATTTCGTGCTCGTAATTTATCTTAGTAGGATCATATACAAGTATCTGCATGCTACACGAAAATATATTTAACTCGCAGATAAAAGAGCGTGGCATTGAATTCGCGCCATTCTATTTTAAATCAGTAACCGGGAAGAAACGAAAAAGAAAATTTTCGTGCATTTTTTTACCACTTTTATATGTATAGTCCATTTCAAATGCTAAGAGAAACATTCACAAAAAGTGCCAATGCAATGAACCTTTTGATTTTTAGCAGTTGTTCTCATTTGGAGGTTTTTTGATTTAATTTCTGTGTCAATTGTTTGCACGCCTTATCGGCCAATCATACACATTCGTCAAAGCTGATTCATTGAAAATGGACACACATCCTAAGCAAGGGTGTACGTACAATCAAGGGAAAAAAATCCATATATAACGCTTTGAGTTTGTGGAGACTTCAATTACGCCCACGTGATTTTCATATGAAAATCTTGCAAAGATAGAAGAAAGTCGTAGAATCATGGACTTAGCCTTCACATTGAACTTGGATATATTTTGATATGTAGAAGATGAAGATGATTTCTATGAAGTTATGCCATAATCTACAGCCTCGCATAACTTGGGACTAATACATGTCAATCGTTTTGATAAAAACGTTTTTATATCAAAATTAAAATAAATTTTGGTAAAATTTCAGAACAGTGCACAAACCTTCGAATTGATTTCAATGTCGTTGCCTTATAAATGGAAGAAATTGATTTCCTCATATTCAAAATTTTGTTGGCAAATAGATTTTCAATTACATATTATTTAAAGAACAACATTTAGCGACAAAACCTGTGGCGCAAACATTGCGAAAAAATAATAATAGGCGCAATAAGCTAAATTCAAACTCACTGTATTTACGTAAATACCACTGCGTTATACGTATTTCTATTGCAGTCTATTTTAAAAATTTATTTCGAAATATGAGTTGAGAATTTTTTGAGGGCGAATATGGCTATGTTCTGTTGCTTGTCAAATTCTTTGTTGACATATATAACACCTGTGAGATTTTATTTACGTTTGAATTTTGGTCAGCGACACCTGTTCAAAGGGAGCAATTGGTTGAAATGTGACGAAAGAATTATCTAAATAGAAATTCCATTTTATCTGCACTGCAGGCTCTATGGCATTTTTACAAAAACAAATTCATCAATAATACATGTTTCTTTGAATAGACTTGAAATAACTTCTTCATTCGAAAATGTCAGTGTTGAAAAGTAAGACAATAAAATAAAAAATTGACGTAAGGCAATATTTTTTTTAATCTTTTTAATGAGGATAGTTGAGTCACAAACATAATTTTTAGGAACGAGAAAACCTCTTCGAATGATTTCTAATCGCAAGGCCCTACAAAATAAGAATATTGTATAAAAACTCGCCAAAATATACTATTTTCATCCTTAGAGTTACTAAAACGAGTTAGAAATGACGGGTTAATTCATAATCCATCAATAAAGTACAGAAACACGAATGTCAATATCGAAAAATCAAATTAATCGATTCGATTCGGTTTATAACCAAGTTCCAACTTCTAAATTTGAACTATCAAATGTAGCATTTGTTTCTTGAGACGTTTTTTCCAAGATCTTGTTGTTAAGATGTAATACTTTAAGTTTTCATGATAGTTGCAATTAGACGCATGGAGGATATATATAATTTAAATGAATCTTATTTGAAAGCACGACAATAAATATAAAATTTTAAGGCGCTATGAAACAATAATGGAACAAAAATGCAAAGTTTAAAAATTAAAAATTGATGGTCCACTTCGTGAATAAGAGCTCTATGATTTTTTTTAAATGCCATTAAAATACACATTTTTAATCACAATTTTACGTTTATAAAACAAATACCATCGCAAGTAGAAATTTATGAATTAAATTTGAACATTTGACAAAATAAGAAACGGAATGTTTATCAAATCTTACTGGAATCTTATGAATTATTTACTTTCTGACGCTTCATAACGCAATTAATATCTTGATAGACCACATATTCACCACACCAAACTAAGTAAAAACCTAGGTTACCGACAGAAAAGCCTTGAAAGGCATCTTTTGCAAAGGCAAGGCGCAAATTTTTCCCAGCGGTTGATATGAAGATTGACATTTTTAATTCTAAGCATCAAGCAGTCCTTAAACGCAATTGGTGAATGCATGAGGTGAATGCAATGAACAATGTATTATAGAAATATCACTAAAAAGTGGAGATAGCCTCTTTGCTATGCCACGATACGCAATTAGAAAAAACAATTTCAAATTTCAGAAAACAGAACATATTCACCTAATCTTTGCAGAAGATTTCAATGCTCGACGCACGTCGTGGCTCAAGTTATAACATAATATTAGGTCGCTGCAGATGAAATCGCCGATTTAGCAATGACATAAAGTTGGTTGCAATTTTAGTGTATTATATTGGCACAAGGCGGCGCAAATGATTAACATACTGAAGTATAAATACTGCTACCTTGGTTAAAGGAGTCATTTCTGTTTTGCACTTCATAGTGATCGTAAAAACAAAAAGAGAAAGTGAACATTGAAGTAAATCAAAAACGGCTACTTTTACTATACGAATTCAAAATAGAGCGCAACGAGGAATATCAGAAGCGCATTTAGGCCAGCAAATTTCGTTCCGGAGATATGGACCTTGTAAGTGAGCCCGTGGACACCCACGTCAATCGATCAATAAAGACGAGTTGCGTGCATTAGTGGAGTCTGACCCCCGCCAAACCATGAGGGATCTTGCCGAAAAATTAGGCTTTCACAATTCGACAGTTTACCACCACTTGCAACAACTTGAAAAAGTGAAAAAGCTTAACATATGGGTTCCGCGTGATCTTACCGGATGGAAGTTTCAAGTTCCCTTCTCTCTTCGCGATGAAAAGAGGATTTCACACGATAATCGTCGGGGATCGGCTCAATGACTAGATGAAGCGCCAAGACACATGCCGAAACCAAGCCTTCATCCAAAGAAAATAATCGTAACTGTTTGGTGGTCTGTTAGCTGGAGTTATCCACTAGTCGTTCTTGAAACCTGGCGAAAACATCAATGCTGAGTTATGCTGTGCTCAACTGGATGAAATTCATCAGAAATTGATATGGATGGATGTGATACTGCTTCATGATAACGCACGACCTCATGGATCGAGAACAACGGTCTAAAAATTAAACGAGTTGTGCTATGAGACTCTTCCTCACCCTCCATATTCACCAGACCTCTCACCAACAGATTACCATTTCTTTAAACATTTGGATCACTTTTTGGCAGGAAAAAGATTTAATAATGAAGCTGCTGTCAAAAATGCCTTCGAAGAGTTTCTTCGAATCAGAAACTCGGACTTCTACAAAACTTTTTTTTTTTTTTTTTTTTTTGGGTTGGGGGGTGAAGGCAATTTACGCCCGGAGTGTGGGACTCCTAGCAGCGCATGCTACCAGACTACCCACTAAACACCCCCCCTGTCAAGAGATCCTAGCCTGGAACCGTTTGACACATTACTTCGGGCTAGGCCTCTTTTTTACTACGCGCTAGGGCGCCGTCAGTCTAGAGAAATCTCCCTCCAGCGGGAGGGGGCAGGATGGAGGAGGACTGCTGGAAAGGAGACCTCCCTAGACCCCGCGCCCAAGGTTATCTATCGTATATTTTTTGGCAATAAGTATTGCCCGAGAGTAATGTGCCACGCAGGTCCATTTGTCAAAACTTTTCAGCATTTCTCCGACCAGATTGTCTGGAGAAAGCTCTCCCATCACCTCCCACAAGTCCTGCCGCATCCTGTTCCACCTTCTACAGTTGAAGAAGGTGTGACATGCGTCATCCTTTTCCCCTGGGCAGAAAATGCAGTCTGGGGACCGTGATTTACCAATCTTGTGCAAGTAAGACTGAAAATACCCATGCCCGCTAAGAAGCTGGGTAAGGTAATAATCAGTCTCACCGTGCCTTCGATTTAGCCACGATCCCACGTCCCCTATAAGGCGGGCAGTCCAGCGGCCATTGGAGTCGCCTTCCCATGACTGTTGCCACTCGAGTATTGTGCGCTGCCTCTCTTCTCGGTTGACAGCATATCTTGAGCCCTCCACTTTACGGTCATAAATTCTCCGTCGTTCTCTAGCAAGGAGGGCGATGGGTATCACTCCTGCGATCACCAACACCGCCGACTCAGAGACAGTGCGGTATGCAGACGCAACCCGCAAAGCTCCTCGTCTCTGTACCTGGGCCAAGCGCTTTCGGTACAGCTCCTTACTGAGAGCTCCGGCCCAAACCTCAGAGCCGTACAGTAGCACTGACTGTACAGCACTCATGAGAAGTCGGCGTTTGCTCGGTGTGGGCCCACCGATGTTGCACATTAGTCGACTCAAAGCTGAGACGCCCATCGCGGCCTTTTTCGCCGTTGCCCTGATCTGTTCCGAAAAGCTCATTTTGGAATCGATCAATAGTCCCAAATATTTTATTGCGACTTTAGACTCAACAGTCGCATCTCCGATCTGCAAAGGAATTACAGTGGGAATTCTTTTCTTCGTGAGAATGACCACCTCGGTTTTCTCTAGTGCCAAACTGAACCCACGGGTGGTCATCCATTCCCTCACTTGACGCATTAGCACTCCCAGTCTGCGTTGCGCATGTTCGACTGTACGTCCGGCGACCAGTGCTGCTATATCATCTGCATAGCCGACTAAGCGCGACTCATCTGGCAGTTCAAGCCTCAGTAGTCCGTCATATGTGGCGTTCCACAAGTCTGGTCCCAGTATGGAGCCTTGCGCTACACCAGACGTTATCTCCATACTGCGTCGCCCATCTTGTGTGTCATAGAGCAGTTTGCGGTCCTTTAAATAATCCCTCAAAATCCGCATCAGATACCCTGGCAATCGGAAAAAATTTTCCAATGTGCCAAGAATATCCGACCATCTGGCGGAGTTGAAGGCATTTCTGACGTCAAGCGTCACTAGCAAGACAACTCGTTTTTCACTTTTGTGCGCTTCGGCTCGACGGACTGCATTCACCACTTCCATGATGGCATCGGAAGTAGATCGCCCTGCTCTAAAGCCATACTGCCGAGGAGATAGGTCCCCTGCAGCACGAATTGCGTCTGTGAGTCTTCTTTTGATGAGCTTTTCGAACACTTTCCCGGCTGTGTCCAGCATACAAAGCGGCCGGTATGTAGATGGCAGCCCGGGGTCCCCTTTTCCCTTGCTGATCAATGTGAGCCTCGCCACCTTCCAGCGAGATGGGAACACACCTTCTCTCAGGCAAGCGTTGAACACATTGAGCAGCAAGTCAGGACAAACGTGGAAGACCATTTGTAGCACCTCGGATGGAATGCCATCTGGTCCTGGTGCCTTTCGAGCTTTCATAGAAAGCACCGCTTCCCCCAGCTCATTTTTAGTGAACGATGGACATTCGCCTGAGTCGACCTCGTGGGCAGCATCAACACGGACAGGGTGAGTTGGAAAAAGCGCCTGCACTATGCCGTCCATCTTATCTGCTTGAAGTAAATACGGCTTCCGTGAGGTACCGAGCTTGCGCCACACTAACTTGTAGCCGAGCCCCCATGGATCCCTGTTCACATCGTCCACAAGTTCTCGCCAGCAGCGTGCCTTGCTCTCGTTGATGAGTCTTCGGAGTTCTTTCCTTGCTGATCTGTATGCTGCTGTCCTATCGGATGCTTCCTCTACGTTTCTCGACCGCTGAGCTGCACGTCGAAGTCTGTGACACTCGCCTCGTTTGTCTGCGATATCTTTTGACCACCAATGTACAGCAGGCCTGTCGTGTCGAGGCCTCCGTCGAGGCATAGATGAGCTACAGGCAGAAGTGATAAGGTTCATCGTTGACTCCGCCATTCCCTCCACTCCAGCCCTTCCGTTCCCCGAAGGGCATCCCGATGTCGTTCCGCCTTTTAGAATCACATTGGCGAAAGTCTCCACGTCCATTTTTCCGATATTCCACCCGGGAGTGAAAGATCGTTGAGACGAGCGAGTAGTGGTATCGCCGATCTCAAACGCGATGTATTGGTGGTCACTCGCTCACTCGCTTCTACAAAACTGGAATAACTGTACTTGTATCTCAAAAAAGTGTGTGTGTGCAGGGAAAAATGTGTTGCATCTATTGGTACCTATTTTGATTAAATTGATTGTCTTTATAAAAAGTTATAGCTCTTTAAAAATTTAATACTAAATCGGCCATTTCATCTGCAGCAACGTAATACAAGAGGTTTACTGTTGAAAACCAGTGATAATACATGGCCAGTTTGATTTTGGATACATAGATTCATCAGAGGAGCAATAAGGAAGGATATAAGATACAGACCATTATAAGGTTGAACAAGTTGAATAATCTTTTTATCTCACGTGTTAACGAAATTTTTACAATTTAAGGATAACTGTCGCACTTACGACATCTTTATCTTGTACCTTGATCTTGTATGTTCTGAACATGATTCATTCATATTACTGGAATGAAGTCAATACCAAATGAGCGGAAAAATTTAGGGGCATTAGTTCGCAGAACATAGGTAAAATTCTTACGAAAGTGAATTTGTTCCGCTTAAAGTCTCCAGCGGATATATCGAAGCTCATAACTTCTACTAACAACAAGTTACTAACTATAACTAACAAGTTACAGGAAAAAGCAAACAGAAGATTCAGTACAACTCCCGATACATAGGGCAATAAGATCATGCGTGATAACTAACGAACACCTTACAGACTTGGAGGTCTATTTGAATGCGTTTGTCTATCAAAACCCGATTGAATTTTCCAAACCAATTGAAAAAGGCTTAAATCCTCGCAATCATGCTACAAAAGGAAGGTATATTCGTGCATGAAAGGGCATCATCCAAGCATACTGTTGCAGCATGAAAGGGCATCATCCAAGCATACTGTTGCAGCATGAAAGGTTTTTTTTTATGGGTTACTGAGCCATGTGCTACACGTTCATGTTGAGAACTATGACCAGGCTTCAAAATCATTTCTCCATTGATTGGAATTCATTCGGTAGATAGGTCAAGACAAAGTATTTCCATATTGTAATTAGTGAAAGTAGTTTGAAGCCGAACTGGATCATTTGGATGTTTATCCGGATCGTTTGGACGTTTTTCTGAATCGTTTGGACGTTCTTTGGACCTAGATATTGGACTGATGTACAGAATGTACAGTAGATGAATGAACAGGATTACTTAAGTTTTTCCATGATGGTCGAAGCACAGTGAGAAAACTCAAAAAGCGCTCGTCGGATTCGATCGGCGACGGGACTATTCATGAATCACTACTGGGACTATTCAATTGGTTTAAATAGTCGAACGAGGCGGCGGTTTGATTATTTCTTCTCTGTCGTCTGAAGTCTTTATCTTTTAAGTAATTTTAAGTTTAAGTTTTTTGCGTTCCAAAAATAAAGTGACTACTATTTAAAGGTATGAGTGTTTAAGTGTTCACAATATATTTCTGTTGAAAAATTGTAATTTTTTGGTCACATGTCGATAACGTAATTGAATGAAAGGTCATGCTTTACTTCAATAGTAATTGAAACCATGCCAATTTTAATAAATGAACATTTTTGTTTTCAGCCTTTTCATATGCTGTAAATTTTCTGATCCGTTACATTCCGAATCCTACAATTAATCTTTTATCATTATTTTCAGCACCCTGGGCATTATTTAATCAGAACAATGAATGATACTGATATAAATATTTTGAAAAGAGAATTTATTTATAGCATCATTGAGAACGGTTTCATACAAGAAAAATACGTCATCGAAATTGTTAATCATAAATTGTGAATCTTATTCACTTTAGAGCTTCTCAATTACAAAACTTGGCATTTTAAAATGTTATTGAGTCAAAGTCATCTTGATAACACATAATACAGAATTAGCGTTTTTAAATGTTTGATACGTAAAGCACAGAACCGGATTTTCACATATTCGGCCTTTCAATTGCTTCCAAACTGATCTAAGAATCCCTTCAGATTAATTTATTATTGTTGATATATAAAAAAAACTTGTACAGCCCATTAGTCACCTAAAGTATTGTGGCCATGATCGAAATTTCATTACAAGCATATCCAATTCTAATACTAAATGTTTCTAAACACCACTAACAGCTGGAAACTTACTGGAATTAATACAATTGGCTTCTCTATACTAAAATAAACATCATATCACACTTGATTGGCTTCTCGTGACTTTGTCGGCATGCCCTTCATGACTAACAACAGAAACTATACAGAAAAAATGCAAAAAAAGTTACGCATTAATAAACAAATCCTGCTCAGACGCTTACAGGTTTTATAAAACATTTTTAAACTTTAAAATGAATTAAAGTTGCGCCAACAAGGTTTCCATGAAAATCGCAATCTTAGTACTCTTACACAATCTTTCTTAAATTAATCCATTTTAATATTTCTAGATCTTTGTATAACATAGGTATAAATAATATGAACAAGTATACAACTATTGAAAAATATAGTATCACCCATATGCATATCAAAATTATCACTGACCAAACGCGTGATTTATGAAAAGAATATATAAATAACAACAAAAAACAATATCGAATTTTTATCCCATTCGATTATGAATGTTCGCTTGAAAACACGACGTGAGAGCGACTCAATCTAGCTGACGTTGTATGATGTAAATCGAACATTTAAATTACTGGTGTTATTAAAAATAATTAGCAATTTCATATACCGATTTGTATATGAAATGACGAACATTAACTTGATAATTTCTTAAAACTTAATAATTTCTTGAATGCACATATACATTAAATTATATAGTTAACTTCCCCAAAATATATTCGAAATGAATTTAAGATTACTCTTATCAAATTAGTCAAGCACGCAACTTTCTAATCTAAATCATGCACAAGTGTAGTGATATAAACGTAGATGAATAAATATGACCTATGATATCTTTTAGTAACTTAAATGGGTCGGGAATTTCTTTCTATTCATTTCGTTTTGAGCAAGTAGAATAGTTATCAACTTCCAAATTCCAAATTCACCCTCCACAATTACAACAAACACTAATAAAAAACCACATTTTGACACCTTTATTTAAAAATATTTGCGAAACAAATTGAAATTTTTAAGGCCTCTTTCTAATGGAACTATAAAATCTAACTTGATATACCATATAAAGGACTATTCAAATCCATTCGTAAGCAAGCTATTCCCGATTTTTATCCCCTTATAAGACTCTCTTTCTTTGTTGGTTAGTGCAAGGACTACATATAAGGTTCTGGATCATAAGCAACAAACTCTTTATAACCTATATATTCATAAAACTACAAACTACAAATTTGTCTTGTCTCAGGAGTAATTTCATCAATCTGAGATATTGTCGTGTATTTTAGATGTAAACAACAAACCAGGAAATTTTCCTTGTCATATTCATATCATACGAGAATATTTGAGGTTATGTTTTTTTTTTCTGGACAAATAATTCAAATATGCTCAAACCCCTCTTTGCATTCCCATTTCCACTATATCCGTGCATTCGTACTCTTTTCCCGACTATCAAGTTTTAAGCCCTTAATTCTAGCAGGATAAGCTATCACATAATTCATACTGCAAAGTACAAGAACCTCCTGTATTTAAATTCTTATCTGCCCTAAGTAACTTCATCAATATACTTCAATAATGAAGTTCTAAAACGACAAAGGTTGCCTTAACAGTATTGCAAAGAATGTCCTAGCAGGTGTATTGACCGTAAACAGCTAATCAAAACGTCAGAGTACAGATTGAAGTCTTAATAACACGTGGATAATACATAAATGGAGTAGGGTTTTGTTTGAAGGAAAATTATCAATTCTTAAAGAAAACGAGAACAACAAAGAACATAGGAGTAACGTGTGTATGTGCGCAACGAAACAATGCGCGTTGCGAAACTGCTCGAATTCATGCGCAGTCAAAAAAGTTTCTAGAAAAAAAGCGGAGGAAAGTGCCTGAGGAAGGCCGACTGATAACGGTCGAATCTCGATTACGGAAAAATAAAAAAATAAAAAATAAATTTTTAAAATAAAAAATTTCGAACGCAAAATTAAAATTAAGATTTCCTTCTTTATTCTTCAGAATGATTTTGCGAAGATGATAGCAATTACGAACGTGTCTAGAAAATTTAGTGTAAATTTTAGTACATGAGACATAGTTGTAGAGTGCATAGATGACACACAAGGTTTCATAAAGATCGAAAAACTATCGAAAAATACTTCAACAGCTGCCAACTAAAACGATTCAAATATTTCAATCATATTTTATCTCTGGTACTAGACAACTTTAAGGTGAGGTGAATCATGCAATTGTCGTCAGACGGGTTTCGCAAGCACGGGTTTCTTGTTTTAAAAATTAAAATGAAACATTCTACGATCGTATCATCGCAATCAATGGAACCTAGGGCCTTGGGTTCATGTTTTTATATGTCATAGCAACGTCTAGAAAATCCATAGCCAATTCAAGGGTGGTACACTTGGGATAATGTATCTTCCTTGGTCTGGAGGAGCTGCAAAGTGAAGTCACCGGGCAGATTCGGATGCTCAGTAGAAAAGAAACAGAATTCCTCTAATAATTTGCACCCATTTCAATAAAAATTTCTCGAATAACACCCCACGGTCATCTATATCTGAAGGCAGGCTCGTATAATATCTTTTTATAAAATGGCGAAAAAATGTTTGCATAGTGTGAGATTTTGCGCTTTAAATTTGGATTTTGAGCTTAAATTCAATTTACTTTTTTCTTACTTTTACGTTACATAATATTACGTTTTGCGACGAACTTTTTAAAATCACTGCAGGATAGCAATAAGAAACCGCTATCGCCGTCATTAGCAGGTGTATTTATGACACATATTGAAGAGTAATTGAACTATGTACACATATGTTGAAGACGTACTAGCCATTTGGAATAAGAAATACTCGAAAGTTTCAAACAGATATCAACAAAATCCACGAAAGTTGGAATTCACTTTGAAAATGAATAAAATTGGAGTTCAAGTTTTCCTGGACATGGGAATTTCTGGATTTGAGGATTAATGGATCGTGAAGTTGGAAATGGCGGCCATGGAAAACAGGGTGTTATTTTTTCTGCGTTGTCATAGTATTCCCCTATATATTCACCGCGCATTTGTAACCTAAGCGAAAATTCATTTACACGGTTGCTACAAAAACACGTGGAATGAGTATGGTAGGTGACGGACAGCTTTTCCGATTACGGTCTCTTTTTAACTAACCAATAACTTACAAGACGATGAGTGCGGACTATGGGCAAGTGTTGTCATGCAAGGCATCGGTGATCAAAACCGATCCGTCCTGTCTTGACCTATTGCTAACAGTAGATATCGAAAATGATAGATTGACCAGACTTCATGAAGTTGTAGCGTATGAAACCAACGTCAGATTACCAGATTCACTATCAGGGTCTTTCGGTGGATCCAGCGTCTCGGTTTGTGTTTTGGGAATTTATCTATGTCCAATGACTGCGATAAACGCTTGCGATTGTAATACATGATCCACTTTTTGCCACATGTGACATTTAAACTGAAAAATGGACTTTTTTGCTGGGAAAAAAACGAAGGGTATGTCTCGTGTCGACGTTTATTTAAGTATCAATCAAATCGTTCAGTATACATATGTCAAGTTTCTGTACCTAAACGACTTGAGCCAAATATTCGAAGATTGACTCCTTAGTAACAGCAAAAATCATTCATAGCTCTTCTCGGTTTTAATCGGGATTTGCATCTAAGCTGGCCTTCTGAGCATCATCATTCATCTTAGTCTCAGTTCGCACAAGTGTAGCCATTTGGCCAATGGTCCATATGATCGACATTTTTTGAACAAACTGTGGATTCAGTGAATTCAGTACATTTAATAGCTATAAGTTTAGTACATTTAATAGCTATTAGTAGTTTGCGCCACTGTGATTCCATGATGAAAATTATATTTCACCAGCACCCGAATTTTTGATGTTTCAATACCTGTCCGTTCTGATGAACTGTACGTTTTTCGTTTAAAAGAAAGATCTTGAGCGCGGTTGATCATACCGACCCGCAAAAGATGCCAGCGAACAACAGCTAGATTGACTACGATCAACAGGCTCTAATGAATGACGAAAAGTTGACATTTACAAAATATTTATAAAAGAACGGTCCAACTTACACATTAGAAAAGAAGAAAACTGCAACAAGGAATCGGAATCCCTCCGTGAGATTATCCATCGCGGTTCATATAGTTGGGCAAGGACTTATTACGAAAGGGGACAACGGATAAGCGTTGAAGCAGATCAGAAGTATATCGAAACTAGACGCATGAACCCCACTAGGATTTTCCACCGATTATACTTATTATAATAAAAAATAATTTTTAACATTTGAAAACAAGTAAATATTGCAGAAAAGTAATTTGAAAATAATAAAAGTTGACTTAATGAAGCCGTAGCCCAATCGAAAGCCATAATATTGTCTAGAAACAAACGCACTGAAGAAGGAATTATGTAGAAGGAATTAAATGAAGGAATTAAGTAGCTTCTGTATTCGTACAAGGGAAAGTTTAAAAAAATGTCATAATTATAAAACCGTTTCTCTTGTACCAATTTGCAAATAGCAACAAACCATAATGATACAGTCCAACATTTTCTATTTCCAGTCTAACATCTAACAATTTCTACTGTATTAACACCGCTGATTTTCTCAGAACTCCCGAATATTTGCACGAATTGCGCTGCTTTTATAGGTCTTCCATAAATCTATAAGTATTATTTATAGATTATATCTATATTTATTGTTGTTCATTGTACCTAACATTTACCAAATAGCATAATTATAAATTTAATATATAAATATTTAATCAGACGTGTTTGATTTACAAATTTTATAAAAGCCTATTATTCACAAAGTTTATAAATGCCATAATTAATTCAAAAAATATATTTTGAAAATACCTTAAAATATTAATTGAATAAAACATTTATTTATTCAGTCTTTCTCTACCATAACGCAGATACTGCATGCGCTATTTTCTATGTTGAGTTAGAACAACTTTAATTTAGAAAGGTCACAAGAAATAATTCTGCGAAGAATTAAAACTCAAATTATCAAAATATGCGGATTTATGCGATGTTACTAAGTGCTCAGAAGATTAAAAAGTATACTCGAGTTATCAGGAATAAATAAATTTCCTTTGTCTCGTTGTAATAGTCTCATAGTCGCACATGCTCAAGTCCGATGTTAATATACAAATTTTTTTAGTAGTTACTTTTTTGAACTTAAGATTGTTCCTTCCAGACTTTGTATGCATTGCTCTTGATATTTTCGCTTATTTCTGAAATATCATTAAAGAAAAGATCCTTACAGTGTTCTAAACTATGATAAGCTCGAAGAAAGGAGATGTTCAATAAAATAACCATCAGGGCCCCAAGTATCAAAAGTATTATTACAATCGATCTTCTCATTCATCTCATCAATACTGTTGTAACGACGTAGGTTCAAGTTCATTGATTAACAAAAGATTGTTACTTTGATTTTATATTAAATTGTAGTCAAAAGGCTTTCACAATCGTTGGAAGATAATTATTTCAAATTTGAAATGAATATTTGATAAATTTTGGATTGGAACGGACAAGGATCATACTTTATTCGTTCCGTCGGGCATTATATGGTCTCGTAAGATTTGGCATTTATAGATACTCAGATGAACATTCTAGGAATATTCTAAGAAGATATTCAAATGATTCAATCAAAAGATATTCATTGAAATGACTAATAGCGGTTCAAGATAATTTATCTAATTGGATGCATAAGAATGGATAACTATTACGGCTCAGGTCCGCTGGCAATAATACCTATATAATCAATTTCTTATCCATTGTTTTCAAATTTTGAATTTATTATTCCATTAAGGTTTTAACAAGAATTTTGATTGAAAATAGCGTAAATTATTGTTCAATTGTTTAAATAAATCCCAAATCTTCCAACAAATTTCATAAATAACTTTATAAGGTTTTGTAAAAATTTGCCTAGTTTTTCAGAGTATACTTATAAGAATACTGACTATTTCTCTAAAGAGTATGTTCAGAGGTTTTTCGAACGCTTCATATCGCTTAATCCACACCGTTTGATTAACATATTTTGAATATGTCTTAACGCAACAATCATATAGCATTCATACAAGCAAAAATCTTAAAATTAATATGATCTAATAAGTTACATTGTAAATGTCATAATTTGCATGTTTGAGGAAGCGTTTTAATCAACCAGATGCATGGGTTATGCTTTCATTTCCCAAATGGCTGGCAAAAACTATCATATTAAAGTATTAAAGATCATCGAGCTTGGTCATGGTTCGATGAACAAAAGGTTATTTCAAGTGCAACAATCTGCAAACATCACTTGCGGTTAATCTAAACCTTGATAGTATATCTAGTATCGCTAATTTCAGTGCAATCTTATTGAAACTCCGGTAAGAGGTTTCTGGTGCACTTAAATGGGTGAACCAGAACCCATTTAAGTGCACCGACCCGGTAAGAGGTTATATCTTACCCGACCCGGTAAGAAGTTTCTGGTGCACTTGCCTTAAATCATATCTGCTTTGTTTCATTTTCAATACTTGCAAATGAGGAATTATCAACAGTTTGAATGGTTCGATCAGAATCATGCCAAGCCCCACGTCGCTGCAATTAATGTCTAATTTTAAAATAATATAGAGACTTGCATTTTACGCGACATGTGACCGATGTTAGCTACATTTGTATTACTGGTCCAATTTGAATAAGCGCAACAGTCCGTGCAGGCGCAAACTTCACAGCCAAATAATTCTCGGTGTCGGACTTACGATTACTATTAGTGAGCCGGCGTTTCAGTCAGCGAACGGAACTTGTCGTTACTTCACGTGTTGTCTCGAGACATGTTGGTCGTCTATGAGCTTGACTGAACAGAATTCATTCCACTGCAGGTATTAATGAATGTGCTCGAGAGTATTCGCTAATATATAAATCTGATTTCTTATTGTCGAGAATATCTATATTTAAGCAGCACACAAATTTGGTCACGGTCAAGTTCCTTCCTGCTGCGCTTCAAATCATAATTTGCTTATACCTGATGTTTGCCTAGCCCATCACAATCCGCAGCCGTAAACATTACCATACCGAACGTGCATACGATTAGCAGCAGACGGAATTATATTTTTAAACAGACAGTCCTCCCAGCAACCTGGTGTTTGATTTTCACGGGCGCGGATGTTTCCCGTGGCCAGGCGAAACGTACGCAAATGCACTTCCAACAAGCGGCGCCAAAATAGCATCACAGCTCATGATTTAATATTGCGATAACATCATGCAGCTGCAAATATACATCGGAACCTTTTGTAGTGCAACGTTGCCCACTAACATCAAACGCAAATGTTTGACAAATTACTCATCTCCTCCGTTTTGGCAAATCTTCACACATCCACTACTTGGAAGAATCCGCTCAAGTCAGACGTCCGAGGCAGGTTCAAGTTAGACCAGCAATTGTGGAAGAGCACAGTTCTGGAAATACTTGTTTGAAGCTCCTAAGGGATGACCGACTGACAGCGCGAAATGTGGCGTGATCTTTGGAGGAGACACTTTTGGTACGAAGTAGAGCATGATTCATTTTATAAGAAAGGTTTCGAACTTTATCGCCGCACTGTTTCATTCGGAAACAGGACAAGTTAACATAAATCAAATCGCGATATATCCGACGTTGAAACACTAAACACGAGCAATATAATTCCTGCAAATCCTAACAGATTGATAGTGTGCCAGATTTAACTCCCGGCAACACCCGTTCGGACAAAATTTTATATTTTTTCGATATAATAACATACCACGTATTGGAAATGGTTTAGTCATCACAGTTTCCGTAGTCGGAGGCAACATTTTTTTCACTTCTTCAGACATGACACTCGGACATAGTTGTATTTCGTTTGAAATTTCTTTCACTTTAGTACTCCCAACCGTAGTCGTACGCACGCGCAGCGAAGGCGAATTATTCCCGCTGTATACCACATCCATTTTCCTCCGTGACTCTCCTGCAACTGCTGGCACTGGTCAACGGTTCACAAATATAACCGTATAACACTACAGCAAACAAATAGCTGCTGCTTCCACACGCGCGACGGCAAAAATGCAAACTCCTTCAGTTTTTATCGACACGGCGCAAAATCCAAATTACATCCAAAACGTTCAACAAAACCCATCCACCCCTCTTGCCGACTTCGTAGCTGTTGAAATTGTTGTTTTCTATTTTATATCATTTGTCACTATCGCGTGAGATTTGACATTTCTATTCATTGATTCAAAAAGAACGTTCAAAGACGAATTTTAACACCTTTGAATGTTTACAGTGGTAAATTACACAATTGTATGAAATAAAATTTCAAGTTTTCAGAAAAGAATCAGTATGAAATTTAATTAAAAGGTTGGCAATAAAAATAAGCATAAAATATAATAAAGTGGTCAGAAATATATCAGATTAGTTTTCATAGAAAGCGCATGGTATTAAAAACGAGCTTAATCCAATTCTTCAGATTTCAAATGCAATTACTTTTTTCAGGTCATTCAGTAAATTCAGAATGAGTTTATTTTTCTTATTTTCTGTTTTCACAACATCCTTGTAATATAAGCCTAATTATAAGCAAGAAGCATAGAGCAAAGCAAAAGCATAGAAAAGAATTTGGAAAAAACATAAACAGAAAAACATTTATTTTATTTTAAGATCCTCCATAATAATAATGATTATTGGCTATGGATTGGTCGAAGTAATCGAAGGTAATGCATTCAAAATTCGATGAAGCTGTTGCTCCATTTGCATTTTATTTGGTTGCTCTCTCCCTGTCTCTCTCTTAGATATGCTTATCAATTCACCAGTAGCATGGTATAATACTCAATTTATTATCTAAACAATTTTATTGCACCGCGTTAGAATTTTCTCAATATAAGGAGCATTTCAGTCTTACCAACTACGGAAAAAATTAAACCGTTCGGCAATAATCTAATAAAATATCTGTTTAGATAAATATGCTTGTTATCAGTTTTAAATGCTGATTTTACTAGATTTCAGTTTCAAGGAATAGAAAAAAAATGCTTCGTAGTACGCGTTATGAATTGTGGAGGATAGAAAGTCGAAAATACAGAATGTACAAACAGAAAACTATATCGGGGACAACAGAAACGTCAGATTAAATTTAATATTTTATTGTGGGCACATGTTATAATTTTACCGCAGGCTGTCTAGCCTTCATGCGTGTCCGACTAATGTCTCAATAAGTTGGTACCAATTACTTTTTGTTAAGTAAATTTTTCAATGAAGATATGTCATTAAAAAGCAATTCCTAATATTTTTTAAAGATGTATTTAAACGTGTTTAGTTAGACTCGGTCTGAACATAGTTTTTCAATAGCAGCCAATTCACTCTATATTTCAAATTGTTTATTATAGTATTATTCAAATGCAACGTATAACGTATCGCAACAAGATAACGACATCGTAACCAGCCAAAAGAGTGTTTCATTTTCTCACTTATTCATCTGCACTATTATCACATTGTATTTCTAGCGGGAGCGTACGAAAAAATAAGATATTACGTACAAATTCTTAGATATGTAGAATTAGACTAGCCAATTTATAGACTTATAGAAAATACATATTTGTCTAAAAGAAAGGTCCTATGAATTGGGTGGGCAACAAATTTGTGAATATGTTTCGATTCTAATGCAAACACGTTGATTTGAAAACGGTCCAATTAGATCGAATATTTCTTATAATTCAAATTCCCCATTTTATTGTAGCTCGACTTGTGACGCCTAGATGTCATTCTGTATTTTACACTGTAAATTTACATTCACTTTGCTTGTTTTCAAGCGGCCAAAATGCATTCTGGCGCCTCACACCGCTCCACACCTGGTCTATTTCTTTCCTTCCCATCTATGTGTGCGCCCGTTTCAACACGTCCAGCTGTCAGTGTGTGTGGAACGCGATTTTGTCGGTCGACAGTTTACGTCGGGTTCGAAGAATTTTCCGTGCAAATTAGAAATTAGTTAACGAAACATTCAGTTATAACGCTATAAAAACAGTGCAAGTACCAGTCCTTGTGTTGTGCTACCAAAAGTCTACCAATTCCACGCTTGGTGACGCGTTCACGCCGACTTTTCGCTGCCTGGCCGCGCGAAGTGCCCCCTAAATAGAGCGCCGCGAGTGCATTTTAATGGCCGCAGTGGTATCATGTCATTCGGGTATTTTGCTGGTTTCGCGTGTGTTGTGCAAGAAATTAGATTGGTCGTACTATCCTCGCAATTTGAGTTCGACCACTAGATTCGTGTTAGCCGTGTAGTGTGTCTACCGCCGCGATTTAACGCCATTTTCTACTAAATTCCAAGGTATCCCCCAGTAGCATTACATAAAAAATGTCGCTAGTGGTTACGGCTGCGAACAGTCCGATGAAAAATTCGAAACTCCATACGGTGGACTGGCTGAAGGCATGAAACCTCAATCAGAAGTGAAATGTTCAAGAGTCGCCAACGTGAAAACAAGTAAGCCAAGACGCAAATGTCGATGTTAATTTGGTAAAGTAGAAATTTACTCGTAAGAATCTTGTTTTAGAAAGGGTCATGCCGACTGAGCCTCGCTCGCGGAGGCTGTGTTCTAGCATGAACTAATCCAAAATATGCATGCTCGCCAGTGAGGTGATCTAATTTGTATTGCATTTCGTTGCAGGTAAATGCAAAGTAGTGAAAAGCTTGAAACCACTGGTGAATTTTCGATTTTATTTGGACATCGAACGACACAACGTCTCTCTGAAAGTCGAGTCGAAAATCAAAGAACTTGGCGGCGTAAGTTAAAGATTTCAATTTATTGTGCTTGCTATATCATGCTTTTGGTTCGGTTGGTTTTGATTGTTTCGATACTTTTTTTAGTTTTCAACTACAATCTACTTTAGTCATCGTCTTCCGTTTTCGAATGATTGCGCGGCTGTTGGTATCGCGGCCGCTAATGCTTTTACCTTTCGGTTATCGATGAGTTAACTTGAAGCGATGAACGTGAGGAAGTGCTACAGGCAAGGCGAGAAAATGTGTTCGCCCGTTCCAAGTGCAAATGCTTGCTTCGTTACTGTTGAGCACCGAGTTTCGAGAAAAGCATTTCGACTCACCAACATTGGCCGCGGTGCCCGTGTTCAATTTGTTTTGATTGTTTACTTCCAATAGAGTTTTCCGTACACAATGATACCGCCGAAACGGATGTATAGAAAGTGGCGGGCGCGTGAGGGAGAAACGACTATCGATACGAAAGTTGTCGACGTGTGCCGATGTACGGAGATATGTCAAGTTCTAGTTGGCGCGCATGACATTCGGTTGTTATCGGCTGGTTGTTGGGTTGGCTGGTTCGTCTGCCGCCAAATGTACAGAATGAAGTCTGTGTTTGCTGCTATGGCTGCGGGCGTTGATGTTGCTGCCTTGTACCGGTCGAGAAGATAGAGCCCATTTCATGTTGGCGAACGACGTGTCAACTATTTTTTCTTGTGCCGTAATGGCGTAGAGCTTATGTCCGATATAAATTTCATTCCATGCTGTGTACACAATTCTCCGGTGGCACAACAGAGGCTTGCCAAGACGCATGCATTCATGTGGCTCGCGTTCCAAGTTTTCGATGGCCGCAGTGCGTATTGTGAAGTAACGAACAAATAAATTGCCTCACATATGGCGCGCACAAGGTCCGAAAGTTTGGTCCCGAAAATGATCATTCGATGTATTTATGCTAACAATTGTAAAATAAGTGCGTTCATATCTTCTTTTTAACTAACATCATTTACTTCAAAAGCAAACTGAAATTGTTCACTCTAGGTTGGTTATCGTAATTAGAACGTAATATAAGTATTTTGTAAAGTTAATTACTTGGGACAAGAGTTTCTGAGCTAGTCTCGCATGTTTGTGTTATCGTGCATTTTCCTGTGACCACGACAAACTTGTGGAACCAGCGTTAATATAAAATAGGCAAAAGAATGGCGATATTGTATGATATGCCTATATGTGTATGCATATATGTATGATTTGCCAGCATAATATGAGCAAGCTGTTGGTCCATTTTTCTTATTCGAACAAACATCTTCGGAGCATTGGCAAATCATGACGAGTATTGGAATCACTAGTTTTAATTCGTTTTACGAAGTCAGCTGTTGAAAGTTGTACTAACATTTTCTATGTTGCTTTCCATCCTCTGAAACTTGTTTCATTTTTCAGGAGTCAGTTTATTATACTCTAGCATATTTCGGATGAATTAGTTATTAGGGACAAAATGACGACTTTTGATTGCATTGACTAAGGATTTAGATTTTTATATATATTATAGGTACGATTCATTCATATGTCATAACTTACCGGTTTTTTCATCAAAAGACGGAATTAATATGATAGTATAGAACTGCTTTCCACTAACCTTCATATTTTTTAGCCTTCGATTAATCTTTGCCCAATTCTATGGAACATGCTCAAAATTGGTAATTTATCGGAAACTTTTAGGCGGTAGGTAACTTCTAAGCAACCATCTTTCGTATCAAGTGTGTTTTGCGTTTTGTATAAAGTGATTTTATAAATGGTCCAAAATAATATGCATAACAGATTCCAATTTTGCTTCGTCATTGGATGCAAATCTTTCTCCTAGAATTGTCTTTTCAGCATTAAAACTTTTTGAAAATTTTCCCCGACAGTCTACTTGTTTTTTTTTAATTATATGTAGAGTATTTAAAAAAATGTTATATATACTCTCGTTATAATCACATTTTGTAGCGTCCATTTTGTAATTTTAAATAATTACGTCGACACGATGGAGGGCTCACGGTTTTTAAAAAGAATTATATATTTCAGAAGAAAAATGAACAGGATTTTTTTAAGCAGTGAAAAAGCACAAAATTATAGAACTAATTCAATTGGATCCCCAATTGTCGTTATTGAAATACGTTCGAGAATCACAATCATTATTTTTTCTTTTCGTTTTCTTTCTTTTTGATTTGCAACACAATTGCGTTTCTCCGAACGCTTGACATTCATCTTCATTATAATTTAAAAGTCTAGAGTGTCTAGACTTTAAAAGTCTAAAAAGGACGTGAATGCTTTGTATTAAAAATTCAAACTTCAATTCTTTCATGCAGCGCGACCGGTATACTGTAGTGTTGCTGGCGGGAATATGTGGATATGTTTAGTAAATTTTAATTATATTTGCAATTTTCAATGAACAAAATCAGACACTTTGGTGCTGCAAAACTCATATTAAATTTGAATGCTTGCGCGTTGGGAATAGTCACGTAACCATTTGCGCCGCCTTTCATTATAATATTTGTATTTTCCTAAAAAAAATTTTTTTCAATTTCTCCTAGTACTGAAAACTGCAAGTTGTATTTTCATGAAGGAATTAAAAGAATCTAAATTGTTTTAAATTCATTTGAACTAATCACTTTTAGAATTCTAAGTTGCCATACATTTTCCAGTGACATTAGTAAGTAAATTTTAACTAGTAAATCTAAATAAAATCGTTTCATTGTTGACAGTTTATAAAAATTTTATCGCAGTTTAGTTTTACAAATATCATTTCATGAAAAGCAGAATTCTTTGAAACTTTTATTACGGCTATAATTTCTAGCTTTTAAGCTTCTCTTAACTTTTAAGGGGCTATTATATATCCGCAAACACTTCCACCATCTTCAAAATCAATCAAAAAAAGCGTTAAGTTGTATATCAATTGCCTATATATGGTTACTGTGCGGTGGGTGCCATTGATTCTTGTAGTACCATCCCGGAGAAGATTTTCCTGACACTTTGGAAACCCAGGATTTTTCTCTAAGTGCGAAATACAGTGGATCTACAATGATTTTTTACCACACATATATTTTGTAATTTTAGGGGGTGGGAAAGAATAAAATTTCACGTGCCAAGTAAACTGCATCGTCCAGTATTCTGATCATAAATAGGTTTTAATTGACTTTTGACTGTATAAATAATTTTACAACGTTCTCTAAAGCCACGAAACTCTTTATCTACACTTACTGCTAAGGATCATACGTTTTTGTATAGTTTTTGATGAAAATATCACAAAGTGGATGTATTACAACTAATGAGTTTCCCGAATTTCTTGTTTTTCGTATATATAAACTCGAGCAAGTTGACGAAAACATAAATCAATTATACGGTAGTATCCATCTGTAAAATGTGGACCAATTATCTTGACTCTGTCACCTCTGTCACAGCTGAAAGACGCCAAAATAGCGACTTTCAATTTATTTGTACATTCGATATTTATGATTTATGAATGTTTATCATTGCACAAAAAACTGTGAATGATATAAAACCACAACGAAGACAAAACTGATCGAACTGCGTTTACATAAGAAGTTCCCAAATGCAATTTTTTTTTAACTAACAACTTCATTTTTAGCTTTCGTGAGCATAAATATGGAAACGAAAATTTGTTTTTATATTTATTCACTTAATACTCAGACCTCTCGAATTGCACATGTACTTGCAAAAGTTAACCTCGCACCAAATGCAAAAGTATTCGCCGTATATTTTGGTTTTCGATCTTCTACTAGATGTAGTTAAGTAGGTGCTCAGCACTTAATTACTCTTTCGGAATGTGGGATACATTCTAGCTTTCTCGTTCTGCTATTTCTATCTTCTAATTCATCTTCAGTCTCTATGGGATTTTCTACTTTATTTTGGCTTGTTTCTTACTCACTGCGTTTCTAACAGTGTTTCCGGCAGCATTGATGGCCTTAAATTTTAAGCACAGTATACACGTTTTTGTCCGACGGGAACAGAAAAGTAGTTTTTTTTTCCTATGGAAGAAGTCCCGTCGTTCTCCGTCTGTAGGTCCCAAGATTTTAGCACGTTTATAAAATAAAACATAAATTTGCACAAATTTATGCGAAGAAAACAGTAGAAAGATGATGAGAAAAGGAAACATTTTTTACACTTGATTAAAAGGAAAATGTAATATGTGGTGTTTATAATCGATGAATCAATGGTTGATAGGCTGACTGTGGTCGCAAATCAATCTTGGATTTGGATCCATAATTGTGATTTCAAACGCTTTTTAGCTTAATGTCGTAATACTGCAATCAGTCATACTTTTCCTGAAGCGTTGGATTCAGTTTTATTTTAATTGAGTATTAGTCTTGAGGGCAGATTCTAATTCATCTTGTATTGTACAGAGGTATTGTTATTTACATTTTTTGTTCCCCTTTTCACAATCGTCTGAGTTCTAGTGTATGTGTGTATTATTTTTACGCGATAATTTCGATTTACTTTAATTATTCATGGACATGTTAATTCAGAGACATATTCAAATAAATGCAAATATATCAATTTCAGTCGATTGAATTCTTGCTTACAAAGGAAGTTACACACTTTATAACAGATAAGGTCCTAGATAACAGAGATACTCACGTACAATCACCACAAGGACCAGCCTCACCTCAGACATCCGTATCAAATTACTCAGAGCTTGGAAGCAATGCCTCTATTGGCAATGAATCCAAGGTAAACTTACTTCAAATTAAATTGAACGTGTTATACATTTGATTTTATTTTAGGGTGGAAATAAAGTAAAGAGTCGTGCAGATGCAATGCTCCAACGTGCTCGCAAAGTAACAACAGAATCCGAACGACAGACAACAATTAATCGCAGTCCATCGCAAGTGGCTCGTAGGTGGGGCACACCCATTTGGCATACAGAATACGCTCTTAAATATTTCGAAAAAGTTTATAACGCCATCAAAGAACACTATAAAGGAGAATTTCCACCAAAAACGAAAGAAAAACCGGGAAATGCTAAAGTGCTAAAAGGGAACTTTATTAAGGTCGAATCATTTCAAAAACAGTACAGACCGTACTATCAGCTATTGAAAAGCAAATGGCCGAAAATCAATTTGGAGAGTGATGAGAATATTGGCGCATTTATCTATGCAAATGATCAATCATCAAAGTCTAATAGAACAGTAAAGGCGGCCTCAAAAAAATTGCCCGAATCGAAAAAGTCACAAAACAGCAATATGACACGAAAAAATCGCTCAACAAAACACATAAGAATGCAGCCTAGTAGCCGGCTTTCATCTGACAAACAGTGTGGATTTTGTGAAATATGCCGCGTGGAGTACGATGTGTTAACAACCCATTTAAAAACCGATGAACATATAAATTTTGTTAAAAATGACCGCAATTTCCTGGAATTAGATTCGCTGATAAAATCTAGTGCCAATGTAAAATTCCTTAGTATTAACAAGCCATTATTCAACGGTAGTAGTGATTGTGAAATATTCCCAAAGAGATCACGGCGGAGCGCGGCGGTAAACAACAGACTTATACGCAATCACAGTCATTCAGATGTGGATATAATCAAAAACAGTTTAGATATTAGCAGGAAGTCCCTATCGGAGGGCAACTTTTCTCGAAATACAAGAAAGTCGTTTTCTCGACAATCGATAAATCTTCCGCCGCCGAGATTAACGCGATGTGATGAAATTGAAAAGAAACCACAAATCATGGGTGCGGTGGTGAGAGCTAGAAGAGAATCAGTAAAGAAAATTAATTATGCAGAACCAGGAGAAGATGAGGAGAATTCAGATGATGCAGCATTTCCTTCAGTCCAGAAAAAGCGTGCGAAAATACCGAAAACATCGAACGTGAGAGCGAAAATTGAAGAATCGTCTGATATCAAGCCAAAGCAACCAATATCTACAGTCATGTATAAAGTTGTCGAGACGAAAACTAACAACATTCTGGACAAAAAGGAACCCCTAGCAGAGAAAAATTTTGAGCAACCCGCACCGCTGATCGTTAAGTTTCGTAAGGTTCGTCAAACCGAATTGGCACTTCTCAATGGTGAAGCTGTTAATTTCATGTTTCCTCCAAAAATGTCAAGCGACGTGCCGACTGATGTAGACCGCCAAACCACATCTGATGTACGTTCAACACAAACAAATGAATTTTCAAGTAGTCCAAAAAGGAAATCTTCAGTTATTAGTCATTGTACCGATGAAAGTCAAGATAGTGCGAGCTCAAAACGTAAAAAAGAAGAGCATTCCTCCGCGGTGACGTCTGCACCAATTGCCGGGGAAAGCAGGCAAGATGAAGAAGAAACTACTAATGGGAGAAAAGTTAGGCGATACAGAAAACGGCGATTTCGGAGGGCCCCCATCCAGCCGCGTGGACACAGAAGAATAAAATTGGAGCCTATTGATGTTAACGAAACAGAAGTAATAAATGCTCTTGATTCAAATTCACCGGAGGATGGGATGGGGGAGAACAATGAAATGCGTTATAACTTAGACAATTTATTAAAAAACGAGCTTGGACAGTACAAATTCGCTTTTGAGCGGATACCTTACAATGAACCATGGTATGAAGTATTTCAACGGCAGGATGATTACAAGGAGCTTGTATTTGAATATTATGGAAGTACAGGTGAGTTATCTTATCAAATGTTAACATCAACCAGCACGCTATATATCCAACATCAACCAACACGAATATATCAAATATGAATGAAACTTACCCGGCAAAAGATGTTGCTATAGTAAATTAGTGAGACCATAAAAATTCAATGTCTTTCCTTTGGAAACAGATTTACGACTCATTTCTTGTATTGATTTTTCGATTTTATCTTTAACTTGTAGTGACTAACTTCAGAACGGAGTGTTTTATGTGTATCTACCGCATAGGCAAATTGAAGCGCGATCAAGAACATAAGTTCTGTTCATAATTGATCCATATTCGTTGTTTTTCATCATTAGTGAAACTTAATGTCTGCCACTTTTAATAATTTTTTTTCTAACGCATTTTCTAGTATATCGCAAACTACCATATGAAATGGGGCCTCTTCCGCCATTACCTGCCGTATGTGATTGTCGAATAAATAAAAACGAGGATACAAGGCCTAACACACCATTACCGCTGGCATCAACTAAAATAGAAAATCCTTCACCTATAGGAGAAATCCAATCGTCTGCCGAAAGCACAAAAGCAGAGTCGATTGCTTCTAAGTCGCCACCGCCAAAGACAAAGAACAAAAAAACAGTTGATCGAGTAGCTGCGTTGCTTAATATTGACATGCCAAGAAAGTCACCACGTGAACATCCATCTACTTTGGCCATTCTTAGCTGCTTAATCAATCGAAGAGAAGAGAAAACTTCAGCAAAAAAAATCGATAAACTTTCAGCTGCAGAGGATTCTAAAATAATTGAAAAGTCTGAACCAGATAAGCAAAAAGTCGAGAATTCTGAAGAAATTAAAAAGCCTCTTGGGAATGGAATATATTCTATTGCAAAGGACGCAACTACGCCATCGGTTGCATTGAACGAAAGAAAACATCTCGAGTCAAAGCATGAATCAAAACTGCAAATATCTCCGCAAATTGGAGAGAATGTAAAGCGCTTGCGTCGAGGTGAAAAGTTGCTGGAAAACAAGAAGGCGAAAGTAGAAGAATCAGCTGCGGATGGTTTATTAATAAAACGTAAAAGAGGGAGACCCCGCAAAAACTTCAATGATCAACATAGGAAACCAAATGAATACAAACGCGAAAAAGCGAAAACTTATTCCGCATGCCAGCAAAAGTACGTTGATGTGAATCGATTGAAAAAGCAAATCGATCTTTATCTCTCTCAGCCACCTACAGATGTAGACTTACAAGAAGAAGAAGAAGAAATTATACCAATCAACACAAAAAATGAGGGCTGTGTGATAGACAACTTCAGACACGAATTGGATTTGGGGAACTTGGTATTCGATGGTGCTTCTAGCGAAGCAATGAATATTTTCAATATGAATACAACAAAGTCAGTTACAAATAAAATGCGCTTCTATAAACTTTTTTCCATGAACAAAAAAATCAAGGTGAACAGGACAGGTTGGCCGAAAAAGAGAAGAGTTATCACTCGTCATCAGAGCGGTATGAAAATGCCAAATTTTTCAGGGTTGGCTAGCATAGATATATCCAGTCAGGTGGAAAACGAGGCTGGGAATGAAATAGCTATTCCGGCACAGTCGCCAATCACTCCACCGGAAACTGATGTCGAGGAAAAAGTTGAAGGTGATCAAAATCTCCCAACAGCTATACCGGATGAGAACACGAACCTTACATTCACTAGCGAACGCGCTGACAATAATTCTGACATGTTCACAGTTTCGTCAGATAGTCTTGACACCGTTCTGGATGTGGGAAGTCAGATTAAGACTGAAGTTCAGAAAGAAATCATTGCCAGTCGAAAATGTAAAGTTAATCTATGTAACAAATTACCACTAGATGTAAAAATTCGTAAATCGTCTCGAATATGTTTTCGGCGGAATAAACACCTCTACCTGCACCGCAGCATAGGTAAGATTAAGCAAGAGCGACCGGATACTGGTGATGAAAGCGACCATGCAACAAATTCTTCTTGCTCACCGCATCCTATAACGCCCACAGAAAACGCAGTTAAAACATCGCAAGTCAAATCTACACCAGTGTGCCCACTTTCACCAAGAAGGCTACGAAAACCGCGCGGGAGATGGTACCGTGAAAGATAGTCTTCCTACGTTTAAATAGTGAATAGTTGGGTCAACAAGAATGTAAAAGTAATTTATGGACAAATTTGTTGCATAAGCTGCCAGTATTTAATGGTTCACTTGCCTACTTTATGTAGCACTATGTGCTCAGCGGCAACCGGCGAATATCTTCTAATGCTGACATAGTCATCCAAAATGGCATATATTACCACCATTTAACTATTATTTAAATGTTCATTTTAAAAAAATATCAATTCTACTGAAGCCCTTGTGAAATCGTGTTAAGTATAAGTTCTTTTAGTTTGTAAACTGTATAATATAATGTAATTCACAATGTATAATCTATAAGGGGAGTAAAAGCAAGAGATAAAATTTACTAAAGATGTATCCTAATTCATTTAAAACAGAAACCTTGTACATTTTGAAAAGCGAAAACAAGACAAAGAAAATAAAAAATTGAGCATAGAAATGAAATTTCTCAATACAAGAGAAAATCCGATGAGAAAGTGTTTAAATGCTAAAAATGATAGATTATATTTTTCATTACATTATTTATTGCAATTCTTTACGATAATGGAAAAATTGTTTTCTTTTTGTTTTAATCTATATTTTGTATCTGTATGTAGTTAAAAGATAGAATATAATAAAATTAATTTTTGCCGAAAGTTGTGCATTCATATTTTCAAAAAAACATAATATGCCCGAAAAAAATTTAAAACCTAGATTTTCTATGTAAACCTGTCTCATTTTAGGCCTTAAGTGCCTTCTACGGGGTGTTTATTGATTTTTGTATATATGTGCAAGTATTGGATTGTGTATCTGCGAGAAACACACGTGAGCCATCATACGTTTATTAAACTAGAAACAATAATCTTTGGCTTCACCCGTCTCGATGGCTCTTTGACAGGGAAGAACCTTTATAAGATGCTTCTTTTTCTCGATAATGCTCCTAACCTAACACTAACCTTGCGGGTGTATTTGTTACTCTCTCGATAAACTACAGAGTCTGTGCTCAGGTTGTGCATTCAACACCATTTTCTTTAGAAATCTTTGAATATACTATCAGCCGTTAAGTTCTAAGAAATTTTATTTCAGTTATGAGCGCAGTATCAATTCCATTTAGGTGTATGATGCACTGATTTGGTTTTATTCAAATTGGGCCGTGGATCTGATTCCAGTCCGATTCCGACGTGTCTGCATTTTTTTCGTAGTTCGTTTGTTACTTTCCCTTGGTTGCAATAACATCAGTTCTAGAAAGCTTATCTCGAGTTGTTCCCCGAAAAATTCCATTGTAGAGATAACTAACACTTCTCTATTCGCTAATGGTGCGAGGGCCCAGTAAGCATACGACGGCTCCATCCACAACGGGTTGCCCTAACAAGAGAATTAGAATATAATTCACCTTGATTTTCAGTTACTTCCTCATACTTTTTCAAGCATTCCTTTCTGTTTCACAGCGGCTATTATTTAACGCTCTTTTAATATCTAGAAATGCATCTGGTACTACTGAATGACGTATTCTTGGAAAAAGGTAAAGAAAGCCCACTGCTAACTTTCCACAAGTGCCTTACCATATATTTGCCATCGTTTTTGCTACGCGATACCAATTTGTTTAAATCAATAATGATCACGCCGCTTCATTTCATAGTTTAATTTCGCTTATGAATGAAATTTCGTTCAGAATGAGTGAAATCGTCAATATGAACACCAATTTCAGATGGATTAATTACGAACTTTGTTGTCTTGGCTCGCTTTTTTCACTGGGCCCCGCACCATAAGAATTTAGTTTATTTCATTTGCACTGCCAAAGCGAGAATCAAGCAAAGTGCGCATTCGGCCTCTGCCTTTAATTTTTGAGTTGAAACATTGCAACATACAGTATTCAAAAATGAGTGCCCATTGAGTTCATTTGTGTGGAATAAAATTCGATCTTTGAAGTTTTCATTTAAAATTCTTGAATTCATATAGCCATGTAACCCAGTTATGAGCCGAAACGGCGGTGTAAAGTTCTCTCGTGCGGATCGTATGTAGTATCCAACAATTGGGTAAGTCGATCCCTTGTTATAATATTCAAATAAATTGGAATCTTTTAATACAAAAACGTGCCGTGTAAAACGCCAGCAGACCTTGTTCTAACATTAGCAGCTATCCGCCAATTTCCAAACGAATGCTTGCGCTGGGAATGATTCAAAAGCAACAAACTTGGATTCTTTATGTATTGAAGCCTATGTCATTGAGCGTCGTTTTCCACCTAATATATAAAAAGATTCGAATTTCGTGCTGGCAACATTTGGTCCTATTTTAATTGCACTGAAATCCCTAGCGTTGAAATATGATTTGTAATAAAAATTACACAAGCAAGTTTCTTGCATCTCAGATAAGTTTGGCAAAACAAAAACATAGAAGCGGAAAATTTTCGTTTTACTATTATAAAAGTTCATAAAAACTCAATAATCGTTTGAATTAAAAAAATAACAATTTTATTGAAAAACTGATTTTAAACTATAAATCAACAATATTTGAATTTATCGACTTTTTCACTAATTGCGTTCAAAACAACCATCGCACTTTCTCTAATACCCGTAAAACTTGATCCAGTATCACAATGTTTCGTTATCATTGGATCTAGAGGTAAACTCCCCAAAAAATCAACTTCCATTTCTTCGCACATCTTCTTTGCCCCGCCCGTTCGTGCCGGAAATATTTCAGAACTTTTTTTGCATTTAGCACATTCAAAAATTGACATGTTCTCGACAACTCCCAATATTGGAATTTTCATTTTTTTACAAAATGATATTTCTTTACGAACATCGAGCAAGGAAACTTCTTGTGGTGTCGTGACAATAATAGCTCCAACTTTACCAGATGTGGGCAGCAGATATGATACTGATGATAAATGTTCGTCAGACGTTCCAGGAGGTGTATCCAAAAGCAAAACATCTAAATTACCCCAGTCGACTTCGCTAAGAAATTGCCGAATCATACCATTCTTCTTTGGTCCACGCCATATGATTGCGTCATCTGGACTTGAGAGTAAGAAACCGATGGACATTAGGCTGAGGTTATCCTCGATAAAAACTGGCGACCAACCGGACCCTAAAATATAAGTGGTTATAATTCTTAGTGGTATAATTCTATTTACAGTAGAAAGATTTGGAAATTCTTATTATTTAAAGTCAATTGTTCTGCGATTTTAGTTGGGATTTTATAATCGTTGTATCGACATTAGTTAAGCCACGGAACCATTGCTTCTTGCAATCACGCGCTTGAATTAAAGAGGCAAGTTTTTTAAAAGGATATCAGTGCTTTGCAACGGAGTATCCAAATTTAGTATTCATTATTTATTTATTCGTTCAATGAGCAATAACGATCATTTGTTACTTTTAATTCGAACAATGACAATTTTTTTATCGAGAAATGTGAACTAATTCTATAAAACAGAGGCATAAAGGCAATATTTATTCATAAAACCTATTTTTTGTTTATTTTACATTTAAGTGGAAATTTAGCTTGTTAGTTGAAGTTAGTTCTGATGAATCAATTTTGACCAAAAGGCAAACAACGAATAGTTTCAAGCCAATTTTACTCCATATGGTTACAAACTCTTGAAACGGTTGAAATATTAAAAAAAATCAATTGATTCGTAAAATCTTCAAATGCATCAAATTTTAAAAAACTATACAAATTTAGACAAAACTTGTTCCAAAGATTGGTTAATTATTATATTTTATTTTGGCATTTCTTATATTTATAACCCATGAAACGAGTAATGAAAGCCGATTATTTTGTGCCAAAAAGCCAAACTATATTAACATTAACTACATGGCCTGGTTGTCCTTCTCCTTCACTTTATATGAAGTAGCGCATATCCCAAGAATTCTTTCGTTTCTTTCTTCTAGGTATAATTATGTACCTTAGTACAATGCTCTGTGAACGCTCTATATCTTTATAAATGAACTATATGAATTTGAATTATTGAATGGACGTTCTATTGCCCAACGTTTTTATCGTATCTGCAAATATTGGAGACGATACACAAATAGAACAAAATTTGCATTTCATTTCGCGAAATTAGATGGTAAAGCTCTTCAAAATAAATCATTTTCGTTATCAATCCATATCACAGAATGATTCAACAAATATTCAAGACTAGTTCCTTCGAAACGCAACTGAAGAAAGTCTTATTAACGCATACAAATAATTAAAATAAGATTATTGGAAACTTCTTACCTGATTGATGAACAAGCTCATCCTTAACACCTAACATACGCGGCTGCGACGGTCCACAAATGTCCAGGTCTAAAACACCAAAGTTCTGGTCCGCATATTTTTGTGAAAGAGTTCGCGACAATAGAGCAGTGAAAGTACTTTTGCCTACCCCACCTTTTCCCGACAACACCAATATTTTGGTGTGAACTTCCTTCAGCCTTTCTATTACTAGTTGAGCGGAACCATCATCTTTGCCTGCACCGCCTGATGAACAAATTGATTGGTTCGGGCACCCGGCGCAAGCACTTGCCTTGCCGGCATCTGTACTTTCCACTCCCGGGCAACCATGTGCCGCATTCTCTGGGACCGTTGTCATTTCGTATCAATTACTATTTCAATTGAAAACCAAATAGGCTAGCAGGCGACTCATTCGTTTAAGATTCGCCCGATGACAGTATGCATCAAACCACATATCTAGAATTCCTCCAGTGTCAATAAAGTACTAGTTCAGAGGCGGTTATATTCATAGTGCTTCCTAATGGGACTGAGCTGTCAGGTCCAGTTTTGCAGTGATTTTTTATTTCGCATATCATATAATACTTGAATAGATAAAATTTTGTCATATATATTATATTTTCGCAGAATCTAATTCATGCAAAATTCGATTAATACTTCCGACACATAAAAACATGCTTTGAGTGCTTGACATTGACGTGAAAACACAATTCTTGTCAACGAACAACAGACTAGAATACCTAAGCGTACTAGACGGTTGCACATTAAAAAGCAAATTGTACCACCCGAGCGCAGTAGAACGAAAGTAAAAAAAATATGGTGGTTAATCTCGGTTGTTTTGTGTAGTTTTCCTCGATTTTTCCGATTTTCAAATGCAATTCAATCATTTGCACGCGTTTCCGTGACTGAATTCGGTGGCGGAATGGCGAAAATATTGTGTGCATTCTATAAATTGTTTATGAAATGAGTTGACGTTTTACTTTGTACTAAAATGGCGGATATTTTAACATAATTAAGAGAAAAGTGCAGCAGCATATATATCTATATTTTGTGAGTGAAGAGGAAAATTTTCGCGTTTACAATAGTTAGTTAATAATGGACGTAGATGAAATATTGGAAGAAGACTTCGAAGAAGGCTCTGATGATGCTGACAACGAGTTCCAATATCTCAATGATCCGTCGTCGACGCAGCCCTCATCTGGTAAGGAGACGAAAAAACAGCAAGAGCATAGTAGTTAGCTAGCATGGAATAGCAAGCGGTAGTAAAATATAAGGCGGCTGTTCTGAAGTGCATATACAATTCAGTGATTTCCCTAAGTTTATATCCGGTGTCAGCAGCGATATATCGATGTCTAATGAATTGCTTTCGACAGGCAGAACTGTCGCTTAAATTGTCACTGCTTTTAGGGTAGTTCTATGCTAGAAGTGGTTATTGACGGAAAATGAGCTTGCTTATCTAGCATGCATTCTATTTGTAACAATCTTTAGGAAAACTTCGTGGCCTGCTAAGTAAAAGCCTCATAATGAAGTGGTCTAGGAATCAGCGGGTACGAAAAAGTGGCCGCATGAGTTTAGTGTCAAATGGGGGCTTGTCAGTGAAAATTCCAGTATGGCTACCATGGGAAGTCTAGTTTGACGTCTTTGAAGAAGCGTACTCTGCTTTAGCATTCAAACTTATTGCAAATTCATATTGATACCGTGCAGTATAAAGCATGTTAAGATTAGTTACTTTGGACAATGGAATTTTGTTTACAAGTACGCCTTAATGTTTCGAATTTGAAATGAATGTCAACGCTCGCTCCTTATAAAAACGATATCTACTAACGATAGAATTATTTATTAGTAGAAATCCTTGTGGTTATTTATTCATATGTGATCACCCAATCAAAATCAAATAATCTAACAGTCTAGTAAAAATACTAATACGAAGTTTGAAAGGTACATCCAAATGTAGTACTCCTGTGAAACAAGTTGTGCATGCCGTGATCACCTTACTAAGTTATATTGACATCTGAAATTTTTACCATTAAGGTCTTCACAATTAGTCATTATTTTCATTTCTACTTTCCAAAATAATTGCCCAAATTATGCTTGTAGGAAATGTTTGATGTAAACAAAATCGTTTCATTGATGATATCAAACTGAATAGCCGTAAACTGTTCCTTTTTATGTAGTGATTGATGTAATGTAATATAACTGGCACTTTTGTATGATTGACTAGTTCTTCTACATAACATGGGAATTTTCAGGAAAAACTTACCGTTTGTTAGTACTTGCTGCAATCCACAATGTTTTTAATATTTTAAATGATAGTTAAAGTATGACAGTAACAAGTTGCACTGAGATGATATAAATAATGTTCGATAACCATCAACCGGCCTTGCTTTCTGTGCATTATTCGAACAGCAACTTCGTAGCAACAGTAAGATTGAAAAGAGTAGTAACAGTCTGAAAAGATTCACAAAGCATCGAATCAATTATCAAACCAGCCAATTTTAGACATACAATTCGTCCGAAAGTTGCTTTCATACGAAGTCACTGCTAATATTATTGACAACGTATAAAGTATGAGTAGATTGTTATATGTAATAAACTATATATGGAATGATATATTATACATTATTATATCATAGTACTGAAGCTAAGCAAACAGTTTTCGTCCAATAATTTGTAGATTTACCAATAATTAACATGAATGAATAAATTTTGAAAGGCCGATAAAGAGCTTCACTTCTCTCACGGTTTCAAACAAGCTGCAGATGAGTTTAGCTTGCCTTTAAGCGATCGTTCCTTTAGCACTTTTACGTTGTAAACATCATTTGACTCTTCACTCATATTCTTGTCCGACATCTTAGTGATCGACGCAGAAGATTCATTGTACTTTAGTAGACTTAAGTATATTTAAGATTTCAGTATACTTAAGAAATAACGCGAATCGCTTATATATAGCGTAAGCAATTTTTTCTAAAGTAGTTCAATTTAGGAGCAGAGATATTTTTAGCGATATGTTTCACGAAACAGTATATGTCAGCAGTGTTTCCACTTCATCGCATCGTTCGATGAATTTCCGCGTCCGTCAGTATTGTTTATAGGGCTCATCCTCTTGTCCTGCAGAAACCAAGGAGTTAGTTTTTTCCTGTGTGGCAGTTCTGTTACGCTCAGCAATGTCGAGTGTTAGGTTTGGTGGCCAGACTCGCACAATTTACACGGAAGAGCTCTGTACTTACATTTTTCTTGGCTTATCAGTTCCGATTCCTATTCGCTCAACGTGTTAACCCTAAAGATAGTGGCCCTTTTAAATTTCCATTGATAAACGATCCCCATTCCTATTTCTCCCAAGGAGTTGTTCTGCCCTTGTTTTGTTTGGCTGAGGATAAATTCTTCTGGCCTTAACTTTTGCTACGAATTTAATCTGTTCACACTGGAATACAATGTTCGCGTAATTTCTCGTATTTTTTTTTTTTTAAATTTTATCGCCATATAGCTATAGTTTCTATATCATTTTGTTCTGTGCACGTTTAAAACTTATGGCTGGGAAATGACTATACTTTGTTGGAAAATTTTCATAAAAATAATTCCATAGATCTGTTCTCTAAATTGTACTAAATGTACATCTAAATAATTCTATGCGTTCAAAAATAACTTCTTCAGTTTTTGTCTTTTCTATAAGCTTCATGTTGCCGGAAGAAATTTTAATAATTAAGTTACCACATCATTTTATATGAACTAAATTTGTGATGGTATGCAACAATGCTTTTCGCTAGAAAAAATGAACGGTTTTTGTTCCAGACAAAAGCATTGATGACTTAAAAAAATTTTCCGCTAAACTTTATCATATATGATGGTAGACTCTCCGCTTAATGGACTATGGAACTCTCCTTTCGATGAGTTTCTCCGTTTAATCAGCCGTTGATCTGTATTCTTTTACTAAATTGGGCGGAATTTGATTTTAGTTTTATAGTACAAGTATTCAGTTCTTTTCGTTTACGTTATCGTCAAACTGCGACAAGACCCACATTTCATTTGGGAAATACCCTAAGGGCCATTTTACCTTCTTTAACTTATTCTTCCAGTTGTCATTGTTGTGTTTTTCTAAAGACCAAGCCATCGAAATAAGGAATACTTTCGAAGGCGTGTAATAATCAGCGGTTGCTTCTAAATGAAATGAAGCATGAATTGCACGCGTTATATGTTTAGTTTAGTATTTTCATATTACAGTGCGATGTTACTTGTGGTTTATCAAGGATTTCTTCCTTAAAAAGTTAGCCATGAAATCCACCGGAACAGAGTAAACGAAGAACAAAATTTTCTAATCCTTATCATTGAATCCAATTGAAAATTAAAGCCCTTTGTTTTTTAAATTATAAAATCTTTTAAAACCTAATTATCAGCCCATTAAAACAAATATTGACATTGCTGACCAAATTGCAGGTCCACCTTCTACACCAAATTCATGTACGTCCTCACCACCTATCAACCATAGTGATGAATCACCTGTGTCCACATTCTATTCGCAAAATGGCAATACTCTGGTTTTTAGTGGGGGCAAGCCGTCATATGGTCCAAAACGTGGGCCTGGTCGGCCACGTAAAGAATATCCTGGCATGCGGGGAGCAGTTAGAGATGCGCGGACAGTGTTCAAAAGAAGCCGTGGAAACTTAAAAGGGACGCCTGTACGGAAAAAGTTCACTGGCAAAGATGAGCGCCAATCATCACTAATAAATAATAATGGGCCACATACATCGCAAGACGGCAACGGTTTCATGTTCATGTCATCAAAATCGCCTACAAATGATTTTATGAACAATAGCATGGAATCGAATGTTTCCAGTGAGATTGCCGATAAATCTTTGCAATTCGTAGAGGAACCACCGTATTTTCCTGAGAAGTGGTATGCTTCGGTATGGGTAGCAATCAGAGCAAATTTAAAATTTTATTTTTTAGGCCCGGAAAGGTATGCGCCTTATGCAATCTTGGAGAAAGAAGTCAGCTGGGTCAGGGTGAAATGCTTCGCATGGAAATCACCGAAGAGGATCGTGAATTATTCCGCACTGATTCTCCAAACTCAGATGATAAGGAAGCATTTTCAAATGATATGAATAGTAATTTGAATACATTCCCTCAGATAAGTAATAGAAGGCAAAAGGGGCTAAACAAGTGCAAGTAAAATTTTTAGGGTAAAAAAGAGGTTCAATTTTGTAGTTTTTACAATTTCAGAAATCCTGTGAACACGTCGGAATACGTCGATGAACTCGATAAGATCGGTCACTTTGAACCGATCGAAATGGCGCATTTAATGGATAATAATTATTACTTCATTCATAGATCCTGTGCGACATGGTCCTCAGGAGTAATAAGGGATCCAACGGGAGCTTTGAGCAAAGTAGCATATGCAGTTTCCCAAAGCCTGAAGCGAAAGTGCTCTTACTGTGGTCATTTTGGTGCAAGTGTGTCGTGCAAGGTAAATTTCGTAATTTCGTTAATCACAATATATTTTTAATTAATAATTAATTTTTAAGATGGCGTGCGCAAAATTTTTTCATTATCCTTGCGTTGCGGCGTCAGGTGGATTTCAGACCATACAATCTTACATTTCTTTTTGCAAGGAACATTTAGGTCAGGTTCCAATCATTTGTACGGATGATATAAATTGTCGAAGATGTTGCGGTCTGGGTGATGTTTCCAATTTAGTAATGTGCTCAATATGTGGTGATCATTATCATGGAACATGTGAGGGTTTGCCGCAGTTACCAGGAGTCCGGACTGGATGGCAGTGCACATCGTGTCATAAGTGCCAGATTTGCAGAGTACCTGACACCAACGAAGGAAGATCCTTAAGTTGTGAACAATGTCATAAAGTTTATCACGCAAATTGTTTACGACCGATAATGTCGTCCATCCCAAAATATGGATGGAAATGCCGAGTAAGTGATTGAAGTGATATTCATAGGAAATATTTTGAAAAGAAACTTTTCCTTAAATTTGAAGCGATGTCGAGTGTGTTCTGATTGTGGTTCGCGTACACCAGGAGCAGGCGCGTCTTCAAGATGGCATGCCCATTATACTGTCTGTGATTCATGCTATCAGCAAAGAAACAAAGGATTCTCATGTCCGATTTGCCATAGAGCGTATCGTGCCGCTGCTTATAGGGAAATGGTTAAATGTAGTCTGTGCAATAAGTGAGTAATGGCTTATGAAGTTGTTAACTAAACGTTGATTAAATATGTTTCTTTAGATTCGTACACAGCACTTGTGACTCAGAAGCTGATTTAGCTGTGTATCATGCCAGGAAGGAAAACAATCCTGATTATGATTATGAGTGCCCTCCATGTAAACAATTAATCCAAAGCGGGCGCTTTAATCAAGCTTTAGCGCGTCGCAATAGTAATTTCGATGAGGATTTATTGTCAGGTTTGCAAGAAAGCTGTCAAGGTCCTGATGATCTCGATAGTCCTGAACTGGAAAAAAATTCGGACTTTGGTCTTGGAAAGGGTAAGCCGTATGCAATGAAAGTTTCAAAGAAACGAATTGGTCCTCCATTTGGACAATTAAATAAAGGACGAGGTAAACTGGGCTTCGGCAAACGATCGAGACTTTCGGATTTAGGTCGTAAGCGGGGACCTAAAACGAAAATGAGGGGGATATTTGGTATTCCTGGGCTTAGTTTACAGCGACCAATGGCCGAAGCGAATAAAGTAGACGACGAGCCGGGAATAGAAAACCGATTAGTTCTTTGCTCAGCCAAAGACAAGTTTATTCTGACACAGGATATATGCGTAATGTGTGGCGCCATCGGTACAGATTATGAAGGCTGCCTTATTTCATGCGCTCAATGCGGTCAATGCTATCATCCATATTGCGTGAACGTGAAAGTGACAAAAGTTATATTAAAAAAAGGGTGGAGATGCTTGGATTGCACAGTATGTGAAGGTTGTGGAGATAAGAACGATGAAGCTAGATTGATTCTTTGTGACGAATGTGATATTTCTTATCATATATATTGCATGGATCCTCCATTAGAACACGTACCTCAGGGTAACTGGAAGTGTAAGTGGTGTGCGGTTTGTCAAAAATGCGGTCGTGAATCACCGGGAAAGAATTGTACATGGAAAAATAGTTATTCTGAGTGTGGCCCATGTGCAAGTCAAGCTGCTTGTGCAGTTTGTTCAGAATCATATAATGATGGCGAGCTAGTGATACAATGTGCAAACTGTGAGCGTTGGTTGCATTGTAAATGTGATATGATCAAAAACGAGGAAGATGCAGACAAATGTGATGATGATAATTATCATTGTGTTTTGTGTCGACCCAAAGATGTGCCACCTTTGCATTTAATGCCAGAAAAAAGAGAAACTCCAACTCCGAAACCTGTAGAGATTCAACTGAAATTAGAGGAACCTCTTGACGTAGTGTCTTACCATGGATTAGAAGGATCCCATTTCATTGACGGAGTATTTCTAAGTGAGCATGGATTGAGCTCAATAAAATCGCTTCAGATGGAATATATAAGAAAAAAGAGGAAACAAAAAGTGTCAACTGAAACAAATAACAAAGAAGCAGGTATTCTGGCATCTATTGAATCAGTGGTGGCAGGCAGCGGAGTTGATGCACTGAATGAGGACACCAAAGTGGAGCTGCTTGATCCGAAAGAAGAAGCAGAAATATATAAGGATGGAATGGTGTGGGAAAGATCAGACGGCAGTCCCCCCGAAGGATTTGCTCTATGCACGAATGAAAAAGGTGTTGTTGTTCTTCGAAAGAAGCGTCAACGGAACCTACAGAAACTTGGTATTGGCGGTTTTAATGTTCGAAATCGAACTATGAAAAAAGATAAGGATGACATGGACGAGCATACAGATATTACAACGGCTGGGGGAGGTTCTAATGAAAATACACCTACAGATAAAAAGAAGAAACCAATCAGAAAGCGGCAGAAAAATAAGTTGGCTGAAACATATCCGGTTTATTTACAAGAGGCTTTCTTTGGAAAAAGTTTGTTAGATACAACTAAGTCGAATTTCGAATCGGATAGTAGTGATGACGACACAAAGAGCAACGTATCTGATGATAAAATTGTCAAACTTACCCCTGAGGAATTAAAAATGTTGGAGAGCGTTAAGAATAATAACAAGGGAAATACAACTCCGAATGCGGGTTCTACATTAGAAGGCGCCTTTACGGAAGTGAAGAATATTATGCTGAAATCAAATACAAGTGAAAATTCGTTACAATTAGGGGTTTCATCTGCAGCATCACAAGGCGAAGACGACAATGACAATGATCCTGATGCCGATACTCTAAAGGATATTTTATTAGATTCTGATTTAGTCAACTCTATAATTAATGATGGGGATGATTTAGTGAAAAACAGTATGATAAAAATCATGATTAAATTAGTATAATAAATTAATATTAACTTACTTATCTAGGTGATTTAGGGGTACAGTTCGATTCAAATGTAGGGACACGAAAAGATGATCTCCCGGATATACTTGGTCCGAACTTTAATCTAGATTCGATTGGAATCAACAGTAAAGATGTAGAAGAAATATTCCAAGGTGTCATAAATCCCGTAAGAAGAATTTGCAACGAAAATTAACAATAATAGCGAAAACTTCAAAAATCTTGATTATTCTTCCCACAGGAACCAAAGCAGTATACAAACATAATAAAGCAAGAGGATGCAGGAATTTCATTGTCGGCTAACCAATTCCCGAAGGCGACCACTCCTACTGAAATTCAACAATTTGTTTCAAATGGTGGGATCGAGGACGTCAAACCTCCTCTAGTAATGAACAATTTTTTGCCAGTACAATCACAATTTTCGAATAATGATATACAAAACCTTGAACAAGTTCAGGTGCACTCAACATCATCAACTCCTACTCAAAGTTTTGTGAATCAAAATCCACCAAGCGCTGGGTAAAGATTCGTATTTTATTGGATTATATATTATGACAAATTCTATTCTAATGATAGTTCAAATTCATCAATGGGTTTTACTTCAAATGCATCCGTTCCAAATGTTTGGTCGTCGAATTCACAAAGTCCACGACAGAGCGTTGATTTTAGTGCCAGCCAGAGCGAAGATTCAGTTGCATCTGCGGTTGCTACAGATAGTGGATCGATGAAATCAACAGAAAAGATGCGAAGAGATGAAGGTAAAATAAGTTTATATCAGTGTCATACACGCTTGCATGTCAAATTTGAAACAACTGTTTAAAAAATGCGTTTACTTTTAGAACTTGGTGAAATGGCAACAAAAGCCGCAGTACTTTATGCGAATACTAATCATCCTGAACTTAAGCTCGATTTTCCAAATTGGTCCGATCGACAAAAGCAAATATATAAAAGATGGAGGCAATTGCCTAGTGAAAAGAAAGCTCCATTCTTACAACAAGCGCGTGATAATCGTACGGCGCTTCGGATGCGAAAAAATCAACAGGTAATTCATTTAATTTTTTATTAAAGTTATCAAAACATACAAACTCAATTCCTCTTCAACGGGGAGATATTCAATTGGCTCAGTTATCCTTTCCTCTGTAACTAGCAGCAAAATTTCGCAGTTAGTAGAGTACACACGTGTTGTCTTTAGAATCACTTGTATGCTAGATATGAATTTAGATATTTTCGGATGATATTTTTAATTACCAATTGAAATTCCCCTAACAAACTATCAATCAGTGTCATATTAAAAATATTATAAGTTAATTATTTTCGCATATGATAGAAATTTGACTATTAGTCATCGAATAAAGTTTTCCGCACTTTCTACAATTTTATTAAATTAACGATTTTCAATTATTATGAAAATTGAATCCCACAACACATACAGATGATATTGGTTGAATAATACTGCTGCAAAAAGAATGCTCTGAATAATCAGCTTAAAGATTTTCATAAAAATCGAATGTTTAAAACTTATATATAACATATATAAACTTACTCTCCGATAAAAAAAAAACCTGTATATCTTTCATGGAATTTGCAGAATTTCGGAAGTTGTTTGAATCCTATATTTTGTCCCTTACTTTTAATGAACATATAGGTCTTATATGTCGCTTTAATGTGGTTAAACATGACGCAGTCATTGCGAATATCTTCATTTTTGTCATGAAAAATATAATCTCATGCAATGCTATTTAGGTTGCGGGCTTCAAAGTAATGAAAATTTCACGTCAACATAGTAATGAAAAGAAGACACATTAAGAAAATTGGTTGTTCGTGACGTAAATATTGTTCATTTGACGCACCATTGCGCAAAACATTTATAAGAAGCTGGTAAACTTTAATTCTATTCTTTGCTTTATATGTTTTGCAGATATTGCTAACGCATTCGAGTTTAAATAACTATTTAAACACTTTATATTCCCTTCGAAACATTAGTGAAATTATGTGGGCTTTTTTTTTATAACGATTAAAAACCCTTTCTCAATTGCATCTGGTAGACTTTAGTTTTCCTTTCATCCACGAATTTATGAATTTCTCGTTTTGCATTTCTCTGTAAATTAAAAAAGACTTTATACCTTTGGTGGACTTTTTTCTATGATCTAAACCGTGGTTTCATTAGTTTCCATGGAAATTCATAAACATTCCGTTCACATCAGACCTATCAAAAAGATGATATTTCAACTCATCCTAAACCATTACTTCATTGCGAATAAATCATACACATGATTCGTATTTTGTCTCACTTGTACGAACTTTCTTTTGCGAATAAATCATAAATATGATATTTATTTTGTCTCACTTGTACGAATCTTCGAATCAATCATGGAAACTCACAAGTTTCACGGTGGATATATAGATAAAGATATTCGTAACGAGCTTGCGTTTGGTATATGTTTAGTCCGACGATTTGGAAGCTTAAAAAACGTTTTCGCATGGTTTGCAATTACCTACAATCATGAATTAACTGGTGCACAAAAAGATTTCTTAAATGGCCGACATACTTTCAACAAATGGCATGTTAACAATAATTTTCTTTTAATATAACATATTGTTAACGTGTTCTAGTGTTTAACATACACTAGTTAGTTACCCCTGAGAAACGAAACGACTGATTTCTGAAATACTAGTATATGATAAAAATCAATTCTATGGTTTATAGTAAAATGATCCGACAACTTGAGATTAAACATGGCATGTTATTCAAACCAGAATGATGGAAACTTTTTTGCTAGCAACTAGCTTAAAAACGTCGTATTCTCACGAGTATTACATAAGTATCATAGTTTTTTATGTTGATCGAAAAACGACAAATCCCATAGCATTTAAAATACTTTAGATATGTGTTTTTTTTTTGACAATATTCGATGGATGTTGATTTCCATATGTTTAGATTTCCTCTATCTAGAAGATAGAGCCAATTTGGGCTTTTGCTCACGATATGTAATTCTGATGATAAAATAAAATCATAACTGGGTACTTAATGGATATAATATACATTTCAATTGAATGTTAGAAGCAAGTTTTCTACATAAGGGACATTTATTTTCAATTTTGAGATCATTTATTGTCAATTTTGCATTAGAAAGTCATTACCAATTGATTTTTCAATATCAAATGCTTCTTTTATAAATAAGTTTGAATTGTTTCTCACACATGTGATACCTTACTATATTCTGTTAGAAATATTAGACGTATAGGTCTCCTTGAAATCATCTGATTTACCAGCGGGACCATGGTGAAGAATTTTTTATTCTCAGGATGTACTTTAATTCGTTTCATGAATTACCCTTTAGTTTTTTTCGAAAAATTGAAAATTTTCGACATGAGTTTTGTCACCAGTACAAATTTCTTTTTGTATTTTGTTTTGCTTATCCCAATCTAGTTAGACTTTGCATTCTTGGAACTTCGAACCTTGATAAAAAACATAACGTACATTTAAAACAATCATCTTCTCAAAAAAATACGAAAAAATAGTGAACTTCAAAGTCAAATTAAAACGCAAAATCCCGAATTGGATTATTATAAATTCATCTATACTAAAAAATCACGTTATTATGAACAGGGTGGTGAAATTGACAAGGAAAAGAATCCATCCATGGATTTATTAGGTAGTGTCGACTCTGGGGATTTGGATTTATCAACTGACCAAAATGATGAAGATGATAGCACATCAAGGCTAAGTTCATGTTCTTCGAGCGTTGATGTAGATTCTAACAATAAATCATCCTCAACGTACGATTTAAAGGAGGTCATTGATGAAAGCGACTCTGCTGCCACGTCTAATCATAAACAAGACTTCAAAGTCGAGTGCAATAAAGATACAATTATTCATAAAACGCTCCAGACATCAGCCACAACAACAACCCCAACCAATGTTGCAATACGTTATAAATTGAATGTCATTAAAGAAACAAATTTAGCACAACCAAAAAGGAATGTGGAAATGATAAAAGAATCAAATACAGCGAAAAGGAACACATTCCCGAAATTTTACATTAGCACTAATATGAACGGTCCAGCGCCGAATGTAACAGTAAACCCGAATGGAGCCTTCAATACTGGGTCTAAAAGCGTCTTGCACACTTACTGCGCTACACGGCCAATCACCAACCATTTTCTCGTTATGAATAAAACGCCTGTTCAACGGTTGTCTGTAGAAGTACCAAATATCAACAGTTGCGTACCGAAAGACAACAAACATGTTCTAATTAGAGGAGTCGTAAATGAAGATGATGCAAGACCCAGACAGTTGCAAATTGGCAATAAGAAAATCTTGCATTTAAACCCAAACGCCGAGTACTTAGACATTAATGGCAAAAAAATGAATGCAGCTAACAGTGGCGCAGCAGCAATCAACTCAATTTACTTAGATCAAAATATTCGAGTGTTAACACCATCTGAAATAATGAAAACTTTACCAATCATTCCCAGCCAAGATTCAATCTCGTCCACTGTGTCGTCTTCATCGGCATCAACCTCAACTACAGTTATAAATAACTTTAACAATCGAGTCATGACAAACGATTCTTGTTCTTTGGTGAGGATTTTAATATGAAATTGTTGCATCTCTTACTTTTTTATTCGGAAGTGAAAAACATGATATGGCTTAGACTGTTATTGGTATACGTAATTATCTATTTGAAATGTATTTGTTTAAGTTTTTTGAGTTTTGATGAGCGATTAAATATGAAACTATTTCGCTTCTTATTTGAAGTTTTATCTGCAAAAAGAAAAGACCGTATCAAGTGCTGTGATTTTTCTTTCTCCTCATTTGTTTGATTCATGAAGGAGTTAAAAGCATTCGTCTAAGGACATTGTCTTCTTTATAATTTAAATATATGGATTATACTTGCGTTGAATTTTTGCCAGACTGCATGCTATTGTGAAAATAAAACTCATTCTTTTACTATTTTTAATTATCTCAAAGATCTGACCTGAGCATTTATTTCTGTCAAATGATTTTCGCTTGAATGATATTTATAAATATTTATTTTACAACAACATTGCTAGTTTGTCTTTTATACTGAGTTCAAAATATTTTGAAATTCTTCATGAAAAGCAGTTTATAAGGATCAAAAGAAAACTGAAATGTCTTCAAAACTGAAACACAACATGATCTGATGATTTAATAAGTTTCTTCAAAAACATTTTTTAAGTTTGGATTGTATGTTGTATGTTGTAAAGTTTAGGCGCCGTTTGAAACTTTGCTTTCTTAGTTAGTAGACTGAACAGACATCTGTGTTACAGAGCAAACGAGTATCTTAAATATTCCATATTAATTTACATTTTTTTGCGAAAATTTTCAATCCGAAATTTGATTTGAGTCGAATTTTTACAAACATTTTTCCTTTAGCTGTAGTATATTTCATATAGCATTTATTCAATTGTAAATTATATGTGGCTTTGGCGAAAAAGGTGCTTTTCTTGTATTGCATGGTTGGAGTAACATGAAATTAGTGATTTATATAATATGAATAATTTTGTCTTTACAGGACCAAGAGAAGATAGCATCTCAACAAAAATCATTAAAAGAGCAAGAACAAGAAAGGCAATGGAAACAACTGCAAGCAATGCGAGCTAAGGAACAGCAGTTGCAACAGTTTTCTTCCCAAGGTAAATTATACAAAAATCTTATTCGAAAACTAAACTGAAGCATGCATTTTGAATACGACAATTTAATATGCAAATAGAAAATACTAGGAAAATTCCTAGATGATTTGTTAAAACCAGCGATTTTAGATGTGAAGTTTGACAGCTGATCCAATCTGATCTGAACCCTAAAAAATCTGAAAATTTATTAGGAAACTTTCCAACCTGTCAATACAATATTTTGGCATAATCAATTCTAAATAACGAAAATACTACTAGGTGATGTTCAATTTGAATTATTCTAAAAAAAAATCTTTGTCTCTTATTTGAAGAATGGTTTACTTTAATGTCAACCGTTTATAATTTTATAATGTTCATTCTCCCATTTCTTATATCTTCAAAGATGGATTTTTGAATTCGAGAAACACCTAGGCTCTGCGTTAGGTATTGAGGGAAAAAGTGTAGGAATTTGAAAAAGCTGAGCCCGAAATTTGAAGTTATTACTGCAGACACACTGAAAAAGCAAATATTTTATTTGTCCTGAATCCTTTCCAGAATTGTTTGATATTGCCTAGGTTTTACATTATAAGGTACAAGTTGAAATCGTTTTGGTTTCGATTAATTTCGCCTTGGTTAATATTAAACCCATAGTGTTTTAATTTCGTCTTATTTGAAAGTCTGAGTATTTTTAAAACCTCATGGCCAATTTGAGAGTGATGTTATTTGATTTGAATTAAAACTGAATTTAGAAGAAGTTCCTCAAAATGCACGTGCATATTTATTTTATTCAACTAACTGTTGGGAGAAAACGCGTTCTATGTTTATTGTTTGACATAACCATACAACAAATTCGCGCAGTGGAGGTTTTTTTCTTCAAAAAAAGTTTAGATTTTATTGGTATATATCAAACTAAACCCATGTCGTCTGGAAAGATTTTACGCGAATCCCGCCTTTTCTGAAATGAATAACGTGCAACTACTGCAGGAATGATATAGTTGTTAAACAAACGATTTTGTCTCAAATAACAAAATTGCTGCATCCAAACATGTCGATTTGAAATCAGATTGGTCAGATTAAAATAAATAATAATTATGAAAATTGTGCTAACTTGTATTATAAATGGTAAAATGCTATCCTAACATTGGTTAATCGTAGTGAAGGACTGATATTGTTCATTTGATTTTATTTCAGCCTCTGATCCAACGTCACCATCAATTATGCCCAGTAACACTCCACCAAATTTCATGCAAGATCAAAACATCAGTATGGAAAAACGATCTCCCTACAGTTCCATACCGGGTACGCCGCGCCCACAATTTAATACTGATGTAATACAACCAACCGTCTATGCCACACATTTAGATACATATCAACCACCTAGCATACAATTGAATTCTCCGGTTCAGGATAAAGTAGGGCCGATAAAGCAACAAGAAAATAAGCAACTACGTGATTTGCTTCAACGCCAAGAGAGCATAGGTGGCCTTCTTAATAATTCAAACACGATTTTGAACGTTTCTTCTTCACCGGGAACACAACAAACGCAAGCACGATGGAACTCGAACAATGATAATGCCATTAATTCCGGACAGTCTCAGCAATTCAGTGGAAGTACGTTCAGAGAACCGTTCCCCGTAATGTTACAAGGTAGAAATACAAAAGTGATAAGCAACAACCCGAACGTAGTACGAATGTCATCAACGAATGTAGACATGAACAATTCAACGCAACAATTCAACCATACAAAAATGACAATTAATATGGAGAATCAATGTGAAACTGATAAGAAGTTAGAAACACCTCCTCATTTAACAAGCCTGAAGCTGCAAGCACCAAATGTCCAAAGCGCCATGCAAGCTCGGATGAAAATTAAAGAAAATCCACCGAAAATTGCAAATAGTGGCACTGTTGGTACGGAAATACCGGATAATGTAACTGCAGAGCTTGAGAAATTAGAACATGATGAGAATGTGGCGATTGGAGAAGTAGAGGGTGTTGGTGACATATTAGGTGGTTTAGGTGAAGATGATGATGACGAGTTACTTAAGTCACTAACAGCTGATATGGGAGCAGATTTTAATATTCTAGAATATGCTGATCCTGAATTGGACGCGTTAACAGGGGGCGATAATCAGAATCTGTTGGATAAATTAGATTTTGATGAAGGGGACCCTGAATTAAAGAAAACAGCAGAAAAGTGAGTAATTATTAACATTTTATATTAAAAATTTTCCATCTAGTTAAACAATTTTTAATATAAAATTTTGTCGTGGGGTTAGCTGGAGTAGTATTCAAAATGGAACACTGAAGTGAAAAAAATAACATGAATATTTTTTTACAAATTTCTAGTAGATTTGCTGTCCAACAACGCACTGAATCCGCTGTTTCAGGGGAGCGGCAGAATGTTGCTCAATCAGCCATACAAAATCAAGTTATTAACCAAGCCCCTCCCAGATATAACAATTCAATTGTCCAACAAAGTAACATGTGTAGTATGCCTCCAAGAGCAACGCTGCCGCCGCCACCGCCACCTTATCCAGGGCCTCCACCGCCTTACCCAGCTAACACAAAAAATGTTCGTCAACAAGAGCAACCACTCCTATTGGAAGATTTAGTTGAACAAGAGAAAAGAGAACAGCAGCAACAACAGCTATCATCAGCAGTTGCCGGGCAACTGAATGAAAAAAAAACGTTCATTGCAAAGGTTGAGATTCCACATCGTAGTGCTACGCCCATGCATGGTACATGGCGTAAAAATTCAGTTGAAATACTGCAAAATTCTAAAAATATCATGATGAACCTTGATCAGAACCAGAAAAAAGAAATGTATGTAATTTACGTTCTAAGTACTTTGAACGGATTCAATTTTTGATAAGTTTTTTTAATGGTACAAACACTTCTAGTTTGAATTTCAACTGCCAGCCTGCTCCACAACAACCTCCAGAAATCATAATTACGGAGCAAGATAGAATACTTCAAATTAATTACGAGCAGTGGCTGAATACACAGAACGTGGCGTTAGAAAGTCAGTTAAAACATTTTGAAGAGAAAATCACAAAGATACGAAAAAGTCGAAAGGTGATTACAATTAATTTATTTATTATTAAAAAAATACTTTTATTATGAACAAATTAATCACGTTGTATATTCTAGTCACTTAACAGTAAACAACGTCTTGTCAAAAAATCGGGAGGCGAATTACCGTCACACGATGCCAAAGAGCTAGCCAAAATAATAGCGGAGCAACCGGGTATACAGAAGCAGTTAGATCACGCCAAGAAACAATACAGGCAGCATGGAATACTAATGCAGGAGTATAAAAACAAACATTTAGCTAAAATACAGATGCCTTCACCGAACATCCCTTCACCAGCGCAAATGACACCACATTCACCAATGTTATCACCATCAACAAACTCACAATCTTCAATACAATTGGTAAATTGGACTAAAAAATCACATTAACAAACAAATTTAATTGATATTTATTTATTCATATCAGAGAACATCCCCTTCTCCTTTGAGCGCACATATGTTGCAATCGGCCCGAAGTCCAATTCAGTCTCCTAGCCCACTGCTCTCACACAGCCCTGGTGGTATATCTCAAAGTCCGGTGCATCAATCGAATTCCAACCCTTCACCGTTCAACACGATTATAGCCTCGCCGCGTATAGGAACACCACATTCGCAAATGGACGAAAATTCGTATAGCCCATCTGCTGCTGCTATGTAAGAATGTTGAAATTTCCACCAGACACTCTATTTACACTTTGGTTAAAATTAGGTCATCACCATCCTCCCTCCCAGGGAGACATGCTTCACCAGCACCACGGATAACGTCACCACAACACAGGATCAATATACAACAATTGCCAACTCGAATAGCTACAAGTCCTGGTCACTCTTATAGTGGGATATTACCGACACAAAATTCAAAGTTTAATCCTCCGCATTCGCATCACGATCGCATAAGAGTACAAATTGGACAACAGCAACAATTGCTTCATCAATCGCAGATGAGTATAGATGGTCAACAGCAACAAACTCACTTATCACAGCAACAGCAGCAGCATATTGTCACGTCACTACAAATGTCAAATTTCCAACAGCAATCAATGCATCTTCTACAACAGAGACAAATTATGCAACGTCAAGTTAGTCAAAATATAATAAACCAAGCGATGAATAAACCCAAAAGTCAACAGCAGAATCCAGTATCGTCGCCTAGTCCTAGCCAAGTCAGCCCATCACCTTCGTCTCCGTTACTGCAATGTTCTCTCCAGCAAAACCCGAATTCAAATAATTTTGTACTTAATTCTCCGGACCAGCAATATAGTATTCAACAATGTGGAGAGGTTACAAACCCAATGGTGGAATTAAAAAATTTTAGTAGAGGCAGTCAAGATAATCACAATAATGGAAATAATGCTTCGCGAGGGGGAGGGCTCTCAAATTTAAATAGCGGATTCTTGCCATACACGGGTGGAGGCACCTCCTCTAAGTATGGTAAAATCAGGTTAGGACTGTTTGGCGGCTCACCAATGTGGAACTTGTCGAACAATGTCACCCAAAAAATAAACATTGAAAGGGCAAAATGTAGCGGGGAAAAATCAACAATGGAAATTGACAAATCAAGCGATAAGGAGAAACTATTAGACGGGTCTTCAGCAATGACGAATAACTCAAACCAGATATCAAAAAACGAGGAAGAAGTCGTAGTGATTGATAGTAGTCCTGACGAGAAACAACGAATTATGGATTATGACGACTTCCAAGATAAAGGATTTGTTACCACAGAAGTTTCCTTGAGTTCAGTTGCTCAAAATATCGTCGACAATGATGATATTACTGTAATAGAAAGCTTTACCCCATCGGAATTGACAGACATAGTATCAAGCCCGTTAGAAACGGAAGCGGCGGAAGAGTATGTTCTTTTTTCATCTGATGTTGTAGATTATGCAGACAGCGATGACTCATTAAAGCCAAACATTATGGCTCACACGGACGACTTGTCAAAAAGAAGTGACAGTAGTTTTGAGAAAGACTTTGACCTTTCTAAGACTGAGTCGAAGCTTGAGGTTTCGGAAAACAATATTTGCTCGGACAAAGTAGTGGTAACGAGCATGAGCATGAAAAAAGAACCAGTGAATCGTTCAGTCGGTTCGCATGACTCAAGCAACCTTACATCTCAGGACTTCGAAGCTATGATTGACAGTAAGGTTCTTAAGGAGGGAATAGTTGCTACAAAATCCACAGCTGTAGAAGTTGTACAGTCAAATATGAACTCAGGAAATACAATTGCAAAGTCGTCACATATTTCCCATATTGCAGGATCGAATGTAATGACAATTAATACAATCCCTTTTACTACAATTCAGGGCAGTTTTCTATCGAGCAACTTAACTCAAACTACTAACTCAACCACCGTTAAGGTAACACCGAAGAAAGTAAACGATGTTGGAACAGCTACAACAAAAGTATCATACGGCAATACAATCTCAGTGCCGCTGTTAAAAAATGTGACCATTAGCTCCCCGCATATTTTAACGACTGACAAGCAGGGTAAAATACCGACTACTATTACATTAACAAAGCAACCAACTATATTGAACGTAAGAGGGCCAAAACTGAACCCTACCACAATAGTTTCGCTTTCATCTTTACAGCTGAAACCGGCAACAAACGCAAAAATCGTCCAAGCTACGGTGGTCGGTAAAAAAATACATTTGCCCCAAACAGCAGTAGAGAACTTGGCAAATGCCCAACAAAATCTAATACATACGTTAAATTCTAAGTTATCCACATTCACGGTTCTTCAAGATATGCCCTTACCAAACAAAATTTTCGAAGACGAGCCCACCTCTCCTGAAATGGCTAACGAGAATGATGATACGGAACCAACAAAGAAACCGGAACCTGAAGTACCACAAAATATAATTGTAAATAAAATTATCGATAAGACACCCAAGCAAAAAGAAATCACTCTAGCTAATCGAATAGATGATCAGAAGGGAGCAAATAATCGAATGGACTCAACGGTAAAAGAAGATGTTGCGAATAAATCGGAGTCTAATAGCAACAAAGAAACTCAAAAATTGCAAACCCGCTTGATATCTATAGTACCACAGCTTTCTCCACTGTCTCAACCTACAGATATAACAACAAATATGGCGAACGCTTCGCAACAACTGCGTTCAATAATGTCAAGTATTGGTTCGAATCAACACGATCAAAAGCCACAATGTGATAGTGACATGAAAAAAGAATCAACGCGGACATCAATTGAAAAAGTAGAAAAACTATTGCAAGCAGCTCATCAGTCGCAATATCAACAGCAGCAATTACAACACAATGATGAGCAAAAGGATACAAGTGAATTGTCATCCTCGATTGTAAAACCAATAACATCTACATCGAACAAACTAACTTTTTTACTGACTAGCTCCAGTGGAGCTACAACACAATTTCAGACAATTGTCAACTCAGTTGATTTGCAGGCGAAAAAAACGAAAGTTGTTGTACCATCCGTACTGGCTGCCCGTCTTCCGTCTGCAATAGTAATGACATCTATTCCGTCAACAATTTCCACGAGCACCTCTCAATCTGTTTCGGATTCAATTGTTAATGTTCATAATAGTCAAGAGGCATCGAAAAAGATTTTAAAATCACTGCACGCACACATCACGTCAACACAATTAAAACGCTCTAAGTCCACGGACGATGGTATTGAACGGGAAAAAGAGGTTCCTGCACAGATAACGGGAACCAAGCGATACAGTCTGGAAGTAACGCCTTCGAAAACAGATGGTTCCGAATCTACTTCAGATAACTCATCACTAAGCCAAAGTCAAGGCAGTCAAACCAAAACCAACATGAATTCTAACGCAGACCAATCATTTAATGGATGTAAAATATCAACCGTTATTTCTCAGCCCCCCAGATCTGATGATTCGCAAAATGTGCTCCTTAAGCAGTTGCTGCAAAATAGTACCGGCTCCTCAACAACTCCATCAACGCCGCCAGTATTGGCTAATCGAAAAGTGGCTTCGCTTCGAGCTCCGAGTCTTGGCATTGTGAGCTCTTTGGAAGCGCAATTAGCGCGGCCTGTTGTTCCGCCTGTGGCCACTACACCACCCAGTATGCTTTCAGCTACATCAACGCATGGTTCAATGAAGGCAAATATAGAGATGCAACAAAAATCTGAATCAAATGATGAACCCACTAAAAAAATGGTTCAAGTAATATCAAGAGAAACATCCTTTGTTTCAAAACCTCCAACTAAAACGGAGGCTATAACGGTTCAAGATAAAACTGCGAATCAACAACAACAGCAACATCACCAACAGCCACATCATCAACAACAATCTAATATTGAGATATCAAGTAAATCGCCAGCACCAGTAAAGTTAGAAAATAAGCCAACAAATCTCCAAAGAGTTAATTCGGAGCTATATTCAAACGAATCGAAGCAAGTTGCAAATAAACCTGAGGAAGAAATGAGAAAAACGCCATCCCAGGTTGAAACAGTTGAAACATCTAAAACGGAACCAAATGAACCTCCTTTATTAAAACGACCCAACTCAAATGCCATGCCCTTCTCAGGAAGTAGTGAAACGCCCACCGACGATCATGATCATTCCACCAAGGAAGAAAAACCTAAGTCAAATACTGACGTGGAGAATTCGATTGAGTTAAAGAAAAAGAAAAAGCGCGAATATCAGAAAAATCGTCGCCAAATGCAGTTGTTAAATAAAGATTTGTCGTTTTCTAAAAAGCGTGCGAGAAAAATTTCCAAAGTAGATGGAGATTATGATGTGTTTACGGACAACTTGATGACAAATCTACGTCAAATGCCACCTTTACAAGTTCTTGAACCTTTGTTAAGTCGCAATTATGGAATATGTCCCCCTTATGGAGCTGGTGACCTCACTAAGCTGGGAAATGCGAAAGAAGGTGTTCAACCGGCAGACATGTTACAAGGCGATTATGGCAACGCAACAAGTACAAATATTGTAGATTTTTATAATACAAAGCCATTTGGACCGTTAGACATGCCGGCCGAAACGCCAAATACAACCATACAGAATGGTTTCTACGATCAAGAATTTCCGCCAATTAAATTCGAAACAGAAATGGATGACCGATTGGATTACAGTTTACGTGATTGGGATGTTGATACACCCGAAAGCATAGTGACGAGCTCAAGTCCTGAGTGTACTGTTTGGGAGCCAATCCTTCCATTTCCAGGATTACGGGTTATTAACGAAGAGGACGATGATGAACCATACAACAGGATGTCACCAGTTGTGCCCGTTATTGCTCCAATACCTATTAAGCTGAAAGCAGGCATTGATTTGTCAATCGATCGGAAAATTCATGATAGTAGTTACAACAAGGAGAATAGTTTATACAGTGATTGGAAGAGCAGGTTTGTGCCTATAATAATTTGTTTTTGAAATATTCTTCGTCATAAGGAATCTCCCGAGAATTTTAATTTAACTTTCTATCATTTAACTACTAAATCAAACTTAAAGTACTAAAAGTATTGGGTTCATATGTACAAATTATTTACAACTAGTTTGTGAAGTGATATACTCGGCTCTAGATTGCTCAATATAGTTTCAATGCCATTGAGAAGTCAATATTTGAATTCCTTCTCTATTTTAAATATTTAAAGTTTTCTCCTTATTTGCTCTAATAAAACATGTTAACCTACGTTCTAATGAAGATTGTATTGCACACAAGAATGAGTAAATGACTCAAGAATTACAGTTTATCCTTTTGTAGCAGTAAACATATCGTTTGCTTTAGCCCGGAATATTTAATCAGGTCCGAACTCCGTAAAATTCCCATTTGATTAAGTTACAAGTAAAAATTAATGAAGTTAGCTCAGAACTTTAAAAGTATTTAAATAAAAAAAAAAAGTGTTAAGATACAATTGTAGTGCATGATGAGGCCATTCCTATCATTGTTATTCAAAGCAACTACATAATTTTCTTTGATTTTTTTTCCAAGAAACTTTCCAGGTTTGCAGTTATAGAATTTGAATTGCACTTTTAAATACGTTATCATTCGCCCAACAATCAAGATCTTTAAGCACATTTTCACGATTTTATCAAGAGCATTGTTCATATTAAATATCTATGAGCTGTTTCAAGATTAGTTTCGTTGGCTCTTTCAAAATTTATTGAATTTATCTACTATAAACTCATTATTAAATTTTTAGAAATGCACAACCAACAACACCCGCAAAAGATCCTAATGTAACAGTTACATTAACTTTGACATCATCAGCTGCCGAAGACATTATGAGCGTTCTACGTGATCTAGCCAACATTCTTCATATACCCGCACCAACCTCATATCAAATAGTGGAACGTACAACAACACCGCCTAGTCAGAAATTGGGATTATATCGAACAAAAGGCAAAGATGGTAAGGAAGGTGATCCAATCGACATACAAACTATTCTTAATGGTACTGCAAAGTTCTGTCGACATTGTGATGTAGTTATACTAAATACCATAATTCGTGCGAAAGCCAGTGAATTTCCACTGCTTGCAACAAATAATGAGCTTTTAAACAATAGCGACGATTTATACTTTTGTAGTAAGAGTTGTTATAAGCAATTTAAGTGGCGACCAACAAATATAATCGACGATAATTATAACATAAATTCAAAATTAAATATAGCATTGGATAGCAATCGGTTTCCAGTGGACGGGTATCCGGATGTGAAGTCGATTAAAGTGGAGCATTCGACTGGAGATGTAAAGAACGCTCGAAAAGCATCTACAGCTGGTCTCGATGACAATTACCATAAGAACAAAATACTAAAATTTTCTCATGAACCTGCGAACAAATCGATCAACCAATCGCGTACTGATGAAAAGATGAAGAATGATGGTGAGAAATCACAAAAGGCATCTAGGTACCGTTACTTCTCTCCAAATATGTTTACACCGCCAGTGAAATATAAGAAACCGTCAGAGAAGGAAATAACAGATATGTTGTTTAGAATGAACATCACTGTAGCTCCTGCCAATAAAATGCCTGACGATACACGACAATGTATATTTTGCAGCCAAGTTGGTGATGGTGTTGCGGATGGGCCATCGAGGTTATTGAATTTCGACGTTGATAAGTGGGTAAGTTAATGATGAAACGTAATTTGTCCCTGTAAATCATATTCAAATGTTTATGATATTCCAAAAGGTGCACCTAAATTGTGCTCTGTGGTCGGACGGAGTGTATGAAACTGAAAATGGGGCCTTAATGAATCTAGAAGCTGCCTTACAAGTTAGCTTAAACCAAACGTGCACCTTATGTCACAATTTAGGAGCAACTATAAAGTGTTTTAAGAATCGGTGTAGCAACGTTTATCATTTGTCGTGTGCGATCAAAGATAACTGTACATTCTATAAAAATAAGACAACAAATTGTATGGCACATGTGCTTAAGAATGAGAAGGAAAACGAGCTGACTACATTGAGTGTTCAAAGGCGAGTGTATGTAGATCGGGACGAGAGTCGACAAGTAGCAGCTGTAATGCATCATTCTGAGTTAAGTAACTTATTGAGGGTCGGAAGCTTAACGTTTTTGAACGTTGGACAATTGCTGCCTCACCAACTACAAGCTTTTCACACACCGAATTACATTTACCCGATAGGCTATAAAATCGTAAGTAGAAAGTTCTATGATTTAGAAAATTGCGTTTTGTAACACAGCAATCTTGCAGATCCGATTTTACTGGTCAATGCGCAACCCGAACAAACGCTGCCGGTACATTTGTTCAATAGCAGATGTTGCTGGTCGGCCAGAATTCCGTGTGATAGTGCAGGAGCCCACAGAAGATGATATTGAGCTTCGCGATACGACGCCGAAAGCAGTTTGGCAACGAATACTGCAACCTCTAGCATCCTTACGCAGTGCGAACGCGCTCGTGAGATTGTTTCCGGAGTACGTGACTGGAGAAGATCTTTTCGGGCTAACAGAGCCTGCGGTGGTTCGAATATTAGAAAGTTTACCAGGGATTGAAACGCTCACTGACTATCGATTCAAATATGGGAGGAATCCATTATTAGAGTTACCGCTGGCAATAAATCCATCAGGGGCTGCTCGAACAGAGCCAAAACAAAGACAAGCAGTAGGTTGGAGAAAACCTCATACGCAACGAACCGGTTCAACAAATCAAAGAATACCATTGGCTCCTACTACAACAGTGGCGGGTGAAGTGGCTTGCCCTTACAGCAAACAATTTGTACATTCAAAAAGCTCGCAGTATAAGAAAATGAAGCAGGAATGGCGAAATAATGTGTTCTTGGCTAGGTAAGGAAAATGAAATTGGAAAATTTTATTACAAAACGATAATTTGACTGTTCCATTAGATCAAAAATTCAGGGTTTAGGCTTATACGCGGCAAGAGATTTGGAGAAGCATACAATGGTCATAGAATATATTGGTGAAGTGATACGAACTGAGGTATCAGAAATAAGAGAGAAACAATACGAAGCGAGAGTAAGTGGATTGTATCATCTCATTAGAACATTTTCAAATGCATACTCAATTTTTAGAATCGTGGGATTTACATGTTTCGTTTGGATGAAGATCGTGTTGTTGATGCGACACTTAGTGGCGGTCTTGCACGTTACATTAATCATTCATGCAATCCCAACTGTGTAACAGAAATAGTAGAAGTTGATAGAGAATATAGAATAATTATTTTTGCAAAACGGCGAATAAACCGCGGAGAAGAGGTATGTCGATAATCATGAATTAGTATAAAAAATAAACTAATATAAAAAAATGTTATTCACAGCTTTCATATGATTATAAGTTTGATATTGAAGATGATGCGCATAAAATTTCATGCATGTGTGGAGCTCCAAATTGTAGAAAATGGATGAACTAGTATTTAAGTGTAATATTATGTATTTTATTTTTGACTACACATACAGGATGAAATATATATATATAAAAATTATAATTAGATAAAAAGTTAAAATAATTGTAATATTTGATCATGATGAAAATGTAATGAAAATTACAGGAATTTGTTTTTATTCACAAGATAATATTTAAAGAAAAAAAGAACAAAAAAAATAATTTTAGTATATTTTGTACAGATCCTTCACTTTTGTTAGTTGTAATTAAATTATTATGTAGTTTTGAAAAAGAAAGAAAAAATAATTTTGTCATTATTGTGTATTATATTAGGAAATTAATAACCGAATTATTCTTCAGAACTTGTTGCTGTAAATTACTCAAAACATTGATTGAGACCTTTGAAATATCCCCTGAAATTGTTTATTTTCTGAGATTTTTATTACTATTTTTTGGTAAACTGAGCTTATTGAATAGACGCAGGCGACGTACATATTTAAACGATGTGAAATGGAACGTACCAATTTGGCCTAATCGTTTGATTATTTAGAAAAGGAACAATTCAAAAATGCAATACAAAGATGAAATTTCATTACAAAACATTTGTCAGATGGGTTGTGGAATGGTGTGCAAAAGATGCCACAGTCATTAACATTTATTATTGGAAGGTCCTTGCTTACATAAAAAAACAATTGTTTTATTATATGGTTTAAAAGAAACCAACTACAAATGTCGGGTATAGGAAGAATTTTAATGAACTATGATCAATATTTATTCTTTGTAAACACAGTAATTCCTTTCCAATTTGTGCAGTAATGGTTCCTTAATAACTCGCGTCTGTATCGACACATAAATTCTGTCTCCATTGTGAATTGAAATCTATGAGATTCTAGGTTTCATCATCAGTGATGGCAAGATGTAGTTTTTCATAGCTTCCTCCAGCATTCAGCAACGGAGAAATGCATTTCAGGTACCAAAATACGCACGGAGTCATCACCTTGATTTAATTTCGCTGAATTTTATGAGTTGTTTTTGTTTTTCATTTGAATATGGTAGTCATACCCGTATCCCGCATTGAAATTAAACAAAGGTGCGGGAGACGAATTCTTGAAATAACCAAAATCTATTTTTTCTGAATTTTTTGTCGAAATTCGCTTTTGTAGGATATGGATATGAATATTGATGTGCAGTATTCTTTGATGTACAATGCTTTTCGGAACGGTTTCTTGTTGTGGGGATTAACCACATATCAAGGAAATTGTGTTTTTTTTTTTCACCTAAAGCCCGCAACTGCCGCATCCAATTATGAATCAAGTCTTTATTTTGTTCATTTTATAATGGTAAAACAACTGTCTCCAAGTGATAAGGTGTTATTCTCCTTTCTTTAAAATTGCAATGAAAGCGAACGCACGGTGCACACCCTACAACTGCAATATCGCGTTAACCGAATCGGCGGAAAAGATAAATATACAGCTTCGCTATTCTTGCGCTTAATTTCAGGGGTTTATTAATATTCAAATTTAAAATGCTAACTACAATGTGCGACACAATATAGAATGTAAATATATCGGGTCTAGATTTGTGTCATATATTTGACTGAATGTGGATGTTTATTTCATCATTGGAGATGATTCAAATTACAGGAGGAGCCGGAGATCGGTTACTTCCAGGTCTTTGTGAACCCTGTCTAATAAGCATCGGCAAGGATCGTAACATTTTTGGATTATTGGTAATGGTAGTATGGAATGCGTAGTGATCTGAAATTGACCGGAAGATAATGCAATTACAATTGATGCAGTTTTGATGTAACAGATTGTGGGATGTTATGAAACTGTCGAAAAAAGTGTTGCTTCTTGGACATGTGGAAACTCCTGCGTTAATGAAATCACTTGTTATGAAAAATTTTCAAACATACTGCTAACAGACAATATTGATATTCAAGTTCCAAGTCGAACTTTTCCTACCTATATATGGCTCTAATTGACTGATTTTCTTCAGAGCCCTCTTCCCTAAAGAGCCCTCCTGGCGAAATCCCTAAAACTTGATGGCTTCCTGTCGGAGGAGTTGGATGTTGTGAGATAAGGTATTGTTTCTCCTACTTGTCCCTGAACATATACTCCACTGAGGACATCTTTGTACTTCTTACATTCTTTTGGCGTAGAGGAATGGGTTGGGTTCCATTGGAAATTTAGTCATTCCTTAACTCTAATCCTTCTGATTTTCATTCACAACATTGTGGTGGATTGGTGTGTAACGTGTTCTATGAATGTCTAGAAACGGGCAACGACTTGCTTGACGACTTCAGATTCTGATCTCAGATTTCATTTATTATGCATCACACTCTCCTATTATCCCCTTGATTTATTTCTTGAAAAATCGAAATGTTCAATGCCTCCACACAAAGCAAACTTTATAAGAGGAATTTAAGAATTGTATTTTTGGATTTTAATTCAATGAAGTGTTCATCAGACGTTTATATAATTAAAAAACGACAACCGCTTTCGTTTAATGTAGAATCGTATGTTAACATGGGTTATTACATCAATAAATGTCGAGATACATGTTCATATGAACAGCTGCGTCCTTGAATTGTGAGAACCCTCGTAACGTCGCATAATCCTTCCATAATCCATAATCCCAGAGTGAACTTCTGGTCATAATGAGATGAGCAAAACGATTTTACATTTCCAACGATTGCTAGTAAATCTGTGGCAATCACACAAACTCACACTTCGCACTAAATAACATTTTACTGAAAAATGCGAATTCCCATTTTAGGCCATTAATAGTTTTTTAAGTTTTTTAAGATAAGTTTTTAAGAGTAGCACTGTCAAAATAATTTCTCGCACTTTAGTCGCTGATAGCTAAGCGTCGGTTATTTCTTTATACATAACATGTTTGATGACAATGTGCTCGTAAGTTCCATATTAAGATTAAGCGTTTCTTCATTTTTAAACAGCCCAAAGTTTGCATTTGAAATTGCCGTTCAAACGGCCAGAAAGAAAACAAAAAAGAAAAGAAAAAGAAAAGAAAATAAACGTAGATGACTTCTTTGTTGACAATGTTGTTTTAGGTTCTGAACGAATAAGTGAAGTCCTTTACTGAACCACCGAAACGAGACAGTAAAAAACAATTGCTAAGCATTGAAGTAACTGACAAACATAATTTAACTTTTTGTGTTTAAGTGAACACCATGTGATGATTACCAAGGTCTTACGACAATTGGTTAGGAGTCAGATGATAGCTGAAAATCGGTTATTTTGCTCTTGTTACCATCACGAAACTTCCTAGATATTTCAAAGAAAAAAATTGACGACCGCAGAATTAAAATCGCTGATGCTCCTGGAACCATCGCAAAACTTTCTCGTTCTAGGAAACATCAAGTGACGGTGAAAAGACTTGAATCTGAACTGAACGACCATCAACGTTCAATGCTATTTGCGATCTGTTCTCAACAAGAGTTATGAACAGTCTCTTCCTGTCAAGGCATTGTACTTTTCACATTAAAAAGGATATGCATCGAAGAGAGCAAACGAAAAAATAAGATAATAAGAACTCTGGCAAAAAGGGTTTGAGTTTTAACAAAGTGAATATTATATATTGTTATATAAGTTATATATTTAAAGGAATGTTAATGGTTCTAGAACCGAATATGTGGGGACAAGGATGATTGGTTTGTGTGCAAAAACAAACAAACCGAACAAACGTGTTATGTTCTTTCTAGATTAAGTTTATTGCCGTAATCCTTAACCATTTAGTCAGCAATAAATATTGTGTATGGATTATTCTTCCACCTTTCTTTCCATAATCAGTTAGCAACCTTATTGCTTATGATGTGAAGAAGAAAAAATGGAAACATGAAAAAATCAATTGAAAAATTCTTATTTTCCCTTTTTAGGTTGAGGTTTCGATTTAATTTATTTTTTATTTTATTTTATCAAAATAAGAATTAAAATGAGAAATAATACTTATTTTTAATTTTTTAAAAGGTTGCAAACACCCGAATCAACAATCAGAAAATGAAAAAATATATTTATTTATAATACTAAATAGTTAAAATTGTTATTCTGTGATTTAAATTAGACACACAATCCAAGGTAGTCTTGAATGCAGATCGCCACCTAGTTTTTCATCGAGTAATTATAAGTCTTGCAGTTGGAAGCAATTCGTATCAATATATGTCACTTTTGCAGACAGTAAGCTTGAAAATCTCTCGTGAACCCTACTTTGTCATTGCGTGAAGAAGAAGATCCGGTGGACGGCATGTGAAGTTTTCGCCTTGCTAAAATTGGAATTATTTGTTATTTTATATGAAAATCTGTGAGCGCGAACAATTTAATTCCCAAAGCCGATACTACGGTATTTTCCAGTTCCATAAAAAGTAAAGGTCAGTAGTATTGGCACTGACTCAAGTGTAAGAAGTTCAGTTGGCAGGTGTGCGGTGAAAACTGACACATCCACAAAATTAACCTAGAAGTGGCGATATTAATATTCAATTTGTCTGATTGTAGCAAAAATTTGCCGACAAGATGGTGTTGACTTGTAGATTCTATAAAGAAAAATATCCAGAGGTAAGAATTAATTTAGGCTTGTGAGACTTTTAATATAATTAATTGATATTTCAGGTGGAAGATGTTGTTATGGTCAATGTACGATCAATTGCGGAAATGGGCGCCTATGTCCACCTCCTTGAATATGATAACATAGAAGGTATGATTCTCTTATCAGAATTGTCCCGCCGACGTATTCGTTCCATAAACAAATTGATCCGTGTTGGCCGGACAGAACCAGTCGTTGTCATTCGGGTTGATAAAGAGAAAGGTTTGTTAGATGAAACTTCAATGAAAACTTTGAAAGTAAGATTTCGTTTGATTTAAATTACAGGTTACATTGACTTGTCGAAACGTCGGGTGTCGGCCGAGGATGTGGAAAAGTGCACAGAACGATTTGCGAAAGCGAAAGCCGTGAACTCAATACTGCGTCATGTTGCTGATATATTGTTGTATAAATCCAATAGTCAATTGGAGGAATTGTATCAGAAAACGGCATGGCATTTTGAGGAAAAATATAAAAACAAAGCGTCGGCGTACGATATATTCAAGCAAGCCGTGGTGTAAGTAATATTACAACATTTCACTATTTAATTCGACTGCATCGAAGACGAAGAATTTACCTTACCATTCTGAAATACTTTATCTAGAGCAATGCGATAATGCTTTTGTCATATGCTTATGTTGTAGTCACACTATGCGGAAAGTTGTTAGAACCAAGCATAATATTTTAGGCAATGTTAATGAACATCCCGAAAACTTTACTTCGATATTCAATTTAGCAATGAATGTTTCCATTTTCAAATGATAGTACAAATTTTAGGTACAACGCTGGTAAGTCTGAGAATTAGAAAAAAACCCTGTAGGAAGAAGAAAATTTGAAATCTTTAATCAGTGAAATAGGTAATGTTAGGCTAAGAACAAAATTGATAATTGAAGGCTTGATAAATTGATCTTGTATTTCTAAGACTTCAAAATATCTTTGGTAAAACATTAGTGGTCATAAAATACTTCATTTGTCTCTGAATTAATATGCGATAATGTTGATAATAATTTTTTTTAGTTAAATGCGGTTGAAGAATTAAAAAAGATTCTGACGAAATATTAAAAACTCTTCAAGAAAGTATAAAATACTTTTTATATTCAAAAATTCACGATTTTATAAGAAGGGGATGATTTTGATTCTTTTCTTAGCTTTATTTTACATTCAATTTTCCGATCTGGTTTTCTATATGGCCGGCAATATAAATTAGGGATTGAGCATTCAACTTTTAAATTTAATAAATTTGGACCATTCAGCAAGTTTAAAATGCTTGATAAAACCGCAATCAAATCTATCAGCAACCTAATTATCTCCAGCTCAAGCTTTTTTCCTTTTTTTTTGGATGTTGTTACAGTTTCCTCCAGTTCTTTGCCATGGCAACATTTCAATGATAATGAAATTCTATGATAGACGCTTTGATTAAGTTGAATTGCTGATTATTGTCTTCTTGTGTGATCTGTAAGCAAATATTACAATGCTTACTCCGTAGATTGATTGTTTCCTAAAATAACTAAAGGAGATTCCCTTAAATTTATTTCGTTCTTTAACTTAGTTCCTTGTTAGCTCCAAGTTCAAATGTGTTGATATTTCAATGTGTTTTGAATATATAAGTACCAATTATAAAGCCTTGCAAAATATTTTTCATTCCCCAAATCGCGTTCTGCATTCAAATCAAATAATTTTTTTTATATTTGGAAACATGTAATAGTTGTAGGGTGCTACGTCTGTGACAAACAGTGGCTAAGAAAGGTTCTCCTGTCCTTTGATTATATTGCATTTCCCGACACAATAATTCTAATTTCACTCGCATCCTATAAACAGATATTTCAATAAATACTTGAATCTTCAACTCGTTTCCGATCAGTTTTCAGCGATCGCCAGATAAAACAATATGCATTTAACTAATCTATCATCAATTTTATAATTCTTTAGTAAACTTTTATGAACGACCCAGACTGCTTTAGTCTATACCGTTGAACCCAGTTTAGATTCAGACTTACGATATTGGCACTGTAATAGCGGAGATAGCCCAGAACAATGCATTTCGGCTTCATCGCTCATCCTGATGAAAAGTTATCGAAGAATTTTTGCGGTCAATTAAATCACCGGCAAACATAACTTGCATTGTTTATCGATTGAATGTAATTTTGACATCATTCCTTCTTCCATTCCCTCCTTTTTCTCATTCAACTAGTTCACATTGGCACTTTGTGTTCAAGTAAGTCTAAGAGATATTAGAATCTCGCACTTCTATGCAATGGCAAATACATGCGAAATCTTTCTTTTGCGCATCTCAGCTATGAGTCAACTACATAGACAAGTCTCTTTAGGCGCATTTATTCTTGACTGTTGCTGTCTTACCAGGCAAAATCCGGATTTTGTACTTCTCAATAACACCCACCTCAATTCAGGATATTCAAGGATTTCGAATTGGTTAGCAATGACGCGAGAGGTTGCATTGGAATATTGATTAGACGACATTATTATTTTCGGAATATTAATAAAATATAATTCAAAAATGTTGACAGTCTTGAAGTTGTAGTGTCTGTTGGGATCTTTTTTTCAAATAAACGATCTAAATAAGTTGCATTACTTCTATATTCCTGCTGGTGACCACACTCCTTGGCATTCATCAACATAAAAACAACTTACATACGAGTTTGCTACCCTGCATATAAAAAAATCCTATTTTTTGTTTAATTTTTCAATTGTTTTTTCACTGTATTATTGCAAATCGAATTCAGGCAATAAATATTACACTTTTGTAATATGTAACTTGTCTTTTTCCTTTAATTCTGGCACACATTAGTGCTTTCACATGGAGATGTGTAACTTTTTTTCATCGCTATGGAATGTGAAATTTAGCACGCTTACTAGTTGTAACCAGTAAGTAGTGACCCTCATGAATTCCAGAATTTTCCTTGGGTAAATATCCTTCATTAAACCGGTAGACACTTAACACATTGCGTACGGCGCTCTGCGCGTTCAACACGCCCTCAAGGCCCGCACATTTTCTAACGCTCCAAAAACATGCTTGGCAAGTAATAGGAAGCGGATACGCACATTTCTAATTTGCATTTGGTATTATATTCGCATAAATTATTCTTAAATAATACTATATATATACATAGTTTATATATCTGTTTTACATTTTAACTATTATTTATTTTACAAATTTGAATAATGCTTTAGAGTGTGATATCTGGTAAAGCATACTCCTTTGTGCAATGCTGTTTGGCACAATTATAGGGCCTATTTCATAAAATCAATAACAGATTGAAAATATAGATGATTTTTAAAAAACTTTTACCTTCCAAATTTAAAACACGAAGTTTGAAATTCCAAAATGTACAGTAATAAATCACCTTATAAGATACGATACGTACGACGATCGGCACAGATCTACTGATGCACTGGCTATAATGACTGATTATTTCTATATGCTTGGAATGTTGTTTCAGTTGTTTCGCTAAATTTGTCTTAGGAATGCGAGAGGCTTCGTTACCATGGTAATGTAACAAAGATATTTGCTGCTGGTTGCTTAAATCGCCGATTGAATAAAAAAAACTTAAAACGAGATATCTCGTGACCCGGCCGCAACGTTCGATTTGCTAAAAACGAGATATCTCGTGATCCGTTCGCAATGTGTTAATATAGCTGCAGTTATTATTTTTGGATTTTTTGAATCCATCGAACGTATGTTTGGGAGTTGACTATCTGACCGTTTGATTAAACGACTTGTATGTATTTCTGTCAAAACATCTTTTTGAAAAAAAATTGTTTTACGCTATATCGTTTTAATTGGCAGTAATTCAAATGTAAGTCAGCTTATAGTTGTTTCATCGTCTTTGCTTTTTGCCACTTGGACCAAGAGTTTTTCCCTAGGGTAAATACAAATGCTGAGGGCTAGCGTCTAGGTTATGAATAACTTATCGGGGAAAGTGGATAAATATCTCTTGTAACTACTGTGTTAGTTTTTTCAACGGAGCCTATTTTTTATTAGGAGTAGTTCTAGTAGAGTATCACGCGTTGCTGTGCTAACTTTCCCCATGTCAGGAATTTACGATCTAGCCTTCTGTTATTGTGCTATTTTTTTAAGCTTAACGGAGAAACGTGATATGTAAATGTTATTAAACTTACGTAATTTATGTAATCCGAATAGAAAGTTTCATACAGTTGTTCGGAACGGTTAATCATTTAAACCATCAACATCAAACATCAACTTCTTTTCTTACGAAGCTACGTTCCATATTTTTACAATCACTTTAAAGCTGACCGTACCATATACTCGGGTGTTGTTTCTGAGGCTGAAATTGGTACCCATTAAAGACATAACTTTTGATAATATCAAACGGCTTTTTTAACTAAATAAATACTATCGAAATGACATATACAAGCAACATGATACAATCTTATATCAATTTTGTATCGAATTCCATCAAACCGTAAAATAGATTTAACTATTCAATCAAGTTCTAATAACTGAAATACAAAAATAATGCGAAGATTTGATGCATACACACATAATTACGATTTTGAATTCAAGACCTGCACTCTGTCCGTAAACAAACACAATGTTTATCATTGAACATAAAGTCATCAGATCAATAGAAATTTCAAAACAAGACCGATTACAACGTAGGCAACGTATATTCTGAAATAATATTTTTCGGACAGGGAGTTGCTTCGATTTCATCGTTATACGGAACAGTTATCGAAAGCCGTTGGGAAACAAATCTGACAAAAAGCGTCGGGAAAATAAAAGGATTATTCGACGTGCGGTCCCAAACATGGTTACAAAAATAAAACCCTTTCATATTAGGCATTACACAATTATTCTTGAACGTATTATCTATCGAAATATGTAAAACGGAAAATAAAAAAAAACGCATTTAACACAAGAATAATTCATAAATTACGTCCTCTGTTTGAAGTTAGCGTTTTTTATTTTTGTTTTTAAGTCTCCATTTTAATTATTTTCACGTCTCTATCGAACAGTATGTTGACGCTCATAATTGGTTGTTGTTAAAGCTTTTCCAGCCCTCCATTGCTTGACACAGTCAGTTTATTTAGTTTTATATTGAAGATTGTCTCGCGTTTTCTCTGCGATTAGTGCAGTTAACGTGACGGATTCATCACCTCGCAGTAGAAGTTGTCCGATTCTCTCATTCCGCTTTTGCGGCAGGGTGGGTTTATAATTCAGCTGTATCTACCCATCCTTCCTCAGCATCACAACCACTCCCCTTCAAATTCTATCATTCTGAATCATAGTGAAGCCACGTCACCTCTCTGGGCTCTTGGTCACGTTACCTCTCTACCATGAAAAGTTATTGTACACAAGCTTGTCATCGTAACTCGCCTGTTAGTTCACATTAAATGTTGATTTTCTTGCTAATCTTTTTTATGTTCATCAAATATCAATGCGATGAACAATGCCTTGAACACCAGTTCGAAACCAAGAAGGCGGTTCAGACAAGTATGGGGCGGCCCGGGAATGCTAAAATTGCGATGAATTAGAAGTGTGAAGTTTTTTGTGTTTAATTTTAATAGCTTTTGTTTCACAAAGCCAAGAATTTTCCTTTCAAAAATCTCATTACGATAAATTTCAGTGATCCTTCATTGCTTGATGAGTGCGGTCTGGATGATTCCACGCGTGACGTTTTACTAAATAACATCAAAAGAAAATTGACTTCCCAGGCAGTCAAAATTCGTGCTGATATTGAATGTTCATGTTATGGTTACGAAGGAATTGATGCTGTGAAGGCCGCATTAAGAGCAGGACTCGAAGTTTCTACAGAAGAATTACCAATCAAAATTAATTTGATTGCTCCACCGCTGTATGGTAAGAAGCATGTGCAGTTTTTAGTTTGAAGGTACAATTAATACTTTGTCATTTAGTCATGACTACTTCCACCCCAGAAAAAGCTGACGGATTAAAGGCGCTTGAAAACGCCATCGAGAAAATAAAGAAAACAATACATTCATACAATGGCGAATTTAAAATACAAATGGCGGTAATTCCGTGAAATATTTTAATTGCTGTTCCGACGTGTAATGTGAAATTTTTTTTTATGTTTTCAGCCCAAAGTCGTTACCGCTATGGATGAAGCAGATTTGGTTAGACGTATGGAACGTGCTGAATTAGAAAATGCAGAAGTTGCAGGTGATGACGAAGAAGATGAAGATGAAGAAGGAATGAAATTTGATGGTGAAGGTGAAGAAAATGCAGGAGGCAATGAAGATGATGAAGAAGCAAATGACGATTAAATGTTCTTTATTATGCATTAATAAAATATTTTTTAAATACGAAAATGTTTATTTCTTGCGTATATATACATATTAGGCTTTCCTTATATTGTTTGCTCACATTAGTGGCACTTCATTTATCAATTAAGTGGTTTAAATCAAACACGGTATTTGTATGTATAAATGCTAACAATTGTGTTTTTATTAAAAACATAATATTCCTACAATCATAAATGTGATCTATATAAACAATTTCATAATCTTTGTATGGCTTATCATGCAAAATAATGAGTGGGATACAAATACGACCACCAGGACCTTTTGTTCTCACTATCTGTGTTGACGTTTTCATCAGACGACGGCGGCGGCATTGAAATCGATTCAACTTGACGTGGGCCTGCTTGGAAAGGAGAAATATCAACTATTTCAACAACCTATTGAATAAAATAGTATAATTCTAAAGAAACTAACAACGTTGACATGCAATCTAAGTCAACACTCATGGTTATCACTCACAAAATTCAGTTAGTAAAGTAAGTAAATCAAAATGCGTTCTGGCTAAAAATTAAGATTTTTTGTATTTTCGATGTAAATATTTGTATATGATAAACATTTCTCCGAAAAATGAAGTAAATTTGATCTGTTTATAAATTAAAATTATTCGGAAACCCAATTTAAACATGCCTTTCGGTTTAACACTACAAAGATAACCTTTTTTTTAATTTTGGAAACTGTTCTTACTCTTTGTGATTTGAATCATCGAAAATTTCCTGGCTCTTTTGGCCGCAATCTACGAAACAAATTGCGTTTTGGAAGATGAATTCATAGTATAAACCTTCCAAGCTCCCCGTGCGAAATACTTAAAAATTTCCATTTTTCAAAAGTTAATATTTTTTGATAAGTTCTAGAACATAATTAAAGAATCTGGATGAACTTAAAAATACATTTTTAAAGTTTTTTTTAAACTAGAATAGTAGTCCTCTAGAAGAAGGGCTCATCTATGTATTAGCGTTGAATACTACCACCTGTACAAAACAGCCTCAACCCGAAAATGTCTAATTAGTGTATGTGAATTGTGTAGAACCAAACCAACTAAAAACTTGCAATATTCTGAAATCCGTTCTTCTCAGCACCATTTATTTAGGCACTTTTTGAAATCATCATTTACACAAAACCTTTGATATGAAATACATATAATTTTACAAAAGCCTGATTTCACTGAAGCTTTCCTTAGTTTACCAAAGTGTTTCGTGATTCAGATTTCAGCCGAAACATGAACAGCACACTTATCAGACTCGTAATTTGAAAATCGGCGCTATAAGTAAACATGAGAACGGACCGAGCAATAATTCATTGCCAGCTACAATCGTGATTTCATCAATCAATTAGAAATGCGTATGATTTTGTAGTAAAGGGAAGTTGCGGTGAGTAAATCTATCAAATTCAATTTCGAATTAGCTCCTAAAGAATCTCAGTTCTGCAAACGTTATATAGAAACTATCATTCGGTAAGATTAATTTATTAAATGGCCGTCGAGAATGCCTTTACTTTCATTTTTCGCAGATCTGTTTTTTATTGCCAATACCATAAGTTTACTATATACAAGTGCATCCAAATACTAGATTTTAACTATTAAAAATTAAACAAGTTTTTTAGCGGAAGTTAGAGCTCTTATCAAATATCGATATTTAACTAAGTTCAAAAAATATATCTACGTTTAGTAAGTCATTAAATCTGAATAGAGTTTTTTTTACCTCATGAACAGAGTAAACATAAACACAAGCCTGCTAAATAATATTCGAGTCGCGCACAGGAATATCTGTATAGTAAAAAAATGGAATGTTTATTATTAGATTTATTTGTTGTTGTTTTTTTTTTTTAAGTGAGGATGTCGATATACTGCATTTCCTTCTCCTACAGTTTTACTATTGGGTACGAAAAGTGTAGAATGTATGCATCTAGTAAAAACCCTCAAAATACAGTTATTATAATTTTATTGGGACTATTGAAATTGCATTGAAATTTAGAACCAATTAATATGATTATATGAAAATCGTCTTTCGTTTGCCCAGGTTTACTTTCGAATTGGTTAGTCAATTTAAACTTGATAAGGATGTAACATCGATTCGGTTTGTTTTAAGCACTTCTCTCGACACTTCATAATAAGAATAGCACAATCTCCTACGTTTTTGTAGGAGAATTAGAATTTTTGTAGAATTATTGAAAGTGTAAAGTTTATTGAAATGAATTAAATTACATGTAGTTTCTATTCTGTTACGTGTTTGTATCAAGAAATGTAGGTACTGTCAAATGATACGTTTTCATATTTATTTGTGGTTTAAATAACCAGGGAAATTCTATGAAATACAATAGTATTTGGATTTGCCGTTTTATTTAGCTTGAACGAATTTAGTTTATACTTTTTCGATAAAGTTTTAATATGATATTCGACCCCTCTACCGCGCTCTGAATAACGTTCAGTTACCTTAAATAATATACGCTTTGTATATTGGACATCTGTTCCCCTGTGTGTGCAACTGTCCTTAAAAATTGACAACTGAGAATGCCTTACATCTCAGCTGTATATTTCTATATACATCGACTGATTCATTGCCGCCATTCACAAGTTCACAAACTTTGTCGTAGCAAAAATATCAGTTAGCGGGTTATTTATTCAGACTTGAGAGTTTGTAAACGTTAATGACAATTTCGATTCCTTTTGGTGCAATATCAACATCAGGAATGATTTTTAAAAGTATATTTTGATCTATAGTATTGAGAATGTAGACACCTTCCACGTACCATCTATAAATGATCTACCCCTTTGATGTTTCCCAATTATATTTTCAGCGTAAATAAGAGTTTTGCGTTCATTGATTAAGTAAATACATGAAATATTCTGCGCAATTGTAATATATAATTTTCACACTTTGTCTCCATTTTGAGGATAGGGATAATAATGGACCGACACCATTGCTGGAGCTTCTGATGTTGATCCCAGATGTATTGCATTTGTTTGAAATTACATTTTAAGCACTGATGCTACCATATTGTATCTGAAAAGTGAGAATGAAAACTCATTGTAGAATTTCCTTCCTCCAGAGGTGCCGGTGTAAAAGGAAACTAATAGGACTCAATACAACGCCTCGTGTTATTAAGGCGATAAAGAGATCGAGTTGTTTAAAATAGTCAATCTCTACTTGATACTATTGATGTCAGAGATGATACTGCCGTTCCCATTATTGATTAATGTGTTGTTTGTTTGTATCTATATATTAAAAATGTTCATTACATACAATTGTTTTGTATTATCTCTCGGTAAATTACATCAAGTCGCAGTCTTTTGCGACTTCCCTCTTAGTCCTGTTATTTCTATTAACGTTGTTGATAGATGATGGATTCGTTAACCAAAGTATTTTTATCGAAACAACCACATCGCTTGCACCGGAGAATATATTCACCCTTTGAAGCTTCCAATATTGAACTTCATTATCGAACAGAGAGTTTTCACACTACCAGAATTAGCAGTCGAAACTTTTATCTTATAAATCCTTGTTGTTTAATTTAAAACAATAATTCTTATAAATTGATATATACAATTGTATGAATGTAGACAACAAGTGGGTACTACAGGGTGGGCCATCTAACGTTTGCATTTTGAACTACTGTTTATTTAGAGAATGACAGCTCAAATGTCATTCAATTTGTGTTCATAATTTAGTTAAAGGTTTGACATTTACGAAATGGGACGCTATACGCTTGAACAAAATTGGGAAATATTGAAAACTTACTTCCAAAGTGATGAGTCTTCAGTGCAAACTGTAAGAAATTTGAAAAAAAAATTCCATAAAAATGAGTGGCCTTCAAGGCAGTTTGTGGATCAATTTGTGAATCGTGTTCGAGAAACTGGATCGTTGGTGGACAAAACAACCCGTTCCTGTTCTCGTGCAGTGCGCACAGCCGAAAACATTGCTGCTGTAGCCGAAATTGTCCGTGAACATCCATCAACTTCAACTCGTCATCGTTCTCACGAATTGAACATTTCACGCACCTCCCTGAGGAGAATTTTGCATAAAGACCTCGGTATGAAGGCTTACAAAGTTCAATTAGTCCAAGAACTTAAGCATAATGACCATCTGTTGCGTTTTCAGTTCGCCCAATGGGCAGAAGATCGTTTGGCCGAAGATGAGCATTTTCACCGAAAAATCGTCTTTTCAGATGAAGCCCATTTTCACCTCGGAGGCTATGTCAATAGGCAAAATTGTCGCATCTGGGGGTCGGAAAATCCACACGTCACCATTAAGAAGCCAATGCACCCACAAAGAGTTACGGTTTGGTGTGGGTTTTGGTCCGACGGCATCATTGGGCCATTTTTCTTCGAAAATGAGCAAGGAGCCGCCGTAACGGTCAATGGCGAGCGTTACCGTGCCATGCTCAACGAATTTTTTCCAAAAGTTGAAGAGTATGACATGCACGACATTTGGTTTCAACAGGATGGCGAAACATGCCACACAGCCAACATGACAGTCGAACTTTTGCGCACCGTTTTCGAAAATCGAATAATCAGCCGAAATTCTGAAGTCAATTGGTCGCCTCGGAGCTGCGATTTAACCCCGTTGGACTATTTTTTGTGGGGAGCTGTCAAGGACAAGTGTTACGCTAATCATCCAGAGACGATTGATGCCTTGAAACACGAAATCGAAGTTGCCATTAATGAAATTCGAGCCGAAACAATCGAAAAAGTGCTTGAAAATTGGGTTGACCGAATGGCGTACTGTAAAGCCAGTCGTGGTAGTCATATGAACGATATCGTTTTTGATTCATAAATAACAAAGTTCAAGCTTTCCAATAAAAAAAAGTTTGGAAGAATAACCATTAGTCTTTTTTTTTATAGCCGATTCAAAATGCAAACGTTATATGGCCCACCCTGTATCAGTTATAACATTCGCAGTCTTGTGGCCTCTTCAAGGTACCTTATAAACGGATTAAACTGTATTCATAAGACGACTCTGATCGAGTTAACGAAAAATTTGACAATATTGAATGATAGAGCCCACAAATTTACCAACGCGCATATAACCTTTATAGGTATACATTATGTAGGATTCGTTGATTTACCTTTACCCTTCACTCGGCTGAGATAAAATGTAGAATTTCCGCCATTTCACGCTGCCAGTCAATTATGTAGTTGTAGTTTTATCAGACCTTGACGTAGCCACGTTCAGGACAAGTTTCGGATCTCCTAAAACATGTTTCGCTACGCCTATTCCCAAATAGGATTATCGGATCAAAATTGCGACTTCTCAACATAATGAGACTGAATACTTGCAACTGCATTACCGCAAATTAAATTAACGAACAACTGCTAGCAACTGGGAAAATCCAATAACGATGATTTTTATTTTGGTTTTTGAAAATCATTCGAGATAAAAGAATCCATATGTTTCTTGCCATTGACCGAATTCATGGGATTTTCAGGGCCATCGCGCCTTGCTTAATTTGATGGTAATTGGCTACAGGTAGCCGAAAAACGCCGAAAAGTGAAAAATTGAGCGCGTTACGGCGAATCTACATAACCTTGGTGAAGGTTTCTTTTGAATGGAAGAAATCAACTAACATAATATTACATGCAAGTCATTTGTAACAAAGGTGCTGTATCTAAGTGAAATTTACACGAATAGAAATAGATGAATTATTCATTTTAACTTGAACTTTTGAATTCTGCTTCCTTTATTTCTGTTATAGATACATGTAGAACCATAATGATAAAAAATAGTTGTGTTGTGTTGTTGTGCAAACCGGTAAAAACATGCATCAATATCAATACTAGTTAAGGTTTCAATAAGAAATCGTATGGATTTGGCATTGTATCAGAGTATAGATTTTAAAAATAATTCATTTTTCGTCATTGTTATAGCAAACAAAGTTGCGGTGAATTCTTATTTCTATGTTTCAAAATCAATCATCAACTCTACATACTTTAAAATTCTCATTCACACATTCAACATTTACCAGGTACACCAACATCTAAATAATTTATATACCTTCACTATCGGCTGTATTCACTTCGGCTGGTTTTCGTCGATAGTCTCCTTCGTCGATTACTTTTATTTGCTCCCATGAATACTTGTAATAAAAAACTCAGTTCGAATACTTTTTGATGCGTTTAGGAAATAAACTACTTACTGTTGTTTTTTTACTAATTTTTTTACAATTGTAAAATTCTTTTGTTGCTAAATATAACTTATTTAAAAAATCTGGCATTTGTTTTTGAGCAACCCAATTCGTTATATACGAAGGCAAAGAAACTCCCGGGTCATCAAAGTATGTCAGTACAAACTCCAAGCCTATCACAATAAATTATAATTGAATATTTAATTATCTTGGTATCAACTTGCTTTTGCTGAAGAACAAAGAAATCTGTATTTGCGAAATACCATGGTCCAAGTCGAGATTTTCGTAAGGTTACGAAAAAAATTAAACAAAATAAATTTTTTTTCTGTATTCTTCAGCAGAAATACTTTGTGAAATGATAATTGGTGATACCTGGTTCATTCATTGATTTGAATGGTTTTACAACCATAAAACTCCAATAGTCGCTAACCCGATGTTTATCTGGTTGTACTGGGCATTTGGGATGCTTTGTACTTTTGCTGCAGATTACGATCACATTTTTTACTTTATTAATATAATATCGCCTATTGAAAACGTAGTCTCGGTTTGCAAATAGAGCCTTTAAATGTTAAACAAATCGGGTAAGCAGTACAGATAGTATTTAATACAAACCGGCCATTGCATTTCCCAGTAGATGATATGACTTCGTGTTGCATCTAAAGGATCATTATCCACAACATCTAATACAGCAGCCGTATCGTCCCATACTTTCCGATATTCCAAATCAACTTGTACTTGCAAGAAGTCACTGGCTGTAATATCATCGTACACGCAGTAGACTGAAATATCAAGTATAAATAATTACATATTCATGTATGAAAACACTCAATTTTTCAATCACCTTTATAAGCATATCTTGAAGGTTTCTCTTCCCTTCGCCATATTAACATATTTTTCCGCTCAATATAAGGCTCCCAGCCGGATTTACTGGTGACAATTTCAGACTTGTTTGGGCACATGCAATATGATTGATCCTCAAATTGCTCTCCAAATCTTTTCCGTTTATTGCATGTAATACAGATTAGTGTTTCCTTTCTGAGTTGCCGCACGAAATCAACATCGTCGAAATGTGGTCTGATTGTATCATAACTTATTCGTTCTTTATCCCAATCAAAACCATACAGAGCAGCTGATGCTAGTAAAACACAATTAAAATTCCTTCGTACCTGTATTAAAAATATTTTGGTTATCATTTAAAACTCCATATCACTTTAAACGATAATTTTACCGTCAAGAAGTAGATGATTCCGCATCGAAACAGCTAGAATGAGAAGCAAACTATTTAATTATATATTCATAATTTTGCTTTATTTCATTTAGAAAATTTCAATCCAATCATGAAAAACGAGATTTTACTTTGCGGAGTTCAGCATTTTACAAACGTAATATTTTAGGAAAAATCATTTAAATATGACCATCTGAAGGGCATCACCGATAAATGTTCTTAAGTTCTATTTAGGCATGACTAGCAAATTCAGCTCTTTTTCTTTCTCTTTGTCTTCACACACAACTGAATTGTGCCATTAACAACACGTAGTCAGTGTTATTCAATCCTCAACTATTTCAAAAGATTTCACAGTAATCTTCACGTTATTAACAAATTCACTTGATGAAAAAACTCGCTACGATTAGCGGCAACTATTTTAACTACTATTTGATATAATAATAATTGATATATTGTTCTTCCCGAAACAGTGTTCATTGTCACTCTACAAATTTCTTAGTTTCTGGCAACGGAATATCCGGAAAAGACGAAATATTATAGAGAGGACAATAAACAACTTTTCATTAAGATTTCATTGAGATTTGTATTTACCAAATAATTGCTACGACTTGCAAAATTTACACAAAGAAGTTGTAAATTCATGGGCAGAAATGTCGTAACTACTATCGGTTCTTCAGCGATTAATCGCTGACCGATTACGAAAAGACCGAACGATAACGGTCGAAAATCGATTACGACAAATAAAATTTATAAAACGCAAAATTAAAAGGAAGTTTTTTCAGTTATTTTTCAGAAATATTTTGCGAAGATGAATTCAATTACGAACAATGTCAGTACGTCAAAATCAATAATAACAATTTGTGGTCTACAACTAATCGAATCTTGTAATTTAAAAAAGAAAACTGTTACACTTCGTAGTCCATTTGACAAATACTCGACTTCAGGTAAATTTTCTGAGAATAAAAATTTTCTGAATGACCACATTGCCAAGTTCTAAAATTCCACATAGATGTGAGCTTGCGTATTGAATTGGATACTAAATGTCCTTGGCTCATATCCAGAGAATTGAAATAGTTACATCACATTATATTACTAATTCATGATTATCTCTAAACATTCACAACACTAAGCAAGTAACTTAAAGTAAGTGTTCTGAATTCGGCATTCTACAGGATTTTCCCTTGTTTGTTCAACAAATGCTAATTATGTAAAATACATACTTGTTTTGTACAGAAAAGTTTGACAAAAACCTCTCTAAACATAACAATAATTTGAACCTTAACTATCTATGTAAGAACCTTTTTACATAGTACTTTTGAATTTAGCACCGTATACACTCTACTAAGAACGCACTGTCTTGCAGGTTGAGTTATTATGCTAGATCCTGAGTGCTTGTATATACGGATTAGACACATATTCGGCTGTAGCTTGAGGATTAAATACAGCACAAGTACATTGATTATAGAAACATTTGCCATATTAGCTGCAAGTATGCATTCCATATAAAATTTTAAACTCCGTATAGTTTTAAACATTGAATTAACATCTTTAAGATTTCTTCCTTGTTCTTCATGTTCAATTGGGACTTTCTATGCAGAAGTGGGTACAACTGTAGTGCGGAATTGAAAGCTTTAATACTTATGCGTTCAATGTGGTATTTGATTATGAATTCCTTGTCCAAAATTAGCAAGCGGTTAAATAGTTAATCACAAATGTATATATGGTAGTTTACTTAAGGTTTTATCAAATTAATCGTAAAATATAATGCAAACTGAACAATATTCATTAAAAGCGAGGATAATTTCAATGGATATTCAAACTCCATACAGAAGTAAATGCAAACACAATCGAACGTTAGCATGTTAAAAATCATGGTAATCATGATTTTATAAACAGCAGTGCTAATTTATGATTCATGTATAAAAAATGTTAATATTTTTGGATTTTTATGCTTTTACTAGTGACTAAAGTGTGACTATGATTGGAAAATCACAGGAACTGCCTCTTCACGATTCTATTTTAATGCTTAGCATTTATATACTGCTAGCATTCGATTTTAGATTTGGATCATGATTTATTATTTTTTTTTTTTTTTATTATAGCATTTTGTATTATTTATTTTTTTTTGTATTATTTTATTATAGCATTTTGTATGCTTTTGTCAATTAAAATGAATTATTTAATATTTGAAATGGAATGAGCCGATCATGTAAACACTGATCAGGACAAAAATTAGCTTTATCAAATTCTTTGGACGTTAACTGACAGTCACATACTTCAAACTATTACTAATATTTTTTGCCCAATTTTTTTTCGATGCTCCAACGCGATCCACACTCAATATCAACACTAATTAACGCCACCCACACTCAATACACCAACTGTTTCTTCCTTTCTTAGCACAATGCATTTTCTTTCTTCTTTTTCTCTTCTTCTTTAGTATTTATAGTTGTGTCTTCTTGTTTACGTTTTAACAATTTTGTGTTTTGTTTTCATATTTTCAACGATTTTTTCAAAACATTCAATTATGAAACACCAGCTCTTCATTCATTGAAGCGACGTGCAATTTTCATTGACTATGTGTTGGAGCTTCTCATTCGATTTTTCGTATTACCATATTATTTCCAATCAGTTAACGATGTTGGAGAATATGATATGCAGTGTTTAACTTAAAAGGACCATTCTTTACCCAGAAGATCAAACAAATTTAGAATATTTTTTATCGTCAGAGGCATATAGGTATATGATATCTTATACGTCTATGGTCAGATGGTTAAGATTTTCTACTTGTTCCTTTGCAACATTATTGGACATTTATAAAAATAATATTGAAACGCAATACACAAATATTTTTGATGTCTTTTGGAGTTTGTGCAATGTGTCACTCATATTCATGACCAAAACATTTAAATGATTAAATTCAGCTATGCTTTGTGTAATATTATGCGTCGATCTAGATTCAATTTGTCATTTTATTATTGTATAATTTGTTTTCGTAATCACAGCCAACATCGCTAGCTATTCAATTTATGTAACGTTCGTGCTTGACCTAATATTTCAAACTATAGAACTTTCCATATCAAATTTGATTAAAATAAAACCTGAAACTAGTCTACTAACCTGTCTACGAAATCCATAAAGCAACTGGAGCAGCTTATGTTCATCCCAAATACGGCGATAGAACGTGACAATTTGTTGTCCCCGGCGGAATCTTTGCGCCAAAATGAATTCGCACTGTTCACTCCACAAACGCAGTGTCATATCAGAACGTTCTTTAAGGTTTTGTACAAAAGCTTCTTTCAACCTGTGCAAGCATGCAATCCATTGCAGTGGGGGTGGTTTCATTCTCATCATTAGCTCTATAAAATGCCTTTTAAACTCCTCGTTGTCAATTCAACTGCGAAATTTAGCTGTAAAACAGTTTGCCTTCCGCAACCATCCAACAAGCCATTTTCACTCCACCTTTAAACATTAATTTCTAATCCACGCAAGGACGACACTTCCTCTTTTTAATTTTTTTCGTCGTTTCCTCCTGACCAGATTGGCTGACTTCAGTCTCTCATTACATTCGAAATCTGCCTTTTGACAGTCGGCAAATCTTTTCATGTAGTTTCGAGTAGATTGGTACTTTATCACACTGTCATTGGAAGGGTAATATCACTGTGGATTGTGATTCGGATCGTACCTAAATTAATTTAAGTTCACTGTTCAAACCCCACTATAAAAAATGTTTAGCATTTTATTGAAATATTACATAAAATTCAAAGCTTATATGAATAATATAGGAAGTGCACGTGTGTAGAAACCAAACGAAAGCGAATTGAAAAGAAGAAAGAAAATTGAATTACCGAACTTTTTAAGGGTGTCAACAAGAATTCAAATACTCATAAATATGCTCGTCTTACATCAAAATTAAGTTATCGTAAACTGAAGTAAGATCTTGTTTTAGGATTACTTAACTAATTACTCAATCATCAATAACATGCTGAACATATTAATGTATATACCAGCTGGATTTACTTTCGGATAAATAAAAAAAATTGACATTTATTAAGAACTCAATCAATATTTAATTTTTTAAGAATTTGCGACATTTTAAAACTCAACGAATATTGTAGTATCACAGTGGTGAGGTGTGCACTGACAAAGCGCGTACATTTCAACAGTGTCCGCTCAGTCTGCAAAACAACCTCAAAAGGTTTTTAAACACATATGTCATCTGTAGGTTTTGAGAAAGATTATCTTTCATAAAATATACATAAACAATACATAAAATTATGAAGAGTTAAAGCTTATTTATTGTTTGCTCGCGTTGCAAATCTGATTCAGAAATTATCATTATTATTAAGTATAACTCTCTTTTTTAATCGTTACTATACTCGAAAAAACCAATACAAAATTATCAAGAACAAATCATATTTGGCTCTTTTTGAAAATTATTGTTGTTCCATAGTTTGCGAGTCACTGATATACTTCGCAAAGGGCACCCCATGTTTTCAATTTTCAACATTTGCTCACTCGCCACAACCACATTGTCTACGATGTACCCCATGTGCCGCATGCAACTGTCATTGCCGCGGTCATATGTCAATACATAGAGAATGGGATTTCGGTGGTGATTTTTGGGAATAGTCGAAGGAAAGAAAAGTCAAATTGTTGGTCGGGTTCGGTTCAGTTGTTGGTGATTTCGACGCAAATCGTTTGTAATAAATTTATTGCAGTCGACCATATACTTTCAATCAGACAGTGCCGAGCAGATATCTCTCGGAAAGCATACGAGCGCCGTCCCAATTTTCTAATTTTCGTTCCGAATAAGTACCTTCAAAAAGTGGAGGACGGGCCGAAGTTGAACAGAAAAAATATTCGTATCCTAAGCTGAAGCGGCATAGCGGTTTTCCCTTCATAAGATTCGTGTGTTGATCAAGAATAGTTAAGTGAGTACAGTTTGAACGCGTGTTTATACCGTTTGGCACTGCAGTTCACTCCTGTTACGGAATACAGGATCCGTGCAAATGGATAGCTCAGGGCGTGCTACTTGGAACAGTAGTATGAATTATTCGGAGATGCGAAAGCCCCACGGGCGAGGAGGTGGTGGTGGCGGTGGTAAGTTCTTGTACAAACCGAATGGAATTTTGTGTGCTGCGATTTGTAATCGTTCAAATATTCGGGAAATGATGTGTACTGTCAGAAATTTTTGCAGAGCAATTTGGAACAATAAATGTAATGGACAATTGGAAGTTGAGATTGTTCTTGCTGAGAATATTTTATTCTGTACCGTCCGAATTATTCTGAGTATTTGAACAATTTGCACATGTACTTGCGAAACAGTGCTTGAGAATGCATGTTGGTAACTGTCTGGACTTCGGAAAAGGCTCAACATACTGAGAATCATATAATGGTGGGAAAAGGGCTACAACCGGTTTACTTTCACAATTTTGATATTCGGAAGAGATATGTGAATGCTTTCTCGGTACATTCGGGCCACGGTTGTCTAATTGAAAATGTTGCACAGATCCAGGGGCTCTAAACATTTCAACTTGGGGGGGTCATCAAATAATGCAGCTGCAAAAATCATCTTTCGTAGATATTTTGAGCAGTTACTTTGTATTTCCGCTGGCACTTACTTGTTTATCCAGGACGAAACTTATAGGCAAAGCCTCACTTAAAGTTAAAAAAAAATACTTTAGATGAACTGGGATAAAATAAAATTTCTCTGGTTGACGCTAAATAAATATACTCCTTTCTATATTGATTTTCGACATCTGAAATACTTAAAAAACAAATTAAATTATGGAAGAACAAAAACAAAAAAAAACATTTTTTTGGAAATTGTGTAAATTAAATGTCTAGGTCTTGGTTTTTCCCATTTTTCGGGGATAGTTCAAACAAGTCAGAATTTCTCCGGTCAATAAGGGTAAATTCATGCAAAAATGTATGATTATATACGCTCATACCAAAACTCTTGCCAATTGCTTTTCGTTTTCCAGAGAATAACGATGAGAAAAACTCGCTTCGTTCTTTGTTCAAGGGGCATAATCGACAGTTCTAATTTAGTATAGGGTTTCTGAAGTTGCATTGATACAAACAAAACGTTCTAAAAATTTTCACATTTTGAAAGATTTAACTTAGATTTAACATTTTGAAAGAAGTTTAACTTGTCTTATTCTATCAGTTTCTATCTTCAGTCCACCGTCGAATGAAACCATTCTATGGATTAATTCGAGATCCTTGCGTTTGCAATGATGACACTTAGCGGCAAAAGTATTGCAAAGTTAGAAAATTCAACATGAATTTTTTTAAGATTAAAATGTATCCTTTCCCTTTTACTTGTCGTTGACTATTAATCCTCTTATCTCTGAATTATAATATTTACGTTGATGTAAGTATAATATGAATGGCTGATAAATATTTCGTTGTCCTTCTAATCTGCTATTTTTTTGTCGCATCAGTCTTCCTTTTGCATATCTAATTAAAAGGCGTGAGTATAAACGAGAAAAACAAAAAACCATTATGCACGATAATAATTCCTACTTTTGTAAAAAAAAATAATTGGATTTAAGTGCATGTACATCAGTGACTTTTTCTAACTTACGGAATTTTCAGAAAAAAATATTAATAATCTGGGATAAATAACGATAAAGCGGGAATCGAAGACCTACTCTTTCACATCTGACAAGATGCTGGGTAATAATAATGACGCCAAAATCAGATTGCTCGAGATATAAAGTTCTGCAAAATAAAAAAATTGCTGACTATGTAATTGGTCAGCGTTGTTATATAGTATATTTTTAGATTTATTTTTCAAAGTCTCTTCATAGTGTGTACAGGTATGGACACTAAGAAGAGAATAAGATAAATAGACAGGTAAATCGTCATAAGACTTGATTTATTACATTTTTCTTATTCGATGTGTGTGAATTTGTATCGTTGTCAACGGTTTGTGTCGTAATCGTTAGATGTGTAAGTGGTGGATAGTTGTAGCTAAAGTACTCACCCTTCTTGCAACAGATAGCGGAATTGAAATCACCTGGTGGCTGAATATTTGTTATCTCATCGGAAGTGACTGTTTAAATTCAAATAAATTACATTTGTCTTGCGAAAGCAATGCCAAAAAAGCTTCCAAAAGCTTGTCTTTATTACTATGTTCGGGTAAAACCTATTAATCACTTATATTGTTTGCTTATGCACACCAAACTTATATAAGCCTCTTATTTGTGCCAGACTCTGACCTTTCGTTCGATATAAAATTTTGCTCCTGGGTGTCTGTGCTGCATATTTAATCAAACCCAACCTCATGTTCATTTCCAATTTTAAAGATATTATTGCGTTCTAAAATTTACGGATCCGAGCAGCTTTATACAACCTTAGTCGATTGATTCTTTCCAGGGCTCTCTAGGTTCGTATACTCTTGGATAGTTTACTATTGAGGATGATCAGTTTATCATATATCATTTATATTTATTTAACGAATTATATCCGGTACTATAAAGCAGCAAAGATAGATTGATGTATCAATCAAAATAAGTTGTTCACATAACATGGATTGTTTCACCTTAAGTATCTCTTATAATGTTTAATAGTATTGATAAATTCTGAACAAACAAACTTCAAGTAATAAAATAGACGTATAAACATACTTTCCAGTTCATTGAAAATTTATAAGTACAACGAAAGCCTCAGTGATCCCATAGAAAAGCAAAGCTCCATTACCCGTCATGATTAAACATGATTTAAGATTTCAAATCGGAATTGAAGCAGGCTGTATTTGATGAGTTATTTTAATTGATTTAAATTATTTCATAATGCTGCGTAGGCATTCAACAAATTTTCTTATTTGATGAATGAAGTATTTGTGTAGTAATATTTTATAACAGGCTTATGTTTTTTCAGTTCATACATATATTCATATTATACTGGAATTATCTATAGTGGCAAACAAACAAATTGTAGGGCGCACAATTGGTTAGGAGGACTAACATACGTCCTTATGATAATAAATCAGTATATGATAACATATAAATTTTACCTCCATTAAAATGAATTGATTCGTTCTGATTAAACTCAATCTTTATCACTCCCTGTTATATCACGAGAAGCATCCTATTACCGAGATACGCCTGAAAAACCTTATAAGAATGATATTAAATAATACCATGTTACGCGATTTCAGTAGTAGCAGTAATTTCGTATGATTTTTAAGCCATACTATCAATCCTCAAGTATCGGTTGATTCAATATCACCCGGAAACATAAATTAGTTCCATCTATGAATTGTGTGATTGTGTATACGTGTGTAGAAAAGCATCCATACTAATTTCTCATATAAATTGGCACTAGCACGGTACTTTCATCAAATAACATGAGCATAAATGAATCAACAAGAAGAGAAAAGGCATTCGGTGAGTTAAACTTTTAGACAGCAATATCATCGATCGGGTTATCGATTTGCAAAAAAGTGAATTACAAGTCACCGTTCCTTGTCAAGTCATTATTTTTGAAATATTTCGCAAGTGTGCTCCATGAATTTCCTTACCTTTCTCTTGCCTTTTCTGATAATATTGAATTTGCTTCCCGTTAGAGATACCGAAAAAAAGCTTCTATGTTCGAAGCCCTTAAGTCTTCACCATAATCTATTGTCTGTGGATAAAACTAATTTCGGTTGAATAAAGTAAAAGCCCTCTTTCGTGCATAAGCCGACTTCAAGATTTTTCCTTGTGACTCAGCGGTTTACATAAGTTTATTGTTGAAGCTGAATATCACTATTGTGCGATCTATCGATAGGATACCGATCAATAAAAACAGCTTGTTTTGCTTGGTTATTGTAGATGTATAGGCAATACATATGTATTACCATCTCTATGACTAAGTGACGAAAGACTCCATTTAAATATATGAATTATCTCAAAATGCGTTAGAATATGTTTTAATGGTTCCCGTGATGCAGACGTATTTAGCTGTCAAATCCACTCCCAGATTCTGGGTATACCCCCCGTTTCTTACCTGCCTTGTTCCTACGCGCCATTAGATAGCTTTTGAAAATATTGCCCATATGTGCTCGTTCAATGTTAGCGTATTTTCTAACTGTGCCCCAAAATACATGTTATACATGTTACATTAGTGATCGCGATGAGCATTAAATCTAGACAAAGGATACTATGTTGGTGGTGTGATCGTCATAATTATATTTTTGTCAAGATTGGGTCTAAAAAACTCCTTCAAATTAATTCCGTACTTTTTTGGTATTGATATGTAGTTGAGTCCCTCTTATCCAATTTAGGTGCAAATACTGATATTGCCCCCCTCTTTGGCTTCGGTATACATCCAATTTTCAGGTTGGTGCTAAGCAGGTGTATGAAACGCGATAAGATAATATATTTCCTTATAGTTTAAGCGAAAGGTAGAACCCCATTTAATCCTGGTTGTTAGAAAAGCTGACGTAGTGAAGTATTGACGTGCTTCTCATGATGATGGCAGCCTTCTTCCATTTTCAAGTTCTTTGGGTTGATGGAAATATGTCTGTTCCGTTATGTCATTGAATTTATAACATTAGAGGGTTCAGGAGGGCGATAATTTTTTTCGTGTATATCTTCCAAAAATCTTTTTTTTTAAAGGGAGAAAAAGATTTTTGTGTACGAGAACCTGCAACTGGATCTTCCAGATTTTAGTAATTTTTATTCAAAATTAAATGAAATCCTCTCCTCTTATCAGATACTTAGCCAGAATTCCAAAATATTCGATCGCAAAATGTCTGCTTATATTGAAGAGATTCCAATTTGCACATATAGTGAATTTTAGCAGTAATTCAATAAATTTGATTTGTTGTATGTAAACAACACAACAGAACTGGAAATGCTTTTATTTTTTCAAATGCAACTGCTGGCTTGCATTGAAGGCCGCCCGAAAATTTCTCATGATATGTAAACAGCACTTTATCATTTCAACGTCACTTACTTCAAAGTGATCACACTCTATCGTGTGGGGCTTATATATCGTTGTTTGTGTCTTGTTTTCTTTTCAAGAGAAAAGAGCAGGCCAACAAGCGAACAAATTAAGCACATGAATCATGGAAATAAAATTTCGTTCGCATGCACAAGTTATAAAGCCACCGATCCATCTGTGAATCCAAATATCCGAACGTATAATGAGTTGGTTCCTCTTTGTGACCTGTATCGTTTTATTCACCGCACATTGGCGCTAGTTGATACGACTCAGCATTCAGGTGAGCTTCCACACAAGCGTTGCTAGTACCAGTGTCTATCCCTGCACGAAATAGATACTTCAAGTGAAGTTCACTCTCAACTTTACAGGTTTTCCACAGTTTTTTACTTTGCGTTGCATACGACAGCATCTAGTAGGCTATTTCTATAACGTTTTGTGCGTGGCAGAAATTATATTCGCTGAATTCTTCAGGTTGGTTTCTTTTTAAATTCGACCGTCTAAATTTAACTTGTGTTTATGATAATAATGTTAATTAATATCAAACTGCCTGTCTGCATTTATTTTTCACAATAAGGTTAGTGCTGGCGATAGTTTTACCGTTGTACTTTTGTTCAATGAATTTATAATTTTACCACCCTCCCTTATCGCCCATTCGATTATTCCATTGCAACATGTTCGTACATATGAAAGTCGAAGTGAAAGCGAGGAGCGAATGAATTGTCATTACTGACATTTGTGCTATTATGATCTTCAATGAAATATCCATTTAAGAATGCTTTTGGCAGCATACATTTTAATTCCGACTACATTCACAGAGAATATGGAGGCTTACTTCCGTAAACCAATCCATTTATATTTCATTGAAAGAAGTGAAATCGTGATTGGTACGAATTAAGTGTAAATAATGCCTTTTTATAATATACCAACATATCGTGCGTACATACTGTGGAGTACGGAATAGGTTAAATGTTGAAAAATGGAGATTAATAGGACCTAACAAACGTAAGCCCGTTAACTTATCAGTCTTTAAAAAAGGATTAATCAACTGTCTAGAGATGCTCATTAAGTAAAGTTTTATTCTCGCGGCAATCTGATTTCAGCGACATATAGGTAGAAGCTAGACTTCAACCGCAGATTTAAGGTTTTATAAATACAGAACTAAGTAAAAAGAAATATCTGCAGATGTATCACGGTATATATACCATTTGACTTGCACTATATCACTAAATACTACTAAAACATTATGTAAATGCGAAAAAAATGTAAATACCATGAAATACTTAAGAGCTATTAACCCAAAAAACCACAGTCGAATTATTGGAAAATGTAGTAAGAAATCAGTGATAAGTGAAATATATGATATCAAAGCGATACAGTTTCCACCTGACTTCATTTAAGGATTATGTGAATTCATGAGTCGAGACTTACTTTAAACATGAACCAAAATTATGCGCAGATGCTACTGGGTGTCTGCCTGAAAGACCTTTAAAATTGTTCGTAGGAATCATTAACTTCCGAAACAAAATATACGATACAAAAACATGCAAAGAAGATCTGTAGACAGTTCAAGCAAAGAAATGCCTCCAAATAATAATTGATAATCGCCTTAGGAATATTGCACAGGTTTCAAACGCTGCCAACGAACATTAAAATAAAACAATACGCACTTTTATAATAATCGAATTGAATGAGTAAATCATTCCATAGAAAACTCGCTTTATTCTATTAGTCTGGATATCTTCAAACATTTCGCATTGTGGGCATCACTTATTCCAAGGGCTTAAAATTATACATGGTCACATAGACTGACCTTTCGCTGATTATCATCGCGAGAATAGACGATATAAAACACCTCAATCTAAAAGTGTTTTAAATTTTCTGCAATAATTGTTGCTTGTTATTACTTAGCAGTTGAAGTATGCATGAAGTGCGGTTGTTTGTAATGCAAAGTTGTATTTTAGATATATCAGAAAATTTCGATAGGGTGCATGAGTATAGAAGATAGTGAAGTTTCAACTCCAATTTTTGTAGTAACTTCAAAATATTTTAGCATGGTGTCGGGTAAAGTTGTCATGCACGAAGATCGAGATCATTTGCTGATCATGAGACTATTTTTCATTAAATTTTTACTTAGCTAGGTCCAGTTGGGGGCAGCACATTTCCTCTGATTGATGAGGCATGGGTTTCATGACACGAATCTTGGTTAAGTGACAATAGATTATCTCTGCATTCAATCAATAAAGATTCACTATCAGCTCCTTTTGTTGGATATTACATACATATTACATTTTTCTCAATATCTTATTGGGAGTAACAGTTTAAATAAATGGCTCATTTCAATATAGTTTGAGTCAAAATAAACAAATCACATTTGTCTTGGGGAAAGTTTTGTGTTTCCTATGGAATTCACGTAAAATTCATTTTCTAAGCTATAAGTAAAATTAATAAGTGATTTCGTACTCAATTCTGACCTCTCAATCTGGCCGTCTGTATAGCGTATTCAATTTTTAAATAAAACCTAAAGTTTTCTTCGAGACTCTCTAGTCCATTTTATGCCTCGGTCTTGAAGATGCCCCCTTTTAAACTATTTATATATGTTTCGACTTTTTCGACTTTCGGGAAAGAGACATGATGTTGATATCATCTTTTTAAACTAATATTTAGCTAGACATACAGAGCAAATAAAAGCATGAATCGTAAATTAAATGAAAATTGAGAAAAATTGGTGGCTCAAAATAGGTTACGGGAAAAGAGATTATAAAATGATCGAGTAAAATTAGTTAAACACAAAGGAAACAGCGTAAGGGATGGGGGTGCACCCTTGCGATCAACAGTATGTGATGTGAAAAGGATATGTGAAAAATTTCAAATTTTCGAATCTATTTAATTAGAATTTTGGAGAACGAATATATGTTCCTTTTTATACCTCGAAGTTTGTTACATATCCTAGTTTTGAAAATATCACAACTACCTCAAAATTTCACAAGCGCGTTTATTTCAACACGATTTTAAAAAATACGGTAGTAGTCGTCACCTAGTTACTGAGTATTAGGAAGGCTAGCGTTGACCGCATATTAGTAATAAATAATTTTCTTATCTTGAGCCCGACTCTGTTTTAAGTTGATTGTTAAATGTATCATTGGTATGATTAAATATAAACAGAAGTTAGAAGTTTCTCAATCATATCTTTATGATGTTGTTAGTCGATTGTTCTTAATATCTTTATAATGATGAAATATGCAAAAATTATTTGTCAATATTTGTCTGAATGAAAAAAAAAAATGATGCATCGGTGCTTGTATAAAAATATTATAGAAAATTGTTATGGTTTTCAATTGTAGAGCTGTAGGGATCAACTCCTGTACTAGTGAACCGGTTGTCTGTTCACTGGTATTTCGGACTTGGACCACTGAATTACGCCAATAGAAAAATTCGATTCGAAACGTTAATTACTTATATAACCATCAGATTTTGTTAACCAGTATGCTGCAACTCTACTCAGTTAATTGTATATCTTACCAACCTTTTCGATTAGTAGAGTTGCATATTATTAAGGACGATAAGATTAAACTAGATTTTTTAGTGAAAATGAGTCATTATCTATACCATTTACGGCTCTTTCCGCAAGTTTCTTCAAAATACTACAACTTTGGCTTCATTGAAACATCTGGCGACAGAAACAGTCTAGTTTTTAATGTTCAAAGTGAATGTAGATAATCGAATAGTTTAAATAGTATAGTATTTGGCTATTTAACTATTACTTTATACATGGATTCTATCAAACTCCTGCAAGACTAGTAATAACATAAATTCAAAATTAGTTCTCTGAATAAAAATTACCAAGTACATTCAAAATTATTCTAGTAAAAATAACTCTGTAAAAACTGTAATACTGCGTATAATGCATAGACTATTTGTGCTCCAAAAAAATACTTTTTTAGTTTAAGAAGTGCCTAGATGATCACATTAAATTATGAATGGCATAAGAATATAAAGTATTTTTACATCTATTAGTAAAAATTATTGTTTCTACTGTATATTCTGTTTATTTATATTGGGTATTTTTGCAAATCATGTTGTGAAGGGGAATCGCGTTTTAAAATAAATTTTAGTTTGAATAGCCGTCCAAAGAGTATTACGGACAATTCTCTCGCAATACTAAGGTATTTTATTGGTTTGACTTTGTGTATTGTGTAGCTACGTGTAATAGTTCCAAATTTGAGTACATTCAGCATTCAGCTTCGCAACATATTTGTCCTTACATACAAGTCCTTACATTTAAAAAGTAAGTACAAAATACTAAATTTATTAATAATATATTTAAAGTTATATTATTAATAAATAATTTATTAATAATATTTTAAATGATTTATTAATATTCTGAAAAAAGTTATCGATAATAAACTTACCTGGTGTAAATCTAGTTTAATCATGATTCTTATTTAAATACACAACTACAAATTTTTAAAAAGAAATACTTAACAAATGATAGAAAATACAACAATAATGGGCCCACAAAAATATAAACGTAACGTGAAGTAATGCGAATTTAAATATTGCCATTCAGCGCCCAATACTTGCAAGACAAAACATTTGTTTTCGAAAACCCGTAACTTTCTCAAAATACTAGCACTCGGGTTATATTAGATCCATTTGCTAAGACTGGCTAACCGAAGGTTTTTGAAGGATACTTGAACGTTTGTTGATCTGTCAGGTCATGAGCAAAAGCCACTTATAAAAGTGTTGGGGACACGTTGTTATCAATGCATTTGAGGAGATTACGAACGAATAAATAAAATATTCCTGCATCTATGTCGCATTTGAGAAACCTATTCCTGTACAACATATTCCACATTAATACTGGCAATAAGACAAGGGGCATATACTCCACTGCAATTGTACTGATTATAAATTAAACAATTTTATATTGATTGCTATTTTCATCTTCCTTGTCATTTGAGCGGTCATCATATCAATTTAAATGAAGGCATCTCTTAGTTTAATTGAGCACACTGTCTAAGTGCGACGGATTTGAATCGTTAAAACTTCTTAAACTTTGCGATGATCGCTCCTACGTATTTACTGATAATTTGTTCAATCTTCTATGTGTACAAGCCATCACCAAATAGAAATATTAACTCAAGCAATATTTCACAAGAAGTTAACAATTTGGGAGATTCGCAGTTGATTTGAAAACAACCAAAAAAGTAGAAATACTCATTCAAGATCATCCAACATATGAGTAAAGACCATTTCATTTCGCACGTCGGAATCGTCATATTATTTCATTTAGAAGATGAGTGGAATTGAAATATCATAGCTCAGGCAAAATGAAATATAATTCATCAAAATAAGTACGTCAGCCCATTACATTGTTGCCAATTTCATAATAGGTTATGAATGTCGCTAACGACAAAAATCTGGGAGGTAGTTGATAAGAAAATCGTGAAAGTCCTTTTGCACCGCATGTTGGGAGTCAAAAATGTTTCCTGGCGAAAATTCAGTTGGCACTATATTGGGCGATAATAGTGGGGGAAAAAGTGTTTCTAATATGAGATTTTATACTTTCAGCAACATAAATGTTGCAATGTTGGTGGTGTGTTCTCCTGTAGAAGGCTTGGTCTGTTCCTGTTCAGCAATTTCGGTAGCTTTATTTTAAGGGACATTATCATTTCTCCTAACTGATCTCAGTAAAAAACCAACGTTATAGATTGCCCGTAGAACTATAGTGGATTATGTCGCAATATACCACTAAATAGACACCACTATTATCATTTGCACTCAATTTTGACGGTATGCTTTGGCGCTTCATTTAATCATATATTTTGCGGAATGCTTGCATTTATCAAGCAATTTTCACTTTGCATCGATCGTATCTATGCGGGGCAAATCTGGTTTACTATCCCAGAAGCGGTCCTTTGGCTCACGCTTGGATTACTCATGTGGTAACCATCGAGCTAGCTGTTTTATAATTGTTTTAACTGAATTTATGTGACTAGAATGGTAACTTCATGCAAACGTAAATATCGAAAAACGTAATTTTGATTGAGTAGATTTTTCATAGAATTTTATCATAAGTAATGTTAAAGCCTTACGCGCCAAAACTTTCAAATTAATTTATTTTTTCTTTTCCAGGCTCCGCGCAAGCAAGTCAATCCTTACAACAGACTCAATTTACGTTATCACCTGACGCCAAGGTATTTGTACCCAGAACGAAACCTCCAACGAATGTCCAAATGCCACAACAATTACCACAAAAGAATCATACGGGCGGCCAATATGCCAATTATCGTAATCCTCAACAATCGTCTTCAACTCATCGAGGTATGTCACTAAACGACCGATTGATATCACAGCAATTCCCGAGTAACAATCAGCAACACCAGTCGCAGTATGAATACTCTAGATCCAACACTTCATCGAACTCTCAATATCATTACTCTGTTCAAAATAGATTGAAAAATATGAGCAATACGAATCAAACTCAAAATTCAGTGAATACAGCGAATTTTGAATCTAGTCAAGAGAATCAAATGGTGAGTAAATAACAAAAAAGCTTTCGTTACAACTATATAGATAACTTAACTTGAAACTTCTATTGAATTACAGAACGATGAAGAAAGCTATGCACTAAATTACATCACAGAAGCCGTGAAATTCCTCAACGAGGATCCTGGTCTTTTTGACTCGCTAGAATCTCATTTATCCAAAGCTTTTGCAAAATTTGGTGGTAGCGAATTCGTACTTAGCAATGCAATGGAAATTATATTTGTTCAGGTAACAATATAGTTTTATATTGAAATATAGCAAATGAAAGAGTTATTCAATTTTTCTAACAGTCAATCGAAGAACAAAATTTTCGGTATATGGGAGCGAAGCTTTATCGTCTATTAGATTCTATAAATCCTCATGCTAGTAGTGTATTTCGACGATTATTAAACTGCAAGTTGACATATCATCAAGAAGAAGTGCTGAATTACATGAATCACGAACAGGCTAAAGTCCGAGCTACTACGCTATTTCTTGCAGAACTTTACATACAATTAAAAAGTGTAAGTTTGAACGTTTTATCACTTTGAACTTGATATTCTATTGAAATTGACTGATATTAAATACAAAATTATTAAATAAAATGATAAATTGATATTATTTTCGTTTACAGGATACATTTAGAATAAACGAAATCGCCAACAACATAATATTTACTATAAATCAATTACTGCTTACGCCTACTCCAGAGAATATTAAATGCATTTGCTTGACGTTAAAGGTATGATTGATTTGCATTAGTGTAATTATATTTAAATAGTTCTTCCAATTTATTTTAAAACAGAGCCTTCAAGCGAAATGAAATGCGTTACAAATTTCTGTAGTGCGGAAAGAATTGAGTTTCCCAATTAATAACATTAAGCTGATTAACTATCAGCGATGTTCGAAAACATCATAACGAAAACAAGGATTAGAAAAGAAAAAAAAGAAGTTCTTATGGGATCGTTAGCACAATGTGCATGTAAAATCTTACCTCAAACACAGATTTTGATGTGAAGCATTGAGTTTTTTAATTTCTAGTATTACCATCCCTCTCTTTACTCAGATTGTACCCAGAATAGTTGAGAATGATTTAGAAAAAGGCAATATCACGTCAATTGTTGAAGTCATTTATTGCCCGATATGTTCTTGTCAAATGCAAGAAGATTATCAGACACTTGAGCCAGCATTGAATCGAACTGCATTCTTCGAAGATAATTATTCGGTATGTTATTCCCACGTCGACTAACTTTCATGTCGATATTTTAAAGTTTTAATAACATAGCCCAAATACGATGAACTTATTGAAAATGCCGCCTAAGTAAACATATATAAAATAATATTGTTTGCATCATTCAACTATTCAAGATATTGGAATTGAATACTTCAAATGTGTTCAGGGGTTATCAAATCTATAATTTACTGTCAAAAGAAATAAATAAAATGAACGAATAGAACTCTGAAATGATATTTCGGGAGGGTTTTTCTGCTAAACTCAATCCTACATTTGATTTCAAATTCAACTGCTTAATGTCTCATCTCTCGACCTTAGCAATTTCTTAATCATGTTTGAACTTTTTTGTACGACTTAACATCCTATAAATTTCCAATGCGATTTCAGCTTTGTGGATACGAACTAGATATGGACTGCCCAAATGATGTTCAAAAGATCATTGAGAGTCTTAACCAGAAGGTTAATAGCGTTGACGTTGGAACCAGCCGTGTATTAGAAACGGTTTTGAAATTACAGAAAAATAATTGGGGTCGTAGTGAATCACTCTGTACGTATATATTTATTTATTTTTTTTTCAAATAAAAAAGTTACTCAAATATTTCCTCCAATAAATAGCTCAATCGTCTCCCATTAATGAAGCTCCAGCAAGTTATAGTGGTCTACCGGTATTTTATGGTCCAGATGGAGAGGTTATGACAGAGGAAGAAAACTCATTCTTAGAGTCGCAGATTCCTCAGGACGCAGATACTGAGTAAGTTTCCATATTAAATCGTTGTTCTATGACAATGCTTACATGCTTTTTATAAATTACAGAAACGATTGTGATGATTGTGACCTTATTGATCCGGATCTCGAAATGGATCCTGAAATTGAAAGTGCTTACGAAGATTTTCTCAAGCAGAAACCAAAAGACATTCACAAGTCTTGTTAACTTATGGCAATAAGTGAATAAAGAGTCTGCATCGACAAACTAAATTTTTTTTAGCAAATAATACTATATTTTGTTAGCTGTAATAAATTCCTTACAATTAAAGATTTTAATTATTCCGCATTTTCGTATGTAGCAGAAAACAATAGGGAAATATGCAAAATAATCACAATCGCGGACAGGAGATCTACGTGAAATAAAGTTGTAAAAGATGCATTTGTAAAACGTAATGTAGCTACCCAAAAAAATAACAAGTTTGTTATTCAGAGTCATATAAATAACGCTCGATACGTGGGAATTTTCGAACTTGCTTCTGTCCATGAATGTGCTAGTATAAAGACGTAATTAAAATGCTCAAAAGTTTGTGCATATTATACATGCATGCATTAATTTACTATGGCATGTGAACAGATAAAACATACTTATTCCTTGTTTTCCAAGGCATCCGGTAAATTAGTAACATTCAAATGTTTTCGGCATTATTTCTAAATGACCAAATCATGATATTAAAGATAGTGTTCCTCGTAGCGTTTTAAATTTTTTTAAATATCAGCATTGCTTTCAATATTATTTGACTCGTATTGACTAGTTGAAATAAATAATTACATGATTCAAACGGGAAGAAACTATGTTGTAATTTAGATGAGCAGTAGTAGCAGCACAATATAAAGCATTTCATTTATGTGATGATTTGAAAAAATAAAACGGTGGTAAAAGGCTGTAAATTCGTATATTTATAGAATATGATTTTAACTTTTAAAATTAGTTTGCCAATGAGATAATTTTAAACATACTGTACTCTATTTTGTTTAGAGAAAGTGAGTTGTTTAATTATGAATATTCATTACATGAATCCACCGTGAAAGTGATTTACACATTTGTTGTTTAGAATAAAACCAATACTACAAATGTATGTCTTTTTTTAATCCACACAAAAAATGTTCCAATATTCATTGGGGTACCATGAATGACTTTGTAGTATCATTAGTTATGAAAACACTGCTGCGAAATTAATTATGTTCGATCAGTTGAGTTTTCCCATAAATGCCGTATTTTTTATTTAATCGGCCATAATCGTTAATAAATTGTTTTGGAATCAAGGGCGCGATGTTACAGATTCCCAGTGGTGAGTTCCATAGTAACCATTGCGTACATTGACGAATTGTAATTGAAATTCGCTTCGAATATACAAGCAAATTATAAGAATTGCGTTGACTTACGGAAGCTGAATGGTTAGCGTATTAGATATTCGTAAAAGTTCTAATATCCTTGAAGCAAGGCGCTATATAAAAAGTTCAATATACAGTCAAACCTGTGTAAGTGACAACTGGGTACGCGAGTAAACTCTTTGCGTGAAAGAAACTCTCAGTAACCATCATTTTTCGCCTCTTAAACCTCTGTATATGGGAAATTGAAACCTCTATTAGAGAGACTCAGGGAGCCTCAGATATTCGTACATGGACCCCTATAACTGGGACTGCTAGTTATCTTTACCTCTGTAAGCGACAGTTGAGCATGTACGCACACGCAGGTAGCTCCCCGAAATTTTAGAAAACATAAACAAGTGCTTTCTAGAGTTTCGGGGAAGTACCTAATTTACATTTTCTTTGCGCGGTATGGCCCTTTCTACAGTTGATTAATATCAAGAACGAAGAAAGGTTCAGTTCTACGTCATGTCTATAAGAAAAATCAAAGTGTTATCTCTAAGTGAAAAACTTAAAATCGGGAATGCGTTTGAGTGTGGGAAATCGCGTAATGAAATTCTAAGTGAGTTTGTTGTACCAGAATCCACCTATTATAAAATTATTGAGTCAAAAGACTCGATAAAGTCTTAGTGCTTCGAGTGACATGGAAAAATTAAAAGCGGTCAACATTCCGAGTTTCCCGATATTGAAAACTGCCCATTAGAATGGATCAAACAAACCCTTGATAAGAACATTCCCATTGATGGACCCTTGCTAAAACGAAAATCGAAAGACTTTGCCACAAAATTAGGAGTTCTGAACTTTTCGGCAAGCAATGGTTGTTTAGAGGGTTTTAAAAGGCGTCATGATATCGCTTTTAAGAAAGCCGCTGGAGACAGTAAATCTGCCGATCAAAGCGTGTGTAACCAATGGACTAAAGAACTGCCAAATCTCTTAAAGGAGTATGATCCAGTCGATATTTACAATGCGTATAAAACTGCTTTGTTCTTCAAGTGTCTTCCTGATAAAACATTTACATTTAAGGGTGAAAATGTCATGGGGGAAACTTAAGCAAGAAACGTCTAACCATTCTTCAATGCGTAAACATGATCGGTACTGATAAGCTCTTTGATAATGGGGAAATCAAAAAAGCCTAGACGTTTTCAAAGTGTCAAGACTTTACCTGTTGATTATGGCCATAACACAAAACCTTGGATGGCAGATATTATTTAAAGATTGGCTGAAAAAAGATAACAAGGTAATGAAGATAAAACACAAAAAATCTTGCTTTTCGTTGACAACTGTGCTGCCCATACGGACCTACCAACATTTAATAACGTAAAAGTCATGTTTTTGCCTGCCAATACCATCAGTAAACTTCAACCTTTAGATCAAGGTGTCATACACATATTCAATCGCTTTTACCGCAGAGAAGTTGTTCAACATACTCTTACATGCCTCGAAGCAAACAATAGCCCTGATATTAACGTACAGTATTGTTTCAATAATCCGAAGTATCATTAAACCGAAAATCCAGTAAACCGAAATTTTTATTCCAATAATCCGAATTCCTCATAAACACGCAGTTAACCATGTGCATATATAATAAATGTATTGTGTATATTGAAAAAAATAGATAAGACAATTATTTTATAATATATGCACGCACTTACAAGATAATAGCCCGCTTATAAGGATATGCCTCACGCATTTCAAATGCAGATATAAAATTGCATCAAAAACTTTTTCTGTTTTTTTCGAACCTTTTTCGTCAAGTAAATTCCCATGTAGAATCCTACGCATTAAAATAAAGAAAACATTGAGTACTCTAAATCTTATCTAAATGATACAAAATGCGAACCAGTTTTCCATATGATGGAAATTCGTCGATGGGCAGGATTGTTTGTATTATGCCTTTATCTTCGTGCAAGGCAACGATTATGCATAACACCCTCTCACTCCGCAACATGAAGTAAAATAGTCCTTATGATTCCCGGCTTTTCGTCTGAAACTTCAAGCAGAAATTCATCTCAGTAAATTGTTGGATTCTCAAATTTATAATGCGGATGAATCTTGATTGTTTTGAAACCTTTTTGGAAATTTTGATTGTTTTGACTACCAACAAGAACACTAGTGCATGGAAGGAGAAACACGCACGTGGAAGGAAAATTTGCAAGGAGAGAGTAACGTTTCCGTGCTGCGTAAATTTTTTAGGTGAGAATAAGTTGCAACTTGTAGTTGTGGGAAAGGCGAAAAATCCCCGCTCCTCCAGTCATCTCCAGTCCAAAAATAATCATCCTTCGCTTGGTTACTTCTCAACAAAGAATGCCAGGATGACATCTATAATCTTAGGGCACTGGTTTTTTGAGTCCTACGTTGAACAGGTTGAAAAATATCAGCTAAACAACAATTTACCGTTGCAATCCTTGCTGATTGTTGACAACGCAAGATACCAATGTTCCGAACAATTAGCAACCGAAGATGGAAGGCATAAAATTATGTTCCTTCCCCCAAACTGCACAAGTTTAATACAGCCAATGTATCAAAACGCCATTCGTTTGACGAAGATGGAATACAAGAAGTAGCTAGTAGGAAAAATAGTGGCTTAGAAAACGTAACGAACGTTTTAAAGTCAATTACACTACGAGATAGCTGCGAGATGCTAATTAGTGCTTGGCAGAAACTAAGTTCCGACATAATTAAAAAATGCTGGACTAAATTACTTCCTGAATTGTGGGATGAGGATGACAACTTACCACTTATACCGACAGTAGATAATCAATTCAGGTTGCCTTAAATCAATTTTTTTCGTCAATGTGTCGCAAAGTGACATGGAAGACTGGATAGATGAAAATCTCTGTGATCCGCAGTCAGTATCCTCACAACTTTCCAGCCATGATCCAACTGAAAGTAACGTCATTGATTTTCAGAAAATAGGTCATTTCGAAGCCTTCCAGAGCAACGAGAAAGCCATCCAATGGGCACAGGAAAACGGTATTTACATCGAAAAAATTACAATTTTGAAAGATTGAAAAGATGTGGCTTTTTCAAAAGCATTCTCCAAAACAGCGAAGCAAACAAAAATTATTAATTTTTTTTTTGGTCGTGAATAAGATAAATTTTTTTTTTATATATTTATTATGTTATTTAATTTGATGAATTTTTTAATGTTTTTAAATAATTCTTATATTTTATTTCGGCATAAATACGTTGTAATTGAAAATCAAATTTCTAGCGTTTGTATCGCTGATATGGAAAGAGGTTCGCTCATTCGAAATCTACGATAATCCGACAAACCCCTGCAATCAATTACTCGGATTACCGAAACATTACTGTTCTTCTAGCCTATGTACTCTTATGAAATTCGCAAGGAGGGCATGGTTCAAAGTAAGCGATGTATTAAAAACTGTTTCAAGAAAGCGGAATGATGTATCAGCTCAGATAAACAAGAATTTCTACCAGAGGATAATGAAGTTGAAGCTGAACCTAGCAATGAGGAATGGATCAAGCTTGTGTGTCACGAATCTACTAGTGATGTGTTAACACCAACATTTGAAGATTTCGTACAATTTGACGACAGAACTTGGTGACAACGTGTACTAATGGAAATGACTGTGAAGATGGAACCGACCAATCGCAGATTTTGGATACAGTAGTAGAGAACATTCCAAAGAAGAAAGAAATTTTAAATGCGCTAGGCGGTTGGTGATAAGAAAAAATTCGATAAAATTTACCAATTAGAAAAGCATGTACAAAATGTTAATACGGAAAAACAGAAACAAAACAGATTTTTTTAAAATAGATATGAAGATTTATTGTTTCATTTTGCGTGTAAAATTTATGTAGTACACATACATACATATATCGTTAATACATATGTACAATACATTTATTCACTGCATATTTGCTGTATCATTTATTTAACCTCTATGAGTGATAATGGTAATATCTGTACCTCTATAAGGTAGAAACTCGGGTTAGGGAGCAACCTTTATAAGCGAACAAGAGATTGCCATCCCTTGAACTCTCACTTATCCAGGTATATATATAGAAGAATTAAGCAAAAATATATTAGATCTCGGTGGTAGCGTAAGATTGAAAACGAACTCGGAGGTATCGTAAACCGGATTTATGCAAAATCCATTGTGATCAACTCTCAGTAGCGTTAATATGGAAGTCGGCGCAGTTGATTTTCTGATCTTCACTCGCCGTGCTAACTGTTGTACTGGTTTGTTTTCATATTGGTTAAAACGCTCCCTTAATTGTATAAAGTTAGTGAATTTTTGTATTTCTACTTAGAGTAATTTTGTTTTATTATTTTTATTTTTGGAATAAAAACTATTATTTTTTTATTGAAATTAAAAAAAAGCCAAATCCTGCAACTTTACTGCAAATCGTTTCGATAAAATAGTTTAAAAAAAGCAAATCAAGCACCCCAATTATTAGTTAAATGTCGTTCAACAAGTATTGCATTTGATAATTTGAATAACTTATACAAATATAGTTTGGGCCGGAGTTTCAATTAAAATTCGAAACTTTATTGAATTGCATAGTATTTTATTCGGAGTTTAGGGAAATTGTAATGAGTATATGAAACAATTTACAATTTATCTGTATGATGTTTTGTTGAGCTTTATTTTATAATTATTCATAATCCTTATCATAAATTTATAGCTTTGATATTAAAATATGCCTTTTAGGAGAGAAGATAAAATTGCATATATTTCCACCATGAGATCTCCTTATGTTTTAAATTAAGGTGAGAGTAAGTAGTTTCACTACCAATTGTGTTGAAGCACTCAGCAATTCACAAGCAATAAAACATATAGATTGTATTTTTAAGGTTTATTGAAGTTTATATCGGCTACTTGAAATGTCTAGCGCCTCTTTTTTATTGAATTACAATCGTTTGTAATACTTTTAGAATCATACAAACTAAATAAAACAAACCTTTTGTATAAATTTAGGAAACCAAATTATTATTATAACAAGAAATCTTAAACTTAATTGCCTAGAATTATCTTAAAGTCGATTTCACCATTTACTTTTTAGCTTATTTAGGATTATGTTAATTTTTAGTAGAAAATAAAAGAAAGAAATGAAACATTTTTCGTAAAAAAACATCATTAGTTCAATCAAATATTGAGTGAACTTAACAAGGAATAAAATGGAAAGCACTGCAGATTATTTATTGGAGATTTGCTGAGATTCATACATTACACAATGAGAATTCGTCGCATCATATCATCTATGCTCTGACATTTTTAATTCTACAAGGAACCATGTAAAGAGTTTATACTTTTTCGAGCTATAAACTTCGTATTTGACGGAGTTTAATCCATCTGTGCTGAATTTCTTGGGACCATTATTGAGGTTTTCATATCTGAAAAATATCAGTTGATTCCTTTTTTTCAATTTGAAAACAATCACAACTTACGAACCTTTTTGGATTTGCTTTTTCCTTTTGATGATTCAACATTATGTATCTCGCGATATTTATTGGATAGCGTGATATATGGAAGTGGGCATGACTCAACCTGAATTTCAAATGAACGATAGAATATTTATTTGTCTTACATGATACAACATGATATTTGCATACAACATGACTTCCGCTAGTCAATATGTTTGAATACAAACCTGTTATACATGTCGTCATCTTCTCCACCCCAACCCCAAAATGAGTTCGAGAAGCCGTTTACTTCTTTGAACTGAACCTTCGTCATCGCCGAAACACCGCCAAAGATCGAATTATAAGGCAGCCTTGAAGTGAATTAAAGTTGACATTTAAGTTAAGAAAAAAAAAACCAATAATACTTACTTAAATCCAAAAATATCAATTGCTACCGACATATGACGTGGTTGGTCAGGACAAGTATATAAATTCCGGTCATCTAGCGGTAGTAAATCAACGTCGTGGAATATGTAGCAATCCCAATCATAAAGTTTAGACGCTTCTAGGAAGCCAACATTCATTAGAGCTGCACGATTGAATTGCTTACCGTTAGTTTGTTCGATGATAAATATGCCATATCTGATTTGTTGCTTCATCAAAAATGGATGTATATTTTTCAAGAAAATTGGCAAATGTGCGTAACGATCACGGAATGGCACAATAATTGCAACACTATCACGCGCTTTACATTCATTTGGATTATACCAACCACCTGGTTGCACACGATTTTGAAAGCGGTGCTCAATAACTTCAAAGGCTTCTAATTTAGTGTCGACTTCAATCGGTCCTTCTGTTAAGGAATTAGAAAAGAAAAGCGTTTATTTTGAACACTATAAAGCAAAACAGACTTATCAACAAAATTGACGTGTTCGTGAGAAACATTTCGTTTCTGTATGAATTAGTTTCGCGGTTCGCCGAAGTATCAAATCGATCTTCGATCGAATCGAACAATCAAACGAAGAAAATTTCTATAGCAGATAGAAAGCAGGACGTTTGATATTTCCTATCTAATTGAATAAGATTGATTGATTAAGGTAGGAGGATAAGATTGATACAGGGGAATTCATTTAAGAAAAAACCATATTATTTCTTTTCTTGAATTGAAGAACAAAACATAAAAATTTAATTGAAAGTTCAAATCACATCGGTTGCTGCGTTACTCATTCAATTACTTAAATAGAATTCTGAACGATTTTTCGTCGTTCAGAGGACATGCCGATAAGAGAAGCTCTTTAGTATTATTTTCCAAAGAAGATTAGATCACAAAAACAAAACTCATGAAGTAAATTAAATAAAGGAAAATTAGAAAGGATCCTATCGCGATGTATCAAACCAGAATCATACAGATAGTAACGAAGACAATGAAAATAATATATCCTGAAAACTGTGCCCACATAATCAACAATAAACACTTTAACTGTGCCGCTAATCGCACTAAAAAAGCTACCCTAACCACTTAATCTCGAATTTCTTAGAAATTTACGATATCCAAGAACAGGAAACCGATTGATAAATTTAGCAATATAAATATAATTATCAAAAACACGAAATCGGTAACGCCCGATAAAGAAAATTCATATCTGCCAATACCAATAATAGAAACAATGAAAATACTGCAAGAAGCAATACTCAACAAAATGCAGGATAAAGACTGTTTTAACACCGCTCGTATACATCCTCAAAACGACGTTTACAATAAAATAATTTCCAGTTCAACAATATCTATAGACAAACAAATGAGTTAGGGATCGGAAATCCAACTTCAGTGATTTTCTTGGAAATCACCATGCAGAACTTCGATCCGCAATTCATAGAGGAATTATTTGTTCGGTTAGATTTTTATTCCTTACTACTAATACTAATTCCCTGACATGACCAGGTAATCTGAAAATAATTAAATCAAAACAATAGATAACTTCAGGAAAAAGACTCAAAAGGTGATTAGAATTTGATAAAATCAATATCTTAACTAATCCATAGATTTGCCATTATAAATCAGTTCTTAACTTACATGGGGATGAGAGATATAAACCTTTTTCAGTTATTTATTAATAAAATGAAGATATCATATTAAACAAATAAATACGCTGAATCTATTTCTTTGAAAACTGGAAACTTTTAAACACGAATCAAATTTAATTTCCAATTAAACGAACCACAGAGAATAAATTTCAATGGCATCGTACAGAACTTTGAAGATAAAACGGATTAGAAGGAAAGGTTATAAACGAAGAGAAATAAACTCAATATTTGATTTCACATCATCAAATCTGAACCCTGACATCAAGCTTTAGGAAGGCTAATTGTTGGCAAATGATAATCTGCCATACTGATATACTTGAACTTTATTTGTCTATCTTGAGTCTTGGTTAAATCCGCTTCAATTTCCTTCCTTCTTCACCTTTCTCATCATTTTTTTAAAATTACAATTTATTTATTTATTAAAAGTCTTAAGCCCAGTATCTGCAACACTAGTGTCCTTATGAGAGGACTTGAAACAATGAATGAAAGCTGATAGTAGGAACCCTTTGTTAAAGCCTGAAGCGGATCGAAAAACAAATTGCAATCAACGTAACAAAAACCTTCACGAGATTTAGATGATAATGTTGTAAAATATCCAGACTATACCGTTGAATACAATCGTCTTTTACCCTTGAATTGTGTCAATTATATCATCATTTGAGCAAATTCTGACGCTTTTCTACATTCATGTTATCTACACGCAAAGTTAATTGCTGAATAAATATTCAACTTTTGACTATGTGCGTATTTTAAATCTTAATAAGCTTAAGAATATTAGCAAACATTTCTAACACTTTGTTAAGTACACAGAAATATATTCATTTTCTACTTCAATGTACGTACCTAATTCAGGCGGTACTAGGGGACACGTTTTGAAACCGAGTGTTGTCATAACCATATCGAGTATTCCAGACTTCGTAACACCTAGTTCAATACTTGATGTTTGCACCCTCGTAGTACTTGAGGTTGTGGAATTTACCACTGTTTGATTCTGCGGATTTAACTTGTGATTATCAAACTTTCTCTTGAAATCTGTACTATCTATTAATAAAATGCCATTATGCACTTGACTGCTAATTATTGGCGAATGGAATGTTATATTTTTCACAGATGTATTATCAGCGTTCCATATTAAAGTATAAACATTATTCGAACTGTTTTGAGATGTTGGACTGTTTCGGGGTCCTTTTGGCCAATGATGACTGAAACGACAAGCAAATTAGAAAAACACTAACATATGTCTAGTATCTTACCTTGAATGTGTAAACGAAAATGAGTCTTTTGATCTTGCATCTAGATGCGAGTTGAGTATATTTAAAAGGAGCAGCAAAAAGCAAACCAAAAGCGCAGCCTTAAAAGCGTGCGCTTTAATGCAACCTGCCATGTGCCCATAGAGATATATCGAATGCCGTATTTTCGAAGTCTACAAGACAACAAAAGACGCAGAAGTAAGATGACGGTACAGCCAATTGAAATATGTTTAGCTACAACAAAAGTCATCTCATAATTTAAGAAGAGTTATTAGATAACAGTTTCCGCTACATAGTAATCTTCTGTTTCCCCAGCTTATTGTTTACTGTTCTATTAAGAAGATTAGTGGTATGTTTTCATATGCGCTAAATGCGATTAATTGTAACGATCTCGGAAATTAACAACAATACTTACGCTTATTCAAGTAGTTTACAGCTGCTTATAATTAAATCACAGTAGAATGCAAACATAATATTCATTTAATCACATCACAAAAATACCAGGAATCTTAGCTCCTCCCCCTGGTTTGCAAAAATTGACATCTGACATTGATTCTGACATCTGTCTTCTTCTTACCAAGCATGACATATCAGTAATTGGGTTGCCGAGCCATGTGACAGATATAGCAAGTATAATAAAAATGTTCAATAACATTGAAGTTTTGCTGTTGTTCTTGTTCAAATGAAACAAAATATTTTGTATAACTACAAAGTAGGAAAATCAAGAAGAATTCGTGAATGAAAATTAGACTATAATTACATCACACTTGAAGCATGGAATGGATCGAAATGAGGTATGTTTCAAATGAAAACTGAAAATAATGATGAGTCTTACACAATAATAAAGACTGCTTTATGTTCTTATTAAGTAAAAGTATTGATTGATGTCTTCATAGTTAATGTGGGCTGTAAGAACGTACAAAGTGTATTACCATTGAAACTAGTAAGCAATGTTTTTTATGCTATAGACTTCAGTTACAGGTATCATATTGCAAACAATATCCTGTCGGCAACTAAGAAGATGGAATCATTCTTATCAAGTTTAGTTTTATCAAAAAATTTCTTGGATTCCCTTTCAGTAAACGTTGTTTTGGTAACAGTAAAGATGAGGTAGCTAGCCCGTACAAGTAACGTAACTGATTTCGGATTTAGATGACCGTAGTTGACTGTCAATATCATTTGCGTAGCCTACCATTTGCATAAATTTATAAGGCAGGGTATAATGTTTCCTTATAACATATTCTAGGGTTAGCTTAGACAACAGTGTCAGCCGATCCAAATTTTGTGTCAAAGCCACTAGTCAGCTGGTTTTATCGAACTCGTGATTCTGTCGAAGTTAAAGTGATTTTGGAGAAACGGACTAGTTTTGCTGCGATACCAAAATCCAACATGTTTTGGTATACGATGATTACGATTGAAGTTTCTAAAAATTTTGTTAATATCGATGTAGACATTAAATATAGATACATATTATATATTTTCAGGACTTGCTTTAGCTCAAACAGTCGGTCAGCTTTCTATTTTCTAGCTTTAAAACTCCCATGATATTCTCCATTTTTGCGCAATCTTCAATTTTGCTTTCTAAAAACATTGAAAGCAAAAGGTATAAAGTTAGTATGCCTCTTTTCTGGAAGGAAACTTTAATTTGTTCTTGTTTACCCTACATGTAATGGGTGAATCTAAAGATAGCGTTTTGAGCTTTGCTGTCACCAGATTTTAGGTGTCAAGCGCTCGAGTAACATATTTACGATGTCTCATCAATGCCCAGCGCTTCGTTCTTTTACTGGCTTTGACGATGCAACTTCTTCCATCATAGTCGGTGCCAAAAGAGACACATGAGAGGCATTGATAGTGTTTGATATTACTGATTACTGAGGCGTTGTTAGGATTTAGAAGTTGCTTAAAATTATCAGTCCATGTCTTTTTGACGCGTTTAGCGTCAGAGATGATGTTACCGTTTCCTCCTCTTTAGGTAAGGAGTAATGAAAAGAAGATCATGTTAGGGATTATTAAGATTAAAAAGGGATTATTATCCCGAAGAGACCCCTTACCTCTGCATCCTTAAGCGATCCAAGATGCCCTTGTTTAAAGAAGACACGTGGTTTCAATTGTCTTGAGATTCCAAAGTGTTTCCCGTTATTTTTTTCTGGGAGCACGCCTTTTCTCTCGGAGAGTTGACAACGAAGTCTAATGAATCGATTTTCGCATTCGAAGAAGGCGTGGAAGGCATCATCTGTGGGCCCCGGCAAAAACAAGCAAATATTTTCGAGAATGTGACTCATCTCGATCCCTTAAACGTTGGGCTTCGCGGCGAAGTCCTTGACATTCTCTTCGCCTTCCAGCGATTTCTACTGACCACAAGCATGCAGCATGCTTATAATGTCGTGGCCATCGCCTGTGCATAGAAGTGCGACTGGGACTCTTAGAGGGGTTCACAATGTTTTTGGCTGAGATTCCAATAGTCCCGGCGAACACGTCAACATCCAGTGTGGCTGAAGGTCGGGTTGTTGTGCGTCGATCAGGACGCTCGTCAATTTCGATTGCAATGTTTTTAACGCATATGACACTCGGCAAAACATTCAAACTTTCGATAACAAGAATTTTGAAGTCACGCATAGTCGGATAATTCCGTAAACATATGTGACTAGTATAAAACATCTATTATTGTTTATAGAAGCTTTTGGTAGATCAACTTATCCATTCTCACTTACCAGTTGTAAGTGACTTATACCATTGTAAAGCTAACTCAGGGAATACTCATCTAGGTGGTAGTGCCAATCGATGCGTCCCGTCCTGTGAGTTGGCGCCTGACGAGAAGCGGCAGGGGCGTGTGTTCAAAACCAGCTTGAGCTCTTTCCACCTTTCTTTCTAATTATAAATTCATTTTCAAATATTCGACAAAAGTTGATCTAAACTTCCGCACCTATAAGTCCCAGCTTGAGCTCTTTCCATATTTCTTACCAATTATCTATTATAATGTTTTTATATAACATAGGAAACATATGTCCCTAAGCTCTATGATCATAAACAGTCTCCTAATGATGTATGTTGTTAGTCGTTGATTGTAATGAATTAGAACATAACATGTAACATTTTGTTGCCGCCTAATTCTAATTGGTTTTATTTATTGTTGTTTTTTGTTTTGTGTTGTTTATATACAACAGAATTAATGAGTATGCAACAGAACAAGTTCCCTATATAGACTGAATAATAGTTTGCCGATAAATCAAAGTAAAAAAGTATACTCAGACAATATTAATCATAGGTACTCGGAACATATGAAATTCTTGAACTTACCAACATCCTATGTGAAGATTGAATCAGATTATTAATTTTGAAATTGGGATTTTTTATTTTTGGTTAGTTAAGTTTCACTATTGAAAATGAACCTAGTTAATTTTATTGTAGTTGTATTTTGTTTGTATTTGATTGTATTGTTTATATCACGGAATCAATTTTCAACTTAAAATTTGTATTTGAAAAAAGAATTTGCTACTTTCAATTCAAATGCTTAGTATGATTTTTAGAAGCACAAAATAGTAAATTATTTTATAAGTAAAAACATTGGGTAGGCTCTTAAAACTCTTCATATGCTTCTTAGTTAATTCACTTTCATTGATTACACAATGCATATTTGTTTTGATATTCCAACTGAAGTTTCTTTGGTCAATATAATAAAGCGCTTCTTTTCAACCTATATTTTAAAGTGACTTATTAAATCATTAAATCAAGTAATTTGAAAGTATTTCATGTGTTCAATGTTGATTTCCTAATCAAGTTAATCTATCAATTAATTTCACAATCTAAGCAGTTATACATGTTAATTTGAAATGAATTGAATTTATATGAAACTGTAATTAAATTTTTGCATTTTCTATTTTCATGTGGCTAACTTGAACATTCCTTATTTTTCTAAAATGCAAAGCAGGCCTATATTTAGAGTAGATTGTTATTCGTATATGAGATATCGCTAAAAAAAGAGATAATGTAATCCTACAGTGAGGATTAATACGCTGATATTGATAAAATAATGAAATATTTAGAAGATATTGTATACTGTATAATAGATACAGGATTAACAGCACGGAAGAACTTACTACATTTTAAGGAAACTAAAAGGTATATAGAATATACATATATATATCAAATAATTGAACTATTATGTAGGTGGGAATACTTCTTCCAGATCAAGGCACGAAATACCAAAACTGAGCGTTTCTTTTCGGAAGCCTGCTTCTAGAATATTTACAATATAAGGCCGATCATTAATTTTTGATAAATTTTCAAATGACTTCAATTTTAATTCAATTAATTCAATTTTCAATAGCATCGAATAAAATTATTAGAAAGGCTCTAAGAAAACCAGCAATATTTCAGTCTTATGTTGCAACGTAGATATTTCATTAGAGTTACATTTGATGTGCTTGATTACTAACTAGCATATGCTGTTTGAATTTCGAGTTATTCGAGTTATATATATTTAGTTGACGATGAAAAATTAATTGCAAATCGGTTTTCAAACAATTGACGCGACATTTCGATATTTACAGGAAGGTGCACGCTGTCCCAGATGCGAAAAGCTGAATACTACATCCTTTTTAAAATTCAAGTACATAAGTCTAAATGAAATGGTGCTGAAATGTGAAAGCTCTACTTGCTTGTTTCCATTCAGAGGATTTAAGTATAAAAGTGTCATCGACGGATCAATTTCAACAGTTGACGCTAAACGCAAAGATACAAGGCAGTGCGTGGAGAACGTCCCCGCTTCTCTCTTAGATGATTTAATACAAGATAACTTGCCAATAATTTGCAATGACCAAAAATCTCTCGCCACGAATGATGTTGAAAAAAAATTATCCATACAACCTTCAATTCAATTAAACACGGATATAATTCATGATATTGCATCTACTCAATCATGCAGTGAAAATAAAAAAACTGAAGATTTAATAATGTTAACTTTGAATGACGTGTTCGATGAGATAAATAATATTAAGACTGATAAAATGATAAAAGAAGAACAGCCAAAACCTATCGATGAGCAAACAAAACACGAGGATAGTGCCCCAAAACAATCAGCTTCAGCTACAATATCACGATATTTAGATTTAATTCAGGCCAAACACAAAAAGCAAAAAAATCCAAAGAGTACGGCAACCGGTAAGATAAAAAAAGATGTCAAGAAGAACGTGAACGTTTGTGACAATAGTAAGATTAAGGCCATCATGCCGAACTTCGATAAAAAATTAAATCGGCCTTTAGATATTCTTAAAAAAATTCAAAACCTGTAGCGATTGTTTAAATATATTTATGGATTTAATAGAATAAGAATAATAATTTTATTATATTTACTTTCAAATACGTTGGTTTAATAAATGTTTTGGCTAAAAAGTTATTTTTGGTTCGCTATTCGGCTCAAAAAATGGAATGACTGTGAAATTTATGGCTGAATATATAAGATAAGACACGAAAGCATCTACATTTATTATTATCTATAACGAAGCGCTACCGTCTATATCTATACTATACTATTATATTAAACTATACTATAACTATACTATTGACGTCTATACCGTCAATAGTATAGTTTTTCCTGATGAAATATAATTTGATAGAGAAAAGTTACTACTAAGGTGAATGGTTCGTATCTAATCAGATTCTTCTAACTCAAAAGAATCCTTTGTGTCAATGGAAGTTTATTGCACTATAGGATATTGTTAAATATTAATAATTATATTATTTCAATATAAAACATAAAACCCTAAATTGGCTTGCGATCACTCTTTTTCAAACATACCTATTGCAAATTGGTAAGAAGCTATAGGATATGGTCTGAAGTATGTACCAGCTTTTTGCATGAGAACTTGAAGAATTATATATAAGTACACCATTAAGTGACTTCAACATATGTGCAGAGGCGGTCAAAAGCGATCGGATGGGACGAGAAAAAACAACGACGAAAGTATGTGAACTTTGATATGAAATAAAATATTTTTTGTGTTTTTTGAGAAATGAGTCTCGTCATGCACTCGATTGAGCAACGGCTTCAGATCAGGTATCAGATATGTCCACATGTCTCTCTGTGTCGCGCTTTCAGGCCTTAGTATTCCGTCATATGAGATATACCTGATGTTATTATCATCCTACGGTGACCTCCTTTCGTGTTGTAGAGTATCCAGCGGTTCTTTAGATAGTCTTGCAGAATCCATATCGGGTATTCTGGTACCTGAAAACGATTTTTCAAGCGGTTCCACGATATCCGTCCAACTAGTACAGTTAAATGCATTCTCAGCACCCTGAGAAACCAGCAGGAGAAAATGATCTGCAGCCATACTGCGGTGAAGATAGCCCCCTGCAGCATGAATCGCGTCAGTCATTATTCTCCTGACGAGTTTGAGATCTTTTCCGGCCGTGTTTAGGGCACACACTGAAATACCTTTGGACCCGCGAACCTTTCTTGCCTTCATGGCCAAACCCGTTTCCAAAGTACCCTCTTTGTGAGAACTGGACAATCTTAACGGGGCGCGAACAGTATTTAAAAGGGCCCGCGCAACTTCTTACATCTTTCCTTACACACATATGTAAGACGACCATTGCGCGCCGAACTAATTTAGAGCCCATGGATCCCTGTTTGAGTCGTTTAACAGGTCTTTTCACTGACTAGCTTTACTGTTGTTGATGAGTCTGCGGAAGTTTTTCCTAGCTGACTGATACGCTGCTGATACTGATCTGGCAGTTCGTGCTCGCTGAACTTTAGTCGAAGTTTATGGCCTCAGCAATTTTTAGTGACCACCAGTACGTTGAGAGCTTAACATGCCGAGTTCTTCGAAGGGCATGAGAACTTGCAGGCAGAAGTAATGATTCTCATTACTTCTGCCGTCCTCTTCGCCAACTGAGATTTTACCATTCCGCTTTCTCAGTATTCCACCGGATTGGAGAAGAATGTGCTTGACGGCTTCGGGAAGCGCCGTTAACGATCACCTGGGCTACATAAGGATCTCTACTCTCCACTTGTGGACCGGTACCAGTACTCCGGTGCCGGTACCAGGAACTCCGAAGCGAGTGCTACTTCTCGTATGACTACGGCGCCTCATCGGCGGAATGTAGGAATGTGGCCTGTGCTCAATATCACCAGCCAAGTTCCGGTAATGTCGAAAATCCTTTCACACCTAGCATGCAGACTCCATTCAATCGGTTAAGCGTCGGAAACGGCTCTGATGACATATTTTTTTATTGTTAAATGATTTCCTTTTTTTAAGGTACTCTCGCGTGGCGAGCCGCATACACATCCGATTATATCTGCTCATTGATTTCTAATGCTTCCGTTCGTTGCAGTTTGATCCTTTGTTGTGATTCTTTTGACTTTTTTGACGTGTGTCAGCTTACATGGTTAAGCACTCCTAATTTTGTTTCCCATTTGAATACTTTTTTACCATTTACACAAAGACAAAAATTGACGAGCAAACTCTGCAAATTATTAAGTATGTTTCAGAAAACGATTTATTCTCTTTATATGAATGTATTATAATTTTCCTGTGACGTAAACATTTTGCGTTTTGCAGCCATGATTTATACTCGTCTATAAAGATTATCGATAAAATACATCAAAGATGATATCCGAAAACATATGCTTAGATTAGATAATAAAAGGAACTCCCTATTAAACTTAGAAACGGAAACATAAGAATGGCTCCAAATGAAAAATCCAAACTGTTATTCAAAGTGTTATTTCCAATTTCCAGTGAAATTTTTTTAAATCTATTTTTATGTTATATTTTTTTATGCAACTAATTCAGAATGTCCATTATTTTCATAAATTGAAATTTTCGATTTCAGTAGAAATTTTGAAGTGCAGTCCTATACACAGATATAGGAAGCTCCATGTATAATCTCCGTAAAACGGCCTGTGTTATGTTGTAACGGACGCCTAAACAAGGATCTTTTAAAATGCTGAAATCTCTCGCCAGGAGGATCATGTTGAAGGCCCAGATACAATACTGCGTGACGGCGATGCGAGAACGTCACGCAGTATTGTATCTGGGCCTTTTCTCGCCTCGCATGGACGCATCGCAATCATTGTACGTTGTCGTATACAAATGCAGGTTACGAAAACTGCTTGACATTTGCTGCGAGACTCTCATGCACTCTCGCAACGTTGTCTCGCAGTATTGTATTTCGGCCTTGAGAAATATTGATAGATCATTAGATAGAGACAAAAGGAAAATCGAATTCAATCTTAACTTGTTCGAAATAGTCTATAAAATAATAAACAAACTTGTGGTCCAAACATTGGAGCAATCTTATTTCAAAAATGAGGGCATATAAATATATATATCTTATGGTATGAGTCTTTAAATTAGTTAAAAAGCTAAAAAGCAGAAACTAGTTTGTGTGTGCGATATGATACACTCTGAAATTAGGGTAAACTTTTATTTTCCATGTAATAAAATCATTTATAATAATTAAGTTAATAATAATAATTGATTAAACATTTATGATGATTAATGGTTCATTTATATAATTGAATAATATAATAATAAATTATTTCAATGAATGCATGTATATATAATATGAAACAAAATACGAACAAACTTCCAATCTAACGAGGTCTAACCAAAAGCTGAATTTTATTTATATGAGTAAATATTGTTACATTCCATTTTCATTATTTAGCTTGAAATGGGTAATATTCTCAAAACGTTTAAGTAAAAACGAAAACCTCTTTTTATCTACTACTAAGTCATATATATTTTTCTGCCAGACGCCACCCGAGAGTATGATCGTTGATTTGTGCTTACCTTGTACTACTACTATCATATTTAACACAGCAGATGAGTGCAAAAACTTCCAAGCAATTAATTGAGAAGCAACTCGTCAGCTCGGAATTTTTCTTCAAAAGAATTATATTTTTAATTTTATTTGCTTTGCATTTATAGTAATTTGAATAAATACTAGTGTATAGGAGGTAATGGTATAGTTTGTATAAAAATTTAAACACTCGCATTTGTACTCATGTGAATGTAAAAATTTACTGGTCGGCCAAATGACACGATGAGCAGTATCTTGATACTTAAGAAAAATGATTCGATTGGAATGAAACTCTAGAAGGAAGAAAATAATGGCCACGTTTTCTAAGTTCATAGTAGGTATTAAATGTTAGTTATTTGTTATTTTCATCATACTCCCGATAAATCATTTATTTTTGATATCAATTGTGAATATACAATTTGAATGAGAATTTTCACATGTAAGTTGTATCCAAGACATAAACCACCACCCTAGCACTATTTCCGCGGAACGTGTGCTAAATCATTGAAATGTAAACATGAAAAACAACTGATCAATTGAGGTTAACAAAACAAAATGCAGAAATCTAAACCTAAAATAAATAAGCCCTCAGTTGCACCTCCGCCCGAAATTCAAAAATCTAATTTTCATGTGGAGCTACTTTGGTGCATCGAATCTTTGCAAAATTCCTTGTCGTTGGGGAAAATGAATCAGCGCGAAGGTATGTACACTGCATTTTATATGGGAAAGCGCACTATTCAAAAAACCAAATTTTGATTCTAGCCGAAAGAGTTTCGAAAGCGATAAAAACATTGCAAAGCCCCACTGTAATGTTCATTAAAAAACGTCAAGTAATGAGTCAAATGTTTGGAAATTATCGCGAGAAAATGGAGCAAGAGAAGAAGCAATTTTCACTAGGTAAGATACTTATGGGTGATGGGTTTTACGAAACATGGGCTATTCGTTAAGAAGAACAGATTTACATTTGTAAAAAAATTATTAAATTATGATTTGAAATAATAGTCTGGACAATATGAGAAAAAGAACGGTAGCCCTCATGGAGGAATCTGGTGTCATTAGTAACGCTGAATCGCGTGGAGTAACTAAACCCGGGTTCTGAATTTATGCAGTTCGATTGACTATGAATGAATATCATAGCACTGCGTTTTTCACTGAATAACTAACGCTGAGCTGTTTAAATATGTGGAGCTCATTACAGATTCAATGTTATTGTAATTTCCAATATTTAAAAATTATGGAACACTTACGTGTTTATTGCTTGATTGTAACTTTTTAGACCGCAACAAGGTGAAATTCGCTCCAGTAGAGGCAAATAAAAAATCAATTTTCCTTAAGAAAACATCTAAAGACGATGCAAACATTTGGTTAGAATCCTTTGGCAAAAAGTACAAAAGTGATGAAGGAGAAGAGATGTTGACAAAAGATGCAGGGAAGACATTTCAATTTAAGTTTAACGTTGATAATATAACAGACGGCAGCTAATAATGTATTTGTTATTTATTTGTTTTTTTTTATCACGTTTTCGTTTAAGCTCAACAATTTTATTTTGAATTTGTATGTTTGAATGAATTTGTATGTATTGAATATATACTAGCAATTTTTTAATTGTCGGAAATAAAATACACACGATTCTCAAAGTTTTATTTAAGGAAAAGGTGAAATTATGATAAATGGATGAAAAACAAATATATTTTAATAGACAACTTGTTAGCAATTGTAATTAGAAATATTGACAAATTGTACAGGAATGTTACGTGTTAGTTATGAATGTAGTTAGTGATATCTTTATGTCTACATATATACCTAACCAGTCCTTCCATTTTTATAATTGCTTTTCCAGCCTAGTGTAGTATAAACCTGCTACTGACTTATTATGTAGTTACAGAATTTAAATTTTAGAAGTCAGGCTGACTATTTTATGCCCTTTCATTCCACATTTCTAGAGGAACTTTAGCAGTATCTAGTGAGAAGGAAACTGGGAGGCTATCGCGCTGACATCAGAAGATGATCAATATTTTTGAATGTGTCGTCGGTTGCAGAGCTCGGTTATACAAAAAATATGTCCATGATATCACAAGTATTTTTTTTTGCTTTAGGTAAAATCAATGAACGCTAGTCGTTTGCTGTGATATTTCATTGAGACTGAAAGTCGGCACAGTGGGGATGCCAGGAAGTCTTATCGTGCCAAACTTTGACATTAGAATTGAAGTCGCCAATAATATTTTTAACTTCCTTGAGGGAGCCAAGGCAGAACCGTGATCACCCACACCTCAATACCAGACAACAAATCATTTTAACAAATACAAAACTCCCAAGCAATTTATCCTACTAACATACCAAACAAATAAGATACTAACTAACCAAGTCAACAAGTCTAACTAAACCAAACAATAGTGACCCCAAAGGGGCACAGACAATAACCTGCCATAAGGCAACAAGATCAAGAAAGGCTGGCTAATGTGCTCAGCACCGTAGCCAATACCACCTACTAGATAGTAGGAAGGGGGAGAAAAAAATGTTTTTAACGTCGTTTGATCATAAGGAATCGAATATCTTCTCTAGACAGTCGTAGAAGGATTCTCTGACGTCGTCTTGTGTTCAGTTCTAGTGTGAAATTTTTTTAAGCCAAATATCAAAAATTATTGCTCGATTATATTTCCTTGCTTTCCATAGACGCGGCTGCAGTCTCAAAACAATTGAAGGTATCCGCTTTTTAAAATCACGCGCGATTTCATATCTATAATCTCGCAACCATCTCATTTCATATCTTGGAATGTTGTTCTGTATGAGCAGGAGATTTTTAACAACACTAGCCTGGCTAAGCTTTAAAACATTTCATTCTTGTCTCTGTTCGATTCATTTTCTTACGTAGGATGGTTCTTAAACATATCGCTCTTACTCACAGCGAGAAGGACCAGTCTGATTGAATTTTCGATTAGAGGCGTGAACCCTCGACTTCATCCTCCTCCAATATTACAACCTGTTAAAGTTAAAGAAGTTAAAACAGCTGCAACGTGGAGGCTGGTACAATTTGGTAGCACAGCTGTAGATCCAGATAAATATTACTGTGTGTACAAATTGACTTCTTTATTGGTAATCGTCAACTTCACTACAAGGATTGTAATGGGATATTTTGAAAGTGTTATTTACTTTCATGTTAACAGCATGTGGAACGTGTGGACTAATACTCCTTAGCATCTCCGTTCATTGTGTGCCGTCTTGATATTTACGAAAAACCAACCAAACAACTTTTGATGGTTAGCGTTTCATAAATTTTCATATTATTTTGATTCTTAGTCTTGGGAGCCACTTTGCCAATGATTTGGAAATTCGACAAAACATATTTCATTGTTAGTTAGGATTCGACAAAATATATTTCATTGTTAGTTATGTTTCTATCATTAAATACTATTGAGAAAGGGTTAAAATCATCGGAAGCAAGACTTTTGAAAGTAACGATTAAAATTTCGTCCAACCCGTTTTTCTAACACGAACTATGATTTTCATTGTTAACCGATATGTTTAAAAGTTCTTTTTGATTCCATGCCTATCGAATCATGATCAACGAACTCATAATGCAATTTTCCAATATTTCAATTTTAGGCCTCCGTCTGGAATGTTGCTATCTAAAGTGTGAAGTTGACTTTGGTAAATTGGGAATTCACCACAAAATTATAACACAATTGCACTCTTGACTTTGTTATCACAATTTAAGGGAAAGCTTCAGGGCCTCTTGGATTAATTTTCAAACAAAGAATCCGCAAAATTTTTTCCAATTACATAGGCTGGGATAATGAATAATAAACTTCCGCCTTACAGAGATATTTGGATAGCCGACAATTCAGGCAAGTAAAATTTCCGGAATACTTCATTCTTACCAACGTCGAAGCTGTCATTCGTTCTAATTCGCTTGCTAAGAAATCTAAACAAATTCACAGTTGACGTTAATGGAGCTGATACGAATCCCATCCATGAAATGCGGCTGAGTGAGAAAGTATTTCGAGACATTTGGAAACCAATCTTGGTAGATAAAATTAATTTTGATACCTTGTTCGTCTAACATTTCAATTTAGATTTCAAGTTTTCGAACGAGGCGAAGCTCATTGCGTTGCTCCTCTCGCGCCGTTTACAAAATATGCTACGGATTTGCGACTTTCTCACCGAGGTGTAGTTGTATGGGTTTTGATAAGATTTAGCTTTTGCATTGTAATTTTTCCGGAGTTGCTCCTTTCCGGACTAAATGTAAGTATCTGACCTGCTGAAGAGCACAACTACTGTCGTGGGAGATATGCAACAGGTAATACGATAGCATATTTTCAAAATTTGATCATTTCATGAATTTTTGGTCGAAATGAAATTTGCAGCAGGTGTTACTACTTTAAGCATTCCCCATCATTCTCTCTACAGTCCAGGTCCTTAAAAAAAGCTCACACTTTTCGCAGCTTTCTGCGTTTACCCGAAATAGAAATCATTGGTCTTATAATGCAATTTACGTTCTGTTTACACTCGATTTTCGTGTAACTTTTGTCTCATTTGGTTGTTTGCCGCAACTGTCGAGATGTCAGGAATTAACACATTTTCGTAGATCTACGCGAGTTTCTCCTTTATGTTTTTTCAACTAATCATTTGTTTGAGTCATGAATACTTCTGAACATTTCATCAAAAGCACTTATTTTGTACTGAAATATTAATTTGAATGTAAAACTAAGATAACGAATTGAAACAAATTTTAAGTTAGGTTTTTTTTTATGTATTTATTAAATCACTTTAAGCAATAAACTCATAAGGAATTGGAGCCAATGCGATTGGCTTGCCGAGCCTACGAACGAAATGTTCCTTGCGTGGAGGAGCTGGTTGACGTTTTAAATTGACCCAAACACCCTTTTCCTTAGCTTCTTTGAGTTTACGTTCGTTCTCCTTCACACGTCGCAAGAAGTCTTCACGGCATTTTGAGTGTTTAATGTGTTCGATGCGAACGTTAATTCTTTTGGGAATGATACGTCCGCGCACACGTTTGTTTACTATTATACCAACGGCATGTGGGGTAACATTGTACACACGGCCAGTTTTTCCATGATATGCCTTATAAGGCATGCCTTTTTGAACAGCACCATTGCCCTGAAAACGAACAAAATGGTTGAAATTAAAACGAATTTCAATTTAACTTAATTTATGGAAGTTATAATGATAAATATATTTCTTTTTTAACTCTACGAATACAGGAGAAATCATAATTAAACCAGATAATGTTGTGTCGAAAAAGTTAATTGATACGAATAACTAATTGTGGACCCACTAAACCTTTAGAGACCCCCAACGGGCTTGTAAGCTGCCACTACAATTATAAACGGGATTTCAACTACCACGTCGCTCGACCGCCGAGCTGGAGGACTTGATTCAGCCTTTGATAAGCGCTTGCACTAACACCCTGGCTACATCGAAGATAAAAATAGTCTTACTCCACTTTAAGTTGCAGGAGCCCAGTTATAAGTAAGAATAATTTTGCTGTCACGGCTTAAAGCGGATATTTGTCATACTAAAGGAAATTGAAAGCAAAAATGAAGTCAGTCCTCATTAGCAAATGAGCGAGTGGATCACCCCAACAGTGAGAAAACAAACGGGGCGATTGTAGTTTGTGAATTAAACTATTTTGATATATTGCCCTTCGATTATAACTCAACAAGAAATAAGTAAAAGGCTTTGCTTCTGGTAAGCGCAACAATGGAAAATAATATCAATAAGTGTTGAGGCGTGTACAACAAAGCTATAATTTCTTATTTTGACTTGTGCGAGACATCGCCGCGATGATCTAATAATTTGGCTGGGGATCATCTCTAAACCTATACCACGATCTATGTTTACTATTTGTTTTAATCCATTTGATCGTATATGCGAAGGTTATCTAGCTAATACAGTCGCCACAAAAAAAGAACAAATTAGAATAAATTATTCTAATCACACTTGCCCTCATTAAGGAAACGTGAAAAATAGTGCACTCAATTGGACACAGGCTATTGTATCACGATTAGTAACCCAGACATATAAAAAACATATAACATATAAAAAACATATTGAACCAATCGATAATTCAAACAGATCAATGTGCAGATTAAATTAATTACGATTGGGAAAACGAAAATTATATTTGAACGAATGAATGAAACATAATACTGCATTGAACTAAATTTGGAATCAAGAGTGGAAACCGCACGCACATTTAAAAAATTTCAACATCCAGTAAAATATTACATATGAGATGAATTGATAAATTCATAAATTTACTCCTAGCGTCACCTCCTGTGGACCTGTATGCGAAAAACGATACAAATATGCACCATGAAATTACGCCTCCCAAACGGCTGTAAGACTTCCTTATGATCATTGTAATTTCGATCTTTCAAACTTTACTGATGACTTTATTAGCTGAACACAAGTTTTCGTTAGTATTTTAAATTATTTCAAGTAACCGGACCAGAGATGTAGATAATTCACATGAGTTTGTTGCCTTAGAACTGTCACGAAACGAACCCTTGCTTGTGCTGATGATTGAAAATGGTTTCAGACGTCCTGACCATTATTCCATCTTCCATTTTGAACGTTTGTGTTACAAATGCTTGTTGGACTATCACAATAAGCGGAAAACGGGATAGAAATTATTACTATAAGCCAGCAACAATAGTTAGCCAACAAATAATGCAGAGCTTTCTTACAATATTTATTGCTTTAAATTGATCGAAGGCATTGCAGAGTCTCTCTGAGAGATAAAAATAAAGTCGCCAGCTGGAGATTTGTAGTAGGAGCTGATAAACTCATTGCGATTGAAGGAATTTGTGTTTCATTTCATAGGGCGGTTCTTAGCTTCCAAAATTGGATTGGGGCGATTCTAATGTCAAAACAAAACATTTTTGGTGATTTAACATATTCTAATAAAGGCAGTTACTTCTCGGGAAAGCGACATTTTCCTAAAGAAAAACTAAAACTGACATCTATATTTATCAACGAATTATCCAGAATTAGACGAATACAAATTACATAATTTAGACATTGAAATTAGACTGGAATGATCATGTGTTTGATCATGAATGATCAAAATTCAGCGCAAGAGTGGCGAAAACTGAGCTTCTATGTTACTTTTATAGTCGATAGAGCGTCCAAATCACACAGCCGTCAAGTCAATGAACGAGTTAACAGCATTAATTTTTTTTTAATAAATCGCAGATCAATGTTTGTTCATCGATGGAAAAGAGAAGAAACAGATGATAGGCCCCTTCAACATTGCGATAGAAGAAGACTGATACGGCGAACTGTCTATAAGCAATAATACATAATTGAACAATTGAAGGATTAGGCCTGACAATCAAAACGACTGTGGCTAATGTTTGATAGACTTTGTTTGCAGCAAAGCTTGATGAACATGTATTTTTAACAAATACTTTACCCCAATATGTATTATATTGATTAGATTCGAGTAGTTTATAAATTATTTTAGCAACATTCTTGAAATCCCTCGAAAACATAAATGTCCAAAAAAACCACCATTGCACTAATTTCTCTTACCAGATGGTTGAACCCAAGCAGGTAGAGGGGCTGGTCCAATTGCTTATGATAAGGATAGTTTTCAGTCATACAACCGAAGACTTGTCTTCGGTTGTATGACTGAAAGACGTAGTCTGCGAAACAAACGATATGAAAGGAATTTGAAAAGCGGATGCTGAAGTGCAATATAGGAGCAAGACATGAAGTGATGCCAATAGCGATTAAATTGTGAGCTGAGCGGACTTTTTAACGAGCTAGATGTCTCCATTAAGATTATGCGGCTGTGGTTCCTGGCCCAAGAAGCTGATGAATAATTATTTGTCATTTTTGATAATTTGTCACAATTATTTGTCAAATTATTTGCCACGACGACCAACTTCGGAAAATTTTTTAGATGAATATTGTACAAAATACTAAATCAACCTCAATGCTTGTCATGTTAAAATATCAAATCAACAAGTTCCATGTCATGTTCCAAGTTAAGAATTCTTAATGCATTAGAAGAACTCTTCCTCTTTTGGGTATACTTCAAACAACAAAATTCCGCAATAACTACGATAACTGGAGCTGAACACACCAAACGGTGTTTGAAATTAACCTACTATGTAAATTTTACAAAGGATATTTGTGATCGTAGCGTAAGTTGCTATAGGAACACGAACATTCTGTCATACATCGAAAATTACATTCGCATAAGTATGAATGAAATTCAATGTTTAAGAAAACTCTCAATACTATAAAATATTGGGCAGTCATACATCAAATTAAAGCCATACATCCGTATTCATAGTGCACCAACGAAAATCGAATTGCACACAACATCAGCAGTATATACTAACCTTAATGTCAACAATGTCTCCAATCTTATAAACTTTCATGTACGTTGACAGTGGAATCGTTCCCCGTTTTTTGAATGGGCGGGAGAACATATCCCTTGTACCACGGCGATAACCTTTTGAATTTGTCATTTTGCTAAGTGATCACTCCCGATAGTCCTGCAAGAAAGATAGTTTGATTAAACTGACAATCGTTCTAACCTCTCATTCCACGTGTATTAAGAATCTAAACACTATTTTCAACAGCCCTGCTATTAACTTATGTTCTGAATCAACAAACTTAAATAGTCGTCTATTAAACAGTATTTTATTTAGAAATAGTTGACTTAAACCACTATTTAACAAGGAAATAATCCACAGCACTTACACGCACGCGAAGAGTTGATTTAGAAAAGAAATACTCGGTACAAATTCATTCACAATCAAATTTTTTTGACGTTTACCATTGTGAATACCATGCGGTGGGCCAGCTTTTCAGCTCTAATCATTTCCTAAATTCATTTATTGCTCGCGAAAAATTATAAATTCATTATTATATATGTATACTGCAGGCAAGATTAATTTATAAAAATTGCCGCTGTGAAATCAAAATTTCTTTTTGGAGGGATTCAGTTTGGCCACCGCTGGATGCTTTTCAAAAACTTGACATTTATTCACTGCACTTGATTTTGTTTATATGAGGTGAATTGGTGAGCTGGAATTGTTATAGTTGGAAGTTTTTTGTAGGATACAAACTTAGAACAATTCTAACAGCGTTTATGAGTGCTGCTTGGCTTGTGCTCTAGGTTACTTAATTTTCTCGTGTAAGGTGCGTTTCTGGTAAGTCATAAATAAAAATCCATTCAACACTTATTCTATTCCAATATTGTAATTACATTGAGATAACACGCTTAATAAAGTGAACAGTCTAGAATTCGAAATTATCAATTGCGGGAAACGTTCTAGCCGTCTTATCAACTCAGCTTATCACTTTTTTCGTCTTTTTTTTCATCATTGCCGATCACAGATGCTGAGCGATTTTAAAACTAGCACAAGTTTTAAATTAGCTCTAGATTAGTGTTCCGGTGTGCATCGCAGCATTAACGCTTGCTTCGTAAAGAACAAGAAGTATTACTCTAAAACGCTATTATTTTTGTGTGAAATATATTTTTAATTGTCTTCTGTCCACTCTTCAGGTTTTCATCATGTTAAAATTGTGTCTCAGCATCTGTTTCATACTATTGACTACATCTGTTCTTGCCATCCCAAAGCCAGACGAGAAGAAACCCCCGCATGAGCACGACAGTGCTAATGTGCGACACTATGATGCCGATCAACATAATGTACAATACGATCATGAAGCGTTTCTGGGGGAGGATGAATCGAAAACGTTTGACCAACTGCCGCCAGAGGAGAGTCGAAGGCGTTTAGGGTAAGTGACTTATGCATCAGGGCAGTTTATTCTATTTTCCAAATTGTTGAAAATGCATAAATGCGAATTAAGCGAAATAGCTCGCGATTTGTTGTGTAATTGTATTAAATTGTGGCATAAGAATTGCAAGCGGACCGGAAGCATTAAATTAGTAAATATGATGTTTTAGACATTAATTTCTTGGTGCTAGTTGCATTTAGCGGGAACTTTTTTATCAACTCGAATCAAATCTAATAAATTTGGAAATAATCTTGTAATATACAATTATAAATTTCAAACTTGAAATAATAAATATAATAAATAATATAGGACTCATTTTCCGTAACAGCTAATAAAAATTTAAATATTTATTTTAACATACATGAAACTCGTGCATTGTCTATTTGATTCATTCAGTCACGACTTCACGTCTTTCAAACTAGGAATCACGATGTCAAGTTATAAGAGTTTATTAAGTATTAAATATTTACGAGTTGCGTTATTGCTTTTATATAATAACAATCGGCAAAAGCTTCATGAATGATCATCTTCTGGATTTTGGAGAATTCAGGATTTTCTTTAATTCTTATCATCTTTTTTTCTCTTGTCCTGTAGCGACGTTGTGCAATTTAAACAGTTCTATGGCTATGAATTTACTATGAATTCGAACGAAAATTCAAACTTCTTTGGCATGAAGATGGACACATGAGGAAGATTGTTAAACTCTTAATGTTTAACATCATGAATTTTTCTACCGTCTTTGCAAATAATTTACAAAATAAACGTAACAAATTGTCCGAATCAACTATCATTTATATTAGTATGTGCATGTAAACCATATATCAATTATCTAAACCAAAACTAGTTCGGCTAGCATTCTGTTGATTGCTTAAACTGCCCGGATTCTATATTTTTTTAGTGCATTACGTCATATCTATACAATCCTTGAAAGAATTTTGAAGACACATTAAATTTAGACACATTCACGATTCTTGCATTTTGTCTTGGTACATGTAGAGTTCTCAAAACATAAATAAATACATGGAAATTTTGCAGGATAAAATGGTCATAGGTGCCATCCCCGTTTCACCCACGTATCGTCTTACCTGTGGAGGTACTGTCCACCCAAGGAATAAGTTGCACCTTATATCTCTTTGAGCTATCTTTGATCTTTCCTTCTTTCGCCAATTACTAGTTTTCTTGTATAAAATTACCTAATTTCAAATTGCGATTCTTTGTTCTAGGTTAATAGTCGATAGAATCGACACAAATAAAGATAGTTTCGTAGATATGGCTGAGTTAAAAGCCTGGATACAATTTACACAGCGTCGTTATATCGACGACGATGTCAACCGTCAATGGCGACAACATAATCCAAATAACAGTGATACAATTAACTGGGAAGTAAGCTAACAATTAGAATTGTTTTTTCGGTCAATTAAGAATAATCAATTTCATAGACTTATCGAAAAGCCGTGTACGGCTTCATGGATGAAATGGATCCAAACGATATTGAAAAAGAAGATGATGGATTTTCTTATAAATCATTACTTACACGCGATAGACGCCGTTGGAGTATTGCCGATAAGAACGGAGATGACGATTTAACAAAAGAAGAATTCGCTGCATTCCTTCACCCGGAGGAAATGCCACAAATGAGAGACGTCGTTTTGTCGGAAACCATTGAAGATATCGATGACGATAATGATGGAAAAATTTCAGCAGATGAATATATAGGCGACATGTATCGTACTGGTGACTCTGGAGATGAGGAGCCTGAGTGGGTCAGAAATGAACGCGATATTTTTAAGCAGTATAGGTAATTGGAACATGGATTCTTCTAATTTTTGTAATTCTAACTCATGTAAATCTACCAGAGATAAAGATGGTGATGGTTTCCTTAATCGAGATGAAGTTCGCGACTGGATACATCCGCAAGATTTCGACCATGCTGACGCCGAATCAAGACATCTCATCTACGAAGCTGATACAGATTCCGATGAGAAACTTACTAAAAAGGAGATTTTAGATAAATATGACCTGTTTGTTGGATCTCAGGCAACAGATTTTGGTGAAGCGCTTAATCGACATGACGAGTTTTAACGTTTAAGGATATCATTAATGTTTTCACTTTGAAAATATATCTATTCTAATAACTATTGTAAAATTTTAAAAAATCTCACTGTAGTTTTATATCATTTTCTAGTAAGCATTACTATGAGTGTTCCTGTTACATTAATTTTTGAAAAAAAAGAGTGAAAATAACCAAAAAATATATGCATAACCCTCATTCTTAAAGTGGAACTAATACGATATTAGTAAGTAATTCAGAATATATTTTTAATACTCAAGCTCATTAATTCCTTGCTTTTTTCAAAAAAAAAAATATTTTGTATTACATGTGCCAAAGCTACGAACAAATCTTTTTTTTTTGTATTTTTTCTACTAAAAACATGATAAATTTAAAAATAAGTCATCCCGTGTTTTTGTTTATTTCAATTGGCTTTAGCTGATGTGCCTTGATTAAAAGGGGTAAAGGCTTCATGTAATTTATGAATTCTTTTTTTAAGGGAAAGCATAATAACAAACAGCGATTAACTCCCGATCTAATACACTTCAACCAAAATGACAGAATCTTAATTGTATTGGCAAATCTGTTCTAATGCTCATTATTCCATCTAACGAGAATTATATACAGTTATCTTGTGTATGCCCATTCCAGAAAATATTAAGTACGTCTACACGCACTCCGAATGTTTAGTAGTTAGAGAAGAGAGTTTTCAACAGCTTTGATTTCAATAAGGGCCGCAATGATATTTATAATGGCGTTTAAGTATTTCATTGATTCAGTCAGAAAGAATTCCCAATCTGCAAAATAATCATGAACGCTGGCTTACATGATCCTTTTTATCTCTTGATTACCGCAGTTTCGGCATATTCAAATTTGCAAATTGGTCACAGAAATCGTCTTCCCCAGGCTGCAGTCTACTATTTAATTGGTATAGTAAATCCAAATCTTACATGCTGATTGAGATCTGCCTGGACGGGAACGATCTCCTCCGAAACTTTTCGTTATTCTGTTTTTTTTAGGTAAACAATATCTTATTAGTACTGACTGCTGTGTTTTGTTACACTAGTACAAATTGTCTGTACTATGACGATTGTTGACCATCACCTTGCCAGTACCGACGCCTGCGTTCGCTTCAAGAGTAGTAGTTTGTCGACTTCCCTTTAAATCCAATCTTGTAGAAATGATCTGTATATCTCTTTAAGGTGAGCGTTTCTATATCTCATGTTGAGCGCACCCTTGCTAGTTATTAGGTTTGAATTAATGAGGATAGTTCGAGGAAACTCAATAGGATCACCCCTTAGAGTAAGAATTAATATAGCTGCCCTCTCCTCATTACAGTGCTCCACTTCAATTGTCCATCGCATACCGATGCTTGCATTTCTCATGATCGGTATTCAATTTCGGGCTTGTTTACTGGTAACTATTATCTATCAAATATTATTCTCCAATTCTTTTAGAATATTGTTCTCCAATTCGAAAAAAATATTTCTTTTCTTCAATTAAAATTTTAGCTACTCCGATTTTAAAGATACACATTCGTAAAGCTAAAATGAAAAGAATTATTGATGTAAGAACAAGCCCTGCGATATGATATGGCAGAAATGTTAGGAGCGGAGTTGAACCAGAACCTGTAGTCGTGTTGTAATTAATATCTGCACTTGATCTTTTCGAGTTGCTAGAAGGGAGCTTATGGTCTATTGGTTGATTTATTTGAGGGATAAAGATCATTTCAGCAAAGGTTGTTGGGGTGTTTGGTAGGATTTTCGGGATGCTTTAATTGTGTGTGGATATGCTGGTTTGAATTCACCACCTGGTAATCATTCACCTGTGCTGATGGGACTTCTGGGTTCAGCTGCATATAGTTAGGAAGGCCTTTTTCTGAATAGAGGCCTTGCATGATACTACATGGCTGATTTTGGGAAGTTACTTAAAGATGGAATCCATTGAAATAACTGGACAGAAGTGGTATCGTTGTTGGAAAATATAATCGCCGTGGTTGATAAGATCATTGTTAAGGATAGCCTCACCTAGACAGTCACTTACTCGACGAAAGCAAAAATGACGTAATGAGTGGTGTTTCTTACGGGCCAAACATTGGTAATATGACACCCAACCCAACTGGGAACTGAAAGGGAAGACATGTGCTTGAATTGTGGCGAGGAGTAGGTCACTTGTTTCTATATTGTCCAAGCTTAATATATGAGGTCTAATTTGATAGTTTGGTTCAAGCAGCAGATTTTGAAAACCGGGCAATTCGAAACAAGAGGCTTTCCTTGATTTCCGTAAGGCGACAGAGTGAACCAGATGCGACGACTAAACCACAAGTGAAAGTGAAAAGCCAATTAAGGACTATGCTAAATTGATTAGACGCCGGAAACAATAAAAAAATCAACAAAATAATACGAATACATTTAATTTCACCAAAAATTCGTATACTTTGATTTTAATTCAACATCACAAGCTAATTTGTTTACAAATAGGTATGAACAAACAAATAATACTAGGATTACGTTTTTAAAATACTTCTTGTTCTAAGCATAAGTTTTAATGTTTACAGATGATCCATTATATTGCTCTGCAAGCGTAGGAAATACCTCTTCTTTCACACAATATCAGCAGATTTCATCAGTTTAGCAAAATATATTCATTTGGCATGTTCACCGAGTAGATTGTGACCCATTAGTAATGTTATCGATATTTCAACGCCTTTTTTTTACTCCAAGAGTTTTTGTGTCCTCATTTTATTAGAGTCAAGGAAAGCATTCTAAGGAGTATTTATTCTTCCCCGAAGGAATTTGTCTGGTTTCCCTTTCACTGTTAGTAGCAACTCCTTGATGATTTCTGCTCTAGTTGCATTTCAGTAGGTTGAACCAGCTCTTACTAGCATCCGTAATTTAATTTCCTGTTATGCGTTTATAGCAAGTAAACTGATCCACGTTTATAGACATTCCAATGTTATCCAGTACATTCTTACGGATTCGAATTTAGCTCGTTCGCCGTTGCATCGACAACACTTAATTGTGTCAATTAGAACACTTGTTTGATAAATTTAATTAAATTTATTTAACCACCGACTATGCATTAATCACACTTAATTAAAAATTATTTATAACTTCTTTGAACCATCAAACTCACAATTGGTTACACATTTCTCGGATTAAAACTGAAGTGAAACTATTTGCTGAAACGAATCTTACTTGCTTTTTTCCTAGGTAAACTAGTAATCTTCATGTTTTTGAAATAATTGAAACAATTCTTTTATTCTGACCTGTTTGTAGGAACTCTCAAAAGATGCAGTCTAGGTCGAAAATGTTTGCACGCTTCGATATTTATTCTTCCCGCTCGGTGGAAGACCATAACATGATTCTCTGTTTGGCGAATTCCATTCCGCTACGGTTTCCGTCATTCATTTTCTAACCGTCGTTGTAGATTAAGACTTCGTGTGTTAACGTGAAGACCTACACATTTTCTTATTACATTTTTTTCTAATCGGTATTCGGGTTCTGTAATGGGCCAGTGGACGATTTTGGGCTTTAAGCGGCAGCTTTTTGCTCATCAGTATTTCTATTGCAAAAAGCGACACCGTTGCTTCCCGTTTGACTTTTGACGCGGATAGAGTCCTACGTATTAAACTTGTTTACCTACCTTAAATATTTATCATCCACAGTCGAGGGTGGAAATATTTCTGGCGCTTAGTAGAAAGCATAAGCTCTATTTTGTCAGAATCCATGCACCGTCCGTTTAATTTATCCCATTTAGGTCTGAATCGGGCTCAATATAGTCTGGCATCCGCCCATTGATTTGTATCGTGAAATTGTCGGCGTCCGCTACCGTTTCGAAACGAGTCTTAAACTAGGTTTAAACTATCTGAGTACATGCAACTAAGTTAGTGGTGTTACAATACAATAAATTGCAGTTAGTGATGGATATAAAATCAGCTTAAAGCAGGCTGAGATAAATTTTTTCAAAGAAGGTAAAATAATCAATTATAAGTAAAATCAGTTGATGCTTAGAATCAGCTGTTGTGATCACAAAATATGTAGTTTGTTTATAGTTACTTTGAGTAACGTTATACCACAGATTACAATATAGCTTGAAACTGCTTGAACTTTTATAGCGAGTGCATTTAACTTTCAATTTGGGGAAATACCGTCATTTGTACCCACCTGGTTACAAAATTAGAACAAACTAGTGATGAAAGTTTGATACGGCAGCGAGTGTTATTGGATTAAAAATTTGAAACACTAGTCCGGACTATTATGGTGTGAATTGAATGTAAAAATAATTTAATTATATTTGATCTCGATCCAAATGCAATGAAAGAAGGTGATTGTGTTTGGTATAAATAAAGTGTACAACTTGAGTATGGTGAAAGAATAAATGAATCGAGAAATACTTGAATAAATGAATAAGATGATTGTAATGTGTACTATAATAAAGCCGAAATTGTAATAGAACACCCTTCTTCTAAACAGGCCTAAGCGAACTCGTAACAAACCACGTTATTTAGATGACTGCATTGATATATGTAAAAATGTGGGATTATTTTTTTCAATTCGTTCTGGTGTAATACCAGTATATTATTGGCCCTGGCTGCTATGGCATCGGCTAGCCTTCTCGATTCTGTGATTGATGTCTCTAGTTCTTGTTGCAAGTCAGGCTGTGTGGTTAATTTCTGGGGGTTTGTGTTGTATGGGTTTATGTGATGAGTTTTAGGTTAAGGTATTATATTTTAAGATATACTTCTGTTAAGAGTGCTCCGAAGTTGTTAAGTAAATTGCCATCATTTTTAAGAATTAAGTCTTTAATATTGTTTTAATTTTGAAAGAATTTGTACTTCATCCTGCTCCCTTCAAAATTGGGGCAATGAAACATTTTGTGATATATTGTGCCTGTTCTCTTACAGTGTGTGCATAAGTCTGAAATACTTTTTTGATTTGGTAAAATCGGAGTTTATTATAGGCTGTATTTGTTAAATTTCTATTAACGGTTTTTGTGTTTAGGAGGTACATCACTGTTGTGGAATCATGGTTTTTCACTGTTATTTATGTGATGTGCGTCTTTCCAGATGCATGGGACATTGTTTGTGGTTTTTCCCTTATTCTGAACTTCCACCGTTCTTCTATTTCCTCCCTAATTAGGGCGACTATTTGATCAAGTTCGAATTGTATTTCTGTAAATCTGTGGCTGACGTACCCAAAATTTAATTTTCCCGCCTTTTTAAGCTTATTAATATTTAATAAAAAATAAAAATAGAAGAATTATTATAGGTTTACAGGAGTACTGAACACGCATTTTTCAGGATCTATACAGTCTGTATATAAATGATACTTTACTACTTTATAATGGTTACGTAAGTATGTATAAGACTTTTTGCTATTGCATTCATACATTTTTCGGCAAAGATATGTAAACTCAAATATATATGTGTATTATGTAAATTTAGAATAAAAATATAATTTTTTTTTTAAAATATGATGTTGAATGAGCGAATGTTATAAAACTTATTAATAGAACTATTATTTGCGAATCTGATCGAGAATGAGAATAAACATCGTATAAGAATGGTCATCAGTGTGGAAGATATTTTGAAAAATGTTGAAACGAACTTATTTCTGAAGTGCTTTGAGTAGGACGTATTGTAGCTTTAAGCAAAGGTAATCCCGCGATCTTGCTGCTGTGTATTACTTTTTAAGTTTTTTCTGTCAATAAATTTCACTCGTTCATTTTAAATTAGTAGTTTGAAATATTAATAAACTTTATATTTCATAACAAAATAACAGAAGTGCTAGTTCTAATCAAAATTGGTAAAAATGTATCAAATCAAGTTTTCTTTGTAATTAGTAGAAGCTAATATGTCAATCATTCATACATAAGAAGAAAATAAACTCCGTCAAAAACAAAATTGAAAGCATATGGAAAATATAACTTTCGGACATTCGAATTATAATTCTATGGCTAAGGGTTTATTTAAAAAACTTATTCATTTATCTGGAAAACAATTTGTACGAAATATTACATTCCCGATTATTGAAACAGTAAGTTTTGTGTGCTTTATTTTTGTACATAATTCAAACGACCCTCATTTTGATAATCCTAGGAGAAGAAATTTCGTATTACTTTGGTGCCTCCAGAATCTTATGATAATATACTAAATTTTATGATAAAATATTTTGCAAAAGACCCACTTTCATGTTCTCTTGGAGCAAACACTTCAATGGAATTCGGAAACTTGATCAAATGTGCTTGGAGCGAAGAATTAAAGAAAGGTATATTGTTAACTATTATTATGCTCTATTTAACATATGGAAAAAGTTTTCTTTTGGTCACTCTAAAAATTTTAGACGAAATAACTGAAAGATATTTTTCATATCCATTGCTGTCTGATAATTTTATTAATATAGTAAAAATTATAAATATAATTATAAATAATTTTATTAATAATATTTACAAATATAGTAATTTTATATTTGCAATTTTTTTTAAACAGATTTTATGAAAATGCAGAATATCAGTATCCAAAATTTCTTCTCATTGTGAGATCTTTAAATGTTTATTTGGCATAGATCCAAATTGAATAAAAGCAATCTTTTGTTAGAAAATAAAAGACTGTTGCGAATAACACCCATGAAATATTCGATTTATTCATTAATCGTGTAATATTAAAATATCCAAAAATGCGAATTTAATTCAAATGTAAATTAACAAATTCCGAAAGCTTACATGCACACAAGGCATTCTAAATTAAATATATCGGGAAAAAATTATGAAAATTTTCTTATTTACTATATATTTAAATTAATGGAAATAAAATATTTCAACTTATTAAAATATTTTTTAATAAGTTGAAAAGAAAACAATTCTATTACAATATATTATAATTACTTTTGGTTTTAAACTACGTGTTTTCACTTAAACCTAATAAAAATACTTTGTGATGCGAGTTCTAACAATGAAAAATCATGGCTTTAATTCAGATCATACCTATGATTATTAGTAACACGAACACAACAAATTACGGAACACTTACACGTAGTAACAATAACGATCAAAAACTGTAGCGTTAGCTATTGAGAAATTAAATATTGCCATTTTGCAACCAATACTTAGATCTCTGCATCTCAGTCAGATCGGTCGATTTCAACAATACTTGCAACAGAGTTTCTCCATCGTAAGCATTCAACCCTTGCGCTGTAATTCGGAGGATAATTTATATTCTTTTTCTTGGCCCGTCTGTATACTTATATACTGTATATAATCTAGACCCTGTCAGAATCAAATCCAAATAGGCGAATGCTTCGGTAGATATAAAGCATGTAGGGAGATAGGTCTCAATGTACTCGTCTGTAAGGTGGAATCGATGCGGCTGCGGAAATCCATTGGTTTCGCTCACAGTAACAGAATTCGTGATGTGATTTCGCATTTGCTTCAGATGAAAATATTGCCTCTTGTCACTTTAGCAGTTTGAGAAAGTTTCTCATTTTATGGTGATTTCGCGTTTGCTTCAGATGAAAATATTGCCTCTTGTCACTTTAGCAGTTTGCGAAAGTTTCTCATTTTATGGGAATTTCATTTCAGGAATGCGCTTATGGAAACTAATTACTTAACAAACTCTAGGCACACAATTTTCACGGACTCAAGAATGGCTTTACAGAATACCATGTTCAACAATAACAATAAACACATAGTTGACAGCATATTCATCAACGGGCATACAAAAGTCTTCTTTACGTTTGTATGGGGCCCGGGTCACAGAGGCATTGAATTACTCTGACAATTTGACATACTGGCCAAAAATGACATTTGTAAACCTCGACAACTTGGCACACACAAAGATCTGACGATGTCCTTAACAACATCCAATAAGAAATCTACAATAATTGGCAAAACACAATAAAAAAATGTTGAACCAAGCCCCTAGTCAAGCGCCCTTCATATAAGGAATGCCAGCAAAACACGGTTTTATAGAAAAAAAAAACATAAATACAAAACCCTGAAAAACTATCAATAGGCTTCTGGTAAACAGTACATAAAACAAAACAGTTTCACAAAATCGATGCCTGAAAATGGCTCTCAACAAACCTTTCAATTTCTCCACTGAAAAGCTGCATAATCTTGCTGAAACACAAAGCATTGAACAACTCGCATTTAAAAGACGAAGTAAAGTGTTGACCAGGGCTATCTACTCCCTCAATCCATTGATTTCGGCATTTCTAAATATTAGCACACTATAGCAATCATGCTTTCTTAGTCTTTAACTTATTTAATTTTAAGCTTATGCGTTTAGATATAAGGTATTTTAAGTTAGGCTAGGGTAGTTGTAAAGTGAAGTAAGGTTTTTTTAGTTTATTGTTTTTTCCTTCAAATTAAAATTTAATAACACTCAATGAAGAAAAAAACACACAAGCTATGCTAAATTTTAGAGAACTAAGGTTGCAATGAAGTAAATTCAGATCTCCAAACCAAATTGTCAAATTAAGAACACAGAGAAATGTATATAAAATAGTTTTGAATTGAATTGAAACAAAACAAAACAGACTATACTGCATCAAAAAGAACAGATGAAAGCAGCTACTGCAATGCAATCGACACACTAAGTTATAAAATATTCACGAGTATTAAGTCACCAGGTAAATTTTTTTTTTTCAAAAATATAGAAGTATTAATCAAAAAGTCCAATCACCTCTTAGACTCACTCTGCAACTTCCTCGATCAAACAGAAATCATCGTATGATCCTCCTGTCCCAACAATATAACGGATCAAGCAATCTTTTATAACCAACACCAGAAAGGGATTTAAATCACAACACGTAAATGCGACAACACTGGTCAGTGACCAGAGAGCCAGGGCCTATTAATCATCGGCTAATCGAAGATCCGTAAGAAACAAAAATTATTCTGACCCAGCTGCACAGTTAAGCAGACAAAGGGATTATGAGGAATCAGTTTTAAACTACCTTCACGATTCATAGCAAGGAAATCATCCCAGTTGCGTTTCAAGTCACGAGGAACCAATCGCAGTTTCGTTCGATATGAATTTATTTCACATTTCTGCCTTCAATTTCATTTGTTCATATAGAACTATATTTCATTAAATATTTGCTTAATATCTATTCGGACTACCGTTACATTCCATTCACTCATGTCCTTTCATTTTTCTGTGATGGAGAAGACTCACCTTTTTCACTGATCGAAAATATGAATTGTAAATAACAGCAATCTTATACAAATATTGGCGTAAGATGTTAGGTCGGCCGTCAATATCATTAGCTTTCATGGTGTTTACTTTTTCAAATCTGAGGCATAACTCATAATTAGGACGATTGCATCTTAAGAAGGACACTCACTTGCAAGATTACAGAGAGTTTTTGACATCGGCCTTAAAAAGAGATGAAACGATTCAAAATTCCCTCCAATCAAGGAAGGTTTTTGGAAAACACAACCCTTTGACCCTATATATTCCGAGTCGTACTGTTGAAGAAAATACTTGCCTCACTTATTCATCTATAACTTTATGGGTTAAAACATTCACTTGATAGCTTTCGGAACAAATTATTCACATTCGTGAAAATGCCATCTCGCGTTCGTGGCCTTATACTCGGTTAGGTTTGTCTAATCTTTGCTTGAAGGCTCCACTTCTGTAATTCGAACGGGTTATATTCCGAACTTGAAAAATGAAATCTACGATAAAGACTTTTGATATATGAAAGGAGAATACTTTTTCAATTTCTTTTAATCTACATTCATAGTGTCCTATTTGATCATATTTCCGCATTGATTTTCATTCCAGGATATTCATTGCAAGCTATTTCAAAAGAATTGAACCAGGTGGTGGGTGTTTCAATTAATTCTGACTCGTATGACAGACTTGCCGACACAAAAAGAAATGAATTTCTTTCACAATCCAATAGTGACGTTGTGAAAAATCTGCTAGAAGCATGGAGGGTTATCGATAAACTATCTGTACTTATTCCATTCTACGGTGAACCTAATGGAATTTTTGAAATAAGTGGAATTGCAGTTGATGATAATTATAGTGGAATGGGCATATCAAAAATGTTAATTGTTCAATCACTATGCATGGCAAAATGTCATGGTTTTAAAGTAGCGAAAATTGACTGCACAAGTGAGTATTCTGCTCGGGCTGCTCAGGCTATTGGATTTCAATGCATTTACGAGAAACCATTTGAACACTTTAATGGGATCAAAACAATTCGAGAGCCACACACTCATGTAAGAGTATTTGCTAAATCACTGGGAGGGTTCTTGGTATAACTAAATTTAAATGAGCTTATTTTCAAAAATTACGCTATCAAAAATTTTTCTTTTCATTTAATCTGTAAGAAAATCACCTGAAATAGGATAAAGTTAAATGAATATTCTCCCAATGGATTATATTTAAACGTAAGGAAAATAAAAAGTACATAAAAACTATTCATTATGGAAATACCCAATGTATAAATTATTTTAATGTGTTGTCACTTATACTCTGGACTAGCGGCGCCTTAAATAAATTATAGATAAAATATAAGAAATTAACAAGCGTGCAACAATCATTAAAAGAGTGAGAAGAAAGGTTGCATTAGTTTGAAATTTTCAGCGCCCTAAAGATGAATTAAACAATAAAAAAGCTCGAAGCCTACACATTTGTATTTAATTTAGCATTCTCAACGTTAAATTTCATAGAGTAACACTACTAAACAAAACTACAAATAAATACACTAGAGAAGATCCCAGAAAAACTTCGCGGTACAAAATGATGATGGAAACAATAGTAGCAAAAATAAGAATTCCACGTTTTTACTGCTTAAAACCAGGAGGACGCAGAACATTCCTAACTTAAAACAGCTTGCATACAATAATATTAGGCTCAACTTTGACTAAGAGTAAAATTTAAAAAAAATTGAAAACCCTGATATAATCGATAAAATTAGACATCCCCTGTTGATTGCTGCCGATCGTTATTCCGCTTCGTTATTATTAATTTATCAGCAACAGGAGAACTTGACCATGTGCAATCTCGCAAGTCCACAAAAAAAAAACACATGCAGGCGGCATATGACCGAATATTCATTATAATGGTGATATAGCTACCCGACAATCTACTGCAAATTCTTAAAGTCATAGTCAACATGGTCTTTTAAGGAAGTATACTGCGTGGAGGTCAGCAATAATTCTTTCTCTAAGATCGAAAAACTTCAATATAATTTTTGGTTTCTGTTACAAGGCCAATTCAACAACTTTTTAAATCCCGTGGCAACTTTTAAGCAGCTTTGTTGTCCACCATAGTATTTTCATGTTCAAGCTTATTCTGTACGTTAACCGAACTCCAATTTCGAACCGAAAATCCATGAATTTCATTTATTTTCCAGCAAGAAATGGAATGAATGATGTGAAAAATGTTGATCTTTGTTGGTTTTTTTAAACACAATTTCGCAGAAATGAGTACATAACATTGAATGTCTCATTATTGACAATTTTGTAAAAAGTCAATCTGCCAACTGAGGCGGCGATCAAGGGTGTAACAGCCTGATGAACAGTTTCTTTGTCGACCACAAATGGTGTTATTAAGAACACGAACAATTTTTCGAAACACGTTCGCTGGCTGCAATTACAGATAGTTAACCGATGCCTCCACTCACTTGTTTGTTCCATATTACATATTATTCAACTAAATTAATGGTTTTTATTTTTTGTACTAATTTAATGAAAATTAATTGTTGACTTTTGTCAAAGACACTTTCTGACAAAGTCTTTATTTAATGACTTCATTTATTAACATCAAAGTAGTATTAAAATTTGAATATCTTTTGAATACAAATAATGGCAATAAGATCAGCTCCGGTATAAATCGATCGATTATAATTTTAATTCAACCACATTTTGGTGGCTTGATATTGCAAATGCGGTTCTGTTGAATAAATGGAATTTATTAACATTTGAAATTACGAATTAAATATTTTTTTTTTTTTGCAATTCAGAATTTAGCCAAAAATTAGTATTAATGGAAGTGGTTTTAACGGAATTGGAAGTGGTTAGCATTCTTTAAAATTTATATTTAAGTACTTATATTGCAAAAAGCAAACTATTGCTTGGTTTTTGCAGGCTTAATAATCACGTTCTAAAAAACTATTTAACCTGTTAAATGTCGAATACATATATCGTTGCTCACGATTTTCCATTGCTGTAGAATGATCTACCACATTCGTGTCAGATTGCAATATTGAAGTAGTTCGTTCATGCGGAAAGTTATTAAAATTATTACTATTGTTGTAACTTATTCTAGCGTCTTCGTCCATGTTTAGCCTAGTAAATTGATTATTACCTCTAATTCCTCTGAAATTAGATTTATAAATACTTTTGAACAATGGAGATGAGTTATCCTGCAAGTTGTTTTCTTGGCCTCTGTTATCGCTTCTTCGAGACGAAATTGATGCATCATCATCATCGGTATAATCGGCTCTCTCTTCTTTCATTTGCAAGTCCCCATATGTTTTTCTTTCAAAGTCAAACATTGGGTTAGTAGTCGGGCGTAAACTGGTGATACCCGGTTTTTCACTTGATTTCTCTGGTACACTTTCCCCACTATTGAAATTTTTAAAATTCACTTCAGCTTGAGATTTGTTCGTTCCATGAACTTCACCATTTTTTGGTGCACCAGCGTTATCCTCTTTTGATTGTTCAAAAGTTTGGGTGTTAACGAGCACATTCAAGTTCACAATTGCCTGCTTAAATACTTGTAAATTTTTAGCATCTTCCAGATGAGCTGCCAAACACATCTCAATTTTCTTAAAGAGAACAGCATATGCAGCAATGTTTTTTGGGTCAAGGCCCTAAAAATATAAGGATTGCTTTGTAATAGCAAATATATTAAATTATCTGAGATTTTCATCAATCATTTACAATAAAATGAGACAGTTTCCATGAGTCGGTTGATTATATAGTATAAGCTTTCTGTTGTTGGCGTTATATGAATTAAATTATTTTTTTTTTTTAATTTGTGAGTGTTAAATTGTATTATGTATATATACATAACAACATATTGATTTATTTACTAATCAAAATATACTGATTGTCGATAGAGATTCTATTCCAATAGCAACAGCATTCATAATTATTCTTAATCATTCAAAAACTTTATTTTCTTAACCTCGAACAAAATTCGATGGGTTTATAGGTATATAAATAAAAATTTATACTGTTTCATAAACATAAGAGGTTTAATGCAAGATTTAAACTTGTTAATATAAATATACAATTACCAGTTCGTTTTGTTTTGTTGTGCCAATCCAATATTTCAGATAAGACTTATTTTTAGGCGCGGCATAAGACGATAGTCAAATATTTTCTACATGTTTGAAATACTTTTAGATAGGTGTGAACAAAATTTGAATAAGGCATATTTCAAAATTAAACCTTATGAATGTATCAGAATAAAATTTGCGCCCGTAGTAACGCTAGCGATATATTCTTTTGTAAAAGTTCTGTTTCCTGCTACCAGTCAAGTGCTTGGACAATGGGTGTCATCCAAAAAATTTATTTGTTTTGTGTGCATTTTGTGGCGTCACAAACACTCCTTCATAATAAAATAGATGAATTGTTAGAAATAACTATTCCTCAAATTGAATGTTTGCATCTTGCCATCAATGTTTTCAATCACCGAATCACTTCGAATTGTTTTTAGGGAAGCACTACAATGGGAAGGAAAGAATCTTCGGAAAGGGAAGAAAAATTTCAGTTTTTTTTTCTCTTTGATTTCGCTAATAAACAATATTTGAAGGTTATATTATTTATCTTACTTCCTCGATGGCGTTTGGAGTATTTATTCCAAAAACGTTAACTACGCGTGTTCTCATGAAGTACGTATATTCAAAAATCTTTTTCTCTTAAATTGACCGACGAAGTTATACAATGACAATTCAACGACAGTTGAATTGAGAAAAGTTACCAAGCATTCAGCGAAACGTTTGCTTCAGTATAAAGAACGCTTAGTTTTTTTCATTCACGATCATACAACATCACATCAGCTTTACAACGCTTCTCAACATTCCTTCTTTATGCTTATAAAAAAAAACACGTTTTCGCTCCAAAATAACTTGTATTAACACTGTTCATGCATGTTAACCATCCATATAACTTACACCTTTTTCATTATAGTTAGAAAAACGGCATGAACATATTCCACATTTGATTTTGTCTAGCGAATGTCCTTCCAAAGAACATAACTATAAAGAACAAGATGACCCTAAATGAAATTGTCATAAAGTCGAAATAAAGATTGGCATTTACTATGAGTGGGAATTAGAAAAAAAAAACCCGTAACGGTCAATCCTAGTGATAAATGATAGAATTCAAAAACACATGTTATGGGCCCTTAATCATAAAAATACCAGCAGCTTTAATATCTTTTAGAAATTCAAAGTTGATGGAGAACCACCTATAACAGTTTCTGAACATTGGGATCTTTTTCCGAGTAGTAACTGACTTTAAAGAAGCATGCTTATCCTATACAGCAATCAAAACTGAGTAAAGTGTCATCATTATCATCACATTCAGCTTGTACAACCATATTTCTAAGTTTCAGGGGGCAAGGTAAGGGGCAGCTTTCCTCACATACTGACTCCTCATTGCTTTCCAGGTCTGCCTATTTCAGCTATTCTCATCCAAGATGTGCCGGCTTTTTTCTTTATGTCATAGTCCCATCGTAACGTTGGGCGTCCTCTCGGTCGTTTGATTCCTCTTGGGTACCACTGCGTTATTCTTATGGTCCATTTGAAGTCCGTCATTCTCGCCAAGTGACCGGCCCATCGCCAATTCAAGGATTTTGTTCTATGTATCACGTCTGTTACTTGGGTCCTTTTTGATATCCACGATAATCTCTTGCGATCCCTTCGTGTAATGCCCAGTATGCATTTTTCCATGGCTCTTTGAGCAACCTAGAGTTTTCTTGTTATTCCTCTTGTTAGCACCCATGTTTTACTACCGTAAAGCAAGACTGAACACTGTACATTGGTCGAAGGTTTTTTTTTCAAGTACATCTTCATTTTAGACTTGAATATAATGGACACCGAAAGTACTCCATACCATCTTGATTCGTCGATTGACTTCTGGTAGTAGTGAACCGGATTTGTGTATTACAATATGATCTTGATTTTGCTTAGGTACATTTTTAAGCCTACTTTTCCACTATCCGCATTGTGTGAGTGAAGTGTATCATTGTAAAATTGGATACTGGATTTATCAATCCAGTAACTTCCTCAATTGGAGCCATGTTAAAAGCTTATTGATGCGCTAAGCGTTCAGCTGTTCCTTTATTCATCCGAAAAGGGAATTTTTTAAATTAGTGCAAAAGTAACACTTCTCCTTTACTACAAATCTTTTACCCTTCCCTTCCCATCCCTTTCCTTACTACACATTTTTTACTACCGCGTAAGCACATTTTAGGAAAAGGAAACAACACAGGAACAATTTTTTGTTCCTGTTCCTTGTTTTTGTTCCTCCTACCATGTTTCCATAAGAAACGTATATGAATTAATTAAAGTTTTGTAGTAATAAATAAAAATAAAATAATGTAGCGACACCAATTTCGCATCAATCAATGACAAACAACGATGACCTAACCTAGGAGATTGATTAGGATTTTTGAGATGATACGAGGAATGTTTGATTTTCTCTCGCTACATGTTTGTGAATTTTATCTCGAATCAAGTATAACTTATTCACGACCTATAGATAATAGGTACCCGGTTAGGATAATTTAAAAGGATTTTCACGTAATGAGGAAAAAATGATACAAAATAATAAGAATTGTCCTCATTATTTGTTAGTTCTATGTATATTCACATCCCAAAATGTTAAGGCCGCACGCATATATTTTGGCATCTTCCCGATAAGAATATGTTAATGTGTGGTAATTACCAGGTATAAGAAACAACAAACAGTATAAGTTTTCGTGTAGCTTTCCGCATTGATCTCCCACACTGAATTAAATTATATTATTAAGAATAGGATTTAGTTTGACATTACACTCTACGCTTTACTTTAGTCTTTTCATAGCTTTAAACCGCTTTCGGTTTCCTTTATTTTTATCATTTCTCTTAACTGTGTCCGTTGCTTTTGTGAATAATGCTCTATTGGAATTAAGACAATCATATAATCTATGAGGTGTTGTAGATATTGTTTACTTTGTAGATATTTTTAATTGTCTCCATAAGAGGACATCATCGATATCATAGAAGATATACTTTGCAAGCAATGCGCAACTGATTGAAGTAGGAAGGATGGTAGTGATACTTGCGTTTAAGACAATTTCTCGTAATCAGTACAAATGGCAGTAATAGCAAACGCTGGTGTAATTATTAACGTCAAGTATGACCATCTCCTCGGATACCACAACTTTTGGCAACAACTAGCTCTTATTGCAAGTGGATTGTTGGCTATTGACTAATGCATGATCCATTACATTATTGATATTTCGATATGACAGTTGCGTTACAATCGCCTAGTCCTATAAGCAGAATACCAATGGAATAAAGTTGCAACAATCCATTCTCTTAAGGAAATGTAATACTCCATGCCAAATGATATGGCTCGCGGGTGGATGCTCTTTCGTTCACAAAAATAAAAGAAACTTTCTTCTTAAAATTGAGCTTCTTCATCCTATCTTTATCATCCTCTTTCTGAATTTTTAAAATTTTCTTCTCTGAAAAGGCCTCGGACCCGACCTACATTGACTTTATGATTTTTCAAATTATTTTACTAACAACTTACTTAGTGTGAATTTCAAGTGTTAGAAATAATTTAGTCAATTTGTTTTTTTTCTCGAGTTTAGTTGATGCTTTAACCTGATTCTTTTAAATTGAATAATTATGCATATTCATGATGTATGTATCACACATTTTCTTCACAATATTAAGCAGAAACAATTAATTCGCGTCTATTTGATTCAAGAAAATCAAACTTGGAAATATCATTCATTATAGCTTCAATGTTAAAAAAATAAAAATGAATGACAAATAATTTAACTCATAATAATTCATAAAACTAAAAACTTATAAAAAAATATTCTTATAAATTACCTGTTTGAAAGTATTTGCATGAATTATGAGTTGTAAGATTGCAGGACTCAAACTACCCATAAAATTTTCGATTGCCAGGAGTAGTTGAGGGATGTTACACATGGACTTCACATTTGTTTCCACAACATGTGTAGATTTAGCTGTGCTAACAGCCGTCTGAGCTCTCCCTCTCCAAATTGGTGGTATTAGCGCACCAGTAGAAATAGAGCTTTGAACTCGTTCTTTACGGAAAGGATTGTCAGTCACGGAAGCTACAGCTCTTGATTCCGTAAAATTGGCCTTCGGTGTTGGACGACATTCTCCACTTTCAATTTGTGCCATTTTTTCTTTGATGGCGATGCTCATAAGCTCTTCACATCGATTCTTCCAATATTCTTTAAAATCTTTTTGAAAGTTGTATGTAGTCAAATTGATTCTCTCTGCGGAGACAAATTGAATTGGTGGCATTGTTTGCATATATAATGTTATTACACACAAAATATACATAATCACGTCAGAGGGCAGATTAGAACAAAAGAAATATATACCTATAAAACCAAAAATTAAGTACAGAGGAAAACACCTAAATTATAATTGAAATATAATTTACATGAAAACTATTGAAGATTTGTACTCCTCAACAATGGTGGAATGAAAAATTCAATGCTCGTAAAATGCAATACGGAAATTGTGTAAATAATTTTATTGCTTCAATAAGTCAACTAATAACTCTCTATTCAACTGATCCGGTGTAAAGAGAAAAATACAATATATTTTTCATTTAATTAAGTGTTTTTCATTAAATTAGATATCGTTGAGAATTATACCATATTCATAGAATTTATGCTACTATGTATTTCTTGTCAATGATGACAGAAAGCACAAAACTAATAAAAAAAGATAAACAAATATAAAAAAATATATACCACTTAGAAGTATTTACTTTAAATGTAGTCATCTAACTCAAAATTTAAGTGCTAAAGGGCGCATTCGAAATAATTCAATAGCTGTGCCTATTTGATAGGTTTGAATCTTAAGTCTATCCTTATTATTTTCATAGATGTGTAATTAAATAAATGACATAAAAGGAGTAGCATAAACATTTAAAACACGAAGCTGAAGGACTTTATTCTTCAGTCGCAAACCACTTGTCATTAAAATACCAAAATCGAATGCCTATGTGACGAACGCCTTAAAATTTCTTAGAGAATATTAACCAAAATATGATCTCGCACATAATTATTGCAGGTCCATCAATGATGAAAATGAACAATATTATGATTTCCTATTGGTTTACGGACAATTTCAAAGATTTTTGACTGATAGGCGCCATACTTCAATAAAAGATTACGTTTCAATTTGTTGGTGATATACATTACCAACAAATTTCAAATCGAGAAAAAAAAAACGTTCCATTAAAATCCAAATACGAAGTAGCAAAAGTGAAACACAATTGTGCCCAAAATATTCAAAAACACAAATAGATGATACCTTAGAATTCTTGCTGGTAATTTCGATTCTCTGAAAAATGAAGACGTATTACAGTAGTAAAACAGCACATGTTAAGCTGAGCATGTTCCTTGATTTACCTAAAAACAAACATTGCTTACGTCGTTGTGATTTTTTAAACTATTTTCTTTCACCTTTTTTATACATGGCTTTTTCAATGCCACAAATTTTTTGAACATAATGAAAAGTTTTGCCTACGTATAAACCACTCCAAAACTTAACACATAAAAATGCTGCTACTATTTAAATCGCAAACTATAAGGACATGAAGAATAAGCAGTTTAGTGCTCTATTAAAAAGCTACTGTTCTCTGTTATGCGACGCATGGAAAAATTAAATTCTTGCTATATATAACTTGTGTACCTGAATCCCCATATAATGTATTGAGAAATGACCCCTTACATAGCCTAAGTCCTTAAATTTTTACTGAAAACCCTATTAAAATCAAATATCACATGAAAATATTTAATAAACTGACCATAATATACTTCTACAAAGTACCATGTTCCAGACATCGTTCGAATGAACGTTTGCAATGGTATTAACTGAGGTGTGGTTACCAACAAATGATATTTGAAATCATAAGTAAAAATATATAAACAAATGTTCACTTTTCGGATTTTCAAATTATTTATCTAGACCGCATTCATTTTCATGAAAAACCATAACCAGCATCAAGACTTTGCAAAAATTGCGGTTAAAATTTAATATTTCAAAACAATTCATCACTTACATTTAGCCTATGGACACTGAACATCAAAATAATTATAACATTGAAAGCAAATAGTTTTATTTTTTACAAAGTCTAGTTTTTATTTTTTACATTCAGGCTCAAGACTATACTGATAAATAAATTATTTATACTAATTCAGACAAAACTTCAGTCTGAACTTTTTTTGTCAACATTTCATAGTTTGAAATTTGAAAAAGTATCCTTATTTATCGTTTAAACAATAAAGTAGATAATTTAAACAAGACATTTTACTTACCTTTTTCAAGTTCGGTTCTACGAAATTGATAGAATTTATTCCATTCCTCCAAATAACACCTATATGATTTTGGATCGTTCTCAAGTGACTTATATCGGGCTTTAATTGATTCGACTTCTTTATCAGTAAAATTTTCTAGCTCAAATTTATTCGCAAACGAGTGAATGTCATCGGTTTGTAATCTAAAAGGAATTATATTGAACCGAAACATATTTTTGTAGAGCAATGACTTACTTTTTGTTTGGCGGCGGTTGTGCTTCAAAAATCATATCATCATCATTCATCAAAAAAGAAGTGTCAGCAATTAAATCCGCTGGTGGATTAATTTGGTTGTACAATTTTGGTGCTTCTAAGAGCTTTTGAATATATGCTGCTACCCTTTTCTTCGAATAATCTGAATATAATTCCCCATAGTGCTCTAGCGACCAAATTTTACTTGATAAACGAATGAAGTTGTCATTGAAATCAGTTTCATTTACAACACTCACACTTTGAAACCCGTGTTCAAGTTCAAGTTCGTGATAAACATTTCGGAAAAATTCACAAATGGCTGCGTGTATTTCATTTTCCTCTTTAAGAAAATTAAAGGAGCTTAATGCTTTTTCACATGCCAATGGAAAATATTCTCTCTGCGCATGGAATTTTATCAACAAAAACAAATAGTTCACATTAGATTATATCTCAATATCATTCAAAATCAATGTGAAAATATCAATTGTATAATCTTACAATGTACTTAATTTCATGCTCAACATTTCGAAAATGTCCTTCGTTATCTTCTATTTTGAGTTTTTCTTCGCAAAGGAAACAGAAATATTGTATTTGACCTGTTGAATTTGCCATCTTCCCTAGAAAGTTGATACCAATTATCGTTTTCAACTTGCTTATATCATTCAGAGGATCTTCTGATAGTATTTTAGATATGCATTCATCTACACCTATTAAGAACCATAACGGTTCTTTTGAAAAACATTGTTCGTAATGTAAATCAGCTGAAAGTACAAATTAATTTGAAATTTTAAACTATTCTAAACAGTACTATATCTATGTATAATTATTAATAAACGAAGAGTATCAAGTATTAGCAATTTAATTTTAACAAATAAGCTCAAAAGGAGAGGGAGCACGCGCGTATAGAGCCGAAGAGTACGGCAAAAACTAGGTTTTATTGAAGATCTTTCTTAATTCGTTGGCTGCGTTACGAAACTTATATGCCCCTTTGGAATGTGAACGAGATATGGCGAAAAAGCAACATTCCTGTTCTTGTAATGAACAAGAGCTCGACTAACTGCATAGTACCCCACAATATAAACGATCAAATGAATTTTTAAGTGCCATATTTCTTGGAAGAAGTTTACAAGATATGAAAAACCCAACCGATTTAGTTAAACGAAAAAAAAAATTATTACTTTCATTAAAAAAAAGTACACATAGAAAAATATATTTGTTTGCGCGTTTAGTCAAAAATGTAAAAATTTTATTTCGCAAAAATTATCGTCCAACCGCCACAAGCTCATATCTTAATTCAAATTCGGCGGACTATTTTAAAAAGTCTGATAATTTCCAGATAGGAACAAATATTTTTGCCACGAAAGTAACAATTTTGCACAGAAATAACAGGAAATGAAAAGGAAAGATCAGAAACGACGAGTGACGAGTTTGACACAGACATATTCTATATCAGAGAAATCAAGCTAATTCTGGTGAAGCGATTGCATCTAGCAATCAATGGAGAGGTACAATGAAAGGTTCTTGGAAACAAAAACGAAAAGATGAAATTCAGTGGATCACTCTAAATATTCTAAACCTGCATAATGATAACAAATTGATAAAAAAAAGAAAAATGTATCGGAATCAGCAATCTTTTGCATGCCTTAATACATGTTGGGTCATAGCAGTGTAGAAAGAGAGCTGACTTTAGGTAAAGCAGTTAGTTGTTCATTGCTGTACAGCATCGGAATTGCTTGAATTATATTCTACATTTATATTCTATATTATATTCTACTTTTTACGATGATCTGTTGGCAATTTATCAAAGTCCTTTGCGAAACGGCTGCAATGGGTATCGACAATTTGCATCAGCAATTTTATTCGGCTCAGTATTAACAAACACATGCAAAAATAATCCCACAAGTACCCGATCCAACAAAGAAGAATATATTTGTTTTCCAACATATTCCTTTTCGACGGCATGACCTTGCCTGCAGATGGAACGGGCTTCGCCTTCTTTCGTACCCGTTCTCCCTTTCTAGTCCGTTGTTGATTGTTCTGTTGTCTCAGGTCTGAAGTGATGCATCCATGATTCAATAATGGTAGTGAAACAGCGCAAAAATCGCTCAACACTCAATTGATGTCCCTTCAAGTCGAGTGTGGGCAAACGCGGCAACCATCTTGTACACGGCCATTTCCTGCCCAAATTTTAAAATAATATGCGATGAACCGCACTTTCTGAAATGCGTACTATGTCTGCTAGCTCGCGCACTTTCAGTGTACGATCATCCAGCACCACCGTGTGGATTTTCTTCACAACTGCGATGCATGCCTTGGCTCGTACCGGCTCATTTATATTCTGGTACACAATATTTTAGTCGATATTATTGGATTATTCTAGTAGAATCTAGTTCAGCTTTTACATTGGTTCGGCTGAAGTCTGAAAAAGTATTGCATCACGTAACGGTGGCGAATTTCCTCTAATTTCACAAATTCAATGAAAACCATTATTGAAAACTACCAAACAAATACTAAACTAAAATGTGGCATCTTCATATGAAACAAATACTTTATAGGTAAACAACTACCTTGGAGATTCTTTATTTCAAAATCTCTCGAAAGTTGAATATATTTGTTAAATTCTCGGTTACCCATTGGCAAATAATTCGACGAATGTAATACTAGGACACCGAACGGCTGACAACAGACACATTCATAAATTTAGTCAAGCAGGCCCCGAAATTAATAAGGGAATAAATGTGTTGGGTGTTGTGAAGCTTTGGGGGAATCTCTGTGGAGTTGCGATGATGATAAAGGGTATGCGTTTCTAAGAAAATCAAGCATATTACGGAAATCGTATTAAAATTACTCATGAAGTCCAATAAAAAGAATTGTTACTTGGATTTCATTATATTATTTCGAATAAATATTTTATGATAGTAAGAATACTCAAATAGATTATGTTATGATTATAACTAGCTGAAAACTGAAAACATGAGATGCACTAAAAGCTAATCCGAAAAACGAAGAAAAATATTCGAAAAATGGTCATTGATTACAACATCATTAATTATCAAGAATATATGGTGCAACATTATAATGAGAGACCTAACTTATTTAAAAATCTATAACTTATAACTTAAATTTATTAAAAAAAAATTATATCGCTCAGTTCATAAATTAGTCAAGTTTGTACTTACGATGTTCGATATTCTCTCCAGCAAAGATTTTGAAATACTTATTTACAACGTCTCCATCATATTTATAAGACACCGTTAAAGGTAATTTAAAATGCGTTATGGCTGGCATTCGATTTATGTTTTTACTATGTCGCTCACTTTTCAAATGCTTCCTAACTTTATTCAATCCATGTAAATTAGAAGCCCAACATAAATGACAGTTGAAAGAACGGTTATCTTCGTTATCGAATGGTCCGTACGAGAAAAGATAAGTATCAACACCACTAGCAGATGTCGCCATGGATTGTATTATTTGAGTTAGAACTTCATTATCGGATTCTTGCACTGTCACTTTACGCTTCTTTTCACTAGCAAAATGAGTATTTTGATAATTCATTTTGAATAAAGCGTCAGTTTAATTCGCGGCACCAACTGCAATGACATTTAACAAATTCCTTATCTATTTAGTTTCATTTTGTTTTATTCATTTATATTGATGGTTTTTGTAATAGAAACAATGAGGAGATCCAAAAACGAATTTAGAGAATATTTACCGGTGTAAGGAATGTCAAAATAAAAGATATAAAGAAAAAGTAACAAAAAATCACTTATAGAAAAAAGCCCAACCCAAAACTTACAAAATTAATTTCCGGCACATGCTTTCTACATTTAATTACTATTTCATCGAGAAACTATATATAAATTGACCATACCTACTGGAAACAAATAAACCATGAACATCTCAGTAGAAATGTGTTTTGTAACGGCAAACGGACACAAAAACACAAGAATAAACTGAATATGGGTGCATCAAATAGCCGAAACGCGTCTTCGAGAACTGAAAAACAAGATCCGGCTGTCCTAAGCAACAAAATACACAAATAATATAAACTTAAAGAAATGTAACGTATAATCAGCTTCGCAATAAGAATATCATCCTCGTGACATTGCCAGTTCGATAGAATTTTCCATTTGATATACACTATATTAAAAAATTGCACATATAGCAGTGATAATAGGGAAAAGAGTGCTTTTGTAAATCAAAAAAGATATGTTGATTTTGTTTTAATTTTTAAAAATAAAATGCAAAATGAATATAAATTTTTACTTTTTGTAAAATATATAAATTTTTACTTTTTAATTTTACTTTTTTAATAGCGAGTATAATGTCCCTTAGCTGCTATTACTGCTCGTAGACGATCCTGCATCGAAAGTACTAACTTTCGAGTGATATCGAGTGTAATTTACTCCATTCTTCAAAAATCATTATCTTGGATAAATAAAAACCCACCGTTTATCCCAATTTTGCCAGCATTTTTTTAGATTATTCTTTAAAATGCCCAAATAATTTGCTTTGTCCATTGTAGTTTCAACAAATACCAAATTACTAATTACCTACACCATTTACACCCCACACCATCACATTTTCCTTTCTGTGATTTGGTAGGTTCCATGTTTTTTGATTCCAATGCAATATTAATTCGACGCCACACAAATTGCCGTCCATTAGAGGCGCAAACATCATATTATCTTTCATCTATGAAAATTATCTTCTCCAGAACTCTTCAGACTTCGATCCATAATCTTTGGCATTTTGGATTCGTTTTTTTATATTTATCTTAGAAATGAATGGTTCTTTCTTCCAACACAACCCTTGTTACCTTTTTTGTAAGAGATTTTGTACAGCTTGGGGGTTCATGGGTATTCCACAATTACTTTCAAGGTTAGCGACTATTTTCGGAGCATTTTTTGATCGGGTCGGTGTAGATGTTTTAAATGTATATGCATTTTTTACGCACAAATGAAAATATTAAGAGAAAATGAATTAAACGTAAATGTCTGTTCTTTGCATTTATAAGAATTAACCATATGTAATAAAAAAATTGTCTAAAGTTTATTGCCTGCCTGGATTGGTAAGAAAAATCTCATTTGCATGCTTGAAAAAGAAACAAATATTTTTCCTCTCTTCAAAAAAAAGAAGAAAATAATTAAGAAACATGAACGCGCTCATGTGTTTCCACGCACCCAATTACCTACATCGTTTTATTACGAATCGCGAGATTTCCTGAAAGGACACACCATGTGTGTCAGCGTTCCGTTCATAAGTGATTGAGCGGAATCACGTGATTTGTTGATAGGACACACCGTGTGTGTCAGCATTCCGCTCATAAGTTGATTGAGCGGAATCGCGTGGTATCTGAATGGACACACCGTGCGTGTCAGCGTTCCGCTCATAAGGTGATTGAGCGGAATTTTGTGGAACTTCATCGAAGGGCTAAGGGCTAACGTGACACACCGTGTGTGTCATGGTTGTTCGATCGACTTATTCACATGATCAATCTCTTTTTTTATCTTCCAGTGAAATTCCAAGCCCGGCTTCTCAAAGGAAATAGGATTTTGTCGCCCCATCTTAAACTGCAAGCACCAGCAATTCGTATTTAAAACTAATAAATAAAAGTGTATTTAAAAAATTCCACTGTGCGTTTTACTAGCTATTGAGCTCTCAGCCTCCGGGTCCCTAACAAAAATAAAAATAAAACCAAATTAACTTATCTTCTTTGATCCAAAAAAAGAACCGACTCTATACTCTATTAACTGCTGTATGTGTAATTTTTCAATATTGTGTATTTTTCTAATCTTTATTTTACAGATCAGTACTGAAAGCTTTTTGACTCCGATTGTACGAGCCCTCTAGTTATGCCAGATCAGATATACGTATGTAAAAACTGGTCGAACTATAGCCAAGTAGAAGATAACTTTGCCCGTTTTATCGATATACCTGGAATGCCATCGCTGCGAGGCGATATATTTATACGCACCATGGGTAGATATGATGAAACGAATGCAAATGTATGCCATAGGCTAGTTGAAAAGCGTTTATTTTCAAAACGCTGGAGGAAGAGTGGTGAACAATTATCTAATGACACCCCACGTAAGAAAATATCGACTTCCATCAACGCGCATACAGCACGAGAATCAACACACAATCCCCTTGCACGTATTGCATCGCAAAATCAAAACAGAAATTCTAGATGTTCCCAGTAAACTGAGCAATTGTAAGATTTAATTTTTGATTTGTTCTCATTTATGTTTGAATGCACAGAGACGGTTTTCATGAGTACATAACTGCAAACATTAGCTCAACACCTTTCATCAACTTTTCAAAATGTAACTATTATTCTATATCTTTCCTTGATATTTACATATATAAAGATCAGATTGATGAAGAATTTTATTTAAAATTACTTAAATTTCATTTACAATGTTAGGAATCAATATCTTATGCTCGAATTCCCATCATTGGCGCATTGTTCGGCAAGTGCAGGCAAAGAATGCGCACTTGACACAACAATTAACAATGAATAAATATATTAAAGTAAATAAAAGTGCTTGTATTTTTTCCCAATTTAAACTAAAATCTAATAAATGCATAGAAGGGAAAATGAAGATTCCTAGCCAGCTCTCAATAAACATCCTGCCATTGTTAGGATTGATTGTATTCAATTAAGCGAAATCACTTGTTTTACTTACGTATCGATTCTGATTTCAGTAATTAGTTGGCTCAGCACTATACATGCACCTAGTTTCTTGTCACCTTATGCGGTTTTTTTTTTAATTTCAATTTTAAATTGCAAATAAACCAAGAACTTGCACTACTTTAATGACTAGAATAATGCCTAAGATACACTTCCAAGCAAACCTGTCACTCAGTTTGACAGTTACTACCAGCGCCACTAGATCCAACTTCATGCGAAGTTTTCAATTTCTCCCAACCCTATAATCAATTTGGGATATTATTGCTTATTAAGAATAAGTCTCAAAAAGTTAATACAGTATGTTATATATTCAAAAACAAAGCAGATTTCGCTTATCCTCTTTCTTAGAAATTGGACTGGATACTATTCATATTACTGCCCTTGGGAGGTACACAATGCTACTAGCTATTAGAATTACGGATAGTTGCCCGCCTAGTTATGGGGCGCATAATGGTTTAAGCTCTAGCTGTGTTTAGTTCAAATAAATTTAAATTTTCAAAATCAATCGACTCACCATCCAATAGTAATCAGACTGATATAAGAGTGACGGACTATGCGAATCTGGAATTTTCTTGATTTGAGATAAAAATACATTGATTTCTACACTAAGGTCGTAATGAGACGAAAACATAGAAATTAAGACAACATACTAATGCATCGTTCCAAGTTGATAATCTTTTGAGACTCTGATATCGATTAAAAAAGAAAAAGCCTAAAAGTTTATCATCCAAGAATAGAGCGTACAGAAGGAGCATCTTTTACAAGTCGTTAAAAACGTTCAAGATTAGTAAATTACATTACATCGGCGCATATTATTCGTAATTAAAATTGGTTTTAAAATATTTTGCCGATTTAAATTGCCCTCAAAATTCTCAGATATTGCGCGGTTTGTTCTTGACATCAACAGGTTTTTGCACAGCAATCTTATAAACCTTCGGGGCCCAAATCATGAAAAAACATTTCGAAACGTAACCTTCGACAATTTTGTAAAGTTTCTCCAACGTTTCAATCCGAAATTACTGATACCGAGCAATTATAATCATGCAAAGCGAGCTTTCTCTTCAAAATTTGTTGCGCATTTCTGCTAAATTTCGCAGTTTCTGAAAATTATCCATGCACTTACCGTAATGTGGCTAATTCGTACATCTTTCTTTAAAATTCTGTGGGAATGATTGAAATTCAAATTTAATCAGCTAGAAGATTTATTTTTGTAAGAATACAGAGACAACTAAAACAAATCCTATCATTTTTAATTAAAATCTAGAAAAATTAATGTATTTGTTACACTACTTAAAAATATATGGTTACGAAAGACGTATGATAGAGTTGTGTCATGTGGGCTGGTTTCTTATTCTTTTGGTGTTGCGTAAGTCATTTAGATTTTCTAAGATGATCATTTAAATAAGACTTTAATCCCGCAACCCAGATACAATCAGACATATATTTGCAACTTATTCTAAAAAATACATGTAAGCTTGTATTTATTCTTAGTGGTGATACAGACAGAGCTGCCCTTGAGAAGGACATGACTTATTTGAATTAAATTTAATACATGCATGCTCGTATATCGAACAAAACTAACATTACGCATTTTCGGGGTTTTGGCAAAATTTATCTAATACCTGCGGAAATTTCCACTGGAATTACCAAATCCGAAAGATGCGTTTCTGTTGCTTGATAGTGAAAATGAACTTGATTTGTTTGATATATCATTGCTCAAAAGAGGAGTTACATTGCTCGATCTGCTAGTATTGGAGTAAATATTTCCACTACCAGCCATCCAATTGCCCCTTTGTGGAGAATTATAATTTGCGCCACTATTACTGCTGCCAAGGCTACTACTCATTTTCGAGTTAAAATTATCATTGCTTCTGAAATTTCCACTACTGTTACCAAATTGGCTGGTGTTATTGGATAAGAAGCCCAGACTGTTGTTGCCGTTTCTGGCACCACCAAACGACCCAATTCCACTGTTGTATGAGCCACTGTCGTTACCACCACGGAAGCTGGTTAGGGAGTTATTGCTGGGGTTGTTGAAATTACTGCCCGAAAATTCAGAGCGGTAATTTCCTCCACCACCATTCTGGTTTACCCCTTGGTAATTTCCAAAATCGTCATTGCGATAATTTAATCCGCTACCATAATTATTGGAATTGGAAAAATTTCCATTGTCATTTGCGCCACGGTAGTTCCCGTTATCCATATTGGAATTGCGATTGTAGTTATCATTGTATCCACCGCTACCACTTCCCATTGATTGCATATTTCCGCCATCATTGCGGAAATTGCCATTTCCGAAGCCATCATTTCCTCCCAATGAACTGTTGTTATTCTGGGCTCTCGCGCCACTACTTTGGTTGCGATTTTCTCGATCCATAACATTAATTATTTTGTTTAAATCTTCAACTGCCATGTTCACTGCCTGTAATCTCGAGTTGTCTACAACATTGGCCATAATTTGCCCTTTGAGTTTTTCTTTTGCGGTAGCAAAAAGAACATAACAGTCGTTATCCGCAAGAAGTTGATTTGTTTGTTTGTTCTGCAAAAAAAATTCAAATTTCCAACCCCACGAGGGTGGTTGCAAATGAAATCACATGAATGACTAAAGATAGAAAAAGATGTTATTGCGTACACATAACTCAATGCATATCACACCTTATTTGTCGTTTCACACTGCAGACATCTTATTTTCGGTTGCAAATTTCGATTGTTAAAAAAGTGATCTTAGCATTTGTTTTGTCGACAAAATGCTGAGAGCAGTTTTTTGTATTTAAATCATGTACTAAATTGTCATTAGATTAGCTGTACTTATCGGCAACCTTTCAAAACTTCATATCACAGGATAAATTAATTTGATATAAATCTGATGCGGAACCCGTTCGTAGAAAATGATTTCTGGCTTTAGCAATTGGATTAAAAAATGCTTCGAACTTGAACGTTCCCAAAAGAAAATGTGGATCCTAAGGAAACCTTTCTTATCCTTGGTAACAATCGAGCATAAGATCAGTTAGGGAGTGCTTGTTACCCATGGTGTATGTTCTAGTAAAAGCATGCTCTAGAAGAATCATTTACATTATAAATGTAAACGGCCTGCATGGGGTTCGAAAATAATCCACGGGAATATGAAGGAAATCACTGCCATATCAATTTATGTCAGAGGCAGTTATTATTCATAATTAGTAACGGAAGTATAATTTTGCTCAGTAGGACGGAATAAATTACGACTTTTTATCATCAACTCTGTGCTATAAACCGTTCTAAATATACTTAAAAAATAGTTTCCCGTTTCTTTTGATCCATTTGATTGAATCAAGTAAATCAAGTCCTGAATAGAAACTCATTGCTATTGATCAGACAAATTCGTCTTAAGAGTTTTTTAGCACCATATTCATGCCGGATACATACATCAGATTCAGTTTGCATTGGATTCTTAACTGCAGTAGACAAAAGGTGCGTTACGTCATTCAGATAGGGACGTTTTCGCACAGACTCGAATTAATTCCCCATCATGATGTGCATTCATTCAAATATAAGGAAAATACTTTCGCAATAGTATAATTTCGAAATGAATTATATACCTTTTCGCAAAGTACAGCTTTGCTTAGAAGTTGTACGGACTTAGGTCCCAAACTTCCTAGCTGATCCTCAAGAGCAGTTAATGTCCTCAGGACAGAAACAACGCCCACAGGACCGCGACGTGGCAGTGGTAATTGTTTATTTCGTGAAATTTGTTGCTGCTGCTGTTGTTGTTGAATTGGTTGCCTTTGGGGTGGCATCTGTTGCTGCTGCTGTTGAATGGACTGTCTTTGTTGCCTTTGTGGTTGTTGTTGTTGCCGCGGTTGTACTTGTCGCTGTTGCGACTGATCTTGTCGCGTTTGCGGTTGTACTCTCCGCTGTTGCGATTGCACTTGTCTTTGTTGCGGCAACTGTTGTCGCATTTGCGTGTTTTGCAAGCGCTGTGGTCGCATCGGAGATTCGGGTTGCTGTTGTATGTCTCTATTTACACGACCTACACCACGCAAGCGACGGCGATCAGGGCCTGGCCCCCCATTATTAAAGCCTCCTCCATTATTGAAACCCATATCAATACCGACGTTGCCGAAGCCTCCCCCACCGAAACCATCTATTCCACCAATATGATTGGAATTTTGTTGGCTACTCAACAATGATGCGAGATTACTCAAAGCATCCAAACTTATTGGGCCGAAGTTGTTGGGATTAGGCATATTTGGCCCTGGTCCCACCATTCTTTGATTGCCCATTTGCCGCATATCCGGTCTTCTCATTTGAGAAACTGGACTCGGCGTACGTCTACCGTCAATCGGTAACCCAAAACGCTTACGTAAAGCCGTTTTGCGATCTTGAATGTCTTTGGTGTAGAGTCTTCGCATACGTCGTCCCCACTGTGGAAGCCACTCTTTTTTGAAATTGTATGTTTCTGGGTCGATATTGTCTGGACGATCAAAAGAATTAAATTTTATTTTTAAATGATAGGCGGTAAATATGGAGCTAAATGAAATCCTCTTTTTCGAGATCCATTAGAGAGAATGAAATAAAAGGGAATTTTTCTCCGCCCACTTGCATTACTGTTATCAGATGCAGTACCGGACCAAGGAGAAACTGGAAAAGGTTTAGTGTAAGTTTACCAAAATATGAATTTATACCTTTCTTCAATTCTTCACAACGTTTGTGCCAATATTGACTCCATTGTTTTTGATATTCTGGATGAGATTCAGGATCTCTCTTGTAGCGATTGTATAAGAGCTTCAAACGTTCGATTCTCTTATCCTTCACTGTCTTGTATTGTCGCCACTTAGCCATTTCCATATTACTCATGTTGCCTCTATAGCTGAAAATCACAATGAGCCTCAAATTATTTATTGCTATTTTTAGAATCATATTTTAACACGTTGAACACGGCGTGTGACCAAATGTAGTTTTAATGAAATTTATTAAAACATTTTAAACAAACAATGCGACTTAGCCTTACACATATTAATATACGTAACTTTTATGGTTGACATATTCTATCTTGTGTCCAAATATTTTAGACGCACTATCTTGCGTCCAAATAGTTTTGATTTGTTATAACATTTCGAACAATATTTTCAGACTTTATGTACGTCTCCTTTTTTGTATCATTTATGAATTATTCATTCACTTAAGATTGAAGTTTTCTCATCTAACCGCCATAGGAGTTTCGTCCGCAAACTGTGAAATGCCGTGATTGATATTTTAGCGAGCGAGTAAGCGGTTGGACCCTGCAACCGCTTACTCCCTCACAGCTGACTAAACGAGGACAGAAAATTTGTGCTGGGCTCAACGTGTCAAAAAAGCAAAGCACTGAGAAATGTAGAATAGTTAATTTTCTTTGAATTCTCACCTTTTTATTCCAGGACCTTCAGGTGCCTCGGATGCCTTCCGCTTACGTGATTGCGGAGTACTACCTGGCGTTGGAAGAGTTGGTGGATCGGGTTCATTGAAAGAAATATTGTTATTGCACTTTCTAATTAAGACATTTACTTCGGCTTCAGTAAATTCTAAAGTATCTTCACTATAATGTGTAGATCTGCGTACTTTGGCGATATATCGTGGACGAACCGACTGAAAATCGGAACCATCGACAGGGATCATTTTCTTGAACCCGTGTTTGATTTCAATTTTGCGATATAGTTTACGGAAAATATCACGAACGCAAGTTTCCTTCCTCTCTCCCTTGACAGTTAACGCTTTCGTTATTTTCTCATATAACTTTGGGAAGTGTTTAATCTGAAAAATATAAAAATTAATCACTTCGTAATAAACTATCAAACGCTTCCAGTCTTACCACGTAAGTAGCTTGATGTTCAATAGCCGTTACATGCTGATAAAGAACATCTGACGGGATAAAAACATCGCATAGGACACAAAAATATTTGGTCTTCTTCTTAAGTCTCATTTTCAATATGTAATCCAAGCCAAGTAATGGTTTGCCTTTGTTGTATTCATATATAGGATCATTTTCAAACATTTTTTGGGTTTCTTCGTCGAGTTGTTTGAATTCCCAATCCACACGATCAACGATACGCTCCTCATACTCAGGAGTTACTGTAATTAATTTAATAAATTGAATGTCACATTAACCATAAAGATATACTTTACCAGTTTCAATATTTTCACCCGGATAAATTTGGAATTGTTTTACTTTATCGCCATCCCGCGAATAAAATAATAAAAAGGGTTTTCTGAACCTTTCTGCGTTTACTGATTTCTTCTTTTCTGTATGACGTTTTCCTGCCAAGTGAGCTTTTATTCCTGCAGGTCTTTGCATGCTCGCAACACGGCATAAATGGCAAACAATCGAGCGTATAGCAGTAGTGCCGTCCCGTGTTACTCTTGGCGGCCCATATGAAAATACACATTCTTCAGAATCATCGCTCAGCTTGATTTTTTCAGTTGTCAATACTTCATTGATGTACGCGATATCCTCTTCGGTTAACGGTTTTCGCTCTGGTTTTGCGTCTTCGCCCTCGCCTGTTTCTTCATTTCCCTCTTCTTGCTGTTCCTCTTTCACATCTTGTTCTTCTTCTTCACCATTTTCAATTTCTTGATCCTTCTCACCATTTTCGTCATTTGCCGCTTCTTCATTTTCTTCTCCATCCGCCGTTACCTCATCATCACCTTCAGCCTTAACTTCAGCTTCTTGCGCTGCCGCTGCTTCTTCCTGTTCTTTGGCCTCAGCAGCAGCCTTCTTTTCAGCTAGCGTCTTACGTGTAACAGCGACCTGCCAGCATAAATTTAAATACTTTTAGTTTCGGCATTTAAAGGCGTTTTAAGCACGGAAAGTATCGCCAAATAATCACGAAACAAATACTTAATATTACCCCTCTAATTATGGTATAGAATTTTTTTTCAAAAATCAAATGCAGTCAATATAACTCCAATAAAGCTGCAATATTTAACATATTGTGGACTTACCGCTGAGACTTTTATAACGTTCGAAATCAAAAAGGAAAACTCGATGAGTGAGCGGAAAAACCATAACGAGAATAGAAAACTCATTTAATTTCCTTAAAAATGGTTACATAGATATATAGGGCGTATTGAAATTCGAAGGGGAAGTCAATTTTTCATTCAAGAATGAAATTTTAATTTCATTCAGATTCTAAGCGTAGGAACACAGATTTGTTTAAATCTACTCAAGAATGGTAAATGAATATATACTTAGTACTTGGAAATAGACGTTTCTATGGATAAGTAAAAATGTTAGCAGTTCTGAACCAGGTTCTTCAGCTAAGGACGGAAAGATTCGAGCAGTACTTAATTTTATACTTATCTTTAGCGCCGGTCATTTAAAGATGCGTAAGCCATAATTAACCGAGAATACACAAAAGAAACATTATGTGAATCTCACCTATGCACAAATATATATAGAAATTTGAGGATGAGAGAATCGATAAATAATATCAATTTATATGGTTTTGTCCGACTTGAAATAGTCGAGATAAAAAAATCGTAGCAAGAATATGTTTCGTGACTTTTCCTCTCAACACTTTTCAATTCTTCTGGTTCCAACAATTACTGGAGCGAAGATTTCATTCCTATTTCGTCAATTGAAAATTAAAGCTTTTCTTAAAGCTATAAAGATAGTACAACTTGGTTTATAGCGTGAAGTGTAAATCAACATACTTAAATATCCATAACAGAGTCTAGTGGATTTCGAGTTGGGATACAAATTGTAACTTGAAGATTGATGCAGGTAATTTATATGATAATCCATATAAAAGCAAGAATTACAGCAGTAAGTGTCTAATTTCAGGATCGTATATATATAAAAAGTCATTCGAAAAATGCTGCATAATACGAATTGTAAATACATGTTTTAAAAAGGGGACGCTCTCAACTCGACCCAATACTTTGAAATTTAAAAACCTTCATATGCCACAAACCATCTTTCACGAACGTACATTTGCTCGGAAAGTAGACGACGAGTCCGACCAAAAGGTAGTTATGGTCCATCGATCGAATACTAAACAATCTGTAAACGCATTATGTGGCTCATTCAATTTTCTACAATGCCAACTCATATCGGTAAAATTCCAGTCAAAGTAGGTCGAGGCGTGCCCAACCTTTTTTTGGATATTTATGCAAACGTTAGTTCTAATCAATTTTTGTGTAACTCCACTTTATTGAGATATATACATTTCTCACATTGCATGCACATTTTCATCAGCCATTTTCCATGCTTTTTTATTCGGCGCCATTTTTCACTCTTAAATGCGTCGCCAATGACAAACGAGAACAATGATCGATATCTATGTTATACAATTATATACTCAAGGTATCACAGAAAAGATTTCCCCCGCATTCTATTCATAATGAACAAATCTCTTCTATGGATTTAGTCCCAAGACATCAGTCTGTATTTCTAAATTTTTTTTTAAATTAAAGGGACATGCGAATCATGCGCGTGATATTTGCTTCGTGATTCACACATTTCATTCAAATTTCCCATTTGAAACACGCTTTTCTCTAGCGGTGACGCCATTTTTTCAGTCACCACCCAACACGATTAAGATGCTGCAAAAAAATTGAAATTCCTGTTTTCCCTACCTTTTTCTCTGCAGTTTCAGTTTGCTTTCCACGAACCATTTTAACACTTTTTGAATTATCACGACCAAATAAAATCTTAGAATCGAATCAATACACAACCGAGAGACACCACGCACAACCTTATCCCCCGATTTCTACAATACGAGTGAATGACTCCAGAATGAAGTCGATTTTGCTGTTTACACGGTTGGCAGCAGTGACCGAAATATTCCTTATACGGCCTCTATAGGAAAAACATATGAACTATACGAGCAGACTTTATGGCAAGTCTTGTTCATATAATTGTGTTGTGGAGAGAACATGCGACCATTCATATTAAATAATAATTAAATAATTGTCAATAGTTAAAGCTGGACACACGTTGTGTTACTGTTATTTTTTTATTTATTTATTCAATTAGATTAGGTATCATAATAAGTTAGGAATTTAGTTTTAAGTTAGAGTTTATCATAATCATTTCTAAGCCATGCGAGCAGATGGCAACCACTTTTATGAATCCATGTTTAGACCATGTAACGGCGTAGTCAGCATTTAAAACGTTTAAAGCCAAACATATGAATAGCTGTTAGACTAAGCTTCTTTAGTAGCATAAGTAAAATATATTGAGAGATTAGAAAGTCTCAGTAAAGTACTACTACTACTCTTGTACATATTTCTTTTGAATAATGTAACATTGAAGAGGCCGCGGAATGAAGCTAAAAGATTCGCATGATGTTTGTATGTTTCTTATTATTTCTGAACATGATTCCGAATATAATTTCGATCAGCATTTTTTTGGTTACTCTTCCAAACTAAATATTCGTCATAATACAATGTTAGCTTCCAACATTTTTTAACTAATTATTTTAAAATTATTTTTTAACTAACTAATTTAAGTGAAAACGATCATTGTGTTGATCTTATAGTATACCCAATAGAAAAAATATATATAAATTTTGTTCACACTCACTTCCCCCGTGTTACAATATGATCTCTGAAAGCACCAGAAAGAAAATTTATTTTTATTTGCAACATGTTGAACTAACATCGACGATGGAATTTTTGATGAAAATTTGTCAATTCCTTCTCGATAAATCTATGTTCATACAGTTCACCACGCTGGCAATATGCAATTATAAGTGATATTTCTAAACCAGAACTTATTGCTGTAACCGGGGTTCACTCTTATATCAAAGTTACATATTACGCTGTTATATGTATTACATATATGTTATACATATATTCAACTTTTATACAGTAAGACTCCGATTAACGCTGTATCGTTTAGCGGTATTTTATTTCAACCCGGGGACTCCCTGAAATTTCTCGCAGCACTACAGGAATTCCCCGAATTTGTACGTAGCGCTATGTTTCCAAATATGTACATGAAATATCGAAACAGTGTTGCGCTTGCTGGTCGTTGAAGCAGTGAGACGTGTGTGATAATCTGTGAGTTCAACACGTAATAATTTTCGGTGTTGACGCGATATATCCACCATTTTTGAAGCCGAAGGAAAAAAACAACAGTCATTCCCATTTATTTTGGGGTTATATAAAAGTTGAAGCAAACAAAAGCTTAGTGCTACCGCTTAGTGTTAATATTCTTCGAAAACACTTTAAATTGAATTTTCTCTCTCTCACATTACATGATGAAAAATAGCAACAACCATTGTGGCTGGTGGATCTCCTGAGCAGAAGCGAAAGAGAATCGAATCTTCAACTAAGCCAGGAACCAGAACTAAGATCCTGTCATCTGAACTATTATCCACCGCCGACATGGAAGGTCTACCTTAATACGAGGTGATGGAAACGACAAGCAACAAAAGCATCATCGAAGTGCTTAACACGGCTGCCGATGGGTTCAAAGGAGTAGTGAAGAAGAATGCGTACAAACTAAAGAAGCAGATAGTCCACGAAGTGCCGACAACGTCGAATCGTTTCGCCGAACTGCAGAAAGATGCAGAAGATACAAGTAAGAATAGAACTAATAATTAAATTAGTAAGGAGTTTGAGTGGTGCACCCCAATATTTGTGAGCAAGGTGAGTGCTAAGAGTATTGTGGATGTGGATTAAGACAAACACTAAAATCAGAATTGAAACTCTGTCAAAGCGTCGGCACAATGTTCGTGTCAATTCTGTGAAAACTCACTTGGAGTTTCTTGAGTGTCTGAGGAAGTCTGAGACAGAGACCTTCTCCTTTACACCGAACTCTACTTAACAAGCACAAAGGTAGCTTAACCTATGCTACCTCTGCCAACGGTTTGGACACGTTTCGGCCAACTGTGCTTACGATGCACGTTGTTTCAAGTGCAATAAAGCACATTCTAAAGAGGAAATTTTCGAACGCGTCCTCCGTTTTGTGTTAACTGCGGCCTAAACGGACACCCAGCAAATTTTTCTGGTTGTGATTATTATATATTTATCAGCAAAAAAATTCGAACGGTTCAATCAGCTCCCTTAAGAAAAACGAATAACACACTCAATACCAGCCCTGAAATAACCACAAAGCCATCAGCGCCTTCCAACCAGGCAGATACTCCTCGTTCAACTCAACCCAACCTCTCCTATGTAGCAGTAGCCCGTGGAACCTTTAACGCCAGAATGCCTCTCTTCCAGAACCATAGCCACAGCCCAATAAGTGCCATCGGCCAAATACTCAACCTCTCAACTGAATTGTTTGGGATTGACTTCAGTTCTGACCTGATTCATGACCCATTACAACACGCTGACAACGCACGCCTAAAAGGCAAATGCATACCTCAATTTCGTGTGCAGCCTAGAATCACGCAATGCACAGCAGCATTAAACTAAACTTCCAAGCCCTTAACATCAACTTTCTAATAAGCCATGATAAGAGAATGTTTTTCGAAAATCTCTTAAATAAATCAAGATCTGACATTGGTCTTATAACAGAAACGCGATTAGCAGCACATCATAAATTGAGAACGGTTAATAACAATATAGTCAGGAATGATTCCGCCAGGGGAACAGCAATATTTGTGAAAAATACATTTCACTTTTCCACTGTAGCAATTCCGTTCCAAGCAGTGCAATCCTCGTTCTTCGTGATCACATTGCTTAGCAATACAAAACGCAACATCTAATTCCTAGCCGGGGCTCTTTATGTGCCACCAAACCCAGGACAGGCAATGATTAGTGATGGAAACTTTATCGAAGACGTGGCTGCTGAATATGATTTCGAGATTCAGGGGAGTGGGTACTTGAACTCAAGGCATACACAGTGGGATGACTCTCGTTGCAATACAAACGGAAATATCCTTCACAATTGCCTCTGGCGTGACTCCCTCCCTGAGTTTCAACTTATCAATGCTGGAACCCCCACTTACCCCCGTGTCTCATCCTTCCTTGACAATTTTATCATCTCCTCGACAACACTTAATAAAACCACATATCTCCATTGTAGCACCATTTCCTCGATTTCTGATCACTTTGCGATACAACTTATGATTGAAAATAAAGACAAAGTGGAATATCCCGTTTGACAGAAACAGATACATAATTTTAACCTTGTTGATTGGACTTGTTCCAGCAAGGATGTCTGTGTAGCGATGAGCGCTATATATATATTCCTGATACACTATAGAAAAAATAACTAGCTCTCTTATTGTCACTGCCGAAAAACATGCTCCTACACGTGCCCTGAAATATTTTAAATACGCCGCGTTTTCCTCGACTACCTTATCTCTTGTCAGACTTCGTAATCAATGCCTGCAAAAACTTAAGTAAGACAATATAAATGGCACTTAAATAGAGTCACTCCCTAAGATGTACGAATAAATCAACAGATACCCATTATTACAAACTTTCTTAAGGCACAAATATCTGCGGAGATGAATCAGAAATTCCAGAATATGTTAAAAAACATCAAACCAGGACCTTAAAATGTTTTGTGAAACCAACAGAATCACTGGCAGAAAATACCAATGAATAAGTATCGACAAGGTGAACCTCACCAATCAGAACTTAGTTTTTGCATACCGCAACAGCAAGCTTGAAGCTTGTGCTAATTTTTATGGGGAACTGTACCAGTCCTCGGCAGCAAGTTTCTAAATAAGCCAATACAGCAATGTAAATACACTCGTAGGAAAGTTCGCCCTTGGCATGACGGCATCCTTTTTAACAATTTTCTCAAATAAGAACCTATCTTCCAACCCAGCAGTGGGACCTCACTCTGCCTTTTTCACAAGAGTCCGGTATGCTCGAAGCCAAGCTCCAATATCTTACTTAAAAAACTTGTAACCACCATAGCTCCCAAACTTACAATAATGTTCTATAACTGTATTCATGGGTACTTTCCAAACCCTTAGAAGGTTGCATGATTAACCCGTTTCAATAAACGGATTTAACGGGGAAATTGCAGATTTCCACTCCATGTCAATACTCTCACCACTTGGCAAAACCCTTGAAAAGATCATCGCGAAGAATTCAACTATTAGTTCGCTCCTAGGAAGCCAAATATACAATTTGGTTTCACCTTAAAAAATTCTACAGAGCATGCTACCCTGGTACTGCAAAAAGACATAATTGCTGGGCTAAGAAGGAAACAAGCAACGGTGGCCTGCGCTCTGGATCCAGAGAAAGCGTTTGATGAGCTATGGACAACTGGTCTGTTATACAAACTGATTACAAATCGATGTCCTATTCCTCTTCTAAGACTCAAGGCTAGCTATGTATGTGTATGAGGAACGTGCTGGTCGCAGTGAAATTTATCATGTAAACTTGGTACTGGAGTATTTCAACACCTGAGGACTAAAACTCAACCCCATCAAGTCTGAACTTATTTGCTTGCGCAACGCAAGTGGGAAAGGTCACTCATTTACAGTTCCGGAAAGAAAAAAATATTACTCTCTGCATTAACAACACACATATTCCCCTAACAAACTCTATCAAGTACCTTGGTGTATCCTTCCATCACCATCTTAAAGTTAACCCGCATCACAAAATTGTACTCAATAAAGCACTGATAGCCTTAAAACTCCTAAAGTCCCTATTTAGATCCCCGCATCTCAATTCCCAACCCAAAATCCTCATGTATAAAGCGCCGATTCGACCGATACTCACATATGGGTTTCCGCTATGTATGCAGATGTCACCAACAATAGTCGAAAAATTTCAAGTCGTTGAGAGGAAAATACCCTAGAACAACTGATCTTCAACATTTCAAAAATGTCATACTCTATGAATACACGCAAATTACACCATTCCTAAACTATGCAACTAATCAAGCCAGCAAAAGAATACAAAAACTTTATAAACACCCGAACCCACTCGTTAGAAAAATCGGAACTGATAACGTAGAATCAGCACTGACTTATTACTATGCCTCCCCTATTACACTGCTGGGAGATGATTGGGTGCAACGGCTTCAGGGTTCCTCTGACAATATGCAAAAGCCTTTATTCTATAACGAACCTCCGAAAAATCTTTATATTGGATAAAATAAAAATTTAAGCACTCACCAAGCAAATAATGTTAAGCGAAAAAGGTAAAAAAAGAAATAAAAACAGATAAGTACATCCGAAAACTATTCAAACTCAATATAAGTATAAAAAAGTAAAATAAACAATTGCAAAAAATTTATGAAAAATTAAAGATTCTATGATAGGCCTTAAATGTACTCTAAACCTGCTTCGGTAAGTAAGATTTAGCATAGCCTACCCTTAATCACTAACTTATATTATTGTAAATATCAATTTTAATTTTGTTTTTACTTCTACTCTTTTGTAAGTCACTATAGAATTAAGCGATATGTTATACGCCTGAGCAAGCGTAAAGCAAATTTTTCCAACATATAACTTCACCACATAGTTTAAGTGACATACTGTAACAGTCATTAACCAATCTTGTCAATGTGATATTAGTGTTATAAGCTCGTGTCATAGTTAAAGTCTCAATAAACTTCTGAATCTCAAAACAGTGTAGTTGTGTTTCTCGTTTGGTGTGGTACCGTGCGGACGCATTTTTATCATTTTGTTGACATTATTGTAATTAAAATTTATCTACAACGATTAATACAGTGATAAATATCATGATCTTTAGTTTTTATCATGAGCGAGAATGAAAAACAAGAAAAAACATTTCACTGGAAACTAAAATGCAAGTAATTAGAAGATTTGATTCTGGTGAACGTCAATCTCAAATTAGTGCTGCATTGAATTTGGTAACTTCAACAACACGGGCAATTCTTCAGAATAAACAAAAAATACTGTCATCGGCAACTGCAATCACGTCATGCTCTGCAACTAGTATCACCCGTTCTAGAAATAACATTATCGAGGAAATGGAAAAACGACTCTATACGGATTCACGACGAAATTGAACGCAATGTGCCATTCAGCCAATCTATCATAATGGAAATAGCTAGATGAATTTTTTAGTACATTCAGGCTGAGGCAAGTGAAACATTCCTTGCTAGTTGAGGATGGTTTAATGGATTTAAACATCGAAATAATCTTTACAACATGAAGATTACAGGAGAAGCAACAGGTAATACGAAAGCGGTGGCTGATTTCAAAGCGACATTAAAATCAATAATTGAACAAACATTATTTCGAAATTAAAAATCTTAAACAAAAAGCACTACTATTAATTGATAATGCTCCAAGCCACCCAACAAATTTATCAGACTTAACAACGTGCACTCCAGTCGAAGTGTTTTTCTTGCCGCCTAACGCAAATACCTTAATCCAACCAATGGACCAATGTGTTATAACCAATTTTAAGGTTTATTACTTGCGGCGAACATTTAAGACGATTATTTGAAAAAAAACAGACAGAGAAGAGAAGCAATCAATAAGAGAATTTTTGAAAAACTACAATATCATGAATGCTGTAGAAAACATACACCTTTCTTTGATTGAGATAACAGAAAGATCTTTGAAAGGAGTATGAAAGAACATTTGGCCAGATTGTCGGTATGGATGAAAAGAAAGTAAAATTAGCGAAATATACCGGTTTAGATGAGGAAAATGTGGAAGACGTCGAAGAAATAGTGCAAGAAACAGCAGCTAGTCTTTCTAATGATGAGCTCAAGAAATTAACTGAGGAATAAAACAAAAATATTGAAAGTAATTTCGAAGAAAAGCGAAAAGAACTTTTGATGGCATTTGCAAAAAAGAGTTTGAATTTTATCTGTTTTTATAAGTACATTCGTTTATATATGTTTGGTTTTATTTTTATTGAAAAAAATATAATTATTAAATTTAATATCTAACCAATTTTCTATCCATCTTCCCTAACTCCATTACATACATATGTGTTTACATGTTAAGATTGCCTCGTTTCGCGCTGTTTCGCATTACGCTCTACCTTGATGGAATGCATCTTCCGCGTTAAGGTGGGTCTTACTGAATACTGTGTTAAAGCTTTACCTTAGTCCTCAGTTGATCTGAATGGAATGTTTTCCTTTTCTATAAGATATCTTCGTGATATAGTAGGGTAAGCAATCTCACTGTTCGTTCGACGTGAACTCCTAGACAAACAAATCATTCACTTGTTCTTGCCGCTCGATTACTATTTGTGACGACTCAAATGGGACACAAATTTTCTGGAGCACAATGCTTGTAGAAACTTTGAAACATTTATATAATTTTCACAATCAATCGGTATTGAGATACTTACCCTTTTACTGTGACTATTTCAAACACAAATAAGGAACCATCCATTTTATAGCCTTTGATAACTTTATTGCAATCATATCGCTAAAATCTAATAAAAACCATTTTCCATGAGAATTTTTTGCCCTATGATATCAATTGATACCTATCTCGCAAAGTAGTGATATTTCTATATAATAACTATGTAAGTAAATACATTGATGCCGGCTTACCAGCAACCAGAAGCATATTTTATCAGATCAAGTTAATAAACAGAATACATGACATGAGCAAACATAAGCATGTTTGTTCTCGCCATGAGGCATCTACAACAAATAGCAGTTGCTCGTTACATGCTATTCTTAGTCTATCACATAAAATTTAAAAACATGTGTTTTCGATGATGTTCACATCTATTTGACATGGTTTGTTAGGGGAGTAAGATAAGGACAATGGTTTCCAGTTAATGCCTGGGAATGGTTAAAAATTACTTTAACATCTGGTTCAGTTTTCTGACTGCCATTTAATTATATCGTCGATAATTACCACCACTGTTACCAGCATTAAAATTGGGGGTAGTATTTCTGTTGAACGAAGACATCGACGAAGATTGTTGATAACCCATGCCACTGCTGAATGCAGGCACGTTTGTATTGGGTTTGCTTACGTTAGAGTAAACATTTCCGCTACCACCCATCCAACTGCCTCTTTGCGCTGAGGAATTGTTATTGTTGTTGCCGCCTCCACTGTTACTGAAATTGCTTGCGGCATACTTTGTAGTGTCGAAATTTCCGCCGCTACGATATTCAGACGTATCGGACGTGAAATTCCTAGAGAAGCCTAAACTGCTGCTATTTCCACTTGTACCAAAGGAACCACTTCCGCTGCCATAATTGCCGCTAGCAGTGTTATTGTTGCCACCACGGTAGCTTGTGCTATTGGTTGAGCCCCCAAGGCTATTACCACCCCCCATTGTATTGGAGCGATAGTTTCCATTGCCACCATCGTTAAAGTTCCCACCACGTACGTTGCCGCCCATATCGTTTGAGCGATAGTTTGAAGTACCCATGTTGCTGGCACCAGAGAAGCTACTATTATCATTCATTCCGCGATAACCTCCACCCTCGTTAGATGCGCGGTAGTTCCCTGAATCGAAATTGGAACTGCGGTTCATCATGCTAGCATTATCGAAGCTTCGATAGTTGTTTCCACCATCGTCCATTGTTCGGAAATTGCCCCCGAAATTTCCGCTTTCATTTCGGAAATTCGAATTGTCACGATAGTTGCCGTTATCATTTCCGAAATCACCGGATTCGTTACGGAAGTTGCTGTTATCATTACGATAGTTACCACCATCATTACGATAGTTTGCGCTATCGCCGCGATAATTTCCAGTTTCACTTTGGAAATTTCCGCCATCACCGCGGAAATTATCCTCATTTCTGTAATTCCCAGTACTGACCATGCCACCACCACTTCCGAAATTAGAACTATTATTTCCACCCTTGTACGTATCATTGCCGAAGCCTCCAGAACTCATATTATTTCGTCCGAAATTATCGCCACCAAAATTAGTAATTCTGCTGCTAGCATTCGGATTGTTGGCTGTGTTATTGCCTTGTTTACGAGTTTCCTTATCCATCATATTTATAATTTTTCCCAGATCTTCAATCGCATTATTAGCTGCTTCAATTTTTGAACGATCAATAACATTTGCCAAAATTTGCCCCTTAAGCTTTTCTTTGGCTGTCGCAAAAAGAATATAATATTCGTTATCCGTTAACAATTGACTCATCTGGTTGTTCTGCAAAAATTCAAATTTTATAACCCCGATTAATTACGTGTGTAGGAGATCGGCAAAAGTGTAGAAGAGCATCTCTGAATATTACAAGCACTCTGCTTCTCAAAAATGCGAATGAATTTGTTTATCCGCTTTTAGATCATTCAAAATCAATGATTCACCGAAAACTTTCAATATGAACATGATTGAAAGGAGTGGTAGATTGAATTTTGTTCTAGATCATTAATCAGGAATTCTATCCCGACTTCAATTCTAAGTCCGAAAGGGGAACTTAGATACTTATTCAAGTAGAATTAATTTCTATTGAGAGAAGATGCAATCTAGAAGGGTTAGGAAATATACTAACTGTTTGCCAAATAGCCGTGCAAGCTATTTGAAAAGCACAAAAGTAGCTCAAATTCATGGAGAGAATTGTGAGCAATAAGCAATCTGCGGCGCCACTACCCACTAATCCAGTAGAGCACGATAATCGAATTTTTCATGTGTTGCAAAGTATTTTCAACTTCACTTCGGCATACGTAGTTCCGAAATGCACAACGATGTTTTTGGTAAGCGCGAATCGAATTCAGAAAGTTATAAAAGCATTTAAAAGAAGTTCTAAAACCTTGAGGATAAGAGTAACTTGGGCAATCATGTACAGGCTCTATAAATACATGCACTGCACTGATCTATAAATCAATATTGAATGTCTTTGGTGAGAAGTGCAACATCAGAATGTTCCCCTTTATATTCTTATTCGACAAATAACGAAAAAATCACGATAAAGATTAATTTCAAGTTATGAAATTATGTACCTTTTCGCAAAGGACGGCTTTGCTCAGTAGCTGCACAGACTTTGGTCCTAAACTGCCAAGTTGATCTTCAAGGGCGGTTAATAAGCTCAAGACCGAGATTACGGTCACGGGCTCACGTCGCGGTGCCGGTCTTTTTCTAGACTGTTGTTGCATTTGATGCTGTTGTAACTGTTGTGGAGGCTGCTGTATATTACGATTGCCAGTTCGTTGGCGACCGCCAAAGTCGCCACGAGGACCAGTTGAAACCGATCCCCCAAACCCTCCAAAATCGCCCATATCCGGTTGAGATGCGAATAATGAAGGAGGGTTGTTTGGTCTACTCATGTTAAAGCTTCCAAAGTTTCCATGATTTGAGGTTGGCCTGGGTCCTCTCTGAGGTTGATTATTACCCATTGGATGTGAACTCGGGTCTCGCCGTGTAAAAGGCTCCGGTGTACGTCTGCTTAAAGGCAGACCATATTGAGTACGCAAAGCTCTTTTGCGTTCGGTAACTTCCTTAAGATAAAGTTTACGAAGACGTCTTTCAAAGTAAGGAAGCCATTCTTGATCAAAGTTGTAGGTATCTGGGTTGACATTTTCTAAATAATCAGAAGGAAATTTGTTTGATTGACCGCTTTTACCATTAATCAAATCATAAGTTTATGATTTATGAGGCAAGAAATTGTCAGTCACAATTTTCGGACTCAAAATTATAATAACCCGCTGCGCAAATAAGCCATAGGTTACAGGCTCTAGGATCTATCCAAATTCATTTATAGAATAAATCAATACCTTTCTTAAGTTGATCACACCTTTGGTGCCAAAATTCACTCCATTCCTTCTGATAGTTTGGATGCGATTGTGGGTTGTCTTCATATTTTTTATACTTCTCTCGTAGTCGTTCAATACTCTCATCTTTGACATCCTTATAGGCACCCCATTCACGATAGTGATCACCAGCGATTCGTCGGCTAAAATTAATTCAAAGAAGTTTGATAAAAGTCCTCAATAATAAAATTGACACACCTTTTAATGGCAGGGCCTTCTGGAATGATCGCAACACGTTTCCTTCTTTTTGGATCGAATTTTGTTCCCCGCAATGTTGGTGGATCAGGATCATTGAATGGAATACCATTGTTGCATTTCTTGATCAACACATTGACTTCTGCTTCCGTAAACTCCAATGTATCCTCACCGTAGTGCGGCATGCGGCGAACTTTATTCACGTAACGAGAACGTAATGCTTTGAAGTCAGAGAAATCGACGGGGATCATTTTTTTGAAACCATGTTTGATTTCTATTTTGCGGTAAAGTTTACGGAAAACATTTCGTACAAAGTGCTCCTTAGCGCGCGGGTTTCTAACTTTTAATCCTTTGCGTACTTTCTCATACAATTTTGGAAAATGTTTGATCTATAAAAAGACAATCTCATTAGAATTTAATTACATATTGTTGTGCGTTGATTACGATATATGTAGCTTGATGTCGTATATCAGTAACATGCTGGTAAGTATCCGATTGCAGATATTCCTCACAAAGAACGCAAAATCGCTTGGACTTGTTAACTTTCGGATCTTTCATTTTCAGCAAATAATCCAATCCAATTACTGGCTTAGTTTTGTTGTATTCGTACACCGGATCAACGCTTAAGAGGTTCAGCAATTTCTCATCATCAATTTTTTTGAATTCCCATTCCACCCTATCAACAATACGATCCTCATACTCCGGTGTAACTTCAAAGAAATATAGTCATTTTACGATATTCAAGTGTAGAAAAAAACCATTTACCTGTTTCAATATCCTCGCCCGGATATATATTAAATTGCTTGTCCTTGCCACCCTCGCTTGAGTGAAATAATTGGAATGGCTGCTTGAAACGTTCGGCATTATGAGTCTTTCTCCTAAGGCTCTCCTTGTGTCTTTTACCCTGCAAATGAGTTTTGATGCCATGCGACCGTTCAACAACGCGACACACGTGACAAACAAGAGGTCGTGCTGCATTTTCGACTCCGGGTTTCGAAGGCCCGTACGAAAATATGTTCGCTTCAGTATCATCACTAAGTTTGATTTTTGTTGCCAACAATTCTTTGATGTAGGCTCGGTCTTCCTCTGTTAACGGCTGCCTTTCCGCCGTTTCCGCATCTTCAGCATGATCTTGCTCTTCCCCACCAATCTCCTCATCACCTTCTTCACCTTCATTTTCAGCATCTTCGCCGGTCGGATTCGCAGATTCACTTTCCTCCGCCGCTTCCTCTTGGTCAGTTTCCTCTACTTGAGCAGTATTCTCTTCTTGTGCTGTTTCTTTATCGGGAGCAATTTCATCTTCTTGAGCAATTTCTGTCTCCACCACTTTTTCAGGTGCTTGCTTCTTTTCAGCTACACTCTTTGGGCCTGCTGCTTTGCGCTGCTGCGTAGTCTGCACAACTCAGTGGAGAGGATCAAAAACAAAATAAATACCAATACTAGCTTAATATTTGGCACTGGTGGATATTCTTTGTAACGATATATCGACTTTATAAATATGAATTTCATAGAAAATGGGAAATGCAAAGAACCCTTATGAACAATTAGAGAGCGGTGAAAAAAAGTTGCAAGTATTTGTAAATCAATACAAAAGTGCGGGCTCCTAGAGCGCTTAGACCCGTAATACTGAATGCAAAAAAAAACAGTCAAAAATTCGTTGTTCCTAGCGTTCACTTTGGACTTTTCTAAGATCGTATGTTGATGCCGGCAGGCTGCGTGCTCCATGTTGTCTCAAATTTTGTTCGAAGTTATACAGTGATTACAAATAAAATTTTGGTTGGGCGTTTGACAAACTCGTTTTTAATTCTGTCGGCAGATTGGGACGACAGATCTAGGTGTATGTACTTCATGAATGCTTACATCTTGAACTATAATTTAAGGAAATAAGAAGCCTTCCTGTGGCGATCATTGAAAATACTTTATAAACCAATATGAAACAGCGTCATATATTAGCGAACGAAACGGCAATGCCAACGACCACCATATTTCAAGTGAGACGATCACGTGCATTGTGCTCAAGTCGTCTTCCTATTTCTTGATCGGCGCAAATTTGTCAATATCAAAAGCTACTTGGAATCAAGAATAACCAATAAGTAATATTTACACAACAAGCACAGGCCATTGCGCTGCAACGGAAACAACTTTGGCACTGATAAGAGAAAGGTTCAGTATTTGCCGATGGTATCTATCAATATCGATTTTTGTGGTAGCCATGTTTGTGAGAAAAACAGGTAGAATTTGTTCGATTTTTATGTAAACATCAGGGAGCGTTACTTATACGAATTTGTGAAAAATTTGAACACCAACATGGTTATATCTTCCTACCATTTTGGGCACATTGGAGTTTGTCTACAAAAACCCGCAATATATATTAGTTTGCCGAAAAAAATGGCGCCGAATAGTGCCAGGGCATCTACACAGATAACTCCTGAAGTTACATAATCAATTTACCTGATGTTCTTACCTTTTTCTCCGCAGTTTCCGCTGCTTTCCCACGTACCATTTTTTAAACTTATTTTATTTTAATTAACTAATGTTTAGTAGAACCGCACTACTACAGAAACTTGCGTCCGATTACACAGAACCCAAGCATCCACAAACAGGAATCGCCGCCAGAATGTCATTGGTGTTACCACTGAGTACAAAGCATTACAAGTCCGAGACCTGTATTATTAAGGCCTTTAAGTCACTTCTGTTACCCACACATGCCTGAATATGGTTGACACAAGGCAAATATTTGGTTGGATGCGGACACGAGTGGGGTCATACGTAATAATGATATATATCAATGCATGATTAATTTAGAAAATGGAAACGTCATTTAAACTAGAATTGATACCCGTAATCTTTGATTCACTGATTTCTGCAAGAATTTGAGTCCCTGTTATCGTAAAATATTTTTAATGCGTGACCGAAAAAAAGCTTTTGTGAATTTGGTGTTCAAAATCCTTCCATATAATTTGAGCCCTAATTAGTTCCCAAACTCCAAATGCCACAAAGGTTTGCATTTCATTCTATGATATTTAGCTGCTTTCTTGGCATAAGAGCCCTTTAAACAAGAGTTATCGCCCTATTGGGGTCAAAATCTTCTTGCTTGCTGTGAATTCATTTCCAACCGGAATATTGTTTAAAAATTATCTAGTGAATGGTTCATTTCTATTAACATCAACTCATAATCAACGGAGTCATAACTAAGTACTTCCAGTTTCTGCTGAAGATAGCGAAACTCAATTTCTAAGGATCATTTTCGGTTATCCATGATTTCAGTGATACAGTGTAGTGTTATTGGTGGTTTTCAACAATTATTTACGCCGGGCCCTGAGATCGCTGATTAACATATAATAATTATGCGGCCTATTCGATTCTTGTATATCAAACAAGAAATCGGATTTGAGGCCCACTGCAAGGGATTCCAATTTTTAGAATTTGACAATAATACCCAGGAAAGAGTAGGCTCACGTAAACTAATCATCATTAACCTGATTATTTTTAATTCGAAATTTTTTAATTGTTTTGGAAAGCAACGGATTGAAATGGATTGGATTAGGACGGACGTCATTTAATTATCGAAAACTTGGCAGAAATATTAGTAAATGTTATGTTAGTCATTATAACAAACTACTTCTAGTTTGTTTATCTATTTTTTTTTTTTCAATAGAGAATCATGATTTGAATGTAAGCTTTTAAAATTTATTAACATTGACACCATAGGCAGCACTTTTTATTAGTTTTTTTCCGGCGAAAGCAAATGATATTCCAGGCTTCGCTTGTAACAAAAAAAAAAAAAAACAAAAAATAAAATTGTAACCGTGCACTTGTATTGACTTGGGTTGAATATTTACTTTAGCATCCTGATTACAGAGAGATCCTCGTTAAGATGCTAGATGCCGAAAGATTTTGCAGCTTACACTGTACAATTTATCCTTTGGGTTCTTTGGGAAGTTTTCCCACCTCCATACACCAGAATTGCAGTATCTTATTCTAGGGCATGAAATATCTTACTGAGAGAGCCCAGCCAGCGCTAGCACTTCAAGTAAACTCCGGTCTAATGGTATTCAACCAAAATAAGTTGAGCTTTATGTGGAACACTCGTAAACCGTGGTATACGAATGAAAGTTGTGACCTACATATTATCGACGGTAGATAATGTGACAAAATTTCTATGGACCCGATTTCGAGAAATTACGGTGCTGTTTGCAGAGACAACACATTTTTTGTGATCACTTGGGCGTTTCGGTTATAAATACGAGTAAAAGTAAACAAAACAGTAAACTTTCACTGCTAACATTTGCAACGCATTCAGTTTTAACTAAGCACTCCGTGTTTTCTTTGAGACCCTTCCTGCAAGTGCACAAATATTTTTGCACTTGAATTTTATGATAAATTTATTTCATGTTTGAAATTATAAACAAGAAATTATTAAAATACGTATGAACGCTACGAAAGTTATACAGATAATTATTCCTCGACTATGGTTATCACCGTGAGGGCATTTATCACAGTTAATCTCGTAACTTTATTTTTTCGCCTTCAGAAAATCAAATCCACATATCAATACCACCAGTTCAAGCTGGAATAACGGCCTGTTGTTTGCAGGACGAATATGCAAATATTCCGCTATATGCCTTGATAACAAAAACGAAATCTCTTTTTCTTACTAGGTGATACTGCTGCTGTGCAATGTACTGCACGTAAAGGATAACTTCACTTTAAATTGATATTGAAATCACAAACTTTTCATCGACAAGATGAAAAGTTTGTGATTTCAAAAAAATTTTGATTACTTTACATTATTGATTACAAAAAAATCAAATTTAGCATGGAATGATATCCGATATTGACTCTGATTTTTGAATATACCAAATCTAAAGTAATCATTTAGCTAAATTTTAGTTAAAACAAAAAAAAAAGCAATAAACGAATAGGAAATAGTATGGAATTTTCTTGAATAAACTATGTACAATCGCTTTTTTGAGTCATTTTTCTTTAAATTCTTAAAGGAAACTGCATGGTAAAAGGAACTTCAGTGTCATCTCTATGAAAGTCCAGCTTCTATCTTTAAACACATAATTCTGACGGTGGAGAAATATGAAATTTTAATAACGATGAGTATAGTCTCCGTTCTTCTATCACAAACATTCTGCAAGCAAAGAAACATGCTAGAGAAATGTCGAATGCTATTTCCTGTTTCACTCAAAGCAGTTCAGAAAAGTTTTTAACTAAAGTAACTGAAAGTACACAACTATATGTTAAAATAAATATTCATATTCCATATTACTACGGAAGATTCAATTATTAGAGGATAAATTTGCCATTTGTTTCTCAAACATTTATTTACACTTAGATTTTCAGAATAAATACTATGTATCTTCACCTATCATGTGTTCATTACCATCTTTTGCGTTCGGCTCTTCCAAATGGTCTATTTTCTGTGGGTCCGTTTCCAAACTGACGAGAAATTTGCGTGAAATTAAATCTAATTTGAAGTGCTGAACATTGATAGCGTTTCCATCCCACTGTTGCAGTGATTTCAGCTTCTCCATATCACAAAGATTTAAAAGTTCTATAAACAAGAAGGAATTATTAGCGTTAGTATAACTGTTTTCTTTTCTAAAGCAGTAAAAGTAAAGCTCCTCAGGAAAGATCTTTTAATTTGCAAAATGAAGTAGTGTAAATTTGAAAAATTACCGATGCCACCACCGTTGAATTCATCTTTCTCTCGTTCTATAGTAAACTTAATAACGTTCAAACGCGCAAAATGTTGATTTGCTCTATTCTTGCTGATAGACTGTTTCAATTTGATCTGTTCAATTTCTTCATCGAATCTTTGTAAATAATCTTGTATAAGCTGCTTGAACTCGCTAGGAGTTAATGGCGTATCGCGTCCTTCAACGTGCTGTAGGAACCATGAAAGCTTTTCTCCCATTATATTTGATTTGACCGCATGTCCTAATTGTGTTTTGTGTTTATTATTCATTCGCTTTGCTTTCTTAGCCAGCGCTTTCGTTTTCCGACTATTTGGATGCTTACATTTGGCCAACTCTTTCAAAAGGTTGCCCTGCAAGACCGATTTTCAAGACATAAAACTTATTTCAATCCGAACTTTGCCATAGGACATGTAAACTGAAACTCACCATGATAAGATTTTAAATTTCTATGTCCTCAGCACAAATAAAACAATTCTTTGATCTACTGCCTGTTTATGTTGGATATCCTTGTACTAAACGTACTTAATGTCAGGCGAACAAAAATACTTACAATAAACACGTGTGTTCTGTCGAAATCAGCTGTTTGAGAAAATTTAACTTGAATAGGACGGTGAATGGTTGTGGCCAAATTGTGGGTATGTAGGTCGACATATTGTTTTTTGAAAAAAAAAAAAAAATGCGTGGAAAACCTCAATTTGATAATAGCCTTCCCATAGAGAAAGACCTTTACGAACCTTTCACTTCGTCATTTAGTTGTCTCAAGATATTCGTGATATTTCATGATGATTCGACCGAACCGATAACAGCCTAAATAAATTTCGTGCGCCACTGTAGATTCACGTTATCTGTCAAATCGATTGTTTATATGGGCTTTCGTCGTTTTCTTCGGTAGCGGACTACGGTAGAATTTTGAGAATCAGTTGAAATGCAAGAGGCTTTCGTAAATATTAACGATATTCCTACTCATATAATGACATGGGGCAAATGGATTGAGGAATCCTTCGTCAATAACGAACGTGAAGTGGTAATTTGTATAACCGGAAATCCAGGGTTGCCTGGTTACTATACTCAATTTCTGTCTACTCTCTATAATAATCTAGACGGCCGGGTTCCTGTCTGGATCATAGGTATTGCTTCACTTCTGCAGTTTAATTTTCGTTTGCACTTTTCCTTTGCCATTATTTAAGGTCAAGCGGGTCATGATGAGCCAACGTCGTCCAGCATCCGTAAAGTGCCACCTTTATCGGGGAATGAGTCAAAGTTCAATTTGGATGCACAAGTCAAACATAAACTTGAGTTTATTAAAGCCTATGTTCCATCAAATGTCAAAATTTATTTGATAGCACATTCTATCGGGGCATGGATGACGCTTAAATTATTACAGGATCCGCAAATTAAAGATCGTTTGCAAAAATGCTACTTCCTATTCCCAACTATCGAACGAATGGCAAGCTCTCCTAATGGTTTACTTCTAACAAAAGTTCTACTAAAAATAGTTTTCTTATATCGAATCTTTCTCCATTTCCTAAATATTCTGCCAATTACTATTCGTGTACTCATTATCAGTGCATATTTTTGGTTGAAATCGATACCAAAGTTTTATTTAGGAACTACACTGAAGTATATTCGACCGGAAATTATGGAGAAAGTTGTCTTTCTAGCCAGAGAAGAAATGGATATGGTTAGCGAACTTGACGTGGAGACTGTAAAGAATAATGTAGGATTATTGAAACTGTACTATGGAACAACAGATGGTTGGGCCCCAGTCAAATATTATGATGAGCTAAAGCTTAGAGTTCCTGGCGTTGACGCTGAGTTGGATCCGTACAATATATCACATACCTTTGTGCTATGTGAAGCTATACCAATGGCTGAAATTGTGGCCGACTGGATTAAACAGGAAAGAATAAGGATTTCTTAAAATCTTACCATTTGCCTTTATTGCCTGCTAGTGTAGCAGTAATATTTTGTAAATGCTAAATAATATATATACATATATATATATATGTATATTTATCATAGAGCATATATTAATCAGTAGAAAAAAATGTAAGTTTTTTCATTTGGAAAGTGTAAAACAAAAGTTATTTCTTTTTCATAACTTAAACTAGCTACAGGTTACAAATAGAATGGGATCTTGTGAATATATCTTACTCTGGGTATATTGGACGCCAATATTCATAGATAAGCCCATTGTTTAATTCACGCTTTTATTAGTAGAAATATGATATTCCATTTTGAAATTGGTGTTATTTTATTCAATATACATTAGAATATTACCATTGAACTGGACCAGAGCAAGCATGTTAATTGGAGTGAATCTGGCAGCTATATCGTAAGTGACCACCTGAATGGTCTTTACCCCAGCATTTCGCAATAAACAGCAGCAGAGAAGTCTAGCGATAACCAAAAAAAAAAAAAAAAAAAAATACGACAAAAATGGATGTTACGTACCCAGTCTATTCTATAATTACGGGTCACCAGAGCTATTGCGCCCGGAATGTACGCTAAAGGAATCAAGGCGTACATTTGACGAGAGATTGCAACGAAGCTACGCAAGAGATCACCCAGAATCACCCAGATCGTTAATTAAAAGAGCAGAAAAAAATCAAGCACCTACTCAAATATTGTTAGCAAACAAAGATCCTCCTAAACGATGAGTTTCCTGTCGCTCTGAAACGTTGCAGATAACATAGCAAGCATTCGAGACGCTATAATTACGGAGCCTTGTGTGGAACTAAAAGATTCCGCTTCTTGGTATAGCAGGACCACGTCAGTGTACTGCGAAGCACGAACGGATGAAGTATTTTTTTTATGCTAGCACTAAGGCTGTCTGTTTTGGCTTTTCAAGGTTTGCGTTTCTAAAGATTCGGTGGCAAAATTCTTAGGAACGTAGTCAAATACGGTCGTTCAAGCCGCATCTCCGCAACAACATGCCAGTGACAGACAACCTGTTTAAAAATCGAAAAAGTGGAAAGACTGAACACTTCCCTTACTATTACTATGAATAAGTATTTGGGGGGATGAAGACTACTAAAAATCTCAGCTAGATGCGGGGTTAGCGAAATACCAAAATTTGATTTTGCTACAATATTTCAGTCCTGTGAACTTTACAATGATGTTCGGGAAAGACATCGGAAATTTCTGGGTTCGAAGGTTCAATATCTTAGAAGATCCATGATAATCAAAGTTTAGGCTGAAAACGTGATGGGCAGTGATGGGTGTATTAACAGCATCTCAAACATAAGCTTTGCTTCAACTAAAATACATGGAACTAAGGCGTTAAACGAAGACGCCACTGCACGATATGATAAAAAAAGAATAGAGAGGAATAATGTCATCGAGGATTTCTCATTGACGGTTTCAGAAATCAGAAATCACTGGCTTTGATGTTTGAAGTTAACTAAAAAGTTGAAGGCCTGAATAATAAGGTTGACGTTCGACCATCGAAATGAGGGAACAGGTGCACGCCTTCACATCAGGATGTGTAATCGTAGTCCCTTCTAATGTCTCTAAAACGGATAGTGGTTGGTGTGCTAGAAATGATTTCCGAAGGGATCCGCAAATAAACGGTTCATAAAAGGTTCAAATTTGAAGCACACGATTAGCGCGGATATACCTTCGGGTAGTAAGTCGGGACTGTAGCGGAAGTTAGATTAAGTCAGACTAATGGTTCTCTGGACACAAAGGTATAGATAGCAATGCAAAATCAGATGACCAAAAAAGAAAGATGTGATCCCAATGACAAGAATGCCTGCAGGATTAGCCGAGTCCTGTGGCCTTACCTTAAAACAAAACCGTGGGAAAAGCGGAATTAGCATAAGCATAGTGGTGCCAATATTAAGATTTCATCTCTTCGGTCACCACACCAAAGAATAGGAACCTCAACGGCTGACACTTGCGTAGTTTACGGTTAAATGAAGGAAGTACTTTCTTCTAGATTGTTCGATCCAAGCTAGCCTGGCTTGTGTGGGACAAATTAACGGAGAAAGCGGGAAATTTTGGCAATCACTGAGTTGAAGGAATTCCTTGTTTCCAAAGGGCTAAGGTTTGCATAATCTGTATGGCTATCTGCTGGGAACTACAAGCCGATACTGGCTTGAGTTATGCATCACAGTTGACAACCATGTAACGAAGACAATATATGATACCCTTGCGAAACTTATTGGATCATTTATAATCAGGACAACATTTAAACAAAATGCGTAATTTGTGCTTGCTTGATTTCTTTTAGGGATTTAAATTCTTATCTACAGCTCTTAGAATTAAGAATGTGTAGAAATATACACTTAATCTATATCAGTAAAAGCTGTCATTCTAATGGCTCTCAGAAAAATCTGGCCAGTGTTCATTGAGAAATCGATTGTTTATGGAACCAATTTTTTTCGGATATAAAAAATATATTTCTGACACTTTTTCCAATACGTTCAATCATTTATTTCGCATTGACTCATGATTATCGCGTTCCTTTAAGAGTGGAGTGGACGCTTCTTTTATAACTGCCTGTTCTACTCCATTTTTTATCGTCGCTCACATAAAAATTTTTTGCTTATTTTAAAAACTTTACTTGCATAAAAATTTTTAATTGCTTACAATACGTTTTCATAAGTTCGTGTTGATTGTATGAGCTCAATATAAAATGCTTTTGAGAACGGTGCGAGTCTTGCAACCCAAGCAACCAAGAAATAAAAGTTTTCCTGTTAAATTGATTATGTTCAAAATTTACCCGTTGTTTTTTCAAGTTGGCTGACCTGAATAGTTATAAAAAAATAATTTTTCACTTGAAAATTATTTTTCAGGATAGTTTGTTCTTTTTTCTTTTTCTACTTATTTTCTAGTGTAAGAATTTGCTATAGTGCTGTAAACATTAGTCAGCGTGCTTGGTCTGTTGGTTTTTTTAATATTCCCGAACAATTTAAAAATTGTATAAGTCAAAACGACTTCCAGTGAGATGTTTCCAATTTCCCTAATGTTCCTCGCGCCGCATCAAAATTGTTGTAATTGTAAAACTTTATTGAGATATTCTGTTGAGTGAGAATAATTTCTGTTTCATATCAATGACTGAATCTGTTGAATTTTATAATGAGATGGATCAATGAGGAACAATTGCACTCTTCACGGTGTCACAAACAGAACTGTAATTCCTATTGCACTCTTCAAGGTGGCAAACAGAACTGGAATTACTTTTGCACTCTTCAAGGTGGCAAACAGAACTAGAATTACTATTGCACTCTTCAAGGTGGCAAACAGAACTGGAATTACTATTGCACTCTTCAAGGTGGCACAAACAGAACTGTAATTCCTATTGCACTCTTCAAGGTGGCAAACAGAACTGGAATTACTATTGCACTCTTCAAGGTGGCACAAACAGAACTGTAATTCCTATTGCACTCTTCAAGGTGGCAAACAGAACTGGAATTACTTTTGCACTCTTCAAGTGGCAAACAGAACTGGAATTACTATTGCACTCTTCAAGGTGGCACAAACAGAACTGTAATTCCTATTGCACTGAATGGGAACTGACCCAAATGATTTAGCTAGCTTGAATTACAGAGCGGAGCAAGGACTAAGCGTGATTGGGGGCAAATACGCACAAAACTATGTTAGTCAGTTACTTTTACAAAGTTTATGAGTTGAGTTTTGAGTTGAGTTTTCAAGCGTACGCGGGGCGAGCTAAGCGAAACGGTGTCTTCGACTATACGAGATGGAATCACATAACTGACTGAGCAGGACGACGACGAACGATGGGCCCGTCACTTCTCATTTTATAACAACAAATCTGGTTTGTTGTTGATATTACAGGAGGGATGATGTAGAAAAAAAGAAAAGGGTTCGGGCAAAACCCTACGAGTTTAACATGTGTTCGCCTTATGGCAGTGCGCCGTCATAAGTTTGGATGCGGAAAGGATTAGAAAAACTCAAGCAATAAAATTTTGTATGTTTGTTTAGGCTTTAGATTTTTTCAACAAACAAAAGAAATACATTAAGTTCTAACAGAATCTCTTTTATTCATTTATTCTCTTTTATTCGTTACGTCGGCGTAACGCCACACGCGTCATTTTGGTGCCGAAACGCGAATCGTTTGTTCCGTCTTCGCCGGTCGTAATGCCCCCCGCGAGCGAAAAACTTAACAGCTCCTTAGTCGGAGCCACCGTGCGCCTCGACAAATTTCTCGCGGTCGAAGTCATGTTGCTTGACAAAGCAAAAACCACCATCGCGATCCAGCCACATGTCGCGGAAGCGTGGTTGGATCAATTCCGCGAAATTGAATCCAACTTTCGAGACTACTGGCTGACTACTACTGAGGCTGACTACTACGTCGTCAGCCTCAACGCTCAGTTACCAAAGGAGGATCAAGCGGACCCTCCTTCGAAGTTTGCCGCTTTCTTCGAGGTATGCCTCGAAATTGAACCGATGCTGTAGGGGTTCCTCGAGCGTATCTCAAAGCCGTCTCCCGATTCATTTACCTCATCGCTTAATCTACCGCTCCCTAATGTCCGACTCCCCTTCGTTTTCCGGGCGGATTGAGCAGTGGCCGAAGTTCGTCGCCCTGTACGACGCTCTGGTGCAAAATAACTCATCCTTAACGGATATTCAAAAGTTTCATTTTCTTCGCTCGTCCATCCAAAGCGAAGCTGTCGCCCTCGTCTCTAACCTGGAACTTACCGCGCCCAATTATTCATTGGCCTATGACGCTCTTCAAAAGCGTTATCAACAAACGCGTCGTCTGGCTCATCTCTACGTAAATCAAATTTTAGACTTTTCGTCATCATCCAATTTCTGTCTCGAAGAGCTTAAACACTTCTCCATCACGCACCAGAGCACTGTGCAGTCCCAGATTGCCTCCGAGAGTTTGCCTCACATTGATGATCTCCTCGCGTTTGTGACTCAACAAATACGCGTACTAAAAAACACGGCCACCACCTCTGTTGCGCGCGTGCCATCCCCCCCCACAATCATCCAGCTCCCCCCACGAAGTGCATCGCCGAGCACACCTCGCAGGGCCGCTTCACCTATTCGCAGGAAGTCTTCCGCGCCGCGCAAACCAACTTACGCCGCGACTTAGTCGCCCTCGGCGGCAATGCCCAATCGGGACACTCGGAGTAGCTGCGTCTTCTGCTTTTCGCAGCACTCTATCCGTCAGTGCCCCGATTTTAAATCTCTGTCATGGCAGGAGCGTCAATCATTCACCGACAGGGCCAGTCTATGCCGCAATTGTCTGTCCAATCGTCATCGCACCAACGATTGCGGCTCCACTCACTCTTGTCACTCCTGTGGAAAGTGACATCACACCATATTGCACCCCAGATCGGACGCTCCGACCATTGCAAGGTCGCCCTCTTCTTCTCGACCCTCTTCTACTAGGTCATCTTCATCAGCGAGTTCTCAGGTGACTGTCCTCAAACGGTTCCACTCAATTTCCCCTTCTGCTATCGCTTCGGATCCATGTTCGTCTAAACTCAATGTCGATCCAAAGGACCAGCGTCGGGCAGTACAGTCTGCTAAATCCCGTTCGGATTGACTGCTCACAGCATCAAGTCCGGCATGCAATTGTCTGTTCTCTTCTTCGATTAGTGCTGCGTCTACGTCTCATCTTTACTCCCTCCGCTCCCACACTTCTAATTCGGACCATCTCATACCCACCGCGCGGGTCAGACTCAACAACGGTAATCTCAGCTACTTCACCCGCGCTTTGTTGGATTCCGGCAGTCAGCACACCCTCATCACCTCCGAATGCATGGCCAGATTGAAGCTGACCATCCATCCTGACATCCTTCATCTACAGACTCTCGATAATTCGGGAACCTTACGCGTCCTCGGGTACCTTCATGTTACGCTTTATCACTCAGGGGATCCTCCTCTACTCCCCATTAAAGCGTATGTCATCAACAACCTTATTGACCCTGTTTATTTAAACCGGAATTGTCCTTGATCGACAATGGGCCTGGTAAAAATTCCCTTTATCTGTTTACCAATAGATCGCTACGTACACTGGCTTAGGAAGCTCTAATCCAGATATTACGCGTTCTCTAATTGATAAAGATAAACTTTGCCTTGTCAACTGGCTTAGGAAACCTAATCCAGGAACTTGATATTCGCCGAGCTGAAAGATCCAAACACGTTTGGTTCTGATCTTACTCTGATTTTTATTTTACAAATGATTCCCTTATATACTAACTTAACCTACAGTATTCTCCTTGTGTGGTATTTCATAAGCCCATAAAATTTCTACATCCTTTGCAGATTTCCAAGAACCATCTATTTTATTATTCCCTATCTATCTATGCTAACACATTAACATGTCCTTGAACCCTAATAAACAATGCATTCCGACACTGAATGAATTGCCCATACTAATTCAATAAACTTATCCGTAATTACCAATGCATTCAAAATTGAATGCATTGTCTATGCTGAAACTATAAAACTATTCTTAACACGTAACCCATTGCCCACACAATGAGAATTCACACCTTATCCTCTATAAACATACATTTTACTTATCTATACAAAACATCCTATGTAAACATACATTCTACTTATCTATACTAAACATCCTATGTAAACATACATTTTGCTTATCTATACTAAACAGACCCCATGCCACCTGCACCGTTTGCCCAACAGTGGCCTGAGATGAGCAGGTTAGGTTTAGCTGACCTCGCCTATAAATTGCCACGACCTATCAACTTCTTGTTAGGTTCGGACATCCTGCCATAAATAATGCTCCCTGGCGTCGTACGTCTCACTTCTCAAATTCCAGGCGATATCTCCACCACCCTCGGTTGGGTCCTTTACGGGCCATTTGCTTGACACCGCCGGCCTTCTAAGCGCGTCACCTTTTCCGCTGATACCGTGGATGGGAGCTCTCGACGTCCCAAGCGCATACGGCGCTTAAACCGACCCACGACCAGTGGTTCTTAATCGGTTGCCAAATCGCATGACTCTCCATCACACCTCATCACATCGCCATCTCCTTCTGCTGCCCAGCCGATCTCCAGTGGAATTTCTCCACTCTCTCCGTGTAAGTCCATACACTCTCCAACGGAATCATCCGTTTCAGTTGCATCCATTTCGCCTGAGCGTAAAGCAGCTCCATCTTCTGTCTGTTATATGCAACAGACACGTAATTCATATGATTATCCCTCCGTTGAGTCTCAGCACCCTGATGAGACTCTTAATGACCTTGTTCGCCGTTTTTGGGAACTCGATCGAGTTCCGGATGTCATTCCTCTAACCCCACTCGAAAGGGAGTGTCAGGCGCTATACAGTAACACCACTACGCGCACATCCATTGGCCGGTACATAGTACCTCTGCCCCTAACATGTCGGAACCTAGGCTTGTCAATCAATGTGGCTAAGCGACAATTCATCCGTCTAGAGCATCGCCTGCAGCGACATCCAGAGCTGTCTGAAGCTTATCATAACTTCATGCGGGATTATCTAGACAGTGGCCATATGGAACTGGTGTCAGAGTCAGTAAGTCCTCCACTATATGAGCCCTACTATATTCCGCATCATCCTGTGCATCGACCGGATGATCCTCCCACCAAAATTCGAGTGGTCTTCAACGCTTCATGTGCCTCATCTAACGGCAAGTCCCTCAACGATCTCCTATTAACTGGTCCAAAGCTTCAAGCCGACATCGCCAGCCTTCTGTTACGTTTTCGGCTGCATCAGTTCGTCTTCACTGTTGACATTAAACAAATGTATCGGCAGACTCTTGTAAGCCCGGAGCATAGGGACTACCAGCGTATCATTTGGCGCTTCTCAAAGCATGACCCCATTCAATCATATCATCTGAATACCGTCACCTTTGGGGTATCATCTGCTCCTTACTTAGCCCTTCGTACACTTCAGCAATTAGCCCTTGACGAAGGAGTCAAGCATCCTGCGGCCAAACACGTACTGTTGCAGGAAGTGTATGTTGACGACCTTCTAACTGGCAGTTCATCGGAAACGGAAGCCACTCATCTGCACCAGCAGGTGCAAGATTTGCTCATGGCGGGCGGGTTTGAGTTGCGCAAATGGGCTACCAATCATCCACCCTTGCTGCAAGGAATTCCGTCTGATCATTGCCGTGAACCATCCTCTGTTGACCCTCTGCTGCTTGATCGTGATTCCAGTATCAAATTTCTAGGTCTAGGCTGGAATCCATCATTGGATCATTTCTTCTACTCAGTGCGACTGACTGAAGCCGCACTTACCAAGCGCACATTCTCAGTCAAATGGCTCGAATCTTCGATCCGTTGGGCTGGCTCAGCCAAAGTCTTCTTTCGTCGTCTATGTCAACTTCAACTAGATTGGGATCAAGGTTTGCCTCATGAGTTAAAGGCACCTTGGTTAGACTTTCAATCTCAACTACCCTCCTTGGCTGAAGTACGAGTCCAACGTATCATACCTGAAGCTTCTTGCGCATCTACTCATCATCTAGTCGGATTCTGTGATGCATCGGAATCCGGCTACGCAGCCGTGGTCTATCTCCATACATCCGATTCGTTTGGTCATCGGCATGTTAGTCTTTTAGCAGCCAAGTCAAAAAATCGCTCCCTACAAGGCAATCACTCTGCCACGATTGGAGTTATGTGGTGCCCATCTGCTGTCCAAGCTGATGCATCATCTGTCCACTCAAGTGCTTCAACACTTGAACTTCGAATTCACAGCATTTTCCGATTCCTCTGTCGCCCTCGCTTGGATACGCGGAAGCCACAAGTGGAAGACCTTTGTAGGCAACCGCGTCGCCGAGATTCAAGACCTGGTGCCACCCAGTTGCTGGAGACATGTCATCTCTGAAGAAAATCCAGCCGCGTTCAATTTCACCGCGCGAAATTCATCGACATCCTTTGTGGTGGCATGGACCAGGTTGGCTTTCATCTCTTCTATCGTCCTGGCCGCTTTCCTCTGTGGACTAATCCTCGTTAGACAACGTGAAGGCAGAAGCCAAACCAGCGTCTGTCCTCATTCTAGCAACCACTTCAGCTGAGCCATCTATAATAGACCGATTTTCATCTATCCTTCGCCTTAAACGCGTGATCGCATTTTGTCACCGCTTCAGTGTCAAAGCCAGGCGGCTTCAACCCCCTCGCGCTGGCTTCTTGTCCTCGGTTGAGCTTCATGAGGCAGAATGCTGCGCTATTCGTCTGGTCCAAGCGCAATATTTTGCCGAGGAAATTGTGGAACTCCTGAAACCATCCTCTCGGCATCGGCTGATCATGAAGCTTCATTTATTCATGAATGAAAACAGGATCATTCGTGTGGGTGGTGTCGTCTTTCTTCATCCCTCCTGCCTTACCAGCATAAACATCCGATTCTACTCCCAAAAGGAAATCACCACTCTGATAATTGACGATGCTCATTTGCGTCTCCTTCACGCTGGGGCTCTGGCAACTCACTCGTTCATCCGCCTCCGATTCTGGATATTCGATGGACGTAATGTGGTTCGTCACCGTTTGCGCCAATGCAGTCGGTGCTTCACCTCCAAACCTCGACCCATCATCCAGCCGATGGGCAATCTTCCTCCTGAGCGATTGTCCTCAATTGCCGCTTTCACGACAACCGGAGTTGATTATGCTGGACCATTCTATGTCACTAGCGCGAGATTGCGGGGTGCCATCAGCACAAAAGCCTATTTGGTGATCTTCATCTGTTTTGCCACAACGGCTGTTCATCTGGAACTGGCCTCGGATCTCTCCACGCCCGCCTTCATTGCTGCTTACCGTCGTTTCGTTGCCCGTAGAGGCAATCCCTCTGTCATCTTTTCGGACAATACCACGAATTTCGTCGGAGCCAGCACTTATCTCCGAGATTTAAGACGCTTGTTGTCGACTCCTCAACATCAGCAATGTCTATATGACGCAGCTTCTTCTTCTGGCACAGACTGGAGATTCATTCCGCCAGCTAGCCCTCACTTTGGAGGTCTCTGGGAGGCCGCGGTTAAGTCCGCCAAACATCATCTGGTGAGGGTAATCGAGGAACAACGACTCACCTATGAGGAGTTTCTCACTGTGGTCGCCCAGGTGGAAGCAATCCTCAACTCTCACCCCTTATATCTTCCGTCTTCTGATCCATCTGATTTCGTGGCCCTTACTCCTGGTCATTTTCTTGCTTTTCGCCCCCTTACTTCGCCTCCAGATCACGATCTAACTTCCGTTTCTCTCAATCGTCTTTCACGTTGGCAACTCGTTCAACGTTTGCAACAGGATTTCTGGAAGCGCTGGCGAGTGGAATACCTGCACACGTTACAGCAACGCCAGAAATGGCTCCAACCTTCTACCCCTATTTGCGTCGGGACCGTAGTCATCATCCACGACGACAATCTTCCTACTCTTCGGTGGCCACTGGGACGCATCTCATCTGTTTTTCCCGGAAGTGACTCCGTCACGCGTGTAGCTGAGGTCAGTACATCCTCCGGACTTCTTCGTCGGCCTATTGCCAAATTGTGTCCCCTTCCTTCCCAATGAACCTCCTTCTCATTGTCGTTCATCGTGTCCTCATCCTCACCGAATTCCACTGAAGCGAGGCTTCAGGGCGGGCGGCATGTTAAGTCGCGAGTCGTTCAATCGCGCCCTTTTTCGATCGCGCCCTTTTCCGATCGCGACCTTTTCCAATCGTGCCATTTTCGGTTCTTTCAGTGTGTTGAATAAACAGTTATTTCTTTCTTCATATCGCAATGAGGGTTGTAAAGGAAAATTTGCCACATGTGCACAATTTATTGCTCGCTAATGGGTTAAGGATCAACACACTAAACTGTATCCTTTGAGATAACGCAAACAGCACATGCGTTCAAGTTTGTACACACAAAAACGATCTACATTGTTTTTCGTAAACCTTTGAAGGTTCACAAGCCGCTCGTTTGCATTAATGTGTGAAATGTAAACGTTTCATCGATTGTTGCTAAAATGTTTGCATTTTCTCGTACCCTTTTGTCAATCTCAAGTCCCTTTGCCAGATGTTGAATTCATCATCTTTTTTTTATTATTATTTTTTATTTGTTGTTGTTATTAATCTCAGCCGAAGTCGCTTCTTTTCCTTTCTTCAGTTTTTGTATAAAAACTCATGAAGTGTCTGGAAAACCAGAGTCTGCTCAAGACTCTGGTTACGAGCGGATCGTTCATTACAGCGAGAAGGTAATGGGCGATCTGTTCGGACATTACCAACAGGTCCTGTGATCCTCACATAGTGTTTATCGAAAGATAAACACCAGGAAAGTTTCGTGACGGTCACAACGGACATTACTAACAGGTCCTGTGATCGTCACATAGTGTTTATCGGAAGATAAACACCAGGAAAGTTCCGTGACGGTCACAACGGACATTACCAAGAGGTCCTGTAACCGTCACATAGTGTTTATCGGAAGATAAACACCAGGAAAGTTTCGTGACGGTTGCAACGGACATTACCAAGAGGTCCTGTGATCGTCACATAGTGTTTATCGGAAGATAAACACCAGGAAAGTTCCGTGACGGTCACAACGGACATTACCAAGAGGTCCTGTAACCGTCACATAGTGTTTATCGGAAGATAAACACCAGGAAAGTTTCGTGACGGTTGCAACGGACATTACCAACAGGTCCTGTGATCGTCACATAGTGTTTATCGGAAGATAAACACCAGGAAAGCTCCGTGACGGTCACAACGGACATTACCAAGAGGTCCTGTAACCGTCACATAGTGTTTATCGGAAGATAAACACCAGGAAAGTTTCGTGACGGTTGCAACGGACATTACCAAGAGGTCCTGTGATCGTCACATAGTGTTTATCGGAAGATAAACACCAGGATAATTTCGTGACGATCACAACCTTAGCGATTATCACAACATTTTTGTGGGTTAAGCTGAGGACTTGACCCAACTGACTAACCAAACAACTAATTTACATTTACTTAATTTTTCAGAGCTTCAAGCAAGTGTGCTTATCAAACATTTTTTGGTCCTTCGAGCCGGATCTCTAGCAATCAGTGGTCAATAAGTGAGAAGTAATAAGCAGACGTTTATTATGGATGCGTTGTCACAAGCTTGTGGCAACCTATTTCGAATCGGTTGCAAAAATTCATTTTTCTAGTCAATCGCAAGAATGAGTCAGCCTCAACAAATCTGTGCAATCTATGCAAAGAACCTCATTACATTGGCCACACAGTGTGTCTGCGTGCAGATCCACCTTCAGATGCACTAAGTGCGGTAAGAGACATCACTCATCGTTACATGAAAATGATTCTGCAAAAGGACAATCTAGTTCATCTTCTCCATCGTCAAAGCAAGTTAATCATGCTCATCAACAAATTCATAAGAGTCCAACAACAAGGACAATCATCTTATTAGCTACAGCACGCCTACGAGTTGGTAACGCTCAAGGAGAGTTTATTATTGTCCGCGCTTTATTGGACCAGGGCTCAGAAGTTACGTTAGCTTCTCAAAATTTAGTGCAGCGATTACGGATTAAGAGAAAATCATCATCTGTATCTACTTTAGGAATAGGAGCTCATCATTCAGCCGCACTTTGAATCTTCCACGCCAATCAATGTTGATTGGCGTTGTTGATTGGTTCTGCCTAAACTAACATCACTTATCCCATCAGCCCACACAACAACATCCAAATGGTCACATCTGGAAGGACTACTTTTGGTTGATCCTAAATTCTCAGAACCAGGAGAAATTGATCTCATTCTTGGAGCAGATATTTATGGATACTTATTAGAGGGTCCAATCAGTCAAGGTCCATCTCAGTTGTCAGCAGATCATCGCGGTGTCTCCATCAACCACTGTACGACCTTCATTCATTACTCGAACAGTTGTGGCATCAAGAGGAAGTGAAATCAGCAACGCTTCATACCTTATCATCAGAAGATGAAGAATGTGAGAAATACTTCTTGGAAACTCACGAACGAGACAACACCGGTCGCTGTATGGTTCGAATTCTATTTAAAGAACCACTTAACAGCATTGACAATTCCAAACCCGCAGCCCTGCGGATGCTTCATCATCTTTTTCATACACCACATGATTCGCGTTGATGCTGGTTTGGAGCCGAAATTAGCATTCTACCTTCCTCATCATGGAGTAATTCGAGAGACCAGCTCTACAACTAAACTAAGAGTTGTTTCTAACGGATCATGCAATGTTTTGGGACGAGTTCCTCTCAACAAAGCTCTCCATACTGGGCAAGGACGTCAATTGGACCTCTTCGACATTTTGGTATGGATGCACACCTTTCGATATATTTTCTCTTCTGACATAGAGGGGATGTACCGCCAGATTATTGTTCATCCTGATGATCGAAAGTATCAACGAATCTTTTGGAAAAAGGGTGACAGGATGGTCTAATATGAACTCTCCACGATTACGTATTGTCTGGCCAGTGCCCTGTTTCTTGCACTGCGATCGAGTTTACAATTAATCAGAGGTGTTTGAGATGCTGTTGATGTTTTACTGAAAGGACGATACGTCGACATTTTTGCCGGAGCTGACTCGATCGAAGAGGCACTCGAACAAGCTCAAGAATTAAATGATCTCTGCATGGCGGGCGGGTTTCCATTGAGAAAATGGATCAGCAATGATCCTGGAGTATTAAGCTACATTCACTCAGATTTTAAAATAAAAACAGAAACTATTCCTATCAAAGACCAAGTCATTCATGCTCTTGGAGTATCCTGGAACCCATCAGTTGATGTCTTCCAGTTTAACCTCATTCCAACATCACCATCATCAACCACAAAGCGGTCAGTTTTATCGAAAATTGCCCAGTTGTTCGACCCTCTAGGCCTTTTGGCCCCACTTTTTATCAGAGCTAAGATATTTATGCAAGAGCTGTGGGCTATTAAACTACAGTGGGATGCGTCGCCAACATGCCAACATGCGTCGTTGAGATTCATGGTTTCAGTGACGCATCACAGCTAGCAATGTCTGCTGTTGTCTATTTAAGGACTTCTAATAATAACACTGTTCAAACTTCAATACTATGCTCAAAAACTAAGGTAGCACCACTGAAGCGCATGACGATACCTCGATTGGAACTATCAGCAGCTGTTTTCCTTACCAAATTGACACAACATTGCATCAAGGTTCTTAATCTATCAACCTCACCATGCTACCTATGGACTGATTCATCTATTGTTCACACGTGGATAAATAATCATCCTTCTCGATGGAAGGAGTTCATCCATAATAGGATATGTTTTATTCAAGAAGCCTTGCCAAAAGCACAGTGGAAACACATTCCAGGAATTGAAAACCCTGCAGACTGTGCTTCTCGAGTCCTATCCAGTACAGAACTTCAGAAACATTTGTTATGGTGGAGAGGTCCTTCATGGTTAACATCATCACCATCAGCATGGCCTAATCTCTTGTTACCTTCTGGGAATCAGTCATCTAACGACCTAGAGGAGAGACCACCACCAATAACTAGCGTTCTTCACACCTCACGGGAAACCATTGATTGGGAGCTTCTTCACCGGTATTCATCCTTGAATCAACTACTTCGAGTTACTGCACGGTGTATCCGTGTCATCAAGAAGAGGAGTTTAAAAACATTTATTGACCCATTAACTCCAGAAGACATCCTCAATGCGCGGCTGTTTTGGATCAAGAAAGTACAACAACAACATCTTTCAACCGAAATTAAAATTCTCACTGAAAATAAAGTGCTCCCAAAAGCATCACCAATCCTTCGGTTGCTCCCATTCATTGATGAACAAGGCTTACTTCGTGTTGAAGGTCGCTTAAGAAATTCATTTCTTCCATACACTGCAAAACACCCATATATACTTCCGCAACATTCCTTCTTGTCGAAGTTCATTATTCAAGATGCACACGACCGAACGCCCCACGGTTCCACCCAGGAAACGTTGTCTTACAACCATAATTCATGTTGGATTCTTGGAGGTCGCCGGCCTGTTCGATCTCTTATTTTGAAATGCGTCAAATGCATTCGGTACCAGCGAAATCACGCTCAACACATCATGGCCCAGCTACCAACGGAAAGAGTCACACCATGCCGAGCATTTCTCCATACTGCTGTAGATTACGCAGGCCCGATTGGTATTAAAACCTGGAAAGGCAGAACAGCTCGATCATATAAGGCGTGGATAGCCTTATTCGTCTGTTTATCAACGTCAGCAATGCACCTTGAAATTGTAATTTATTACAGCACCGACGCTTTTCTTGCATCATATAAGCGGTTCACGGCAAGACGAGGAATTTGTGCTACCTTAAGCAGCGATTCTGGTACGAATTTCACGGGCTCAGAAAAATAATTGAAAATACTCTTCCGTCGAACCTCACTGAAACACCTAGCATCAGTCATATCTCAAGATGGAACTAAAAGGAACTTCAATCCTCCAGCTTCTTCACATTTCGGTGGTAAATGGCAAGCTAGGGTTAAATCTATGAAATACCATCTTCGTAGGGTCATTGATGAAAAATTGTTAACCTACGAAGAGCTTTCAACGGTCTTCAGTCATATCGAAGCAATCCTCAACTCAAGGCCATTGACCATATTAACTAATGATCCAAATGATCTTAATGTGTTAACTCCAGGACATTTTCTGATTGGTCAGCCATTGAATTTACTCCCTGAACCAAGTCTTCTTCAGATTCAATCTTCTAAAGTATCTAGATGGCAATGGTGAGGTAGATGGCGATCTACCAAACCATCGCGACCACTCAGCGAAGGATCACTTGTACACTTGATCACTCGTTACCCTCCATCAAAATTGCCATTAGGGAGAATTCTCAAGTTACATCACGGAAAAGATGGTATAGCTCGTGTCGCGAAGTTAAGAACCAGCTTATCATCAGTCACCAGACCACTCGTTAAGCTCTGCCCACTTGACATCGAAACACTGACAGATAATTGTTCGTCGCCAGAGTCAACGAAGGCGGGCGGGAAATGTTGAATAAACAGTTATTTCTTTCTTCATATCGCAATGAGGGTTGTAAAGGAAAATTTGCCACATGTGCACAATTTATTGCTCGCTAATGGGTTAAGGATCAACACACTAAACTGTATCCTTTGAGATAACGCAAACAGCACATGCGTTCAAGTTTGTACACACAAAAACGATCTACATTGTTTTTCGTAAACCTTTGAAGGTTCACAAGCCGCTCGTTTGCATTAATGTGTGAAATGTAAACGTTTCATCGATTGTTGCTAAAATGTTTGCATTTTCTCGTACCCTTTTGTCAATCTCAAGTCCCTTTGCCAGATGTTGAATTCATCATCTTTTTTTTATTATTATTTTTTATTTGTTGTTGTTATTAATCTCAGCCGAAGTCGCTTCTTTTCCTTTCTTCAGTTTTTGTATAAAAACTCATGAAGTGTCTGGAAAACCAGAGTCTGCTCAAGACTCTGGTTACGAGCGGATCGTTCATTACAGCGAGAAGGTAATGGGCGATCTGTTCGGACATTACCAACAGGTCCTGTGATCCTCACATAGTGTTTATCGAAAGATAAACACCAGGAAAGTTTCGTGACGGTCACAACGGACATTACTAACAGGTCCTGTGATCGTCACATAGTGTTTATCGGAAGATAAACACCAGGAAAGTTCCGTGACGGTCACAACGGACATTACCAAGAGGTCCTGTAACCGTCACATAGTGTTTATCGGAAGATAAACACCAGGAAAGTTTCGTGACGGTTGCAACGGACATTACCAAGAGGTCCTGTGATCGTCACATAGTGTTTATCGGAAGATAAACACCAGGAAAGTTCCGTGACGGTCACAACGGACATTACCAAGAGGTCCTGTAACCGTCACATAGTGTTTATCGGAAGATAAACACCAGGAAAGTTTCGTGACGGTTGCAACGGACATTACCAACAGGTCCTGTGATCGTCACATAGTGTTTATCGGAAGATAAACACCAGGAAAGCTCCGTGACGGTCACAACGGACATTACCAAGAGGTCCTGTAACCGTCACATAGTGTTTATCGGAAGATAAACACCAGGAAAGTTTCGTGACGGTTGCAACGGACATTACCAAGAGGTCCTGTGATCGTCACATAGTGTTTATCGGAAGATAAACACCAGGATAATTTCGTGACGATCACAACCTTAGCGATTATCACAACATTTTTGTGGGTTAAGCTGAGGACTTGACCCAACTGACTAACCAAACAACTAATTTACATTTACTTAATTTTTCAGAGCTTCAAGCAAGTGTGCTTATCAAACACAGTGACAGCCGTCAGCTGTCATCTTTATATTCTCTCGTTGTTCAACCGTTGAAGGAAAAGCATCGCGTGTCCATAGTGATCTCCATCCGTGTCTTCTGATAATTACGGGAATCCTCAAAATTGCGCTTCTTACTTGACATTCAGATTCTCAGTTTAATCGTGAAACTGTTTTCTATTCGCTTTTCGTGCGAATAACTCGAGGAAAGTCTATTGCCGAGCACGAAATCAATGTTCCAGAATCCCGAAAAGGCTGCAGGAGTCGACTCATCCTCATTACCCATCTTCCGCCTTTCCTCACCATCCTCCGCCGACTCTCCGTGGACACCGCCATTCCGGCAATTAGCAACCGGTAAGTTATTTTCATTCTTTGAATTGTACTTATTCATTGTATTTTTTGTGGTGACGCGTCGTCTTAACGCAACATGCGTCAGCCTCTTTAATTTAATTTTAGATGTATATAGGACCGGACAATTATTTACTTCAAATGTACATTTTTTACCATTTTCTCATTCGTTAAGACATAGACATTTCCAAATTTTTGGGAAACTTTTTAAATTTACGCTAAATAAAAAACTAATCTATTGAAGACAGTAGGTTTTGTTGCCATTGTTTGATACAAATCTGATTTTGGGTAATTATGTAGAGTATGCTTTTTATAGTGCTGGATAATTTATTAGTATTTTTTATTTGTGATTTTTATTTTGATACATTTTTTCCCAGGGATCAAATATGTTCAATTTTAATTTTTTAAGATTTGTTCCTGAACACGGACCAGAAAAGAATTTTATTTCTATTTGTAATCAACTTTCAAATAGCTGGTTCAATATTGAAATCTACAAGGGATTGCAATGTTGACTGGTTGCTAACCTCTTATGAGATAAGCAACTGGTTTTACTAATATAGAAAGAAGAAGACACAATCATTCAAATATTTGACAGACAGATGTTTGACAATAGTTCTTTAGTCCATAAATGGTACTAGCAATACTTCTATAATCTCCGTTTTTATGGACATCTTGACTTCTATCAGTTAAATTTTGGCGGATACATATCAGAGTGAGTGTATAGGCTGTATAGAAATAGATTAAATAGAAAGAAAATATGAGTGATAACTCTAGATATTCAATGGAGTCGGGGACGAAAGTAAAAGAAGAAGTGGAGTCGCAATATGATGGGAATGAAAGTACCGTCAGCTCAACAACGACAACCACCAGTTCTGTTCCACGCCAAGAAATCACCCGGCAAAATAGTCTAATCAGGATACATCAAAGAAAGCAAAAGGTACGTATAAACTAAAAATTGTACATGGTCACTGAGTTGATTGATCATCGACAGGTGTTCCAATTACCGAGATTACAGAAATTAGCGAAGTTAGCTATGTACTCTGCATGCCAAGTTACGGATTGCAATTGTACTGGGTGGAAAATACCACAGGAGCATCGAAACAAGGATGTAGAAGGAAATTATTGTCCTGAGTTTAATGAGGAGTGTCGATTCGAGCAGTGTAAACATACTCTTGGTGAGCGTTTTTTGTGTTTCCCATTATGTTTTTAACAAATTTGCTAACTTTTATTTAACATTGAATGTTAGACCTGCATATTTCACACGTTCGTGATATTACTAATGAGCAATTAAATGAGCTGCTGTGTGCAGTAATAGACGTAGAGAATTTATACATGAGCATGCAACGAGTTGAAGATGAGGACACTAAGAAAGTTTACTTATTTCTATTTCGGGTATAAAATCAGGTTTTGAACTGTTGGCAAGCTTATTTATTATTATCTTTCAAGTTACTTCGTAGGTGCATTATAAGAAGAATGCCTCCGGCAATAAGTGGTCCAGTTGGGGATCCACCTTTTGAAACGCCGAATATTGCCAATGCAATATTCAATTTTGTATTTTACAAGTATGTTTTGCATATTTTGAATCTTTACGCATATTTAATTCGCAATTTACGTTTCAGATATAACCATTTAAGTCAATCAGAGCTGCAAATAATGATTGAAGCTGCAAAAACGTTTTTGAATTTCATCAATCACTGGAACTTTGAGCCACCAAGTGTACGTAGTGGAGATCCTACTCAGGAAGATACATCAACATACAAAATAAATTATACAAGGTATGTTTGCAACCAATATGTTAGATATATAAGGTATGCTAGGTAAATAAGCATTTCGTAAATTGCAAAAACGAAGAACATATTAAAGGTAGTATGTTTATATTTATAAGAGTCAATCAAATAATTAAAAAAGGAAAGGAAACAAAATTATTTGGCCCTATGGTTAATGTTGCCAATCTATTACGCTTCAAATGAATCGTTAAATTCTCAATCGTCAAATTAGAGCCTCATAAGTCTACGCGGAAATTTGTAACCCTGATTCATTTAATAGTTATGATATTTTCATAGTAAATTTGCAAATTAAACTAGGATTAATGTAGCTAACTCCTACTAAGTAAATTGCCTCCCTTTCGAGTGCCAATTGGTAGCTAATTAACTGGAAGCCACTTGTTCGCAATTATTAGTGAAGAAAGAAGCGATTTATATCCAAATGTATATATCGGTTAGAATTTATAGCGTCTTGTTGGAAAATAATATTGGGAACTAATAACACTTTGCCGTCCGCGTGTCTCGTAAAAATTGGATTCTGTAACTCAATGAAAATCCATTTAAATGTTGTTAAATACCTGGCGTGTCCCAAAACAAGCCGATCTAAGTAATAAGCAACGAACAGTTATCGGGTCAATCCTAAAATTGTGAAAACTATAAAACTAAGATTGAAAGGATCCTAAAATTACTTGGGTAGCAATTGTAGGACAATGAAGTGATTAATCAAATTCATTCAGAAAAAAGTCATCGTCATGGATTCAATTCTTCAGTGAACTAATTCTCCAGCATAGGAGTACAGCACATAGGAAACCATAAATGGGCAGATAGAATAACAGCTAATAGAACATGTTAAACTCGCTAGTTAGTTTTTACATAAAGTCAACGATCTTTGTAAACATGAAATTTCCTCAGATGGGAAAAAATTTAATCTGTTCAAATTTGTCAATAAATCTGGGTAGTTATGGAGAAAAAATAATAAAGAAAAACCTTCAAAAAACTTTAACTTCAACTAAAAACTTCAAAATATTCCGAAGTTATAGAGTGGAAAGATGAGAATTGGAAATAGATGAGTCTTATCACGTATTCATATATGCGCGGGAATATTAAAAATACTGAAGTTTTTGGTAGATCAATTTATCCATTTTCACTTAGAACTTATAAGTGATTTATACCCTTGGTAGCTAACTCAGCGAAGACTCATGAGTGCGGAAGTTCTGATCAAATTTGTCGAATACCTCGAAAGTGAATTTAATATTTACAACGAAAGGTGGAATGAGCTCAAGCTGGTTTCGAACACGCGTCCATGCCGATTCTCATCAGGTGCCAACTCACAGGCTGGGATGCATCGATTGGCACTACCAGCTAGGTGGATGTCGTCTGGCTATTTTAACGTGTTATGATTGTTGCTCTCAGCTTGAACTTGACCTATTTTCCAAATTGCCTTTGGTAAGCTTTATCGAAGCTGGTACTTTTATAGCTGGTAGTGCCAATCGATGCGTCCCAGCCTGTGAGTTGGCACTTGATGAGAAGCGGCACGGACGCGTGTTCGAAACCAGCTTGAGCTCTTTCCACCTTTCTTTGTAAATATTGAAAATGCTACTACAAAATTTTAACGAAAAATATATGTCAAGTATGAAGCCTGGAATGCCCGCACGTTCATATCAACGCATATGACCGTGGATTTGAATTTTGTTCGGCACTATATGTAACGCATGCTGCTCCACCAATCCTGCATATTTGTATGTGAGTAATGTAACGGTAACTGTAAATCTGCATACGACGAATATTTCATCGATTAGGCTGAGCATGATGAGCCCGATTCTGTACGAACCAAACAATCAAGGTGCAGCAATAAATCAATACTATGCATATCTACGACGTCGTCCTTTTAACAAGGCCTTAACAATTCAACTTACTAACAAATAGTCGATCAATTGGTCTTTGCTACATCATTCAATAATGTTTAAAATGGACCAGCTCCTGTAAATCATATGGAAAATTTTACGACCCTCGAACAGAATACAAATGAAAACAAACACACGCTTACTAAAGAGCCTATTATTGTTTCTAATTTTGCCTCCGAGACAACAGCGATTTCTTACTGTACAGGATGTTCGGACTGTACGGTGCTGCAATGTCGGCTTAAATAACGACAATAGCAATGTTGTTCTGCAATTTTTCAACTAAGATTAATCAAATAGATTCGATGACGTGAGCGGTTGAGCCTCTGATTGGGCGCGCACTCGTTTTTTTCGGGTCCCCTTTGCCCCCTAAAAAGAGTGTGTCGGAATAGTTTTTTGGCGAGTATTATTTTTATGGCAGAATAACCGCCATCGCATATACTTATAAAGCAGTATAAATTAAACATTAAAATAAAGGCGGTATTATTAAGTGGGAGTCATTTCTTTTTCGAATTAACTACGGTTGTTAGACACGCATATATTCCATATGTATCCCGCAGTTCATTTCATAATTCCTTGCTCTTGGCATTCCAAGTTTCTCTTAGAGGAGTTGGTGGCTAGAGTAATGAACGTGGGTACTGCAAGATTCTCTACGTATAAAAGCGCGTTGACGAAGATTTTGTCACCTGGTATGAACTCCAGCCGGGTGTGAAATTAGCCAATGATGTCCAATTTGTCTCTATTTGGGCAAAACATCAGAGCAATTGTGAGTTTAGATGACGAAGTTCCTCCCCTTCACAACGCGTTAGAAAAGCTTGTTACCGTCGACCACTGACAAGCCGCGCAGTCGTGCATATAACTCGAAAAGAAACCTTTGTGTTCCCAAATAAAGTTATTCCGCTGCTGGACCGAGTATCGTCGATAGCAGAACTGGACGCTTCGTTGCTTAGTGCCATCCAGCGGTTGCGAAGGTGAAAAAATGCTGACGCTCTTGCCGCGGATATGTTCTGTTTGCAGCTTCAACATCAAGTGTCCATGTGGGTGTACCTTTCTTCGTCATACAACATTTCACTTCGAGCTCATTTAAAAGATGGTGGTTGGAATTCAGTCTCGCAAACGTGGTACCCGTTAAAAATTACAGATTGTCCGACTTAGCCTTTTTTAAGAGGCTTGGAACTTAGCAGTTTGTGTCATCGACAGTAACTGCTCCAAGTGACGCTCATGATGATTATCGCTGGCCAGGAATACCAAAATGTCCTGGTAGACGCGATCAAGTTTCTTCTGCAATGTATGAGATCTTGCAAGTATAAACAGCGAGCAATCGCAAAAGTCAATAAACACACACAGCGTTTTAAGTTGCTTGTTTTATTGAACGACTATAGGAACAATGATGTTATATAATAGATACATTTTTTAACTACTGGCATAACTTTTCTCATTTGATGCGCCACATGCGAGTGTGAACTTCTGCTCGATGACGAAAACAGAAATTGCAACACTGCTAAGTAGAAAAAGGAGAAAAGTTGCGGCAGGGCCGGACCGAAGACAGGTAATTCCGAGACGCTACAGACACAATTAAGACAACCGGTGTCACGAATCCAAAACTCTCCAGAGAAAGAGTAGATAAATTTGAAATCATATGGATCTAGCTCGGTTTTTCCAAAATTTTTGGAAGTCAAACAGGCAGAAGAAAACAAAAAAATGGTGATGATGACGTGGTTGGCATTGTAATTCATCTGCATTTGGCCAAATAATCGTTTTGAATATTTTGGGCCTCCACGTTAGATGGCTTTAACACAATGCAACACATTTAGGCGCCAGAGTTTATTTCTTTGTCTTTGATTATCATTTGAAAGAGCAAAAATCATGCCACGTTATCAAGACAACAAACAGCAGCATTGGCTACAGTTGCAGTGATCCTAATACCAGGATGCCCTTAAGAACAATTTTTATAATTTTTTGAAATGTTTTTCACGTGTCGGAAATGATCAAGAAAACTCATCACAAACTGCATTTCAGTCTAAAGTCAACGCAGTATGTGTCTGATAATTTTGTAAAGTTAACAAGAGACAAACTCTAATAAACAAATTAAACTTTATTTTTTGTTTTATATTGTTTTGTTTTTGTTTTATGTATTGTTTGTTTTATAACGACTTAAAATCATAAGCAATGTTTTATTCTACCGACTATTGACCTATTGTCACGGTCAAGGGAGTCCTATACAAATGCTGCAATTTAAGCATCGAGCTCACCAAATTTTATTAGACTAACCAAAGTATTTATGCGAGCATAACTTCATGTTGATTAACTAGTTTAGAGAATTTAGGTCTGCCGATTTTCGCCAATTTGAAAAATCGTTTGGTAATGCTGTCAGTTTATTTTAAGGATATGCACTTGCCACAAAAAGTATCCGTACAACATCAAAACAAAGCAACATATTAGGAAATTCATGCTAAAGAAAGCTGCTACATTTAAATATTTAAGTAACAAAATTTATTTCTTAATGAAACTATCTTGTGATAAATTTTCCCTGTGATATTCCTTTAAAAACTAGATTTTATAATATAAAAACAAAAAGCCTCACTTAAACGAACCAGTTAAAAAAAGTATCCGTACATGACAATATTAATTTGAAATATTCAAATATTTTATTACATATTAGGGATTACTTATAATTTGTCGGATAACCTTTTCTTATCAGGACCTCCTTAAGTCGATCTGGCATAGAGTCAACCAATTTGGTTGTGTACTGCCTGGTATTGTTGCCCCATTCATCGACGATGACGTTTTTCAACATTCCCTTCGAGATTATGTTGTGCTGACGGGTTCTGCACTCCAACAAGTTCGACAAATGCTCAATGGGATTAAGGTCTGGGGATTGGAGCGACGTTAACAGTTGATGTTTTGTGTTGTAGAGCAACCAAAGCTTCACATTATGTGCTATGTGCTTGGGATCATAATCTTGCTGGAACCAGAAATCGTCACCAAGCCTCAACTGTTCAACGCTTTGCTTCAAATTCAATCAATAATAAAATATTAAGTCAATTCATAATTGATTCTATAAACACAAGTTGGCCAACTCCTTCTGCCGCCTTACACCTCCAGACCATCACACCACCTCCACCATGTTTCACAGTTAGAGATTTTCGTTTTCGAGGGCAGTACCGCACTTCCGCCACGCTAACTTTCTTCCGTTCATGCCAAATATACAAAATATGCTTTCATCAGAGAAAAGGATCTGTTCCCAAAACTCTGGCAGCATGTTTATATATTTTTTTGCGAAATCCACACGTTTCTTCCTGTTCACTTCCGAAATGTATGGCTTCTAACGTGCTATGCGTGAGCGATATCCATCTCTCTTTAGTATATTTTGTATGGTATCTTGGTGAGAACCTTGGCAAAAGAGTCTTTTATATTTGTAACAATTTCGGAAGCAGTTACTCGAGAAATCTTTTCACGTGCCTGCAAAACGTTTCTTTTTTCGCGTTCAGTCAGAATGGAGAGTTGAACACTACGAGGCTTTGACAAAATCGAACCAGTTGTATTAAAAGTTTTCACCACATATTGGACAGAGGAGTGAGTTCTGCCTGCTATTTGACCAATTTCTAGGTAAGTTTTCCCTTCACTTTCAAGTTTCAGCATAATTTTCCTCTCCTCAGCATTGATTTCGCTAATTTTGGGCGCCATCATGTGTTCTAGTGGATAAAAATTAAAAAAAAAAACTGCACTCACTTTTAAACCTATCAAAATGTAAAGTAGAACCATTATCTGACCTAAAGACATTAATATGCATCAGCATGTGTCATCACGTAACACAGGGAATCCCCCGGTTTGTTCCGCACGGATACTTTTTCTTGTCTATTGTGTTGCCATAAATTGATTTTGGCTGAGTTTCAAGTCTTTTTCAATAGTAAGTATTATGAAACATACTGGGAATCATGCGAAAGTGTCAATTTTATGATATTATAACAGAAAGCATTCAAATTAAGCGGACATATCTTTTTTAATATAACGATAACTTTCGTATCTTGTATGTGCGGATACTTTTTCTGGCAAGTGTAAGTGAAGTGAAGTCTATTCACTTCACGTAATCACAATGATTCTCTATAAATTGTTTGAACCAATTCAGTAATGCATAGTTACGCACAATTCCCACGAGTCACTATATCTACTTCATCCTTGTTGATGCGGTCTGTCTCGTTTTCCTCGAAATTTTAATTGGCCTTCAATACTCCAGTGTTGGCTTGTTTGTAAAAGCTGTCAACCGATACAGAGTAAGGTATAGTGGTGGTTCAAAGTGTTTGGACGTTTCAATGCTGCACCAATATAGACGATTTTGTATACCTTGGCATAAAATTTTTCAAAGACTCTAACGAATCAAGTGAAGTAGATACAAAAATACAAACATACAAAACAAAAAAACATACTTCTCGGTTGCAACAATCTTAAGGCCGGCTGCATATACAAAGGCACAAATCAAGATGCAAAAGTCTATAGTCAAAATGAACACACTGTCAAGGCTAGCCCTCGAACCGACGATTTATAGGAGCGCGATGTGAATAAGACCAATGACGATGAATAATGTATAATCGCGAGTTTTAAAAACTTTTCAGAGAGGATAATGATATCAAAAGGAAGCAAATGTGTAGGAATAGATATCTAAGAATGCAGATACGAAGGCCAGCGCAACGAACAGTATTCCAAAGGTTAAAACTAAGCAACTTATCTCAAAAATGTTTGAAGACTACTATGCGAACGCCTAGCCCTGTTACTGCAATTTCGCTACCACATTGCTTCTGCAAGCAGTCTTGTCTCTTATTTGTTTTATGTCTACGAAAGTGGTTTGCATTATTGAGCTAATCTATGAGAAATTGTAGATGCACATGCCAGTTGTCTTTGAGGTGAGATCTTTGGGATAATATGAACATTTTAATAGCTAGTTGCCGTGTTTTATGAAACTTTCATTTAAAAAAAAGTATGTACCTCCTTTATTGCTTAGAAATTCAAATCCTGCAGAGTAGTTCTGTTAATCAGCAAAGAGAAGTTTTCAATAAATATAAACAGAAAATTGTTCCTTCTTTTCTCTATAAATAAATGCTGGTTCTCTTATTTAATTACACGAAACTTACTTTCTTTACTTTTCTTTCCGTAATCATTTATCCGTAATCATTATAAATTGAAATTTTATCCATTTATTAACATTGACTGCACAATAGAACATATACAATTGATCAACTGATTTGATTGAAAATTCAATGGAATTAGTTAGAAATATTTAATCGTTTGCGTAACACCCCAATTTTATAAAATCTCTTTGCTGATATTATCTAGGGAAAAAACTAATATACATATGTTGAATGTATTCATCACATTGAGACAAATGCTTGTTGGCTTGGAAGGTTAGGGCCGAAAATGTTGAAAAGTTAAATAGGTGAATGAACGCAGAGTAATATTTACATGAAATCTTCAAAGGTCAGTGAAATGACCTACTAAGAAGTCATTCTAGACAATTTGTAGATAAAAAAGTTAGAAGTTAGTAATCACGAAAAGAGCCGATAAATCGCAAAAAACATCAATATATAGTCAAAGTCAATGATAATGTCGAATTTAAACAATTAAAATTAATTCCGACTAATGGAAGAGTGAGGAAGGCGTACAGTATTTTGCAACTAAGTGGTTTTCATTATCAATGATACAAAATTAACTATGTATATTATTTATAATTCAAAAAATTAAATCATTGTTCAATATTATATATGTTAAAATAAATAAATTCTTATTTTGTATAGATGGCTTGTATTTTGCCATGTACCTGCGTTTTGCAATTCGTTAAAACATTACGATACTGCGCTGGTTTTTGGGCGAACACTTCTGAAAGCTGTTTATCCATATTTCTCGCAACAACTAGTTGCTCGATGTCTAGCTGAAAAAGAAAGGTTTTCTGCGGAAAAACGTACAGTTTTATCCATCATGCCCAAGTTTTTAGAAGCATTTAAACATGAATTACTTCGCGACGACTCTTGCATTTGGGACCCATCGTATCGTTCTCCGATATCATATTTAATGCATCAAAGAAAAAGGCCACAAGATAATGCAATGGCTGGAAATAAGCGTGCAAATGGCGAGCAATCCTTCAAGAAGGCAAAGAAAGAAGCGGAAAATGAAGATTTATCGGAAGATGCTTTCCAAAAAGCGATGAAACAAATTAATGAGTCAAAATCCAGTTCGGTAAATACAGAAGTATTATATCCAATGAACACTCGGATGGCTCGTGATGAAACCGTCAAAGCCGAGGAAAGCCGGGGAGAAATTGAATTTCATATTATTGGGAATTCGCTTACTAAACCTGTGAGCAAACAGTGTATGTTGTGGCTATTGACATTGAATACAATTTTTTCGCATCATTTGGTGGAGATGCCCAAAGAATATATAAGCCAGTTGGTATTTGATCCGTAAGTTTTCATTGATAATTTACCTTTTGTTTATGACATATTTTATGACTTTTCTTTTGACATATTAGAATTCTCTACAATATATAATTATATAAATTTCTTTTAGGAAACATAAGACAATAGCATTGGTTAAAGATAATGAACCAATAGGAGGAATTTGTTTTCGGACGTTTGCTTCGCAGGTAATTAATTGATTGTGCATTCGCGGTATTTAATGTTTGTGAAGATTTAATTTAATTTATCGCATTATATTCAATTTAGGGTTTCATTGAAATAGTGTTTTGTGCTGTAACCATGAATAGACAGGTGCGAGGTTATGGAACACACTTAATGAATCATTTGAAAGATTATAGCACACAACGCGGCATCCGGCATTTCCTCGCGTATGCTGATCAGCATGCAATCGGTTATTTCAAGAAACAAGGGTTTTCAAAAGATATAAAAATTGCTCGTCCACTATACGCGGGTTACATAAAAGAGTACGAAGGTGCCACTCTAATGCATTGTGAATTTCATCCGAGTTTGGTTTATACACAATTTATATCAGTGATTCGAAAGCAAAGAGAGATAGTAAAGGAGCTTATTGCTCAGAAACAGCAGGAAGTGCAGAAAATTCATCCTGGATTGACATGCTTCAAAGAAGGTGTACGCTCGATTCCTGTGGAATCAATACCTGGTTTACGTGAAATTGGTTGGAAACCACAAACACGAGCTCAGCGAACATCTAGGCCATTAGAAGAATCCGTTGATCCTGACAAGTTGGCGACAACATTTGCAACAGTTTTGGCGGCAATACGACAACATCCAGCTGCATGGCCTTTCTTGAAACCGGTAAACCCAAATCAAGTACCCGATTATTATGATACGATTAAGTTTCCAATGGATTTAAAAACTATGGGAGATCGGCTAAAAAAGGGGTAATTTGACACTGAATGGGTAATGGGTAATCATCCATTTAACATGTTTTATATTTAGGTACTATGTTAATCGAAGGTTATTTATGGCGGATATGGCTCGAATATTCTCTAATTGCCGACTATTTAATGCCCAAGACACCGAATACTATCGGTAAGTTAACAAGTTTAATAGCCATCTTTATTTATTTTGATTTGAATTTTATCAACGCATTGGTTAATGCAGACATTTAAAAAATTAGTTTCTAATTTTTACTTTCAAATTTTACGCTTCGCGGAGCATATCAAATTTTTGAATTAATAACGTATAAGGCTTATTTATAAAATTTTCAGATGCGCTAATCAACTGGAAAGACATTTCCAAGCGAAAATGAGAGAAATAGGTCTGTGGGACAAATGATCTTCATTTGCTGCAGTGCGACAACGACCTTCCTCTTCGATTAACCCGCAATCATCTAGTATAGAAATCTCAAATTCAACAACTTCATCATTGTCGTCTGACGATGAAGCACTGATCAAATTGAAGGAAAAAGAAAGTGAAGCGACTAAATTAGTTGATTCAATCCTGCCCAAAAAACCATCTGATATGCTACATAATATAGCTAGTTCTATTACATTTGATTCGCAGCAACAAACTTCGTTAGTTTTAAAAGTGAATTTAAACGATGTCACAAAGAAGATTGGTTGAACATTTGTGTTTATTTCTTTAATTTTTCGATTTAGCATAACACCGAATATGAAAGCAATTTTAAAATTTGTAGGTAGTTAGCGCGATTGTCATTTGTTAATTTTCAGTTCCGAGTTCGTTAAAAAATTGCTTTTAAATTCCTCAGTAGTTTAATTAAGAGTAGATGTTACATTCATGTATGCTAAAGTCAGATTCATTAAATTATTAAAATTATGTACCAATACCAAGAGTTTTAAAAAATTTTAAGTGAAGGATTCGAAAATTTATTGCAGAAGATTCGCAATATGGATGCTATGTTGGTATTTTAGCTGATTTATTTATCTCTTAATCATTAAAGTTAGCTAAAAACTTTATTCTAACAGCTTCTCTAAGGACCCAAAAAGCAAAGGAGCAGGTAATCATGTATAGTGTTGGCTCTACCGAAAACTTTATTGTAATCCAAAATGCGAAGTTTATTGTCGAAAATTATGGCAAAGTATACGATATTGTTCACTCTATTTGGTTCATGGTTTTCAAGACGACAATCGGGGGTGAAGGCCGAGCATTTACAAGGAAAAGCCCTCACCTGGCATTTTTCAAAGTTCAAAGGAAGAAGGTTAACTTCCGCTCATTCTAAATAGAAATAATTTTAATTGTGGATCTACATGTACTTTTTCCCATCTCTGTCTATCAGAAATCTCCCGATAGTGTTATGGCTCCCGATGGTGTATATGTAGATCTGTGTTTGGCAGCTAATGAATTGGGCATTAGACACATTTTCATGAAACGAAGATTCGTTAAGCTAATTTTCGTCCTATACGATGTCTGATAATACTAATTAATTAATAAAAACGCAACACATAACTTAAGTGAATAACGATACAATTAATATTGAACTATGTCCATGACTCGACTGACTTGATTCAACACACCACATACCTTTAAGGGCCATTTAAGATATATGATAAGAATGCTGATTGAGAAACAGCAAGCAAATAATAGAAACATTCTCTTTGTTTTTCATGACGTCATCCTAGATGTTGACACCAAATAATATGGAGTTAGGCTACCTTTATTTTCATCAGCCCACTCAGCAACTACCCAATGCAGTGGGTGATATCACCCGCCTTGAGGATGTAATACCAACAGGATAGTTTGGTTTTCAGGATCACTCCCAGGTATTCAACTGACTATTGGTTTGAGTTATAGCGGAATGAGAGCAATCAGTTTTACATCTGCAGGCGTCAAATGATTAAATTAAATAGAGAAAAATTGAAAATGAGAAACCGTTACTGTCAGAACTAAATATCGAATATATGCAACACTCATGTTTTGAATTCTACTGAAAAGGCCATTGTGAATAGAAAGCCTTGCGGCGACTAACATGTGTTTGCAGTAGTAGTGCTAGCAATCAGTATGATCTAGCCAACCGTGTTAAGAACATGATTACGAGCGTATGCTTTGAACAATTCTAATTTTTAATTAGAGATTATGAATTAATCTGTGGTGATGTGGATTTTCGCGGCATATGTAATTTAATTTTCAAGTTGAGTTAGTGAAGCTCCAAATACATTTTAAACCTCTAAATCGCGGCATAATCTACTCCCCCGTGAGATAAAATTAATACAGTTACCAGCCTCGTAAAACGCGCCTTTATACTATTTATTACGCGATCGCGAAAGTCTTCTTAGTGTTGTACAATACTTTTCAATAAAAGTCTCCTGGTTTATTATCTCGGAAACTTAATATCACCAAAGTCGATGAAAAACTTGATTTTCTGGCAGTTTTTTGTCTATAAAATTTGCTAAATGTTTGCTTTCGACACACTAAGGATGAGACCCACAATCTCATTCAGGAGTATGTTTACTCAGAATTAAATCAACATTTTTCAACGTTTTTTTACCTTACAGATTTTCGAATTTTCCAGACTCAAAAGTGAAAGCCGCCCCCGAAAATCATATATGCTGCTTTTCAAATTTAAATGTGCAAAGAAATGCGAAAAGTAGAAATGCACAGAGTGCAATCCATAGTCAAATAATTTTCAGATGAACATTTGTCATAACACGGCCGAAATTTATCTTCATGGCTTGTTCAATTCCTCTTTTCAACAAAACAGTTTAATCTCTACTACTCTACAGGGTCGTTTCTTTCAGATTTTTAGCGTTTTTTTATAATTAACGATATTATTCCATTGATTTATTATTCTGAATATCCTCCCATGTCTACCGCATCGATTTATCATAATGCTTATGCCTTATGCTTTATCATAATCATAATGCGAAGACCAAACACCTCGGAATGGAAGGAGGTTGCGACCATCTGTACGGAAAAACGTATAAGGTCGGCTTTAAACTCTTTCCAGCCCTTTAAATCACCGGGAGTAGATGGGGTGTATCCAGTCCTTATTCAGAAGGGACAGAATCTGCTTATATCGCACCTGATACGCCTCTTTAGAAGTAGCCTGGCGTTGGGATGCATACCAAATCCATGGAGGCAGGCGAAAGCGGTATTTATACCCAAAGTGGGCAGAGCTGATAAAACGAATCCAAAGGCATGCCGACCATTTGTTTAGCGTCGTTTATTTTCAAAACGATGGAGAAAGTGGTGGATAATTATATTAGGACAACTCACCTATCAAAATACCCACTACATTCAAATCAACACGCATACAGGACGGGAAAATCAACAGACACCGCACTTTACGAGTTGACTAGCAAAATCTTAGAATACAAAGAGGTAGCACTAGGTGTATTCCTCGATATTGAAGGGGCCTTTGACAATACCAGCCATGATGCGGTAAAGAGGGCGCTAGTGAAAAGGAAGGTTAACCTTACCCTTATTCGCTGGCTGACTCGGGCACTGGCGGGGCGAACCGTCGTATGTAAAGTGGGATCAAGCACCATCAACGTACGTACGGATCGTGGATGCCCACAAGGAGGTGTTCTTTCACCACTACTATGGACTCTTGTGGCAGATGAAGTCTTAGTCAGACTGTCAGAAGCTGGGGTGATATGTCACGTGTATGCGGATGATATAGCAATTCTAACCAGAGGAAAATTCGAAGGGACACTGTGTGATATAATGCAGGGGGCACTTCGAAATGTGAACAGCTGGTGCAAAGAGATAGGTCTAAGGCTTAACCCCGATAAAACCACACTGGTGCCGTTCACAAGAAGAAGAAATATGGACCAACTTCGCACTGCCTGGGCAGACAAAATCAAAGAACACAAGACGAGGCTTGCACTCGATCGAGTTCAGCGTTTGGCATGTGTTTGTATCATCGGAGCTATAAAGTCATGTTCCACGGCAGCTCTCCAGAAAATCTTAAACATATCGCCACTTCATTTGGTGATAGAAACAGTAGCGACATCTACAATGGCAAGAATCTTCCATGAAGGAAGAGAAAATGGCCTCATAATTGGGCACAAGGACCACGCTAAACTAGCGAAGGTGTCCCCTTTCATATACGAGGTGTGGCTATTAAATAACGGGACTGACGCTGCAGTGGAACGAGTGCGCATGCGCCAACCGGCATTGAACAACAGCGGTTTAGTTTGAGTCTTCCTCTACAGAATGCAGTTAGTCTCGTATCTGTAAACAACATCGTTGAGACGTAACCTTCATTTACGTTAGTGTTGTTATTTGGTTTTGCCGGAAAAATGGTTAGCGTAATAATAGAGCAACGAATTGTTGTTAAATTTCACTTCAAACTTGGAAAAACCGCTACCGAAACTTATAATTTACTAAAAGAAGTGTATGGCAGTGAATGTTTATCGCGGACTCGTGTTTTTGAAAGGTTTAAGCGTTTTCAAGATGGTCGACAAGACGTTGAAGAGGATTCGCGGCCAGGTCGTCCTTCAACATCAGAAACGGATGACAATGTCGAAAAAGTTGCTAATTTGATTCGGTCTGACCGTCGATTAAGTATTCGTGCAGTTGCTGAAACTGTAGGCATTGATAAAGAATGTGTACGGCAAATTTTACGTGACAATTTGAACATGCGAAAAGTGTGTGCAAAAATGGTACCAAAAATTCTCACGATTGAACAACAAGCAGCTCGCAAAAATGTTTGTACTGACACTTGGAATGCCATTGAAAATGACCCAAATTTATTGGAAAGGATAATAACATGTGATGAATCGTGGTTTTTTACTTATGATCCGGAAACGAAGCGCCAATCTATGCATTGGAAGACCCCAACTTCACCGAGAGCCAAAAAAGCAAGAATGAGCAAGTCAAAATTTAAAGCAATGGTGATTGTTTTTTTCGATATTCATGGGATTGTGTACCTTCACTGGGTTCCTGAAGGTCAAACAATTAATCAATATTACTACCTTGAGTTACTTGGTAAACTACGTGAAAGAGTAAGAAAAAAAACGACCCGGAATGTGGAAGGACAAATCATGGGTTTTGCACCGAGACAATGCGCCAGCTCATTCCGCGTTATCTGTTAAGCGGTTCCTGGCCAAGTACAGCATCCCAGTGTTAGAACATCCACCTTACTCACCAGACCTAGCACCATGTGACTTCTATCTTTTCCCTAAGGTGAAATCTGCATTGAAAGGCACGAGATTTGAATCCGTAGAAGCTGTAAAAGAGAAAGCGGCAAGAGTCCTGAAGGAGTTGACAGAAGATGACTTCTAGCACTGTTTCAAACAGTGGAAAATTCGCATGGAGCGTTGCAGGGATAGAGAAGGGGTGTATATTGAAGGTGATAATAAGTGATTATGTATACAATGAAAATAAAATTTTTTACAACGTCAGTCCCGTTATTTTATAGCCACACCTCGTATGCACCGTCGGATCGCATGACGTCGACTTTCAACTTTCACAACAGTTTCCGTGTAGTGCTGAGTGACAAGAGGGAATGGAGCGTTGAATCCAATATACACCTCATAAGACGGAATGCGATCAAGTGGTATACGGATGGTTCCAAGACATCTGAGGGAACAGGAATTGGAGTATTTGGGCCTGGCACCAAATACTACCAACCGTTGGGAAGTATGCCAAGTATCTTTCTGGCTGAGGTTTATGCCATTGCTGTAAGCGCACGACTCAGCATAGACAGAGGATACAAAGGCATAACTATAGCTATAATATCCGATAGCCAAGCAGCACTAAAAGCACTAGAATCCCCGGTGATTACATAGAGAATGGTTCTAGATTGTTGCAATGCACTTAACAAATTGAGTGCGGACAATAGTTACCCTATACTGGGTGCCAGGGCACGCAGGTATCGAGGGTAATGAGCAAGCGGACCAACTGGCGAAGAAAGGAGCATCGACAGCATTCATCGGCCCTGAACCCTTTAGCGCAATCGAAATGAATCTCATTCACAGGGCCCTAAAGGAAAATGAGGAAAGAGAATGCAATAGGCTCTGGAATGGACTTCCAGGGCCTCGAATGTCGAAGCTGTTCCTCGACGTTTACGACGAGAAAAAGTTTCGAGCGTGCATCGAAATGAATAAAAGAAAGCTAAGGGTCCTGATTGGGATGTTCACGGGGCACTGCACACTCGGAGGGCATCTCAAAAAGATGGGCTTGACAGGGAATGATGAGTGCAGATTTTGTGATCTTGCGGAGGAGATATCGGTGCGTCTGCTGGCACACTGCGACGCGCCGTCCCGCAGGAGAAGAGACAGTCTGGGAAGTTGCTTCCTTGTCGAGGAGGATTTGGGACGCCTGAGGCCGAAGCAAATCATTGACTTTTTGAGGAAGATCGATCTGCTTGAGGCGCTCTAGGCGCACCGGAAGCGGGGGCACAATAAACCTGTAAGGGTTGACGTGCACTATCCCCGACAGTAATCAATCAATCAATCATAATGCTTGTGTATTTTAATATGTATGAAGATATGAAGAAAATATATGAACATATATTTTATAATATGTGAACAAATATATGAAGAAAACGAACTCCTATATGTGTAACATAAAAACTGTATAACTAATGACGTTTAACGTGAAAACCCGAAAATAGAAGATTTAGAGCAGATTGTTTGTTAATTAAAACGCACTTCTACAATTTCTTACAGTAATTTTTCAATAAATGTGTTTTGAATATAAACTGCAAATTTTTTAAATTTTTTTTACGAGTTACTCATAATGCAATTAATAAAATTTGTTTCCAATGGAAATTTGATCTCATTTTACATCTCCGTCGACATGATTTCAACTCGCTTTGAGTGGACTCCAAGTTCGCGAAACATCAGCTTGGACTCGTACTAGTTAAAAGGCAGTGAAGACTTTGTCCCAATTTTTACTAATTTTTCCAAGTTTTTTATTTACTACTAAGACTGAAATGTAATAAATGTATATGTGTAACATATTATACAAATATAACAAAATGAGCATGACCACTTTACTTTTCCATCCTTACTACATGCCTCATCGTTTTTTTTCTCTATACGGTTCTTCCCCATAAGCGAATGCAACACTAGTATTCTCGCTCATTTCACGTTGTCGGGGAACTGCTTGTGCTAGTATTTGCTAAAATTGGCAGTCGTATTGCTTCAGTATCGCCGATTATTATAGTATGCATGATATCACGGTACGTGTATTCAATTGAGAGCTTTTTATCCTCACCAAAGCACGGATCATAGAAGCCAGGAAGTTCACTCTGTTAAGATGGAAGAGTGTTAATATATTTCAGTTGTGAGAGACCTAATTTGAGGTATTCACCTTACTGGAATTATATAGTAATAAACGACTATCTCTTACAAGACATTGAACGGGAACCGTGACATCAATTGTAATGTCACAATCATCACTTTCTTCACTACTAAATTTGCCGTAGCGCGCATTGATTACTATCAGACCTTTCCGACGTCCTTCTTCGTTAACAATGCGTTCGCATGTGGCTTTCATCAAATCAACAGCTATTTCAGCTTCCTTCTTTTTCTCTGCCATTCGCTGCCGATGTGTTTCTTTCGCTTTATCGATATCCCTTTGGCGTTGTTCGGCATTCATTGGTTCGATTACCGTCTTTTTCAGGACAAACCACGTGAGCAATGGAGTAACTGTCGCATAAAATACAGCAGCAGGGATTATATTTTCACTTAAATGAATTGGGAAGATGAAAGTTTGAGAGGAGCGAATAACTCTGGAAATAGAAAAAATTAATACGTGATACGAGTGCTATCATCACTCACTTTATTTTCAAGGTAACACCAGTTGGAACACCGATTGACACTGAAGCCACAACGGAGCTGTATTTCGAAACTTTCTTTTCAGCGCCGTATTCAGCAACGAACCCAAAAGTTCCAACTCTGAACAAAAATTGCAAATTTTTAGAAACTGTTAGTATATAGATCTGTAATCGAATCATAAAGTCTACCTACTTCCCAGCTACTCGTAGTTTTAGTTCATGCTCTTCTAACTTCCTCGTGTAACTCCCACTTAGGAAGCAATGGGGTATACCAACTAAAACAGTAACATTCCAATAGTGTTTTTCTGTGTTTTGTTCGACAACTGTAGACATTGACGATTGCAGTCCACCATTGAAAGTTAAGTAGCCAACTGTATGTTTATCTAATTGCACAGCCAATGTAGCCATAATTCCAGGAATTATTCCGTTTTGTCGAAAATTCAGAGATCCACCGGCATTGAAGTAGACTTTCTGAGACAGTGTACGTGATCCTTAAAAACATTTTGTACCACTGCATTTTAACTTATCTGCTTGATTAGATGGGAGCGACAAAACAATGTACCTTTAAAGCCTAAAATCGGTCCATATCCTCCGCCAATGTCCAACTCGAGCCATCCTTTGTTTACGAGACGCCGACCGGATATGAGGAAGCCACCGTTGCCAGTTCCATTATGTGATGCTAAGTTTCCTGACATCGTAATAGTGTCCCGAACAGTCAATGGAGCCTCGATAGACTGAGCTATGCTCATCCCTGATATTTCAATGCTGGGAAACATGGCATCACTGGAAACAATCTAAGTGAGATTCTTGCTATGAAATAATCAAGCTTTGATCTTACTCAAATGTTTCGTCATATGAATCGAAAATATCAGTTGCATTAACGTTGATCGTGATATGCCCTTTTGGGTTTGTGCGTTGCAGTAGCTTCCGTTCCTCCCGTTCGCGAGCCAGCCGTTCGTACTCTTCGCGGATTTCAGCCGGTGTCTTCTGCCTGTGGACTATTTCCCATCCTTCGGTCTGTAGGCCTTTCACCCCGAGGGAGTCGTAAATGGCCCGCTTATGGGGATCAGAGAGCACTTCATAGGCTTTCTTAGTTCGGTTGAACAAAAGTTCGGCTTTTTTCTTACTTTCTTCATCGAGATGCTTGTCTGGATGATAGATACGACTAAGGTAGCGGTAGGCACTATTGATTTCTTCAATTTCGGCCTGTGAAAATGTGAGGTAAACTTCAATAACGTCTTATCAATCTTTTTTCAAAATAAATTGCACAACGAAATCTAGACATTGATCAGATTGACAAATGCACGGAGGTTATGTTTAAGCTATCTTGCGCGATGAGAAATATCAAATTTGATAGGCGGCACCGGAAACAACTTACACATCGTACACAAAATATATGCACCTACATTTTTCGAAACATTTAGAAATGCATAGTAGTTCTCTTCAACGTTGAAACCATCATCGGAATCGTCTTCCATGCTGAAAATTTGTTCGCCCACTGAACTAACGTTGGTTAAGACAGCCGACAGCCTGGTAAAAATTTCGTTTTGATTGGGCAAAGCGAGATAGAAAGAAAACAACCAAAGACATGAACCAATTGTGTTCGATTGTTGGCTGGGGAAGTTCGTGAATCGGTTTGTACCGTTGAATTTATATTCGAACACCGGATCCGTAATTTAAACTTTTCGGACAATTGCTCATAACGACGTCGTTTTAGTCGCATACTTCCTAATGTCACTAACGTTTTTGTTGACATTAATATAATATTTGGTAAGTAAATAAATAAGGTCTGTCGATAAAGCGAAGAAAATAAAAAGGCAAGAAAAGTAAATAAAGCAAGTAAGTAAATACAGTAAGTAGAGTAAATAGTGTAAATTAAGTAAGTAAAGTGAGGAAAGTAAGTCAAGTTAGTGGTAAGTTAGTGGTAAGAATAAGTAAGTAAGTAAGTAAGTAAGTAAGTAAGTAAGTAAGTAAGTAAGTAAGTAAGTAAGTAAGTAAGTAAGTAAGTATGTAAGTAAGTATGTAAGTAAGTAAGTAAGTAAGTAAGTAAGTAAGTAAATTAAGTAAGTAAGTAAGTAAGTAAGTAAGCAAGTATGAAAGTAAGTTTGTAACTAAGTAAGTAAGTAAGTAAGTAAGTAAGTAAGTAAGTAAGTAAGTAAGTAAGTAAATGAGGAAGTAAGTAAGTAAGTAAGTAAGTAAGTAAGAAAGTAAGTAAGAAAGTAAGTAAGTAAGTAAGTAAGAAAGTAAGTAAGAAAGTAAGTAAGTAAGTAAGTAAGTAAGACAGTAAGTAAGTAAGTAAGCAAGTAAGTAAGTAAGTAAGCTAGTAGGTAAAGAAGTAAGTAAGTAAGTAAGTAAGTAAGTAAGTAAGAACGTAAATAAGTATAGCAAGTTCAGTAACACAAGCAAAGTCAGTGAGGTATGCAAAGTAAGTCAAGTAATTAAAGTTAGAAAAGCAATTTTTTTTATGAAAGAAAAATATAAAAATTACTTAGTAATAAAATATCAATTTTTAATTTCGAATTGTACGAGTTCTGCTGAGCTAGTCAGCAATATCAAATGAAGTCATAGTTTCGAGCTTAAGCATATATTGTATGCCACGGAAATGTCAAACAAAAGGAAAAACTTTATTTTATTAGCTTAATAAAATAAAAAAATTATATAATACAAGATAATAAAATATTATTATTATCATTACACTCGGAAGTAATTTTCGTATTCTTTTAGAAAAAAAGAACAAATTAATAATTATTCTCCAGTGCATCAAAAAATAAGGAATACTACATCAAAGACAAATAAGTAAAGTTAGTGAAGTCAGTATATAAAGTAAATGAGGCAAAATGAGGCGACAACTTTCACGTGTCAGATAGCTGTGTAAAGGACTTGCGAAACCATATAATCTGTACCTATTTCTTTGGAACTAACGTGGATGAGGATTTGTAAGACCTAAGAAAATAATTTGTTTGTCCTTTTAATTTTAACGAGCAATGCCTTTGCGAATGAGTTTTCAACATGCTGAAAGGTTTATTAACTGAAGAGGAAAATAGAATCGTCATGAATCTTACCAAGTCCGCAGGACTGACAAAATTGATAATTATGTAGCCTTTCTTGGTCACAAATTTTAACGATATTGCAACGCTTTAAAGGAAAAAAAAAATTAAAAATAGACAAAATCACAGAACTCAGCGTTGATTATGAAAAAACATGTCTACGAAAAGTTTTATTAAGCTTATAAATTAAATTAATTAATTTAAATTAATTTCTATCCTATCCTATCGATTTCATTTAGGGTCATTTAGGCTTACCAATTAAAACGCCGCTAGTTTTTTAAGTTTTTTCGTTAGTTGTTTCAGATAAGCCAATCATCCGGAATCGTGGAGGAAACGCTTGACGGGGGTGTTCACTTCGAGGGTTGGGGTAACTCAAGTTCTGCTCAATATATTTCGCTAAAAATTTGTTTTCGTACTGTTGAAGTATGTGTTAATAAATGATAATAAACTTAAAGCTCTATCTTTTTACTGGTCATAACAAAAAATCTTGAAAAAATGCCCAAAAAATAGGCCGTCACATGGGATGACCATCTGAAGTGATAGCTGGGAGAGTCGGGTCAACGCAGTTCAAAGTGTAAAAGCTGCGGGGGAGCTTGTGTTGGTAGAGGCTTTGAATGAGAAGGCCTATTTTAATATTTATCCTTGTAGTCATTTCTACATGTAGGTTGCAGCAATTACCCTTTCACTCAAACAGTGAATTGTTGTAAAGACGAGGGTTGGCAATCTTCTTTTAGAAAATTAGGCAGCTGTTAAAATGTTGCGGAGTTAGAAAATAAACAAGTTTACATCCATTAGTTATGCAATTCAGCTTTTAAAAGTTTGTTCGTTCGGTTGCGGTGCTCTGCTAGGTTAATGTTCAGGATTTGGCCATTAGAGCATAACGGTTTGAAATTTTCGAAATACTTGCCAATGTCCATTTTTAGGGATTCTAGATGTAAGTTTAAGGCTCTCAGGACAGTTCGGATTATTTGCTGGGTTAGAGCTTCATTTTCGGAGATAGTCTTACTTAAGAGTTTGGAAACAATGTTCTTCTATGCGATTAAATATTACTCATCTTGTTAACACCGTGGGCTTTTCTGTAGTCAATAATTGAACTGTTACAGCATAAACTGAAATTTTCTGTTCATTACATTCTTCTAAATCAAAAAAATCGCTAAATTACGGAAGGATCTGCACTACATGCAGAAGAGTACAAACTAAGAATTCTAACGAAATGAGAAAAGGGGAGGGTATTGACTAATATGTGGACTTGAAATGATTATATCCGGTATGAGGAGTTTCGCTCATCTATAGTGATGGTAGCTTTAAACTTTAGCCTTCTTAATGCAGGCATTACTTCTTTAGGAAGAGTTGGATGTATACAGTTTAATGGGTGAAAAGTTTGAAAAGGCGGCGTTATCGAGTTGATAGAGGTTAGCGCATTTGTTCAAAGTATAGCTCCGGGCATATTTAATGCTTGGCCTTTTAAAAAGGATATGCATCCTTTCAACATATATTGTTGGAAAATTTGCAGATTTTTGTTATTCTTCCGTGGGGAAGCCAGCCAGCCTGCAAGGAAATGGTAGCAGTTGGACAGGCCCGATAAACAAAATGTGAACAAATGTGTATAAGAACATTTGTTTTAATAGTTGCATTTATTGACTTGTTGGAAACCAGTAGTGCTAAAGCAGCCGAAGCTCAAGAAGTTTTTAAATGAATTTGCGGACATGGAGATGAATTTTCACGTGATTTTGGGAAGTCATCGATGTCTAGTGATTATTTTTGACGTGATTCAAAGCTATCTTGAAAGTTATTTTGTTTCAGTATTTAACATTAGCCCGTTCGCTACCAGTGTCTCCCGGAGAAATTCACCACAACAGCCCAATCCTTTTTTCATGATTACCAATTGAAATAAATTTATGTGTATTTGGAACAATCTTTAAAAACATAATAAACATTCTCTCAATCGAACACAAATATATGACGCTGGGCTATTGATAAAAACTTAACCTTGTAGCCCATGCGACACACATATGTATTACATTAAATTAGGAAAAATGGAATATGGGAGAAAAAGCATAAATATAAATACATCTTTTCAATATGAAATTCATTTTGTTTGGCATGACAAATCTTAAAGCCCAGTTTAATTGGTTGTCCATTGTTGGTTTCGCGAAGCTCGCAGGCGTAGAAAGTATCTTTGTGCCGTTCGTTTTTAGCACATACATAATAATAATATCTTACTCGTGTGTTAAGTTTTTGCACAAAGTGTTGTGCATGTAAATTGTCGCTGCATAAAAACACAGGTACTTCGCTACCTTAATGCTGGTAGCGAATCACCAGAAGAAGAACAAAGCAATATCATCTTGAAATACTAAATAAGTGTTTTTTTTAGTTGAATGAACGTTAATATGCAACCAATAAGGAATCCAAATTATTAAATATGAAAGAATATAAAGAGTAGACCACAAGTTCGTTAACATTCAAATCGGTAGCCGGTATGGGGTAGTGGGTTTACGTATCGAAAGAGCGGCCATGGCGTTGTTCACCGGAGCACAGCGAGTTACGACATAGGTTATTTTTATCACAACTCAACCCAAATCTTGAATTGAGTCATGAGCAAAAACACAAATGTTTTCGCTATCTTAATTATGTAAGCAAGAAACATTATCCTGAGTCATAAAAGGCAATAAAATACCAGACAGGGAAAATCCTTACATTTTCTCTCATCATAAAATACCAGGCTCGGTAAATCCCTTTCATTGAATCCTTGAACAGAATGTATAATAAATATTAGATAGATAGTAAGCCAATGTAAATTTTTAGATCGTAAGTGAGAGCAGTTGTAAAGAATAAAGCAACGAGGAAACATCTTTGTATCTTAACTGGCGCAGTCGGGTCGCGGTTTAAATAAGATAAAGTAGAAAAATTTCTTTTTCCACGCAAGATCAATTTGAACTGGACGAAAAAAAAACCTACGATATATTGAAAATCGCAGTTAATAAGATAAAGAGGAAAACCTTTTTCCTCACAAAATTCATTTAAATCGAACAAATAGAATCGATATCTCCAAAATCTGGATAATTTAATAAATTCATTTGCAGATTTAAATTTGAATCTACAATTTTTCGAAATGGATTACAGCCAACTCAGCAGCTACATTCTATCCATTCCTACATTCGAAGGAGCGCAAATGGATCTTCATCAATTCATAAAGGCCGTGGATGTAATTCAAGAGCACATAGACTCCAGCAAACAGAAGGCGCTATTAACGCAGCAAATTTTATTGAAGATCCAGGGAAAAGCACGAGAAGCTGTTCTAGCGTACAATCCGGAAGCCTGGGTCGACATTAGGGCAACATTGATCGCCAATTTCGATACGCCGGAAACGGAGCTCCAGCTACAGGAGAAATTATTCAGCAGCAAGTTCACCACAGCCATCCAATTATACGAGTATTTCTGTAAGTGCCTTTGTTTTATAAGCCAAAAAATTAGAAATAGTTGTAGTTATAATAGTGACCAAAAAAGTGAAATTATTAGATCTCGATACTTTATGGCTAGAAATATTTATATTAATAAGTGTCCGGAACCATTAAAAAGTGTTTTGTTGGCGAGAAATCCATCCACTTTGGAGGAAATACGTGTAATTTTACACGATACGGGTTATATTAACTTTGGAAGTCGAAATAGGCTTACGGGTGTGCCGCGTGGTTCTAATTCAGAAGTGTTGGGTCGAGTGAGAGGCCAAAATCAGCCCATTAATTATTCCATGAATCCTGAATGGTTGACTCAGCAACCACAATATACTTTCCCCAATGCGCGTCAGCATCATAGTTTTGCACCACGGGTTAATCATAATCCTTCACGGAATTTTCATCGAAATAGTCACTCGGAAAATGTACGACATAATCAAATTAATCCAGTGAATCACTCCTTACCAACGGATCGTTCGATGAATACCGCTCTTTCAAGTGAAAGCTCTTTACATATTGAAGAACCTAGCCAGGATTTTCATTTGAAAGCCTCGGACAATCAAGCTCAATTTTACCCATCGCTGAATTAACAATTTCCGGCCATACTTTTCGCTGTTTAATAGACACAGGCTGTTCGACAATATGTCGACATCATGTCAGCAGGTAAAATCAAACACTCAAATCGAGAAAGATTTGTCTGTTTACCAATCCTGTTTACCTCCATACAATTGATGGAAAACTTTTGTGTACAGAGTTTATAAGAACGTTTGTCCCAGAAGAGTTTGGTGTTGAAGCAACTATGCACTGGAAAATAGCGAACATTGCGTTTTCCAGCTTCGATGCAATAATTGGTATAGATATCTTGAAAGCCTTAGGCGCTGTTATTAACTTTATGCATTCTGATATGATTATCAATGGAAATCATATTACTTTTGGAACTGATGTTCCAATAAAAATTATCCAAGAATTTTCCAATTTAATATCGTACAAACAAATAGATGCGCAACCAGATGAAAACTCTTACTCTATTGAAGAGAAGAGGTTGATAAATAAAATTAAAACAGATTTTAAAGATTTGGAATACGACCCAAAGGATAAATTATCATTTACCCACAGAATAAAACATTCGCTAAAATTAAAAACAAAAGAACCAATCTATCAACGAAACTATAGATTGGCTCACCATACGAAAGAATTCGTGAAAAAGCAAATTTTAGAAGATTTAGTACAGGGAATCATTCAGCCTTCTTCGAGCCCCTATAACTCACCAATTGTTGTTGTGCCTAAAAAAGGCGGTACGTATAGGTTGGTGATCGATTTCCGCAAATTAATTTGGTTACAGTCGAAGACAAGTTTCCGATTCCCCAGATAGACGACATTTTAGGTAAATTAGGGAATTCTAATTATTTTTCGACAATTGACTTAGCTAAAGGATTTCATCAGATAGAAATTGACCCTGAAGACAGGCACAAAACAGCGTTCTCAACTGATGAAGGGCATTTTGAGTTCACACGAATGCCTTTTGGTCTGAAAAACTCCCCGGCGACATTTCAAAGATTGATGAATACAATCTTACACAAATACGTAAATAAATGTTGCATCATCTATATGGATGATATCTTAATATACAGTACTTCATTACAAGAACATGAAGATGCTTTACGAAAAATTTTAACGACCTTACGAGAAGCAAATCTCAAAATACAAATAGGAAAATGCCAATTTTTGAAAAAATTTACAGAATTTTTAGATCATATCATTACCAAGGACGGTATTACACCGAACCCCAAAAAGGTTGAAGCCATACAAAAATTTCCATTGCCAAAAACGCAAAAGGAAGTGAAGTCATTCCTTGGACTCACAGGTTTCTACCGTAAGTTCATTAAAGATTATGCGCTTATTGCAAAACCTATAACTATAACACTAAAGAAAAATAATTCTATAGATACAACAAACCCCGCATATGTGAAAGCATTTCAAACGTTAAAGAACTACGTTTTGAATGAGCCCATACTTGCTCATCCAAACTTTAATGAAACCTTTACCCTTACAACAGACGCTTCCAATTTTGCACTAGGAGCTGCCTTGTCGCAAGGTGCTAAAACTATTAGCTTTGCATCTAGAACCCTTAACGACACTGAAACACGCTTCTCTACTATAGAGAAAGAGCTACTGGCAATTGTCTGGGCAGTAAAATATTTCAGGCCTTATCTATATGGTAGAAAGTTTTTATTGCAAACTGATCACAAACCCCTCACATTTTTGCAAAATATAAAAGAAGATACACCTAAGCTTTTCCGGTGGAAGGTAAAGCTTTCTGAATACGACTGTGATATCAAATATATCAAAGGAAAAAAACAATTTCGTAGCCGATGCCCTTTCTCGAATAATAAATGCAATCAATATAGAAAACAGAAAATCTGAATCATTAGCTACGCAACATACAGCTAATGAGGACAGTTCGAACTATATTGCTATTTCAGAGAAACCACTAAACTGTTTCAAATATCAAATAGAGATCAAACTTGGAGAGTACAATCATAGCGAAGTTAAAAATTTCGCAAATTCGAAACGTTTAACACTATTTTATAAACAGTTTTCTCCGCATGAAGCTAAATTAATACTAGAAAATCATGTTCCCAACGCTGGTACAATTGGCCTGAAAGTGCCTAATAAACAAATACTATCCACATTCCAAAGTGAATATAAGAACTGGAAATTGAATGCTCCAAAAGTTACAATAGTAAATTGCAACCACCTACTTAACGATTGTTCAAATGCAGAGATATTAGAAATCATTGCAGAAGAACACATCGCAACAAATCACACAGGAATAAATAAATTGTATGATTTGCTGAGAAAGAAATATTACTACCCAAAATTTAAACAATTAATTACGAATCATGTCAATAAATGCAAAATTTGTGCCACTGCTAAGTACGACAGAAACTCACCAAGAGAACCGTTTCGTATAACACCTACTCCGAAGAATATCAGAGAAATTTACCATGTGGATATATGGTTTAAAGAAAAAAAACTCCGTACATCACTTGCATAGACAAATTCAGTAAATTTTTAACTGTTGTAAAATTAGACAATAAACAATGGGATACAATCATAAACGCCCTCCAGGAAATATTTAACCGAATAGGAGCACCTAAGCACATAGTTTTTGATAATGAAGGAGCTATTACTAGTGTAAAAACCAAACAGTGGCTAGACGATCTAGAAATCACCTATCACTTATGTTCTCCACATCATAAAACTGGAAACTCCGACATAGAAGTCGCACACAGAATTCTAAACGAGCATGTAAGAATATTTTTGCAACGACAGCAAAAAGAAGACGAACATCTTACGCTTCTCGATCCAATAGAACAAAGCCTTTATTACTAAAATAACAGCAAACATTCAACGACCGAAGAAACTCCTTTTAACATATTTTTTGGAAAAACAAATTTAACTAAAGATAAAATATTTCAAAATCTGCAAGCCAACAAACAGAAATGGATAGAACAATCTAACGCAAAACGCAAACATTTTCCTCTGGACACTCAATACTGTAGAAATATCCCTAAAAATAAGCTAGACCTTAGGTACGTCACCGATAAATCTTATTCAAGGACACATCCCCAAAGAAGAAAGAAGTTTAAAAAACATTATACTCTTGCAAAAGATATTGTATGATCTCTTGATGATTGGTGCGAATTTCTAACTTTGAATTTTCTCACTCCACGCTAAAATGTCACAAATGAAAATTTGAATTCCCGGAAATAAGAAAAAAGAAAATCTTATGTTACAGTTCTGCTACCTTAGCGTAAAATCAGCCGGAACTAAACTAATAGATCCATGTAATAATTCAAAATTACCTTAGTCAGGTTTTGAATTACGCCTACTTTAAAATAACTGTGAAAATACCACTAATTTTAAATTTAATATATACGAGTACTTTAACAAAACGCTATAATAAATGGTTCATATTTGGTACACCTTTTTCTAAGAAACATGAAATTAATTATTAATAACTATAGGCCGAATTGAGGATAATGTATGTAATGTAATTTTAATCCTAAGAAGGAATCAAAATATGCAGAAAATATTCGATACTATTTAAGAAGATTATGTTTGTGTAACTATGAATTTTTGAAAAATCTTAACAAATAAAGTTGAGGACAACTTTAGTCTTAAGAAGGGAGGAGTTACGACATAGGTTATTTTTATCACAACTCAACCCAAATCTTGAATTGAGTCATGAGCGAAAACACAAATGTTTTCGCTATCTTAATTATGTAAGTAAGAAACATTATCCTGAGTCATAAAATGCAATAACATACCAGACAGGGAAAATTCTTACATTTTCTCTCATCATAAAATACCAGGCTCGGTAAATCCCTTTCATTGAATCCTTGAACAGAATGTATAATAAATATTAGATAGATAGTAAGCCAATGTAAATTTTTAGATCGTAAGTGAGAGCAGTTGTAAAGAATAAAGCAACGAGGAAACATCTTTGTATCTTAACTCAGCGTGCGTTCTGCGTATGTGAGTATTATTGAAACAACGATTCTGAAAACGATTCGAAAAATTAAGCTCCTTCGAATCAACTGATTGAAATTGGGTGCAGAAGTTCGAGGAGACGGGTTCGAGAATAAACTTATCACTATCCGCCCGACCTAGAACATCAAGAAATCCCGAAATCATAGAGCTTCTGTTCGGGAACAATCTAGGCTCTCTTTTCGAAAGCGATCTAGTGTCTTGAATTTGACCAGAACATCTTCAAGTCGCCTTATTCATATGAACCCATTCAAATAGGTACAAAATTCAAATTCTGCAGGAATTAAAGCCTCAAGATTAATCTTTAAGGTTGCAGTGTGCTAGTGAAATTTTAAAGAAGTTCTTCAGTTTCACAAACATTAAGAGATCGATGTAACTTTCGCTTACTTTTTGATCCATTTCTAGAAAAGAATTTCGTATAAAAACAATTAGTATGCTGTTATTTAGATCAATATATTTTTTCTTTATATTACACTACGCGTTTCGCTGAACTAGTCAGCATAATCAAGTATATTAACAATTTTGGACTTAAGTCTACCTTTTATATCCTTTAAAATTATGAATCAAACGAGAAAAGAAGGTAATTATGCTAATGCATCAAAGAGGGAAGATTTAAATATGTTGGTTTGGTCATTAAGGACAGTGCAATCGTTAATTCTTAGGTGTTTATGAATTTCCAGTGCTTCTAATGCTAAGTGTCCACTTGAGACCAAAGTAGTCTTGAGAGTTGTCTCGAGACTAGAGAGTTGTCTCAAATGTATATGTGCCTGAGAGCTCTCTCAGTGACTAGACGGTGTTGCTATCGGAGAGTGACCGTGTCACAAGTGGACATGCTCATTTTTGCTCTCGAGATTTAATGTCCAGTCTTCCGTCGGTGTTGGAATAGCTGAGACTTTGTTCAGACATTAAACTAATTTTTGTGCGTTTGAAAAATGAGGGAGTGGGCAGATGAAGAAATTTTCACTTTGATACATTTATACGAAGAAAAAGAGTTCCTATGGAACGTTAAGAATAAGTTATATCGGAATCGGGAAAAACGACAAAGTGTTTATAAAGAATTTGCATCGAAATTTGACGATTGTGATGCAGAAGAGATTCAAAGAAAAATACACAATTTAAGGAATCAGGTAATGTATATTTTGATAATATTAATTAGAACCACGGCCCCCCTCCCGCCAGCTAAGTAATAATTCACACTGTAATTTAATTTTCAGGTTTCGCATGAACTGCAAAAGATAAAGAAAAATGGAAAGAGTGGTGATGGCTCAGAAAACCAATTGGAAAGCAAGTGGAAGTTCTTCAGTGCACTGAAATTTATGATCCCTTGTGTAATGGAATAAAGGACCCAACAAGGGTCGTTTTGCATCGCTACGAGTCGGCCTCGCATCGACTCAAAGGACGTGAAGTCTATGGAGATGCGGATATGGAATTTGGTGGCTGCTGGCGGACTAGCTCCGTTCGGCGAGGTGTGCGGACGTGGGTCGGACCCTAGTGGACCTCCGCTCCGGTTCCATTATTAGAACCAGCCACCGAAAAACCCGATTTTCCGACGCGCCATTTCAAAAAACAACAATCGATATCCTACTTTAGGTTACCTTTTCAGCCCGAGTCAAAACAAAACAAAATCGCAACCCGACCTAAATCTAACGCGCATCCGCCAACCGGAATCATCACGGTGTCCAAACACAAACTACTTTAACCGCGTACTAAAGCTAATGTCAATCTACCGAGAAAATTCAAAAAAAAACTACGGCACCGTGGAACCGAATCGTCGGAACAACTGCCACTTACACGTCACAGCTACTCACTTGATCGCCGATAAGGTTCCTCCTGAAAAGAGAATTCCGACATGTGGAAAGAAACGCGAAAATTTATCTTGAGCAACTCATTTTATTCATTCTATGTATTAATTTAAAATATTTTTCATCACACATGCGGGATAACTACTAGGTTACCGCACGCGTTTTCGGGTGGTAACTTACCGATTGCCCACGCATACGCAACTCGGGCGGTACCTAGCCGATTGCCCACGATGGCAGTGTTAGACGCACGAGCGAAGCGAGTGCGTTAACTGCCATCACCGCCCGAAAGTTACCGCACGTAAGTTACCGCCCGAAAAGGCGTGCGGTAACCTAGTAGTTATCCCGCACTTGTGATGAAAAATAGCATACGCAACTCGGGCGGTACTAGCCGATTGCCCGTGATGGCTAGTTACCGCCCTTGTTGCTTAATATACTAAAATCAAATGCTGCTTACACTATTTTCTTTTTTTTTTACGTTTGTTTCAAACGAAAGAAATTGTTCATTTCTTACTTAACACGTTCACGCCGGTGCGGGCCACCAGTGGCCCGCACTAAACTGTCTCATCGGGCGGCGCGGGCCACCGGTGACCCGCACTAATCTGTTTCATCGGGCGGCGCGGGCCACCGGTGACCCGCACTAAACTGTCCTATCGGGCGGCGCGGGTCACCGGTGGTACGCATTCGATTGTGTGCTGAATTGTTATATTTTTAAACCCTGAGAATTAAAATAACATAATAGTAAAATAATCACGCGCCGCCAGATGAAGCGCGATGTTAATTTGAGCGCCGCCTCATAGCAAAACAAATGAAAAACGGCCCCGGCGTGAACGTGTTAAACAATAAATTGAATTTTCATGATATTCTATATTTTTGGGATCCTATACAAAAAACAATGATGCCGTATATTTTACAGAGAAAACTAAATTAATTTTTTTTTCATTTTTTATTTTTTTATGCTCCTAAGCAAATCTCTCAAAATAACTACTTTTGTATTTTAATTGGATTTTGCATATTTCGCATCTTCATATTATATAGGCAGCACTTTTTGACGCTTACACCTAAAAGTTAATATTTCAAAGAGGCGATGACAATTTTAAGGCATTTCACGCTTTTATCACCGTCCCGTTGTACTTATGACAAGCTAACTTAGCACTTGCATTTTCTTAGTAACCACGAAAATTTGTAAAAGAATAAAGTAAAGTCGATTGTTGATCTGTTTTATTAATTTTTTTCCAAGTTATTCGATTTCCTCATAGGCAAATGTAAACAAAACTATATTTACTTGTTTTCACGTTGTCGACTCTCGAACATTTCACTTCTGATCAAGATTTCATGCCTTCGACCAGTCCAACGTTTGGAGCTTCGGATTTGTCGTCGGACTGTTCGCAGCCGCAATAACCAGCGACATTTCTTATGTAATGCTAACATTACACGACTACCACGTATCTAGCGATCGAACTCAAGGTGCGATGACAATGGGACCTCATCGAAATTGCGACATGATACTGTTGCGGCCATCAAAATGCACTCGCGGCGCTTTATTAAGGGGGCACTTCGCGCGGCCAGGCTGAGAAAGGTCGGCGTGAATGCGTCACCAAGCGTGGAATCAGCGGGTTTATGGTAAAACAACACAAAGGGTTGATGGTTCTACTGTTTTAGAAGCGTTTTATCTCACTGTTTCATTATCTCATTGGTGATTTGCAAGGAAAATTCTTCAAGCCCGACGTAACTGTCGACCGACCAACGGTGGCGGAGACCGACCAACGGTGCGCTCGAGTATTCTTGTGCAGAAAGGGCAAAGGCGTGTGTTCCTCGACCACGTTGTGTCGTTATGCAACGACGGCACAACACCAAACCGCAAACTTTCCCATTTATCAATATTTCGCCGGGTCCTCCGCGCCACGAATCCTTTCTGTACTGAATGTAAGTCTTAGCTATTGTCAAGGGTTGCGGAGCAGTGGATTCGCAACTTTCTCTGTTTACAGAATTTAGCAGTGAATAGGCAAGTCCCGTTACAGCTGTTTATGGCGAAATGTGGTCGCAAGAAAAATGTATACAACGACGGCAGCAATGGGAATACAGAGTACTCAATAGGATGTACAGAATATTAGAATAGAACACTGTCCAAGACGAGCTCGGAAGGAGGGACATAGCAACAACTGTACAAGGTACCAGCAATAAACACGCCCCTCGCGACTTGAACACGCCGCCACGGTCACCTTGACCACTTGCCGTTACTCCACTAGAACCCAAATCGCGTATAACTGCACACCGCTCACGGTGAACGCGAAACAAGAACCTGTTTCTTGTGAGCCGACCGACACGTCCCTTGCAACTTCCGAAACTCACTGCCCACCAATTTCCAATCGATTGTCGATTATGTGGTCAGCTGACCTTTCGTTCAGTTGCCCAAACATGTCTCCAGAGACCCACCATATCTGCAGGTCTGTAGGAGACTTGCCGACATCAGGCCTGCGGTCATTACACTTGTTTTATGCCAACACCAAGAACATCAAATATGGTAAATATATCAATTTTAATTACAATATTCAAAAGATGAGGACTTAACTTGATGTGAATCCATAATCACATTCAAAAACAAATGTTTTTATACGATTCACACTAGTTTTAACTAAACACACACGACAGCTGTTTCGATACTTCGTATCTTTCTCAAGTGTAAAAGTCAAACATTTATTTTTTTATTTATTATACTTGAGAAAGATACGAAGTATCAAATCAGCCATCGTGCGTGTTTAGTTATTAAAATTAGTGTGAATCGTATAAAACTTTTGTTTTTCGAATTCTTAAGTAATTTATTTACAATGCTTTGTATACATAAAATTTTATTTGCCATTTTGAAGTACAGGTAAAATTTTGGGTTTTTTTTTATATTTAAACTTAACCTAATCCCTTAAATCATTCGATATTGCCAAGAAACCTCTCCAGCAGATGTCAAGAAATATTCTTGAAATTCATCTCTCACATCTTTTTGAGAAATTGAATAATTTCACTGCTGTCCCCTCGCTAGTGGTAGCAACGCTCCTTCCGGTGGGGACTCATTCCGCCATTCTCCATTCACAATTTCGTGTGTATTAGGATCTTCAAAATCAATTGAACCAGAGCACAAATAATTATTTCCAGTAGCAATCAAAAAATTGTGTAGTACACATGTTGCCATTGATACAATTCTAACTTTATCGGGTCTTAAATTCATTGGCTTTCGCAGAACTCTGAATTTACTAGACATAATTCCAAATACATTTTCTATGATACGACGGGCCCTACTTAATCGGTAATTAAAAATTCGGATCGGCGCAGGTTGATTTCGATACCCATACGGCTTCAAAATGTATGATGTCATAGCAAACGTATTGTCTGCTACCATTACGTATGGAACTGGCAAACATCTTTCAGGTAATGCTTCTGGTTCAGGAAGAAGTAACTGCTTGCTTTCCAGAGCATCATGTAGGGAGCAGTTTGTAAACACCCCTCCATCAGAAATCCTACCGTTGCAACCAACATCAACATAAATGAATCTATAATTGGCATATGCGAATCCCATCAAAACAATGCTCTGCGTGTTCTTATAGTTATAGTAAAGGCTTCCTCTGTTCTGAGGTGCCACCATGGTAATATGCTTGCCGTCAATAGCTCCAAAAGCATGTGGGTATTGCCATTTCAATTCAAATTGATCTGCATACTTCTTCAATTCTTTTGCACCTGAAGGACACTGAAATAAAAAAAAAAAATATTGTAACTACGACATACAAAATATAGCATAGTATTTTTTATTACACATTAACTTAAGATCTAGCATAGTATTTTTTATTTCACATTTTTAATATTATTGCCTATTTCTTGATATTTCAGAATAATATCCCGAAAAACTCAGACATTTTACAAGATGATCAAACAGACAATGCGCCACCACAAAAACAAAGTACTAGAAAAAACTCTAACAAAAGGCAGTCACAAACTCAAGATGACGATATTCTGGAGGAAGCAATTCAAATAATGAAAAAACGCTGAAATCGGAATATATCAGAGGGTTATTAAAAAGCGACATTCGAAAATCAGTAGCTCATTATGCAGATATGGATGAAAACCAGCACTGGTCGAAATCCATACCATCCCCCTTGCTGTCTTCTTCAAGTACTTCATCCTCCCAAATTCCTTCACCAATAGCCCCTGGCTTTTCTTCTCTGCCAAGTTACCATACTCTCACTCAGCCAACACAAGATTTTCATAACTCGTTCACTTCAATAAATTATAATCACAATCCTACTGATAATAATTAGATTGGCACTTTTCCTTATTCTTAACTACTTTGTACTTCATATAAGAAGCATTTGATTTGGATTGATAATAAAGTATTATTTACCTATTACTTATTATTTTGCTCAAAATGTTTTTTATTACACATACCTTTAAATATTGTTCCTTTAAAATGTCAATGATGGCTTGACATACTTCGGGAACTATTTGACCAATTGTACAAGGTGGAATGCGAAAAAGGTATTCCAGACTACAGTACGAATCTCCTGAAAATAAAGAGAAATATATTAAATTTAATTTATTTATTAAATAAATAATAAATAAATTAAATATAATATTTAATATAATATGTATATTATATTAAATAAATAGAAATATAATTAAATAGGTTTTGAGACTAAAGTCTCAGCCGAGTCTCCAGCAGCTGTCTCGAGACCCCAAGTAATCTCAAATGGACAGCACGCTGAGACTAGTCTCGAGACTTTCTCTCAAGTGGACACTTAGCATAAAATATTGAGTTTATGGGACTTAGATCTTGTGGGACCACCCTTGGTCCCATCTTGTTAATCATCTTATTAATAAAAAACATAAGGAAGAAACAATTTATAAAATTTATCCGATGATAGAAGAAACAATCCAGAGAAAATTTTCACTCCTTTCATATTTTGGTCCAATATCCGATAATATTTCTCGAATTTTAGCTAATGATAATATTCACATTGCCTTCAAGCCTAACCAAAAAATGTCCACCCTTTTCTACAATGCCAAACAATCTACGAGCAAATTTAATAAATCCGGAGTCTATAAAATTACATGTGGAGAATGTAATTGTGGGTATATTGGCCAAACAGGTAGATTCTTTAAAGCCAGATTTAATGAGCATTTCAAATCCTACATTCACCAAAAATCCAATTCTAACGTAGCAAACCACTTCCTGAAAACCAACCATGAATTCCCTTCAATTGGAAATTTACAGATCCTCCATAATTTAGCTAAGTCCCATAAACTAAATATTTTAGAAGCACAGGAAATTCATAAACACCTTAGAATTAATGATTTTACTGTCCTTAATGACCAAACCAACATATTTAAATCTTCCCTCTTTGATGCATTAGCATAATTACCTTTTTTCCTTTTTTGATTCCTAATTTTAAACGATATAAAAGGTAGACTTAAGTCCAAAATTGTTAATACACTTGATAATGCTGACTAGTTCAGCGAAGCGCGTAGTGTAATATAAAGAAAAAATATATTGATCTAAATAAAAGCAAACTAATTGTTTTTATACAAAATTCTTTTCACAAACATTTTTTCTCAGACGAGGCCCACCGAGACGAAATAAGTAATTGAAAATTCCCGCTCCAGGTTGCAGCAGTGTTAAAATAATAAGGATCACATCTGGATGATATTATTTTGAAGAAATAAATTCTCATTTTGTATACTTTTATAATGAATAAACAGTTTTTATCTCGATATTTTATGTGATAGTTTTTTTTTAATATAAAAACACTTGGTCCACTCTGTAATTTAAGGTTGAAATACCAGAGCATGGATTTTTCCGGGGTTGAATAATAGATAATCATTTGGTAAGCTCTATAACTGTCCGACATATTTTTATTATATTCAGCCACAGTGGAAGGCTTCATTTTTGTACAGTGTTTTGTATTTTTTGTTAGGACATCCCTCTTATATTTCCATTTCTGCAGTGAAAGATTACCTTTTCGTTCGTTCGTACCATTTCGATTACATTTATGACATCTGCGAAGTGTACCTACAACGTGGGTTTTATCTTTCTAAGGGAAGTGGCTAATTTGATACTATTATAATAATTACCACTATAGAGAGAAAAGTCCATGCGCTAGGATATGTGGAAAAGTTGGATGCCAGTACACCACAAACTTTCTCAATGAATCCAGAACGGCTTGCTGTGATCCCAACTTATCAAATTATTGAAGGATTTCTCCGAAGAATGGTTACTGGAGATAAAATGTGGGTTCTGTACAATTATGTGAAACGGTCCCCGACAGTTCACAAAAGAGAATCATGAGCATTTGCTTTAAAACCAGGCCTGCATCTACGGAAAGTCCAATGGTCTATTTGATAGAATTCTCGGGTTGACATTGGTTGAGAGCTTGTGGAACCAAATCAGACATTAAACGCGATTTTTCACCGTCAGCAATTGGAGCTGCTTCAGCAAGCAATGGGTAGTGAGCACTCTGCACAAGTCGGCCACTAAAAAGCAAGGTCGCACACTGCTGCAGTTACTCAGCTCAGATTAACGGAGTGCAGTAATCCACACGCCATATACTTCCAAACTTGTCGTTCGACAACAGCTTGCAGGGAAAATAGTACAACACTGAACAGGAACCTCGTACAGTTATAGCACACTTTTTCGGACGTTTGGGGGACAATAAAGGAGAGAGACACAGTAGCTTCATTGATAATAAAGGATTCATAGAAATACATTAGATTGACTTCAAATAAATAAGTGAATAGAAAAAGATAAATTATTTAATTCAAAACAAACTTAACAAACAAAATTTGAGAAAAATTCGTAATTGTTTTAGAGGTAGATTTAGAGTTGCATCAAACAATTTAGAGGTAAAGAAAGTCTGTCCTGCGGATCCACTGCATTTTTAAGACGGAGGAATATTTCTGGGAAATAAAGTTTCATCTTATTTCACCTCCCTTTGTGGAAAGTTCCTGCAATGTGAAAGTATATAAGGTAATGATGGTATCCAGAACGAAAAGAACGAAGAAAGTCAAATATATCCATAATTGTCATCTCCTGTGATAATCTTGCATAATATTTTCATCCTCCAACGTCCTATCTATCTTTGTACTTTTGAACCTTAACAAAAGAACCGCTGATACAAAATAAACAACTTTACCTTCCAAAGTAGCAGTAAAAGCTATGGAAATACGAATAAACAAAGTATCCGCATGCATCAATCATATTCACGATTGCAACATATGCTCTACTGAGATTTTCATGCTTCAGTGGTAGTCGTATATTTTCCAGATTCCTATAAGGATATCAAGTACTTGAGTTCCTTTTCATATAATTTTATCTATGTTCACACTATGCTAGCTTCCCAACATGTGTCACGTCTGGTATACTAAAAAGATAAGCAGTAAATCATGCCAAGCTACTGGAATTGAATGGTATTGGATATGGAAAATGTATACATTATGGTGAAATCGTAATAGTGGTTTCTTAGAAGGAGTTATTTTTAGGTAGTAAAATTTTTTTATATTTCAGTCATGAACTTTGAGAATGAAAAATAATGAGATACATTGTACTGGGTGGGTTGTACTCTTAAAATACAAGAAGTGTTTCTGGTTTAAGGCTTAAATGGAGATATTTGTATATTATCGGAATGGTATATGGCACATGGTAATAAAAATTATTATTCTTGTATTGTGGTTTTATTCATAATTCACGTATCCTAAATTTCCAAACTTTCTTTTCCCTTATTTCTCTTTGCAGCCTGGAATAAAATTATAAATAACCAACTATAACATTGTTTTAATCGTGCAGTAAAGTTGGTTGATAATATTTACAACGTGACATGACTCCTGCCTCGCAGGTTCTATATGGCAGTGGCATCAAGTTTATTCCAATGTAGCATTTGAATTTTGGACTTTTTGAGAATGCATTTTGAAATATTATCGGCTATTAGAAAGTCAAATATGGCAGCGTTAACTAACAACCAAGATAATGCGATCTCATCTCCTTATCGCCTAAGCGCCCACTATTAGCAAGCACTAAAACTTTCGTAAATCATTTTACGAAAAGAGAGACGCGACTATACAGTGTGAGCTTTGGTAAGACAGAGAGCGTGAGGACCATAGCGTAACCAATAACAAACCCTAACGTAACAAACAAACTTTGAAAGGGTAATTGTCTCCAATTTTCCAGGTGCAATGGTATTTGTAAGCAAAACTTGTTTGAGATAGGAAATAGAAACGAAGGCAATGAGAGAGGTGCACTAACATTCTCTTAAATTTCACATTCACGTATATTATTACATCGGATCATCGATTTCTAGACTTGAAATCCTAGAGGCGTGGCAACGAGTTTTACCCTGATGTTCAACGACTCGGCCACTCGGAAGTTCACTACGTTGGTGGCTGCTGGCGGACTAGCTCAGTGCGGCGAGGTTTGAGGACGTGGGTCGGACCAGCTACCGAACCAGAACTAGCTACCGAAAAATTTGATTTTAAGAATGCGACATTTCGAAAATTACTTGACTCTACTTTATCCTTTTCTTACTCAAACAAATCCCCCCCCCCAAAAAACCACAAAAATGATCACGCATTTTTACAACTGCTGCGAATTCTAAATTGTCAATTATTGAATACAACACTATTAATACCCGGAGTTCCAAACTACGGCACCGCGGAACCCGAACCGGCAAAACACTTGTGTGGCCCTACATCTTCCTGCACATACCTTGGCGCCATCATTTTCCTCCAGAAAACAAGAAAGTCCGAGGAAAGAATTGTTTTCCAATTTACAATTCATTTCTCTATTCAAACACACTTAAATATAATTGTACTGAACTAAATAATTAAATTAAATATAATTCTAATTCATTTATCAATTTGAATACATTTTAATACATTTCTACAGAAGAAAAAAAATACTCCTAGTAAATCTTGAATGAAAATGGATCTGGACATATTCTAATGATACAGGGAATTCATCCATAAGCTGACGTGAACTAAAACCCAAATGAATTTCAATACTTAGTCAAATCTATTCCTAGTAACTGTATTTGAATCAATACCACTTATAGGATGATTTTTAGTTCAAACCCCGTTTACGGCGCACAACATAGAAGTCATTCAGGCACAACTATACAATTGATTTTTGTTATTAAAAGGAACAAAAACACACAAAGTAACATTAAGTTGGCGATGAACTACTGGCGATCTCGAAATTTTATATAGGAATGACTTTAAGAGACAGGTATTTACTAGATTTTCCTTTTATAGACAAAATGCGATATCTATAGGAATCAATTTAACCAAGAGGACATTCTTGTCTTGTATTTTACCTTTATTTCAGAGGCATCATTCCTTTTTTTCCCTTGAATGATCGCCATTATTGTTCTGTTTATCATCCGTGTAAATAAAATGCGCGTGTTCAAATACTTTTCGTGATACATACATAAATATAAACGTATTTGAATATGGATAAATAAAATTTATAAAAAATATATATATATATATAATATGCGTTAATTAACGAACTTATCTGCTAAGTGGAACGAAATGAAAAAAAATCCTTAGACTTAATTAAATAAGATAAAATAAAGATGGAATAAAACTTAATTAACAGTTGGACTTATCTGTAGGTAGTATACATAAAACACTATCTGCCTACCAATTTGATTTGTTGATAATTTTTCCTCAAATTAGATACGAGATCCTTGTAGAGAACTGGGTCTTAACGTACATTCGAACGTAATCATGGCATGTATCCAAAAAAGCATTAAATGTGATCAAGTAGCTTTGCCGTTGTGTAAAATGATTAGAATCGTTCCATGGTGACCGTCCCCCCTCCCGATCCTTAGAACATTTACGTTGTTGCGTGCTTTAATGGGCGGTTCACGTGTGACATGTGACACGAGGAATTCATAAGGTTACCTTCACAATTAGGGGGTTGTTGAAAAGTCTTAAATAGCAGCGACAGGCAGTGAGTGTCTAAACAGTTGTGGTAGCGGTGGTAGAAAACTGCACCCGTTAACACAATGGAGTAGTAGTTTGTTCATTTTGATGTGTAGCCCCAAGCGTTTTTTTTGTCATTCCAAAAATGTGCTCTTCCTGGATATCCTACTATCCGATCTGGAAAATCCCGCCACACCGTTAAGCGAAATCCAATTCATCCGGTAGATGCGCAACGCTGCACCGATAATTATTAATTCGACCAGGCCTTGACCACTGAATTACAATTCACGGCACTTCACTCGCCACCGAACATCGACTTCCCTCCTTCACGAACACACACCTCCACCAAGCACAAAACCTCCGCGTGTTTATATGTTTTTTATCTGCCGCCAGCGTGTCGCCCTGACGGCATTGTCACACTCGCGAAGTGTGTCGTCTTGGTGGAATTGCCACACTTGTTTGGTGAATCGCTACAATTTCTCACACACATTTAAGTTCAGAAAGGTTGCTATCGCGATCTTTTCACTCACATACGTTATTGAACTTGCAAGCTCTTCATATTGCAAAACTCACTTTATTTACATGAAATATTTGCGATATATTTACAATATATTATTTGCTCATATTTGCTTATCTAAAATGGGTAAAAACAGTTTCAAACGCTGGGCCATGAAGACTTCTAGGCAAGAGATATCCAAAAATAATTGCACATCCTTTTGGTTGGAGGAGATGCGAAGGATGTTTTTGATAACCTGAGTCTGACAGCAGATCTTTCTGGGTTATCAGGTTTCGCAAGACAGTTACAACAATAACTTGATCTTAATTGTAGATTTTCAGAAGTGAACTTCAATCTGGAGAAATGATAGTCAAAAGCATGATGCATTTCCAGAGTTTTTGGTCCACTAGGAAGGTTTCAATGATTCATAATAAACTATTAAGCGAATTTCATTAGAATTACTTTTTGCGTCATAATTGGGGATTGGATGGCGAAGTTAGATGAGTACTTACAATCAAAAACATAATGCTGCAACCATAGATTGGCGCAGTTAATCGTGGCCAATTTAAACTCCATGGATATTGCTGCACCGCCATCTAAGTAATAGTGACAATAATAAACATTTTATTTTAGAAAGTAGGATACTTTCACTATTCAATCATTAACCTCAGACATCAAAGTGACAGGTCTATTTGGACGAAATGTCCTGCATTCAAAATTTTCGAAATGGCCCAAGGGTTCGAATCCCGATATTTCAAATAAGATAGAACGTTCAATGCCAGGATTAGAAGCGAACATCAGATACTAGATAGATTTTAATGGTACTGCAAGTGCTTAAGAGCTATAACTTATCGCTGACAGTGGCTGCTTAAAATATCTTATGCATTCAGACAGTGTTGATCTTCTTTGGACTGCAGCAGCTTGTAGTCTTCTATTGAAAGTATTATACGCAGATATCACTGGATGCGAAGTCTTCCAGGTGAAAATTCCGAGACTGATCAAAGAAAAACTATTCGACTACAACATTACAATCTCTGACAACTGCAACTTAGTAAAGATGGGAAACATTCAATTCTCTAGTCTGTAATCGTCTGTCAGTGTGTATCGTAACTTCCCGCCGAATCCTCGGTTTTCATGGTGGATGCTTGGT